>BSBN01001435.1:7742500-10388246 GCA_027924645.1 Cunninghamia lanceolata
ACTCCAAGACACTTCTCTTTGATACATAGCGGTGTCTTTGACACAACTCTAATTGGATATCTAAGGGACTCTGAAATGAGTTCCCCCGATATGGCACCTTCTCACCGATAATGTTTATATCACCTTTTCGAAGGGACGCTGCGATGAGTCTCATCGATGTAGAAGTATCTCTCTGATATAATTTTTGTATTTAGGGTGAGGGTGACAAAACATGAATTTATTAGGGTTATGACTTATGGATTGGATAAATGGGTTATTTGGGGGAAATTTTAAAATGGCATTTTAGGTGTGATGATATTATGGAGGGAAATGGATTTTTTTTTTAAAAAAATTGGGTTAAATTTTTGTCCCAACACACATCACTTTGCAAAAAACTTGATCTTTCATCTATATGCTTCGTAAGTCTTCAAAGCATCATCTTTGTCGGCCTAAAAGAAACGTGTAACATGAAACATGCAACAACCTAGCTTGTCGGTTCCCAGAACACCTACAATAATGTAGGAAACAAAACCCATTAAGTGGTCCATACCAAGTGATCACTAGGACCTATTTTACCTTAGCACACATCTCTATGTTGGTGCACACTTCCAAACACATGACGCACTCACCTAAACACACCAAGTCGGCTCAGCAAATACTTATCCTTTCATGCATTAGCTCCAAACCTAAAGCAGTATTGGAAAGACAAAATAACATCATGCATATCATGTCACAAACATTATATGGCTTGCAAAATAGTCTCATACCTTTTACCAATTCATGTCACTTCATGCTAGCACAAATAATCAAACACTGATGTTGGTATCCCTTACATAGTCTGAATACACTGTCTTGATATAGAACATTAAAAATCATACTTGTGGTACTCCACAACACTTGAAACTTGAATTGAGCAAACATACAAGTAATCTAAACTTATATTTCAAACAACAGAGCCAAATATTATAGTGCAGCGAAATGTGGTGGCTTTTACTTTCTCCCTCTGATAATCCTAAAGAACAACATGACTTGTCCTTACCCAGTTGACTCTGGAAATCATTGTGATACATTGTAACATTTGAAACTTGAGTATATCATACATCTGATCTGTATATAACTATTCTCCAAGCTGCAAGATCATATCTTCTAATGCAGAGAAATGCAGAGCATTATGCAGTGCCTTTGAAACTGTAACAACATTGTATTATCATTGTTTTCATTTTGTTAGCTCTAAAAGATTTTGCGGTAACTCTTATGCTCTGAAATTAGGATCATGCATACTTCATAGTTGTTTTTGTCCAACCTCCAAAATGCAAGGCCATATCTTCATCTGTGGTTGAACATGGTACAATCTTCTGAACTCCTTCAATACAAATCCTTGTGCCTTTGACAATTGAAACCTTGTACACTTTCCTTCATATCTTATACAATGCTTTTCATCAAGAGACAATGAATGCAACATTCAAAACACCATAGACAACAATCACAACTCTTTTCATAAAAAACAAGAAGCCACAACTTCTTCATGTCAGCATATCCTTCAATTTGATAACTTTCACTTGTCCATGAAATTCAGAAGATAAGGTACAACTGTGTAAAAATGATACTGATCCAACAACATGCTCATGACTTTCATCACCATATCCTTCACCTTACAACTCCTTAGATCATCACATCTTTGTTTTCTCCTCTGATCATCACTCTTTAACTGCTCCTCTCACCATTCTTTTGACATCAATGATTGTCACTCTTTTGACATTACTGATCATCATTCTTTTGACATTAGTGACAACATATGCAACAATCCCCCCTTTATCATTGATGGCAACACTAACCTAATATACATATTTTTCTCCCCCTTTGACATTAAGGGCAAAGGGCTAGTGGTCTTCCTCTGTACCGGAAAAAACATACAAGATCCCCCTGTTTGTGCAATTCTTGTCACCCTCCTTAGTCTCTCATCTACCTGCTTCCCCTGAGAGGTAGCCACCATCAATCCGGGGATAATCAATATATCTTGAATTGCTCCCCCTGGACAGATGCATCTTCTATGCATCTAGTTAGAAGGAGGGGCGACAACCCCTAACTTCTATCTGGGATATTCAAATGTGTCCTTATAAAGTGCCTTTGTAAAGATGTCTGCAACTTGATCCTTTGTAGGTACATATTCCAGTTTTACCTCTTGATTTGCAACCTTTTCTCTTAAAAAGTGATACTTGATGGATATGTGCTTGGTTCTAGAATGCATCATTGGATTCTTTGAAATATTGATGGAACTTGTATTGTCACATAGGATAGGAATGGGCTCATCATACAATACCTTGATATCCTTCAATGTTTTCTTCATCCACAACACTTGAGTGCAACAGGATGTTGCATCTATATACACTGCTTCTGGTGTTGATAAGGAGACTGGATCCTACTTTTTACTAAACCATGAGACTAATCTGTCTCCCAAAAAGAAAGCTCCACCATTGGTACTTCACTTATCATCAACACTGCCAGCCCAATATGCATCAGTATATGCACTAAAGGAAAAATTATTACCTTTTTTATACCATCTAGTCCAAAATCTAGAGTGATCTTCAAATATTTGAAGATTCTTTTGACTGCCTTCACATGTGTTTCTTTTGGATCAACTTGAAACCTTGCAACCATGCAAGCATCTTGCATAATGCCAAGCCTTGACGATGTTAAATACAGTAGGCCCCCAATCATAGACCTATACAAAGTTTGATAAACTTGAAGTGATTCATCATCTTTACTCAAATGACAACATGTTACCATAGGAGTACTTACTGGTTTGCAATCTTCCATACCAAACTTTTTCAACATCTCCTTGACATACTTTGCTTGAGAGATAAATATACCTTCATCTGATTGAGTAATTTGGAGTCCACCTGAAAGAATGATAGCTCACCTATCATAGACATTTCAAATTCCTTTTGCATCTCTTCTGCAAACTTCTTACACATTTCATCATTGCCACCAAAGATTATATCATCAACATATACTACTACTATTAATATTTTCTCATTCTCAATTCTGATATATAGATTACTATCTGTGATACCTTTCTTGAATCCTTGTTGGAGTAGGTACTTGTCCAACCTTGCATACCAAGCCCTAGGTGCTTGTTTGAGACCATATAAATCCTTCTTAAGTCTGCATACCGTGTTTTGATCTTCTGATAACTGAAACTCTTTAGGTTGCTCTATGTAAACTTCTTCTAAGTCACCATTCAAGAAAGTAGATTTGACACCATCTGATATGCCTTGAAGTCCTTGTGAACTACAAATGCAAGAAACATCCAGATTGGTTCCATTCTTGCCACAAGAGCAAATGTCTCCTCAAAGTCAATTCCTTCCACCTATGAATAACCTTTGTAGACCAACCTTGCTTTGTTTCTAACCACTTCTCCATTTTCATTCAATTTATTTGTGAATACCCATTTTGTCCCTATCACATTTTTGTCCACAGGTCTTGGTACCAATTCCTAAGCTTGATTTTTCTCTATCTGATTTAGTTCTTCCATTGCCTAAATCCATCCTTCATCCTTGCTAGCATCAACAAAAGTTTTAGGTTCTATTTTTGACAGTAAAGAGAAGTTTACCTATTCATTTGCCCTTGCAAATCTTCTTCTAGTCTGTACACCTTAATTCTTGTCTCCAATTATCTGATCTTTGAAGTGGTTCTTCTGAACATACTTGGTAGGAGTCTTGGTCACCTTCTCTTGTGTTTCATCCTTTTCTTCAACTTCTTCTTCTTCTTATGTGCAAGAAGATTCATCTAAACAACAATCTTCTTGCTCGTGTGTGACTAGATGTGACTCTTCATCAACCCTAACATTTGCACTCTCAACTATCTTCCTCAATCTTTTATTGTAGCACTTGTAAGCTTTGCTTCTAGTTGAATACCCAAGAAAAATTCCTTCATCAAATCTCGAGTCAAACTTACCCAAACTTTCTTCATCTCTTCTAATATAGCATTTGCTTCCAAAAATTCTGAAGTACTTGACAGAAGTAGGTCTTCCTTTCCATAGCTCATATGGTGTCTTAGAGCTATTCACCCTTAGTTGTCCTCTATTAAGAATGTAAACAACATTATGGACTACTTCTTTCCAATATGCATCAGGCAATTTGGCTTCATTCAACATTGTTCTTACCATCTCCTGGACAATTTTATCCTTCCTTTCCACTACTCCGTTTTGTTGAGGAGTTCTTGCAACAGATAGGTGCCTCTTTATTCCATGTTCTTCACAATATTCCTCAAACTCATTTGATGTGAACTAACCACCTCTATCAGACCTTAAGCACTTGACTCTAAAATTCATTTCATTTTTAACTAGGGACTTGAAAATCTTAAACCCACTCAAGGTTTCTAATTTTTATTTTAAGAATGTAACCCATGTAATCCTAAAGTAATCATCAATAAGCAACAAACACTTCCCTAAATAACTAACTATGCCCCCATCTACAATCTTGACTTGAAATTCTAGGGATGGATAGATAAAGCAATTTAGATAAGAATCTGACTTATTATTAGTGAAGTTATGAGTGCTTCCTATGTCTATCAACACTATTACTTTAATAAGCCCACTACCTTGAGATATTGTGGGGTGCTAATTCAATAAAGTGCATGACAAGAAATAGTTGGTTATCTCCTGATTCCCCCTCTAGCTCATCAATAACCTCTAATATTTCATTTTCATCAAATTCATCTTCTTCATTAGCCCCTTTAATGTAGAATGACTTATTTTTAGAAAATTTATGTCCTCAATTGTAAATTCTATCATAGTTAAAAGATAACCCTTTTGCACTTTTTTCTTCTATTTGCTTAGGATTCAATCTATTAGATTGAAGGAATGGATATCCTAGGAAGCTCTTCTCTCTTATGCTATTGAACCCCTACCTTATGGGAGCCAAAAACATTTCCTTTTCCCTATGTGCCATGATAAAATAATAAAATTGTAAGAGGATTAAACATGCGTACCTCATGTTGGATGTGATCCTTGAGCTCATTGAGAAACATGTCATTCGAGTTCTCCTCAAGAATTATTTCTACTTGCAATGATAGGTTTTAAAATTGCCAAATACAATCCTTGATCAAGATCCTATTTGTTGTAGTTTGGATAACTACCTAAAGTGATTCTCTATCACACTATTGCTATAGTGTATATGCAATTCCTTTGTAAAAATTGTCCAAGTGACATTGAGAGCCTTTTTCTTCATTTAAGCACATAGCCATCGATCTGAAATGAACTGCCTAGATTCCAAATACAAAGAAGCCACTATAACCTTCTGGCCATTTGACATTTGATGTACATTAAAATATCTCCATTTGATTTATCTAAGTAATTGGATTCTTACTATCAAACTCACACATATCCACCTTTGATAGCAGTTTCAAAGACCCAAAATGAGTTCTAGCATTTGGATTAGTATTAGGTTGCCTTGACGATCCCCTTGGAATTGACTTGAACATTTGATTATGAGATTAATTGATTCTTAATATAATCTGGGATAGATGATAATGTTGTACTGATGTTATCTAATTGTTCTTGTATGTTAGATAAATCTCCTTGCACATTAGTCAAAATTTCTTGTCTATTAGCTAAATCTTCTTGCATGTTGTGCATACCCTCTTCTAGATTTCCAAATTTGTAATCTAATGGGATGGAATCATGACTAAGCTCCCCAATCCTAACTCTAAATTTATATCCTCTTTGTTAGGAGTTCTTCCCAGTGTGTAGGAATTACTACCTCAATCTCTAGTCTATGGTCCTATCATGCTGAGGCCTGATAGTGCAAAATTTAATTTTTTCGATGACTCAACTTTGATTGAGTGATTTTAGAATTATGTCAACCACAAGATAAAATTTCAAAGACAAAATCCCTAATGAATTTTTGCCATCTTTTCAAAATGTAAATAAATCTAAAAATATCCAATAGTTGTGACCCATAGAGAAAATTTATAAAAACCCTAAAATTACAATAACTTATTCAATTTTGATCCCCATAAGTTGAATTTTGGATTGCAACTTCCTTAGATGAATATACAACTTTAGTAAAGTACAAAAAAAATTACAACTATTTGTGAGATATAGGCGAATCTTCAAAAAATAGGGTTTCATCCTCACCTTTGCCCAAATTGTCACCCTGATATAACTTGCAAAAGAGAAGAATGGAACAAAAAATAATTAGAAATATAATAGGAATCACTTGAAAATTTACTTGAAAGTAATAAGCCACTTTGAGGGGGCTATAACATCCATGTCCGATTAACATAGTAAAACTGGAAGATTTACCATAAAGTAATTCAACAAGGTAAAAATAAGATAGAGATTTTTTTTTTCTTTTATTCAACAAATAATCAAGTAACTACAATTACAAGATTTCTTTTTACAAAAAACAATATACCCATACTGTCTTTTCATTTACAATGTTTACAAATGTAAAACCATTACATATACAAATTTGGAATCAATACTGCATCTGAATATCTGACATCTTTATCACAAGTCCTGGCATGTTTCCTACTTGGAGAGAGAGCATCTTTCCAGTGATTAACCTCCAACCATAGACCGACGTTCTCCCACACATTTTCCACGTAGGAAGTGGCCCTACCCTTCATGAGGAATATAGACCTTAGGTGACCAGTGGTAATTTGCCTTTCCCGAGTACATAGTTTTGTATTCTACTCAACTCTATCAACCATACAACCCTAAATACCCTCTAGCTAAGTATGATTTCCGATAAGATGAGCAATCTGAATACAGTGAACTGACAATGCATGCAGAAAACAAATGCATTACTTTGGCCAAAGTTTTCAATATTAATATCGTTCATAATGAATGTAGTCGATGTGTTCACCCACCCCTACTCGACTTGGATATTGTCATATTCTCGCAGTTTAAACTCTTATTTAACTTAGTCATGAATTAGTTTAATCCATGAGTCATAATAATAATACTTTTAGACTTACATAAGTCTATACGACATAACCATTCCATTGGTTTGGTAATAGACTCTAGGTTTACCCTAATAATCTTTTAATATGATATTACAATAAAACATATCTTTTATTTAGGAGTTCTAGAAATGTAGAGAACCCTTGATTAACTCAACCAAGGTTAAGAATACTATACTTCTTAAATAGATAATGTCTCCTATACAAAGGAACATAGAATAACTTTGATAATGTTTTTAATCAAAACATACCTTATGTATAAATATTCTTACAAGGTCGTTTTCCCTAGTATACCTAGCCTATTCCATTGTGTTGGATCTCTTCATGAACAACAATGACAAATAGTCTTAAATGGAATTCTCATAATAACCTTATTCCATTTTCCTTAGTAACTGTAAGTTACTATCTTTAGATATGACATAAAATTTTACTAACTATTCATATGGTTCTAGTTCTCTTGGTAAATAACACTAATCGTGATGCATATAAAAACTATACAATATAATATGTTAAATCAATATAACTTCAATACTATACAGTCCACGTTGAGAATATGATTTAACAAGGTTCATTCATTCGAGAGCCTAATGTTTGGATATCTCACAATCATTCCAATGACTTGTTATAAACTTATTCGATTAGAGATATGTTTCATAGCTAATAACAATTATGACAGTCTCTTACCTAAAATGGTCTCTTATCCTCTATTCAATGCATTAAAATGATTATTGAACTATAAACAAAATAGCAAATGGTCGATGTAGCATTCTTTAACATACTACTCACTTGATTTACCAAGAATCAACCATACAATTTGCATTCATTGTCCTCATCGATCACGGAGATAGATCAACTTAGTTTACCTAGAATGTTAACTGCAATATTCCTATTGTTGATACACTACTTTTTCTGACTATTACACCACAAATACAGAAGGTTTACCTTATTGGCGAACTCTTATAATCGCCTATAATACAACAATGTTCAATCTAAAAGATCTATTCGATTAACTCATGATTTGCATGAACTGAGAAATACCTGACAGTAGATGAACTTCAGTTGGCTGAGATATGCAAAATAGACACAGGTTCGACACCTCTAGACTACGTATTCCCTCTCTAAGCTTCTCTGCCTATGTTCGATCCTTACTACCTTTTTTTCAATTCTCTCTAGATTCTTAACTTAATCCTCACCCTCTTTGCTCAGTTGAGTTGTTACTCATTATATCTCTCAAGCACGACTCCTTGAGAGTTGTCTTCATTTTCTCTTAACAGTAATTCGGTTGCAAACTTAAAGACCTCATAACAGTCATCGGCAACTCAGTCATAAATTGAATTTGAATTTTAAGCAAAAATCCACATGTCAATTGTGGAAGGCCGCCAATTGGTTTAATCGGTTGGGCAGTTCAAAAACATAGTCGCCCCTATAAGGATGAGGCCGACACTCAAATAAATATATAAAACTGATCTTTTAATGATCAATACACGTGGTTTGATCCACTACTAACAATTATAAAGGCTCTACTATATTTTAGCTTACGATTTCCCTCAATGCTGTCGACTCATTAAGAGGTATTATCCTCTTATGATGCAAAGGCATCTATATATATTGATTACATCAATAATAATCATATTGATTACATCAATTATAATCCTCATATCTTTGCCTATTACATTAGGTAGATATAGTTTATTCAATAATAAGATATTATTAAACCATGGGATACGGATATTGTGATTGGGTTGAGCTTGTCTTCCCATCATAATCCGTCGACAAATATCACATATTAATAACTTCGATGAAAATGTCTTAACATTTATGAATCGTTATAACACGTCGAATATCTTAATAATAGTATTTAGATAATCATTTTAACATCGTAATATTTATGTTGAACGTAAATAGTTATAAATCAAACTCAAATGATGTCGTTAACGTTATTAACAACTAAGACAACTTAATATGACTTAGCAAGTTTTGAAAACAATATTGACTACCTGTTGATTTGGTTCAAAATTAAATTGACAAGACAAAGCTTACCTCTTACGACACCTTGGTTCACATTTTCGTTAAACACTTATAACTCAGTTTGGCAAATAAATTACTCGTAACCTGAGGTCTATATCTCTCTCCTGGAAAGATACTCTCTCTCTCTTCTTTTCTCCGAGAGTCATCTGATAACCTGCAATCCCGTTTCACTTGTCATCAAACAATATGTGATCAGTGCATCATTATTCAATTAATTCAACTAATAAATCAAATCTCATAATACAAATATTAGATCGATAATAACATAATCATTTCTATGATTCCAATAAATGACATTCAATATAATCCTTGTTTTTCCTTGTCATCAATCTAAACAACACAATAAATTTACTCACGTCCAAGTAAATAGTAAAAGTAAAGCAAGACAAAAATTGGGGATGTAACATGGGTAATCTCCAAAAGTCTTCAACAAGAGTAGAATTTATAATATGACAATAATAAACTAACCAAGTTACCTCTTATATATACCATACATATGCCATGGATGCCACCCAAGTTGACCTAACCACCTATACAAGACTATATAAATGACCATATAAATTGATCAAGGGTTATGCTAGCCACAAGTCAACCACAAATATCCCAATACAATCAATGGGTTAAGGATGTAACATGTGACTACAAACTAGTGAGTGTTCCATTCTTGTGGGAACAAAAGCTTTTAGTTGAGAAATGTCTTTCGACCTCATATGACATAAAGGACATAAGCCACATCCCTTATGCGAGTGTAGTTGGTAGTCTCATTTATGATATGATAAACACCATAGTAGATATTGACCAAGTATTGAGATTCATAAGCATGAATATATCTAATTTGGGCAAGGAGCATTAGACTGCAATGAAGAGGGTCTTTATGTTATTCAAGACATGCTAGAGTGTTCGATTTTTTACCAAGATGATTGAATTTTTAGTAGGACAATGGATATATAGGGATTTGTGGATTTTGACTGGGCAAGAGATGTGCATAGTAAAAGGTGTACTAGTGGGTATGTCTTTACCCAATTCAATGGTGCTATTGGTTGGATGGGCAAAAGACAAGTTGTTTTATGGTCCTACATAGGCAAAGTACATGGTATCTACTCATGCTTGTAAGGAAGCAATTTGTATCTAAATATTGTGTTCAAACATTGGGTTGAGTTAGGATATAATGTTGATTTAGCGTGATAATTAGAGTGCCATCATCCTGGTAAAGAACCCTATGTTCTATGTGTAGACTAAGCACATTTATTTACAATACCATTTTGTTCATGATATGGTGGAGGACAAGACAATTATGATTGAGAATATTGATACTTTGGCGAATGAACTGTAGATGCATTGATGGAGCCAACAAGTGCAGAGAAGTTCAAAAGGTGTAGGATGGCTATGGGCATTGACCCCTAGCATTTAGTTCATCATGTTGGAACCCTTTATAATTCTTGCCATTTATACAAACAAACGAGAGATTGTTAGGGCCAAGCATTGTACACCTTGTAAGTACTAGTGCTACTTGCAATTATCTAATATTTATTAAATATTATAAATAATGTACCCACATGGAAAGGAGGCAACACTTGGAAGGAATCTTGATATTCTTTTGTTGGCCCTCTTCACCATGTGTCATTAGTATTATGGCAATTGTAATAAGTGATTAAATGAGGGGGTTATTAGGTGGACCATGACTAGCATCTTTGATTGACTAAAATTTGTCATGTGTAACAAGGTGTAAGATGTAGGTAGTGCTCCAAATTAGAGCACTTAGGAGTTACATTCTATCTTGGGAGGAGTTACTCTTGAAGAGGAGCGCATGGGTCCATGTTGGACCATTTTGACTATGATTTGACTCATGGTTTTAGGAACCCAATGGTAGTTTCTTAGGTCTCCTTGGCCTATAAATTAAAGGTTTAGGATGGAGAATGTGTGTTTAGTTTTATGCATGGTTATCTTGTTGGAAGTCTCCCAAATATAATGTTGATCTTTATTGAAGCACTACAACTTAGAGTGTATTGTAACCTTGTTTGAAGATTAACACATTGGGTGTGCTTTAAAGGCTGGTTTTTCCCTTTTGGTAATTTTATCAAGGTAAATCTCATGTCTCTTGCTATTAATTTGCTGAATTTATTTTAGTTCTAGATTACTTGCATTGCTTCTCTTTAGATTAAGCAAGAATTAGTCACATTTCCTTTCACTTTGTTCCACCTCCTTCATTTTGGCTTTCAATTATCTCGTCGTTACTCATTATGAAATAAGAAAAAAGGAATTTGACTAAAGTGCAAGGGTGAAGTCAGTTCACTTCTACACTCGAGTATAGCAAGTCCCTTAAAGGTGTTTATAACCACTACCTTGATATTCAATGTAGGTTTGGGAGTGAAAGGAGCAAAATCGGGGGTAAAAGATTGACATAGACAAACTTGCATAAAAAAGGACCAAATCACATTTTTTTCATAGACGTAATAGCACTGACGATTTTGTTTATTTGAGTTGCAAAGTTCAACGACACATCAATTTGACAGGATCTAACAACTACATGCATAATCTGACATTAGAGGCATGACATCAAACACTTCTTAACAAAATTACACATCTTAGAGGAGCTAAGCACCCTAATCTTCTTATTTTAATTAAACTTTATATTTACTTGTGTTAGATTAAACTCAACTCTTTTATACTAATTAGTTGATAGGCTTTTATATGTGAGCATTATAGTGCTCAGAATTGTCTCACGCCGTAAAGAAATTCACACCAGAAAATTTTCTAAACTCTTTGTTGTTCCTATCAACGTATTCCTTGAACCTCCCATGGGTGCAAGTGCTAGTTTATGATTCATTAGTAAATTATATGTTTATTTAGATAAGCAATAAATTAAAAATTGGGAATAACCTTAGGGTTCCATTTTATTCCTCTTCAAAGAGAAATATCCGCTGCATCTATATATTTGAAACTAAGATCCGAAAAGGTGCATTGATGCCTTGTAAGATTGTTTTGATTGTCTAGATTCTTGTACATTTGCAACTATATTTGTCTTTTAGGAACTCATTCAAGCTGGGGGACTTACTTACCTACCTCCTTCCACACTTTTCTCTATACTTTTCATGGAGAGTCTCGCTTAAATATGCCTTTACATAAAATCCCATAAAGGTCGTACACCTTTATCGAAATGAACTTTTTCTTTCACCAATGAAACGCCGCCAAAACATCAGCCACCCTGAAACAGCTGAGCCAAATGTCTCCAACATACGGATTTATAAGTGAAACTCCAAGAGACATTTGAGGCCAAGAAAGACTTATGTCAATTGTATAACTGTGTTTAGAAAGCTCAGTTAGAAAGTTCAGAAGCTCCAAATTTAGACGAGGGTTTTGATACAAACGCCATGAATGCTCCAGACCGCTATGAGCGCTTTGTCGTGCCTGATGGCATGCAAAAGTATGTAGTAGCCCAACTGTTCAATTTTTTTTTTGGTTTATGTTCTTAGAAGTTATGAGAATCTTCCAAATTCTCTCTCTTATGAGCATTTAAATTGTCCATGGCTATGCCTTGTTGGTTGCTTTAAATTACAAGCAGCAGAATGGACTTCGCAAAAATCTCTATGTTGAATGAATTGCTGTACATGCATGTTACATTTGTCTTTTTTTTTGTATGTTAGATGCATTTTACAGCTCAAACGCTGTAATTATTTACGGTGTTGTGAATGTTTTGATTAACTGGTCGAGGGTTTGTAAGGTTGTTAGTTCTTTCTTTTGAGGTTTTGTATCCTCCTCTGCGTTGTATAGTTCAACGAGTGGAATTATTTGCGATATTTTGAGTAATTACGTACTGTTTTGAACGTTCTGGGTAGCTGTTGGAGGATTTTCAAAGCTTAAGAACCTTGTACAGCTCAAAGAGTGGAACTATTTGTTGTATTTTGAATTATTTCATTGTGTTTTAAGATTTTTTGACTGACACAGCAAGGGTTTTTAAGCTTGCGAGGTTCTATGTTTTTTCTTCCGTTCTTTTGCATTTTTGTAGCACAAACAGTGTAATTCTGATTTTACTTGTGGTGTTTTAGTTTGATGCGCTGGGTTTTTTTAAGTGTTTGCTGTGAGGGTTTTATTCGTGGCATTTAGAGATTCAGTGGTTGTAGTAATGAACTGTATTTTGAATTATTGCATGTTGTTTGTGAGTAGTAATTTTATGTCTAGCTGTTGGAGGATTTTTAAAGCTTAAGAACCTTGTACAGCTCAAAGAGTGAAACTTTTTGTGGTATTTTGAATTATTTCATCGTGTTTTAAGATTTTTTGACCGACACAGCGAGGGTTTTTAAGCTTCCGAGGTTCTATGTTTTTTCTTCCGTTCTTTTGCATTTTTGTAGCTCAAACAGTGTAATTTTAATTTTACTTGTGGTGTTTTAATTTGATACGCGGGGTTCTTTTTAAGTGTTTGCTGTGAGGGTTTTGTTCGTGGCATTTATAGATTCAGTGGTTGTAGTAATGAACTGTATTTTGAATTATTGCATGTTGTTTGTGAGTACTAATTTTATGTCTTCTAAAAACTCTGTGATGTGTTTGTTCTGTGTGTTTTGTAGCTCAAATGGCATAAATACATGCGGTACATGGGTAGTTTGGAATTTTTAGCTGACTACGTAAGGATTTAAAAACAACTGATAATTTTAAATTTTTTTTTTTGGGTGTATGGGGTTTAATTTATTTTGCTTTCCTGGCACATAGTTTAATGATTCAGGTGTTCCGAGCATTTTAAGTTTGTACTTTTGAGAGTGTTGATTTTTGTAGGGTTTTGTTTTTTCTGTCAAATAGTGAGTTCTTACGTGACCCATGTTTTGATTTTTCTCTCACGAGTTTTAAAGATTTATAGGTTTTTTTATTAATTTTTTATTTTTAAAAATTTATTTAGTTCTGCATTTTCTGGTTCAAACGATATATTTATTGTTGTTCTTTTTATTTACAGATTGCAATTGGTTTTAAGTGTTTACTGCCAGGGTTCTGTTTTTGGCATTTGTAGCACAAATAGTGCGACTATTTATAGTGTTTTGAATTGTAGTGTTACTGTTCAGAACTTTTTACTTAGTTAGGTAAGGGTTAAAAAAAATTTCAGGGCTTTATTGGGCTTGGAAACTTGTCAGGGTTTTATTCATGATTGTTTCTAGCTCAAATAAGGTAATTAATATATATATTTTTTGACTCCTAGTCTTTTGCATCTCGTCTAAATCAAATACTGTAATTGTTCACAAATTTTTACTGTGAGGGTAAAACTTGCTTGGGTTTCATTTTCTGCATTGTTTAGCTCATATAGTGTAATCATTGAATGACGCGGTAATTACTTGCCATTGTAACTAATTTTTTAACGGTGAGTGATTTGGTCTCAAAAAGTGTATTTCCCTGTAATAATTGAATTATATCTTTGCCACTTTATAATTTGTTTATTTTGGGGTTTTACACCCTTTTTTGGAAAGCAGGGGTTTTATTCTTTTGCACTGTCAAGATAGCTTTTTTTAAAGCGTGTGAGTTTATTTCGTCTCTTGCTTAATATTTTGCATTTCAAATATTGTAATTATTTCCAACATTTTGAAATATTACATGGCTGGTATTGAATCCCTTAGTAACGTACATGGAATTAGGTTTCTGAGTTATATTTCTTTTTGCTTTATTTACTTTTCATATTCTAGCACTCACTGAGTGGAATGACTTGTGGTATTCAGAATCAGTAAAGTGCTGGTGTTTTTAAGTTTTAACCGGGAGGGTTTGAATAAATTGTATGAGGGCTTAATTCCCTTCATTTAGAGCTCAAATGTAGTAATTGTTTAGGGTGTCTCTAATAATTGTTACTGTTTGGTATGTTTTACTTAACTAGGTAAAGCCAAGAGGGTTTAAAGTAGGTAAAGCCAAGAGGGTTTCTTGTTATGGCTTCCTTGGGCTTGAACCTTGGTCTTGCTCATCATTACCATTACACCATAACCTTTTGGATTTGAGGTTTTAGTTAAATTTGCTAGCGTCATAAATCTTCTCAGATTTTGATCCTGTTCTCTAGCTCAAATGGTGCAACCATAAATTGTGTTTTGGATTATTGCTCTCTAGGGTACTTTATTTTTTGATTCACAACATTTTGCTGGCTAAAATGGTGGTGCCATATTTGAATTGTTGCTTTGCAAGTGTTTTTTTATTGGCTATGAGGTTTTTAATGCTACCAAAGGCTTTAGTTATATTTTTATAGGTTAAAATTCAAATACTATACTTATTTTTAGTGTTATGAATTATTACACTCTTAGTGTGTTCAACTCTTCGATTTTACTAAACTTCAGAGGTTTTAAAGTTTGTGAGGGTTTTATTTCTCACAAGCTTTTATTTCTATGCTAGCTCAAATAATGTAATCATATGTTTTGAATTCTAGCAGCCTATAATTTAACTTGTTTTAAAACTTATCTAGGTGCAGGGATGCACCGCCAGGATATAAAGTGATTTACTATTTTTGCACATTCTTTATGGTTTTAGGCTTAAGTAGTTTGTCTCTCAATGCATGATAGCTCTTCTTCTTTTGGGTATTTAATGTTTAATGCTTGTGTTTAGTGAATGTATTGCAGAGAGGCCTGTTGATCTGTAGTTGCTTAACCAGTTAAACTTTTTCTGGTATTTAAACCTTTTTGTTACATGTTTTCAATTATGATTTGTTCATTTTGCTATAAGGATTTGTAAATCTTGCAAGGCTTTTTAATACTTGAGCAATTATTTACGGTGTTTTGGGCTATTGCATTGCTAGAGTTTTGAGCCTTCTAAGTAGGTGAGAGTTATAAAGCTTGTTAAAGAGTTTCATTCTTTGCAGTTTTGATCCCAAATAGTGTAACTCACCCAGTTAGAAGGCACTGAAAGGCAGGGTGAACCCCTATAACCTCTAGTCCAAGCTAGGTTTGAACTTGGGTTAATTGGCATGCCACACACTTAGAGTGGGCAGCCAAGCCAACCGAGCAAAGCCTCGGGGCCTAAAACTTTGGGGTGAATTGTGGGGCATCTTACAGTAGACATGGGGGTGGGCTTGGTTCCTTAATATGGCTACACTTGAGCATACCTCAAGGTGCCCCATGGTGAAACATGAGGTGGGCTTTGGTCCATGCATTGCCCTAAGTGTGACCCCTACCTCTAGGTATCCTCATGGCCACTACAAGGGGTGCTCTACCTGTTGTGACCAAATCACACATCGCCCCATTGCAAATGGGGACCCCCTTTTTTTTTTTTGAATTCCAGTGTTTTGCTAAGTCCAAGATGATGTCCTTTGCATGATGAAGTCAGTAGTGTTTGAGTCTGAGAGCCCCTTGATGACCTGATCCTGATGTTTGAGACCCTGAAAATGACTAAGCCTGGTATCCTGATCCTGAAGATCCTGAAAATTGGCTAAGTCTGAAATCTGGTGGATCCTCAAAAATCTAGAATCTGCATGTTAAATCTGGTGGATCTGAGACCTATCTCAAACATCCTGAAAGGTATATTGAAAAATATTTAAAGTATAAGAAATTCAATCTCTAAACTTATACTTAAATATATTTTTCAATATACCTTACCTTCGGTACTGTCAGTTCTGGGCGCGAAATTGCTCCAAGGTTACCTCAAAATTCCGCCTAGATCTAGGCGCCCATTGCATGTTCAGAGGATCAAAAGAATTGCGCCCAAGGATTGAATGAATGAATTTTGGCGCCATTTCTTGTTACTCCTGCCAGTCCTAGGCGCCTTGTTGGGAAGTAAGATTTGAACTAATGATAGAGGAGCGCCCTAAGTCAAAATCATCAACATCTGGTGCCTTGATCGGGAGATCCATTTCTAGCGCCCTGAAGTAGATTGGCGCCTCAATGGATGAAGATGGTGCTTTGAGTTGTAGCGCCTTGGAACAATGTTTAGTACCTCATAGAGATGTGTGCCCTGTGAAGGAAGATTGCCTCAGAGGAAGGGATTAAACTTATCACAAGTTGCGCCTATAGGGAAGGGGAATCATCTTATACCTTCACAATTGTTTAAGGCGTAAGGGCATGAGTCTAGGCGCCATTTGCTATCGAGACTACCTAAGGGAGCTTCATGGAAGAATCACATAAACTTACACTTGAAGTGGGCGCCAAGAGATCTAGGCGCAATATCAATACCTTTGTGAACCTTCTGGCGCTTGAGAGACTTGAAGTAGATTGAAGTTAATGAGTTGGGCGCATTTTGCATATCTAATTATCATCAATTGGGCGCCTTGTTGTGAGGAGTAGTGTTTGAGCGCCTAGATGGAGGTTTTAGCGCCTTGGAGGAAACTGAGTGCCTTTAGATGAGAAAGGCTTGGAGTTTGAAGTTCATCATCCTGCCTTTGGTTAAAATCATTGAGCGCCTAGCAGAAGTGGGGAGAGTTATAGTTTGGGCGCCATTCAGTTCAAACAAACCCAAAGTTGCGCCTTAGCATGAAAGAGCATGATGTGTTTAAACTAACTCCTATCATGATGTTTGAGATCCTGAAAATGACTAAGTCTGATAGCCTGAAATCCTGAAACACTGAAAAATTGACTAAGTCTGAAATCTGGTGGATCCTCCAAATTCTATAATCTATATGTTAAATCTGGTGGATCTGAGACCTATCTCAAACATCCTGAAAGGTATATTGAAAAATATTTAAAGTATAAGAAATTCAATCTCTAAACTTATACTTAAATATATTTTTCAATATACCTTATGCCCTGAGACTGCCAAATTTAGGCGCGAATTTGTTCAGTGAGGTTAGGCGCATTTTCTCACTTGCAGACACCCACATGAGCGCCTTAGGTTGAAGGACATGAGTTTAGGCGCCTTGATGTGAGGATGGAGTTTAAGACAGTAACAAATTGCACCTAAGGGTAGAATAATCTCACAAGGGTATATCAAGTGTTGGAGAGCCTTAAGGATGTCAAGATTGAGCTACATGAGTTTAGGCGCCTATATTTAGGAGGAAAGCACCATTCAATGAGCGCCTAGTACTTCCAAAACCTCAAATATCCCCAAGGTAGCGCCTAAAGGTGAGGATGAGGTCTTTGTGAAGTTTAAACAAGAATAAAGATCATCTAAAGTTTCAAGAAACAAGTTAGAACTAAGGCACCAATCCAAGAAGGATGCATGAAAACACATCATTTTGGCGCCTAGAATAGCCAAACCTTTAGGAGCGTTCTATATCAAGTAGATTAACAAGTTTGTTGCAAGTGAAGCCAAAGGGATTCCTATGTGGAGGAACATTTTAAATGCTTTCGCCTTACTTTATCACATTGGAAAATGTGCCTTCATTGCCTCCCTCTTTTGGTACTAAAAATAGAAAGTTGTTATAACTACCTCTGAGGTGGCGTGATCTAAGCCCTTGGCTATTGAATTAATCTTAGCCCTTCATTGTATTCTGGACACTATATAAAGGCCTTGTTGCCTCATTTGTAATGGAGTAGATCATTAGCAATAGTAGCTAAGTAGTAGGAGAAATTAGAGTAGAATAGGAGAGACTCTCGAAAATTCTCTGAGAGGTCTTGAAATTGTTGTAAATATTTCTCAAGGTTAATGCAAAGACATTGGAGCTACTTGTTTGGTGTTAAGTGTTATCTTGTGGAGTAACATGATTTCTTGTATCTCAATGAAATGAAGAGATGTTTCAGAATAGATTAAAAGTAGATTAGAAGCTCATTGTTGTAATGCATGTTGTACTGAATATTTGATCAACTCCTAGCTCATGCTTTTAACATTCATCGCTGGTGAATTGTTGTGTAAAGCTAGTCTGAGCCTTATTTGTTTAAGTTCGATTGTGGATGCTTGTTTGAGTTGCGCCATTCGATGGGTGCTCATATGAGTCTTCATGATTTGAAAACCATTCGCGAACCTTAGGAGATCGCACCAACTTCATGTAGTTGTAGGCATCCTTGGCGAAGTGAAGTTAGGTTTACTTAGGGGTTTGTCTATTCAATACCTCATCATTGCTTCATTGACCTTAGATTAGTTTTCTGAACCTTGATTTTTTTTTTATTTCTTTATCATTGAGACCTTGTATACATATCATCCACACTGAAAGGAGGAATAAGCTGAATGAAAGGAGAAGAGTCTGCGTAAGTCCCTTTGTGTTTACCAGCAAAAATCATACCTAGTCACTGAGCTATCTCTTACAAAATCATCAGAAAGGAACCTTGGAGTCATCTTGTTTGATCACTTCGTTCAGCATTTGAGAGGCTTTGCTCAAGAGGGAGTCAGATACTTTGTATTTCACTCTAATTGTTGACTTGTCGAAAAACAATCATCAACACTACCCAGTGGGATTTGAACCTTGGTCTATGGTGTGAAACTCCTCATTCACCACTGTTAAACCAAACCCGTTGTGCAAAATGTTTGGGGTAAATTGTGTGGCCATTTCATGGCAAACATTGGGGTGGGCTTGGTTCCTTAATATGTATGTTCTTTTGAATTATTGCTTGCCTGTCTTTTAAGGGTTTATTTGTTTTACCATTGTTGCACAATTGCTTTATTCTTTTTGTGGTATTTACTATTTTATGTTTGATGTTTGCATTTGATCACTCTGTTAGGGGTCAGGGAAATGCATGGACAGCTGTAATCTGTTCTTTTTGTGTTTTGTTTGTCTGGTTGAATTATTGTTATTGAGAAAAAGGTGTAGTGGGATTCAATTCCTTTTCTGTTTGTTGTGACTTTTATTTATTTTTATGTTTGTTATTAGGTCTGTTTCTAAGAGGAAAACCCTGGATGTGTTTTGTTTTCAGAGTTTCTTATGAAAGGGACATGAAAATTATGAATGCTGCGTCATTCGCCATTCAGAGGGAAGACCATACAATCGGTAACATTCTTCGCATGTAAGTACTTTTCCATTATATATGATTCTGTAATGGGCTCAAGTAGTTTTATATCAAAAAAGAGGGCACATTGTCTAATGGTAAGTGAAGACTTTAGAAGAAAAAACCTGTTTACTTAAGCTATATGTTCAATATCAAGTAGGGCAAACTGGCTCTTTTTCTGCTGCTCCAAAAAGTGGAAATTTCTGACTATAATGCACATGTTACAAAATCTTTGTTATGGAATCCAACTCTATCATTGGAATGCATCTTTCTGACTACAGATATTGGACTTTTTCAGCATGGTGGAGTTTGGAAACTTGGAAGTTTCTGGCTGTAACACAGTAGTTGCAAAATCTTTGTTCTGGAAGCCAACTATAGCTTTGAATTATATCTATTTAACGACAGAGATAAAAGAACAGGCAGGCCATTTTCAGTTTTATACAAAGTTTGTTCTGATCTCGGTGCCCTGCTTATTTGTTCTTGGAGCCAAACTGATTTCTTCACCTTCTCTAGAGTGCTGTCTGATAAGTTGCTCAATTATCTTTTGCTGTGAAGGTCCTTATAAAAATACGGATACCTATCAGACTTTCCACTGTGATAAGATAATTGAAAGGTCCCCATGCCTACATCAAACGGACATGGGGAAAAAGCACTATGAAACTTTGCACACATTTTCTTTTAGAAGAATGGGAAGCCTTGCTAAGCCTGGCCAATGTGGGGCTTGAATCTGGGCTGTTTAATGGTTATTGCTCTGCCTTGGGACCAGGCAATGGTCTGTTGAGCATGAAGGAAAAGGCACAACTGCTCAACAATGGATTGGTTGATTTTCTGATTCCACAACAAGGATCTCTCCATAGTCCATTTTATGAATCATTGTTTCATGCAGTTGGATTTGAATTCTGAAATTACCCGTATGGTTTGCTAGTTAGTTTCTCAAGGAACGATTGAGTCTACTGTTTTCAACATGCTATGACTGAGATTGGCCTTTTCTGTTAATTCCTGTATTTTAATATCTTGGTAGGAATTGTGCAACGCCTTTTTTCACCACTCTAGTTGCTTGCATCTTATCGTCTAAGGGACCTGTTGTGATGTAATCACACATCGCCCCATTGCAAATGGGGACCCCCTCTTTTTTTTGCTTTCTCGCTTCGTTTTGCTTTATAGTTTAGTTTTGCTTTGAGCTTGTAGGGTTTTGGTAGTGTTGTTCTGCCCATGTCTCGACAGTTTCTTGCCAAGAGGTCTATATGCCTTCATCTTGACGCATGTCACTAAGACCCTGAAAATGACTAAGTCTGATATCTTGAAAATCCTAAAAAAATGACTAAGTCTGAAATCTGGTGGATCCTCATAAAACTAGAATCTGCAGGCTAAATCCTATGGATCCAGGACCTATGTCAAACATCCTGGAAGTATATTGATAAATATTTAAAGTATATCTGACTTATACTTAAACATATTTTCAATATATTTCCATTCAGGAAATCCAAAATTTGATTAAGGCAAGAAATTCCCCACTCCATGTCCAAACCCGCCCAGACTGGGCGGCCTCACAAGGTCCTCTTGGACAGTGTCTTCACCATCAGGAGAGCTTGTCCAGACAACACCCTCAAACCCGCCTAGGGAAAGTTAGGATGTTTTCACGAGTTCTTGCCAATTGAAGGGAGTTAGGAAGTGATGATGGAGTCAAAAACTAAGATTTTGATGAAAATTCCATGCCTCACCTCCAAACCCACTTAGACTGGGCGGCCTTGGCACAAGGTCATGGATTCAACGTCATGCACATGCACTTGTCCAAATAGACCTCTCAAATCCGCCCAAGGGAAAAGTTGTCAAATTTACGAGGTTTTAAGCACACAAGACAGGGAAATGATGAAACTCCAACGAAATTTCATGAGTTTGATGGAATCAAAGGCACTACAAGATGAATTCCATGCATCACTTCCCAACCCGCCCAGCCTGGGCGGCCTCACAAGGGAGTGATGGACAATGTCATCATCAGGACACTCTCTCCACACACTGCCTCCAAATCTGCCCAAGGAGGAAAGTGGTCAAGTTTACAAGATGTTCTAAGCACAAAGACAAGGATATGATGAAATTCTAAGCAAAGTTTATAAGATTAAAGCAATCAAATGCATTTCATAGAAGAATCCAAGGGTCACCTCCAAACCCGCCCTACTTGGGCGGCCTCAAGACGTGCTCATGGACTCTGTCATGTCCCACATCAAACTCTCCATGCACTACTTCTAGAACTGCCTAGGGATGAAGGTGGCATAAGTTACAAGTTTACTTGATGAGAATGATGAAGATGACACCAAGCATTACTTAAACTCCTCCCAACAAGGATGAATCAATTGGAAAGAATGATTAAAAAAATCACTAAGCCTGATGTCTTTAAATCCTGAAAATTGGCTAAGTCTGAAATCTGGTGGATCCTCCAAAATCTAGAATTTGCATGTTAAATCCTATGGATACGAGGCCCATCTCAAACATCCTGGAAGTATATTGATAAATATTTAAAGTATAAACATCCTATGGATCTGACTTATACTTAAACATATTTTCAATATACTTCCATTCAGGACATTTCCAATATGGCAACAGGACTTGCATTCCAAGCACACCTTCGGCCTTGGCATGGGGTCTTGGATTCAAGGTTATGATCATGCACTTTCTCCATACACTGCCTCCAAATCTGCCTTAGGGAGAGAATTTTCAAAGTTTGGAAGAGATTTTGAGTGAGTTCAAGACAAAATCCAAGGGTGGTATCCCAACCCGCCCATCCTGGGCGGTTTCATAGGGTGTTCATGGATGATGTCTCCTGCCACATGAAATTCTCCAGACACTGCACACAAAACTGCCCTAGAAGAAAAGTGGTTAAGTATTGAGGTTTTTCATGCACAAAACATTGAGATATGATGACTTGTAAGGTTTATGAGTTTGAGTGAAGTCAAAGCTACATTCCAACCAACACTCCTCAACCCGCCCTATCTAAGCGGCTTTGGCATGTAGTGATGGACAATGTCTTCACCACCCCATGACACTCTCCAGATCACACCTACAAAACCGCCCTAGGATAAAGTGTTAAGTTTTGAAGTGTTTCAAACACAAAGCATTAAAAGGTGATGAAGTTTAGAATGAAAACTTGAAGGTTTGAAAGCACCAAGTGACTTCTAAATCAAAGTCCAAGGGTCACCTCGAAAGTCGCCCTACCTGGGCGGCCTTAAGAGGTCCTTGTGGACTATGTCTCCTGCCACATCAATCTCTCCAGACACCACCCTCAAACCCGCTCAAGGAGAAACTTACAAAGTTTGCAATATTCTAAGTTAAAGTGCAAGGAGATCATGAAGTTTTAATGAAAATTCATAGGATTGAATGTCTTTTGAGGAATTGTCCAAGGGTCACCTTTAAAGCCGCCCTACCCGGGCGGCCTCAAGAGGTCCTTGTGGATTATGTTATCTGACACATGAAGGACTCCATCTTGATTCTCTAAAATCACTATGATGCCTCACATCCTAGAGAGAGTCGTTCAAAAAGGAGGGAAGTTTGAAAAATTGACTAAGTCTTAAGGAAGAAGGAGAGAGACATCTTCATGAGGAGAGGAATGAACCTTGAGTGAAGAAATCCACTCACCACCTCCAATCCCGCCCTTCTTAGGCGGTCTTGAGCTCTACACTTGGACAACTCCACATCCTCCACATGACATCCTCCAGACAACACTCCTAAAGCCGCTCAGGGGTGAAAACCATAAATTTGCAAGCATAAATCAATGTAATAATGAAGATGAACATGTCAAAGGTGAAATGAGCAAGTGCAATGATGTTTAAGTTGAAAATTCCATTTGTCATCCTCCAATCCCACCCTTCCTAGGCGGCTTTGACCCTTTTGCTTGGACTACAAGTCATCCACAACATACATTCCGCCTAGACCCTCCAAACCCACCCAGCATGGGCGGCCTAGAAAGGAGGTCTTGGATTTAATCCGTATCCAAAGCAAAATTCCACACATCATCTACAAACCCGCCCAACATGAGCGACCTTCACCTCTGCACTTGGAGAAGTTGTTAAAAGCTATGCAAGTCACTCCAGGACATTACTCAAATGAAGGTGATCAACAAAACTTTGAAGAGAAAGGTCTAAGGCATGCTAACGAGCGTCAAGTCATTATGAAATGAAGTTCACATCATACATTCCATACACACCCTTCAGGACCGCCTTGCCAAAGTGCCTTCCACCATCATGCATGTTTTTCACATCGCACACTCCATACCCTGTGTTCAAATCCGCCCATCCTTATAAGGATTTCCATCTCATTCAAGGACGTCAGGTCATCATTGAAACAAGTGAAGAGGGTTTAGATTATCAAAATAAAGCCCAAAAAATGCTTAAGTAATGAAAATCCACATGCAATCCCGCCCATACTAGGCGGCCTTGGACCATTCACTCGGATAACATCATGTCATCCACATGACATCCTCCACCTATCACCTCCAAACCTGCCTTGTCAAGTGACTTCCACCATTGTGCATGTTCTCCACATCATTCATTCCATGCACTCTATTCAAGTCCGCCCTTCTTCCCAAGGTTGTCTATCTCATTCAAGGAGATTAAACCATCAATAACACAAGTGAAGGGTTTCTATGTTGTCAAAATCAAGTTAAAAATCACTAAGTTATGAAAATCCTTACTAGCCCTCCAATCCCGCCCATGCTAGGCGGCCTTGGGCCCTTCATTTGGATAATGTCACCTCTTCACATGATGTCCTCCACCTATCACCTCCAAACCCGCCCAGCATGGGCGGCCTAGAGAGGAGGTCTTGGATTCAATCCAAATTCACATCACATGTTCCTCGTTACCCCTCTAAACCCACATAGGCACTCCAGAGACTTAGGCATGGATTTCACGCGAAAGGGTATGTTTTGAAATGTCATGTTTTAATCCCACATACATAAGGTGAATGTAATTTGTTGTTGAAAATCCTTTATATCGAGTTTTAATTTGATGTGTTTCTTCTTGTAGGTGATGAAGGATCCAAGGAGGTGAATGGCGAAAGCTCATACATGAGAAGTTTGGAAAGCGGAAGAAAGTTGCTCAAGTTTGTCATCATCACCACATGGAGGAGAGCTCCTGCAGCAAGTTCATCTTACTTTGAAGACTTCGTAGACATCAATGCCACGCATGAGGAGTCATCATCATCTAGAGTTGTCTACTTCATGTACATCCATCATATGCAAGTCTACTACAAGAAGTCACGAACAAGACATCTTTCACCTCAACACTCCATGAGTCAATGCAACTGTCCAGAGGCATGATCCTGCAAGAACAACATCACAAGATGAGAGATGAGCATGATCATCAAAGCGATCCATGAGTTACATCAAGACAACAAGAAGAAAATATTCTAAGTGAACATGAAGTGAACCAGACTAGTTTGTTCAAAGATGCTGAGGTGGCACATACACATCATCAAGCCAATCGCATTCTGCCATGTCATTTATTCAATAGGGCCCACCATAAAGATGCTTATCACATTGGGAAATGTGCCTTCGTTGCCTCTTTCATGTTCTAAAAATAGCAAATTTTGTAACAAACTGCCTTGTCTCGATCTCGGCCGTTGATTGTCAAATCAATCCTGGCCCTTCATGTAATTTCTGGAGTCTATAAAAGGCTCATTCTTCTCATTTGTAAAAAAAAAAGATAGGGGAGATTAGACAATAGAAGAGGAGAGTCATTAGAAGAAGATAGAGTAGAAGTAGAGATCAAGTAGGAGTAGAGTAGAGAGGGAACTCTCTGAAGTCATGAAGAGAGACATGAGATTGTTGTAATGACACATTTTAAAAGTAATAAAAGCTCATTGTTGTTGTTTTGCATGGTGATCTTGTGGCTTTGAAATGTTAGCATGGTTTCAAGTTCCTGAATATGACGGAGATGTGTTTCCAAGAAGCTTAGATAGTAGAGGAGATAAAGTTCATTGATGTGATGTATATGCTAAAGATATTTGATGAATTCCTTAATGGTTCATACTTTTTGTGGATTGTGGATGGCAACTCACTTTGCAAAGTTAGCCTGAACTTTTACATGCCTTAGTTCAGTTGTGAAGATTGTTCAAGCTGCGCCAGCTGTGGGTGTTTGAATAAATGCTTCGCAATTTGAAAATCCTTGAGTTACCTTAGAAGATTGCACCGAACTTTGTGTAGTTGTTGGTCCTCATGGCGAAGCGGAGTTGGGTTATATGAGGAATTTGTCTATCTTGACATGATCCATCACTTCATTGTCCTTAGATTAGCTTTCTCAACCTTTGTCTTTTGCATTTTCTTTTTGTAGCCAGTCGGAAGAAGTTCCATTTCATGAGGAAGAAGTTCCATTTCATAAGAAAGAAGTAACTTGTTTGAATGGAGTGAGGTGACAATTCTACATAAGTCCCTTTGTGACACAGCAAATCACATCACACCACCGAGGCTATCCATTGCAAATCACATACAAGGAACCTTGGAGCGTTCTTGTTTGATCACGTAGTTTAGCATTCGAGACGCTTTGTTCAAGAGAGGATAGAGCACTTGGTGTTTTATTCTAATGTTGTTGTTGTCAAGAAAACATCATCAACAGGACCTAGGCTAGAATATGACCTTTGAATGGTTGAAACTATCATGATGCTGGACTGCAGACCTTTTTTTGGTAGCTCTCACTGATCCAGTATGTTAAAAAGAACTCAAGTTCTCATGATTATTTAGAATTGCTTCTGTTTTAAGTTTACTTATATTTCTCATGGAGAGGCTATCCTCTTTGAGAACATTGTTTTTTCTGTCAGTGATCTGCAAGTGTGTGCTGACTTGATGAGTTTTGGAGGTCTTTTATCTGGTGAGTAGGGTGAAGTGGTTTGGGAATCAATAAAAGAGAGCATAAATTTGCATTATTTATTAGAATTCTCATTAGCATTTAGTTAACGAAGAAAACACAATCGGTGAGCATAAAGAAAGGAATCTAAGAAGATAATGTTTCACCATATGAGTATGCGTCTCTTAATGCATCTAAAATTGATTTAAAGATTGAAAAGTGGATTTGAAGGGCATTTAAAGTGTGAGATTTCTCTCTAGAGTCTAAACCAACTTCATGTAGTCAACTATTGCATAGTTTGTTTTGTTTTAAAAAAGCTCTAGAAAGGGCGGACAAGACACTTAAAGATCAAATAGAATTGCTGTAATGTAAGATATTAGTAGTAGTAACTAGATGTTTCAACAGAAATAGTAGAGCTGACTGTAGATGCCACTGACAGGAGCTCTGAGCAAACAGGAAAAGGAAAATATACTTGCATTTTTAGTCCTTTAAGGCATTTATAAAAGATAATATACACCAGAAGAGCGTGCAAAGAACTAGCTAAGTGAGTGGTAGTAACTTAGAAAAGGAAAACTAGGAGAAAGAGACAGGGCAACAGAAATGGTAATACTGCTTAATTATGTTAAAAAAAGAGATTTATGAAGGGTGGAAATTCAAATAGAATTAGAAAAGATCAAATAGAATTGCTGTACATTAAGACATTACGAGTGATAATTTGATGTTTAAAAGAATAAGTGGTACTGCCTGTAGATGCCATTGACAGGAATTCTGAACAAACAAACAGGAAAATATTTGGCATTTTTAGTCCTTTTGTGGCATCTTTTTAAGGTAATTAATGTACACCAGATTATCATTCAAAAACTTGATTGGTGGTAGCAAACTAGAGAATAGAAATTTGGAGGAAGAGACAGGGCAAGAAAGCAATGCAAGCAGATGAAATGGAAAAGCAAGTTTTAGTGACATATGCAAGAGGGTATTTTGATTTTCTGACATTAAGTTAATGGAGGATAACACCTCATGTTTGTAGAGCTGTTCTATAACTATAACTTAACTTTTTAGCAAGAGATAATTATATACTTAAAATATTTAATGCTATCAAACTATTTTGGAGTAGATAACTCAGCTTGCAATCAAAATAAATTCATTTCTTCATTATATCTATGTTCGAAGAGACCCTTTCGAGGTATACTTGGATTTGAAGTGATTGTAACTTTGTGTGCTTTGAGTGCAGGCAATTGCACAGGGATCCAAATGTTCTTTTTGCTGGTTACAAGTTGCCACATCCACTTGAGTACAAGATTATTGTTAAGGTTATTTGCTTTATTTTTAAAACTAGTTAAACAGAACTCAATCCCATGCATTTCTTGTTCTTTGAAAACTTAAGACTCGAGCTTTGTTCTCTATCTTTTAGCCTAAAGATTGGATTCAAGCTTTATAGCCTGGTCCAGGCATCCTTTTTTCATTTGTCAAAAAATGTTTAAAATCTCTCAGAAAAATGTGTTTATTGAAAATGGATGTGTGTTTTTTGTGTTGGCTTATATGTGTTCTAGTTGGTGATAAGTTTTCTTGGCTTTCCAGGTTCAAACGACAAGCCAATCTTCTCCAATGCAAGCATACAACTTGGCAATTAATGACCTTGATAAAGAGCTTGATCATTTAAAAGCTGGTGTGCAGGTATCGATCATTATTCTTTTCTCCTTATGAATATTATCTCTGTACAGCACTTGCTATTTCAGCACAAGCTTTCTAATCAAATATACTGTCTCTATTCCCCTTGAAATGAATAACTTGAGCTTACTGATCCTCTTATTAAGTGGGAAACTGTTTATGCTACCTATTATTAATGCTCAGGAGAAAAATATAAAAGTATTACATAATGATAACCACAAAGGTACCGTCACATCTGGTTTTCATGCATTTTCATGTTCTAACCAGCATGATTGATCTTCATTCAATGTGTGAATCCTGAACATCCACAAGAGCGTGCATGATTGTTCCTCCGGTATTTTGATGGAAGCTACCTGTAATTTCTTGCATCTATTTTGACTTCTCAAAATGTTTTTTTAATTCAAGGTGTGTTTTTAAGTTTTGAGTTTGAAAATATTTTTAAATCTTTTACAGTTATAGCTTTCTTAACCCATGGGATGGTCCTATACTTTATTTGCTTAGGTTTTTCAAGACCGTATTTTTTTAATGTACTTGATGGTTGTATTCTTTGAAGTGTGAACTTAATTTTGGAGATCCATGGGATGGGTCTTTTGAGT
This sequence comes from Cunninghamia lanceolata, assembly GCA_027924645.1. Classification (NCBI taxonomy): domain Eukaryota; kingdom Viridiplantae; phylum Streptophyta; class Pinopsida; order Cupressales; family Cupressaceae; genus Cunninghamia; species Cunninghamia lanceolata. The sequence goes on from BSBN01001435.1 coordinate 7,771,370, forward strand.
TCGAGGATAGCCCAACCCTTTTCCTCTTTTAAGGTTGTAACTTACTTCACTCATGGGATGGTTCTTTCCTTATCTACTTTTTGTGCCTAGGCTTGTTGATGATGTTTTCTTGACAACAACAATATTAGAATAAAACACCAAGTGCTCTATCCTCTCTTGAACAAAGCGTCTTGAATGCTGAACTATGTGGTCAAATAAGAACGCTCCAAGGTTCCTTGTACGTGATTTGCAACAGATAGCCTCAGTGGTATGATGCGATAATGCCCTTTACACAAAGGGACTTATGTAGAATTTATTCATCACTCCATTCAAACAATGTACTCTTTCCTTGTGAAATGGAACTTCTTCTAATCAACTACAAAAAGAAAAGGCAGAAGGCAAGGGTTAAGAAGACTAATTTAAGGACAATGACGTGATGAACGATGCTATGGTAGACAAATACCCTTAGAAACCAAATTTCACTTCGCCATGACAAGCAACAACTACATGAAATAGGTGCAATCTCCAAAGGATAAACCAAGGATTTTCATATAGTTGACACACTCCAAAATACCCACAGCTGGTGCAACTCGAAGAAGCATCAACAATCGAACTATTTGCAAGATGTGGTTCAGGCTAACTTTACATGATGACTTACCATCGACAAGCCATCAAAAGTATGAACCAACGGGAATTTATCAAATGTCATTGCATATATCCATTACATCAATGAACTCTATCTACTTTATCATCTAAGCTACTTGGAACTACATCTCAACCATCTTGGAGAATAAGAAACCATGTGAACATTACTTGATCGTACAAGATCACCATGCGAACAACAACAATGAGCTTGTATTGATTTAAGAAGTGTTTTGTTTACAACAATCTCATATATCTCTTCAATGATTTCGAAGAGTTCTTTCTACTCTACTCCTATTGCCGTAGTATCTACTCCTACACTATCTTCCTCTAATGATTCTTTCTAATGTATCTTTACAAATGAGAGAAGTGAGCCTTATATAGAGCTTAAGAATTACATGAAGGGCCAAGATTGATTTGACAATCAATGGCTGAGATTGAGACAACAAGGCAGTTTGTTACAAAATTTGCTATTTTTAGAACATGAAAGAGGCAATGAAGACACGTTTCCCAATGTGATAAGCATCTTTGGAGCATCTTTATGGTGGGCCCTCTTTAATGAATGACATGGCAGAATTCGATTGGCCTGATGATGTGTACGTGCCACCTCAGCATCTTCAAACGAACTAGTTTGGTTCACCTCATGTTCTCTTTACTTAGAATATTTTTTTCTTGTTGTCTTGATGTAACTCATGGATTTCTTTGATGATCATGCTCATCTCTCATCTTGTGATGTTGTGCTTGTGCAGGATTATGCCTCTGGATAGTTGAATGGACTCATGGAGTAGACTAGTGCCTGATGAGAGTTCTTCTTGTTTGGCACATGATATGTGAGTTCTGGATGATGACCTCCTTTAAGATGTGCATGGTGAAGTGACAACCTTCCACTGATCCTCGCCTCGAATGGATGATGCTCTTGATGATGAACTACACTTGTAACCTTGATCATCTTAGACTAGCTCCCCTCCGCATTCCCCTCAGCATGGCGTTGATGTCTTCCTCATCCAGACATACTAAGTCTTGATGTAGGAGCTCCTTCGTGTGGTGATGATGACAAACTTGGGCAACTTTCCTCCGCCTTCCAAACTTCTCATGTATGAGCTTTCGCCATTCACCTCCTTGGACCCTCCATCACCTACAAAAAGAAACATATCAAATTAAGACTTGATATAAAGGATTTTCAATAACAAATTACATTTATCTTATGCATGTGGGATCAAAAAATGGCATTCCAAAACATACCCTTTCGCGTGAAATCTATGCTTAAGTGCCTAGGCGGGTTTAGAGGTGGTAGGCGGAGAGTGTGTTGTGAATGACATGACATTGTCCAGGTGAAGTGCTCAAGGCCGCCTAGGAAGGGCGGGATTGAAGGTGGTGTGAGGGTTTTTCATGACTTAGGCATTTTGGCTTTATTTTGATAATCTAAGACATCTTCACTTGCTTCCTTGATGACTTAATCTCCTTTGAATGCCAAGTAAAACTCTAGAAGCAAGGGCGGATTTAGAGAGAGCGTATGGAGAATGTGATGTGGAGGAGATGATGTTATCCAAGTGAAATGCTCAAGGCCGCCTAGCATGGGCGGGTTGAATGATGGTGCATGGATTCTTTCACTCAAACTTTACTTATTGCTCATTCCTCTTCTTATGAAGACCTTTCTCTCCAACCTCTAGACTTAGCCAAAATTTTGAGATGTTAATGAAGTTGTAGGACACATCTTGAATGTCAGGTGATCTTATCCATATGCCCTAATGAAACCCGCCTAGGAAGGGTGGCTTTGGAGGTGTTGCTTGGATTTTGCAATGTAAACCCTTGTACTTCTTGATCTTGACATCTTCTCTTCTTCATTTGCTAGACTTAGTGATTTTTCATCATTCTCATCAAGTAAACTTGCCAATTATACCACCTTCATCCCTGGGCGGTTCTGGAAGCAGTGCATGGAGAGTTTGATGTGGGACATGACAGAGTCCATGAGCACCTCTTGAGGCCGCCCAGGTAGGGCGGGTTTGGAGGTGACCCTTGGATTCTTCTATGAAATGCATTTGATTGCTTTAATCTTATAAACTTCGCTTAGAATTTCATCATATCCTTGTCTTTGTGCTTAGAACATCTTGTAAACTTAACCACTTTCCTCCTTGGGCGGGTTTAGAGGGAGTGTCTGGAGAGAGTCTCCTGATGATGACATTGTCCATCACTGCCTTGTGAGGCCACCCAGGATGGGCGAGTTGGGAAGTGATGCTTGGAATCTACCTTGTGATGCCTCAAACTCATGAGTTTCCTTGGAATTTCATCATTTCCACGTCTTTAGTGCTCAAAACCTTGTAAATTTGACAACTTTTTCCTTGGGTGGATTTGAGGGTTCTGTCTGGACAAGTGCATGTGCATGAGACTGAGTCCATGACCATATGCCAAGGCTGCCTAGTCTGGACGGGTTTGGAGGTGAGGCATGGAATTTTCATCAAAATCTTAGTTTTCGACTCCATCATCACTTCCTAACTCTCTTCAATTGACAAAAGCTCATGAAAATATCCCAACTTTCCCTGGGCGGGTTTGGAGGTTCTATGTGGAGAGTTTGTCCTGGTGAAGACCTTGTCCATGACTACCTTGTGAGGCCGCCCAGGCTGGGTGGGTTTGGTAGGTGTGCATGGAATTTCTTGCCTCAGTCAAAATTTGGATTTTCCCGAATGGAAGTATATTGAAAATATGTTTTAAGTATAAGTCTTATACTTTAAATATTTATCAATATACTTCTAGGATGTTTGAGATAGGTTTTGGATCCATAGGATTTAGCATGCAGATTCTAGATTTTTGAGGATCCACCAGATTTCAGACTTTAGTCATTTTTTCAGGATTTTCAGGATATCAGAGTTAAGTCATTTTCAGGGTCTCATGGACATGCATCAGGATAAAGGCATATAGACCTCTTGGCAAGAAGCTGTTGAGACTTGGATACACAACACTATCAAAATCCTACAAGCTCAGAGGAAAACTAAACCTAAAGCAAAACAAAGAAAGCAAGAAAAAAAGAGGGGGTCCCTATTTGCAATGGGGCGATGTGTGATTACATCACAACAAGGCTTCTAATGACTATTTCTCAGGTTTTGTATAGTGTCAATGTACTTGAAGACGGCATCTTCTGAATTTACTTTTGAGATCTGTGGGATGGATCTAGTGTTCTTTATGCTAGGATAAATAAATGTTTCTTTGCACCCAATATTGCCATTCCATACACTGGAAAGCAACAGACATATAATCAAGAGGTTGATGCCCATCTACCATAATATCTCTTCTGCATAGCTAAGCTGAGAGTGATCTCCATTTTTTAATCTCTTCTGCATAGCTAGTAAACTAGACTAACTCAAGTCTTTCTGGGATACCTTGTTCTTGAGCTCGTCCCATTTGTATAGCCTTTTCCAGCCACAACGGCTGTTTTTTTTTTAATGTATTTTGACTGTCCAATCAAGTTTGTTGTAATGTTCTTTTCTCCTCTACAGGAGTTAATGGTGTATCTCTTCACCACTGCATCCTTAGAACATACCTTCCAGCTTGCTTGAAGGTAGAAGCAAAGCAGCAAAAAAGGATCAAAGCCTAGCTGAACTTTTGCCTCCTCGATTTAAGGTGCCAAAGTACTTTCACTTACCTTGAGCTAACTTTGGGATGCCATCAACTACACAATACACATGGAGCCCTGTAATGTCTGGGAAATGGTCTTTAGGACGGTTGTGTTTCTACCAGTGGTTGATCTTGCCAATTTCATAGGTTGTGGCAAATTCTATTTGATCTTTTAGGTTCACTTCTGCAATGAGTTGAGCTTTTAAAAATATGTATCAAAATGATTTGAGCTTGATGGGAAGCGGATGCACAGGGCTGATTTTTGAGTGATATCAACTTATTTGGTAGCATCTTTATCGCATTGAATAATTCATGTATTTATGGTAGGATTTTCATTAGCCAGTTGATTGTTGAATTACACATTTTCTGAAGAAACACTATGATCAGTTTTCCTTCTCTGTAATAGTAACCTATTCTTGCACATAAGAATTAACAAGAATTAGTGATTGTCTTTACATCTTAGCTTGAGAAAATATTTTCTCTTTTCTCATGAACATTGGGGACGACTATGTTTGTAGTAATATTGGCTCTAATCCTTCAACTACATGGTTTTTAAATGTTGGTTCGAAGTTGCTTGTTTGTAAGTACAAAAGTTGTGCTTAAATTAAAGGAAGACGATAAATTTCAGAAGCCAGTAGGGTTAGTACTATAGGGCCTGTCTGGTGGTGATGTAGCTTAAAAAATCGAGGTTTTTAAAGCAAATTTTAAAGAATTTTTTGTAGCCAAAAAATCCAGCTTCTATTGATTGAACTCCAGTAATAGGCATCAAACTTGAGGCCTGATTATGGAATTTCCAAGCCACCTACTCTGTGATTCCTTTAAATGGATTATCACGCATGGTGCTTCCTAAAGCTAGGTGAATGTTTTTAAAACAATTTAATGTTTAAAGAATACTTTGTAACAAAAAAATCCAGCTTCTATTGATTGAACTCCAGTAATAGGCATCGAACTTGAGGCCTGATTATGGAATATCCAAGCCACCCACTCCGTGATTCCTTTAAATGGATTATTACGCATGGTGCTTCCTAAGCTAGGTGAATTGTCCAACAGAATAGAGTTGATAGTTGGCTCTCATTATTTTTAAAATTGAGGATCAAGGTCCATTTTCACAAGTAGATGTAGAAGTCGGTCTACTTTTTCAAGAAATGAATTGCCTATTTGTACATCTACTACCTACAGCTGTTCGGGAGTATGCACACAGCTATTAAATATGAGCTTTGTTTGCGTTTTTTCTTGGTCTTTACTGCACTGGGGAATTTAGTTTCCAATATGCATTGCTTTTGATTGCATTGTTTTTAAAGTGACAGCCTTTTTTGTTCTACTGTGCAGGCCGAATTGGACCGTATTGAGGGTGAGAAAGTGCCCAAGTATTCTTGAAGGGAAAGCAAAGTTCTGAAAATTGTGATGTGACCTGCATAAGAATTGCACCTGATGCCAAGGAATTTTGAATATTTGTAATCTAATAGGGAATGGTAGACAATATTAGTATCAGCAGTTGTAGACTTGTAGTTGGGAAGGGGTATGTAAATCTGTTTGTAAATGCGGGGATTTAGTGCTAAATGTCAGCTGTCTGATCAGGTCATTCAGAAAATTCAAACTGTGGGTTGCATATAGGTGAAAGATAGATGCAAGGTCTGTTTGTAACAATGTAAATGACAGTGTGTTGGTGCTGGTTTTATATGTAGTTTGTAAACTTGGATAAGTAAATAAATACGCCAATATATTTCAGAAAACAAGTTTTTGACTTCAATTGCAAAATGCATTTCAAATGTAGGTCCTTTTCAACGTCCTTAGGTGGAATGCGAAATTAATTTCAAATGATTGGTCTTTCATTATGAAACCTTTCGGTTTTGCAAATTACAGAAACCTTGAAAATACCAGGTAATATTTTAGTGAAACCATTCTTAGAGTCAATGCATGATTGATGGATTTATCCAGATGGGTACCAAGCATTCCCCATAAAGCTTCCTCATTGTAAAGTGTTGAAACGAGTTTCTAGAAAAAAATCACAGAAAATGGTTGTATGGACTAAGTACTTATCCTAGTCAAACCCGTTAAAAGAATATCAATCGATTTGTGATCGGATTATTATCATTGCCTGAAATGTTTTAAGATCCGAATTAGCGAGATAGGAGTGGCAATAATGTAGACTCTATGGTTGAGATTTAGGCCGATTATAATGTTTGGCCCGAGTCCATTTTAGTTATTGAAGTTCCATGCGAATTAATGTTTAAAATTGCCTTGCTGTTACAGGTTTATCAGCCAACTGATTTAAGTATTTGCATCTATGTTATTATTTAAATTTCGTTGTAGGCCACTAAAATGACACAAAATAGATCTATATATTTTACTATGTTGTTATTTAAGATTCCATTGAAGCTGCAGTTTAACAGCTAAAATTGAAGGTGTTCCCTCTATAAGAGGAAGCGACCTGACTCGAGGGATCTACGGCTGATACTCTTTCCTAATGATGCAAGACGATTGAATGTATCCTGGCCATCCACGTCTGCAAATTGCGTTGAATCCTCATTGGTCTTCCACTACCCGGTTTTGCGTTTCACATTCTTTAATTTAATATCATATTGAATGCCTTGTACAAATATGTTTACTTCATAAAATATCTCCTAATCAATATCCTAATAATACAATTGGGCCCATTCACCATTTTTAATTGGAACAAGCTTTATGTCCTCTTTTCATACATATTCATTATCTTAAATCTCCTTTTAAGACATTAATGTACCATATTTTCATACACAAATGTTTCTTCTATCTCAGCACCATGTAGCAATTAGTCTTTATGTTTACTTCATAATTCAATCTACAATATCTCCTAATCAATATCCTAATAATACAATCAGGCCCATTCACCATTTTTAATTTAAACTTTGTCAGTTTTTTCATACATATTCAGAATTGTAAATCTCCTTTTTAAGACATTCATGTACCATATTTTCATACACAAATGTTTCTTTTATCTCAACACCATGTAGCAATTAGTCTTTATGTTTACTTCATAATTCAATCTGCAACATCTCGTAATCAATATCCTAATAATACAATTGGGTCCATTCACCATTTTTAATTGTAATAAGTTATGTCTTCTTTTCATACCTATTCATAATTGTAAATCTCGTTTTAAGACATTCATGTAGCCTATTTTCACGCACAAATGTTTCTTCTATGTCAACTTCATTTAACAATTAGCCTTTTATGTTTATTCATAATTCAATCTACAATATCTCCTAATCAATATTCTAATAATACAATTGGGCCCATTCACAAATTTTAACTGGAATAAGCTTTATGCCCTCTTTTCACACATATTCATAATTGTAAATATCCTTTTAAGACATTCATGTAGCATTTTTTCATACAAAAATGTGTCTTCTATCTCAACTCCATGTAGCAATTAGTCTTTCTCTTGTTCATGCCCTTGCTTTAGCAATCTACACCCTCTAGTCACAATCTTCATTCTCCATGCATTACATTTCACAATAACAAATGTTCTTCATTTTGAATAAATTAACATGATTTAAACATATAATTCCTATTGGTTTACTAGTGGATGAGTTTGATCTCCTATATTTACACACACACACACATATCTCTGTGTGTGTAGACACATAAAACCAAAACAACCTTCTTTTTACAACCACAAACAACCATAGATGGAAGAAATCTCGTTGCAAACATAAAAAATATGTTAATACTCATGGATAAACAAGAACCCCATTTAGTCATTCAAGCGTGGGGTTGGGCAGCCATGCAAGCACCCAGTTTGCAGTCAACAATGTAATTTTTAAGCTATTTTTTACCTTTGAAGAGATAGAACTTCGATATGCTTTGTCCGACAACATTAACACAACACAAAATTGTTATCCATTCCCTACTTTTCAGAATGATATATGAAACACTTCTGCTACCTCTTTTGACCAACACATGCATGGCTCCATTTCTCCTTGTCTGGATTCCAGTTTTGTTACAATTCCAAATTCTATATCATCCATATGGGTTGGCTTTCATACACTTTCGACAATGTCTTGTAGAATGCAACAACAACTATAGCCCTGAGGTTTAGAATTCTGTTTTGATCAAGGCCTTCCGCTGTCCTCAATGTCAATTCAGGATGATGCCTTTTAAATCTAGTCCACCATGACTTGTTGGGCAACCCATTTTTAAATGGGTTTGGTCATGTTTCATAAATTTGCACGACTTCTGCTTTGAGATTAATAATTTTCAGCCCATGGCCCACTGCAACCATCTCTTTACACCATTCAACTATTAAAGCTTCTTCAGCTATTGTCGAGACTGTGGGAGAATTTTTTTTTTGATGTTGATGTTAAACTGCCTAACCAGTTGCTCAATGTTGTGGTAGAGGGATTCCCCACTTCTTTGCTGCACTTCTTGTCGACATGCCATTATCCTCCACATCTTTGAGTGCTAATTCTATATCCTCTTTCATCCACTCCCGTTGAACTGCAACCTTTTTGCTTTTAGCAGCCACATTGACTTGAATAACTGGTTCAGCTGGTTGAGGACTGCTCTTTTAACAACTTGAGTGTCTTTATCCAGTGGTAATCTAACTCTTCTTTTTTCTGGAGGCATGGTTGTCTTCAGTCTCTTCGTGCCATGGCGGGTCCGCATTTGAGCTTTTCTCTTCATCTGCACATTGGAATAAACACCTTTGATCAATAGTTTTGAAATTTAGAATCTTTAGAATATTTTCAGTACAAAGTTGAAGAAACAAAGAGTCTAAAGCACTGAACTGGACATTCCACCAACTTGTGTTGCTTAGAAGAGAGGCTTGCAGGTTGGTGCAACCTAACTATCAGGTTCAACTTGGGCTTGTACGTGACATGTAGAGCAATTATGTTTACTGAAGCATGTGTGCAGTGATTTTGGGAGTGTAAACTCTCTGAAGCAAGATAACAATGAAGAGCAACAATCAACTTTAATAATATTAATAATATATTTCACAAACAATACAATATTTGTCATGCCATTTTCTTCATTTTTGTAATTGTAGTTTGTAAGTGTAGTTGGAGAGTTCATAGTGATGTTCTAAATAGAAGATTTGTGATGTTCTATGTTTGATTTTACATTTTGACATTTTGATGTTGAAAGATTGGTAATTTAATGTTTACAATTTAACATTTAGATGTTTAAAGTATTACAATTTGATTTGACTTTTATGCAAATAGATCATCATGCTAAGTAGGTAGATGTTCAAAAAGGTTAAGCTATGATAACATTTGAAAGTGAATAGATATAGACTAAAAGAAGCTGTGTTAGGGTTAGGCGGCAGAAGATCAATTAAATGCAAATAAAGATTAAACAGAAGAATGAAAATACATAGAAATAATAACAGCAAGAGATAAATTTTAACGTGGTTCACCCAAACTTAGGCTACATCCACTAACAGAGAGTCCAATAATATTATCCAGTAAATCAAACCGATTACAACCAACAATCCTTGCAACTCAATACTGTTGCAAAATGCTACAATACATCAACGGAAACCCTAACCCTTAGCTGTTTTTATCAGGCCTTAGTCGGTTACAAAATAGGGTTTTTCTATGTCGGCCAATAGAAAAAATAACCCCTGATGCCTTTATAAAATAATAAAGAATCGTTGGAGGTTTCAGGGGTGCTGCCCCTCGACCCTGCCCTGTATTGTGACAGGGAGCGCGCTAGGGGCACTGACCTTGGACCCCGCCAGGGGCGCTGCCTCTTGACCCCGTCTTGGGTGCGCTGCCCCAAACCTTTGCAAGGGGTGCTGCCCCTTGACCTCGTTAATGATTTGGGGGAAACCGCACCGATAAAAATGGTGTAAATTTAACCTACAAGTCTGATTAGGCTCCATATAACAACAATCTTCCACTTGGAGACTGATCAGACTCCACACCATATCATCTCCCACTTGAAGACTGATCGTAACACTGCTGACCCTGTAGATCCCATTGAAAATAAGCACCATGGACTCTGCTGTTCTGATTTTTTTTTTTTTTGTTTTAGTCGTGAAGACCAACCGAAGTTGAAAAGGAGCTCAACTTCTCTCTTGTCACTGCCTTCATAAACATATTCACTGGATTTTCATCTGTATGTATCTTTTCCAACCTTAACTATCCATCATCTAACACCAACCGGATGAAGTGATACCTGAGCTGTATGTGTTTGGTCTTTGAATACAAGACAATTCTTTGCAAGATGTATGAATTATTAGCCTGTTGTTTTCCCAATTCTTCCATGAAATATTGTAGCCATATCATCTCCTTGCTTGCCTTTGTTACAGCTACATACTCTACCTCTATGGTGGATAAAGCAACCACATTTTGCAACTGTGAGATCCAACTCATTGCTATCCCACATACAATAAAGACATAACCTGTAGTACTCCGCCTGGTATCAATATCCCCTGCCAAATTTGAGTCTACATAACCTGCTAGATTAATATTAGAGCCTCCAAAACATAAGTGTTTATTGGATGTACCTCTCAAATATCTAAGAATTTATTTTACCGCATTCCAATGCTCCAATCCGGGATGACTCATATATTTGCTTACGACTCCTACAACATGTGCAATATCTGGTCTTGTGCATACCATGGCGTACATTAAACTTCCTACAGCTGAAGCATATGGTACATTGGATATTTTTTCTTCCTCCTCTTGTGTCTTTGGACACATTTTTTTAGTCAATTTCAAATGACTAGACAAATGTGTACTAACAGATTTTGCATTCTCCATATAGAATCTCTGCAACACCTTTTCAACATAATCAGCCTGAGATAGAGTCAATTTTCTATTCTTCTTATCTCTACAAATTTTCATATCAAGGATTTGTTTTGCTGTCCCTAAATCCTTTATAGCAAATGATTGTGCTAATTGCTGTTTTAATTCTCTTATGTGATCTATGCTAGACCCTGCTACATGCATGTCATCAACATATAAACATAAAATAATGTAGCTGTCATTATCTAACCTCTTAAAAAAACACAATGGTCAAAATTATACTGACTGTAGCCTTGCTCAACCATAAAACTATCAAATTTCAAAAACTATTGCTGAGGTGCTTGTTTCAAGCCATATAAACTCTTCTTCAATTTGCATACCAGTTTCTCCTTACCTTTGACCTCAAATCCTTTGGGTTGTTCCATATATATCTCTTCCTCCAAATCACCATAGAGAAAGACAGTTTTCACATCTAACTGTTCCAAATGCAAATCTTCAGCAACCACAAACTTAAAACAGTACGAGTAGAAGTCATCTTAACAACCGGAGAAAAAATCTCATCAAAATCAATGCCCTTTTTCTGTGCAAATCCTTTTACAACTAACCTGGCTTTAAATCTTTTCTTATCTCCATCTTCCTCTTTCAGCCTATAAAACCATTTGTTTGGTAAAACTTTTTTACCTGCAGGCAACTTACATAATTCTAAAGTCTAATTTTTCAGCAAGGAGTCCATTTCTTCTTTCATTGCAAGCTCCCACTAAACCTTTGTATCCACTTGCATAGCTTAATCATACCCTTTAGGTTCACTGGCATTTATTAACAAAATAAAATACAAAGAGGGAGAAAACCTTTCAAGAGGTCTACTTAGTCTTGTTGACCGTCTAACATTCACTAGAGTTTGTAGTATTTCTTGTTGCTGCTGCGGAACATGATGAACCACTGGAACATCATTATCTGGAGTATCATCCAACACCACATAATCCTTTTCTTTCTTCTCATGCTACTACAACTGATATTTGTACAACACCTTCTCATTGATACAACATCCTTGCTTCTCACAATTTTCTGATTTTTAAAATCCCAAAGCCTATAACCAAATTTTTCAATGCCATATCTAACGAAGGTACACTTTTTTGATTTTGCATCCAGCTTGGTTCTATTTTTAGAATCTACATGTGCAAATGCTTCACATCTGAAGGTTTTAAGAAAAAAATAACTCACCTTCTTATTTGTCCATGCTTCCTCTGGAATACCACAACCCAAAAGAACTGAAGGACCTCTATTAATTAAATATACAACAGTATTGACAACCTCTGCCCACATGTTTAAAGGCAGCCCAACATGCAATCTCATGGTCTTTGTACGTTCCATTATTGTCCTATTCATGCGTTTAGCCACTCCATTCCCCTATGGAGTGCCTGGGACCATTTTCTGCCTACAAATTCTATTAAAGGAACAATAATCCTCAAATTCTTTGCTACAATAATGCCCAATACTTACCACAATTATCAGATCTAAGAAATTTTAATCTTTTATCCATCTAATTCTCAACCAAACTTCTCCATTTCTTAAATGTTTCAAATACATTAGATTTCTGCTTGAGGAAATAAATTTAAACCTTCCTAGTTGCATCATCTATGAATGTAACATAATACCGAGAGCCACTAAGAGAAGATACCTGAGCTGGTCCCCATACATTTGTATGCACAAGCTCCAACTTTTCATCTTTCTTTTGCTTCCCATCCTTGAGAAAACTGACTCTTTTTTGTTTGCCATACACACAACTTTCACATAAATCTATATTAATACATTAAAACTTTCTTAAAATGAAGTACTTTCATATTTTTTTCACTCATATGCCCAAGTCTATTATGTTACAGTGTTGTCTCAGAACCTGCAACAACTGTTTCAGTTTCTTCTTGCAAACCTGCAGCAACTGTTTCAGTTTCTTCCTGCAAACCTGCAGCAACTTTTCCTGAACCTGTTTGTTTTTTCTCTGCAATAGTTAAAGTAGAAGGAACAATATGACCTGTACAAAGATATAAGGTGCCTACTTTCACACCTTTTGCTATTACACCTTTTGAAACCTTCCAATTTTTATCAGTAAATGTAACAATGCAACCTTCATCAGCTAGCTGCCCTGTTGAAATTAAATTTCTACTCAACATTAGAACGTCCCTTACCTCTTGTAGTAGCCAATGACTCCCATTCTGTAACTTAATCTTAATTCTTCCCTTTCCAACAATTTGACAGGGTTTGTTATCTCCCAAATAAACCAGCCCAAAATCCCCTTGGACATAATCAAGAAAATAACTTCTATGAGGCGTAGCATGAAATGAAGCCCTTAAATCTAAAACCCATGAATCACCAGTATTGTCTGAGGAAAGAATCAAAACATCTTCAGATTTATTACTTACCACATTTGCCTCCTTATTGCCTTCTTGTTTGTCTCCTTCTTTATTCTTCTGAGACCAGCAATCTTTCTTCAGATGACCTAGTTTCTCACAGTACCAGTAATCCTTCTGTCCTTTGGATTGGGATCTCTTGTCCTTTGATTTTTCTCGTGACTTCCCATGACCTCCAAAACCTTTTCCTCTCTCCTTTGATCTGCCCCTGCTTTCTGCATTCAAAACACTACCTGATGTGGACCCTCCTGAGCTTTTTCGTTGCATTTCCTCGCTAAGGATAACACCAACAACATTATCAAATTTCAAAGTGTTTGAACCAGAGACATAGTTACTTACAACCATTACCAAGCTATTTCAGTTTTCTGGCAAAGAACATAATATCAAGAGAGCCCTCACCTCTTCATCAAATTTCACTTTTACAGAAATTAACTCACTGGTAATCATATTAAACTCAGTTAAATGATCTGTCACAGATCCACCTTCAATCATTTTCAGATTAAACAAACGCTTCATGAGAAATACCTTATTTAAGGCTGAGGGTTTTTTATACAGTTTAGCCAAAGCTTTCATCAGTTCACTTGTTGTCGTCGCTTCTATTATATTAAACGCCACAGATAGTGCCAGGTACAACCGAATGGTTCCTAGTGCCTTTCTGTCCAAAAGATTCCAATCCTCATCAGTCATTGCTGCAGATTTCTTGGCTATTCCTTCCAACGGCCTCCATAAATTCTTCTGATAGAGACAATCCTCTATCTGCATCTTCCATAACTGATAGTTTTTCCCATTGAATTTATCTACCTTCAATTTACCCTCGTCCGCCATTGCTCCCACTCAACCATGAGGCTCCCACTCAACCGTGAGACCTTCCTGCAGACGATAATCGAACACAACCCACTCTGATACCACTTGTTAGGGTTAGCCGGTAGAAGATATAAATTAAATGCAAATAAAGATTAAACAGAGGAATGAAAATACACAGAAATAATAACAACAAGAGACAAGTTTTAACGTGGTTCACCCAAACTCGGGCTACATCCACCAATAGAAAGTCCAATATTATTATCCAATAAATCAAAAGGATTACAACTAGCAATCCTTGCAACTCAATACCGCTACAAAATGCTACAATACATCAACGGAAACCCTAACCCTTAGCCGCTTTTATCAAGCCTTATGTCAATTACAAAATAGGGTTTTTTTATGTCAGCCAATAGAAAAAATAACTCCCGATGCGTTTATAAAATAATAAAAAATCGTTGGAGGTTTCGGGGGCGCTACCCCTCGACCCCGCCCTGTATCACGATAGGGAGCGCCCCAGGGGCGCTGCCCCTAGACCTCACAAGGGTCGTTGCCCCTTGACCCTGTTTTGGGGGCGCTGCCCCCAAACCCCTACAAGGGGTGCTGCCCCTTGACCCCGTTAATGATTTGGGGGGAAACCATGCCGATAAAGGTGGGCTAAATTTAACCTACGAGTCTGATTAGGCTCCATATAACAACACTATGTACTCTAAAACTATTATGTTATGTTATATCATTGAAGTGTAGTGTGAATATGTATTATATCGTCTAGTCTATGATTAGTCAGTGAACAATATTTTAGCTATAGGTTAATGTCATTGAACTGCAGTGTGAATGTATTGTATTGTAAATATGTCATTGAATAGTATTGTGAATGTCTTGTATTGTAAATATGTCTAACAACCCTGTTGGACAAATTGATTTGACTTTTATGCAAACATATCATGATGTTAAGTAGGTAGATGTTCAAAAAGGCTAAGCTATGATAACATCTGAAATTGAATAGATATAGACTAAAAGAAGTTGTGTACTCTAAAACTATTATGTTATGTTTTTAATTAAGATAAGTAGCTAACAAGGGGTTGAACCCTTTACAGTCAAAGGCTCCCAAGGCCGAGTAAAACAGGCCAAAATAGACTAGAAACATAACAGAAACAACAGAGAAACAACAACCAACTACAAGAAAAAACAATGGATCTAAACAACCCTCGATCTAGAGGGCAAAAATCTAACTCCCTTAACCCTCGGTCGCGAAGCAACGACATATTTGGAGAGTCCTTTCTCTGAACAACCGATCAAGAAGACTCTAAATCAAAATCCTCAGAGCGAGGTGAGAGGAGGAGATCCTCAACCACCACAGGCAAGGAGCAATCATATGCTGGGAGAGACGCTGGAAACACATAAGATGAAGTGGGGATCGACAAGGTAGTAATTTGACCCTTGGTGGATGGGGTCAATAAGGGAGCCGAAGGCCCAACAGAGGCATCCAGAGACAACGAGGGTCTGGCAGACCCAACATGATCAACAACAACAATCCTAGTCACCATAGGCTCCACTGGAGTAGTGGGCCACACAAAATCTCAGGGAAGCTCGTTCTCTTGGAAATAATCAACCTCCTGGGAAGAACCATCTGTCAACGAAGCACAAACAGTCAACTGATCAGTAAGTGCATTCTTCCACCGAGTTGCCACACCCTTGCGACGAGAATGAGGGCAACTTAAGGCTAAGTGGCCAATAGAGAAACATCTCTTGCACCGAAAAGGGAGACCCTCATAGTCCAACAACTGCGTCCATGGTCTGTCCTCAACCATCAGAACTTTACATCTCCATGGAGGGGTTTAGATATGTCAATATCCACTAATATGCGAGCCACCGTAGTATGCCCTAAATCTGAGGTCAGAGTCAACCTTCAAGAAGTGCCCTATAGCGTTGCCGATGGCTTCATAGCAGGAATTCTCCCAAAACTGGAGAGGGAGGTTCGGTAGATGAATCCATACTGGTCTAATATTAAGAGGCTCTGTGAGAGGATTGAAAGAGCGAGCCCATGGCTTGATGAATAACGAATGATCACCCCACATCCAAACCTTGTTCAGCACTAAGTCTCGCTCCTCAGAGGAAGCAAAAGTCGCTACGAAGAACCCCTGTGTGCTGGGAAAAGCTCAATCTGTCCAACAACAAGAGGCTTCTAGGATTCCATGATCGAACTGTGCAGATTGGGGAGAGAGGGCCATAAGCTATTAAACCTACAGATCACTCCATGCTTCATATAAAAAACCTCATTTTTTGCAACCTCAGGGCCACACATCACCACATGAGAAGAACAGGCACAAGGAAAAGGCTTTACCCTAGCCTATGATGGGTGTGCATGAGCTCTAGAATTGATGACAACATCTGAAAATGACTTTAGAGGGTGGCATGAAGCTAACTTAGCAACACAGGGCTCAACATTTTCAATTGGCAAAGAACCAGCAACTGGCACCGCCGACTGAGACTGTGAAGCCCCATTTGAATTTTCCTGCTCAGGGATTTCCTTTATACACTGACCATCCCAAACACATTCGCAACATGCTCAGGAATAACACTCAGACTGCTCCCAGTCACAAACGACTTGCGTTTAGACCTAGACAACCCGCTCCCAGGCACAGTGGGCCCGCACTCAGCCCCAGTCACGGCGCGCATAGAAGTAGTTGCCATTTACTCTATCCTCATCTTAATTTGGAATGTGTATGTTCAACTATTATGTTACATTATGTCATTGAAGTGCAATGTGAATGTCTTGTATTGTAAATATGTCATTGAACAATATTGTGAATGTCTTGAATTATAAATATGTCTACTCTAAAACTAGTTAGTGAATATTATTTTGGTTGTTCTATTATGTTATTGAACTACAGTGTAAATATGTCTTGTATTGTCTACTGTATGGTTTCTTGTTTGATATTTTTGCTTGGTTGATATTTTTGTATTGTCTACTATATGTTTTCTTCTTGTATTGTCTACTGTATGATTGCTTGGTTGATCAATGGTTTCTTAATACCATAGGTTGTTGTTTTATTCGTGGTTGATGGCAGTGCCTTAGTGATTACATAGATGGTTGTTTCTATTTCAACTGTTGAGCTTCTAGTCAGAGGATAGTTGTAAGAGTAAATATTGATCAAAGATAACAAGTAAACATGTAGGGGATGCCCTAGATGATGATGGAATCTAAACAATGTCTACTTTAATATAAATGATCTAATTTAATGCTTGAATGATTTACCTATGAGATCCCCTTATAAATTCAAAATGTTAAATTTGGAGGTGTATAAGAATGAATTAAGGTTACCCTTTTAATTACAACTCCAAGGGGAGAGAGAGAGAGAGAGAGAGAGAGAGAGAGAGAGAGAGAGAGAGAGAGAGAGAGAGAGAGGGGGGGGGGGGTTAGTCTAAATGGATCTTTGTAAGACTAGTGTTTTTTAGTCCATTTCAATGTAAACTAATTCATGTATTGAAGGATAAAATTGTAAATCTAAAATGCCAACATGGGACCTTTCCTTGTCAAGGGGGCTCATCATTAAATTCTTGGTAGGGTTTCGGTTTTCTAGGTTTTAGGATGTAAAGTTTTTAAGGTAGATACTTAGTGTGGTTATTGATCATTGATTTCAACTGAAATTTGAAACTTGGTGTGGTTATTGACCATTGATTTGAACTGAAATTTGAAACTCTACGTTCACTAATCTATATTGTTGTCATACATAAGGTTATTGAAATATAATATTTTTTAATTTACATTAAACCCTAAATTTAAATTAAACCAAAAATACTAATTTTGTACATTAAACCCTAAATTTACATGTCGAACACTAAATTTGCATCAAACCCAAAATGTTATCAATAAACCATCAAACTACATAAAAAAACTAGGTAAATTTACATAAAAAATTTAGTAAAAATAGTTTCATTTACCCTAAACCCTGAAACCAGTAAAAAATACATACAAAAATACGAAAAAACCTACTTGGATGTCTTCAGGAACTAAGAGTCTGGCGGGAGGAGGTGGCAGGTGATCAACAATCGGGATCCCGCTCTACTTTGTTGCTAGTTTGTCGCTCACTCTGTTGTTGTTGGAAAAAAATGACCTCGCAGGCCATTTAAAAAAAAAAAAAACTTTTAAGAAACATGGTCCGGTTTTTAAGCGAGATCCCATTTAGAAATGAGGTCCCGTTTCTAAGTGGGATCTCATTTAGAAGAGGGATCTTGTTTAGGCTGGGATCTTGAACCGTAATAGGTCCTCGTTTCCAAACGAGGTCTCGTTTAGGATTGAGACCCTGAGCCTAAACGAGATCCCATTTTTTAAAATAGGATCTCAATCATGTTGGGATTTTTTTTGCCCGATGCTTCCTCTATATGTGGACCCAACTTCTTGCATACGCCCAATTGAATCCGCAAAGCTTGGATAATTGATTGGCCAAATTAGATGCTAGAAATAGAAGGACGACCAAATTTTTTTTGGAAAACAAAAAATTCAAGGATGACCAATTTTTTAAAAATTTTTGGATGACCAAAAAATATTTTTTTTGGGACTACCAAATTTTTTGTAGTTACAAGATGTGTGCACATATAGAATGGCCTATCGAACAAATAAAACATATTGCAATATACTTACTTCATTGATAATGTAATTGAATTGTATGACAATACAAAATGCCCTCACAAAATAGAATTGTACGACAAAATGACTTTAACATCATTGAAGCATTTATGAACAAGCTAAACTCAAATATTAGGGGTAGCCCCACCAAAATTTCATAACCATTATAAAACTTTGTCAAAATTTTACTTGTAAATTGCTTAGTCTTGAAATGTGATACTTGTATCAATTAAAATTTATTTAATTACAAGAGACAATGGAGATGCGAAAAAGAGCAAAGCAGCCACGAGTGGAGGAGCGGAGGTTTAAGGGAGAAGGTGTCATCAGATTCCCAGCAGGAACTCAAAGGCAAGGATGATGGGCAAATGAAGCAGAAGCAAAAATTACGGTGGATTAGATCAAAAATCGAGCAGAGAATGAGCCATGGAAGTGGAAGATGAATCTGGACCTTAGGCAAGAAAATAGAACTCAGAGCAGTGAAAGGTATGGCTGGCACGAGAAATCATTTGCAAAAAGGCGCAAGTAGAGGAGATGGGGTTGGGGCAATAATAAAAACATCTTCTAGAGAAATGAAGGGAAGAGAAGGAGCAACTTCAACATGTGCCAAAGGCGGGAAAAAGAATGGCAAGGAAACCCTAATTATCTCCCCTTAACAAAACTTGGAGAAATAAAGGCAAAAATCCTATCAACAACACTTACAGGATCTCTAGGGTTATAAGTGCAGTCAAACTAAGACTAGAGGTAGAAAAACTGGAACATCTTGGCCTCTCTGCCAAATGGTATGGTAAAGAATTGAATTGGGAAGAAATGGTGCGATGGTGGAAAGGGAAATGGGGAAAAGATTTGTAATTTAAGCCCCTAGGGAATAATTTCTTCGCAGTTATATGCCCTACACATGAGATAAGGGAGGAAATCATCAATGGAACTTGGTTTTTGGATGGCCGAAGCTTTTACATTCGCAGATAGAAACCAGGGCTAGATCCTTTTATTCATAAGATAGAAAGATCCCAAGAATGGGTTAAGTTACCATTTCTGCCTCTGGAATTTTGGGATCCTATAGTCTTGGAGGAAATAGGCAATGGATTAGGCACTTTTCTCTATGCAGATGAAAGACTGGAAACAGATGGAATCAACTCCTATGTCAAAATTGGGGTTGAAAAAAGTGCCTCGGATTTACCCTGGTAGGAAATAGAACTGCATTCAGACTAGGGTAGTTGGATACAAAAACTCATCTCGGATCCCCATCCTAAGGGCATTTTGGTAAAGATATTAGGATGGAGGTCCCCTATAAATGATCCTCATCAAGCAAAGGAGGGCAACCAAAAATCTGTGAGCTCCTCAGGTTCGGCAATAGACAAACCAGAGCTTGAAAGCAGAGGCAAAATTATGCAGGATCAGGAGGATCTCAAAGGGCCGGAGACAGATCAGGAAGAGCTCCCAAAGGAAGCAAATAAGATACCAGAGATGAAGCACAAGATTGCGAAGGCTATAGACCTGATGGGTAATAAGGTAAGGAAAGAAGACCTCAATTCCTTAATCTTAGTAGGCAATGAGTTAGCAGAATTAGTCACTGCCGCCAAAAGAGGAGCTTTCAGTCTGGAAGAAGATGGTATAGAGGAGAATTGGATAGGGGAAGCAAACCCAGACAAAGGTATTTCCCAGCTGGCAGAGGAAGAAGAGGGACATGAGGAAGGCTGCGAATAGATTGATCATATACCCTTGCCTCTGGAAATAGGAAAATTGGGCATTGGACAAAAAGAGCCTACCAAACTTACACCAGATTGTGGGGAAAGTAAGAAAAGTGGGAGAATCCCTAACAGGGAGAAATTGAAATGGGATGGAGAGGCCAGCAGGCAGTTGAAAATAAATGAAATGATAAAAGTAGGGAAGGGCGATGCCCCTCCCAAACAACCATGAAACTCCTTTCATGGAACGTTAGGGGCTTAAATGCCCCTAACAAGGGGTGCCTAATAAGGCCCCAGATAGAATCATTCCAAGTGGACATATGTATGCTGCAAGAAACCAAACTGGAAAACCAAGAAATGGAGCTGCTAGGCAGAAAATTGAAATACTGGAAGTGGAGTGGAGTTAATGCATGTGGATCTTCAGGTGGCCTTATGATCCTGTGGAAGCCACAAGTTGTTATGTTAGAGGAAGTAGTTGCGAACTGTCACTGGATAGTTTGCAAGGTTAAAAGCCTCATATCAAATTTGTGTTTCTGTCTCATAAATGTTTATGGGCCGAACAATTGCATTCATAAAAGAAAAGTGTGGGAGGAGTTAACCTCCATTAGCAACCTCTCGGAGTTGGAATTTTGCATCATTGGAGGGGACTTTAATGCAATCCTGCAATCAAAGGACAAGATAGGGGGTGTGATAAGGAAACTACAATCACAAATTGACTTTGAGGCCTTTGTGGAAAGAAACTCATTAACATAAATACCAATGAACAACATAAGCTTCACCTGGACCAATAGAAAACTGGGATTTAGCAATATAGTTGAGAGGTTGGAAAAGTTTTTCTTCAAAGGGGATTGGAGTCAGTTTCCCTACTCAATAAACTGCAATATAGAACCAGTATTGGGCTCAGATCACTATCCAATCCTTTTGGAAATCTTGGGAGAAAAAGGTCTTGTCAAATGCCCCTTCAAATTTGAGAACATGTGGTTTAAGGACCCGAGCTTCATGGATTTGATTTCCTAGTGGTGGACTGCCTCTGATCTAGGAGGGTCGAAAATGTTCAATGTAGTAGCCAAACTAAAAGCAATAAAGCAAAATCTCAAATCATGGAACAGGACCACCTTCAAGAATATATTTGAAGAAAAAAGCAAAACAGAAGAAGAGCTAAAGCGATTGTCTGAAAAAGTAATCAAGGAAGGCATGGACAACCAAAGTTTTCTTGAAGAAAAGGCACTACTCAATAAGATGGACTTGTTAGCCAAGGAAGAGACCTATTAGCAGCAAAAATCAAGGGAGATTCGGCTGGAAGCTGGAGATAAAAACAAAAAGTTCTTTCACAATTCCACAAAGGCAAGGAGAGAAGTTAATAGGATTTCCTCAATAAAAACCTTAAACGACAGATGTCTGAATAAGGTAGAAGAAATTAGAGAGGAAACAATGAAATTCATTAATCTTCTCAATGAATGGGAGGGGTCTAACCTGAAGGTGCAAAGCAAGCTTTTGGAAGGTATTCCCTCACTAATCATAGAGGCTAAGAATAATATGTTGAATAACACTTTCACAGAAAAAGAAGTTAGGGAGGCCCTTTTTCAACTTCACCCAGATAAGTCACCAGGCCTAGATGGATTCCTGACGGCCTTCATTCAGAAATGCTGGAGTATAATAGGGAAAGAAGTCATGGAAGCCATTGAGGACTCAAGAAAGTCTGGGAGAGCGCTCAAAGAAATGAACAACACTTTCATAGCGTTAATTCCTAAGAAAGAAAAACCAGAAGTGTTGGAAGATTTCAAGCCAATCACCCTCTATAACACCTTGTATAAAATCCTCTCAAAATCCATTGCAAACAGACTTAGGAAGATCTTTCTAGACATTATTGCTGAGGAATAGATTGGTTTTGTCCTTGGCAGATCCATCCTCGATGGAGTAATTATTGCCCAAGAGGTAGTTCATTCAGTTCAGAAGCTCAAAAAACTGGCCATGCTGATGAAGCTGGACATAAGAAAGGCCTATGACAAGGTCGATTGGAGGTTTCTTTTTAAGGTTCTGGAAGCTTTTGAGTTTAATAGAAGTTGGATGGATTGGGTCTTTGAATGGGTAGCCAGCCCTAGATTTTCAGTGCTTCTAAATGGTTCCCCTGAGGGCTTTTTTAATGTCTCGCGTGGCCTTCGACAAGGGGATCCCCTCTCCCACTTTCTTTTCATTATCATGCCAGAAGCATTGGGGCACTCTATCAGCAAAGCTTGGAGAGAAGAAAAGGTGCAAGGCCTACAAGTAACCAGCTCCCTCCCTGATATCACACACCAACAATTTACAGATGATATAATGCTCTTTGGCACTGCCCATGAAAGAGAAGCCAGAACCTTCAAAAATTTGTTGGAAGAATATTCAATGGCGTCGGGACATGAGGTAAGTATAGCCAAATCAGAAGTTTTCTTTTTTAATATAGTACTGGATAGGGAAGCTCAAATCTTGAGAATCTTAAAATTCAAAAAGGGCAGTCTCCCATGTAAATACCTAGGCTTACCCTTGACTAAAGGCATTCAACCTAGTAAGACTTGGGAAACACTGACAGAGAGGGTTAAGAATAAGGTGGCTTCTTGGAAGAGCAGGTGGCTGTCTTGGGCAGGCAGACTCACTATGATTAAATCAGTTTTAGCAGCAATCTCGACATA
Organism: Cunninghamia lanceolata; assembly: GCA_027924645.1. Lineage (NCBI taxonomy): Eukaryota > Viridiplantae > Streptophyta > Pinopsida > Cupressales > Cupressaceae > Cunninghamia > Cunninghamia lanceolata. The sequence goes on from BSBN01001435.1 coordinate 7,794,521, forward strand.
CCTAATCTCCTGTGTTCCTCTTTCGGCGGAGGCCAATAGGACTTTAAATCAGTTGATGAAAAACTTCTTTTGGCAGGGAAATTCAGATCATAGAAAATTCCCATTAGTAAAGTGGGAAAACATTTGTAAAAGTAAATAGGAGGATGGGACAGGAGTGAAGGCGTTGGCCTTCCAGAACATTGCATTGGGGGCAAAATTAGTTTGGGTGATCCATGCAAAAAGGGACCTGAAGTGGGTCAAGATCATCAGTACGAAATACTTGAGCAATGAAACACACAATATTTTTACATCCCGCTTCCTTCCAGTAGGCTCAAGAATCTGGAACTTTATAAAATCTTGCAGAGAGCTCATTTTGAATCACCTTACTTGGGAAATTAGGGATGGGAGCTTCGCCTCTTTTTGGGAAGACTCTTGGGAAGGGGGGCAGAAGTTGGAAGAAGTGGAATCCTTGGTAGAAGTCAAAAGGCTCACAAATTAGGCATGGGGAGATAAGGTAATAAACTACATGGAAATTTCAGAAGATCATGGCTTTCCCAGTTTCAAGTGGAAATATGTAAGAGACTTGGGAGTGGAAGAAAGGCTGGCAGTCTCCTTTGAAGGCTAGTTAAGCAAAGGAGAATTTGTATAAGGCAAGACCAAGACAATCTTCAGTGGATTGGCTCAGCCGATGGAGAGTACAATGTTGAGGATGGATACAAAGCCTTAACCTCTGCAAGAATATCTCAAGCAAGATTACCAACCCACCCTTTGTTGTTGTAAAGAATGTCTCTCGAAGGCATGCATTTTTACTTGGCTGGTCGTGCAGGGGAGAACACTCACTTCAGATAGATTCAAAAAATTGGGATTTCAAGGACCTTCAAGGTGCCCCCTGTGTAAACAAGAAGAGGAAAGTGAGGATCATTGGTTTCTGAATTGCTCTTTTGCACAAGAGTGTTGGAAATGGCTCTTCTCAAAGCTTCACTGGCCAACAACACTCCCGAATAAATTGATTGATCTACTTTTGAGCTGGCCATTGGGGCCTCAAGAAGCTTTGTTTAAAATTCTTTGGAGAATAAGCCCCTCGATTCTGATTTGGGAGTTGTGGAAGGAACGTAATCGCAGGGTCTTTCAAGAAAAGGAAATGCCGACACTCTCCCTTCAAAACAAGATTGAAGAAATCATCGTAGAATTAATGAATTCAAGTTTAGAAAAGAAGATGCCAAAGAAAGATAGTTTCATGATATGGGATGCAGCAATGCGAGGCTCTTGGCATGGGCTGTGTGCTCTAGTTTGCAGAGGCTCGGGCTCTTCGACCAACCAAGATGATAGAGACAAGACCAAATGGCAACCCTCGTAATTTGGATGGCTAAAGCTCAATTTCGATGGAGCTTCGAGGGGGAACCTAGGCATCTTTGGGGCATGATGCATTGTTAGAGATTGGAACAACAACATTGTGAGAAAATTGGCCACACCACTCACAGAGGGAACTAATAACCTAACAGAATTTCAGGCTTGAAGCTTTGCTTGGATCTGAAGGTGTCCAAAGTTGAGGTGGAAGGGGATTCAACCTTAGTCATCAATGCACTTCAGTCAAGAAAGGTTGTAAATTGGAAATTGGGAGCTTATCTGGACGTCACTCTCAAACTAGCAGATACCTTTGAGAGTGTAATGTTCAACCACATCTATAGAGAAGGTAATGAAGAAGCGGATCAACTTTCCAATTTAGGGGCAGATGGAATGCAGATCAGAGAAGTATATAGTTGATTCTTATATGGGAGGTAGGGAGGGTGCCCTACACATTATTAATGTGTAGGGTTGGATTAACAAGGTGGCGGATCCATGTAGATGGTATTCAAGGTTTTATTCTTGAAGTGAGGAGATCTCATATCTCTGACAGAACAACTAAGTGCCGCATCACCTCTCTATTGCAAGATAATTATTAAAAAGCATGTAAACCCACACAAGATTTTATTCCCATTTAGCTTTGGAACTCTTGAGAAGGAACGCGAGGGATAAGTAGAGAAAAAACATATGCAAATGCAAAGTTTCTTCATTGTCGCCATGGCAAATAGCTCTCGATTCATAGTGCGGGTATCAATAGAGGGGGTAATTTGCCTTGGGATGGATACTCCAATTCAATTGGAGAGTGCTGTAAGACAATTAGCCTTTACTGGGAAGGTGTCGGACCAGAGACTGAAGAGAATCCTTCAGCTTTGTGATGATTTTATCATCGCAGCTGTGAAGGTAATTCTAGGGTGGAGCTATATATACGGAGGGGAATTCTATAGAACAAACTCTTCCATTGTGTCTTGGTTCCTTGCTGTCATCCTAGATGTGGGCACTCCCAAAGACACTGCCGAGCTCTTGGTTAAAAAATTGTTCAAGGCCAATCTCCTGGTGGGGTTGAAGGAAGTCCTGAATGCGGCATCTCTGGGGGTTAGGATTTTGAGGCAGATAGATTTGGCAAAGCTTCGTGACCCTGATGAAGTGGCCTTTCCTGTTGGATTTAAAAGGGATGGCTCTGTTAGTGCATAGGGAGCATGTGGATGTGGCAATCTCTTTCTTGAAGAAATAGTTGCAGATGGAGCCTTTTGAAGGCTTCGTGTGGGTGGAGTTCAGGGATTTTTCTTTCAACTTAGGGTTTATGTGATCACAGATAGTGGATCCTGGGTCTGTTTTGTTTTGCTTATCCCACAGTTCCTTCCAAAATTCTTGGTGTTCAGTGCTTTGTCTTCTACGGTCAAGCTCTACTTTGTTTGTTCTAGTCTCAGGCCGGGTGTTTGGTTCGATGGTTTTGCCAGGGCTTTTGGTTTTTTTGCCCTGTTGGTGTTATTTCCCTGCTAAAGCTCGTTGGCCTATAGGCCAGTTTTGGTTTCACAATGATAAATGTAATGGAATAGCTAGCAATAGGACTGTGGTAGGCCTTGCTTGGCCAATTTTCCCACTAATGGCGACCTTGCAAGGTCATAGAGCCATCTACTAAGAAAGAAATGGAGGAAATCTACAACATATAAGCAGACTGTGACGTAAATTTTCTATTTTCAATATCAATATAAATCAACTCTTATGAATTAAAAAGAAAATGTGATACTTGTATCTTTGACTTGGTATGTATTTCATTTTGTTCTTCATAAATTTAAAAATGTATAATAATTTTATAAAATATCTTAATGCATATATTAATACATCTATATATAAATATCTTGTGAACTATTCCATTACAAACCAATCAAATCTCATAGCTCTCTATATTTTGGTACAACTTCAGAGTAAAAACCATTGGCCTTGCCCACCTATGTTTGTTATTGTACTCTATATCTTATGTTTTTTGAAGTATACATGTAGGATACTAATTATTAGACAGATGAATGGTTGTATCATCCATTTTTAAATGCTTTGATATAATTGTTTAACTGTTGTAAATTCTAATGATGGATAAACATTTGTAAGAACAAGTTTTTCTTGTTCATATCCCTTCTTATCTCAAGGATTTGTTCATATTCCTTCTCTCCTATCTAGACCAATCCTCTTCTCCTCTCATGTGCAATCCTCATGTGGATTTATGTAATTGTTTATCTAACTTTACCGATTAAATTAAGTACAAAATATAATCTAAAATCTTCTCTATAATGATAGAGAGCTGCTATAATTTAGAGATTGAAAAAACAATGAAAAATAAGGGAGATAAACATTTGTAAGAACAAGCTTTTCTTGTTCATATCCCTGCTTATCTCAAGGATTTGTTCATATTCCTTCTCTCCTATCTAGACCAATCCTCTTCTCCTCTCATGTGCAATCCTCATGTGGATTTATGCAATTGTTTATCTAACTCTGTTGCTTAAATTAAGTACAATATATAATCTAAAATCTTCTCTATAATGATAGAGAGCTGCTATAATTTAGAGATTGAAAAAAACCATGAAAAAATAAGGGAAGCTGAAATTATGCAACCACTATATAATGGAAAATATATCACGAGTGTGCACATTTTCCACCTCCTTTTTATATTTCCCTCTAAGAATTTCCCTTATCAACACAATTTATTTGTATGATTAAAAAACACAATTTAATAACTGCTTAAAGCAGTAAAATAAAAAAGTTATGAGACCACTAGCTCAACCAAAAACTGCTCAAAAATTTGAGTAGTAACTAAACAAAATAAACTAAGTACTTGTATAAGACTTTGTTCTAAAACAACTATTTGAAGTGCAATTAAGTCACAGTAGTACTGAGATGGGTGGCATCCCAAAAAGTCCTAATCCTTCACAAAATAAAATTTAAATAGTAACTACTAAACAAAATAAACTAAGTACTTGTATAAGACGTTGTAAAACAACTATTTCAAGTGCACTTGAGCTGGAGTAGTATGAGATGGGTGACATCCCAGGAAGTCCCGATGCTTCACTCGTATGCGCATCACTTAGATGTAATGAGTACTAAGTGGATCACTCATATTCATAAGAGATGGGTTCGTATGAACCACTACTCGTGAAATATGGGTTAATGAGTTTGACTAAAAACCTATGTAGCTGAATCTTAATAAAATATCATCATTTCACACACTATGAGAAATTCCATCTATTTATCTATGGATGAGCTCAAGGGGCTCTATAATGAATGGTTCATAAGGCACAATACTTGCTAAAGGTTTTGCAAATGGGATAGTAAGTTAAGCGGGCTTGCTCTTGGATGAAACTCCATGGTTAAACGTGCTTGAGTCAGAGTAGTATTGGGATGGGTGACCTCTTGATAATTTTTGATGCTTCACTCCTATGAACGTCACCTAAATGCAATGGGTGCTAAATAAACCATTCATACTCATGAGAACTAGGTTTGTGTCAACCACTACTCATAAAATGGGAAAATAAACATCACCTAAATGCAATGAGTGCTAAATAAATCATTCATCCTCGTGAGAGCTAGGTTGTGTAAACTACTACTCATAAAATACAAAAATGAACATCATCTAAATGCAAGAGTTCTAAATAAACTGTTTATATTGCTAGGTGTGTAAACTACTAATAAAATACGAAAATAAATTTGATTAAAATACTATACAATTAAATCCTCATAAAACACGGCAACTATTTTAAAACAAACTAAAAAATCAATTAATAATATCAAACCTATTAAATGAGTGAATATACTTCCAAAATTAAGTTACATCATAAGTTTTAAAACAAATAAATGAACGTTATAATTAAGACATCTGGCTAGTAAAGCTGCCTGCTTCAACGGGTACTTTTTCCACTTCTAACCGTTAAGAAAATTGAATTTGAATTTGCCAGTCAAAAAAGCAGCCAACCTGCGTACCAAATCTCTGCTTTTTTTGCAACCGCGTGATGTCATCTGCCTTTAAATCCCTAAATTCTTTTAAATCCAACTTTATCTCCATTTTTAACAAAGCTTAGACTTTCAGAAAATATACTATACTCTTAATAGATTTCAGGACTACAGGAGTGCTTTTAATGCTTTCAAAATCATGGCTTCCAGCAGCTTTCCCCTTTCCTACAAATCTCTGCAGGTGACTTTTCTTGCACATTGAATTATCCCGATTTGTGTAGTAATGGTTTAATTAAGTGGTTAATGTCATTTTACTTTCCGGAGAGTATTTCATCCATGTACAAAAACTTGCATCCCTTCTCCTTCAGGAAAATTGACGACACTCCAGAACAGAGACATGGACATCAGCAGGCTGAGAATCTGAAATGGCAGAAGGACATGTTTCATAGGATTTTAATCATGATTGGACTCCAAAATCTGGGGATTGTATCTGAAGAGGAAGTAGGTGCCGCTAAATCTGATTTGCTGTATGTCCTCGTTGCTTCCCCTGAAGAAGGAGAGTGGCCTGCAATGACTAGAGACAAGTTACGGTTTCTTCAGGTTAGATGCCTAACTCTTATCTTTTATGCTTTTCCTGTTTTGAAGCAGATCAAAAATTTCGTTTTGAGGCTTAGAGGACTTCTTTTAGACTGTTTTTAGTTTGTTTAACATAATGCCCATTTCTTGAAAACTCTTCTTTTAGTATTAGGATTATCATTAGAGATTGACTATTTTTTTCCTACTCCTAAAAAGTTTTCTCTTTTAAGTGATTAGACTAAAGCGCCAATTTGTTTTCATACCAGAAAAATTTCTTTTGGTTTGTCACGGTTTTAGGTGGATTGGCAAGGTTCTGTTTCCTCAATACATAAGGTAAACTGACAAACATTTCTTCTTCCTACAATGGGAGTCTAGTATACCCAGTTAGACTGTTGGCTAGGCTAGGCTGAGACCTAAAAGATCACCTCAATTTATCATATGGGTTTTGTAGAATTGTGAAGTTGGGGCCTCTACAACAGAGTCTAAAGCTCAAAAACTGGTAGGGCTTGTTTTAATCGGTAAGGTTATGGGGTTTATCATAGAGAGGTCAAATTTCAATCCACACAGGTAGTGCCCCTGTTCCTTGTCTACCAAAACAAAAGATAACTCTGTGTCAGGGTTTGGGTTGAAGGATCAGAAACCCTTTTTCCATTTTAAGAATTGCAGGTCTAGGTCTAAGAGGTCTACTGTTGGATTTCTCAAGACACTGACCTTATATACTATTGGCTTCTTATGTTTCTTGTGTGGTGAGGTAGGTTTTGAAATACTTGCTCACAAGAGCTCTACAGCCTTGAAATATTTATATCTGTGTTCTCTTATCCAGAGAAAAGAGCAGGACCTAGCTCAGAAAAAAGAGGCCCATACCCACTCGTAGCAAGATGTATTATTTGAAGCTCCTATTTTCATTTCTTGCAGTACATATAGGATTGCAAAATGGCTGTTGATTGTGAAATTTGAAGTGTTTTAAAGGTTTTTATTCTGCCAAGTTATTCTCAGCCAGATGCCTTGCTAAGTTGTTACCACGTCGCACTCATATAACTTTTATGATTTGAACCATTAGCAATGTGTGATATTGAAATTCTAAATAATTTATAAATTTTAAATTTTCACATAGATACAACGCCATGACTTAAAAAATATATATAGTTAAGAGCAAGGTAAACATATAGAAGTCAGGGCGTTGTAAATTATACAACTTAGATTGTTTACTTCGTAACTTAATATGTATAATTTTTAAATACATGTTAAAAATTATATATATTAAGTTAGGATGTATGATGAAATACAAAAGCAACCATACACACCGCTGCAACTCAAAACTCGAAACCTCACACTCTTGGCACAACACAAATTCACATCCACACATGGATTGTAAATAAACCCATAATATTTTTATTCTTTTCATTCAAATCTGATTACAAATATCATCACAAACTACACATATGCAACAAGATATAAGTCAAGGCCTCTCATGGCCTCTCAAATCTATAAAGAAACTCCCTTATGTTCTCTCACACTCTCACAACAATTTTCCTTCACAAGCCCCTCTCACGGGCTGATATCTCTCTCCCAGAAATCTCTTTCAAAACCTCACTACAATCCCCTCCACGTTTTTCTTTAAAAACCTTAAAAATATGCATTGAAAACCATCAATTATTGCTCAAAAGTGGGTGCCCAACTCTCCCCAAGAATATCTTTGCATATTCTAAGTTTAGGCAGCCTTAAATGAGTCATTTAAACTTCCATTAACTCCTCCAAGTGTTGTCTTCAGTAAAAGGCGTTTTTTTTGTATTGTGAGCATTTTTAAAAATACAAAATCTTGATTTTCGACCTCTTTTATATTCCAAACGCCCTTCAGATGGAAGTTACAATAAAAAAATAAATAGAATGCTGTAAAAGATTGTAAATTTATTACCTTAACCTCTAAATACTTTACCAAAATAAAATATTCAAATTTGGCAATTCTCAATGTGCAGAGCCCGGTGTCGGAAAGGGAAAAATTCAAATTTCTCTGAATTGAATGAAAATTGGCGTGTAGGCTTGGAATGACGTGCCAAAGTTCCCTGTAAATTGGTTTCACTTCAGCTTTCAAGAATTTTAAAATATTTAACTTTCTGTGAATTGTCAACACATTTTTATCTGTCAAACCATGAAATATTTTACTCTGATTCTTTTTGCATATTTGACATGGTACCTCCAAGGATATTCTTACAAAAGGATTCTGGTCCAGCTCTTACAAATTTTTTGGAATAAATTTTTGAAAACTCCCTGTGGAGCCTCTGAAACAACGAACCGACGAAAAATTAAAAATTACAATTTTGACTAAATTTCTGAGTTCTTGTTGCTGAAAGATGCCTGAAAACACCAACGCAAACCAAAGTGCACACCAAAAATGAGAAAAGCAAATTGAAATATTTTTGGTTGATGCGAGATAGCCCATTCGCTGGCATCTGACACATCGAGTAGAAAAGATTGTGAGTAGAACTCACAAAATGGAGTTGGATGATTGAGTCACCCTTGTAGGTTGTAGACAACCTGCATCAAACTCCATCACTACATCAAGTTTGGAAAAATGCTTCTTCTTTCTCCTCTTCCAGCATTTAGCCGGGACACTTGCCGTCCTCCTCCACTAAGTGTGCACCTTCTTCCTCCTTCCTCTTGTGGACTCATGTCCACCACAACCCGACCTCCTCCTCCAAATACTCTCTACTCTCCTCTCCTCCTTCGTGGGATCCAACCCACCACAAATCAACCACCTCCACCAAAATCCTTTATTAATACCTGCAGCATCCTCTACAATCTCTACACACAAATATGCACTATCTACACACCAATCTGCAACTTCTTCCTCTACTTTTATCTTTGCAAATAAAGGTAAACCAAACTCAAGATTTTCCAAATTTACCTCATTCTTTTTGGCTGCTCCAAAATCATCTTCTTCGTCCTTTGCTGCAACATTCATCTTCTCTCCTTCATCAGCAAGCTTATCAAACCACTCTTCTTCTACTGCCAAAATTTGTGATAACAAATCTTCTTCACCTTTTCCATTTGTTGCAACATCCGCATGCTCTACTGCTGCAACCTTAACTGCATTTTCAGCCACCTCTTCTCCAATATTTTCTCCTTCATCTTCACTGCTCACCTCTTCATTTTCAGTGACTGTACTTGCATCTTCTTCTTTCTTTATGCCTTCATCAAGGCATGCTTTCACTGCAAATTCTTTACTCTTGTCTTTCTTCTCATCCTCTGCTGCAACTTTCATCTTCTCAGCCACTGCACTTTCCTTTTTATCACCCTCTTTTTCCATTGCTGCTGCAATCTCCAATCTCTCTAATCTCACCTCCACTCTTTTCAATTCTTCACGAATTACCTCTTCATCTTCTTTCTTTGCATACACAAATTTATTTGCAAACAAATGATCATAAAAAGAATAATGGGACTTCACCTTACCCATATTCGTTTCTGGCTTCTTCTTTTCTATCTTTATACTTTGCTCTAAGGCATCCATCATTGCAGAAATCTCTACACATTGTTCTTGAATTCTTGCCGAACTTTCTTCTTCCAACCTTCTTTCTCTCTTCTCAATAAATGAAATTCTTAAGGCCTTACCCAAGGCCAAACTCATACTCTATTTTTTTGGCATTTCTACAAACATTTTGCACACATTCTGCAACCTGCAACACTCAATCAACTCTCTCCGTGGTTTCAATGTCTTCTCTTAGCTCTCAATTGCTTAGGACTCCTCGCACACCTACAACAATTCTCTCGAGCTCCTCAGACAACACAACCGCTTCCACTACCACCCTTAGGTCCTAATGTATGTGGCCTCACGTTTGGCGCTCTGCCCACACACTCAAGACAACCTGACTCTCATACCATTGATGAAATACAAAAACAACCACACACACAGCTGTAATTCAAAACTCAAAACCTCACATTCTTGGCACAACACAAATTCACATCCACAAATGGATTGTAAATAAACTCATAATATTTTTATTCTTTTCATTCAAATCTGATTACAAATATCATTACAAACTACACATCTGCAACAAGATATAAGTAATGGCCTCTCATGGCCTCTTAAGTCTATAAAGAAACTACCTTATGCTTTCTCACACTCTCACAACAACTTTCCTTCACAAGCCCCTCTCATGGGCTGAGATCTCTCTCCAGAAATCTCTTCCAAAACCTCCATACAATCCCTTTCACGTTTTTCTTTAAAAACCTCAAAAATATGCATTGAAAACCATCAATAATTGCTCAGAAGTGGGTGCCCAACTCCCCCCAAGAATAGCTTTGCATATTCTAAGTTTAGGCAGCCTTAAATGAGTTATTTAAACTTCCATTAACTCCTCCAAGTGCTATCTTTAGTAAGAGGGGCGTTTTTTTGTATTATGAGCATTTTAAAAACTACAAAATCTTGATTTTCGACCTCTTTTATATTCCAAACGCCCTCCAGATGGAAGTTACAATAAAAGAATAAATAGAAGGCTGTAAAAGATTGTAAATTTACTAGTATATTTATATTTAAAAAAATATATCTAAAGTACGCCGAGGGTTATCTCTTTTCCATAGTTTATTTGAAAAAGAAATTGGAAAAAATAAAAAATAAAAACCAAAAAGGAAATTGGAAAAAATAAAAAGTAAAAAATAAATTGGAAAAAATAAAAAAATAAAGACAAAAAAGAAATTGAAAATAAGAAAATCACAAAAACTATCCAACCAAAAAAGAAATTGGAAAAAATAAAATAAAAAAACCAAAAAAGAAATTGGAAAAAATAAAAAATAAAAACTAAAAACTAAAAAAGAAATTGGAAAAAATAAAAAACTAAAAATAAAAAAATAAATTGAAAATAAGAAAATCACAAAAACTATGGAACCAAAAAAGAAATTGTACAAGAAATTTTTTCCAATGAATCTCATTTACATGAATTTATTTATTTAAATATTTTATGATTTTTGTTTACAGAATCTAAATGTTTATGGGAATCTGAATCTTTCAGCCCTTCCTGTGAGTGTAGAATGCCTCTCGGCGTAATTACCTTAACCCCTAAATACTTTACCAAAATAAAATATTCAAATTTGGCAACTCTGAATGTGCGGAACCAGGTGTTGGGAAATGGAAAAATTCAAATTTCTCTAAATTGAATGAAAATTGCCATGTAGGCTTGGAATGATGTGCCAAAGTTCCTTGCAAATTGGTTTTGCTCCAGCTTTCAAGAATTTTAAAATATTTAACTTTCTGTGAATTGTCAACACATATTTTTACAAACTTTCGGCATTAAAATCTCTCAAACCATGAAAGATTTTACTCTAATTTTTTTTTGCATATTTGACATGGTACCTCCAAGAATATCCTTGCAAAAGGATTCTACTCCAGCTCTTACGGATTTTTTGAAATAAATTTTTAAAAACTGCTTGCGGAGCCTCTAAAACAACGAATTGTTGAAAAATTGAAAATTGCAATTTTGACTAAATTTCTGAGTTTTTGCCATTGAGAGATGCCTAAAAATACAATGCAAACCAAAGTGCACACCAAAAATGAGAAAAGAAAACTAAAATGTTTTTGGTTGATGCAGGATAGCCCATTCGCCCGGATGCCCCTGCATCAATGTAATTGATGCTTCATCTAATAATTATTATAGATTTTAATGATCCTCATATCTTGAAGTCATGGGTTATATGTGTGTATATAAGAGGTGTGAATATGCTTGTAATGTTTATTTTTGTAATTGTAGAATGTTAATTAGTTTATCACACATTACCATCATAGAAGGCTTCTCATAGTTTATTAATGAAAGGCTTCCTCAAGGATCTTGACACTTGCTAGCATTCATCACGTCATTGTCCTAATTGATGAATGGACACAAGAGTATCATGTTATCTAACAACTCCCAAAAGAAGCAAAATGTTCTTTAAAGAATTGATCAACCTTAGTGTAGTTAGTATCTCAATACTTGAGACCAAATAGATCCTTGAATGTGTAATTGTGACCCTTGGAACTGCAACATTTTTTTATACTATTCTCTTCCCACCATAGTTTAAATACATAACTAACATATAATAATGAGTGTTCATCAATATAGTACAACATATTGTTTATTCATATGATCATTTAAGAAGTACAAGTAAACTACTTTGACACACAGTCATAAAGGAACATCATCATGTCTTATAAAAGTCATCACATCTATTAGTAATAGAAGCATACATACAAGTCATTAGGTGCTAATAATTAGATGGATTAACTCAAGTAAGCAACACATTCTTCACACATGTCTTGCCAAAGAATAGTAACTAAATTGCACAAAAGAGAGCAAGATACATCTAAAATCGATCAATAAAACATTTATTGTTCCAAGCGGATACAAGTAATCTCCAATGCAAATAATCTTATGTAGTTCATACCTCATTTATAGTTCCATGACTAAACATAAATAAGTCCTTATAGAATCTACAACAAGTTTCCAGTTTTGATGGAATAATGCAAGATAACCCTACCATGTGAACACAAATCACCTATCACTCCTTTGACAAGTTCTACAGATTTATCAAAGGGTGGTTCACACTGCCAATATATAGTGGATATGAAGGTAAACATTTAGATTCAAGTAAACATAAAATTACCATGTTGACACCAAATTATGAACACATAACGACATAGGTACCAACTTGTATTAGAAGTGAATGCAATCCTATTGCATTATGAAACTTCCTACCTAGTTTATTAATACTTAAGCCCTTTTATAATAAATGTGACCAATAGAAAAAGTGGAAACCTAGTGCATGAGATACTATACCATCTCTTTACCTTTTCTAGTTCACTGCTAACTGTGATGATGAGATAAACATCCTATACTACTACTTGTTGTCATATGACATCTATTACACAATTCTTACTATGAACATACAAACACACCACAAACCAATTAAAACATAACATTGGTAGTACACACATTCTTTCTAATTGATAAATACAACAATGCTTGTATTGAATTTTTGATACAAGTGGAACATGGTATCTATCATCTACTTGTTGGGTAAGTGCAGAAAGTTGGGGAGCCAAAATGTGGTCACGTGTTATGGCTTGTACACATTTTTAGAATGAGTGTGTTATGACATGCTTGCATTCTAGTTTTGACCAATCAAATGTCTTCCTTAGGCTTGGGACAAGTTTAAATTTACCAATCCTATGGATTGGACATTCAATTTGGGTGCCAAAGATGTGTTTTACAAAGCCATACAAAAAACACCACTATGACATAAAGCTCTCTGTTAGCTTTCTAACCATGTATTTTAAAAATATAAATATATTAAAGTATTGATCTCTTATTAGTTTTACTGGTGTCTTTATTTTTCACCAATAATACATGTATTATTTTTTCTATGTAATTTTTGATCCACTCATCCAAATTTAAAAAATATATATGTTCACATTCTACATGTTTTATTCTACATACATTGAAAAAAAAAAAAAAATATTAATTATTTTTCTCAAAATTAGGGGGAAGCATGCTTAATTTTTCATTTTTTCAAGATGTTTCCACATTGAAAATTAGTAAAAAAATCTATTCATAAAAAAATTAGCAAAAAAATCTAGCATAAACTATTTGATGTTAGTTAACTTTCAAACTGTAAAGAGTGGAATTTGGATGTTTTGTTTTTGGTAGTTTTTGTATGTGTATCTTCCTTTCACCCTTCCATTCAAGGACCTAGGGCCGAGTGGCTATGCACTATCAGACCCTGGATCACTATGAGATGTAGGGAAATTTGGATTTGTATGATTTGATTTTTAATTATGCTCACTTATGCTCAATTATACATCAAAACCCTAATTATGCAAATATGACAGTAAATAGACGAATATCGAGAAATACTGCTATAGAAAGATGTAAAATGACAAACAACTGTGCACCTATTTTCAGGGTTTGGAGGTAGAAAAGTCAGGGACTAAAGAGCGGGCACCCAAGTCCAATGCCCTGCTTTTTGTCAGGATCTGCAACCTGTGCCTGCTGTACCAAAAATTTTCCCATCACGAAACTTTGAGGACTAATGAGTGGGCGCCCTAGTCCAAGGAGCTATTTTCTTCTCTGATCTACAATTCTGGCACTCTATTGTACCCTCCTACAACTTCACTTTGTCTGTAGCTTCAACTTGTAACCTACAATCATAAAAACTTTGGGAGGGGGTTGTGGTGTTTAGAGGCTTGCTTCAGTCAAGCCCCAGAGAGACATTCAAGTCTTTCAAACACCGTTGTTAGATAGAGAGTGCATGCCCTTGTGAGGCAAAGGCAAAAACTAAATGATAAATGCTTAAAAACACAAATGATGTCACCTTGTAGTGAAGATCTCATGGGAGGAAGAAACTCTTCACGCCATGAGGAGATGATTGCTCAAATTTGCAAACACAAACACATAGACAACACAAATATGCTAGATTGCAACACAATGAAAGCCTTCAATCACCTTTAGAACACAATATCTTTGCTAGTAATCATCTAGTTTACAAATGGATGCCTAAACATGCTTTTATATGCAACTACAAACACTCCCGCCAAGAATTTCAAAATTCAAACTTACCATGTCGGCATAGGACCCAAATAACGGTCACAAGCGGACACCCAAAATTTGGGACTGACCCAAAATAGGGTGGGACTAGGGCGCTCGCGCTCAAGTCCTCCCCCCCTATTTTGGGCAGGGTTAGGTTCAAGGGGTCCCCCTAAGTCCCATTTGACATGATACCCAGGGTTCATTCCATCGGGATGTTGAAATATGATGTAAGATATCCTAAATGCACACTAAAGACCTATGAGCTAAACCTTATGAGGGAAAAGCCCCCAAGGGGACATTTTTTGACGTTACACAAACAAAAGGGTTTACAAAATATTTAAAAAATCAACAATTTAGGGGGAGCATACTCGATGCTATATTATATTTCCTGACAAAAACGTGACTAGTTTGTGTGCTCCACCAATTTCACTCTCTTAATCTCCACCATTTAAAAAAATTCACAGTTTAGAAACTATATTCTAAGCACTATTAATCTTGTTGTTATCACATCTTGAAAATTTGAGTGTAGGCATCTTGAATTACTTGTCGAAGTTTAGTTTTTATTGATTAAAGAAAAGTGACCACTTTAACCTCCTTTTGGTCCCCCATTTTGATGCACTTACCCTATTGCTAATGAAAACATGTTTAAACATTATAAAAATGGTAGCTCCTAGTATCTATCACCTACATACTATTGGTGAAAATAGATTAGACCCTATGATATGTTCAACTGCTTCTATTTGTAGAGCACACTTTCTCATTTCTATCACTTTTAGAAGTTATTGCTAAACTTAGTTGAGAAGTGGGTCATAGGATTTCCAATTGAGTGTACAATATGACTAACTACATTTTAAGCAAATTGTTGTCCTTTACCTATGCTTGAGCTGAATAGTGTTTAGAACTCTTTTAACCCTAGTTGTGATGCCATAGAAGTCAACTCTTATATCTATCTTAGTTTTGATATTTTATGGTGTTTAAAAGGTACATATAAACTAATCTCAACACATGTTCTAAGCGATTCACACACCCTAGATTGGTTGATATGATCACATTAAATCACCTAGATTAATTCATTAATCTATGCACATGGTTTTATAGGTTTTGGAATTTCTATTTACCACAAGCAATTATTAGAGAAATGAGCTACACCCAAAATGTATAAGGACCAATCACAAAGTGGGTTGGTAGCTCAATGGTAGAGCACCCTAATAGAGAAGGGGAGGCCCTAAGTTCAAATCCTAGTTAGTTCATAGAAAGTTTAACATGGCTAGAGCTAGTTAGTAGCCTTGAACACCTAGAGTGTGACTCAAGGTGGGTGTTGGAGAAATGAGCCACACTCAAACTATATAAGGACTAGCCATAAAGTGGGTTAGTGACTTAGTGGTAGAGCACCCTAGCAATGAATGAGATGTCCTAAGTTTAAATCCTAGTTAGACAATTAATGCATTAAGCCACGAACTAACTTACAATTGAAGACATAATACATAAGTTAATACAAACTTATAAATTAAACCATCTCAACGATTATTCTTTTTATGTTATGCAATTCAACATTTAATAAGGAAAACACATGTCAAATAGTTATCCATAATTCTTTGTTATAATCAAACCATCAAATACATGGTAAGTTTTAGTTTATGAATTTCTTCAATTCACAATATTTTATTTTATAAGCTATTCTACCCCATGGTTACTTAGATATGTTTTTTAGATAGAGGGTAAAAAAGAGGTTTTGAAAGGGGCCCCAACCCTTTTACAAAAAAACTATAAAGTGCTGCTCGCACAAAATGACTATCAAACAACACAACTACGATGAAACATCAACATAGATACAATAGAAAAAGACTAGTAAAAAAACATGATAAGAAGGAAAATGTGAGGAACCTCTTACAACAAATTAATGAAAATGCAAGAAATAATAGATTTATATAAATAGCAAAAATATCAAAGGGATTATATTGATCGCAGGCCACTTCGAGGGGGAAACCCCTTTGAGCAAGCTCAATACAATAAATTTGTGGATGCCTTCATTGGCCTCAACATTTACTTATATACTAAGTCTAATATAAACAACTACTACTTCCCACGAATGTGGGATAATACAATATGCTCAGGGGACAACTTACAAAGCATATGCGTCCATAGCAACTAATATAGTAATAAAGTAAAGAGAAGGGTTAAACACAGGTTCCTAACATCCCCTCCCTCTTAGAAAAA
Organism: Cunninghamia lanceolata; assembly: GCA_027924645.1. Lineage (NCBI taxonomy): Eukaryota > Viridiplantae > Streptophyta > Pinopsida > Cupressales > Cupressaceae > Cunninghamia > Cunninghamia lanceolata. The sequence continues at coordinate 7,811,128 of BSBN01001435.1, forward strand.
ACTGTCCTCAAAGCTTCAAATGTGGGAATTGTTGTTGAATCTAAAATAGTGGTTCCCATGTTGCATCCTCTGGTTGCATTCCGTGCCATTGAATTAATACCTCTGTGATGGAGCGGGGGCAAAGTTGGTGTGTGCGCTTGTCCAGTTTTGCCTTCGACCCAAGAAGGATGGACCCAAGTTCATTATCAAGTCCTGGTAAAACAATTTGCACTTTGGTGTTTGTGCCAAGAAATTTCTTTATACAAGAGATATGAAATATTGGATGAACTCGGGAAGGTGAAAGCTCCAACATATAAGCAACCGACCCAATCTTTTGGAGAACCTTATGTGGCCCATAGAACTTTGGAGCCAACTTATGATGCCCTTTGAGTTTCAGGGATGATTGCTTGTATGGCTGTAGGTGAAGAAAAACCATATCATCAACTTGAAAAGTGCACTCGGAATGGTGCTGATCCGCTTGTTGTTTCATTCTATTTTGTGCCATATGAAGATTGTTTTATAGGATGCTGAGAATTTGATCCTGGGTTCGGAGAAGCATGTCGACCATTTGAACTGGTGAACTACTAGGGGTGTATGGAAGGAACATTAGTGGTGCTTGTTGCCGCAGTATTTTTTTTTTGCATTTGTATTGTTCATCTGGATTGCATGTTTGGATCAGGGTAAACCAAGAGCTATCATTTGTGGCAAAGCGGTTATCAATTTTACCTGAGCCGTGGAGTGAAGGGTACTGCCCCAATACGCAAGTTGTTAGACAACATTGGTGGCCAGAGTGACTCCCTTGAACCTTTAGGAAGCCAAACAAACTTGTGGCCCATATTATTGATAACAGGCAACCAACAGATTGAATCTGTCAAGAACATTTGGCAGACCATTTCCAGAAAACCCTGAAATAGAAAAAAAATTGTTTTCTCGCCATATCCTTCTTGTTTTAGCTCCTTTTCCTCTCAAAATTTCCTGGAACACTTGAAATTTCATTCCGCACATTTCCATCCTTGAGGACCCTATTCCAATTCCACTTCTATTCACTAGAAATCTCATATTTGGCTATTTTTAGGGTTTTCCATAACTTCTTCAAATCTTACCCAATAGCTTTAAAATTTTACAATAGCGTTCCTTTCATATTTCTGCCCCCTTTTCCCTCTTGGACAAATTTCCCCATTCTTTCACCCCGCTTCTGAAATCACCATTTCCTTTGCCCATTTTCCTCATAAAGTGTCCAAAAGCTAGTTAAAGCCCAATTACGCATTGTGGTTTTCTCCAAATTAAAATTTTCCTTTACTAAATGTGTTTTAGCACACGTTTTTATACCTATTCCCCCCCAAAAAATCTCTTATTCTAGCCATGGTAGTAACCCAAACAGGAGGAAAAAACATGGAGGATGAAATTGTTGTCCTCAAGACCCAAATCAAAGATCTTGATGAAAAACTTCTTGGGCTCAATCTTCAACATACAACCTTGAACAACATACGGCATCCAAAGTCCTCTTCAGACACCGAGTTTTCTTCTTCCAGCAATTTTTGTGGGCCGAAGCTTGATTTTCCTCGATTCAATGGTGTAGATCCGACTAGATGGATATATCAGGTAGAATAATATTTTAATCTAAATAATACTTTTAATGCCAACAAAGACCTACTTGCATCCTTTCACTTGGAACATGAAGCCCTTCAATGGTACCATTGGTATATCAAGGCTCGTGACAAGCCAATATAGACCAATTTTTGCACCCTCATTTTTCAACGGTTTGGCCCTAGTGCTTTTGACGACTTCACTGGAGCACTCACTAAACTTTGCCAAACGTGAACCATGAGAGAGTATTAGACAAAATTTGAAAAACTAGCTAATCACATAGAGGGATTGTCCGATGAATTCTTCAAGAGTACTTTGTTAGTGGTTTGAAGGATGCTATTTGATCTGAGGTTAAAATGTTCTCACCCAACACGTTGATGGAATCCCTAGGGTTGGCTAATTTGGCAAAGGACAAGATCACAACTCTACAATGATCTGTTGTGATGTTCACAACATGCCCCATTTTACTCAGCAAAATGAGGACCTTTGCTATGGCTTTTGCTTTTTGCTTTTTGTGTGTGGGTCTGTTTGGTGGTAAAAGGGAAAAGAGGGGGAAAATTGCAAACTTTGTTATAAATAGAGAAAAAATGCATTTTCAGTACCAGGGCATAATATGGTTGGATTCCTTGTGAAAAATGAGCTAAGGTTGCTTTTTGAACCATCTTAAAATTTGCCATATTTTGCAAGTTATGAGCATTATGGTAAAGTGTACAAGGGAAGGATTTGCTGTTTGCACATACAAGTCTATTTGTATATGCATGTCGCATATACAAGGCTCTTTGTATGCGAGTTCGCTTGTATACAAAGACCTTTGTATATCGTTTTGCATATACAAAGTTGTTTGTATATGCAAATCATTCTTATACGTAGTCACTTTTTGCATTCGGGTTCATATACAAAGTCGGTTGTATATCCTTTCCTTGTATGCATTTGGTAAAGTTTATGCATACATGCAAGATGGACCCGAAATAACTTAGACTTGAAATGAATAAATGTTTGGATTCTGTTGCATGTATCTAACGTTTGTATGTTTGGCAGGTCGCAACATACAAGGAAATATACAAGACATTTTATACATTGCGCGGAATCCAAAAGGTTATAAACCAGAGGGAATTCGTTGTATATCCGCGGATTTGAAAAGGGGCTTGAGTAGCATACAACGAAATATACATACAGTGGACCTGAAACATTTATGAATTAGAATTAAGTCTTTGTATGTTTCGACTTGTATGTATGTTCTGATATACATAAATTCTGAAACATACAAAGCGGAGATACATTGCCCGGAACCGAAAGTTTATGAAGCAGGGTTAATTCAATGTATATCGGGCTTGGATATTCATATAGTGCTGATATGCATTGCACTTCATACATTGGGAGATACATACAAGCGGAGCATACAAGCCGGAATCCAAATGAATTTGAAGTCGGATTTATGCTTGTATCACGTCCGAATTGAATATCTGAAAGATACAAGCACAATATGCATCGAAGTATGCATTGAGTGGAATTGAAAAGTTATAGAAAAGAGTTAAGTGCTTGTATATTTTGGCATTTGTATGTTGCGATATACAAACCGATATGCATTGCGATATGCAAGCCGCGGGATTGAAAAGGATTGGAATCCGATTAAATGGATGTATCACGCCCGGCTTGTATATCGGATATACATGGATTTAAACAAAGAAGAAGGGCGGGAAAACGAAGCGATAGGTTTTTGAAGCATTTTTGAGCCCGACTGCATATTTTTTTGGTCAACGGTGGTTGACCTGACTTTTTCTGAGCGCCGTATATGCATTTTTTGACGCGATTTTCATTATTTCAGGACCCGATATCGATGTAAGAAATGAGATCGGCAGGAAATTTCAGACCCGCGCTGATAGTAGGGAGTTTTGCCGATGGAGAGGAGGGTTTAGGTGTAAGACCAAACTAGTGGTTGGGGTTGATGACACGTAAACTCTGCGACTGGGTGTCAAGTGGGAGGTGCATTAGTTGTTGCAGTTGGTACCCATCAAACATTCTAACTAGGTAATTAATTGACAAGGCAACTTGATGAGTTTTTTTGATCCGTTTTATCTATTTTGTAGGTTTGCAGTCAAGGAAGGAGCCAAAACTTAATGGCGGTGACATCATGGAGGAGCAAATCAGATCTCAGGAGCGAGAAAGATAGGGACAAAGTGCGAAAAGTCAAGGGTTTTTCATTGATGAAGACAAAATATAGTTGAAGACATTATTGCAGCAGACAACAGAAGTTATTTTTGATCTGCTAGGGTTTCTAGAAGGGCATATTTCACCCAGATTTGATGTATGCTCAGAGATATTTTGGGAGACTGGTTCTCTAGCATTGATTGTTGTAACCAGAGGTTTGAACCATTGCTTAAACTAGGGTTTTGGGCTGTATTGAGGACAATCAAAAAGTCTATATATTTTGCCTCTCTACATTGTAATACTTTACACAGGGGCTGCACAGGGATTTTTTAGAAGTAGCCAGCACTTGTAACTAGCTTTACCATTTTTTAGAGTAGAGGGACCTTTTAGTTTAGAAGTAGAAGGAGGTTGCCTGTGTCTGCAACAAGGAGCGTGTGGAACATCCTACCTCCTTGCTGTATCTGTAAAGCTTGTAAGTTTTTTTGTAATTTGACCATTGAAGCTAAGAGTCATTCAGACATTGTAAATCTTATATGACTGTCTGTTTCTAATACAATTGAATCTGGAATTCTGCATCTATCTTCTGAGTGTTTTCTTTCTCTTCATTGTGTTTGAAACATTTTTTCTCTTAGAGCTTGCAATCTTAAGTGTATATTTGTGAGAATGCTCAGAACTTACATTTAAGGTTTTAGTCTGTGGATTTGATCAAATTGCTGCATTATTTACAAAGTGCATAATAGAACAATTAGACCATTTGAGTAGAGTGAATGAAGTTTAGATTAGATCTTTCTAACTTTTCCCAACCCATCTAAAAATACTTAACTTAAAACGCAGAAATTTAAAGGAAACTGTCTCATATTTGAAAGAAGCATGCATAGTTGAGTTGAAAGTAGGCAGTTTTCATAGATATTTAAGAGGAGAAAGCTGCAATAATTCAAGAGTGCCTTTTAAAACTTTGCAGCATGGTAACACTTTCATGCAAAAAGAATGAACAACATACTAATATTTATTATCTTTTGCATAGTTTGAGTCCAGTAAACAAACAAGAAACCCTAAATCACATAAGGCCCCTTAAACATTACAGCTTCACATCGACCAACTGAATTTGCCCAACAGGTCAAGACCTGACCATATTAAACTTGGGATTAAGTGAATCTTAACCGATTCCTTCATATCTTTCAAGTCAGTTTTGGTTCATTTTATGTGAATTTTAACTAATTGTTATGATTGCATCAAAACAATCACCAACATGATCTAAATCCAATTTTACTCTATTCAAAAATATAGTTCCATAAAGATCTCAAACAATGCAAGCCCCTAGGATAACTCCTATCAAGCATTTGACTGAAGTAGAGATGCGGGCACGTAGAGAAAAAGGACTATGTTATAATTGTGATGACAAATTCACTCGGGGACATCAATGTGTCAAGCAAAAGCTCTACCTACCGGATGTGGACTCTCCGCCTGAAACTATAGTTTGGGAAGATGCTCAAGATACAACAAATGATCAGGAAGAAGCTCAACCGATTGTGGAACTTGATAATCAGGAAGACCAACCAGAGATCTCTCTCCATGCCTTAGCAGGAATCACCACCCCACAAACCATGCAGGTCAGGGGTTACTTCAAGAAGATCCCTCTTATAATACTCATTGATTCTGGAGACCCTCAGATCGCTAAACAGGCTGATTATTTTGTCCATCCTTGCTCTAACTTTGAATTCATGATTGCTAATGGGGGCACATTACCTTGCAAAGGGAAGTGTCACAATGTGCGTATCTGTATTAGAGATTATAACCTGTGCTCCAACATGTTTGCCTTGCTCTTAGGTGGATGTGATGTTGTTTTGGGAGCCCAATGGCTATGTACACTTGGACCCATGTTATGGGATTTTGTTAAACTTTAGATGCAAATTTTAGATAATGGGCAAAAATACACATTGAAAGGCTTACACCCGGGGTCTCTCAACATCATAAGTTCACATCACATGGAAAAGCTTCTTAAGAAGAATTCACACAGCGTCATTACCCAACTCTATTCCATTTAGATGCAACCATTAATGGTCTCCACTACTCCTGATCTACAAACAATTCTGGATAGGTATGCTTGTGTCTTTGCCGAACTAGTGGGATTGTCACCTTCACGGCTAGAGGACCACTGTATTCAGCTCCTTTCTGCAAGCGTCCCTCCCAACACCAGGCCCTACTGCTACCCATTTCAGCAAAAGACAGAGATTGAGATGCGCTTTCGAGTCTTACTGAACCAAGGCATTATTCGCCCCAGTACTAGCCCATATTCTTCACCAGTTGTTCTTGTCCGAAAAAAAGATGGGTCATGGTGCCTCTGCATTGACTTCCAAGCACTTAATCACATCACAATCAAGGATAAGTTCCCTCAGAACTCATCTTCATTTGGGTGCTGGTGCGTTGAAATAGTTCTGTCTAAAAATGGATGGTGAAGGTTGCATCACGATCTGAGATAATGGAAGAAGGGATGCCATGAAGACGAAAAATATGGTCCAAGAAAATTTGTGTGACTGTGGAGGTGGTATAGGGATGGCTGAGGGCTCAAAAATGACTATATTTGGAGAGGTGATCAACCACAACCAAGATCACCGTTTTCCCTCCATATTTAGGGAGCCTCTCAATGAAATCCATAGAAATATCTATCCAGATCCTTGTAGGGATGGGAAGGGTTCAAGCAACCCAGGAATGAGTGTTGTTTCACCCTTGTCGCATTGGCAGGTAGCACTTTTAACTACAATCTGTTGAATTTCCCTTTTCATTCCCTTCCAAAAGAAGTTACATCGTGCTCGCTCATAAGGTTTGAGAAACCTTGAATGCCCTATTGATGGAGAAGCATGGAGTTCATAGAATATAGACTACTAAAGATTTGTGCTTTGAGGAAGCACCAGATGACCCTTATATTGCAGAGAAGCACCATCCCAAGAAAGATACGATATTGCAGAGGGGTTAGTGGCCAATTGTTGAATGATTTAAGATAATGAGGAGTCATTGACATACCTCTGCTGAACAGATTCCAACCAATTCAGAATAGGCATCGAAATAGCTGAAACATAAGCTTGGTCCTCAAATGTGCGAGAAAGAGCATTGACCACAATATTGTCTTTACCCTTCTTGTAAGTGATCTCATAGTCATAACCCATGAGTTTGCTGACCCATTTTTGTTGTACTGGGAGGAGACTCATTGTTCCAAGAAATATTTCAGACTCTGGTGATCAGTTTTGATGTAGAAATGATTCCCTAGTAGGTATGGCTATCACTTCTATACTGCATGCAAAATGGCCATCATTTTCTTCTCATAAATAGAGAGTATTAAATTCTTGCCAGAAAGAGCTTTGTTGATGAATGCAATGGGGCATCCTTCTTGGAGGAGAACAACACCAAGTCCATTGCTGCAAGTATCACTTTTGATAGTGAAGGTCTTGACAAAATCTGGCATAGCTAGAACAGGTGTAGTAAACATAGCTTGTTTCAATTATTCAAATGCACACCCAACAACTTGTCTCCATGTAAAAGCATCCTTTTTCAACATAGCTATTAGCGGAGCTGCAATCTTCCCATAATCCTTGACAAACTTGTGATGGTATCCAGTCAGCCCTAAAAAACCACAGAGGCTCTTGAGTGTTTGAGGATGAGGCAGTTATTTTTTTCGAGATCCACTCGAATGAAACAATATGCCCAAAATACTCCACTTTGTCCTATCCAAAATCACATTTGGACTATTTTGCATAGAGATGATGATCAGAGAGAAGTTACAATGCGAGATCCAGATGTTAGACATGCTCAGACCATGTTTTACTATAGATGAGGATATCATTGAAGAAAACCAGAATGAATTTCCTCGGTAGGGATGGAAGCTCATCAATGACGGGGATTGAGAACTTTTTCTTGATTGTGATGTGATTAAGTGCTCGGAAGTTAATGCAGAGGCACCATGACCCATCTTTTTTTTAGACAAGAAGAATTGGTGAAGAATATGGGTTGGTACTGGGGTGAATAATACCGTGCTTTAGTAAGTCTCAAATGAACATCTCAATCTCTATCTTTTGTTGAAATGAGTAGCAGTAGGGCCTGATGTTGGGAGGAACACTTCCAGGAAGGAGCTGAATACGGTGGCCCTCTGGCCATGAAGGTGGCAATCCGACTAGTTCGGCAAAGACACATGCATACCTATCCTGAACTGTTTGTAGATCAAAAGGAGTAGTGGAGACCATTGATGGTTGCATATGAATGGAATGGAGCTGGGCAATGATGCCATGTGAATTCTTCTTAAGAAGCTTTTCCATGCAATGTGAACTGATGATGCTGAGTGTGATGTCCTGATATCAAGACGTTTAAATTAAAGATTTAAACATCATGATAAAAGTTGATCAAGTTACTTTCATGAAATACGATGTTTAGTCAATTTAAATGATAGAGATAATTGCATATGTATTAATATTTAAATAAACATATATTGTTTAATAAATAATATTAAATAATATTATTATTTTAATATAATTAAGATATAATATTATATTTATAAATAACACATATGTAAATATAAATATAAATATTAATATTAACAATTTAAATATTATTATATTATATAAAAGTAAATATAAATAACAAATTATAATTTATTTGAATAATATGAAGAGTCTTATAAATATAAGTGAGTGCAACTAGTAAAATATTTAAAAGAAAGTCTTAGGTAATAAAGAAAACTAGTAAATGTACGATCATCATATGAAATAAGATAAATATTATATATTACCTTTTTGTCTTATTCAAAATATGGAAAAGTAGATGCAAGAGGTGCGATTAACAAAAGAGAAGATGTGATGAGCAATGGCTAGGAAAATAAAGGGCAACGAACTATTTAGGAGACAAGTCTTAATCATTTACGAAGGGCTTCAAAAGCAACGATTATTATATAACAATAATTAGTATTCTAGAAGGGGCATCACCCTTCAAAGGGATGCCTCGCTTCATAGAAACATAGGGATATAAATTTAGATTAATGTGGGAGATGTGAGGAAGGGAATAAGCAAGGAATATTACTTGAATATAAAGACATAAGAAGGAATAAAAGTATATTTTTCTAAGTTGTAATGTACATTTCTGATATATTTAGAGTATCTAAATGGGAAGGAAGATATTGGGAAAGGAATAAGAAGAAAGAAACATATTTTTGAATATATATATATATATATTCTGACTTGGGGACAGTTATACAAAACAAGAGACTATCATTATGGAGTAGGTGTATGGAAGATATACGTTCTAAGTCTAAGACAACTTCAAGGAATGTCATTGGATTTAAAAGTAGAGGTAATGATCTAGAATATATGTTACTACAATCAACACTAAATGAAGGAATACAATTTCCTTAGATCTTCAAGGATACAAAGGCAAGAATCATCTTCTCTGTATGATGTATTTAACCCTATGTTTATTATGATAAATGCCATATGGTAAGTAGTGACAGATGCATATAATTGAAAGATTATTATTAGACATGTATATAAGCATTGTGAAACTTACTATATAAACATCGATAGTTCATGCACATTATCATAATTCATTATGCATTGCTGATATGATTGTTTGCAACTATGAGTTGATTAGTTTATTATGCATTAGTGTGGATTCTTGTATGAATGTTATGATGAGGGAATTAAGGGCCTACGAGGAGGGGAAATGGTGTTGGGATCATCCTCTAAGTATGCCACCCCATGGTGGATGGCTGAGGCCTACCACATGTGGGCCAAGGGGGCATAGGAAGCCACTCTTGGGCTTAGATGGAGTGATTTCTGGGACACCCTGCTATAGTTGCACCCCAACCTCCCATCATGGTGATTAATTGAATCATAAGAGGAAACAAAATGGTTTTGATAAGGGGAATGGTGATAGGACGCCTCACTAGGCACGCCACCCCATATGGATGGCAAGAGGCCACATGGGGCCAAGAGGGCTAAGGTAGCTGCTCTTGGGCCTAGGGTAGAGGGTTTCTTGGGCACCTTATCAAACCATTTTGCTCTAGGAAGAATGAATTAGAAACCTAACAGATTTCAATATTTTTATGACATGATATTTGTTTCTCGTTATAGATGTTTACAATTCCTAACTTGTCATAGGGATTAAGTCAGGACAAGGTATTCTCTAAACCCATTGTTTGCTTAGAAAGTTGATACTATGGGATAAAATTAGTGTAAGTCTTATTAAGGATATTACATAAACTCAGATTTATCTTGCTTACAACATTTGATTGGTAAGTTGTAACCTTAACTAGTGATTTCAAGGCAAGGTTTAGGGAAGTCCCAAAAGGGGACATTACACTGAGAGACCTCGGGTGTAAGCCTGTCAATGTGTGTTCTTGCCCATTGTCTGAAAACTGCATCCAAAGTTCAGTAAAATCCCATAAGATGGGTCAAAGTGTGCATAACCATTGGGCTCCCAAAACAACATCACATCCATCTAAGGGTAAGGCTGTCATGCCCACATTTCCCATGCGGTCATGACACGCAACACACGTGTCATGTCCACATTTGTCATGTGGTCATGACATGAAATATCAAAAACTTTTCCACATGTCCCTAGAAACCCCCTCACATGTGTCAGCATGCTCGGTGGCAATACACATAAGGCATAAGCATGTCAATCAAATCTTGGGGAAGAGCGTTTACATACGCAATCCCTTGCGTGATGATAGACGACTAGGGGGTTGTGCGACGCGAGGAGCGTCACTGTTAGGGATAGGATTGATTTGACCCGAACCCTAAGTTTCCTAAGTGAGTGATATGATTTTGACAGGAGTCAAAATCTAACCTTGATTCTAGAGCATAAAAGAACAGATTAAAAAAATACGCTTACATTAAAATAATAATCGCAAAGCAAAATAAAATGTTAACTAAATGCCAAGAAAATTCATTTAAAACAAAAGCCCTAAATTTTGGAAAATTTTGGCAACATAACGCGTTATTAATGTTTGGATTAAATATTTTAAAAAGGTCTCCCTCAAGCATTTAAGAGAAAATTTAAATAAAAGAATAAAATTAAAATTACCTAAATACAATATAAACATTACCATCCAAATAATAGAAAATCAATTTAAATAAAACTATTAAATAATTAACCCAAACAATAATAAAAATCCACTAATAAATATAATTCCTACAATTATATAGATTAAAAAGTCAAAAGTAAAATTCTCCAAGAAAAGAATTAAAACAACTTTCTCCAACCCTTAATTAACAAAATTAAATTAATAAAAGGGACCTCCAATTTAAATAAATTAAATCCACTATAAAAAGGATTAAATTGAAAGTCTAAAAGTTAAAAAGGCAAAAGGGATAGAAAATCCCACTTCAATCCTAACTACATCATCCCTAAAGTAAAAATAGATGATAAAAAATAAAACTTCATAAGACAAAAATTATTTCCAAGGCAACATTTAAGTTTAGAGAAATAAATAATTTTAAACACCTACCCACATAAAAATGAACCCCAAGAAAATAATAAACAAATAAACTTCAATAGATTTCAAAAAGAAAAGAAGAGGGAGAGTTAGGATTCACGTGCAAATGTAAATGAAAGAAAATTAATTTATTCTAATTTCCTTCCACTCAACTCCTTAACCTTAAAACCTCTCTTTTATTTTATTATTTTTTTATCTTACCCTAACCCTATTCTTGTTTCATTTCCTCCATCCTATTCTTCTCTCAATTTGTTTTCTTCCATTTTCTTCTCTCTTTGTTTTGCAGGTTGGGGTTTCAGTTATGCTCTTGGCAGCCATGGGCATGCTGCCTCAACAGGTATATATTAATTATATATCAGACAGGGTTATCTTTATTTTATTATACACATATTGATATATGAATATATATAAATATATTCTTTCTTGCAGATTTGAGTATATATATATATATATTTGCATTAAATATAATTAATAAATGGCATAAATCTCATATATCATAGAGTAGTGAAAATGGAATGAGTTGCAGGGTTTGAAGTGCAATGGCGGCGTTGTTGATCCTAATGGTTCCAACCCAATAGATCCTTTCAAGAACATCCAGTCTTACAAAGATGATACTCCTCTTGTAAATTTTGATAATTTTGAGGATGTAGAGAATATGAGAGGCATTGATGCCATGCGAGCATGGATCACTAACTACATGGCCACAAATGCCGGAGCTGATGAAGCTTAGGTAATTAAACAAGCCCTCAATTCCATGAGTGGAATAGCACGCAATGTGTGGGATTGTCTTGAAGACACTTTCAGAGAAAACCTGATTGCTAGAGGCACTGATCAGGTTTGTGCACAATTGACACGTCTGTTTGTAGGAAGAACAGACACAAGGGAGAAACTTGCCTACAACAAATTCATTAGAGGCAAGTGTAAGGATTTAAAATATTTCAAAGAATACTGTGAAGAGCAGTATATCAGGCCGTGAAGAAAACCATGAGTTTATGTTCACTACATTTTTGAAAAGCTTTGGAGATGTGGTTGGAGAATTCTACGACAAAAAAGTTCTTGAGAATTTGGTAACTAAAAATATAGAAATGAAAGAATTGACATTTCCTCAGTTGGTGTAGTTTTTGACAGAGATAAATGAAGAAATGTGTCAAGAGTCAAAAAAGATGAAAGAAATGAAAAAGGTGAAGCCTTTAATTTCTACATCTGCTTGTTACCAAACAATGCCATCAAATCAATTTCCTGACAAAGGCAAGTCTTCTTCTAAGTGTTATACATGTGACAAAGGTGATAAGTCATAATATAAGAAGAAGAAAAAGAAGTATAGTAAATACCCCAAAAGGAAAGGGTATTTCAGGAAACGAGATAAGAAAAACTCTGGTAAAAAGTGGGAGCCAACATGCTACATTTGTAAAGGAAAGCACTATGCAAATAAGTGCCCAGAGCGCAACAAGGACAAAAATAAGGGTAAAGTCTGAGCTGCTAGAGCTGCAGGACTGGATGACAACGATGAATTTGAATTCGTCAATGGATATCCATTAGATTCGGAGGACATCATCCTCTCAGAAACAAAAGAAGAATCTGATGATGAAGAATATTTGTCTGCCCCAGAGCAGGCAATGGTAAATCAAACTAAAGGTCAAGAAGAATCAGAATCATCCAGTGATTCTAAAAATTCATTTTTTTGTAGAATGTTAAGAAGAGATACTAGAGTAGACCTGGACAAGGTAATAGATGAAATTGTTCAGATTGAAGACCGTCTGCATAAAATGGACATGGGCCAAGAATCTTGGAAAAAGCTGACCAGCAAGCTGGAACAACTTACGGCCAAAAAGCATTTTCTCCTCAGAGAAAATGAAAGGTCCATTAGACTTCCTACTAGAAGAACTCCGGTGCTTAATTATTCACAGCCAGTCACTCCATCAGAATTAACAGCACCAATTGCATAGAGAAGCCTAGTAGCGGCCCTGTTGCAGGAAGTACTGTATGGGATAGACTTGAAGATACCTTTAGAGACAACCTAATAGCAAGGGGTACAGACTAGGTTTGTGCACAACTTACACGTCTGTTTGTTGGTAAAACAGGCACAAGAGAAAAACTTGCCTACAATAAGTTCATCAGAGGAAAGTGGAAAGACTTGAAGTATTTCAAAGAATATTGCGAGGAGCAATATAAAAACTTCTATCAGTTTGGACATGAGCAAAACCATAAGTTTATGTTCATAACCTTTCTTAAAAGTTTTGGTGATGTCATACGAGAATTCTATCATAAAAGAGTTCTTGAAAATTTGGTAACTGATAACATTGAGATTAAGGAACTCACCTTCCCTCAATTGGTTCAATTTCTAACTGAGATAAATGAAGAAGTCTGTCAGGAATCTCAGAAAAGGAAATAAATGAAAAAGGTGAAGCCTCTGTTATCTTCATTAGCCTATTACCAAATCATGCCATCTAATCTATTTCCTGAAAAGGGTAAATTTTCTTCTAAGTGTTATTCTTGTGAGAAATCTGATAAGTCCTATTATAAGAAGAAGAAGAAGAAATATAATAAGTACTCTAAAAAGAAAGGGTATTTCAAGAAAAAGGATAAAAAGGGTTCTAGTTCAAAGAAATGGGAACCCACATGCTATATCTATAAGGGCAAGCATTATGCTAACAAATGCCCTGAGAGAAATAAGAAAAAGAACAAAGGTAAGGTCTGAGCCGCAAGAGCCGTAGGACTTGATGATAACAATGAATTTGAATTCATCGATGAATATCCTTCAGATTTAGAAGACATCATTCTTTCAGAATCAGGAGCCGAATCTGAAGAGGGAAAAGAATATGAGTTTGCTCATGAGCAATCACTAGCTCAACAGGAAGCCTCATCTAAATCCTTAGATGATTCTGAAAATTCATTCTTCTGCAGAATGCTTCGGTGAGATACTAGAGTTGAACTGGATAAGGTGATTGACGAAATTATCCAAGTTGAAACTTGTCTTCAAAAGATGGATTTTGGACAAGAAACTTAGAAAAAGCTTCTAAGCAAGTTAGAACAACTTAATGCAAAGAAATTGTTTCTCTTAAAAGAGAATGAGAAACCTTCTAGTCCTTTAGGGAGAAGAACACCAGTTCGTCATTATGGTCAACTTGTAGTTTCCTCTCTGCCTTCACCAATAGCACAAAGAACTTTTGAGGAAGCACCTGCTACAGGTAGTATGGCAATAAGACTCTGCCGAAGACAAAGAAAGATCTTTCTAGAGAAGGTTATTGAGCAAGCTTAGGCAGAAATAGCTGAAATTGACGATGAAGTTCAAATGTTTAGCTAGTTGATGAAATGGAACGCTCACATGAGCTTGATAAATATGTTAATAAATTCAATGCTTCTAGTTCTTTTTAGCTTCCCCATGCAGTCACTTCAAGAGAAGAACAACTTTATTGTGAAGAAAAACCCTATAGTCCTCTTCACGGAGAAGCTGTAGCCGAGCCTTTATTAGCTCTTCCGGGAAAAATGGCACCCTATGTTTTGGGTTCTCAGTTAGACCCTTCCTTCACTCCAGATCCTACATTGGAAGAAGGAAGTAGTAGCCACCATCAAGTAAAGACCTACCAAAGAAATAAGAAGACTACCACTTGTCCTGGTGTAATCTTCACCATTCACTTTCCAGGGATATAAATGTATCCTCTTGCATTCTTATGGGATACTGGAGCAGATGTTAATCTTGCAAGATACAATTGTTTTCCTATAGATGTCTAGATGGAAGGATCTATTGATCTGATCTTTGGTAATGGTAAACATGAATCCAAGCTAATATGAAAAGTACCTATTCAGTTAAGTAATGGCTTCATTGATGAACTAACATTTGTCCACTATGAAGTGGATGATTATGATGGTGTGATTGGAAGCAGAGCAATGCAGCATTGGGAACCGATTACAATCGGTTCCACCTTCATCGCTCTGCAGGAACATTTCCAAGTGCCCAGACTTCATCAAGATTTGGTATTCATGACAAAGAAAGAAATACCAAAGAAAAAGGAAGTAAATACTGTCTAGATTGCTAGACAACTAGCAGCAACTGAAGAACCGCTGCAAGCATTATAGGCTGAATTTGTAGGAACTGTTCTCACAATGGATCTTAAGAAGCATAAGCGAGATTTAGTCTGTAGTCTACCGCTTAAACAGGATCCTTCAGGTAATGAAATTCACCCCAAAGCCAAGGCTAATTATTTCTTTATGGGCCGTGCACAAATAGAAATGTACCGTAAAGAAATAAATGAATTGTATGCTTTAGATCTGATTAAGAATTCAAATTCTCCATTTTCTTGTCACGCCATGTATGTTTCGAAATTTGCTGAAGATGGTTCAGAATTACTAGAAAAAAGATTGGTTGTGAATTATAAGCCATTAAATGAATGTTTGCTTGATAATCAACATCCTTTGCCTAGCAAGGATCATATCTGGCAAACTATACAAGGCAGCCATATCTATTCCAAATTTGATTTAACTAAAGGTTTTTGGCAGATTGGTCTCAAGACATAAGATTTCTATAAGACAGCTTTTTCTGTTCCTCAAGGGCTTTATGAGTGGAAGGCTCTTCCTTTTGGCATCAAAACTGCTCCTTCCATTTTTCAGCAAAAAATGGATATCATTTTTTGCCCTTATGCTAAATTTATTCTGCCTTACATTGATGACATTCTCGTCTTTAGTCAGGATATGCAGCAACATCTTCATCATTTACGATAGTTTCTTACTATCTGTCAACAACATGGATTAGCAGTCAATCCTTCAAAGTGCCACTTTGCTCAAGAACATATTGTTTTTATAGGCATCAAGCTTCTTTCGGGGGGGAGAATGGAGGCACAGACACATATTCTCAGCCACATCCAAAATCTCTAGGTAACAAATGTCAAAGAACTTCAAAGTTTTTTGGGTTTAGTCAATTGTATTGTTGGATTCTACCATAAATTGGCTGAAGATAGGCTTGAGCTTAATGCCTTATTGGGAAAAAACCCACCTCCATGGACCAAAGAACACAATGCTATTATTGCAAGAATAAAATCTAAATGTGCTAACCTTCCACCTTTAAGGTTACCAAGTGATGGTCCTAAAATCATTGAGACAGATGCCAGCGAAGGTGCATGGGTAGGAATTCTAAAGGAGAAAATGCCACAAGGGCGTGAGGAGATTGTCAGATATAGTTTTGGCAGCTTTAAGAATAGTGAATTAAATTATCACAACACTCACAAAGAGATTCTTGCTGTCATTAACACTCTTAAAACTTTTCAAATGTTTGTAGGTGATAAAAGATTCCTAATCTGCAGTGACTTGGAAAATTTAAAGGGTTTCTTTAAAAAAGAATCCAAAGATAAAGTGATCAGAGGAAGA
The DNA here is from genome assembly GCA_027924645.1 of Cunninghamia lanceolata. Lineage (NCBI taxonomy): Eukaryota > Viridiplantae > Streptophyta > Pinopsida > Cupressales > Cupressaceae > Cunninghamia > Cunninghamia lanceolata. Next base: position 7,827,683 of record BSBN01001435.1, read on the forward strand.
TTGCTAAGATGGGCTCAATTTTTGAATACTTTTGAATTTGATATTGTTCATCTTCCTGGTGCTAAAAATTTGTTTGCAGATTTCCTATCACGAGAAGGACACCTTGCACCCAAGGTCGAACAAGATGTGCTTGTCACAATGCCTAAAGTTGACACTGGAAAAGTTCATGTCATCCGGGTCCATGAACATAGATGGTATGAACCAGGTTTCCTAGAATGGAGTACCAATCCATTCGTCTGAAGATATCACCACAATTTTTAGATGGCCAATGATTTCTTGTTTGATAGGTTCAAGATGATAACGGCAAAATTGCATCTTACTCAAGAAGGACTTTGGACTGAACGTCCATTCTTTGAATTCTTTGCTGAAGTTGAATCTATTGATCCTGAAGGAGGACATGTCCTCCAAAATTGGTGCGGAGACTTCGCCCTACTAACCAAGTTCTTAAATCCATCTATTCAACGTCCTGAGCAATGGCTTAATGAAGAAAAGGGCAAAGAGTTAATCAGAGATTTTTTTCAAGGACCTTATCCACCGGGAAATGAGTTGGAATTCACTGGAACCAGTTCCTATATAGGTTGCATCTTCAAACTCACATTTGACTCAGTTGAAGAAAATCCTATCAGCTGTCATATGTGTCAAACTTATGGACCTCAAGGACATGGATCTCAATATGATTATTGGAACATTTGCAGTAGATTGCGTATGCTCCACAGAGACCAGACTCCCATCTGGATCCACACCAAGACCTATCGAATGGAGGTTACAGAACACTGTGCAAGGGAACAAGGAATCTATGGTCCTTACAAGCTAAAGACAATGAGCATCATCTAGAGAGAACCTGATCCAAGTGAACCTCAATCACCGGATTCTTGGCTTGACTGACCAATGCTTCTCATATGACATGTGCCAATTGTGAATACAACCCAAATGATGATCCTCGAATTGGATAAGATAGTATGGGTCCCAGTTCTAGTTAGTGGATGGGCTTGTCATCCACTGAAGGAATCTATCCCTTCGTGTCAATAGACAAACCTGGTCCACACCACGAAAAAAGGGGAAAGCATACGTGCAATCTACTGGTAATGTTCCAATATTCATATTGAGATCCATGTCCTTGAGGTCCATAAGTTTGACACATATGACGGCTGATAAGATTTTCTTCAGCTGAGTCAAATGTGAGTTTGAAGATGCAACTTGTATAGGAACTGGTTCCAGTGAATTCCAACTCATTTGCTGGTGGATAAGGTCCTTGAAACAAATCTCTGATTAACTCTTTGCCCTTTTCTTCATTAAGCAATCGCTCAGGAAGTTGAACAGATGGATTTAAGAACTTGACTGGTAGGGAAAAGTCTCCACACCTATTTTGGAGGACATGTCCTACTTCAGGATCAATAGGTTCAGCTTCGGCAGAGAATTTGAAGAATGGACATTCAGTCCAAAGTCCTTCTTGAGTAAGATGCAATTTTGCTGTTATCATCTTGAGCCTATCAAACAGGAAATCATTGGCCATCTAAAAATTGTGGCGATATCTTTAGGTAAATTGGTACTCTATTTTGGGCAACTTGGTTCATACCATCTCTGTTCATGGACTCGGATGACACAAACTTTTCTAGTGTCAACTTTAGGCATTGATAAGCACATCTTGTTCGACCTTGGGTGCAAGGTGTCCTCGTGATAGGAAATCTGCATACAAATTTTCAGCACCAGGAAGATGAACAATATCAAATTCAAAAGTATTCAAAAATTGAGCCCATCTTAGCAATCTTCCTCTGATCACTTTATCTTTGGATTCCTTTTTAAAGAAACCCTTTAAATTCTGCAAGTCACTGCGGATCATGTATCTTTTATCACCCACAAACATTTGAAAAGCTTTAAGAGTGTTAATGACAACAAGAATCTCTTTGTGAGTGTTGTGATAATTTAATTCACTATTCTTACAGGTACCAGAAATATATCTGACAATCTCCTCACGCCCTTGTGGTGTTTTCTCCTTTAGAATTCCTGTCCATGCACCTTTGCTGGCCTCTGTCTCAATGATTTTAGGACCATCACCTGGTAACCTTAAAGGTGGAAGGTTAGCACATTTAGATTTTATTCTTGCAATAATAGCATTGTGTTCTTTAGTCCATGGAGGTAGGTTTTTTCCCAATAAAGCATTAAGCTCAAGCCTATCTTCAACCAATTTATGGTAGAATCCAACAATACAATTGACTAAACCCAAAAATATTTGCAGTTCTTTGACATTTGTTACCTAGAGATTTTGGATGTAGCTGAGAATATGTGTATGTGCCTCCATTCTCCCCCACAGAAGAAGCTTGATGCCTATAAAAATAATCTGTTCTTGGGCAAAGTGGCACTTTGAAGGATTGACTGCTAATCCATGTTGTTGACAGACAGTAAGAAACTGTCGTAAATGATGAAGATGTTGCTGCATATCCTGACTAAAGACGAGAATGTCATCAATGTAAGGTAGAATAAATTTAGCATAAGGGAGAAAAATGATATAAGGAGCGGTTTTGATGCCAAAAGGAAGAACCTTCCAGTCAAAAAGTCCTTGAGGAACAGAAAAAACTGTCTTATAGAAATCTTCTGTCTTGAGACCAATCTGCCAAAAACCTTTAGTCAAATCAAATTTGGAATAGATATGGCTGCCTTATATAGTTTGCCAGATATGATCCTTGCTAGGCAAAGGATGCTGATTATCAAGCAAACATTCATTTAATGGCTTATAATTCACAACCAATCTTTTTTTCTGGTAATTCTGAACCATCTTCAGTAAATTTTGGAACATACATGGCGTGACAAAAAAATAGAGAATCTGAATTCTTAATCAGATATAAAGCATACAATTCATTTATTTCTTTACGGTACATTTCTGTTTCTGTACGGCCCATAAAGAAATAATTAGCCTTGGCTTTGGGGTGAATTTCATTACCTAAAGGATCTCGTTTAAGCGGTAGACTGCAGACTAAATCTCGCTTATACTTCTTAAGATCCTTTGTGATAATAGTTGCTGCAAATTTCCCCTCTAATGCAAAAGGTTATTTACAGGCACAATATGAAGGCCCAAAGCTTTCAACAACAGTTAAGGAGCCTGTTATAGAAAAGGTCTATGATCCCTCCACTGGTAGTTTAAGAGAAACCACCGATAAGGAAAGAGCCTCATGAAAGTTTCAAATGGCGCGTGGTAATTGGACATAATCCAAATGGATCCAACCTAGTAGATCCCTTCAGAAATATCCAGTCCTTCAAAGCAGATACTCCACCACTTGTCAATTTTGACAATTTTGAAGATGTGGCGAACATGAGAGGAATTGATGCCATGCGTGCATGGATCACAAATTATATGGCCACTAATGTTGGAGTTGAAGAAGCTCAGGTCATTAAGCAAGCTCTTAATTCCATGACTGGAGTAGCATGAAATGTATGGAATAGACTTGAAAATACCTTTAGGGACAACCTGATAGCAAGGGGTATAGATTAGGTTTGTGCACAACTTACATGTCTGTTTGTTGGTAAAACAGACACAAGAGAAAAACTTGCCTACAATAAGTTCATCAGAGGCAAGTGCAAAGACTTGAAGTATTTCAAAGAATATTGCGAGGAGCAATATACAAACTTCTATCAGTCTGGACATGAGGAAAACCATGAGTTTATGTTCACAACGTTTCTTAAAAGTTTTGGTGATGTCATAGGAAAATTCTATCATAAAAGAGTTCTTGAAAATTGGTAACTGATAACATTGAGATGAAGGAACTCACCTTCCCTCAATTGGTTCGATTTCTAACTGAGATAAATGAAGAAGTCTGTTAGGAATCTTAGAAAGCCTCTGTTATCTTCATCAGCTTGTTACCAAATCATGCCATCTAATCAATTTCTTGAAAAGGGTAAATTTTCTTCTAAGTGTTATTCTTGTGAGAAATTTGATAAGTCCTATTATAAGAAGAAGAAGAAATATAATAAGCACTCTAAAAAGAAAGGGTATTTCAGGAAAAAGGATAAAAAGGGTTCCAGTTCAAAGAAATAGGAACCCACATGCTATATTTGTAAGGGCAAGCATTATGCTAATAAATGCCCTAAGAGAAATAAGAAAAAGAACAAAGGTAAGGTCCGAGCTGCAAGAGCCGCAGGACTTGATGATAACGATGAATTTGAATTCATCGATGAATATCCTTTAGATTCAGAAGACATCATTCTTTCAGAATTAGGAGCCAAATCTGAAGAGGGAGAAGAATATGAGTCTACTCATGAGTAATCACCAGTTCAACAGGAAGCCTCATCTGAATCCTCAAATGATTCTAAAAATTCATTCTTTTGCAGAATGCTTCGGCGAGATACTAGAGCTGAACTGGATAAGGTGATTGACGAAATTATCCAAGTTGAAACTCATCTTCAAAAGATGGATTTTGGACAAGAAAATTGGAAAAAGCTTCTAAGCAAGTTAGAACAGCTTAATGCAAAGAAATTATTTCTCTTAAAAGAGAATGAGAAACCTTCTAGTCCTTTAGGGAGAAGAATACCAGTTTGTCATTATGGGCAACCTGTAGTTTCCTCTCTGCCTTCACCAATAGCATAAAGAACTTTTGAGGAAGCACTTGCTGTAGGCAATATGGCCAGAACACTCTGGCGAAGACAAAGAAAGATCTTTCTAGAGAAGGTTATTGAGCAAGCTCAGGTAGAAATAGCTGAAATTGACGATGAAGAAAATGTTCAACTAATTGATGAAATGGAACACTCACAGGAGCTTGATAAATATGTTAATAAATTCAATGCTTCTAGTTCTTTTCAGCTTCCCCATGCAGTCACTTCAAGAGAAGAACAACTTTATTGTGAAGAAAAACCCTATAGTCCTCTTCACGGAGAAGCTGTAGCTGAGCCTTTATTGGCTCTTTCGGGAAAAATGGTACCCTATGTTTTGGGTTCTCAGTTAGACCTTCCTTCACTCCAGATCCTACATTGGAAGAAGGAAGCAGTAGCCACCATCAAGTAAAGACCTACCAAAGAAATAAAAAGACTACCACCTGTCCTGGTGTAATCTTCACCATTCACTTTCCAAGGATAAAAATGTATCCTCTTGCATTCTTATGGGATACTGGAGCAGATGTTAATCTTGCAAGATACAATTGTTTTCCTACAGATGCCTGGATGGAAGGATCTATTGATCTGATCTTTGGTAATGGTAAACATGAATCCAAGCTAATATGTAAAGTACCTATTCAGTTAAGTAATGGCTAAATTGATGAACTAACATTTATCCACTATGAAGTGGATGATTATGATGGTGTGATTAGAAGCAGAGCAATGCAGCATTGGGAACTAATTACAATCGATTCCACCTTCATCACTCTGTAGGAACATTTTTAGGTGGCCAGACTTCATCAAGATTTGGCATTCACGACAAATAAAGAAATGCCAAAGAAAAGAAAAACCTTCGTAGAAAAGGTTATTCAAGAAGCACAAGCTGAGATCAATGAGATTGGTGATGAGGAAAGTTTATAGCTTGTTGATGAAATGGAGAGATCCCAGGAACTGGATAAGTATGTTAACCAGTTCAATTCTTCTAGCTCATTCCAACTGCCTAAACAAACTACAGTACAAGAAGAGCATCTTTTCTATGAAGAAAAACCATACAGTCCTCTGGTTCAACAAAATGAGGATGCTATAGAAAATCCTATGCTTATCCAGAATTTGGCACCCTATCTTGAAGAAGGCAGTAGCAATCAATACCAGGTTAGAGTCTATCAGCGAAACAAGGTAACTACAACCTGTCCTGAGGTAATTTTAACTATTCACCTTCTAGGTATCAAGGCATATCCATTGGCCTTTCTATGGGACATAGGCACTGATATTAATGTTGCCAGGTATAACTGCGTTCCAAAGGATCTCTGGATAGAAGGTTTTACTGAACTAATCTTTGGTAAATTAAAGTTTGAATCCAAGCTTGTATGTAGTGTTCCTATACAGTAAAGTAATGGATATATTGATGAGCTGACTTTTGTCCATTGCGAGGTAGATGGATATGATGGTGTTATAGGAAGCAGAGCTATGCAACACTAGGAGCCAATTACCATTGACTCTACTTTTATTACTCTGCAAGGTACTTTTCAAGTCCCTCGACTTCATCAGGATTTAGCCTTTACCACCAAGATAGAAATTCCAAAAAGAAAGAAAGAAAATAGAGTATGGATAGCCAGACAAATTGAAGCTACACAAAAACCATTAGAAAGACTCAAATAAGAATTTGCAACCACTATACTTACCATGGATTTGAAGAAGCAGAAATAAAACCTATTCTATAGTTTACCATTCAAAAGAGATGCAGATGGTAATGAAATAATACCTAAGGCCAAAGCAAACTATTTTCTAATGAGTATGCAGGAAACTAAGGTTTGCAGAGAAGAAATAGAGGAATTACGCAAGATGGATTTAATAAGAGCTTCCAGTTCACCATTTTGCTATCATGCAATGTATGTTCCTAAATTTGACGAGAATGGCAATGAACTTCCTGAAAAATGGCTAGTTGTAAACTATAAGCCGTTAAATGAATGTCTGATTGATAATCGTCACCCTTTGCCCAGTAAGGATCACATATGGCAAACTATTCAGGGAAGTCATATTTATTCTAAATTTGATTTAACAAAAGGTTTTTGGCAGATTGGTCTGAAGACTGAGGATTATTACAAAACAACATTCTCAGTCCTGCAAGGGTTATTTGAATGGAAAGTCCTTCCATTTGGGATTAAGACATCACCATCTATCTTCCAACAGAAGATGGATCTCATTTTTAGACCCTATGCTAAATTTATTCTGCCATACATTGATGACATTCTTGTGTTTAGCCAGGATATGAATCAACATCTTGTTCATCTTCAACAGTTTCTTTAGATTTGCCAAGAGCATGGTCTTGCGGTCAATCCCACCAAATCTGTCTTTTCCTAGGAGCAAATTGTTTTCATTGGCATCAAGCTTCTCCTAGGGGAAAATAGAAGCACAGCCACACATTCTGACCAGAATCCAGAATCTACAGGTAACAAATGTCAAAGAGTTACAAAAGTTTTTGGGTTTAGTTAATTACATTGCTAGATTCTATCATAAGCTTGCTGAAGACATGCTGGAGCTAAATAAATTATTAGGAAAGGATCCTCCTCCATGGTCAGCTATTCATAATGCCATAATCACCAGGATTAAGGTTAAATGCACTAATCTGCCACCTTTGAGATTGCCAGGTGATGGTCCAAAGATCATTGAAACTGATGCTAGTGAAGCCGCATGGGCATGTGTGTTAAAAGAAAAGACACCTGAAGGCCGTGAAGAAATTGTTGGATATGTATCTGGTAGTTTTAAGAACAGTGAGTTAAACTACCATAGTACTCACAAGGAGATACTTGTTATTATTAATACTCTTAAGGCCTTTCAGATGTTCGTGGCCGACAAAAGATTTCTGATCAAAAGTGATCTGTAAAACCTGCGTGGGTTCTTCAAAAAAGAATCCAAGGATAAGGTTATCAGAGGAAGATTATTAAGTGGGCATAATTCCTAAATACTTTTGATTTTGATATTGTTCATCTTCCTGGTGCTGATAATATTTTTGCAGATTTCTTATCTAGAGAAGGTCACATTGTAGCCCAAGTCGAACATGACCTACTTGTTGAGGGACCTCCTAAATTCTCAGGTAAAGTTAATGTCATCAGAGTTCGTGAACATAGGTGGTATGAGAAGAGCTGTCGCGAATGGGGCACTAACCCATTTGCCATACGATATCGCCATAATTTCCAGATGGCTAATGATTTTTTATTTGACAGATATAAAATGATAACTGCAAAACAACAGCTCACTCTTCAAGGTTTGCGGACACAAAGACCTTTCTTTGAATTTTTAGCTGAAGCTAAACCAATTGATCTAGACATCGGTCATGTCCTACAGAACTGGTGCGGAGACTTTGTCCTACCAGTAAAGTTCCTGAATCCATTTGTGCATAGACCTGATCGATGGCTCAATGAAGAAAAGGGAAAGGAGCTAATAAGAGATATGTTTCAAGGTCCTTACCCTCCAGCTGAAGGACTGCAGTTTAATGGTACCTCTTCCTACACAGGTTGTATCTTCAAATTGACTTTTGATTCACCAAATGAGAACCTGATAAGCAGACATATGTGTCAAGCTTATGGACCCACTGGGACAGGAACTCTTTACCAACGCTGGAGTGTTCCAAATAAACTTCAAAGCCTACATTCCAATCAGACACCCATTTGGATCCATACAAAAACCTACCATATGGAAATAACAGACATCGGAGCTATGGCACATGGTATATATGGGCCATATAAGTTGAAGACAATGAGTACCATGTGGAAAGAACTAGATCCACATTTCCCACCTGATCCTGTTACATCTAACCGTGCCAGCTGTACACCACATGCCTCTTACATGACCTATGCTAACTGTGAATATGATCCACTTGATGATCTGAGATGTGCAAACATGAGTGACTAGGGTCCCAATACTAGCTAGTGGATATGGATTGTCATCCACCGAAGGAATCTATCCCTTCGTGTTAAAAGACAGACGTGGCCCACACCATGGTAAAAGGGGAAAGCTTACGTGCTTAACAATAAGTATGAGATATGCTTCTCGTGATCAAAAAGCAACTTTGTAAAAAATAGATTCTCTAGGGGTCATGTCTGTGCCTCTTTATTTCTTGTTCATGGGTTATTGGGATCCACCAGAGGAATCTTATCCTCAATTGGATAACGCTATGGATAAAGAATTACAATGTGTCTCCTTCCTATGGTCAGAATCCAAAGCTGGACTTAATGGAGTGAGGTAAAAGATCCACCTCTATGATCTATATAAAGACACGAGCCCGCCTCCTCCCATAGAAAGGCCAATGGATATGCCTTGATACCTGGAAGGTGAATAGTTAAAATTACCCTTGTTTCGCTGATAGACTCTAACCTAGTGTTGACTGCTATTGCCTTCTTCAGGATAGGGTGCCAAATTCTGGATAAGCACAGGATTTTCTATAGCATCCTCATTTTGCTGAATCAGAGAACTGTATGGTTTTTCTTCACAGAAAAGCTGCTCTTCTTGTACTATAGTTTGTTTAGGCAGCTAGAATGAGCTAGAAGAATTGAATTGGTTAACATACTTATCCAGTTCCTGGGATCTCTCCATTTCATCAACAAATTGTAAAGTTTCCTCATCATCAATCTCATTGATCTTAGCCTGTGCTTGTTGAATAACCTTTTCTAAGAAGGTTTTTCTTTGTCTATGCCATAACCTTCTTGCCATACTTCTTGCAGCAAGGGCCGCTGTTAGGCTTCTCTGTGCAATAGGTGCTGTTAATTCTGTGAGTGACTAGCTGTGAATAATTAAGCACCAGAGTTCTTCTAGCAGGAAGTCTAATGGACCTTTCATTTTCTCTGAGGAGAAAATACTTTTTAGCCGTAAGCTGTTCTAGCTTGCTGGTCAGCTTTTTCCAAGTTTCTTGGCCCATGTCCATTTTATGCAGACGGTCTTCAATCTGAACAATTTCTTCTATTACCTTGTCCAGGTCTACTCTAGTATCTCTTCTTAACATTCTACAAAAAAATGAATTTTCAGAATCACTGGATGATTTTGATTCTTCTTGACCGTTAGTTTGATTTACCATTACCTGCTCTGGGGTAGACAAATATTCTTCATCATCAGATTCTTATTCTATTTCCGAGAGGATGATGTCCTCTAAATCTGATGGATATCCATCGATGAATTCAAATTCATCATTGTCATCTAGTCCTACAGCTCCAGCAACTCAGACTTTACTCTTATTCTTTTTCTTGTTGCGCTCTGGGCACTTATTTGCATAGTGCTTTCCTTTACAAATGTAGCATGTTGGTTCCCACTTTTTACCAGAGATTTTCTTATCTCGTTTCCTGAAACACCCTTTCCTTTTGGGGTATTTACTATACTTCTTTTTCTTCTTCTTATAGTATGACTTATCACCTTTGTCACATGTATAACACTTAGAAGAAGACTTTCCTTTATCAAGAAACTGATTTGATGGCATTATTTGGTAACAAGAAGATGTAGAAATTAAAGGCTTCATCTTTTTCATTTCTTTCCTCTTTTTTAACTCCTGACACATTTCTTCATTTATCTCTGTCAAAAACTGCACCAGCTGAGGAAATGTTAATTCTTTCATTTCTATATTTTTAGTTACCAAATTCTCAAGAAATTTTTTCTGGTAGAATTCTCCAACCACATCTCCAAAGCTTTTCAAAAATGTAGTGAACATAAACTCATGGTTTTCTTCACGCCTGATTGATAAAAGTTTTTATACTGCTCTTTGCAGTATTCTTTGAAATATTTTAAATCCTTACACTTGCCTCTAATGAATTTGTTGTAGCCAAGTTTCTCCCTTGTGTCTATTCTTCCTACAAACAGATGTGTCAATTGTGCACAAACCTGATCAGTCCCTCTAGCAATCAGGTTTTCTCTGAAAGTGTCTTCAAGATGATCCCACACATTGCATGCTATTCCACTCATGGAATTGAGGGCTTGCTTAATTACCTGAGCTTCATCAGCTTCGACATTTGTGGCCATGTAGTTAGTGATCCATGCTCACATGGCATCAATGCCTCTCATATTCTCTACATCCTCAAAATAATCAAAATTTACAAGAGGAGTATTAGCTTTGTAAGATTGGATGTTCTTGAAAAGATCTACTGGGTTGGAACCATTAGGATTTGTTCCATTTCCACGGGCCATTTGGAACTTGCCTTTGGCTTTTTCATCATCCGTGGTGTTTCTCAGATTACCACTAGAGGGATCATAGACCTTTTCAATTACACGCTGTTTGACTTCAGTAGAGAGTTTGGGACCCTCGTATTGTCCCTGTAAGTATGTTTTTGTACTGGTTAGGAAATTCAACACTTTTACATCCTGTGATTGCTTGAGTGTCAAAACTATTGACTGCACATTAGTTGACTCTCTAGTGATAGAATCTCCTAAGAGCATCTGAGACTCAGACACTCATTGAATATCATGCTGAATTAGATCAACTTTTGCTTTAGTATGTTTTAGGTTCAGATTATAGTTTGACACCTGAGAGCTTATAACATCACAATCTAATTTATTCTTAGCTCTAACTTTTAGCAATTTTTTTTGTGTTGTTCTGCTACTCTTTGCTGAGTGGCCCACCACGTTTCGGCATGTGCTTTAAATTGCTCATAGGACTGGCGGAGGTTGTGAACCTCTTGCTGAAGTTGCTTTATAAGGTCCTTTTCAAGCCTATCAAGAGATGCAATGACAATATGCAAATTTTCTTGGATACTTAATAATTATTTTTCAATTCTAATGGCTTGAACTTCTTCCCAAGTTTTCTTGTCATGGAGAAGGAGATTTTTCCTGAGACAAAGATTTGTCCAGTTTAGCAACTTGCTCTGACTAGAACCTTGAGGTTCGCCAGAAGGGGATACATGCAATGGCAAAAAATTAACCTGGTATTTGCCTGTCAGGTTGTACATCATAAAATCCTTAAAAGGAGGGAGTGTATCGGGAACCTTAACAAGACCTGTAGGAGTATCTACAATTTTCTCATTGGCCTCTTTTATATTCTGCTCAGGGATGTTAGCAGGTTTACTGGAATACATCCTAATATGGCCAACAGGTGGATGAAACACAAATGAACATTTTTCACACTTATAAAGACCATTGTCCAATGCAGAGTATTGGTCATGTGGACACGGTGGACCTGCACTGGATGAACTAGCACCTGAACTACTAGAAACAAACAACAGGTAATTTAAATAGATTTTCAAAGCCTTTTGTAGGCTGCATTCGAACACTTTGTGATCTTGGTAGCAATACTGAGAGCATAGGGTTATTATAATTAAAGGTTCATTCCATTCTCATGGACGGTGTGCGGCCAGAGGAGAACCTAATAACTGCCTGGTAATCAATTTCTTCAAGGGTTACTCCATGCAATTGAGGAGGTTTTTGTGGAGGAGGCTGACAATCTTTATCCCAAAGATCCAATGCCCATTCTTTAGGTAGTTGAATATCCTTATGACACACTGTTTTGGGTGCTGTTAACTGGGTGTGCTCACTGGTGGATTTCTAGATTGTGGATAAGCCTTCTACACCTTGGGCTCTTCTGAGTTCATCATTAAAGGAATAATCTTATTATAGAGATGGTAATGAACCAGGAAGACTAAGGAATGGTCAATGGACATGTCCTTCATGAATAGATTCATTGTTTTGAACTGGTAGGTAAGGACATCATTAAGGTTACCATCCTTAAGGCTGACTGTGAAATCCAGGAGATAGTCTATATAAAGCGATCCTTTTGCCATGGAATCGTAGGCACAACCAAGCAAAGCATGGGATAATTTATAAAACCTTGCATCTTTAAGCATCAAGAAGATTATGATTGGGAGACCCTTTCTATAATGAGCTGTGATGCCTATTCAGACATATGACAGATGCATGTACTGGGGATTATCTGGACTAGCCCTAGCTTGACTCTGAAATTTACTGATTGTTGTATCATTAAATAGTTTTAACTTTCCTTCACTACCACCTTTAACAGTATGTTGTAGAGTGGCGACATGACACTTCTGCCAAGACTTATATCCAAAGAAATTCTTTAAACCCTTAGACTTATTAAACATATGGATAAGACTACTGGGAATGTCATTGTAAATCTTAGAAGGCTTAATACTAGGAACTCTAAATTCCTCATTTAGAAATCTATTCTGAGAAACATCATCTAAAGCATTCCTTGATTCTTCTGGCATAGAAAAAGTATTTTCACTATCTGCAAAGAAGTTTTTGAAACTAACCTCACTGTTGCGATTCCTAGTGTGATCCTCAGGAGCCATACCTGATCCAGAGGTAGAATCTTTGTCCATGTTCTGTGCTTGAATCTACGCTCGAACCCGTGCTTGAATTACCAGATCACTGCCGTAGCTTCCCTAACAATGCCTTTCAATGACTTACCAATGGGACTTACAATAAGGACTTACAACATAAAAATGGTGGTAAGAGCAATACGGGGAGCATTACAGAGAGCTTTACATATAAACATTACTTCTGAACTCATGAATAGATATAGTCATACAAAGACTGTAACTATGAATGCAACTCAAGATTAATTTCCTTTGGCTCTGACACCAATTTTTGACAAAAGTTGCAAGAGACAAATGATAATAGAAATACAAATGATAGAAGCTTTTGACAAAAGCTACAAGAGACAAATGATAATAAAAATACAAATGATAGCTTTTATTATTTTTATAGGATTACATGATTACATTCATCTCATACAATGAGACAAATGATAATAGAAATACAAATGATAGCTTTTATTATCATTACAAGATTACAGGATTACATTCATCTCATACAATGCTCACTATAATATCTGACTGAACTATCTCATCAGGACTTCTGAGTTTTTTATTTCTGCAGAGCAAAAAGAGCATACTACTCGAATCCTTAGAGAAGACTAAGACTTCGCTATGAAAAGCTCTAAGACTCTAAGTTTGCTATGCAGACTGACTCGCTCAAGACTTGATTGAATAAAATGAGGCGGCCTCGTGTCTTTATATAGATCATAGAGGTGGATCTTTTACCTCACTCCATTAAGTCCGGCTTTGGATCCCGACCATAGGAAGCGGACACGTTGCAACTCTTTATCTGTAGGGTTATCCAGTTGAGGATAAGATTCCTCTGGTGGATCCTAATAACCTGTGAACAAGAAATAAAGAGGGACAGACATGACCCCTAGAGAATCTACTTTTTACAAAGTTGCTTTTTGATTATGAGAAGCATATCTCGTACTTATTGTTAGGCACCAAGATTTCTCCTTTTACCGTGGTGTGGGCCACGTCTATCTTTTAACACGAAGGGATAGATTCCTTCAGTGGATGACAAACCACATCCACTAGCTAGTACTGGGACCCGAGTCACTCATGTTTGCACATCTCGAATCATCAAGTGGATCATATTCACAGTTATCATAGGTCATGTAAGAGGCATGTGGTGTACAATTGGCACGGTTAGATGTAACAGGATCAGGTGGGAAATGTGGATCTGGTTCTTTCCACATGATACTCATTGTCTTCAACTTATATGGCCCGTATATACCATGTGCCATAGCTCTGCTATCTGTTATTTCCATACGGTAGGTTTTTGTATGGATCCAAATAGGTGTCTAATTGGAATGCAGGCTTTGAAGTTTATTTGGAACACTCCAGTGTTGGTAAAGAGTTCCTGCCCTAGTGGGTCCATAAGTTTGACACATATGTCTGCTTATCAGGTTCTCATCTGGTGAATCAAAAGTTAATCTGAAGATACAACCTGTGTAGGAAGAGGTACAATTAAACTGTAGTCCTTCAGCTGGAGGGTAAGGACCTTGAAACATCTCTGATTAGCTCTTTTCCCTTTTATTCATTGAGCCATCGATCAGGTCTATGCACAAATGGATTTAGGAACTTTACTGGTAGGACGAAGTCTCCGCACCAATTCTGTAGGACATGACCGATGTCTGGATCAATTGGTTCAGCTTAAGCTAAAAATTCAAAGAAAGGTCTTTGTGTTAACAGACCTTCAAGAGTGAGCTATTGTTTTGCAGTTATCATTTTATATCTGTCAAATACAAAAATCATTAGCCATTTGGAAATTATGGTGATCTCGCATGGCAAATGAGTTAGTGTTCCATTTGCGACAACTCTTCTCGTACCACCTGTGTTCACGAACTCTGATGACATTAACTTTACCTGAGAATTTAGGAGGTCCGTCAACACGTAGGTCATGTTCGACTTGGGCTGTAATGTAACCTTTTCTAGATAAGAAATCTACAAAAATATTGTTAGCACTAGGAAGATGAACAATATCAAAATCAAAAGTATTTAGGAATTGTGCCCATCTTAATAATCTTCCTCTGATAACCTTATCCTTGGATTCTTTTTTGAAGAACCCACGCAGATCACTTTTGATCAGAAATCTTTTGTCGGCCACGAACATCTGAAAGACCTTCAGAGTATTAATAACAAGTATCTTCTTGTGAGTACTATGGTAGTTTAACTCACTATTCTTAAAACTGCCAGATACATATCTAACAATTTCTTCATGGCCTTTGGGTGTCTTTTCTTTTCACACACCTGCCCATGCGGCTTCACTAGCATTAGTTTCAATGATCTTTGAACCATCACCTGACAATCTCAAAGGTGGCAGATTAGCACATTTAACCTTAATCCTGGTGATTATGGCATTATGAATATCTAACCATGGAGGAGGATTCTCTCCTAATAATTTATTTAGCTCCAGCCTGTCTTCAGCAAGCTTATGATAGAATCCAACAATGTAATTAACTAAACCCAGAAACTTCTATAACTCTTTGACATTTATTACCTGTAGATTCTGGATTCTGGTCAGAATGTGTGGCTGTGCTTCCATTTTCCCCCTGGGAGAAGCTTGATGGCAATGAAAACGATTTGCTCTTGGGCAAAGAAGGATTTGGTGGGATTGACCACAAGACCATGCTCTTAGCAAATTTAAAGAAACTGCTGAAGATGAACAATATGTTGATTCATATCCTGGCTAAACACAAGAATGTCATCAATGTATGGTGGAATAAATTTAGCATAGGGTCTAAAAATGAGATCCATCTTCTGTTGGAAGATAGATGGTGCTGTCTTAATCCCAAATGGAAGGACTTTCCATTCAAATAACCCTTGCGGAACTGAGAATGCTATTTTGTAATAATCCTCAGTCTTCAGACCAATCTGCCAAAAACCTTTTATTAAATCAATTTTAGAATAAATATGGCTTCCCTGAATAGTTTGCCATATGTGATCCTTACTGGGCAAAGGGTGACGATTATCAATCAGACATTCATTTAATGGCTTATAGTTTACAACTAGTCATTTTTCAGGAAGGTCATTGCCATTCTTGTCAAATTTAGGAACATACATTGCATGACAACAAAATGGTGAACTGTAAGCTCTTATTAAATCCATCTTGCGCAATTCCTCTATTTCTTCTCTGCAAACCTTAGTTTCCTGCATACTCATTAGAAAATAGTTTGCTTTGGCCTTATGTGTTATTTCATTACCATCTGCATCTCTTTTCAATGGTAAACTGCAGAACAGGTTCTATTTCTGCTTCTTTAAATCCTTGGTAAGTGCAGTGGCTACAAATTCTGATTTGAATCTTTCTAATGGTTTTTGTGCAGCTTTAATCTGTCTAGCTATCAATACTCTATTTTCTTTCTTTCTTTTTGGAATCTTTATCTTGGTGGTAAAGGCTAAATCTTGATGAAGTCGAGGGACTTGGAAAGTACCTTGTAGAGTAATAAAAGTAGAGTCAATGGTGATTGGCTCCCAGTGCTGCATAGCTCTGCTTCCTATAACTCCATCATATCCATCTACCTCGTAATGGACAAAAGTCAGCTCATCAATATATCCATTACTTAACTGTATAGGAACTCTGCATACAAGCTTGGATTCAAACTTTCCTTTACCAAAGATTAGTTCAGTAGAACCTTCTATCCAGAGATCCTTTGGAAAGCAGTTATACCTGGCAACATTAACATTAGCGCCTGTGTCCCATAGAAAGGCCAATGGATATGCCTTAATACTTGGAAGGTGAATAGTTAAAATTACCTTGGGACAGGTTGTAGTTACCTTGTTTCGCTGATAGACTCTAACTTGGTGTTGACTGCTACTGCCTTCTTCAAGATAGGGTGCCAAATTCTGGATAAGCACTGAATTTTCTATAGCATCCTCATTTTGCTGACCCAGAGGACTATATGGTTTTTCTTCACAGAAAAGTTGCTCTTCTTGTACTGTAGATTGTTTAGGCAGCTGGAATGAGCTAGAAGAATTGAACTAGTTAACATACTTATCCAGTTCCTGGGATCTCTCCATTTCATCAAGCTGTAAATTTTCCTCATCATCAATCTCATTGATCTCAGCGTGTGCTTGTTGAATAACCTTTTCTAAGAAGGTTTTTCTTTGTCTGCGCCATAACCTTCTTGCCATACTTCCTGCAGCAGGGGCCGCTGCTAGGCTTCTCTGTGCAATTGGTGTTGTTAATTCTGATGGAGTGACTGGCTGTGAATAATTAAGCACCAAAGTTCTTCTAGCAGGAAGTCTAATGGACCTTTCATTTTCTCTAAGGAGAAAATGCTTTTTGGCCATAAGCTGTTCCAGCTTGCTGGTCAGCTTTTTCCAAGTTTCTTGGCCCATGTCCATTTTATGCAGACGGTCTTCAATCTAAACAATTTCTTCTATTACCTTGTCCAAGTCTACTCTAGTATCTCTTCTTAACATTCTGTAAAAAAATGACTTTTTAGAATCACTAGATGATTCTGATTCTTCTTGACCTTTAGTTTGATTTACCATTGCCTGCTCTGGGGTAGACAAATATTCTTCATCATAGATTCTTCTTCTATTTTCGAGAGGATGATGTCCTCCGAATCTGATGGATATCCATCGATGAATTCAAATTCATCATTGTCATCTAGTCATGTAGCTCTAGTAGTTTGTACTTTACCCTTATTCTTTTTCTTGTTGTGCTCTGGGCACTTATTTGCATAGTGCTTTCCTTTACAAATGTAGCACGTTGGCTCCCACTTTTTACCAGAGCTTTTCTTATCTCGTTTCCTGAAATACCCTTTCCTTTTGCGGTATTTACTAGACTTCTTTTTCTTCTTCTTATAGTATGACTTATCACCTTTGTCACATGTATAACACTTAGAAGAAGACTTACCTTTGTTAGGAAACTAATTTGATGGCATTATTTGGTAACAAGTAGATGCAAAAATTAAAGGCTTCACCTTTTTTAGTTCTTTCCTCTTGGGAATGGATCGGCCTAATAGTAAAACACATAAGTGTGAGATTAGCTTCCAATTTTTTGTGGCCTGGAAAATCACCTACGCACTTGAACAAATGGTCAATCCAACATATATATATATCATAGCCGAAGCAACAAAATATAATACTCATTTCATCGCATAATTCATACAAAACATTAAACAACTCACATCATAATTTAGATTTATAATTATATTTTCTATATACTATCTCAGAATCAGAATCATATAGCAAATCCATATAATGAGCTCATAATCAACATCACTAATAGTCATCAAGTGTATCTCACATGTCTAACATCATAAGAGCATCAAATAGGATATAATCAAATCACCACATACTAATCAAAGCTAATTTGAGATATAGTCTAAATCCGTATAATGGAAATCAAGTCTCTAAATGTCTAAAAATGTCTCCAACTATAATATGAAATGATCAAAATAGGGAAGTTAAATCAATAGGCCTCACATCCTCCCCCCCTAAGACTAAACTTCCTCCTAGAAGTCATCAAAGAGGTGAGGATAAAGTGCCCTCAATCTAGCTACATCCTCCCAAGTTGCCTTGACCTCATCATACTGATTCCACTGGACCCTAACCTGGTCCAGCTCTCAACCTCGAAGGCCTTGCGTGTGATGAGCCAATATGCAAATTGGCTCCAAAGCCAACTGCCCATCCACCTCTGCCTGTAGAGCACTATAGTCCAATACATGAGATAAATTAGATATATATCACCGTAATACAGACACATGAAAAACATCATGGATGCACAACAAGCTAGGTGGCAAGGCTAGATGGTAGGCTACAGGTCCTATCTGCTCCAAGATCTCAAAAGACCCTACAAATCATGGTACGAGTATAGAGCCCTTTCCATAACGGATTGGACTCTTGTGTGGCCACACTCTCAGGAATACTCTATCACCAACTGAGAAGCTCCGATCTAGTCTCGTAGCATCGGCATACTTCTTTTGTCGATCCTGTGCCTCATGAAGTCTCTACCTAATCAGTGTGACCTTCTACTCCATATCCTAAACCAACTCTGGACCAATGGTAACTTTGTCCTCTATTTGATCTCAACTCAACAGTGTCCTGCAAGGTCTGCCGTACAAGGCCTGATAAGGAGGCATACCCAACGAGCTATGATGCCCATTATTTTAAGCAAACTCAACCAGATAATGATACTCCTCCCATCTAGAGTGGTGGTCCATAACATACATACAGAGCATATCGTCTAACACCTGATTCACCCTCTCTGTCTGACCATCTGTCTCGGGGTGATAAGCGGAGCTAAAGTTGAGCTGTGTGCCCAACGCCTGCTGCAAAGCCCTCCAAAAGGCTGATGTGAACACTGAGTCCCTGTCAGAAATGATGTGACGAGGTACCCCATGTAATCTCACAATGTCCTCCAAGAATACTCTCACCACTGATGGTGCATTGTACGTCGTGCGTACAAGTGAGAAATGTGCCACCTTGGTCAACTTGTCAACTGTCACCATGATGGTGTCATGGTGGCGAGAAGACATAGGAAGACCAACAATGAAATCCATGGAAATGGTGTTCCATTTTCACTCTAGTATCTCGTGGGGGTATAAAAGACCTGCTGGATGCTGATGCTCGGCCTTGACCCTCTGGCATTCAAAGCATCGAGCAACAGACTCTACAATATCCTGTCTCATACCCGCCCAATGGTACAACTGTCTCAAGTTGAGATGCATCTTCTTCACCCCTGAGTGTGCTGCATAAGGTGCTCTGTGAGCCTTTGATAACACTACTGTATGTAGGTTGCCTGTGCGGGGTACATAGATGTGCTATCGATGACGAAGTAGCCCATCTGCCTCAAGGGAGTACCCTACAAACTTGCCCACAAGGGCCCTCTGTGACTAGATCTGCTGCTGCACCTCAAGAAACTACTCATCCTCAGGCAGATGCTAATTAATGCGTCCCCTCAAGTCCACACTTAGAGTCAAGGTCAGGAATCCAACAAGGATGATCGAAGGATGGAGGGAAGCAAGGAACGAAGGAAACGAAGAACGAGGGATTGTCAAAATCTTATAAAATCTTATGGGTACATAGGCAGCAGGGAAAAATGCCCTCTAATGCCCCTCTCTAGTGCGATGAAATCTAAATAAAATCTTTTGATTGTAACTGGCCTCCAATGCCCTCCTTTGAGAAAATAAAAAGATTTGCCCCTCTCTAGTGCGATGAAATCTAAATAAAATCTTTTGATTGTAATTGGCCTACCAGATTGATCCCATGGAATCCCGCTTGGTGGGGGCTGGCAAAATGCCCTCAATAGAGAGGGGCAAGTCATTTCCAATTTGTATCGATGAGATCTGCATAGTTAGTGTAGATGGAACCCCAGCAACCCCAATGTCAGAATGACCTCGGCCTTCTCAATACCCCCCTATCGGGGGCTATTGGGCCTCGGAACAAAACGGTGATCTGTCTGTGCGTCCTTCTCATAGTGATAGTGGGCAGGCGGGGAGTTGGGGTCGGAGAGAACCAACGCCTAAAACTAAACTTGCTGCTTGGATCAAATCTGCCTATACTTAGATTGGAGAATCGACGGTCGTTTTGCTTCAGCTGACCTACTCGTAGCGCTACCCCGGGTGTAGAGTCTACTCCGTCTGTAATTTAGGTAGGAAGATACTAGTGTCTAGTGGCCCTCGATGGACATCTTACCGTCAAAAGCTTCAAACAAGGATCCCCTCCCCTTGTTCAACACATTGGATTACTGGACTTTCCAGTTCCTGTATGAGTGCTACGAGGACGCACTGCCAATGCTGAAGCTTCACACTCCCCCAAAGTCACCCCGTGTGTGGGGCAATTTGAGCCGGGGTTGGGTGGGAATAGAAGGTGCCCGGGTGGTTAAGTTGGAGTGATGGATTCTCTCTCTTGAAAGCAGCGGATGTCGGGGAGTCCATCATGTGTGATACACCTTTGGATTCCTCTCTGGAGCACTGTCGGCGCCATCCCCAGACACTATTCCGGGGGGTATTACAACACGTTTCATCGGCATCTGTCAAGAAAGATAGAGCACCACCCCTTCGAATCGAACCCCCGTTCGAATCGCCTTTCTTCTTTGGTTGCCTTTCTTCTTTGGTTGTAGGTCCAGATGCTGAAGTAGCCCTTAGATCGCTCTTGCCCTCTCTTTTCCACCCGCCCCCTATAAGTTGGGTACACCAAACCAGGGCAGATACCAGCGGCATTCATAAACGGGGGGGCGCCCCCCGTTCCCCTTCAAATGTTGGTATACCCGTGTTTTTAGTCCGCATGGTCTTTCAAGAGCAGTTATGCCTAAGAGAGGGGGGATGATCATCTCGAGATGCGGAGGCTGCAATGTCAAGATGAGCGCATCCCATTGTCGGCACTCCCCGAAAAGAGATAGCAAATCGACCGAGCCTCCCAACAGAGTTGGTTGGAGGAGGGGCCCTATCTCTCTTCCAGGAGTAACTGTATCTCTCCCACAGAGGAAAGCGAGTCCATGCCCCAACCACCCCTGCTATCTAGAGTTGGGCATGTTATGTATAGAATCTGGTGTACCGATCAACTATCGAACTATAGTTGAGTATAGAACCAACTATAGAAAGTGCCGATGAAGCCGATGAATAGTGCCAATGCCCATAGGGGTGCCGTGGAAAGGTGGGGGTGGATTGGGTATTGGTAGGTGGAGGGTTGGATATTGGTGGGTGGAGATAGTTGGGCCAGATTCCATACATAACATGCCTACCCCTACCAACACCTCCCTCCCTCGCTCCTCCCGCCCGGTTGCTAGTATAGTTCGGCAATTGATAGTTGGCATGTTACGCCCTCCCACCCGGTAAACTAGACTAATTCTGCTTATGGCACTAGGTGGCCCATTGCTGCTAATATTGTTTAGTTTAGTTGGGTGGGTGGGAACTATATAAGCCTCCAACAACTATGATTCCCTCCCACCCGGGCCCCTACTATTCGACAGGGTAGTTGCAGGGTGGTTATGACTCTCCTGAACTATATCGTTAAGGGGAGGGTGGGGGGGGGGAATTATAGGGAGGGCTACTGTAGTTGTTGCATAAGCATGTTACGTATAGAATTTGGCCAATAGTATAGAATCTTATTTCCATCCCTCACCCACTATCTGGTAAACTATGCTTTCTACCGTCCAGACAATCAGATGGAAACAGATTATATACGAAACATGGCTGGAGGTGAAGGATGGAAGGTATACTGTATTGTCGGAAGGAAGATTACCTGTTACCATCTCCTTCTCCTACCCACACCGGGGGTGAAGGATAGATGGATTGTTCAGAAGGGAGTTCGGTTACCCAGCTGGTAGTCCTAGATAAGTTGGATTATTCAGTTGGATAACGTTGAGGCCCAGTTCATTCCTTCATGCAGCCCGGTTCGTTCCTTCATGCATGTTACAGCTTGGATATTACATTACCACCATTGGGATTACCGTTGGGAGGCAGGGAGACTTAATGAACAAGGCAGGGAAAGCTACCCCCTACCCTTCACCCCTGGTGGAGAAATCAATAGGACGAGAGGTCCATCCGAGTTCATGAAAATTAATGCGACGAGTTCATGCACCCTACCCTTCACCCCCGGTGGAGAAATCAATGCGACGAGAGGTCCATCCGAGGGTGGAGCACCGAGAACCAACAACTAGAGTTTAGTCCAGGGAGGGAGGCCTAACTTTCTTGTTGGAAGGAAGGGTTGGTTCCTGCATTAATGACAACCTGCATTAACGACAACCGGAAGTAACGACAACTGGAAGTCCTATCCGTACAGGAGGTGAAGGGTGGCGATTAGGTGTTACTAACTTCTAACTACTATGGAAGGGCACCGACTTCGGATGGCCCGATGGAGAAGACTTTCTTGAACTCCAACGACTTTCTCGAACTCCAACTAATAGCTATTGTCCTCCTATCCGAAAGGCTTGCCTGGCTACTAATATAGTTGGGGATGGGTTGGGATTATAGCGGGCCTCCCGCTCCATCAACAACCGGGTAGGCTAGCTGGGGAAGGCGATACCTCCCGTGTGTGGGGATGGATGGGGGGTATAGGCCTCAACTTAACCGGATGGGCTCTTGATTGGCCTATCCATTTGCCCATAGAATTTTAGGGCTGTTGGCACTATGCTTGCTTTCCGATGGAGGAAGGAAGAAAGTAGTTGAGTCAACTGGCTACTAGTTTTGGCTGCTAGCAAATACAGGACCGAGGGAGTAGACAACTATCCCGCCGATAATGCAAGAAGCTATTGTGGGTGCTTGAAGCTCAGGCAAGCTGGAACGTCCTTCAACAGGGATGGAGTTCAAGAAAGCTGTAAAATGTGGGAAGGCGGGTTGGATTGCCCTTAGTTGTCGTCTACTCCCTCGCTAACCCCTCCCTGTGGGAATGAATGATTTAGCCGCCCGGACGGATAAAGGGGGTATCGTCAACTCAATACATTAGCAACCACATTCTCCTTCCCTTTGATGTAGTGGACATCAAAGTCATACTCGCAAAGAAACTCCATCCAATGCCGCTGACGGACGTTCAAATTTAGCTGCGTGAATATGTACTGAAGGCTGTGATGATCTGAATGAAGCTCAAAGTGACGACCCAATAGGAAATGTCTCCAACGAACTAGAGCATGAACCACGACTGTGAGCTCTAAATCATGAGTGCGGTAGTTTAGCTCATGGGTTTTGAGCTTTCATGACTCATACACGATCGCTTTAGCACCCTACATAAGTACGGCTCCCAAACCCTCAAGTGATGCATCAGTGCAAACCATAAAATCTGCTGCTGGATTAGGAACTACTAAAATGGGAGTGCTGGTAAGATGCTCCTTGAGGACCTCAAAGGCCCTTTTGCACTGCTCGGTCCAAGTAAAACTCTTCCCTTTCCACTGAAGGGAAGTGATGGGGTGCCCTATCCAGGAGAAGCCCTCAACAAATCTACGGTAATAACTAGCTAACCCCATGAAACTCCTGACCTCTATCACACTGGTGGGTGCTGGCCAATCCTTGATAGCCCTGATCTTCGATTGATCTACGGAGATACCATCATCAGATAGGATGTGCCCCAAATATTGCACCTCTGTCTTGAAGAATGCATACTTCACCAAGTTGCCATAAAGATTCTGCTCCCTCAAGCACTGCAAAACCTGACATAGGTGCTCCTCATGCTCCTTCTCGGTCTGCGAATAGATCAATATATTATCAAAGAAAATAATCATGAACCGATCCAAGTAGGTACGGAACACCCCGTTCATGAGACTCATGAACATTGCAGGGGCATTTGTCAAGCCAAAGGGTACCATAGTGAACTCATAGTGGCCATAATGAGTCCAGAAGGCGGTCTTATGGATGTCCGCCTCTGTGATGCGCAACTGGTGATAACCAGATTTTAAGTCTATATTAGAGAACACTCTGGCTCCCTGCATCTGATTAAAGAGATCATCAATCCTAGGCAGAGGATAACGGTTCTTCACCGTCACCTTTTTTAGCTGCCTATAATCCATGCACAGACGAAGAGACCCATCCTTCTTCACAAAGATGACTGGTGTGTCCCAAGTTGAAATGCTAGGTTAGATGTGCCCCTTTTCAAGGAACTCCTCTAACTGCAACTTGAGCTCTGTGAGCTCATGAGTGGTCATCCTGTAGGGTGCATGAGACACTGGCTTGACACCCGGCACTAGATCAATATGAAAGTCTACCTCTTGACGGGGTGGCATCCCTCGTAACTCAGGTGGAAACACATCAGCTGTGAGGCTGATATATTTCACTTCCCTATTTTGATTATTTCATATGATAGTTGGAGACATTTTAGACATTTAGAGATTATTGATTTCCATTATACAGATTTAGACTATATCTCCTGATTTTGGATTAGCTTTGATTAGTTATGTGGTGATTTGATTAGATTCCATTTTGATGCTCTTATGATACTAGACATGTGAGATACATTTGATGATTATTATTGATGTTGATTATGAGCTCATTATATGGATTTGTTATTGGATTATGATTTTGAGATATTAGATAGAAAATGTAATTTTAAATCTTAATTTTGATGTGAGTTGTTTAATGTTGTGTATGAATTATGTGATGACATAATTATTACATTATGTTGCTTCAGCTATGATATACCTATGTTGGATTGACCATTTGTTCAAGTGTACAGGTGATTTTCTAGGCCACGAAAAATCTGAGGCCGATTTCACACTTATGTGTTTCCTTGTTAAGTCGATCCATTCCCAAGAGGGATAAGGATCATGTATGATTGAATGATGTTTTCATGAAAGCTTGATTTTAATTAATTGGCCTAGTTCACCCCTTTTATTTAATTTAATTGATGTGTTGTAAAACTTGTGTTTTAATTTACACCATTTGGTGTTTTTTTAATTTTTGGGCCATTTAATGTGATTTTACACCTCCCTAAGTGTTTATTAGAGGTCCAAACTTACCCTAAGTGGTACCCCTAGGGTCTAAGGTCCATTTGGACTTACTAAACCCTAGGGTAACTCCCATCTAGTCACCCTAAACTTAGGTTTTATAAAAGTGGTGAAATTTTAAAATGGCTAAGGGTGGGAGACGAGTCATGCCTTAGAAAGGCCCGTCTCCCTTCCCAAGGCTTGGGGATTCCTCCACCATGAAGACTTGGGGGGTCTTCAAGACCCCCAAGTGTGTGGAACCTCCCTCCAAGACTCTCACACATGTGTGAGAGCATCTTGGATTGAGGGGGCTCTCTTGGAGGATAAGAGGATGCCATGTGTCATCCCTTATTCTCATGGAACCATGGGGAGAGATGCCACCTCTCCACTTTGGCTCTCACACATGTGTGAGAGCACAAGTGGAGAGGAAGAGGGCTTGAATGGATAAGAGGGTGACACTTGTCACCCTCACATTCCTTCTCCCTTGCAAGTGACATGAGATGAGGAAGGTGTCACCTTCTCATTCCTCAGGGCCTAGATTGGAGTCCTATGTTATCTCCTCTTGGAGAGGAGTTGGGGGTTCTTGCTTTTTGAAATTTTTCTATCTTTGGAGGTTTTTGGGAAGGAGTTAGAGGAACTTGGAGGATTGGAGGATTGGAGAAAGCTTGTGGGCTCTTCTTCAACTTGCATCCATTGTTGGGCTCTTGAGGTAAGCCCTATGACATTTAGCCATTCCTTATGCTTGTTTCTTTTTTTCTTATATGCTTGTTATTGTGTTGGATGTTATTTTCTTTGGTGTGGGTTTTGGGTGTTGGTAAGAGCCTCTTCATTTGGAGAAAATGCTCAACTTGTGTGGGGTGGAGGAGAGTGAACCTCCTCCTGGTGTTAGTTTATTTATGGCCTTGAGGGCATTATTTGGAGTATGAGATTATCTTGGTTGGCGTGAGTGCCATGGTGATTTTGTATTTCATGGAGATGTCATTTTTGGCTTGAGGCCTTGTGGTGTTGAGATTATGAGTTTTGGAGTGACCTCTTGAGTCGAGGGGTCCACTCCCCTACCCCTCCAAACTCATTTCTATGAGTTTTGTATTATGCATAAACCGTGGGTGATTTTGTGTTGCATTGTGATTTTTGTTGTGGAATGTTTAAAACCCATGTGAGATCTACCTCCCAGCTCGGGGGTGACCCACTAATGGGTCTATGGTAGGGAGGAGGGCAATTTTCGTGGCTTGGCTTCCCCCTCTTTGTTTAAAATTTATTGCAGCTTATTTGGGTTCTTGGAGCTTTGAGAATGGCCATTGTGGCCTTATTTTTATTTTCATGTTGGCTGTTTTTGTGAGCCATGGCCTTGGAGACCTTATTGTATAAAGTTGTAAAAAAATTGTACTCTCAAAGTTTGAAGTAGTGTAATAAATTTCTCCTTATGTAGGGTAGTGTTTCTGAAATTGCATTGTTGATTTATATCCTTCTTGCTGTCCTAAAAATATGTATTCATCTCTTGGCGTTAAAATTAAATGTATTTGAATAGTAGGAAAGGAAAAGAAATGAATATGGTGTTGTTGAGTTGTTGGTCATTTATTTTAAAAAAAAACTAGAAATTAGTTAATTCTTTATTTCTATGCTCTTTAGAAAATTTTACTTCTTATATTATTACTATTTCAAAGGAAGGAAAAACAATGAAAGCATTATATTTATCTTGCTATAAAAAAAATTAGTTCCTAAAAGCTCTCCTAACCGTTAGATTTTATGTTAGTTTAATTTTCTGTTATTTGTGTAAAGTTGTATGATATATATATAGTTTTAAGTATTCAAACCTTACTTTTTATTTATATAAGTTAAATGACTGTGTATATATATATTTCTGATTAAAAATATATTTTAAACCTACTATTAAAACTATGCAAAACTGTGTATATATAATTCTCTGTATATATATATACACACACACACACACACATATATATATACATATGTATATTTTTATTTTAATATCAAATGGGGATTGCATTTAAAAATGATTGATAGACATATATAGAATACTATTTTTTTTGCTGAATAAAAGATAAAAAAAGAGATTTAGTTTCGATTGAGGCTAAACCCTAAGATTCTTTTTAGGGATGTAGATTTTCAATACAAAAAAAGGCGCTGTGGACGGCCGCCACAGGGCACCTCCCATATTCCGTCCGCTTTGCATATATGGGGGTGTGGGTGGGGGTTTTGTCCCCCTCCCCACACCTTCGCTGCTTCCTTGAGGATTTAAATCTGTGGTTTCCGTGTGATGCGGTGGCGCGACTCCTCCACCCTTTGCCCTACAATGCATCTTAAACCTGCAATCCACACCCCTATTGTATCTTGTTTATCATTTATATTGTTTGCAGAATAAAACATATATATATATTGCTTCCTTTGTAATTTCTTATAGAAACGAAATGTATCTCTCTTAGATTTGTAACAAAAGGGTATATTTATTTATATATATAACAAAAAAAAAAACCCTGTGTATATTATAGAATGAGTATATGCCAGGGTGGAATGAAACCTCTGTGGTATCTTCCATGGCTGCCATGGAGTCCATACCTGCAACAAAGAGATAACAAAAATGAAGAGAACAAAATGAAAAGAAAAGAATACAAGAAAATAAAGAGTTTAGGGTTAGCATAGAGAAAAGAAAACAATAAAATAATGGATAGGTTTAGGGTTGAGAAATGGAGTGGGAAATAGGATAAGTTAATTTATTTATTTTCGTTTTTCACTGCACGCGAGTTTTATATTCCCTCTTCCATTTTCATAGGGCTTGTTTAAAATAGATCACTTTGACTTAGATTTGAGTGGGGGAATTTCTAATTTCATTCCTTTATTTTTATTTGTTTAGGGGAAATTTATATTTTACCTTATCCATAAATGTGATGGTTGGGTTATAGTATTATATTTGCGTAGGAATAATTAATTACTTAATCGTTCTATTCAATTTAATGAGCTATTAGATGGAGGGAAAACTTTATAACGTTAATTCTTGATTTTTAATTTTACCTTGTTTAAATGGAATAAATATAATTGTGGAAATTATATTTATTCATAGACCTTTATTAATTTGGGATTTATTATTTAATAATTTAATTTAATTAATTTGATTTTTGATTAATTAGGTGGTAATTTTTATAATGTTATTTAGCTAAATTTAATTTAATCTTTTTATTTAAATTTTTACCTAGATGATTCTGAGGGAGACCTTTTTAAAATAATTATTTCAAACGTTAATAAAGCGTTATGCTGCCAAAATTTTTCGAGACTTAGGGCAGTTGTTTAAATGAAATTTCCTTGGCATTAGTTAACATTTATTTTACCTTGTGATTATTATTTTTAACGAAGGCAAATTTTAATCTATTCCTATTCTCTAGAATTAGGGTTGGATTTTGACTCCTGTCGGGATCATGTCACTCTCTTAAGAAACTTAGGGTTCGGGTCCATTCGACACTAACCCTAGCGGCAACGCTCCTCGCGTTACATAACCCCCTAGTTGGCTATCATCGTAGGGGATGGTGTAGGTAAGCGCTCTTCCCCGAGTTTGATTGACATGTTTATGCCTTATGCGTATTATCACCGAGCACGCTGACGCGTGCGAGGGGGTTGCTAGGGACATGTGGAAAAGTTTTTGATATTTCGTGTCATGACTACATGACAAATGTGGACATGACACGTGTGTTGTGTGTCGTGGCCGCATGGGAAATGTGGGCATGACATTTGGTATTAGAGCCCAAGTTTAAATATTGGGCTTGTTTGGGCACATTATAATTTCTACAATTTCAATTGAATTGTGAATAGCTTGTTTTTGTAGGATGCCTCCTTGACGAGTTAGGCCAGCACGTTCACACTGCACTAAGTCCGTAGAGGTGCATAGCGACTCATCAGCTGAGGGTTAGGGACTTCTAGCACCGCAGGCACCACAGGCACCACCTGCACCTGATATCAGGCCACAGATCTTATAGGCGCTACAGGTAGTGTTAGATAGGTTACCATCAGCTGTAGTCAAACCGCGCATCGAGCCACGTGTCGAGCCTCGTGTTGATCTATGAGAGGAGCCACATGTGAAGCCATGAGTTGAGTCACGTGTGGAGCCCTGCGTCGAGCTGCGAGAGGTGCCACGTGTGGAGCCTTATGTTGAGATACCAGATACGACATCAGAGGAGGTTGGATCAGCTTACAGAGCTCGTAGTAGGAGCCCTCCTCATCATGCTAGGTGTGAGGAGGAGGTGAGAGTAGAGCAGATTTTTCACAAGCCTTATGATTTTGGTGCGGATGAGCCTATTCGAGGGCACAGAGACTGAGGAGACTCTATTAGGGATTTGCTGAGGCTGAATCCACCTACATTCATCGAGACCACAGAGGGAGCTGAAGTTGAGGCTTGGTTTATCAGCTTAGATAGGTGGTTTGTGTTGCATCCTTATGAGGGCAACACGAAGGCACAGTGGCGGTCCACCTATTGAGAGACGCAACAGCGACTTGGCGGCGCACTAAGGAGTGCAAGCACCGCTTATTATTGGATACACTTTCATGGGATACATTCATTGAGCACTTTAATGCGCGATACCTGTCAGACCACTAAAGGCAGTGTCGTATAAACGAGTTCCATAATTTATAGCAGCGAGGGCTTACTGTAGCACAGTATGAGGGCATCTATAATCCTTATAAGTCATATATATATATACACACACATATATATACATATGTATATATTCTCTCTATCCTCGTCTCTGTATCTCCTCAGCAATGTATGCCTTCTCAGTAGCCTCACTCAAAGTCTAGGGGTCTGCCATGCACACATGCCTTGCTATCCCATGATTCAAACCTCTGATAAACTTGTGAACCAGAAGTTTCTCATCATGGAGATACTCTACATAATGTGACAACTTGGTGAACCTGCCCTCAGTTTTAGGATTGTGGACAACAGCAATAGTAGAGTTACCGTAGAACACCACCACCACCTCAGAGAGGAAGGTTTAGTTCCACATCTTTACCACCTAGGCCTCCATAGCAGTAGTAGCAGCAGTTTCAGTAGAGGTCCAAGCCACAACAGAGGGCACATGGGGGCCATAATCGAGGTTGGCAGCAACAGGGTCCGCGTAGGGATCAGAGACAGCAGGGTCCACCTGCGGGACCCATGAGATCACAACAGTCTTACAGGGGTTCACAGGGGTCCACAGATTGATCTAGACAACAACAGTCAGGTAGGACACAGTTTGGATAGGTATAGGCCTGGGGCCCATGCTATGTTTGTGGTGGAGTGGGACATCTAGCCAGAGAGTTCCCACAAGGTTTTACGGTAGGGGGATAACCTCATGCATGAGGATCAGAGCAGACGATTGGAGATGTGGGTGTTGGAAACAAGGCAGATAACTGAGAGGGGGGGTGAATTAGTTATCTCAAAATTTCCTTAACTTTCTTCTCTTTTGTTATCTTAATATTCAGTGTTGCATCAAAACATGAAAGCATATGTAATCATAAGAACAGAAGTAAAATCAACACATATAACACAAATATTTTTACGTGGAAACCCTGTTAAGGGAAAAACTACGGGGTGACTAACCCAAGATTGTATTATCTGTTAAAATAATAAAGGAGTACAAAATGGCACTTGCCAATTAGGGCTCATTGCCCGAGCACACTGCTCACAAAAGGCACACTGCC
Organism: Cunninghamia lanceolata; assembly: GCA_027924645.1. Classification (NCBI taxonomy): domain Eukaryota; kingdom Viridiplantae; phylum Streptophyta; class Pinopsida; order Cupressales; family Cupressaceae; genus Cunninghamia; species Cunninghamia lanceolata. The sequence continues at coordinate 7,858,625 of BSBN01001435.1, forward strand.
TACAAGAGACTCACTGTCTATAGAACTTACAGAAGATAATCAAGTGTTTGAACTGATGAGAAGCATCTACAAATGCAAGAGTTTAGTTTCGATTAGGCATAATACACTGATCTGATGCACTTCATTCTTCCTCTATTTAATGCTGTTGCTCTATCACATACCGGACTTGAAATGTAGCTCTCACACTTATCCCTACCTTTCTTCACACTTTATTTCATCACTTATTCTCCACACACACATGTTGAAATCTATCTGTTATATATATCCGCATCAAGGATTTTTATCAACTTTCTAGTCGGCAACAAGAACACTGCAAGTTATTAATCTGTCGGCTGAATCCATGCTTGATTTGTGATGCGTATAAAAAACATAGGCATAGAAGTCATCAATCATGTTGGCCAACAATGTATAATCCCACAAATTTCTTGATCAACACCTTTTACTCATTCAGATTGAAGTCTGATACTCTGCTGGTCAGTTCTTCTTATGTTTGCTTTGCCTGATTGGAACCCAACACTCATATGCTCATATCTTTTTCTTGCTTTATCACCAGAGGCTAAATCTTTGGAATATAGTAGTCATGATACCCCTCTTGACTTGTCCAAGTCCGCAACTTACTGAATTACACCACCTGAGAGATCCAGACCTGATTGTCGGACCTTGTTACATACTCTGTTCTTGTTCACCGGACCAAAACATTCTTCAATCTGACTTTTGGTATATGCATACTATGTACTGCGGATGTGTGGGATAGACATTGTTGTCATCAATGACAACACTTATGAAGCCACCCAGAGTCTCTTGCCAACAATCTCCCCCTTTGGCATTGATGGCAACACTTAGTGAAAAATGGCTAAGTGTCGCAGTAACTCCCCCTTCGCTGATGCTCTGTCTTTTGCACTCTTTTACCGGAGCTCCCCTTTAGCTGGATTCAACATTTCTCACTACTCCTCACTCCCCCTTTGACATCAATGGAAAAGGACAGAATCTGCATACCAAAAATTTGCAAAAATTGTCCTATACATGGTCGCATAAGTATATATATGTTATACTTACATATACTTAAGTATATCCGCAAAAGTAGTCTTTAACTATACAAACTTTGTGGCCTAGCTCTGCTTCATCCTGTCCAAAATGGAGATGTGACCACTCAACAAAAATGCATAGGCTTCTGCCCTTTTTAAATCTGCCGGATCACTGGTCCAGGCTGTTGTCTGAGCATTTGTCAAGGCCTCATGCATTGCCTCTAGCTTAGGGATAATTATTCCTCTGAGTTCACTCATTCTGTTCATTATGTTCTTCTTTTCTTTGTCCAGCCTCTTTATTTCATTTATGATAACAATAGCCTGGCATTCTTGATTCATTAGAGAGGTAGCAAGGAGATCAAAATTCTGAGATAAACTTGATAGTTTTCCTTCTTGTTCTTTCACTTTCTTCTCAATGTCCTCTGTCACTTTGGGCCAAGATAGATAGAATTTGTATATGTCCCCACTATCTTTAAGAGTGTTTTCAAGGCTCTTTATTCCAATGTCAAGGGTCCTCCTATCATTAGCAATAAGTCCTTGCACTTTAGTGAATCTCTTTCCCAAAAACTCCTTCTGGACCTTTGCTTCTGCTGATTTGTCTAGAGATTCAAAATGAGTGTTGACAAAATTTACCAAAGTTTTCAAATTACCGGATGGTGAGGCTGAAGGATCCTTTTGGTAGGATGGCATGATTTTCTTTAGCATCCCGGATGTAATCTCTAATAGTTCACAATCCTCCATGTGAGATTTCAAGAGTTTTTCTTTTGCTTTGGCTTGAGCAAAAGATGCTATTTTCATTGTCTGAAGTGGGGAGAGAGAGTCAAAATTCAGTGATCCTCGAAATAGCTTAGGTTCATCTATCTCCATCATTTCTTTGTTTAAGAAGTTCTTCACTGTCTCTACAGTGTCTCTTGCTAGAGATTGAGACTTCTTTAAAATATTAGAAGAGTCTTCATTAGTCTTTTCTGCTTGTTCTTCTTCTTTTCCCTTGACCTCTTCTTCTTGAATCTCCTTCTCCTCTCCTCTATCTTCTCCTTCAGCTTCAGAGTTTGGAATATTTGTCATAGTTGCAGTGGGATCTAGAGGGGAGATGTCACATGTGTTTACTGCTTTATGAACTTCCTCTTCTAGAACAGAGGAATCTAAGTCCTCAGACTTCTCTTCATCTATTTTCTTTGATCCTTCTTCAACCTTGTCAGAAGATTCTTCATTGGTTATATTTAATCCTTCAACATCCATGGTAGAAGGTTCTTCATCTATTTCCTCTATAATAGGAAGATTGGATATTTTCAAAGCATTCCAGAGGATATCTTTTGTTTCACTTGCTACTTGGTCAGTTTCTCCAAGCATAAGTTTATTCATTCTTGCCTTACCCCAGAACTCATCCTTATAGTCCTTGAAAATCATGTCCATTTGTTTTGGAGTGATAGAAGGATAAAGATGAATCATTATTTGCTCCCGAATCTCTAAGTCTTTTACCTTTGTATTTTCTTTTCTCAGCTCAAGTACTTTTTCTAGACTCTTAGGAATTAATGATATAATTTCAATGAAAGCTTTATTGTAAATGTTCAAGTACCTGACAGTAGCTTCTTCCAAAATTCTCTTGTCAACATCCCTGTATTCATCATAGAACTCTGTTACTGGCTGTAGGTTCCCATCAATAGTAATTACCTTGATGATGTCATCAATGGAGAGAGTGGACTTTTCAATAAATTCCTCTACCTTCTCTTCCTCACTTCTGCTAGCAGAGAACTTTCCAGATGTTCTCTTTTTTTCATTTTCTTAATTTCCTCATCAGATTCTGTTTCTTCATCATCTTTAAGGCTTGTATATGACCTTGTAGCTTTCGTCTTCATCCTCTTTTCTCCTTTTCTGGATGTCTTGACTTCCAGTTTGGTAGCCTTTGAGCTTTTAGGAGTGACAGGTGCAGAGCTCTTGGAAGATCTAGTCTGGGAGGAGGCTTGTACTAGAACATCTCCTTTCTTTGCTTCTTGTTTCTCTTTCTCAGCCTTCTCCATTTTCTCTCTATTTGCATCCATAGCCTCTTTTGATAGGCCAAATATTTTGGTAATTTCTTCAACTTCCCTTCTTACTTTCCTCTTTATCTCTGGCTGCCTTAACTCAACATGTATTTTTACACTTAGCTCTTGAAAGGTTCCAAACCTTTCTGCTTCAGTGTCCTTGGGCTGGCTCAGCAGGTGTTGAATATGAAGCTCCAAGATTTTTTCATCAAACTCGTATCCCATAGGCATTAACCACACAGTTCTTGGCTCAACTGCCTCCATTGGGCATTGATCAGTGTCAACCATGAAGCACACTGTGTCCTTGTATTTCTCAACTATGGATTGAGGTATTCTTTCTCTGGCTGGCATCATGCTTTGGAAGTTCTTAAAGTAACCCCATAGGGCTATGTTTTGGGCTTGAGCATTACCAAGTCCATACATGTAATCTCTGATCTGAATTGCAACTAGTTTATCATTTTACCAAACCCAGCCACTTGATCCAGGTAGCTCATTCATATAATAAAAGAACAGACACAGTATTAGACAACATATTTAAAAGAATTCTTATCCTTTTTGATCTTCTGCAGGTTTTCCAACAGTTGATTTAGAAGGAGCTCACATAGATCATAGTCTGCATCTTCCCTCAACATTTGATATGCTGCATAGATTGCTGTGCCAGACATAATTCTCTTTGCTTGAATGATAGATCTTGTAGCCGATTATCATTGAGGCAAACTTGACATCTGGATCTATGATGTCATCTATGGTCATCGTTCTTTTGTCAAATTTAGATCCAGTGGCTTTAGTTACTATTTGGTTCTTCACAGATTTAAGTGTAGGTAACCCACTAGATGAATGCAGTCTGGTCACTGCCCTTATGACATCTTTAGTGATCTTGAATGGCCTCATTAGCCACATGAAATTGTCATGCATCCTACTTAGAACATACCGGACCCAATCATCTTCTACAAAACATGGAAAATGCATGTAATGTCTGAAGTGTTTGTCCCGGAGAGCCTTGAATTGAGGTTTGAGTTCAAAATTCTCATCTATTAGCTGTTTGTGATAAATATCCATCAATTTTGAGTCTCCAAATTCTTCAATGTTTGCATAGATATAAACCCTAACATGTTCTACATGCAATACTCCGTGCGGAATGCTAGAAAATGCGCCCAAGGGATCAACTTCTAGGGATTTGTAGGGGTATTTCTTGAATTTAGGACACGGCCTATCAGAGATCTTGACAACCATTGAAGTAGCCATTTTACAATAGATTTAGAGAGAGATTTTTAGAATGGAAGTACCTTTTCATGCTTTAGGGTTTGAAACAGGAGCCAGAAGAAATCACTGGTTGAATTCATTTTTTCAATTGATCTTGAGTGAATTGTAGAATCTTTGTTGCAGAGCTCTTCTTTTCTTCTTCATGAGTGCAAGTGTGCAAATAATGAGTGAAAGAATCCTTTTATCCTTGCACAAACCTTAATTTCCTTTTGTAATAAATGCACAACTTAAGTTATCTGGTTGCCCTATTTTGAGAGAGATCTTCTTGAATCACTGCATCGAACTTAGAATCATTGTCAGTGAGGATTGACAATGTATCTTCTTTTCTTCAATCATGCCATAGGTCTGCAAATTAAAGCATTTCAATATTGAATCATACCGGATCTATTTGTGAAATTCTGCTTAACTGAATAGCTGTCGGAACCGGATTAACTTGAGTGGTTAGAAATCTTGCAAAACTTCATGCGGATCTTTCACATTTTGACTGAAGGTTATCTAGATTATTTTCTAAGAACCCTTTAATCCGCAGCGACAGATGTTTACTTAATGTGCTGAATTTAGGCACTTAGCTGACTGGCTGGGGGAAATTATTTTTCTCTGTGACTCCCCCTGAGCTAGAGCTCACCTTTTTAGTTTCTGGAAGGAATATCAGCACCGAATTCTGGTGCGGATCCATCTCCAATATTTTCTGTACTCTTCTTTACCCAAATCTTGCTCATCTCCTTTTGAACTTCATCCGCATTTACTTTACCTTTGCCCTTATCTTGTTTCTGATTATGTTCCACTAGACCTTTTCTATCCTAATTTCTGCTTCTGCAGAATCTAGCAATATGACTGGATCTATTGCAATTGTAACATACAACATTTCTTTACTTATTTGATTGATATCCTCTTGATCTGCATTGATTAGCCATATGTCCCATTCTATTATATGCAAAGCATCTACCATTGAATGAATTGTTTATTTGCATATTTTTGCATTCATGAGATTTGTGACCATACCTTTTACAATTGAAAGATTGTCCGGAGAAGGATGGATTATTCTGATTCATTCTCCTCCTACACTGAGTTGCTTTATGACCAAAATTTTTGCAATTGAAGCAATATCCATTGAAGGATGGATATCTTTGGGCATTTGGTTGCCTTACCAGAGGTCTTCTAGGCCCGTTTCTTTGATTTCCTGATCCAAAGTTCTTTTGACCAGATCTGGAGCTTTCACCTTTCTCATATCCCAAGCCACGCTTATCATCTACCCTCTTTTGGCTTTCAAGAAGAACTTCAAGTTGGGTTGAAATTATCTTGAATTTCTCTTTGTATTCATTTGTTGTTTGAAGATCTTGTTTAAGAGTGACTATCTAATTCTCGAGTTGTTCTTCATTGTCTATAGCTTCTTCAAGATTAGATTCAAGATGCCTAATTATTCTGTCCATTTTGTGGTAGTCTTATGTTTTTTCCTTGAGGGATTGTTTTAGATTACCTTCAATCTTTCTTTTTTCTTCAATTTCTTGAGTGAACCTCATAACCCCTGATTCCATTTTATGCCTCACCATAATGACTTCTTTTGACAGTTTTTCACATAGTTTATTTTCTCATCCAGATCTTCATTGGTATCATTGACTTCACTCTGATTGGCTAATTTTTGAAGTACTTCCTTTCTCTTTTTCATAGAAATGCTAAGTTTTTCTTTTAGTTCATTTATGAATCCATCAGCGTGTTTGAGTCTTTCTCTCAAATTATTGACTTCAGAGTGGGATTGTTCAAGATTATCTAGGGCAGACTGAAGTTGTTCCTTCATACCATATGCATCCATTGAGATTACCAGATCTTCCTCAAACTGTTAGGCTTTGTTTAGAGGAACTTGGCTTTGATACTAATTGTTAGAAACAAGGTAGATAACTGAGAGGGGGGGTGAATTAGTTATCTCAAAATTTCCTTAACTTTCTTCTCTTTTGTTATCTTAATATTCAGTGTTGCATCAAAACATGAAAGCATATGTAATCATAAGAACATAAGTAAAATCAACACACATAACACAAGGATTTTTACGTGGAAACCCTGTTAAGGAAAAAACCACGAGGTGACTAACCTAAGATTGTATTCTCTGTTAGAAGAATAAAGGAGTACAAAATGGCACTTGCCAATTAGGGCTCACTACCTGAGCACACTGCTCACAAGAGGCACATTGCCTACAAGAGACTCACTGTCTATAGAACTTACAAAAGATAATCAAGTGTTTGAACTGATGAGAAGCATCTACAAATGCAAGAGTTTAGTTTCGATTAGGCATAATACACTGATCTAATGCACTTCATTCTTCCTCTGTTTAATGCTGGTGCTTTGTTACATACTGGACTTGGAATGCAACTCTCACACTTATCCCTGCCTTTCTTCACACTTTATTTCATCACTTGTTCTCCACACACACTTATATGCTGAAATCTATCTGGTATATATATATATATATATCCGCATCAAGGATTTTTATCAACTTTCTAGTCGGCAACAAGAACACTGCAAGTTATTAATCTGTCAGATGAATCCATGCTTGATTTGTGATGCATATCAAAAACATATGCATAGAAGTCATCAATCATGTCGGCAAACAATGTATAATCCCACAAATTGCTTGATCAACACCTTTTACTCATCTAGATTGAAGTCTGATACTCTGTTGGTCAGTTCTTCCTTTGTCTGCTTTGCCTGACTGGAACCCAACACTCAGATGCTCATATCTTTTTCTTGCTTTATCACCGGAGGCTAAATATTTGGAATATAGTACTCATGATACCCCTCTTGACTTGTCCAGGTTGGTAACTTACTGAATTACACCATATGAGAGATCCGAACCTAATTGTCGGACCTTGTTACATACTTTGTTCTTGTTCACCAGACCAAAACATTCTTCAATCTGACTTCCGGTATAGGCATACTATGTACTGCAGATGTGTGGGATAGACTTTGTTGCCATTAATGACAACACTTATGAAGCCACACAGAGTCTCTTGCCAACAGTGGGTAGGTCCCACCGTATGTTTGCAGCAGTTGATAACCACCATGCTGATTTTTAGGCATCAGTGATTGAGAGCTCAGGTATGATTGGGGATGTCCCCATTTCTATTTTATTTGACTTTGTCACTACTGATTCATTCATATCTCCATCGTTAGTGGAGCATTACAGGCTGGTGGTTTCTAGGCAGGGCGATAGGTGGGAGGTTGAGTTGGCCATAGGGGCCAAGATGGCTGTTGATACCTTAGTCCACGACTGCGAGATATCTTTGGGGGCCTTTACTACATTATGTGACCTTAGGGTTATGCCTTTAGGATCTTATGGTGTGGTTTTAGGCATGGACTGGCTTGTGGCTCATAGAGCCAAGTTAGATTGTCGCTGAAAGGTGATTAACTTCTTAGACGATCATGGTATTCCAGTTGAGATAGTGGGCATTCAGAAGCCCACGGTAGTTCATATGATATCCGCTCAGCAGCTTAAACACTACATGTGGAAGGGATGCTAGATGTTCTCTATCACTGTTAGTAACAAATCAAAGGATGTGCCTGAGGCATCATTAGATGACCATCCCATCTTGAGAGAGTTTGCCGATGTGTTTCCACTAGAGTTACCAGGGATGCCACCCCGTCAAGAGGTAGACTTTCATATTGATCTAGTGTCAGGTGCCGAGCCAGTGTCTCGTGCACCCTACAGGATGACCACTTATGAGCTCACGGAGCTCAAGTTGCAATTAGAGGACTTGCTCGAGAATGGGCACATCCGACCTAGTGTTTCACCTTGGGGTGCACTGGTCATCTTCACGAAGAAGAAGGATGGGTCTCTTCATCTGTGCATGGATTATAGGCAGCTAAATAAGGTGATGGTGAAGAATTGTTACCCTCTGCCCAGGATTGATGATCTCTTCGATCAGATGCAGGGAGCTAGGGTGTTCTCTAAGATAGACCTGAAGTCTGGTTATCACCAGTTGCGCATCACAGAGGTAGACATCCATAAGATTAACTTTTGGACTCGATATGGCCACTATGAGTTCATTGTGGTACCCTTCAGCTTGATGAACAACCTTGTAGTGTTCATGAGTCTCATGAACGGGGTGTTCCGTACCTACTTGGATCCGTTCGTTATTATTTTCCTTGATGATATATTGATCTATTCACGGACCGAGGAGGAGCATGAGGAGCACCTACGTCAGGTTTTGCAGTTCTTGAGGGAGTAGAATCTTTATGGCAACTTGGCAAAGTGTCATTTTTTAGGACATAGGTGTAGTATTTGGGGCACATCCTATCTGGCAATAGTATCTCTGTAGATCCATCAAAGATCAGGGCTATCAAGGGTTGGCTAGCACCCACCAATGTGACTGAGGTCAGAAGTTTCATGGGGTTAGTTGGTTATTACTGTAGATTTGTTGAGGGTTTCTCCAGGATAGCGCACCCCATCACTTTCCTTCAGCGGAAAGAGAAGAGTTTTACTTGGACTTAGCAGTGTGAGAGGGCCTTTGGGGTCCTCAAGGAGCATCTTACCAGTGCTCCCATCTTAGTGGTTCTTGATCCAGAAGTGGACTTTATGGTTTGCACTGATGCATCATTTGAGGGTTTGGGAGCTGTACTTCTGTAGGGTGGTAGAGCAATCACGTATTAGTCACAAAAGCTCAAGACCCATGCGCTGAACTACTCCACTCATGACTTAGAGCTCGCAGCAGTGGTTCATGCTCTAGTTCGTTGGAGACATTTCCTATTGGGTCGTCGCTTTGAGCTTCATTCAAATCATCACAGCCTTTAGTACATATTCACGCAATAGAATTTGAACGCTCGTCAACGGTGTTGGATGGAGTTACTTTGCGAGTATGACTTTGATGTCCACTACATCAAAGGAAAGGAGAACGTCGTTGCTGACGCATTGAGTCAGAGGGGCCACGAGATCCTGACCTTGATTCTGAGTGTGGACTTGAGGGGATGTATTATTCAACATCTGCCTGAGGATGAGTGGTTTCTTGAGGTGCAGCAGGAGATCTAGTCATAGAGGGCCCTTGTGGGCAAGTTTGCAGTATACTCCCTTGAGGTAGATGGGTTACTTCGTCATTGACAGCGCATCTATGTACCTCGTGCAGGTGACCTACGTACTGTAGTGTTATTAGAGGGTCATAGAGAACCTTATGCAGCACACCTGGGGGTGAAGAAGATGCATGCCGACTTGCGACAACTGTACCATTGGGCAGGTATGAGACAGGATATTACAGAGTTTGTTGCTCGATGCCTTGAATGCCAGAGGGTCAAGGCTGAGCATCAACATCTAGCAGGTCTTTTATACCCTCACGAGATACTAGAGTGGAAATGGGACACCATTTCCATGGATTTCATTATTGGTCTTCCTATGTCTTCTCGCCGCCATGATGCCATCATGGTGATAGTTGATAAGTTGACCAACGTGGCACATTTTTCACCTGTACCCAGGACGTACAATGCACTAGTAGTGGCGAGAGTATTCTTGGATGACATTGTGAGATTACATGGGGTACCTCACCGCATCATTTCTGATAGGGACTCAGTGTTCACATCATCCTTTTGGAGGGTTTTGCAGTAGGCGTTGGGCACATAACTCAACTTTAGCTCTGCTTATCACCCTGAGACAGATGGGCAGACAGAGAGGGTGAATCAGATGTTAGAGGATATGCTCTGTATGTATGTTATGGACCACCAGTCTAGATGGGAGGAGTATCTATATCTGGTTGAGTTTGCCTACAATAATGGGCATCATAGCTCGTTGGGTATGCCTCCTTATCAGGCTTTGTACGACAGACCTTGCAGGACACCATTGAGCTGGGATTAGATAGAGGACAGAGTTGCCATTGGTCTAGAGTTGGTTCAGTAAATGGAGCAGCAAGTCACACTGATTAGGTAGAGACTTCAAGAGGCACATGATCGACAGAAGAAGTATGTCGATGCTAAGAGACTAGATCGGAGCTTCTCAGTTGGTGATAGAGTATTCCTGAGAGTGCGACCACACAAGAGTCTAATCCATTATGGAAAGGGCTTTAAGCTTGCACCACGGTTCGTAGGACCTTTTGAGATTTTGGAGCAGATAGGACCTGTACCTATCATCTAGCGTTTCCACCTAGCCTGTCGTGCATCCACGATGTTTTTCATGTGTCTGTATTACGACGATATATATCTGATTTATCTCATGTATTGGACTAGAGTGCTCTACAGGTAGAGGCAGATGGACAGTTGGCTTTGGAGCCAATTCACATATTGGTTCCTTAGATGTTGGGCCTTTGAGGTTGAGAGCTGGACCATGTTAGGGTCCAGTGGGATCATTATGATGAGGTCACGGCGACCTGGGAGGATGCAGCTAGATTGAGGACACTCTATCCTCACCTTTTTCACGACTTCCAAGAGGAAGCTTAGTCTTAGGGGGAGGATGTGAGGCCAATTTATTTCATTTCCCCATTTTGATCATTTCATATGATAGTTGGAGACATTTCAAACATTTAGAGATTATTGATTTCCATTATGTAGACTTAGACTATATATCCTGATTTTGGATTAGCTTTGATTAGTTATGTGGTGATTTGATTACATTCCATTTTGATGCTCTTATGATGCTAGACATGTGAGATACATTTGATGATTATTATTGATGTTGATTATGAGCTCATTATATAGATTTGTTATTGGATTATGATTCTGAGATATTAGATAGAAAATGCAATTTTAAATCTTAATTTTGATGTGAGTTGTTTAATGTTGTGTATGAATTATGCGATGACATGATTATTACATTATGTTGCTTCAGCTATGATATACCTATGTTGGATTGACAGTTTGTTCAAGCGTGCAGGTGATTTTCCAGGCCACGAAAAATCAGAGGCCGATCTCATACTTATGTGTTTCCGTGTTAAGCTGATCCATTCCCAAGAGGGATAAGGATCATGTATGATCGAATGATGTTTTCATGAATGCTTGATTTTAATTAATTGGCCTAGTTCACCCCTTTTATTTAATTTAATTGATGTGTTGTAAAACTTGTGTTTTAATTTACACCATTTGGTGTTCTTTTTATTTTTGGGCCATTTAATGTGATTTTACACCTCCCTAAGTGTTTATTAGAGGTCCAAACTTACCCTAAGTGGTACCCAAAGGGTCTAGGGTCCATTTGGACTTACTAAACCCTAGGGTATCTCCCATCTAGTCACGCTAAACTTGAGTTTTATAAAAGTGGCGAAATTTCAAAATGGCTAAGGGTGGGAGATGAGTCATGTCTTGGAAAAGGTCCATCTCCCTTCCCAAGGCTTTGGGATTCCTCCACCATGAAGACTTGGGGGGTCTTCAAGATCCCCAGTGTGTGGAACCTCCCTCCAAGACTCTCACACATGTGTGAGAGCATCTTGGGGTGAGGGGGCTCTCTTGGAGGACAAGAGGATGACATGTGTCATCCCTTATCTCCATGGAGCCATGGGGAGAGATTCCACCTCTCCACTTTGGCTCTCACACGTGTGAGAGCACAAGTGGAGAGGATGAGGGTTTGAATGGATAAGAGGGTGACACTTGTCACCCTCACATTCCTTCTCCCTTGCAAGTGGCATGAGATGAGAAAGGAGAAGGTGACATTTGTCACCTTCTCATTCCTCAGGGCCTAGACTGGAGGCCTATTTTATCTCCTCTTGGAGAGGAGTTGGGAGTTCTTACTTTTTGAAAATTTTCTATCTTTGGAGGTTTTTGGGAAAGAGTTAGAGGAATTTGGAGGATTGGAAAACGTTTGTGGGCTTTTCTTCAACTTGCATCCATTGTTGGGCTCTTAAGGTAAGCCCTATGACATTTAGCCATTCCTTATGCTTGTTTTTTTTTTTTTACTTATGTGCTTGTTATTGTGTTGGGTGTTATTTTCTTTGGTGTGGGTTTTGGGTGTTGGTAAGAGCCTCTCCATTTGGAGAAAATGCTCAACTTGTGTGGGGTGGGGGACAGTGAACCTCCTCCTGGTGTTGGTTTATTTATGACATTGAGGGCATTATTTGGAGTATGGGATTATCTTGGTTGGCATGAGTGCCATGGCGATTTTGTATTTCATGGAGATGTCATTTTTGGCTTGAGGCCTTGTGGTGTTGAGACTATGAGTTTTGGAGTGACCTCTTGAGTCAAGGGGTCCACTCGCCTACCCCTTCAAACTCATTTCTATGAGTTTTGTATTGTGCATAAACCATGGGTGATTTTGTGTTGTATTGTGATTTTGTTGTGGAATGTTGAAAACCTGTGTGAGATCTACCTCCCAGCTTGGGGGTGACCCACTAGCGGGTCTATGGTAGGGAGGAGGGCAATTTTTGTGGCTTGGCTTCTCCCTCTTTGTTTAAAATTTATTGCAAGTTATTTGGGTTCTTGGAGCTTGGAGAATGGTCATTGTGGCCTTATTTTCATTTTCATCTTGGCTGTTTTTGTGAGCCATGGCCTTGGAGACCTTATTGTATATAGTTGTAAAAAAAATGTACTCTCAAAGTTTAAAGTAGTGTAATAATAGTGTTTCTACATTGCAAATGAAATTGCATTGCTGATTTATATCCTTCTTGCTGTCCTAAAAATATGTATTCATCTCTTGGTGTTAAAATGAAATGTATTTGAATAGTAGGAAATGAAAAGAAATGAATATGATGTTGTTGAGTTGCTGGTTATATGCATGAAAAGAAAGAAAAAAAAAGTTGCTGTCATTTAAAAAAAAAACCAGAAATTAGTTAACTCTTTATTTCTATGCTCTTTAGAAAATTTTACTTCTTATATTATTACTATTTCAAAGAAGGAAGGAAAAACAATGAAAGCGTTATATTTATCTTGCTGTAAAAAAAAATTAGTTCCTAAAAGCTCTCCTAACTGTTAGATTTTATGTTAGTTTAATTTTCTGTTATTTGTGTAAAGTTGTATGATATATATATTGTTTTAAGTATTCAAAACTTACTATTTTTTTATATAAGTTAAATGACTGTGTGTATATATATATTTCTGATTAAAAATATATTTTAAACCTACTGTTAAAACTATGCAAAACTGTGTATATATAATTCTGTGTGTTTATATAGATATATATTTTAATATCAAATGGGGATTGCATTTAAAAACGATTGATAGACATATATAGAATACTATTTTTTTTGTTGAATAAAAGATAGAAAAAAAAGAGATTTAGTTTTGGCTGAGGCCAAACCCTAAGAATCTTTTTAGGGATGTAGATTTTCAATACAAAAAAAGGGACTTTGGACGACGGCCACAGGGTGCCACCCATAGTCCATCCACTTTGCATTTATGGGGGTGTGGGGAGGGGGGTCGAACCCCCACCCACAAGGGTGTGGGTAGGGGTTCGACCCCCCTCCCCACACCTTTGCTGCTTGAGGATTTAAATTTGTGGTTTTTGTGTGATGGGGCGGCGCGGCTCCTCCACCCCTCGCCCTACAATACATCTTAAACCTACAATCCGCCTCTGTTGCATCCTGTTTATCATTTATATTGTTTGCAGAATAACACACACACACACATATATTTTGCTTCCTCTGTAATTTCTTATAAAAAAAATGTATCTCTCTTAGATCTGTAACAAAAGGGTATATATATATATATATATATATATATATATATATATATATATATATATATATATATATATATATATATATATATATATATATATATATATATATATAACAAAAAAATGAAACCCTTGTGTATATTAAAGAATGAGTATATACCAGGGTGTGGAACGAAACCTTTGTGGTAGTCTTCCATGGCTGCCATGGAGTCCATACTTGCAACAAAGAGAAAACGAAAATGAAGAGAACAAAATGAAAAGAAAAGAATAGAATAAAAGAGAGAGTTTAGGGTTAGCATAGAGAAAAGAAAACAATAAAATAATGGATAGGTTTAGGGTTGAGAAATGGAGTGGGAAATAGGATAGGTTAATTTATTCATTTTCTTTTTTCATTGCACGTGAGTTTTATATTCCCTCTTCCAATTTCATAGGGCTTGTTTAAAATAGATCACTTTTTGACTTAGATTTGAGTGGGGGAATTTCTAATTTCATTCCTTTACTTTTGTTTGTTTAGGGGAAATTTATATTTAACCTTATCCATAAATGTAATGGTTGGGTTATTTTATTAGTCTGGTTATAGTATTATATTTGCGTAGGAATAATTAATTACTTAATCATTCTATTCAATTTAATGAGCTATTAGATGGAGGGCAAACTTTATAACATTAATTTCTTGATTTTTAATTTTACCTTGTTTAAATGGAATAAATATAATTGTGGAAATTATATTTATTTGTAGACCTTTATTAATTTGGGATTTATTATTTAATAGTTTATTTTAATTAATTTGATTTTCGATTAATCGGGTGGTAATTTTTATAATGTTATTTAGGTAAATTTAATTTAATCTTTTTATTTAAATTTTCACCTAGATGATTCTGAGGGAGACCTTTTTAAAATAATTATTTGAAAAGTTAATAACGTGTTATGCTTCCAAAATTTTTTGAGACTTAGGGCAGTTGTTTAAATAAAATTTCCTTGGCATTAGTTAACATTTATTTTACCTTGCGATTATTATTTTTAACAAAGGCAAATTTTAATCTATTCCTATGCTCTAGAATTAGGGTTGGATTTCAACTCCTATCGAGATCATGTCACTCTCTTAAGAAACTTAGGGTTCGGGTCCATTTGACCCTAATCCTAGCGACGACGCTCCTCGTGTTGCATAACCCCTTAGTCGGCTATCATCATAGGGGATGGCGTAGGTAAGCGCTCTTCCCTGAGTTTGATTGACATGTTTATGCCTTATGCGTATTGCCACTGAGCACACTGACACATACGAGGGGGTTTCTAGGGACATGACGAAAAGTTTTTGATATTTTATGTCATGACCACATGACAAATGTGGACATGACATGTGTGTTGCATGTCGTGGCCACATGGGAAATGTGGGCATTACATCGATAAACTCTCTCAAGATGGGATGGTCATCTAATGATGCCTCTGGCTCATCCTCTGATCTATCACTAACAGTGATGGCAAACATCTGGCATCCCTTCCACATGCAACATTTAAGCTGTTGAGTGGATATCATATGAATTGTCATGGGCTTCTGAATGCCCACTATCTCAACTGACATGCCATGATCATCTAGGCAGCTAATCACCTTTCAGCGACAATCTAGCTTGGCTCTATGAGCTGCAAGCTAATCCATGCCTAAAACCACACCATAAGATCCTAAAGGCATAACCCTAAGGTCACATAATGTAGTAAAGGCCCCCAAAGATATCTCATAGTTGTGGAATAAGGCATCTACTGCCATCTTGGCCCCTGTGGCCAGCTCAACCTCCCACCTATCGCCCTGCCTAGAGGCCACTAGCCTACAACGCTCCACTTGTTAGGGTTAGCCGACACAAGATATCAATTAAATGTAAATAAAGATTAAACAGATGAATGAAAATACACATAAATAATAACAACGAGAGACAAGTTTTAACGTGGTTTACCCAAACTCGGGCTACATCCACCAACAGAGAGTCTAATATTATTATCCAGTAAATCAAATTGATTACAACCAGCAATCCTTGCAACTCAATACCACTACAAAATACTACAATACAATATCAATGGAAACCCTAACCCTTAGCCGCTTTTATCAAGCCTTATGTCGGCCAATGAAAAACCCCTTGCCCCTTGACCTCGTCTTGGGGGCGCTACCCCCAAACCCCCGCAAAAGGCGCTGCCCCTTGACCCCCTAGGAATTTGGGGGGAAACCACACTGATAAAAGTGGGGTAAATTTAACCTCTAAGTCTGATTAGGCTCCATATAGCAACACCACTAACGATGGAGATATGAAGGAATCAGTAGCACCAGAATCAAATAAAATAGCAATGGGGACATCCCTAATCATACCTACGGTCTCGATCACTGATGCCTGAAAATTAGCCTGGCGGTTATCAACCATTGCAAACATATGGTGGGACCTACCCACATCTCTAACTATCTGCTCTTATCCCCCTGCATGAGGCTGTCCCCCTACCGTAAAGCCCTGTGGGTACTCTCTGGCTAGATGTCCCACTCCACCACAAACATAGCATGGACCCTAAGCCTGTACCTTTCCAGACTGGGTTCTACCTGACTGCTATTGTCCAAATTGTCCCGTGGACCCCTGTGAACCCTTGTAAGATTGCTGTGATCTAGCGAGTCCTGCAGGTGGTCTCTGCTGTCTCTGATTCCTACGCGAGCCCTGCTACTGCCAACCTTGATTATGACCCCCATGTGCCCTCTGTTGTGGTCTGGATCTCTACTGAAACTAATGCTGCTACTACTATGGAGGCCTAGGAGGTAAAGTTGCGGAACTAAACCCTCCTCTCTAAGGTGGTGATGGTGGTCTATGGTAACTCTACTGCTGCTGCTGGCCACGATCCTCAAAATTGAGGGTGTGAACTCTGACCTCGTCCCTGTAACTTAGCAATGTATGCCTTCTCGGTAGCCTCACTCAAGGTCTGGGGGTCTGCCATGCGCACAGGCCCTGCTATCCCCTAATTCAAACCTCTGATAAACTTGTGAACTGAAAGTTTTTCATCATAGAGATACTCTACATAACGTGACAGCTCTGTGAACCTACCCTCATACTATGCTACAGTAGACCCTCGTTGCTGTAAATCATGGAACTCGTTGATACAATGCTGTCTGTAGTGGTTTGACAGATATCATGCATTAAAACGTTCAATGAATGTGTCCCATGAAAGTACATCCAAAGATAAGCGATGCTTGCACTCCTCAATGTGCCACTAAGTCGCTGTTGCATCTCTCAACAAGTGAACTGCCACGCATACCTTCGTGTTGCCCTCGTACGGGCACAACGTAAAGCACCTGTCTAAACTGATAAGCCAAGCCTCTGTCTCAGCTTCCTTTGTGGTCCTGGCGTAGGTAGGTGGATTCAGCCTCAGCAAATCTCTAATGGGGTCCCTACGATCTCTGTGCCCTTGGATAGGCTTATCCACACCAAAACCATAAAGACCGTGAAAAACCTTCTCTACTCTCACTGCCTCCTCTCGCTTAGCATGACACAGAGGACTCCTGCTATGAGCTCTATAAGCCAAACCAACCTCCTCCACTGTTGTATTAGGTATCTCAACAAAAGGCTCTACACGTGGTGCCTCTCGCGGCTCGACGCGGGGCTCCACACGTGACTCAGCTCGTGGCTCCTCACGTGGCGCCTCTCGTAGATCAACGTGGGGCTCAACATGTGGCTCGATGCACGGCTCAACCGCGGCCGATGGTAACCTATCTAGCACTATCTGTAACACCTGTAAGATCTGTAGTCTGATATCAGGTGTTGGTGGTGCTTGTGGTGCATGCGGTGCCAGCAGTCCTTGACCCTCAGCTGATGAGTCGCTATGCACCTCTAAAGACTCAGTGCGGCATGAACGCACTCATTTATTTCATCAGGGAGACATCCTACAAGAACAAGGTATTCACAAATCAATCAAAAATTGTAGAAACTATAATGTGCCCAAACAAGCCCAGTGTTTAAACTTGGGCTC
Organism: Cunninghamia lanceolata; assembly: GCA_027924645.1. Taxonomy (NCBI): domain Eukaryota; kingdom Viridiplantae; phylum Streptophyta; class Pinopsida; order Cupressales; family Cupressaceae; genus Cunninghamia; species Cunninghamia lanceolata. Next base: position 7,876,492 of record BSBN01001435.1, read on the forward strand.
TAATACCAAATGTCATGCCCACATTTCCCATACGGTCACGACATGCAACACACATGTCATGTCCACATTTATCATGTGGTCATGACACGAAATATCAAAAACTTTTCCACATGTCCCTAGAAACCCCCTCGCACGCATCAGCGTGCTTGGCGGCAATACGCATAAGGCGTAAGCATGTTAATCAAATCTCAGGGAAGAGCGTTTACATATGCAATTCCCTGCATGATGATAACCGACTAGGGGGTTGTGCGATGTGAGGAGCGTCGCTGTTAGGGATAGGATCGATTTGACCCGAACCCTAAGTTTCCTAGGTGAGTGATATGATTTCGACAGGAGTCAAAATCCAACCTTGATTCTAGAGCATAAAGGAATAGATTAAAAAAATACACTTACATTAAACTAATAATCGCAAGGCAAAATAAAATGTTAATTAAAAGCCAAGAAAATTCATTTAAAACAAAAGCCCTAAATCTCAGAAAACTTCAGCAGCATAATGCGTTATTAACATTTGGATTAACTATTTTAAAAAGGTCTCCCCCAAGCATGTAAGAGAAAATTTAAATAAAAGAATAAAATTAAATTTACCTAAATACAATATAAACATTACCACCCATATAATAGAAAATCAATTTAAATAAAACTATTAAATAATTAACCCAAACAATAATAAAAATCCACTAATAAATATAATTCCTACAATTATATTGATTAAAAAGTCAAAAGTAAAATTCTCCAAGAAAAGAATTAAAACAACCTTCTCCAACCCTTAATTAACAAAATTAAATTAATAAAAGGGACCTCCAATTTAAATAAATTAAATCCACTTTAAAAAGGACTAAATCAAAAGTCTAAAAATTAAAAATGCAAAAGGGATAGAAAATCACACTTCAATCCTAACTACATCATCCCTAAAGTAAAAATAGATAAAAATTAAAACTCCATAAGACAAAAATTAATTCCAAGGCAACATTTAAGTCTAGAGAAATAAATAATTGTAAACACCTACCCACATAAAAATGAACCCCAAGAAAATAATGAACAAATAAACTCCAATAGATTTCAAAAAGAAAAGAAGAGGGAGAGTCAGGATTCATGTGCAAATGGAAATGAAATAAAATTAATTTATTCTAATTTCCCTCCACTCAACTCCTCAACCCTAAAACCTCTCTTTTATTTTATTATTTTCTTATCTTACCCTAACCCTATTCTTTTTTCATTTCCTCTATCCTATTCTTCTCTCAATTTGTTTTCTTCCATTTTGTTCTCTCTTTGTTTCGCAGGTTGGGGTTTCAGTTATGCTCTTGGCAGCCATGGGCATGCTGCCTCAACATGTATATATTCACTATATATTAGACAGGGTTCTCTTTGTTTTATTACACACACACATATATTATTGCATTAAATATAATTAAAAAATGGCAGGAATCTCATATATCACAGAGTAGTGAAAATGGAATGAGTTGCAGGTTTGAAGTGCAATGGTTGTGACCATTCTAACAACGCCGAAGTAATCAAGGAAAATTGCAGGTTTCTTTTTGTTTAGTGTTTGTGACAGGTGTGGGGAGGGGGGCCGAACCCCCACCCACACCGTGTGGGTGGGGGTTCGACCCCCCTCCCCACACCCCCTTCAAAAAATGGCCACAGCCCCGAAACTCTTTTTTTTTTTTTAAAACTCTAAACCCTACACTCTAGGGTTCGACCATAAAGAATATGTAATTTCCTTCCACTTTTTCTACTGTGAAAAAAATAGTAAATAATTTATATCATTCGATTATTTTTAAAATGCATTCTCATTATATGTGTGTGTGTGTATTATATTTATATATTTTTGCTAAAAGTTTATTTTAAACCTTACTGTTAAGATTTATGTTAAATTGCTGTGTATATATGCTTATATATATTATATATATATACATATATATATATGTGTGTGTGTGTGTGTGTGTGTGTGTGTGTATGTATATATATACACACATATATACATATATATACACATATATATGTGTGTATATATACATATATATGTGTACACACACACACATATATACACAGCAGTTTAACATAAATCTTGACAGTAAGGTTTAAAATAAACTTTTAGCAAAATACACACACACACACACACAAATAAGCAAAAAAATCAGCTAACTTAAAAATATATGTTTAGGAGAGCTTAGGGAAATTAATTTTTTTTTTATAGCAAAAATAAGAAAAAGACAGTTATATTATATTTTTCTTTCTTTGAAACAGTAAATAATATGAGGAAGTAATAATTTTCCAAGAACCATATCAATATAGAGCTTATCAATTTTCTTTTCTATTCTTGCATTTAAACAACAACTATTACATTGGCACACAAATAAATTTAACCAACAATAAATATAACTTTTGCACACAATGAAACACATTCATGTAACAAGAAGATAATATCCATTATAGGACAATAAGGAAATCTTTTTACAACAACTATAACTCCATTAAAATTTGTAGAAAACACTTGCATACATAAGGGAAATTTTATTACACTACTTCAACTTTGAGAGTTCATACTTTGATAACCAAATACAATAAGGTCACAAGGACCATGACTCACAAAACAACCAACATGATATTAAAAATAATGCCACAATGTCCATTTCTTCAAAGTTCCAAGACCACCAAAAATAACCTGCAATAATTTTAACACAAAGAGGGGAAAGCCAAGCCACAAAAACCGCTCTCCTCCCTACCATAGACCCGCAAGTGGATCACCCCCCGAGTTGGGAGGTAGATCATCACACGGGCTCTATCATTCCACAGCAAAACTAAAATACAAGCCAACAACATAAAATCACCCATAGCTTTTACACAAAACAAAACTCATAGAAATGAGTTTGGAGGAGTAGGGGAGTGGACCGCTCGACTCAAGAGGTCACTCCAAAGACTCATAATCTCAACACCACAAGGCCCCAAGACAAAAAATGATGTCTCCATGAAATACAAATTCACCATGGCACTCATACCAACCAAAATACTCCCATACTCAAAATAATGCCCTCAAGGCCATAAGAATACCAACACCAGGAGGGTGACCTCGAGGAGGTTCACTCCTCCCCCACCCCACACAAGGGAGGACACACCCAAATGGGTAGTCTCATCCCAACACACCCAAAACCCACACAAAAGAAAATACTCTCAAAATACTCCCAAAACACAACCACGCACATAAACAAAAATATAACAAGCATAAGGGATGGCTAAATGCCATGAGGCTTACCTTAAGAGCCCAACAATGGATGCAAGTTGAAGAAGAGCCCACAAGCTTTCTCCAAGCCTCCAATCCTCCAAAATCTTTGAACTCCTTCCCAAAATCCTCCAAAGATAGAAAAATTGCAAAAAACAAGAACCCCTAACTCCTCTCCAAGAGGAGTTAAAATAGGCCTCCAATCTAAGCCTTGAGGAATGAGAAGGTGACACATGTCACCTTCTCCTTCCTCATCCCATACCACTTGCAAGGGAGGAATGTGAGGGTGACATGTGTCACTCTCCTGTCCATTCAAACCCTCACCCTCTCCACTTGTGCTCTCACATATGTGTGAGAGCAAAAGTGGAGAGGTGGCACCTCTCCCCATGGCTCCATGAGGATAAGGGAAGACACATGTCATTACCTTATCCTCCAAGAGAGCCCCTTCACTCCAAGATCCTCTCACACATGTGTGAGAGTCTTGGAGGAAGGTTCCACACACTTGGGGTCCTTAAAAAGAGATGGGCCTTCTTTCAAGGCATGACTCATCTCCCACCCTTAGCCATTTTGAATTTTCGCCACTTTTACTTAACCCAAGTTTAGGGTGACTAGATGGGAGTTACCCTAGGGTTTAGTAAGCCCAAATGGACCCTAGACCCTAGGGGTACCACCTAGGGTTAGTTTGGACCCCTAATAAACAATCAAGGAGGTATAAATTCACATTAAATGGCCCAAAAATAAAAGAACACCAAATGGTGTGAATTAAAACACAAGTTTTACAACACATCAATTAAATTAAAGGGGGTGAACTAGGACAATTAATTAAATACAAGCATTCATGAAAACATCATTCAATCACACATAATCCTCATCCCTCTTGGGAATGGGTCGGCCTAACAGGAAAACACATAAGTGTGAGATCGGCCTATGATTTTTCGTGGCCTTGGAAATCACCTGCGCACTTGAACAAACAGTCAATCCAACATATATATATATATATATATATCATAGCTGAAGCAACAGAATGTAATACTCATGTCACGCATAATTCATACAAAACAATAAACAACTCACATCATAATTGAGATTTATAATTGCATTTTCTATATACTATCTCAGAATTAGAATCACATAGCAAATCCATATAATGATCTCATAATCAACATCACTAATAATCATCAAGTGTATCTCACATGTCTAACATCATAAGAGCATCAAATTGGATATAATGAAATCACCACATACTAATCAAAGCTAATCCAAGATAAAGATATATAGTCTAAATTTGTATAATGGAAATCAGTAGTCTCTAAATGTCTAAAAATGTCTCCAACTATAATGTGAAATGATCAAAATAGGGAAGTAAAACCAATAGGCTTTACAAAGGCAAACATGTCACAGCGCATGTTATAATCTCCAATAGAGATACACACATTGTGACACTTCCCTTTGCAAGGTAATGTGCCCCCAATGGCAATCATTACTTCAAAGTTGGATCAACGATGGACAAAACAATCATCTACTGTATCTTGAGCATCTTCCCAAACTTTAGTTTTAGGCAGAAAGTCCACATCCAGTAGGTAGAGATTTTTATTGACACATCGATGTCCCTAAGTGAATTTGTCATCACAATTATAACATAGTCCTTTTTCTCTATATGCCTGCATCTTTGCTTCAGTCAAATGCTTGATAAGAGTTGTTTTGGGGGCCAGTGTTGTTTGAGATCTTTGTGGAGCTGTATTTACGAATGGAATACAATTGGATTTGGATCGCTACTAAGTTGTGATCTTGTCCTCTACCAACTTAGCCAACCCTAGGGCTTCCATCATTATGTTGGGCCGAAACATTTTAACCTCAGATCAAATTGCATCCTTCATACCATTGACAAAGAAACTCCTGAAGAATTAATTAGACAATCCCTCTGTGTGATTGGCTAGTTTTTCAAATTTTGTCTGATATTCTCTCGGTTCTTGTTTGATGAAGTTTAGTGAGCGCTCCAGTGAAGTCATTAAAAGCATTAGGGCCAAACCTTGCAAAATGAGAGTGCAAAAATTAGTCAATATTGGCTTGTAATGAGCCTTGATATACCAATGATACCATTGAGAGGATGCAAGTGGAACTTTGTTGACATCAAAAATATTATGCAGCCTAAAATATTGTTCTACTCGATATATCTATCCAGTTGGATCTGCACCATTAAATTGAGGAAAATCAAGCATCGGCCCATGAAAATTGTTGGAAGAGGAAAACCTGATGTCTGAAGAGGACTCTGGATGCTGTCTCTTATTCAAGGCTGTATGTTGAAGATTGAGTCCTAGAATTTTTTTCATCAAGATCTTTGATTTGGGTCTTGACGATGACAATTTCATCCTCCATTTTTTTTGCTCCTGTTCAGGTTACTACCATGGCCAGAATAAGAGATTTTTTGACTTCTTTTGTTTTTTATTTTTTCAGTCGAAAAACGTGTGCTGAAACATGTTTAGTAAAGGAAAATTTTAATTTAGGGAAATTTGCAATGGGTAATTGGGCTTTGACTAGATTTTGGACACTTTCTAAGGAAAATGGGTGAAGGAAATGGTGATTTCAGAAGCGGAGTGAAAAAATGAAAAAAATTGTCCAAGAGGGGCAAAGGGGTAAAAATATGAAAGGAACGTTGTGGTAAAATTTCAAAGCTATTGGGTAAGATTTGGAGAAGTTATGGCAAACCCTAAAAATAGCCAAATGTGAGATTTTTGGCGAATAGAAGTGGAATTGGAATAGGGTCCTCAAGGATGGAAATGTGCGGAATGAAATTTCAGGTGTTCTAGGGAATTTTGAGAGGAAGCAAAGCTAAAACAAGAAGGATATGGTGAAAAAATAGAAGTTTTTTTACTTTTTTCCTTTTGTTTCTAGTGTTTTTTGGAAACTTTCAATTGGAACAAGCTTTTTGAGTTTTTCTGGAAATGGTTTGCCAAATGTTCTTGACGGATTCAATCTGTTGGTTGCCTACTGTCAATAGATATGGATCCCAAGTCAGTTTGACTTCCTAAAGGTTCAAGGGAGTCACTCTGGCCACCAATGTTGTCTAACAACTTGCGTATTGGGGCAACACCCCTCACTCCATGACTTAGGTAAAACTAATAACTGCTTTGCCACAAATGACAACTCTTAGTTTACCTCATGGGTAGGAACTAGCCAATCCAGTAGGGGCCATTTCTCTTTTCGCCAATAATGAGTCCCACTTTTTGGCTAAGATGGACATTGATATCAACATTTTAAACTAAATCTTCACTTTCTGAGTCCTATAGCAGCTAAACCATTAAGAATTTGGAGATGATGCAAACTAGTGATTTGTGTGTAGATTCTAAATATATTTTTTAATTTTTTTTTGAAATAAATCATGAATCTTTCAACATCTCCTTTAATAACTAGTTTTTAATAGTAAACAACATTTTTAGAAAATAATGTTTATGTTGTCCATCATAATTTTTTTTAATTTAGAAAGGATAAAATTCTAATTTTTAAAATATAGATTTTTAACATCAATATCTAGTGCATGGATATTTTTTCATAATTTTTTGTTACATATTTTTTAATTAATTTTTGGAGTCAGGGTAACTATAATTTGGACATAGGTGTATTTCGTAAAGCATAACTTGTTATGTGTATATTGAAATTCAATTTTTTTTGGTGAAACAAGGACATTAATACCTAGTGCACAAATATTTTTTAGATTTTTTTTCTCTGTTTTTTAATTTTTTCGCGTGTGTGGAATAGAGACATGGATGTTCGATGAAAAACTCACGTTCACTAGAAAATAGAAAATAAATATAAAATCAAATGAAACATATTCAAAATCATACTTTTTGAAAAGCTTATACTAAGAGCTACATATTTACAAAATAGAAATTTAAATGACTTCATTTGATAACCTAAAAGGTGAAGCAAAATTTGTTTTTATCAACATTTTGATAGGTAGAGATGAGACTCCATTGAGGGTTTGATTTAAGACTAGGGGGTTCTTTCTAAGGGGATTTGATCTAATGGGGTTTTATTGAACCCTTCAATTAAACCCCTTTAGATAGAACCCCTCAAGGCTTAAATCATTAATTTTTCTTTAAAAATATGTGATTTTAGACAAAAATCAGGATGTCCAGTAAGTGGGACATACTATTGTGATAACACCTGGGTAGGGGCCATTTCCCTTTTCACTAGCAGGTCCTCTCAATGGGCCAACTACTTCGGGGTGCCTGTGGTACTCCTCAAAATGAGTTTTAGGGCTATATTCCCAAGTACTTCTCATAGTTAAGTGGATAGAGATGTACCTTTATCTAAACCTGTAATCTAGATGAACAACACATATGCGAAAAAATAATACTGCTACAACAATCACAACGACTGGAGGGCTACTGCAATTTTTTTTATATAAAAAATCTACCCAACGAGGCCAAGAAAGCACTCTGATACCAGATTGAGGAACCTCTTGCAATAAATTAATGAAAATGCATGAAATAACAGATTTATATAAATAGTAGAAACACCAAAGGGATTATATTGATTGTGGGCCACTTCGAGGGGGCAACCTCCTTTGAGAAAGTTCAATACAATAAATTCGTGGATGCCTTCATTGGCCTCAATAGTTACTTATATACTAAGTCTAATCTTTAAACAACAACTACTTCCCATGAATGTATAAAGCATATGCGTCCATAGAAACTAATATACTAACAAAGTAAAGAGAATGGTTAAACACGAGTTCCTAATAGAAAATAATCCAAAGAAGAGCACATGTGACAAGAACAAAACATGGCTAGACAAATCAAAGTTTTTTGAGAGCTATTACAACTTCCCATTTGTCTTGGAGCGTCTTAGGATATGCACCCAAAGCTTCGGTGTTCACTGGTTTGACCATCTTAGACTTATTGCCCACACCCTATGAGCACTAGGGCTTGGTTGTGATTGGTCTTGATCTTTTCCTAAAGAGATTTGATGTTGTTGAGAGAGTTATGGATGGCGGCCTTGCTAAAATTAGCAATCTTTTGAATATTGACTTTGACTTCAAAAATATCAACTTTTAGTTTCCCAATTCACTCATCTTTAATGACATTCTACTCCTTTAGATTAGCAATCTTCTCCTTCACATTCCACTCAATGATGTAGCTTGTTCCTATTGAATTCAATGAAAACCAATTCAAAACTTATGGTGGATATCCACCTCCTTGTGGAGCTTGTTAGTCTTGTCAACCAGGAGGTTAAAACTAAAGTAATATCTTTCAGAGAAGAGGAGGGACAAGGGTTGCAATCCTCCAAGTCAAAAGCCCCATGGCAAAGATCATGGACCTCTAGGACTTCTTTCTCAACATTAACCTCCTCATCCTCAATCACCTTTCCCTTTCCTTTATTACTAAATTTAACACCTTGTGTATTACCATTATTCCTTAGGCCATCCTTATCAACCTTAGAAATAGGGGACCAAAATAGGGGATTGCTTCTTCTTGCATTTACCACCTCTATATAATATTTTCTTTAACAAGTTAGAGCTAGAGGAGTCATAGGGACTATCATAAGATTGGTACTTGAGGTCAACCAAGGAAGAGAAATAGAAGCTGGGGTAAGGGGAAAGATAATTCTTGTGGAAAGAAACATGACAAGAGTTGGTCAGAGGGGAGCACTTGGAGTTGTAAGGAAAGGGCCAAGATGAGTGATCAGAAGGGGAGTAGCCATTTGCAATAGAGGGGCAGGGCTCAAGGTCTAGAGTGTGCTTAAAAAGTAAGAAAAAAGTTACTGGTGAATGGGAAGCACCCAATGATACATTTGGATTCACGAATAGAATACTCAAGAGATGATAGAAGAAAAAGGGAAAAATCACCTTTCAGTTATGTCTTAAGTAGCTTAGTAGAGTGAAATGATAGGTGTAAATAGCTCTAAAGTATCCTTCCAAGATGATGCACCACATGATCTAGAGAGCAATCTCATCCCAAAGCTAGAGTAATGATAACTTGGCATAACCAAATTAATTGCTATTAATAGTTTCCCCTTCCTTCAAAAAAAAATTAACAACTTCCTCACTATTCCCATGGTCCTTATAGATTTTTCTACCTTTAGTAGACATGTTAGAGACAAGGGAAATGAACTTTTTTGTAATATGCAACTCTACAACATGTGTAGTAACTACCCTCAGACTCTAGTTGGATGCAAACTACATGGATAGTGTTGGATCAAAACTATTAATTTTTCCCAAATAGGGGCCATCTGACCTTTTAGAAGAATTCTCTAGATTTTTGATCTTCCTTGACTAAATTGCTTTGTAGTCACCTCTCATTATCACAAGTAATTGTTTTTGATGAGGAAATAATAGATTTTGTACCTTTTCCTTGGGGCCCTTGCTATAGCTATTTATGCTCTTAGGTCCCTCCAAACATGAATAATGATGAAAAAACAACCTTGTGGTCATGGAGAGAATAATACACTAGAAGATTCTTAAAAATTAAAGATCTAACACCATAAGGAAAAATGATGGTGTAGATCATAAAAGCCATGACAGGGCCCGTCCACTTCTCATGAGTCATTGACATTATCAATTAGAATGAGAGAAAACACCTCACATGGGAGATCATTATTCCCCATCCATCTTTGGTAACTATCAAATTACACACCCTAGTTAGTAAAAAATTGGCAACACCATTGCCCTCTCTATAACCATGTTGAATTTTAACATTAAAGAAGCTCTTCTAAAGATCAAAGAAGTCATTGATAATGTGCTCTATGGACCAACTATGTGAGTTGCATTTAAGAAGACAATTAATTATGCCTATAATCACACACACACATGAATTGACACAATAATTTTTAAAATAAAATAACTCTCACAAGCTTCTATCACACTACACGTGATAGTGTAACATGCACACTCAATGATGTTGCACATACAATGTTATAAAGAACACGACACATAAAGCGAGGGAGGGGAATTCAAAATGTATGGGTGATGTGAAACTCATTTCTTACACCCTACGAAAATGAAAGTAACCTAATTAGTGTATGTCATCACTTCACATGACACTTCAAGGGAGAACCTCCACAAGGTAAACCCCCTCTAGGTTCCTAGGTGAAAGCATAAATAGTCTCACCCCCAAGGCACGCAACCTAAGCACCTATAACTAAAAATTATATTAAAACTTTCCTTAAAACTAATTTTGATTTATTTTAAATTACAAAATTAATTTCTCAAACTATATATTTAATTAAAATATTTAATTAATCTTTTCTAACAAAGGATGCAAAATAAAATAATTTAAAAGCAATGACTATTAAATTAAAAATGTTAAACATTGCCAAACTTTTAAACACATTTAAATCATCTCCTTAAAATTAAAATGAAATAAATCTTTACAACTAACTAAAATAAGATTAATTTTCATAACCAGAATTTAATTAACTCTAAAACCACTTTAAGGGCCACTAAATCATTAGGGCAACTCTAAAATCCTAAGACTTAATCTTAAAAAGACACATTTCCCTTTCATTCCTCATTCATTTCAAAATTAGAGATTGAAGGAAGAGAAAGGGAGGAGTGGAAGGACGACCAAGATTCCAAAGGTGAAATATTTTCCCTTTATTTTGATTTCTTTTTTCTTTTGTTTACTAACTTCTTTATTTTTCTTTGTTTTCTTTTCATATTAACTCACACAAAAAGATTTATTTTATTCTTTAATGGTAAAAATATTCTAGTTTAATAATCTATTTTTTAGATAATATAGAATGCTAAAATTGATATATACACACACACAATATCAATATCAATATGCATATATACATATATGTGTTTATATATATACATATATACATGTGTCTATATATAATATGTACACATATATGTATATATGTATATACACATACATATATATGTATGTATATATGTAATATGCATGCACACACACATACATACATACATATGTATATATACAGATACATATATATGTATGTATGTATGTCTGTATGCATATATATGTATGTATATATGTATATGCATGTCTATATATACATATGTATATGTATGTATATATGTATATATACATATATACATACATATATATGCATATACATATATAATATATACATATTATATATATACATATTATATATATACACATGTATATATGCATATATATAAACACATATATGTATATATACATATTGATATTGATATATATCTTGCTGAAAATTGCACATAAATCATAATCAATTTCTATTTTCCTGGATACAAATAGATTCCTATGGATGCCTTTGTAGATTTTGGCTCTTCTAGAAGCTTTGCAAAGACTGATGCAATCCCTCCAGCATTCTAGAAACCTAAACCAGAGCTTCCAAAAGGATACACAATAAATAGAGAACAACTCCAGATGTGGAGATATGCTCAAGATGTTACTGTTGAAATACAGGGAAAGAAATTTGTCATTGATTTCATTGAGTTAGATGATTTAAGAGGTGATGTTTTATTAGGATTTCTATTCTTGACTAAATATCAACCTTTTATTCTTAGAACTCATGAAATCTCTCTCAGACATGAAGATGGCCCAATAAAGATTCTTGCTTTAAAAGTAGTCAATTACAAGTTTGAAAAAAAGACTACTAAATTAGGTAGAAAAGAAAATGCCAATCTTCAAGTCCAAAAATTGCCATTGCTGCTAGAGCCAGTTAAGGCTAATTTGAACAAGATTGTTGCAGTCTAAATCCTTTGCAGTTTTGGTCAAAGGATCATGAAGAATGTGAAATTAAGATTAAGCTAGAATGCGAGTCTGTAATCCTGTTTGAGTCAGCATACTTGATGAGCCCTATAGAAGTCAAATAAATGAATGAACATTTAGAAGAATTGCTTCAAGGTCATTTTATTAGAGAAAGTAAGAGTCCTTTCAGTTGTCCAAATTTCTTGGTAAATAAGCAAGATGAGAAAGAAAGAGGTAAGCAAAGGTTTTGCATCAACTATAAACCTCTCAATTATATCATTCTTCCATTCAATTATCCGATTCCTTTCAGTACTGACTTGATCATGAGAGAAGCTTCTAAAAGGATATTTTCAAAGTTTGATTGCAAGTTAGGATTCTAGTCGGTTAAGGTAAAAGAGGAAGATAGGTATAAAACTACCTTTTCTGTCCCTCAAGGACTTTATGAATGAAATGTAAAGCCATTTGGTTTAAAAATTGCACCTGCATATTTTTAGAGAAGAATGGACAAAGCTTTCAGAACTGTTAAGGATTTTTGTGCTGTATATATTGATGACATTATTGTTTTTTATTCTGACTCTTTTGAACATTTGAAGCATCTGGAACTAATGTACAGTGTCATTAGAGACCATGGAATCTATCTGTCTGCTAAGAAAATGATAATTGGCCAAGAAGAAATTGACTTCCTTGGATTGATTATTTCTGAAGGGAAAGTTAAACTATAGTCCCATATTCTAAAACATATTAATGAGTTTCCTGATGTGTTGATTGGGAAAAATAGATTTAGAGGTTTTTGGGTTGTCTTAATTATGTTTCTCTTTTATAATGGCCTGACTAAAGACAGGGCAAAAATTCAGGGACAATTGAAAGATGGAGCACAAGGATGGACTGAAGAACGAACTGAAATAGTTAGAAAAATCAAAGAAAAATGTCAGCACCTTCCCACGTTGCATATGCCAAAAGAAGGATACCCATTGATTTTATACACTGATGCTTTTGATAATGTTTGGAGTGCTATTTTGTTACAAGAAATTCCTTTAAAAGGAGCACAAATATGTGGCTACAGATCAGGAATCTTTATTGATACATAATGTAGATATATAATATATGAAAAAGAGATTTTGGCTGTTAAGAAGGGTATTCAAAAATTCAAGATCTTCTTGAAACCTACACACTTCATTATAAGAATAAATAGTCAGCCTATGCGGTCTCTCCTTAAAAAGAAACCAGACAAAGATTTGGCCCATGGTAGAATTGTAAGATGGTACTTAGATTTTATCAGCTATGATTTTAATATCGAATGAATACAAGGGGATAATAATCCTTTAGATAATAGTCTAACAAGGGAAATTCTAGTCCTAGCGGAACTTGCTTCAATGATGATTGAGTTAACAGAAAATTGTCTAGATTTGGAAGAAGTTATCAATCCAGAAGATGGTTCAGTTTCCATCATTAAACAATTGCCTCCAGGAATTCTTGATCCAATAATCTTTGTTTATCTTTTGAACACATGGTTAGATGACTTAAGGCAGTTGATTAATGTGTATTATGATGAAGGTTTCCTTGATCCTGATTAAGAAATGGGTTTTCTCAATTATTTTGGCTTAAGAGAGGGTCCTGTTACCTGCACTATAAGGCATAGATACAATTTTGACATTTTGTTAACCTCTTTGTATGCTCCTCACTGGCCCAATGAGATCAAACAAAATTTATTAAAGAATATAAAGTTTGGGTTCATTAACAGTATCACTTTCCTACAGACAGAATTTGAAGATCATGCTCATACCTTTAGCACATTGTTCACAAAAGATATGAAAGAATTTTTTGACTATATTCACAGTAATTTGTATTGGGGAGTATTTGAAGGAATGCTTATGCATCTTGCCACTCCTTGGCCATATAACCCTCCACGGGTTAAGTTTTACCCTCTCACTTTCAATTGGTTTTCAAAAGCTATAATTCAGGATTTCAAGCCAACTCTATGATTAGCCTTGTTGGCAGCAAGAACAAAATGGGATTATGCATATCCTAATGAGTTGTTATGGATTGTTTATGCCTTTAATCCAAGGGAAAGTGATTGGACATACATGCTTAGACCCTTACCACATTTTTCACCCATCAACACTCCTTTCTATGACTAGCACATGGGTTTGTCTGTGTCGTGACGTCAGCCACATTATGATTCAACAACAGGATGCAACCCTGTCACAAAAGCAAGATCCCCATATCCGCTTTTGGGTGTAAAGTGGGCCATCCTCGCTTATGGTGTTTTCAAAGCGATTATCTTTTTCACTACTATTGTTAATGTTCCAGACAAGACTGCCTAAGAGCTTTCCACTTCTGCAGTAGTTGCTACATGTCAATATTGTATGGTTGGACTTATAGGATAGATTAATAAATTTTGAGGTCAGTAGGCTATAAAAGAAGAGCTTTGCCTCATTCTTGGGCATTCAAAGTTCAATTCAGAGTCTGCTAGAGTTTTAGACTGAGTCCTAGGATCACAAGAGTATGCTCTTGTTCTGTGCTTAGTGCGATCTGAACAATCAAAAATTGTGTAGAAAGTCTTCTGTCTGATAATCCTTATCAGTTATTACACTAATCATACATTGTAATCATAATTAGTTATGCAATAAAAAACTTTCTTCTTAAATTGGTATCAGAGCCATTGGTTTCTTTGACCTTTGATTTGTCTTTATGCAATATCTATTCTGAACATTTTACCAGTAGCGTGCGTAGTATCTGCGGAAGTCGTAGCCATAAGTCCCATGTTAAAGGCTAGGAGAGCCATGTGTAGGGCATTAGTAAGCTGAGCAAAGTAGTAGAGAATATTGCAATCGTAAAACAAGTAAGTTCATATCTCTCATCATGGCCAGTAGAAGATCAATGAATGCTAGCTCTGCCTTATCTCAATTTTTGCATAATTACTTTCAAGATGGTGATGAGCATGTTGTTGATGAAAAGGGAAACTTCAAGTTTCATGATATTAAAATTTCTACACTATATTCTGAAAAGGGAATAAAATAAAAAATTTGTGATTCTGTTCGTCAGTCTAAAATAAATTTGTTAGTCTCTGGAGAAGGAATCTATCATATTTACCTTCCTTTCTTACTTCCATCTGATGTCTCTCGCTGGAGAGAAAAGAGATACTTTCACGTCCATTTTCCTCATGTTGATTTGATTGTCCACCCACACTTTAACTATGACATTGGTGCTGAATTTTATGCCACTCTTATCAATACTCGTTGTTGGATTTGGGACCAAGTAGTTATAGCCCAGTTCCACGGTGTTCTCAGTGGTGAAAAAGGGGATGGAGTAATCTCTGTATCTCCAAATTTTACTCTTTCCCTATCTGAAAAGTACATTTCTTCTACCTTTTGTCTTCTGCTCCTAGTTAAAGGTGTGTCTCTTATGCCAGGATCTATATATGCCACTATAGGAGGTCATTGTGTTTATCGAATCATGAATACTATGTCACTGCCAGTTTCTTTGCCCACGGGGGTAAGCTTTCCAGAAGAATCCTCAAACTTGCTTGATTGTGGCCAAATCACAGACCATGCTAGTTTTGACATAGGATTTCCCATTATTGAACAACTCCTAAATCAACAAAAACCTCAGTTCAGAGACTTTCTTGTGCAAAGAAATAAATTCTCGAATAGACCTTTGTTCTACACTAGGCGAGTAGCTAATGTAACTTTACAGTCTATCCCAGAGTAGACCATCATGGAATAACCATTAGTAGATGAAAATATTACCAGACTTCAACCTTTAAGGAGAACTTTGTCCATGGTCCATGCCTATCCCAGTACTGGCAATAAACCATACATGGACTACAATCCTAAGGAATGCTCCACATCTTCTAGCCATCTAGCTCCCAAATTATTTCAATTAGTTAACCCTTATCCTACCCATGCTTCTTTTGCCTCGACCTCAGATCTTAGCTGTGATGATATCTTAATGGATAAATTAGTCAGACAAGTAAGCTCCAGGCTTCATTTGACTCCAAAAGAGGAAGAAGATAAAAAGGATAAGAAACAAAAGGGAATTAAAAGCATTAAACTTGATGAACCTGCTTGCATGATGAGAGAATCTTTGCCGAGATATGGCTCCGAGAAAAAGGTCAAACACTAGATCCAAATTGACCTAGAAACAACTTTAGAAGTCACTGGATATGAGCCTGATCTATGGCCGACCCTTGAAAGTCTTACAATAGTTAATCCAGAAGAAAAACTTTAGAGAAAATATTAATCAAGGCTTCATACTAAAGTAGGAAATAAATAAAAGAGTTCTGAAGCCCAGAGAAATTGGCAAGCCCAATGGATGATAGCATCCCAAGATAACATTGATGACATGGCCCTTGATATCAAGCAAGCTGCATCAAATTCTACTTCTGCCTATGGAACCTTGTTAAATGTACAAAATATTGTAAATAGATTAGATTTAAATATTCTAAAGCTAGAAAATCAATATACATCTCTTCTGAATGATACATCAGGAATTTCTTATCAAGCCAAGAATATTTAGAATTCTGTGACAACCATTCAAGCCCCGACTCAAAGAAATGACACTTTTGTTACAAAAATTTATGATGATTTCGCCACTTTTGAGACTAGAAGAGACACTCAGGCCCAGGAAAATAAAGCACTATTAGAACATGTGGCTAGAAATCTAGAAAGAATTAGAAAATATACAAAGAAGATTAGAGTCTCCCAAAAGGGAAAAGATAGTTCTGAGGAAGAAATTGAAGAAGTTAAATATCACTTTTCAGAACCCCTGCAGAAGCAGAGAGTTAAGGTTCTGAGAAGAAAAGGTATTTTAATTGTTGATGAACTTGATGAAGAACGGTAAGTAGCACCTTCTAGAACCAAAACAACCTCTAGGCCTACCAAATTAGTTTTCCCTAAGCAAAAGGAACATGCTATGCAGCATATAGAAGAAATGTAAAGATTGGTTACAAACACTTCAAATTAAGGATAATGAACCAATCTATAGGGATGAACTTGCTGCAAAACATATAGATGTTTCTCCTCCTGACAAAGAAGTCTTTCTAGATGTCGAATCATCTCAAGGATCTAAAAATGATGAACCAGAAATGGTTACTAAAGAATTTGTTTTAGAACAAATAAATGATTCTAAAGAATGGGAAAACTTCATGGCCAACCATGAATCAATAGGCAGAAACATTGATATAGAAATGAAGGATGCTGTTACAAAGATTTCCAGACCATAGCAGATGAGAGAATATGCCACTTCTGGGTATATATTGAATATTGACAAAATTGTTGATCCATATGATGCTATTTGTACATGGTGTGATACACTAGAAAATTTCTATGATACCAGGAGTTCTCTATGGTTTGACTCAAATAATGTTTTGTATGCTGTTAGATTAATGTTTGGCAAACTAAGAGATTGGTGGAATGCTTTGCCTGACAATGGTATTATTACCCAGGATCTAGTATCAGGAGATGAGTATGTAAAAGAAATGGACATGGGTATAAATGATATATCTGCTAAAGGATTCACAATGCTAAAACTTTTTCTCATTGGTTTGTTATGTGGTAATAGGAAAAATGATGTTCTTGAAGCAGAAAAAAATTTATACTCTCTATAGCTCAAGAATCTAGGCAAGTTGCACAAATATAATCTTATTTTTGAGAAATATATGATTGCAGTAAACAAACTCCATGATCCTACTACTAAGAAGTATTATGTTAATTCACTTCCTTGTGGATTAGGAGAATGGGTAGAAGACTATTTAATGGATAGGAAAAAGACTAAGGTAGAAAAATGTACATTTTCTGAGCTTAAGAACCTTAGTCACCTATAAGTTGGATAAGCAATATTTACTCAAGGCTTTAAATGATAATAGAGAATAGTTTAATTCCTCATGCAACTTGAGAGAATACTACAATTTTCCACCAATCAACCAGCTTAAAGATTTCCAGTAGGTAAGAAAATTTGATAAGAAATCTTGTGGAAAATATTGTAAATGCAGAAAGTGCAGTAAAAGGACCTATGGATAATATGGAAAGACCTTTTCACCCCAAGCACAAAAGCCACAAGAAAATATATAGATTTCCTCCTATACATAAGAATTCTTTTAGAAATAGGAATCCTCCCAAATACTTGTTCAAGAAAAATAAGACTCCAAGAAAATGACCACATTATGCCACAAATTGTCCTAGAAAGTTAAATCCTGGAAATAAGGTTTATGCTCTTTTCCAATAACAAGATGTAAATAATCATTGGGAGATTGTAGATACCTTTGATGCACTTGCTCAGTTTTCTAAAAATCAATTTTTTGAGTTAGTTGAAATTTTGCCTGAACACTCCATGGGTAAAGACAATTCTAGAAAAGTTTGTACATCCACTTCTAATGAAGAAAGTAGTTCATATTCTTCTAGTTTATCTGATTCACCCTTTGCAGTAACCAAATTGGTTAAGAAAGAAATTAAGTATTTCAACTTCAAAATAGATATGACAAAGGCCAAAGATCCTTATAGAATGGCCGAGACAACAGAAGAAAGAAGCACCGCTATCAAAAAGTAGCTTAATGTAAAAGCCCTCAAACCATCACAAAAGTAAATCAAGTAAAATGAAGTAAATAATCCACTTAAATACAACATCACAATATCCAAAGTAAAAAGATGTAAATAATCTGCTTAAATACAACTTCTAAAAGATAAAAAGGGTGTAATTAATCTGCTTAATTACAATTGATATCACAATAAAATAATAAGTCTCATAAATAAGTTTCAATAGAGTCAATAAATCTTCATAAATAAGGATCCATAAGAATCATTAAATCTTGCAAAAGATAATCTCATCAATATAAATCATAAAAGTCATTAATCTTACAATTCACATGCTCATTCCAGGTAAAAACACTTTAAAATCATACTCAAAGTCCTTTGATAGCCATGTCATAATACATCCAATAATCATGAACAACATGAATAAATAAATCAATACGCTCATTAGTTGCATGAACCGAGTGGTCCACCCCTGCGAGCCAAGAGACGGGAACATGGCCCAGGTGCTTTTCCACCCAACCATGAAGTAATTACACTTCCTCGGATCCCTTCATGAAATGAAGGAAACCCAGTCCTGCATGAAATGTCTAGCTACCTAGAAACAACTGGCAGGAGGGAACACCCGATGCAACCCTAATGTCTGAATGCACAATTCTAAATAATGAAATGCAGATTGTCTCACATCAGGATGTGGCAAAGATATATATAAATACATTTTTCTAGATAAATAAACATCTATTTCAATGTCATCTCATTTAGATCTAAACCTTTAACATAGTAACCTAGTTCAATTCCTGAAAAGAGGAAAAACCATCTCTGAAAATCCACATTTGGCATCCTAGCCCAGAAAGTAACCCATCAACATTCCTAGATAAAAATCTACCTTCTTTTCCCAAGAAGCAAGTAAATAAATAAATAAATCAATGAATAAATAAATAAATCCAAAATCACCTATGACCATTTCTAATCCCTTCCCATGCATCAATAAAGAAAGCACACTTTTCAATCAAGCAATAATGAAGAACATCATAAATCTTTTTAAAGCAATATAGATTTTTAATCTGATTATATTCTCAATTCGTATTTCCATTGTTTACAATAGACTGTAAAAACTAATGATTTTACTTCATATCCAAATATTGTTTTATAATCCAAGCAATAAAATCAAATGATGATGTTTGACTACTCCACTCTTATACAATGAGGTTTCATGCATACTTATGTCAAATATTATTTCTATCTTTCCTCAAGATTAAGTAAATAGAATAATAGAATAAAACAATTAATGTTTTTCTATAAATTATTTCAAAACCCCAAAACACCAATCAAGGAAACACACTTTCCAAGCAATAATCCATTGATCATACACTTGCATGAAAAGATTGTTTAAATTGGTTTCATTCCTAGTGCATATTTCATTTAAATTTTGCAACATGTAAAGTTTTCTATCTTATTCATCTCGAATATACAATTTCTCTTCAAGAAACTTTTAATCAAAACAATTTTATTTATCCTTTCTGTGATCACTAACATATGAAGAAAATATAATATTAAATTATAACTTATTTTAGCCTGACACTCGCAAGGAGTTAAGTATTTAATCAAATCCCAAACTATCTCTATTTTAAAGTTGTCACAACGGTTTAAAAGAGTATAAAACTAAGCTATAGGAGCATTTAATTCAGATATAGGCATCAAGCATAAGTATGCTACAGGAACAATTTGCTGTCTGCTACAGGAACTGTGCAGAACAGTCTGCTACAAGAGCAGCAGAACAGTCTGCTAAAGGAGCCTGAAAAACGGGCAACAGGAGCAGAAAAACGGGTTGTGACAAGCATAAACAGGTCTGAATAGCAATAAAAAATAAACAAGGAAAGAGTCCAAATCTGATTTAGTCTGCTACAGGAAATAATTACTAGCTGTTACAGAATAAATACAAGTTACTACAAAAACTAATTCTTTTATTTACCACATGGAAAGTGACCCAGCTATAGAGAAGGCCTTCCAAACTAAGACTAGCATCATGCCACACAAGGATAATAATAATGTTTAAGGGAAGATTTAATACAGATAGAAAAATCTACTCCAAAAGTCAGATCTTGGGAGGTTTTATGGTACTAATGACAAGACAAAAAATGGAAGCGACCAAAGGTAAGGATAAATGGCCAACAAAAACTCTAATTTTTCCATCCATTACTGGGCAGATCGACAACATAAAGAAAGGAATGATTTAAAGTCTAAAGCTGCAAAAGAAATAAAGATAATCGCTTATGTTTTAATTTGAAAAATAAGGATAGAAGTATCCACTGGCAAGAAGAGCATAGAGAAGGGGCTAACACCTACCAAATAAGTTTAAAAGTTATCATTTCTATAGTCAATATCAAGTGTTTTTATTGCAATGGAAATCAGGAAGAAAACTTGGAGAAAAACACTAGTAGAAAGTGTGATTTACAGCTGCTATCACCACTCCTTCCCTTCCTCCTGTCACAGCCTGTAACTCCTCTCCTTTTGCTACTGTCATCCAAACAAATCTGCCCGTTCTTTTGCTCATAATCCTCCTTCAGATTAAATGTTATTGTTCTCACTTCTGCCCTCTTGTTTTTATTTAAAGACTCCAAAAATTGGCGTTCAGAATTAGGTTTTTATTTTTCCCAATTTGCTTTTTGATAACTAGTGTTGATTTTCAGTTTTGCATGAAGAAAAAGCATTTAAAATTAAATAAATTAAACTAATTTTTCTCTTGTTTCTTGCATGACGACATTCCATTCACTTAATTTCTCAATTTAACAATCTAAATATAATAATGTTATTAATACGATTTATTTATTTTTGAAAATAAAATAGTCACTTAATTTAAACAAGAGTATTAACAATAATGTATAAATATGCATATCTATTGTATTTAAAATACAATTGAAATTAGGTATTGCTATTCAAACAATAATATTATAAGAAATAGAAAAACACATAAATTTTATTATTGAAATAATTTAAACACACTATTTATTTAAATATCATAAAATAAATTATTAAAATAACCCATTTCAAATACAATCGAAAGAACCTTTATAATTAAATCATGCACTTGAAAATGACTTAATGTCACAATTAAAACACAATATTTCCTAAGTATCTAACCATTCACCACATTTATCATCCACACAATTAGTGCATAATAAATCATTCAAAATGAAATATGAGACTACGTAAGTGTGTGATTGCATCAGGGTTAACCATCCCATCAGTTCTTGCCAAGTGGCTAGAACACCTCTACCTCAACCATGTTCTCGTCTTCAACGAGTACCTGCATTCATTTGCACTCAACTCGACGTCAATAGGTTAGTTCCCCCAAACATAGTCGAATCAAAATATTATAATCACATCGATAATATTTAATATTTTAATCAACTTTCTAATTTACGCAATTATAACTTCATAATAATTACCTCTACACATGTGGAACTTACTCAAGGTAAAATAACCATAGTAAATGTTCGCTTATCTAGATTAATTATAGGGTCCATAAAAACGAGACGTGACACTTAAAGACATTAAGACATGGGAAGAAGAACATGATTCTCTTCAAAAGAAACTCCAAGGCTCTAAGCCTTCTACTTCCCATGGATTCATACATCCTAAATGGAAGAAAACATCATCTTCCCTTCATTCTTCTTCTCCCCCTCTTAAAAAATGGTCCTCTAAAAAGTCTGCAAATCCACTAGATGTTGTCTACTCCAAATTGGATCATCTTACCGAGGATATTCGAAACCTTGCTTGACAGGTTTATTTGCAACAAAAAGAACTCACCAAGCTCACTTCTATCATTGGGAAAATTAGAGAGATTTTGTTCAAAGTTGATGGCAAAGAAGATGAATCTTCAAGCAACAATTGTTTTGACCTTGAAGAACCAAGTAATGCTTTATATCATGCTAAAAATTGCACATATATCAGAATCAATTTTTGTTTTCCTGGATACAAATAGATTCCCATGGATGCCTTTGTAGATTCTGGCTCTTCTAGAAGCTTTGCAAAGACCAATGCAATCCCTCCAAAATTTTGGAAACCCAAACTAGAGCTTCCAAAAGGATACACAATAAATGGAGAATAGATCCAGATGGGGAGATATGCTCAAGATGTTACTATCAAAATATAGGGAAAGAAATTTGTCACTGGTTTCATTGAGTTAGATGATGTAAGAGGTGATGTTTTATTAGGATTTCTATGCTTGACTAAATATCAACCTTTTATTCTTAGAACTCATGAAATCTCTCTCAGACATGAAGATGGCCCAATAAAGATTCTGTATATATACATATATACATACATATACATATGTATATATAGACATGCATATACATATATACATACATATATATGCATACACACATACATACATACATATATATGTATGTGTATATATACATATATACACATATGCATGCATATACATACATGTATATGCATACATATACATACATGTATATGCATACATATACATACATATGTGTATATATGTATATATACACATACATACATACATAAATATGTATGTGTACACATATGTATGTATATGTATGCATATACATGTATGTATATGTATGTATATGTATGCATATACATGTATGTATATGCATACATATACATACATACATATATATACATGTATGTATATACATACATATATATGCATACATGTATATATATGTATGTATATATGCATGTGTATATTTATGCAACAACATAAGGAGATCAAAGCCTGGGAAGCTATCTTTACCCTTATGGGACACTCTTATCTTCTTTGTGTATTTTATAATCTTTTCTAGATTTCTGGTCACATTTTTTTAATAAAACCTTATTTTCTTGGGCTTGAGTATCTCTCCTAGCCTCTGAAGTAGTTAAGTCATCAGACATCTTAGTAGTATATGCATCTGTTTGTTGAACTAATGCCTAGATGTTTGTAACAAAGGTTTGGACATTTCTTAGCTAGTATGAAATTCTTGAAGTATCATTTAACAAAGAGGTGGACTTTTTTTCTAAATTCAAAATATTTAAATCTACTCTATTTACAGTATTTTCTACACTAAGCAAGTTTCCATACATGGAACTTGAGTTTTTTATAGCTTGTTTAACATCAATGGCCATGTCATCTAGGTTGTCTTGAGCAGACATCATCCACTGAGCTTGCCAATTCCTCTGGGCTTCTGAATTCTTTTGTTTAGTTCCTACAGTAGTATGAAGTCTTGACTCATATCTTCCCCATAACTTTTTATCTGGGTTGACTATTGTAAAAGTTTCAGGGGGTGGCTATCTACTTGGTTCATAACTAGTGACTTCTACAGCTGTATTTGGATATGTTTGGATCTGATATCTGACTTTCTTTTTTGTGCCATAGCTAGGTAATGCTTCTCGCATCATGCAAGCAGGTTCATCCATCCTAAGAATTTTTATACCCTTTTGTTTCTTGTCTTCCTCTTCTTTCGGGGTCGGCTATAATCTAAAGCTTACTTGCCTCACAAGTTTATCCATTAGGATTGGATCATTACTTAGATCAGAAGTAGAAGCAAAGGAAGACCTTGTAGGATAAGGATTAACAAACATATGTGGCCTTGAAGCAGGATGACTGGAGGATGTAGAACATTCTTCTGGGTTATAATCCATGTATGGTTTTTTGCTAGTGCTTGGATAGGCATGGGCCATGGACAAAATTCTCTTTAAAGGTTGGAGTCTTGCCACATTCTCATTTATAATTGGTTGTTCCATAATGGTCTGGTCTGGAACATACTGAAGTGTCACATTAGCTAGTCTTCTATTCTGGAATAGGGGTCTGTTAGAGAATCTATTTCTCTGAATAGGAAGGTCTTTGAACTAGGGTCTTTGTTGGTTCAAGAGTTGTTCACTAATGGGAAAACCTATGTCAAACCTAGTATGATCAATAATTCTACCATAATCAAGGAAATTTGAAGATCCTTGTGGGAAACCTACCCCCGTGGGTAAAGAGACTGGAGGTGATACTGTATTCATTATCCTATAGACAAACTGACCTCCAATAGTAGCATAGATAGATCCTAGCATGAGAGAGACTCCTTTCACTTGGAGTAGAAGATAGAAAGCAAAAGAGTTGAATTTATTGGACAAAGAAAGAGTGAAGTTTGGATTGATAGAAATAACACCATCTCCCTTCTCGGCACTGAGGATACTGCAAAATTGGGCTATCACATCTTATTCCTAGATTTGACAGTGTGTATCTATAAGAGTTGCAAAAAACTAAGCACCAATAGCATAGTTGAAGTGTGGGTGAACAATCAAATCTATATGAGGAAAATGGATATGAAAATAACCCTTTTCTCTCTATCAAGAGACATCAGAAGGAAGGAGGAATGAAAGATAAATAGGACAGATTCCTCTAGAAACTAACAGATTAATTTTAGATTGGCGAACTGAATCACAAATTTTTTCCTTAATTCCCTTTTCAGGGTAAAGTGTAGAAATTTTTATATCAAGGAACTTAAAGTTACCCTTGTCATCAACATGATGTTCATCTTTGTCTTCAAAATAATTATGCAGAACTTTAGACAAAGTAGAGCTAGCATTTATTGATCTTCTATTGGCCATAATGAGAGAGATGAACTTACTGATTTGTGGGACTCACGATATTCTCTGTTACTTTGATTGGCTTAATGTTGCTCTCCACACAGCTCTCCTAGTCTTCAATATGGGACTTATGACTACAACTTCCATAGATACTACTCACACTACTGGCAGAATGTTTAGATCAAACACCTCATAAAGACAGAAGAAGTATAAGAATACCAATGGCTTTGATACCAATTTAAGAGTATTGCATAAATATTTAATTATTTAAGATTTTAAGATTACAACAAATGATAAAATAATAACCGATAAGGACTATCACATTACAGAACTTCTACATAGTTTTTGTTTACTCAGATCGCACTAGGTGCAGAGCAAGAGCATACTCTTGTGATCCTAGGACTCAATCTAAAACTCTATCAAGCATTGAATCCAACTCCAAATACCTAAAATGAGGTGGATGCTTGTATTTATAGCAAGCGAACCTCAAAACTTATCAATCAAAACTAGAAATCTAACCATACAAAAGTGACACCTAGCAGACATTGTTGAAGTGGACAACTATTAAGCAGTCTAGTCCAAGAACATTAACAATAGTGGTGAATAAAGACAATCGCTTTAGAGACACCGTAAGAAAGAATGACCCACTTTACACCTAGAATTGGATATGAGGATCTTGCTTTTTCCTGACAGGGTGGCATCCTGTTGTCAAATCATAACATGGTCGAGATCACAACATAGACAAACCATTGTGCTAGTCATAATCAAAAGGTGTGTTGGTGGGTAAAAGACTTGTTGGTAAGGGAATGAACATATCATGCCAATCTTGGCCTCTAGGATTAAAGGCATAGTCAATCCTTAATAACTCATTAAGATAGGCATAATCTAATTCTTTCCTTCCTACAAGATAGGTTGGGATTAGCCTTGGTTTGGAATCTTGTATCACTGCTTTTGCAAACCAATCAAAACAAAGTGGATAAAATTCTACTCTTGGTAACCCATATGTCCAAGGAGTGGTAAGATGGTTGATCATTGATTCAGATAGAGCCCAATATAAATTGGCATGAATGTAATTAAAAAGTTCTTTCATGTCCTTTGTGAGCATTGGATTGAAATTATTAGCATGGTATTCAAGTTCTGTCTGCCTAAAGGTACTGCTGTTGATAAATCCAAACTTGATATTTTTCAACACATTCATTTTAAATTGTTGATGCCAATGCAGAGAAAAAAGAGAGTTGATGCAAATATCAAAACTGTATCTGTGTCTGATGGTACATGTTACAGGAGCTTCTTCTAGACCAAAATGGCTGAGAAATTCTAATTCTTGATAATGTTCTATGAATCCATCTTCATAATGGCAATTTATCAAATCCTTTGACTTCCAACCATTTATTTAACAAATAAACTGAAATGATAGGGTCCATTATTTTTGGAGGCAACTTTCTAACTATCAAGATGGAATTATTTCTTAGATCAAGAACATTTTCATAATATGGACACTCATCTATCAGTTCTATCATCATGGATGCCGTTTTAGCCAAACCTGACATTTCCCTTGTGAGACTATTTGCCAATAGATTATTATCTCCTTGTATCTATTCTATATCAAAATCATAGATCATAAAATGTAAATACCATGTTGCAATCCTTCCATGAGCTAGATCTTTATCTGGTTTCTTCTTTAGAAGAGATCTCATTGGCTGGCTGTCTATCCTTACTATGAAATGAACAGGCTTAAAAAAGATTTCAAACTTTTGGATTCCTTTTTTAACATCGAGGATTTTTTTTTCATAAATTGTATACCTACATTCAGTATCAGTAAAAGTCCCCAATTGATATCCACAAATTTGTGCTTCTTGTAAAGGAATTTCCTATAATAAGACAACACTCTAGACATTATCAGAAGCATCAATATATAGGATTAATGGATAATCCTCCTTAGGCATATGTAGAGTAGGAAGGTGCTATCATTTTTCTTTTATCCTTTTAAGTATTTCTATTAATTCTTTAGTCTATTCTTTTGCTCCCCCTTTTAACTGTCCCTACAACTTTGCCCTATCTTTAGCCAATCCATTTTAAAAAGGAGAAACATAATTCAAACAACCCAAAAACCTTTGAATCTACTTTTTCCCAATCAAAATATCAGGAAACTCATTAATATGCTTCAAAATATGGGGTTGGATTTTAACCTTAGGAGGTTTAAGTTCATAAAAGTGAGATTTTACCTCTTCTACCTCTTCTGTAGAGCTATCTTTACCTTTTTGGGACACTCCTATCTTCTTTGTATATTTTCTAATATTTTCTAGATTTCTGGCCACATTTTTTAATAAAACCTTATTTTCTTAGGTTTGAGTATCTCTCATAGCCTCTGAAGTAGTTAAGTCATTAGACATCTTAGTAGTATATGTATCTGTTCATTGAACTAATGCCTGGATGTTTGTAACATAGGTTTGGACATTTCTTAGCTGGTATGAAATTCCTGAAGATGAATAGCAAATAGGCCCCTCTAGAATAAAAACTGCCATAAGGCCTACCAAACTAATGTTTCCCAAGCATAAGGAGTATGCTATGCAGAGTATAAAACAACTTAGAGATTGGTTACAAGAACTAGATATTGAAGATAAAGATAATCAACCAATTTATATGGAAGAACCTGCTGTAGCTCATATTGATGGTTTTGTCTCTGACAAAGAAGTGATTCTAGAAATAGAATCATCCCATGCTTCAGAACAAGAAATTGAATAGACAACAAGGACAAAGAAGTTGTTATAGATCTAATAAATGAAGCTGAAGATTGGGAAACATATATGACCAGCCATTAATCCATAGGCAACAACACAGATGTAGAAATGAAAGATGTCATTTCTAAAAACTATAGATACATCATCAATATTGATAAAGTTATTGATCCCTATGATGCTATATATACCTAGTGTAACACATTGAAAAATTTCTATGGTACTAGGAGCTCTGATTGGTCTGATTCTAATAATGTTAGTTTAAATATGTATAAAAAAAAAGATTTATATCTTTACACACAAAAAGGCTTTATTTAATTCTTTTGTTTTGCATGTGGGTCCTCCAAAGAAAATTTTCTATCTTTTTAAGTCTATTATACGTGGAGCAGTAAAGACATGTTTACTTTTAGAATTTTGTCTTTACTTTTAGAATTTTACTAATATTAAAAAAAATATAGTTTATAGATTTTATTACTTTTAGAGCTTTACTTTTATATAATTTTCTTTAAAATTATAGTAATAAAATAGTTATAGATTTATTTTTGTCTTAACTAAATAATTTCTTAAAAGCAGAAAAAAAAATATAAATATGGACACATATTTATATAATTAAAGCAATTTAATCCCACATTCCCTATAATATAAATAATATAAGTATGAATGTGTTTATTTGAACAATTTATCTATTCGGACGATGACAAGGAAATATAGCCACCAAGATGAAATTATAATCTGTTGATGTAACCGAACTTCACAACATAAAATTCAACTCTATTATTACAAAAGAATACCCATAAAACTCGGAACTATTTTCAAATTTCTTCTCATTCCATCCCATCCTGCTACAACTAAAGATAAATATCAAATTTATACAAAAACAAAAATTACCATTTTTTGGCAGATTTTCACAACTTTCTAAAATTGTCATTTTTGGTAACTTCGCATCCTTATCTGTATGACCAGGAAAGTTTCCAAATATTTGAAACTTACTAAAAAATGACTAATTGTCAACTTTCTAATCTAATTGCAAGTAAATCTAGGAAAATATTTAGAAAAAAATAACTAGGAAAATCTTGAAAAAAACCTCATTTGGAGGCCCTAGATGATTGAATAAGGTGCCAAAAAAGTGTCAAAATGGTGACCTACCGAATTTACCAATTTAGTAGGCTTTTTATTAAACTCTTCAAGACGCATCTGCCCACCAAATTTTAGCTCCAACGGACCTCCGGGTCAAAAGTTATGACCTCCAGGTCAAAAGTTATGACCTCCAGAAGTTCCTGCATCATCTGCGCAAATCCGTCATGCCACACATATGCTCAACTAGATAATGCCGTAAGTATGCCACAAAACTAATAATCATGCAAGATAAAATGAAGCTATATGGTCTACGTGGTGTGTGTGCTACATCGAGTTCCGTTCTTTCAATTCTTGCCAAGTGGTTAGACACCTCTACCTCAGTCATGTTCTCGTCTTCAATGAGTACCTGCGCTCAGTCGCACTCCAAATCACATTAATAGGTTAGTCCTTAAAATCCATAGCTGAAGCAACATAATTCAATCATAATAACTAGGTATTCATCAATCACAACCATTTTACCTGTTAGGGTTACACATTTAAACCATGAAGTAAAACCATAGAAATAATAACCAATACTAAAACAAGTCACAAAGTTCGAGACGTGACATGTTGTTACCTTCTTTCATCTTCAAATTGACCAATTTCTTCAACAAGAAAACTCTATTTGTTGTTGAGGCCCTTTCATACATATCACACAACTTATCCCATATTTGTTTTGCTATTGTTTCTATGGGAACATTGAAAAGGACATTGCTGGACAGTGAAAGAATGATAGTTGCAGCTGCCTTTTGGTCCAAAACATCCCAGTCATCATCTGACATGTTCTCTGACTTCTTTGTCTTCCCTTTAAACGCAATAGCGAGGTCCTCCTGAATCAACAAGGCACAAATTTGAAGCTTCCACAAACCGAAGTTTTCTCCTGAAAATTTTTTGATCTTCCATTTATCTGCCTCTTCCATCTTTTTAAAAATTCATCACAAATTCCCAAACAGCTCCTTCACCGAGCTCTCATACCAATTGTTAAATAATGAGAGCAGATAAACAATTTAAAAAATCAGAAGAAAATAACACACAAGACACGAATTTACGTGGTTCACCAAAACTGGCTAGTCCACGAGAGTGGGACAAAATCTTTTTATTAATTGTCACAGCAGTGTACATAGTTTTCATCATCATTACAATGAGCAAGTGAATATTTTTGTAGCCTGCACAAATGACTTTTCAAGGAGGCAGCAGAAGGTGAGGAGTCACCATTGGACTTCACTTACAACAAGTAGAAGCATGAGCGACGAATCAAGGGCAAGAAATCCCTCTACCGAACCATCCATGATAGAGGAAAGATCCTGCACCAACGCTTTAACCACAGATCCCATTCTCCCACTCTCCATTTTTTAGTTATGTTAGAATTATTGTTGAAGTTACCTATAATAAAACATACTGCAATATACTTTGTTCAGAATATAATTGAATTGTATGACAATACAAAATGCCCTCACAAAATAGAATTGTATGACAAAATGACTTTACCATCATTGAAGCATTTAGGAACAAGCTAAACTCAAATATTAGGGGTAGCCCCACCAATTTTTCATAACCATTATAGAACTTTGTGAAAACTTTACTTGTAAATTGCTTAGTCTTGAAATGTGAAACTTGTATCTCTAACTTGGTATGTATATTTCATTTTGTTGTTCATAAATTTAAAAATGTATAATAATTTTATAAAATATCTTAATACATCTACATGTAAATATCTTGTGAACTATTTGATTACAAACCGACTAGATCTCCTAGCTCTTTGTATTTTGATACAATTGTAGAGTCAAAACCATTGCCCTTGTCCACCTATACTTGTTATTGTTCTCTATATCTTATGTTTTTTTGAAAGATACACATGTAGGATACTGAATTATTAGACATATGAATGGTTGTATCATCCATTGTTAAATGCTTTTATATTGTTGTTTAACCGTTGTTAATTTTAATGATGGATAAACATTTGTAAGAACAAGTGTTTATTGTTCATATCCCTGCTTACCTCAAGGTTTTGTAAACATCTCTTCTCCTTCTACTACCTAGACCAATCCTCTTCTCCTCTCATGTGCAATGCTCAGAAAAACACCTGACACTAGAGATCAGTCTTCACAATAATAATTTTTGCTGCGGAAGGGGGCATCTCAGTGAACCACACTTATCTGGGTGGGAATTTTTAGTTGATTAGCAATGCGGGACATGAATTCAATTTATAAAAAAATATTATTTGGTTCATTGATGGAAATTCCTCGCTAACAGTTTCTGCTGAGTAGAAAAGTTAATGTTGGCAATTGTGGTTTCAAACGTGGTCAAAGCCAAAATGTCAACAACAAAAGAAAGATCGATTAGACAGAGTTTGGCAGACACCCTTAGAGATAAATGTTGATGCCATGTGATGATTAAGTGCGACCATATTGGCTTGCTAAAAAGATGACATGTTTTTCTGCAAAACTATTCGTCCACAATAGCTTGCGTGTCAGGAATGGTGGTGGTAGTTTAAGTGTGTATTGTCTGGATTTTATATACTCGACTTCATAGAATCCATGAACAGAGAACCTTTTTGATGCACGGTGCTACTTGCAGTTAAAGGCAAGAAAATAGATTCTGATTTTTCAATTGCAGATTCACTACTTTCACAGACCTCAAGTTTGTTTGCTTTTTTTTGTTTTGTTTTGTTTATGACTCATTGATGGCTGAGAAATTATAGCTACACATATTTTTTTTCCTTTGCACAATTGCTAACATGGTGATGTGTATGCAACTTTATGATGTCCTAGTCAAGTGTTTCTATGTATGGTAAAGATGTACCCAGGGGCTAAATTTCATGGCATATGGTTATATTTGGGCATTTTTGTCATAAAATACAATTAAACTTTAAAAAGATTGTATCACACGAAAGGAGAGATTTTAGACAGATTGTCAAAATTTATATAGGATATGCTGACATATATATTTATTTTTTATATAATTTTATTTATACTAAGACATGTCTTAGTATTTCAAAAGCACTTTTGAATGGATAACCATCATAAAAAAATTTCTTGACACGCAGGGTTGACCCTAAAATTTAGGCCCTGGTCATGTACCTGTCAATGAACTACACAATGGCTGAATTTTGCACTTATCCCCTTTATGCTTTCTAAACTTGTCTTTTAAAATAAGATACACATTTACCATTTTTTAATGTCTTGGGTTACTTTATTTAAATATTACACTCTTTAATAGTCAAACAATCAATAGCAATTTAACATCTTATTATTACCAAAAAAGTGATAAATAGTTGTTTTATTTTTATTGGTCAAAATTTACCTTTGACCATTGAATTGAGTGGGGGTTAAGAATAGCCCTATGAAGTTGGTTATATGGGATTGATCAACTATACCCTTAAGAGCAAGAGGTTCCAAGTTCAAACTATGACCAAAAATTTAATTAGCTTCAAATTAAAAAATATGAGCATAAATGAAATTTTTCTTTTTATATAGGTGCGTCTTTTGTCCATACTATCTAGTGATCATGTACATTTCCCTATCATGGAACTTGATAACACAAGTAATCAATGATTTTCCCATGGAACAATTCACCGTTCTACAACAACTACTTAATGTACATTTATTCAATTTCCATAGAATTTTTGTGTACAAGTTAAAATATATTTTCTTACAAGATCATTATCATCAAATGATATATCAAATTCTTCTAGATGTGTTTTAGACTAAATTCTTTATAAGTCTCATATAGGATTTCTAAAGTAGTTGTTGATGGCCTTCTAGACTTCTCAACACTAGCAAATGTAATGAACAATCTTGATATCCCTAGCTGATGAATCATGCCAAATACCAATTTATTTAGGTATTGTAGGTATATCAGGTAAGATAGATTTAAAATAAAACCTTTATATCCACATCTAAGTTCATTTTGTATTAATTACATTCACAACAATTTTATGTCCTTTAAGCTAACCAATTCTAATCCTCACCTACACACTACTTGCAACTTGTTCAATGATTATTCTTATTGTTTTGAAGAACAAATGAGTTGAGTGGTATATAAACTACTAGTATAAATGAAAAGCTCCCATTTTTCAACTTATGATATGAAACGACTTGTTCTAATATCATCATCACAAGGATTCCCAAAGATGAGTGTTGGAAAGTGCCAATTCTTCTACATGTTTGCCGTTAAACATCTTAAGAGGATGGTTTCTTTCACCTAAAGCTATAGTAATATTTTTTTGGTCAATATCATAAATAGATTTGAGATCTACAAAAGTCATGTATCAAGTTATAACCTAGCAACCCATCTTTAGAGTTATCCTAATGATTTAATCTATAGTCATCATGAGGAGAGGGCCACACAATATGTTTTTAGTGCCCAAGCCACTATGAGTAGTAATAGAAAGCAATGGTTTTCAAGCACAATCTATTTCAACTTTTGCATGGAGTAAAATTTTCATAAACATAGATTTAATAGATTTTTTTAATGCTCTCATAATAATGCGAGTACAAACTTTACCGTCCTAATAAGAAATTTTTGTATTTGAAATACCTTTTAAATGCCATGATAACCGTTAATCTTTTCATTTGTAGATCATAGTAATACTTGTTTTGTTTTTTTAGTATTAACTAGTATTAATTATTGGGCTAGACAAGACACCCTAAAGTATCTTCTATCCCATATTTACAATCAACTATTATTTTAAGTGCAATAGACATCTCTTCAAAATCAATAAGCATTATTATAAGTAATAAATTTTTATTGAACTTATAGGTTTTCAAGTCTTAGAGAAAATATACCATTTTTACAAACACCATGTTATGGAGTAAAAAGTTTCCCTATGCCTTTTTATCTCCTTGTTTAGCTCCTAGGTCCCTGTGTTTACACTTTGCAAGTTAAATACAAATCCCAGAGCAATTTCCCCTGAAACCCATGTCAAATGGGGACTAGGGGTCCATTCTAAATCTTAATAATGACCAAATTAAGGCCTTGAGACTTGGGCACCCACACCCAAGTCCAACCTAATTTTTTGGAATTAAATTTAATGCATGTCCGCTTGGGCCCTCTCAAAAGTTTCCCCCTTGTTGTCTCTCTTGATTTAATTTATGAATGTTAGCGGGAAAGCATATTTGAATAGGTTTATGTCTTCATTTTAAGTTAAGATGGATAACATGAACTTGTGATATTGAGAAAAGAGCATTCAAAGCCTTCATTGTGTTTTAGAGTAGAATTTTGTTTGTTTGTTACAGATTTAGCTTCATCAATCCATCTCATCATTGTGTGAAAGATCTTCATCTTCGTGAGGGCTTCACCTCTAAGGTGACATCAATTTTTGTTTCAATCATTTCATTTCATCATTGGATTTTTCCTCTTCCCTCCTTGGAAACACACTTTATCTAACAAAGGTGTTGGAAGACTTGAATGTCCTTCTGGGGCTTGACCGAGGCAAGCTCCTAAATAGCACAACCCCCAAACCCCACTCTTTATGTTTGTAGGTTATAGGTGTGGGAGTTGGAAAAGTACAAGTGTAGAGAAGTAGTTTGAAGGATAAGGATTCATGATCTTGAAGAATCTTGTTGATATTCCTCCCTCTTGAACTAGGGCACTTGCCCCGTAGTCCTCCCAATAAATTTGGTACAGAACTCAGAAGCATGATACAGTCTACAACATCTCTCTATTTGGGATCTCCAAAAATTCTACCCTATTAGACTTGGGTGCTTGCCCCATAGTCCACAAAGTTCTCATTTTTGGAAACTCAACTTCTGGTATGTTTATGATCCTTCCTAAGTATCACCCAATCTGATTTTCTGTAGCATTCTATCTGTTTGTACCTGATTGCACTATAATTAGGGTTTGAGGCTTATTTGATCTAGGGTTTGGTAAATCTCTCAATCTAATATATTCTTTCCCTATCATTCTTGAGCACAAAACCTGTAGCTAAGTCCTCATCCATCTGTAGTGACTTGGCTCGGTTCTTGGACCCTCGAATGTTATTGTGAAAAGAGGGTTTGATTTGATAGACTTTAACATCATTTCCCCTCTTCTCCTTTTTCACATATAGCATTTTGGTGAACCCGGAACAATGAGCATTTTGCATCTTTTTGAGTGTTGTAATCAGTCATTGCATTCATTCATATCATATTTACTACCTCGCATTGGAAAATCTTATATACATTTAAAAAAAAAAAAAAGTGTATACGCCTAAAAATGACACAAATCATCCTAAATAAATATTCTAAATATTTATTCCCTTCTTCTATTAATTAAATAAATATTCTAAATTTATTTAATCGATTCACTGTTCCATAATTAAATAAATTCAATTTATTTAATTAAAATCCTTCCATTTGTCCTTCACAATTAAATAATCATAAATTATTTAATTAATCCTATTTCCTCTATCCTAAAGTTCTAAATTCAAAATTCCATGTCACCTTTCCACCTCACCTTGTCCACCTCATCAGGTTGCACATGTAATTAAATATATTTAATATTTAATTATCTTATTTTCCCTCACCCACATGGCCTATTTCTTCTCCAATCAGAGGTCAGTTAACCAATCAATCAAGTCTGTTAACTAACCTGTCAGTTGAGTCAAATCCTCAATCAATCCAGTCAGTTCCACAATCCACTCTTCTAACTGATCAATCAATTCTGTTAACAGACCAGTCAATGGAGTTAACTCTCCAATCAGTTTTGTCACATCCCACCTTTCATGATGGAGCTGGGACACTTGTCACATTTCCACTGGTTGCACATTCCTCAACCATCCTCAACCGTTGATCTTCATATCTTCTCTCAACCGTTGATTCCTATTCCTCCAGGTCTATAAATGAAGCTTCATCCCTTCATTCTAATCATCCAGGCTTTTGACATCGTTACTCTGCAGAAATATCACCAGCGCGCCTTTGGCACCCATTTGTCATCCACAAGCTTGAGATCACCATTGTTGCATTGGAGCTCACCTTCATTGCATACCACACCATAGCCGTTCACCATCGACTTCCTCCAACAGCTTTTAAAAGATTGCACTCTCTGAGGGCTCATCTCATCTGCGAAAGGACGATTCGTGATAGGCGAACAACAGAAGTTTCGAAACGGAAGAGGTTTGCTGTGTTTGTTCATTGCTTTGTTCATTTGAATCTTCTTTGTTTCTCTATTCTGTTGATGTTTGGGTCTTCTGTTATTCATTTGATTGATGCACTATTTTACCCTCACATTTTTGGCGCCCACCGTGGGGCCGTTGCCCCTTTATTTTACCGTTTTTGAGCTTTTTTGAAGGCAGGTTCCGTACAGACCCCGCAGAGTCACGCACAGGTTCTTTCGGCGCATCTGTTCATTTTTACGGCGCTTTTGAAGACTGTTACGGTGCTTTTGTAAAACTGCGAATTTGTTGACTGTAACGGCGCTTTTATAGACTGTTGCTGCGCTTTTGTTGAAACTGCGCATTTGTTGATTTTTGCTGCGCTTTCATATAATATTGCTGCGCATACGTTAAAACGGCGCATCTGTTGTCTGTTACGACGCTTCTGACGACTGTTGCTGCGCATACGTTAAAACTGCGCATCTGTTCATTTTAACGGCGCATCTGTTCATTTTTACGGCGCATTCGTTAATGTTGCGCTTCTGTTGATCACTTCTGCGCATCTGATCACTGAAGCTGCGCATTTGTAACTGGCTCAGGTTTTGGTACTTTTCTAGGGTATTTTGCTAACGCTAACCCTTTTGCAGGTGTTTGCTGGAGCGGTTTTGCAGGTTAGGCTCGGGTTCAGTTACATGTAGTTGCATCTAACTAGCTCACCTTTCATTTTCTGGGAAAGAGTAAAATGGCTGTTCGTTACAAATCTTCATCTAGTCTTAATTAGGGAGGAAGTAAACTGGTTTATTTCATGCTTGCATTGCAAACAAACTTCCAAGTTATTGCTATCTAAGACTTAAAATTGAACTCACAACTGCATTCTGAAGTTAAAATGAACCATTGCTATATCGTGAGACCTGAATTTCAAAGTTAACAATCTCGTGCAACGTGGACTTAAAATTGAACTCACA
This sequence comes from Cunninghamia lanceolata, assembly GCA_027924645.1. NCBI lineage: Eukaryota > Viridiplantae > Streptophyta > Pinopsida > Cupressales > Cupressaceae > Cunninghamia > Cunninghamia lanceolata. The sequence continues at coordinate 7,913,429 of BSBN01001435.1, forward strand.
ACTGCATTCTGGAGTTAAAATGAACCATTGCTATATCGTGAGACCTGAATTTCAAAGTTAACAATCTCGCGCAACGTGGATTTAAAATTGAACTCACAACTGCTTTCTGGGACTTAAAATTGAACCACTGCAATATTGCTGAAATCACTTCAAGGTTTTGTTTGACTAGCTTAGCCCATTTAGTTTTTATCTTTTTAACTAGGGTGGATTATTCAGTGTATTTTGTGCTTGCGAATGACAATAGGCTTATGCTCTCCCCTCTTCTGGGTGATCAGAGTGCCAGACTTGTCATTCTACTTGTTTAACCTTTAGGAGGGGCCTGCCCTTGGATGCACGCTTGTCCAAGCGGGAACGACCCTGAGTGGTAACAGGCTAACGCCAAGCCCTACCGAGCCACTTAAAATAAATTGTGCTTGAGGTGAAAACCTCCTGCAACGAGTGCTGTTATGTTACACCGACGGCCAACCTCCCCCAAAACCCTCTCAGGCGCAACCCTGTGAGGCTAGGAGACTCCATAACGGAGAGTAGCGCCGCCGCACGTGTAACCACTTGAACGGTTGCCCGAATTACAAACCTCTTGTTTTAGTGGCCCAAATCCTTTATAATCCATTTCTCTCCTAGGATTTTGTACTTGCTTTTGTCCAAAATAGAGTCGAAAAACTACAAAAACAATGAAAAACTACAAAACATTCTTTGTGCTTGCTGTGTTTTCTTGCTAAATTAATTCATAAAATCAGATCAGGAAGACTTATTCCAGCCAAAAAATACCCAAAAACAGAGAAAAATTCCAAAAATTTGCCCAAAAATACCAGAACTGCGCATATATCCATTTCTGCGGCGCATATACAGCGACTTACTGCGCTTTTGTACCGACTTACGGTGCTTTTGTACTTTCTGCTGCGCATATACTCTGTTCTGCTGCGCTTTTACAGCGACTTGCTGCGCATATACGCCGACCTGCTGCGCATATACTTTTCTGCTGCGCATTTGCATACTGTTACCGCGCATACATACCTCACCAGAGCGGCACTTATACAACGACTTACTGCGCATTTACCTATTCTTGCTGCGCATCTGTTTCTGCGCATGTGTGACAGTGAGCATCTGCTCTATTTTTGAGAAATTTTTGTCAGCTGTTCGGAGTACCCATTTCAGCCTAGTTCCATTTTCCAAGGTCAGAATCAACCTTGCAGTCAACTTTCATCCATTTCACCCGTTTATCTCTCTTTCGACGGTCGTCCCCGTCGCCTTCTGTCCTGGTCACTCTTACCCCATCGTCATTCTGTCCCATACCGAGTCGACATAGGTCCTTCTTTAGTGAGTTCACGTAAGCCTAGTAGGTCACAGTACCTTTTGCTAGTAGTCTTGTTGAACGACTCAGCCCTACACAGTGAGACTGGTATCGACTACCCTTGCTAGTGGCTGGAGTCTTGTGTCAACCGTCTTACCTGAAGTCATTGAGCGAGAGAACCCTTTGTCCAAGTCTTGTCCTAGATATCCCATTCATTACAGTCTTAGTCGGCACCTTGCCAAAATTTCTAATCCTTGTCCATTTCGTCCCACCCCACCTTGCATGGTTCTTACTCGATCCCAGTACAACAAGCTAACTGAAATGGCCGACCCTTCCGATCACATCGCCCCACCACGCGATGATGATGAAGAATTTTCTCGTGAAGAATTAGTGGCACACATGCAAGATAGCAAATTCCAACGCCTAGTGGAGCGAGTACTCCTTGAGGATCCCACCAAATATTTCCATCATCTTGCTAGTCTCGGACTCAAACTCCCCGCAGACTTTGACATTAGCTCCATCATGGAAAATGCAGACAATGAACATGAGAGGGACACAAATGACACAGTCCCAAAGGCACATGAGAGAGGCACAAATGACACGGTCCCCCAGGCCAATGAAAGCGGAAAACAACACATAGATCAAAATGCTCCTATAGCGGATGTGAGACAACAAATTGAGAGTCTCCAGCGAGAAATCTCCAACCTTAAGATCGGCACCAGTTCCAAGAACTACTCCTTGGAAGATATAGCACCATACCCCTTTGACAGAAGTGTGGTCATGAAACCTTTCCCCTTTCAGTTCGGAATCCCGAAATTTGACAAATACAAAGGGAAGGGGGATCCTAGAGATCATATCAGGGAATTCACTGCAGCATGTTTAGAAGTAGCTCACAACAAGACCTACTTAATGAGACTATTCCCAAGATCTTTAGGGGGTCAGGCTATGGAGTGGTTCTCGCGTCTTCCACCTGGAATCAAAACTTTTGATGAACTTGTCAATAAATTCATAACGCACTTCTCTTACAACATAGAACACGAAGTATCTATGCTCGACCTATGCAACACCAAACAAAAAGGTGGAGAGTCTTTCGCCACCTTCTTACAACGATGGCGACAGCTAGCTAGCAAGTGTTCTTACGACATGCCTGAGAAACAACTATTGGAAATGTTTGTCCACAATTTGAATCTCGATCTTAGCTATCAAATTCAGGTACAATGCCCTACCTCATTCACCAAAGTCATCGAAATGGGGCTATTCATTGAGAAAGCTATGATCGCTAAAGGAACTCTCAAGCTCTATAAGGACACGCCTCCTTCCAATTACACAACTGACAAGTCAAAGTTTTGGACCAAGAACAAGAATGTGGTCAACGATGGAGTAGTGGATGCCAAGGCAGCAGCCCCTAAACAACAACCCATATTCACTCTTAAGGAAGAAGCAAATAACGGTGCACTCAACAAGCCACCCCCTCGGGAATCTAGACCTTGGTTCAATTCGAACCCAAGGAGAAAATTCACGCCGTTAGGAGAATCTCAAGAGTCTGCTCTCAGGAAGTTGTTGGCTAACAATGAAATTTCTCTACCGCCAACAAGTGACTACGAGCCTATAGTCAAACCTCCCTATTGGAAGGACACAGACTATTGTGAGTATCATCGAGGAAGGGGGCACACAACCAATAATTGCATCCGTCTTAAGAACGTCATACAAGATATACTGGACCAAAATCAGGGAGGAACACAACAGCATACCTCCAATGAATCTCATGTGGCCTACCGAGATCCTCTCCTAAACCACAACCGGCCATATAACAACAATCACAACGGCGGCCACAACAACAATGGTTACAACCACAACAATGGTCACAATGGAAACAACTCCAATGGTCATAACAATAATGACAACAATCGTAACAGGCCAAACCAGAACAGTGGGTCGAGTAATGCTAACTATGCAGGCGTTCCCTTTGAGTACACCATTAACTGCATTTCTGAGCATGTTCCACAAGTCAACGTCATATCCCCCAACCAACGACTAGAACCTAACGGAACTGGTTGTAGTATCATTACCCGCAGTGGTAGAGTCACGATCAACACCACTCCTCCAAGGTCGTCGCCATCTCCGTCCAACCCCCGCCCATATAATGTCATCGACCAATTGCAAAAGACTCCGGCTCATATTTCTATATTGGAGCTCCTGCGTCTATCTCCTTCTCATAAGGAGATTCTTGAGAAAGCCTTAGTGGAGACTACTGTCCCCACTAACCTAGCCCAAGAAAAGTTTCAAACCATGGTGGGTAATTTGACATCCTCCCCTTCCATATCATTCACAGAACAAGATGACCTTTCCATGTCTCAACCCCACAACACTCCTCTACACATTGTCGCATTCGTACACAGGCACCGCATCAAGCGGGTTCTCATTGATGGGGGCGCCGGTTTGAATATTTGTACTTTGAAGCTGGTCCTTGCATTGGGGTTCTCTGAACAGGCAGTGGATCCGCGGAGAAAGATTACCATAAAGGCCTATGACGAGGAGGAGCGCACCACGAAGGGCACGGTTGTCCTACCCATTCAAGTGGGACCGGTTATTAAAGATGTGGTGTGCCAAGTCCTTGATCGGGAGCTTGCTTACAATATTCTACTAGGGAGACCATGGATCCATGCCATGAAAGCTGTCCCCTCCACCTACCATCAATGCATAAAGTTCCCACACGATGGCAAGCAGGTCACCATACACGGCGACCCCGACCCCTACCAGCATTGCAACTCATTCCAAGCCAAACCGGAATGTGTCATTCCCAACAACCGAGCCCATATCTCCCCTACTCCGCCACAAGACCATACTGCTGAAGCTTCCTCTTCACAGCCCAAACCAATGAAAATCACCATAAAAGAAAATGGCGTGGGGGAATACCAGATTGAGCACAGCCTCAACCTTGCAAAAATGCCCTTGTCTCCTCGCTCCTTTGGCCAGCCCAAACATCAACCCAGGCATTTTCCAAAGCCCTCTGCTCCTCCTACAACTCCCGCAAACCCCTTTGTAAAATGGGGGACCTTATCCGATGAATCAGAGGAGCGAGATCTCTTACAATGGCTCTATGCCGAAGAAGAAAACACATCCCAAGATCCACCCAGACTCCCTACAGAGCTCTATGGGCGAGGTGAAACCATCTTGCATAGGATGGGATATGAAGGACAAGGCCCTATCGGCCTCAGAAAAGAGGGGATCATCGAACCTATACAACCCTCTTCCTCCTCTTCGGCTAGAAACACGACTGGCCTAGGCTACAAAGGTAAAGGTAAAGCCAAAGAAAATGCCTGCCTAGTGGAGACAATTCAAACACTCCAAGGGGATAGTGACGCAGATTCAGATGATTCCAATTAGTATGAATGGGACGAGCTGACAGAACACTCCTACGATGACAAGGAGATTGATACCATCCAAACCCTTAGCCCATATCATGAGAGACAAACGCAACGGGACAGACCACTGGAGTCTGATTTGCCCCTCCCTGAAGTTATGGCTTTCGGGGAAAGTATCGATTCCATTGCGATAAACAACCTGGAAGAAAGTACCACCCAGAACACTACCCCCACCTGTGCTCCTAGTATTTCCATCCACACTATCAACGAATCAGGTCTTTCATCCGACTCCCTTCCCCTCTTACACCCTGAGCTTATTGACTGGGACCTGAAAGGGACCCCTCAATTAGATGTGTTCCAGAACGATGATGCCTACATTGACTATATGGGACTTCGAGATCATTTACCAAAAGGAGATCATAAAGCCGGTTTCACTATCGAACTCAATACTGTAGCATACTTTGGGGAGGGTGCCAAGCCTTCTAGTCGCAAGAATGTAAAGATCAAAAAGGGATCTGACGGTGAAAACCGCCATGCGGCAGTGTCAGATCATAAAACAGTAAAAAGAAAGGACGTATCTGAAGGTGAAAACCCAACTGTGGCACCTGACGATGGATTGCTTGACACCCTCCCAAGTGACATGTATCAAGAAAGGTCACAGATCGTGGTAGAGCCAACAGAGCCAGTGAACATTGGATCTGAAGAGCAGCCTAAGATAATCCACTTTGCAAAATCTCTCACGCCACCTGAGAAAACCAGGTTTATACCATTCTTTAAAAAGAAGAGAGGCAGTTTTGCTTGGTCATATGCCGACATGCCAGGTTTGGACCCAAACCTGATTCTACACCACTTGCCATTGGATCCAGGGGTGAAACCCGTAAAGCAAAAACTGAGAAAAATGCATCCCCATATTGCCCTCCTGGTCAAGGAAGAACTCAAGAAATTGTTAGACGTGGGGTTCATCAGGGCCATTGATTACCCCGAATGGATATCAAACATCGTACCAGTGTCTAAACCAGATGGCAGGGTTCGACTATGCAATGATTTTAGAGACTTAAACAAAGCATGCCGCAAGGATGACTTTCCCTTGCCTAACATCGATATCATAGTCGACCTCACGGCGGGACATACAATGTTGTCACTTATGGATGGATTCTCAGGGTACAACCAGATCAAAATAGCACCAGAGGATCAGCACAAAACCGCTTTCACTTGTCCATGGGGTACCTTTTGCTGGAATGTCATGCCGTTTGGGCTGAAAAATGCAGGTGCTACATACCAGCGGGCCATGACAACTATATTCCACGACATGATGCATGTGACCATGGAAGATTATGTTGACGACATCTTGGCAAAATCACTCACCAGGGACTCACACCTGGACACATTAGAGAAAGTCTTCCAACGGCTGGACCAATTCCAAGTAAAATTGAACCCGAAGAAATGTGTGTTTGGGGTCACATCAGGCAAGCTGCTAGGCTTCATCGTGTCAGCAAACGGCATAGAGGTAGACCCGGCCAAGGTCAAGGCAATCATGGACATGCCTCCGCCCAAAACTCTAACACAGTTGAGATCCTTACAGGGCAAGCTACAGGCCATCCGCAGGTTCATCTCACAGTTGGCCGACAAGTGCCATCCTTTCAGCCACCTTCTACATAAGAACGTTCCATTTAAATGGGATGAGCAATGCGAAGAGGCATTCAACAAGCTCAAGGAGTACCTCATGAATCCTCCTATACTCATGCCTCCGATCCAAGGAAAACCTTTGATCCTCTACATATCCGCTACACCTACTGCTCTTGGGGCTCTCCTAGCGCAGCAAGACTATGAGAACAAGGAAAGAGCTGTGTACTACATCAGTCGAACCTTAGTGGGCTACGAGCTGCAGTACTCACAGGTGGAACGTTCATGCCTTGCGGTGGTTTTTGCCTCACAAAAACTCTGACACTACATGTTGGCACATCCTGTCAAACTCATTGCCAAGATCAACCCACTAAAATATCTTCTCAGCAAGGCAGCTCTCACAGGACGACTAGCCAAATGGGTTATGCTTCTTAGCGAATATGATATAGAGTATGTGGATAGAAAAGCCATCAAGGGGCAAATCATCGCAGACCAACTAGCGGAGGCACCATTACAGGACACTTCACCAATGCAGTTTGAGTTCCCCGATGAATCTCTATTCACTCTGTCCACATCTCCTTGGAAACTCTACTTCGACGGGTCTTACACCAACCATGGATCGGGGGCAGGTATCTTGTTTATCACTACCCAAGGTGACACAATTCCAAAGTCCTACAGGTTGCTATTTCCATGCACTAACAATATAGCAGAGTATGAGGCTTTGGTAATTGGTCTCAAGATGGCCACTGAGTGGAAAATTCAAGCACTACGTGTCTATGGTGATTCTCAGCTTGTCATAAACCAGGTCAACGACGAGTATCAGACCAAAGATGAGAAGCTCATCCCATACAAGCGAATGGTCGACGATCTCAAAGAACACTTTGGGACCATCTCGTTTGAGCAAATACCCAGGATAGAGAACAAAGCAGCCGACGCAATGGCGACCATAGCCTCTCTTCTTGAGATACCTGAACAGGAGTCACGGTATGAGTTCCTAGTAGAAACAATTCGACAGCCAGCTTATGATCTCCTTGAAACCCATTCCATCTGCCACCTAGTGGGCTCTGATTCACCTTGGTACGGTAAGACCTACACTTACCTCAAGGACAATATCCTTCCTTTGGACCTGTCTTCTAACCAAAAACGAACCTTCATCCGACAAGCCTCCCGTTACACCGTCATCGCCAATACCCTTTACCGACGTGGTCTGGATGATACTTTACTCCGTTGTCTAGAACAGGAAGAATCTATAACTGCCTTGCGAGACGTGCACGAAGGGATCTGCGGAACACACTCCAGCGGTCCTTCCTTAGCTAAGAAACTCATGCGTTTGGGTTATTACTGGCCCAATATGGAAATGGATTCATATCAGTTCGTCAAAAAGTGCAAACAGTGCCAGATACATGGGAACCTGATTCATGCACCTGCTCAGGAGTTGAGACCTCTAACGACACCCTGGCCCTTTTGCCAATGGGGACTAGACCTCGTAGGAAAGATTCATCCGCCTTCTTCCAACGGCCATAAATTCATCATAACCGCTACTGAATACTTTACAAAGTGGATTGAAGCCGTTCCCTTATCAACCGTCACAGGAAAGCAAATTTCCTCTTTCATTCTGAATTACATTATCTGCCGATATGGCATCCCTTCATCCATCATAACGGATAACGGGAGACCTTTCAAAAATTGAGATGTCCAGGAACTTTGTGAACGGTTCAAGATCCAACATCGCTTCTCCACCCCATATTACCCCCAAGGTAACGGCCAAGCTGAGGCATCAAACAAAACCATTCTGAAACTCCTAAAGAAGACTGTCAATGAAGCCAGTCGCGATTGGCACGTCCAGCTCAATCCCGCTCTGTGGGCCTATCGAACCAGCATACGCACTCCCATAGGTGCTACACCCTACGCCCTCGTCTATGGTTCCGAAGCCATCCTTCCTATTGAGGTCGAACTCCCCTCCCTTCGGGTGTCGTTGAAAGGTCTCATATCAGACGAAGAGTACAGAGTCTCCAGACTGCAAGAGCTAGAACTGCTAGAGGAACGACGCCAGAAAGCTTTTGACCATCTCAAAGCCTATCAACAGATGATGTCAAGAAGCTACAACCACAAGGTTAGACCAAGATGCTTCAAAATTGGGGACCTCGTCCTAAAAGAGAACCCTCGCAACCAGCAGGACAGAGAAAAGAAAGGTAAGTTCGAGCCTAACTGGCTTGGACCCTATGTAATTGTAGCAGCTTACGGATCGGGGGCATATCAGTTGGCCACATCAGAAGGTGAGTTGTTTGATGATCCCATCAACAGCATGCACCTTCGCAGGTTCTATACCTAAGAGAACCCCAATGCAAGGGGGCACAATAAAATCAAAAAAATCAAACAAAAAAAAAAAAATCATCAAAAGTTACAAAGAGAAAATACAAAAAAAAAAAAAAAAAAAAAAAATTTGAAAAAAAAATAAAAAAAATAGAAAGCATACAAAAAAAATCGTCCTTTGGTGAAAACCTGGCAAACAGGCGCCTTGGATAGGTAGCCTGATGAAAACCTGGCAATCAGGCGTCATGTTACTTTCTAGCTTCTCGTGCAAATAAAAGCAAGTGATGAAAACCTGGTAAACAGGCATTACTTGTGACAAACCGCATTCTCCATCTTTGGGAATCCAATCACCTTGAGCCCATTCTCTCTCTATTTTCCCCATTCGACCCATATCCATCCCACAGTAAACACTTGACAGTTACCTATCATGGCTTGATACTCAGCTTGTGGCCTTGTCAACCAAGGTTTTATCCCATATCATCTCCTCGAAGTGAGCCTAGCGTAGTGTTTGTCGTCAGTGTCTGTGGTCCGAACCCATGAACTACGTTGCCTCTGCGCCGTCACGTAGGCAAGGCCATTATTCTAATGCGCCCCCGAGGCCTCCATCTCTCCCAAAGTCCCATTTGTCTCCCCTCTTGTCTTCATTCTTGTCGTCTTTCTTCTAGTCCATCCATGGTCCATTAGGGTTTACCCCGAACTACGTTGCCTCTGCGTCGTCACGTAGGCAAGGCCATTTAGCAATGAGCCCCCGAGGCACTAGGTCAGTCCCTTAGGGTCCGTCTTCTCAATAAGGATAGTGCAACCTTCTCGTCAGGTAAGCAAATGCAAGCAAACACCCGCACTTCAAGCAGAAATCCCGACAATGAGCATCTTAACCTATCCAATACAAAGCAAACACCCAAGGTCTTCTAAATGATTTTATGCAAATTAAGGCAAGAAATAAACACTTATCAACACAAATGTGCTTTTGTAGATTGGAACCTAGGGTTAAGTTACAGAGTCTTGATTTTGCTATCATACCTTCCTATGCTACTCGAGGATGACAACAGCTAGAGATGCTATGATGGGGGCATGATTACTTTCTTTGTTTGCTATTTGGGGATTAAACTTTAGTAATGTGAAGCCTTGTCTTAGGACGTGATCGGCAAAAGATCATCGAGGACATCAAAGGTCTAACACGAACGGGGGCAATTCTTGCTTGTTGAAACGCAAGAGGTACTCAGGTCATCTAGATTCAAATTTTGACTAGATGCTTGTATTAACTTGCTCAATCACCCTCCATGTAAGCGATACTCAGGTCATCTTGGTTCAATTATACCTCGGTGCTTGTATTCACTTACAACATTTCAGAAAAGTACCAAAAAAAACACAAAATGCCCAATGATGAAATAAAGCAATCTAAAAGCAAAGCATCCGTCCTATATCCATACACCCATCCATACAATCCTCATTATTCAAACTATGCAGAGTAACGATATCAAGAAAAACTCCTAAGTCATTCTTTCGCAACCATCCCTCTATCCATCATGTCATTCTTCTGTCGATAGAGTACATTTGGACATCACAAAAACAAGGCATATAGGAGCATATCATATCATTCGTAGAAACTAGGCACGCACATGATTAGGTCAGTAGAATGCACCATCCAAGGCATTAAGTCACCAATACATTGCATCACATTTTAATCTTAAAAGCCCAGAAAATCAAACAACATAAGTGCATCACATATATAGTTACATCACCCCATAGTACTCATGTTACAAATGCCTACATTCAAGGCATTGCATCATATAAATATCCAGTAGCATCTCACATATCTATACAACATCATAACATAGAAATCATGTTCCATACACACATCTGCATTAGCTCATTTACACACCACATATACAGCATCATAACATAGAAATCATGTTTCATATACATACATTTGCATCATCACAAGAACATCATATTAACTTTGCATTCATTTGTCACATTAAATCATATAGACATCATATAGCAGCATATCAAAGTATTTCTCATATAACATCATATAAACCATCTAACTATGCAATAGAACCACATCATGCAATAGAAGTAATCATCTCATAAACGCATGCAATAGATACACAAAGCTGCATCATCATCCATACTATCATATACAAAGATGTCCAAATATACAATATCACCATCTCTCTCAAAATCAAAGTGTCATATACAATGTACGTCTAAATAGACAGTGATACATGTCCCAAAATGTACAAATTCTGGTCTCTGCCTACCCCTGCTGCTGTGGGCCACCACTGCCAGCTCCTGACTGCTGAGGTCCCATGACAGATGCCCCTGACTGGGATGGACCTGCTCCGTGGGCCACCCCAGACTGAGTCCTGAAACTCCCTGCCCTCTGGCTCGACGACACGGCACCATGGTACAAGCCTCGGTAGTACTGTGCCTGCTGCTGCGCTCTGGCTAAGTCTGTCTGCGCCTATGCCAACTGCGTCTGCAACTGGCCTACCTGTGCCTGTGCCTGCTGCACCTGCCCAACTAGAAAAGAGCTCGCTGCATCTGTACCCATGGCAGCCACTGCTGTGTCCCTCTCTACTCGGATAAGGCGTACCCGGGCATCGGCCATGTCTCGCTCGCGAGTCAAACCAGCAATCACCGCTGCATCTGTATCTCGCCTCCTCTCCACTCTCCTCAGCTGTGCCTGCAGCTCTCGCACCTGTCCCCTCAGACTGGCTATAGTCCTGTCATGTGCCTCACCCTGCACTGGCCCCTGTGCTGCCTCTGCCTATCCTAGCCCCTGCTGCTGGGGCACTTGCTGCTGGGGCACCTGCTGCTGTGGTACCTGCTGGGGTGGTGGCATCTGTGCCTGCTGCTGTCCCTCCCCCTGTCCTGGCACTGCCTGCCCAGCCCGGTCTATCCTCCTCCGCTGCCTCGGCCTCTCTGCAGCTCGGCCACCCCGTCCTCGTCCTCCTCTAGCGGCCCTCCGCCCTGGGCCAGCCTCCCCCTCCTCCTCCGAATCTGCCTCGTCAATGCGAGGCACCAGCATGCCAGGTCCTGAATATCTCGGGAATGGATGTGCAGTAATCCAATCCTCATACTCCTGTGTAACCCCCGCATCTGCAATCTCTCGCCTCATATCCCATGCCACATAAGGCAACTGCTGGAACTCTGCCAGAGCCTCCTCATAAGAAGCCATCGGCCCCCATCGGACCCTCTCTGCATGTGTCCGTGTAAACATGGCCTGTCCCTGCGGCATGCCCTGTCTCCTGCCGAACTGTCTCAGTACTCGGCCCACCGTCTGCCTCTCCAAGATGTGCCGTGTCCGGCCTCTCCAAGATGTGCCGTGTCCGGCCTATCAACCACCTGGTCTGAAAACAGAAAGGCAGCTCATCTCCCTCATCATCCCAAGGCTCGCAGTCCAGATATGGTTGCCAGACGACCACATCTATCCCATCCAACGTATGCCGCCAATACTCTAGCTTCCCCAGCCTGTGCTGGGAAATCACTCCTGCGTAGCCATAGCTGTACGGCTCTCCCCTCTGCCTAGCAAAGACGCATATCGGCCTGGTCACCGCTATGTGCTCCCACAGCCAAAACTGTAACAGCAACACCCCAGCCGATAGACTCGTGCTGCGGTGGTACACCACCTGATGCATGTCATGGTATAGGTGAGCTAGCACGCAAGGTCCCCACGTGTATCGAGTGCCCTCAGTCACCATCCGCTCCATGATCCTGCCCCATCCAATAGGGAACCCATGCGATCTCCTGTCCGGGCATACAACGCCCGCAATCAGTCCAGCCACAATCCCAGGGAAGTAGTCGTAACAGTCATATATGTCCTGCCAAGGGATGACCTGTCCCACCAGCTCGGGATCGTCAAATACTCGCTGACACTCGGCGAGTCCCGCGTCCCGCTGTGCATCATACTCCACTAACTCGCCTACCACGGGCAAGTGCAGTATCCTATAGACGTCCTCCAACGTCACTGTCATCTCTCCAGTGGGGAAGTGGAAGGTCCCGTCCTCGCTGTGGAATCTCTCCATGGCAGCTGTCAACAGTCCTCGGTTCGCCCGCACCTCGGGCATAAAGCAAACATAATCTAGGCCCATGGCACCAAGCGCCACCCTGTCAGCCTCCGTCAACATATGTCTCTGCAATAGAGGCATAGGGAACGTCTCCCTCGACTGCAATGTCTCTCGTATCTCCTCCTGCATGCACGCAAAGCAAGGCGTCAGTCTCAAGCCGCATATACCATACTCAACATATCTATTGGACTATATCAACTAAACTTAGCATTTCAAATTGATCAAAACAGCACACTACATCTCTCGACTAGATTCCTGCAATCTCGGAGATAGCTCATCGATTCCTGCGTCAAACAGGACACTAATCGAATCAGTTTGGCTAAGTAATTTGCCATCCCAAGCAAATGCGCCACTACAGGTGGTAAATGCGCCATTTCTGGTATATGCGCCGCAACAATCGACATATGCGCCGCAAAAATGCATATGCGCCGCTACAGGCCACATATGCGCTGTTCTAACGCATGCGCCGCATAAAACCACGTATGCGCCGCTAAATTACGGATGCGCCGCAGGAAGTCACATATGCGCAACTTCAGCAAATGCGCTGCTACATTTCACGCATGCGCGGCGAAAATACAAAAGCGCCGCTTAATTACGAAAGCGCCGCCAAAATGAACACATGCGCAGCTTTCACGCATGCGCCGCCGAAACAGGCATATGCGCCGCGAAATCACAAAAGCGCAGCTTCGCGAGGCATATGCGCCGTTCTGCGTTTCGGCGCATTCATTTCACCTATTTTCTACGAGCATTTATGACACCTAAACTCGACCCTAGGAGAATTTTTTCGAAGCACATACCGGGGGTCCTGCCTCTGCTGGCCGCCCGAATCGTCGGACTCGCTCGAATCGGTGCTCCTCGCGTGGAATGTCTACTGCTCTGGCCGCCATGCTGCTCTAGGTTTGCTCTGAGCTCTCCTTCTCCAATCCAGATCAACCAAGTATGCAAATGACTATTCTTGTGGACCCAGCTCCTATTTATAGCCTCCAAACCCTAATTCTGGCTAGGTGATGACTGTGACTACTTCCCGTGTCTATTTTTTCCTCCCGTTTTCTTCCCGCATCCCTGACTGCGTCCCTTTTCCTCCAACCTATCCTAACCCCTTCCTCGTCGTGAGATCGTCCGTCTCCAAAACTTTCACCGTTTTTCCCGTCCAATCTCCCGAGGGGGCATCCTATCGTCATTTAACCTATACCAGGGGCAAACTGGGGCAGGTATCATCATTCAGACTATCAATTTCTTTGAGGCAACGCTGTAAACTGCATTGCATCAAAGAGGGGCAAAATGTATATGCCTAAAAATGACACAAATCATCCTAAATAAATATTCTAAATATTTATTCCCTTCTTCTATTAATTAAATAAATATTCTAAATTTATTTAATCGATTCACTGTTCCATAATTAAATAAATTCAATTTATTTAATTAAAATCCTTCCATTTGTCCTTCACAATTAAATAATCATAAATTATTTAATTAATCCTATTTCCTCTATCCTAAAGTTCTAAATTCAAAATTCCATGTCACCTTTCCACCTCACCTTGTCCACCTCATCAGGTTGCACATGTAATTAAATATATTTAATATTTAATTATCTTATTTTCCCTCACCCACATGGCCTATTTCTTCTCCAATCAGAGGTCAGTTAACCAATCAATCAAGTCTGTTAACTAACCTGTCAGTTGAGTCAAATCCTCAATCAATCCAGTCAGTTCCACAATCCACTCTTCTAACTGATCAATCAATTCTGTTAACAGACCAGTCAATGGAGTTAACTCTCCAATCAGTTTTGTCACATCCCACCTTTCATGATGGAGCTGGGACACTTGTCACATTTCCACTGGTTGCACATTCCTCAACCATCCTCAACCGTTGATCTTCATATCTTCTCTCAACCGTTGATTCCTATTCCTCCGGGTCTATAAATGAAGCTTCATCCCTTCATTCTAATCATCCAGGCTTTTGACATCGTTACTCTACAGAAATATCACCAGCACGCCTTTGGCACCCATTTGTCATCCACAAGCTTGAGATCACCATTGTTGCATTGGAGCTCACCTTCATTGCATACCACACCATAGCCGTTCACCATCGACTTCCTCCAACAGCTTTTAAAAGATTGCACTCTCTGAGGGCTCATCTCATCTGCGAAAGGACGATTCGTGATAGGCGAACAACAGAAGTTTCGAAACGGAAGAGGTTTGCTGTGTTTGTTCATTGCTTTGTTCATTTGAATCTTCTTTGTTTCTCTATTCTGTTGATGTTTGGGTCTTCTGTTATTCATTTGATTGATGCACTATTTTACCCTCACAATAAGTATTATAGGACTCATGATATTTCCACAGTCCATGATAAAATCAAATGTAAGCTTCTAGAAAAATTGTGTAGCTTTTTTTGTATCGACGTTTCAGATCACACTCCGTGATCCATCATCAGGAAGAAAAGAGAGAATGTGAAGAAAAACAAGTATTATAGGCTTGCATTAAGGCATAGTTTTGCATATTTTGTATTGCATATCATAAAAAGATTCAATTTTCTAATATTTGTATCAGATCTGATCCTTATTACACTAATTCATCATTAATTCATATCAAATCCTGCATTTGAAAGTTCCATTTGCTAAGGTTTTTCTTAAAAAGTTACATTTTCATATAACCTAGTCTTTGCAAAAGCTAGGGTTAGTAGTCAAAATCTTATTTTAGATTTTTCTTCTCCTTTAAACACTCATTCAAATATGATTTTGATTTGTAGTGTTGCTTCATTGTGCATCCTTGCATTGACATTTCAAATTTTTCCAATTATACATTGTCTATTTCAACATCAAAGAGTTTTTATACACTTTCTTCAAACTTCTTTAAGAAAACCTTCTTAACCATTCATCTTTCCTTGTTGTATAGTACTATTTCCATCATACTTACTTTGTTTTTCATGAAATCCATGTGTTTTTCTATTTAAAAACCCGATTTCCTCAAACAAGTGCTTTGGTCTGAAATAGTCTTGAACATACATGGCTTCTTGTCACAACACCAATGCTATGGTCCCTCCTTGAGTTTATAAGAAGAGGAAGACTCCTGAACCTAAATTAACATTTATGTGCCACATGATAGAACCATTGGAAACATTGAGGGACCTCTTTACATCACTGCATGTATAAGTGGAAAACCTACAAGAGTGGTCCTTATTGATTTGAATTGTATGACGAATATGATTACTGAAGAGTTCCTCTACATGCATGATTTGATACAAGAATATTATGAGCCCACACATATGATGACTAAGACACATATTGGAGTTTTCTTCCTGGCTATAGGGAAGATTACATTACTGATTAATCTAGCTAAGAAATCCTTGGAACAATCATTTGACATCATGCCAACATCTGACCTATTTCATGTGAAACTAGGCCATCCATGGCTCAAGTCCATGAGAGAGGTCCCCTCTACAATTCATAAATGTTTAAAATTTCCTCACCATGGGAGCATACATTTTTTCCACCATAGTAGATGGCAACCTATGGTCATTCGTGGAAACTTCAACCTAGACTACTTTTGGCCATGACCTATTGAGTCTCCTCAATAAAGACAAGATCATTTATTCCTAGGATATCAAAGATACAAAGCAAAGTTGATAATAAAATTGGCTGGACCTCCTATGGAACAAATCATAAGCAAAGAACAACCTGAATCAAAAGAACCCCCTAGACTGAGAGGTAAGAGAGTCTTTTCCAAGGTTCCTCCTCTGTCATCCTTACAAGGATTGGGAGATACCCATAAAGAACAAAGCATTTCATCACAGAAAACCAATCTTGTACCAGCTTCCTCCTCTAAGATGTCAAAGACCATGGAAAAACATGAAAATCCTTTGGAAAACATCACTAATAAAACAAAAAAAAAAGGCAAGCAAGAGAAAGAAGGAGGAAGAGACAAACCTTAGCCCGACAAGCAACACCTCAACAAGAGAACATTCCATCACCTAATATTGAATCAAACAAGGAAGAGCTAAAACTTGAAGATGAAAAGGGCAAGGATTCAAGTTGGGAAATTGTACCTTATGTATGCATTTCCTCTTACATCTAAGATTGGGAGGAAGATGATTTGCTCGATGGCAACTGCTAGTTTAGTTGTGTAAATAGGTAGGGATTTCTAACCCTTTTTAGCCACCTTTGTTGTAACATCCTTTTTCTCACTTACGTGGCCTCCTCTTATGTGTTGTGATCTCCCGTGTTGTGTTATGTGTTATTTAGGTCTCTTTGGATGACCCTTGATACTCTTGTAAGGTCAAGGATACAAGGAGACCGCCTATGTTGTGACCATTCATCTATCTGTTTCTCCATTCTTCTAGTCTTCTCTCCTCTATTTTATTGTTGTGTGTTGTGCCTTGGGGGCATAGCATTGCAGAGGATGTTTTTTGAGGGCATCATCCTACGTGGTGTTCCTAAGGCACTTGGTTCTCCTCTCTCATTTTTATTGTTTGCATTCTTTAGTGATTCTACCTAGTTGGCGGATGATGAAAAAAAATAAATACTGATTCCACTATCTGTCATTACTTCTCCTTACTATAACGGTCGAGCCTCAACCATCAGTTATGTTCTTTTCCCCTCATTATGTAACTGCCGGACATCGACAAGAAAGCAAACATTGGTTCCTTAGCGACCGAATTACAGAAGCAACATGAAGTTGCAACAAACACCAAAACATAACAAAAAACCCCCAAACTACAAAAATTGAAACAAAATGCAAACCAAAAATTGATGGAGAATGATGCCACTGCATCAGACTCCCCAGGCAGAAAAATTCATGAGCTCCTGCTCATGAGGTCCACGATGGAAACTTTAATTCCACTTTCTTTTTCCTCGCTTTCCAGTTTATTGATTCTGCACTTCCATACTTGCATTGTTGCCTTCGAAGTTTCACTATTTGCATTTGTCAGCTTCTTTATTTATGTTCATACTTCCTCCTTTGATTCTCTTTATTAACGCCAAATTCCCACCATGTTGTCTCCTCTTCACAATCTTCCACTGAAATTTCTCCAAATAAAACAACTTCCTTGTTATGGGTAAAATTAGTTACTGTTGCAATATCAATTGGAACCATTACATCATTTACCTTTTCACCATTTATCTATTCTTTTACTGCAATCTCATTTAAAACTTTGGCACTTTCATTCTCCATTGCATCTACCTTCAGTAAATCTGCACTTCCACTATTCGAACTTAATTGCACATCTAATACAGATTTATCTTCATCTTTTTTTTTAGATTAAAGATAGTCTAATCATATTACCAAAAAAATATATGTGTCGTTACAACTGATGTGGCCAAGATGGCCACCTTTCTAGGATTAATGTCTTATAGCCACTAGCAATATAAAACAAAGTTACATCTTACAAAAATTGGCATCATACACCCTGCCTTTGCTTAATGAGATCAAAATGCTATTCCATCACAAAGTTAGAATTGTATCTGTTGGTACTACACTTCTGCAAGGTAAGAAACTAGTTCATCACAAATTATATCACATTCTGCATCAACACAATCTGGCTTAGGAGTAGCATGGCCCACTCCAGCACTATCCATATATATTATGTCTTCTTCAATTACACTGGGGACAACGTGCAATATGAAGGCTTCCTGAGGCAAAATCTCCTGAGATTTAACAATATTACTTGCTTCAAAAAGGTGCAAATTTTTGAACTGTAATAACATATCTTTCAGCATTGAGTTGAAGGATTGGCTAGCACAGTAAATGTCTAGTTGCATCATTTCAGAGAGAACTAGTTCAGAATCTTGTGATGAGGAAAACCCTTTATCAGCCATCTTGGACAGATTGGCCAACCGATCCTCCACTAAAACAACTACCTGCAAGTAAATATCAATATGTGTGAGTCTACAATTAGATCCAACAAGATTTCTAGGCTTGCCTTGAAAATGATCCTCATTCCTCTTTTTCCACAATATCCACAAAACTTCAGCTGTTAGAAATAACCAAAATAATTTATGTTTATCTTTAAGACCAGATAAATGACCAAATATAATTCCTTTTTTATATTTAGAATCAGATAAAGACCAATTAGGAAGATTGCTAAAAAACATAGTCCAGACCTGAAAAGCAAAAGGATAGTCAAGGAAAATATGATCACAACATTCATGGACATTGCAAAGCCTACAAAGATAACTGTTAAAACCAATTGGCAATTTCTTCAATCCTAATAGCTATCTAAAACATCCTTTTTTCTAGTTCCAAATACTTAGACTGAAATGACAGAAAGCAAACACTAAGGTCACTAAAACTAAGATCACAGTCCCATGCCTTTGCACAATGTTCAAATATTTCATCAGAATCCCCAAGTAACTTATATATCCTTTTGACAACACAACCTGTCAAAATGCCTCCATCTTTCCACTTAAGCCTATTCACCCATTTCAGCACATGCAAGAACCTTGGTTGGGCAGGAATGATTGAGCAAGTAGTCACCAACATAGTATAAGTTCTCTTCTGAGAGTCTTTCAGCCCAAATTCACCTTTTAACATATCCCAACTTTTCATGCCATTAGGACAAAATAATTCTTTGAAAGAAGCCAGGCCCAATTTATGCCACTTAAGTCCAAAACATCCTTGGATGACAGCCAGGGGCTTCCCCTTATAATTTAGGGTCCACCATAAAAAATTATGAAAACCCCACTGTATCAAAGCTTTGTCACTATCAGGTACAGCTAATAGGTGTTTGCAACATTCCCAAGCCCTCCAAATGGAGGCAAAAACAACTGAGCCAAAAGGCTTCACTTTGAAATTCCCAAACAGAAGGTCTAGAGGATGCAAAATTTTCCACCTTGGGGCATCTTTAGGGCAGGCCAATTTAATATTATTCCTCACAAGAACTTTCCAAGGCTCCAGACCCTCCAAAGAGTTTATAATCCATTTTTCCACTAATTCTATCCCATGTATTTTCAAGTCTTTCAATCCTAACCCACCATGATCTCTGCTAGAGCAGCACCATTTCCATTTTACATGATGTTTTCTACCATGCCCTTTGCCATCTGACCATAGGGAAAACCTGATTTCTTTTTGAATGCTTTCAATCTGCAAGTTAGAGAAAAGCCACATGGAAGCATAGTATACAATATATGCAGAAAGAATTTTTTGACATACTTGAAATCTACCAGCAAGAGAAAGGGCTTGCCTGTTCCAACTTTTAAGCTTAACCTCTATTTTTGAGAAAAGCCAACTCCACATTTTCTTGAGGGAGGGATCCAGAGAAAAAGGAATGCCAAGAAACCTGATAATCATTTTTGGACCACCCCATTGCCAATCATCCATTCCAAGACAAACTGGAGGGGAATCAGACCAACCAATAAGGAAGGATTTATTAAAGGAAATCTTTGCTCCTAAGGCTGAACAATAGACCTTCAATCTGTGCTTTAAGTTTTCTAGATTTTCTCTTTCTAATACTAGAAACAAGGCAGTGTCATCGGCAAACTGCATATTGAGCAAGGGATTACCATTTGGGAGTCTGATACCTTCAAATCTTCTTGGTATAAGGTCAGTTCTCAATAAGTAGAACAATGCTTCAGATGCAATTACAAATAGGGTTGGAGCCAAGGGGCATCCTTGCCTAATGGATCTCCCCATTAAAAAAAAGGAGGATAGAGCACCGTTGACTTCAACCTTGGCCGAAGCATCCTTAAAAAGCATTTCTACGATTTTTATACATTCCATTGGAAAGCCAAATGCTTTAAGAATGCAGATTATAAAAGACCATTCTACCCTGTCATAAGCTTTTTCGAAGTCTAACAGTAGGATCCCTGCATTCTGCCCTGTCTCCTTGGCCCAATGTGTGGCTTCCCAGCTAGTAATAAGGTTTTCTAATATGTACCCACCTTTGATAAAGCTAGTTTGGGTTGCATTGATTATTGCAGGTAGCATGTCAACTAGTCTTCTTGCTAACACTTTGGAAATTATCTTATATGAAACATTGAGCAATGTTATAGGCCTCCAATTCCTCAAATTAGATTTATCACCCCCTTGGGTAAAAGTTTAAGTATACCTCTGTTAATATCCTTGCCCAAAGACACTTTACTAATAGTCTCCTGATACACCTCAAACAGATAACCAACAACCCAATCAATATTAGCTTTGTAAAATTCTACTGGTAGCCCATCAAACCCAGGTGATTTGCCATTACTCATGGACAGAATTGCACCTTTGACTTCTTATTTGGATAAGTTCTGTTTCAGATTCTCTGCCATCTCCACATTAATTTTTCTAGGACAGATTAAGGAGCATAACTTCTGAGCCTATGCACAAGCAGCATTATTATCTTCTTCTTTAAAGAGGTTCTCATAGAAATTTTAAAGAGATGCTTAATGTCATCAAGACTTGAAAAGGTAATACCTTCTTCCACAATAGATTCAATGTGTTCTTGCCTAAACTTAATTTTCAAGAGACTAAAGAAATACTTAGAGCCTTTGTCCCCTCCTTGAATCCAATTCAACTTTGCCCTATATTTTGCACTTTGGGCTCTAAGGGTTTCAAACTTCCTAAGATTATGCTTTGTGGCATTCAAGACATGGTTTAACTCTTTATCAAACGAGGATGCTTGTAACTTCAATTCACAGTTCAAAAAATTCCTCTGGAGGTCCCTCTCCTCCTTCCTCCTTTCCATTGCACATTTCTTACCACAAATTTGAAAAATCTCTTGACAGGCCTTAACAATATTAGACCAATAGCTAATGGGATTGTCCTGGGCATGGACTGACTTCATGATTGTTCTTACTGACAAAATGCCTTGCAAACAGTCATCATTTTCTAGCAATCTTATATTCAGTTTAAAGGGACTCATAGTTTTGGGTTTGGAGGCTAAATTATGGTCAATAGGGAAGATATCTGCACAGATCGTGTGGTGATCAGAAAGGGATCTTGGTAAGACTTTGACCGCATTGTCACCTTTAGGGATTTTAAACTGAAAAAAATCTTTGTTTACATACATTCTGTCAAGCCTACAGTAAATTCTTCTGTTACCTACTTGGGCATTGCACCAAGTGAACCAAATTCCATAGCTTTTACTCTTGGCTCCTTCCAAAGGGTCAACCAAACTAAGAGACTTTTTAAAACTGATCCAGAAGTACTTCTCATTCCCTTTCCATCCTGTATTAATACCTCCAACCTTGTCTTCTCTATTTTCCACGATATTGAAGTCTCCTGCAACTATCCATGGAATCTTGGGGAGATGCATAGAAAGCCATTCCCACATATTACCCCTTTCTCTATGATCATTAGAGGCATACAAAGAGCAAATACCAAATTTCTCACCATCCTTTTCAAAGCATGCCCATGCTACCCTAATGCAGAAAGAGAAACTTGATTGGGATAAAAATTTCTCCCAACATGGATTAATAAGGATAGCAGATCCTCCTTTACCCTTATTATGCTTAGTATAAATTTTAAAGGAATCTTTCCATATAAATTTGAGCACATTATCTAGTTGGAAATTGGTGGATTTAATTTCCTGTAACATAAGGAAATCCAAATTCCTATTCTTGTTCACTAAATCCCTAACAATGTACTTTCTGTTTGGGGACTCTAGTCCCCTTACATTCCAGCTAATAAACTTCATATAAAATAGTAGGATTTAGCTACAGACCAATAGTTATTGATCCAACTCCTTGGAGACACCTATTTTGCCAAAGCATTTAGGGAGACTCCCCCCTTTCACCCTTTTACAATCTACCAATTTCCTTTTGACATACTTCCTCTTTTTTCTTTCCTCATCCCCTTTGGGTAGCGTTCTATCTCTTCCACTTCATTCTCTTTTAGGGGAGCCTCTGATTGGGAAGGGAGACCAATCTCCTGAACTAGATCTTGCATTTTTTTGGCTAATAACTCTTCTTTGATTTTCAACATCACAAGCTATTGTGCATTCTTCCTATCAGGGATAACCACAGGGGCTCCCCCATCACTTATTGATAAACCTTTTTCTACAAAGCTGGGAGAAACCTCAGAGGTGTATCTGTTTCATTCTACATAATGATTTCAAAGGGGATGTTTGTTATTATTTTGAAGAATCATACCATGCAAAAAAAGATTCTTGAGAGAGAAATGTGGAATGTAGGAAATGCTTTGTTTAAAGTGTTTCAATGGTCTCCCAAGGCCTCTATGCATGACATTAAATTCTGTTCTGTCCCAAGATGGCTCTTGATTAAAAATGTTCCTATTCAACTATGGGCCTTTCTACCCAAATTGCTTGAATCCTTGGGAAAAGTCTTGAAAGTGGAAGATGCTAAAATGACACTGCCCCATATGGATGCTAGGGTGCTAGTGCCCCTTAAGTCAGGAATAAGTATCCTAGATTGTATTCAGGTGATTCTTGAGAATAAAAGTGTAGAATGTGCAATTGTAGGCCTTAGAGGCTTAAATTCATGTTTCCTGTGTAAATCTGATGGGCACCAAAGGAAAGATTGCCCAATCTTAAAAAAGAAAAAAAATGGCAATCGTTTTGAAACCAATGATCTTCCTAAGAATGACTCTGGGCTGCGAGGAGGTGAGCATAGATCTGTCCCAGCCACTAAGGCAGGAGAGCCTAATCATGTGGTAGCCGAGCCTTTTCTGTGCTCTCAGCCTTCGCAACCTGACCCTGGGTCCTTGGACGGAGCTTTGAGAGAGGTTAGATATAGTATTGAAAAGCTGATCCTTGATGAAATCTCACCAATTGATGGCACTCTTGGTTCCTCAGGTGTGGGTGAAGCTTCTCCTTTCCCCTCTCGTTCTGTTGCTAAACAGAATGTGGTTTTTGGAGAGGCCATTGAGAAAGTAGTGGTGAGCTCTCCTCATGTTCTCCCTAACCCCCTTGAAGCCTCTGAAGCTTTAGATCCTTTGCTACTAGTCTGTCCACTCAATGTTGAGCAAAAGGTTGTTTGGGATTCGGTTCTGGCTGGGGGGAGACCCAATCTCTAGAAGCCTGGTCAAGGTTACCTCCGGGGTTTCTTCATCTTCTTTACAGTTATTATCTTCAACATAAAAAGATTTTTCTTTGTCATTGGACTCTACTTCCCATTGAGTACTATCTTCCATCAAGATATCACGATGATCCAAATTTTCTGTCACTTGGTATTCTTCTTCCTTACTAAAATGTTTGCAATCCTCATCAGCATCCTCTGCATTCTTGCTATTAATGTCTTCTATGTCTTCTGTTGGCTTGCTCTCTTCCACTTTCTTATTTCCTGCAATCACAACAACATTAGGAAAATAATACTTTTCCAATGCATCCATTCAACTTGAGATCTTTTGCAATTCCTCATATAGCTTTCTCTTCTCCACACTATCCCAATATCTATCCCAAGATGGTATTACAACAGGTCTTCTAACTGCGATCTTCATCTTTTTCATTGCTGCAATACTTTGCCAACTCACACTCTGTAATCAATCTTTTGTGCCTCCTTCTCTACCCTCTGCAAAAAAATTCCTAGGGTTTACTTGAGACACAACCACTTGACTCTTTTCCCACACCCACCAGTCCTGGCACAGGTTGCCTCACTGTCGGTGCTCTACCCATGCACACAAAACCTTCTGTGTTTTGATACCACTTGATGAGAGCAAACTCATTTCTACTACACTCAGACACTAATTTGGTGGAGTTCTCTCACTCACAACTCTCGGACACCAATCAACTACAGTCCTTTAATCAAATATAACACTGGAACTTACGTATCCTACCCAATCACTTGTATATTGAGACATTACCAATAAATTGTAACTGAATGTAACAAGAAACAAATGACAACAATAAAATGGTCATTAAGCAACAATATATTATTTATGCAGTGATCTTATGCAAATTATAGATGTTCACGACCTGACTAGGATCATTCTGTTTCTCCTCTTAGACCTCTCGGTCTCTATAACATAATACAACCCTCCTTACTACTGACTCTGTCTACTTCTCAACTCACAGACTTCACATTTTCTGCACACCCTTCCTATCATGCTCTTCTCTCTAACTAGTCTCTACAACCCACACAAAGGCCTACATCGTCCCAACATTTAAAGAGATATTCTCCAATGCTAAATGACTACCAGCCGCCCCTCCATGTGGAAAATAATATGCCAACACAGGAGAAATAACGCCAGCAATCAAGTGGATGGCAAAGAGAATCTCTAAGAGAAGCTCCATGTAACTGTTGATGCTGCACGCCTTCCACTTGACGCCAAACATATGAAATGTATTGCCCATAAAGATTCCACTATCTGTCATTACTTCTCCTTACCATAACAGTCGAGCCTCAACCATCAGTTACGTTATTTTCCCCTCATTATGTAACTGCCAGACAGCGACAGGAAAGCAAACATTGGTTCCTCAGTGACAGAATTGCAGAAGCGACAGGAAGCTACAACAAACACCAAAACATAACAAAAAACCCCCAAACTACAGAAACTGAAAAAAAAATGTAAACCAAAATTTGATGGAGAGCGATGCCACTAGATCATAAAATATCAATAGGTACACATAAATGAACACTCTACTTAATCGTCCACTTCAATGGTCAAACAATCAGTAGTAATTTTATAGCTCATTCACAATAAAAAGTGTTAAATATTTGTCCTACTTTTATTGACCAAAATTCATTGAAGTGGATGATATTTAAGAACAACCATTTAAATGAAGGCCTTATTTATTGTTTTTAGTTTTGTAAGATTTGAGTAAGCTTGCATAAAGGCCTTGCAGTGGTAGGAAAGAATACAACTCAGCAAGGGAGAAGGACCCATCGTGGGTATAGGACATATGGTGGGTATAGTATGTGACAGCCTGGGGCCCACTTTTGGGCAATAAAAGAGCCAACAAAAAATTCAAATATCCTTTTTAATATGATAGGACAGGTTCATATAAAATTCACAATATGTCCTAGGTATGGTGGGTAAGGTATTTTTTTACCACTTTCTCAAAAAAAGTGAAAACAATCGCTCCAAATGCAAATTGTTCTCATGAATGGAGTTTTCGTGAAGCTTTAAGCAGGACTAAGCGAATGGTGTGCATATCGAGGTGCTAGCCATTAAGACCGTCACGGCAGGATGTTGGGCAGTTAATGCGCATTAAGTGGTATTAAAATGAGCCATTACTGGCGTGGCGCCAACCCACGAAGGGACCCTACTATTGTCCAGTATCGATCAATGACAATTTTTAGTGTTTTTTTGACGGTTTTTGAAAAATGCACTGAAAACATTGATAAATGTGTTTAAAAAATGCCAGGGAAAAAATGGGGGTTGCCAGCTCGACTATCAAGGAACGTAGCAAAAAAAAATTCAGACTCGAATGCTGCTGATGTGGACCCTTCGCTCAATATTACCCTACCCACCACCGGTGGGCTGTTCTTAAATATCATCGACTTCAACAGTCAAAGGTCAATTTTGGCCAATAAAAATAGGACAAATATTTAACACTTTTTATTGTGAATGAGATGTAAAATTGCTATTGATTGTTTGACTATTGAAGTGAATGATATTTAAGTAGAGTGCCACCCATCCCTCTCCCTTACATTCCGTGTGGCGGGTCTAATACATGACCTCGATTTAGTTTACCCTGTGGATGGTAGATGAGCCACATTTTGGTGCACATTAAGGTATCTACAATTGCCGTTTCGGTGTTAATAGCAATAATTGCCATTTCGTTGTTAACACCGCTGGCAATCATATGACATTCTTTGGAATCGCCGTATTGATTTTGTCATATCCAGAAGAACCTCAGACGTATGACAGCAATAAAGCTTCAACGCTAGCGGCAATGTAACAATAAATAAATAAAATTGCACGGAACACACATTAAAGTAGGTAGTGTGGAAGCTACAAGTAGCAATCGTCTCGTCACAAAGTACATTATCTGAAGTTGCTTCCATGGCGAAGGGCATTTATGTGTTCCTCATCTTTCTATTGCTCACAGCGCCTTTTGCTTCTGGTAATATTTACCGTTCCTCTTTTCAATATTATCATGGTTTTTATTTGTTGTTTAGCCTTTGAAAATTATGAAATACTTACTGATTAGTAATATGTTCATCATTACAAGGTGCCGCCTGTAGAGCGCCGAGCGGTGCATACAATGGGCCATGCATTGAGTTGCTTGACGATAACCGCTGCAAGTACGCCTGCATAGATTTAGATCTTCAAGACGATGGAGTTTGCTATGATTTGAAGTGTTACTGTTACGATAATAGTAATCAGAGCTGTTAGAAGAGTAATGTTACGAGGTAGCCATCCTAGTGAATAATGGAGATTGGTGTGTTTCTGCTACAATCACTGTTTAAAGTACAATCATAATACATCTTCAATGCAACTAGCAACGTAACAATAAATAAATAAATTTGCTTGTGGCTTTATCTGTATTTTGTATTTGTATAGATTTTAGTTGCAGAAATTGGCAGTAATAAGGGTTTTGTATTTCCTTCAATGGGATATGTTTTCCTTGTTATTCCAGTGTTTCTACGCACTAGTGAAGCATTTTATGGTGATTCTTTCAGTTAGTTGTCTATAATTTAGAGTATAATGGATTTGTCTAGTAGTTTTATTGTGGCATAATCTAGAAAAAGTGCACAGCCTTTGCTGCTGAGAAAGTACAGAAACTTTTTCTTTATAAATTATTAATTTTCAAAACTGTTATGTCCTTACCCTACAGTTTTAGAACTAGAATATAAAACATCAGAAGCTTTTTAAGGTAAATTTAAAAAATTAAATATGTAATTTGTTACAAAATAATCTGAGATTTTGTTACAACCCTTGCCTATCATATTTATAGTATCATAGCTTCCAAAGATAATCTTAATAATTACTTTACTTTGATAGTGCTTGTACATTAATTAGTTAAATATTAACGAGATAATGGTATACTTCCTGTTTTCCTCATATATATATATAAGAAAGTAATTATTGACAACATGAGATGTTTTACCTTTTTATGTATAAGAAAGATTGAAATACTCAATCAAATGAGATGAACAATTCAAAACATAAAGCATGTAGTTATATTAAGTTTGTTTTTAAAATTTATGAATATTATTTTAAATAACTTTGAAGTTGAAGACAAAAAAATTTGAAATTATTTTGAGTCGAAGTGTATATGTAGTTTCTTTTTCCATAATCTTATAAGACCTTCATGGACAGTTTTATTTGAAAGAAAACACACATTTTGCATGTTTTTCTATGCTACCACGTTTTGCATGTTTGTTGACACGAGCATTTTCAACTTTAAATTTTTCATTATGTTTGATGGATGTCCATACCCTTATCCAAACCTTCAAACTAGGCGCAGGCAGAAAAGGATGCTGGCAAAGGTTGTTGTTAGGGCTTTACACCAGCTATTTTCATTCGCTTGAAAGATTCGAAAAAGCCTTTCCAACAAATACATGTGTGTGTAACCTGTAACCATTTCATTTATTGGTCTATCCGATGCAGTTTCAAATGCAATATCTGATGAAATTCCTTATCCTTTATACTTTGATGTATGTCTTTATCCATTTTCAGAATCTTCATTTACTCCTTGTAAAGATGGAACTTGCATGTAGCCTTATCGTTGCGCATTTATTTAGCTTTAATATATATTTTGTAACTTTATGACTTTTGGTCAAAATTGATTTAATCAAGTTTGGTTGGTATTACACCTACTAAGATAGTTTAGAATTTTTAAATGAGATAGTCTTTTCCTAAGTTTAGCAATTATGGTTTGATTAAAAGTAAACAAACCTCTTTTGTTATTCAAGTTCCTTATACCGTGTGAGCAAGCCATCAATAAAATTAAAGATGATACTTAAGAATTTGTTATAAAAATAATATGTCTATCTTGGTTTGAGAGTGTCTATCTTAAAATATCTTGTATATTGAATGGTGCCATTGGCCTTCAAAATTGAACCTCAAAAATTTCTCAAGTAATAATCAATACAAACAACCCAATTCTAACAAAAGAGTACAAGACACACTTCCAACAACTTCCACTAAATACCATGATATACTATTATGTAATAATGCCAAGACATGCAAAGTTATTGAAGTAAGACCCACATAATATATAACTCCAACTCATTAAGCATAACAGTGAGTA
Source organism: Cunninghamia lanceolata (assembly GCA_027924645.1). Classification (NCBI taxonomy): domain Eukaryota; kingdom Viridiplantae; phylum Streptophyta; class Pinopsida; order Cupressales; family Cupressaceae; genus Cunninghamia; species Cunninghamia lanceolata. The sequence continues at coordinate 7,942,165 of BSBN01001435.1, forward strand.
TATCTTAATTATTTTGGAAGTCTTTCAAGTACATAGCTAGTAATTATCAATGAAGAAGACATTTTTACATGACCAAGATTTATAAGGGGTCAAGTACTACAACCCTCAACAATAAACATGAATACATTAAGCAATGAACCAACCACCACAAAAATAAGTGGCCAAAACAATATTCCATGAATAATATTTGAAGAACACTAGCTCAACTGTAATGACCCAACTGAAACAATTTAAAACCAATTTAAGTCATTAAACAAGTGTAGTTACACTATATTCTCGAGGCCTAAGTATTGGGCACATCCTTTGTTGCCCAGACTATCTACATACCCTATATCCATGGGATCAAGGCCATAAGAGAATTTGATCGCACTCATGAAATATGTAGTTCTGTTTTCAATCTATGCTTATGAAACTGTGTGAGTGGGTACGCAACCCTTTCTAAGGTCGAGTTTCTCAAGACAGTTCTTCATCAGCTACCGCCCACTCAGGTGGGTCAATGATAGAAACCTATAGGATCATCTATCTACAAACATCTAAAAGGGGTGCTTGGCATGAGTTTGATTAAGTTATCTAGATTGCATCACATGTACATTAACGAACTTACTAACAAGTCACTGTTGTGTGGCACCTAGAACTCTCTCAAGAAGAAACAAAAAACTAACTAGAGCATCAATAATTCATAGTTATGAGTAATCACATTGTCACAAGGAGAAGGTTATCTCATACCAAACATCTTTCGATACTAGGGTTGATGTAGGTGTTACAAAGTTAATGATTTAAGAATGCTCAAATTCTACTAAATGGTAAGTATGAAGTATTAAAGCAAAGGACTAACATATGGAAATAATATTTCTATAGTCAAACTCATATATTTATCGTTTGCCTCAAAGACTCTAAGAGTAGGAAACAACATAGGTGTCTCATTTGTAAGTGACTTCAAGAGCCACAACAAGAGATCAAGAATTACTCATTAGTTCTTATACAAGGATAATCATGAAGTTTATCAAGGAGTACAAACATTTAGATGCCATTTATTCCTTCTACCTATCTTGTGCAAAAAATATTCAAGGAATAAGATCTATCTATCTATCTCTCTTTAGAAAAACACCACTAGTACAAGGATGTACAATATCATCACAACACTCCTAATCACCAACTATTAGTCAGTGAAACTAAACTTGCAATGTTTGACTGTAATTACAAATAAAGAATGCTCTACTTACAAGGGCGTTATCTTCTATATCTAACCATACTTTAGGTGTAAAAGGTATATCTACAGAGAAAATGATAACTTTCAAGACATCTCCTAAGTCTATAGCTAATCAAGTAAAGGTTGAATAACATTATGCTATAAAAAGTTGAAACTTAACAACAGAACAATTCAAGTAATTTAGTAAAATCTACAAATGTTAATCAAATTCCACTAATCAATAAAGAAGAGCCAAAACAACACTATGGCTTACCACAAGGAAACATTAGTTATTCTTATAACCATTGCAAATTTTCTTTCGAGGAATAGCGCTTTGCAACTCATACAGTGTTTGAATTTTGAAATAGTACTGGGTGGGAATGCAAGGAGATAGTCTGGGGGGCCCATGAATCAGTCCCCTCCCTTGACTCTAGGGGGTGTAGTTGATGGTACGAGTTGTTAGAGGGATTACATGGCCTCAGCTTCGAAGTCAAATCCCAAGAAGTGGACAGAAGCTCTTGTGGGTACTGTCAATGGTATCACCAAGACTTCAAGTAGTCAACCAATTCTTTCAGAGGTGGATGGTGCTAAGGCACTTAAACTACTGGTTCAGACAGTGTTACGGGTTGTGGCATCAATGAACAACACCCTGGTGGGGAAGTTCTTCGCCTTCAGGCCCAACATTGACTTGGTTTGTCGCTGGTTGATGACTAAGTGGTCTCTTAAGGGGAGCATCTTAGCTAGTGCTATGGCAGGAGGTATGTTTTTGTTTAAATTTACTTCTCAAGAGGACATGCTGTCAGTTTTAGCTGTGGTCCGTGGATTTACGAGAAGAATTCCCTTTCTCTATGCAAATGGAAGCCTGGCTTCGACCCCAAGGCTAACCTTAATCAATCGGCACCAGTGTGGGTCCATTTACTGGGTCTTCCCCTAGAGTTCTAGGATGAGGAAATCTTTGCATGGATAGGCAACTCCTTCGGAGACTATGTAACTATTGACAAAGTTATGAAGGCTAAGGCGAGACTGGTTTATGCCAAATTTTGTGTAAATGTGGACATTTTGAAAGCTCTCCCCACTTCCATTATATTGGAATCCTAGTTTGGAAAGTGGACGCAGAGTATTCAATATGAAAATTCTAGAGTTTTCTACCAAAATTATATGAAAATTGGCCATGTATTTACCCAATACCGTGTCCCAAAGCGCAACCCTCCTTTGGAGTCAAAACAAGTGGTGGAGGACTTAGAGGAGTACCCCTTCAAGGAGGATATTTTGAAGATATTCGATTCCCCCCGACTTCCTCAGGGAAGGAAGCAGCCCTAGAAACTCCTGTGGAAGGTACCCAAATAGCCCAGTCTTCAACACTAGTCTCTCCTTGAGAGCCTTAGGCTTCTCTGTTGTAAATGGAGAACTTGGCGGTTGAACTTACAGTTGTTGTGGAAGAGGAGAGTCAGAAGTTGAAGGATAAGGAGATGGGGAATACATCTGGGGTCCAAGAATCAGTTGTAACTAAGGAGGGTCAGGAAACCATGGAAGAAGGAGAGATAGGGGTGGGTCTCAGCCCACATAAGAGTGCTATATCACTCCAGAGTAGGGTAAATGGAGTCTAAAGTCTTGGGGACCTATTGGGGTTTCTCATACCTAATCCGAGGTCACTGATGAAGATGATCTCACCTTCCCCAGGGGCTATTTCAACCAGAGAGTTGGAGGACAAGGAAGGATGGACTGTCGCAAAGAAGGGGAAAGACAGCAACTGTAAGACAATTGATGTGGGAGGAGACAACAACAGGGGTAGGCCATCCCATATGAAGACCAGACAAAAGGAGATGGAGCAGGAGATTGCTAGTGGGAAGTAGTCCACCTTGGTGGCCCCCACTAGAAAGACCAAGAAATGAAGATTATCTCTTGGAACATAAGAGGGTTGAACAACCCTTATAAATAGTTGCTTGTCAGGAATCGTATTTTTTATAACAATGTTAATATCCTTCTTTTGCAGGAAATAAAAATGACTGAGGAAAGCTTCAAGTCTACCCTTAAATATATTTGGCCCAATGTGAAGTATGCTATCAGTTGGGCTACCGAGGCCTCAGGAGGCATTGCTACTCTTTGGAGGTAAGCTATTAATGACAACTTCATTTCTTGCTCTAAGCATAATGTGGAGGTATCATTTCACTGTCCTCTTGAACTGTGGACGCTGATTAATGTTTATGCCCCCAGTACTCATAGTAGCCGAAAGAAAGTCTGGGAGAGGCTGGCGGACAAAATTAGGAAAAATAGAAGTGTCAATTGGATGGTGGCGGGAGACCTTAACTCCCCACTTTTTCCCTTAGAGAAAAGGTGGGGAGTTTAACAGACTATTCAAATAGCACGTCAGATCTTGCTAATTTTCTTGGTAATGTAGGCCTTATGGATGTGGACATGTCGGGATAGGCCTTCACTTGGTCAAATAGAAGACAAGGGGGTAACCTGATACAAGTTAAAATTGACAGATTCTTTATCTCCTCCTATTGGAGTATCATGAATGGACTGCATCTATCTACTCTCACCAGACTCAGTTTGGATCATAGCCCTCTCTTGCTTAACTAGACCAAGAAGAGTAGCAAAGGTCCTTTTCCATTCAGATTTGAAATGATGTGGGCCCTTCATCTTGATTTCAGAGATTGTTGAGTTGGTGGAAGATCCTGGTTCAAGGGCCGGCTATGTTAAGGCTAGTTAAGAAATTGGCCAATGTGAGAAACAAGGTGAAGGGCTGGAATAAATTTACTTTTTGAAATGTTTTGAGTAGGAAGCAAAGTATTATGGAAAAGCTAAAAGAAGTTCAAAGAAAAATTAATCAGGGAGACATATCGGAGGATTTGCAATCGATGGAGAAGAATCTCTCCAAGGAATGGACCTAGATTATTAAGGAAGAAGAGGTCTACTAGAAGCAGAAGTCCAGGGTTCAATGGCTTAGAGAGGGGGATAGGAACACCTCCTTTTTCCATCAATCTACATTGAGACACAAGAAGAGAAATACCATCAGAGTGCTTAGAGATGAACAAGGGAGACTAGTTGAGGAGGAGGAAGAGATAGGCAACATGGCAACGGAGTTCTTTGAAACATTGCTGTTAGGACAACACTCAAGTGTGCCAGAGGAGGACCTGAGTCCTCTCCTGGAGGTGATTCCTACCATTCTCTTGGAGGAGGATAACTACTTATTAACCAAACCTATTACCCTAGAGGAGGTTAGAGGGGCCGTGTTCTCCATGGGTGCTTACAAATCCCCAGGCCCTGATGGGTTTCCCCCAGCTTTTTTTTCATTTTTTTGGGAGATTGTTGGTCATGATGTCTTTCTGACCGTACAAGATTTCTTCAAGACAAGGAGACTCCTATGGTAGTTGCACAACACTTTTATAGCCCTTATCCCAAAGAAGACTGAAGTCCAGACCATGGCATATTTTAGACCGATTAGTCTCTGTAACACGATTTATAAGATCTTCATTACATTGTTGGTTTTCAGATTGCAGCCCCTGCTAGATAAACTCATTGCTCCTACCCAGAAAGGTTTCATCCTAGGGAGGCAGATCCTAGACGTGGCAATCACCACTCACAAAATAATTCATTCTATTCAAAAGAGTAGCACCCCAGGTATGATTTTCAAACTAGATATCTCAAAAGTTTATGACAAGGTCAACTGGGACTTTCTTTTTTGAGAGTTCTTAGGAAATTTGGATTCAATGAAAGAATCATTAACATTATCAAAGAGTGTATATCTATAGCTAGATTCTCAGTGCTTGTTAATGGATCCCCGAAAGGTTTCTTCCCTTCTGGGAGAGGTATTAGGCAAGGTGATTCTCTATCACCTTACTTGTTCATTATGATTGCTGAAGTTTTGGAAAGAAATGCTTGTAATCTGTTAATGTAAGGGACTCTTTGTGGGATAAAACCTACTTCAACAGCCCAAAATTTGGTGATTCAACAATTTGTAGATGACACTATACTGTTTGGGTCAGCCTCGATGGTGGAAGCTAGAAGGTGGAAGGAACTCTTAAGGAACTATGAGGAAGTCTCAGGTCAAAGTATCAATTTTGAGAAAAGTCATATCTACTTCTTGAATACTCAATAAGACCTTCAGCAAAAGATTACCAAAATTTTGGGTTGCTTGAGTGAAAGTCTCATGGCTACTTATCTTGGCCTCCCTTTAACTATTACCAAAGTTTCTATAGATTTTTGGAAGGGGCTGGTGGAAAGAATTCAGAGAAAACTAGCAGGATGGAAGGGTTCTCTCTTGAGCCAAGCTAGAAAGTTCTAGCTTCTCAAAGCTTCTCTTTAGGTGATGCCCAATTATGCGCTAAGTCTCTTCAAAATCCCTAAGAATGTGGCTGATAAGATTGAATAGATTCAAAAAACATTTCTCTAGATTGGGGTAGAAGAGAAATAAAGAATTGCCCTTGTGAGATGGGAGAAAGTGTGTGAGCCTAGAAGACAAGGAGGATTGGGCCTTAGAAGAATTCACTTGATGAACAAAGCACTTCTAGCCAAGATAGCGTGGAACCTTATTCAGAACAGTATTGATTGGGGTGACATCATGAGAGCCAAATATCTCAATGGGGACCAAGGTAGAAGTTTTTTGGTGAAGGAGAGCCTTCCTAAAGGCTTGGTTATTTGGAATGGGACTATTAAAATTAGAGGTCTCATTTGATAAGGCTTGAGATGGAGGATTGGGGATGGTAAGGAGGTCGACTTCTGGAAAGACTGGTGGCTGAAGGATAAACCCCTGATAGAACTGGAATATGGTAGGATAGCGAACAAGATTAGCGAGGTGTTTGGTCCCAAAGTGGCTGACTACATAAGGACCTATGGAGGTCTTCAGAGCTAGAAAGAGATTTCAAACTATGCCCGTGATGGCAGTGAGGGGGTCAAGATGGTTTAGCTTCAAAGAGATTTGGAAGACTACAAACTACCACGTTTTTCTAAGAGAGACAAGATGGTTTGGGATAACGATAAGAATGGTCTATTTACTGTCAAAAGTGTGTATAATCTATTGTTAAATCATGGAGAAGGAGTTTGGAGTAAAATTTGAATTCCTAAACTCCTTCCGAAGATTAATTTCTTTTGGTGGACTTTAATGCATAATAATGTCCTGACTCTAGATAATCTGAAAAAGAGAGGATTCCAAATGCCAACCAGATGTATTCTTTGTGAATCTGAGGAGGAATCTTCAGCCCATCTCTTTCTACATTGTAGTTTTGCTTGGGAGGTTTGGGGACTCACTCTCCAAAAGATGAATAATAATTGGATCTTGAATACTAAAATTACAATGTTGGTTTGGGAATGGAAGCACCCTTATAACCTGATTCTACCAATCTCAAAAGAACTCTAGAACCAGATATCTCCCCATTTAGTTTGGAGCCTATGGAAGGAACGTAATAATATAATCTTCAGGGAGAAGAGTAGGACCCCTCTAGAGGTTTTTCAATGCTTTGTCAAGCTATTGGCTGAAAATATCAACTCATGTTAGTTTAAAGCTGTGGTTACCCACCCAGGGAGAGAAGAACTAAACATGATAAAGAACTGGAATTTGAACTCATATCAAGTGGACACTACTAAAAAGATAGCCCGGGCTAGAACCAAATGGACTCCACCGCAACAAGGGTGGGTTAAGTTGAATTTTGATGGCGCAGCTAAAGGGAACCCGGGTGCTGCTAGTGGTGGATGTATATTAAGAATAGAAACTGGAGTATGTGTTGTTGCTTATGCTGGAGGGATTAGCATTAAAAGTAATAATGAAGTGGAAGCCATGGCTATGCTATGGGGTATAAAGTTAGCTATCTCCATAAATATGAAAAGGCTACATATCGAAGGAGACTCAGCTAATTGTGAATGCTACCCTTGGTCTTTCTCAAATAGGGTGGAACCTTGAGGATATCATGGGGGACATCAAGATCCTTCTTAATGGTCTCATGGAATATAAGATTTCTCATATCTATAGAGAAGGAAACATTGTGGCTGATGCCCTGGCTAACGTTGGAAGTGGCAAGGATGGATGGCGGTGTTGGAGAAACATCTCAAGTTTGTCCCAAGAGATTCATAAACTAATTTAACAAGATGGAAAGGGATATGAAATATAAGTGGTGTGTGATGGTTATTGTCCTCAGGGGTCACCAGGGTGAGACAGGTTGGAGTTCCTTCCTTCAGAGAAGGCGTGGTCAACAGTTCAAATTTTCAAATTATTTTTGGCGGGATTGTTAAGAATCTTATGTAGGATGAGGTGGTAGGTTCGTGGTTGAGTCAATCAGATTATATCAACAGGAGTCAGGGAAGAGGGATCCATGGGGACATAGGGGATGACATTGATGATAGTACAAAGAGGAGATTGATGGGAAAGTTTGGTTGGTGTGCTAAAAGGTGTAAGGACTTCAGTATTGGTGGAGATCCAGGGTCTAGATTTTACAACTCAAAAAGGATGATGAGCGGATAGGTGGCTAGGATATGGAGGATGAATGTGATGGATAATTTCATGATCCATCATGGTTGGATTAAGACAGCGGCTGGCGTTACCTATCTCCACATGAGGTGGTGGCTAAATACTCCCCTTGATGAGATGTATCTAGCTAGAGATTTTAAGGCATTTAAAAATAATAATTACACCACCATCATGACTACTACTCAGCATTATTGCTATTTTAGTGGTCTCTTTCCTATTTTCAAGGCTGTCACTTGTGAACATTTTAATTCTAAACGAATCCAGTCTAGTCTCTTTAGCCATTCACAGACTAGTAAGATGGGAGGGGACATTGTGAAAATTGAAACCAGCTTGACTGAGGAGTTCAAGCAAGATCCTATTGTTTGGCATATAATCCAAGAGGGTGAGATGGTGCCTTTTCTCAAAGGTATGATGGGTCATGAGGAAAATCTATCAAGGCAATTTGCAGAGACTTGGGATGAGGATACCAGGGAGGTTAGAATTGGGAAGATTGGTTTCCAAGTTTCTGAAGAGGTCATTGGGCAAGCCACCGGTTTACCCATGAGAGGAAAAAAGAATTTGAGGAGAAGCAGAGTTATCAACCCAGGGCACATGAATCTCTTCTTCCGCGAGGGTGAGGCTCCTGTGAAACTCCATGGAGGGTTTGAGAGAGAGGAATTGCTGGAGCCATGGGGGCAAATCTCTCTCATGATAATGGAAGGAAGGTTCCAAGTATATTACCACTATCACTTTGCTCTTTTAAATCATTTCAGGAACAAGGTTGAGATTAGCTTTCCCTTCTTTTTACTCTCTTCACTCGATAATTCCATTAAGCCTATAAGGGAGCTTAGGGCTAGGAATGCTAGTCACCCTCTCATTCTGATACACCAAGGCCTTATTTTGATGTTGTATCATTTCCATCTTACCTTATGTCCGCCTAAACCTATTCAAGTTAAGATTTTAGAGGACCCATAGCTAGACATTTCACACAAGGGCAAGGGCAAAGTGAAAACTAGCATGGGGACTCCTATAATTAAGGGTGGCCCTAGTGCGATGGAAGGGAACCCTGTTGAGGCCCCCGTTTCTGCTAAAAATAAAAAATAGAAACATACCACTCCAGCGTAGGGAAGGAAGAACGGCAAGAGAGACAAGGTGGAGGAAATGGAGGGGACTTTGAGGAAAAAGTAGAAGGAAGGGAAGGGTGCTGCCATGGATGATGCTCCTATGAAAATTGTGGAATTGGATACTATTCTAGAAACTAAGGGTAGTAGTGAAGGTGGGGAGACTGCTCTTCTAAACATTCACCATTCCAAAAGGATTGCTGGGAAACCTTTGGTTAGTTCTCTAGGGGTAGAGGGTTCTAAGGATTCAAAGTTTGTGGAAGAGACGGTGGATGAAGAGGGGGAGAAAACTCCTACAAAATCTATGCATGAAGTCGAGGGCACTAGCCACTTTGCCTCAATGAATGAAAGTAGCTCTAAAAGTCAGAAAGACATGGATAAGGCTACTGTTGGGAAGGACACTATGAGGGAGGCCATAGATCAAGCCAGTAAGGGGAAATATGCTCTTTGTGTCAAACATGTAGACGATATCTAGAACCTACAGAAAAGAATGGATTCTATGCAGAAGAAATGGAAAGTCATGATGGAATTCGCAGCCAAAGCTTTGCACCGGGCGGCTTCCATCTTCGTCGTGGTGAAGGATTTGGATGACAAGGTAAAACAAGTGGGCATTGATAGCTTGGGTGACTATAAGGAGATAGTACAATTCCTGGCCAAGTTTGGGGTGACTGACAACCCATAGTTTCTTGTTTCTCTTGTTTTATGTTTTCTCTATCATTTCGTTGGATTTTGTTCTGTTGTTTTAGTCTGTTGTTTCTGTGCTGTCATTCTATTGTTTCTAGCATGTTAGAGGCCTGATGCCCTTGGGGCTATTTTGTTAAAGGGATCTGGATCCTCATTTCCAGCTCAACTTATCAAAAACACTCACTTACCACTTTTAACATTCTAAAGTAAAACATATAGGACAACAAGAATACATTAGAACAAAAGTCAGAAAGCTAAAATATACTCAACAATAATAAGCTTCTTTAAACAACTAACAAGGGTAAGTATTTTAATTACTCGATATAACAAAGTATCTTTGATTCTACTAGTAAAATAAAAATAGATAGATGTCAATATAACTGGACCTAATAATATAATCACTTCTTAGACATAACTCAAAACTACATTACTAGGTTAGATTAAATTGGCTAATGAACTTTTTTAGCAAGATATAACATTTGTATCTGACAAACTATTTATATTGACTCTAGCGCTAACTTATTTCACAACTCAAAGAGAGATCAATGTATTTCAATTAATTCAAATCTTGATTAAAAAAATTGTATTTGATTTATTAAGGTCATCAATATCATCGGTTAATGTATTATTTTCCAAAGAAAATTTTAGCAAAGACTCTGAAACACAATAATCTAAAATGTATCTAAATTTGGATTTCAAAACAAGAGTATAATGAACATAAAATCTATATCCCAAGAAAAAGATTTATAAAGTTTCCCCAAAGGAAATTATAAATTCCAATCTATCAATTTTAAAATCATGGCTAAACAATATTATTAATTGGGAAATTATTTTACATTCCTAAATATGCTTCCTAATGTTTTTAATTAAACTATAAGACTTTAATCAATTACTCTTTTCAATCCTATGCATTATCATTCTAATTTTTAACAAATCATTTCCATTATCCTTACTAAGTTACTTCCTAATTCTTGCATTAAAACTACCATTAAACATTGACATAAATACATTATTCCTCAAATTACAATTACTTGTTTTCAAATAATAATACACTAATTCAAGAATAATAGATTTCATTTAATTTAATAACCTCATGCAAAGAAAAAATAATACTTTCTAATTTTCTAACAATAGTTATCATTCCTAAATAGCAATTGTTAAACCGTACATCTTCTTCCTGGAGGCACAACAAGATATAAAACAGATTTTTATGGATTAAAACATAACATAGACCAAAAAAAACATTGAGAGGAGGCACAACAAAATGCAATCAAAGTTATAAGATTAAAAACTTAAAATTGAAGCTTTACCAACATTGGAGAATAGGCGCTCACACCGTGGCAAAGGGTGAGATCAGTGTGGGGAAATAAATGAGAAGCTCAGAGAGAATTACAACACAGGAAGAGGGTTTAATGAAGAACAATCTTAATCACACATCTTATTGTGGGTAATTCATTACACAAAAAACTTCTGGCACTCAGATATATGTAAGCTTATTCTCAATAGAAGCCAAAGAATTTTATTCAATAGTTTATTCTTAGAAGAAAAATGCCAGAGGAAATCAATAGTTTTCCAGAAAAACATTAAAAAGTTAAATACAATATTAAATCAAAATTCAAGGTATAGAATAGTGAACATGCACCACTATAAACCAAGAAGAATAGGGGAGTTTGATCAGGGGTTTGTATTCACTAAAGAGGCACGCCAAATAGATAGCATTTGATGAGTAATGAGATATAGATGATAACGCATTACAGGCAAAAAAAGGTGCCAAGGAGAAATATAGATAAAAGAATTTTACTTAAAAAGGAATAGCCAGAGAAATCATGAACCCTAATGGTATCAGAAAGAGTTCTTAGTATACTAACAGAATAAAATCCAAGCTTAATGTAAAGAAAGAGTTTCTACAAATTGACTCAAATTTGGTGCCAAGAGGTCAGGAGTGTTTTTTTTTTATTCCCCCAAAGGTGCTAAGCACCTGAACTATATATTTATATATAAAGAAGATACATAGAGGGCCAATATACGGAGCCACTTCTGCTATGAAAAAAAGAACAGATATTTAGAGAGAACAAGACAATAACTCCACTCACGTTCTTTGCCTAGAGTCCATTATTATTCATTTTAATTCTAATCATGCAATTTTGTTACAAACAAAAGTATTCCTACACAGCCAAAATAGAATAGTTTTACAATGAAGATATATGCATACCCAGATAATTGTTACTTTCCAAAATCCCTTATCTTCCCAGGATTCCATTCTTTTTCTTCCTTTTTTTTTTCTCACACAGAAAATAAATCATGTCTATCTTCTGTAAAATTCTCACTAACTTCTAAGAATAGCTTCAAAGTATTTCTGAGTTTTGTTCTCCTTTCACCACCTTTCTAGAATAGTTTGAATTTTTAAATTTGGTTTAGAAATGGAAAAGTTATCACAATTTTACTAAGATTGCTTTTGGCCATTTCATTCCCTCCCAGCTCCTCTTCCATGGATTCGCGCCCCCGCTTCCCCCCACCGGCAAAACCATCCTCCCTTTCTCTCTCTCTCGCAGAATATTTTATACACTCCCATTTTTCCCACCCAGAGTTAACCATGATTCTTTAGTTTTAATAGACATGCAATATTATCTAATCAACATGCAAATTAAACATCATTTTTATCGTGACAGAAAAATGGATTAATTTGGGGACCTTATTATATGCTCTATAATAACAAAATGGAGAATTGATCTAAGGATTACCTGAAAACTTGATTTTTATAGGCTACAATTCCTTACTCCCTCGATATTACCTATAGAACCTAAGCATAATATCTGATTTGCTCCTGTCGTGAAGAGTCCTCCTGAATGCCTCTTATTTTGTAGCCAAAATAGCCTTCCCTCCTCCTGTGAGAGCTTCCCTGTGAGCTTCCAAAATCCCAGAAATGACATGCACACCAATTCCTCATGCTGAAAATGGCCTTCTATTTCTCTCTTTATTTCCATTTTCCCCACTCTCTCTCTCTCTCCTCCACTAATTTCTCCCAAGAAAAAAAGAAAATAAGATAACTCAGAATAATTTCTCATTCTCCCAACTCCCATACTTGTTGTGGCCCCAAATAGAATTAATTAATTAGTAAAATCAAGTCATGATAATTAAGAATTAAAATATATTTGGTAAATAAGATGTTTCTAAAACCATAAATTTATTATAATTAATTTAGTCTATTTTCAAGAAATAATTATTCCTCACTATAAGAAATAACATTCAAAATAGCTAGCTATTTGAATAAATTAAATAAGAGAAATAATCTGGCATTCTCTAGGCTAGGATCATGACATACTTTCCCCCTAAGACTTTGCATCGTCCTGATGAAAAAATTACCTACAAAAGATAGTGTAAATGTGAGATTAACATACCTCATTAAACACCCCCTACCACTTGCTCATCTGACATCGATGTTGAGTCCTTGAATGTATTACCCCATGTTTCCAGTAACTTTGAAATTTTACTCCGTCCTGTGTCAAAATAAAAATGAAAGATACACTATTCTAAGTTAGCATAACAGTCATCACTTTAGTCAAATCTAAATGCTCAGGGATTATCCAATACGGGCTATTTGTCCAATTCAAGACAACCATTTTAAATTCTTCTATCATGTGGTATTTCCTCTCCATGTGGGACACCTTTTACATGTACCCAAATGGACTCTTCCATCCACACCGGATAGGGATCATATTAGCCATACGGGCTTAAGGACAAGAATTATAAGGGTGCTTTGTCCAGTGACTTTTGACCCTTTTGGGACCAATTAGAGTCCATGTGTCACTTCTTGAAGACCATAGTTTTCCCAATTAAAACATTATTCTGAGGATATCAAGTAGGGAATAATATATGACTTGTACATCTCAGTTTTCGGCCAATGGCTGGTACAAGTAACGCACCCCGGGGGTTCTTCCAAGCATTAGTGACCTTCATTATTATATTTACCATTGTATAAATCATTTCACAACATTAATAAAAATGATTTGAATCAATAACAATAAAAATGATTTCAACTTTAATCATCTTAGATCAATATCAAAAAGTAAGAAAATCCCAATACTACATCTCCAAGGATCAATCTCAAGGAATAAGACAATTCCAATACCAAATTCATCCAGGATTAACATTTAAGAATAGAGGGGTTTCAACACTTGATTAACAAGGACCAATAAAATAAGATGTTTTAAAAAACTAAGTTAGCAAATATTAATAGTGAATCATCACATTAAGGTATGAGAGAGAGATTTTAGTTTTAAGATATCAAAATCATCAACAACCTTTTGAGAATGACAATGACAAGGAATCACTCAAGATCACAATTAAAAGGAATCCTACTTATTATCCAAGGCATAGATAGGCTTAAGTAGCCTCCAAGCAGAGGTGATAAGAATTAATGTATATCAGGTGATGGTTCTAACAAGGTACCTCAATAGGGCGGCATGTAGGATGCATCTCGTTCATGATCTACTAAGGGTATGTTAGCAAAAGAAAAAACTTACCTTGATTCTCACTTTCATCGAATCCTAAACCTAAATCTCTTCACAACACCCACCACTTGTTTATACATTAGCCAAAACATCCTCTGAAAACAAAAGTAATTATATATGCATTTAGAAATGAGAATGATACTTCGGAAAGAGTTAAAAGGTTTTCAATTAAAGAGAGTCAAGTTTTTCCATTCTAAGATAAAACATAAAAAGGTTATTAAACATCAATAATTGTTCCACTACACAATCCATAGTAGACCTTCAGGCCTAGTGTTCGAGTCTTGCTCTAATACAACTTGTAACGACCTCCAAAATGCAACCTCAAAAATTTATTAGGTAATAACCAATACAAATAACCCAATTATAACAAAAGAGTACAAGATGCACTTCCAACAACTTCCACTAGAGATATTCAAGGTTGTGAAATGGAGAGTGTAGGGAAGGGTGCAAAGGTGGTAAAGATTTTTTTGAAATCTAGCAATGGCAGAAGTGCAGGAAAGTTGGAAGAAGCTGAAGGTAAGGTGGAAGGCACAACGTTGGTTTCTGGCATTCTTGTTGATGGTAGCCTGACTGTTGGTGGTAGAGAAGTGGAAGGAGAAGGCTCTGAGGAGGGCCCAGCTGACGATGGATATTTTGGTACTTTTGAGTCTTGTATGTCCTCCTTGGAGGTAGAGATTCAACCTCCTGACCCTGGAGGTACATCGGGGGTGGTGTCCGCTAAAGTGGCTAAGGTGGATGAGGCTTTACCAGCCAAACCCTCTTCAGATTTCTCTAACCCATGGAAGTCACTTTTGGGTCTCTGCTTAAAGGGAAAATCTCAGACCAACCTTTGGTGTGCTCCTCCGAACCAGGTTCAGGTGAGTTTTATTTATCAGTTCCTGATAGTGTTGTGGACTACGGTATTTCTCGTATGGATTTATTGCTGGTGGGTAAGTTTTTGGGTCCCAGACCTAATATTAAAATCGTGAGATCATGGGCATGCTAGAAATGGGCTTTGAAAGGGCAAGTGGACATACCTGCTTTACAGAAGGGGTTCTTCTCCTTTATCTTCTCTTGTTAGGAAGATCTACTTTGCACCATGGATGGAGGTCCTTGGGTCATTGGGAACTCAAGTTTGGCTTCAAGGAAGTGGGAACCAGGCTTTGATGCACCCAAAATGTCCTTCAATGTAGCCCTAGTTTGGGTTAGATTCCCAGGTTTGCCAATGGAATTTTAGGATGAAGAAGTCTTTAAGGGCTTAGCTAGCGCTTTTGGTAGCCTTCTTATGGTTGACCCAGTCACTGTGTTGAGGAAAAGGCTAGTTTATGGTAGAATATGTGTTATGGTGAATCAAACTACTAGCCTGCCCTCCTCCATCAAGATTAAATCTAAACATGGTGTTTGGGAGCAGGCTATAGAGTTTGAATATATCCCTTTTGCATTTTTTCTCTGCAAAAAGATAGGCCACTGGGCAAAAAACTGTCCTTCAAAGAAAGTGAGGACAAACCAAAAGGTATGGAAGGAAAAGCAAGAAAATGACCAAGGGAAAGCCCAAAGCCAAAAAGAGGGAGCAAAAAAGGAGGAAGTTCCTCTCAAGGATGAACCTATGGTTGTTTTATCCCAAGAGATGATGGTGATTATCCTGTTTGTTCCTAGGAACAAGGAATCTCTTTTTATAGCACTGGAAACTCTAGGCTATGCCATGATCATTTCTAATGATGGTGATCCCCAAGCCCTCTAGGGTGAGGGGGTTCTCACCTGTTTTCCTAGACAACTTTTGGAGTTAACTGAGGATATCTCTATGGAGGAAATGTCATTTGAAGAGGTCAAGGGAAGAAAGAAGAAAAAGCCTGCTACCCCCCCTTAGTACAGAGTAGCAACTAAAAGCTCTTCCAAGGATAACTTTGGATCAGAGAAAAGAAGTCTAGGGAGACCTTCATCCAGTGCTATTAGAGAAAGAGACAGCAAGAAGGAGATTGCAGGAGGGATGCAAAAAAACTCTCATGGACTTGTGGTATAAGAGAACAAAATCTCTTTTATCATGAAGATCATGTCATGGAATATAAGGGGGTTAAATAACAGTCACAAACATGACCTCCTATCTAACTTGATCCGAGATCTTAAGTCAAATATTCTGCGTATTCAAGAAATTAAGATGAAAACGAAAAAAAATCACTTAATCAAGAATAGATTCTTTGCTGAGTGTGGCCTTTAAGGAAGTAACTCTAAGGGCACCTCTGGAGGGATGGCCACTCTTTGGAACCCTAAATTGGTTACTGGTTATCTCATTTTGATGGATTCTAACCAGGTGGTGACCAAGTTTGTTCATAAAAGAGATGACTCATCCTGGATTATCTCTAACATTTATGCCCCTAATAACAAGAATGCCAGGAAGAAACTATGGCAAAGACTTGGAGCCTTCAGAAGGATGTTTCTTGAGTCTAAATGGCTTGTCATGGGAGATTTCAATTCTACCCTTAGAAATGATGAGAAAATGGGTGGACTTCAAGCTCCCCTAGATTCCAGAATGGATCTGATGGATTTTGTGAATGATGAAGCATTACTATATTTAGATCTTATCTGTGTTGTGGTGAATCAAACTACTAGCCTGCCCTCTTCCATCAAGATTAAATCTAAACTTGGTGTTTGGGAGCAGGCTATAGAATTTGAATCTATCTCTTTTGTGTGTTTTCTCTGCAAAAAGATAGGCCACGGGGCAAAAAATTGTCCTTCAAAGAAAGTGGGGACACACCAAAAGGTATGGAAGGAAAAGCAAGAAAATGACCAAGAGAAAGCCCAAATACAAAAAGAGAGAGAAAAAAGGAGGAATTTCCTCTCAAGGATGAACCTGTGGTTGTTGTATCCCAAGAGATGATGGTGATTATTCCGTTTGTTCCCAGGAATGAGAAATCTCTTGTTATAGCGCTGGAAACTCTGGGTTGTTGTATAATCATATCTAATGATGGTGATCCCCAAGCCCTCCAGGGTGAGGGGGTTCTACCTTGTTTTCCTAAACATATTTTGGAGTTAACTGAGGAAATCTCTATGGAGGAAATGCCATTTGAAGAGGTCAAGGGAAGAAAGAAGGAAAAACCTACTACCCCCTCTCAGTGCGGAGTAGAGACTAGAAGCTCTTCCAAGGCTGACTTTGGATCAGAGAAAATAAGGCTAGGGAGATCTTCAGCCAGTGCTATTAGAGAAAGAGTCATAAAAAAGGAGATTGCAAGAGAGATGTAAAAAACCCTCATGGACATGTGCTCTAAGATGACAAACTCTCTTTTATCATGAAGATCCTATCATGGAATATAAGGGGGTTAAATAATAGTCACAAACATGACCTACTCTCTAACTTGATCTGAGATCTTAAGCTGAATATTCTGTTTATTCAAGAGAATCCACCAAAATGGGATAACTAGCAACCGATTTAGGATTCCAAAGAGTGGACACCCCTCCAAAGGCACCCTTGGAGTTACTTCATTGAAGGCCACACTTAACAAAGAATCTATTCTTTATTAAGTGAAGTTTTTCCATTTGCATCTTAGTTTCTTGAATAAGCAGAATATATGGCTTAAGATCCTAGATCAGGTTAGATAGGAGTTCATGTTTGTGACTATTCATTTATGCCTCTAATAACAAGAATGCCCTAGGAAGAAACTTTGGCAAAGACTTGGAGCATTAAGAAGGATGTTCCATGAATGTAAATGGATTGTCATGGGAGATTTCAATTCCGCCCTTAGAGACGACGAGAAAATGGGTCGTTTATGCTAGAATATGTGTTATGGTGAATCAAACTACTAGCCTGCACTCCTCCATGAAGATTAAATCTAAACTTAGTGTTTGGGAGCAGGCTATAGAGTTTGAATTTACACATTTTGTGTGTTTTCTCTGCAAAAAGACATGCCACTAGGCAAAAAACTGTCCTTGAAAGAAACTGAGGACAAACCAAAAGGTATGGAAGGAAAAGCAAGAAAATGACCAAGGGAAAGCCCAAAGCCAAAAAGAGTGAGCAAAAAAGGAGGAAGTTCCTCTCAAGGATGAACCTATGGTTATTTTATCCCAAGAGACGATGGCGATTATTTTGTTTGTTCTAGGCAAGAATGAGGAATCTCTTGTTACATCGCTGGAAATTTCAGGCTGTGCCATGATCATTTCTAATGATGTTTATTACCAAGCCCTCTAGGGCAAGGGGGTTCTCCCCTATTTTTCTAGACAACTTTTGGAGTTAACTAAGGATATCTCTATGGAGGAAATGCCATTTGAAGACCTCGGTCAAGGGAAGAAAGAAGAAAAAACCTGCTACCCCCCAGTGTGGAGTAGTGACTAGAAGTTCTTCCAAGGCTAACTTTAGATCAAAAGAAAGAAAGCCAGGGAGACCTTCAACCAGTGCTATTAGAGAAAGAGACAGCAAGAAGGAGATTGCAGGAGGGATGCAAAAAACCTTCACGGACCTATGCTCTAAGAGCACAAACCCCCTTTTATCATGAAGATCTTGTCATGGAATATAAGGGGATTAAATAATAGTCACAAACATGACCTCCTGTCTAACCTGATCCAGGATCTTAAGCCAGATATTCTGATTATTCAAGAAACTAAGATGCAGACATAAAAACTTTAATTAATCAAGAATAGATTATTTGCTGAGTGTGGCCTTCAAGGAAGTAACTCCAAGGGTGCCTCTAGAGGGGTGGCCACTCTTTGGAACCCTAATCGGTTACTGGTTATCCCATTGTGGTAGACTCTAACCAGGTGATGGCCAAGTTTATTCATAAAAGAGATGACTCATCCTAGATTATCTCTAACATTTATGCCCCTAATAACAAGAATGCTAGGAAGAAACTTTGGCAAAGAATTGGAGCCTTCAGAAGGATGATCCCTATGTCTAAATGGCTTGTTATGGGAGGTTTCAATTCTACCCTTAGAGACGGCAAGAAAATGGGTGGATCTCAAGCTCCCCTAGACTCTAGAATGGATCTGATGGATTTTGTGAATGATGAAGTGTTACTAGATCTAGATCTTAAGGGAGCCAAGTTCACTTGGTCTAATCAAAGAATAGGTGATATTCTCATCCATGTGAGATTGGATAGACCCCTCATTTTTATGTACCGGTTTGAATCTTACTCATGCTCCCTATTTTCTCTCACCAGATTAGGGTCTGATCACTTCCCGATTGTTCTCACAATGGAAAAAAGGGATAAGTGGAAAAGGTTTCCCTTCAGATTTGAAAGGATGTGGGTATGTCACCTAGAGCTAAAAGAGAAGATCACAGAGTGATGGAACATAGAAGTGGAAGGTACTACCATGTATAGGTTGGACAAAAAGTTGCATAATGTCAAGATCAATGTGCAAAAATGGAATAGATCCTCCTTTGATAAGATCTTTAAGGAGGAGACCATCAAAGGAGAGTTGAATAGGATCCAGGGGGAAATGCAAAAAGATGGTATGACTTAAAAAACTAGGGAAGAAGAGATTGGCCTCCTCAATGCCCTCCACGAGGTTGTTTCTAAGGAGGAAGATTTCTCGAAATAAAGATCTAGAGCTATTTGGCTCAAGAGTGGGGATGACAACTCTAAATTATTTCATATGACTACTTTGAAGAACAGAGAAGTGAATCGAATCAAAGAAATCTCTTTGAATGGCAGGTCTATGTCAAATGAAGATGAAATTCAGAAGGAAGCTATGTTTTTTTTCTCTTCTTTACTCGATAAGGAAGGGCCTCTGGATCAAAATATGGAAAACACTTTGCTACAGGTTATACCCAAAGCAGTGAACGATGTTGATAACAAGATGATGACCAAAATCCCTTTTGGTGCCTGCATAAACATTCAGGTTTCAAGTATTTAAATTTGTAGGCACCTTCCATAAAATCCAAAAAATTCTAAGTCTTTTGGCCTTTATAGTTGAAAAGTGCAAAAAACAGTTTTAAATGCATGTATCTTTGTATATACAAAAGGGTTTGTATGTACAAATGCAAATATACATTGGCGAGCTTGCAAAACTTTCAATCGGCCTTTGAAAATGGTAGAAAAATGGTTATATGCATCTTTGTATGCATATCAGGTTTGAAATAGGTGCATATACATTGAGGAATCTTTCGCAGATTCCTAGAATATTCTGCAGTTGTATGTTGAGCTTGCTTGTATATCGGGTTTGTATGTTTAGACATACAATGGCTATAGAGAAATGAAAAGATACAAGGGGTCTTGTACATTCGGCAATATACAAAGTAGGAGATACATTTGGTGGGACCCACAGATATACAAAGGAGATTGTATATGTTCCCAACATACAATTGAAACATGCAAAGGATATATGCAAGTGGTGGGCTCCACAAAGTTGTATATGTATTTGCTTGTAGGTTTGCACATACAAACGGAATTGTATGTATGTTCAAATGTATGTTCGCATATACAAAAGCAGATGCAAAGCGGACGAGACAAGAAGGTTAACTGCATTGGTGAAGTGGACGAAGTCCGCGGTTGTATGTTGGGCTTGTATGTTCCCAATGCACATTCAAACATACAAGCAGAAGATACAAGTGAAACATACAAATAGAAGATATAACTGAAACATACAAGCAGGAGTGGTCAAAAAGTCAACAGTTTCAAATGCATGGTGGGGCCCACAGGTTGTATGTTTCGCATTGTATATGCCGACATATAGAGATTGAAGATGCAAGACTTGGATCTCAAAGTAGTTCCAATCTGCCTCATAATCATTTGAGATCCGCTGAATGTATATTGCATGTTGTATGTCGCAATATACAAGGGGAATATGCAAAAGCGATATGCAAGCTAGACCCAATTCAGGGATTAATTTTAGCGAGTTCAGCACTGCGTCCGCAGCTTGCATATATATGGCATTTGTATATGTAGGTATACAAAGGGAGTAGGATACAAGTCAGATTTGAAGGTGATACCAATCAGCTTTATAAAAAATTGAAATCCGCAAGTTGTATATTTCACTTGTATGTGCAATATGCAAAACAATGATGCAAGGAAGAAGTTGCAAACCAGACCCGAATATGTTTGCATTTTGTTCTATAAGGGTTTGGGGTCTAACTTGTATGTTTGCGATTGTATGTATCTACAATCTTACATACAATTGCATGTTAGTGGCGATAAGGGGCAAAATGCATGTTTGTGATGGGAAAAGTCAACGATGGCAAGGAAGCATCTATGTGGCACATTCTCATTGGCCAATGACTTGCCTGTTTGATTTGAGCTGTAGATTTGGGAGATGCAGAGAAGGATCAATGGTTATATTCGAATACAGGGTTTTCTTCACGATTGCAGTGGCGTTCTTG
The DNA here is from genome assembly GCA_027924645.1 of Cunninghamia lanceolata. NCBI lineage: Eukaryota > Viridiplantae > Streptophyta > Pinopsida > Cupressales > Cupressaceae > Cunninghamia > Cunninghamia lanceolata. The sequence goes on from BSBN01001435.1 coordinate 7,963,394, forward strand.
GCGGGAAGGCTTCCAGTGCACACGGTTTGCTGTGTTTCCATAAGACATCGGTAGGTCGACCATTGATTACAGAATTACATAGGCATGGGTTGATGATGGACGTGCCACCTACCAGTTTTAAGAGAAAAATCTCCAAACGATGGCACAGGGCTTGAGTCCAACTACTCCTCGCCTCTCCTTCTGCCTGCTACATTGATGTTTTGGGCGCCATTTTTGTGGTTTACTATATCTAGCAGATTTTTGAATTTTGCCCTATAATTAATGGCTGAGGGCACAACCTTTCTATAAAAGGCAGACTGTGTTACTCATTTGTGGTTGTTGAAAACTGGACAAATTTTGGTGCTATGATAAGACACAACTTCATTGGTGGCTCTGTTTTGGTTGTCTTGTGAGTTTATGAATCATATGTTGAATGTTTCATGCATAAATTTACTGGTTTCATGTTGTTTTATATGAGTAATGCTTCATTGCATGTATTCTGTTATTCGTCTCCAAATTGAATGTGTTCTTTTTCTGAGTCTAAATAGCTAAGGGGTGTTTAAGACTCTAGGATATGGGTTTGCTATGTTGAATGCTTGATCTTTTACTTCTGTTCAAGGGGTAGATTACATGTTCAAGGTTTAGTGTTGGGAAGAATATATTGCAGTGAGGATGTTTGTAAGCAGAGATAGCTGAATACTCAGTTTTGGGAAGTATCTGAAAGGCAAACACTACAAAATCCCCTTGAAAATCAGTCATTGATTTGAGTTTATGGTGACCATTCACATATGAATGCCTATTGATTCCGAGCCCTGAGATAGGCACCAGTTCGTTCTTGTATTGAGGTTACAACCAAGGTCCTAGTTTTGCATCCAAATACCAAAAATCAAACTCAAACTTTAAATACAACCTTTTAGGAAATTAGAAGTAGTTTTAGGATCAAAATCCTCTGTCTCACAATTGATCATAGGCCTAAAGCTAGCCCCTTTGCACTTATTTCACAGTTTTGGTCTATATAAGAGAGTATTTATCTGCTTTTTGTCAACATCCCACCAAGTTAATAAGCACATTTCATGGATGTTGAATAGGGAATACCCCCTTGGTTCTGCAGAGCTAGAAGAAGAAGAGGAGATATTTATAGAGTCTATCTCCTGTATTGTTGGCCCCTGGCCCAGAAATCCTATTAATCAATGATGGCTACCTTGTAGGGATAACTGGGAAACATCTAGTCAAAAAAAACACTAAAAGATTTGGTGACTCGGCTGGGGAATGCTTTGTACAAGAACCCTAGTTTACAAGAAATTAATTCCTAGTTGTAGGTGGTCACTCTGAACAAATCTCCCAATCGGTAAAGTAATAATTTATATGCAAGGGAGAAGATCCCTGCGTAATCCTCTATTTGAAGAATTACCCAGAAAAATGAGGTACAAGAGAAAAGGGACTGTTCAAGCTAGTCAAGAGGGTTCTTCCAGCCCCAGAAATAATGATAATATCCAAGATAATTTAGGATCTTCAGAGCAGATGATACCTTATTTTTCAAACACAAAAGCTAAAATCCAGAATGTATATGAAAGACGACAAGGTGTTAATTTGAGAATGAGATCAGAGGTGTTTCAGGAATGCCCTTTCTTAGATCCCTCTGACAGATTTGAAGAGATTGAGTCCCCAAGGGATGATGATGATGACCAATATGGAAAGGGACCATCCTCTTCTATGCCCAAAGATGAAGAATTAGCTGAAGAAATCAAAAGCCTAAGAGCTGAATTACAATATTTACAAGCTGTGAAGATTAGAGATGATATGAGGCAAAGGGTACAAGCTCTAAGGACTGCTCAACATGATGCAGTCCCCACCCTTGATAATGCAAATGTGTTGAGAAACCATAGAAATGAAATCTAGTATCAACAGAATGATCAGAGATAGAATGTAAAGAATGTTAGGGTACCATTAAATAATGTGAGAAATCAGAATGCAAATATGAATGCCGATGTTAATCAATTTGGTAGACAACCTATGTAGCTAGACAGATTCAGGCAGCTTGTTTTTTATGGTATTCCTGGCTACCCTAATCCCATTGACAAACATGTGAGGCCGTAGGTGCCAAAGTTTTTAGGAAACAATACTGTGTCAGGTGAGGATCATTTAAAGGCTTTTTAGAATGTTATGGACAACTTTGAGGTCGAGCATGAAGATGTTTTTATGAAGTTGCTTATGCAATCCTTAGTTGATGAAGCTAGAGAATGGTATAAAGGTCTACCTGATTGAAGTATCTCATCATGGGATGATTTCAGAAGGATTTTAATGCTAGATTCACTAAAGTGGTCAAATGAGCAGGTTACAGATTTTAATGCTAGATTCACTAAAGTGTTGAACAAATTGCCACCTCACATGAGACCTAATGAACCAATGTGCATGGTGCTGTACATAAATGCTTTTGATGCCAAAATTGCCTATGGATTAAGAGATAAGGGTCCTACTAGCCTCAGGGATGCTTTCAGGATTGTAACAAATATTAAAAATAATAGGAAAGCATCTGGTAAGACAAACAGAAGGGATGACATGAAGATTCTACAAAATCCAAATAAGCCTCAAAGTACTTAAGGTAATGCATCTACTTCTGAGGATAAATTAGATAAATTGACAACTGTTGTTAAGGACTTAAGTTATAGACTTGTTAAAAATGAAAAGGGAATAGCTCCTGATAGGCAGGTTTACCAGAGACAAGAAAAGACACCATCATTGCATGATATGCCATATAACACTAATTAGCATAATGGTAAACCCATTCTCCCACATAATAGCAACACTAATCAAAGAGCCCAGAATGCAAGGGAAACTCTAGATCCTTTGAAAAAGGCTCTTAGTATTTTTGATGACACCCCATGGTGCATAATATGTTAGATGCTTCACTCACAGTCACAATGTATGATCGCTCAATCTTTATATAATTATGTCGTTGCCTGTAATGAATGTAATGAGACGCATTGTTTGGAGGATGATAATGTCAATATGTTGCTCACGAGTGGGGAATACTCTTCTTGTGATGCTGGTGAAAGCACAAATTATGGAACTCAGGTCTGCCAGCAGGATTCCTATGATGAAGATGATGAAGATAATTATGCATATGCTTAGGACTCACACATATTTCTGAATAACTTGAGGAGACCTTCTGATGAAGAAATTAGAGCTCTTATAGCTACAATAGTGGCTCAGGTCAAGACCAATTATAATCTTAGAGATAAAGCTCAGGTAAGTGATCCACATCAACAGAAAGCACCTTTGTGAATCAGCCAGCGCATAATCATAAAGTGGCTGGACCACAAAAGACGCAATGGAATAGTAATAAGAAGAACTCTAACCAAAAGCCAGGTCACGATTCTCAAGGACCAGAAAATAGAATTCCCCAAAGTGAGGATCAAAATAAGGATTCTCAGGCCTTGGATAATAGTCAGAAGGCCGTTAAGATTAAAGATGGATCACCTTAGGATAAGAGTAAAACCATGTCTTAGGCTACAACTATTATACAAAATTATACTCCCTTTGACATAACTCAGGTTTTGTCCCAGGTAAAGATCTATGTTCTGTTGATGGAGATGAAGAAAGTTGAAGAATTCAGAAATAAGGCTCTGTCCTTAATCTTAGGGGTAGCTTGTTAGGCTGAGCAAAATTTTGAGGTTCAAGGTAAGAAACAGGCCTTGTGTATTGAAGAGGATGAGGTTCTTGAAGCTTATCTGGGGGTGACAATGACAAAATGTCCATCACAGGTTGAGCCATTTTATGTCTCCCTTTTTATTAATAGAAAAATAATCAGGAATTGTATGCTTGATTCTGGAGCATCAATAAATATTATGCCTTTGGCTATCATGCAACAAGCTGGATTGAAGATAGATAAGGCATTTGGAAAATGCTATGCAATGGAAGCTAGGGAGGTGCTAGTTATTGGAATCATGAAAGATGTGGATTTTAGGTTAGCTGCATATCTAGAAAAAAACATACAGAATGAACATAACAGTGGTTGACATAAAGCCACAATATGGTATGCTGTTGTCAAGAAGATGGGCAACATTGATTGGAGGAAGTATGTAGTTAGATCTATCATAACATGATTCCAATGAATGGTAAAGACGTCAAACTGGTCAGAGAAGAAATGTCACTAGATAGTTGAAGATGAGCATCCAAATGAATATGTTTTTTTTGTGGACACTGATTGTGAAAATTTTAGATTGTCTCAGATGATCATGGAGGTAAAGGGATAGATACTTGCATTCAAGAGATTAACCAACAGGGTCTCTGGACTATGTATTTTGATGGAGCTTGTTCAAAGGAAGGTTTTTGTGCTGGAGTTGTGTTTTTGTCTCCAGCTGGTAAGCTTCTAAAGTTCTCTTTCCTGCTAAAGTTTGCCTGCACAAATAATATTGCAGAATATGAAGCTTTGTTACTAGGATTGAATGTTGCTCTGAAGCATGGAATTAAAAGGATAAAAGTATTTGGAGATTCATAATTAATTGTTTCCCAGGTTAGAGATATGTATGCTTCGAAGAATAAAAGGTTAAAATAGTATAAGCATGCTATGTGGGATACAATTGCATTGTTTGATGCAATTTCAATAAACTAGATAGAAAGATCAAAAAATATCATGGTAGATTTTTTAGCTAATGTGGTCATAAGGCTGGATGATATTACTCTGTCTGATGTTACAAATGTTGAGGTTAAAATTAGACTTGCAGTGCTAGAAAATATATGTAGTTGGCAAGTATTTGATGATGATAAAGATTTGTTGAGGTTCCTACACTGTGTAGATGAATATGAGAACCAAGAGATTGATTTTTAGAATTTTGTAGAAGTTGTGGATGGAAAAGAAACTCTTTTGGGGAAAGAAGTGATTCAACTTAAGACAAATAAAATCTCCAGAGGACTGGTTGCTTTAGAGAGAGCATTTGACAATAGAGACTAGTTTATTTCAAAGGCATCTCCTACAAACAAGGATGACTTGGAGGAGATAAACTTGTGGACACATCAGACCCCCAAAAAGTTATATATTGGCAAATAGCTCAAGCCACATATCAGAAGTATGTTGATAGCATTATTGAAGAAATATAAGCATGTCTTTGCTTGGTCATATGAGGACCTAAAAGCTCATAGAGAGGATTTATTCCAGCGTGAGATCCCATTGAAGCCTAGAGCTAAGCCATTCAGACAGAAACAAAGACCTATTAATCCAACTCTGGCTCCAAAAATGCAAGAAGAGATTATGAAGCTTAGGGAAGCTGGAATAATTGTGCCTATTAGACATTCAACCTGGGTGTCCAATCTTGTCCCAGTTAGAAAGAAAAATGGTGACATAAGACTTTGTATTGACTTCATAAATTTGAATATGTCTTCTTTAAAGGATAATTATCCACTGCCCAACATGGAGGCTATGCTGCAGAAAGTAACTAGTTGTGAGCTTTTATCCATGATGGATGGATTTTCAGGATACAATCAGGTAAAGGTAAAAGAATCTGAACAATACAAGACTTCCTTTACCACTCCATGGGGAACCTATGTATATGTAAGAATGCCATTTGGACTAACAAATGCAGGTGCTACATTTCAAGGAGCTATGGATGTTGCTTTTGCAGGATTGATTGACTCAATTCTGGCTATGTATCAAGATGATTTAACTGCCTATTCAAAAAAGGAGGAGCAACATTGCATGCATCTTGAACAAATTTTTATTAGACCATTGGAATATGGCATTTCACTTAACCCAAAGAAGTGCACTTTTGGGGTAATAGAAGGAAAATTATTGGGACACATTGTTTCCAAAGATGGAGTTAGGATTGATCCTGAAAGGGTTGCTGCAATTGACAGGATTCAAATTCCCAAAATGGTGAAAGGTATCCAGTCTTTCTTTGGACAGATTAATTTTGTTAGAAGGTTCATTCCCAATTTTGCAGAGGTCACAAAGGATATCTCTAAAATGTTGAAGAAAGGTGCAACTATCAAATGGGAAAGTGAAGCAACTAAATCATTTCAGAACATCAAAGAAGCTATAAAGATGGCTCCTGTATTAAGATCTCCTGATTTTTCTAAGCCACTTCAGTTGTTCTCATTTGCTTCTTTTCACACTATTGCTGCATGTTTATTATAGAAAAATGAAGATGGTTTTGAGCAACCTATTGCTTTCTTTAGCATGTCATTGCAGGCAGCTGAATTGAAGTATGATATCATGGAGAAGCAGGCATATGCATTGGTTAAAGTAGTCAAAAGTTTTAGGCCATATTTAGTAGGATCTCAGATAGTTGCCTATCTGTCCCATGCAGCAGTCAAGGACATTTTCACTCAATGAGAGGTGATAGGAAGAAGATGCAGGTGGATTAACAAGTTGCAAGAATTCAACATTGAGATACAAATCACAAAGTTGGTAAGAGGACAAGGTTTAGCTAAGATGATGACCTAGTCAAATTTGGATGCATGCCAGGTAAATGTAGTTCAGGATCAAGTTGTTAACATGTTAGAATCTGAATGGTACAAGGATATTGTGCATTATTTGCAGAATTTGAATTGTCTGTCCCATCTTAGTGATAGTCAGAAGAGGACTTTAAAACTACGTGCTATCAAATACATAATTGTTCAAGAAGAATTGTATTGGAAGAATCCTGATGGTGTCCTACTTAGGTGTGTGGATGAAAACTAGGCTACAGATATTTTAAATAACATGCACAAGGGAGTGTGTGGTGGACATTACACTGCCAAGACAACAACCCACAAAATTCTTAGAGCAGGCTATTGGTGGCCTACCCTTTTCTCAGATACACAAAAGATGGTAAGAAAGTGTGATCCCTGTCAAAGGTTCTTAGGAAAACTAAAGTATGAAGTTGCATTACCCCTTAGAATTGTAACTATGGAGACTCCATTTCAGCAACGAGGAATCAATTTTATAGGGAAAATTTTAGAAAAATCAAGTGGAGGACATAGTTGGATTCTGGTTGCTACTGATTATTTTATCAAATGGGTTCAAGCAATTCCAACTATAAAGGCTACAAGCAGGGCAGTGATGGATTTATATTTTGCAACACATTATTATCAGATTTGGAGTGCCAGTCAAAATGGTCACAGACAATGCCATGTGCTTCAGATCTGGTGAGTTTGTGGACTTTTACAACAACTATGGGATTAATTTGTCATATGCATCACCATATCATCCATAGGGAAATGGTCAGGCTAAATCAAGTAACAAAAGCCTCATGAAAGTCATCAAAAGGATAGTGGACAAGAACAAAAGGGCATGGGATTCAAAGTTAAAGATGGCATTATGGGCTGACTGGATAACAATGAAGATAGCAATTGGAAGGTCACCTTTTGAGCTAGTGTATGGTGCAGTAGCTAGGTTACCTGTGAATAATCTCTTGCCAAACTATAGATTCATACAAGAAAATGATGAAGAGATTGAAGACTCAATGAATGAAAGGATAAATCAACTAATCGCATTGGATGAAACTAGAAGAGAAGCACAGAAGACAAATATTAGGATACAACAGAAGGTAAAATATTTGTTTGATAAAAGGGCTGTAGAAAGAAAGTTTCAGATAAGTGACTTAGTCCTTGTTTGGAATGCAAAGAGCCAAGATAAGGGTAAGCATAATAAATTTGAGCTGTTATGGATGGGCCCATATCAAATCAGCAATATACATGGAGAAGATTCTAATTTTCTCTAGGCCCTAAATGGTGAATTACTAGAACTGCCTGTGCACGGTCAGTTCCTAAAGCCCTATTTTTCATAAATGAATATCTTGTGTGCACATTGTAAATTAGGTGTAAATAGTATGTACATGCCTTGTATAGTCACTGGTGTTTTGTGTTTTGTGTTTTGCTTGGTCTGTCCTAGAGTCTTTTGGTTCTCACTATAGCCTTGTGCTTGCACGTCCCCAGTCGGAGCCAATGTTGGTGCCTACATAAACATTCAGGTTTCAAGTACTTAAATTTGTAGGCACCTTCCATAAAATCCAAAAAATTCTAAGTCTTTTGGCCTTTGCAGTTGAAAAGTGCAAAAAATAGTTTTAAATGCATGTATCTTTGTGTATACAAAGGGGTTTGTATGTACAAATGCAAATATACATTGGCGGGCTTGTAGAAATTTCAATCGGCCTTTGAAATGTAGAAAAATGGTTGTATGCATCTTTGTATGCATATCGGGTTTGAAATAGGTGCATATACATTAAGGAATCTTTCGCAGATTCCTAGAATATTCTACAATTGTATGTTGAGCTTGTTTGTATATCAGGTTTGTATGTTTAGACATACAACGGCTATAGACAAATAAAAAGATACAAGGGGTCTTGTACATTCAGAAATATACAAAGCAGGAGATACATTTGGTGGGACCCACAGGTATACAAAGGAGATTGTATATGTTCCCAACATACAATCGAAACATGCAAAGGATATATGCAAGTGGTGGGCTCCACAAAGTTGTATATGCATTTGTTTGTAGGTTTGCACATACAAAGGGAATTGTATGTATGTTCAAATGTATGTTTGCATATACAAAAGCAGATGCAAAGTGGACGTGACAAGAAGGTTAACTACATTGGCGAAGTGGATGAAGTCTGTGGTTGTATGTTGGGCTTGTATGTTCCCAATGCACATTCGAACAAATAAGTAGAAGATACAAGTGAAACATTCAAACAGAAGATACAAGTGAAACATACAAGCGGGAGTGGTCAAAAAGTCAACAGTTTCAAATGCATGGTGGGGCCCGCAGGTTGTATGTTTCGCATTGTATATGCCAACATACAGAGATTGAAGATGCAAGACCCAGATCTCAAAGTAGTTCCAATCTACCTCATAATCATTTGAGATCCGCTAAATGTATATTGCATGTTGTATGTCGCAATATACAAGGGGAATATGCAAAAGCGATATGCAAGCTGAACCCAATTCAGGGATCAATTTTAGCGAGTTTAGCACTAGCGTCTGCAGCTTGCATATATATGGCATTTGTATATGTAGGTATACAAAGGGAGTAGGATACAAGTCGGATTTCAAGGTGATACCAATATGCTTTATAAAAATTTGAAATCTGTAGGTTGTATATTGCACTTATATGTGCAATATGCAAAACAATGATGCAAGGAAGAAGTTGCAAACCAAACCCAAATATGTTTGCATTTTGTTCTATAAGGGTTTGGGATCTGACTTGTATGTTTGCAATTGTATGTATCTACAATCTTACATACAATTGCATGTAAGTGTATCTACAATCTTACATACAATTGCATGTAAGTGGCGATAAGGGGCAAAATGCATGTTTGTGATGGGAAAAGTGAGCGATAGCAAGGAAGCATCTATGTGTCACATTCTCATTGGCCAATGACTTGCCTGTTTGATTTGAGCTATAGATTTGGGAGATGTAGAGAAGGATCGACGGCTATTTTTGAATACAGGGTTTTCTTCACGATTGTAGTGGTGTTCTTGGCAAGAAGGCTTCCAGTGCACACAGTTTGCCGCATTTCCACAGGACATCGGTAGGTCAACCATTGATTGCAAAATTACAAAGGCATGGGTTGATGATGGATGTGCTGCCTACTAGTTTTAAGAGAAAAATCCCCAAACGGTGGCACAGGGCTCGAGTCCAACTACTCCTCGCCTCTCCTTCTACCTGTTGCATTGATGTTTTGGGTGCCATTTTTGTGGTGCACTGTATCTAGCAAATTTTTGAATTTTGCCCTGTAATTAATTGCTGAGGGCACAACCTTTCTATAAAAGGTAGACTGTGTTACTCATTTGTGGTTGTTGAAAACTAGACAAATTTTGGTACTATGATAAGATACAACTTCATTGGTGGCTCTGTTTTGGTTGTCTTGTGAGTTTATGAATCATATGTTGAATGTTTCATGCATAAATTTATAGGTTTCATGTTGTTTTATATGAGTAATGCTTCATTGCATGTATTCTGTTATTCGTCTCTAAATTGAATGTGTTCTTTTTCTGAGTCTAAATAGCTAAGGGGTGTTTAAGACTCTAGGATATGGGTTTTCTATGTTGAATGCTTGATCTTTTACTTCTGCTCAAGGGGTAGATTAAATGTTCAAGGTTAAGTGTTGGGAAGAATATATTGCAGTGAGGATGTTTGTAAGCAGAGATAGCTGAATACTCAGTTTTGGGAAGTATCTGAAAGGCAAACACTACAAAATCCCCTTGAAACTTAGTCATTGATTTGAGTTTATGGTGACCATTCACATATGTATGCCTATTGACTCCAAGCCTTGAGATAGGCACCAGTCCGTTCTTGTATTGAGGTTACAACCAAGGTCCTAGTTTTGCATTCAAATACCAAAAATCAAACTCAAACTTTAAATACAACCTTTTAGGAAATTAGAAGTGGTTTTAGGATCAAAATCCTCTATCTCACAACTGATCATAGGCCCAAAGCTAGCCCCTTTGCACTTATTTCACAGTTTTGGTCTGTATAAGAGAGGATTTATCTGCTTTTTGTCAACATCCCACCAAGTTAATAATCACATTTCATGGATGTTGAATAGGGAATACCCCCTTGGTTCTGCAGAGCTAGAAGAAGAAGAGGAGATATTTATAGAGTCTATCTCCTGTACTGTTGGCCCCTGGCCCGAAAATCCTATTGATCAATGATGGCTACCTTGTAGGGATAACTGGGAAGCATCTAGTAAAAAAAAACACTAATAGATTTGGTGACTCGACTGGGGAATGCTTTGTATAAGAACCCTGGTTTAAAAGAAATTAATTCCTAGTTGTAGGTGGCGACTCCGAACAAATCTCCCAATCAGTAAAGTAATAATTTGTATGCAAGGGAGAAGATCCCTGCGTAATCCTCTGTTTGAAGAATTACCTAGAAAAATGAGGTACAAGAGAAAAGGGACTATTCAAGCCAGTTAAGAGGGTTCTCCTAGCCCCAGAAATAATGATAATATCCAAGATAATCTAGGATCTTCAGAGTGGATGATACCTTATTTTTCAAACACAGAAGCTGAAATCCAGAATGTATATGAAAGACAACAAGGTGTTAATTTGAGAATGAGATCAGAGGAGTTTTAGGAATGCCCTTTCTTAGATCCCTCTGACAAATTTGAAGAGGCTGAGTCCCCAAGGGATGATGATGATGACCAATATGGAAAGGGACCATCCTCTTCTATGCCCAAAGATGAAGAATTAGCTGAAGAAATCAAAATCCTAAGAGATGAATTAGAATATTTACAAGCTGTGAAGATTAGAGATGATATGAGGCAAAGGGTACAAGCTCTGAGAACTGCTCAACATGATACAGTGCCCACCCTTGATAATGCAAATGTGTTGAAAAACCAACATAGAAATGAAATCTAGTATCAACAGAATGATCAGAGATAGAATGTAAAGAATGTTAGGGTACCATTAAATAATGTGAGAAATCAGAATGCAAATATGAATGCTGATGTTAATCAATAGACAGCCTATGCAGCTAGATAGATTCAGGCAGCTTATTTTTTATGGTATTCCTGGCTACCCTAATCCCATTGACAAACATGTGAGGCCGCAGGTGCCAAAGTTTTCAGGAAACAATACTGTGTCAGGTGAGGATCATTTAAAGGCTTTTTAGAATGTTATGGACAACTTTGAGGTTGAGCATGAAGATGTTTTTATGAAGTTGCTTATGCAATCCTTAGTTGATGAAGTTAGAGAATGGTATAAAGGTCTGCCTGACCGAAGTATCTCATCATGGGATGATTTCAGAAGGATTTTTAAAGAGCAATATGGTGACAAGACTGACCCAAGTTTTTTTGTAAATGAATTCATCAGTATCACTAAGGGGTCAAATGAGCAAGTTACAGATTTTAATGCTAGATTCACTAAAGTGTTGAACAAATTGCCACCTCACATGAGACCTAATGAACCAATGTGCATAGTGTTGTACATAAATGCTTTTGATGCCAAAATAGCCTATGGATTAAGAGATAAGGGTCCTACTAGCCTCAGGGATGCTTTCAGGATTGCAACAAATATTGAAAATAATAGGCAAGCATCTAGTAAGACAAACAGAAGGGATGATGTGAAGATTCTGCAAAATCCAAATAAGCCTCAAAGTACTTAAGGTAATTCATCTACTTTTGAGGATAAGTTAGATAAATTGACAACTGTTGTTAAGGACTTAAGTTATAGACTTGCTAAAAATGAAAAGGGAATAGCTCCTGACAAGCAGGTTTACCAGAGACAAGAAAAGAGACCATCATTGCATGATATGCCATATAACACTAATTAGCATAATGGTAAACCCATTCTCCCACATAACAACAACACCAATCAAAGAGCCTAGAATGCAAGGGAAACTCTGGCTCCTTTGAAGAAGGCTGTTAATATTGTTGATGACACCCCATGGTGCATAATATGTCAGATGCCTCACTCACAGTCACAATATATGATCACTCAATCTTTATATAATAATGTCGTTCCCTGTGATGAATGTAATGAGCTGCATTGTTTGGAGGATGATAATGTCAATATGTTGCTCACAAGTGGGGAATACTCTTCTTGTGATGCTGGTGAAAGCACAAATTATGGAACTCAAGTCTGCCAGTAGGTTTCTTGTGATGAAGATGATGAAGATAATTATGCGTATGCTTAGGACTCACGCATATTTATGAATAACTTGAGGAGACCTTCTAATGAAGAAATTAGAGCTCTCACAACTGCAACAGTGGCTCAGGTCAAGACCAATTATAATCTTAGAGATAAAGCTCAGGTAAGCGATCCACATCAACCAGAAAGCACCTTTGTGAATCAACCAGCTCATAATCATAAAGTGGCTGGACCACAAAAGACGCAATGCAACAATAATAAGAAGAACTCTAAGCAAAAGCTAGGTCACGATTCTCAAGGACCAGAAAATAGAATTCCTAAAAGTGAGGATCAAAATAAGGATTCTCAGGCCCTGGATAACATTCTGAAGGCCGTTAAGATTAAAGACGGATCAGCTCAGGATAAGAGTAAAACCACTGCTCAGGCTACAAGTATTATACAAAATTGTGCTCCCTTTGACATAACTCAAGTTTTGTCCTAGGTAAAGATCTATGTTCCGTTGATGGAGATGGTGAAATTTGAAGAATTTAAAAATAAGGCTCTGTCCTTAATCTCAGGGGTAGCTTGTCAGGCTGAGCAAAATGTTGAGGTTCAAGGTAAGAAACAGGCCTTGTGTATTGAAGAGGATGAGGTTCCTGAAGTTTATCTAGGGGTGACAATGACAAAATGTCCATCACAGGTTGAGCCATTTTATGTCTCCCTTATTATTAATGGAAAAATAATTAGGAATTGTATGCTTGATTATGGAGCATCAACAAATATTATGCCTTTGGCTATCATGCAACAAGCTAGATTGAAGATAGATAAGGCATGTGGAAAATGCTATGCAATGGAAGCTAGGGAGGTGCCAGTTATTGGAATCATGAAAGATGTGGATTTTAAGTTAGTTGCATATCTAGAAAAAATAGACAGAATGAACATAACAGTGGTTGACATAAAGCCACAATATGGTATGTTGTTGTCAAGAATATGGGCAGCATTGATTGGAGGAAGTATGCAGTTAGATCTATCATATGACATGATTCCAATAAATGGTAAAGACGTTAAACTAGTCAGAGAAGAAAGGTCACTAGGGATAGTTGAAGATCAGGATCTAGATGAACATGTCTATTTTGTGGACACTGACTGTGTAAATTTTAGAGTTGTCTCAGATGATCAAGGAGGTAAAGGGATAGATACTTGCATTCAAGAGATTGACCAACAGGGTCTCTAGACTATGTATTTTGATGGAGCTTGTTCAAAGGAAGGTTCTGGTGCTGGAGTTGTGTTTTTGTCTCTAGCTGGTAAGCTTCTAAAGTTCTCTTTCTTGTTAAAGTTTTCCTACACAAATAATATTGCAAAATATGAAGCTCTATCACTAGGATTGAATGTTGCTCTGAAGCATGGAATTAAAATGATAAAAGTATTTAGAGATTCATAATTAATTGTTTCCCAGGTTAGAGATATGTATGCTTCGAAGAATAAAAGGTTAAAACAGTATAAGCATGCTGTGTGGGATACAATTGAATTGTTTGATGCATTTTCAATAAACTAGATAGAAAGATCAAAAAATGTCATGGTAGATTTTTTAACTAATGTGGCCATAAATGATATTACTCTGTCTGATGTTACAAATGTTGAGGTTAAAATTAGACCTACAGTGCCATAAAATATATGTAGTTGGCAAGTATTTGATGATGATAAAGATTTGTTGAGGTTCCTACACTGTGTAGATGAATATGAGAACCAAGAGATTGATTTTTAAAATTTTGTAGAAGTTGTGGATGGAAAAGAAACTCTTTTGGGGAAAGAAGTGATTCAACTTAAGACAAATAAAATCCCCAGAGGACTGGTTACTTTAGAGAGAGCATTTGACAATAGAGACTAGTTTATTTCAAAGGCATCTCCTACAAACAAGGATGACTCCATTATTTTGATTCAGGAGAATATTCACTTTCTGGGTAAGAACAGAAAAGATGGCTTCCTTCTAAAGCTTGACCTCATGAAATCTTACAATAGAGTTGACTTGAACTTTCTGATTAGTGTTTTGAAGAAGTTTGGTTTCAATGAGAAATCCCTTGAGCTTTTCTGGCAACTTATCCTTTCTCCTAAGTTTTCTATTCTCATTAATGGTTCTCCATCAATATTCTTTGTTAGTTCAAGAGGGTTGAGACAAGGACATTTGATCTCGCCTTTCCTGTTTGTTATCATGGTGGAAGTCCTGGGAAGAAATATTTAGAAAGAGGTTCTTGAAGGACGGTTCAAAGGGTTATACCCTTCTTCATTGGGACCCTCCTGCTCTCACCAACAATTTGTGGACGACACTATCATTATGGGTGAGGTCTCTGTCAGGGAAGCCCGAAGGGTGAGGAGTATTCTGTAAAACTATGAAAAGGCTTTTGGTCAGAAGATCAGCCTTCCTAAAAGTTTGATTTTCTTTTTCAATACATCATATTCCAGACAGCTAAATATAGCTTGTATCTTGTAGTGTAAAGTTGAATCCTTACCCTCCATGTATCTTGGGCTTCCTTTATAGGATAAAAGGATTATTGATTCCTTTTGGCATGGTATGGTTGACAAATTCTAGTCCAAACTTGTTGGTTGGAAGGGAGCGATCCTTAGTCAGGCAGGCAAGATTTAATTGATTAAAGCCTCCCTTCAAAACTTGTCTGTTTATTCCATGTCCCTATTCAAACTTCCTACTAAAGTTAGAGATAGAATTGAACAAATCCAAAAAAGATTCCTATGGTCAAAAATGGAGAAGAAGAAAAGAATCCTGTTTGTTGCTTGGGACTCAGTTTGTAACCCTAAAAACTTTGGGGATCTCAGTTTGAGAAAGCTAAAAGCCTTCAACTCTACCCTCTTAGTGGCCAATGTTTGGCACTTGATGAATGAGAAGAAAGAATGGATAGAAATTG
Organism: Cunninghamia lanceolata; assembly: GCA_027924645.1. Taxonomy (NCBI): domain Eukaryota; kingdom Viridiplantae; phylum Streptophyta; class Pinopsida; order Cupressales; family Cupressaceae; genus Cunninghamia; species Cunninghamia lanceolata. The sequence continues at coordinate 7,978,840 of BSBN01001435.1, forward strand.
TGAAGAATAAATATTTGAGAGGTTTCAATAACTTCAGGGAAGCGCTAGACTGTCTTAATCTGCCAAAGGTTCTAAAATTTGGAAAAAAAATTTCACAGGCTAGAGAAATTATTAAGAATGGTTCTAGATGGAACATTAGAGATGGTAGTAGGATGGACTTTTGGAAGGATTTGTGGTTTGGAAACTCCCCTCTCAGTCAACAGGAATGGGCGAGTCCTTTCAAAGAAGTCTGCTCTTCCACCTATGGTCTGAAGTTTATGGACTACATTTTTGAAGGTAGATGGAAGAACTTCCTGACTATTGATTGAAAACAAGACCAACTCATTTGGCATGACACCTCCTTTGGGCAGTATTTTGTTGCTTCTACTTTCAAAGGGCTTATCCGAACGGTGGATGTCCCTCCCTTTTGGGCTAGATTGTGGGATGACAAACTTATTCCTAAAGTTAATATCTTCTTTTGGGGCCTAGCTCAGGATTGTTGGGAATTAAGGTGTCTCAACCTTGGTAATTCCTTGTATTTTTACATTGTATTTATTTATTAATTGCCTATTGTATTAACTGGATGCAAATCCTATGTTGTCATACTGTGGGAGTTGGCACGGTGATGTGTCATCCTACATGGCATATGACCACATGTATTTTTGTCCTCACATAAGGAGATAGGCATCCCACTTAGTGGCAAGAATCTTTTGCCATGTGTCAGTATCTTGGATGTTGTGTAAGGGAATATTGACTGAAACGGTCATGATGGATTCCTATGATGAAGAGCATCTTTGAAAAAGGCATCTTTGGGCACCCCAAGATGGACTATGACATGTTGTAAGAGAATATACTATTTATAGCTTGTGTATGATAGATTCTCTTAAAGCTGTAAGTTATGATAGCTATGACAAATTCTATGACAGTTATAAGAGTCGTAAGAGCATCTGTCATAGCCCATTTTGGAAATAGGCGACCTCCTGGGGATGGGGTGACTTGACAAGTGTCAAGAACATCCTACAAAGTTGGACAAGTGTCCATAGACGTGGGTTTTGGGCCATGAGGCCATGTTGGACGTCCATCCCTATGTGGAGCCATATTTGCCTTGTATTTGTTATATAAACAGGTGCTTTTGAGAGATGTATTCCAAGTTTGACAGGTACTGTTATGCTGCCAGTTTGTCTCTAGATACGAGTGTCGAAGACTCTTAAGAGCTTGCATTGCAAGTGTATTGTAAACCATTTCAGTTTTGATAATACATTGTGCAGGTTTTAGAGTGGGGTTTTTCACCTGATAAGGGTTTTCCCCATGTATATCTTATGTCTCTCTTCTTCTATCTCACTTTCTTTTTTATGTGTTTGCTGCAATATCTCTATTAGTGGTATAACATTGTTGTATAGTAAGGATAAAATTGAATTTGCACTCTCCTCCCCTCATTAGATTAGTGTAGGAAGCGATTTCTACACACCTAGCTTCCTTTCAGTTGGTATCAGAGCTTGATCACCTTTGGTCCTAGTTGTTGGGTAGGAGTTTTTTGAGCTAATCTTAGGTTTATTTGGAGTGTTGTGCAGAGTATTCTATATCTTGTTGCAGTAAGGAGATGACAACCACTTCCAGAAGATTAGAGGTTGAGAAATTCAATGGCACTAATTTTGAGTTGTGGAAACTCAAGATGGAGGACTTACTTGTTGATTGTGACCTATGGGAAACCATATCTGGTGTGAAACTAACAATTATGTCACAACCTGATTGGGACCTCAAAGATCGGAAGGCTAAGGGTCTCATAAGACTTTGTTTAGCTAACTTTGTCCTATTGAATGTCCATGAGGAGAAGAGCACGAAAGATCTTTGGAAGAAGTTGGGTGATGTTTATCAGGCCAAGTCCTTGGTAAACAAACTTTTCTTGAAAAATAAGTTGTTCACTCTAAAGATGGAAGATGGAGGATCTATTGCAGATCACATGAATGATTTTAACATGATTGTTGCATAATTGACATCTGTGGGTGTGAAAATGGAGGAGGAGGATCGATGAATGACCATACTTTGTTCTTTTCTAGATTCATGGGATCATCTTGTCATGGTTATCGGAAGCACTACTACCACCTTCAAGATGGAAGATGTGGTGTCCTTGCTGTTATCTGAAGAAATGTGGAGGAAGTCTTTTGAGGTAGCCAAAGAGGCTCTTGCGGTTCATGGAAAACCCAAAGAGAAAAGGAAAAAGAAGGACAATAAAAGTGATAAGGGCAGATCCAAATCTCCTAGAAAGTCTAAGGCTCTCTATTGGAACTGTGGAAAAACTGGGCATTTCTGAAAGGAATGTAAAGAGGAGAAGAAAAAGAAGAAGAAAACTCCTGATTTAGATTCTGACAAGTCACAAGATGATGGTGATGCCTTCATCATAGCTCTGGCCACCCATGCATCTGATGATGTGTGGTTGATTGATTCTAGTGCATCATTCCACATGACCTCACATCAAGACTGGTTCATGAAGTATGAAGAGTTTGATGGTGGAAGAGTATACCTGGGTGACGACTCTCATCTGAAGATTGTTGTTCATGGAAGAGTCTCAATCCAATTCCCTGATGGATGAGGGAAGGGGATCATTGGAGTTATACACATTCCAGGCCTTGCATGGAACTTGCTTTCTGTAAGTATGTTGAATGATGTAGGTGTGCAGGTTGTCTTTTGAAAGGATGGATGCAAGATGACTAGAGGATCTATGGTGCTTGTGAAGGTTACTCAGAGAGGTACTCTATTTCAGCTGGAGGCATGCACTTCACAGTGCAATAGTTCTTCTGACCTGAAGAAATGAGCTGCATTCACTTCATCCCCACCATCTGAATGAGTAGTGAAGAAATCTGTTGTAAGTAGTTCTGATGGTAGTACACATGCTTTGGAAGTTAAACTTCTTGCTGAAAAGACTATGTTATGACATTTGAGATATGGCCACATTGTTGAGAAGGGTCTAGGTACCCTAAAAAATAAAAACCTCTTTGAGGAGTTAAATGATTGTAATCTCGAGTTCAACTTTTGTGAACATTGCATTTATGGAAAACAAAAACTCTAGTTCTCACAAGTCTTCTAGTGTATTGGATCTTATTCATTCTAATGTGTTTGCTCCTATTAATGTTCCTTCAATTTCAAAATTTGTATATTTTGTATCTTTCATAGATGATTACAGTAGAAGGACATGGGTTTATTTTATCAGAAGCAAGATTGAAGTCTTTAGTCGGTTGAAGGAGTTTAAAGCCTTTGCTGAAAATCAGACTAGTAAAAAGATTAAGTGTTTGAGAACTGACAATGGTGGTGAGTTTTGTTTGGTAGAATTCGATAAGTTCTATAAAAAGCAAAGGATTGAAAGGCATAAGACAACTCCATATACCTTGCAGCAAAATGGAATTGTAGAGAGGATGAATAGTACATTGATGGAGAAGGCTAGGAGTATTCTTAGTGAAGCAAGTCTTGAACAAAAGTTTTGGACTAAAGCTATTGCCACTCTTTGCTATCTTTTAAATAGATCTCCTACATCAGCTCTTTTTGGTAAGACACCTATGGAGGTGTGGTCTAGTAAGAAGCCTTTAGTTAGACATCTTCATGTTTTTGGTTGTGAAGCATATGCACATGTGACTAGGGAGAAATGGTCTAAATTGGAGAACACGTTTGTTAAATGTATTTTCATTGGCTATGGTGTCAGTGTGAAAGGATACAAGCTTTGGGATCCTGTGGCTGAAAAAGTGTTGTATAGCAGAAGTGTTATCTTCAGAGAGCTAACACCTTCTTCCGTTGTTCTACAGCCAGAACAGACAGAAAAGAAAGAAGATGTGGTTCAGTTTCCTTCTACCCCTGAGAAGACTAAATGGATAGACCCTGTGAGACCTTATGATGAGGAGAGCTTTGGTAGCTCTGAAAGCTCAGAAGAAGCAGAACCTCAACCTTAGCCATTGAGGAGGTCTACACAAATGAGAAAGCAACCTAATAGGTTTGATTATTCATTACTTGATTCTAATTGTGCTTTTGCTTTACTTACTAACATTGATGAGCATAGAACTATGAAAGAGGCCATGGGCATGAAAGATGTAGGTTCCTGGAAGGAGGCCATGAAGAATGAGATGGCTTCTTTGGAAAAGAATAAAACATGGGACTTGGTGCCTTTTCCTGATGGACGAAAACCTGTTGGATGCAAATGGGTGTTCAAGAAGAAATTCGGTGTAGATGGTAGTGTTGAAAAGTATAGGGCTAGATTGGTTGCGAAGGGGTATTCACAAGTGGAGGGAATTGATTATGGTGAAATTTTCTCTCCCATTGCAAATCTGACATCCATTCAATTCTTGTTATCTCTTGCATTTGCTTATGACTTAGAGGTAGAATAGATGGATGTGAACACAACTTTCCTTCATGGTGATTTGGAGGAAAAAATCTAAATGTCATAGCCAGAGCATTACATAGAGAAAGGTAAAGAAAATTTGGTTTGCAAGTTAAAGAAGTCTTTGTATGGTTTGAAGCAGTCTCCTAGAATGTGGTACTTGAAGTTTGATGCCTTTGTGTTGTTGATTGGATATCAGAGATCGAAATTAGATCATTGTGGTATTACAAATTTGACAATGATTGCATTCTCATTATTGCATTATATGGTGATGATATGTTGTTGATTGGGAATGGTAAGAATATGATTTCTGATTTGAAGTCTCAATTGTCAGCACAGTTTGAGATGAAAAATCTTGGGGCAACCAAGTACATTCTGGGAATGGAAATCAGAAGAGACAGAACTAATAGAAAAATTTGGTTAAGCCAGAGTAAGTATGTGAAGACCGTGTTGGATAGGTTCAACATAGCAGATTGTAGATCATTCTGTGTTCCTATTTCTTTGGGGACAAAGTTGTCTATTAATGATTATCCAAAATCTCCTAGTGAGGTGGAGGATATGAGAAGAGTACCTTATGCTAGTGCTATTGGTAGTTTGATGTATGCTATGGTCTGCACAAGACTAGACATTGCCCAAGCAGTTGGAGTTCTTAGTCGATTTATATCTAATCCTGGATGGGTACATTGCGATGCAGTTAAGCGAGTGTTTAGAAATCTGAGGGGTACTTCTGAGTATTCCATTTTCTATCATGGCAATGCTACAGGACCTCTGCATTCAGTTTGTATTCGTGGATTTGTGGATTCTGATTGGGTAGGTGACATTGACAACAAGAGATCCACCAGTGCCTATGTATTCACTATGTTTGGTGGTGTAATTAGTTGGATAAGTAAGTGACAACCTGTGGTTGCTTTGTCCACTACAAAAGTTGAGTACATGGCTACAACTCATGCTTGTAAGGAAGCCATTTGTCTTAAAAGATTGTGTTTAGATATTGGTGTTGATGCAAGACAGATTATGATCAGTTGTGACAGTCAGAGTGTGATTTACCTTACGAAGAATCTCACTTTCCATGCTAGAACAAAGCATATTGATTTTTAGTTTCATTTCGTGTGAGACATGGTAGAGGATGGGAAGGTAAATTTGGAGAAGATAGATACTTTGAAGAATGTTGAAGATGGATTGACGAAACCAGTGGGCACAGAGAAGTTCAGATGATGTTCGGAGTCTATGGGCCTCTCGGCCTATAGCAGTTAAATCATGTTGATTCTATTGGCTCATACAAGGTGTTTGACAAGTGGGAGAATGTTGGGAATTAAGGTGTCTCAACCTTGGTAATTCCTTGTATTTTTAGATTGTATTTATTTATTAATTGCCTATTGTATTAATTGGATACAAATCCTATGTTGTCATATTGTGGGAGTTGGCAAAGTGATGTGTCATCCTACATGGCATATGACCACATGTATTTTTGTCCTCACATGAGGAGATAGGTGTCCCACTTAGTGGTAGGAATATTTTGTCATGTGTCGGCATCTTGGATGTTGTGTAAGGAAATATTGACCGAAACGGTCATGATGGATTCCTATGACGAAGTTATGACATGTAAGAGTTGGAAATAGGAGATTCTATGACAGGTGAAGACATGTGTCGAAGAGCATCTTTGAAAAAGGTATCTTTGGGTGCCCCAAGGTGGACTATGACATGTTGTAAGAGAATAAGCTATTTATAGCCTATGTATGACAATTCTCTTACAGATGTAAGTTATGACATCTATGACAGATTCTATGATGGTTGTATGAGTTGTAAGAGCATCTGTCATAGCCCATTTTGGAAATAGACGACCTCCTTGGGATGGGGTGAATTGACAATTGTGAGAAGCATCCTACAGAGTTGGACAAGTGTTCATAGGCATGGGTTTTGGGCCATGAGGCCATGTTGGATGCCCATCCCTATGTGGAGCCATATTTGCCTTGTATTTGTTATATAAACAGGTGCTTTTGAGAGATGTATTACAGGTTTGACAGGTACTATTATGTTGCCGGTTTGTCTCCAAATACAAGTGTCAAAGACTCCTAAGAGCTTGCATTGCAAGTGTATTGTAAACCATTTCAATTTTGATAATACATTGTGTAGGTTTTGGAGTGTGGGGTTTTTCACCTAATAAGGGTTTTCCCCACGTATATCTTGTGTCTCTCTTCTTCTGTCTACCTTTCTTGTTTATGTGTTTGCTGCAATATCTTTATTAGTGGTATAACATTGCTATAATAGTAAGAATAAAATTGAATTTGCACTCTCCTCCCCTCATTAGATTAGTGTAGGAAGCAATTTCCACACACCTAGCTTCCTTTCAAGGATAGGGTGCTTACGTTAGACAATCTGTGTAAGAGGGGTTTCTCATTGGTTAACAGATGCTCCTTATGCCTTCAGAACTTAGAAGATTGCTTTCATTTACTGCTTGCTTTCCCTTACTCTCTGGAAGTTTGGAATATGGTTCTTTCTTTATGGAACCTAAGATGGACCTTCCCTAATTCTTCCAAGGAGTTGGTCTCTCAATGGACTTGCCATGTGTCTAATCCATCCCTCATCTTTATCTAGTCCCTGATAGTCCTTCACATTGCTTGGAGCCTCTGGAAGGAGAGGAATAATAGAGTTTTCAGGGACAATAGCATGGTTTTGAAAAACCTATTTTTCAAGGTAGTCAGGAGCATCAAGGAGAATTTTAAAGTCAGGATTCAAGAATAGTTAGCTCATGGAAAAAATATAGAGGTTTCTTAGGTAGAGTTTGATATCTCTAAGAATTGGGACATCAATGTTGACATTTCTATACCATTTAAAAGAATGAAACATCCCAGAAGAGAAGTGGTTTGGAAACTGCCTCCAAAAGGGTGGATCAAAATTAACTTTGATGGGGTAGCAAAAGGGAATCCTGGAGCTGTAGGCAGTGGGGAAGTGATGAAAGATGATCTTGGTAGGTTCCTTGTGGTGGTGGTACTCCCTCTAGGTACCCAGACAAACCACTTTGTTGAAGTTGCGGTGACCTATCCAACTATAGCTCTGGCTAAAGCTAAGGGATATAGAAAAGTTTGGGTGGAAGGGGACTCTAATAACATTATAAACTGCCTCAAGAATACCACTAAACCTAGTTAGTCTATAGTGACCCTAATTTAAGATGCAATTATTATATTGGGAAACTTTGAAGAAACCCACATATCACACATTTTTCACGAAGGTAACAAGGTGGCAGATGTTTTTTCCAACCTGGGGGTTAATAGGCAGAGGAGTTCATTATTAATGATGGAAAGAATGGTACGAAGCTTGATATCTAATGAAGAGATCATCATGTTCTCGAAGGGTCTGAAGGCCATTCCTCTCTTGAAAGGTCTATTCACATGGATTATGGGTAGGAATAACAACAAGATTTTCCAGCATAGGCTTCATTGCATTCTTGTCTTCGTTCTGCTCTACAGTGATTGTGGGTTTTATAGAGATTTGAGTTTCAGTATGGATGGTGAAAGGAACAGAGTTGAACTATCATGTTGTGAGGGGATCTGTCAGAAACAGAAGGTCTAGAAAATTATGGAGGAAGGGGGTTAAATACCTATATGGAGAAATTGGATGGAGGTGACCCTAATGCTACAATGTTGTTTGTGAAAAGCTACAAGAATAAGGTCTCTGAGTATGGCTAGGAGTTAGCCATCATGGAAGACCTTATAGCCACAATTTCAGGGCTATCAATCAGAGGGAAGAAGTTCTTCTGTGAGTGGAAGTATAGCAAAGAAGCCCTAAAGAACTTCTTTAAAGGAAGTGAATGGGATAAGTTGGTTAAGATGCAGTTGGGAGGGTATAACTACCTCTCAATCAAACCCATATGGGCTGAGGTGGCTGAACTGATTATGAGATATATTATGCTGGACGGGAGGTGAATTGTTGTTTACAACTACCATTTCAATCTGCTAAACCATTTCTACCATAGTATGTTTGTTTCCATCCCATTCTACTTGCTTTCCTATCTAGAGTATGGCATTAAAGAAAATAGCAGAAACCCTAAGATACATATTTTGCATGAAAGTCTCATTATGCTGATCATGAAATATATGAAAATTAACGCTGAAAAAAAGGGCCTAAGGAAAAACATAGTGGTAGAAAGGTGTGTGTGGAGTCAAGTGAGAATGAATCCCACATGGATGATGAAGAGTGGAGAATGGAAGAAGAGGATGAAAGTGAAGGGGAGTCTACTAAGAAGAGGAGGAGAACTCAGAAACAGGAAGTTAACATATCTTGGTCTAAGGGATCCAACACTGGAGATGACTCTGATACCTCTATCAAAGAGGTTATTGGAAAGAGGGCTATGCCAGTGAGAAGGAAAATCCCTACTCCTGCAAAGAAGGGTAAGAAAATTTTGGAGAAAGATAGTGATGAAGAGTGGGCAGCTCCTGGCAATGTTAACATCTCCTAGAAGCAGGGGACCAACTCGAAATAGGGGAAATGGGAAAATTTGAGTGAGAAAGGAGTTGAAAGTGGGTTGGAAACCTGGGGCAAAACTATGCAAATCCCTGAACCTAGAGTTGGCCTAAATTTTCCTGAGATCCATGACCCTTTGAGCAACCTTCCTCTTGATTTTGATAATATGCTAGCCTAGGCCAAGAACAAAGACCAGATTGAGGAAGTGTTTGATTTGGTTAAGAATACTGTTAATTCTTAGCATAAGATGACAAAATGGTTTTTCCTCAAGATCAATAGGATCAATATAAAATTACAATTGATGCAGGAAAGCTTGGGGAGAGGAAATAACATTACTGTTGAATAGGATACTCTAATCTTCAAAAATTGGGAAGCAATTATGAAAATAGAGGAGATTGATCGGGAACTAGGTAGGATAAAGGAAGAGTTTAATATCAGAGTTCAATATCTAGAGGAGAAACTCATGGAGGTGAATAGTAATCTTGAGAAGATAATGCACATCAGTAAACTTACTATTCAGAATAGTCTCAATGGGATGAAGATGTTGACTAATAAGTTGAAAGAATTGAAGAAAGAGAAATTTAAAGATTTTAGAGTTGAGGATATCATCAATGTCGAAGGCTTGAGAATACATGACAAAGAAGATGATACTAAAGGTACTGGTAAATAGGTGGCTATGGAGGACTCGAGTGGATCCTCTACCCACACAAGGGGGAGTAAGAAAAAATAGTTTAAAGATGAAAAGAGGGAACTGATCGACTTTGCCATGATGCATGAGACATTTTATGAAAAAGAAATAGAGGCAGCAGAGACCCTGAAGAAGAATCATATTAGTTTAGCTTGGTTTGTTCTCTTTTTTGCTATGTTTTCTATGCATATGTTGTTCTGGTAGCTTTCAATTGGCTATTGGTTGGCTTACACTTTATGTTTACTTCCTTTTGTAAAGGGTTTCGAGATCCCATTCAAAACCTGTTTGACCATATTAATAAAAAAAAAACTTCCACTAATTCCCATGATATAATATTATGTAATAATGCCAATACATGCAAATTTATTGAAGTAAGATCCACATAATAAATAACTTCAACTCATTAAGAATAATAGTGAGTACATCTTAATTATTATGAAAGTCTTTCAAGTGCATATCTAGTACTTATCACTAAAGAAAACATCTTTACATGACCAAGATTTATAAGGGGTCAAGTACTACAACCCTGAACAATGAAAATGAATACATTAAGCGATGAACCAATCACCACAAAAATAAGTGGCCAAAACAATGTCATGAGAAATATATGAGCACCGAGCTCAACTGTAACGACATAACAGAAATAATTGAAAACCTCCCACATAAGTCATCAAACAAGAGTAGTCACACCATATTCTCAAGGCCTGAGTACTAGGTACATCTTTCATTGCCCAGATTGTCTATATACCCTATCTCCATAGGATCAAGGCCATAAGAGAATTTGATCGCACTCATGAAATATGTAGATCTATTTTCAATCTATGTTTATGCAACTATGTGAGTGGGTATGCAACCCTTTCTAGGGTCTAGTTTCCCCAAATAGTTTTTTGTCAGCTTCCACTCCACTCAGGTGGGATAGTGATAGAAACCTATAGAATCATCTATCTGCAAACACCTAAAAGGGGTGTTTGACATGAGTTTGATTAAGTTATCTCTAGATAGCATCGCATGTGCATTAAGGAACCTACTAGCAAGAAACAGTTGTGCGGCACCTAGAACTCTCTCATTTTGAGAAGAAATAAAAAACTAACTGGAGCATCAATCATTCATAGTTATGAGTAATCACATTGTCACAAGGAGAAGGTTATCTCATCCCAAACATCTTTTGATACCAAGGTCAATGTAGGTGTTATAACTAATGATATAAGAGTGCTCAAAGTTTACCAAATGGTAAGTGTGAAGTATACAAGCAAAGGACTATCATATAGAAATATTATTTCTATAGTCAAACCCATATACTTATTGTTTTCCTCAAAGACTCTAAGAGTAGGAAACAACTTATGCACATCTAAGTCATAAGTGACTTCAAGAGCCACAACAAGAGATCAAGAATGACTCATTAGTTATTATACAAGGATAATCATGAAGTTTATCAATGAGTACAAACATTTAGATGCCATTTATTCCTTTTACCTATCTTGTGCAACAAATATTCAAGGAATAGGATCTATCTGACTATCTATCTCTTTAAAAAACACCACTAGTACAAGGATGTACAATATCATCATAACACTCCTAATCACTAGCTATTAGTCAATGAAACTAAACTTGCAATGTTCAACTATAATTACAATTAAAGATTTCTCTACTTACAATGGCCTTATCTTTTATATCTAACCACACTTTAGGTGTAAAAGGTATATCTATAGAGAAAAAGATAACTTTCAAGACATCTCTTAAGTCTATAGCTTATCAAGTAAAGGTTGAATAACATTATGCGTATACAAAGTCAAAACTTAACAACACAAAAATTCAAGTAATTTAGAAAAATCTAGAAATGCTAATCAAGTTCTGCTAATAAAAAAAGAAGAGTCAAGACAACACTATCGCTTACCACTTTTAACATTGTAAAGTAAAACCTATAGGATAACAAGAATACATAAGAAGGCAAGTCATAAAGCTAAAATATACTCAACAATAATAAGCTTCATTAAATAACTAACAAAGGTAAGTATTTTAATTACTCAATATAACAAAGTGTTACGTTGGAAAATGTTTCCTTGGGGGCTTTTCCCTCTTAAGGTTTGGCTCTCGAGTCCTTTATAATGCATTTAGAGCATCTTGCATGATTTTGATGGCTCCCGATGAGAAAAACCTAAAGTTTCCTGGTAAATGGGACTTAGGGGGTGCATTTATGATAAGCCCTACCTAAAATAGGGGGGAGGACTTGAGCGCCCGCACCCTAGTCTTGTTCTATTTTAGGTCAGGACTTATTTCTAGGTGTCAGTTTATGATTGTGATTTAGGTCCTATGCTGACATCCTAAGTTTGAATTACAAAATTCTTAGCGGGAATGTTTGTAGTTACATATATAAGCTTGATTAGTGATTTGTTTGAAAGCTAGATGGACATTGTGAACTTGTGGCTTTATGTGAAAGTGATTCAAGGCATTCATTGTGTTGTAGAGCACTATTTTGTGTTGTTATTGTGTTTGTATTTGCAGATTTGGCATCCATCTCCTCATGGGATGAAGAGCATCTTCCTTCCATGAGATCTACACTACAAGGTGATATCAATTCTTTTTTCTATCATTTATCATTTGGATTTTGCCTCTATCCTACAAGGATACACACTCTTTATTTGACAATAGTGTTCAAAAGACTTGAATGTCTCTCTGGGGCTTGATCGAGGTAGACCTCTAAAAACCAGAACCCCCAACCCATATTTTTTGTGATTGTAGGTTACAGGTTGTGGAAGTGAAAGAAGTGGAGTTGCATGAGAGTATTGCAGACTATCAGAAGTGTAGAGCAAAGAAGAAATCAAGGACCTGGACTCGGGCACCTGCTCATTAGTCCTCCAGATCCCACTACTGTGAAATCAAAGATAATCATCATGGGCAATTAATGATGGTTGTTTAGACAACTAATGGTTGGACTCATGGAATGGCCATGCTCCACTAGTGGAAATTGAGGAATTAATTGAGTCTAAAGGCATCATGGAAGATATATAGAGATAAGGTAGCATATTATGTTGAGACAAGGAGAGATGATTTTTGAACGCACTGGGAATGGAGAGACTTCATGAATGCCCCCTTAAGTGAGATGGCCAAAATTAGGGTGAAGGAGGAATTAGAAAAGAAAAAAAATATCTTTGAACTCAAAGAAAGATAAAATTATATGGTGTGGTGCCAAAATAGGTGTATATTCGGTCAAGTTGGGCTACCAAATTAAAAATATGCAAAATATCTCCATTGTGTGGCCAAAAGACTTATGCTGGAACACAATGGTTCTCCCAAAGGTGGGGGCCTTTTCTTGAACTACCATACACAATAAAATAATCACTAGAGAGTGAAGACATTCAATTAGAATTTTTGGTCCCTTGAGATGCCTAGTCTATAAATGTAATGCAAAAACATTAAACCAGTGCCTATTACTAAATTATCCATTCACATGTGACTATTGGAACTGATTATGTAACAAATTGGGATGGGTGAATGCTCACCATGCAAATCTATTTAAACTATTCCAAGGTTGTCCATGTATTTATATAAAAGTTGTATGGTTTGGTCTCTGGATTGTAAGCCCTTTAATGCTCATATGACACATTTGAAAAGAGTGTACTAGAAGAATATTCAATGACAAGGAATATAGAATGGAGGAAGTACTACAAAAGGTTGAGATTGGCATTTGCAAACTATTAAATGTCAAAGTTAGGGAGCTTGGAAGATCATCTTTCATGAGTTGGGATGATAAAATCATAAGAAACTAGCCCGAGATGAAAATCCTTAAACATTTATGCAATGACAAAAGTGTGGATTCAAAAGAGTAAAGGGGAAAGGCTAAATGGATGGCCATTCGAAGAGGAAGACTGAAACTCAATTTTTATGGGGCCTCAAGAGGCAATTCCGGGAACTCAGGTGTTGGATGTATTATCAGGGATGAGTTGGGAATCCTTTTTTGGGCATTACAAAAGAACTTCAAACATGGTTCAAATAATGAAGTAGAAATGGAATCTATATATTAAGGTCTTAGAGTACGTGATCTAGAGGGAATCAAGGATGTGGACATTAAAGGAGACTCGATGATGTGCATAAATATCATAAAATGAAAAAAAAATAAATTAGAAACTACATAAATGGATCAATTTGTTTTGGAGCATTTTAAACAACATGAAGGAGAACACCTTGATACATGTTTATAGGGAATCCAACAAGGCCATAGATTACTTGGCTAACTAGAGTGTTGATCATATTGAAATTTTCAAAGTGTTTGATCATGATACAAGTTGGATGGATTTGAGAAGCATTTTGGAGGCAAAAAGGCCTAAATCTATAGTAAAGGATGATTGCTAAATTAGTGGAATGATGAAGGTGCCACACCCCTACAACGCCATGTTTCAACCCTATAATAAGTAGTCCTACAATAGCTCATGCTACTATACATCTTCAATATGACCAGCAACGTAACAATAAATAAATAAATTTGCTTGTGGCTTTATTTGTATTTTAAATTTGTATAGATTTTAGTTGGAGAAATTAGCAGTAATAAGGGTTTTGTATTTCCTTCAATGGAATATGTTTTCCTTGTTATTCCACTGTTTCTACCCACTAGCGAAGCATTTTATGGCAATTCTTTAAGTTTGTTGTATATAATTTAGAGTATAATGGATTTACCCAGTAGTTTTATTGTGGCATAATCTAGAAAATTTACAAAGCCTTTGTTGTTGAGAAAGTACAATTTTTTTTAATTTATAAATTATTAATTTTCAAAACTGTTATATCCTTACCTAGAATTTTAGAACTAGAATATAAACTACCAGAAGTTTTTTAAAGGTATATTTAAAAAAATAAAATATGTAATTTGTTACAAAATAATATGATATTTTCTTACAACCCTTGCCTATTATGTTTATAGCATCATAGCTTCCAAAACAGATCTCATAGTTGTATTTTTTAAATCGATTCCCAAAGATAAACTTATTAATTACTTTACTTTGATAGTGCTTGTATACTAATTAGTTAAATATTAACGAGATAATGGTATACTTGCTGTTTTTCTTCATATATATCTCTGACAACATGAGATGTTTTATGTTTTACCCTTTTAGGTATAAGAAAGATTGAAATACTCAATCAAATGAGATCAACAATTCAAAATATAGATCTTGTAGTTATATTAAGCTTGTTTTTAAAATTTATGAATAATATTTTAGATAACTTTGAAGTTGAAGTAAATAAATTTGAAAGTATTTTAGTCATAGTGTATATGTAAATTATTTTTCCATAACCTTATATGACCTTCACGGACAGTTTTATTTAAAAGAAAAAACACACACGAGTCTTTAAATAAAATATTCAAATGTTTTTAGTACGATAATTATTGTTTTAGAAATTGTTTTTGAAGTGATAAATTAAAAAAAAATTAATTACATTCATGATGACTTGAATGTTCAATTTCCAACTTATTTCAGTGTAATCATGTTTATGTGTTTGATTATGTTTCTAATGGAGTGTGCTCCAATGTTAAACTAGTCATGTAAATGTAAGAAATATCCAAACTATGCTACATAGAATTCTAAGATGAAGTTGATAAAGTAAAACTACTTTGAGTATGAGTTCTAACTTTTCATTTGTTCTAATACTGATGGTGCATTCCCCATAAATTAAAATTATGGCATGATGCTAATTTAGTTATTAAGTGATAGATATAATTACATTAGTGATGACTTGGATGTTCGATCTCCACCTTATTTCAATATAATCATGTTTGTCTTTGATTATGTTTCTAGTGGAGTGTGCTCTGAATGTTAAACTAGTCATGTAAATGTAAGTCATATCCAAACTATTATACATACAATTCTAATATAGAATGATGCTAAATTAGTTACTTAGTGATAGAGATAATTACATTCATGATGACTTGGATGTTCAATCTCCACCATATTTCAATGCAATCATGTTTATGTGTTTGATTATGTTTTTACTGGAGTGTTCTTTGAATGTTAAACTAGTCATGTTAATGTAAGCCATATCCAACTTATACTACATACAATTCTAAGATGAAGTTGATTAAGTGAAACCCCTTTGAATATGAGTTCTAACTTTTGGTTGTTCTAATACTGATGGTGCATTCCCCATAAATTAAAATTATGGCATGATAGTGTTGCATTTTATATACCTAAATATTTTGGTACAATTTCCTTAGGCTAAATACATATTTAAGAAAAACCAATCCATCTATCCTAAATTCCTAAGAAATTGTTGGAATAAGTTAGATATAAGTACACACCAAATTAATAAGTTTTTGAAATGCCTTATCCACCTAGCTCAGTTGTGACTCCTATGCCCTAGTCATGTAGCATCTCTTTTTTCTTATCCAATATTAGAATAATTACAAGTCACCATGTAATATATCTAGCTCTTATTCATATTCTATATTATTCACCTTTCATATGCAATCTTATTTTCTTCTCTATATCTTATTTATTACTATTTTTAATTGGATTATGCATTTAAAAGAAATAAGAAATAGTTGTAAACATAATAGAAGGCTTCAAAAATTCAACAACAACATGAAACTGCAAGAAAGATAAAGGCTACATCTAGAAGCCACACAAATAGTAACATTTACCAAAACATGGAAGAAGCATACTCCTCCTTTTTAATACATATAGATACAACCACCTCCATGTTGTATTCAATTCTAAATGATAAGTATTGAGAGTCATGAAGGAAACCAACACATGTCTCTATCCTCCGCTCACACTAAATTTTAACCTCATCACCATATTCATTACAATATTGGCTTCTATAAAAGCATAGATCAAGCCTATATACATTATTGGTCCACTAGAAATTGGAGTGAACAAAAATGGGTTATTGTTTGTATCTTTTCTTAGTCCATCTTTGAAATGATTTGCACTTGTCCATTCCTTGTTATGTGTAGCTAAAATCATGTCAATTGAATAAGCATTCTATGCCTTTGAGAGTCTCAAGACAAGAAGATCCTTCCCATATGATCCACAATGTTTTTGATCTCTATAATCTATTACAAGTTAGTTTGCAATATTTTACTCTACTTCCAAACCCCCAAATGGAGGACACAAGGATATACATGGTACCTAGTAGCCACATATTGAGTATTGTGGAACATTATCTCCAATAACTGATTAGTGCCATCATTATATATTTCCTTTACCCCTTTTTTGTAGTTCATTGCAATAACACCATTGTAAAAATGTCTACAGTAGGCTTATCTATAAAAGATGCTAGTTGTAGTTCGGTTGAAATGAGGCAGAAATAGCACTTTAGAGCCTCTTTGTAGAAATCTAGTTTTCAATTGTCAAAATTTGAGCTTGAAGGTTTTGTAAGGGTTTATTAAGATTAGAATTTCTCCACATCGGTCTAAATCTAATAGTAATCAAACTAGTAATATGGAGGGATAAATTCAAGAAGACTGTCTGGGTTTTAATTTGAAGAGGCAAAAAGGTGTGAGAGAAGACAACTAGGCATTAAAGCCTCTAGAGTAAGTTAAGGATAACATGCCCATAGGTATGAGTGATAACATTGTGTAGGGGGTGTAGTTATCCATGACCATGACATTGTGTAGGGGAAAATCCTAAGAAGTGTAGTTCTCTATGACCGTGTCTCTGGAAAAGGAGTAGGGAGCATGGAGAAGAAGGAGAACCACAAGTTGTGGGCATGGGGGAAAAGAGAGAAGAGATTCTTAATAGATTCCTTTGGCACAAAAGGTGCAAGATGAGGAGTGAATTAAAGAGATACATTCACCAATAGGTAGTTTGATGTGGAGAATATTTCATGCTATTAGTTGGGACTGGGTGTTGGCTTTGGATTTCCAAATTTGAAGAATTATCTTATTCCACATTGCCTGATTATATTTGCACTTCAATTTAACATCTAGCCAGAATGCCAAAGAGATTGAAGGAAGGTGTTGTCTATAAATGGTTTTAAAAGGGAATAATCAAATGCTTCACTTGTTAGGCCACCTCTAATATTTTAATAAATTATCATGGTAGGGAGGGATAACAAACAATAAAGTTTGGGAGTAATAAGTTGTTGGATTCTCAAAGGTGAGTGCTTGTTGGATGAGGACAAATTGAATTAAGATTTGAGATACTACCAGGATTCCAGTTGAACTTGATAAGATTTGACAAATCATAGAACACTTGAATGTAATTTTTTAAAAGGTTTTTAACTTTAAATTTTTTTATAATGCCAAGGGGTTTTCCTTCTTGTTGGATTAATCACTTCCGCGAGATGAGAGAGATAGAAAAGTTTAGGCCATAACTCAATGATTGATCATACCAAGACAACCTCCTTGAATTGATTTTCCATCCTATCCAAATGAAATTAAATGGAACATACGCATGCATTTTGAAAAATGGTGCAAGAAGGGGCAAGTCAAAGGGTTTGGGAATTATATCTTCTATATTCTTGTTTGACAAATTGTGGTGGCATACATAATAACTTAGTACATTGAAATACCTATGCACATGGTTGTCAGTCATGTCCTTTCTCCATGTCACCTTCATATATGATATTGGATTGTGTTAGAAAGTTATATAGATTCCTAAAGTGTCACACTACCACCACCCTAATTTCTCAAATTGTCATCTTTATGGGTGTCATGACATGTTTGGTGACTTTGCATTATACAAGTAGGCATAAACCAAATGTACAATATCTCTACCATATAACCCAAAATGTATAACATATCCATCTCTTCAAGACAATAAGATGAGTAATACTACAACTTAGGATCTAACCACTTTAGGTCACCCAATAGAAGAATGCACAATAGACTCAATCAAAATTGTGTAGTTTTCCCATCTAATGCGACTAAAAATTAAATGTCCATCTCTATTTTTTTACCTTTCTATTCTTTTTCTTCAATATTGTTTTAATAGGATTTTTATTTTTTATAAATATTTTATTAGTATGTTATTCAGAAATTATTTTATCCTTGTAGAAGATGATACATTTTTAGCTAGATGTCATTTACATACTCATTCCCTAAAGTTTTTGATAATTTCTTGAGCTTATCATGGCACTTGAGGGTGGTATGTAATCTAAATTAGGGACCGAATCCCTCTATTTTTTAGCTTCCTCAAGTATTTATATTTTTTATTATATAACAAAATCATGTTGAAATTCCTCATTTTATATTTTTTCCACACCATGTCTTCTATACTTTGAGTAGAACTATATTTAATTTAAAACGACTCAATGCTTTATCTATTAGATAAGTATAACACAATTAATATTGCTATAGTATTTTTTTACCTTTATATAGAATCCAAATTTTTATAAGGCATAAAATTTACATGACACAAAGGATTCAATTCACTAAGAAAGTTTTTCGAGATTCACACACCTAATCCAATATAATTGTTCATAACACAAAGGTAAAAAATATTTCACATCCAATTCATATGTTAACATAATAGTTTTCCTACTCCTTATCATAGGAATATGTACTAAGATTTTGGTTTAGTATTTAGTTTGTAAGGTGGTTCATAAGGTTAAATAATGGTATGAATATGTATCAACATATTGGAAAAAATCAAATTAACATCTCTGAATTTTTTCATGAAATTTAGGAGTTTAACTTTGAATCAAATCATTCTAGGGAATTTGCATGATTGAAGAGTGATGTATTCTATTAGAGTAAATGGTATTACTATTTACTATGTTTAAGTTTTACTTAGGCAAATATTATTAGTTAGGTGCATATAGTTTTGGGTAGTTGTTTTTCCCATGCTCGGAAGTTTCATACCTGTCAGCATTTTCACGGCTTTAAAAAGCCTGTACCATATGTAATTTATCATCTCAATTTATTCACTCTTGTTTGGTGAAAGAGCCTGTGTGCTTCTCTCTATTTTGTGAAGCTTATTTTCTGCAGATGGTGCTCCTGGGAGGTGGATGACACCAACATGGTATCAGATGGCTGCAGTCCTTCCTTGAGAGTTTTCATTGAGTGTTTGAGATTGCTTATTTTTCTGGCATTTGAAATTTTTCAAATTTTAAATTTGCCTTTTATTCTTCTCTTTCCTACTGTTGGTAATTCTTGCCTAATTTCTGAATTAAAGAAGGCTGATTTGCATTTTTGGGGGCAGGGATCCAATTTGCAGGCATTTTATTATTCTCTTGCCGCTATATGAGCAAGCATAATTTTTTTTTCCTGTTGTGATTTGCATCTATTGTGGGATGCATTTGAACTGGGCAGGATATTTATTGCCCACATTGCCTCCAAGCCAAAAGAGTATTGTGGTTGGAGCACTCTTATCTTGCTCCATAATCATCTCACTTGTATCCTCTTCTGCCTCTGCAATTTCATCTTTGTGCTCTATATTTATGAGATTCTCTCTCTTGTCATGGCCGCACTCTTCCTTTTCCTTGCTAATGTTGAAACCTAGTCTCTGCTCAGTTAAATAGTCATCAAGCCAGCACAGGAGAGGGTGAGCATTTTCGTCTAAAGGCTCGTTAATTTTGAGAGGCGTTTCATTGTTGAGAGGAGGCATTTCATTAAAAATTGGAGAGGTGTAGAATCATACTTCATTTCAAGCATTGCATTCCTTATGTGAGGTGCACAAATCTCAAAATGCTTGGAGTGTGCGTACACTGCTCCCCATTCCTGTCTAGGCAGAGGGTCATTTTCCTTGAAGCAGATTTAGGCTTTGTTGAGCTGTGATTTTTTTTGAAGAGGTGTTTATCTTGGTAGAGGCGTTTATCCTGGTAGAGGCGTTTGTCTTGGCTTGAGCACATTCTTTGGCCATAGATTCCACTACAACAGTCGTACAGTGATTGTTCTTTAGCCAATATTTGGTGAGAAAAACCTTCTTATTTATGAAGTTCTCAACCAAATATTAATTTAGGGTTGCGTAGTGGGACCTCGCGGCTTCTTTTGGGTGTAGCAGGAGCCTGAGGAAATATATTTTGATGCTTATACTTTATCTATCATGAAGTTTGCAATGAAATATTTTCTATTAGGGTTTCAAATTTGCTGTGCACAGTGAAAATGTGAAGATGGGTCCATGCAGCCTTTTTAGGAGTGCTTTGGATTCACTTTTCTCACATTACTCCCGCAGATGCCTTATTTGCCCTTCTAATATGCCAGCACTCACAAATTTTTGTGATGGCTTACGAAGTCTTTGCTTGGTGCATGCGCCTGTGGCTTGGAAAATTATTTGGTGGATTGTTTTATCTCAGAGATTTAGAGTCCACTTGGCTTGAAAGGCCCCATTTTTTTTCCCTTATGTAGAAAGTGGTCACGTGGGTGACCAAGGGCTTAATCCGGTCCTTCATTCTTGCATTGAGCCCCCATAGATGATTTGTCTTCCATAGAGCATATCTTGGGCATCCCAAGTCTATTTTTTGTATTCCACATATCATTAGAGAGCTGACTTTGCCAGGCTCACAGTGGTATAGGTAAATCTACATAACTTTGCTGATTTCAAGGCTTCATTTGTAGTATTTGGGAGTTTCTAATTGTTTTTGAAGGTTAATGTCTTTGTAATTTTGGAGATTTGTAATAGTTCATTATGGGGTTTTCAATTCATCCTGTTCTGATTATGTTGAAAAGGGGAAATTATAAACAATGGAGAGGTGGTATCATAAAAAATCTTAGATGGCTTCATTTGTTACCACATTTGTATAATCTAGTTCCCCTTCCTAGTACTGATAGTAAGAAATTTGCATGGAATTGCAAAAGGGATCATGTCCTAGGAGCTATTGCAATGCATATTGATGATGCCACTTTGAATGCTATTGATAATTTTGAGTGTCCTCATATTCTTTAGACTAAAATTTGGGAAATACATGGAGATCCTGATACTCAGTTATTCCCAGATGATCCTATTTTAGATTGTCTTGTGCCTCTTCATTTTTCAGACATGATACCCTATGATCATGCTACTATGCAGGAGTTTGAAGTTTTGAAAAACTTTGAATCTTCAGATGAGGATGATGAGGGTTCTTCAGATGCTCCTTCTTCTCCATCAAAGACAATTTATGTACCTTCACCTTCAGTGATTCATTGTGGAGAGTCATTGATTGAGGCTCCTATCATACTTGTTCAACAGAACCATTCATCTTTTGGTGGTGATTCATTGAGCACATCCAGTGATTCATCACAATCACTATCTCATTGTCTTCCTGATTGTGATTCTTATTTGTTGGACATTAGTTCTTTGTTCATATAATCTCATATTTCTTACTTGGAAGACACATTTGAGGGTGTATCCCTCCTATTTGATGATAGTTGTGGTACAACTGTTGTCACTCCATTTCTATCTTTGGAGAATGTTCAAGATTAGTTTCCAGTGGTGCCTTGTTTGTCACATTCTATTGTGATTGGGCATGTTCTTGATTGGTTTGTGGCATCATTTTCCAAGGTCTTGGTGACACATGAGCATATCTTAGAGACATCTTCATTCTTCATGCTTCTTTCTCTCAATTCCTATTTGGAGTGGGAAGCATACCTCCATCTATGCATGGTTTTATTTCTTCCAAAAGGGAGACAAGTTGTTTTTCGACATTGGATCATGTTCTGTCTTCAAGTACTTACCATTTTTGCAAGTGATTACACATTGTGGGGGGGCTATATAGTCTCACTTTTTCCCTATTATGGGGGGGCATAGATTGTATCTACAGGATGTATGTAGTACTTGGGGGGATGTGACTAAGTCCTCCATAAATGCATCATTTTTGTCTTCTTTCTCTCTTTTGGGGAGGGGTTTTTTCCCACAGGGTTTTTCTCATTTTCTCCGGTTGTGAGAGATTTCTTTTTTTTGCATTGTAAATGGGTACCTAACATGGTTGTGTAGCCAGGATCCATATTGCATAGTCATTTTGCATAATAATATCTCCCTAAGTTGCACTTAAGGGGGGGTGTTGGAGTCAATGGTTTTACCATTTACTATGCTTAAGTTTTACTTAGGAAAATATTATTAGTTAGGTGCATATAGTTTTGGGTAGTTATTTTTCCTATGCTGGGAAGTTTCATACCTGTCAGCATTTTCACGGCTCTCAAAAGCCTGTACCATATGTAATTTATCATCTCAATTTATTCACTCTTGTTTGGTGACAGAGCCTGTGTGCTTCTCTCTATTTTGTGAAGGTTATTTTTTGCAGATGGTGCTCCTGGGAGGTGGATGACACCAACATATTCAATGATTTCCATGATCATCAAGAAAGTTCAATCAAGCGATCAGCCTAGGAAGAAAAGTTCCTTGCAATTTAGCAATTTCCCTAAATTGTTTTTAAAACTACCAATCCTTAAATTTCAAAGGAAACATCAAATGTTAAGCAACACAAGTTGCAAGAGTCTATAGTGCTCATGATTAGTTTCATAGTATTTAGTCACTTACATCTGACAGATCATATCCATGATGGATAGGATTGATCCTACACAATGGCGATTCAACTTGAAAATATTTTGAGCTATTTTAGTCCTATGACACATTAGATTGAAAGAACCCTTTCCAATACTATGATAAGTGAAATATGTACTACATCTTCATCACAATTTCCATAGATGAGTACATAATCCTCTTCCACATTTAATTTTGTACATATCAATTTTAATTATCAATTCCTTTACTATTGAATCAATATTGGTTGATTTAGGCTAATATATGCACTCATTTAATTATTCTAGATAAACATTACAAAAGATTATTTCCCTCTACATTTTTGTGAACTTATCCAAAGTTACAACTCCTAGGGTTTAACCTTAGTGATATAACTTCATTGATTTTAGGGTATTTCATTTCTAATACAATTTTAATTTCATCATTAATTTTCAAATTTCCTATGGCTTGAATTTAATTGTGCTTATTATACTTTGATTAGGGTTTGGTTATATATACTGACATACCTTTTCTCCAAACCTTCTACCCCAGTATAATCTACCTTATGGATACTTTTAGATAATTCTACTTGACTAATATTCATATATACATTTTAGATTTTGATAGATATGTTCTTATCTTTCATTACACATCATCCATACATCCTTGATATTCTCAAGACATTATACTAAGGATAGGGATATGTCTTCTATGGAGGTCTTGTTCTGCTCTATCTTATCTTTTCCTTCTTGCATGGAGATTATTAGTGCTCATCCATGCCTATTACATACACTTATGTAAATTTTCCATTAGATTACTGAAGATCCTTTGGATTGTAATAGTGATGACAAGATGATTAGCAAGGTTTTAGCTTGTGACACACCTCTTAGGATGGACATAGATGATATCATGTTTCCATTAATCATATTGCCCATGATGATGTCATACCCCTTAATGATATCTTTTTAGCTATTCATTTGAATGTTTGTGGTGATGTTACACCCTCCTATTCAATGTGACATGATGAAATTATGAGCCTAAGTGAAGAGATTTTACATGATTATTATGATGGTCATACAAATGTCTCTTTTCTTGTAAACTCATTTTTACTTATTAATTATGAACATTTAGATGATGATATTTTACTAATTAGTGAGTTTAGATTATTCTTAAGTAATGTATATATTTAAAATGGTTTGATTCACCTTATTTTCTTTACACTTCGTTGATGAATTTGGTTCATGCTTCCACTACCTGTTTCTCTATCACTAGTTCACATGAGGATAGTGACTTAGAAATGTTTTCCCATGATTTATCTTTTGATCATAATTCATCCTCTATCAATATCTTATGTCTCTGTTGTAGATACCTTTCATGTAGCCCCTAATTCCCTTGATTATATCTTGTCATGCCCAACCTATTACACTTGAGCATGAACCACTAATTATAGATTTATTTTCATACTTTACTACCTAAAGTTTAACTCTAGTTTAAAAATAGTAAAACAAAAAACAAAAAAGTTTAAAGTGACATACAATATCCTACATGCATTGAACAAATTTGTGCATATAGAAGAATTTTTGTATCATTCGTCAAAATGATAATCATAGGTTTAAACATTTCTTTTTCAACTATAATCAACACAACACAATAGACAATAGGAAAGATATAAAACTTTAATTACGTACAATAAATGCTTTGAAACATCATGGCACAAATATCAAATGAATGCGTAGGTCAACATAGAAAAGATTAATCATAGAATGTACACATGGGACACTTATCTTGCAAGGTTTATTTTATCAAAAGAGATTAACATAATATATTTGACAAACTTCTAATTTGATTTATACTACAACAAAACTTTAACATAAATTCAATATGCTCTTTTACGTTAACACATCAATTGTAGAGAAATATATCATTCTAGACCTTTGGTATAGG
The DNA here is from genome assembly GCA_027924645.1 of Cunninghamia lanceolata. Classification (NCBI taxonomy): domain Eukaryota; kingdom Viridiplantae; phylum Streptophyta; class Pinopsida; order Cupressales; family Cupressaceae; genus Cunninghamia; species Cunninghamia lanceolata. The sequence continues at coordinate 8,003,642 of BSBN01001435.1, forward strand.
AATTAAACATACAAATATCTTCCTACAATTGGCAGATACAATTTCTATCCATAATCAACCAAGTGGTATGTAATATTATTACATGTTCAACTCTTACCGTACAACTATTTTCTAACTAAAATCTCTTGAAGCTACCTAATAATCAAAAAATCAATTATAAAGGAGTAGATAAAATAAAATACAAGTCAAACATTTACTTAAGTGTAATAATAGAAACGAAATGATTCATTTATACCTTCGCCTTACCCTGTACCAGTCCAAGCTAGTTTACCCTATTGTGATGTTGATACTCTTGTGAAATTCTATTTTCTACAACACAAGGTAAACCAATTAGTATCTTCAAATATATAATTTAATTTTATTATGTTTCCAAAACATGATAAAGAAAGGAAACCTGACCTAAGGGCTAAACCTAATGCCTCGAAGGCTCATCCATGATGGCCTTGCCTACGTATACGCAATGTAGAGGCTTTGTAGTTTTGTCACATGAACTTTCAATTGAAAGGTTAACTTAAATACAAAAATTCATAAGGGAACTAGCTACACTAATTTCATATTTCATTGTGTAAAAGTGGAAACAATAACTAGTCTCAAGAAGGAAAATATAACTTGACTCAGGATAATCAAGTCAAATTCACATGACATATATAACATACATGGATGAAGCCACTATAGACTTATCTAATGCTCTCAAGCACTCTTGACTCATCTCACACATAAGATGCACTATACCTAATTAAGAATAGAAGGGTTACATAACTCATTTGATTGGGATTTTAGAAGGAAATTAGGTTATGATAAAACCCTAGAACAAAAGTCCCTTTACCAATATTTAGAAACTCACTTAAACAAATCACATTTATTTTCTATATTCACAACTTAAAGTCTATGGTAGATTTCTTAATAATTATACATATGTTAAATAAGAAAAAGGGGTTGAGAATACAATCATGTAAGTAGACTAGATCAAACCCTCTTTCACTATAACATTCAATGACAAAACCAAGCTAAGTCACTACAAGATGGAAGAGGAATCAGCTACTAATTTTGTGCTCTTGTTTGCTATGGAAATATGTGATTCCCAAGCCTTTTATCAAACCCTATGTTAAGTATGAGTAAAACCCTAATAATGATATAATCAACTTATAACAGACAAACAACAACATAAACTTAGGATAAATGAAAGTACCAAGATGATCAGTGAGATGTCATAACTTGTTTCACGGAGGTTGTAATATTAGAGGACTCTGGGGTGAGCACCCAAGTCTTGAAAGTTAGGATCTCCAGAAACTTAGAACTGGAAAATGTCACATAAGGTGCCCATATGCCTATTCTAGTATGTTTCAGCAGGAGGATGTTGGGGTGGGCACCCAAGTCTTCCTTAAAGGAATTTCTACAATCTATTTTTAGATCTCAAAACCCTTTCTCTTGAACAACCTCCCTATACCTTCACTTCTTTAGTCCTCACACATGTAACCTACACACAAGAAGAAAAGGGGTTTGGGGGTTTTGGTGTTTAGGGATTTGTCTGTCAAATCTTGGGAACTAGCATTCAAGATTTCCCAACACCGTTGTTAGAGAGAAAGTGTTCCCTTGCAGGGCAGAGGCTAAAAAAATCCAAATGATGAAATGATTCAAATAATGATGATTTCACCTCAGAGGTGAAGTTAGTATGAGGATAAATATTCTTCAACTCATAAGGATGTTGATCATTTTTCCAAATCTGTAACAAACACACACAATACAAACACAAATCTGCAACAATAGCACAATGAATGCCTTGAATTCTCTTTTCTCCAATATCATAACCTTGCTATCATCAAATTGTACTAAAATGAATTCAAACACTCACTTATATATGCTTTCCTGTTAAACATTCGCAAATTAATTGAAAGAGCCGACAAGGAGAGACCAATTTAAAGGTCCTATGCCAACATGAATTAAATTCTACCCTAACCAATCAGGGAGGATTTGGGTGTGGGCACCCAAGTCCCAAGGAGCTTTTTTGGTCCAGGTTTAAGCATTAAATGTGCCCCTAGTTCCCATTTGACATGGATTTTGAGGGATTTTGAATCAGGATGAATATTTTGCACATAGAGTGTTAACACGGGGACCTAGGAGGTAAACTAGGAGGTAAAAAGGCATGTGTCCACTTTTTACTCCATAACATTTAGCCCCCACTTTAATGTGTGTGTGATCTTATGATTCAACACATGCATTAAGGTACGATCAAAGCATATAAAAAATACATCAAACACTAGATTGAAGACACACCCTAAGTTTGAAGGACTATTTCCAGCTCCCAAGCTTAGGCAAACATAACAAAAAATGTAACAATCACATAAGACATAGTGAATACAGTAAGGAAGTACATAATACATGGAGAAGGCAGTGAAAGCACACTATACATGGAGAAGAGATGAGTACAATCATGCAAGACACAAAGAAGACATGATTTAAACAATTATGCATATATATTATTCTAACTAAGCAAAAACACACAACGTGGGGGGAGCTCATCACTACACGTCTTTAGACCATGCAAAAACATGAAAAACACACATAGCGTTGGGGGAGCTCATCACTACACATCTTTATACCATGCCAAAAGCATACAAGACACACAAGGAAGACCCATAAAACACATGGAAGACACACATAATACACAAGCATCGTATTGTATGTCGTCGACACACTATACATCTTATACATGACAAACACATGCAATAGGAAGGAGCTCATTGCTGCACTCCACTATCTCAGACACACCAAACACACCTGACGGTTGAGCTATACTGCAACAACTACCAAAGATATGCTTAAGGGTGAATAACTCAAGATCCAACCCCACCTCATGATGAGGATTTTGTTAAAAGGATGTGCAACTAGCTCAAGAGTTACACCATCTTGCCTTCCACAAAAGGGATTTCAAACTGCAACCCCACCTGCATCCACAGATGGCTTATAATGAAAAGGAAGCATGTTCTCAAAGTATGTAACCCCACCGGCATCCACAGATGGCTTATAATGAAAAGGAAGCATGTTCTCAAAGTATGTAACCCCACCCACATCACGGAAATGCCTCACAATGAAAAGGAGGTATACATATTAGATCAAAGTACACAACCCTACACGCATCACATAGATGCCTTACGGTGAAAAGGAAGTGTATGCAAACATGCTTTATCAATGTCTAAAATAATCACATAGTTACCATGATATATGCCCCCACCTTAAAGTGGTTAATCCCACTTGCCAGTATCAAGCACATTTAAGGTAAAGTGAAAACATGCAAGGGAACAAGAGCTTTCGCAAGGCCCATGCCCCCAAAGGTGATGTAGTTGCAATCATTGGATGTTCCCACAAACACATCATAATAGACAATATATAAGCTTTATTTAGAAAATTGATTCTAAGATAACGACCAAATCAACTCATGAAAGTTACATAGATATCATTTATCAAATCACACAATAGACCAAGGCTATACTTGCAAGTTCAGAAACAAGTATAGCTGTGAGGTTATACATCAGGTATCTTAGAATCGAGTGCAGTTACAAGGTGAGATAAAAAATAATCCAAAATGCATAGAAGTAGATTTAGAGTATTGCAAAGGTTTGTTACAACAAATTTCACAATATGAATCACAACACGGAGTGATTCTACTAGTCAAGCATCAGTAATATATATCAACCCCATCTTCATATATGGACTAGGTCTCTTTTTACTTTCTTGCTGAAGGGATGCATGGCCTTTATCAATATTTATTTGTTTTCATCATCCACTGACTAGTAGAGCCACTGAAGAATGTAAACGCTAAAGATGAGAGAGAAGACAAAAGTGATTTGGGTTTACAATGTGGGAAGATGCACCCAAGACATCCTCCACAACGTTATGCCCCTAAGGCACAATACACAATAATAAAATAGATGCAAAGAATAGAAGAATAGAAAAACACATAGAAGAATGATCACAATAGAGGCGGTCTCCTTGTATCCTTGACCTTACAAGAGTATCAAGGGTCATCAAAAGAGACCTAGACAACATTTTACAACACGGGGGAACAGAAAACAACACATTAACATATAATTATATCTATTTAAGAGGAAGCCAAACTTGCAAGCATCTTTGAGAGGTGCTCAATCAAGTGTGGTAAAATAAGTGAGGAATTCATACCTTTTGATGTTTATTTCTAGAATGGCCACACAGTTCTTGTTTCTCTAGGCCTTGTATGTTTGAAATATTTTGATGCTTGTGGGGAGGGGAATCATTAACCTTTTCCACAAATGATTTACACCTTGTTCTTTTCCTTTCTTTTGATTTCTTATTCTTCTTTGCATGATTAATGAGCCTTTCATGATGAAATAGGATAATTCTCATCATCAACACTTGTTCTTGCTTCAAGTGATTACATATAGGCTGCTCTATTTGTGTATCTTGTACATTTTGGTTGTCTCCTGATCCATAAAAGGGATAACGGAGGACGAAACTCAACGTAAATACCTTTTCCAAATGGGTGAGGTAAGTCTTCACTTGTTACCTTATCCACTTCTATCATACCAACCAAGTCATCATAGTCAAGATAGTCATCTTCAGTCTCCATTGTATTTTGTTGAATTGTATTATTGTCACTATGATTAGAAAAAGGATAAGTGAAGATTTGTAGATTTTGATTCGGTGGCACTATTGACTTATTTTCATTGTCATTCACGCCAATAACTTGTATCATGTTAGAATCGATGAGGTCTTGAATTTCATGTTTAAGATGCATACATCTTTCACTGTCATGTCCTAACAAGCAGTGATAGTGACAATAAGAATTAGATTAAATGAAGGTCCTTGTGGCTTACTACTGTCAAAAGGATGAGTAGGGGGAAGCTTCAACAAATTGTTGTTCATTGCTTGAGTCATTATCAAATGGAGAGAATTCGATAATGGAGTAAATTGTCTCTGTTCTTGTCTAAGTTGAAATGGTGTCCGAGGAGGTAATAGCGGACACTTGTGAGTGAAAGTTGTTCAAATGTTGCCCATTGATCTTGATGAAATTCATATTATTCTTCTTTAATAAATTTTGAGATGAGCTAGCTGCGGATTGACCAATAGGAGCCGATGAGATATGATTCTCATATTGACTAACCAAAAGTTGGTAATCTCAAAGAGTTGTGCATAGATGTTGAAAAGAACTATACTTCATCAACAATATCTTATTGCATATGTTCAGTTGTAGATTCATAATGAATACATTTTGAAGATCCTCATCTTTAATTGGATATTGTATTTGCACAATGAGAGCTTGATAGCGACTAATAAATTCAGTTAATTTCTCTTTCAGACCTTGTTTATAATGAACCAAATCAATCAATGAGATAGTAGGTCCAATATTTTCTTGGAAATGTTGTAAGAACTGATCAAATAGCTGTGAGAAGGATAGTATTGAATTAGGAGGTAAAGAGAAAAACCAATCCAAAGCAATATCTTTGAGAGCTTTAGGAAAGAGTTTTACTAACAAATCCTCGTCAAAGAAGAAATCACCACATATCACTGTGAATGCCGCCACATGAGTATTAGGATAACCTTTACCACCGTACTTTTCAAAGTGAGGAGTCTCAAATTTGTCAAGCATTTGAGCTCTTAGAATTGAATAAGATAAAGGACTGTGAGCTCATCATATGTTGGTAAAGTAGGTTGAGAGGAAGCATTAGTCAAGTTTGTCACTTTCTGCTGCAATGAAGACATACTCTAAAAAAGCTAGTTTAGGAGAGCATCATTGGATGAAGTGGTTTTCTCATTTGCGAGAGGTGGATTTGATGCTACAGTCGTGAAGTTGAGAGGTGGTCAGTAATAAGTTCCAAGATGATTGGTGGTTGAGAATAAGTAGGCATGGGTATAGAGACATGAGGTGCTAAGTTTTGATAATTGAATGCAACGACTTTGTAATTATTTCTGGTAGATATTCCCATGGTAGTGGTGGAAATACTACAGACTTGTGGATTAGTGGTGAGAATTGATGGTGTAAAAGTGGATGTTCCAATAGTCGGTATGGGTGCCGATGCTTGTGAGTTTATATACTTCATTGGTGAAACATTTTCAATGTTATTCATACAACTAGCCAGATGCCTAATGTTATGATCCACTATGTGGGATAATCCACGGAGCATGTCAGCACCTTCTTGTCCTTCTTCTAACAATCTTCTTATACCTTCAACAATAGGTACCACTTATTGAGCTAGATGTGCCTGTTCTACAGTTTGTTGAAATTAAGCTAATTGATTATCCAATTTCTTGGGATTTCATTAGGTACATGTATATCTATGTTACCCATATCTTCAAAAGGAGGAATTATTTCTTCTTTTGAGTTGTCATTTTTGATATCGTGCAAATGTGTTGACTCACCTTTTGTAAAGTAGTTGTGTGATGGATTTTCTGATGTTTACACACCATTGCTATCAATAGCATTTGAACCCATAAGTCCACAAATTCTCCTTACAAAGATGTTTCTAGTAGGGCAGAGGGTTGTACAACTCATGCAAAATCCGATAACACTCAATGCACTAACCAATAGTATGATTAATAAGATTAAAGTAATTATGCTTGTTGAAATACACAATGTGTAATTGCAAACATTGAAATTTTGAAAGCAAGGATGTCAAATAATGCAACACTACAATTCAAAATTAGATTTGAATGAGAAACAAAATATGAAATAAGTTTTTAACTACAAACCCTAGCTTTGCAAATAACTAGGTTATATGAAAATATGCAAATTTTCAAGAAAACCCTAACAAATGACATCTTCAAATGCAAGATGTGATATCATGAAATGATTAATTGCTATAATATGGATTAGATTTAATGTACATTAATCATATTTTCAAATTATTTCAATGAAAATAATGCAAAACTATGCCTTTATTTAAGCCTAGAATTCTTATTTTTTTGTTTTTTAAAAAATTTATGCAAGATCTCTCAATGAATAATGATAAGTATGATATGAATTTATGCAATATCTAATTTCAACACTCAGCAAGATGCAAATGCTCGATGCTACGAGTTCATCATAATGTTAAATAGAAAAAAGGAGTTGAGAATACAAGCATGTAAGTACACTAGATCAAACCATCTTCACTATAATGTTCAAGGACAAAACTGAGATAAGTCACTACAATATGCAAGAGGACTCAACTATTGATTTTGTGCTCTTGCTTGCCATGCAAAGATGTGATTCAACCAAGCCTTTTATCAAACCCTAGGGGGTGGTTTTCAGAAAAGATAGTGGCCAAGGGGAAAAGGAAGGAGAGGCACGAGGTCTATAGGAAGATTCATCAAGCAAGTTATAGGTAATCCTCTTGCACCTGGAAGTAGCGACACAATGGCCAAGATTGTGGAATTTTGTTACCTGATGAACTCACTTGTTTGTCTAAACTAAATTTATTTTGTTCATGTCAATTGTGATGGGTTTCATCTTAATATTTCTAGATTTCTTTGTGTAGTTGTATCATTTAATAAGAGTTTAGACAACAATCTTGCATTGTCCATATCCTTAGATCATAGCAGTTTTTAAGAGACTACATCCATGTCAAGGATTTTGTTAAATAAAACGTTGTCTATGAGTCCACGGTATGCATGCATGTCTACCAGGGAACATGTATCTTTTTTTTTTTTAACAAAAGCACCCATTCATTACACTATGAAGAATGTATATTCTTGGTTCATGTAGATCACATATGAATATAAGAGTAGGAGTGTTTTGGATGACTCAACTTTAAATTTTGGATTGTAAAATGTTGCATGACCTATGATCTTTTCTCAATAGAGGAGCACAGATGTGGTCACAAAATTTTGACTTTATACCTGCCATTTGTATTTGCTTGAAGTTCCTCATGTCTTTTTGAAAAAACCATTTGGTGCATGTTCGATAATCATTGCATTTCCAAAGATGACTTCTCTTTGAGTCATTCTGTCAAATAGATCATGGGTCTGGTCGATGCTTCCACAGTTTCATTGCATTCGCTGAAAGTTTCTAAAGCCTTTTCAACAAATCCAATTCGTGCATATCCTGCAACGATAGCATTGCGTAAAAGTTTCTAAAGCCTTTCTAAGAAATCCATTTTGTGCATATCCTGCAATCATTGCATTGCATGGGATGACAGCCCTTGAGGCATTCCTTAAATAGACTGCGTGCCTTGTCTATGCTACCATGTTTTGCATGTTTGTCAACCCTAGCATTTTCAACTTTAAATTTTGACATTATTTTTTATGGATGTCCATACACTTATCCAAACCTTCAAACTAGTTGGAGGTAGAAAATGCTGCTGGCAAAGGTTGTGGTTAGGGCTTTACGCCAGCCATTTTCATTCACTTGAAAGATTTAAAAAAGCCTTTCCAACAAATACATCTGTGTGTAACCTGTAACCATTTCATTTATTGGTCTATCTGATGTAGTTTCAAATACAATATCTGATAAAATTCCTCATCCTTTATACTTTGATGTATTTCTTTATCCATTTTTAGAATCTTCATTTACTCTTGTAGAGATAGAACTTGCATGTAGCCTTATCGTTTCTCATTTATTTAACTTTAATATATATTTTGTAACTTGTGACTTTTCGTTAAAATTGATTTAATCAAGTTTGGTTGGTATAACACCTACTAAGATAGATTAGAATTGTTAAATATATAATTTATTGTATTTATGGATTTAATGATATCATATTATATAGTATATAGATGTAACTTAATGGTATTGATTGTAAGGGTATGGACTAATAATTTGAAAGAGAAATAAAATATCAAATAAGATTTTGACTACAAACCCTAAGCTTTGCAAATAACTAGGTTATATGAAAAGATGCAAATTTTCAATAAAATCCTAACAAATGAGATCTTCAAATGCAAGATGTGATATCATGAAATGATTAATTACTATAATATATATCAGATCTAATGTACATAAATCATATTTTCAAATGATTTCAATGATATGCAATGAAAATAATGCAAAACTATGCTTTTATTTAAGCCTAGAAAGCTTATTTTTTCACTTTTTTCAAATTTATGCAAGATCTTTCAATGAATAATGATAAGTATGATATGAATTAATGTTCAACACTCAACAAGATGCAAATGCTCGATGCTATGGATTCATCAAAATGTTAAATAGAAAAAAAAAAGTTGAGAGTACAAGCATGTAAGTACACGAGATCAAACCCTCTTTCACTATAATGTTTAAAGACAAAACCAAGATAAGTCACTACAAGATGGAAGAGGACTAAACTACTGATTTTGTGCTCTTGCTTGCTATGGAAAGATGTGATTCAACCAAGTCTTTTATCAAACCCTATGGGGTGGTTTTCAGAAAAGATAGTGGGCAAGGGAAAAAAAGGAGAGGCACGAGGTCTATAGGAAGATTCATCGAGCAAGTTACAGGTAATCCTCTTGCACCTGGAAGTAGGGACACAGTGGCCAAGATTGTGCAATTTTGTTACTTGATGAACTCATTTGTTTATCTAAAGCAAATTTATTTTGTTCATGTCAATTGTGATGGGTTTCATCTTAATATTTCTGGATTTCCCTGTATAGTTGTATCATTTAATAAGAATTTAGACAACAATCTTGCATTGTCCATATCCTTAGATCATAGAAGTTTTAAAGAGACTACATCCATGTTAGGGATTTTGTTAAATAAAATGTTGTCTATGATTCCGCGGTATGCATGCATGTCTACTAGGGCGCATGTATCTTTTTGTTTTTTTTTGACAAAAGCACCCATTCATTACGCTATGAAGAAGGAAGAACTTAAACAGCCGGCACGTTGTGCTGATTGTTTTTTAAAATTTTCATCGAAATCATGTTGATTAACATTTTTTAGTCAAAATTTAGCCCACAGCATCAGTTGAAAGCATGAAGCACTGTTGAATGAAAAGGTTGGTAGCAACAGTCACCATTGTTTGCATGTCAAAATTTGAAAAAAAACAATCGGGCACTACCGGCTGTTTACGGTGGAACGTCTTAACCAACCGGTGTGTTGTAAGCGAGGCTGGTCGACGGCTGTACAAAACATCTTAAACAGTGGAAATCCACTCGACGAGCAGTACATCTGCAAAGGTCGAAAGGTAAATAGGTAGAAAGGTCATTATGTTTAGTCGAATGCAGGACTTGTTGGAAAAGCCATACAGCTGATCATTTACAACGTACCGGCTGTTTACGGCTGGCGGTTTACGTTGGGTGTATGAAGAATGTTTATGCTTGGTTCCTGTAGATCACATATGATTATAGGATTAGGAGTGTTTTTGGATGACTCAGCTTTAAATTTTGGATTGCAAAATGTTGCACGACCTATGAGCTTTTCTCAGCAGAAGAGCGCAGGTGTGGTCACAGAATATCGGCTTTATACCTGCAATTTGTATTTGTTTGAAGTTCCTCATGTCTTTTTGACATAACCATTTGGTGCATGTCCGATAATTATTGTATTTCCAGAGATGCCTTCTCTTTGAGCCATTCTGTGAAATCTTCCAAAGTTTCATTGCATTCGCTGAAAGTTTCTAAAGCCTTTTCAACAAATCCATTTTATGGATATCCTGCAAATATTGCTTTCGCTGAAAGTTTGTACAGCCTTTTCAACAAATACAATTCGTGGCATATCCTGGAACCATAGCATTGCATAAAGGTTTCTAAAGCCTTTTTAACCAATTCATTTTGTGCATATCCTGCAATCATTGCATTGCATGCGACGACAGCCCTTGAGGCGTTCCTTAAACAGACTGCGTGTCTTGTCTATGCTACCACGTTTTGCATGTTTGTAGACCCAAGCATTTTCAACTTTAAATTTTGACATTATGTTTTGTGGATGTCCATAACCTTATCCAAACCTTCAAACTAGGCGCAGGCAGAAAAGGATGCTGGCAAACGTTGTGGTTAGGGCTTTACGCCAGCCGTTTTCAGTCGCTTGAAAGATTCGAAAAAGCTTTTCCAACAATTACCTCTGTGTGTAACCTGTAACCATTTCATTTATTGGTCTATCCTATGCAGTTTCAAATACAATATCTGATGAAATTCCTTATCCTTAGTACTTTGATGTATGTCTTTATCCATTTCCAGAATCTTCATTTACTCCTTGTAGAGATAGAACTTGCATGTAGCCTTATCGTTGCCCATTTATTTAGATTTAATATATATTTTGTAACTTTATGACTTTTGGTCAAAATTGATTTAATCAAGTTTGGTTGGTATTACGCCTACTAGGATAGATTAGAATTTTTAAATGAGATAGTCTTTTCTAAGTTTAGCAAGTATGTTTTCTTTGATTAAAAGTAAACAAACCTTTTTTTTTTTTTGTTATTCAAGTTCCTTATACCGTGTGAGCATCAATAAAACTAGCACTCACACCCACAGGGGTTCAAGGAATATGCCGATTGAAAAACCGATGAGTTTAGAAAAATTTCTGGCATTTTTTTATGGCATCAGACAATTCGGAGCACTATAATGCTCACATATAAAAGCCTATCGGCTAATTAAAGATGATACTTAAGAATTTGTTATAATAACAAAAGCTGCATTGCGTCAGGTTCTTGCTGTGATGCTATGAATGTTGTTGTAATTTATTATTTTAAGTATTATTAAGTGTTCTAGAAATAAGGATTGGAACTTGGAAATTGGGACAGACACCTACAAGCAATTCATCATTGTTCTAGATTGTATTTGTTGAATATGTCAATGTATAATTAGATGATATATGCCAATGTGGAGAAGGAGAGCATATTACTTTGATTACAAGTTGTAGGGATTTGAATTTATGTAGAAGCAATTCATTATGGTATTGATGCTTGTTATGGATGTAGCTATCATATCATAAGGATAAACAATTAATTTCTACTCTATAGCCATTGATTTTCCTTGGACTTAGGATCTCTAATTTTGACAACATAATAACCCCAAGTATGCATACTAACACCTCTAAATCTTGTTGTCTGTCTATATGTTTGACCTTCGTGGGAAGCAAGGTTAGGTGTTGACTTCTTTGATTCTTGTCAACAATGTCTTAATAACCTATTTGCTTTAGTAATTTTTACTTTTTTTTAGTAAAATAAGAAAAAACTTTAATCCTTTGAAAAAATAAAGCAACTTACAAATGTTAAAATGATCCGTACATCTACGATTGATGCGTATCATGACTAAAAACAAGCTTAGATATGTTGCATAGCTAAACCACATACTTTGTCAAATTCATCAATATATGCACTTAAATGTTTCAATATAATTGTTATACCCAGAACGACTAAGATCTGGTGTTATGTGCAACTGCCTAGGGAATCAAACGGAGAGAGATCTCTAAAATAGCATAAGGTTTATACAATATAGCTTTGTCCATAGTCTACACCTGAGTCTTCCTCTACATATCATCTATTGAAATGACCTTCTAAAGCTTGTGAAAGTGGATTTGATTAAACTAAGTTATTGAAGTGCAAGTTTTGCTATTGTTGAAATTTACACAACAAAGAAATGAATGGAAAAAAGAATGGTGGCAATAACCCCTTGCTATTGGGGAAGAATTACAAAGAAATTACAAAGTTAAAAATGTTATCCATCACAAAAATGGTTTCAAGCACATTCATATAAATTGACTTTTAATGGTGGATATAGTTTTGCATCTAGCAATGATTTCTATGATGAATACCAAATTTTATTGGGAAGTTGACCAATCATGATTTTTTATCTTGAAGTTGATGCTTCATCTAACATAGTATGTTTTAGGATCAACCATCTTGTTGTGAAGTGTTACCCATGGAGTTTACCAATCTTTTTATTATATTATGTACATTTGAAAGTGTAAATAATTTTATTATTAAAAAAAAAAAATAGAAGAATTTAAATTTAGGTTATTTTATTCTTCAAAATCATTTAAAATTAGGAATAATTTAATAGCTAAACAAATTTTAAATTTGTGAGAATATTTAATAAATATTAAAAAATTAATAAAATAATAACTAAATATAACATGACAAACAAATAGTAAACACAAAATTACATATATCATGACTTTTGTGCATTGTCCTAATAGTCCTATAATGCAACTCTTGTTATATATTTAATTATTTTTCTTTGGAAAAGTTTACAATGACATTGGAGCATTCTTATGTACCATGCTCCAAAGTGGGCTTCTTGCTTTGCTTTTGATATATTATTATTAGTTCCTACTATTATGGAAACATTTTCTTTAACATGTAATCGATTGTGGGGCTTTTTGCTATAGTTTTTTGTTATTTTTTAAAAATTGGTTCCATTGCAAATTTACAATATTTAATCAGTTAACATGCGCGTTAATGCAAAAATTCATTAAAATCAATTTAGATACATTTTTATTGGTTCCCCAAAACCACAACGGCTATTTCAAGACAAATTTAAAATTAGGTTATTTTATTCTTCAAAAACATTTAAAATTTGGAAGAATTTAATATCTAAACAAATTTTTAAAAATTGTGAGAATATTTAATAAATATTAAAAAAATCATAAAATGATAACTAAATATAACATGACAACAAATAGTACATGCCTAGTATAGTGGAAGGGAATCATGTTGAGACCCCTGTTTCCACTAAAAATACTAAACAAAAATATGTCACTCCAGCACAGGGAAGGAAGTCTGGCAAGAGAGACAAGGTGGAGGAAATGGAGGGAATTCTGACGAAAAAATAGAAGGAAGGGAAGGGTGCTGCCATGGAGGATGGTCTTGTGAAAATCATGGAATTGGACACTATTCCGGAAACTAAGGGTAGTAGTGAAGGTGGGGAGACTGCTCTTCCGAGCATTCGTTGTTCCAAAAGGATTGTTGGGAAACCACTGGTTAGTTCTCTGGGGGTGGAGGGTTCTAAGGACTCTGAGTTTGTGGAAGAGACAGTGGATGAAGAGGGAGAGGAGACTCCTACTAAATCTGTGCATGAAGTCTAGGGCACTAGCCACTTTGCCTCGATGAATGAAAGCAGCTCGAAAAGTCTAAAAGGCAGAAATAAGGCTACCGTTGGTAAAAAAGATGTGGGGGAGGTTGCCCATCAAACCAGTAAGGGGAAATGTGCTCTGTGTGTCAAACATGAGGAGGCTATTCAGAACCTTCAGAAAAGAATGGACTATATGCAGGACAAATGGAAGGTCATGGTGGAATGTGTGGCTAAAGCTTTACACTAGGCAGCTTCCATCTTTGTCATAGTGAAGGATCTAGATGACAAGGTTAAACAAGTGGGCATTGACAGCTTAGGTGACTACAAGAAGATGGTGGAGTTCCTGGCCAAGTTTTGGGCGACTGACAGCCCTTAGTCTCTTGTTTTTCCTATTTTATGTTTTCTCTATCATTTTGTTGGGTTTTGTTCTTCTGTTTCTGTGTTGTCTATCTACTGTTTCTGGCATGTTAAAGCCCTGATGCCATTGGGGCTCTTTTTTTAAAGGGATCTGGACCCTGGTTTCCAGACGAACTTATCAAAAACAAATAGTAAACACAAAATTACATATATCATGACTTTTGTACATTGTCCTAATAGTCCTATAATGCAACTCTTGTTATATATTTAACTATTTTTCTTTGGAAAAGTTTACAATGACATTGGAGCATTCTTATGTACAATGTTCCAAAGTGGGCTTCTTGCTTTTCATATATTATTATTAGTTCCTACTATAATGGAAACATTTTCTTTAACATGTAATTGATTGTGTGGCTTTTCGCCATTTTAAAAAAATTGTTTATTTTTATTTTTAAAAAATTGTTTATTTTTTAAAAATTGGTTCTATTGCAAATTTGCAATGTTTAATTAGTTGAACATGCGCGTTAATGCAAAAATTCATTAAAACCAATTTAAATTTATTCTTATTGGTTCCCCAAAACCACAAAGGCTATTTTAAGACAAGGCTTTTCGTTGTAGAAAGGAAAAACATTGAAAATTGGCCCATCAAGAACTTTTAAAACTAAGTTTATAAGTTCATATCCAATAAATGCAAGAACAAGTAATTTGACCAGTTTATCAAATCGTTCAATTTTAACATGAGAAAATGTTCAACATGAATATATTATGAAGAGATCCAATAATTGCTCAAACTTGGAGTTAACAGGTTAGGACATGCTAAGCCAAAATGAAAAAGGTTTGGCAAATAGAAGAATAAATTCTGCGATAATATCAGTATAGAATAATGTCTCATGGTATAATACCTCAGAAATTTTCAAGCAAATGCAAATGGCGGGTGTAAAGCCAGACTCCACAAAGCTTTGCCAGCCTCATACTACAAAGTATTTTATAGATCTCCTTAATGTTAAGCCTCAAATTACTGGCTTGAAGGTCTTCCTACGGTTTGTGAGCTCATCTACCTAACTGTTCAATCCGATCAGTACTCCGCAGGTTAGTGTTAAGTTCTTCATATCAGCCTGACACAACATTTCTGTGGGACTCTATTTTGAGTCTCTTCGACAGCCCAACACCATTGTGAGCATTGGCAGTGACGTGGGAGTGGGGACCACATGTAGACTTATGACTTTCGTCGAAGTGACGTGGTGCCTTCCTGAGCAGAGATGAATTCAATGGCCATCCCCGTACCCATGCTAGCACACAAACCATGATGAGTAACCTGCAACTATACGAAGCTTGACCTACTCCACAGTGAAATGCCTATCAACATATTCACTATTTGCTATTATTTTCATTTATCTAGTGTAGATGAAGTATAATAATGTGTTTTACTGTTGGTTTTTTTTTTAATTATTATTTATTATGGGGGGGTTTGATTTAGGAAGATTAGATCAAGCTCTTTAGGTTTAGATTAAATTTCCATTCGGTCGTATTAAAATATTGAAAAAAAAAATTCATCTTTCTTTATGGGGAATTCAATGAAGTCATATTAATATGTCATTTTGCAATAGTGTTTAACACATTAATTTTTCAAAAAGTATAATATGTATTATGTTTTTTAATATTTATATTTCTGTTTATTTTTATAATCATTGTAGATTTATTATGAAAAGATGCTTGACTTTTATTCTAGACACTAGGAAAATAACTTGAACCGTGTCAAAAAAATCTTAAAAAGATGCCTTGTACTCTATTGATGTCCTTGTTACAATAAATAATCATGAAGTTTCTCTCAACATTAATTCAAGTGCCACTAGTACCACACATTGTCTTACTCTTAAGGTTGCTACTCCTTATATACTCAATCACACCTATGTAACACTCAATGAAATAGGAAAAATGCATCAACCCCAGCATAACTTCCTTTTCCTACTATCAACCTTCCACCTCCACCTCATCTTCCTACTAAAACCCTAAAGAATATGATTTTGTAGAACAATTGTTGTATACTCAATCTAAAATATCCCTATGGGATCTTCTCAAAACTTCTTCTACTCATAGAGCTATCCTTGAGCAAGCCCTACAAAAGATCTTTGCCAAACCTTTTATCCCTTTACTCAACTCACTTCCATAGTCCAATCTATGCAAGGTATTTCTTTCTCCTTAGACAAAATCAAACCACCATCAATTCTTCAAGAAGCCTTTCCATTAATTATAGTTGCAAGATATAAGAATATTGGTGTTAAAAGGGTCTTTATTGACAACTCAGAGTTGAGAATTAACAAAATTAATAGAAAGTGATATGGAGATGAACATTTATTTCAAAGTCTAACTAAGGTGCACTAAGACTATGCTATTAGAAAAAGAAAACACATAGAAAATGAGAGTTTAAATGAAAACCATACTATTAAAAAGGAAGGATTGTCAACAACTTGCATATGACAAATGATTCTATTAAGAAACAAAACTATAAAAATCAACCCCTATATCACTTATTAACCCCTATAACAATCAATTGTTATGTGTTTAATGTTTTTCAACTAATTTAAAAAATTATTTTAAATTTTGTGTGATTTTTTGGTCCAAATTTATTTGAAAATATTAACCTATATTCTCATAATTTTTCAACCTTCCTTGAAATAAAATAGAAATCATACTTTGTGAAAGCCATGGATTAATAATAAACATAAATACCTAAAAAAGCACATTGCATGGATGATATTTTCATCTAAATTTTGCATGACGAAGCAAAATTAAATTTGGTTAAAAATAATTTGTTGCATCTGCTTGAATCCCCATTTACACCCATAAATGCTTTAGGTGGCTAATGTACACATTTCCTTGAAAAAAGAAAATAGGCAATGGGATCAAGCCACACATATTTACTTTGCATTCATAAATTACTAAATTCCTAACCTTTAATATTCAAGCCACATGCATATTTTACTAAAAAGTTGTAATATAATTGGTGAAAGTGATGGTATGTTTTTTTATTATCCCATACACCAAAGTTCAAAACTTGCTATGAAACATAAGGCCGAGATCTGCTCTACAAGTCTTTAGTGGAATGGATACCCCTAAATCCTTGACTCTCAACCAAAGAAATATTAGCATAAACTCATGCTCCTATATCAGATAACTAAAATATACATTTGAGATGAGAAATTAAAGCATGTGAAAAATTAAACAATGCAAAACTGAAATGGAATTCAATGGCTGGTTAAATACAACTAGGTGAAAAATTAAACAATGCAAAACCGAAATGGAATTCAATGGCCGGTTAAATACAACTAGCAGTTGCACCTATAGGAGATTATGCCGATAGAAACAACTGACGAGTTTAGAAAATTTTCCAGGGTGAATTTTTTTTAATCGACTAATAACATTTTATCAAAATCTTGATACGGTGAAAGGGTATAAATTTTGGGCAGCCCACATCATTTAACAATGACGTTGAATAGATTATCAGAAGTTTGATTGCCTACGACGTTCTGTCCATCGACCACACTAATTCCAAAATATTGAAAAGCGTAGTCATAAATATCGGCATGTGCATTCAATATTAACTTTATATTTTTTCTTTCTAAGATTGGACACAATGTGACACTTATTATTAAGGGATGAAGTATGTATCTTTCTGAATTCCCCGCGGCTAAAGCATACATTGTAAAATTAAATAACCAGAAAAACAGAATCCCACACCAACAAGTGGTCTAAAATCTCTGTGCAATTGGATTCAATGAAGCGACTTGTAAGTTCTTCTAGCTGATATAATACATGGGATTGGGAATCTTAAAAGTGTGAGAGTATGTCACTCCACTGGTCCCTAATATTTCCCCAAATTTGATAACCTTTCATCACAAGCTCCCCCCTCTTCTCTGATTCGTACGTCACTCCTTATGCCTTCTTCTATAGATATAAGGATGGGTGTATATGATTGATCAGTTAAGTGGCATAGTCATTTTGGTTATTAGAGTTAAATGTTTGAAAATTCTAATTCGCTGGAAATATCATTAAGCTAGATTGTTTGTGTTGAGCTAAGCTGAGATAGTAGTGTGTGGACATACGACCCACATATCTGCATCATAATGTGATATTAAATTTAAATGCTTTCACCAAAGTAATGCAATTGCTGCTTGCATTGTTGGTTCACAGTATCTAGTAGGGTTGCATGTCGGTCAGTTGTCATACTTAACTAGACGATATCTAGGGTTGTATGGTAGATTGCATGTAATAGAGTTAGTACTTGACACTTAGTTTTCAAATGGCATAATATACCTTGCAGATCCCTCCATTTGCCACCCTTGTGTAGGGTAAGGCCATTTCTAGTAGGAAGGTGTGCGGGGGATCGTCGATTTGTTGTTGGAGGTAAAGCATTTTGATGATGCTCTCCCTCCACATAGCAAGATAGAACACCATGAAACTTGAACTTGGAGACACTTGTTTATAAATATTGCGACATTGAAATTGTAATTTGTATAGTTAAATGTAAAATTGTATAATTGTATACTAGTATTGATGTAGTTGTAGAAACATAATGAATTTATTGTATCAGATATATGGTAAAAGAAACTTGTTTTTATTATGAATCAGATTACTTGTTTTATATTCCAATTAGTGGTTGAAATACCATATTTTGCAGTGATGTACTTGTGTGATTTTGTGTACTAAATGTATTAGTTATAATCATTGTATTGACTCTTCTAAGGAAGAAAGAAAGAAACAAAGATGATCATTGTTAAGATAACTTGATTGCTTTATCATGGAAAAATAGTGTTGTTCAAATGGAATTAAATGATGATTTATCATAGCTAACTTATTAAAAAATAAATAAAAAATAGTATTTTGGTTGTATGATGGGTTTAGAATGTTAGTTTATTTTTCTTTGCTAAATCTTTGTACCATGTTGTTGTTGGATGCAAACAATACCTAAGAAAATCACTTATATTAAAATGGTGCACTTGCTTGGGTATAGCCAATAACTACAATATATGAGACTTATTCATATCCTACAATAGATTTTTTTTTAAATGAAATGGTAAGATGTAATCATTTGTTCAAACTTATAATAATTCAACCCAAACAACATAGATGGAGGCTAATATTCTCACATATTTATCAATAAAAATTGTTGTTGATGTTTTTTGTTAAAGGGGTAAAGATAGATTTTAAAGGGAACCTGGTGATAGTGTAGGAGTCCAGGACAACACTGAGAGGGGGGGTGAATCAGTGTTGTATTAGTTTTCAAACATTTTACAACTTTTTGCAAGCTTTCTCTTACAGAACAAATAAAAAGGAATCCATTAATGGTTTGTTAAGTTTATATGCATAAGACTTACAACAATAGATGTAAACAAAAACATGATCAGATCATTAATGTGCACACACATAAGAAATCAATGAGAAGCATGACACAAGCTTTTTACCGAGTGGAAAACCCTGAGGGGTAGAAAAACCACTCATTAAGTGCCTCACTGGCTTAACCTTAAAAAAACTCTTACAAAGCCTCACTGGCTAAATATTATGTCTCACTGACAATTGAAAGGTCTTACTGACCACAAGCCTCACTAGCATATTGTGTGCCTCACTGGCATATGAAGGTCTCACTGACCACAAGCCTCACTGGCATATTGTGCCTCACTGGCAAACCAAATCACCAACAGATGTAATAAACAAATCAGAGGGATACTCTATTTCCATTCAATACAAAACATATGTCTGTTAAATGGCCATTCTATTCAAAATCAATCCTACATCCAGATATACTCAACAACACTGCATACTTTGTATGTTTCATCTCTGTCTTACCAGTCATTTCATCAATGCACTTGAAAAACAATTTTATACAAATTGAATAACCTTCCACCTGCAAAGAAAAATCTTTTCATATTCCTCTATGCCTATTCAAATCTAAAAAAAAAATATCAAACCCCATTTAAAAACTTTTGATCTTCCATCTTCAAAACTTGATTGCTTTATCATCATCTCTAAATTTCATCTTCTCTGTATAAGACATTTATTGTGTGAGAAAAATAAAATCTTTTTCATAATGTTGATCTTCCTCAATTGACATTTCAATCTGCAAAATATTTTCATCTACAAGAAAACAATTAATCTTTGAGAATAAATTAATTTGCTCCTATCAATAACTTCAATGCTTCATCTTCTACAATTTTCTTCTTTTATAAAAACATCTTCATTTCTCATTAATCTTTGCATGATCCTTCAAAATCTCCAAACCTTCCATATTCTACATCTCAAAAAAATCATCTGTAAAAAATAAATCTCCTTAAAAACTTCCAAGCTTTTACATACAAAACCGTTGAGCTTCTTCTTCTTCTCAATCTAGAAGAGTAAATCAAATCACAAAAAAATAGCTCCAAAAATATTATCATCTCCATATTATTTGATGGAAGAAAAGAAAATTTCTAATTATAAAGCATTCCATCGAATGGATGTCTTTTTCTTAGAAGGAAACTTTAAAACCACTATATTCCTTCTAATGTCAAGCTCCTTTAAAAAAGCAATTTGATGCCTTAAATAAAATGAGAGAAGATCCTCATTTTTTGGTAAAAAAAACTTTATAAACTTGATTTAACCCCTCCAAGGCATCGGGCTATGATGGTTTCCTTTCGAAGATTTTTATGTTATACATTTGATGCTTTTTCTAGTTTAAAAAAAAACTTAGACTTGATTCCCCACTCGGGCTCCATTGACTATTCAATATTGCATTCGATGATTTAAACAAAAACATGCTCCTATTTCAAAACCTTTCCCCGCTCGAGCTTTTGTTTTTTTAAAGGTGATAAAGTTTTAAAAACAAAACTTACTTTATATAGACCTCATGCCACCGGTATGAAGGGAGGAGGGCCAGTCATTACAACGATAGTGTACCCCTTCTACAGGTTCCTTTAAGTGAAGTGACCTGTATTAGAAGGTCCACATAATTTTAAAACACAAAGTGCAAAAAGATAACCCTTGAATTTTGATAAAGCTTGGATTTTGGTATAGGTCATGATTTAGAGTTTGGCTTAAGTGTTTAGGTTCACGCTTGTCTTTTGAGCATGAATAAGCAAGTGTCTTTTCATGAAAGACCATATAACCCTGTATCTCTGCACATGAGAAGTCTGCAAAAACTCTTCAACATCTATGTCATCAAGACATCAAATACGTTGAACTCCTATTCAATGAAGACCATCATGACAATACATGTCTTTAGAATAGTATATGTCTTCACTACATGAAACACCAACATCAAGATAAAGTTCAAACTCTCCAACATCCTTTATCATGAAACATATGATCTTGAACTTCATACAATGAAACTACAAACATTTCAACCCCCATGAACATTCCAACATTTGTTTGTATGATGATCAACTCACAATTGAAGACTATGCCATTGAATACTAAGATCAAATGACCAAGCCACTGCCATATATGTCATCTGTATCACCCTGATGTAATCCTGCAACAACACACAAGATGATATACTTCTGATGATGTACTCCTGCAATAACACACAAGGTGATGTACTCCTAAAATATTCTCTGCAAGTACTACTGATCAAACAAGTCCTTTACTTTAGTTACACACTAACACAATAAAGATCCACTGAAGATATGAGCATGCATTCTTAATAGGATTCCATATCTGATTTCACATGATCCAAGATGATCCAACAACATTCCATCACATATAAAGATATCATTATGATGTAAATCTCCTGATAGAAACTTGACATATCAAATGCAAGGAAGTAGTAATGATCACATCTGAATTTACGTCAAACATATGAAGACATCATGATGAATACCTCATTAACCATCTCCTGAACACTTTTGACATCAATGATAACCTAACACCATCAATCTCCCCCTTTGTCATTGATGGCAAAAACCACCTGATGCATTTTTTCTTTCTCCCCCTTTTTGACATCTGATGACAAAGACTATTATCTCCCCTTGAGAAAGTAACTCCACTGAAAGATGTTAAAGCTTGATCATCACAAACATATTGCATTATGAGCACTTTGAAGGCATAAACTCTTGTCATCTTGTTATCTTCAACCAAAAATAAAAATGAGAACCACTTACCAAAATCTTTGATACCACTTAACTTACATCTGATGACAATACCACTTCTTATTACAATACCACTATGAAGATGAAGACTGACATACTCCTAATGACAAAACATGTGATTGAAAGACAAACTTCCAAAACAATCAATTCTTCCGCAATCAACATTTTTTGACCCACATGACAAATCTCCAAAGAATCTATTTGCTTCCCCTGTGATAAAGTTCACAGCTCATAAATACCACTGGTAAACACTGACAAGACTAATCAACATAACTCAACTCAACTCAACACTGATCCACTTCTTGAAATAGTCTTGAAGCAACATATCAACCTGAAGTATTGACATCCAACCTTCCATGCTAAGAAAAAAAACATGGCACCATCAAACACCTTTTGACATCACAATCAACTTTATGAACCTTTTGCAAAGAAAACATAAACACACTAATACTCTTTGATGAACAATTTGCAGCCAAAAATTATGGAGACTCCTCATCACACAGTTCCCAACACCATATGACATGATGACCATTATCAGCAGATTCAAGACCTTTACTTGCCTCTGATTAACTGATAAACTTGAAGAAGAACAAGGCACCACCATTAATTTCATAAGCAACTCCAGATGTCATAGCTTGACACACATACCTTACCACTTCAAAACAAGAGGCACACAATTTTCACATACCTTTCTAAATCATATTAATGAAGAAGAACATGTCAAATTATTATACCAATGAACATTCATTCTACAACAAAGAATGAGGATCATCCTCCTGCACAAGATACCTTTTGCAATCACAATGTCAAATCTTGAGACATCAGCTATCCTCTTAGCTTCTTCAATTTCTGTCTTTAATGTAGCAATTAGTTTGTTTGAATCATCAATATATGTCTTTAAACTTACAATTTGACATCTAGCCTCTTCAAGATCTGTAGATACAATTTCAAGTTCTGAAAGTACATTGTCTTTAGATTCTCTTTCTTGTTGCAGATGCAATTTTAGTTTATGATTTTCCTTCTTATATTTCTTGAGTTCACTTAGAGCATAAATGAGCTCTCCTTCCAAATCAATCTCACAATCTTGTTCATCATAATCCTGATCATGATCTTCTTCTGAATCTGATTGGGTCTCAACTTCTTCATGTGATTGCCTTTCATTGCCACTTTCTTCACACACCAGAGTGTCCTCTTCTTTATCATTATCTTGATAAATTCTTTTCAGTTCTTTCCAGATATCCTGAGCTGTTTCACACTACACAACCTTACAAGATATATCATTAGATAAACTAGATAAAATAACTTTCTTGGCTATATGATTGCATTTAAGAGCCTCTTTGTTATTTGAAGAATTACCATTCTCAACTGACATTAAAACATCATATCCTAAGGAGGATAAATACACTTGCATTCTAACATACCAAACTGAAAAATTTGAACCATCAAACTGAGGAATATCTAAAAATTTTTCTTCTAAGACAATATCAGATTCAACTGACTGAACATCTTTATCAGCTAACTTAATATCAACATCTGGTATGGATAATGTCTTTTGTGTCTTCTGACCAGAAAGAATCTTAACATTTCTCATGTTCTTATTTCTCATGCACTTACCCATTGAACTCCACACACAGGACCTACCCAAGCTGATTACGCTACAAAAGGGAAACTTGGCTCTGATACCAATTGTAGGAGTCCAGGACAACACTGAGAGGGGGGTGAATCAGTGTTGTATTAGTTTTCAAACATTTTACAACTTTTTGCAAGCTTTCTCTTACAGAACAAATAAAAAGGAATCCATTAATGATTTGTTAAGTTTATATGCATAAGACTTACAACAACAGATGTAAACAAAAACATGATTAGATCATTAATGTGCACACACACATAAGAAATCAATGAGAAGCATGACACAAGCTTTTTACCAAGTGGAAAACCCTCAAGGGTAGAAAAACCACTCATGAAGTGCCTCACTAGCTTAACCTTAAAAAAACTCTTACAAAGCCTCACTAGCTGAATATTATGTCTCACTGACAATTGAAAGGTCTTACTAACCACAAGCCTCACTGGCATACTGTGTGCCTCACTGGCATATGAAGGTCTCACTGACCACAAGCCTCACTGGCATACTGTGCCTCACTGGCAAACCAAATCACCAACAGATGTAATAGACAAATCAGAGGGATACTCTATTTCCATTCAATACAAAACATATGTCTATCAAATGGCCATTCTATTCAAAATCAATCCTATATCCCGATATACTCAACAACACTGCATACTCTGTATGTTTCATCTCTGTCTTACCAGTCATTTCATCAATGCACCTGAAAAACAATTTTATACAAATTGAATAACCTTCCACCTGCAAAGAAAAATCTTTTCATATTCCTCTGTGCCTATTCAAATCTAAAAAAAAAAATCAAACCCCATTTAAAAACTTTTGATCTTCCATCTTCAAAACTTGATTGCTTTATCATCAGCTCTAAATTTCATCTTCTCTGTATAAGACATTTATTGTGTGAGAAAAATAAAATCTTTCTCATAATGTTGATCTTCCTCAATTGACATTTTAATCTGCAAAATATTTTCATCTACAAGAAAACAATTAATCTTTGAGAATAAATTAATTTGCTCCTGTCAATAACTTCAATGCTTCATCTTCTACAATTTTCTTCTTTTATAAAAACATCTTCATTTCTCATTAATCTTTGCATGATCCTTCAAAATCTCCAAACCTTCCATATTCTACATCTCAAAAAAATCATCTGTAAAAAATAAATCTCCTTAAAAACTTCCAAGCTTTTACATACAAAACTGTTGAGCTTCTTCTTCTTCTCAATCTGGAAGAGTAAATCAAATCACAAAAAAATAGCTCCAAAAATATTATCATCTCCATATTATTTGATGGAAGAAAAGAAAATTTCTAATTATAAAGCATTCCATCGAATGGATGTCTTTTTCTTAGAAGGAAACTTTAAAACCACTATATTCCTTCTAATGTCAAGCTCCTTTAAAAAAGCAATTTGATGCCTTAAATAAAATGAGAGAAGATCCTCATTTTTTGGGAAAAAAAACTTTATAAACTTGATTTAACCCCTCCAAGGCATCGGGCTATGATGGTTTCCTTTCGAAGATTTTTATGTTATACATTTGATGCTTTTTCTAGTTTAAAAAAAAACTTAGACTTGATTCCGCACTCAGGCTCCATTGACTATTCAATATTGCATTCAATGATTTAAACAAAAACATGCTCCTATTTCAAAACCTTTTCCCGCTCAAGCTTTTTTTTTTTTAAAGGTGATAAAGTTTTAAAAACAAAACTTACTTTATATGGAGACCTTGTGCCACCGGTATGAAGGGAGGAGGGCTAGTCATTACAATGACAGTGTACCCCTTCTATAGGTTCCTTTAAGTGAAGTGACCTGTATTAGAAGGTTAACATACTTTTAAAACACAAAGTGCAAAAAGATAACCCTTGAATTTTGATAAAGCTTGGATTTTGGTATAGGTCATAATTTAGAGTTTTGCTTAAGTGTTTAGGTTCACACTTGTCTTTTGAGCGTGAATAAGCAAGTGTCTTTTCATGAAAGACCATATAACCTTGTATCTCTGCACATGAGAAGTCTGCAAAAACTCTTCAACATCTATGTCATCAAGACATCAAATACGTTGAACTCCTATTCAATGAAGACCATCATGACAATACATGTCTTTAGAATAGTATATGTCTTCGCTGCATGAAACACCAACATCAAGATAAAGTTCAAACTCTCCAACATCCTTTATCATGAAACATATGATCTTGAACTTCATACAATGAAACTACAAACATTTCAACCCCCATGAACATTTCAACATTTGTTTGTATGATGATCAACTCACAACTAAAGACTATGCCATTGAATACTGAGATCAAATGACCAAGCCACTGCCACTGTATGTCATCTGTATCACCCTAATGTAATCCTGCAACAACACACAAGATGATATACTTCTGATGATGTACTCCTGCAATAACACACAAGATGATGTACTCCTGAAATATTCTCTGCAAGTACTACTGATCAAACAAGGCCTTCACTTTAGTTAGACACTGACACAATAAAGATCCACTGAAGATATGAGCATGCATCCTTAATAGGATCTTATATCTGATTTCACATGATCCAAGATGATCCAACAACATTCCATCACATATAAAGATATCATTATGATGCAAATCTCCTGATAGAAACTTGACATATCAAAAGCAAGGAAGTAGTAATGATCACATCTAAATTTACGTCAAACATATGAAGACATCATGATGAATACCTCATTAACCATCTCTTGAACACTTTTGACATCAATGACAACCTAACACCATCAGATAGGACTTGTGAAAATGTTGTGGTCTTTTGTGTGAATTTTCCATCTCTAAACCTCTACTTGGTCCCCTGAGGGTTAGGGTTTCATTTTCCATCTGCTAGGGTTCGGTCTTAGGGCCTAAACCCTCCTAAAACCCTATTTATACAAAAGCCCTAGCTTTCTTTTAATTCACCATTGACGTTTTTCCACTTTTTCCTAGTTGCTTAAGTTATAGCTTAAGTCATTGGAATAATTGGTGAGTTGGCCCCTTGTTCCTAGTGAAATATTTGGTTGCATGCACTTTTTGATTTTGCTCAATGTCCTAAGTCTGACCAAGCAAATGTTTTAATATTTTGTATGTGCACATCAGGTGGGGTCAAAATGTTTTATCAAAGTGCCTAGGATGTCCCCTTTTAAATTACAACTTAGGGCACATGTCTAATTTTACCTTAAGTTTGGCGTGGCATGGTCCCATAGCTTATATTCTATTGGTTTTGCGTGGGATAGCGGGCATGCACCTCGTGGTATGTCTTTGTGTAAGCCTTGGCAGTTTCTAAGGTGGCGTTCGTGGTGGGCCTAGGATCTAAGGGTCTAAGTTGTTTCTGAGGATTAAATCCTAGTTGTTCTCTACCAACCTGCTAGGAATCTATCTGCAGATGCCAATACCTTGTGGGGCAGTAGACAAGTGCCACATGGTTTCATTTGAGCTATCCATTGATCCAACTCACTAGAGGATCAACGGCTAAAATTCAAACTTGCTAGCGGCATTGATGGATCTTTCCTAGTTCACATGAGTGAACAACAAGGTACAAGGTGATGGCACATAGGAATTGATGCACCAGTATAGTGGTCGACTTTTTTCAAATGTGTGATGAGTATGCCTCATTGCCATTACAGAAATTATATGCTTGTGAAGGGATTGGTAGCATGTAGACTAATCTTTGGGGATCTGTTCTCGGCTTGAGGAGATTTCTCGCTCCCATCACAGCAGTGTTTGGACTGATTATTCTATTTGAATTGGAATAATTGCTATAACCAAGGGGCTAGGTTAGTTCTGTTAGTAGGTTGTTGAAGGCTTTCCATTTATGATCAATGGGCCGTGGTACTAACAGATAAAATTTGATAAGGCAAATTGAAAGAACATGATTGTAGAAAGTACGGGAGCTTCTATAGTTTTGCTATAAGTAGGTGCTTCTGTTGTCACTTTGTTCATTATCTCCTTCTGTGCAAATAATATGGGTGTTCATCCTTTTGGTATGCTGAATCTGCTATCCTATTCCTTACAATTTTCTTCTTTATTCTCATGGTTAATGATATGTCCTTATAAGATTAAGAGATTGGAGATGTTTTCTAAGGGATAGGGGGAATGGGAAAGATTCAGGAAGCAAAACAACATCTATTGAATTGATGTAAGCCTTTCTTTCTCCTTCTTTTTATCCAGTCAGGGACTTTGAGTCCTAGTCTGCAGACTCCTGTAACTTCATGTTCATGTGAGTCTCTAGATTGGTCTTTGAGGCAGAGAGGCGTCATTGTTTTCTCTTCCCTTCCCCCAGCACTATGAGCTCTAACAAAGCTTAGGCAACAATGGAAGGAGTGTTGTCCTCCTGGGTGAAACAAGCGGAAGTGGAGGGGCAAGTTACGACTACTGTTGCTTCCTTTCTAGCTGGAATTTTGGTATTGCCATAGCTAGCTCTGAGTGGCTTCCTTTGGTTTATATTTGGTTGAGGTGGTTGGAAACCTCCCATCAAAAGATCGGGAGTCACTTTCCTATGCCTGGGACTAGGCATAATGAGGGAATTTCCAGTTTCTTGGGTTCCTTTCGACATTGTCCCTTGTAGGATTTTTTACTTCTTCATGTGTTGAGACAGAGGCAGAGTAGAGGATACTTGTATTGGGAATAAGTATCTAGAAATTAAAGGTGGTGGGAGCTGAAAGAGCATCTGACAAAATGCCACCTATATCAGTATCTTGTTTTCCTCCACACGAAGAGTAAGAAAGCATACAAGACAAAATTAGTTGCTCCTATTTTCTGAAGGTGATAATTTGTTGCAGAGAGGCGTGCTTTAGTGGATGAAGATGGTTATTTTGGCATTATGTCATCATTTGGTTGTCAAGTGAAAATGTGACATCTATCATGTGGAAGTGGCCCGATGCTTATTGCTCCCTTGTGTTATAGAAGGGATTTCAAGGCCATTTGAGAGGGGTTGGTTTTTTGTTGATCTCTTGGTAAAATGTTGATAGAACTCAAAAGATTCCTTTCATTTGCTCCTTGCTTTCCCTTACTCTCTAGAAATTTGGAATATGGTTCTTTCTTTGTGGAACCTAAGCTAGACCTTCCCTAATTCTTCCAAGGAGTTGGTCTCTTAATGGACTTGCCATGTGTCTGATCCATCCCTCGTCTTTATTTGGTCCCTAATAGTCCCTCACATTGCCTGGAGCCTCTAGAAGGAGAGGAATAATAGATTTTTCAAGGACAATAGTCTAGTTCCAAAAACCTATTTTTCAAGGTACTCAAGAGCATCAAGGAGAATTTTAAAGTCAGGATTGAAGAATAGTTAGCTCATGGAAAAAATATAGAGGTTTCTCAGGTGGAGTCTGATATCTCTAAGAATTGGGACATCAATGTTGACATTTCCATACCATTTAAAAGAATGAAAGATCCCAGAGGAGAAGTGGTTTGGAAACTGCCTCCGAAAGGGTGGATCAAAATTAACATTGATGGAGTAGCAAAAGGGAATCCTAGAGCTACAGGCAGTGGGGAAGTGATGAGAGATGAGCTTGGTAGGTTCCTTGTGGTGGTGGAACTCCCTCTAGGTACACAGACAAACCACTTTGCCAAAGCCACAGCAACCTATCACATTATAGCTCTGGCTCAAGCTAAGGGATATAGAAAAGTTTGAGTGGAGGGGGACTCTAATAACATTATAAACTACCTCAAGAATACCACCAAACCTAGTTGGTCTATAGAGACCCTAATTGAAGATGTGATTATTATATTGGGAAACTTTGGAGAAACCCACATATCACACATTTTCTATGAAGGTAACAAGGTGGCAGATGTTTTTGCCAACCTAGAGGTTAATAGGCAGAGGAGTTCATTATTAATGATGGAAAGAATGGTACGAAGCTCGATATCTAATGAAGAGATCATCATGTTCTCGAAGGGTCCAAAGGCCATTACTCTCCTGAAAGGTCTGTTCACACAGATTATGGGTAGGAATAACAACAAGATTTTCCAGCATAGGCTTCATTGCATTCTTGTCTTCGTTTTGCTCTACAGTGATTGTGGGTTTTACAGAGATCTGAGTTTCAGTATGGATGGTGAAAGGAACAAAGTTGAACTATCATCTTATCAGGGGATCTATCAGAAATAGAAGGTCTGGAAAATTCTAGAGGAAGGGGGGTTAACTCCCTATATGGAGAAATTACATGGAGCTGACCCTAATGCTACAACGTTGTTTGTGAAAAGCTACAAGAATAAGGTCTATGAGTATGGCTAGGAGTTAGCCATCATGGAAGATCTTATAGCCTCAATTTTAGGGCTATCAACCAGAGGGAAGAAGTTCTTCTGTAAGCGGAAGTATAGCAAAGAAGCCCTAAACAACTTCTTTAAAGGTAGTGAACGAGATAAGCTGGTTAAGATGCAGTTGGGAGGGTATAACTGCCTCTCAATCAAACCCATATGGGCTAAGGTGGCTGAAGTGATTATGAGATATATTATGTTGGACAGGAGGTGAATTATTGTTTACAGTGACCATTTCAATCTGCTAAACCATTTATGCCATAGTATGTTTGTTTCCATCCCATTCTACTTTCTTTCCTATCTGGAGTATGATATTAAAGAAAATAGAAGAAACCCTAAGCTACCTATTTTGCATGAAAGTCTCATTCTGCTAATCATGGAATATATGACAATTAACACTAAAAAAAAGGGCCTAAGGAAAAACATAGTGCTGAAAAGGTGTGTGTGGAGTCGAGTGAGGATGAATCCCACATGGATGATGAAGAGTGGAGAATGGAAGAAGAGGATGAAAGTGAAGCGGAGTCTACCAAGAAGAGGAGGAGAACTCAGAAATGGGAAGTTAACATATCTTGGTCTGACGGGTCCAACACTAGAGATGACTTTGATACCTCTATCAAAGAGGTTACTGGAAAGAGGGCTATGCCAATGTGAAGGAAAATCCCTACTCTTGCAAAGAAAGGTAAGAAAATTTTGGAGAAAGATAGTGATGAAGAGTGGGCAGCTCCTAGCAATGTTAACATCTCCCAGAAGTAGGGGACCAACTCGAAATAAGGGAAACAGGAAAAGCTGAGTGAGAAGGGAGTTGAAAGAGGGTTGGAAACCTGGGGCAAAACTATGCAAATCCTTGAACCTAGAGTTGGCCTAAATTTTCTTGAGATCCATGACCCTTTGAGCAACCTTCCTCTTGATTTTGATAATATGCTAGCACAGGGCAAGAACAGAGACCAGATTCAGGAAGTGTTTGATTTAGTTAAGAACATTGTTAATTCTCAGCATAAGATGACAAAATGGTTTTTCCTCAACATCAATAGGATCAATATAAAATTACAATTGATGTAGGAAATCTTGGAGAGAGGAAATAACATCACTGTTGAATAGGATACTCTAATCTTCAAAAACTGGGAAGCAATTCTGAAAATAGAGGAGATTGATCAGGAACTGGGTAGGATGAGGGAAGAGTTTAATACCAGAGTTCAATACCTGGAGGAGAAACTTATGGAGGTGAATAGCAATCTTGAGAAGATAATGCACATCAGTAAACTTACTATTTAGAATAGTCTCAATGGGATGAAGATGTTGACTGATAAGTTGAAAGAATTGAAGAAAGAGCAATTTAAAGATTTTAGAGCTAAGGATATCATCAATGTCGAAGGCTTGAGAATATAGGACAAAGAAGAGGATACTAAAGGTACTGGTAAATACGTGGCTACGGAGGACTCCAGTGGACCCTCTACCCACACAAGGGGGAGTAAGAAAAAATAGTTTGAAGATGAAAAGAGGTAACTTATCAACTTTACCATGATGCATGAGACATTTTATGAAAAAGAAATACAGGCAGCGGAGACCCTGAAGAAGATTCATATTAGTTTAGCTTGGTTTGTTCTCTTTTTTGCTATGTTTTCTATGCTTATGTTGTTCTAATAGCTTTCAGTTGGCTATTGGTTGGCTTACATTTTATGTTTTCTTCCTTTTGTAAAGGGTTTCGAGGTCTCGTTCAAATTTTGTTTGACCATATTAATCAAAAATAACTTCCACTAACTCCCATGATATAATATTATGTAATAATGCCAATACATGCAAAGTTATTGAAGTAAGATCCACATAATAAATAACTCCAACTCATTAAGAATAATAGTGAGTACATCTTAATTATTATGAAAGTCTTTCAAGTGCATATCTAGTACTTATCAATGAAGAAAACATCTTTACATGACCAAGATTTATAAGGGGTCGATTACTACAACCCTCAACAATGAAAATGAATACATTAAGCGATGAACCAACCACCACAAAAATAAGTGGCCAAAACAATATATCATGAGAAATATATGAAGAACACTGAGCTCAACTGTAATGACCGAACTGAAATAATTGAAAACCTCCAACATAAGTCATCAAACAAGAGTAGTCACACCATATTCTCAAGGCCTGAGTACTGGGTACATCCTTCATTGCCTAGATTGTCTACATACCCTGTATCCACAGGATGAAGGCCATAAGAGAATTTGATCGTACTCATGAAATATGTAGATCTATTTTCAATCTATGTTTATGCAACTATGTGAGTGGGTATGCAACCCTTTCTAGGGTCTAGTTTCCCCAAATAGTTTTTTGTCATCTTCCAGCCCAATCAGGTGGGATAGTGATAGAAACCTAGAGAATCATCTATCTGCAAACACCTAAAAGGGGTTCTTGACGTGAGTTTGATTAAGTTATCTCTAGATTGCATCACATGTGCTTTAAGGAACCTACTAGCAAGAAACAGTTGTGCGGCACCTAGAAATCTGTCATTTTGAGAAGAAATAAAAAACTAACTGGAGCATCAATCATTCATAGTTATGAGTAATCACATTTTCACAAGGAGAAGGTTATCTCATCCCAAACATCTTTTGATACCAAGGTCAATGTAGGTGTTACAACTAATGATATAAGAATGCTCAAAGTTTACTAAATGGTAAGTGTGAAGTATACAAGCAAATGACTATCATATAGAAATATTATTTCTATAGCCAAACCCATATACTTATTGTTTTCCTCAAAGACTCTAAGAATAGGAAACAACTTATGCACATCTAAGTCATAAGTGACTTCAAGAGCCACAACAAGAGATCAAGAATGACTCATTAGTTATTATACAAGGATAATCATGAAGTTTATCAACGAGTACAAACATTTAGATGCCATTTATTCCTTTTATCTATCTTGTGCAACAAATATTCCAGGAATAGGATCTATCTGACTATCTGTCTCTTTAAAAAACACCACTAGTACAAGGATGTACAATATCATCAGAACACTCCTAATCACTAGCTATTAGTCAATGAAACTAAACTTGCAATGTTCAACTATAATTACAAATAAAGATTTCTCTACTTACAATGGCCTTATCTTTTATATCTAACCACACTTTAGGTGTAAAAGGTATATCTACAGAGAAAAAGATAACTTTCAAGACATCTCCTAAGTCTATAGCTTATCAAGTAAAGGTTGAATAACATTATGTGTATACAAAGTAAAAACTTAACAACACAACAATTCAAGTAATTTAGTAAAATCTAGTAATGCTAATCAAGTTCCTCTAATCAATAAAGAAGAGCCAAGACAACACTATCGCTTACCACTTTTAACATTGTAAAGTAAAACCTATAGGATAGAAAGAATACATAAGAAGGCAAGTCATAAAGCTAAAATATACTCAACAATAATAAGCTTCATTAAATAACTAACAAAGGTAAGTATTTTAATTACTCAATATAACAAAGTGTTACATTGGAAAATATTTCCTTGGGGGCTTTTCCCTCTTAAGGTTTGGCTCCCGAGTCCTTTAGAATGCATTTAGAGTATCTTGCATGATTTTAATGGCTCCCAATGAGAAAACCCTAAAGTTTCATGGCAAATGGGACATAGGGGGTGCATTTATGATAAGCACTACCTAAAATAGGGGGGAGGACTTGGGCACTCACGCCCTAGTCTTGCTCTATTTTAGGTCAGGATCTATTTCTGGGTGTTAGGTTATGATTGTGATTTAGGTCTTATGCCGACATCCTAAATTTGAAATACAAAATTCTTAGTGGGAATGTTTGTAGTTGCATATACAATCCTGATTAGTGATTCGTTTGAAAACTAGATGGACATTGTGAACTTGTGGCTTTATGTGAAAGTGATTCAAGGCATTCATTGTGTTGCAAAGTAGTATTTTGTGTTGTTATTGTGTTTGTGTTTGTAGATTTGGCATCCATCTCTTCATGGCATGAAGAGCATCTTCCTTCCATCAGATCTACACTACAAGGTGATATCAATTCTATTTTCTATCATTTATCATTTGAATTTTGCTTCTATCCTGCAAGGATACACACTCTTTATCTGACAATGGTGTTCGGAAGACTTGAATGTTTCTCTGGGGCTTGACCGAGGTAGGCCTCTAAAAACCAAAACCCCCAACCCATTTTTTTTGTGATTGTAGGTTACAAGTCACGGAAGCGAAAGAAGTGGAGTTGCATGAGAGTAGTGCAGACTGTCAGAAGTGTAGAGCAAAGAAGAAAATAGGGACCTAGACTCGGGTACCCACTCATTAGTCCTCCAGATCCCACAACTGTGAAATCAAAGATAATCACTCATGGGCAATTAATGATGGTTGTTTAGACAACCAATGGTTGGACTCATCGAGTTGCCATGCTCCACTGGTGGAAATTGAGGAATTAAGTGAGTGTAAAGGCATCATGGAAGATATATAGAGATAAGGTAGCATATTATGTTGAGACAAGGAGATGTGATCTTTGAATGCATTGGGAATGGTGAGACTTCCTGAATGCCCCCTTAAGTGAGAAAGCCAAAATTAGGGTGAAGGAGGAATTGGAAAAGAGAAAAATCTCTTTGAACTCAAAGAAAGATAAAATCATATAGTGTGGTGCCAAAATAGGTGTATATTCGGTCAAGTTGGGCTACCAAATTAAAAATATGCAAAATATCTCCATTGTGTGACCAAAAGACTTATGCTAGAACACAGTGGTTCTCCCAAAGTTGGGGCCCTTTTCTTGAACTGCCATACACAATAAAATAATCACTAGAGAGTGAAGACATTCAATTAGAATTTTTGGTCCCTTGAGATGCCTAGTCTATAAATGCGATGCAAAAACATTAAACCAGTGCCTATTACTAAATTATCCGTTCACATGTGACTATTGGAACTGATTATGTGACAAATTGGGATGGGTGAATGCTCACCATGCAAATCTATTTAAACTATTCCAAGGTTGTCCATGTATTTATATAAAAGTTGTATGGTTTGGTTTCTGGATTGTAAGGCCTTTAATGCTCATATGACACATTTGGAAAGAGTGTACTAGAAGAATATTCAATGACAAGGAATAGAGAATGGAGGAAGTACTACAAAAGGTTGAGATTGGCATTTGCAAACTATTAAATGTCAAAGTTAGGGAGGTTGGAAGATCATCTTTCATGAGTTGGGATGATAAAATCATGAGAAACTAGCCCGAGATTAAAATCCTTAAACATTTATGCAATGACAAAAGTGTGGATTCAAAAGAGTAAAGCAGAAAGGCTAAATGGATGGCCATTCCAAGAGGAAGATTGAAACTCAATTTTTATGTCACCTCAAGAGGCAATTTCGGGAACTCAGGGTTTGGATGCATTATCAGGGATGAGATGGGAATCCTTTTTTGGGCATTATAAAAGAACCTCAAACATGGTTCAAATAATGAAGTAGAAATGGAATCTATATATTAAGGTCTTAGAGTACATGATCTAGAGGGAATCAAGGATGTGGACATTAAAGGAGACTCGATGATGTGCATAAATGTCATAAAACGAAAAAAAATTAAGAATTAGAAACTATAGAAATGGATCAATTTGATTTGGAGCATTTTAAACAACATGAAGGAGAATACCTTGACACATGTTTATAGGGAATCTGACAAGGCCATAGATCACTTGGCTAACTAGGGTGTTGATCATATTGAAATTTTCAAAGTGTTTGATCATGATACAAGTTGGATGGATTTGAGAAGCATTTTGGAGGCAAAAAGGCCTAAATCTACAGTAAAGGATGATTGCTAAATTAGTGGAATGATGAAGGTGCCACACCCCTGCAACGCCATGTTTCAACCCTACAATAAGTAGTCCTAGAGTAGCTCATGCTACTTCTATGGCTCACACCTAAACAAATAAGTAGTCCTAGAGTAGCTCATGCTACTTCTATGGCTCACACCTAAACAAATAGTTGCTACATATGACTTAAAACAGTCAATACAAATAGTTGCTACATGTGACTTAAAACAGTCAATACCTTTGCTATAGGTTACTTCTGCTCACAAACTTCGAACTTTGGGTGTTAACACCTATAACAGCAATAATTGCCCTTTCGGTGTTAACACCGCTGGCAATCATATGATAATATTTGGAATTGCCGTATTGATTTTGTCATATCCAAAAGAACCTTTCAATCAGGCGTATGACAGCAATAAAGCTTCAACGCTAGCGGCAACGTAACAATAAATAAATAAAAATGGACGGAAGACACAAAGAAAAGTAGGTAATGTGGAAGCTACTAGTAGCAATTGTCTCTCAGAGAGTACATTATCTCCAGTTGCTTCCATGGCGAAGGGCATTTATGTGTTCCTCATCATTCTATTGCTCACTGCGCCTTTTGCTTCGGGTAATATTTACCGTTCTTCTCTTCAATATTATCATGGTTTTTATTTGTTGTTTTGCCTTTGAGAAATCTGAAGTACTTACTGATTATTTGTTGTTCATCATTACAAGGTGCTGCCTGTAGAGCCCCGAGCGGTGCATTCCAGGGACCATGCATTGAGATGTTTGACGGTTACCACTGCAGACTCACCTGCAGACAATTAGATCATCAAGACGATGGAGTTTGCTATAATTTGATGTGTTACTGTTACGATAATAGTAATCAGAGCTGTTAGAAGAGCAATTTTACGAGGTAGCCATCCTAGTGAATAATGGAGATTGCTGTGTTTCTGCTACAATCACTGTTTAAAGTACAATCATAATAACTATACATCTTCAATACGACCAGCAACGTAACAATAAATAAATAAATTTGCTTGTGGCTTTATCTGTATTTTGTATTTGTATAGATTTTAGTTGCAGAAATTAGCAGTAATAAGGGTTTTGTATTTCCTTCAATGGAATATGTTTTCCTTGTTATTCCACTGTTTCTACCCACTAGCGAAGCATTTTATGGCAATTCTTTTAGTTTGTTGTATATAATTTAGAGTATAATGGATTTACCCAGTAGTAGTATTGTGGCATAATCTAGAAAATTTACACAGCCTTTGCTGCTGAGAAAGTACAATTTTTATTTATTTATTAATTATTAATTTTCAAAACTGTTATATCCTTACCTACAATTTTAGAACTAGAATATAAACTACCAGAAGTTTTTTTAAGGTATATTTAAAAAATAAAATATGTAATTTGTTACAAAATAATATGAGATTTTCTTACAACCCTTGCCTATTATGTTTATAGCATCATAGCTTCCAAAACAGATCTTATAGTGTATTTTTAGTTCCTGCCTTCGGCAAGTATACTATTGCATCGGTTAGATGCATTTTTCTAAATTATCTATCCAATCGTTTCAAAGAATTAACAATTTCCAACAAGAATGATATAGTTCATAATTTTTTTTCTATTTAATCATTTAAAAAAATATCGTTTATCTATTATCTGATTGGTCTATGTTGTGAACAGTCAGTGTAAAAAATGAAATAATGATTTAAAAAATTATTGAATTTTGAAAGGATGCAATAAGCTTTTTATTAAAAAATAATAAAAATGTACATTCACGTGCCAAGTATTAATTGAGAGCCCTTAGAATTAAATCACAGCTACTATAAACTTGAAATGCAAAAATTATTTTTTTAATTTTTCATATGTTTTTTCCATATTTTTGGTATGCGAGAAATTTTATCGAACAACGATTATCATTAATGAAAAATCTATTCACATTGTAAAGAGTACATGATGTGACAAAAATATTGTTATAAAACAACAATTGTCATTAATGAAAAGTACATGACGTGAAAAAAATATATATGATTCAATGCAAATATTGATATGTATTGATCCGGCATTGAATGTAAACTCTTTGAGAAATTAATATGTGTCATCAAAGAAAGCTAGATATTTGAAAGCATTTGAAAGCTCTGAGAAGCAGTCTGAGAACCAAACCAACTAACTTGAGAAGCAGCGTGGTTCCTGAATCCTGAATCTCTCCTGTAAAATAAAGTATGTAATGTGAGTATTAGTCATAAATTTGGTTTTATTTTGGTGATTTTCCTAATTTTGATGAACGGCTTTTCTTGCAAATTCTATTGTTCTCGTTTTCTTGAAGATAGATAAGCTTTTCCTACAAAATCCTAAATTTCTATTAATTATAGTCATAAATTACAAAAAGACATAGCTGCTTTACTATGAGGTAATATTGCATCTAACCATACACATTTGGGTGTGGTTGTTGAGCATAACCATAGTAGCCAAATCTGGAAGTGTGGAATTAAACGCCATTGTCAAGGAGAAAAACTACAACATTAAAGTTTAAAATAAACTTTAAAAATAACTCTACCATAGACGCTGACAATATATTGATATATTAGGGCTATGCACCTATTTTTCTGGCCAGATTCAACATAATAAAGGCTAAAATCTATAGTAAAGGCTAAAATTATCATAATGTACAAAACAAACTGAACCATAAGATTACAGCCAAACTGAAAAGCATAGGAAAAAACTGATTAAGACTACCATGAGATGTTGAAAAAAAAAATAGTCAAACATTCAAATGAGGGTTCTGTCATTCATGGATACATTTAGCTCAGAATAACATAAACCAGTCTAAAATGCAGCCACAAAAGTAAAACCATTTAAAAAAAAACCTTACCATTTTTTATGCACCTGCAATAACCTCACTATCTTCAATTCAAAATAGTGAATAATCATTTAGTGCAAATTGTCTAAGCCTCAGCAATTTTAAAGATCCTGGCTTAAGCAAAACCACTGATATTTTAAAAATATTTACCATGTTCAAATAGCGAAATCCACTAGCATAAAGAAAAATAGAAACCTGAGGAGATTTTGAGGCCGTTCCCTCTTATTATTACCTCCGTGAGATCTGGAGGGAGATGAATCCTTCAGTAGGATAGGATTGCTATGTTCAACACTTGCACTTCTCATCTGTATCTTTGGAGATGTACTAAAAATATGATCTTATTTGTCCACACCCTAACCTTGATTGGCAAAGATCTGTTCAAAATGAAAAGACTCAAGTGTTTGGCGATAATGCATCTCATACCACCTATTTCATAGGTGCATCACTCTGTCACTGCTAGATGGAATAAAATTTATACATAACTGAATTAGCATGTCAGTATACATGTCTATTAAAATGGAACATGTTAATAAAGTGTTACATCTCATTTCATAACTTTTTGGTTCCGTGGCTTGCATAAAGCCTTGTACATTTTGCTTTGTATGTCTCGAAACATGCAAACAGTACATAATTCATCTCATACCACCTATTTCATAGGTGCATCACTCTGTCACTGCCAGATGGAATAAAATTTATACATAACTGAATTAGCATGTCAGTATACATGTCTATTAAAATGGAACATGTTAATAAAGTGTTACATCTCATTTCATAACTTTTTGGTTCTGTGGATTGCACAAAGCCTTGTACATTTTGTTTTGTATGTCTCGAAACATACAAACAGTTTATGCATTCATCAGACTTAACGGTTTATCCCTTCAAGCTTTGAAATGTGTCGGATCTGCCTTGTATATATAGAGCCTTGTATGTTTCGCTTTGTATGTCCCGAAACATACATACAAAGTGGAAACATACAACAATTTATCTTTCTTTTATAAACATTTTGGTTTCGCCTTGTATAAAGAGCCATGTATATCAGCTTTGTATGTAAGATACATACAAACCACAAAGCATACAACGACTTGACCATATTTTATGATCATTTTGGTTCCGCGAGGTATATGAGGATTGCATATCCCAATGTATGTCTCCTTTGTATGTATACAAAGCATGAATTATACAACGAACTTTCATTTAATAAACCCTTGGCTTCCGGCACTTGTATATGAGCGATATACAAAAGGCTTTGTATATGTAGCATACAATGACTCAACATACAAAAGAACTTGTATGTATATTTTGGTATAACCCATCATTTACTTTCTTTTCAGTTTCGTAGCCTGCATATAGTGCAATGTATCTTCCGATATGCATTGAGTTATGATACATTGTATTAACCAAATTTTAATATTTCCTTAGTTCCGGCTTGCATGTATAGCAAAATGTATACAACGGAAAGCATATACATACAAGGCACGAAACATACAACAATTACATCTCATTTCATAACTTTTTGGTTCTGCGGCTTGCATAAAGCCTTGTACATTTTGCTTTGTATGTCTCAAAACATACAAACAGTTTATGCATTCATCGGACATAACGGTTTATCCCTTCAAGCTCTAAAATGTGTCCTGTCTGCCTTGTATATATAGAGCCTTGTATGTTTCGCTTTGTATGTCCTTACATACAAAGCTGATATACATTGCTCTTTATACAAGGTAGAACTGAAATGTTTATAAAGTAAAGATAAATTGTTGTATGTTTCACTTTGTATGTCTTGAAACATACATACAAAGCAGAAACATACAACAATTTATCTTTACTTTATAAACATTTTGGTTCTGCCTTGTATAAAGAGCAATGTATATCGGCTTTGTATGTAAGATGCATACAAAGCACAAAGCATACAACGACTTAACCATATTTTATGATCATTTCAGTTCCGCGATGTATATGAGCTTTGCATATCCCAATGTATGTCTCCTTTGTATGTATACAAAGCAGGAATTATACAACGAACTTTCATTTAATAAACCCTTCGCTTCCAACACTTGTATATGAGCGATATACAAAAGACTTTGTATATGTACCATACGACTCAACATACAAAAGACCTTGTATGTGTGTTTTGGTAAATGTACAAGGGAAGAGTTTGTCTGTTGCATGTACAATGTCCTTTGTATATCCATGGCGGATTGTTTGTTTATTATTATTATTAGTTCTTGCCTTTGGCAGGATTGTTTATGCATCACTTGGATGCAATAATTTCAATTTTTTTCAGCCAATAGGCATGGAGAATTAAAAAATGTTAGGGAAAAACTATAGTCTTCAATTTATTTTTGCTATTTATTAACTGGGAAAATATGGTTTATATGTTTTTCCTATTGGATGAAACTTGAAACAGTTAGTGCAAAAAATGGATTTTTAATTTCCAAAAAATAAATTAATTTTATTTGATGTGAGGACAATGTTGAGTGGACGAATTGATAGCATGTATTAATTGAGCAGTGCTAGGTTGTGTTGGGTTGTGCAATCGACGGCAGAAAGGACTAGATTTTTATTATTAATTATTAATTAATGATACTTAAGTGGCTTTAACAGCTCTATCAGGTATTCATACAGATTGACAACTCAACAAGGATTGCAATTTGCAGAAGACACCGATTGCAACACCTTCATTCATTCAGCTATAACCTTGTCAAAGCGCTCCATTGTGGTTATGGGTTGTATATTCTTATTTTACTACTTTACAATCTGAGTACTCATATCTTCTCTACACAATTATGAAATGCATTTTTTAGCTTAGCATGAGACACAGAGGCTATGTATGAAATGTGTTTTCTGCTTGCCATGAGATAAGGAGGCTATGCCATAATATTCAAGATTTATATTTCTGACTGGATTTTCAAAATCAGTTACAGTTGCTCTGTTTTTGGCATTCCTTGTTAGTGGAAGAGCTGCAGTCTCTAAGTTTTCTTGTAAATTATACTGATTAGTTTTTGAATAGCTAACATAGTCTTATCTTTCTACGTGACTAAGAAATGCATGTTCTAAGCATGAAACAAGGAGAGCACACCGCTATATGGGAGTGCCATATTTCTAAATGGCTTTAAAAAATACAGAAGTGCATCGTACAGTGTGCTATTATCCATTTTAGATTACAAAAATGAATTGTCTTATTCTAAGTAGGCTAGCCTTTGTTGTAGAATGGATAATAGAGGATGTTATGGGTCGACAGTTCTATTCTACTCTTATGTTCTTAGCCTCCATCATTAATTATAGACTTCAATTTTTGGTAGAGATTCTTGTTTCTTTATGACTTGCATGAGCTATCTAGTTTGAAATAGAGTTTTTTAAGCCTTTGTCTATTTAGACTTTAGCATTAAAATATACGCTTGGAAATGGTTAGGGATTTGTCACTTCAAGATTTATATTTCTGACTAGATTTTCAAAATCAGTTACAGTTGCTCTTTTTTGGCATTCCTTGTTAGTGGAAGAGGTGCAGTCTCTAAGCTTTGCTACAAATTATACTGATAACTGTTTGAATACTTAACATAGTCTTATGTTTCTACTTAGCTAAGAAATTAAGTTTTCAACTAATAGGCATGGAGAATTAAAAAATGTCAGGAAAAAACTATAGTCTTCAATTTATTTTTACTATTTATTAACTAGTTTTTACTATCAA
This sequence comes from Cunninghamia lanceolata, assembly GCA_027924645.1. NCBI lineage: Eukaryota > Viridiplantae > Streptophyta > Pinopsida > Cupressales > Cupressaceae > Cunninghamia > Cunninghamia lanceolata. The sequence continues at coordinate 8,046,241 of BSBN01001435.1, forward strand.
ACTTGAGTATGCTATCAACATTATGCTTAATACCATGGTAAAAGTAATATATTTTCTGCATAAAATTATTTTTATTTCTCCCCATCTATTTTATAAATTTCTTATTTTTTTTGTTGCTTGTTTGTGCAATCTGTGGGCTGTGGCTTTTAGTTCCATGCAGAAAAATTTACCTGGGTATGTTACAAATTTTCCCTTATTATTGTAAAAGAATTCATTTGTCAATGAATTTATATAGCATTTACATGTTATTTGCTTGCTTCTATTTAATTCACTTCTTATCAGTAAATAAGGCACTAGAACTTCCCTTAAAAATCAAATGGTGTTTTCTTTTATTTGAAAGTATAGGGTTTCAGAAGTAAAAATAATATTAACCTCTTGTGTTACTCTTTTACTAATCATTGTCAATAATGCAAGCCCATGAAGCTGATATTGCCATTGCCACTAGTTTTAAATCCTTCAGACTTTTCTTCTTCATTACAATGCCTTATTTTCTTGTATAATCCAAAAATAACAATTATTTTCATTACATTTAAACAATGTCTTGACTATTTAGAATTTTAGCATGGAATTTATTTGTGATTTGAAATAAGGAAACGAAATACAAAATGGATTTCAAAATTGCATATCGACATTGCTTTTAGGAGAGAACCTGCTTCTAATTTTGATTTGTAATATGCCTTTTGTAGTTATCAATGATCAAAACTGTCTAACCAATGGTTATGGACATTTTACAGGCACGCCATTTTTTTGATATTCTGGTTTCAACAACATTGTTCTTCTTTGCAAAAAAAATGAAGAGAACAAGAGTACCAGTAGTTGATAAACAAAAATAGATCATAGATGTAGAGAAATACAAATTAGCAATTCAGACTCAGATTTTGAACATCGACTATGCATTGAGAAATGAAGGATTGCATAGAACACACATATTTAAATACAACGTAGGGGATTGCTTATTTGACTCGCTGGAGTTACTTCTTCATTCTCAATACACATCAAGTCAATTACGGCATGGAGCTATAGACCACTTCTTGAGTTGCCTCAGACAAGGCGATCCAGAAGTAATCACCTCATATAATTATGAACTAGATAATCATACATTGCATGAATTACACGGTGTACAAAATGTTGAAGAATACCTACGTAGAATACGTATTTCTGCAGTGCATTCTATAAATAATAATGAAGTTGGTCTATGGGGTGACTTGTTTTGTATTCGTTGGTTGTCAAAGTGGCTGGACATACAAATATGCCTTTGGTCAACGATTTCAAGAAAAAAAATACTTGCACTTCAATCCATCATCCCAAGGACAATCATATTCTATCTTATTTCATGATACAAATCCCCTCCAAGGACATTTTGAACCGCTTGTGCCTTATCTAGTACAAACAAACAATACCAGTCCATGTATCACATATAGACAACTAAAACAATTTCAAAGCACTAATCAACAACATCATGATGGTGATTCTATTAGACAATAAAAAATGGCAAATAACAACACTACATCGCTTTGCAAAATCAAACAACAAATACGTGCTAATCATCAAATTGAAAATACAACTAAGAAAACTAGACACTCAGCATCACCAATAGACTTATTTAAAAAAAAAATCAAGATACACCGATACATGCTTGTGCAATTTGTCAGACATTGCATTTTAAGAAAGACATTATGGCTTTCAAAGAGAATGAAAAGAAAACATATTATAAACTGACAAATCAAAATAACAATGTATTGACAAATTGTATTTGTTGCATATGCCATGAAACATTGAAACAATGTAAGCTTCCAAAATATGCAACACCACAACATATTTGAATGAATATAGGTTTACAATACGTAAAAATGCTTACGCAACTAGAAGAGCGCCTTGTTTCACAGAGAATTGCATTCACACAAATATGGGAATTAGGTTACAAAAGACCCCAAATGGGATTGACTAGGTCTATCATAAATATCCCAGTGAACATGAACATTATACAAAATGCATTGCCATGATCTACCAATGAAACATACACTATTGTAGTTGCCCTAAAAAGATGACTACTATATAAAAATGCATATCAGAAGGGAATTCTGCGTTCAACTATTTAATGAAAGATTTGAACCAATTGAGCAAAACAACGCTGTACAAAAATGAAAAATTCCAGTTAAATAAGCACTGGACACAATCTCTTAAAATAGATGATGAAAGTGGCATAGTAGATGACCTTTGTACAAATGAAATAGATTCAGAATCCGATACAGATGAGCAAAATCCTTGTGAGACCTTGGTCCATGGATACACAGAATCTAAATGTATACATGAAATGTAAGACAAAATCATAGAAGTTGCACCAGCAGAAAACCATTATCCTATTAGAATCTTTAAAGACAAATGCGCAGAAGAAATGAACTTTCCCACACTATTCTTTGGAAACCCACGTAATGACAATATTGTCAAGAATTTCTCATATCAAAAAATTGCACAATGGTAACTACTTCATTCCAATAGACAATTTGCATATGATACAACTAATCTATTTTTTAAAATTGTGAAGATATTGATACATCAAGTTTTATCTACAATGTGGATAAGAGTACGAAAAGGTCAGTTAAAAGGTAGAAAACTAATAGAAAAATATGTCAAATGCAAACCTAACCTGGACAAGATTCTCAAATCAGACATTAGATATGTTGACTTTAAAAGAATAAGAATATCTCTAGATTATTTACATCAATTGAAAAAAAATGTGTTTGCAATGATTCGGCAACTTGGACTGCCTACATTTTTCCTTACATTTACTAGCGTTGAACAAAATTGGGAACACCTTTCAAAAGCAATTGAAGCATTGCATAATACATATTGTGCATCTTCACAACAAGAATACGACACAAAAAATGACAGTAATATTTTCTATCTCATAAAAAAAGACCCTGTAACATGTGTACGCTATTATAAACATAGATTCAATGCACTAAAACAATTGATATTTATAGATAGCTCTTTCTTCGGAGAGCTCTTGGATTATTTCTCTGTAACTAAATTCCAAAATCGTGGCAATGAAGATGACCACTTTCTTTTATGGATTAAAGATGCTCCAATTTATGGAAAAGATGAAGTTGCAAATATTGAACAATTTATTGACAAATACATCACTTTTAACACTGATGATTTGATTCCTCAAATAGCTATTCTACACAGGCACCACCATACAAAACAATGTAGAAAATCAAAATGGCACTGTTGTAAATACAATTTCCCATTTCCACCAATGAAAAAAACTATGGTTCTCGAACCACTGAAAGAGAGTAATGAAGTTACTGTTTCAATGGCAACACAAATCTTTTCCGTATTAGAACAATCTAATTATGACCAATTATTCTCGTTTCAAATGTTTCTAGAAGACATCAATCTAAATGAGCATGATTACATCATAGCTATAAAATCAACAATCTATAGGCCTACAATTTTCTTAAAACGAAACCCTTCACATATAAACCCTTAACTCTGATCCCTCGACCCTCAACCCTATCCCTAAACCCTCAACCCTCAATGTCAAATCCTAATCCCTCAACCCTTCACTCTAATCCGTCAACCCTCAACCCTAATCCGTCATCCCTCAACTCTAATCCCTCATCCCTAAACCCTAAATGCTATCCTTATTCCTAAACCCTCAACATACTCGATACTATACCTTAAACCCTAATCCCTTATCCTTGACACTCTTATTTAACCCTAATCCCTTGACCATTAACCCTATCCCTCAACCTCAACCCTCAACACTCAACCATCAGCTCTCAACATTAAACCCTAATTCATCAACCCTAAACCCTAATCCCTCAAATCTAAACCCTATCCCTAAACCATCAACCCTCAACACTATACCTTAAACCCTAATCCCTATCCCTCAACCCTTAAACCTTAAAACTTAAACCCTATCCCTACACCCTCAACACTTGACACTATATCTTAAGCCTTAAACCCTCATCCCTAAAGCCTCAACCCTCAATCCTTAAACCTTCAACCCTAAACCCTATCCCTAATCCCTCTACCCTCGACACTCTAACCCTAACCTTGACATTAAATGCTAATCCGTCAACCCTAAACCCTATCCCTAAACCCTCAACCCTCAACACTATACCTTAAACCCTAATCCCTCAACCCTCAACCCTAATCCATCACCCCTCAACTCTAATCCCTCATCCCTAAACCCTAAATGCTATCCCTATTCCTAAACCCTCAACAGACTTGATACTATACCTTAAACCCTAATCCCTTATCCTCGACACTCTTATTTAACCCTAATCCCTTGACCATTAACCCTATCCCTCAACCTCAACCTCAACCCTCAACCCTCAACCATCAACTCTGAACATTAAACCCTTAACTCTGATCCCTTGACCCTCAACCCTATCCCTAAACCCTAAACCCTAAAACCTAAACCCTATCCCTAATCCCTCTACCCTTGACACTCTAACCCTAACCTTGACATTAAATGCTAATCTGTCAACCCTAAACCCTATCCCTAAACCCTCAACCCTCAACACTATACCTTAAACCCGAATACCTCAACCCTCAACCCTAAACCTTATCCCTAAACCCTAATCCCTCAACCCTCAACCCTAATCCATCACCCCTCAACTCTAATCCCTCATCCCTAAACCCTAAATGCTATCCCTATTCCTAAACCCTCAACAGACTTGATACTATACCTTAAACCCTAATCCCTTATCCTTGACACTCTTATTTAACCCTAATCCCTTGACCATTAACTCTATCCCTCAACCTCAACCCTTAACCCTCAACCCTCAACCATCAACTCTCAACATTAGACCCTTAACTCTAATCCCTCGACCCTCAACCCTATCCCTAAACCCTAAACCCTAAACCCTCAACCCTCAACATCAAATCCTAATCCCTCAACCCTTCACTCTAATCCCTCAACCCTAAACCCTATCCCTAAACCCTCAACACTATACCTTATACCCTAATCCCTCAACCCTAAACCTTATCCCTAAACCCTAATCCCTCAACCCTCAACCCTAATCCGTTATCCCTCAACTCTAATCCCTCATCCCTAAACCCTAAATGCTATCCCTATTCCTAAACTCTCAACATACTCGATACTATACCTTAAACCCTAATCCCTCTACCCTCGACACTCTTATTTAACCCTAATCCCTTGACCATTAACCCTATCCCTCAACCTCAACCCTTAACCCTCAACTCTCAACATTAAACCCTTAACTCTGATCCCTTGACCCTCAACCCTATCCCTAAATCCTAAACCCTAAACCCTATTCGTAAACCCTCAACACTATACCTTAAACCCTAATCCCTCAACCCTAACCCTAAACCTTATCTCTAAACCCTAATCCCTCAACCCTAATCTATCATCCGTCATCCCTCAACTCTAATCCTTCATCCCTAAACCCTAAATGCTATCCCTATTCCTAGACCCTCAACGGGCTTGATACTATACCTTAAACCCTAATCCCTTATCCCTAAACCCTCCAACCCTATCCCTTAACCCTAATCCCTTGACCCTCAACCCTATCCTGAAACCCTTAACCCTCGAACCTTAATGTACTCAACCCTCAACGTCAAACCCTAATCCCTCAACCCTTAACTTTGACCCCTCGACCCTTAACCCTTAAAACTTGAACCCTAAAACCTATTCCTACACGCTCGACACTCGACACTATATCTTAAACCCTAATCCCTTAACCCTCATCCCTAAAGCCTCAACCCTAAATCATTAAACCTTCAACCCTAAACCCTATCCCTAATCCCTCTACCCTTGACACTCTACCTTAAACCTAATCCCTTGACCCTTAACCCTAAACGCTATCCCTAAAGCCTCAACCCTAAACCCTAATCCCTAATCCCTCTACCCTCAACACTCTACCTTAAACCTAATCCCTTGACCCTTAACCCTAAATGCTATCCCTAAAGCCTCAACCCTAAACCCTAATCCCTCAAGGTCCTAAACTCTAATCCCTTATCCCTAAACTCTAAATCCTTTCCCTAAACACTCAACCCTCAACCTTAAACCTTAATCACTCAATCCTTATCCACCCCTCTCCTCCCCTATCTAGCTCACTCCCATCTCTACCCTCCTCTGCCCTTGACACTATACATACATACATATAGGCATACATAGATACATACATACATACATATTGGCATACATAGATACATACATACACACATACATACATATAGGCATACATACATACATACATGATTAATTGCCTTGAACATAAAAAAAATTGAGGATACCATAACGCGAGCGCGTTATAACGGGCTTGCATTATGTCAAACATGACAAAAAACAAACTTGCGGAAAAGAAAAAATGCAAAGCAAACCATAATGCGAGCGCGTTATAACGCGCTCGTGTTATGTCTTGCTTTGGGAATGCCAAGCCTTGGGCTTGGGATTTGCTTTGGATAACACGCTCATGTTATGTCTTGCTTTGGGAATCCCAAGCCTTGGGCTTGGGATTTTCTTTGGATTTCCAACCCAAAGGCTTGGAGTGCCTTTTGAATAGTCACAGACGTGTTTTTCTAGATTCTTCAAGATTTCACATAATTTCATTCGTGCTAACCCTCAGATTTGCATGTGTTTCAACGTCGAACAAATCAAACACCTGGGTAATGTTAGGCTTTCTCTTAGCTATTTGACGATGTGATTTTTTTCACATTTTAACAATGTTAAGCCTTTCATCTTTAATTTCTTTTGTTTGTGTGTTTGTTTTTGGGCAAAAATCACTGTTTGGTCTTTTTTTCATTGTAAATTAACTATTCATTGAAATTTCAAAAAAATTACATATTTAAAAACTAGACTCCATTCTACAAATATTAAAAAAAGAAAAAAATGATTTTCAATTAGTTTTCAAAATTTATAGGTGTAGCACGGCCAAAATTTTGTTTTTTAGGATGTGTCCACTTTGAAAATTACTAAAAAAATCAAATATTCATCAAAAAATTATCAGAAAAATCAGGCATAAACTACATGTTATTAGCTAATTTCTCACTGAAGCGATTTTAAAAATACCAAAAAAAAGTTGACCTTTTGAGGGAGCCACAAAACATGCTATGTTATGTTTTTTTGATAGAAACAACACCAATTTCTGTGGCTCCCTCTTTTGAACCCCTTAATCTATGCCATTTTCAAAACAAAATAGTAGTTTAGAAAGTAGACTTAGAGCACTACAAACATTGTTTTGGTTGCATCTCTAAATTTTGAGTGTAACTATGCTCAATTTCTCATCCAAGGCCAGTATTTCCTAATTTCAGAAAAAAAGTGGCCATTTAAGACCCCTTTTTAGGCCCCCATCTTCTTGCACCTACCCCCCATAGCTTATATTCAATGAAAAATTTGTGCGGGATAGCGGGCATGCACCTCGTAGTATGTCTTTGTGTAAGCCTTAGCAGTTTCTAAGGTGGCGTTCATGGTGGGCCTAGGATCTAAGGGTCCAAGTTGTTTCTGAGGATTAAATCCTAGTTGTTCTCTTCCAGCTTGCTAGGAATCTATCTGCAGATGCCAATACCTTGTGGGACAATAGACAACTGCCACATTGTTTCATCTGAGCTATCCGTCGATCCAACTCACTAGAGGATCAACGACTAAAATTCAAACTTGCTAGCAACATTGATGGATCTATCCTGGTTCACATGAGTGAACAATAAGGTATAGGGTGATGTCACATAGGAATTGATGCACCAGTATAGTGGTGAATGTTTTTCAAATGTGTGATGAGTATGCCTCACTGCCACTACAGAAATTATATGCTTGTGAAGGGATTGGTAGCATGTAGACTGATCTTTGAGGATCTGTTCCTGGCTTGAGGAGATTTCTCGCTCCCATCATAGCAGTGTTTGGACTGATTGTTCTATTTGAATTGGAATAATTTCTATAACCAAGGGGCTAGGTTTGGTTTTGTCATTACAGAAATTGACCGTTCTGAGATGTGGGAAATCAACATGATGCAAAGTGCCGCATCCTTTTCCTTTTTTAGTAGTATTAGTAGGTTGTTGAAGGCTTTCCATTTATGATCAATGGGCCGTGGTACTAATAGATAAAATTTGATAAGGAAAATTGAAAGAACATGATTATAGAAAGTATGGGAGCTTCTACAGTTTTGCTATAAGTAGGTGCTTCTATTGTCACTTTGTTCATTATCTCCTTCTGTACAAATAATATGGGTGTTCATCCTTTTGGTGTGCTGAATTTGCTATCTTGTTCCTTAGAATTTTCTTCTTTATTCTCATGGTTAATTATATGTTCTTATAAGATTAAGAGATTGGAGATGTTTTCTAAGGGATAGGGGGAATGGGAAAGATTTAGGAAGCAAAACAACATCTATTGAATTGATGTAAGCCTTTCTTTTCTCCTTCTTTTTATCCAGTCGAGGACTTTGAGTCCTAGTCTGCAGACTCCTGTAACTTCATGTTCATGTGAGTCTCCAGATTGGTCTTCAAGGCAAAGAGGTGTCATTGTTTTCTCTTCCCTTCCCCCAGCACTATGAGCTCTAACAAAGCTTAGGCAACAATGGAAGGAGTGTTGTCCTCCTGGGTGAAACAAGCGGAAGTGGAGGGGCAAGTTACGACTACTGTTGCTTCCTTTCTAGCTGGAATTTTGGTATTGCCATAGCTAGCTCTAAGTGGCTTCCTTTGGTTTCTATCTGGTTGAGGTGGTTGGAAACCTCCCATCAAAAGATTAGGAGTCACTTTCCTATGCCTGGGACTAGGCATAATGAGGGAATTTCCAGTTTCCTGGGTTTCCTTTTGACACTGTCCCTTGTAGGATTTTTTACTTCTTCATGTGTTGAGACAGAGGCAGAGTGGAGGATACTTGTATTGGGAATAAGTATCTAGAAATTAAAGGTGGTGGAAGCTAAAAGAGCATCTGACAAAATGCCACCTATATCAGTATCTTGTTTTCCTCCACACAAAGAGTAAGAAAGTATACAAGACAAAATTAGTTGCTCCTATTTTCTGAAGGTGATAATTTGTTGTAGAGAGGTGTGCTTTAGTGGATGAAGATGGTTATTTTGGAATTATGTCATCGTTTGGTTGTCAAGTGAAAATGTGACATTTATTATGTGGAAGTGGCCCGATGCTTGTTGCTCCCTTGTGTTATAGAAGGGCTTTCAAGGCCATTTGAGAGGGGTTAGTTTTTTGTTGATCTCTTGGTAAAATGTTAATAGAACCCAAAAGATTGCTTTCATTTGCTCCTTGATTTCTCTTACTCTCTGGAAGTTTGGAATATGGTTCTTTGTTTGTGGAACCTAAACTGGACCTTCCCTAATTCTTCCAAGGAGTTGGTCTCTTAATGGACTTGCCATGTGTCTGATCCATCCATCATCTATATTTGGTCCCTAATAGTCCGTCACATTGCCTGGAGCCTTTGGAAGGAGAGGAATAATAGAGTTTTCAAGGACAATAGCCTGGTTCCAAAAAACCTATTTTTCAAGGTACTCAAGAGCATCAAGGAGAATTTTAAAGTCAGGATTGAAGAATAGTTAGCTCATGGAAAAAATATAGAGGTTTCTCAGGTGGAGTCTGATATCTCTAAGAATTGGGACATCAATGTTGACATTTCCATACCATTTAAAAGAATGAAAGATCCCAGAGGAGAAGTGGTTTGGAAACTGCCTTCGAAAGGGTGGATCAAAATTAACTTTGATGGGGTAGCAAAAGGGAATCCTGGAGCTGCAGGCAGTGGGGAAGTGATGAGAGATGATCTTGGTAGGTTCCTTGCGGTGGTGGAACTCCCTCTAGGTACATAGACAAACCACTTTGCCAAAGCCGCAGCAACCTATCACATTATATCTTTAGCTCAAGCTAAGGGATATAGAAAAGTTTGGGTGGAGGGGGACTCTAATAACATTATAAACTACCTCAAGAATACCACCAAACCTAGTTTGTCTATAGTGACCCTAATTGAAGATGTGATTATTATATTGGAAAACTTTGGAGAAACCCACATATCACACATTTTTTGTGAAGGTAACAAGGTGGCAGATGTTTTTGCCAACCTGGGGGGTTAATAGGTAGAGGAGTTCATTATTAATGATGGAAAGAATGGTACAAAGGTCGATATCTAATGAAGAGATCATCATGTTCTTGAAGGGTCCGAAGGCCATTACTCTCCTGAAAGGTCTGTTCACACGGATTATGGGTAGGAATAACAACAAGATTTTCCAGCATAGGCTTCATTACATTCTTGTCTTCATTCTACTCTATAGTGATTGTGGCTTTATAGAGATCTAAGTTTCAGTATGGATGGTGAAAGGAACAAAGTTGAACTGTCATCTTATCAGGGGATCTTTCAAAAACAGAAGGTCTAGAAAATTCTAGAGTAAGGGGGGTTAACTCCCTATATGGAGAAATTACATGGAGCTGACCCTAATGCTACAACGTTGTTTGTGAAAAGCTACAAGAATAAGGTCTCTGAGTATGGCTGGGAGTTATCCATCATGGAAGACCTTATAGCCTCAATTTTAGGGCTATCAACCAGAGGGAAGAAGTTCTTCAGTGAGTGAAAGTATAGCAAAGAAGCCCTAAACAACTTCTTTAAAGGTAGTGAATGGGATAAGCTGATTAAGATGCAGTTGGGAGGGTATAACTGCCTCTCAATCAAACCCATCTGGGCTAAGGTGGCTGAAGTGATTATGAGATATATTATGTTGGACGGGAGGTGAATTGTTGTTTACAATGACCATTTCAATCTGCTAAACCATTTCTGCACTAGTATGTTTGTTTCCATCCCATTCTACTTGCTTTCCTATCTAGAGTATGATATTCAAGAAAATAGAAGAAACCCTAAGCTACCTATTTTGCATGAAAATCTTATTCTTCTAATCATGGAATATATGAAAATTAACACTAAAAAAAAGGGCCTAAGGAAAAACATAGTGGTGAAAAGGTGTGTGTGGAGTCGAGTGAGGATGAATCCCACATGGATGATGAAGAGTGGAGAATGGAAGAAGAGGATGAAAGTGAAGCGAAGTCTACCAAGAAGAGGAGGAGAACTCAGAAATGGGAAGTTAACATATCTTGGTCTGATGGGTCCAACACTGGAGATGACTCTGATACCTCTATCAAAGAGGTTACTGGAAAGAGGGCTATGCCAATGTGAAGGAAAATCCCTAGTCCTGCAAAGAAAGGTAAGAAAATTTTGGAGAAAGATAGTGATGAAGAGTGGGCAGCTCCTGGCAATGTTAACATCTCCCAGAAGTAGGGGACCAACTTGAAATAGGGGAAATGGGAAAAGCTGAGTGAGAAGGGAGTTGAAAGCGGGTTGGAAACCTGGGGCAAAACTATGCAAATCCTTGAACCTAGAGTTGGCCTAAATTTTCTTGAGATCCATGACCCTTCGAGCAACCTTCCTCTTGATTTTGATAATATACTAGCCTAGGCGAAGAATAGAGACCAGATTGAGGAAGTGTTTGATTTAGTTAAGAACATTGTTAATTCTCAGCATAAGATGACAAAATGGTTTTTCCTCAAGATCAATAGGATCAATATAAAATTACAATTGATGCAGGAAAGCTTGGGGAGAGGAAATAACATCACTGTTGAATAGGATACTCTGATCTTCAAAAACTGGGAAGCAATTCTAAAAATAGAAGAGATTGATCAGGAACTGGGCAGGATGAGGGAAGAGTTTAATACCAGAGTTCAATATCTGGAGGAGAAACTTATGGAGGTGAATAGAAATCTTGAGAAGATAATGTACATCAGTAAACTTACTATTTAGAATAGTCTCAATGGGATGAAGATGTTGACTGATAAGTTGAAAGAATTAAAGAAAGAGCAATTTAAAGATTTTAGAGCTGAAGATATCATCAATGTCGAAGGCTTGAGAATACAGGACAAAGAAGAGGATACTAAAGGTATTGGTAAATAGGTGGCTACGGAGGACTCCAGTGGACCCTCTACCCGCACAAGGGAGAGTAAGAAAAAATAGTTTGAAGCTGAAAAGAGGGAACTTATCAACTTTACCATGATGTGTGAGACATTTTATGAAAAAGAAATAGAGGCAGCAAAGACCCTGAAGAAGATTCATATTAGTTTAGCTTGGTTTGTTCTCTTTTTTGCTATGTTTTCTATGCTTTTGTTGTTCTAGTAGCTTTTAGTTGGCTATTGGTTGGCTTACATTTTATGTTTTCTTCCTTTTATAAAGGGTTTCAAGGTCTCATTCAAATCCTGTTTGACCATATTAATCAAAAAGAACTTCCACTAACTCCCATGATATAATATTATGTAATAATGCCAATACATGCAAAGTTATTGAAGTAAGATCCACATAATAAATAACTCCAACTCATTAAGAATAATAGTGAGTACATCTTAATTATTATGAAAGTCTTTCAAGTGCATATCTAGTACTTATCAATGAAGAAAACATCTTTACATGACCAAGATTTATAAGGGGTCAAGTAGTACAACCCTCAACAATGAAAATGAATACATTAAGCGATGAACCAACCACCACAAAAATAAGTGGCCAAAACAATATGTCATGAGAAATATATGAAGAACACTGAGCTCAACTATAATGACCGAACTAAAATAATTGAAAACCTCCAACATAAGTCATCAAACAAGAGTAGTCACACCATATTCTCAAGGCCTGAGTACTGGGTACATCCTTCATTGCCCAGATTGTCTACATACCCTGTATCCACAAGATCAAGGCCATAAGAGAATTTGATCGCACTCATGAAATATGTAGATCTATTTTCAATCTATGTTTATGCAACTATGTGAGTGGGTATGCAACCCTTTCTAGGGTCTAGTTTCCCCAAATAGTTTTTTGTCATCTTCCACCCCACTTAAGTGGGATAGTGATAGAAACCTATATAATCATCTATTTGCAAACACCTAAAAGGGGTGCTTGACGTGATTTTGATTAAGTTATCTCTAGAATGCATCAGATGTGCATTAAGGAACCTACTAACAAGAAACAGTTGTGCGGCACCTAGAAATCTCTCATTTTGAGAAGAAATAAAAAACTAACTGGAGCATCAATCATTCATAGTTATTAGTAATCACATTTTCACAAGGAGAAGGTTATCTCATCCCAAACATCTTTTGATACCAAGGTCAATGTAGGTGTTACAAATAATGATATAAGAATGCTCAAAGTTTACTAAATGGTAAGTGTGAAGTATACAAGCAAAGGACTATCATATAGAAATATTATTTCTATAGTCAAACCCATATACTTATTGTTTTCCTCAAAGACTCTAAGAGTAGGAAACAACTTATGCATATCTAAGTCATAAGTGACTTCAAGAGCCACAACAAGAGATCAAGAATGACTCATTAGTTATTATACAAGGATAATCATGAAGTTTATCAACGAGTACAAACATTTAGATGCCATTTATTCCTTTTACCTATCTTGTGCAACAAATATTCGAGGAATAGGATCTATCTGACTATCTATCTCTTTAAAAAACATCACTAGTACAAGGATGTACAATATCATTAGAACACTCCTAATCACTAGCTATTAGTCAATGAAACTAAACTTGCAATGTTCAACTATAATTACAAATAAAGATTTCTCTACTTACAATGGCCTTATCTTTTATATCTAACCACACTTTAGGTGTAAAAGGTATATCTACAGAGAAAAAGATAACTTTCAAGACATCTCCTAAGTCTATAACTTATCAAGTAAAGGTTGAATAACATTATGCGTATACAAAGTCAAAACTTAACAACACAACAATTAAAGTAATTTAGTAAAATCTAGAAATGCTAATCAAGTTCCGCTAATCAATAAAGAAGAGCCAAGACAACACTATCGCTTACCACTTTTAACATTGTAAAGTAAAATCTATAGGATAGAAAGAATACATAAGAAGGCAAGTCATAAAGCTAAAATATACTCAACAATAATAAGCTTCATTAAATAACTAACAAAGGTAAGTATTTTAATTACTCAATATAACAAAGTGTTACATTGGAAAATATTTCCTTGGGGGCTTTTCCCTCTTAAGATTTGGCTCCTGAGTCCTTTAGAATGCATTTAGAGTATCTTGCATGATTTTGATGGCTCATGATGAGAAAACCCTAAAGTTTAATGGAAAATGGGACTTAGGGGGTGTATTTATGATAAGCCCTACCTAAAATAGGGGGGAGGACTTGGGCGTTCACGCCCTAGTCTTGCTCTATTTTAGGTCAGGATCTATTTCTGGGTGTCAGTTTATGATTGTAATTTAGGTCTTATGCCGACATCCCAAATTTGAATTACAAAATTCTTAGTGGAAATGTTTGTAGTTGCATATATAAGCCTGATTAGTGATTCATTTGAAAACTAGATGGACATTATGAACTTGTGGCTTTATGTGAAAGTGATTCAAGGCATTCATTGTGTTGCAGAGCAGTATTTTGTGTTGTTATTATGTTTGTATTTGCAGATTTGGCATCCATCTCTTCATGGCATGAAGAGCATCTTCCTTCCATGAGATCAACACTACAAGGTGATATCAATTCTATTTTCTATCATTTATCATTTGGATTTTGCTTCTATCCTGCAAGGATACATACTCTTTATCTGACAATGGTGTTCGGAAGACTTGAATGTTTCTCTGGGGCTTGACCGAGGTAGGCCTCTAAAAACCAAAACCCCCAACCCATTTTTTTGTGATTGTAGGTTACAGGTTGTGGAAGCGAAAGAAGTGGAGTTGCATGAGAGTAGTGCAGACTGTCAGAAGTGTAGAGCAAAGAAGAAAATAGGGACCTGGATTCGGGTACCCACTCATTAGTCCTCCAGATCCCACAACTATGAAATCAAAGATAATCACTCATTGGCAATTAATGATGGTTGTTTAGACAACTAATGGTTGGACTCATGGAATGGCCATGCTCCACTGGTGGAAATTGAGGAATTAAGTGAGTGTAAAGGCATCATGGAAGATATATAGAGATAAGGTAGCATATTATGTTGAGACAAGGAGAGATGATCTTTGAACGCACTGGGAATGGAGAGACTTCCTGAATGCCCCCTTAAGTGAGATGGCCAAAATTAGGGTGAAGGAGGAATTGGAAAAGAAAAAAATCTCTTTGAACTCAAAGAAAGATAAAATCATATGGTGTGGTGCCAAAATAGGTGTATATTCGGTCAAGTTGGGCTACCAAATTAAAAATATACAAAATATCTCCATTGTGTGACCAAAAGACTTATGCTAGAACACAGTGGTTCTCCCAAAGTTAGGGCCCTTTTCTTGAACTATCATACACAATACAATAATCACTAGAGAGTGAAGACATTCAATTAGAATTTTTGGTCCCTTGAGATGCCTAGTCTATAAATGCGATGCAAAAACATTAAACCAGTGCCTATTACTAAATTATCCATTCACATGTGACTATTGGAACTGATTATGTGACAAATTGGGATGGGTGAATGCTCACCATGTAAATTTATTTAAACTATTCCAAGGTTGTCCATGTATTTCTATAAAAGTTGTATGGTTTGGTTTCTAGATTGTAAGGCCTTTAATGCTCATATGACACATTTGGAAAGAGTGTACTAGAAGAATATTCAATGACAAGGAATAGAGAATGGAGGAAGTACTACAAAAGGTTGAGATTGGCATTTGCAAACTATTAAATGTCAAAGTTAGGGAGGTTGGAAGATCATCTTTCATGAGTTGGGATGATAAAATCATGAGAAACTAGCCCAAGATTAAAATCCTTAAGCATTTATGCAATGACAAAAGTGTGGATTCAAAAGAGTAAAGGAGAAAGGCTAAATGGATGGCCATTCCAAGAGGAAGATTGAAACTCAATTTTTATGTCACCTCAAGAGGCAATTTCGGGAACTCAGGTTTTGGAAGCATTATCAGGGATGAGATGGGAATCCTTTTTTGGGCATTATAAAAGAACCTCAAAAATGGCTCAAATAATGAAGTAGAAATGGAATCTATATATTAAGGTCTTAGAGTACATGATCTAGAGGGAATCAAGGATGTGGACATTAAAGGAGACTCGATGATGTGCATAAATGTCATAAAACGAAAAAAAATTAAGAATTAGAAACTATAGAAATGGATCAATTTGATTTGGAGCATTTTAAACAACATGAAGGAGAATACCTTGACACATGTTTATAGGGAATCTGACAAGGCCATAGATCACTTGGCTAACTAGGGTGTTGATCATATTGAAATTTTCAAAGTGTTTGATCATGATACAAGTTGGATGGATTTGAGAAGCATTTTGGAGACAAAAAGGCCTAAATCTACAGTAAAGGATGATTGCTAAATTAGTGGAATGATGATGGTGCCACACCCCTGCAACGCCATGTTTCAACCCTACAATAAGTAGTCCTAGAGTAGCTCATGCTACTTCTATGGCTCACACCTAAACAAATAAGTAGTCCTAGAGTAGCTCATGCTACTTCTATGGCTCACACCTAAACAAATAGTTGCTACATATGACTTAAAACAGTCAATACAAATAGTTGCTACATGTGACTTAAAACAGTCAATACCTTTGCTATAGGTTACTTCTGCTCACAAACTTCGAACTTTGGGTGTTAACACCTATAACAGCAATAATTGCCCTTTCGGTGTTAACACCGCTGGCAATCATATGATAATATTTGGAATTGCCGTATTGATTTTGTCATATCCAAAAGAACCTTTCAATCAGGCGTATGACAGCAATAAAGCTTCAACGCTAGCGGCAACGTAACAATAAATAAATAAAAATGGACGGAAGACACAAAGAAAAGTAGGTAATGTGGAAGCTACTAGTAGCAATTGTCTCTCAGAGAGTACATTATCTCCAGTTGCTTCCATGGCGAAGGGCATTTATGTGTTCCTCATCATTCTATTGCTCACTGCGCCTTTTGCTTCGGGTAATATTTACCGTTCTTCTCTTCAATATTATCATGGTTTTTATTTGTTGTTTTGCCTTTGAGAAATCTGAAGTACTTACTGATTATTTGTTGTTCATCATTACAAGGTGCTGCCTGTAGAGCCCCGAGCGGTGCATTCCAGGGACCATGCATTGAGATGTTTGACGGTTACCACTGCAGACTCACCTGCAGACAATTAGATCATCAAGACGATGGAGTTTGCTATAATTTGATGTGTTACTGTTACGATAATAGTAATCAGAGCTGTTAGAAGAGCAATTTTACGAGGTAGCCATCCTAGTGAATAATGGAGATTGCTGTGTTTCTGCTACAATCACTGTTTAAAGTACAATCATAATAACTATACATCTTCAATACGACCAGCAACGTAACAATAAATAAATAAATTTGCTTGTGGCTTTATCTGTATTTTGTATTTGTATAGATTTTAGTTGCAGAAATTAGCAGTAATAAGGGTTTTGTATTTCCTTCAATGGAATATGTTTTCCTTGTTATTCCACTGTTTCTACCCACTAGCGAAGCATTTTATGGCAATTCTTTTAGTTTGTTGTATATAATTTAGAGTATAATGGATTTACCCAGTAGTTTTATTATGGCATAATCTAGAAAATTTACACAGCCTTTGCTGCTGAGAAAGTAGAAAAACTTTTTATTTATAAATTATTAATTTTCAAAACTGTTATATCCTTACCTACAATTTTAGAACTAGAATATAAACTACCAGAAGTTTTTTAAGGTATAGCTAAAAAATAAAATATGTAATTTGTTACAAAATAATATGAGATTTTCTTACAACCCTTGCCTATTATTTTATAGCATCATAGCTTCCAAAACAGATCTCATAGTGTATTTTTAAATGGATTCCCAAAGATAAACTTATTGATTACTTTACTTTGATAGTGCTTGTATAGTAATTAGTTAAATATTAACGAGATAATGGTATACTTCTGTTTTTCTTCATATATATCTCTGACAACACGAGATGTTTTATGTTTTACCCTTTTATGTATAAGAAAGATTGAAATACTCAATCAAATGAGATGAACAATTCAAAATATAGATCTTGTAGTTATATTAAGCTTATTTTTAAAATTTATGAATAATATTTTAGATAACTTTGAAGTTGAAGTAAATAAATTTGAAAGTATTTTGAGTCATAGTGTATATATAATTTATTTTTCCATAACCTTATATGACCTTCATGGACAGTTTTATTTAAAAGAAAAAACACACACAGAGTCTTTAAATAAAATATTCAAATGTTTTTAGTAGGATAATTATTGTTTTAGAAATTGTTTTTGAATTGATAAATAAAAAAAATTCTTAATTACACTCATGATGATTTGAATGTTCAATTTCCAACTTATTTCAATGTAATCATGTTTATGTGTTTGATTATGTTTCTAGTGGAGTGTGCTCCAATGTTAAACTAGTCATGTAAATGTAAGCAATAGCCAAACTATGCTACATACAATTCTAAGATGAAGTTGATAAAGTAAAACCCCTTTGAGTATTTGTTCTAACTTTTCGTTGTTCTAATACTGATGGTGCATTCCCCATAAATTAAAATTATGGCATGATGCTAATTTAGTTATTAAGTGATAGATATAATTACATTAATGATGACTTGGATGTTCAATCTCCACCATATTTTAATGTAAGAAAAGATTTTGTCTTTGATTATGTTTCTAGTGGAGCATGCTCTGAATGTTAAACTAGTCATGTAAATGTAAGTCATATCCAAACTATTATACATACAATTCTAATATAGAATGATGCTAAATTAGTTACTTAGTGATAGAGATAATTACATTCATGATGACTTGGATGTTCAATCTCCACCATATTTCAATGTAAGAAAAGATTTTGTATCAATTATAAACCTCTTAATGATATAATTCTGCCTTTCAATTATCCAATTCCATTTAGCACAGATTTGATTATGAGAGCAGCCTCCAAGAAATTCTTCTCAAAATTTGATTGCAAGTCACGTTTCTAGCAAGTAAAAGTTAAAGAAGAAGATAGATATAAAACTGCTTTCTCAGTTCCCCAAGGATTATATGAATGGAATGCGATGTCTTTTGGGATAAAACCTACACCTACTTACTTCCAAAGGAGAATGGATAAGGCCCTCAGTATGCTCAAAGATTTTTGTGTTGTGTATATGGGTAAGTACAAGAAGATGGGGGGCCAAAAAGGGGTCTTAAGTGGCCACTTTTTTTCTGAAATCAGGAAATACTGGCCTTGGATGAGAAATTGAGCATAGTTACACTCAAAATTTAGAGATGCAACCAAAACAATGTTTGTAGTGCTTCAAGTCTACTTTCTAAACTACTATTTTTTTTGAAAATGGCATAGATTAAGGGGTTCAAAAGAGGGAACCACAGAAATTGGTGTTTTTTTGTCAAAAAAATATAACATAGCATGTTTTGTGGCTCCCTCAAAAGGTCAACTTTTTTTTTGGTATTTTTAAAATCACTTTAGTGAGAAATTAGCTAATAGAATGTAGTTTATGCCTGATTTTTCTGATAATTTTTTGATGAATATTTGATTTTTTTACTAATTTTCAAAGTGGACACATCCTAAAAAATAGAATTTTGGCCGTGCTACCCCTATAAATTTTGAAAACTAATTGAAAATTATTTTTTCCTTTTTTTAATATTTGAAGAATGGAGTCTAGTTTCTAAATATGTAATTTTTTAAAAATTTCAATCAATAGTTAATTTACAATGAAAAAAAGACCAAATAGTAGTTTTTGCCCAAAAATGGACACACAATAAAAGAAATTAAAGATGAAAGGCTTAACATTGTTAAAATGTGAAAAAAATCACATCGTCAAATAGCTAAGAGAAAGCCTAACATTACACAGGTGTTCGATTTGTTCAACCTTGAAACACCTGTAAATCTGAGGGTTAGCACGAACAAAATTATGTGAAATCTTGAAGAATATGGAAAAACACATCTGTAACTGTTCAAAAGGCACTCCAAGCCTTTGGGTTGGAAATCCAAAGCAAATCCCAAGCCCAAGGCTTGGGATTCCCAAAGCAAGACATAACGCAAGCGCGTTATAATGTACTCGAGTTATGTTTTGCTTTGCATTTTTCCTTTTCCACAAAACTCTGTGTTGTTTGTCATGTTTAACATAACGCGAGTGCGTTATAACGCACTCGCATTATGTTCCCCTTAAATTTTTTTATGTTCAAGGCTATTAATCATGTATGTATGTATGTATGCCTATATGTATGTATATATGTATGTATCTATGTATGCCTATATGTATGTATCTATGTATGCCTATATGTATGTATGTATAGTGTCGAGGGCAGAGGAGGGTAGAGATGGGAGTGAGCCAAATAGGGGAGGAGAGGGGTGGATAAGGATTGAGTGATTAAGGTTTAAGGTTGAGGGTTGAGCGTTTAGGGATAGGATTTAGAGTTTAGGGATAAGGGATTATAGTTTAGGACCTTGAGGGATTAGGGTTTAGGGTTGAGGCTTTAGGGATAGCATTTAGGGTTAAGGGTCGAGGGATTAGGTTTAAGGTAGAGTGTTGAGGGTAGAGGGATTAGGGATAGGGTTTAGGGTTGAAAGTTTAGGGTTGATGGATTAGGGTTTAAGGTATAGTTTAGTAGTTCTTGTGGATAGAGCCAGTAAACAATGGGAGATTATTTGCCTGTTTCATAACAATATACCTTCCCTAAGTGTGGGGTGGATAGCAAGAAACATAGATGTACCCCAATGCAAATCTTTTCTCATAATGATCATCCTTCTGATTTCAACTGTTAATTACTCACTGTGGATGTACCATACGCAAAGCTTTTCTCATAGGGTTTAAGGTATAGTGTCGAGGGTTGAGGGTTTATTGATAGTGTTTAGGGTTGAGGAATTAGGTTTTAGGGTTGATGGATTAGGGTTTAAGGTATAGTGTTGAGGGTTGAGGGTTTAGGGATAGGGTTTAGGGTTGACGGATTAGCATTTAATGTCGAGGTTAGGGTTAGAGTGTCGAGGGTAGAGGGATTAGGGATAGGGTTTAGGGTTGAAGGTTTAAGGATTGAGGGTTGAGGTTTTAGGGATGAGGGTTTAAGGCTTAAGATATAGTGTCAAGTCTAGAGGGTGTAGGGATAGGGTTTAAGTTTTAAGGGTTAAGGGTTGAGGGATAGGGATTAGGGTTTAAGGTATAGTGTTGAGGGTTGATGGTTTAGGGATAGGGTTTAGGTTTAAGGGATTAGGGTTCAGGGTTGATGAATTAGGGTTTAATGTTGAGAGTTGAGGGTTTAGGGTTGAGGGTTGAGGTTGAGAGATAGGGTTAATGGTCAAGGGATTAGGGTTAAATAAGAGTGTCGAGGGCAGAGGGATTAGGGATAGGGTTTAGGGTTGAAGGTTTAATGATTTAGGGTTGAGGCTTTAGGGATGAGGGTTAAGGGATTAGGGTTTAAGATATAGTGTCGAGTGTTGAGCGTGTAGGGATAGGTTTTAGGGTTCAAGTTTTAAGGGTTAAGGTTCGAGGGATTAGAGTTAAGGGTTGAGGGATTAGGGTTTGACATTGAGGGTTGAGTACATTGAGGTTCAAGGGTTAAGGGTTTCGGGATAGGGTTGAGGGTCGAGGGATTAGGGTTAAGGGATAGGGTTGGAGGGTTTAGGGATAAGGGATTAGAGTTGAGGGATGATGGATTAGGGTTGAGGGTTGAGGGATTAGGTTTTAGGGATAAGGTTTAGGGTTGAGGGTTGAGGGATTAGGGTTTAAGGTATAGTGTTGAGGGTTTAGGGATAGGGTTTAGGGTTGAGGGATTAGAATGAAGGGTTTAGGGATTAGGATTTGATGTTGAGGGTTGAGGCTTTAGGGTTTAGGGTTTAGGGATAGGGTTGAGGGTTGAGGGATCAGAGTTAAGGGTTGAGGGATTAGGGTTTGACGTTAAGGGTTGAGGGTTGAGGTTCAAGGGTCAAGGGTTTAGGGATAGGGTTGAGGGTTGAGGGATTAGGGTTAAAGTAGAGTGTGGAGGGTATAAGGATTAGGGATAGGGTTGGAGGGTTTAGGGATAAGGGATTAGGGTTTAAGGTATAGTATCGAGTCTGTTGAGGGTTTAGGAATAGGGATAGCATTTAGGGTTTAGAGATGAGGGATTAGAGTTGAGGGATGATGGATTAGGGTTTAGGTTTGAGGGATTAGGGTTTAGGGATAAGGTTTAGGGTTGAGGGTTGAGGGATTAGGGTTTAAGGTATAGTGTTGAGGGTTTAGGGATAGGGTTTAGGGTTGAGGGATTAGAGTGAAGGGTTGGGGGATTAGGATTTGACGTTGAGCGTTGAGGGTTTAGGGTCAAGGAATTAGAGTTAAGGGTTGAGGGATTAGGGTTTGACATTGAGGGTTGAGGTTTGAGGGTCAAGGGTTTAGGGATAGGGTTTAGGGTTGAGGGATTAGGGTTAAAGTAGAGTGTAGAGGGTATAAGGATTAGGGATAGGGTTGGAGGGTTTAGGGATAAGAGATTAGGGTTTAAGGTAAAGTATCAAGTCTGTTGAGGGTTTAGGAATAGGGATAGCATTTAGAGTTTAGGGATGAGGGATTAGAGTTGAGGGATGATAGATTAGGGTTGAGGGTTGAGGGATTAGGCTTTAGGGATAAGGTTTAGGGTTGAGGGTTGAGGGATTAGGGTTTAAGGTATAGTGTTGAGGGTTTAGGGATAAGGTTTAGGGTTGAGGGATTAGAGTGAAGGGTTGAGGGATTAGGATTTGACGTCGAGGGTTGAGGATTGAGGGTTTAGGGTTTAGGGATAGGGTTGAGAGTCGAGGGATTAGAGTTAAGGGTTGAGGGTTGAGGTTCGAGGGTGAAGGGTTTAGGGATAGGGTTGAGGGTCAAGGGATTAGGGTTAAAGTAGAGTGTGGAGGGTATAAGGATTAGAGATAGGGTTGGAGGGTTTAGGGATAAGGGATTAGGGTTTAAGGTATAGTATCGAGTCTGTTGAGGGTTTAGGAATAGGGATAGCATTTAGGGTTTAGGGATGAGGGATTAGAGTTGAGGGATGACGGATTAGGGTTGAGGGTTGAGGGATTAGGGTTTATGAATAAGGTTTAGGGTTGAGGGTTGAGGGATTAGTGTTTAAGGTATAGTGTTGAGGGTTTAGGGATAGGGTTTAGGGTTGAGGGATTAGAGTGAAGGGTTGAGGGATTAGGATTTGACGTTGATGGTTGAGGGTTGAGGGTTTAGGGTTTAGGGTTTAGGGATAGGGTTGAGGGTCGAGGGATCATAGTTAAGGGTTGAGGGATTAGGGTTTGACGTTGAGGGTTGAGGGTTGAGGTTCGAGGGTCAAGGGTTTAGGGATAGGGTTGAGGGTCGAGGGATTAGGGTTAAAGTAGAGTGTGGAGGGTATAAGGATTAGGGATAGGGTTGGAGGGTTTAGGGATAAGGGATTAAGGTTTAAGGTATAGTATCGAGTCTGTTGAGGGTTTAGGAATAGGGATAGCATTTAGGGTTTAGAGATGAGGGATTAGAGTTGAGGGATGACAGTTTAGGGTTGAGGGTTGAGGGATTAGGGTTGAGGGATAAGGTTTAGGGTTGAGGGTTGAGGGATTAGGGTTTAAGGTATAGTGTTGATGGTTTAGGGATAGGGTTTAGGGTTGAGGGATTAGAGTGAAGGGTTAAGGGATTAGGATTTGATGTTGAGGGTTGAGGGTTTAGGGTTTAGGGTTTAGGGATAGGGTTGAGGGTCGAGGGATTAGAGTTAAGGGTTGAGGGATTAGGGTTTGACATTGAGGGTTGAGGGTTGAGGTTTGAGGGTGAAGGGTTTAGGGATAGGGTTGAGGGTCGAGGGATTAGGGTTAAAGTAGAGTGTGGGGGGTATAAGGATTAGGGATAGGGTTGGAGGGTTTAGAGATAAGGGATTAGGGTTTAAGGTATAGCATCGATTCTGTTGAGGGTTTAGGAATAGGGATAGCATTTAGGGTTTAGGGATGAGGGATTAGAGTTGAGGGATGACGGATTAGGGTTGAGGGTTGAGGGATTAGGGTTTAGGGATAAGGTTTAGGGTTGAGGGTTGAGGGATTAGGGTTTAAGGTATAGTGTTGAGGGTTTAGGGATAGGGTTTAGGGTTGAGGGATTAGAGTGAAGGGTTGGGGGATTAGGATTTGACGTTGAGGGTTGAGGGTTGAGGCTTTAGGGTTTAGGATTTAGGGATAGGGTTGAGGGTCAAGGGATTAGTGTTAAGGGTTGAGGGATTAGGGTTTGACGTTGAGGGTTGAGGGTTGAGGTTCGAGGGTTAAGGGTTTAGGGTTAAGGGATTAGGGTTTAAGGTATAGTATCGAGTCTGTTGAGGGTTTAGGAATAGGGATAGCATTTAGGGTTTAGGGATGAGGGATTAGAGTTGAGGGATGATGGATTAGGGTTGAGGGTTGAGGGATTAGGGTTTAGGGATAAGGTTTAGGGTTGAGGGTTGAGGGATTAGGGATTAAGGTATAGTGTTGAGGGTTTAGGGATAGGGCTTAGGGTTAAGGGATTAGAAGCAAGGGTCAAGGGATTAGGATTTGACGTTGAGGGTTGAGGGTTGAGGTTTTAGGGTTTAGGGTTTTGGGATAGGGTTGAGGGTCGAGGGATCATAGTTAAGGGTTGAGGGATTAGGGTTTGACGTTGAGGGTTGAGGGTTGAGGTTCGAGGGTCAAGGGTTTAGGGATAGGGTTTAGGGTCGAGAGATTAGGGTTAAAGTAGAGTGTGGAGGGTATAAGGATTAGGGATAGGGTTGGAGGGTTTAGGGATAAGGGATTAGGGTTTAAGGTATAGTATCAAGTCTGTTGAGGGTTTAGGAATAGGGATAGCATTTAGGGTATAGGGATGAGGGATTAGAGTTGAGGGATGATGGATTAGGGTTGAGGGTTGAGGGATTAGGGTTTAGGGATAAGGTTGAGGGTTGAGGGTTGAGGGATTAGGATTTAAGGTATAGTATTGATGGTTTCTATCGTCAAGTGTAGATTTATGGGTTTGATTATATTGATTGCCTCTCAGATGCCATCAGTGGTTTTTCTCTGATGTAGAGGACCTACCAAGATGGAAAGCATTTAAAGATTATATGATCTCCAAAGGAAAATCTCCTAATTCTCCCAGAATGTCATCCTTCAGCAAGGCGGGACGAAGTGGCTTGGCTCTTCCAGTCATGGATCCTCCCGTATTTAAGAGGAATTGTAAGGCTTGGAAGTGTTAGTTGATGAAGCACAGGATGTGGTCATCCCTGCTTGTGTTAAGGAAGATAATGCACAGGATGTGATCAATCTATAGCAGGACAAAACGCAAGCACGTTATAATGCGCTCGCATTCTGTCTTGCTATAGAAATAGTAAAAAAGTGTTGACCCTCATGATCTAGGCCCACATGCTCTGTTTTCATACTAATTCTACGCATGCTCTGACAAAAAAAAGTGCTTTCATGTTGTTGGGAAGTTCACATGCACATTTGACACATTGTACCACCTTTGCATGATCTTTCCACCACCTTTTCTACTTTGCCAACTTGAGAAGGAGGAAATAACATAGTTTTCACACCAAGTTTGATATATATCTATTCAAGTTTCAATTTTTGTAGTGTTGCAATGTTAATTGTGATTCAATTTTAGGAATTTAACATTATAGATTGGTTAATAGTATTGTTGTTAGTAATTATATTTGAGTGTTATTCAATTTAATATTGAAAAGGAAGCAAGTGGTGAAAAACTCAAATTGTTGAGGAGTTTGATGCAAGAAGAAAAAAACACTACATAATTGGGTACTCTCTCCATTCGAATCTTCATTTTTTAGGTATGTCAAGTCTTTACATGCATGTTCTTTACATTTTCCTTAATTTGGATTCAATTACTTTATCATGCTTTATCATACATGTTTAAAATAGACACATTCCCAATCAAGAAAGTAGCCTACAATCTCACATGATGCCATGTATATTTTCTACACTTGGACTCTTTAATAATTATGTGTAATAAATAGACCTTAACATACCATGATGTCAAACTATACAAGAATAAATCCTTACAACATAATAAAAATACAATCCCACTATTATCTTGTATTCATTTCTTAGGAAGTAATATTGGTCTCTTTATCATGCTACAGACAAATTCTCCGTCATGCTGAGGAAACGATCAAGAATTAAACCAACATAGGAAGAGATAGAAGCTAAGAATGCAAAGAAAGCAGTGGCTATGAGGGAACTTTGTGCGAAGAGGAAATTGGACATGATAAATGAAGACATACCAATTGAAGAGGAACCACAACCATCACAAAGAGATATGGTATTGGCGGCGCAAAGAGAATGAATGTAAAAACTTTGTGGTATGAGAGATTTGAATACCGTAGTTGGAGACACATCCTCTACCGCAAGTCAACATGTAGGGACACCATCTACCACATCTTAAGTTGAGAGTACATCATCACTCACATGTGATGAAGGAGGTACACCATTGTTCCCACCTCAACCTCAAGGTATGTCATCTATTCCATCTTTGATCGAAGGTATGCCATCTAGCCTATCTCATTTAAATATTGATGAAATTCCTAATGTTGAGATGAATTTACCTAACTTAACACCACCTAGAATTTTGCATAGAAAGCCAAAGTATTTGATTGATATTGATGAGAATATTTTGCAGCCAATGGAAGGTAAGATTCCAAAACGCACTTGTAGAAGATATGCTCATAAGATTTGGAGATTGTTCTTTGAAAAGTTAAATGAGACTGCAAGATGTCAACTATTCATTGAAATGATGCAAGTATAAAGTATAGGTCCATCATGAAGATTCTTGGGTTGAGAACATCAGAGGCTTCAAGTGAAAAATCTATTGTCAAGAATCTAATGAGTGCGTATGAGAGTGTGGGTAACACCTCATGCACAAAAGATAGTAATGCAACATGGCGTGTGATTACATCAACTATAGTAAGTAGTCAAACGAGGAAAGCTCGTCTCATTAGAAAGACGAGTCAAGAATTGAGAATTAATAGGAAAACTTTATCAAGAGCCATTGGAAGACGCCAAAGAATTGAGGACACTAATGCCAATGAATTATGGGCGTTCTCAGGGAGACTACCCTAAAAAGATAAACCAATTGTTGAAGCATTGAGATCACTAATTGAAGACTTTTGGAAGAATTACACAAGGGTATCTCCGAATCAAAGGGATGTGGTAAGAAGGAGAATCACTAGTCAGAACCGTGAGCCACATCCAAAGCATTTTTTGGACGAGACTCAAACACATTTTTACGGTAAATTTCTAGAGAAGTATCCTCAAATTAAAATTTGTCAAAGATATTTTAAAATGCTAAAACCTTTCTATGTCAAGATAAATCACACATGCACTACTTGTTGTTGTAGATTACATATTGAATTTTCTAACCATTTTGATGCATATAGGTCTATATGTTTAGATATGCATACTAACAATGATTTGTAGGGTTGTGCCATATGTGCCCCACCAACATCTTCAAGATACTTCATATCAAGAATTTTATGTGAAAGAGAGGAAGGTCAAATATTCTACAAGAAATTATGCTTAGATGGCACATGTCATCATTGCGGTGGCTTGCAACATTTGCCAATATGTGAACATATGGAAAGAACACATGCGGTTGGAAATGAACTAGTAGAGTTTGGCAAGTATAAAATTATAGTGGCATACAATACAAAAGATGGTAAAGAAGCAAAGAGGTGTGAATTGGTTATTGAAAAGATTCCAATGTATCAGTTTATGCCTATATTTTGTGACAACATAGTGTATGAGTATGCAAGACATGCCCATAGAGCTTGATGGTTGGAATTGCAATTCAAGTTATGCAAGGACACATTTCTGGTTGGTAGCATTGTTTCAGTCCTTGACTTTACAGAGAACTGTAGTCTATAGCCACAGCGTGAGGTGAAATCACAATATTACAACTCCAAACAAGTTTCTATATTTGTGCACATCGTATTCATTCATGTGAATGATAGTATAGAGGATGATAGAAAGATCATAAGGGAGTATAATTTCTATATTAGTGATGATCGTACGCATTCTATGGAGTCCGTGCAAGGTTGCTTTCAGGTGTTCTACAATGATTTGGCTAGAAGGGGCATATCGTTTAGTCAGCATATCATATGGTTGGATAACTGTGTGTCACAATTCAAGAACTCATAGAATTTCTATTGGCTGAGTAGGAGGCATAATTTTACAGGTATTCAGCATATGTGGAACTTTTGTGAGGCCAGGCATGGAAAGGGGGAGTATGATGGTGCAGGAGCATGTATCAAAAGAGCCATAGCACGAGAAGAGTTAAAGTATAAAGACAATGCAAAGTTTACAGATGCAAAATTAATTGTCAAGTGGTGTAATGCTTCCATGGGTCCAGGTAATGAAGGTAAGTCTTCAGTTCGTAGATTTTTTTGGTTGATAGATGATACTAACATTGCACCATATGAGGACTATTGTACACTGACAGGATCAAATGAGATGCACTCATTCAGAAGCTCAATTGCAGGTTCATGGAGTCTTCATACGCGAAAGATGTCATGCTTTTGTTCTTCCTATACAATTCAAGTCTGGGATGAGTGTGAGTCAAAGAAGTGGGTTGACGAATGGAAGTTAAGTTATCTTAGCCCACTTGACACGTATCGACCCCCGACGACACTAGAACTAACACAGATGGAATCATCAGTTGACTTTGACCACATATCAGATTTAGTTCAACCAAGTAATATAGGGCACATATATGCATCTAATTTTATCTAGTTCAACCAGGTAATGTCATCTTACTTTGTAGTGTTTTTGTAATGTTGACTAATTTCATCTAATTTACTACACATATCAATGTAGGGCATGTATATGCAGTTATTGTAGATAAAGATAATTAAGAGGGAACAGATTATTACTTATGTCATTGTGTTGAGGCCAAAAAGAAATTGGAGGCCCCTGTTACAGATGGAGAAAACATCGAATACCCTACAGGCTCAATGGTTATTACTAGAACATGGCTTAGAAGGTAGCCACATAAGAGTGTTAATATTTGGCAGTTTCAGGACTTTGACACGCATCAGAAGATTCTTCATTACTCGAACCTTGCATGGCATCCAATGTTCATTTGATAAAGTATTGGGGTAGACCTTTGAACAAAATCTTGTGGAAGGTGCGTGAGTCTGACCATGAAGCAATACTTGACACAATAAAGAGTAGAGCAGACCCGGATGGTTCATTGGATTAATTTGTAAGTATTCACATTGATTTTGTAAAGTCATGTTACATTGAGTTGTAAGTATGCATATTAATTTGTAAGGTTTATCTTTTTTTTATTTCCTCCTGCATTTTTACACATATACACATTTTTACATCATCATGTTATGCATTTTTGGTGTCCTGCTCCTGATGCGACCAAACTCATAACTCACCCTACTTCCTCTAGACACCATTTGATGATCTCTCCAACACTCTGGATCTAGGGCGCCCAATCATGATGATGACCTATATACCATTCTCCCAAGGCACTCATAATGAATGAAAAGAAGACCAAGGGCACCCAAGATTAATAGACTTATTTCTTTCAATTTTGATGATTCAAACTCTTACAAAATAACATCCACTTTCATGCCTTTAGATATTCCTTCACATATAGGGTGCCAAATCAAGTTGAAAAATCTACATAAGGGTTCCAAAATGGATGAAAGGAGACATGAAATGCACCTTAGGACTCCATGCTAAGGTTTGAGCCATTAAAGTCTCTTGATATTAGGCGCTCATGATGATGACGTTCATCTAAGATGTTTGAATGATAAGGAGCACCTAGACCTCTATAATGTACATTGGGTACCAAAATCAAGGTGATTTTAAGTCACTTTGAGTCATTTGGAGTCAGTTTGAGTCTTTGAGTCATGTTGCAAAAAAGTGTCAATATTGTCAAGTTACACAGAGCAACTTTTGCATTTTTGGTGTCCTGCTCCTGATGCAACTAAACTGATAGTTCCAACACATCCAGATGGGTATGTTTAAGCTAGGCATGGTTCTATTTTTCACCCAAACATGTCAAAACAATCTGAGCTACATTGTGCCGACGATATCCCTGAAGAGTCCAAAGTGCAAAAAGGTAGCAATCTTTGACGAAATGTTACTCAAAAACTGTGTCACTTAGAAACATTCTGACTGAGGGAACGCAATCACGTAGAGTGCCTCTACAATAACCTCTCTCAACTTTTTATATCTCTGAGGCATTTGCCTGTGGTCAAAGGTTTTATGCTGCCCCAAAAATCGTCAAAAGGAGGCAGTGTAAAGTAGCAAAGGGGTGCAACTTTCATCCTGCTCCTGATGCAACCAAACTGACTATTCCAACGCGTCTGGATGGGTACATTTACACTAGGCATGGTCCTATTTTTCACCCAAACATGTCGAAACAGTCTGAGCTACATTGTACCGACGATATCCCTGAAGAGTCTAAAGTGCAAAAAGGAAGCAATCTTTGACGAGATGTTACTCAAAAACTGTGTCACTTAGAAACATTCCATCTAAGGCAACACGATCATGTAGAGTGCCTCTACAATAACCTCTCTCAATTTTTTATATCTCTGAGGCATTTGCCCGTGGTCAAAGGTTTTCTGCTGCCCTAAAAATCATCAGAAGTAGGCAGTGTAAAGTTGCAAAGGGGTGTAACTTTCGTCCTGCTCTTGATGCAACTAAAATGACTATTCTAATGCATCCGGATGGGTACATTTACGCTAGGCATGGTCATGTTTTTCACCCAAACATGTCGAAACAATCTGAGCTACATTGTACCAACGATATCCTTGAAGAGTCCAAAGTGCAAAAAGGCAACAATCTTTGACGAGATGTTACTCAAAAACTGTGTCACTTAGAAACATTCTGTCTGAGGCAACATGATCACGTAGAGTTCCTCTACAATAACCTCTCTCAATTTTTATATCTCTAAGGTATTTTCCCGTGGTCAAAAGTTTTCTGCTGCCCCAAAAATCGTCAGAAGGAGGCAGTGTAAAGTTACAAAGGGGTGTAACTTTCATCCTGCTCCTGATGCGACCAAAATGACTATTCCAACGCGTCTGAATGGGTACATTTACGCTAGGCATGGTCCTTTTTTTCACCCAAACATGTCGAAACAGTCCGAGCTACATTGTATCGACGATATCCCTGAAGAGTCCAAAGTGTAAAAATGCAGCAATCTTTGACGAGATGTTACTCAAAAACTGTGTCACTTAGAAACATTCCATCTAAGGTAACGCAATCACGTAGAGTGCCTCTACAATAACCTCTCTCAGTTTTTTATATCTCTGATACATTTGCCTGTGGTGAAATGTTTTCTGCTACCCCAAAAATCATCAGAAGGAGGCAGTGTAAAGTTGCAAATGGGTGTAACTTTCGTCTCCTGCTCCTGATGCGACCAAACTGACTATTCTAATGCATTCAGATGGGTACATTTACACTAGGCATGGTCCTATTTTTCACCCAAACATGTCGAAACAGTCCGAGCTACATTGTACCGACGATATCTCTGAAGAGTCCAAAGTGCAAAAAGGCAGCAATCTTTGACGAGATGTTACTTGAAAACCATGTCACTTAGAAACATTCCATCTAAGGGAACGCGATCACGTAGAGTGCCTCTACAATAACCTCTCTCAATTTTTTATATCTCTGAGGTGTTTGCCCGTGGTGAAAGGTTTTCTGTTGCCCCAAAAATCGTCAGAAGGAGGTAGTGTAAAGTTGCAAAGCATTGCTAAGAAATCTTTAATACTCAAACACTCCAATGAACTGAAGCAACTTCTTTTTAGGCGCAAATGTAAGGGTACACAAGGGGAAAATGGCACCTAGATGACTTAGTGCATTTCTATGACTTCATTCACATGTTTAAATGTTTGAGAAACTCTCCTTTACTAAGCGCTTGTCCTCATCTCAATGTTAAGCTTTATACCTCCTAGGTGCTCAATTAGGTGATGTCATTAGATACAACATACCCTTAGGTGCCAATGTAGCTCCTTCAATCCATCACACTTCTAGGCACTCAAATTTGAGGTCTTGGACTTGTATCTTATTCCTAGGCGCAATTGGATGATCTTCCTAGATCTAGGCACTCATGATGGTGGGAAATTACATGAAGGGGCACCTAAGTCCAATTTGACTTTGTATTTGATATTTTATGACTCCAATTGACTAGGAATGGCTCAATTTCTAAAGTGTTGACTCAATAATGTAAGTTTAAGGTCTTTTCCTCCTAGGTGCCAATTAATGAGTTCACTAGATGCAATTTCTCTTGGACTTGAAGATTGTGAAAGAACTTGAAGCTTGGATGGATGTCTTTGAATGTTCGATGAAGAAGTGTTCCAACTTGAAAGGTTCTTTGAAGTGTAGATATTGATGATAACACTTTCCCTTATATGTGAAGTAGATGACTTCTCAAAGAGGCTTGAATGTATCAAAGGGACTTGAAATTGAATGGATGTCTTTGGAATACTTGATGATGATGAGAAGTTCCTTTGGAGCGGCTACATGCTGATCTTGAAGCGATGATTGATGAAGAATCTAGTTGATACTTGAAGATGAATGGAACTTGAAGTGATAGATGGAAGTCTTCGAACATGATGCAACTGGTGATGTCGTTGATGAAGAAGACTTGAAATATATCTTGTTGTGACCTCTTGGAGCAGCTACCTCTTGAAGTGGTGTTTCCTTTGTAGTGATTACTTCCATCTTAACTCTCTGACATGAATGAATGTGAAAGGCTCCTTTGGAGCAGCTACATGATGACTCTAGGCGACTCCAAGCTCTTGCTCCTACCTTTTCCTTCAATCTTCCTACAATACAAACCAAGAAACACATCAATCCTCATGATAAACATTTTATAACACAAAGGAATCCTCTTTAAACATGGAATAATCTTACTACAAATCCAGGCACATATATAGGTAAAAAGAAGAGCAAAGGGCACCTAACACAAGTTGATCCATATTTATCACTTTAAATAATTTCAAACAATTGTAATGGCTTAAAGAGGTCAATCTCCCTTAAGAGATTCATTCAAAAGGTATCTTTCAATGCAATTTCTCCCTTAGGCGCCAGAATGGGTTTGTACTGATGGAGAGTGCGCCTAGATTTAAATGTCTTTATACTTGCAATTTTGCAATTCTAAATGATGAGACATGTCTTAGAATGAATTCTATCTTTCAACCGCTCACTCCAAAAGGTCATCTCATGCAATTTCACCTAAGGCGCTCATTGAGGTGTCCTTGTTGATAACTGAGAGGGGGGGGGGGTGAATCAGTTATCCTAATTATTTCCCTTATTGAACTTTCCTTTTAATAAAATCAAACACAAAACATTAACCATGAAATAAGAAACACATGACACAGTATTTTTGACGTGGAAACCCTGTTAAGGGAGAAAACCACGGGGTGATTAACCCAAGAATTATTCTCTGTTAGAAGAATAGGAAATTACAAAAAATGGCACTTGCCAATTAGGGCTCACTGCCCGAGCACACTGCTCACAAGAGGCCCACTGCCTACAAAAAGACACACTGTCTACAAAGTGATGAGAATCACAGTCTTGAACTGATTGGAAGCATCTGCATATGCTGGAGTTCAGTTCCGGTTAGGTTCAGTACACTGATCTGCTGCACTTCATCTTTCCTCTGTTCTTTATTCTGCTATCTTTCACATACCGGATCCTTTTTGCTACCTCTGCTCTTTCTCTGGACTTATTCGCATATCTCTCCACACACACACACATTTCACAACTAAATCCATCCTCTATATATATCCGCACAAGTAATTTCATCACCTTTCTAGTCGGCATCCGGAACAGTCTAGTTTCTTACAAACTCTCATTCTGTCGGCTGAATCCTTCCTCACCAAGCAATGCGGATCAAGCATATACTTGTAGATATCATTAATCATGTTGGCCAAACATGATTCATGCCTTCACAACCTCTGTCATCAACAATAACACATCCGGAAAGCAGTCTGAACCTCTGCCAGTCAGTTCTTCCTCTGTTTTCACTGTCTCTCAGAAATCCGGTACTCAACCATTCATATCTTTTTCCTTGTCCATCACCGGAGGCTAAATCCTTGGAATATACCACTCAAGGTAGTCCTCTTAACTTCCCCAAATCCGTACTGCACCAAGACACTTCCTCTGAGAGGTCCGGACCAATCTGTCGGACCTTGCCACATGCTCTGTTCTTCTTCACCGGATCACAACATTCTTTATTCTGACTTCCGGTAGAGACATATCATGTCTTGCGGATATGTGGGATGACCTTTGTTGCCATCAATGACAACAACCATGAATCCATATAGTGTCTCTTGCCAACAATCTCCCCCTTTGGCATTGATGGCAACACTTAGTGAAAAATGACTAAGTGTTTTCACTATGCTCCCCCTTTGCTGATGCTCTGTCTTTATATACAATTTCTGGAACTCCCCCTTAGTTGGATCCCTCATTTTTCACTGCTCCTCACTCCCCCTTTGACATCAATGGCAAAGGGTAGGGTCCGCATATCAAAATTTTCAAAAATTTCTTATACTTAGCCGCATATTTACATACTCACATATATTGAAGAATGTCTGCAAAGGATGTCTGTAATTGAATCATTTCGGTAGCCCAACTTTGCTTCATTCTGTCCAAAATTGAAATGTGACCACTTAACAAAAATGCAAACGCTTCTGCCCGCTTGAGATCTGTCGGATCTTTTGTTTGGGCGGTGGTCCTAGCATCACTGATGGCCTCATGCATGGTTTCCAACTTAGGGATTATAATCCTTCTAAGTTCTCCCATCCGGTTGGTGATGTTCTTCCTTTCCTTCTCAAGATTCTTTATTTCGTTCAAGACTGCAATAGTCTGACATTCTTGATTTATTATAGAGGAAGAGAGAGGATCAAAACTTTGAGATAAGCTTTGTAGCTTATCCTGTTCCTCTTTTATTTTCTTGTCAAATGCTGCTGTTGCCTTTGACCAGGATATACAAAACTTATAGATATCACCGCCATCCTTAAGAGCATTCTCTAAGCTCCTTATTCCAATGCTTACAATCTTCCTATCCTTAGAGATTAATTCTAATATTTCTGAAAATCTCTTATCCAAAAATTCCTTCCAGACCTTTTCTTCAGCTGATTTTTCTAAAGAATCAAAATGTGTATCAACACTGCTGACTAAGGTTTTTAGATTACCGGAAGTGGAGGCTGTCGGATCTATCTGGATTGATGGCATGATCTTTACAAGTATTCCGGAAGTAGCCTCTATCAACTCACAGTCTTCCATATGAGACTTCAGGAGCTTTTCATTTGCCTTGGCATTTGCAAATGAAGCTATCTTCATTGTTTGTACCGGAGAGAGAGAGTCAAAATCAAATGGACCTTTTAGAAGCTCCGGTTCATCAATCTCTAGAGTTTCTTTACTCAAAAATTGTTGAACAGTTTGTGCAGTGTCTCTTGCCGGAGACAGATGTTTCTTTTCTTCTGCAGTCTTAGAACTGTCAACCTCTTTGTCTTTCACCACTGCTTCCTTCTCCTGTAGTTGCTCTTCTTCTTTGGATCCGGAGACTGTAGGGGAAACCGGAGGAGAGATGCTAACTTGTTCATGGGCCACTTCTTCTTGAGCAGAGGGTCCCAAGTCCTCACTTGTCTGTTCAGGGCTCACTTCTTCCGGAACAGAAGATTCCAAATCAGCAGCTGTTTCTGCACCTAAGTCCTCTACAACAGGAAGATTGAACCTTTTGAAGGCCTTCCGGAGGATCTCTTCTGTTTCTTGGGCCACTTTGTCAGTCTCACCAAGCATGAGTTGATTCATCCTGGCTTTGCTTCTGAACTCATCTTTACAGTCCTTGAAGATAATGTTCATTGTCTTGGGATCAATTTGAGGATATAGCTGAATAGCTATCTGCTCCTGGATCTCAAGATCTTTAGCATGAGCATTATTTTTTCTCACTTCCATTTCCTTTTCTAGGTTTTTAGGAATAAGAGATATTATTTCAATGAAAGCCTTATTATATATGTTAAGATATTTCACTGTGGCCTCCTGCAGAGTCTTTTGGTCGGCCTCACTGAAGTCATCATATGATTCAGTCATTGGTTGAAGGTTTCCATCCACCGTGACCGACTTGATTATGCTCTCTAGTGACAGAGTGGGCTTTTCAACAGTTACCTCTGCCATTTCCTCCTTGTCTTGGCCTGTGGAGGGCTTACCGGATCCTTTCTTTTTCTGTTTCTTTACTTCTCTTACTCCTTCATCTGATTCTGTTTCCTCTTCATCCTTTTGGCTTCCATAAGCCCTTGTGGCTTTTGCCTTTGATCTCTTACCGGATGCCTGGACTTCCGGTTTTGAACTTTTGGTTGAGGGAGGTGCAGATCTCTTTGTTGATCTGGTCCGGGTGGGACCTCCAACCGGAGCACTTTCTTTGCTTTTCTCTTCTTCCTCGGCCTTCCTCCTCTTTTCCCGGCTGGCATCAAGTGCCTCCTTTGAGATACCTAGGCCTTGAGCAATGTGCTCTACTTCTTTTCTTACCTTTCTTTTAATCTCAGGTTCCCTGAGTTCTACATGTATTTTTACACTCAGCTCCTCAAAGGTTCCAAACCTTTCTGCCTTAGGATCTTTGGGCTGACTTAGCATGTGTTGAACATGCAGCTCCACTATCTGTTCATCAACTTCATACCCCATGGGCATGATCCAGACAGTCCTTGGCTCTACTGCCTCCATTAGGCACTGATCAGTGTCAACCATAAAGCACACTGAGTCCTTGTATTTCTCAATGAGAGACTGGGGAATTCTCTCTCTTGCTTGCATCATGCTCTGAAAGTTTTTGAAGTATCCCCATAGAGCTGAATTTCTTGCTTTTGCATCCCCAAGTCCATGCAAGTAGTCTCTTATCTGGACTGCAACAGGTTTGTCATTCTGCCATACCCATCCACTTGTTCCGGGTAGCTCATTCATGAAGTAGAAGAATAGACATACAATCAGAGTACCATACTTAAAGGAATTCTTCTTATCCTTCTTGATTTTCTGTATATTTTCCATTAATTGGCTTAGCAGTAGTTCGCAGAGATCATACTCTGCATTCTTTCTTAGCATCTCATAGGCAGTGTATACTGCAGTTTCGGATACAGAATTCTCCCTGCTGGAGTGGTAGATCTTGTATCCAATTATCATTGATGCATATTTGATATCCGGATCGGAGATGTCTTCAATGGTCATTGCCCTTTTGTCAAATTTTGATCCGGTGGCCTCAGTTACAATGTTGTTCTTGACAGATTTGAGGATAGGTACTCCTCCGGAGGAGTATAGGCCAGTTACTGCTCTAATTGCCTCTTTTGTGATCTTGCAGGGTCTATCTAGCCATAGAAAGTTGTCATGCATCCTGCTCAGTACATACCGGACCCAT
The DNA here is from genome assembly GCA_027924645.1 of Cunninghamia lanceolata. Taxonomy (NCBI): domain Eukaryota; kingdom Viridiplantae; phylum Streptophyta; class Pinopsida; order Cupressales; family Cupressaceae; genus Cunninghamia; species Cunninghamia lanceolata. The sequence continues at coordinate 8,083,497 of BSBN01001435.1, forward strand.
TCATCCTCTTCAAAACAGGGGAAATGAATAAATTGCTCAAATTGTTTCTTCTGAATATCCTTATACTCTGGTTTAAGCTCAAAAGCATTGTCAATCAGCTGCTTGTGATAGAGGTCTCTTAATTTGAATTCCCCAAATTCCTCAATGTTTGCATGTATGTAAACCCTAATGTCTTCGGTGTGTAAAACTCCGTGAGGAACACTAGAGAAGGCTCCTAGTGGGTCAACCTCCAATGATTTGTAGGGATGTTTCTTGAATGAGGGGCGAGGTCTATCGGAGATCTTAACTATGTTTGGAGTAGCCATTCTTCAAAGATTTGCAGTGAGGTAATGAAAAACAGAGAATACCTTATGCGCCTTCGGTTTGCACGGAGTGGTTGGATTGATTTCTTTATCCAATAGCTTCGGCAGGAGATCCTTGGTGTGCTTGAAGAACCTTGTTGCAGAGCTCCACTTTTCGCTTCTTCTCGAGTGCAGAATGAGCAAATGACCTTTGAGAAATCCCTTAAATTGCTCCGCGAACCCTAATACCTGTCTGCAATAAATGCTTCACCTACATCATTCCGGTTTGCCTTGTCTGGATAGCTTGGAGTATCCCGGATTAGTCCTGATCTGTGGATATCATCCGGATCTTTCAATCATGAATAAATCGAGGTAGCATATTACAAGATCATCTCAAACACTCTGTCCAATCCGCAGAACAAGATAGTGCATTTCCGGATCTTTCCAGACCTTTTTGTAATCCTTTATCATACCGGAGCATCTCCCTGAACAGGTCTTATTTGATCGATCATAGCTTCTTCATAACTTCATGCGGACCTCTGAAAACTTGGCTGACGTATCTCAAGATTCATATCTACAAACCCTTTGATCCGCATCTTGTGCCACATCCGGCACCACTTGTTTGGCTGGGGGAACAAGATTTTCTTTGAGTCTCCCCCTGAGCCTGAGCTCACTTTTAATTTTCGGAAGAAATATCAGCACCAGAGTCTGGTGCGGATCCAACCTCTACATTCTCTGAACTTTTCTTCACCCAAATCTTGCTCATCTGATTCCTAACCTCATCCGCATTCATCTTTTGTTTACCCTTGTCTTGATTCTGATTATACACCGGACCTCTTTTGTCCTGATTCTTGTTTCTGCAGACTTTAGCATTATGACCGGACCTATTGCAGATTTGGCAAATAACATTTCTTTGCATATTTGACTGATATCCTCTTGATCTGCATTGATTTGCCATATGACCTATTCTATTGCATGTGAAGCATCTACCTTTGAATGATTTGTTTACTTGCATAATTCTGCATTCATGGGATTTGTGTCCATACCTTTTGCAGTTGAAGCACTGTCCGGAGAAGGATGAATTATTCTGATTCATTCTCATTCTGCACTGATTAGCTTTGTGACCAAAGTGGTTGCAGTTGTGGCAGTATCCATTGAAGAATGGATATCTTTGAGCATTTGGCTGTCTTACCGGAGGTCTTCTAGGCCTGCTCCTTGGATTTTCTGATTCAAGATTCTTCTGACCGGATCCGGAGCTTTCTCCTTTCTCATATCCCAAGCCATACTTGTCATCTGTCCTCTTTTGACTTCCAAGAAGAACTTCAAGTTGAGCAGAACTTATCTTGAATTTCTCTTTATATTCATTTGCTGTTTGAAGGTCTCTTTTGAGAGAGGCAATTTGATCCTCAAGTTTTCCTTCATTATCTTTGGCATCTTCAAGATCAGATTCAAGGTGTCTGATAATCCTGTCCATCTGGTGGCATTCTTCTGATTTTTCTTTAAGAGATTGTTTTAGATTGTCTTCAGCCTTTCTTTTTTCTTCAATCTCTTGAGTAAACTTTATAGTTCCTGATTCCATTTCATGTCTTAACATAATGACTTCTTTTGATAACTTTTCACATAACTTGGTTTGCTCAGTCAATTCTTCATTTGTATTGCTTTCTTCACTTTGTCTTGCCAACTGTTGAAGCAGCTCCTTTCTCTTTTTCATAGAGAGACTTAATTTGTCTTTTAATTCTCTCATGAATTCATCAGCCTGTTTGAGTCTTTCCTTTAATTCACTGACTTCAGAATTTGACTGTTCAAGATCCTCAAGGGCAGTCTTGAGTTGCTCCCTTAAACCATATGCATCCATTTGAAATCCCAGATCTTCCTCAAGCTGTTAGGCTCTATTAGGAGGAACTTAGCTCTGATACCAATTGTTGATAACTGAGAGGGGGGGGGTGAATCAGTTATCCTAATTATTTCCCTTATTGAACTTTCCTTTTAATAAAATCAAACACAAAACATTAACCATGAAATAAGAAACACATGACACAGTATTTTTGACGTGGAAACCCTGTTAAGGGAGAAAACCACGGGGTGATTAACCCAAGAATTATTCTCTGTTAGAAGAATAGGAAATTACAAAAAATGGCACTTGCCAATTAGGGCTCACTGCCCGAGCACACTGCTCACAAGAGGCCCACTGCCTACAAAAAGACACACTGTCTACAAAGTGATGAGAATCACAGTCTTGAACTGATTGGAAGCATCTGCATATGCTGGAGTTCAGTTCCGGTTAGGTTCAGTACACTGATCTGCTGCACTTCATCTTTCCTCTGTTCTTTATTCTGCTATCTTTCACATACCGGATCCTTTTTGCTACCTCTGCTCTTTCTCTGGACTTATTCGCATATCTCTCCACACACACACACATTTCACAACTAAATCCATCCTCTATATATATCCGCACAAGTAATTTCATCACCTTTCTAGTCGGCATCCGGAACAGTCTAGTTTCTTACAAACTCTCATTCTGTTGGCTGAATCCTTCCTCACCAAGCAATGCGGATCAAGCATATACTTGTAGATATCATTAATCATGTCGGCCAAACATGATTCATGCCTTCACAACCTCTGTCATCAACAGTAACACATCCGGAAAGCAGTCTGAACCTCTGCCAGTCAGTTCTTCCTCTATTTTCACTGTCTCTCAGAAATCCGGTACTCAACCATTCATATCTTTTTCCTTGTCCATCACCGGAGGCTAAATCCTTGGAATATACCACTCAAGGTAGTCCTCTTAACTTCCCCAAATCCGCACTGCACCAAGACACTTCCTCTGAGAGGTCCGGACCAATCTGTCGGACCTTGCCACATGCTCTGTTCTTCTTCACCGGATCACAACATTCTTTATTCTGACTTCCGGTAGAGACATATCATGTCTTGCGGATATGTGGGATGACCTTTGTTGCCATCAATGACAACAACCATGAATCCATATAGTGTCTCTTGCCAACAGTCCTCAGAGGCTAAAGTGCGCCTAACTCAATTGCCTTTATCTTTATCATTTTTGTGCTTTCAACAATTGAAAATGACCTAGAGTGATCCTTTCTCTCAAGGCACTCACCTATTGATATGAAATCAAGTTATTTCCCTTAGGCACAATTTTAGGCTTGTATGGGTGAAAAGTGCACCTTACATCCTTAGGTGGTTCTTTCTAATTCTCAATGATTTCAATCAAATGCCAAGTGTCTAAGGAAGCTTTTGTCTTGAGATGATTAAATTTTGAGGTTCAAATCCCTTCCTCAATCAAGGCACAATCTGAGGGTTGTATAGATGAAAGTTGACTTCAACTTGGGCGCTCATTTGAGTTGGAAGGAGCTAGAATTTGCGCCTAGATTGGAGATAGATATTTTGGCTTATTTGATGATGGTCTCAAGTCTCTCTACTAAGGTGCATTTTGATGATGTTCTTATTTAAACTCTTATGAAGACTATCTCATCCCTAAGCGCTCATCCTCATGATTTTCATGCACTTAGACTTCAAGGCGCCAAAACTAGTAGGAAAATTCACAATGAGCGCCTTTGCTTTGGAAGAATTTCTTATTGATCATTAGGCACACTTTGGAGTTGATATGTACTTCCTTTACTTCCATGTACTCAATTCATCATAATTATTGTCAAAGACTTCTCCAAGTTGATTGATAACATGTTTCTTGATGTTAAGATCCTTCATTCACTCCTTCTTAGATCTAGGCGCTCATGATGGTGGGAAATTACATGAAGGGCGCCTAAGGTTAAAGATAGGTTCTTTCCACTCATCTTAACTTTCAATCATTGTAGTTAATCTCAAAAGACATCATCCAAAATGAGAAACCTCCAAGACTTGTCATTGTAAGTTGATTTCCTCCAAGGTGCCAATACAAGGTTCTTTTGAAGGCAAAGGGTGCCTAGGCTTATGGGGCTCAATTTGATGTATTTATTGAAAGCTCAAGGTGAATTGATGCTTATTGAAAATGCCACTTAGTCCTTCATTTGCATTATAGGCGCCATTTCCTATTGACTTATATACTCCTCCTCATGCTAGGGCACCATAATGAAGTGGTTTAGACAGTAGGTGCGCTTCACTTATTAGAGGCTTGTTCTCCTTCCACCTTAGGCGCACTTTTATGGTGGAACAGGTGTCAATGGGTGCCTTGTCTTAAATGAATGCTCTCTCCAAGTTGGGCGCCCTTTTGAGGCTTTATGATTTGCAAATTGCACCTTAACCCTTCATGCTTGTTGCTCAATGTTTGAATGTTTAAGAAAGTCTCCTTTAGGCGCTCATCTTAATGACTTTTTCTCAAGGCGCAATCATCCTAATGACTTGGATATTCATCCTAGTGTTTTAGGATATCAGGCTACCAGACTTAGTCATTTTCAGGATCTCAAACATAAAGAATAACATGATGATTCATTTTTTTGTATTGTATATAGTTGACATTATATGCTACTCATAAAGAATATTAATATTTTTTGTTCAACATGATGATTCATTTTTTTTTTAAATACAACTTTTATCTTTTAGTTCCAAAATGAGGTTTAGGTGATACTTGAATAACAATAGCTAGCTTATTGGATCAACAAACATCCTATGTAATACAATTGGAATTTAAATATTTGAAGTAGCCATATACAAATATCCATTCAAACGTGGATTTATAATGCAAGTATGGACGCCATCAATAAAAAAGATTTGTATTAACCAAATATCCATATAGGCATACATCAATATCTGTCAATATAAGTATAACATATATACAAAATAGCCATATAGGCTTACAAGAATGCCATATAGGTATACAATGTCAACTATATACAATACAAAATATGTCCACAAATGCCATATAGGCATACAACAAAGGAACACAATAAAAAGTCATTCCCCTCTAGCTGGTGAAGAGAATAGATCACGAGTAGCCTTTGATCTTCTAGGGGATGGAGATGCGCATGTGGGTGGTCTACTACGAACCTGAGGGCTGCTCCTTCTATTTAGTTCTTCCTGCATCTTTAGCTGTTACAATAAAAAGTATAGACATTAATATATAGAAATTACATGTTATAAAAAATGAAACATTTAACAAAATAATCACTTGTCGCTAACATATAATCTGTGTCCTCACTTGCCTTAGTAGCAAGAATAGGCCGTGGTGATGTCATGTCCCATAGAAACCATCTAGATAGAAATTAAACTTCAAATCAATAATCTTTTGATTTTTCAAAAATAGACAACTATAACAATGAATGTAAATTAAAATTTACTAATCTGCCTCATACTCCTGTCAATGCCATGGAGCTATGAATCACAGAGGCCACACCATGCTCCATTGCCCTATGAACATGGGGAGGTGTCTCCGCATCCTGCATCATCTGGAAATAAAACAACATTATTTAACTACAAAAACTATAATAGTGATGCAAATCATGGCTCCTAACATACACACACGTTCATCTAAACATGGAAGTACACACAATAAAGCACACAAGTCACATACAAAAATCTAGTAAGTACAATTCATTCATTAATCTATTTATTTTATTACCTCCGTAAATTTTTGAAGTCCACCACCGCTAGCAGGTGTTGCCGTGAAATCTGTAATATTAACCTATTCAACATCCAAAATCAGATATTAGAATACCATTCATATAACGATGCTATTCACATGTAATATTTATAATTGTTTACTAGTTACATACCCTGACAGTAGATAATCTAGTGTAAAATGTAGGTGGGGAACCACTGAAAACTGCATCGACGCTATGACCTTGAAATTTCATTAAAATCATCAATTTAAATTAGTTAATCTTGCATTTCAAAAATGAAATTTAATAAATTAAATTCAATAAACTTGCTAATATTTACCTGAGTATCAAGGCCAAAAGTCTCACTCAGGAGGGTATCTGTCATCACCATCTGCTCAGCTGCAGATGTAGCCTATGCACCTGCATCCTGACTATCCATGGGGTCATAACCACAAGCTGACCCACAAGCCTGACAAGCATGGGTGGGACCCTACTCCTCGCACTATCTCCCAACCCACTCTGTGCTGTAGGACCGGCATGCTCTATGATGCTCTGGGTCAAGGCACTAATGGACTGAAGTGTATCGACCTCAACACTCTCCTTCACAATGGAAGGGATAGAAACAAGCTCATGGGCTAGTCTGCTGATTACTCATCTCACTACCTGCTGTGGGTCAAGATGTGCCCCTGGTCTATCTTGTGCTGACCCCCCACCTCTACCCTGGAAGTCCTACATATCAAAATAGTTTGGCACTTTATTGAGGACAAACTCACAGTAGAGTTTCCTCAAAAAGTATTACGGGACCTCATTATTATTGCATGGAGGATGGTCAAAAACTATCCACCACCTCTACCCAAAATTGTCCCTTATCGCTTGGTTGTTGTACCAATGGATAGGGAACCTCTTGCATGTAATGGGTGGAGGTTGATTTGTTTGTGAGTTTGTGAAAATTGAACACAAGTCTAATTTTGTGATTTGTAATTTTTTCACATCTTGGTATGATAGCTTGTCTGCATAATAATCTCTAAACTCTCTCCTCTTATCCGTCCAATTAGTTATTTTCTTGCATATTGAATCTATATTTGATAACATAGATTCAAGAGATTCAGCAAGCGTGGACCTATGCAAGGTTGAAGTGGAAGGATCTTTCAACCTTGCAATTATATCTTCAATTTCTTTTTTGTTATTTTCAATTTGCCCCATTATATTTTCTTGTGTTTCAAGGGCATGTCGAGGAATGGATGGAGGAGGTTGTTGTTCTGCAGGATTTTGTAGATTTTGAGGAGGAGAAGGAGGAGGTGCATTAACATTTCCTGACAATTAACGAAATATATATCAAAAAACAACTCAAACCTACCTATTTAGAAGTAAATTCAAACAAAAAAACAAATAAAACTCACTCCTTTGGCGTGCTCGACGTCGTGGCGGCATTTTGGTGACGAATCAGCAATACTTTGGTGTTGAATTATCTTTTCCAAAACGCGAGCGTGCTTCCTAGGGTTTGCAAGCTGTGGGGATAGAGGAGAAAAACAGAAATGAAATGAAATGACAAGCCTTTTTTATTTATTTATAGTAGTTCATAACACACTCGCGTTATAACGCGAGCGCGTTATGGTTTGGTTTTGACAAGCCTTAGGCTCGTCATTACCAACCCATAATGCACTTGCGTTATGTATTATTTTTTTTAAAAACTATTTGGCCACTTTTTGGCCCCCCATCTTTTTGCACTTACCCATATAGATGATATAATTATTTTTTTCAAAAGATTCTTTAGAACACTTAGAATATTTATAGTTTTTATATAATTCTATTAAAGAAGATGGGATTTGTTTGTTAGCCAAAAAGATGGTAATTGGTCAAGAAGAAATTGATTTTCTTGGTTTAATTCTTTCAGAAGGGAAGGTGAAGTTGCAATTCCATATCCTGAATCATATTAATGAATTTCCTGATATTTTGATTGGGAAAAAATAGATTCAAAGGTTCTTGGGTTGTTTAAATTATGTTTCTCCTTTTTATAATGGCTTGTCCAAAGATAGGACAAATATCCAAGGAGAAATTAAAGATGGAGCTAAGGAATGGACTAAAGAATTGACAAAAAAAATCAGGAGGTTCAAAGAAAAATGCCAGTACCTTCCTACTCTGCATATGCCCAAGGATGGTTATGTTGGTATGTGGTGAATGATCATGCAAGTACTGTACACAAGTACTGTACACAATTTTTTCCCTCTTTTTTGCACGATCGTATTCGGTTGTTAATTTTTGTTAACTGATTAAAAAAAATGACATTGCAAATCCCTAATTCTAGAAGCTTCCAAAAAGCTTGTTATAAGTGGATGGGATGTATGCTATGGTGATGTATTCATGAGATTGTAATCTATTTTGTACTGGATAATAAAATCATTGGATGGCTAAGTTTTTGTGGATGTAGCCCATATTGGGTGAACTACGTTAAATTTCTGTGTTGATCTCTTTTTGTGTTATTCCTCATTGTTATATTTGGGTTATTTAATTTACATATAATTGTTAGTGTTTATTGCTTTGATCTGCCTAAAACCCTAACAATTGGTATCAGAGAAGGTTATGTTTGATTATTGTTTGCAGGAAGGTCTCATAGTTGAGTGGGAGTCTCACGGTTAAGTGAGAGCAATGGTGGATGACGGTAAATTGAAGGTAGATAAATTCAATGGGCAGAACTATCAATTATGGAAGATGCAGATAGAGGATTATCTCTATCAAAAGGATTTATGGAGGCCGTTGGAAGGAAAATCTAAGAAACTGGCAGCAATGACTGATGAGGATTAGGATCTTCTAGATAGAAAGGCACTGGGAACCATTCGGTTGTGCCTGGCACCATCTGTGGCGTTCAATATAATAGAAGCGATGACGACAGATGGTCTGATGAAAGCTTTGGCTAAATTGTATGAAAAACCCTCAGCCTCCAATAAGGTATTTCTCATGAAGTGTTTGTTTAATCTAAAAATGATTGAAGGTGGATCTGAGTCAGATCATTTCAATGAGTTTAATATGATTACCAGTCAGTTAACTTCTGTAAAAGTGAAATTTGATGAAGAGGTGAGGGCTCTCTTGGTTTTATGTTTTTTTTCCAGAAAGCTAGAATAGCTTGGTAATGGCTGTAAGTAACTCTGTCTCTGGTTCAAATACTTTAAAATTTGATGATGTTGTTGGTGATATCCTTAGCGAGGAAATGCGAAGGAAAAGAACAGGTAAGACTTCAACATCCGGTAATGCTTTGACTATAGAGAATAGGGGAAGAACAAAAGAAAGAGGAAAAATCCCTACAAATCGTGGGAAGTCACAAGGGAAGTTGAAGAAAGGAAGATCTAAATCCAGAGGAAGAATGGATTGTTGGCACTGTGGAAAGCCAGGAAACTTGAAGAAGGATTGTTGATCTCGAAAGGGCAAACAAGGAGACGAACAACATGATGATAGTAAGGAAGATAATGTTGCAAGTAATAAATTACAGGATGCTTTAATTCTATGTTTAGATAATGCTAATGATTCTTGGGTAATAGATTCAGGGGCTTCATTTCATGCCACACCCCATTGAAAATATTTTGTAGATTATGTTCAAGGTGATTTTGGACATGTATATTTGGGTGATGATGAACCCTATCAGATTGTTGGAAAAGGAAAAATAAAAATCAAGTTGCAGAATGGAAATGAATGGTTGCTACAGGAGGTAAGGCATGTTCCAAATTTGAGAAGGAATTTAATCTTTGCAGGACAAATGGGTAGTGAAGGCTGTATAGTTACCTTTTCAGATAAAATCTGGAAGGTCACTAAAGGTGCATTAGTAGTAGCTAAAGGTGAAAAGGTAGGCACATTGTATTTGTGTACTAGAAATACTTATTCTACCTTAGCTGCTACAGAAATAGTTGCTACTAAGATAGATATAACACTTGCTGCAGGGACAGAAACAAAATTGTGGCACCATAGACTTGGGCACATGAGTGAGAAAGGGATGAAGATCCTTCACTCCAAAAAGTTTCTACCAGGTCTAAAGAAGATTGACTTGGAGTTCTGCGAAAATTGTGTTTATGGAAAACAGAAAAGAATCTGGTTTCTCAAAGTTGGGAAAGAGAAGAAGAGTGAGAAATTAGAGCTTGTGCATTCAGATGTATGGGGACCAGCACATGTATCTTCTCTTGGTGGCTCTTGCTATTATGTTACTTTTATTGATGATGCAACTAGGAAAACATGGGTGTATTTCCTAAAACAAAAATCAGAAGTATTTGAAACTTTTAAAAAGTGGAAAGCTTTGGTTGAGAATGAGACAGGAAAAAAGTTGAAGTGTCTCAGATCTGATAATGGAGGCAAGTATTACAGTAGAGAATTTGAGAATTACTGTTCATATAAGGGTGTGTGCAAGAAGTTGAGTCCACTTTTTGGCCAAAAAGTGGAAGGGTTTTCCCTGATTTTCAGAATTTGTCACATTTGGCCCAAAAATTCGAAGCACTTAAGGTGGAATCTTAGAAAAAGTCACTAAATAAGAAATTTAGTACTCGAAGTCTAGTTTCTAAATATGTAACTTTTTTCAATACCTAGATGATAGAAATTGATTTTGAATAGGCGTTTCTAAAAACCGCTGTTTAAAAGTCACTTTTTTTTTTACTATACCATGTATGTGTATGTTATCCATATTTTGACCTAAATAATCATATTTTTCTAAATCCTTTTGGGAAAAGATTTGTAACTGAAGCACGTTTTCCATATTTTTTTGTAATTTTTTATTGAATATTTTTTTTATTAATTTTTTATTGGCTATTTTTGGTCTTTTAAAAAATCATGTACGTCACGCATAAGATGACCTAAACATTTTTTGAAATTTTTTTTTTAAAAAATTGAAAAGAATTGTCTAAAGTACATTTTCGTACAATTTTTTTTACAAAAAAATATTTTAATAAAAAGTTATTAAATTACTAAAAAAACCCTGATAATTCAAGTTTATGGACCTATTTCATCAGAAATTGATTAAAAAATATAAAAAATAATCCAATTGTAAAAAAAATTACATATTTAGAATCTAGACTATCTCATCTATAATGGGTTTTAATTTTGTCAAAATATTCTGTAAAATAGACCTTCAGATATATGCCCAAAATCACTATTTTGTTGTGACATTGATAGGACCTTCAAGTTGGAGGTCAAACCAGATCCAGAGGTCAAGTTCGGGTCCCCAAAGTATTTCCCGAACCGGGTTACAAAGCAAAACCCAAGCTTAAAATTTAATTTTTAAATAACGGGATCCCATTTAGTAAACGGGGTCCTGTTTCTTACTGCATCAGTGGAAAATAAAACGAGATCCTGTTTATTATTTGTCTATTTTTTTAATAAGACTGTGACTGTGACTGCCAGCCCTGCAACTTGCTCTATAGTACAGCGACATTTGCAGCATTCTCTACCATCTTTTTTTCTTTTGCAAGGCCATCAACTTGGAATATTGTTTAAATTTTGATAGAAGCCATCATTGAGACACTGTTTGAGTGAATTTTTGTGTGAGGCCTACCTTTTCATTCCCTTATATTTGACTACTTTAGCTTATTGTTGTTGACACGTATTAGACTTATGGGACTGTTGATCCCAATTTGCAGGACTTTTAGGCTTTATGCTTTATGTGGATTTATTATACTTAGCATTTTTACGATGTGGTTAGACCTTGATATTGATTCACTGATGATGTTAGACATATGGTTTATATTATGATGTTATTGGGATACTATTCATGTGATGTTAGTTAGAAATTTATTATGTGATTCTATCCTGGGATAGATTTTTGAAATGCAGAATTTAGAATTTAATTATAATGTGATTTCCTTGATGCTTATATGAACATGTGATGTTGTATGTACTTTTTTCACTTTGCTTCGGCTATCATATACATGTCAGATTAACATTTAATTTGAGTGCACAGGTATTTCTAATGAAGCCACAGATACTCAGAGATCATCCCACACACTGTGTTGTTTTCACATGTGAAGCTGGTCTAGTCCAAGAGGAACCAAGATCAACTATGTTGCATGATGAATTTTTGTAATGTTGTTGCATGGTGTTAGTTGGGTTAGGTCTACCCTTCTTTTATTTGATTTCTAATTGGTGTTGTAAGTTGTAGTGTCATTTGAATTTTATTTTTTGAGTTATAATTTTTGTGACCCCTTTTATGTGTTTTTACTCAACCTTTGGTGCTCAAAATAGGTTAAACTTGACCCTAGGTTGTACCCCTAGGGTCTAGGTGTCATTTGGGCTTATGTAAACTTAGGTAAACTCTCATTTGGTCACTTTAACTTCACCATGAAATAAAGTGACGAAAATGGAAGCTTGGGAGGGAGAGGATGAGTGGGTCAAACACTCAACCTCTTCCTTTCCTCTTCCCTAGGTTGGGGGAGTATTCAAGACCCCTTAATTGTTGAGGACTTTACTCCAAGTCTCTCCCACAATTGGTGAGGGTACCTTGGGGTTGAGTGGTCCTTCTTAGGAGGAGAGGATTGGGGCACATCTGGCACCCACTCCTTCTTTGGCTCCACCTTACCCTCCCACATGTTTAAGAGAGGACAAGTGGAAGAGAGAAAGACTTGGTAGATTAGGTGAATGACATGTGTCACCACCCCATTCCAAGAGTCTTTCTAGTAGTTGGGAGGAGGGATGAGGAGGTGACATGTGTCACCTCCCCATTTCTCAAGGCTCATGAGAAGAGCCTATTTTAATCCCTCTTGAAGGGAGGGGGTTGTTGAATTTTTGGCAATTTATTTGATTTTAATTATTTTGGGGAAAAATTTAGAGGAAAATTGGTGGCTCAACTTGGAGAAGGAGTTAGAGGAGATCTTCTCAACTATCTTCCATTTGGGCTTTAAAAGGTAGGATTTAAGGCAAATGCCTTTCCTTATGTATTTTCTTTACTTGCATGTTGTGTGTGTGTGAATTTATTTTGTTGATTTTTACTTTGTGTTGTAGGAAAATTAGGTATGGGAGTTGTGAGATCCTCTCCTACTTGGGAGAAGATACTCAACATGTGTGGGATGGGTGATGAGTGAACCTCCTCGGAGTCACATCCTTGGTTTCATGGAATTTTAGTCTTGAGAACAAATTAGGAATTTGAACCATATGTGTATATGAAAAATTTGTGATATGGCTTGAGAGCCAAGAGAAAATTTGTGAAACCATTTTCATAAGAGTGGTTTGAGGCCTTGAGAGATTTATGTATTTGGGAAGTTTTGGAGTGGCACTCTTGAGTTGAGTGATGTCCACTCCCCTACCCCATTAAACTCATCTTAAGTGAGTTGTTGTTATGTGAAAACCATGGGAGCTTTCTTGTTTTGTGTTGAGTGAATCTGTTGTTAAGTGGTGTGTGCTTACCTTGTGTGAGGATGACCTCCTAGCTCGAGAGTGACTCATGAGTGAGTCAATGGTAGGGAGGAGAGTAGTTTGAGTGGCTTTCTTTCCCTTCTATGTGTTTTATGCAAGTTTTTCTTTTGGAGCTAGGTGGTGTTGAAGAAATTACTATTGTCCTTATGAGTTGTTATATTTTGTGCTCTTGGGAGAGCATGGCCAAGAAAGGCCTTGTGTATCATCTTGTAAATTTCAAAAGAGGAGACCCTTGTTCTCTCTCTCAATTGTATGAGTTTATTTTGTTACTTGTGTTATAATAAACTAATTATATTTAGATATAGAAGATTTAGTTTGCTGATTTTTAAATGCCATATGAATTTTTAAAAAATAGAGTATTGAAAGAAAAGCATGTTCTTATTGCTATTTCATTTGATTGTTTAATTTCAAAAATAGAATAGTTGTTGTTTTGTTTTGAGAGACAAAATGAAATTTACCTATCTCTTAGGAGAAGAAAGTTAAATGTTGTTGTTATTTTGAAGAATTAAACTAAATGCTTTTATTTACGAAAAAAAAAAAAAATCTTAAGTAGAGTTGTTTTCTTGTTGGCTATATTATGTCATTATCAGTTTTGTATTTTTTTTAGTGAAAGAAATGTCTATTCCGTAATTATTAAAATATAAGTTTTTTTTTTAAATGTTTATTTGCTCAACTTTAATATGTTAATGATAAAAATTTCTTTTTGCTCTATTGCATTCAAAAAAAAATATTTATGTGGAATTCAAAATCTCACATACTTGAACATATATATGTAATTATGTAATATGTATGTATATATATATGTATATATATGTATATATGTATGTATATATATGTATATATATATATATACATATATATATGTATATGTATATATATATATGTACATATATGTATATATGTACATATTGTTGATAACTGAGAGGGGGGGTGAATCAGTTATCTTAATTCTTCAGTTTTCTAAACTTTTTTAACAATTAATGTAATATCAATTCAAATAAGCAAACATAACCATGAAATGGAAATAACATCAATACACATGACAATATTTTTGACGTGGAAACCTTGTTAAGGGAGAAAACCACAGAATGATTAACCCAAGAATGTATTCTCTGTTAGAAGAATAGAAATACAAAATGGTACTTGTCAATTAGGGCTCACTCCCTGAGCACACTGCTCACAAAAGGCTTACTGCCTACAAGAGACTCACTATCTATAGGTTGTAAGAAGAATAACAAGATCATTGAACTGATGTGAAGCATCCACATATGCTGAGGTTCAGTTTTGGTTAGGCTCAATACATTGATCTGCTGCACTTCATCCTTCCTCTTCTTTGGTGCTGTTGACCTGTCACATACCGGACCTGTCTTACTGCTTTCACACTGTTCTTCTACTTTTCTTCGCACACCACACCACACAACATGCATTCATATCTAAATCCATTTGGTATATATATCTGCACCAAAGATTTCATCCACTTTCTAGTTAGCTTCTGGAATACTCAATATTTTTCCAAACTCTGATCTGTCAGCTGAATTTTTGCATACCAAGTAATGCGGATCAAAGAGATGATTATAGAAGTCATCAATCATGTCGACCAATCATGAATGATACCTTAAGAAGCTTGATCACCATCAAAAACTCATCCGGATTAAGGTCTGATACTCTGCCAAACCGGACCCCAATACTTAGATGCTCATATCTCTTCACTCTTACATCACCGGAGGCTCAATCCCTAGAATGTATCAGTCAATGTATTCTTCTTGACTTCCCCAAGTTCGCACTTTACAAAGATACTTTCTCTAAGAGATCCAGACTTGACTGTCGGACCTTGCTGCATGCTCTATTCTTGCTTACCGGACCACAACACTTCTTCAATCTGACTTCCAGTATAGGCACACCATGTTTTGCGGATGGGTGGGATGAACTTTGTTGCCATCAATGACAATACTCATGAAGCCATATAGTGTCTCTTGCCAACACACACACACACACATATATAGGTAAATATGTTAATTAGTAATTCTTTTTTCTATTAATTGTAAATATATATATATATATACAACAGTGGTAATTTAAATGTATATTTATACAAATAGATATATATATATATATATATATATACTCTAAACATTTTTTTATTTTGCTATCATATATTCAAAACTGTATTGATGAAACATATTAAAACTGATTTTGTATTCTAACTGAGTATACACACAGAGATATATATATATATATATAATTTTATTAAAAAAATGCATTGACTAAATGCTAAAGAGGGCGGACTATGTTCACATTTTAGTTACAAGTTTTAAGCAAAGAAAAAAAATGTGTTGGGGCGGGGGGGGGGGGGGGGTTCGAACCCCCCCACCGCCGCTGTTGGTTATGGGTGTGGAGAGGGAGCGGAGCCCCCACCCACACCCCACTATGGTGGGATGTGGGTGGGAGCTCCGCCCCCTCCCCACACCCCCATCGCTACTTTAACCCCCGCACAGACCCCTTCCCCACCGCCGCCGCCCCTTACCCCGCGGCTCCCTTAACATCGCGGTACCCTTACCTCACACACCCCCCTTCGTCTACAGTTCCACCCTTCCCTCTGCCGAACTCCCCACTCAGCCCTCCGTCCATAGCGCTGCTCCTCTCTCTCTCTCCTGCCAAGAAACCCTTCGAGTTATTTTTAACAATAAAAAAATGTACTTATATTAATAAATTACCTCTTTTCCATCATTGCTATTATATATATATAATGCAAACAGGTATATCAAATGGGTATACCACTTGTTTAGAACTCCATTCATGGATGCCTCACTTCTCCAACTTGCAACACCAAACAAGAGAAGAGAAAAGAAAAATGAGAAGAGAGGAGAAGAAAAACAAAGAGAAAAGAAAATGATGCTTAGAGAATAGGGTTATGGTTTTTTAGTTTCTCATAAGGAAACTATTATTTTACTTGGAGGCTTTCAAGGCAAAGAGAGAGGATTTTAAAATTGGTTTTAATTAATTTATTTTGTGCTTCCACTCCTCTCTTTTGTTTTGTTTTTAAAGCTCTTTTATTCTAGAGATAATTTTAATGATGTGGGTAGTTTTAAATTTTATTTAAAAAAAAAAAACAAATGGCTAATATTGTTATTGTTGTTTAGTGGTAAGGTAAATATTTAAATATGGTATTTTAGACTAGAGGGAGACTATAGACTATTGTCTTAAATTTAATTATTTGGAAAGGAATCTAATTTATTTATTTAATTTTGTCCCTCCAAATAATTATTGGGATGTTTTTTTAATTTAAAACAATGGGATTAATCAATGGCTTACAAACCTTTATCAACAAGGTTTGTGGAAATTCAGTTGTTATTAGTTTAGTAATTAATTTAATTAACCTAGAGCGATTTTATTAGTTTAATGAAGACGTCGTTTTAATCCAACTTGGAAACCTAGTAAACTATCCAAATGAAGTTAGTATAACATGCTTCTGTAATCTGGTCTACCAAGAAATTTGGAATAATGTAAAGGAAGTAGTGATAGCTCTGATTGATAGAAAACATGAAGGAGAACAAATCAATTGAGCTTTCTTGAAAAATGTTATGGGCATCTTGTAGAGATTTCATTAATGAATTTTGGGGTTTGTTAATTAATCTAATTAAGTGTTCTACCAATTTAACTAGTGTAATGTAGGTAATTTAAAACCAACCCAGTAAACTTTTGATCAAAATTAGTTTTATTATAATAAACCCTAATCATGCCTGTGAAGCGTTATGCTACCAATTTTTTTTGGAATTTAGGGCTTAGCTAGGTTAGTAAAATCTAACCATGCTTAGGATTAAATTATTGTTTTTGCCGGTTATCGACATTAGGTTTTGGTATTAAATTATATTTTCTCCTGCACTAGAATTTGGCTTTTGATTTTGACTTATGTCAAAATCCCATCATTCACTTTGGTTAACCTAGGGTTTCAAGCATTGATCCTAACCCTATTGGTGACATTATCCATGTCGCATCGACCCCCTAGTTGGCCTTCATTGTGAAATGGTATGTACAAGTGAACACATTACTTCACCTTCAACTGTCATGTAAATGCCTTATGCATAATGCCACCGAGCATGCTTATGAGTATGAGGGGGTTTCTAGGGAAGCGTGGTAAATTTTTTGATATTTCATGTCATGACCACATGACAAATGTGGACATGACATGTGTGATGCATGTCGTGACCGCATGGGAAATGTGGGCATGACATTTGGTATCAAAGCTAAGTTTAAACACTGGGCTTATTTGGGCACGTTACTTATTTTACAAATTTGATTAATTAGTGATTACCTTGTTTTGTAGGATGCCTCCCTGACGCATTCAGCGAGTGTGTTCATGCCACACTGCATCCGTCAAGGTGCACAGTGATTCTTTAGCAGAGGGTCAGGCACCACCGGCACCACAAGTCCTACCTATACCAGACATTGGACCATAGATACTTTAGGCACTATAGCAGTGTTAGATAGGTTACCACCGGCCAAAGATGCACTGCACATAGAGCCACGTGTTGAGCCCCGCGTTGATTCGTGAGAGGAACCCCACGTGGAGCCCGAGTAGAGTCACATGTGGAGCCATGTGTGGAGCCCCGCGTCGAGCTGCAAGAGGCACCACGTGTGGAGCCATTTGTGGAGATACCAAATACGACGGTAGAGGAGGTTGGATCAGCCTATAGGGCCCGTAGCAGGAGCCCTCCACATCATGATAGGCATGAGGAGACAGTGCGAGTGGAGTAGATCATTCACAGGCCATATGATTATTATGCAGATGATCCCATTAGAGGGTACAAAGAACGAGGAGTTCCCATCAAGGACTTGTTGAGATTGAATCCTCCTACTTTCATTGGGACTACAGAGGGAGCTGAAGCTGAGGCTTGGCTCATCAGTCTAGACAGATGCTTCATGTTGCGTCCTTACGAGGGCAACACAAAGGCACGTGTGGCAGTCCACCTGTTGCGAGATGTAGCAGCTACTTGGTGGCACACTGAGGAGTGCAAGCATCATCTATTATTGGAGACACTCACTTGGGAGACCTTCATTGAGTGCTTCAATGCACGGTATTTATCAGATAATTACAGATAGCATCGCATAGATGAGTTTCATGATCTTCAACAGAGAGGGCTTATTGTTGCTTAGTACGAGGGTAGATTCACGGAGTTGTCTCGATAGGCGAAGTCTCTCCACGATGAGAAACTCCTAGTTCATAAGTTCATCAGAGGATTGAACCATAGCATAGTAGGGCCTGTACGCATGACAGACTCCCAGACATTAAGTGATGCTGTCAAGAAAGCATACATAGTTGAGGAGATACAGGGACGAGGGCAGGGTTCATGCCCCCAGTTTTAGGATCGTGGGCAGCAACAATACCAGTAGTACAGCAATAGTACCAGTAGCTTTATCACAAACCACCATTACCACCACAAAAAGGAGGATTTAGTTCTCTGTCGTTACCTCCTAGACCTCCACAGCAGCAACAGCAGTAGAATCAGCAGCAGCAGCAAAATCAGCAGAGGTCTAGACCCCAGCAGAGGGCACAGTGAGGGCAAAGTCAAGGATGGCAACAACAGGGCCCGCATAGAGACTAGAGGTAGCAGAGACCACTTGCAGGGCTCGTGAGGTCACAGCAGTCATACAGGAGTTCACAGGGTTCCAAAGGTAGATCTGAACAACAGCAGTTGGGTAAGACTCAGACAGGGTAGATATAGGCTTAAGGCCCATGCTATGTGTGTGGTGGAGCAAGACATCTAGCCAGAGAGTACCCACAAGGCTTTACGGCAAGGGGCAGCCCTATTCAAGAGGGTTAGAGTAGATGGTAGGAGATGTGGGCAAGTCCCACCACATGTTTGCAGCAGTTGATAACTGCCAGACTGACTATCAGGCATCCGTGATTGAGACATCAGGTATGATCAGGGGTGCTCCCATCTCTATTATTTTTTACTCTGGAGCTACTGATTCTTTTCTATCTACATCGTTAGTGGAATGTTGTAGGCTAGTGGCTTCTAGGCAGGACATTAGGTGGGAGGTTGAGTTGGCCTCTAGGGCCAGGATGTCAGTAGATACCTTGGTTCAGGATTGTGAGATTTCTTTGGGGTCCTTCACTACATCTTGTGACCTTAGATTTATGCCATTAGGATCCTACGGTGTGGTTTTGGGTATGGACTAGCTTGCGACTCATAGAGCCCAGCTAGATTGTCGCCGAAAGGCAATTAGCTACTTAGATGATCATGGTGTACTGGTTGAGATAGTGGGCATTCATAAGCCCACGATAGTTCATATGATTTCCGCTCAGTAGCTTAAGCACTACATGCGGAAGGGATGTCAGATGTTCGCTATCACAGTTAGTGACAGATCAGAGGATGAACCTGAGGCATCACTAGATGATCACCCCATCTTGAGAGAGTTCGCCGACATTTTTCCATCAGAGTTAACAGGGATGCCACCCAGTCGTGAGGTGGACTTTCATATTGACTTAGTGCTGGGTGTCGAGCCAGTGTCTCATGCACCCTACAGGATGACCACTCATGAGCTGGCAGAGCTCAAGTTGCAGCTTGAGGACTTGCTCGAGAAGGGGCACATCCGACCGAGCGTTTCACCTTGGGGAGCTCCAGTTATTTTTGTAAAGAAGAAGGATGGGTCATTACGATTATGCATGGATTATAGGTAGTTAAATAAGTGATGATGAAGAACCATTATCCTCTACCTAGGATTGATGATCTCTTCAACTAGATGCAGGGAGCTAGGGTGTTCTTTAAGATTGACTTGAAGTCTGATTACCATCAGTTGTGTATCACAGAAGTAGATATTCATAAGACCACTTTCTGGACTAGATACGGCCACTATGAATTCACTGTGGTCCCCTTCAGTTTGATGAATGCCCCTGCAGTGTTCATGAGTCTCATGAACGGGGTGTTTCGTACCTACTTGGATCAGTTCGTGATTATTTTTCTTGATGACATATTGATCTATTCGCAAACTGAGAAGGAACATGAGGAGCACCTACGTCAGGTTTTGCAGTGCTTGAGAGAGTAGCAACTATATGACAACTTGGTGAAGTGTGCCTTTTTTAGGACAGAGGTATAGTACTTAGGGCACATCCTATCAGGTAATGGCATCTCTGTAGATCCATCAAAGATCAGAGCTATCAAAGATTGGCCAGCACCCACCAGTGTGACAGAGGTCAGGAGTTTCATGGGATTAGCCGGCTACTACCATAGATTCGTAGAGGGCTTTTCTAGGATAGCGCACCCCATCACTTCCCTTCAACAAAAAAGGAAGAGTTTCACTTGGACCGAGTAGTGTGAGAGGTCCTTTGGGATCCTCAAGGAGCATCTTATCAGTGCTCCCATATTAGCGGTTCTTGATCCTATAGAGGATTTTGTAGTATGTACTGATGCTTCACTCGAGGGTTTGGGAGCCGTGCTTATGCAGGGTGGTAGGGCAATTGCATATGAGTTGCGTAAGCTCAAGACACATGAGCTAAACAACCCTATGCATGATCTAGAGCTCACAGCAATGGTACATGCTCTGGTTCATTGTAAACACTTTCTGTTGGGTTGTCGCTTTGAGCTTCATTCAGATCACCATAGTTTGTAGTACATATTCACACAACCGAATTTGAACGCCCGCCAGTGGTGTTAGATGGAGTTTCTATGTGAGTACGACTTTGATGTCCACTACATCAAAGGGAAGGAGAACGTGGTTGCTGATGCTTTGAGTCAGAGGCGCCACAAGATCCTAACCTTGACCTTGAGTGTGGACTTGAGAGAGTGCATCATTCAGCATCTGCCTAAGGATGAGTGGTTTCTTAAGGTGTAGTAGGAGATCTAGAAACAGAGGGCCCTTAAGGGAAAATTTGTAGGATATTCCCTCAAGTTAGATGGGTTGCTTAGACATCGACAATGCATCTATGTACCCTGTGCAGGTGATCTTCATGCAGTAGTTCTTTTAGAGGCTCATAGAGCACCTTATGTTGCACACGCAGGGGTGAAGAAGATGCATGCCGACTTGCGATAGTTATACCATTGGGCAGGTATGAGACGCGATATTGCAGAATATGTTGCTCGTTGCCTTGAGTGCCAGAGGGTCAAGGCTGAGCATCAGCATCCAGCGGGTCTTTTATACCCTCACGAGATACCTGAGTGGAAATGGGATACCATTTTCATGGGTTCATTGTTGGTCTTCCTATGTCATCATGCCGCCATGATGCCATCATGGTGACAGTCGACAAGTTGACCAAGGTGGCACATTTCTCACCTGTACGCATGATGTATAATGCACCATCTGTGGTGAGAGTATTCTTGGATTGGATTGTTAGATTACATGGGGTACCTTGACATATCATTTTTGACAGGGATTCAGTGTTCACTTCAACCTTTTGGAGAGCCTTGCAGTAGGCGTTGGACACACAGCTCAATTTCAGTTCTGCTTATCATCCTGAGACCGATGGACTGATAGAGAGAGTTAATCAGGTTCTTGAGGATATGCTCTGTATGTATGTCATCGATCACCAGAGTAGATGGGAGGAGTATTTGTATCTAGTTGAGTTTGCCTACAACAATGAGCATCACAGCTCATTGGGTATGCCTCCTTTTCAGGCCTTATACGGCAGACCTTGCAGGACACCTTTGAGTTGGGACCGTATTGAGGACAGGGTTGCGATAGGGCCAGAGTTGGTTCAGGATATGGAGCAGTAGGTGACTTTGATTAGGTAGAGACTTCAGGAGGCTTAGGATCGAAAGAAGAAGTATACCGATGCTAAGAGGGTAGATTGAAGCTTCTCAGTTGGGGACAGAGTGTTCTTGAGAGTGTGACTGCACAAGAGTCTAATCCATTACAAAAAGGGCTCTAATCTTGCACCTCGTTTTGTTGGACCTTTTAAGATCTTGGAGCGGGTAGGACCCGTATCCTATTGTCTAGCCTTGCCACCTAGCCTATCGCGTATCCACGATATTTTTTATTTTTTAGTTTTATGGCGTTACATATTTGATTTATCTCATGTATTGGATTGGAGTGCTCTTTAAGAAGAGGTGGACGGATAGTTGGCTTTGGAGCCAATTCACATATTGGCTCGTCGAACACTGGGCTTTCGAGGTCAAGAGCTGGACCAGGTTAGGGTCTAGTGGGACATGTACGATGAGGTCACGGTGACATGGGAGGATGCAACGAGATTTAGGGCCCTTTATCCTCACCTCTTTGACAACTTCTAGGAGGAAGTACAGTCTTAGGTGGGGAGGATGTGAGGCCTACTTTTTTATTCCCTTATATTTGACTACTTTATCTTATTGTTGTTGACATGTATTAGACTTATGGGACTATTGATCCTAATTTGAAAGACTTTTAGGCTTTATGCTTTATGTGGATTTATTATACTTAGCATGTTTATGATGTGGTTAGACCTTGATATTGATACAATGATGATGTTAGACATATGGTTTATATTATGATGTTATTGGGATACTATTCATGGGATGTTAGTTAGAAATTTATTATGTGATTCTATCCTGGGATGGATTTTTGAAATGCATAATTTAGAATTTAATTATAATTAGATTTCCTTGATGCTTATATGAACATGTGATGTTGTATGTGCTTGTTTCACTTTGCTTCAGCTATCATATACATGTCAGATTAACATTTCATTTGAGTGCGCAAGTATTTCTAACAAAGCCACAAATACTCGGAGATCATCCCACACTGTGTTGTTTTCACATGTGAAGCCGGTCTAGTTCCAAGAGGAACCAAGATCAACTATGTTGCATGATGAATTTTTGTAATGTTGTTGCATGGTGTTAGTTGGGTTAGGTCTACCCTTCTTTTATTTGATTTCTAATTGGTGTTGTAAGTTGTGTAGTGTCATTTGAATTTTATTTTTTGAGTTAGAATTTTTGTGACCCCTTTTATGTGTTTTTACTCAACCTTTGGTGCTCAAAATGGGTTAAACTTGACCCTGGGTTGTACCCCTAGGGTCTAGGGGTCATTTGGGCTTGTGTAACCTTAGGTAAACTCCCATTTGGTCACTTTAACTTCACCGTGAAGTAAAGTGACGAAAATAGAAGATTGGGAGGGAGAGGATGAGTGGGTCAAACACTCAACCTCTTCCTTTCCTCTTCCCTAGGTTGGGGGAGTCTTCAAGACCCCTTAATTGTGGAGGACTTTACTCCAAGTCTCTCCCACAATTGGTGAGGGTACCTTGGGGTTGGGTGTTCCTTCTTATGATGAGAGGATTGGGGCACATGTGGCACCCACTCCTCCTTTGGCTCCACCTTACCCTCCCACATGTTTAAGAGAGGACAAGTGGAGGGGAGAAAGACTTGGTAGATTCGGTGAATGACATATGTCACCACTCCATTCCAAGAGTCTTGCTAGTAGTTGGGAGGAGGGATGAAGAGGTGACATGTGTCACCTCCCCATTCCTCAAGGCTCATGAGAAGAGCCTATTTTAATCCCTCTTGAAGGGAGGGAGGGGGTTGTTGAATTTTTGGCAATTTATTTGATTTTAATTATTTTGCGGAAAAAGTTAGAGGAAAATTGGTGGCTCAACTTGGAGAAGGAGTTAGAGGAGCTCTTCTCAACTATCTTCCATTTGGGCTTTAAAAGGTAGGATTCAAGGCAAATGTCTTTCCTTATGTATTTTCTTTACTTGCACGTTGTGTGTGTGTGAGTTCATTTTGTTGATTTTTACTTTGTGTTGTGGAAAAATTGGGTATGGGAGTTGTGAGAGCCTCTCCTCTTGGGAGAAGATGCTCAACATGTGTGGGGTGGGGGAGAAGTGAACCTCCTCGGGGTCACATCCTTGGTTTCATGAAGTTTTAGCCTTGAGGGCAAATTGAGAATTTGAACAATATGTGTATGTGAAAAATTTGTGATATGGCTTGAGAGCCAAGAGAAAGTTTGTGAAACCATTTTCATAAGAGTGGTTTGAGGCCTTGATAGATTTATGTATTTGGGAAGTTTTAGAGTGGCACTCTTGAGTTGAGTGATTTCCACTCCCCTACCCCATTAAACTCATCTTGAGTGAGTTGTTGTTATGTGAAAAGTATGGGAGCTTTCCAGTTTTATGTTGAGTGAATCTGTCGTTAAGTGGTGTGTGCTTACCTTGTGTGAGGATGATCTCCTAGCTAGGGGGTGACTCATGAGTGAGTCAATGGTAGGGAGGAGAGTAGTTTGAGTGGCTTCCTTTCCTTCTATGTGTTTTATGCAGGTTTTTATTTTGGAGCTAAGTGGTGTTGAAGAAACTACTATTGTCCTTATGAGTTGTTATATTTTGTGCTCTTGGGAGAGCATGGCCAAGAAAGGCCTTGTGCATCATCTTGTAAATTTCAAAAGAGGAGAACCTTATTTTCTCTCAATTGTATGAGTTTATTTTGTTACTTGTGTTATAATAAAATAATTATATTTGGATATAGAAGATTTACTTTGCTGATTTTTAAATGCCATATGAATTTTTAAAAAATAGAGTATTGAAAGAAAAGCATGTTCTTATTGCTATTTCATTTGATTGTTTAATTTCAAAAATAGAATAGTTGTTGTTTTGTTTTGAGAGACAAAATGAAATTTATCTATCTCTTAGGAGAAGAAAGTTAAATGTTGCTATTATTTTGAAGAATTAAACTAAATGCTTTTATTTAGAAAAAAAATAAATAAATCTTAAGTAGAGTTGTTTTCTGTTGGCTATATTATGTCATTATCAGTTTTGTATTTTTTTTTAGTGAAAGAAATGTCTATGCCATAATTATTAAAATATAAGTTTGGTTTTTTTTTTGTTTTTTTTAATAAATGTTCATTTGTTCAACGTTAATATGTTAATGATAAAAATTTCTTTTGCTTTATTGCATTAAAAAAAAAAAAATTCTGTGGAATTCAAAATGTCATATACTTGAATATATATATGTAATTATATATATATATATATATATATATGTAATTGAATATAAATATATAGGTAAATATGTTAATTAGTAATTCTTTTTTTCTGTTAATTGTAAAAATAAATATATACATACAACAGTGGTAATAAATGTATATTTATACAAATAGATATATATATATATATATATATATATATATATATATATACAAATACATATATATATGTATATATATACATGTATATATATATATGTATATATGTATATATATACATGTATATATATATGTATATACATATATACATATATATATACAAATACATATATATATATGTGTGTATTTATGTATATATATATATGTATATATATATATGTATATATATATATACATAAATACATATATAGATATATATATATATATATATATGTATTTGTATATATATATGTATATATATATATACATATATATACATATACTCTAAACATTTTTTTTATTTTTCTATCATATATTCAAAATTGTATTGATGAAACATATTAAAACTGATTTTGTATTCTAACTGAGTGCGCGCACACACACACACACACACATATTTTATAAAAAAAGATGCCAAAAAAAATGCATTGACTGAATGCTGAAGAGGGCGAACTGTGTTTGCATTTAAGTTACAAGTTTTAAGCAAAGAAAAAAAATGTGGTGGGTGGGGGGGTTCGAACCCCCCCACCGCCGCTGTTGCTTATGGGTGTGGGGAGGGGGCGGAGCCCCCACCCACACCCCACTATGGTGGGATGTGGGTGGGGGCACTGCCCCCTCCCCACACCCCCGTTGTTGCTTTAACCCCCGTGCAGACCCCTTCCCCGCCGCCGCCAGTCCCCTTACCCCATGGCTTCCTTAACACCACGGCACCCTTACCTCACACACCCCCCCTTCGCCTACAGTTCCGTCCTTCCCTCCGCCGAACTCCCCACTGAGCCCTCCGCCCACAGTCCACTATCGTCCCTCCGCCCACAGCACTGCTCCTCTCTCTCGCCTGCCACGAAACCCTTGGGGTTTTTTAACAATAAAAAAATATATTTATATTAATAAATTACCTCTTTTCCATCACTGCTATATATATATATATATATCAAAATAAAAAATCCAAATGGGTATATCAAATGGGTATACCACTTGTTTACAACTTCATTCATGGTTGCCTCACTTCTCCAACCTGCAACACCAAACAAGAGAAGAGAAAAGAAAAATAAGAAGAGAAGAGAAGAAGAACAAAGAGAAAAGAAAATGTTGCTTAGAGAATAGGTTTAGGGCTTTCTAGTTTCTCATAAGGAAACTATTATTTTACTTGGAGGCTTTTAGGGCAAAGAGAGGATTTTAAAATTAGTTTTTTAAATTTATTTATTTTGTGCTTCCACTGCCCTCTTTTGTTTTGTTTTTAGAGCTCTTTTATCTAGAGATAATTTTAATGATGTGGGTAGTTTTAATTTTTGTTTAAAAAAAAACAAATGGCTAATATTATTATTGTTGTTTAGTGGTAAGGTAAATATTTTAATATGGTATTTTAGACTAGAGGGAGACTATAGACTATTATCTTAAATTTAATTATTTGGAAAGGAATCTAATTTATTTATTTAATTTTGTCCCTCCAAATAATTATTGGGATGTTTTTTAATTTAAAACAATGGGATTAATCAATGGCTTACAAACATTTATCAACAAGGTTTGTGGAAATTCAGTTGTTATTAGTTTAGTAACTAATTTAATTAACCTAGAGTGATTTTATTAGTTTAATGAAGACGTCATTTTAATCCAACTTGGAAACCTAGTAAACTATCCAAATGAAGTTAGTATAACATGCATCCGTAATCTGGTCAACCAAGAAATTAGGAATAATGTAAAGGAAGCAGTGATAGCTCTGATTGATAGAAAATGTGAAGGAGAACAAATCGATCGAGCTTTGTTGAAAAATGTTCTGGGCATCTTGTAGAGATTTCATTAATAAATTTTGGGGTTTGTTAATTAATCTAATTAACTATTCTACCAATTTAACTAGTGTAACATAGGTAATTTAAAACCAACCTAGTAAACTTTCGATCAAAATTAGTTTTATTATAATAAACCCTAATCACACCCGTGAGGCATTATGCTACCAAATTTTTCCAGAATTTAGGGCTTAGCTAGGTTAGTAAAATCTAACCATGCTTAGGATTAAATTATTATTTTTGCCGGTTATCGACATTAGGTTTTGGTATTAAATTATATTTTCTCCTGCACTAGAATTTGGCTTTTGATTTTGACGTCAAAATCCCATCATTCACTTAGGTTAACCTAGGGTTTTGAGCGTTGATCCTAACCCTATTGGCGACATTATTCATGTCGCATCGACACCCTAGTTGGCCTTCATTGCAAAATGGTATGTGTAAGTAAACGCATTACTTCGCTTTCAACTGTCATGTTTACGCCTTATGCGTAATGCCACCGAGCACGTTTACACGTGCGAGGGGGTTTCTAGGGAAGCGTGGTAAATTTTTTGATATTTTGTGTTATGAACACATGACAAATGTGGACATGACATGTGTGATGCATGTCGTGACCACATGGGAAATGTGGGCATGACATTTTGTTGAATTGCTACTTGTTTGAAGGACTTGAACAAAGAAGAAAGGCTTTCAATTTTTTGACATTTATTTGTACATGCTTCATAATTTTTTTAATCATGGGATCACAAAGTCGTAGTAAGAGGAAAGATAGGAAGCTATTAACCCCTGCAGAAATTGAAGCAAAGAGAGAGAAGGAGGCAAAAACACAAAGAGATAGAAGAATAAAGATTCAATCAATGAATAATGCTGAAGCATCCAATTCCACAACTATTGAAGATAAAAACATTGAGGAGACCATGGATGTAGACGATGCAAATTTGCAAGAGGTGAATGTGGAACTAATACGATTATACAAACTACTCCTGGTATGTCTTCAAATCCCTCTGTCAATGCTATGGAGAATGTTTCAATAGGCACAAATCCAGGTACTTCTTCAAATCCACCTTTGAATGAAATGGAAATGGTGTTAATAGGAGATTTAAAACAAGTTGGATATAACGATGTTGAGATTGATAATATTCATAGAGATCAAAATTTGAAACAAATTGTAGTTGAAAATGAAAATGAAAATCCTTTTGTGAAAATGAAAATGAAAACTATTTTGTTGTTGAAAATGAAAATGAAAACTGTTTTGTTGTTGAAAATGAAAACAAAAATCCTTTTGTTGAAAATGAAAATGAAAACCATTTTGTTGTTGAAAATGAAAATGAAAATCCTTTTGTTGAAAATGAAAACGAAAACCATTTTGTTGTTGAAAATGAAAATGAAAATCTTTTTGTTGAAAATGAAGATGAAAACTATTTTTTTGTTGAAAATGAAAATCGTTTTGAAGTTGAAAATGAAAATGAAAATCCAGGATGTGATGTTGAAAATGAAATTTTTTTTAAAAAATTGAAAGAGATGTTTTGGATAATCTTCTTGGTAAAATTTCTTGGAGACAAATAAGAACACATGCCAATAGATTATACAAGGAATTTTTTTATCGTAAAAAACTATCATTTCAATATCAACTAATGATGCAATTAATGAGAATGTGGAAAATGAGAAAAGTAATGAAATTTTAGGCATTTTTGTTAAACCAAGAAGAAAAGATCAATCACTAAAACATGCTATATCTATTGTTGCTAGTGCCATTGAGTCTATTGGAAATAATAGTCGATCCAAAGATAAGAATGCAACAAGACGAGCTATAACAATTTCTATAGTGAATAAAACAACTTTGAATAGAAGAATGGTAAGCAATATTAGTGTAATTCTAAAAATACATCCTAAAACATTGGTAAGAGTGGCAAAAAGAAGAGTTTATACAATTCTTCTTTGACCAAGAGGGC
Organism: Cunninghamia lanceolata; assembly: GCA_027924645.1. Lineage (NCBI taxonomy): Eukaryota > Viridiplantae > Streptophyta > Pinopsida > Cupressales > Cupressaceae > Cunninghamia > Cunninghamia lanceolata. The sequence continues at coordinate 8,112,515 of BSBN01001435.1, forward strand.
TACTTGGGGGTGCATTTTGCGTAGCTTTTATTGAATAGGTTTGGCATTGAGGTGAACCACAAGATGATGCATGACTAAAGATAGAGTCTCAAGGCATATCACCATAAGACCACATGAAGAAATCAGCGTAATCTTTAAGGGTGATGGTTATGTCTTCTTTGATGTCAAGGTCCAGTGGAGCTACTATCTTAGAGAGTTTAGGGTCCTCTTCTATTCACAAGTTGATGTCTATAGCATCCTCAACAAGGAGAGGGGAGTCATCTTGTATCTGATTGGTATCTAATGGAAGGTAAAGTTTGTCATTGAGGAGCTCTTGGGAAGTGTCCATTTTTATTGTATCATTTTAATCGATCACAAGTTTCTTCTTATATCTTGTTGCTATTCTGCCTACTAGGGTGCCTTAGGACTAAAGGGTTCTTCTTTCTCTCAAAAATAAGCATAGGTGTTAAGTATGGTGGAAAAGTCTTTCTTATGATTACCATGGGGATGTGGTCTTGACATTTCATAAGTTTCATGATGGCTTCATCATTTTGGAAAACATCAAATCATAAAGGGTCGTGTTGGTCCCAATCGATAAGCTCAAGGTATTATAGGTCTAAGGAGATGGTGAGGATAGTGACCTATCATGAAAGAGGTTAGTGGTGGCAAGATCTTCGTAAGGATCATGAGTGGGGCCCACATCAATTTCATTAAGATTAGGGGAAGCATTACCAATGAGGTTAGGCTCGTATCACAATTAGCATCACGATGTTCATCCCAGGGGCATAACCTATCTAGTGAGGACAGCTACAAGTGTCTCTAAAGTTACATTTGTTGGCTTAATTTCATTCTTGATTAGTTGGCTATCACAAAAAATGTAAAATCTTCTCAATTCTTGATTAGTTGGTTGTCTCTAAAGGTTCAATTATGAAGGAAGTGATAAAGGTTTTATTATGGTTTGTTGTAATTTTTTTACATGACAGTTACCTATTCAATAATGCCTTTAAAATACAATGACATACATTGATATAAGTAAATTTTATAAAAAACAAATATATATATCATCCCAATGCTATATAAATTTTGGCAATTTGTTCAAAATCTCTCCTTTCATATGATACAGTCGTTTCAAAATTTCAATTGTATTTTACAGCTAAAATGTCTAAATATAGCTATTCAAGACTCAAATTGAAATCAAATTTTGACAGTTTGTTCAAAATCTCTCCTTTCATATGATACAGTATTTTCAAGTTTTCAATTGTATTTTACAGCTATAATGTCTAAATACAACTATTCAATTCTTAAATTTAAACAAAATTTTGACAGTTTGTTTAAATTCTATCCTTTTATATGATATAGTCTTTCAAAATTTCAATTGTATTTTACAACTAAAATGTCAAAATATAGCTATTGAATTCATAAACAAAAACCCTAAATAACAGTCTACATTTTAAATTTTGATTGTATTTTACACCAAAAAAAGAAAGGGAAACTTCAAAAGATTCATTGCCAAATTGTAGAAGTGGAAAAATTCACTTACCTGATGTTTTGATGGTGAAAATCGTCTTCCTCAACTCGAGATACCATTCTCAGCTATCGTCTGTCACTGGGAAAAAAGGGGTCGCAGCCATTTTTTTTAAAATTTAATACTTTTAAAAAATGGGATCCCGTTTCATAAAATGCAATCCCGTTCTAAACGGGATCCCATTTTTTGGTTCTAGGTTCAGGATCCTGCTAAGGAACAGGATCTCGTTTTAGATTTTAGGCTCAGGATCCCGATCTAAAACGGGATCCTGTTTTATAGAAATGGGATCCCGTTTTTAGTTACCCGATTTTGGATTTTTTTCTAACTCTAAAACTTCCACCTTAAGTGGACACAACTTCTTGCATTTACCCATAATGGAATCCGTAGGCAGAAAATAGTTCCTGGAACCCCACAAGAAAATGGTGTGTTTGAGAGGATGAATAGGACCATTATGGAGTGTACAAGAAGCATGAGATTGCATGTTGGACTACCCTTACACTTTTGGGCAGATGCTGTACATACCACTATTTATTTAATAAACAGGAGACCTTCAAATCCTTTGGATGGTGGCATTCCAAAGGAGGCATGGATGGGCAAAACGGTAAACTATTCATTTCTAAAAACCTTTGGTTGTGAAGCTTTTGTCCATGTTGATATTGAAAATAGAACCAAGCTTGAGGCTAAGTCTAAAAAATGTACCTTCATTGGATATGGAGTAGATGAATTTGGTTATCGATTATGGGATTATGAAAATCATAAAATCATTAGGAGTAGAGATGTTATATTCAATGATAAGGTTATGTATAAGGATCAGCTGTAGGAAAAGAAGCATGATTAGGCAAAAAAGGAATATGTGGTACTGGATGAGATTCTAGAAAATAAAATACCAGTGGTATCTGATGCTCAGTAAGAACAAGTTATCCCATAGACTCCTGCAAGTGTTAGACGTTCTACAAGGATAAGTAGACCTCTAGAAAGATTCTTTCCATCATTATATTCTATATTATTAATTGATTCTAGTGAACCTGAAAGTTATGAAGAAGCAATGCAAGTAGATACCAAAAAGTAGTGGGAGCTAGGCATGAAAGAGGAAATGGATTCCTTGTTGTAGAATCAGACTTGGGAGTTAGTCCAATTGCCTGCAGGTAAAAGAGCATTGCCAAATAAATGGGTTTAAAGGTTGAAGGAAGAAGATGGAGGCAAGAAAAGATATAAGGCCAGACTCGTGGTAAAAGGTTTTGCACAAAAAAAAGGTATAGATTTTGATGAAATATTTTCTCTGATTATAAAGATGACTTCTATTAGAACTATTCTAAGTCTTGTGGCTACGGAAGACTGCATCTTGAACAACTAGATGTGAAAACAACATTTCTCCATGGGGATTTGGAAGAGGAAATTTACATGCAGCAACCACAGGGATATGAGGTCAAGGGTAAGGAGGATTTTGTGTGCAGGTTAAAGAAGAGTTTATATGGCTTGAAGCAAGCACCTCGGCAATGGTATTTAAAATTTGATAGTTTTATGTTTGAACAAGGATACAAAAGATGTCATTCTAATTATTGTGTTTATTTCAAGAAATTGAGTAATGGCAGCTATATTATCATGTTGCTTTATGTTGATGACATGCTTGTTGCTGGGTCTAACATGTAGCATATTAATGAACTTAAGCAGAAATTAGCAAATTCATTTTCAATGAAGGATTTGGGTGCAGCAAAACAAATCCTTGGTATGGGGATCACATGGGACAAGACAAACAGAAAATTATTTTTGTCCTAAAGTGAGTATGTAGAGAAGGTATTGAAAAGGTTTAACATGCAAAATGCAAAAGCAGTTAGTACACCTTTGCCTAGTCATTTTAAGTTGACTAAGGAGATGTGTCCAAAGTCATAAGAGGAGGAAGACAAAATGTCTAAGATACCATATGCATCAGCAGTTGGCAACTTGATGTATGCAATGGTATGCACAAGGCCAGATATTGCACATGCAGTGGGAATTGTGAGCAGGTATATGAGCAATCTGAAAATGGAACATTGGAATGCTATAAAATGGATTCTCTAATATTTGAGAGGTACTACTTCAAAGAAACTATGTTTTGGAGGAACAAATTCTACTCTAAAAGGATATGTTAACTCTGATCGGGCAGGTAAAATTGATAGCAAGAGGAGTACTACAGGGTATGTTTTTACTGTAGGAGGTACTGTAGTCAGTTGGATTTCAAGGCTGCAAAAGGTTGTTGCGCTTTCAACCACTGAAGCTGAGTATGTTGCTGCTACAGAAGCTAGCAAGGAGATGATTTGGTTACAACATTTTCTAGAGGAATTGGAACAACCACAAGAAGATAGCCCTTTGTACACTGATAGCCAGAGTGTCATTCATCTTTCTAAGAACTCAGCTCTGCATTCAAAAACTAAGCATATATAGCTCAGATACCACTTCATTCGGTCAGTTTTGGAGGATGGGCAGTTGAAGCTAGAGAAAATTCACACAAGTTAGAATCCTACAGATATGTTCATAAAGGTAGTTACACGGGAGAAACTAATTTCCTCATCAATTTTTGTTGGCCTTCATGACTAATAATGGTGGATATACGAAACCATCCAGGCCTGTAATCCAGTGGGAGTTGCAAGTGTAGTGGTGTCATCCAAGATAAGTCTCCAAGTGGGAGATTGTTTGGTGTGGAGCCTGAACAGTCTCCAAGTGGGAGATTGTTGGTATGTGGCGACTGATCATGCAAGTACTGTACACAAGTTATGTTTTCCCTCTTTTTTGCATGATCAAAGTCAGTTGTTAATTTTTGTTAACCAACAAAAGGAAAATGACATTGCAAAACCCTAATTCTAGAAGCTTCCAAAAAGCTTGTTATAAGCAGCTAGGATGCATGCTACGGTGATGTATTCACGAGATTGTAATCTATTTTGTACTGGATAATAAAATCATTGGATGGTTGAGTTTCTATGGATGTAGCCCATATTGGGTGAACCACGTTAAATTTATGTGTTGATCTCTTTTTGTGTTATTCCTCATTGTTATATTTGGGTTATTTAATCTGCATATAATTATTAGTGTTTATTGCTTTGATCTGCCTAAAACCCTAATAGGTTATCTATTATTTCTCTATACTAATGCATCTAACAATGTCTGGAGTGATGTCTTATTACAGGAGATCCCTTTGCAAGGAGCACACATTTGTGGCTATAGGTCAAGAACCTTCTCTAATACTGAATGAATGTATACAATATATGAGAAGGATATTTTGGCTGTCAAAAAGGGAATTCAAAAATTTAAGATTTTCCTGAAACCTACACATTTTATAGTCAGGACAGACAGACAGCTAATGACATCTCTCTTGAAAAAAAAAACTAGATAAAGATTTGGCTCATGGAAGAATTGCATGTTGGTATTTAGATTTCATGAGTTATGATTTTGACATTGAATGGATTCAAGGAGACAATAATCCATTAGCTGATAGCCTTACAGGGGAGATGTCAAGTATAGCTAAAAATCCCTCCATGATGATGGAATTAACAGATGATTGCCTAGATTTTGAAGAAATAATTAATCCAGAAGATAATTCTATTTCAATTATCAAAAAATTGCCTCTAGAGATTTTTGATCCAATAATCTCAGTGCATCTCTTGAATACATGGCTCGATGATCTAAGACAACATATCAATAGGTATCATGATGAGGGTATTCTTGATCCTGATCATGAAATAACATTCCTCAATCATTTTGGTCTTGAAGAAGCTCCTGTCACCTACACTATTAGGCATAGATATAATTTTGATATCTACATAACTTCTCTGTGTGCCCCATATTGGCTTGATGAAGTAAAAATGAATGTTTTGAATAATATAAAATATGGTTTTATTAATAGTATCACTTTCCTACAAACTAAAGTTGAAGATCATGCCAACAATTTCAACCCAATGCTCACAAAGGATATGAAATAATTTTTCAATTATATTCATGGAAATTTGCATTGGAGTTTGTCTGAAGGCATGATTATGCATCTTGCCATGCCATGGCCACATAGACTTCCTAGGGTAGCGTTTTACCCTCTATGCTTTGATTGGTTCTCAAAGCCGGTCATTCAAGATTTCAAGCCAACTTTGTGAGCAACCTATCTTGCAAGCTGAACAGAATGGGATTATGCTTATCCTGATGAGTTGTTAAGAATCACTTACGCCTTTAATCCTAGAAGACAAGATTTAGAAGACATTTTCTGACCTTCACGATATTTTTCACCTGCAAGTACTCTATTTTATGACTAGCACATGGGTTTGTTAGTGTCATGACGTCCGCCATGTTATGATCCAACAGTAGGATGTTACCCTGTCTTAAAAAGGATGATCCCCATATCTACTTTTGGGTGTAAAGTGAGTCATCCTTGCTTACGGTGTCCTTAAAGCAATTATCTTTTCTTCCACTATTGTTAGTGTTTACAGATGGGACTACTTAATAGTTGTCCAATCTAACAATGCTTGCTAGGTGTCAAGTTTGTATGGTTGGACTTTGGGGATAGTTGAATAATTTTTGAGGTCTGCCTACTATATATACAAGCTAATGCCTCATTCTTAGGCATTGTAATTCAGATTTTTATTTAGATTTGAGTTTGGTCTAAGGATCACAAGAGTATGCTCTTTCTTTGTGCTTAATGTGATATGAGCAATCATAAATTCTGTAGAAAGCATGCATGTGTTGATCCTTATAGGTTTACACATTTAATTGTAATTCTGAAATTATGCAATAAAGTTGTTCTACTTAAATCAGTGTATATATGTATGTGTATATATATGCATATATATATACACGCATGTCCATATATGTATGTATAGACATACATTATATACACATACATATATACATACATACACATATATGTATATATGGATACGTATATATATGTATGTATATATGTACATAAATACATATATATGTATGTGTATATATACATATACATACATATATGCATGCACACACACACATACATACATTTGTATGTGTATATACATACGAATGTATGTATGTGTGTGTGTGCATGCATATATGTATGTATATGTATCTATACATACATATAGATATGTATGTATATATATATGTATGTATGTATGTATGTGTGTGTGTGTATGTGTGTGTATATATATGTATGTTTCTATATGTATGTGTATATATATACACATACATATACATACATACACATACATATATATACACATACATATATACATAAATATGCATAAACACATACATACATATATGTATGTGTATGTATGTATATGTATGTATGTATATGTATGTATATATATGTATGTGTATATATACATTTATGTATATGTATGTATCTATATATATTTGTATATGTATGTATGTATGTATGTATATATGTATGTGGGAAAAGAAACTGGAGGTGACACATTATTCATTAACCTATTGTTATATGAAAATGTGAACAATAGCATAAACAACTAATTATCCAATAACTCAATGGAAATTTGATGTAAACACAAATAAACAAAGAATGTACCTTTGAAGACCAATTTACCTCTATGCTTCCATTGTTCGCCTATCTTCTCTTGATCTTGATGGTAATGGAGCTCTTAGAAGTTGCACTTCCTCACTGTTTGAAGATGACAAGAGTAGAACGGCTATGGGTGGATTATGCAATGGATATTTCAGTATAAATGCAATACTAATGGATATGGATTAATGGAGACATGATTGGATGAGGATTGTGATGATGAGGTTGTGTATAAAGCAAATGGATGGTAACTTTGCCAAAGGCACATTGTAATGACTCCTGCAGAGTAAGGTTGCTTAAGCTTAGATTGATAATGAAACGGGTATGAAGACCTTATTTATATAGGCTAAGGGAAGACCAAATCCAAGTGTCAATAGATCCATGATTGGAGGAATTTCTTGAGATGTGTATGGTTGAGAAAGTTTGAGGGAATGTGCGTAAATCAGAAGAGGACAAGTGTCCAAGCTCCTTCATGCATCAGAGGAGTTAACAGAATAGATAACTGAATAGACTAATTAGTTAAGTGAATTGATTAGGGAGTTGACAGAATAGACCAATCAATTAACTGAAATGACTGGGGAGTTGACTGAATAGATTGACCAGTGAACTCAATAGATTGGGGAGTTAACTAAATGGACTAATCTGTTAAGTGAAATGACTAATTAGTTAACTGATTTGATTAATGAGTTAACTAATTTGACTAGAGGGTAAATAGGACATGTGGGTGAGGGAATAATTAGCTAATTAAATATTAAAATATTTAATTATGTGTGCAACATGGTGAGGTGGAAAGGTGAGGGAATAATTAGCTAATTAAATATTAAAATATTTAATTATGTGTGCAACCTAGTGAGGTGGAAAGGTGAGGGAATAATTAGCAAATTAAATATTAAAATATTTAATTATGTGTGCAACCTGGTGAGGTGGATTTATGAAATGAGGACTTTGGAATAGAGGAATTTAGGATTAATTAAATAATGTGAATTATTTAATTGTGTGAGACATTAGAAGAATTTAGGAATTTTAATTAAATAAATTAATTTTTATTTAATTATGGGATAATGAACTAATCAAATAAACTTAGAATATTTATTTAATTTATAGAAGAATAAGAATTAAGATAAATATTAAAATATTTACTTAATTCAACATGAGCCAATTTAGGTGTATACATTTTGCCCCTCTTTGATGCAATGTGTTTTATCATGTTGTTTCAAAGAAATACAAATTTTCTACGATTGAAACATGCCCCAGTTTGCCCCTGGTATAGGTTAAATGACAATAGGATGCACCCTTGGGAGATTGGATAGGAAGAATGTGATGATAGGATGACGGACGATCTCACGATGAGACAGGCTGAATGACAGGTTGGGGTGAAGAAAATGGAGGATGCAAGATAAGGGATGGATGAGAGAGTTAAATGACATGCTATGCAAGATAAATTGATAATAGACACAAGCAAGCAAGCAAGTATGAACAAATGATTCAAGAACAAACAAGGTATTGCCCCTATCTAGCTGTAAACTAATGATTAATCGATAATGATTGATGATGATAGCATTGTGATTCCGAGGAATGATATACCCCTAGACCAACACAAAGATGCAGGAAAGATATATCCCACTGTCAATGATGATTGGCTGATTTGGTTTACAACGAGATTAGGATTGAGACCATTGATTGTGATTGGATGATTTGACAAGATTGATTAACTTGATTGGTATGGATTAAGGATGGAATTGCATTTGGATCACTTCTTGAATTGATTGGATAAGGGTTTGAATGAATTGATGGAAGAATTGATTAGAAGAATAAACTTGGACAAATGAAAGAAAAGACCTTGGATCTTAAGACACTTGGATAAATGGTATTTATGGAATGCTTATAAATGAGGTGAAATACAAATTTGGTATGTATGGATGTGGAGGTTGTCATCTTCGTATACGCAAGTGTTTGAAGTACTTTGTTTCATCATTGAGCTTCTTTGTTTTATTTTTTTGCTTTTAAAATTTTGTAAGAAAATACAAGCATCTAGGTATAATTAAACCATGATGACCTAAGTATTACTTACATGGATTTTGATATAGCAAGTTAATACAAGCATCTAGTTAAAATTGAATCTAGATGACTTGAGTATTTCTTGCATGCATCAATAGACAAGGATTTCCCTGTTTCATGCTCAGACCTAGAACGTCCTCAATGATCTTTTGTCGATCATGTCATAAGACAAAGTCATCACATTACTAAAGATTGATCCACAAACAACAAATATATAAGATAATTATGCCCCCATCATTGGTCCTCTAGTTTTTGACATCTTTGAGTAGCAAAAATACATAATAACAAAAATCAAGACTCTGCAACTTTGAACCTTTTAACAAGCACAAATTTTCTTGCCATAGTTATGTTTTCTTGCAACAAAAATAGATACAATCATCATGGTAGTTGAGGCTCATTGCGTCATATTTAGGACTAGCTCTTATGTCAAGCATTTTATTGCAAAAGGGTGTTTGTCATGTTGCCTGCTATCTAGAGATAGTATCTAATCCTTATTGTTATCCTCTAAGGTTTTGCGACATTCAAGAATCCAATTCTCCAACTAGGTCAAGGATATGCCCCCAATCAAGTAGAGGTTCTTAGTTTATTATGGACGAAACACTAACAATAGACACGATGAAACGGGCCCTAAGGGACTAACCTAGTGCCTCGGGGGCTCATCGACGATGGCCTTGCCTACGTGATGACACAGAGGCAACGTAGTTTGGGGTGTGGACCATGCGGATCTAAGACCTAGGCAATGGGAAAATGATGCAGAATTGGATGGACAAAAGGATGGTTGACAATGGGATGGGATGGATGGGAAGCCTCAGGGGCCCATCAATGATGGCCTTGCCTATGTGATAGCTCGGAGGTGACGTAGTTCGACAGCGGTTCAATGGATTTATTTTAGGATGGATGACAAGGTGAAGCGAGTCAAGACTGACAGACTGATGGGAGAAGGTGGTAAGGACAAGAAAACAACAAGCCATGGTAGGTATCTTGATGTGATGGGATGGATGCGGTATAAAGGGATAAATGAGGAACAAGGTCTTAATAGATGGAGGAAGTAGTTTATCGTAGATAGCACCTATTTCTAGGTTTTAACCACTTGCTTTTATTTGCACTATAGATAAAATACACATGATGCCTATTTGCTAGGTTTTCATCATGGTATCTATCCAAGGCACCTGTTTGCCAGGTTTTCACCAAAGGACTTTTTTTTGTTCTTTTTCTTTCTTTTTTGATTTTTTTTGTTCTTTTTTTTTATCATTTTTTTTTTTCTTTTTAAATTTTTTTTGTTGCTTTTGACTCTCTTGCATTGGGGTTTAGGTGTAGAGCTTGCGAAGATGCATGTTGTTGGTGGGATCATCGAACAGTTCACCTTCTGATGTGGCCAATTGATATGCACCTAATCCATAGGTAGCAATGATGACATAGGGACCCAACTAGTTGGATTTGAACTTACCTTTCTTGTCTCTATCTTGCTGATTCCTTGGATTCTCTATGAGGACTAGGTCACCAAATTGAAATATTTGGGGTTTGAATCTATGATTGTAGCTCCTAGACATCCTTTGTTGATAAGATTTTATATGGTCAAAGGCATGTTGTCTTCTTTCTTCCAACAACTCTAACTCTTGAAGTCTGGAAACTCTGTATTCTTCATCAGATATGAGGCCTTTTAAAGACACTCACAAGAATGGGATCTTGACTTCAATGGACAAGATGGATTTAGATCCGTAGACAAGGGAGTATGGTGTTACACCTGTGGGTGTGCAGATACTTATACAGTATGCCCACAGAGCGGGATTCAGTTGGATGTGCCAATCACATCCAGCATCATTGACAATCTTCTTTGGGATTTTTAGGATAGTTTTATTAGATGCCTCTGCCTGGCCATTTCCTTGGGAGTAATATGGGGTGGAAAAGTGGTGTTGGATGTGGAATTTATCACATAGCTCTTTGACATCTTGTTTTTCAAATGGTCTCCCATTATCACTGATAATGGATACAGGGATGCCATAGCGCCAAATGATGTAATTCAGGATGAAAGAAGTGATTTGCTTGCATGTGACATTGGCGAGGGGTACGACTTCAATCCACTTTGTAAAGTACTTAGTGGCAGTCATGATGAATTTATGGCTATTGGATTATGGTGGATGTATCTTGCCCACTAAGTTAAGTCCCCATTGATAGAATGGCCAAAGAGTTGTTAATGATTGCAGCTCCTGTGTTGGTGCATGTATTAGGTTTTCATGGATCTGGCATTTGTTACATCTTTTTACAAAATGATATGAATCTTTTTCCGTAGTAGGCTAGTAGTATCCCATACAAATGAGTTTCTTAGCCAATGTAGGACCACTAGAGTGGGTCCCACATATACCTTCATGTACTTCACTCAGGGCGGCTTGATATTCCTCACTATCGAGACACCTAAGGAGAGTACCATCTAGACCTCGTCGATACAAGGTGTTGGTGATAATGGCATAACAGGATGCTTGGTGAATGAAGGTTCACTTTTGGTTACTTGAGAGATCAGGTGGTAGGGTATTCTCTTTTAGATAGGCAAATATTTTTCCGTATAGGGGAGAATTAGATCCTACAATGTGGCAAATGATGTGGGATTTGGGGGTGTCGTATGCAGGATGGGACATTGGCTCTACCAAGAACTCATAACATGATTGGTTTTCAGAGATATCCAAGAGAGATGCAATCATTTCCATGGCTTCTATTGCTTTGTTCTCCAACCTTGGTATCTACTCAAAAGAGATGACAACAAAGTATTCTTTGAAGTAATCTACCATATACTTGTATGGTATTAACTTCTTGTCCTTTGTTTTATATTCATCATTCACCTAGTTTATGATGAGTTGTGAGTTGCCATACACATGAAGTTCTGTCACTTTCCATTCCACTTCTATCTTGATGCCGATGAGCATGGCTCCATACTCAGCCACATTATTAGTGCATGGAAAGAGTAGCCTGTATGACTTTGGTATTGTGTCTCCAGTAGGTGTGATCAACAAGATACCTATTCTAGACCCATATTGAGTATATGATCCATCAAAGTATAGTTTCCAGGTTGTTATTGTGATGTTAAAGATATACTCATCTGGAAATTCAAGATTTATTGGGTTGTCACTTGTTAACAGTGCATTCGCCAGCTGATCTGCAATCACTTGCCCGTTTATTTCTCATCTATCTACATATTCAATGTCAAATTCACTGAGTATCATGACCCATTTTGATATTCTACCTGTTAGGGTAGCTTTGTTGAGCAAGTATTTTAATGGGTCAATCTTTGTTATGAGCTTGATGGAGTGTGAGAACATGTAATGTCTCCATTTTTGTGAAGCAAATACAACAGCAAGACATGCTCTTTTTGTTGGTGTATATTGCAACTCATAACTGACTAGTGTTCTTCTGATGTAGTAGATCACTTGTTCCTTTCCTTCATGATTTTGCTATGCAAGCAGAGTTGTTGGTGTAGCTGAGATGTAAAGTAGCAATGGCTTGCCCTAGATTGATGGCATCAATACAAGTGGTTTCATTAGATACTCCTTTAAATGTTGTAAATCTTGTTTTCATGAGTCATCCCACTTGAAGGGAATGTTCTTATGGAGGAGATGTGTGAATGGATGACACTTATCTTCCAGTTGAGAGATGAACCTTCTGATAGATTATAGTTTTCCCTGTAGAGACCTCAATTGACTGAGGTTTTTGGGAGGCGGCATTTTCATGATGACTTTTACCTTAGCTAGGTCTACTTCAATTCCATTGGTGGACACTATGTATCTAAGAAGGTTGCCAGATGTGACTCTAAATATGCACTTCTTCAGGTTGAGATGCACATTAAATTGCTCCAATCTTGTGAAGATCTTGTCTAATAGTACCCGGTGTCCTTCTCTTGTGAGTGATTTCACTAAGATATCATCTACATAATCCTCCATGGTGGTGTGCATCATGTCATGAAAGATTGTGGTCATGGCTCTCTGATATGTTGCCCCTACATTTTTCAGTCTAAATGGCATGACACACCAACAATAGGTACCTCATGGAAATGTGAATGCAGTCGTGTGCTGATCCTCTGGTGCAATTTTGATTTTGTTATATCTAGAGAAACCATCGATTAGGAACATAATAGTGTGCCCTACAGTGAGATCTACAATAATGTCAATGTTGGGCAAAGAGAAAACATCTTTAGGACAAGCTTTATTCAAGTCTTTGAAGTCATTGCATAGGTGAATCCTTCCATTTGGTTTGGAGACAGGTACAATGTTTGAAATCCATGTTGAGTAACCTATGGGATGGATAAACCCCACATCCAATAGCTTCTTCAGTTCTTCTTTTACCATGAGGGCGATATGCGGATGCATTTTTCATAGTTTTTCTTTTACTGGCTTAGCTCCTAGAGCTACTGACAAGTGATGCATTATGAGATTTGGATCTAGCCCTGGCATATCTGCATATGACCAAGAAAAGTTGATTTGTTTTCTTTTGAAGAATTCAGTGAACTCTCACTTCTCTTGTCTTGATAATGATTTTTCCATGTGGATTATCCTTGGATTTTCCTCTTTACCGATGCTAACCGGTTCTGCTGGTTCGATCAAGATTGTGGATCTCTCTTGATGTGTTAGATTGGGAAGAGTGTCAAGTCTTTCATCCTTCGGTGCCACAGAGAGGTTTTCACCATTGGATATGTCTTTCATATTTTTACTATTTTCATGATCTAACACTGCCGTAGAGTGGTTTTTACCATTAGATCTATCTTTCATTTTTACATTTTTGAGACTGAAAGGCTTGGTATTCTCACCAAAATAAGCCCTATCGTTGAGTTCTATGGCATAGCCAGCTCTGTGGTCCCCTGCGAGTATATGTTCTCTAAGTTCTAGATAGTCAATGATAGCTTCATCATTCTAAAAGGTATCTAGCTCAAGAGTGGACTCTTGTAAGTTCCAATCTATGAGTTCAGGATGTAACAATGGTGACGGGTCATCAAGTTGGTTTGGTTCATGGCTATTGATGGGCAAGATGGAGGAATTGGTATGGTTATTGTAAGCATCGATAATGACTACGATGGTACTCTCCACTAGTTGATCTATCAGGGCGTATATCATTCATTCCTCACGAAACTCGCTATCATTATTATGCGGATCAAACTCTAGAGGTCTAGATGGTAAGACTTGTCCCTCATGAGTTGTTTGGGTTGAGGTATACTATTGGACTACATCAATGTCTTTTTCATCACAAGATAGTTTAGAGAGACTATCCCACTCATATTCATCAGAGTTTGTCTCACTCGATGCTTGTAGCCTATGGATTTGTTCTACTAGGTTATTAGAAGCTATTTCTTTTTTCTTTCCTTTATTCTTCTCCTTTCCTATGGTCTTTGCTTTGCCTATGTAGCCTAGCCCTATAGTGTCTTGGGTTGTTAATGTAGGAGGTTGGATAGGTTCAATGATACCATCCTTCCTCAATCCTATGGGTCCATGACCTTCATATCCCATTCTTTGTAGTATTGAGAAACCTTGACCATATTGTGTGGTTTGCAATGTGGATTGATGGTCTTGGAGTATGGATTCATTGTCTGCATCCTTATATAGCCATTGTAGGATGTCCTTCTCATCTCTCTCATCTTTGAGGCTTCCCCATTTAACAAATGGACCTTTACCTGAGTTTCTAATGACTTGGTGTTATTCATGGATGTCCTTCCATAGTATTTGGGGGATATAGGTAGTTGTACGAGGTAGAAGGATTGAGCGATGGTATACTCTCCGACTCCTTTGTCTTTGAGCTTGAGGTGGAGTTCGGAGGTCTTGGATGTAGAGGTGAGTGAAGCTAGGTCAACACGAGATGAAGATGAAGTAGAAGTATGGTTAGAGGGAATTACAACTTTAGGCTTGGACTGGATGGAATTGCAATATTGGAATGGATTGGAGTCCCCTTAAATAGTGATTTCTTGGACATTGTGGGGAAATTTTGGACATTGGTGATAGGTGGATGGCACCGCCTTCATTGCGTGTATCCAAGGTCTTCCAAGGAGAATGTTATATGTGAGTTCCATGTCAAGCACTTTACATACCACATCTTATATAATTGGTCCCACTCTAATTGGCAACACAATAGTTCCTTTGATGTCCTTTCCTCTTCATCATAAGCCTTGATAGCAATTTTCTTTTTGGGATCGATGGCTTTCTCTGGAAACCCCAATGCAAGGATTAGCTTTAAGGTGCAAATATTTAAACCTGCTCCTCCATCTATTAGAACCCTTTTTATTTTATGCTTGTGGATGAAGGCTTCAATGTGTAGGGATGCATTATGTGGTTGGGTGATTGACATATCATCCTTTTTTGTGAATGATAGGAAGTGAGGTGTGGTTAGGTGACCTACCATGGTCTGAAATTGGTCTTTGGCTAAATTGGTTGGGATGGTGGTTTCCAAAAGAGCTTGTTTGAGGATGGCCTTATGAGACGGGGATAGATGCAAAAGATCCAAAATGGAAATGTGAGCAGGTGTCTTGTGGAGTTGGTCCAGGACGTTGTATTAGTTGGATGTAGAGGATGGTTTGGATGGAGCTCCTTGAAGAGTAACCTTCCCACCGCAAGTGGTTACATTACAATCAGGGGTTTTATTTTTAGTGATCACATTCATATGTGAATCACTTTCAAAAATGTGGTTAACAACATAGTCATATGACACATTTGTGTAGTTGGCGTTGTCAGCCCCTCTTTTGTTTTGATTTGGAGGACCTCCCTTATCATAGTTGGGGAGTGGATTCTTGAATGTTAAATGGTCATCATTGGATAGGTGTCCCTTATATGATACCCATTTTTTATCCAACAAGTCTTGGATGGCATGTTTGAGTGCTTGACAATCATTTGTTTTATGCCCCTTGTTTTAGTGATATTCACATAAATTGGAATCACTCCACCAAGGGGGTTTAACCCCTGGTTCATAGTCATGCACCAGAGGAAGTGTTATGAGGTTGCCCACAATTAGCTTCCTAAAGATAGATTCAAGTGATTCACCTAGCTGCGTGAACTTCCTTCTAGGAGCAAAGTTATTTGGTCTCTGCTCATTATTTTGAGGCTTGGTGGATGGTGTATTATTTTGTAGATTAGATAAGTTGAAGATCAGTTGTTTTGGAATCACTTGTTTTGCATCCACGACACCATCATTGACAATGTTTTTATTCTTTGTCCAAAACCTCGGCTTGTCCATGTTATTATTGGAGCTAGGGGTTTCCTTGTATATTTTAACTTGTCCTTTGGCTATCAAAGTTTTTTCAATGATTAACCCCATTTCAATGACCTTACTAAATGAAGTAGGACATTGGATTTGTATTTGGTAGCTAAGATCAATGTTTAGGTTGTGTACAAACATCTCAAGCATTCATTTTTCTAGCATATGATATGGACACTTGCTAGCTAGTTGTCTCCATCTTTGCAAGAAAGCGGTGAAGGATTCTCCACCCTTTTGTTTGGTGTTACAAAGATCTAACATTGAGATTTCATGCTCAATGTTATAGGAGAAATGATTGACAAACTTATCTACTAGCTCGTTGAAAGTTCAGATGTCAGGAGGTAGGCGAGAGAACCATTCCATATCTTGCCCTCCCAATCTCCTTGGGAATAGTTGCATGAGATAGGTTTGATTGTGGGTGACTTTGAGACATGTTGCACTAAATACTCTGATATGGTCTCTTGGATCACCCTTTCCTCAATATTTGTTAAATTTTGGTAGCTCAAACTTTTAGGGGAAAGGTATCATGATCAAGCCTTTGTCAAAAGGATATGGTGAAATATCCTCTAGAGAGTAGTGCTTTGAGGATGCTCCAGTTTTAATGTCTGAGAGCTGTTGCTGCAAGACTTGGATTTGTTGAGTCAATAAGTCTAGAGGGTTTGTGGTATCCTTTGTCTTGTTTGTTTTGGGAACCTCTTGTGTGATCTTGGGAGTTTCCATGTCGTTCATAGAGGTGGTGTCTTTTAAGGTGGAGGTGTCAAAATCTGACAGAAGTTTGGTCCCTTGTTGTGCTAGAATAAGGAAATACTTTTGAGGGTCAATGTTTAGGACCTTGTCCATCATTATTTGAATTTTGAGTCTTATAGAGCACTAATTACTTCCTCATATGGGATTTCTTCCTCTCCATCGTTGTGAGATGGGGAGGGTATGTCTTTGTTCAAAGGATCCATATCTTTCTTTTATTTGGATTTTGATCTAGTTGAAACCATAAAAATCATTTGATGGGGGTGAATGTTGGATGATAATGCTTGTGAATGGATGCTTTTGGTGTGGTTGAGATGACAAGAATTTTCCTAAGGTTTAAATTTTGATCTATTGTTTTGCTCAAACAAATGTGCTCTTAAGGTAAAAGATAGTCAAAGTAGGGAGAGTTGATCATCGCTATGGATATAGACTACTTTTATCAAGATTACACTAGTGTAGTTCCAAGATGAAGGATGATATATCTTGTTATGAAACTAACTAGATTTTTGTTTTGAATTTTGGAGGATCTTAATGACACCTTATTAGGAAACTTGTTTGCTTTGTTTGATGTTTTTGTTATGGATGATATGGCAAATGGAAATAGTTTGGAAAAAAAAGGATGCGAAATGGATTTTGTATGATTTTCCTGAGATCATAAACTAGGTATATGCAATAATGGGTATCTTGAAATGAATTTCTTTTCTCCTCAAAATGTGTGGAAGTGCTCTCTATTTTCTGAGTTCTGCATAAGGTTTGCCTTTTTGTTTTAGTTTTCTTTTTATCTTGGCTTGTTTTCACAATGTTTGTCGAAGCAAGTCTGGTATTTTTTGCTGATGATTTGTATCAATTAGTTGCAAGAAAACACGTCAAACAAGAAGATTCCATGTTGTTTTTACAAATTTTGTGACCAAAAGAAAGCACAATCCTAAGTTTGGCAAGGATAGTATTTGTTGAGTTCCAACATGGGTTTTACCCTAGCCACTTGCATAAAGGTGTGATAGATAGTAACTTGGTAGCACCGGCGACCCTCTACGGCACTCACTTCTCACGCATACCAAGTTACGGTTCTTCTGAAGAGTTGAACCTTTCTATCTTCATACTAAATGAGTGTATGACGTTAGACAACTCTAGAGGATTTTTCTCCTATGTCAAAAAATAGGGGTTTTTGGCTTTTTTACAACAAGTGGGTTTTAGTCAAGGCATCTATTTGGGTGGTTACACATGCAACAATTCACTCTAATAAGGAGGCTTCCCATCCTAGAGAGGTTTCGCTCTATAAGGTTTTGGGGGAAATATTTTTTAGTGTAACACAACAGCACCCATGGTTTGCAATTTTCATCATAAACCCAATTTATTTATAGTGACTTGGAGGTGGATTGGCTTTAGCCCATTATCACTTAAGGTCATCGCACTTGGAAGGAAGGAATTCCAAGGGAAGGCCTCTTTAAAGGTTAAACATGTAAAATGATAAGTTTGACATTTTGGTCACCCAAGAAAGGGGAGAGCATAGGCCTATTATCATTTCCAAGCATGAAGAATAGTGGTTCTTTATCTTCCTAGTTAAAATAAATAAATAAATGTGTTAACTCTACCAATTATAGAAATTTATAACAAGATAGCAATAACTTGGAAAAGATTGTTTATTTTAACCTTCTAACAAATCTAGGTGTAGATTATTGCTTGAAGAAATAAACAAGTGTTACTTTCCCCTATTAAGCTATGTGATGGATTGTAGTGCAAGATAGTAAAAACATAAAGAAATTGTTCAATTTTTAACCCCTAGGTTGGGACTAGATGAAAGTTGTGATGTAACAAAATGATTTATTGTCCTCCTAGTTAAAAACTAAGTGAATATTGTATGCAAATTGTATGATAATGCCCAAACCAAGCCTATTCAACACTTAGTGTAAAAATGATTGTCTTTAGTGGACGTTCTGCACCAAAACCAGATTAGTAGTCTCAAATGTTTATTGTTTTCTGTCACATGATATGCAAAGGGTCCTGATGTCCACCTATAGTCCATGAAAACAAATAAGAATCAAGAAGTTTGCACATCAAATGTTTAGGTGAAAAACACATAATCTAGAAAATTTCATGGAAATATGATTTGTGATAGTAAAATAGATATTAAAATTAGAATCTACATAAAATTATATCTTGTTTATAAAAAAAATGCATGAAAATTTGTTAAAAATGCAAAAGTTATAGCCGTTTGAAGTTTCCAAGGTAAGGTTGACTTTGACTGCAAATACCTGATTAAGTTGACCAAAAAAGATGAATATACCTATACCATTGAAAAGTAGAGAGAATTAGCTTTTCAACGACTATAAATTTGCAAAAATCTGACCTTCCTACAAAAAGTTATGCCAAAAAGAAAAAAAAAAAAAAAAAAGACCCCTTCGAAGACATGTGGAAGACAAGAGGCAAGCTGATAACCTTAGCATTTTAAAAAAAATAAATTAAAAAAAAAATTTAAATAAACAAAATAAAAAAAGGAGTAAACTTTAACACTAAAATTTTTTTTAAAAATTAAACTATAACCTTTAAAAAAAAAAAAAACCTAACCCTTAAAAGTTTTTTTTTTGTTTTGGTTTTTTTTTTTTTAATAATGTTTTTGTGTTTTGCTTTTATATTTTTAAAAAAATGCTTGTTTTTTTGGTTATTATTATTATTATTTTTGGCTTGTGTTGTGTGTGCAGTGGACAAAGAGGTGGAGGGTAGGCAGAGGTGTGGTGGCTGGGCGGTGGAGGTCGGGCTGACGGTGGCTCAGGGGTGGAGTAGGGTTGGGAGAGGTAGAAGCAGCGGTTGTAGGGGCATCGGGGAGGAGGAAGAGCAGAGGAAGGGTGGGGAATTGTAGAATCGTAGGGGTGGGGGATAGGACAGGGGAAGGGGTGACGAGGTAGCAGGGCTGGAGGGAGCGGGAAGGGATAGGTCTGTAGGGAATAGGGGATGGGGAGGGGAAGGGATAGGGGTGGCGTAGGGGATGGGAGGGATGGGGGAAGGGTTGGAGGGAGCACGCAGGCAGGGGCCTGCGTGCTCTCACTGCATTTTTTTTATTATTATTATTAATATTTTAATTTTTGTTTTAAATTTTTTTTTTTTGGGTTTTGTTTGCTTTTTTTTTTGTTAGCTTTTTTTTTGGTTAGCTTTGTTTTTATTTTGTTAGCTTTTTTTTTTAATATATAAAAAAAAATATGCAATCTAAACTGTGTATTTTTTTTTTTTAATTTTGATTGTAAAATTTTTATGCTTTAAAAAAAAAGAAGAAAGAAACCCTTAAACTTTTTTTTTTTAAATTTTTTGTTTTTTACTTAATAAAACAAAAAATGAAATCTATGTTTGCTGTAAAAAAAAATTCTGTGTAATTTTTTTTTTGGCAAAAATAGGTCAAAAATTTTTCAAAAATTTTCAAGTAACCAAAAGGGGAAGTATTATATATCAATTTTTACCTACAAAGTGTTTCGGACGCAATGGTGAGCTTGGTTTTTGTGTGGGAGGCCATTTATGAAAGTCGCTTTCCAAATTTGTAACAAAACACACCTGAAGCTGTGACAAAACAAACTCAACAAATGCTCACAAAAAAGATGGGTTAGATTACGGTGGGCACCAAAAATGTTATCTTAAAATGTGAACAATAGCATAAACAACTAATTATCCAATAACTCAATGGAAATTTGATGTAAACACAAATAAACAAAGAATATACCTTTGAAAACCAATTTACCTCTATGCTTACATTGTTTGCCTATCTCCTCTTGATCTTGATGGTAATGGAGCTCTCAAAACTTGCACTTCCTTACTATTTGAAGATGACAAGAGTAGAACAACTATGGGTGGATTATGCAATGGAGATTTCACTACAAATGCAATACTAATGGATATGGATTAATGGAGACATGATTGGATGAGGACTGTGATGATGAGGTTGTGTATAAAGCAAATGGATGGTAACTTTGCCAAAGGCATGCTGTAATGATTCCTGGAGAGTAAGGTTGCTTAAGCTTATATTGATAATGAAATGGGTATGAAGACCTTGTTTATATAGGCTAAGGGAAGACCAAATCCAAGTATAAACAGATCCATGATTGGAGGAATTTCCTGAGATGTGTATGGTTGAGAAAGTTTGAGGGAATGTGTGCAAATCAGAAGAGGACAAGTGTCCAAGCTCCTTCATGCATCAAGGGAGTTAACAGAATAGATTGGGGAGATAACGGAATAGACTAATCAGTTAAGTGAATTGATAAGGGAGTTGACAGAATAGACCAATCAGTTAAGTGAAATGATTGGGGAGTTGACTAAATAGATTGACCAGTGAACTCAATAGATTGGGGAGTTAACTGAATGGACTAATCAGTTAAGTGAAATGACTAATTAGTTAACTGATTTGATTGATGAGTTAACTAATTTGACTGGAGGATAAATAGGACATGTGGGTGAGGGAATAATTAGCTAATTAAATATTAAAATATTTAATTATGTGTGCAACATGGTGAGGTGAGGGAATAATTAGCTAATTAAATATTAAAATATTTAATTATGTGTGCAACCCAGTGAGGTGAAAAGGTGAGGGAATAATTAGCTAATTAAATATTAAAATATTTAATTATGTGTGCAACCTAGTGAGGTGGATTTATGAAATTAGGACTTTTGAATAGAGGAATTTAGGATTAATTAAATAATGTGAATTATTTAATTGTGTGAGACATTAGAAGAATTTGGGGATTTTAATTAAATAAATTAATTTTTATTTAATTATGGGATAATGAACCAATCAAATAAACTTAGAATATTTATTTAATTGATAGAAGAATAAGAATTAAGATAAATATTAAAATATTTACTCAATTCAACATGAGCCAATTTTAGGTGTATACACCTATAAACATATCGACCTCTAATGGTAGTATAAATAGGATCAAGCATTAGAGATACTCCTTTAACTTGAATGAGAAAACAAAAGGCAATAGAAATAAATTTATCAGAAAGAGACAGAGTAAAATTAGGATTAATTGAGATTGTATACACCTAAAAATGACACGACTCTATCTAAATAAATATTATTAATATTTATTCCATTTAATTCCTCTATCAATAAATAAATAAATCAATTTATTTATTTGATTCATATTCCTACCATTAATTGAATAAATTACCTTTATTTAATTAATTTCATTCTTCCAAACAATTAAATAGTTTTTAATTATTTAATTAAGTCAAATTGTTCCTCCACATTTAAATAAATCATGCAGATTTATTTAAATTCTCTCAAATCTCTAAAATAAAATATAATCAAATATTTTTATTTATTCTTCTATCTTGCACAAACAATTAAATAAATTTATTTATTTAATTTGCTTTCTTATGTTCTAAAATATCTTCCAAATCTTCTAAAGATAAATCTTCTTCTACATGCACACACAAAATTAAATAATTTATTATTTAATTTCTCTCAAATCATGCAAAAAAAAATCACAAGTTGAGTTAATTGATTTAAAACAATCTTGTTTTTATCAACAACTTTTAAATTAGAATAAATCATTCTAATTTGTGAAAGCAAATCTTATTTTTGTCATGAAAGTAGTTAACTCAAACAAAATAGCTTTTTGTGTGACACTTGTCTTCTTTCTATTTGCGCACATCCTCTTAAGCTTCTATACCGTTGATCTTCTTATTCTTTCTATAGCATTGATCTTCTCTCTCACAGCTCTATAAATACAACCATTTTCCTCCATTTCTATCATCCAAGCTTTAAGTAACCTTACTTTGCAGAATTAGTAGCGCGCCTTTGGCACCCCAATACCATCCATTGCTTGCAATCACTCTCATATTGTATTTGAAGCTCATCTTCATTACAAGAAATATCACAACCATTTCTCCATCGTCATCTTGAAGAACAAAGCAAAGAAGTGCTCTTCCTGAGGGCTCCTTTCATCATGCAAAGATCGATCGAGATTAGGCGAACAATGGAAGCCACAAGGTAACAAGGTTTGTGAGCTTTGTTATTTATTTTCAATCTTGTTATTTGCAATTTCTATTGAGTTTATTGGATTTCTTTGATGTCATTTATATTCATGCATTATTTCCATTAACAGAGATAACTCTTCCTTTTTCAGTATTTAAAATATCCCAAAATTGTACAATAACCACCTAATCCCAGATCTGACAACGGGTATCAACTAAAGTGGCAAAAAATTGGGTATGAATATCATAATTAAAATGTGGGTGAACAATCAGATCAATATGTGGGAAATGCACATGAAAATAACCCTTTTGTTGCCATTGGGAGACATCTAAAGGAAGTAAAAATGGAAGATACACAAGACAGATTCCTTCACCGAAGACTAAGAGATTTATTTCAGAATGTCAAACAGAATCACAAATTTTTTCTTTAATTACCTTCTCAAGGTAGAGTGTAGAATTTTTTATGTCAAGAAACTTAAAGTTACCCTTATCAACAACATGTTGTTTGGTTTTTGTCTTCAAAATTATGCGAGACTTCAAAGAGTGCAGAACTAGCATTCATTGAATGTTGACTAGCCATTATGTTAAAGGGTGAACTTACCAATTCTTGTTCGAGATATTCCCCACTACTTTGGTTGACTTACAGTTGTGCTTCTCACGACTCTCTTGGCCTTCAACACAGGTCTTACTATTGTGACTTCCACATGTATTACACATGCTACTAGCAAAATGTAGAGAACACCATCAAACATAAAAATGCATACAAAGAGACCATTTTTTAAGCAAAAGTTTTATTGCATAAAATATGTACTTGATTACAACACGTGCTAACCGATAACAATTAACACATATATACTTTCTGCACAATTTCTAATTGCTTAGATCACATAAGCACAAAGCAAGATCATAATCTTATGATTCCTATACTCTTGAAAATCTGAAGCCTTGAATTCAAATGCCTAAGGAAGAGGCAAATGTTAGTTTATATAGCAAGTGGACCTCAAAAGATAAAGAAGCTATATAAGAGAAAATAGAAACCTGACCATACAGACTTGAGCCTAGCAAGCATTATTGAAGTGGATAGTTGTTAAGCAGTCTAGTCCACAAGCATTAGCAATAGTGACGAAATACAATCACATTAGGAACACCGTAAGTGAGGAAGGCCTACTTTACACCCAAAAGTGGATATGGGGATCTTACTTTTTCTGACAGGGTAGCATGTTATTTTTGGATCATAATGTGGTCAACATCATGACACTGACAAACCCAAGTGTTAGTTATAATCAAAAAGAGTATTTTCTGGTAGAAGATTCATTGGTAATGGAATAAACATATTGTGTCAATCTTGACCCCTAGGGTTGAAAGTATAAGTAATCCTTAGCAATTCATCATGGTAAGCATAATCCATCTCTATTCTGTCTGCAAGGTAAGCTGGTATCAGAGTTGTCTTGAAATTTTGAATTATTACCTTTGAAAACTAGTTGAAACAAAGTGGATAAAATTCAACTCATGGGAGACCATATGGCCAAGGTGTTGTGAGATGATTAATTGATGTGGGAGCATCCAGTGGTGTAAGGGCAATCTTGCATCACCCAAAAAGAAGTTAATTCAAAATCATTGTGGTTGTTTTCATTTCTTTCCATAATTAGTGTTTCTGGTTCCACAATATCCAAAATAATGATGTAGGACTTTTAGTTTTTCTAAAACTGCTAAAAATAGCAGTATGCCTGTTTTGGAAAGTGTACCTGCTATTTTAGGAAAGTTTGCATTTGGGCACGGATTAAAGTAAAAACTTACAGAAAGTTACATAATGGAAATATAAGACCTTTGGTGAAGGAATCAAGCAAAGATCATTTGTGAGCTGAAAGATATTAAAGTTTTTGTTTTCTGAAAAACCCCTAAAAATTTCTGAAATGAGATATGAGGCACTAAAACATCCCATAATGTCCTAAAAAGTTGACAGAAATCCATTTACAAATTTATGGCATGATATTTCACATCGCGAGCTTTTCGGCGCTTAAAACGACTCGTCAATCGGACACCTGGATCAAAAGTTATGCTTCCCGAAAGTTGACCTACTTTTGGAGGGAGTTGCAAATTTTGAAACTTAGCTGGAGGCTGCCAAAAAGTGCTATTTATGACTATTTTGGGAACCCTGGGCAGGGGTAGAGTTAAGGGGGAAAATATGGAGTCAAGAATAGGCAGGAAAATAGAAACCCTAGCTGATTTGGGGTTCCATAAGGCAGAAGATTCCAGAGCCTAGTGAGGTGTAGCTGTAGTGTGTTGCAGCCTGTGGAGGATTGATTCCTTGGATTGTAATTGAGCTTCTGTAATGTAATGAGTTGCCCAGATCAATAAAGAAATATTCTATTTTCTATATTCTATTTTTTTTGTTGTGTGTTTTATGATTTACCCCCTTCATCATTAATGATGCCTTTAGACAATGCCCCATATAGATTACCATGAATATAGTTGAAAAATCCCTTCATATCTCTAGTGAGCATTGGATTAAAATTATTTTCATAATCCTCAAGCTCTATTTGTCTGAAAGTGATACTATTGATGAAACCAAACTTGATATTCTTTAAAACATTCATCTTGAGTTCTTTTGGCCAATGTGGAGCATAAAGAGAATTGATGCAAGGATCAAAACTGTACCTAGATGCTTGATAGTGCATGTAACCAGAGTATCTTCAAGGCCAAAATGATTGAGAAATTCTAATTCTTGGTAGGGCTCAATGAATCCTTCATCATAATGGTGGTTTATTAAAAGCATTAAATCGTTAAGCCATTTATTCAAGATATAGACTAATATGATAGGATCAAGAATCTTTGGTGGCAATTGCTTGATGATCAAAACAAAATTGTCTTCTAGTTTAAGAATTTCTTCGTAGTCTAGGTAATTATCCATTAATTCTATTACCATGAATGCACTTTCAACTAGACTTGATATTTCCCTTGTAAGATTGTCTGCTAATGGATTATTTTCTGCTTAAATCCATTCAATATCAAAATCATAACTCATGAAGTCAAGATACCATTTAACAATCCTTCCATGAGCTAGATCTTTGTCTGGTTTCTTCTTCATTAGGGACATCATTGGTTGGCTATCAGTTCTAACTATAAAATGCTCAGGCTTCAAAAAGATCTTGAATTTTTGAATTCCTTTCTTGATCGCTAAGATCTCCTTCTCATATATTGTGTTTCTCCTTTTAGTATTAGTAAATGTTCCTAATTTGTATCCACATATTTGTACTCCTTGCAAGAGAATTTCTTGTTTTAAAACAACACTCCAAACATTATTAGATGCATTAGTAAAAACAATCAATGGATAACTAGATTTAGGCATATGCAAAGTTGGAAGATGCTGGTATTTTTCTTTGATCCTTTTAACTATTCCTATTAACTCTTCAGTCCATTCCTTGGCTCCATCTTTCAATTGTTCCTAAATCTTTTTCCTATCCTTAGCCAAACCACTATAGAAAGGAGAGACAATATTTAAGCAACCCAAAAATATTTGAATTTGTTTTTTCCCTATAAGGATATTAGGGAATTCATTAATGTGTTTTAAAATGTGAGGTTGTGATGTAGGAGCAACCAGGTTCATTGGCAATCTTTTGTCACCAAAAATATATTTTATTTTCCAAGTTGGTTTTTGGTTTTTTTTTCTTGCAGTTTTATTTCTGGAGCAAATGCAAATTTATTTTGTCTAAGTAAGAGAATCATCATGTAGAAGAGCCTAATGGGTATCCCTAGTTCCAATTTGGTGAAATTTAGACAAAATTTGGCTAAGTTATAGCTAGTCAGAGATTTTGGCGGTTCCCGAACCTGCAAGTTTTTTGGTTTTGCCTTTTTCCAATTCATCAACAACCTTGTGGAGATGCTCCATTCATGTTTTATAAGAAAAATAAGGAATGGTTAGGGAATTCTTGGTTTTCCAAACTTGTTTGTGAGTTTGAAAATGGTCTGACTTGCCAATACATGTATTGGCGTACAAGGCTTTTGCTTTTGTCATCAGGGAAATTGGCATTTTACGAACTTGTGTGTAAATTTAGCTTTTCATTTATTTGTCGACTAGGCGGTAAGGACACAAAGGAGGGATAGTTTGTAGTTGGGATTTTTTGCCGATAATTTGAAGTTAAACTATTGACCCAATTCCAAGTTTTGGAAGGTTAAATTTTACTAATAGAAGTGGATCACTCAATCAGCAAACCTTCAGATTTTCTAACTAGTTAATGACTTACGACAGTTGTTGATTTTCCATCAGAGTTTGGGAAGGTTGAGTTATGCTGACAAAGGAAATTGAAGACTTTAGTGGTTTAGGAAAATTAATATTTTCTGATAATATGCTTCAACAAACTTCAAGTTCATAAGGAGGACTTTTTGTCGACGACCTCTATATCAGAGAAAGTTAGGGTTTCAAAACTTAAGGCAACGCTGATAAAGGATTCCTTGGTTCGAAGATATTGTAATTTTCTGCCAACTAAAGGCTTACTTTGGTTGATGGGTAGTTCTAAAATTATTATTTTGCTGATGACAAAGGGGTATGGTAAAGTTTAGAGAAGCAAACTTTTGTCAATAGGCTTTAATCACTATAGTTTAGAAAATCAAAATTAGCCGATAACATGGAAGTTTTGAAAAGTTTATTTTTCTTGATAGAAGTAATGTAATGATATAAGATTCCATGGTTCACAGAACGGGCATTTTGCCAATAATTCCTAGAGCCTAAATATATGTCTAAGTTGACGAATACACAATGGCAATTGAGATATGTTTACGAAGGGTCTGGTGATGGCAGTTCTTTCTATTCTGATAGTTATGAGCAGTTGTATAATGATTTGGGTGGTTGAATTATTTGAGATGATCTCCATACATGTAATTTCCTTGGTCTTGATTAGGGGTTCAAGGATAGTGATTGGGTTGGGAGTGATTGTGGTAGTTTGATTTCCTCACAGAACAGAGGAGGAATGATTGTAGATTGGGGGCAAATCTCTATATTCAATTGAAAACAATTTAGTGTTGTAAGCACATAGTCAATTGGGTGTTGCATTGTAAAGCTTAGTGCTAAATGTTGGAAGGCCAATGAATTTGTAAATGCTAATGTTTTTTGAAATTAATAAAATAATTTTAGATTTGTGAATGCATTTGTGCTTCCATTGAGTATTATGGTTGCATGACTAGGTAGTTTGATAAAACTCCCTGGTGCCGACTACACCAAGTGGTATCAGAGCAAGGATTTCTTACTAGGAGGAGATACATTGCAAAGAATCTAAAGTGTTGTCTTAGAGGGCTTTAGAGGGTATTTATAAGTGTGAAGTGGAGTCTCGTAGTTATTGAGGAATAAAGGAGATGTTGGAGTTGTGAGCAGAAGAGGATTCTATTTCCACAGTGCTTGTGGAGAGCAAGTAGTAGTGGTTGAACTTTGAGAAGATGGCCCTAAGAAGAAGAGTTCCCAGAATGGAGGAAATGTTAGAACAATTTTGTGTTTAAATGTGGAACAAGTTTAGAAATTTAGTTATTGGATTGCAAAGAAACCTAGATTGTGTGGAAGATCATGTTGATGATAAGGACAAAATTGTAGAGGATGAATGAGAAAGAGAAAATGAACAATCAATAGATGTTAGAGAAGAATAGTTCTTGAGAGTGCTTGCCAGAGTTGGAGGAGATAACAAAATAGAAATTTCTAATTTTTTTGGAACATTGAATCCTGATGAATATGAAAATATCCTCAGAGAGTTAGATTGGCACAAACAAAACTCAAAGGACATGCTACTTTATGGTGGAGGGATTTACAAAGAGAGAGTGGATAATGGAGATGCGAGAATAACCTGGTGGAATCAAATGGTTACTCGAATGAAAGAAAAATTTATTCCTAGAGATTATGAGTTGGAGATGTTCAGAAAACTTCAGAATTTGAAGTAGAAAGATATGAGCATAAAGGACTATAATGAAGAGTTTTATAAAATGGTAATTAGATCTGGGCATCATCAAATGGATAAGGAGAAAGTAGCTAGATATATCAATAGGTTGAGGTTTAATATGCAAGATGGGATGAGCATGCTAAAGATTTCTACACTAGAGGAGGTATATCAATATGCTTTGAAAGCAGAGGAAATGATATAAGACAATAGAGTAATGTAAGAGGAAGAGAAAAATGCTCTATTAGGAGAGGACAAGGAAGCAGTGGTAAAGGCAAGCAAGTTTAGGAAGAAGAAGTAAATTCCAAATAGAATAAGGAGTCAAGTCAAGGAGTGAGAGGAAGAGAATACTCTATAGGAGGACATGGTAGTAGTAACAAGGGATTCCTTGGGAAATGTTTTTAGTGTGGTGAGGTAGGACATAGAGCTTATGAATGTCCATAATTACATCAAGAGAAGAATAGGAAAATTGTGGCCAAAAATAACATGGTACAAGAAGATGAAGAGAGTGTGGCATTACCGAAAGTGGAAGACTTGAAGAAGGAGAGTCCTTATGTTCAAGAGAGTATTGATAACACCAGAAGTGAAAAAGGATGAAGCATCTCAGGGGACAAGAGTTTTAAGAATTATATGCAAGTATGGAGGTAAGTGTTGCAAAGTAATTGTAGATAGTGGTAGTACTAATAACCTAGTTCTAGGAAATGGTAGAAAATCTAGGTTTAAAAAAGATGAAACATCCTAGTTCGTATAAGGTTACTTGGTTGTAAAAGGAACATGAATTAGTGGTAAAGAAGCAATGCATGGTTATTTTTTAGATTGGGTCATATAAGGATGAAGTCTTGTTTAATGTTATGTCAATGAGTGCCTGTCATGTGTTGTTGGGTAGACCTTGGTAGTTTGATAAAGAAGCAATCTATGATGCTAAAAGGAATTTGTATACCATTGTGGAGGATGGGAAAAAGTATGTGTTGAGTTCAGTAAAAGAAAAGAGACCCCATGTGAAATAAAGTAGTTTGATAGTTTTTTGCAACTCTGACAAACATTTGCTTAAGGTGACAAGAAAATTAAGGAATGACTCAATGAAAGGTCCCATGAAGAGGACTGTGATTGAAGATAAAGGGATTGGTACTAATTTTGTGCGGCAACAACATAAAGCAGTGATCAACAAGATAAAGGTTGTGAGTGTTGAACAAAGGAGTGGTGGTTTGGAGAGGAAACAACACAAGTCACAGTTTGGACACTTGGAATTGTCTCAGGAGAGGTGTAGCCTAGGAAGTATAGGTGGAAGTGAAGTGTTTTAGCAATTGATGGAAATGTGAGGTTAGATAGACAAAGAGGAAGTTTGGATGAAGAACAAGCATGAGATCACCATCCCAAGCATTTTCAAATATTCAGAGTTTTCCAACTCATTGAATATTTCACTTACCTGATGTGTCTGATGCAGTAGCATCCAGGTTCACTGGCAATCCTATGTCACCAACAATATATTTTATTTTCTAAGTTGGTTTTTGGCTTTATTTTCTTGCATTATTGTTTTGGAGCAAATGCATATTTATTTTGGCCAAGTAAGAGCATCATCATGTAGAAGAGCCTAATGGTTATCCCCAGTTCCAATTTGGTGAAATTTAGACAAAATTTGGCTAAGTTATAGCTAGTCAAAGATTTTGACAGTTCCTGAACTTACAATTTTGCCAGTTCTACCTTTTTCCAATTTACTGATAGCCTTGTGGAGATGCTCCATTGGTGTTTTATAAGAAAAATAAGGCATGGTCAGGGAATTCTCAATTTTCTAAACTTGTTTGTGAGTTTGAAAATGGTTTGACTTGCCGATACATGTATTGACATACAAGCCTTTTTCTTTTATCATTAGGGAAATTGGCATTTTACAAAATTGTGTGTAAGTTTGGCTTTTCATTTATTCACCAACTAGGTGGTAAGGACACAAAGGAGGGATAGTTCGCAGTTGGGAGTTTTTGCCGATAAGCTGAAGTCAAACTATTGACCAAATTCTAAGTTTTGAAAGGCTAACTTTTGCCGATAGAAGTGGATCACTCAATTGGTAAACCTTTAGATTTTCTAACTAGTTCATGACTTATGAAAGTTGTCAATTTGCTGCTAGAGTTTAGGAAGGTTGAGTTATGTCAACAAAGGAAATTGAAGACTTTACTAGTTCAGGAAAATTAAGCTTTGCCAATAATATGCTTCGATAAACTTCAAGTTCATAAGGACTTTTTTTCGACAATCTCTATATTAGAGAAATTTAGGGTTTCAAAACTTAAGGCAAAGCCAATAAAGGATTCCTTGGTTCGAAGATATTATAATTTGCCAATAGCTAAAGGCTTACTCTAGCCAGCTGGTAGTTTGTAAAATTATTATTTTACCGATGATGAAAGGGTATGGTAAAGTTTAGAGAAGCAGACTTTTTTTGATAGGAATTAATCACTAAAGTTTAGAAAATTGAACATTAGTTGATAACATGGAAGTTTTGAAAAGTTTGTTTTTCTTGATAGAAGAAATGTAATGATATAAGATTCCATGGTTCACGGAATGGGCATTTTAATGATAATGCCTAGAGCCTGAATATATGTCTAAGCTGACGAATACACAATGGTAATTGAGATATGTTTATGAAGGGTCTGGTGATGGTGGTTCTTTTTATTCTAATAGTTACGAGTAGTTGCATAACGATTTGGGTGGTTGAACTATTTGAGTTGAGTTCCATAAATGTAATTTATTGGTCATGATTGGGGGTTCAAGGATAGTGATTGGGTTGGGAGTGATTGCAGTAGTTTGATTTCCTCATAGAATAAATGAGGAGTGATTGTAGATTGGGGGCAAATCATTGTATTCATTGGAAAACAATTTAGTGTTGTGAGCACATAATCGATTGGGTGTTGCATTGTAAACCTTAGCGCTAAATATTGGAAAGCCAATGAATTTGTAAATGCTTATGTTTTTTAAATTAATAAAATAATTTTAGATTTGTGAATGCATGTGTGGTTCCGTTGAGTATTCTGGTTGCATGACTGGGTAGTTTGATAAAACCCCTTAGTCCTAACTGCACTAGGTTGCAACTTAACTTTCCCTTCTAACAAAACTAAACCAAGAAAATCAATTTCTTCTTAAACAATGACCATATTTTTGGTAGACAGACAAATACCATGTTCTTTAATAGCATTATATAGGAACTATAAATGTTCTAAATGCTCTGAATGATCCCTAGAGAAAACAATGATATCATCTATATATACAACACAAAATCTTTGAGTGCTCTTACAGCCTTGTCCATTCTTCTTTTAAAATAAGCTAGTGTAGTTTTTAACCCAAAAGGCATGACATTCCATTCATATAGTCCTTGTGGAATAGAGAAATTAGTTTTATACCTATCACCTTATCTAACCTTGACTTGCCAAAATCTAGACTTACAATCACACTTTGAGAAAATTGTTTTGGATGCTGCTCTCATAATTAAATTAGTGCTAAATGGAATTAGGTAATTAAATGGAATAATTATATCATTTAGAGGTTTATAATTGATGCAAAATCTTTTCTTACCTCTTTGTCTTTCTACTCGCTTATTTACTAAAAAGGCAGGACAACTAAATTGTCTTTTACTTTCTCTAATGAAGTGGCCTTTTAGGAGTTCTTTCAAATGTTCACCCATCTCTCTGGTTTCTCTAGGAGTCATCAGATAAGAAGACTCAAAAGGGATTACTGATGCAGGAGAATCTGAGGTTGCAGAAGCAATCTTGCATTAACCAAAAATATTTGCATTCTTTCTTTTCTTTCACTTTTAGTTTAGTTCAGTTAGCTGCAGTTTTAACATTTTGTACTGTATTTTGTTGCATCTTCATTTCAGATCTTGTAGAGTAGGACTTAGCATCTAGATATCATCATCTACACCATATCCAAATTTCAGGTCATTTTGACTTGTCTGCTAAAAGTTATCGCTATCAGAAGATCACTAGCTTTCACAGAGTAGAGCATTCAGATAGCCAGTTGAAGAAGAAGGTTTGCAGAGCACTTCTGTGACTTGTAGAGCCTAATGACACATCATACACAACACATAAGGATCAGATAGATCTTCCTTGAGGTCGACACCTTGACTCATGCATTTGCAGAGCATTACCATATGTTTAGGCTTAACCTATAGGTTTCTACATGTTACATTACTTCATTAGAGTTTGTAACCTTTCTTAGCTGATGCAGAGGATTTCCAAAGCTTGCAGATGATATATAGATCTCTTAGAGTAGTAGGATGTCAATCTGGATAGAGTTAGATAGATAGATAGTTCTTAGTTCATGATCATCAGTTATTTTGTGCTCCAAAGCAATATCTATTGTAATTAGAATCAAGCCTATGAGCCCTTATGATTGTAGCCTGCATGTGGCCAACATGTAAGCATTCTAAATATATGATATATTGAGCATTTGAATCTTTCATTACATTCTATATTTGTGTTGTTTCTGTTGTGTTTACTCTAGCTACATAGTTTGGATAGTTCATTATGTGAACCCTCTGACTATGACTGCACCAAGTGGTATTAGAGGGAGGTTTTGAATCCTTTGGGAGAAAAGTTTTGAAGTGAAGGCATTCTAGAAGATCTTATCATGAACTAATCATCAACCTAAGGTAGTCTACTTGTGTTTGTCAATAGATCGCTGAGTGTGAGGCAGTTGCTACCTTATAGTCAAATCGTTGAATTGAGGCAGTTGCTACCTTGTAGTCAAATCATTGAATTGAGGCAGTTGTATTAGATCCTAAGAAGAGATACCACCAAGGAGGATACCTATTGTAGGCACTATGGCTAGAAGAATGGATGAAATGATGAAGATTATGAAAACAATGAAAGTTAGACTAGATGCTGTAGAAGAAGATAGAAGAAGAGGACTAACACCTAGACATGATGTTGAAAGTGATGATTATGAATTTCATTTCGCTGATCAAAATGAAGAAACCCTAGAAGCAGAAGAAGATTCAAATAAAGTGAAGATGTTGAGAGCTATTTCAAAGATTGGAAAAATACCTAGAGTGGAAGTACTGAACTACACTAGAAATTTGAATTCAGAGGAATTGATTGATTGGATAAATGATTTGGAGGAATACTATGAATTTGAAGAAATTGAAGATTCAAAGAAAGATTTGTGAAGACTAAGTTGAAAGGACATGTTTCTATTTGGTTGAAAGAAGTTTAGTTGGGTAGAAATAGAAGAGGAAAAGAAAAGATCATAAAATGGGATAGAATGGTGACAAAGTTGAAGAATCAATTTATACCTACTGACTATGAATTGAAACTGTTGAAGAGATTGCAAAACCTAAAAAAAAAAGAAGAAATTTGTGGAGTGTACTAAAGAATTTCATAAGATGATCATAAGGACTGGACATAGTGAAACAAGCAAGGAGAAAGTGGCAAGATACATCAATGGACTGAGATTGAACATTCAAGAAGAACTGAGTCTAGTAAGGATGACAACAATAGAAGAAGCATATCAGTTTGCCCTAAAAGTTGAAGATAAGTTGAACAAGAAGCATGAGCAGAGACAAATAGGTAGAGGAGCTAAAATTTGAAGAGGTAGAACATATTCCAGAGGAGACAGATCTTATGCAGACTAGAACAAATAATATAGTCCATTCAAGAAGGAAGATAGAGATAGCAATTCATACCAGAGAGATGATAGAAATTTCTACCACATAGGACATAATAATTCTTATCACAGTGAAGGGTATATGAGAGATGAAAGAGGGTTTGATAAGAGATAATTCAGAGGAACTTTTTTTAAGTGTGGAGGTGAAGGACACAAAGCATTTGAATGTCATCAGGGAAGTACAAGTAAGAAGAGGGAAAATAGTGCAAGAACAACTTATGTGGAGGAAGGACCTGTTGAATCACCTAATTTAGTTAGAAAACTAGAGAAAAGAGAATCATTGGTCATGAGGAGAGCACTATTTCAAGTAGAGACAACTGAGGAAACACCGCAGAGGAAAAGTTTATTCTGGACCAGATGCAAATCAAGAGGTAAATGTTGCAAGGTTATCATTAATAGTAGTAGTACTAATAATTTGGTTTCAGAAGAGATGGTGACTAAGCTGAACCTGGAGAGATTGAAACACCCTAAGACCTACAAGATAGCATGGATTCAAGATGAATACAAGGTACTAGTGAGTGAACAATGTTTGGTGAATTTTCATAGATGATCTTATCATGATGAAGTCTTGTGTGATATTATGTCAATGGATGTATGTCATATATTATTGGGTAGAGCATGGAAGTATGATAGAAAATCTATACATGATGGGAGAAAGAATACTTACACTATAGTATCTAATGGGAAGAAAAGTACCTTGATACCTTTGGAAGATTCAAGCCTAAGAGTGAAGTATGTGGGAATGCTAGAATCTATTTGGTTGATGGAAGAAAATTTCTAGATGGTTTGAGACATGAGAACATATGTTTTTCTTTGATTCCTAAAAAACATGGAACCCTAAGTTTAGAAACTAAAGAATCACAGCCAGAGGGGATACCGAATTGTTGACAGAGTATGAAGATAACATATCAGATAATGTACCTAAAGGATTGCCACCAATTTGGAGTATTAGTTATCATATGGACCTTATACCTAGAGCTAGTTTGCCTAACAAAGTAACACATCAGATGACACTAGTAGAGAATGCAGAGCTAAATAGACAAATATCAGAATTGTTGAGGAAAGGATTGATTAGAGAAAGGTTGAGCCCATGTGCAGTACCTACAATATTAGCACCAAAGAAAGTTGGAGAATGGAGGATGCGTACAGACTCTAGAGCAATCAATAAGATCATAGTTAAGTATAGATTTCCATTTCCTAGGATGGATGACATTATGGACTATTTGAGTGGAGCAAAGTATTTCAAAAAGATAGACTTGAAGAGTGGATACCATCATATTAGAATCAAAGAAGGAGATGAATGGAAGACTGCATTTAAGACAAATGAAGGATTGTATGAGTGGTTAGTGATGCCTTTTGGATTGACTAATGCACCAAGTACTTTCACGAGATTGATGAATGCAGTTTTGAAGAAATTCTTGGGTAAGTTTGTTATTGTGTACTTTGATGATATTGGGATTTTTATTAAGACAAAGGAAGAACATTTGTGGCACCTTAGACAAGTATTGCAAAGATTGAGAGAAGAGAATTTGTTGATAAAAATCAAGAAGTGTAGTTTCATGAAAGAAGAGTTGGTATATTTGGAATTTGTGATTTTTGTAGAAGGATTGAAGATGGACCCTGAGAAAGTTAGAGCAATTGTATAATGGCCAACACCT
This sequence comes from Cunninghamia lanceolata, assembly GCA_027924645.1. Classification (NCBI taxonomy): domain Eukaryota; kingdom Viridiplantae; phylum Streptophyta; class Pinopsida; order Cupressales; family Cupressaceae; genus Cunninghamia; species Cunninghamia lanceolata. Next base: position 8,148,746 of record BSBN01001435.1, read on the forward strand.
AAGAGCATTGGAGAAGTTAGATCATTTCATGGATTAGCTAGTTTCTATTGGAAGTTCATTAGAAATTTTAGTTTAGTATGCACACCGATGATAGAGACAAGGAGAGGTGACAGAAAGGAATTTAAGTGGACATCAGGAGCAAATAAAAGTTTTAAATTATTGAAATAGAAAGTGACAAAGCAGCTAGTGTTAGCATTACCATATTTCAACAAGGTATTTCAAGTGGAATGTGATGTAAGTGGAAATGCAATAGGAGCAGTGTTAAGTCAATAAGGTAGACTAGTAGCATATTTTAGTGAGAAGTTGAATGATGCAAGGAAAAAAATTCAGTTTATGATCAGGAGTTTTATGCCATAATTCAATCCTTGAAGAAGTGGAGAAATTATTTATTGCCTAAGGAATTTGAGTTGTATACAGATCATCAGGCTTTACAATATTTGAACAGTCAAGGAAAGTTGAATCAGAGAAATATGAGATGGGTATAGTTCATGTAGAGTTATACCTTTGTATTGAAGCATAGAAGTGGGAAGTCAAACAAAGTTGCAGATGCATTGAGTAGAAGAAGGAATTTACTGACAGATATGAGAGTTACAGTATTAGGTTTTGAAGAACTGAAGCACATGTATCAAGAAGACCTTGATTTTGTAGAACCATGGAAAGCATGTAAGGAACCTGTTGTGGAAAATAGAAGTAAGTGGTTAGATTATTTCATTTAGGAGGATATGTTGTTCAAAGGAAATCAACTGTGTAGACCTAGGAGTTCAATGACAGACAATTTGATCAAGGAGAAACATAATGGTGGATTGGCAGGACATTTTGGAATTGATAAGACAGTGGCTTTGGTAAGTGAACATTACTTTTAGCCTCAGATATATAAGGATGTAAGGAAGTTTGTGTAGAGTTGTATAGTATGTCAAGTTGCAAAAGGGAGTAGTCAGAATACTGGGTTGTACAAATCTTTGATAGTACTGGAGAGACCTTGGGAAGACATAAGCATGGATTTCATGCTAGGATTACCAAGAACACATAGAGGACATGATTCTATATTTGTAGTGGTGGATAAATTTCAAAGATGGCACACTTCATACCTTGTAAGAAGACAAATGATGCAGTGCATGTTACTAACCTATTTTTTAAAGAGATTATGAGATTACATGGATTACCGAAGAGCATAATTTCATATAGGGATACAAAATTCATTGGATACTTTTGGAGGATATTGTGGAAGAAGATGAAGATAGACCTAAAGCATAGTTTAGCATTTCATCCACAGACCAATGGATAGATAGAAGTGGTAAATAGGAGTTTGGGTAACTTGTTGAGATGTTTGGTAGGAGATAAGGCAGGAAATTGGGATCTAATTCTACTGCAAGTAGAGTTTGCATACAATAAGTTGGTGAATAGGAGTACAAGGAAGACACCATTTGAGATTGTAACTGGAATAAAACCTAGAGGAGTTGTAGAGTTGAGATACACCAGTATGGAAAATAAGAGAAGTGTAGAGGCAGAAGAATTTGTAGGATATAGGAAGACATTGCATAATTAGGTTATGAAGCATTTGAAGGAGATGAATGGTAAGTATAAGGAGCAAGCATATGAGAAAAGGAGACATAAATAATTTTTTGTTGGAGATGAAGTAATAGTACATATGAGAAAAGAGACATTTCCAGTAGGGATATATAACAAGTTGAGAATGAATAAGTTTGGACCATGTAAGATACTCAGGAAATATGATTTAGGAAATGCATATGAAGTAGAGCTACTAGAGACATTGGGTATATCACCTATATTCAACATTGCAGACCTATATCAGTATCATGAAGGAGAATCAAGTGACATCATTGAAGACCATTTGAAGAATTAGTTACCACAGTAACAACTAGATCAGATAGAAGACATCTTGGACAATAGAGTTGGATGTAGTACCAGAGGCAAATGATATAAAGAATATTTGGTAAAGTGGAAAGATAGACTGAAAGAATATTCATCTTGGATTTCTCGGGCTGAGGTAGACCACCTTGGTTTTCCTCTAGCCCCAACAAAGTGAGGGACTCACTTTTTCAACAACCCTAGGTGTCTGATGCAGGAGCATCCCAGGTTGCAAAAGTAATCTTGCATCAACCAAAAACATTTGCATTCTTTCTTTTCTTTCTTTTCTTTCATTTTCAGTTTAGTTTAATTAGTTACAATTTCAACATTTTGTACCACATTTTTCTACATCTTCATTTCAGATCTTATGGAGTAGGAATTAGCATCTAGATATCATCATCTACATCATATCCAAATTTTAGGTCATTTGGACTTGTTTGCTAAAAGTTATTGCTATCAAAAGATCACCAGCTTTCATAGAGCAGAGCATTCAGACAGTTAGTTGAAGGAGAAGGTTTGTGGAGCACTTCCATGACTTGCAGAGTTTAATGACACATCATATACAACACATAAGGATTAGATAGACCTTCCTTGAGGTCCACACCTTGACTCAAGCATTTGCAAAGCATTACCAAATGTTTAGGCCCGACCCATTGGTTTCTACATGTTACATTCCTTTATTCAAGTTTGTAACCTTTATTGGCTAACATGGAGGATTTTTAGAGCTTGCAGATGATATATATAGATCTCTTAGAGTAGTAGGAAGTAATTCTAGATAGTTTTAGATAGTTAGATAGTTCTTAGTTCATGATCATTAGATGTTTTGTGCTTTAAAGAAATATCTATTGTAACTAGAATCAAGCCTGTGAGCCCTTATGATTGTAGCCTACATGTGGCTAGCATGTAAGCATTCTGAATATATGATATATTAAGCATTTGAATCTTCCATTGCATTCTATATTTGTGTTGTTTCCGTTGCACATTTACTTTAGTGACACAATTTGGATAGTTCATTTTGTGAACCCTTCGACCGTGGCTGCACCAATTACTGACTGACATTCTAGTTTTATTTTACACTCCTCATGCTCTTTAGACTAAAATTGTAGAGGATTCAAGATGCAATAGTCTTGCTCAAATATAGCCTTTATTGGTTCAAGCAATAATGGTGGTTTTTGTACCTAGATATTGACTCTTTCTTTATGAATGAATTTTGCAGTTTTCCTATCAAAGTTAAAGTTTACCACCTTTAGAGAAGGAATCTTAATCTGACCATCTTCATGCCTGAGTGAAACTTCATGAGTTTTTAAGATAAAAGGATCATATTTAGTTAGGAATGAATAACCTAACAAGACATCACCTTCTAAATAATTATACTCAATGAAGTCAGTGACAAACTTCTTACCCTGTATTTCTATTGTCACATCTTGTGCATACCTTCCCATATGAATCTATTCTCTATTGATAGCATAAACTTTTGGAAGATCTAGTTAAAGCTTCTAGAACTCTAGAGGGATAACATTTGTTTTGGCAAAACTTTTGGAAGAACCTGAATCTAAAAATGCATCCATAGGGATCTGCTTATAACCAAGAAAATAGAGATTAATACAAACATATGTAAATTTGCTAGCAAGGTAGAGAGCATTTGTAGGCTTGTGTAGGTTAGGGTCTAAACTACTGCTTGTAGAATCATCAGCTTTGAACAAAACTATGTGAATTTTCCTCACTATAGAATGGAGTTCCTTAATCTCTTTTTTCTGTTGGTAGACTACCTGAGTGAGATTGGTAATTTCTTCAGTCAATTAATCTAATTTAGAGAAAATTACATCAAGTTGAGAGGGTACAATTTTGTGGGATGTCAATTTCTTGAAAGAAGAAGGTGGAGAGAAAGGATGGGAAGAAGATGGTTTTTTCTTCCATTTGGGATGTTTTTTAGCCATGGGAAGATTAAGGTTTGGAACCTATGAGTTGTTTTTGCAATGAATCACATTCTACTTCCCAAGCCTTGATGTCCTTGATTTGTTGTTTGATAACAGTTCACTATTCCTCTTTTGTCCCAGCCATTCTATAGGGATCTTTAGCTTTTGCCATATCAATCTTGAAATTGAGATCCTTAATGGCTTGTTGAATTACTTTCCTTACTAGAGAAGAAGATTTATTAGAATTGGTTGAACTGGAAGCACTTGAGTCACTTTCTTCTCCTGAAAGAGTATCATACATTTCTTCACAAATCCTTTTAGATTTGTCCTTTCCCATAGAAAATTCTATAAGAAATTCAACTAACTCAAAAACATATCAAAGGAAAACTGAGCAAAAGCATCAGAAGTATCTACAATCTCTCAATTATTATGTAAATCTTGTTCTTGAAATACAACATACACTTTTGTTACAAGATTTAACTTTCTTGGGCAATTAGTAGCATAATGAGGACCTTTACATATAAAACATTTCACTGGTCATTTTCCTAGACTCTAATTTTTCTTGAACAAATATTTGGGAGGCATTTTATTTCTTAAAGAATTCTTATTTATAGCAGCAAAGCAATATCTCTTTTTATAACCACACTTCTTATTCCCAAAAGACCTTTCCATATTGTCATCATCATAAGTGTGTCTTTTGCACTTATGGCATGTACAATATTTTCCACAAGATTTCTTGCAGAACTTTATTACCTGCTAAAAATCTCTAAGTTGGTTAATGGTTGGAAAACTACAGTATTCTTTCAAATTGTAGGAGGAATTAAATTGTTCTCTGTTAGCATTTAGAGCCTTTAATAAACATGGCTTGTCCATCTTATACGTGACTAAGGTTTTCAACTCTAAAAATGTACATTTTTCAACCTTGGTCTTCTTCCTATCAATTAAATAATCTTCTACCCATTCTCCCAATCCACATGGTAGTGAATTAAGGTAGTATTTCTTTGTTGTGGGATCATGAAGTTTATGAGCTGCAATCGTATATTTTTCAAAAGTAAGGATGTACTGGTGTAGCTTGCCCAAATTCTTGAGTTTTAAAGAATACAAAATCTTTTCAAATTCAAGAATGTCATTTCTTCTATCTCCACTAAATAGCCCAATGAGAAAAAGTTTTAACTCAGAAAAACCCTCAGTAGATATATCATTTTTACCCCTGTCGATCTCTTTCACAAATCTTTCTCCTGTTACTGGATCCTAGGTAATCACACCATTGTCTGGTAGTCCATTCCACCAATCTCTAAGTTCACCAGACATTAATCTAACAACATATTAAACTTTATTACAATCAAACCATTCTGAACTTCTAGTATGATAGAATTTTTCTAATGTATCACACCAGGTACATATTGCATCACATGGATCTACAACTTTATCTATATTAAGAATATTACTTGATGTGGCATAGGCTCTCAGCTACTCTGATCTAGAATTTTCTAAGATTACTTCTCTCATCTCTGTATCAAAGTTACTACCTACTGATTCATGACTAGCCATGAAGGTCTCCCAATTTTTAACATCATTTATTTCATCAAACACAAATTCTTCTATAGCCATTTCTAGTTCTACTTCTTCTAAGTCCTAAGATGATTCTATTTCTAAAACTACCTCTTCATCATAAATAGAGTTATTTAAATGTGCTGCAATAGGCTCTTCCATGTAAATTGGTTGGTTGTCTTTATCTTCAATGTCTAATTCTTGCAACCAATCTCTAACTTGTTCTGTGTGCTCCATAGCATATTCTTTATGTTTGGGAAACACCAATTTTGTAGGTCTTGGAGCAATTTTAGTTTTAGAGAGTTCTAATTATTGTTATTCTTTAGGTTCCTCAGCAAATAGAAAACCTTTTCTTCTTTGAATCTTAACCTTAGAAGGTTTTTGTAAAAGTTCATAGAAATGAGATTCAGCTTCCTCAACTTCTTCTTTAGAACTATCTCTGCCCTTCTAAGAGACTCTGATCTTTTTTGTATATCTTTGAATATTTTCTAAATTTCTAGCTACATTTTCTAATAAAACTTTGTTTTCTTGGGACTTAGTGTTTCTCCTACTATTTGATGTTGTCAAATCATTGGTCAATTCGGTGACATAAGTATCTATTCTTTGGGTATTTGTTTGAATATTTGTCACCTAAGTTTGGACATTTCTCATTTGATAAGAAATACTTGAGGTGCCATTTAAAAGAGAAGTGGCTTTCTGATCTAATCTTTGTACAACTGATTCTATCTTATTTACATTATTTCTATTCTTATCAATTTTCCATTAGCAACACTGGATTTATGTACATACTGCTTTACATCCAATGCTATGTCATCTATATTGTCCTGAGTGGACATCATCCATTGTGCTTGCCAATTTATTTAAGCTTTAGAATTCTTTTGTTTTTCTCTTACTATAATATGCAATCTCGATTCATACTTTCCCCAAAGTCTTTTCTCTAGATCTACAATCATAAATTTTTTGGGAGTAGGCCATCTTATTGGTTCATAACTAGTGACTTCTTGAGCACTAGTCTCATCTAATTGAATTTAATATTTTTATCTTTTTTTCTAACCCATATCTAGGTAAAAAATCTCTCATCATGCAAGATGTCTCGTTCATCTTGAAAATTTTGATTCCCTTTTGTTTTTTCTCTTCTTCTTCCTTTGGGGTTAAATGGAGTCTAGAACTGACTTGTCTGACTAATTTATCCATTAAGACTGAATCATTGCTTAAGTTAGAAGTGGATGCAAAGGAAGATCTAGAAGGATAGGGGTTAACAAACATATGTGGTATCAATACAGGATAGCTAGAAGATGTAGAACATTCTTCAGGATTATAGTCCACATAAGGCTTATAGTTTGAGTTGGGGAAAGCATAAGTCAAGGAAAGGCTTCTTCTTGATGGTTGTATTCAAGCATCATTTCATCTATTACTGGCTATTCCATTATGGTTTGGTCAGAGACAAACTAGAGAGTTACATTTGCAACTCGCCTATTTTGAAATAGAGGTCTATTGGAGAACCTATTTCTATGCACATGAAGGTCTCTAAACTGGGGTCTTTGTTAATTTAACAATTATTCAATGATGGGAAAACCTATATCAAACCCAATATGGTCTATGTCTCTACCAAAACCTAACAGATTAGGGGATCCTTGTGGGAAACTCAACCCTATATGCATACACATACATACATACATATGGATATGTATATATACATATATACACATACATATATAGACATGTGCATACACACACACATATATATACACACACATATATGTATGTATATATGCATACACATATGTATGTGTATATACAAATATATGTATATGTATGTATGTATATATACACATACATTCATATACATATATGCATATATATACATACATATATATACATACATATACATATATACATAGATATATATGCATACACACACATACATACATATATATGTATGCATATCTATACATATATGTATGTGTATATATACATATATGTATGTCTATGTATGTATATATGTATGTGTATATATACATATATGTATGTATATATATATATATATGTATATGTATATGTATGTATGTATATATGTATATGTGTATATATATGTATATGTGTATGTGGGAAAAGATACCAAAGGCAACACATTATTCATTAACCTACAAACACAACAACCTCTAATGGTAGCATAAATAGAACTCGACATTAGAGATACTCCTTTAATTTGAATGAACAAACAAAAGGCAATAGAAATGAATTTATCAAGAAAGAGATAGAGTAAACATAAGATTAACTGAGATAACTCCATCTCCTTTTTCAACATTTAAAATACCATGGAATTGTGCAATAACCACCTGATCCTAGATCTAACAATGAGTATCAACTAAAGTGGCAAAAAATTGGACACCAATATCATAATTAAAATGTGGGTGAACAATCAGATCAATATGTGGGAAATGCACATGAAAATAACCCTTTTGTTGCCATTGTCTCTTTGTATGCAATTTATGTTTGATAGTGTTCTCTACATTCTGTAGTACCTGTGGAAGTCACAATAGTAAGACCCATATTTAAGGGCAAGGGATCCATAAGAAGGACAACTGTAAGTTGATGAAACTAGTGGGGAATATCATGAAAAAGAATCAGTAAGTTCACCCTTTAACATAATGGCTAGTCAACTTTCAATAAATGCTAGTTCTGTACTCTCTAAAGTCTTGTATAATTATTTTGAAGACAAAACCAAACAACATGTTGATGATAAGGGTAACTCTATCCTAAGAAGGTGTAATGCCCACTCAGGAAATTAACAATTTAATTAATGAAAATAAATTAAAATAATGGAAGAAATACTACCAAAGGAGAAAATTCACTTAGTACAAACTTAATAAAATTCAAATCAAACATAAGTTTAGTAATCTTCTTCTCAATACAAACACTTTGTATAATGTTAGACACATTTACAATAATTTCCAAATATTCATTTCTTCACAAGGTGGGAAGTTCTTCTTAAGCTCCATAATCTTACTCGGTCAATAGACCTGTAACTGCAAAACTACATGCAGACATTAGTTCCACAAAATCCATCAATAAACATATCAAACAACAATTTACTAGCCTAAGGCCCTAAGGGGCTGACCTAATGTCTTAGGGGCTCATATTGGCCTTGCCTACATATGCACAGTGCAAAGACTTCGCAGTTCGGAGAGACTAGACTTGCAACCATAAGGTTGACTTATATACTTTAACTCATAAGGGATTCATCAAAATATTTTTAAAGTCAATAAATTAATATACACATCCTTGATATTTTCAAATTTAAATACATCATATGATTACCATATCAATCAATATTTAAAGAGTGAATGCAACAAATTAAATTTGTAAATAATTCAATCCCTATAATCCACATTAATAATTTATACCAATAATCAATAATAGTTATATATTTATCGACAAGAAGAGACCATAGTATATATGAGTTCTAAGAAAGGAAAAATAAGTAGATTAGTACAATCTACAACAAATTTGTACAAGAATATAAAACTTTGGTCGTATTAAGATCATAGTCTCGACTTCAAATCATATTTAATAAAATCAATGGAAAAATAACTATTAAAGCATTGCTTCCTCATAGACAGATTCTATTCTAGATGTCGACTTAAGCAATAATTATACTTTCATTCAATTGTTAAAATGGCATTCATATAAAAAGACCTATAGTGTTGAAAATTGAGGGGACAATAATTGTGAAAAAAAACTTCTAAATATGATCAATTCAATATATTCTTGTTAAAGATAAAACTATATCTCTATCTTAATAGAATAAAATGTCCATCTTTTCCAAAAATAACAACATAATTTATAAATCCTTACATTGATAAACTCATAATACTAAACTCCCAATCAAGAGTCTAAGAACAGTACTGGGTAAGTGCAAGAAGATGGGGGGCCAAAAAGTGGCCAAATTAATTTAAAAAAAAAAAGGTCAAAACGCGAGCGCGTTATAACGCGCTCACGTTATGGCTTGGTAATGACGAGCCTTAGGCTCGTCAAAACCAAGCCATAACACAATCATGTTATAACGCGAGCGCGTTATAACGCGCTCACGTTCTTCTTTTCTTTGCATTTTTCCTTCTCCACAAAAGTTTGTGCTATTTTTCATGTTTTAAATAACGCGAGCGCGTTATGTTAAACATAAATTTTTTTATGTTTAAGGCTATTAATCATGTATGTATGTATGCCTATATGTATGTATGTATGTATGTATGCCTATATGTATCTATGTATCTATGTATGCCTATATGTATGTATGTATCTATGTATGCCTATATGTATGTATGTATAGTGTCGAGGGTAGAGGAGGGTAGAGATGGGAGTGAGCCAGATAGGGGAGGAGAGGGGTGGATAAGGATTGAGTGATTAAGGTTTAAGGTTAAGGGTTGAGCATTTAAGGATAGGATTTAGAGTTCAGGCATAAGGGATTAGAGTTTAGGACCTTGAGGGATTAGGGTTTAGGGTTGAGGCTTTAGGGATAGCGTTTAGGGTTAAGGGTCGAGGGATTAGGGTTAAGGTAGAGTGTTGAGGGTAGAGGGATTAGGGATAGGGTTTAGGGTTGAAAGTTTAGGGTTGAGGGATTAGGGTTTAAGGTATAGTTTAGTAGTTCTTGTGGATAGAGCCAGTAAACAATGGGAGGTTATTTGCCTATTTCATAACAATATACCTCCCCCTTAAACCCTGAACCCTAATCCCTCAACCCTCAACCCTAATCCATCATCCCTCAACTCTAATCCCTCATCCCTAAACCTTAAATGTTATCCCTATTCCTAAACCCTCAACAGACTCGATACTATACCTTAAACCCTAATCCCTTATCCCTAAACCCTCCAACCCTATCCCTAAACCCTTGACCCTCGAACCTCAACCCTCAACCCTCGACATCAAACCCTAATCCCTCAACCCTTAACTCTGATCCCTCAACTCTCAACCCTAACCCTAAACCCTAAACACTAAACCCTCAACCCTCAACGTCAAATCCTAATCCCTCAACCCTTCACTCTAATCCCTCAACCCTAAACCCTATCCCTAAACCCTCAACACTATACCTTAAACCCTAATCCCTCAACCCTAACCCTAAACGTTGTCCCTAAACCCTAATCCGTCAACCCTCAACCCTAATCCATCATCCGTTATCCCTTAACTCTAATCCCTCATCCCTAAACCCTAAATGCTATCCCTATTCCTAGACCCTCAACAGGCTCGATACTATACCTTAAACCCTAATCCCTCTACCCTTGACACTCTTATTTAACCCTAATCCATTGACCATTAACCCTATCCCTCAACCTCAACCCTCAACTCTCAACATTAAACCCTAATTCATCAACCCTAAACCCTAATCCCTCAAACCTAAACCCTATCCCTAAACCATCAACCCTCAACACTATACCTTAAACCCTAATCCCTATCCCTCAACCCTTAACCCTTAAAACTTAAACCCTATCCCTACACCCTCAACATTTGACACTATATCTTAAGCCTTAAATCCTCATCCTTAAAGCCTCAACCCTTAATCCTTAAACCTTCAACCCTAAACCCTATCCCTAATCCCTCTACCCTTGACACTCTAACCCTAACCTTGACATTAAATGCTAATCTGTCAACCCTAAACTCTAATCCTAAACCCTCAACCCTCAAAACTATACCTTAAACCCTAATCCCTCAACCCTCAACCCTAAACCTTATCCCTAAACCCTAATCCCTCAACCCTCAACCCTAATCCATCATCCCTCAACTCTAATCCCTCATCCCTAAACCCTAAATGCTATCCCTATTCCTAAACCCTCAACAGACTCGATACTATACCTTAAACCCTAATCCCTTATCCCTAAACCCTCCAACCCTATCCCTAATCCTTACACCCTCCACACTCTACTTTAACCCTAATCCCTTGAACCTCAACCCTATCCCTAAACCCTTGACCCTCAAACCTCAACCCTCAACCCTCGATGTCAAACCCTAATCCCTCAACCCTTAGCTCTGATCCCTCAACTCTCAACCCTAACCCTAAACCCTAAACCCTAAACCCTCAACCCTCAACATCAAATCCTAATCCCTCAACCCTTCACTCTAATCCCTCAACCCTAAACCCTATCCCTAAACCCTCAACACTATACTTTAAACCCTAATCCCTCAACCTGAACCCTAAACCTTGTCCCTAAACCCTAATCCCTCAACCCTCAACCCTAATCCGTCATCCATCATCCCTCAACTCTAATCCCTCATCCCTAAACCCTAAATGCTATCCCTATTCCTAGACCCTCAACAGGCTCAATACTATACCTTAAACCCTAATCCCTCTACCCTCGACACTCTTATTTAACCCTAATCCCTTGACCATTAACCCTATCCCTCAACCTCAACCCTCAACCGTCAACCCTTAACCCTCACACTCAACTCTAAACATTAAACCCTAATTCATCAACCGTAAACCCTAATCCCTCAAACCTAAACCCTATCCCTAAATCATCAACCCTCAACACTATACCTTAAACCCTAATCCCTATCCCTTAACCCTTAAAACTTAAACCCTATCCCTATACCCTCAACACTTGACACTATATCTTAAGCCTTAAACCCTCATCCCTAAAGCCTCAACCCTCAATTCTTAAACCTTCAACCCTAAACCCTATCCCTAATCCCTCTACCCTCGACACTTTAACCCTAACCTTGACATTAAACACTAATCTGTCAACCCTAAACCCTAATCTGTCAACCCTAAACCCTCAACACTCAACACTATACCTTAAACCCTAATCCATCAACCCTAAAACCTAATCCATCAACCCTCAACCCTAAACACTATTAATAAACCCTCAACCCTTGAAACTATACCTTAAACCCTAATCCCTCAACCCTCAACCCTAATACCTCAACCCTCAACCCTAATCCCTCATCCCCAAACTCTAAACTCTATCCCTATTCCTAAACCCTCAACCCTCAATACTATACCTTAAACCCTAATCCCTTATCCCTAAACCCTAAACACTATCCCTCAACCCTTAACCCTTAGAAATTAAACCCTAAAACCTATCCATAAACCCTCAATGCTCAACACTATATTTTAAAACCCAATCCCTTAACCCTCAACCATAAAGCCTCAACCCTCAATCGTTAAACCTTCAACCCTAAACCCTATCCCTAATCCCTCTACCCTCAACATTCTACTTTACCCTAATTCCTTGACCATCAACCTTATCCCTAAACCCTAAACCCTCAACCCTCAACTCTCAACATTAAACCCTAATCTGTCAACCCTAAACCCTAATCCATCAACCCTAAACCCTAATCCCTCAACCCTAAATCCTATCCCTAAACCCTAAACCCTCAACACTATACCTTAAACCATAATCCCTCAACCCTAAACCCTAACCCTTATCCCTAAACCCTCAACCCTCAACATCAAATCCTAATCCCTCAACCCTTCACTCTAATCCCTCAACCCTAAACCCTATCCCTAAACCCTCAACACTATACCTTAAACCCTAATCCCTCAACCTGAACCCTAAACCTTGTCCCTAAACCCTAATCCCTCAACCCTCAACCCTAATCTGTCATCCATCATCCCTCAACTCTAATCCCTCATCCCTAAACCCTAAATGCTATCCCTATTCCTAGACCCTCAACAGGCTCGATACTATACGTTAAACCCTAATCCCTCTACCCTCGACACTCTTATTTAACCCTAATCCCTTGACCATTAACCCTATCCCTCAACCTCAACCCTCAACTGTCAACCCTCAACCCTCAACACTCAACTCTAAACATTAAACCCTAATTCATCAACCGTAAACCCTAATCCCTCAAACCTAAACCCTATCCCTAAATCATCAACCCTCAACACTATACCTTAAACCCTAATCCCTATCCCTTAACCCTTAAAACTTAAACCCTATCCCTATACCCTCAACACTTGACACTATATCTTAATCCTTAAACCCTCATCCCTAAAGCCTCAACCCTCAATTCTTAAACCTTCAACCCTAAACCCTATCCCTAATCCCTCTACCCTCGACACTCTAACCCTAACCTTGACATTAAACACTAATCTGTCAACCCTAAACCCTAATCTGTCAACCCTAAACCCTAATCTGTCAACCCTAAACACTCAACCCTCAACACTATACCTTAAACCCTAATCCATCAACCCTAAAACCTAATCCATCAACCCTCAACCCTAAACACTATTAATAAACCCTCAACCCTTGACACTATACCTTAAACCCTAATCCCTCAACCTTCAACCCTAATACCTCAACCCTCAACCCTAATCCCTCATCCCTAAACCCTAAACTCTATCCCTATTCCTAAACCCTCAACCCTCGATACTATACCTTAAACCCTAATCCCTTATCCCTAAACCCTAAACACTATCCCTCAACCCTTAACCCTTAATAATTAAACCCTAAAACCTATCCATAAACCCTCGATGCTCAACCCTATATTTTAAACCCCAATCCCTTAACCCTCAGCCATAAAGCCTCAACCCTCAATCGTTAAACCTTCAACCCTAAACCCTATCCCTAATCCCTCTACCCTCAACACTCTACTTTAACCCTAATCCCTTGACCATCAACCCTATCCCTAAACCCTCAACCCTCAACCCTCAACTCTCAACATTAAACCCTAATCTGTCAACCCTAAACCCTAATCCCTCAACCCTAAACCCTAATCCCTCAACCCTAAATCCTATCCCTAAACCCTCAACCCTCAACACTATACCTTAAACCATAATCCCTCAACCCTAAACCCTAAACCCTCAACCCTAAACCCTCAACACTATACCTTAAACCCTAATCCCTCAACCCTAACCCTAAACCTTGTCCCTAAACCCTAATCCCTCAACCCTCTACTCTAATCCGTCATCTGTCATCCCTCAACTTGAATCCCTCATCCCTAAACCCTAAATGCTATCCCTATTCCTAGACCCTCAACAGGCTCAATACTATACCTTAAACCCTAATCCCTCTACCCTCGACACTCTTATTTAACCCTAATCCCTTGACCATTAACCCTATCCCTCAACCTCAACCTCAACCCTCAACCCTCAACCCTCAACACTCAACTCTAAACATTAAACCCTAATTCATCAACTGTAAACCCTAATCCCTCAAACCTAAACCCTATCCCTAAATCATCAACCCTCAACACTATACCTTAAACCCTAATCCCTATCCCTTAACCCTTAAAACTTAAACCCTATCCCTATACCCTCAACACTTGACACTATATCTTAAGCCTTAAACCCTCATCCCTAAAGCCTCAACCCTCAATTCTTAAACCTTCAACCCTAAACCCTATCCCTAATCCCTTTACCATCGACACTCTAACCCTAACCTTGACATTAAACACTAATCCGCCAACCCTAAACCCTAATCTGTCAACCCTAAACCCTCAACACTCAACACTATACCTTAAACCCTAATCCATCAACCCTAAAACCTAATCCATCAACCCTCAACCCTAAACACTACTAATAAACCCTCAACCCTTGAAACTATACCTTAAACCCTAATCCCTCAACCCTCAACCCTAATACCTCAACCCTAATCCCTCATCCCTAAACCCTAAACTCTATCCCTATTCCTAAACCCTCAACCCTCGACACTATACCTTAAACCCTAATCCCTTATCCCTAAACCCTAAACACTATCCCTCAACCCTTAACCCTTAAAAATTAAACCCTAAAACCTATCCATAAACCCTCGACGCTCAACGCTATATTTTAAACCCCAATCCCTTAACCCTCAGCCCTAAAGCCTCAACCCTCAATCGTTAAACCTTCAACCCTAAACCCTATCCCTAATCCCTCTACCCTCAACACTCTACTTTAACCCTAATCCCTTGACCATCAACCCTATCCCTAAACCCTCAACCCTCAACCCTCAACTCTCAACATTAAACCCTAATCTGTCAACCCTAAACCCTAATCTGTCAACCCTAAACCCTAATCCCTCAACCCTAAATCATATCCCTAAACCCTCAACCCTCAACACTATACCTTAAACCATAATCCCTAAACCCTAATTCCTCAACCCTAAACCCTAAACCCTATCCCTAAACTCAACAAAACTACTTTGCCTTATGTTAGGTTGTTAAACCCATCATTTTTGACACTCTTCTCTTAAAGATATTTGAGTTGCAAGAATATGTCAGAAAAATGGCTATGAACTTTTTTAATGTTAGTAATGTTATATGGCATGTTTTTCTGGCCCATTTGGGGTTCATTATGCCAATAGGTGTACACACTATGAGAAAAGCTTTGCATATGGTACATCCACAGTGAGTAATTAACAGTTGAAATCAGAAGGATGATCATTATGAGAAAAGCTTTGCATTGGGGTACATATATGTTTCTTGCTGTGCACCCCGCACTTAGGGGAGGTATATTGTTATGAAACAAGCAAATAATCTCCCATTGTTTATTGGCTCTATCCACAAGAACTACTAAACTATACCTTAAACCCTAATCCCTCAACCCTAAACTTTCAACCCTAAACCCTATCCCTAATCCCTCTACCCTCAACACTCTACCTTAACTCTAATCCCTCGGCCCTTAACCCTAAATGCTATCCCTAAAGCCTCAACCCTAAACCCTAATCCCTCAAGGTCCTAAACTCTAATCCCTTATCCCTAAGCTCCAAATCCTATCCCTAAATGCTCAACCCTTAACCTTAAACCTTAATCACTCAATCCTTATCCACCCCTCTCCTCCCCTATCTGGCTCACTCCCATCTCTACCCTCCTCTACCGTCAACACTATACATACATACATATAGGCATACATAGATACATACATACATATAGGCATACATAGATACATACATACATATAGGCATACATACATACATACATACATACATACATACATATAGGCATACCTACATACATGATTAATAGCCTTAAACATAAAAAAATTTAAGTTTAACATAACGCGCTCGCATTATTTAAAACATGAAAAACAACACAAACTTTTGTTGTAAAGGAAAAATGCAAAGAAAATAATAACGCGAGCGCGTTATAACGAGAGCGCATTATAATGCGCTCGCGTTATAACACGAGCGCGTTATGTCTTGCTTTGGGAATCCCAAGCCTTGGGCTTGGGATTTGCTTTGGATTTCCAACCCAAAGGCTTGGAGTGCCTTATGAACAGTAACAGACATGTTTTTCCATATTCTTCAAGATTTTAGATAATTTTGTTCGTGCTAACCCTCAGATTTGCACGTGTTTCAAGGTCAAACAAATCAAACACCTGGGTAATGTTAGGCTTTCTCTTAGCTATCTGACGATGTAATTTTTTTCACATTTTAACAATGTTAAGCCTTTCATCTTTAATTTTTTTTGTTTGTGTGTTCGTTTTTGGGCAAAAACCACTGTTTGGTCTTTTTTTCATTGTAAATTAACTATTCATTGAAATTTCAAAAAAATTACATATTTAGAAACTAGACTCCATTCTACAAATATTAAAAAAAGAAAAAAATGATTTTTGATTAGTTTTCAAAATTTATAGGGGTAGCACGGCCAAAATTCTGTTTTTTAGGATGTGTCCACTTTGAAAATTAGTAAAAAATCAAATATTCATCAAATAATTATCAGAAAAATTGGGCATAAACTACATGCTATTAGCTAATTTCTCACTGAAGCGATTTTAAAAATACCAAAAAAAAGTTGACCTTTTGAGGGAGCCACAAAACATGCTATGTTATGTTTTTTTGACAGAAACAACACCAATTTCTGTGGCTCCCTCTTTTGAACCCCTTAATCTATGCCATTTTCAAAAAATAATAGTAGTTTAGAAAGTAGACTCGGAGCACTACGAACATTGTTTTGGTTGCATCTCCAAATTTTGAGTGTAACTATGCTCAATTTCTCATCCAAGGCCAGTATTTCCTAATTTCAGAAAAAAAGTGGCCACTTAAGACCCCTTTTTGGCCCCCCATCTTCCTGCACTTACCCTACTATCTTAAATTAATTTTATTATTCATTTCACAACCTATATCATCTAACTCTCTAACTTACACATAGACGATTAATAATCCTACTTAGAGATAAAATAAGTGATTTAACAACACCATACCATGAGTACATTCTCTAAGTTTTATAAAATAAGAGACTTCCTATAGTTCCTTCTAGAATTTACTATGCTTAATGATCTTACAGAAACACTAATCAACCTCATCAGACTAACATCATTCATAAGTCTAATTATATACTAAATTATTAAATGTCCTCCTACAATATTTACAATATTTTCAGATATGACACTATTACAAGATAAATCAACAAAATAAAAACTAAAAGAGATAATAATAACCACTTTTCTAAAGAATAATAACCAAGTTGTATCAAAATGACTTTAAGAATTCTATATGATTATTTCAATAATAACAAAAAGACTATAATGGAAGCAACTATGGTAATCTTAGCTTAATGGCTTAGTTTTAAGAATGAAAATAAGTTTACTTAGAATTAAAATACATTCAATAAAAGAAAAGAGAAAACATTGTAACCCTCCACATGATTAATATATGCATTAGATTCATATTTAAGACACTTTTAAGAAAAAGAAACTAGTGAGTGCAAAGCCAGACTCCTCAACCTTTGTCAGTTTCATTTCTACCTGTGTGCAGATCTGAAGTTTGGATGAGGATATGGATATCCATCAAAGCATGACGAAGGGAAGATTTTTGTCAGATATTACAGTTGGAAACTCTCTAGTTGACATGCATGTAAAAATGTGGAAACATAGACAAGGCATGAGAATTGTTTGACAGAATGCCTCAAAGAGATGTCATATCATGGAATGCAATGATTGCAGGATATGCATAAAATGGATTTGCAAGGATGCTCTCAATAAGTGTTTGAAACGTTACCTCACAAAGAATATGCACAAAATGGTTTTGTCGAACATTAATTAGAAACTTTCATGCAAAAGCATTTGGTAGAAGTGGAGCTAATTTCCACTTAGACAGAGAACAGAGACAAGCATGTGAATTGTTTGACATATTTCCTTAAGGAAACATCTTCTCATCACAATATAAACTAACCTTATAGACACACATAAAACTCATTCCTGATATACCTTAATGCACTGCCTCCACTAAAATAATATTTATAGTCTCAATCACAATCTATTCTACTCACACACTCACAGTATCTTCATCTACACACTTCAATGAAAATAAAACACGATTCCCATAATTGTTGCTCTTATACAAAAGCAAAAATTTGTTCTACAACCTACTAACACAATGATATCTTATACATCTATAATGCAATATAGAGAAATAGTTTCAATTCTAGTAAGTATATTTTCACAAACATAATTATACATAGTTTCTTACCTAACTCATTACATATTTACAGTTATATTTATGCCAACTTTGTGGACATACCCTAACCATTTAAAGTTCTTGTGAGATAAAGAATTTATTACTTTTGTGCCTTAATCAACATCTTCACTGAAAAAGCCATAATTCTAATTTTGTCAAAAGTAGTTTCCATCACGGGAAAGAAAAGTTACAAGGTAGTTATAAAAAATATGTAATCAGACGTGATCTACCAACACTAAGAAAAAGCATCCGTGCCCATACCACAGATAAAGTTAGCATTAAAAATAAAGTTTAGAGTGTCCTCATGATATCTAGCATACAAAGGAATTTTTTCTAAAAAACAAATGCAAGAGAAGTTTTGTGGGATAGAGGCGTGAACCATTTGACCAAATGTCTCAACAGAGATGTCAAATGATGGAGGCAATGATTGCAGATAATGTATTCAAAAGGAAAAGAAGAAATGGATTAGGAAACTTTTAAGCATAAGGCAGGTGAAATCACAATTAAAATCTTGGCCAATGTTCCCTACCCATGCCAACTGAACTTAGAACAAGAAAGACTTACAAATAGATGTAACACTCATGCGTTGAGCCATGCAGATATCCAAACAATGGATTCATTAAGAGTTCTTAGACTTACAGATTGATACTTCAGAAAAGTGATGAATAAAACCACAGCTTGACCAACATCCTCCTTGCCTCAATTCTTCAACAATTCCTATAAATCTATGAGTGATTTAAAATTCTCCTAACCAAGAAGAGTGCCCCCTGTTTCAGTTAGAATATCCTCCCCTCTCCATTTTCTTTCCAGAAACTTCTTGTTCATAAATAGATGGAATAAATTGCATTTACTTCCAGTTCTTCTAATTTTTTTTAATTAAACATGACTTTCCATAAGCCAAGTAATGACCACTTCTTGGTCCAAATTAGAATTTAAAGAAAATAAGAAAGCACATGCATAATTTATTTTCTAAACAATATTAAATCATTTAAATAATTATTTAAAAATAATGTAGTTAAAAATAAATGGATTTTTCAAGTTTGCCTTACAAAAGGGAATTAAAGCAAAAATTTGTGATTCTGTTGACAATCTGAAATAAATCTCTGTGTATCTTCCATTTTTACTTCCTTTAGATGTGTCTCGATGGCGAGAAAAGGGTTATTTTCATGTGCATTTCCAACATATTGATCTAATTGTTCACCCACATTTTATTTATGATATTGGTGCTCAATTTTTTTCCACTTTAGTTGATACCCATTGTTAGATCTGGGATTAGGCAGTTATTGCATAATTTTGAGGTATTTTAAATTATGATAAAGAAGATGGAGTTATCTCAGTTAATCCTAATTTTACCCTATCTCTTTTTGATAAATTCATTTCTACTACCTTTTGTTTGCTCATTCAAGTTAAAGGAGTATCTCTAATACCGGGTTTTGTTTATGCTACCATTGGAGGTCATTGTGTTTATATGTTAATGAATACTATGTCAACTCTAGTTTCTTTTCCCATAGGGGTGAGTTTCCCACAAGGATCCTGTAATTTGCTAGATTTTGGCAGAAACATAGAGCATACTAGGTTGATATAGGTTTTCCCATCATTGAACAATTGCTAAATCAATAAAGACCCTAGTTTAGAGACCTTTTTGTGCATAGAAATAGGTTCTCCAATAGACCTCTATTCTAGAATAGGCAAGTTGCAAATGTAACTCTCCAGTCTCTCCTTGACCAAACCATAATGGAATAGTCAGTAATAGATAAAAATGAAGCCCGATTGCAACCATTAAGAAGAAGCCTTTCTTTGGCTCATGCATTCCCCAACTCAAACTATAAGCCTTATGTGGACTATAATCCTAAAGAATGTTCTACATCTTCTAGCTATCCTACATCAAGACTGCATATGTCTGTTAACCCCTATCCTTCTAGATCTTCCTTTGCATCCACTTCTGACTTAAGCAATGATCTGGTCTTTGTTGATCACAAAGAATACTGAGAGGGGGGGTGAATCAGTATTCTATAAAACTTCTCTTTCACAAATTTATTAATCCATTTACCACATTTAATAGCTTACAAATAAAACAAACATAAGAACAACAACCATAAAGACATATCACATAGAAACCAAAATTTTACGTGGAAAACCCAAAAAAGGAAAAACCATGGTGAGTCTTAGCTCACAATATATTATGATAACAATACCGAATTACATGAAGGCTCATTGCCTTAGGGCTCATTGTCCAAGGACTCACTGTCCAAAGAAGTGCTCATTGTAGTAGGCTCACTGCCAAGAAAATAGAAGAGAAGATAGAAGAAGGATTGGCTCACTCCCAAGAGATGACAGTTGCAAATGCATCTATAGAATGCTGAAGTGTAGTTCCATTAATAACTCAGTATACAAACTCAAATGTCTTTATAATGTCTGCTCAGCTTCACATATGCTCTTCTCTACTGCCCTTATTATCCTTCTCTGATTACAAAATTTTCTTAGTTCGCACACACATTTAATTCACATAATATTCACTCTTCTCCCTTTTTACAACATTGAAATCCATTGAGTATATATATCTACAACAAGATTTATCTCACAATTAGGTTGGCATGACAAACATGAAATGTGTATACAAATGTGATACCTTGTTGGCTTGATCTTGTGCACAAACAACAATGCAGACTCAAACAAACATACAATATTCTTCATATTGGTCAACATCAATCATTCAACCACTTAGATTGATTATTCAAACAATATATCTTCACCGCATATAGATCTATGTCTGTTGGTTTAACTCTTAAGTGCACACACAACTAGCTTGATTGTCATACCATAACTTCTAGTACAAACCATATGAGACTCTAGGAATCACAACCAACATTCATTATGGACCTCTTAGCATACTTTCATAAACATGGAGCATAATATTCTTTCATAGAGAAATGCTAATCTCATAACTGTTGTTCTATCACAGAGAAATACTATCAAACTAGAAGTCGATACTGGAGAACTTGTCAAATATGATCTAGCGGACTTCAAGTTCTACAAATCTGAATTTATATGCTTATGACATGTGTCTACATTTCCTTAGAACCGCAAATCAAAATACTCAACAATGGAGGAATGTGGACCAGAATGCTCAGGTGCTTTACATTGTTTCAGGCTTAACTCTGTTCATCCGGACTTAGACAATTCACCATATGACTTCTAGAGGAAGTCAAAACTTGGACACTGGAACATAAAATTACCAAAGGATTGTTTACAACATACCAGAACTGCATAGCTTGATCTTCAACTACGGAGGCATACCATTCCTATTGTTATCAATCAATCTGTGTACTGTCCATACTTAGTTATTCTAGCTGATTAGTCTTCCATGCTGAAATCTCCTTTACTAAACCTTGTTGCCATTAATGGTAACATTCTATCAGCAATGTCTCTTGACTATGTTGGCAACAATCTCCCCCTTTGGCATTGATTGAAAAACTTAGTGAAAATTGCTTGTCTACCCCCCCTTACTATATACACCATATTTTTCTTCTTTCCTTGATATGTTTGGCCATTTTTCACTAGATCTTCTTCTCCCCCTTTGACATCAATGGCAAAGGTTTATGTATAAGTAGCAAAATTGTGTCAAAGCTCCAAAACTGTCATACTCTGCCACATATGTACAGGTACAATCTTTAGATTGATTAGTTAATTGTAGAAGGTAGAATATCATTATAAATGGTCTTTATCAAAGCTAACTCTTCATCCCATCTATTCTTTGCACTTTCTAAAATTTGAATGTGACCATTTACCAAAAAGACTAATTTTTTTGTCTTCTG
Organism: Cunninghamia lanceolata; assembly: GCA_027924645.1. Taxonomy (NCBI): domain Eukaryota; kingdom Viridiplantae; phylum Streptophyta; class Pinopsida; order Cupressales; family Cupressaceae; genus Cunninghamia; species Cunninghamia lanceolata. The sequence goes on from BSBN01001435.1 coordinate 8,171,270, forward strand.
CACATCTGAGGGTGTATCAATTATTGCTTTTGCCTTCAAAGCTTCTTCTGCTAGATTAGTCATTAATTCTATTTTAGGACTTATCAACCCTCTTAACTGGCACAACCTATTTTTAACTTCTTCCCTCTTTTTCATCAGATTGCTTAAGTCATTGTGGATGTTAACAACTTGTATCTCTTTACTATTTATTGATTCAATTGTCAGTTCATATGACTTAGAGATATTTGACAATTGGAGTTCCAGATTCTTGATTTTTTCTTCTAACCCCTTAGTAACATATGGCCATGATAAGCCAAATTTATATATATCATATGATTCCTTAATGGCCTTCTCTATACCTTTGATAATGTTGTCTAGCAGAATTTAATCATTATCCATCATGGTCTTTAATTCAGCTAACCTTTTCTCATTATATTTTTTTCTAACTTTTATCTCTGCAGACTTTTCAAATGACTCAAAATGAGAACTTACAGATTTGATTAGGCCTTTGACATGATTTGTTGGTGGTGGTGATGTGTCTTTTTGGTATGAGGATGGCAGATGCTTGACCAATGAGTTCACTGTCTTGTTAGATGCTTGACCAATGAGTTCACTATCTATGCAAAAAATGAGAACTTATAGATTTGATGAGGATGTCAGATGCTTGACCAATGAGTTCATTATCCTGCATGTGTGACTTTAGTATCTCTTCCTATGCCTTTGCTTGAACAATTGACAGTAGTTTGAATTTTTTTCATAGAAGACATTAAGGCCAAATTGATTGGTCTTTGTAGGAGCTCAGACTCATCCAAATCTTGTTTTCTCTCCAAAAAATCCTTGACAGTATCACCTAGGGCAACAACAGTGTCTCTTGTCATTTCTTTAGACACTTCTTCTTTATTTTGTTCTGGAGGTTCCATGTCCATATTTTCTTATTGACCAATATCTTGCTCAGGTACAAGGCTCATCTTAGTTTGATCAGGTTCTTGATCATCAAATTTAAATTGTTTTGTAGTTTCCTCCTTGTTTTCTTGATCATTAGAAACAGGAACTTGATCAGATTCTTTCTTTTCTGAGGCTACTTCCTCAAGGTCCTCCTCAGTTTTCTCAAGACTTTTCTCTTCCTCTTGTTGTTACATTGCTTTGTCTCTTATCAAAGGATTTGTATCAGTTTTCTTCAAGCCTTGATCGATGCTAGCTTCTGGAATAGACGTGTCATCTCCAACACTTATTTCTTCATTATCATATATGGTTGGGAGATGAAATTCCTTCAACACTCTCAAAGTAACTTCTTCAGTCTCCTTGACTACTTTCTCGATGTCATCTACCATGAGAGTGTTCATCATTTTCTTTGATCTAAACTCTTTGTTAACCACTTTAGAGATTTTTGCCTTATCTTCAGGGGTCATCTCTAGACATAACTTTATCAGTGTATGCTCTCTGAGTTCAATGTCCTTTACCATAGCAATTTCTTTCTTTGCAGACATTATATTGCTCAGGCTATCTGGGAGATCAACACTTATCTCAATGAAAGCCCTATTATATATATTCAAGTATTCTATAACAATAGTCTCAATAATGTATTTGTCTGCATCATTATAGTCATCATACAATTGGGTAATAGGTTTCATATTGCCATCAACTGTAATGGCCTTCAAGACTTCCTCCAAGCTTATTATAGATTGTTCCTTTATAGGTTCTATCTTTTTTTCCTTCTTTCTTTCTTTCCCCTTACCAGAGGTCTTTCCTTGACCAGTATCGAAGGCTTTTGCTGATTTAACCTTCATCTTTTTTACTTCTTCATCAGATTATGTTTCCTCCTCATCAACTCTTATACTCTCATGCATTCTTTTTTGCTTTTGCTTTCATTCTCTTATGACTTGTTGCAAGAGCTTCCACATTTGCAAAGGGTGTGGGATCAGAAGATACAAATGTAGTTTCTATAGAGGTAGAACCTCTAGTTCTTCTTGTCACTATTGGGTTCTTTGGTTTCTTCTTAGGCTCTTCTGGAGCCTCAACTAATTCAATTTCCTTCTTTTCCTTTGTTTCTCTATCTACTTGAGCCTTTTCTCTTGCTTCAAAGATTTATTCTTTTGTGAATCCCTAACTTTGTGTATATTCTTTAGCTATTTTTCTTGCCTTCTTCCGAATTTCAAGCATTCTCTATTCAATATGGACTTTTGTTGATAGCTCCTCATAGGTCCCAAATCTTTCTTCTTTGGGATCCTTGGGTTTACTCAACATGTGTTGGGAATAATTGTCCAGTATTTTTCCATCTACTTCATACCCCATTGGCATAATCCAAACTATCCTATGCTCAATAGCCTCCATCATACATTGGTCTTTTGTGACATTGAAGCATATGTCATTTTTGTATTTGTCCACAATTCCCTTAAAGATCCTTTCCCTAGAATGCATAATTCTCTAGAAATTCTTGAAATAGCCCCATAGGGCTTTGGTTTGTTTCTCATGACTTCCTATGCTTTTTAGATGATCTCTAGTTTACACTGCAACTGGCTGACTATTTAACTAGAACAAATTCTTCATACTTGGTAATTCATGCATGAAATAGAAGAACACGCAGATGATAAACTTACTAAACTTAAAAGGGTATTTGTTATCCTTTGTCTTCTTTAGGTTTTCCATTAATTACTATTGTAGCAATTCATAGAGGTCATAGTCTACATTCTCTTTAATCATTTGATAAGTAGTGTATATAGCAGTACCAGAGACAGAGTTGTCCCGGTTGGTGAAATAGATCTTATATCCAATTACCATTGATGCAAACCTCACTACATGATCTACAATATAATTAACTGTTAATGCCCTCTTATCAAATTAGGCTCTGGTTGCTTCTGTCATAGTGTTATTTTTCATAGCTTTTAATAGGGGCATGTTATCGATAGAGTTTAAACCTTTCACAACCCTAATCACATCCTTGGTGCTATTAAAGGGTTTTTTGAGCCACATGAACTCATCGTAGATCCTAATCAGAATGTACTAGACCCATTCATCTTTTGCAAATGTAGGAAAGTCTTTGTACTAAATGAATTTCTTCACTTTCAAAGCCTTGTATTCTTCCATCAATTCAAATTGGTCACCACTTAGATGTTTTAGGTATAAATATGTGAATTCACTATCACCATGTTCTTCTAGGGAAACATGAATGTAAGCTCTAACATCCTCCACATGCATTACACTGTATGGTATACCCAAAAATGCACCCATTTGATCGACTTCTGTTGATTTGAAGGGATGTTTCTTGAATTTTGGTTGAACCTGCTCAGTGATATCAACAACTTGTGGGGTTGCCATTTTTGCAAGATTAAACAAATTCACAATAGGGTTTCAACTCAAAATACCTTTTTTCTGTCGAGCTAGGGTTTTCTTTGCTTGAATTCAAAGTCTTTACTATAGAATATGTTCGATTAGAATTGCTCCACAATGCTCTGTATTTAAACTTTTTCTACAAGAATTTCTTCCAAAAGATCTGTCCTATAAAGCTTTTCATCATGTTTTCATGTTGGATCCAACACTGACTATCTGGCTAGGGGATTTGGATTTTCAATATAGCTTCCCTTGAGCCAAAGCTCCCAATTTACTTCCCAGAGGAAGTTTCTGCACCAGAGGCTGATGCGAATCCATCCCCGACGTCATTAATATCCTTCTTAATCTAGACCTTGCTCATTTCCTTCTTGATTTCCATTGGATCAATCTTATTCTTACCTTTATCTTCTCTCTACTCTATTTTCATCTTCTCTGTAGGATAGTCTCTTTTCTCATTCTTGTATCTGCAGAATCTTGAAATATGTCCAAACTTATTGCAATTGTAGCATACCACATTTCTTTGTCCCTGATTCCTTCTATTGATTGGATTCATTCTTGTTCTGCATTGATTAGCCATATGCCCAAATCTATTGCATGCAAAACATTTTCCATTAAATTATTGAGTATTTCTTGCATTGTTAAAACCATTCCTTACCAGACTTCTGCATTCATTTGATCTATGACCAATTTTCTTGCAATTGAAGCACTGACCAGAGAATGATGGAACATTTTGATTTATTCTACTTCTACATTGAGTATCCTTGTAACCAAACTTATTGCAATTAAAATAATAGCCATTGAAAGATGGGTACCTTTGAGCATTTGGCTGCCTGACTGGAGGTCTTCTAGGTCTTCTTCTTTGATTTTGAAATTGGTTGCCTTTGTTTTTCTTCATCTCAATGTTTTCTTGACCTGATTTAGAAATTTCTCCTTTCTCAAAGCCCAATCCTTGCTTGTCACCTGAACTCTTCTAACTTTCAATCAACTCCTCAAGCTTTGTAGTGCTTATTTTGAAAATTTCTTTATAGCTATTAGCTGCTTCTAGATCATTTTTTTGAACACATCTTTTCCCAATTTTTCACAATCTTTAGATTTATCTTTCAACATTTGATTCAAATGTTTCTCATCTTTTTCTTTCTCTTCACTTCAATCAATTGTTTTCTTAGCTCTCTATTCCTATCCTTTGATCTATTAACTTGCTCTCTTAGCTTCAAGATGCATTCATCTACATATTTGACATTTTCCTTCAAATATTGGATCTTGGCTTCATACTTATCAAGACCCTTAAGAGTTGTTTTTAATTCTTGATCAATTATGACACTACCTGGAGTAGGATACCTTTTGGCTTCCATGAGTATTCTTTCCTAGATCTTCCTCAAGTTGTTAGACTTCTTCCAAGGAACCTTGCTTTGATACCAATTGTTGATCACAAAGAATATTGAGAGGGGGGTGAACTAGTATTTTGTAAAACTTCTCTTTCACAAATTTATTAATCCATTTACCACATTCAATATCTTGAAAGAAAAACAAACATAAGAACAACTATAAAGACATAACACATAGATACTAGGATTTTATGTGGAAAACCAAAAAAGGGAAAAACCATGGTGAGTGTTAGCTCACAATATATTATGATAATAATACCAAATTATATGAAGGCTCACTGCCCAAGGACTCACTGTCTAAAGAAGTGCTAACTGCAATAGGATCACTACCAAGAAAATAGAAGAGAAGATAGAAGAAAGATTGGCTCATTGCCAAGAGATGATTGCTGCAAATGCATCTACAGAATGTTGAAGTTTAGTTCCATTAATAGCTCAATATACAGACTCAAATGTCTTCATAATGTCTTCTCTTCTTTTTTGCTCTGCTTCACATATGCTTTGCTTCCATTATTATCCTTCTCTGATTACAAAACTACCTTAGATCGCACACACATTTAATTCACACAATATTCGCTCTTCTCCCTTTCTACAACACTAAAATCCATCGAGTATATATATCCACAACAAGATTTATCTCACAATTAGGTCATCAAGCCAAACATGAAACGTGTATACAAATGTGGTACCTTGTTGGCTTGATCTTGTGCACAAACAGGAATGTGGACCAAAAAACATACAATAGTCTTCATATAGGTCGGTACCAATCATTCAATCACTTAGATTGATTTTTCAAACAATATATCTTCAATGCATATAGATCTAACATGCCTGTCGGCTTAACTCTTAAGTGCACATGCAACTAGCTTGACTGTCATACCATAACTTCTAGTACAAACCATATGAGACTATGAGAATCACAAACAACATTCATTATGGACCTCTTAGCATACCTTCAGAACTGCAAAGCATAATATTCTTTCATAGAGAAATGCAGATCTTAGAACTGTTGTTCTGTCACAGAAAAATGTTGTCAGACTATAAGTCAATACTGGAGAACTTGTCAAATATGATCTATTGGGCTCCAAGCACTAAAAATCTAAATTTAGATGCTTATGACACGTGTCTACACTACCTTAGAACCACAAATCAAAATACTCTAGTAGAGGAATGTGAACTAGAATACTCAGGTGCTTTACATTGTTTTAGGCTTAACTCTGTTCATCTAGACTTAGACAATTCACCATATGGCTTCCAGAGGAAATCAAAACTTGGGCACTGGAACATAAAATTACCAAAGGATTGTTTACAACATACTAGAACTACATAGCTTGATCTTCAACTACGAAGGCATACCATTCCTATTACTGTCAATCACTCTATGTACTATCCATATTAATTAGTTATTCTGGCTAATTAGTCTTCTGGGCTGAAATCCGCTTTACTAAACCTTGTTGCCATAAATGACAACATTCTATTAGTAGTGTCTCTTGACTATGTTGCCAACAGTCTTAATGGATAAATTAGTCTGACAAGTTAGTTCTAGACTCCATTTAACCCCAAAGGAAGAAGAAGATAAAAAACAAAAGGTAATAAAAATTTTCAAGATGGACGAGCCATCTTGCATGATGAGAGATTCTTTACCCAAATATGGGTTAAAAAAAGACAAAAATATCAAATTCAGTTAGATGAGACTACTGTTCAAGAAGTCACGGGTTATGAACCAGGAAGATGAGCTACTCTTGAAACATTTATGATTGTAAATCTAGAGAAAAGACTTTGGGGAAAGTATGAATCAAAGCTGCATATTGCAGTAGGAGAAAAAAAAAATTCTGAGGCTCAAAGAAATTGGCAAGAACAATGGATGATGTCCACTTAGAACAATATAGATGACATAGCCTTGGATGTAAAGCCATCTGTACATAATTCTAGTGTTGCTAATGGAAAATTGATAAGAATAGAAAATAATGTAAATAATATAGAATCAGTTGTACAAAGATTAGATTAGCAAGCTACTTCTCTTTTAAATGACACCTTAGGTATTTCTTATCAAATGAGAAATATCCAAACTCAGGTGATAAATAATCAGACAAATACCAAAAGAACAAATACTTATGTCACCCAATTGACAATTGATTTGGAAACATCACATAGTAGGAGAAAGATTGAGCCCCGAGAAAATAAAGTTTTATTAGAAAATGTAGCTAGAAATTTAGAAAAGATTCAAAGATATACAAAAAGGATTAGAGTCTCTTAGAAGGGTTGAGATAGTTCTAAAGAATGAAGTTGAGGAATCCAAATCTCATTTCTCTAAACCTTTACAATAACCTTCTAAGGTTAAGATTCAAAGAAGAAAAGGTTTTCTATTTGTCGACAAACCTGAAGAAGAACAACAATCAAAACACTCTAGAACTAAAACTACTCCAAGACCTAAAAAGTTGGTGTTTCCCAAACACAAAGAACATGCTATGGAGCACACAGAACAAGTTAGAGATTGGTTGCAAGAATTTGTCATTGAAGATAGAGATAACCAACCAATTTGCATGGAAGAGCTTGTTACATCACATTTAGATAACTCTATTTCTAATGAAGAGGTAATTTTAGAAATAGAATATCTTAGGACTTAGAAGAAGAAGTAGAACCAGAAATGGCTACAAAAGAATTTGCGTTTGATCAAATAAATGATACTAAAAATTGGGAAACCTTAATGGCTAGTGATGAATCAGTAGGTAGTAACTTTGATATAGAGATGAGAGAAGCAATCTCAAAAAATTCTAGACCAGAGAAGTTGAGAGCCTATGCCACATCAGGTTATGCTCTTAATATAGATAAAGTTGTAGATCCATATGATGTAATATGTACTTGGTGTGATACATTAGAAAACTTTTATGATACTAGAAGTTCAAAATGGCCTGATTCTAATAAAGTTTTATATGTTGTTAGATTAATGTCTAGTAAGCTCAGAGATTGGTGGAATGGACTACCAAATAATGTTGTGATTACCCAAGATCCAGTAACAGGAGAAATATTTGTCAAAGAGATGGACATGGGTAGAAATAATATATCTACTGAGGGCTTTTCTTAGTTAAAACTTTTTCTCATTGGTTTATTTTGTGGAGAGAAGAAATGACATTCTTGAAACTGAAAAGATTTTGTATTCTTTAAAACTCAAGAATTTGTGCTAGTTGCACCAATACAACCTTACTTTTGACAAATATATGATTGCGGCTCATAAACTTCATGATCACACAACAAAGAAATACTACATTAATTCACTACCACGTGGATTGGGAGAATGGGTAGAAGATTATTTAATTGATAGAAAGAAGACCAAGGTTGGAAAATGTACATTTTCAGAGTTGAAAACCTTAGCCACTTATAACCTAGACAAGCAATGTTTATTAAAAGCTCTGAATGATAACAAAGAACAGTCTAATTCCTCCTTCAATTTGAAAGAATATTGCAGTTTGTCTCACATTAACAAACTTAGAGATTTTTAGTAGGTAAGAAAGTTTTGCAAGAAAGATTGTGGAAAATATTGCACATGCCATAAGTGCAAAAGACACACTTATGATGATGACAATATGGAAAGGTCTTTCAGGAATAAGAAATGAGGTTATAAAAAGAGATATTGCTTTGCTCCTGTAAATAAGATTTATTTTAGAAATAGAAAGCCTCTAAAATATTTGTTCAAGAAAAATTAGAATCCAGGAAAAGGACCAGTGAAATGTTTTTATATGTAAAGGTCCTCATTATTCTACTATTTGCCCAAGAAAGTTAAATCCTAGAACAAAAGTGTATGTTGTATTTCAAGAACAAGATGTACATAATAATTGGGAGATTGTAGATACTTCTGATACTTTTGCTCAGTTTTCATCTGATATGTTTTTTGAGTTAGTTGAATTTCTTCCAGAATAATTTTCTATGGGAAAGGACAAATCTAAAAGGATTTGTGAAGAAATGTATGATACTCTTTCAGGAGAAAAAAGTGACTCAAGTGCTTCCAGTTCAACCATTTCTAATAAATCTTCTTCTATAGTCAACAAAGTAATTCAACAAGCCATTAAGGATCTCAATTTCAAGATTGATATGGAAAAAGCTAAAGATACCTATAGAAGGGTCAGGGCAAAAGAGGAATGATGAATTGCTGTCAAACAACAAATCAAGAGCATCAAGGCTTGGGAAGAAGAACATGATTCATTGCAAAAACAACTAAAAGGTTCCAAACCTTCATCTTCCCATGGCTACAAATATCCCAATTGGAAGAAAAAACCGTCTTCTTCCCATCCTTTCTCTCCACCTCCTTCTTTTAAGAAATTGACCTCCCACAAAATTGTACCCTCTGAGCTTGATGCAATTTACTCTAAATTAGATTATTTGACTGAAGAAATTACCAATCTCACTTAGGTAGTCTACCAACAGAAAAAAGAGATTAAGGAACTTCGTTTTGTAGTGGGATAAATTGATGCATGAGCATCCCAGGTTGCAGAGCAATCTTGCATCAACCAAAATCATTTTGCATTCTTTTGTTTCTTTTATTTTCAGTTCAGTTCAGTCAGTTGCAGTTTCAACATTTTGTATTGCATTTTGCCACATCGTGATATTAGAGCTCATGGAGCAGGACTTAGCATCTAGTTGAGATCATCTACATCATATCCAAGTTTTAGGTCATTTGGACTTGTCTGCTAAAAGTTATCGCTATCATAAGATCACATATTTTCATAAAGCAGAGAGAACAAATAGTCAGTTGAAGGAGAAGGTTTGTGGAGCACTTCTGTGACTTGCAAAGCTAAATGAAACATTTTATACAACACATAAGGATCATATAGACCTTCCTTGAGGTCCGCACCTTGATTCATGTATTTACAGAGCATTACCAAATGTTTAGGCCTTACCTATTTGTTTCTACACGTTACATTCCTTCATTAGAGTTTGTAAGGTTTCTTGGCTAACACAAAGGATCTCTTGAGATTGGAGATGATATATATATATATATATATATATATATATATATATATATATATATAGGATGTATTAGGAAGTCATTAGTTGATTATAATAGATTAGAATAGATATTTTTGAAAGGTACTTCAATGCCATATCTTGCATATCAGTTGTAATCTTGAAATCAGGCCTGTGAGCCCTTAATTGTAGACCACATGTTTCTAGCATATAAGCATTCTGATTATATGATATATTGAGCATTTGAATCAATCATTGAATTCTACATTTATGTTGCTTTCATTTTGTTTACTCTTGCTACATGACCTAGATAGTTTATTCTATGAACCCTCTGACCATGACTGCACCAAGTGGTATCGGAGTGAAGTTTTGAATCCTTTGGCAATGAAGTTTTGAAGTGAAGGCATTCTACAAGATCTTATGGTGAACCAATCACCAACCTAAGGCAGTCTACTTGTGTTTTTTCAATAGATCACCAAGTGTGAGGCAATTGCTACCTTGTAGGCAGATCACCAAATTTGAGGCAGTTGCATTGGATCCTAGGAAGAGATGCCGCTGAGGAGGATACCTACTATAGGCACTATGGCTAGAAGAATGGATCAAATGATGGAAATGATGAAAACAATGAAGGTTTGATTGGATGCTTTAGATGAAGATAGAAGAAGAGGACTAACCCCAAGACATGATGTTGAAAGTGATGATGAAGAATTTCAATCTACTAATCAAAATGAAGAAACCCTAGAAGAAGAAAAAGAATCAGATCAAGTGAATATGTTGAAAGCTATTTCAAAGATTGGAAAGAGACCTAGAGTGGAAGTACTAAATTACACTAGAAATTTGAATCTGGAGGAATTGATTGATTAGATAAATGATTTGGAGGAATACGTTGAATATGAGGAAATTAAATATTTGGAGAAGGTGAGATTTGTGAAGACTAAGTTGAAAGGACATGCTACTATTTGGTGGAAAGAAGTTCAGTTGGATAGAAATAGAAGAGGAAAAGAAAAGATCACAAAATGGGATAGGATGGTGACAAAGTTGAAGAATCAGTTTATACCTGCTGACTATGAGTTGGAACTATTGAAGAGATTGCAAAACCTAAAGAAAAGAAAAAATCTGTGGAGTACACTAAAGAATTTCAAAAGATAATCATAAGGACTAGACATAGTCAAGCAAGCAAGGAGAAAGTGGCAAGATACATCAATGGACTGAGATTGAACATTCAAGATGAAATGAGTTCGGTAAGGATGAAAACAATAGAATAAACATATTAGTTTTCCCTAAAAGTTGAAAAAAAGTTGAATAAGAAGCATGAACAGAGAAAGAGAGGAAGAGGAGGTAAATTTCAAAGAGATAGAACATATTCCGGAGGAGATAGATTATAGGCAGAGCAGAACAAACAAGACAACCCATTCAAGAAGGAAGACAAAGATAATAATTCATTCTAGAGAGATGATAGAACTTTCTACTGCAGAGGACATCATAATTCTTACCAGAGTGAAGGGTATAGGAGAGATGAAAGAGGGTTTGATAAGAGAACATTTAGAGGAACTTGTTTTAAGTGTGGAGATGAAGGACACATAGCATTTGAATTTCATCAAGGAAGTATAAGAAAGAAGACAAAGAACAGTGTAAGGACAACATATGTAGAAGAAGAACCTACTGGATCACCTAATTCAGTTGGAAAAATAGAGAAAGGAGACTCATTAGTCATGAGGAGAGCACTATTTCAAGTAGAGACAACTAAGAAACCACCGTAGAGGAAAAGTTTGTTCTGGACCAGATGCAAATCAAGAGTTAAATGTTGTAAGGTTATCATTGATAGTGGTAGTACTAATAATTTAGTTTTAGAGGAGATGGTGACTAAGTTGAACCTAGAGAGATTGAAACACCCTAAGCCTTACAAGATAGCATGGATTAAAAATGAACACAAGGTACTGGTGAGCGAACAATGTTTGGTAAAATTTCATATTGGATCTTATCATGATGAAGTATTGTGTGATATTACATTGATGGATGTATGTCATATATTGTTAGGTAGTCTATGGCAGTATGATAGAAAAGCTATACATGATGGGAGAAAGAATACTTACACTATAGTATCTAATAGAATGAAAATCACCTTGACACCTTTGGAAGATGAGCCTAAGAGTGAAGTATGTGGGAATGCTAGAATTTGTTTGGTAGATGGAAGGAAATTTTTGGATGGTTTGAGACATGAGAATATATGTTTTTCTTTGATCCCTAAGAAGAATGGAACCCTAAGTATAGAGACTGAAGAATCATAGCCAGAGGAGATAACTAAATTATTGATAGAATATGAATACATCATATCAAATAATGTACTTGAAGGATTGCCACAAATCTAGAGTATCAGTCATCACATGGATCTTATACCTGGAGCTAGTTTTCCTAATAAAGTGGCACAACAGATGATGCCAATAGATAATGCAGAAATGAATAGACAAATACACGAGTTGTTGAGGAAAGGATTGTTTAGAGAAAGCTTGAACCCTTGTGTAGTACCTATAGTGTTAGCACCGAAGAAAGATGGAGAAAGAAGTGTTGAATACAATGAACACTAAGAGGGGGGGTAAATCAGTGTTCAACAAAACTATTTATGCACTTGCTCTTTTATCCATTTACCAAATTCAATTATGTGAAAGCATATTAAACAAATAAACAACAACCATAAAGACATAACACATGAACACCAGGATTTTTATGTGGAAAACCCAAGGAGGGAAAAAACATGGAGAGTGCTAGCTCTTAATATATTATTATAGCACAATACCAAATTACAAGAGGCTCACTGCGTTAGGGCTCACTACCCAGAGCTCACTGCTCAAGAAAAAGGCTCAATGCTAATTAGAAGAAGAAAGAAGAAGGTGGCTCACTGCCAAAGATGAACTGTTGTGATTGCATCTACTTATGCATGGTTACAGTTCTAATTAATCTCATAAACACAACTCAAAACTCTTCATTTCAGTTTGCCCCTGTTTCTCTACTCTGCTCTTACATATGCTCAAGATATCTCTTCATTTGCTATGGCCACTCTATCTTTACATATTTTGCATCCATATACATCACATCACACTACTCCACACTCAAACACTAAAATCCATCCTCTATTTATATCTGCAACTAAATCTTTCTCATGATCAGGTCGGCAAGCAAACTATGAAACGTGTATACCAAGTGTTATATTATGTTAGCTTGTTCTTGTGTTAAATATTCAATGCAGATCCAAATCATCATGTACATGTCTTCATATGTGTCATCTCTAATAATACAACTACTTACATTTATCATCTGGCTCATATTTCTTCTCTGCATAAGGATTTAACTAGCCTGTCAGCTTGTTCCTTAGTAACATATATGATAGGTTCCTCTGTCACATCACAAATCACGCTATGGACCAAATGGGACTTCATGAGTCATATTCAAAAATCATTATTGATCTCTTAACATGACTTCAACTTTGCAATACAAGATAAATCTGTATGCCAAAATGCGTACCTTAGAATTGTTGCCCTGTCACACTGTAACACTGTCATATTGGATGCTGGTATTGGAGATCCTGTAGAATAAGATTTGCTACACTTTCGGAGCTACAAACTTGGATTTTGATAGTCATGACCTATCTCTATCTTACTTCAAAACCACATAACAAAACATGCTAATGCAAAGGAATGCAGACCACTTCATTCTACACTATTCATTGTTTATGTTTTACTTCTGTTGACTCGGACTTAGCCTTTTCATTAGATGACTTCTAGAGTAATGTGTCTTTTCCATTGTGATGAATGATCTTTACCTTCTTGCCATCAATGACAACACTCAAGTCTAATACATATCAGTTTCTCTTGCCAACAAGGAGAATGTGTATAGACTCTAGAGCAATCAATAAGATCACAGTTAAGTATTGATTTCCATTTCCTAGGATGGATGACATTATGGACTTTTTGAGTAGAGCAAAATATTTCATAAAGATAGACTTGAAGTGTGGATACCATCAAATTAGAATCAAAGAAGGAGATGAGTGGAAGACTACTTTTAAGACAAATGAAGGATGTTGCAAGTATGAGGTAAACCAGTGTTGTCATTGATGTCAACATACTCATATTGCATTGACAAGACGGATTGGATGAGCAGTGTGCTGAGGATATTGAGAAAATTAGCCTCAGTCAGGAACAGTGAAGAACAGTGATGAGAAGAAGGCAAATGTACTGTATAGGATGAGAACCGGAGGATGCGGATTAAAGGGTCTGTAGATATGAGTCTTGAGATGCTTCAGTTAAGATTTCAGAGGTCCGCATGAAGATCTGAAGGAGTTGTCGCTGTCGGTATGGAACTGGTCCCGGCAAGTGTTCAGAGGTGACAAAGGATCACAGAAAGGTCCGGTGAGGTCTGGAATTGTATTATCCTAATCTGCGGATTGGAAGGAGTGTTTGGGATGTCCTTGTGATGTGTCATCCTGATTTATGTATGATTTGGAGGTCCGAAAGTACCTTTTACATTATGACAATGGCGACAGACTGTGTTCTTGAAGTTCCGGATGAGGAAGACAAGAGATTCCAGTAAGTAAAGGAAGTGCGGATGTATCCGGTCGTTCAGGCAAGCTTGTGAAGGTTTTTGGATCGTGTTGAGGTTGTGTTGTTGATCCGCATTGGTAGTAGAGCCCGGAATTGAAGATATTCTTCCGGATGAAGTTCTTGTTCAGACTAGCCGACCGGATGAGTTGATCATCCTGTGAATGTTCTTGTGGTGGCCGACCGGATGTGTTATTCATCTTGCGGATATTCTTATGGTTGATTGCCGACTTAGATGATTATTCCTAAGTCGATGTCTTGTATAAATAAAGGTTTGTGAGTTCATTTCGAGTGGGTAAGAAGTGGATGAGTGTGGGATAGCGAAGAGAGGTGCGAAAGACAGAGCAGAGGTTTTGGGCTTAAATGGAACTGATCCGGACATAGTAGAGATGTCATTCTCCAGTTCAAGATTGTGATTTTTATCACTTTGTAGACAGTGTGTCTCCTTGTAGGCAGTGGGCCTCTTTGTGAGCAGTGTGCTCGGGCAGTGAGCCCTAATTGGCATGTGCCATTCATTCTTCTTTATTCTTCTAACAGAGAATAATTCTTGGGTTAATCACCCCGTGGTTTTTCCCTTAACCGGGTTTTCCACGTCAAAATCTTGGTGTTCAATGTGTTGATGTTCATCTTCTCTGAGTTTATGCATTATGCTTTCATAGATGGTTAATTGATATGCTGTTGACTAACAAAGAACAATCAAGTGTTTAAAGTAAGAGCAAGTTTTATACAACTGATTCACCCCCCCCCCCTCTCAGTTGTATGCCCTAGATCCAACAATTGGTATCAGAGCCACGTTCCTCTGAAAGGAGCTTAACCGCTTGAGGAGATCCAGGATGTCGTCATACAAGAAGGATAGTCCGAAGTTCGATGG
Organism: Cunninghamia lanceolata; assembly: GCA_027924645.1. Classification (NCBI taxonomy): domain Eukaryota; kingdom Viridiplantae; phylum Streptophyta; class Pinopsida; order Cupressales; family Cupressaceae; genus Cunninghamia; species Cunninghamia lanceolata. The sequence goes on from BSBN01001435.1 coordinate 8,186,383, forward strand.
AACCAACTTCACTCTCTGGAAAGGTCGCATGAAGTGTCACTTGGAATGTATGGGAAAAGCATACTTGGCTATGGTCTCAAAACCATATGTACCTCCACAAGGTGGTCCAACAACTCTGAATGAGATTACAGATGCTGAAAATAATTTGCGGACCAAGGAAGCCCTACTAAGCGCATTGAATGATTCAGATCTCTCAAATGTTATTGACCTACCAACTGCATATGAGATCCTGACTAAACTGGAACTTCTGTATGAAGGAGATGAGTTTGTCAAAAGTGCAAGGTTGCAAAGTCTGAAAGGGAAATTTGAAAGATTGAAGATGAGAGATGATGAAAACATCACTACCTTTATGCCAAGAGTGAATGAGCTGGTATGTGGAATTAGAAATGCTGGTGGAACTCTAGATGAAAATGAGATTGTCTGCAAAATCCTAAGATCCCTTCCTGCTGCCTACAAAATCAAGGTTGCTGCCATTGATGAATTCAGAGCCCACACAACTGTCACAAGAGAACAACTGGCTGGCAAACTAGCTGCATTTGAAATGACCGAGTTTGGAGATGATCCTCCCAAGACTGAATCTGCTTTCAAAGCCAGTGCCTATGTGAAAGGCAAACAGAGATTTGATCCGGGAGAAAACTCATCAAGGAAAATGTCATGGTATGATCAAGCAAGAAGAGACATGGGAGAAGAAGAAGCAGAAACAGCTCAACTTGAAGCCCTCATTGCAAAGAGACTGCCAAGAGGATCCGGTAAGTATGAAGGAAAACTACCCTTTAAGTGTTTCAACTGCAATAAGATTGGTCATTTTGCTTCAAGATGTCTGGAAAGATCTGCTAGGTCTAATACTAACAGACAAAGGTTTCAAAAGAATTGCTATTATGTTCATGAAGAAGATGACAATGAAGGAGTAACAGATGATGAATCAGAACTAGGAAGCAAATCTAGAAATGAGTGGGTGTTTATTACCATCAAGGAAGAAGATTCAATACTCTCTGAATCTGTCAATCACAAGGTTGTTGAAAAAGCTTTGGCTGCTCAATTGGAAGAAAAGGATGATTGGGTTATTGACAGTGAATGTTCTCACCATATGACTGGTGACAAGAATAAGTTCTTGAATTTGGAAAGGTATGAAGGAGGAATGGTAAAGTTTGGTGACAATTCTGCTGGCAGAATCAGAGGCAGGGGAACTATTTCCTTTGATGGAAAGAGCAAAACAGGTAACGTACTATATGTTGAAGGATTGAAGCACAATCTTCTCAGTGTTGGTCAGTTAGTGGACAAAGGCTATGATCTCCGGTTCAAGAATGGAAAATGCAGAATCTTTACAAGCTCCGGAACTGAAATTGCATCCGGTACTCAGACAAAAGGTAATATCTTTCATCTGGTTGGTTCAAATAAAAGTTGTTTGTTTGTTCAAATTGATCAGAGTTGGTTATGGCATAGAAGAATGTGTCATGTAAATTTTGATAACATCATCAAGATAAGCAATACTCAGGCTGTAAGAGATCTTCCAAAATTGATGAAACCTACAAATAGTTTGTGCAAAGAATGTCAGCTAGGTAAACAAAGCAGAGTCTCTTTCAAAAGCCAAGATCAGTCTTCTACCAGATTGTTGGAATTAGTACATACTGATCTCTATGGTCCGACAAGAATCAAGAGTTTGCAAGGTGATAGATATTTCATGTTGTTAATTGATGATCATTCCCGGATGATGTGGGTTACCTTTCTAAAAGAAAAATCAGAAGCATTTGAGAAGTTCAAAATCTTCAAAGCTATGGTAGAGAATCAAACCGGATTGAAACTAAAGTGTCTAAGGTCTGATAGAGGTGGTGAATTTACATCTGGTGAGTTCATTGACTTTTGTGAGAAGCAGGGTATAAGGAGACAGTTGTCTGCTCCTAGGACTCCACAGCAGAATGGAGTAGTTGAGAGAAAGAACCGGACCATCCAGGAAGCTGCCAGGACAATGATGTTGGAAGCAAATGTTCCTCAAATGTTTTGGAAAGAAGCTATCAGCACTGCAGTCTACACTCTCAATCGAGTTCAAATCAGAAACAACACCGGTAAGACCCCCTATGAACTCTGGTTTGGCATCACTCCTACTGTGAAATATTTCAGAGTATTTGGTAGCAAGTGTTATATTAAAAGAGATGAAGATCTAGGAAAGTTGATGCTAGAAGTGATGAAGGAATTTTCTTGGGTTACTCCACTCAAAGCAAAGCATACCGGTGTTGCAATAAGAGATTGAGGAAGATGATAGAAAGCACCAATGTGAAAGTTGATGAAGGAATTGAGAAGCCTTCAAGATTTTATGAGTTTGATGAAGATGACCAAGACAGTGTTCAAGGAACTCAATCCTCTCCGGTGAGACAGAGTTAGCCTGATCCGGTAAATCAGGAAGAAGAGATAGGTTTGAATGAGCCTGATCAAGAAGCAGCAGTGCAGGATACTCCCAAAATTCCAAGGTATGTAAGACTGAACCACTCTGAAGATCAGATCATAGGTGACAGAAGCAAAGGTGTACAAACTAGAAGGAATGTTGCTCAAAATCAGGATGAATGTTGTCTGATTTCAAAGATTGAACCTAAAACAATAAATGAAGCCTGCAATGATGAAAACTGGACCAAAGCAATGGAAGATGAATTGATGCAAATTGAGAAAAATCATACTTGGGATCTTGTTCCCAGACCTAGAGACAGGAATGTAATTGGAACCAAGTGGGTCTTCCGGAACAAACTAAATGAAGCTGGTGAAGTAATCAGAAACAAAGCTAGATTGGTCTGCAAAGGCTACTCTCAAATAGAAGGAATTGACTTTGAAGAGACTTTTGCTCCGGTGGCAAGAATTGAAGCAGTCAGATTACTTCTTGCATTTGCTGCCTTCAAAGACTTCAAGGTATATCAGATGGATGTCAAGTCTGCCTTCCTAAATGGTGATCTGGAAGAAGAAGTCTACATTGAACAACCGGATGGATTTCAATTGTCTGATAATGATGATATGGTCTGCAAGTTGAAGAAAGCTTTGTATGGATTGAAGCAAGCCCCAAGAGCATGGTATGAAAGGTTGGATAAGCATCTTGTGCAGATTGGATTCAACAAAGGTACTGCTGACAGTAACTTATATTTCAAAATTGATCATGAAAACATTTTGATTGTTGAAGTGTTTGTGGATGATATCATTTTTGGAGGAAGAGATAGTATGTGCAAAACTTTTGCAAATCAGATGAAAAGTGAGTTTGAAATGTCTATGCTTGGTGAAATGAATTTCTTCTTGGGTCTGCAAATTACTCAAACAAAAGAAGGGATCTTCATTTCTCAGACCAAATATGTGAAAGAATTGTTGAGGAAATTTGGTATGGAAGACTCAAAGCCAATGAACACTCCTATGGCAACCGGATGTAAGTTAAGCAAAGATGATGATTCTCCAAAGGCAGATCAGACAAAGTATAGATCAATGATTGGTGGATTGTTGTATCTCACTCAAACTAGACCAGATATAATGCAGGCTGTTGGTCTTGTGGCAAGATTCCAGGATGATCCTAGAGAATCTCATGTTATGGCAATCAAAAGAATTTTTAGGTACTTGAAAGGAACAGTTGAGTATGGTCTATGGTACCCTAGAGATCCGGATTTCTCTCTTCATGCTTACACAGATGCAGATTGGGCAGGAGATGTGGATGACCGGAAGAGCACTAGTGGTGGAGCATTCTTTTTGGGGAAGAGATTGGTTTCTTGGTTAAGCAAGAAACAAGATGCAATATCTCTGTCTACAACTGAAGCAGAATACATTGCAGCAGCAGGTAGTTGCACTCAAATCCTATGGATGAAGCAAATGCTAAGAGACATTAAAGTTGAATATGAGGAGCCTATCACAATTTTCTGTGATAATTCAAGTGCAATTAATATTTCTAAGAATCCGGTATTGCATTCTAAGACTAAGCACATATCTATCAAGTTTCACTTCTTGAGAGAACAAGTGAACAAGGAAGAAGTCAGATTGGAGTATGTTCCCTCCAAGGATCAGATTGCAGATATCTTTACTAAACCTCTTCCCAAGGACTCTTTTGAATATCTCTGGGAGAAGTTAGGGGTCATGGCCCCTCCGGTGATGAACTAGGATGCACTGATGTGCATCAGTCCGGTGGATATCACAGTCATATCTTGTGATCCGGATTGATGATGGGGAGCTGCAACTAAGGGGAAGCAGCTGGTATGATTCTGATGTATGAGAATTGCAAGTATGAGCCCTTTGCCATTGATGTCAAAGGGGGAGAGAAGACATGTGAAAAACAAGTAGCTGATGATCAAAGGGGGAGCAGTAAATGGGGAGAAGACATGTCGCTGATAGGGGGAGCTATGACAGAAAGGAGAAGTTCTTGTCTTGATGGTTTTTCACATCATATGTTGCCATCAATGACAAAGGGGGAGATTGTTGCAAGTATGAGGTAAACCAGTGTTGTCATTGATGTCAACATACTCATATTGCATTGACAAGATGGATTGGATGAGCAGTGTGCTGAGGATATTGAGAAAATTAGCCTCAGTCAGGAACAGTGAAGAACAGTGATGAGAAGAAGGCAAATGTACTGTATAGGATGAGAACCGGAGGATGCAGATTAAAGGGTCTGTAGATATGAGTCTTGAGATGCTTCAGTTAAGATTTCAGAGGTCCGCATGAAGATCTGAAGGAGTTGTGGCTGTCGGTATGGAACCGGTCCCGGCAAGTGTTCAGAGGTGACAAAGGATCACAGAAAGGTCCGGTGAGGTCTGGAATTGTATTATCCTAATCTGCGGATTGGAAGGAGTGTTTGGGATGTCCTTGTGATGTGTCATCCTGATTTGTGTATGATTTGGAGGTCCGAAAGTACCTTTTACATTATGACAATGGCGACAGACTGTGTTCTTGAAGTTCCGGATGAGGAAGACAAGAGATTCCAGTAAGTAAAGGAAGTGCGGATGTATCCGGTCGTTCAGGCAAGCTTGTGAAGGTTTTTGGATCGTGTTGAGGTTGTGTTGTTGATTCACATTGGTAGTAGAGCCCGGAATTGAAGATATTCTTCCGGATGAAGTTCTTGTTCAGACTAGCCGACCGGATGAGTTGATCATCCTGTGAATGTTCTTGTGGTGGCCGACCGGATGTGTTATTCATCTTGCGGATATTCTTATGGTTGATTGCCAACTTAGATGATTATTCCTAAGTCGATGTCTTGTATAAATAAAGGTTTGTGAGTTCATTTCGAGTGGGTAAGAAGTGGATGAGTGTGGGATAGCGAAGAGAGGTGCGAAAGACAGAGCAGAGGTTTTGGGCTTAAATGGAACTGATCCGGACATAGTAGAGATGTCATTCTCCAGTTCAAGATTGTGATTTTTATCACTTTGTAGACAGTGTGTCTCCTTGTAGGCAGGGGGGCTCTTTGTGAGTAGTGTGCTCGGGCAGTGAGCCCTAATTGGCATGTGCCATTCATTCTTCTTTATTCTTCTAACAGAGAATAATTCTTGGGTTAATCACCCCGTGGTTTTTCCCTTAACCGGGTTTTCCACGTCAAAATCTTGGTGTTCAATGTGTTTATGTTCATCTTCTCTGAGTTTATGCATTATGCTTTCATAGATGGTTAATTGATATGCTGTTGACTAACAAAGAACAATCAAGTGTTTAAAGTAAGAGCAAGTTTTATACAACTGATTCACCCCCCCCCCCTCTCAGTTGTATGCCCTAGATCCAACAAAGGATTGTATGAATGGTTAGTGATGCCTTTTGGATTGACTAATGCACCGAGTACTTTTATGAGGTTGATGAATGAGGTTTTGAAGAAATTCTTGGATAAGTTTGTTATTGTATACTTGGATGATATTCTAATTTTTAGTAAGACAAAAGAAGAACATTTGTGGCACCTGAGACAAGTATTGTAGAGATTGAGAGAAGAGAAATTATTGGTAAACATCAAGAAATGTAGTTTCATGAAGGAAGAATTAGTATATTTAGGATTTGTGATTTCTATGGATGGATTGAAGATGGACCCTGAGAAAGTTAGAGCAATTGTTGAGTGGCCAACACTTGAGAGCATTGGAGAAGTTAGATTATTTCATGGATTAGCTAGTTTCTATCGAAATTTCATTAGAAATTTTAGTTCAATATGCACATCAATGACAGAGACAATGAGAGGTGACAGAAAGGAATTTAAGTGGACATTGGGAGAAAATAGAAGTTTTGAATCGTTGAAGTAGAAAGTGACAGAGCAACCAATGTTAGCATTACCAAATTTCAACAAAGTATTTCAAGTAGATTATGAAGCAAGTGGAAATGCAATAGAAGCAGTAATCCCTATTGTATCATAATCTATTTGTTTTTGCTCACTTAGTATTTCCTTCTCATCTGTAACTTTTTCTATTAATAGAATATCATAGGCCTTCTTAGTGGCCTCCATGGTTTCACTTTTTACGCTTTCCTTAGCCTATGTTGTTTGAGATAAAAGAGTATCTACTCTCTATTTATACCTTAGCTCCTCATTTTGTAAATGTTTTAATTGTGCTATGTTGTTAGGGAATAGGTCTAGTTCTTTTTCTATTTATTCTAATGCATCCTTTTAGATGTTTTCCTCTAATTGTGTTGCTTCTTCTCTCTTTACATTGATTGACTTTATGAATTCCTCCAGAAAGTACTTTCGTATGTCTACCATGGGATATGGATTTCTAGCAATGTGATCCAACATAGCTTGGAGAATAATCCCTTTATTCTCTATGGAAGTTCTTATGTATAGTTGTGCTACCTCCAATCACTTGCCTAGTGTAAAAAGTGATCTATACAACCCCTATACATCCAATATTTGTTCTTTCTCCTACATTTTCTATTTAAGTATTTATATATTTTTCTTTTTAGGTGCTTTCTCCTCTACAACTTTTATTTTTTCTAGCTGAGCCCTTTTGACTTTTTGCAATACCTTTTTAATTGATATTTCTTCATCTTCTTCTTCTATTATTTGTACAAATTTTCTCTTTTATTTTTGTTTTTGTCTTACTTTTATTTATGATGGGACCACTTTCCCTTTCTTCTTCTCCACACTTATCTATAAGAGAGCTTTTTTTTCTACTTTAGTAGGTGAGTCTACCCTTCCTTCTCCTTATTTCTCTATTTGTGGTGAGGTGGTGGGTAACTTTTGTTGCAAGTATGGGTTAAACCAATATTGTCATTGATGTCAACATACTCATGTTGCATTAATGAGAAGGATTGGATGAGCTGTGTGCTGAGGATATTGAGAAAATTAGTCTCAATCAGGAATAGTGAAGAATAGTGATGATAACAACGTAAAAGTCCAAGATAGGTTGAGGATCAGAGGATGCAGTTTAAAGGGTTTGTAGATATAAGTCTTGAGATGCTCCAGTCAAGTTTTCAGGGATCCACATGAAGATCTAAAGAAGTTATGGTCGCTCAAGTAGAACCGGTTCTGACAAGTGCTCAATGGTGACAGAGTGAGACAGATAGGTCCGGTAAGGTCCGGTAATGCATTATCCCACTTTGCAGATTTGAGGAAATGTTTTGAACGTCCTTGTGAAATATCAAGTAGATCAGTTTGTGGTTTGAAGGTCTGGAAGAACCTATTCCTTTGTGACAATGATAACAGACTGTGTTCTTGAGGTTTCGAATGTAGGAGAGAAGTATTTCAGTAAGTAGAGGAAGTGCGGATGTTCCTGGTGATTTAGAAAAGCTTGTGAAGGTCCTTGGATTATGTTTAGTTTGTGTTGATGGTCCGCATTAGAATTAGAGCCCGAAATTGAAGAAATACTTCTGGATGAAGGTGTTCTTTCTGTGATTGGCCGACCGGATGAATTATACACCTTGCGAGTGTTCTTGTGGTTGCTTGCCGACTTAGATGTTTGTTCCTAAGTTGATGTCGTGTATAAATAAAGGTTTACAAAGTCATTTCAAGGGTGTACTTGTGGAGATGAGTGTGTGGTAGCGAGGAGAAGAGAAAAAGGAAGAGCAGAAGGATTTGGGCTTTAATGGAATTGATTCAAGCATGGTGACGATGCTATTTACGAGTTCAAGTATGTAATACTCATTCATTGTAGACAGTGTGTCTCTTGTAGGCAGTGAGCCTCTTGTGAGCAGTGTGCTCAGGCAGTGAGCTCTAATTGGCATGTGCCATCTTATTCTTTCTATTCTTCTAACAGAGAATAATTTCTTGGGTTAGTCACCCTGTGGTTTTTCCCTTAACCGGGTTTTCCACGTCAAAATCTTGGTGTCTCATGTGTAGATGTGTTTCTACTCTTGGTTAATTACATTAAGTTTTCATGATTGATTTATTGCTAATGCTAAGTGAATACAAGTGTTGAAAGAAGAAAGTTTTGGACAACTGATTCACCCCCCCTCTTAGTTGTCTGCCCTAAATCTAACAATTGGTATCAGAGCCAAGTTCCTCTGAAAGGAGCTTAATAGCTTGAGGAGATCTAGAATGTCGTCCTACAAGAAGGATAGTTTGAAGTTCGATGGAACTAACTTTGCTCTTTGGAAAGGTCGCATGGAATTTCACTTGCAGTGCATGGGATTTGCATACTGGTCCATGGTCACAAAGGCTTATGTACCTCCACAGGGTGGTCTGACAACCCTAAATGAAATCACAAATGCTGAAAACAATCTGCAGACCAAAGAGGCTCTTTTAAATGCATTATCTGACTCAGAACTCTCTAATGTTATTCATCTACCAACTACCTTTGAGATTTGGAAGAAATTGGAACTTTTGCATGAAGGAGACCAATTTGTTAAATGTGCAAGATTACAAAGTCTAAAAGGAAAATTTGAAAGACTAAAAATGAGAAATGATGAAAATATTACCTCTTTTATGCCAAGAGTGAATGAGCTAGTTTGTGGAATCAGAAATGTAGGTGGAACCCTGAGTGAAGATGAGATTGTTGGCAAAGTTCTCAGATCCCTTCTTGAGTCTTATAAAATCAAAGCTTTTGCAATCGAAGAATTCAGAGCTCACACAACAGTCACAAGGGATCAATTGGTTGGTAAGCTAGCTGCTTTTGAAATGGCCGAGTTTGGAGATAATCCTCCAAAGACTGAATCTGCATTCAAAGCAAGTGCCTTGGTAAAAGGAAAACAAAGGTTTGATCTAGGAGAAAACTCTTCAAGGAAATCATCATGGTATGAAAATGCAAGAAAAGACTTGGAAGAAGAAGAAGCTGAAACTGCTCATCTTGAAGCTCTTATTGCAAAAAGACTACCAAGAGGATCCGGTAAGTATGAGGGAAAATTGCCTTTTAAGTGTTTTAATTGTAATAAGATTGGTCATTTTGCATCAAGGTATCCGGAAAGATTTTCTAGGCCAAACAGTAATAGACCAAGATTCCAGAAGAATTATTACTATGCTCATGAAAGAGATGATGAAGGAGTAACAGATGATGAATCAGAGAAAGAAGACAAATCTAGAAGTGACTGGGTGTTCATTGCCATCAAGGAAGAAGATCCAATACCCTCTGAATTCGTAAATCATAAAGCCTTGGCTACCCAAGTTGAAGAAAAGGATGATTGCGTCATTGACAGTGGCTGCTCTCACCACATGATAGGTGACAAAAACAAGTTCATAGATTTGGAAAGGTATGAAGGAGGAGTGGTAAAGTTTGGTGATAACTCTGCAAGTAGAATCAGAGGTAGAGGAACTATTTCTTTTGATGGAAAGAACAAAACCGGTAATGTATTATATGTTGAAGGATTGAAACACAATCTTGTCAGTGTGGGACAGTTGGTGGACAAAGGCTATGATCTCAGATTCAAGAATGGAAAGTGCAAAATCTTTGAAAGTTTTGGAACAGAGATTGCATCCGGTACCCAAACAAAAGGTAACATCTTTCACTTAGCTGGTACTGGTAAAAGCTGCTTATTTGTTCAAATTGATCAGAGTTGGTTATGGCATAGAAGAATGTGTCATGTGAGCTTTGATAATATCATCAAGATAAGTAATACTCAGGCTGTAAGAGATCTTCCAAGATTGGTAAAACCTACAAATAGTTTGTGCAAATAATGTCAGTTGGGAAAACAAAGCAAAATCTCATTCAAAAGCAAGGAACAATCTTCTATCGGATTATTAGACTTGATTCACACTGACTTATGTGGTCCGACAAGAATCAGGAGAGTGCAAGGTGATAGATACTTCATGTTGCTAATTGATGACTATTCTCGGATGATGTGGGTAACCTTTCTGAAAGAGAAATCAGAAGCTCTTGAGAAATTCAAAATATTTAAGGCTATGGTGGAAAATGAGACCGGATTAAAATTCAAGTGTCTGAGGTCTGATAGAGGTGGAGAATTCACATCTGGTGAGTTCATAAACTTTTGTGAGAAACATGGAATAAAGAGACAGTTGTCTACCCCTAGAACTCCACAGCAGAATGGAGTTGTTGAGAGAAAGAACCAAACTATCTAGGAAGCATCTAGGACCATGATGATGGAAGCAAATGTTCCTCAGATCTATTGGAGAGAAGTTGTCAGCACTGCAGTCTACACTCTCAACCAAGTTCAAATTAGAAACTATACCGGTAAGACTCCTTATGAACTCTGGTTTGGCATTACTCTCACTGTGAGATACTTCAGAGTTTTTGGTAGCAGATGCTACATTAAAAGGGATGAAGATCTAGGAAAGTTTGATGCTAGAAGTGATGAAGGAATATTCTTAGGTTATTCTACTCAAAGCAAAGCATACTGGTGTTACAACAAGAGACTAAGAAAGATTGTAGAAAGTATAAATGTGAAGGTTGATGAAGAAATTGAAAGACCCTCAAGAATTCTTGAACATGATGAAGATGATCAGAATGGTGTTTAGATTCAAGGTATCCAAGTCTCTTCTGAGAAACAAAGTCAAGTTGATCCGGTAAGATAGGAAGAAAGATAAATCTCAATGAGACTGATCAAGAGTTAAAAGTGCAAGAGACTCCCAAAATTCTAAGGTATGTAACTCTAAACCACTCTGAAGATTAGATCATAGGTGACAAAAGCAAAGGGGTACAAACAAGGAGGAGAATTGCTCAAAATTCAGATGAGTATTGTCTAATTTCAAAGATTGAACCTAAGACAGTAAATGAAGCCTGCAATGATGAAAACTGGACTAAGGCAATGGAGGAAGAACTGATGCAAATTGAGAAGAATCACACTTGGGATCTTGTTCCTAGACCAAGAAACAAAAATGTGATTGGAACCAAATAGGTATTTCGGAACAAATTGAATGAAGCCGGTGAAGTAATCAAAAACAAGGCCAGATTAGTTTGCCAAGGTTACTCTCAAATAGGAGTTGATTTTGAAGAAAATTTTGCTCCGGTGGCAAGAATTGAAGCAGTCAGATTATTTCTTGCATTTGCTGCCTTCAAGGATTTTAAGGTGTATCAGATGGATGTCAAATTTGCCTTCCTAAATGGTAATTTGGAAGAAGAAGTGTATATTGGGCAACCAGATGGATTTCAATTATCTGATCATAGTGACATGGTCTGTAAATTAAAAAAGGCACTGTATGGACTGAAGCAAGCCCCAAGAGCCTGGTATGAAAGATTGGACAAGCATCTCTTGAAGATTGGTTTCAATAAAGGTACTGCTGATAGTAATTTGTATTTCAAAATTGATCATGAAAATATCTTAATTGTTGAGGTATTTGTTAATGATATCATTTTTGGAGGAAGAGACAGTATGTGTAAAACTTTTGCAAGTCAAGTGAGTTTGAGATGTCAATGCTTGGAGAAATGAATTTCTTTTTGGGTCTACAAATTTCTCAAACAAAGAAAGGAATCTTCATCTCTCAGTCAAAATATGTGAAATAATTGTTGAGGAAATTTGGGATGGAAGACTCAAAGCCAATGAACATTCCAATGGCAACCAGATGCAAGTTGAGCAAAGATGATGACTCTCCCAAGTTTGATCAGATAAAATATAGGTCAATGATTGGAGGACTGTTGTATCTCACTCAAACTAGACCAGATATTATGCAGGTTGTTGGTCTTGTTGCTAGACTCCAAGCTGATCCTAGAGAATCTCATGTTATGGCAATCAAGAGGATTTTTAGATATCTAAAGGGGACAGTTGAGTATGGTCTATGGTACCCTAGAGATCATGATTTCTCTCTTCATGCATATTGGGCAAGAGATGTGGATGACCAGAAGAGTACCAGTGGTGGAGCATTCTTTTTGGGAAAAAGATTGGTTTCTTGGCTAAGCAAGAAACAAGAGACAATAACTCTATCTACAACTGAAGCAGAATACATTGCAGCAGCAGGTAGTTGCACTCAAATCTTATGGATGAAGCAGATGCTAAGAGACATTAAAGTAGAATATAAGAAGCCTATCACAATTTTCTGTGATAATTCAAGTACAATAAATATTTCTAAGAATCCGGTGCTGCATTCTAAGACCAAGCACATATCTATCAAGTTTCACTTTCTGAGAGAGCAAGTGAACAAGGATGAAGTCAGATTGGAGTATGTACCCTCCAAGGATCAGATTGCAGATATCTTTACTAAACCTCTTCCCAAGGACTCTTTTGAGTATCTCAGGGAGAAGTTAGGGGTTATTGCCCCTTTGGTGATGAACTAAGATGCACTAATGTGTATCAGTCCAGTGGATATCACAGTCATATCTTGTGGTCCAGATTGGTGTTGGGGAGCTGCTACTCAGGGAGAGCAGCAGGTGTGATTATAAAGTTGCAAGTATGGGCCCTTTGCCATTGATGTCAAAGGGGGAGAGAAGACATGTGAAAAAAAAGTGGTTGATGATCAAAGGGGGATTAGTACAGAAAGAGAAAACATGTGAATAGTTGTTGTTGATAGGGGGAGCTATGACAGTAAGGAGAAGTTCTTATCTTGATGGTTTTTCACATAATATGTTGCCATCAATGACAAAGGGGGAGATTGTTGCAAGTATGGGTTAAAACAGTATTGTCATTAATGTCAACATACTCATGTTGCATTAATGAGAAGGATTGGATGAGCTGTGTGCTAAGGATATTGAGAAAATTAGTCTCAATTAGGAACAGTGAAGAATAGTGATGATAACAAGGTAAAAGTCCAAGATAGGTTGAGGATCAGAGGATGCAGTTTAAAGGGTTTGTAGATATAAGTCTTGAGATGCTCCAGTCAAGTTTTCAGGGATCTACATGAAGATCTGAAGAAGTTATGGTCACTCAGGTAGAACCGGTTCTGACAAGTACTCAGTGGTGACAGAGTGAGACAGATAGGTCCGGTAAGGTCTGGTAATGTATTATCCCACTCTATGGATTTGAGGAAATGTTTAGAACATCCTTGTGAAGTATCAAGTAGATCAGTTTGTGGTTTGAAGGTCTGGAAGAACCTATTCCTTTGTGACAGTGATAACAGACTGTGTTCTTGAGATTCCAGATGTAGGAGAGAAGGATTTCAGTAAGTAGAGGAAGTGCAGATGTTCCTGGTGATTTAGGAAAGCTTGTGAAGGTCCTTGGATTATGTTTAGTTTGTGTTGATGGTCCACATTAGAATTGGAGCCCAGAATTGAAGAAATACTTCCAGATGAAGGTGTTCTTTCTGTGACTGGCCGACCGGATGAATTATACACCTTGCAAATGTTCTTGTGGTTGCTTGCCGACTTAGATGTTTGTTCCTAAGTTGATGTCGTGTATAAATAAAGGTTTGCAAATTCATTTCAAGGGTGTACTTGTGGAGATGAGTGTGTGGTAGCGAGGAGAAGAGCAAAAGGAAGAGCAGAAGGATTTGGGCTTTAATGGAACTAATTTAAGCATGGTGACGATGCTATTTACGAGTTCAAGTATGTAATACTCATTCATTGTAGACAGTGTGTCTCTTGTAGGCAATGAGCCTCTTGTGAGCAGTGTGCTCAGGTAGTGAGCTCTAATTGGCATGTGCCATCTTATTCTTTATATTCTTCTAACAGAGAATAATTTCTTGGGTTAGTCACCCCGTGGTTTTTCCCTTAACCGGGTTTTCCACGTCAAAATCTTGGTGTCTCATGTGTAGATGTGTTTCTGCTCTTGGTTAATTACATTAAGTTTTCATGATTGATTTATTGCTAATGCTAAGTGAATACAAGTGTTGAAAGAAGAAAGTTTTTGACAACTGATTCACCCTGCCCCCTCTCAGTTGTCTGCCCTAAATCTAACAACTTTCATTTTGTACCATACTACAGAGATTTCCTCTCCAATTTTGCCTCCCCTAACTTTTCATGGGTCATGGAATCCCTCATTTAAAATGTTGGGGATCTGCTTCTTTGAGGGCATCCATGCAAAATCTATTTTGTGCATATCCTGCAATCATTGCATTCCAAGAGATGACATCTCTTTGAGCCATTCCATCAAATAGTTTATGTACCTTATCTATACTTCCACATTTTGTATACATGTCTACCAGAGCATTTCCAACTATAATATCTAACAGAAATCCCCCTTCCATTATGTTATGATGGATGTCCATACCCTATTCCAAAGCTCCCATTTTGGCACAGGCAAGGAGGATGCTGGCAAAAGTTGTCAAATTTGGATTTACACCTGTTAATTGCATTTTTTTGAAAGTTTCTAAAGCCTTTTCAAAAAATCCATTTTGTACATATCCCACAATCATTGCATTCCATGAGATGACATCTCTTTGAGGCATTCTGCCAAATAGTTCACATGCCTTGTCAATGCTTCCACAATTTGCATGCATGTCTACTAGGGAAGTTGAAACTACATCTGACAAAATTCCTCTATCCATTACTTTTTGATGGATGTCCATACCTTGTTCCAATGCTCCCATTTTGGTGTAGGCAGGAAGGATGGTGGCAAAGGTTGTGGAATTGGGCTTTACACCAGCTAATTGAATTTGCTTTAAAATTTCTAAAGCCTTGTCAACAAATCCAGTTTGTGCATATCCTGCAATCATTCCATTCCATGAGATGACATTTCTTTGAGGCATTATGTCAAATAGTTCTTGTGCCTTGTATATGCTTCAACATTTTGCATTCATGTCTACCAGAGAATTTACAACTATAATATCTGAAAAAAATCCCCCTTCCATTATGTTTTGATGGATGTCCATACCCTATTCCAAAGCTCCCATTTTGACACATGCAAGGAGGATGCTAGCAAAGGTTGTGGAATTTGGATTTACACTAGCCAATTGCATTTTCTTTAAAATTTCTAAAGCCTTTTCACAAATCCATATTGTGCATATCCTTCAATCATTGAATTCCAAGAGATGACATCTCTTGGAGCCATTCCATCAAATAGTTCACGTGCCTTATCTATACTTCCACTTTTTGCATACATGTCTACCAAAGTATTTCCAACTATAATATCTGACAAAAATCCCCATTTTATTATGTTATGATGGATGTTCATACCCCTTTCCAAAGCTCCCATTTTGGCATAGGCAAGGAGGATGCTAGCAAAGGTTGTCGAATTTGGATTTACAACTACCAATTGCATTTGTTTGAAATTTTCTAAAGCCTTTTCAAAAAATCCATTTTGTGCATATCCCACAATTATTGCATTCCATGAGATGACATCTCTTTGAGGCATTCTGCCAAACAGTTCACATGCCTTGTCAATGCTTCCACATTTTGCATACATATCTACTAGGGTAGTTGAAACTACAACATCTGAGATAAGTAGGTGAGGTAGAAATCATGCCAAATGAAATACCCAACAAACGTCTTCCCTGAACTTCTAAGTAGGTTCATCTTGTACAGCTGCATTACTTACACCTCTCTTCATTCTTCTTTCATCCTTTATATTGTAGTTGATCAGGAGGCTAACAATATGAACACACTACCATTCAAATCATTGTACATACCATGAAAGTTTCATGCCGCCTTCTCAATCATATGAGTTCTCTCTAAGCTCTCTCTATGCAGTCCATGAGACCACATTTTTTCTCTTCTCGCATCCCCGCGCACACACAAAATTTCCTTCGCGGGGATGTGGGGAGAGCCCGCCATCCCACACCCCCATGCCTTGGTCCTTGCAGGGCTATGGAGGAGCCTGGACTGCATAGAGATAAGTAGGTGAGGTAGCAATCACACCAAATGAAATACCCAATAGATGTCTTCCCTGAATTTCTAAGCAGGTTCATCCTACACAACTGCATTACTTACACCTCTCTTCATTCTTCTTTCCTCCTTTATATTGCAGTTGATTAGGAGGCTCTCTCTAAGCTCTCTCTATGCAGTCCATGAGACCACATGTATTTTAGGCATTATATCAAACAGTTCATGTGCCTTGTCCATGGTTCCACATTTTACATACATGTCTACCAGGATAGTTGCAACTACAACATCTGACAAAATTCCTCTATCCTTCATGATTTAATGGATGTCCATACCCTATTCCAAAGTTCCCATTTTGGTACAGGCAGGGAGGATGCTGGTAGAGGTTGTGGAGTCTAGCTTTACACATGCAAATTGCATTTTCTTGAAAGTTTCTAAAGTCTTCTCAAAAAGTTCAATTTGTGCATATCCTACAATCATTGCAGTCTATGAGACCACATTTCTTTGAGACATTTTGTCAAACAGTTCATGTGCTTTGTCTATGTTTCCACATTTTGCATACATGTCTACTAGGGTAGTTGTCACTACAACATCTGACAAAGTTTCTCTATCCTTTATGCTTTGATGGATTTCTATACCTTGTTGCAAAGCTCCCATTTTGTCACAGGTTGGGAGGATGTTGGCAAAGGTCATAGAATTTGGCTTTAGAACTACCAATTGCATTTGTTTGAAAGTTTTGAAAGCCCTTTCAACAAATCCATTTTGTGAATATCCTAAAATTATTGTATTCCATGAGATTACATCTCTTTGAGGCATTATATCAAATAGTTCATGAATTTTTTCTATGCTTCCACATTTTGCATAAAGAGCTTTATCAATATTTATATTCATACCAACTAGCCAATAGTAAAGGTAATAAGATCTGACCTACTTCAATTCATGCTTGAGCTCCAACCTCACTCTCTCCATCAAAGAACGTTCATTCTCTGTGGGAATCAATGGCCCAAATGGCCCTATTCCATCATGTCCATCTAAAGCTAAATCAAATAGATTAGCCTCACTGTCTGCCTGGTCATCTTCATCATCAGACATGGTTGCTCCTATTCCTTCCCTAGGTGATACTCCTACGACAAAAACTAATCTACCTATGATGAATTATGAGATCAATGAAAAGCTATAATCATGTGAAAATTTTTAACATATGCAGTTACTGCTATACTACCCAATACCAATAAGCAATGATAAATTCATTATTTTTGGGGCTAGAAGAAGGCACTTAATTATTGTGGCTCTAGCAAAGGTATAATTAGTATGGATAGAAAATTGAAACTAAAAATAAATTATGTACCTCATGTAAGTAGCCCATACATTGGGCCTAATGTATCAGTTGGTTAAGCTCTTCTGTAAATTGATATGTTTTTTGCATTGGGCACTCTTAACATACTTTATTCTCTGTGTATATGAGATGGACTAGTTCATTGTTCAATCTATTCTCCAATTCATCCATTATGCATTCTTAACCTATTTCTTCTTTTGTGTGTATGAGATGGATTAGTTATTGTTGGTATGTGAAGTTAGTTTATCTTATTCTAGCATTGGTAAAGTAGTCGATGAAAGTCAATTGATCTTGAATGCAAATGCATGGTAAAATTCTGTAATAGCGAATTTCTTCTAAGAATAAAATTATTGAGAGATCAAGTTTTAATACCCATTTTCTTAATCTCAAAATAAGATGATATAGGACTTAATTTTTTTATGGAGCGGTGGCAGCGAAGACAGCAAAACTTTGCGGTTAGGTCACGGAGACCGCTATAGTCTCAAGAAAGTTTATTTGTGGATTTTGTTAGGGCAACTAATGGTTTTCATAGTGACTTTCCTTTGGGGAAAAGGTTTTATCGACAGGCAAATTATGGTCGCGAAGGTTTCAGATCTAAGGTTAATGGGTTTGGGAATAATGTTTGAAGATTTAATCAAAACAAACCTTCTTTCAGGCAAGTTTGGATTCCTAAGGAAGTTTAGAAAACTGTAGATTTGAAAACGAGAATTAATTTAGAGGTCCAATTACCAGATAATTTAATTGACCCCCATTTGAGGGATCTCACTCAGACAACTTTGATAGGTAAGATCTAAAATTGTTCTTTGGTTTCTGTGAATTTGGAGTCTTGGATTGTTGATAATTAGGAGGGCGTGACAAAAAATTTTGTGTTGGATGAGGGTTTAGGGTTTTTTGTCCCTATTTTCTCCTCTGTGGAAGCTAGAGATTTAATTTTGAAAACTAAATCCTAGTTTTTTAACGGGAATGGTATTCATTTGTAACCTTGGTTTCCTAATTTTAATCCCTCTGCGAGCAAGGATAATTTTTTTCTGTTTTGGGTAAATTTTCCTAATTTACCATTGGAATATAGAGATTTGAATGTTTTAAAATTCATTGCTCAAAGGATTGGGTTTTTTATTAATCGTGATCTTTTAACATTCGAAAACCCTAAGCTTCCTATAAGGATGTGCCTGATCATGAATACCTCTTTCACTTTTCCAGATACTATAATTTTGAAAACCTCTAAAAGTTCATGGATTCAAAACATCATCTTTGAAGATCTGAAAACCATTTTTATATTTGATATCTTGTATTTTTCAGAGGAACGGGTGGATTTGGGAAAATCGTGTTTAGACTCCTCTATTCCATGTAAACAAGGGACTCCCTATGATATTCCTCAGGGTAAAGTGAACGATTCGCGTGTAGTAGATAGTAATACTGTGTTGTTGGGAGGTAATTCAGGTTCCCCTATCACCGTTAATGAAATGCATAATGATTTATTACAAGGAGCGGATTGTGTTGGTTCACGATTTCAAGATCAATTGGATGATGCCCTGTTAGGTGATTCAGATGTGTCCCTTAAACCTTCCCTGGATTATTTAGTGACCGTTCAAAATCTGAAGGTATATGTTAATGATTTATCTTTAGATTTAGATAATTCTTCGTTGGTCAAAGATAATTCAGAGGTTTTGTCTGAGGTTTATTTGTCCCATTCTCAAGAAGTTATTTTGGCTCTTGTTTCTCTTGATGGTTGTGAAGATAATTTGCTGTCTTCCCCTGTCTTGTTTTCTAAGTCAAATAATCATAAGGACCTGCTTGCTGACTTAGCTTCATCTAATAAGGTTTTTCATTTAGGAGAGGGTGTTAGTAATGTTTATGAGGTACAAACAGATGAAGATGTGCAATTTTCTTTTTCTCTGAAAGAGGCTGAAAATTTTATTGATGAAGTTGTTTCTAAAGTAGGGGAAGAGCTTATTGAAAAGATTGTTGACGAAGTTATGAATGAAGTTGATGTTCAAAATGACTTAGTTTTGGGCATTTCTCAAACCCCTTTGCAATCCCCTATGGTTATGCCTTCTCCTAAAACTAGAGGTAGGAAATCGAAAGCTAGGGTTACTCAGGCAAAAATAGAAGCAAGTGTTCAAAATACTCTTGAGAAAATGTTAACAAGGTCTGCGTTGAGGAGTGCTGAAGGTTCTCCTCAGGATCAATGAAGATTATTTCCTAGAATTTTAGGGGCATTAATGCCTCTAACAAAAAATGCCTGATAAAACACCAAATTGATTTATCAGGTGCTCATTTAATTTTAATTCAAGAGTCTAAGTTGTCTGACCAATCAGTAGAAAATTCTCTTAAATTATGGAAGAAATGGAATTTTTTAAGTTCATCCTCAGTTGGAGCTTTAGGCAGTCTGGTCATCCTTTGGGATAAGCGGTGTGTGGAGGTGACTCTCATTTCTAAGTCTACTAATTGGCTCTTTGCTGAAATTTGTTTTGAAAATAATCAGAAATTTGGACTTATTAATGTTTATGGCCCAACTTCTTCAGTAGACAAAAAATGTTTATGGGATTCCTTATCAGATATTGTTCAATCTTTACCAGAGGAGAAGATTATTTTAGGAGAGGACTTCAATGCTATTCTAAATATGAATGACAAACAAGGTGGCATTATTCCCCCTTTGAAGACAATGTTAGATTTTTCAGATTTTGTTAGTGATAATGGTTTGATTGATTGTCTTCCTTCCAATGGGAGGTTTACTTGGATTAATAAGAGAAAAGACTTCCTTAGTATAGCTGAGGGCTTGATAGATTTATTTTGCCTTATCCATGGTTATCTTTCAATGGTTCTTTTTCCTCCTCGATTCTTTCTTTTTCAGGGTCTGATCATTTTCCTATTCTTTTAGAAATTGAATTTTTGGATCCTCTTCCAAGTCTGAAAAGGCCTTTTAAGTTTGAATCTATGTGGTTCAGAGATCCCTCTTTTCTTCCTTCATTAAAATCTTGGTGGGAAACTATGCCTTTTGTTACAGGTTCTAGAATGTTTCAGCTTATTAGAAAACTGCAATTGTTAAAAAAGCTTATATGGTCTTGGAATATTTCTCAGTTTAAAAATATTTTTAAAGAGAAGAAGGTTATTGAAGGTAAGATTCTATTGTTAAATTCTCATATAATCAACCATGGATTGGATAGTTCTACTTTTGATCAACAAAAATTATTACAGTCAGAATTGGATGAGATTTTGGCAAGAGAAGAAGAGTATTGGAGACAAAAAACTAGAGAAATTTGGTTACAAGCTGGGGACAAAAATACTAAGTTTTCTCATGCCTCTGTCAAGATGAATAAACACTTTAATAAAATTTACCAAATTTTTTATTCTAATGGGTCTCCAATTTTGGATCCTCTCATTTTACAAAAAGAGGTTGTTTCTTTCTTCTCGAATTTACTTGCTAAAGATTTGAATGAGCCCTTAGAGGATTTATGTAATTCTCTGCTAGATAATATTCCCAAGCTGATTAATGATGATGATAATGATTTGTTATTGAAGGAATTTTGTTTAGAAGAAGTCAAGGGAGTGGTTTTTTCTTTGGCTCCAGATAAAGCACCCGGTCCGGATGGATTTACTCCTTTGTTTTTTCAGAAATGTTGGGACTTTATGGGTAATGACATTTGGTTGGCCTTGGAAGAATCAAGGGAAAATAGCAATATTTTAAAAGAGATGAAAGCAACTTTTATTGTTTTAATCCCTAAGACTTCTGCTCCCTCTTCTTTTGCCTAGTTTAGACTAATTTCTTTATGTAATACTATTTATAAAATCTTCACAAAAGCCATTTCTATGAGGTTAGCTTTGCTTATCCCTAGAATTATTTCTTCTGAGCAAGGAGGTTTTGTTCCTAGTAAAGAAATGGCGGATGGTGCAATTTTGGCTCATGAAGTCTTGCATTCTATTAAAGTTCTTAAGTTACCAACTATGATGTTGAAATTAGATATGATGAAAGCTTATGATAGGGTTTCTTGGAGTTTTATATTAAAGGTTCTTTTCAAATTTGGATTTGACAAAAAGTGGTGTAAGTGGATTCAATCTTGTATATCAGGTGTTAGATCAGGGGTTATTATCAATGGTAGTCCTTCTAATTTTTTCCCAGTTTCTCAAGGTATTAGACAAGGGGATCCCTTATCTCCTTTTCTTTTTATTTTAATGGCTAAGTCTTTTAGTAGAGAAATCTTGTTGCAAAATAGTCTTTCCAATTGGAAGGGGGTTTAGATTCCTGGTATTCCTTTTTCT
Organism: Cunninghamia lanceolata; assembly: GCA_027924645.1. NCBI lineage: Eukaryota > Viridiplantae > Streptophyta > Pinopsida > Cupressales > Cupressaceae > Cunninghamia > Cunninghamia lanceolata. Next base: position 8,207,968 of record BSBN01001435.1, read on the forward strand.
GTTACTCATACACTTTTTGTAGATGATACTCTTTTGTTTGGGTTTCCTTCTTTCAAAGAGGCTAAATGTATTCAGAAGGTTATTTCTAAATACAGTTCTGCTTCAAATCAAGAAGTTAATTTGGATAAATCAAAAATTTATTTCTTTAATACTAAACCTTCCTTGCAAAGCAGGATTACTTCTATCCTTAAAGTTAAACTAGAAAGTTTACCAAGTCTTTATTTGGGAATTCCTTTATTTTTTGGTGAACAAAAAAAGTCTTTTTGGGAAAAGGTTTCTCATTCTGTTCATAATAGAATTGCACTTTGGAAAGCAAGATGGTTAACTTTGTCTGGAAGAATTACTCTTTTAAAATCTGTTTTAACTGTTGTTCCTATTTATATGCTTTATGTTTTAAATATTCCCAAAGGTGTCATTCAGGAGATTCAGAAATATTTGAATTCTTTTTTATGGAAGGGCTCTGTAGATGAAGGTCACAAAGTGTCATTAGTATCTTGGGATAAGGTATGTGTTCCTATGATTCTTGGTGGATTTGGTATTCATAACATTTCTATTCAAAATAAAGCCTTGGGTGCTAAGTTGGCTTGGAAGATGTTTTCTAATCCTGATCTTAAATGGTGTAAATTCTTTCAATATAAATATCTGGATTCTCTTGCTTCTGATAGGAGTTTTACAATTGCTAACCCCCCTAAGGGATCTTCAATTTGGAATTTCCTAGTCTCTTGTAGAGAAGTTCTTTTACCTCACGTCTCTTGGAAAATTTATAATGGTTCTAAAGCCTTCTTCTGGGAAGATTTTTGGAATGGTTTTTCTCCTCTTTCCTTGATTAAGGATTTAGATCAGGCTAAGGTTTATCTTTCTTCAGTCTGGGGTGTTAGAGTTAGGGATTATCTTTCAGTTTCTAAAGTAGGATCTTTTTACAGTACCATTTGGAAAGACTTTTCAAATTGTTGTTTTCCTGAGAATTAGAAAATTCTCCTTGGCAATATTTTAAGTAATAGAAGGGTTTGTTTTTTTCCAAAAGAAGATGCTTTGTTTTGGTCCTTCTCCAATAATGGTTCTTATTCTGTCAGGGATGGATATAGATATTTATCCTCTTTCGTTCCTTCATCTATTTCTGATTGGCCACATTTGCTTTGTTGGAATGTTGCTTGTCTTCAAAAAGCAGGGGCTTTTGCATGGTTAGCTCTAAAGAATAAAATTCTAATGGGTCAGAGATTGGCTAGATTAGGGATTATGGATTCCTTTAATTGTGTTTTTTGTGGTAGCTGTGAAGAAGAGGTAGACCATTTGTTTATTTCTTGTCCTTTTTCTTTCTCATGTTGGAATTAGCTTTTCCTTAAATTAAGTTGGTTTTCTCCTCTTCCTAATTCTTTGTTGGATCTTTTCATGGTTGGCCTATCTTATTTAAAGGTTCTACTTTTGCTTCTATTTGGATTGTTGCGCCTTCTATTATTATTTGGAGCATGTGGCTTGAAAGGAATAGAAGGATCTTTAGAAAAGAAAGCAAGGATTTCAAGGCTATCTCCCTTATAATTGAAAAGTCTATTTCAGAGGTTGTCTTGAATTATCTTCAACCTTTAAAATCCTCTGATCTTCATTTCTCATCTTGGGATAATTTAATTTTGCAAAATTGGCCTTCTTTACGTTCTTTCCCTATTTTAAATTCAAAAACAGTATTTAAACAGGATAGAAATTTAGTTACATGGTTGCCTCCTTCTGTAGATTATATTAAATTCAATTTTGATGGGGCCTCTCGTGATAACCCTGGCCCTTCTTCCATTGGTGGGGTTCTTAGAGATATGAAAGGAGAAGTTTTTAAAGCCTTCTTTGGTAAAGTTTTTGATGGAACTAATAATCAAGCTAAGATTATTGCTCTTGTTAAGGGTCTGAGATTGGCTAATGGACTTAATATTCCTAGACTCCATATTGAGGGTGATTCTTTAATAGTTATTAATGCATTGAAAAAGCATCATATACAAAATTAGAAACTTGATTATCTTCTACAAGAGGCATGGTATATTCTGAAATCTTTTGAGAGTTTCATTATTTCCCATACTCTTAGAGAAGGTAATAAGCTTGCTGATGCCTTAGCTAATTTGGGGTTTGAGCTAGATTCACTGATAGTCACTTTTGATGCAGATTTTTTTGGTAAGTATCCACATTTGGAGGAAATCATACGACTTGATTCTCAAAGGTGTGTGGTTTAGTTTTCACTTTTGTGGTCATTTGTATGTGGCATCAAGGTGTTATTTTCTCTGTACAAGTCATTATTTTTGCATGTTTTAGTATTTTGGTTTTTTAATTCAGTTGTCCATTTGATCATATCTTTCGTAAGTATCTTTGTCCTTTTATTCCTTCAGAGTCAGCTCGCAGCAAGTTTCATTTATTTCCTACATGGGAGATGATGTTATCTAATTATTGTTATTCGATCCTTCCCGGTTATATATTTGTATTTTCTTATGTGATTAACCATCCTTTTTTAACTTTGCTTGCTCTATGTGATTGCTATGGAAGTTCAGCTTAACCGCAGGTTGTTCTTTCCAGTCTCAAAGTGGGAGACTGCCTTTATTGGTTTTGTTTCTTCAGATGGTTTACAGTTTGTTTTTGCTATAGATGGCCCGGAGGTAGAGGAGGCTATTAGAGATGTTGTGGGTAGAGATATCCTTGAAGGCTGTGTTTGAGTCTTATATCCTTCTCAGATCTTCATGGCTTTTGTTTCGAATGCAATGGATTTATCATAGGATGTTGGTTTGGTTCGGTAGCTAATTGATAAGTATGTTCATCGTTTCCTTTTTTCTGACGATAGTGTTGTTGAAGCCTTCCAAAATTATGTTCTCTTTAGTTCGGAGGCTCTTATTGGTGGACTTTTCACTAAATGCCAAGTTCTTCATTCCCCTGCTCATAATTGTGTTTTTAATGTTGTTCGTTCTTCTTTGTTGAATGAAAATGAAGATTTTATGCATCTTTCTATTCATGCTCATGGTAATGAGATTGGTGAGAGTTTTGCTAATAGAGTGGATGAAAAATTCCAAGCTTTGTTGTTTTTACTTTAGTTTCAACCTCTTCTTCCTCCTCCTCCAGGCTTGCCTATTGAAGAAATTGATGTGGGGGAACCAAATTATCTTGTTCAGGACCTTAATGCTGCAGTGAATCTATGATAGGCTATTGGGGTGGATCTTGGTTTTTTTGGTGGAGCCTCTATTTTTTCAGCTGTCTTTCTCAGCTCAAATGTAATATTTTGAAGAAATTTTTTTGTAAATCTTGCTCTTGTTCTTGTGAAGTGAATGGAGCTTTTTGTATGTTTTTTTTGTAAATTTGAGCTACAACTAGAGGTTTTCTTCCCCTGGTTCTTTCCTAATAGTATGCTCGTTGAACCAGGGATTGTAATTATTTTTATTATCTAATATAATTATAGTGGCTTGCCACTTTTGTTAAAAAAAAAAAAAATTATTGAGAGATCTTTGCCAGTGGTTTTTCCTAGTATAAATTAGATTTTCCACATAAATCTATGTTGTCTATTTTGTATAGCTTACTACTATTTCATTGTGTTAATTCTCAATTTTGCACTACATATTTTTCTAACAATTATTTGAATTAGAGATTAGGATTGGTTTTCAACAGTATCTATGCTATGAATTAGATAAATTATAATTTTCTTCTTATTTGTTTATCATTGCAGTGATTGCAGAGCTTCTTGATAATGCAATTGATGAGGTAATGTAGCTTTGTACTTTGTTTCCTAAGATGAATTGTTGAGGTGGCTGCAATCACTTGTTTGTGATAGTTACCCTAGAGATGAGAGAAACTCATAACTAATGCTTATTTCTAAAATATATGTCAGTTTTGTTTGTTGAAGGGTTGCCTTGATGATGACTATTTATCAACCTGATGTATGATGTTTTGATGATAAGATATCTTATATTTGAAGATTAGTGTTCTATTATTATCTATATTGTGGGTAGAAATTTTTCTTATTGTGTTTCTTATTTTGGTCCAATAACATTTAGATACCTCATGGTGCAACTTATGTCAAAGTGGACCAGATTTACAACCCTCACGACTGCAGTCATGCTTTACTTTTTCAGGGTGTGAACATTATTCCTAGCTTTCTATCACTATTTGTGCAAATTGGTATTGTATTTACTTTTATGAGCATAGACTAGTTGAAATTATCACCTTGTATTTTCTTTTGCAGATGATGGAGGGGGCATGGATCATAATTGTATTCGACAATGCATGAGTTTGGGATATTCTATGAAGAACACAAACACTACCATAGTGACAATAGTTTAAAGTGACTATGCTAAGAGAATGTAATTGCTGCACTTCAAAGAACTAAAAGGGAGATGTAGAAGTTAATTATTAGTGACAATAAAGAGCATAGAAGTAACAAGGTTGTAAAGACAGTGATCAAGGAGGACAGTCTCAAGTGCAATTTTTGCATAAGTGGCAGTCAAGTCTCAAATGCATAATATATTCTTAGTAATTTGTTTTGTTTCTTGGCTTTTCATCTATTTTGTTGGACCCTGAGAGGAATGTTGGATGTGCCCCGTGTGTTCCTTGTTTCACTTGATAGTTTGCAATCTTAAAGGTTTTGAGACAGTGACTTCTTGTTGTGTATTAGTCTCATTATGCGATTTTTGAACTAAGGTATACATTGGAGGTTTCAAATGCTTTCAAGGTAAAGTTTACAATGTATAAAGATGGTAGCAAATAGAAAGGCAATGAAATCTAAACCCTGCATAGTCAAGATTGCAATTAAGGCTTCATTGAAGTTTAAACCATGGTGACATAGGGTTTTTAGGGAAGTAGTTTTAATTGTGAATTGCAGAAGGTAGAATATGGACTTGTTATGATATGTTGTCAAAGATTACAAGGTGTTTGTAGTAGATTACAAGGAATTGCTACCTTCTCTTCATGGAAAGTTTTCAGTTTGAAGGCTTCTCTCTTTAAGGTCTTCTCATAGGACTTTTATGTTGGCAAGAGACACTACGTGGCTTCATGATTATTCTCATTGATGCCAACAAAGTCTATCCCACACATCTGCAAAGCATAGCATGCCTATATCAGAAGTCAAATTCAAGAAGTTCTGGTCTAATGAACAAGAATAGAGCATGCAACAAGGTCTGACAATCAGGTCTGGATCTCTTAGAGGGTGTAACTCAGCAAGTTGTTGACTTGGGAAATTCAAGAGGAGTATCATGACCACTATATTCCAAAGATTGATCCTCCGGTGATGAATCATGGAAAAGATATGAGCATCTGAGTGTTGGGTTCTAGACAGGCAGAGCAAATTGAGGAAGAACTGACCAGCAGAGTATCAGACTTCAATCCAGATGAGTAATTAATGTTGATCAAGCTATTTGAGGAATCATACATGGTTGGCCAACATGATTGATGACTTCTATGTCTATGTTTTTGATACGCATCACATATTAAGCATGGAATCAGCCGACAGATCAATGTTTTGTAAATATCTTGAATATTTTGGTTGCCAACTAGAAAGATGTTGAAATCCTTGGTGCGGTTATATATACCAGAGGGATTTCGATATGAAGGTGTGTGTGTGAAAAAAGTGTGTGAGGAAAGGCAGAGATAAGTGTGGAAGTAGCAGTACAAGTCTAGTATGTGACAGAATAGCATCACTAAAAGCAGAGGAAGAATGAAGTGCATTAGATCAGTATATTGAGCCTAATCAGAATTGAACCTTGGCATATATGCATGCCTCTCATTAGTTCAAACACCTGGTTACCTTCTATAAACTTTGTAGATAGTGAGTCTCTTGTAGTGTGCCTCTTATGAGCAGTGTGCTCGAGTAGTGAGCCCTAATTGGCAAGTGCCATTTTTGTACTTCTTATTCTTTTAACAGAGAATACAATCTTGGGTTAGTCACCCCGTGGTTTTTCCCTTAATAGGGTTTTCCACATTAAAATCCTTGTGTTATGTGTGTTGATTTCTTTTCTGCTCTCATAATTATATATGCTTATGTGTTTTGATGCTGCTCAAATTATAAAAGGAAAAATAAAGTAAATTTATTAGAGATAACTATTCACCCCCCCTCGCAGTTATCTACCTTGTTTCCAACAATTGGTATCAAAGCTAAGTTCCTCTAAACAGAGCCTAATAGCTTGAGGAAGATCTGGGAATCTCAATGGATATGTATGGTATGAAGGAACAACTTCAGTCTTCCCTAGATGATCTTGAGCAATCTCACTCTGAAGTCAATAACTTGAGAGAAAGACTCAAACACGTTGATGATTTCATAAATGAGCTAAAAGAAAATTTGAGTATCTCTGTGAAAAAGAGAAAGGAACTACTTCAACAACTAGCAAGTCAAAGTGAAGCCAATAATACTAATGAAGATCTGAGAAAAACAAGCTAGGTGAGAAGCTATCAAAAGAGGTCATTATGGTAAGACATGAAATGGAATCAAGGGTTATGAGATTCACCCAAGAAATTGAAGAGAAAAGAAAAATTGAAGATAATCTAAAATAATCTCTCAAGGAGAAGTCAGAGGACTGCCACAAAATGGATAGAATAATCAGGTATCTCGAATCTAATCTTGAAGAAGCTAGAGATAATGAAGAACAACTTGAGAATCAAATAGACACTGTCAAACAAGATCTTCAAACAACAAATGAGTAGAACGAGAAATTCAAGATAAGCTCTGCTCAACTTGAAGTTCTTCTTGAAAGCCAAAAGAAGGTACAAGCATGGCTTGGGATATGAGAAAGGTGAAAGCTCTGGATCCAGTTAGAAGAACTCTAGATTAGGAAATCCAAGGAACGAGCCTAGAAGACCTCTGGTAAGGCAACCAAATGCTCAAAGATATCCATCCTTCAATGGATACTGCTACAATTGCAACAACTTCAGTCATAAAGCAACTCAGTGTAGAAGAAGAATGAATCAGACTAATTCATCCTTCTCCAGACAGTGTTTCAACTGCAAAAGGTATGGTCACAAATCTCATGAATGCAAAAATATGCAAATAAACAATTCATTCAATGGTAGATGCTTTGCATGCAATAGAATGGGACATATGGCTAATCAATGCAGATCAAGAGGATATCAGTCAAATATACAAAGAAATGTTGTTTGCTACAATTGCAATAGATCCGATCATATTGCCAAATTCTACAGAAGTAAGAATCAGGATAAAGAGGGTCGGGTGCATCATAATCAAAATCAAGATAAAGGAAAAGGCAAAGTGAATGTGGATGAAGTTTAAAGGGAGATAAACAAGATTTAGGTGAAGAAGAGTACAAAAAATGTTGGGGATGGATCCACACCAGAATCTGATGTTGATATTCCTTCCAGAAACTATACAGATGAGCTCTGGCTCATGGGGAGTCATAAAGGAAAATAAATTCCCCCAGCCAATCAATTAGTGCCTAAATTTGGCACATGGAATGTTGCGGATTAAAGGGTTCTTAGAGAGATATCCAAATAACCCTCAATAAAAATATGAAAGATCTGCAAGGAGTTTTGAAGAGTTTAATCAGCCAAGATTGATCTGGTTTGATAGCCATTCGGTAAAGCAGGATCTTCATAGACAAATCCGGTATGATTCAAAATTAATCTGTGAACTCATGGCATGATTGGAGGAAAAAAGATTCATTGTCAATTATCATTGAAAATAATTCTAAGTGCATCTCAGTGATTCAAAAAGATGTCTCTTAGAACAAGGCAACCAGATGACTTAAGTTGTGCATTTATTGCAAAAAGAAATTAGGGTTTGCGTAGAGATAAAAGGGTTCTTTTACTCATCATTTGCACATTTGCATTCAAGAAGAAGAAAGGAAGAGTTTTGCATCAAGTTTTTACAACTTTGTCAAAGATCAACCACAAAATCTGACTCAACCAGTGACCTATTCTAGCTCTTATTGTGAACCCTAAAAGCGTAAAAAGGTATTTCCATTTCTAAATATCTCTCTCTGAATCTTTTGCAAAGATGGCTACTCCAATGGTTGTTAAGATCACTGATAGGCCGTGCCCAAAGTTCAAGAAGCACCCCTACAAGTCCCTAGAAGTTGATCCCTTAGGCACTTTTTCTAGCATTCTGCATGGGGTTCTACATGTAGAAGATATTAGGATGTACATCCACACCAATATTGAGGAATTTGGAGAATCTAAGCTAATGGATATCTACCATAAACAATTAATAGATGAAACTTTTGAACTCAAACCTCAATACAAGGCCATCCAGGATAAGCATTTTGGACATTGCATTCACTTTCCCTATTTTGCAGAAGATGAATGGATCCAGTATGTTCTTAGCAGAATACATGACAACTTCATGTGGTTGATGAAGCCCTTCAAGATAACAAAATATGCAATTAGGATAGTAACTAGATTGCACTCATCTGGTGGGTTGCCTGCACTCAAATCTATCAAGAACCAGACAATAAGTGAGGCTACCAGATCTAAGTTTGACAAAAGAGCCATGACAATAGAAGATATCATAGATCTAGATATCAAATTTGCCTCTATGATAATTGGTTATTAAATCTATCATTCCAGCAAGGAGAATTCTGTGTCTGGAACTGCAATTTATACAGCATATCAGATGCTAAGGGAAAATGTTGATTATGACCTATGTGATCTTCTTCTGAATCAACTTTTAGAAAACTTGTAGAAGATCAAGAAGGATAAAAAGAACTCATTCAAGTATGGAGGCTTAATACTATGTCTGTTCTTTTATTATATGAATGAGCTACCTGGATCAAGTGGTTGGGTATGGCAAAATGACAGACCAGTTTCCATACAAATCAGCGACTATATGTATGGGCTTGGTGATGCCAAGGCTCAAAGTACATCACTCTAGGGATACTTTAAAAACTTCCAAAGTTTGATGCAAGCCAGAGAAAGAATTCCTCAAACAATAGTTGAAAAATATAAGGATACAATATGCTTCATGGTAGACACTGATCAATGCCTAATGGAGGCAATTAAGCCCAGAACAGTTTGGATTATGCCAATGGGATATGAGGCAGATGAGAAAATCCTAGAGCTACATGTCCAACACTTGCTAAGTCAGCCTAAGGACCCTGAGGCAGGAAGTTTTGGAACCTTTCAAGAATTAAGTGTAAAGATACATGCTGAACTAAGACAACCAGAGATGAAAAGAAAAGTGAGAAGGGAAGTAGAGGAAATTGCCAAGAAATATGGCATATCAAAGGAGGCAGTTGATGCAAACAGAGAAAAAATAGAAAGAGTTGAGAAAGAGAAACAAGAAGCAGAAAAAGAAAGTGTTCCGGTACAAGCCCCCTCCCAGACTAGATCCTCCAAGAGCTCTACACCTGCCACCTCTATGAGCTCAAGAGCCTCAAAACCAGAAGCCAAGACATCTGGAAAGGGAGAGAAGAGAACAAAAACAAAGGCCATAAGGTCATACATAAGCCAAAAGGATGATGAAGAAACAGAATCTAATGAGGAAGTTAAGAAAATGAAGAAGAAGAAGAAAACATCCAAGGAATCCTCTGCTAGTAAAAACAAAGAAGAAGAGGCAGAAGAATTTGTTGAAATGCCTACTCTCTCTATTGATGATATCATCAAGGTAGTCACAGTGGATGGGAACTTGCAACCAGTCCCTAAATTTTATGATGAATATAGTGATACTGACAAGATCTTGGAAGATGCTATAGTCAGGTACCTAAACATTTATAATAAAGCATTCATTGAAATCATCTCTCTAATTCCCAAAGATCTACAAAAGGTACTTGAACTGAGAAAGGAGAATGCTAATGCAAAGGACCTAGAGATCTGAGCACAAATTGCTATTTAGCTTTATCCTTCCATTACTCCAAAACAAATGAACATGATCTTTAAGGACTGCAAGGATGAGTTCTAGAGCAAAGCAAGAATGAACAAACTTATGCTTGGAGAGACTGATCAAGTAGCAAGAGAAACAAAAGACATCCTCCAGAATGCCTTTAAAAGATTCAATCTTCCTGTTATAGAGAAAATAGATGAAGAACCTTCTACCATGGATGTCGAAGGATTAAGTGCATCAAAAGAAGAATCTACTGAGAAAAATGTAGAAGAGTCAAAATAGACAGATGAAGGGAAGTCTAAAGACTTGGATTCCTTTGTTCTGGAAGAGGAAGTTCATGAAGAAGTCAACATCTCTCCTTCGGATCCCACTACAGACATTCCAGACTCAGGAGCTGAAGGAGAAGGAAGAAAAGAAGAAAAAGTGAGTCAATAAGAAGAGGTAAAGGGAAGAGAAGAAGAGCAAATAGAGAAGATCTTTGATGACAGTTCAGAGATTCCAAAAGTAAAGACTTAGTCTCTGGCAAGAGACATTGCAGAGGCAATGAAGAAATTCTTAAACAAAGAGATGATGGAGATAGATTAACCAGAACTCTTTCAAGGACCACTCAATTTTGATTCCCTCTCTCGGGTCCAAACAATGAAGATAGCATCCTTTGCCCAAGCTAAAGCAAAAGAAAATCTTTTGAAGTCTCACATGAAAGATTGTGAGCTGATAGAGATTACATCAAGAATGTTGGAGAAGATCATGCCATCCTTCCAAAATGATCCTTCGGCCTCTCCATCTGGTAACCTTAAATCTCTGATAAACTCTGTCAACACTCATTTTGATTCCTTAGAGAAATCGGTAGAAGAAAAGGTCTGGAAAGAATTTTTGGGAAAGAGATTCTCTAAAATATAGGGACTCATAGCTAATAATAGGAGAACCCTGGATATTGGGATAAAGAGCCTAGAAAATGCTCTTAAAGATGGTGGAGAAATGTATAAATTTTGTCTATCCTAGTCTAAAGTGACAGAGGATATTGAAAAGAAGGTGAAAGAACAAGAAGGTAAAACTGTCAAGTTTATCTTAGAATTTTGATCCTCTCACCTCATCCATAATGAATCAAGAGTGCCAGGCTATTGCCATTATAAATGAAATAAAGAGGCTTGAAAAGGAGAAGAAGAATATAATAAGCAAGATGAGTGAACTTAGAGGGATAATTATCCCTAAGTTAGACGCAATGCATGAGGCCTTAACTAATGCTCAGACCAGAGCCCAGACTGGTGATCCGGTAGACTTAAGAAGGGCAGAAGCTTATACATTTTTGTTGAGTGGCCACATCTCAATTTTGGACAAGATGAAGTAGACTTGGGCAACAGAATTTGTATAGTTGAAGACCACTTTTGTGGATATACTTAAGTATATGTCAGTATAACATGTATTTATATACTTATGCAGCTATGTATAGGTTGATTTTTGCAAATTTTGGTGTGTGGATTCCACCCTTTTCCATTGATGTCAAAGGGGGAGTGAGGAGTAGTGAAAAATGTGGAATCCAGCTAAGGGGGAGCTCCGGTAAAAGTGTACATAAGACAAAGCATCAGCCAAGGGGGAGTTTTCTGACACTTAAGTCATTTTTTACTAAGTGTTGCCATCAATGCCAAAGGGGGAGATTATTGGCAAGAGACACTGTGTGGCTTCATGATTGTTGTCATTGATGGCAACAAAGTCTATCCCACACATCCGCAGAGCATAGCATGCCTATACTGAAAGTTAGATTGAAGAAGTTCTGGTCCGGTGAACAAGAATAGAGCATGCAGCAAGGTCTGACAATCAGGTCTGGATCTCTCAGAAGGTGTAACTCAACAAGTTGCGGATTTGGGAAAGTCAAGAGGAGTATCTTGACCACTATATTCCAGAGATTGAGCCTCCGGTGATGAATCATGGAAAAGATATGAGCATCTGAGTGTTGGGTTCCAGACAGGCAGAGCAAACTGAGGAAGAATTGACCGGCAGAGTATCAAACTTCAATCCGGATGAGTAATTAATGTTGATCAATCTATTTGAGGGATCATACATGGTTGGCCAACATGATTGATGAATTCTATGTCTATGTTTTTGATATGCATCACATATTAAGCATGGAATCAGCCGATAGATCAGTGTTTTGTAAATATCTTGAATATTTTGGTTGACGACTAGAAAGATGTTGAAATCCTTGGTGCAAATATATATACCAGATGGATTTTGGTATGAAGGTGTGTGTGTGTAAAAAAAGTGTGTGAGGAAAGGCAGAGATAAGTGTGGAAGAAACAGTACAAGTCTGGTATGTGACAGAACAACAACACTAAAAGCAGAGGAAGAATGAAGTGCATTAGATCAGTATATTGAGCCTAACTGAAACTGAACCTCAGCATATATGGATGCCTCTCATCAGTTCAAACACTTGGTTACCTTCTATAAACTTTGTAGATAGTGAGTCTCTTGTAGGTAGTGTGCCTCTTGTGAGCAGTGTGCTCGGGTAGTGAGCCCTAATTGGCAAGTGCCATTTTTGTACTTCTTATTCTTTTAACAAAGAATACAATCTTGGGTTAGTCACCCCATGGTTTTTCCCTTAACAAGGTTTTCCATGTTAAAATCCTTGTGTTATGTGTGTTGATTTCTTTTCTACTCTCATGATTATATGTGCTTATGTGTTTTGATGTTGTTCAAATTATAAAAGGAAAAATAAAGTAAAGTTATTAGAGATAACTGATTCACCCCCCCTCTCAGTTATCTACCTTGTTTCCAACATTTTATTCTTTAGTTCTTGCTTCTTTTACAACAACAATAGTTGCCTTGTAACTCTTTTTCAAGAGATTTTATGTAACAACTCTTTTCAAATTAATAAAGACAACAGTATTCCTTTTTCAAGACTTGTGTTTCTCTTTGCAACTAGTGATATGATGTTTAATAAATAATGTATCAATATACTATAGTTGATAGAAATTAGTGAACAAAAATAATTAAATAAACTACCAAAATGATGATTAAAATTAATGACTAAATAAACTACCAATGGAAGGAAATCAGTGAATAAAAATGACTAAATAAGTGACCAGTTAACAACAATCAATGACTAAATTAATGACTAAATATATCAGTGAATAAAAAATTACTAAATAATTGACCAGATTATAGCAATCAATGACTAAATATACTACCAAATTGATCAATCAAAACAACCAATAAATGACTAAAACTGGTTTAGTCATCAATTTGGTCATGTTATAAATGACTGGCAATAAACTACTAATGGTCACATGACCATGTTTGGTCATTTATAAGCAGTTTTTAGTAGTTTTTTTAGTAATATATTGCTCTTTTTTGTACTAGTGTTATAGGCACAAAAGTTAGTGAATGGGAATTGAATTATGGAGTTTACATGAAGACCTCATCTAATTACTACCCACAAGGGAATGACTTGGTTGAGTCCACCAATAAAAACTTGATCAGAATCATCAAGAAAACAGTGGAAGATAATCAGAGAACTTGGCACTCCAAGTTAAAGACTACTCTTTGGGCTGACATAATCACTCCCAAAAGAGCCATAGGTAATTCCCATTTCATGCTTGTGTATGGAAGGGAGGCAAGGGTTCCATTATCATTGGAATTGCCTTCTCTTGAGTTGGCACAGTAGCTAGAAACAATAGAAAATGATGCCATGATAGTCAGACTTGTAGAGCTATTAGAACTCGAGGAGAAGAGAGATGCTACTATGAAGATCCTTGAAGCTCATCAAGATCAGTTTAAGAAACCTTTGACAGAAAATCTACTGATAGAACATTCAGTGAAGGAGATATAGTGTTGAAATGGGATGTAGATAGGGCCAAAGCTGGAAGACATTCAAAATTTGATGCCATGTGGAGTGGCCCTTATATCATTACGAGTTGCAAATAGGCTAATGCATTTCAACTCTCTAGGCTAAATGGAGAGGTTCTACCAATCCCAAATAATGGGATTCATTTCAAACCTTGCTTTTAGAATGGTTGTGAGATCTTGTAAATAGGGTAGGTGTCTGCTTTCAATAAGTGCCCTTGCACTCTGATGTATTCTCATTAGGAGGATACATGCTTGCTTGTTGTTTTATTTTGCCTTGGTAGTTGCCCAGTTGTTTTAGCTCCTCTGTTCTTATTGTAGTCTCTTTGACTTTGTGCCTAATGGATGTTTAAGGCCACTAGTCTATTGTTTAGCAGGCAAACACCCCTAAGAAGTCACCAAAATGTTGGCCTATTTTGTTTCATAGCCAAATAGTCCAAACCCTTAAACCCTAAGTGTTTTCCTTCCCCTTAAGCCCTAGGTTTTACGATCATCTTCCTTCATGTTATTATCCATCGTTTATTACCTAGCCTAGGTTGCCAGTTGTTTAAGTTACAACCTTGAGCCCTTTATGTCATGAACTGACTGGCCCCAAGTCTTAAGGTTTACCTTTTATCTCCCTTCAACATCATTTCTTAAGCCTTGATTCCTTCCAGGTCTAAGGGTGCCATATGGCAGTATCTCGCAAGCCCGCAAACCGCCTAAGCTAACATCACATTCCTTCCACGTAGCTATGAAATGAAGACAAGTGTAAAGTACATCATAACCTATGGCCACGAGATTATTGATCCAGGTTTAATGGTGGAGATTGCACCAAGGTCGAAGGATGAAATGAAGGGGTGGGGTCACATTGTTGAAAATCAGACGGTAGCGCAGTGTCGCAGGTGGATCTTGTCTATAGGAAAGATTCAGTGCATGATCGCTAGATGTTGACAAGTGACATGCTAACATCTTCTCTTCAAGATCTTTTGAGGTGGGCCTCTATACACTGACAACACTTAAAAGGAAGAAATTCACCTATACATTTAGCGCCACGTATGCCAGGTCAAACAAGCCTCAATGCAGAATTAAAGGAAAGTGTTATGTAGCATGAATTAGAGACATTGATCTTATAACTATTTGTTCATATAATGGCTCCAATTTAAATTTAGATCTTTTAAATGTCTCGGTGGTGCCAAAGGCATTCAATCAAGTTGGTGAGCTCTACAAGAGAAACTCAAGAAGGATGGCTTGATTCTTCAATGTGAAGGGACTTCAGTGGCTCTATGGCAGATCTTTCTGTGGTCGGTGACTACTTGGGCTCTCGCCTTCAATGCTCTATCTTCTCTTGCATGTGGGAAACCATTCCTCAGGTTGCAAGTTTGCTAGAGGCATGGGTTCTGTCCCCATCGCCATTTGTTCCTGACTCTACATTGATGACTGCATTGATGATCTTGGGTCTCATGGACCTACTCCAACATTCTCTACACAAGGATTTGATATATAAAGCATTGTAATCTTTAGTAGTAGGAGTTAGTAATTTTTGGGTTGTTATGCTACCAAATTCCTTGTAGTTAGGCCTCTTAGTGCAATTGTAGGATTATTAGAATTTGACTCATTGTGCCTATAGCTTGGCCTCTATTGTCTTTTGGTTAATCCACCCATGAATGCACTTGACTATACGGTGTCTTTTTTTGCTATGAGTTGTTTTGAATTGTAATAGTTTTTGACCTTCGTGATCAATATATGCACAATATCTTACCTCTCTTATGCTCTGGTTTTTGTGTTTTAATTGAAGTTGTGATCTATTATGTGAGTAAAACAGATCCTCTATAAGTTAGATCTTCATTCCAAAGCCTCAATCAATCCTATAAGTCTGTGTGAACCACCCTTTGTGATTGAGATCATTGTTGTGTCATTTTAGGCTTACTACTACTCATCTGATATGGTGCATCACCTCTATTCCCTTTCAGTTTCCTTCTAATCCTTTCCCCCCTGCAATATTAGCACAAGGTTTAGATATTTTCTCTAAGCATTAGGCTTAGAATGAGGTGTTGGCAGATGGTCAATGCTCCTCATGGGTTTCGTGACATGGACTAATCACCTCCCGTGGATTCATTAACTCTGGTGCTTGTATTGCAATCGTTGGACAACAATTGGTATCAAAGCGAAAGGTCACAGGTTCAAATACCCCTGGGTAATGCTCGAGGGGAGTTTGTTGGCAGATGGTCAGCACTCCTTGTGGGATTTATGACATGGACTAACCGCCTCCTGTGGATTCATTAAGTTGGGCGCTTGTATCAGAAATTGATAGGTCAACCTTTTGGTTTAATGGCAATCATGGGCCAATAATTGGTATCAGAGCGAAAGGTCACAGGTTCAAATCCCCCTGGGTAACACTAGCAGAGTTTTTTAGTAGATGATCAGTGCTCCCTATGGGATTTGTCACATGGACTAATCACCTGTCGTGGATTCATTAACTCTGGTGCTTGTATCAGAAATTGATAGGTCAACCTTTTGGTTTAACAGAAATCATGGGCCAACATGAGAAACTAGCCTTCTCTAGAGGTCTAATCTCAACTTGCAAGGTCCCACACCTTGAGATCATTCCAATTGTGTCATTAGAATGCTTGGACTCTCTCCAAGTTGCGTGCAATTCTATGTGACAATAGAGACCAAATCATGGGATAATCTATTTTTTGGGAATTTGTGTCACTTTTTGTTGTTTAACATAACATGAGCATATCATGTAACATAGTCACAGTATAATGAGAGTGTGTTATATTTCAAATCTTTCTCTCATACCCTATTAGGCTTGGAATAGTCTTGGACTTCTAATATTAAGGTTTGGACCCCCATTTCACTCCTAAAACCATGCTTTGTAGTTTAAACAACATTTTTTTAATTTCATCATTATCAAGTTTACTCATCTTACAATAAAATTTAGTGAAATTGCCACCAAAATATCACTCTACTTCTTTGCTTTCTAGCCCCATAATATTTTCTATTTTGATTAAATTAAAACATTGATTTTCATTTACTTTTACAATTGTCTTCATATTATTCAAATATATATTTATTGTTTTTGTTTTATATTCTTTTGATCTACTTATTTAAATTTGAAAAAAATATATCAGATTGTTCTACACTTCATTCTTTACAATTTTTATTATTTTCATGCAGTTTTGTGATGCACATGCTTAATGATGTAGTTTTCAAGATGCATCCACTTTGAAAAATTACAAAAAAATTAATAAAAAGTATATAACTTGTAGTACTAACTCTTATATATCTTTGCTGATAAGGGTGTGGTTCGGTGGTTAAGCTGCTCTATTGTAGTGGCGGCCACCAGAGTTCAAACCCCTGCTAGGCCAACAAGCTCGCAGGTGTTACGCTTTTGCTAGGCCAACGAGCTCGTGGGTTTGAAGTGTTCTTTCTTGGGGATGAGGTCCCCCGTGTTGTGGCCTCATTAGTTCATAGCTCTGGCCAAAAGCATTGTGTGGAGCCAGAGGGCGTGTCGCACCAGCGTCACCAGTCACGTTAAAACGTTTACCAGGTGCATTTACAGGAAAAAAAATCATATATATCTTTCTACAAATTGATTTTGAAAAATACTCAATACAACAACAAAAAGTAGTGGTGTGCACAATAGACACTATGTTATTTATTAGTGATAAAAACAAGAACTATTTTTTGTGCACTTAACATTTGAACCTCTATCTTAACCATATTTTAAACTCCTTAATAGTTTAGAAACTAAACTCAAAGTACTATTCTAGACACCTGAAATTGATCGTCTTTCACCATGTCTTTTAACATCACCTAGAAACATCTTGTTGTTAGATGCACAGGACAACTAAGAGGGGGGTGAATCAGTTGTACATTAAAACATTAAACCCTCAATGCTATTCCAATCCTTATTATCCTTCAAACTCTTCTTATGCATTACCAGAATGTAAACATATGAGACGTCCATGTAAACACATTCAAACACATAAGAAAACCATATTACATGGAAAACCTAAGAAGGGAAAAACCACGGTGAGGATTAGCTCACATATATATGAATAACAACATCGAATACAAGTAGGCTCACTACCTAGAAGAAAGGATCACTACTAGAAGTACTCACTATCTAGAAGAGAGAAGAATAGAAGAGGATTGTTATAGAGAGATTCACTATCTCAAGGCAACTGGAGAAATCCACCACTACAACTTTCTACCATCTGTAACCTTCGCCTCACTACCTCCAGTAACTTCAAGCAAACTGAAATGTAGACACCTTTTGTTCACTACATTCAGGAGTCATAAGAATTTAAGCTCACACTTAATTCACCACCCTTGATCACATTCACATCTTCTTCTCTACACACTCTCTACTTGAACTTCACCTTGAATTTATACTATCTGCAACCTAAAACAATCTCAATTAGGTCGGCCTTAATGAAATGTGTGCACCTTAAATGTGCAATACCGAAATAGGTTGGCATCAAACACTTCAACGATGGAAAGAAGTGAAGGTGGACCATGCTAAGGGTTAACTAGGACCTAAATCTATATCACCATGCTGCTCATCACATCCACAATCTATGAGGTACGTCTGCAAATAGCGCTAGCAAGCCAAGTTGGCCAAACCTAAACTAACACTGCAAGTGACCACATACACACCTCCCCAAGTCCAAACACATCATGAGGACCACAAAGAAATACTCCATAGCATCTACACATCTTTCAAGAATATTCCAGCATCATTAGAATCTTCTGCAACATTGCTACAACCACCTGAAACAAAGAATTGTTGATAATTGAGAGGGGAGGTGAATCAGTTATCCTAATAATTTCTGCTTTCTAAACTTTCTTAATAATCAATGCAGCATTAATTCAAATAAGAAAACATAACCATGAAATGGAAATACACATGACACAATATTTTTGACGTGGAAACCTTGTTAAGGGAAAAAACCACGGGGTGATTAACCCAAGATTGAATTCTTTGTTAGAAGAATGGAAATACAAAATGGCACTTGCCAATTAGGGCTCACTACCCGAGCACACTACTCACAAAAGGCACACTGCCTACAAGAGAGACACTGTCTAAATTTATAAAGAGTGTAATACAATACTTGAACTGATAAGGAGCATCAAAATATGCTAGAGTTCAGTTCCAGTTAGGCTCAGTACACTGATCTGCTGCACTTCATCTTTCCTCTTCTTTTGTGTTGCTCTCCTTTCACATACCGAAACTTCCTTTCTACTTTTATTTGGGTCTACTGCTTTTCTTCGTACATTACACAAAACCACAATACTTCACATAACTAAATTCATCTTACATATATATATGCAAAAGTGATTTCATCACCTTTCTAGTCGACATTCGAAACAGTTAATAATTTCTTCAAACTCTGATCTATCGGCTGAATCCTTGCACATCAAGTAATGTGGATCAATCATATACTTGTATAAATCATCAATTATGTCGTCCAAACATAACTTATGCCTTAAGAATGTTTTCCATCATCAGTAACACATCCGGAATAATATCTGATGTTTTGCCAGTCAGTTCTTCCTCTATTCACACTGTCACTTGGGAACCCGACACTCAAGCATTCATATCTCTTTATTATTTCCACACCGGAGGCTCAAACCCTGGAATCTATCAGTCAAGATACTCCTCTTGACTTCCCCAAATCTGCACTTCACTAGGATACTTCTACTGAGAGATCTGGACCTGTCTGTCAGACCTTACTGACTGCTTTGTTCTTGCTTACCGGACCTCAACACTTCTTCAATCTGACTTCCAGTGAGGACCTATCATGTCTTGTGGATGTGAGGGATAACCTTTGTTGCCATCAACGACAACATTCATGAGTCCATATAGTGTCTCTTGCCAACAATCTCCCCCTTTGGCATTGATGGCAACACTTAGTGAAAAATGACTAAGTGTCACACTATACTCCCCCTTGGCTAATGCTCTGTCTCTATGTACATTTACCAAAGCTCCCCCTTAGTTGGATTCCTCATTTTTCACTGCTCCTCACTCCCCCTTTGACATCAATGGCAAAGGGTAGGGTCCGCACACCAAAATTTTCAAAATTTTAACTATATTTGTCCGCATAAGTATATACATATGGCATACTTACATAAACTAAAGTATATCTGCAAAAGTGTTTTTAATTGAATAAATTCTGTAGCCCAACTTTGCTTCATTCTGTCCAAAATTGATATATGACCGCTCAACAGGAATGCAAATGCATCTGCCCTTTTTAGATCTGTTGGATCATTGGTCCAGGCTGTGATTTGAGCTTCATTTATGGCCTCATGCATGGCCTCTAACTTAGGGACAATTATCCCTCTGAGCTCACTCAACCTACTGATTCTATTTTTCTTCTCTTTTTCAAGCTTCTTAATTTCATTTAAAACTACAACTGTTTGACATTCTTGATTTATTATGGATGTAGTAAGTGGATCAAAATTTTGAGAAAGTTTTATCAGTTTATCCTCTTGTTCTTTCATTTTCTTCTCAATCTCCACTGTTGTTTTAGACCAGGATATACAAAATTTGTATACATCACCTCCATACTTAAGGGCATTTTCCAAACTTTTTATCCCAATACCCATAACTTTTCTATCATTTCAAATTATCCCTTGCAGCTCTGAGAATCTCTTGTCCAAAAACTCTTTCCTGACCTTCTCCTCAGCTGATTTCTCTAGAGAATCAAAATGTGTGCTAACACTATTGACTAGAGTTTTAAGATTACTGGAAGAGGAGGCTGTGGGATCCTTCTGAAAAGATGGCATGATCTTTTCCAACACTCTGAATGCTACTTCTATAAGCTCACAGTCTTCCATGTGAGATTTCAGTAGTTTCTCTTTGACCTTCACATTTGCAAATGAAGCTATCTTCATTGTTTGTACCGGAGATAGAGAGTCAAAATCTAATGGCCCTTTTAGTAATTCTGGTTCATCCATCTCATTAGTTGCTTTTGTCAAGAAGTCCTTGACAGATTCTATAGTGTCTCTTGCCGGAGACAGATTCTTTTTCTCTTCTACAGTGTCACTTATGTTCTTTTCAGCTTGACTTCCTTCTTTACTTTTCACCTCTTTTTCTTTCTCCTTTATTATTTCTTTTTCTTTAGATCTAGAGTCAACAGGGGAAACCGGAGGAGAAATGTTAGTCTGATCATGGACCACCTCTTCCGGAGTAGAGGATTCCAAGTCCTTAGCTATTTCTGCACCAGTATTCATTACCTCTTCTATCATTTTCTCAGTAGACTCTTCTGCAACACTTGTGGTCGAGGGGTCAGTACCCAAGACCTCTAAAATTGGAATGTTAAATCTTTTGAATGCATTCCAGAGGATCTCTTATGTCTCTTTTGCAACTTTGTCAGTCTCTCTGAGCATAAGTTGATTCATCCTTGCTTTGCTCCTGAACTCATCCTTACAATCTTTGAATACCATATTCATTGTCTTGGGATCGATTGAAGGATATAACTGGATTGCTATCTGTTCCCAGATTTCTAGGTCTTTGCCTTGGGCATTGTTCTTTCTTATTTCTAGTTCCTTCTCCAAGATTTTGGGGATTAGAGATATAATTTCAATAAATGTTTTGTTGTAGATGTTTAGGTACCTGACTGTGGCATCTTGCAATATCTTCTGATCTGCTTCACCATAATCATCATAGAACTCAACCATTGGCTGAAGATTTATGTCCACTGTGACTGATTTGATTATGTCATCAATGAGAAGAGTGGGTTTTTCAACATATTCCTCTGTCTTTTCTTCTTCCTCTTGACTGGTAGAGGTTTCACCAGATGTTTTCTTCTTTTTCTTCATTTTCCTAATTTCTTCATCAGATTCAGTCTCCTCTTCCTCCCTTTGACTAGCATAAGCCCTTGTGGCTTTTGTCTTTGTTCTTTTCTCTCCTTTGCTAGATGATTGTGCTTCCAGTTTTGATGACCTTGAGCTTTTGACAGGGGTGGGTGCAGATCTCTTTGATGATCTGGTCTGGGTGGAAGATTTTTTTGGAACACTTTCCTTGCTTCCCTTTTCTACCTCTTTCTTCTCTTCCTCAGTCCTTTCCATCTTTTCCCTGTTGGCATCAAGTGCCTCTTTTGATATGCCATATCTTTTGGCAACTTCTTCAACTTCTTTTCTCACCTTCCTCTTTACCTCTGGTTGTCTAATTTCCACATGAATTTTTATACTCAATTCTTCAAAAGTTCCAAATCTTTCTGCTTTGGGATCCTTGGGTTGACTAAGCATGTGTTGGACATGCAGCTCCACAAGTTTCTCATCCACCTCATACCCCATCGGCATGATCCAGACTATCCTTAGTTCCACAGCTTCCATTTGGCACTGATCAGTTTCAACCATAAAACAAACTATATCCTTATACTTTTCAACTAGAGATTTGGGAATTCTCTCTCTTGCTTGCATCAAATTTTGGAATTTCTTGAAATAACCCCACAGAGCTGTATTTCTTATCTTGGCATCTCCAAACCCATGCATATAATCTCTGATTTGGATTGCAATAGGTCTGTCATTCTACCAAACCCAACCACTTGATCCGGGCAGCTCACTCATGAAGTAGAAAAATAGACACAATATCAGCCCACCATACTTGAAGGAATTTTTCTTATCCTTCTTGATCTTTTGTAGATTCTCCAATAGTTGGTTAAGAAGAAGTTCACATAGATCATAGTCAGCATTTTCTTTTAGCATTTGATAAGCTGTATAAACTGCAGTTCTCGGTATTGAATTTTCCCTACTGGAGTGATAAATTTTGTAACCAATTATCATGGATGCAAATTTGATATTCAGATCAGTGATATCTTTAATTGTCATAGCTCTCTTGTCGAATTTTGATCCGGTTGCATCACTCACTATCTGATTCTTGACAGATTTGAGAACGGGTATCCCACTGAATGAATGCAAACTGGTTACTGCCCTAATTGCATCTTTGGTAATCTTAAATGGTCTATTCAACCATAGGAAGTTATCATGTACTCTGCTCAACACGTACTGGACCCATTCGTCTTCTTCAAAATAGGGGAAATGAATGTACTGTGCAAAATGCTTATCTCGAATGGCCTTGAACTGAGGTTTGAGCTCAAAAGAATCATCTTTTAACTGATTGTGATAGATATTAGCCAGCTTAGATTCCCCAAATTCTTCAATATTGGCATGAATATATGCCCTAACATCTTCTACATGCAACACACCATGTGAAATACTAGAAAAAGCTCCTAGGGGATCTACTTCCAAGGATTTGTATGGATGTTTCTTGAATTTGGGGCAAGGCCTATCAGAGATCTTCACAATATTTGGAGTACCCATCATTCAAGGATTTACAGAGAGATATTTGATAACGGAGAATACCTTTTGCACCTTTCAGTTTCACGGAGTTAGCCGGATCGATTTCTGGATGAATTAACTTCTGCAAATGATCTTTGATGAGCTTGAGGAATTTTGTTGCAAAGCTTCTCTTTTCGTTTCTTCTTGAATGCAGAATGAACAAATTCTTAATGAGAAAACCCTTATATGCTCCACAAACCCTAATGTCAAGTTGCAATAAATGCTCGACCTAAGTCATTCTGGTTTGCCTTATTCAGATGGCTTGAAGAACCAGATCAATCTTAATCTTAAACATCTTGTGGATCTTCCAAATCTTAACCATAGTTTATTTGGATGTTACTCTTATGAACCCTTTAATCCGCAACTCGTCTTGTGCCGGTTCTGGCACCAATTGACTGGCTGGGGGAACAAGGTTTTCTTTGTGTCTCCCCCTGAGCCAAAGCTAACTTTTTAATTTTTGGAAGGAATATCAGCACCAGAGTCTGGTGCGGATCCATCCCCTACATTCTCTGTACTTTTCTTTACCCAAATCTTGTTCATCTCACTTTGAACTTCATCCGCATTCATTTTTTGTTTTCCCTTATCTTGATTCTGATTATGATATACTGGACCTCTTTTGTCCTGATTCTTGCTTCTACAGAATTTTGCAATATGACTGGATCTATTGCAAATTTGGCAAACAACATTTCTTTGCATATTTGATTGATATCCTCTTGATCTACATTGATTAGCCATATGACCCATTCTATTGCATGCAAAGCATCTACCATTAAATGAATTGTTTATTTGCATATTTCTGCATTCATGAGATTTGTGACCATACCTTTTGCAGTTGAAGCACTATCCAGAGAAGGATGCATTGGTCTGATTTATTCTCTTTCTGCACTGATTAGCTTTATGACCAAAGTTATTGCAGTTGTGGCAATATCCATTGAAGGGTGGATATCTTTGAGCATTAGGATGTCTTACCAAAGGTCTTCTAGGCCTGTTCCTTGGATTTTCTGATGTAAGATTCTTCTGATCGGATCCGGAGCTTTCTCCTTTCTCATATCCCAGACCACACTTGTCATCTACCCTCTTTTGACTTTCAAGAAGAACTTCAAGTTGAGCAGAACTTATCTTGAATTTTTCTTTATATTCATTTGTTTTTTGAAGATCCCTTTTATGAGAGACAATTTGATCCTCAAGTTTTTCTTCATTATCTTTAGCATCTTCAAGATCAGATCAAGATGTCTGATAATTCTATCCATCTTGTGGCAATCTTCTAATTTCTCCTTGAGAGATTGTCTTAGATCATCTTCAGTTTTTCTTTTCTCTTCAACCTCTTGGGTAAACTTCATAACTGCTAATTCCATTTCATGTCTTACCATAATGATTTCTTTTGATAACTTTTCACATAACTTGGTCTTCTCCTTCAGATCTTCATTTGTATCATTGGCTTCGCCTTGACTTGCTAACTACTGAAGTAGCTCCTTTCTCTTTTTCATAGAGAGACTTAATTTGTCTTTTAGTTCTTTCATGAAATCATCAGCCTATTTGAGTCTTTCCTTTAATTCATTGACTTCAGAGTTTGACTACTCAAGATCATCAAAGGTAGTCTTGAGTTGCTCCCTTAAACCATATACATCCATTTAAATTCCCAGATCTTCCTTAAGCTGTTAGACTCTATTAGAAGGAAATTGGCTCTGATACCAATTGTTGATAACTGAGAGGGGGGTGAATTAGTTATCCTAATAATTTTTGCCTTCTGAACTTTCTTAATAATCAATGCAGCATTAATTCAAATAAGCAAACATAACCATGAAATGGAAATACACATGACACAATATTTTTGACGTGGAAACCCTGTTAAGGGAAAAAACCACGGGGTGATTAACCCAAGATTGTATTCTCTGTTAGAAGAATGGAAATACAAAATGGCACTTGCCAATTAGGGCTCACTGCCCGAGCACACTGCTCACAAAAGGCACACTGCCTACAAGAGACACACTGTCTACAATTTATAAAGAGTGTAATACAATACTTGAACTGATAAGGAGCATCAACATATGCTAGAGTTCAGTTCTGGTTAGGCTCAGTACACTGATCTACTGCACTTCATCTTTCCTCTTCTTTTGTGCTGCTCTCCTTTCACATACCGAAACTTCCTTTCTACTTTTATTCGGGTCTACTACTTTTCTTCGCACATTACACAAAACCACAACACTTCACATAACTAAATTCATCTTACATATATATATATATATATATGCAAAAGTGATTTCATCACCTTTCTAGTCGGCATCCAGAACAGTTAATAATTTCTTCAAACTCTGATCTGTCGGTTGAATCCTTGCACATCAAGTAATGCGGATCAATCATATACTTGTATAAGTCATCAATTATGTCATCCAAACATAACGTATGCCTTAAGAACCTTTTCCATCATCAGTAACACATCTAGAATAATGTCTGATGTTCTGCTAGTCAGTTCTTCCTCTGTTCACACTGTCACTTGGGAACCTGACACTCAAGCATTCATATGTCTTTATCCTTTCCACACTGGAGGCTCAAACCCTGGAATCTATCAGTCAAGATACTCCTCTTGACTTCTCAAAATTTGCACTTCACTGGGATACTTCTACTGAGAGATCCGGACCTATCTGTCAGACCTTACTGACTGCTCTGTTCTTGCTTACCGGACCTCAACACTTCTTCAATCTGACTTCTGGTGAGGAACTATCATGTCTTGCAGATGTGAGGGATAACCTTTGTTGCCATCAATGACAACATTCATGAGTCCATATAGTGTCTCTTACCAACAAGAATGTCTTCATTCTGCACATCAGGATGTACTACTACTAAACTCCCAACACAAGAACTGAATTTGTAGAGCAAACCAACACTAGAAACTTCAAGGGAAATTAGATACAAACAATATAAGCATGTTCCCAGATCTGCAAGACAAGAAACATTAATGCGGAGAAATGCAGAGCAATATCATTTCTCCCAGACAACCTTCTTCACAGGAAAACACTTTATCAAATACATCTTCCATTACCACACGATCCAAAACCTAAAACTCTAGATATAACACTTCTAAACACCTCTGATCATCACTTCCAAATTGTACAAGCATGTCTTCAACCATGAAGAAATGCGGAGCACCACATTGAACATACTTCTATCATACTACATACTTTTTTATTCAAATTTTCTTAAAAGCACTTGGAAACCAAATGAATCATCTGCTAGAGGTTGACCATGATACATCCAACATTAGTAGTAAGCTCCAACAATACTTAATTTCCAATGCTAAGGGTTGACATCAATGACAACACCAACAAGTTTCCAACAATCTCCCCCTTTGTCATTGATGGCAACACCAACTCTTTATAAAACATCAACAACAAAAATAGTCAACAACTCTGTAACCAATAGTACTCCCCCTGACTGGGGCATATTTTCCTCTTCACACTCTTTTACAAACTTTTCTGCACTATGGTTTTTCAACCACTATAACTCTCTTCCCCTTGACATCAATGGAAAAGGGCCATATACTTCACACTTTCCTCATTTGTATTTAATTCTTTTATTTTTCCCTTTGACAATACTTCAAAGGGCAACACTTGCAACACCAGCATGCACTTGGTCTCACTCTACTATTCTCACTTCTTTACACTCTCCCCCTTAAGGGCATAAGGTATATTACATCTAATAGCACCAACCAATAGTACCACTACCTACTCCCCCTAAGAGGTAACCTTCAACATCAGTCTAGGACCAAAAATGTATCTTGAAATGCTTCCCGGTTAGATGCACACACTTATGCATGTAATTAAAAGAAGGGCGGGCAATAACCCCTAACTTCTACCAGAGATACTCAAAATTATATTTAGGAAGAGCCTTTGTAAAAATATCTGCAAGTTGAAACTTAGTAGGCATATACTCCAATTTCACCTCATTTTTTGCAACCTTCTCTCTTAGAAAGTGATACTGGATTGAAATATGCTTTGTTTTTTAATGCATTACCAAATTCTTTGAGATATTGATAGCACTTGTATTATCACACAAAATAGGAATAGGTTCATCATATGACACTTTGATATCTTTTAATGTCTACTTCATCCATAACACCTATGTGCAGCAAGATGTTGTTACAATGTACTCTACCTTTGTAGTAGATAATGATACTGAATCCTACTTCTTACTCAACCATGAAACCAATCTACTTCCAAGAAAGAAAGCACCACCACTTGTACTTCTTCTCTCATCTATATATCATATCTAATTTGCATCTGTATATGCACTCAAGGTGAAATCAGTATCCTTAGGACACCATAAGCCATTAGCTGGAAGGCCTTTCAAGTATATAAATATCCTTTTTACTGCTATAACATGTGATTCTCTGGGATCTTCTTGAAATCTAGCCATAAGACAAACTAAATGCATGATATCTGGTCTAGTAGCCATTAGGTATAATTATCGACCAATCATTGATTTGTACTTGATCTAATTAGCCTTAGTAGATTCATCATTTTTTCTTAACTTACAACCAGTAACCATAGGAATACATATCAGTTTGGAATCTTCCATTCCAGACTTCTTCAACATTTCCTTGGCATACTTTGACTATGAAATGAAAATACCTTTTTCTAATTGACTGAATTGTAATCAAAGAAATAAATTCATTTCCCCACAAATTGACATTTCAAATTCTTTATGCATATCTTCTACAAATCTCTTGCACATACCTTCATTTCCTCCAAAGATTATATCAGCAACATATACCTCCACAATCAGGATTTGATCTTCTTCAACTTTGAAGTACAAGTTTTTATCTACAATTCCTTTTTGAATCCTTGCTATAGCAGGTATCTATCTAATCTTGCATACCAAGCTTTAGGAGCTTGTTTGAGTCCATACAATGCCTTTTTCAATTTGCAGACCATATTTGGATTATCTGATAACTGAAAGCCTTCTGGTTATTCAATGTATATCTCTTCTTCCAACTCTCCATTCACGAATGTAGATTTCACATCCATATGATAAACTTTGAAGTCCTTATGGGTTGAAAAGGCCAAGAACATTCTAATGGCCTCAATTTTTGCCACCTGAGCATATGTTTCCTCAAAATCTATTCCTTCCACTTCTGAGTATCGTTTACATACAAGCCTAGCCTTATTTCTGACTACTTCTCCATTCTCATTCAATTTGTTCTGGAACACCCATTTATTTCCTATCACATTTTTATCTACTGGTCTTGGGACAATTTCCCAAGTCTAATTCTTATCAATTTGCATCAATTCTTCTTCCATTGCTTTGATCCAGTGTTCATCTTTGCATGCTTCGGTCACTGTTTTAGGTTCTAGTTTTGACAATAAGCACAAATTTACATGTTCATCTTCCATAGCAATTTTCCTTCTTGTCAATACACCCATATTCTTATCTCCAATGATCTAATCCTCAGAATGATTCTTCTGCACATACTTGGGAGTCTTGGGAAACCTTACCAGAGCATCTTCTTCATCAACTTGCATCTCCTTTTCTTTTCCTTTTTCTCTTTCTTCTTCTCTACAAGGGAGTTCATCATATTCATGTCCTTCTATTAGCACTGAGCTTTGATGTGGTTCTTCATCCACTTTGACATTTGCACTTTCAACTAACTTCTTTAGTCTCTTATTGTAGCACCTATAAGCCTTGCTCTTTGTAGAATATCCAAGGAAGATTCCTTCATCTGATCTTATATCAAACTTTCCCAAGTTTTTTTCATCTCTGCTAATGTAGCACTTGCTTCCAAACAATCTAAAATATTTTACAGTAGGAGTTTACCATAGTTCATTTAGAGTCTTTGAACTATTGGCCATTGCTTGTACTATGTTTTGTATGTAGACTACAATGTGAATGGCTTCTCTTCAATAGATATCCAGTATATTTTCTTCTTTTAATATTGTCCTTGCTGCTTCTTGAACCATCCTATTCTTTCTTTCCACAACTTCATTCTGTTAAGGAGTCCTAGGGGCTGACAAATGCCTCTTTATTCCATGATCTTCACAAAAATAGTTAAACTCATTGGAGGTGAACTCACCACCTCTTTCAGACCTCAAGCACTTGAGGCCCAAGTCATTCTAGACTAATCATCAATTATCAACATGAAATACCTATCATCTTAAAAACTTCCTATTCTTGTGGGTCCATATAGATCTGTATGTACCAACTTCAATGGTCCTATGGTAGAATACTCTTTGATTTTGAAATTCTTCCTTGTTTTCTTCCCAATCTAACATTCTTTGCAAATTGCATTGATAGGCTTTGTAATTCCTGGCAAATCTCTCACATCTTGAGTAGAACTGATCTTCACTAGGCTATCAAAATTGATTTGACACATTCTTCTATGCCATAGCCAACTTTCATTGATTTGAGTTGTAAAGAACATACCATTAGCACCTTTGAGCTAATATATATTTTCTTTTTTCCTTGTTCTTGTAGCAACCAAAGTTCCAGAGCTTTCTTTTCTAATTTCATAGCCACCATCTTAAAACACAAGGTTATATCCTCTGCTACACATTTATCCTACACTTAGAAGATTATGTTGGAGACCCTTGACATAGAGAACATCATCTGTATTGTGCTTTCCATCAAAACTAATTGAACCTTTTCCACAGATCTTAGCAAATGCATCATCTCCAAACTTAACAAAACCTCCATCAAATTTCTCAAGCTTAACAAACTTATTCTTATCACCTATCATATGATTTGAACATCCACTATCAATTATTCAATAGTTTTCCTCTTCTCTTACATGAAAAGTAGTTACCAAAGCTCCTTTGATATTGTGCCCAAGGGTTTTCGGAGCAATTTCCTTCATACATCTTTCAAGGTCAATAGAATCAGTTCCAACATTCAAAGCCATGAACAAGCATTCATCACTTTCATCACCTAGATAGTCAGACTCATCATCAGATATACTAGCATCTTCTTTAACATAATAACTCCTCTTGATTGATTTACTTTTATTATCCTTGTATTTGTCATTTGAAATTTTGACCGAATATTTTGAAGCATGATGACCTATCTTTCCACAACTTAAACTTTTGAAGGGTAACTTACCTCTATACTTTCCATAACACTTTTTAAATCTACTTACAAAATTGTCTTCTACTTCATTAAAGTCATTTAGATCCGACTCATCATTCTTTTCTATCTTGCTAACCTTAAAAGTAGTCTCTTTTCTTGAATCATCTTGACCAAACTCTCTTAATTCAAAAGTGGTTAAAGTACCAAACAGTTGATCCCTAGTATAATTATCCAAAATTTGAACTTTTTCAATAGCAGAAACTTTAGCACTATAAGATTTTGGAAGAATTCTTAGTACCTTCTTTACCACTTCAGATTCCTCCAACTTTCCACCAAGACCATTGATGGAGTTGACAACTTCATCCACTCTCTACATGTAGCTTGCAATATTTTCATCTTTTGACATCTTTAGGGTTTCAAACTTGGTCTTCAAATTCTACATTTTTGCTTGCTTGACCTTGTCATCTCCTTCATAGATACCTTCCAATTTCTTCCAAATCTCATTAGCAGTTTTGTAGGTCATTACTTTCACTAATTCTAAAACAAAAAGACTATTCAGAAGAGCACTCCTTGCCTTGCCATTGTTCTCATAGTCTTTGATCTCATCATTATCTTTTGGACCACCAGTAGGCATAGTATATGCTTTTTCAACTAACTTCCATATGCCATACCCTAATGAGACAAGAAATATTTCCATCATGATCTTCCAAAAAGCATAATTTGTTCCATCAAACAAGGGAACCTCAATACCTTTCTTGTGCACCATCCGGATCTACTCTTAAGAAGTTAAGCTTCTTCAAGGAACTTGGCTCTGATACTAATCATTAGATGCACAGGACAACTGAGAGGGGGGGTGAATCAGTTGTACATTAAAACATTAAACCTTCAATGCTATTCCAATCCTTATTAGCCCTCAAACTCTTATTATGCATTACCAAAATGTAAACATATGAGACATCAATGCAAACACATTCAAAAAAATAAGAACACTAGATTTACATGGAAAACCCAAGAAGGGAAAAACCATGGTGAGGATTAGCTCACATATATATGAATAGCAACATCAAATACAAGTAGGCTCACTACCAAGGGCTCATTGCCCAGAAGAAAGGCTCACTGCTAGAAGGACTCACTATCTAAAAGAGAGAAGAATAGAAGAGGATTATTACAAAGAGATTCACTATCTCAAGGCAATAGGAGAAATCCACCACTACAACTTTATGCCATCCGTAACCTTCAGCTCACTACCTCCAATAACTTCAAGCACACTGAAATGTAGACACCTTTTGCTCATTGCATCTAGGAGTCATAAGCATTTAATCTCGCACTCAACTCACCACCCTTGATCATATTCGCATCTTCTTCTCTACACCCTCTCTACTCGAACTTCACCTTGCATTTATACTGGAACTTCACCTTGCATTTATACCATCCACAACCTAAAACAATCTCAATTAGGTCGGCCTTAATGAAATGTGTGCACCTTAAACATGCAACACCGAACTGGTCAGCATCAAACACTTCCACAATGGAAAGAAGTAAGTGGACCATGCCAAGGGTTAACTAGGACCCAAATCTATATCACCATGTTGCTCATCACACCCACAATCCACGAGGTACCTCGTTAAAATAGCGCTAGCAAGCCAGGTTGGCTAGACCTAAACTAACACTGCAAGAAACCACATACATGCCTCTCCAAGTCCAAAAACATCATGTGGACCATAAAGAAATACTTCACAGCATCCACACATCTTTCCAAAATATTCTAGCATCATCAGAATCTTCTACAACACTACCGCAACCACCTGAAACAAAGAATGTCTTCATTTTGCACATTAGGATGCACTACTACTAAACTCCAAAACAAGAACTGAACTTGCAAAGCAACCCAACACTAGAAACTTCAAGGGAAAGTAGATTCAGACAATATAAGCACGTTGCCAGATCTGTAAGACAAGAAACCTCAATGCGGAGAAATGCAGAGCAATATCATTTCTCCCAGACAACCTTCTTCGCAAGAAAACACTTTGTCAAATACATCTTCCTCTACCAGACGATCCAAAACCTAAAACTTTGGATATAACACCTCTAAACAGCTTTGATCATCATTTCCAAACCACACAAGCATGTCTTCAACCATGAAGAAATGCAGAGCACCACATTGAACATACCTCTATCATACTACACACCTGTTTATTTTAATTTTCTCAGAAGCACTTGGAAACCAAGTGAACCATCTATTAGAGGTTGACCATGATATATATGACATTATCAACAAGCTCCAACTATACTCAATTTCCAATGACAACACCAACAAGTTTCCAACACTTGTGACACATCTTGCTCTATGACCCCTTACATCATCCAATTAGTTAAATAAATTATATTTATTTAACTAATCCCTTCTATCCATTTATCCTCCTTTTAGACCAAAATTAAATAAATCTTATTTATTTAATCCCATTTTCCTCCATCATCCTATTTAAATAAATTAAATATTTATTTAAATGCCACATGTCTAATAATTTAAAGAATTTTATTATTTAAATTATTTATCCCACTCATATCCCTATTTTAACCTCATTAATTATGTGTCATAAGCACTTCATCTCCAAAAATCAATTAAATAATCCCATTTCCCCACTCCCATCCTTATTTTAGCCACCTGTCATCCTCATTGAATGTGTGTCATAAGCACTAATTTTAACTTTTAATCCTATACGTCCACCTCACACCTCACCGTTCTAATCTTAGCCATCCATTCTATCCTTCTTAATCTATAAATTGAAACTCTCCTATCAATATCAAACCCCTAGCAAATCTTCATATCCACACATATCTATCATTTTCTATCTCTATTTTCATGGCTATTTCATAACCAAGTTTTGCTAGTTTTTGTGAGCAGTCCACAATGCATCATCCATAGAACAAAGCTAGTGGAGCTTGGGTGCACTCTACCCCGTTCTATCAAAAGTTTGAATTTGTGTAAGGTTTTAGGGTATTAATTGTATTGTTTTATCTTTCATGTTATTTCATTGCATTATATTTAGAAGCTTCATTTTTGGCATGCCTGGATTTAACCTTGTTTTGCAAGATTTGGAATTTTTTGTTACAGATTTGAAGGCATTTTGAGCAAGTTCTGGAGGTGATTTGTTGCGACGGCCTCCTACAGGAAATCAACCTCGCCATTGAGTTTGGAGCAGCTCGCAGGTCCGTACTATTTTGCAAATACCAAGTTTCATTCATCAAACCCTCTCTAACCTGCAACACACTCCACTCTATATCATTTCAGCCTACTCTTGAGGTGTCTCATCCTTCCTTCTAAAATACTTACATTCAACTCTATTATTTTTTTACAGCAATAGCATTTTTAGAAAAAATGGTACTTTATTTTCCTTTCACGTTTTTCTTCAAAAACCCCCAAAAAAATGCATTAGAAACTATCAATTATTGCCTAAGAATAGGCGCCCAACTCTCCCCAAGTATATTCTAACATTAGACTCCCTTAAATGAGGCTTTACATCCTCCCAAGTTGCCACCCAACGTACTGCAAATCAAGCATTCCATTTTGAATGATGCTCATATTCTATTTTTAGTGCAAAGAATCTCAATGCCTCTTCAATTTGTTTGTCACTTTTGTCTTTTGAAAGGAAATACAATGAAATATTTATAAATCAGATCTTAGAATACTGTATTCTAATTTATACAAACAAATTTGAAGACAAAATACTCATGCGTTGAATTGCTCAAAAAATGTCTTTTTATATAACTTTTTACTAGAAGCTCTTTTTTACATGAAATCTTTTCAAGATGTGTTTGATTACCTCCTTAAGCTCCCCATAAAAGTATTTTTCTCTAGCTTTTAAAAATCTCAAAAATTAATTGTTTCTGTAACCTCCTAGGAAAAACTTTTGATTTTGAATTCTCCCAAATAGTGAATAATTTGGTCACTAAACCTTCACCACATTATGAGAAATCCATTCAATAATATACCTTTAAAAATATTTTAACCCATATCTTATGGATTTCCAGAAATAATTGTTTCCATAAAACTGCCTTGCGAAGCCTTAAAATAACAATTCAACAAAAACTTGGATTTTGCAATTTTGATCAAATCTCTGGATTCATGCTACTAAGAGATGCCTGAAAAAAACAAAGAAAACCAAAACACACACCAAAACTAAAAATTAAACACTAACTTCTAAGCTTCCCATTGTCCTCTTAAGTGTTAAAATAGGCAACTATTTTTCAAACTCATGTAACTTTTGATAGGAGTGTTAGATTTTTTCAAACCAGAAGCATTGGAAACCTAGTTAGCCCATCTTCACAGTAGAATAGGCTTCATTATAAGATTCAGCGTAAAAAATTAGGTATATTTGTTTGAAATTGACCTTTGTTCATAAACTTCATTTGGCTATAACTTGTACAAAACATATCCAAATCTAACAAATTTTTTTAAACTGCTTAGAATTTCATGAGGATTATGATAAAATTATTTAATATACTATAGCTTCTCATAATTTTTATTTTTTACCAGATTTATCTTGTTTAGCCTAACACTTATTTTATAGCTTTCGCTC
This sequence comes from Cunninghamia lanceolata, assembly GCA_027924645.1. NCBI lineage: Eukaryota > Viridiplantae > Streptophyta > Pinopsida > Cupressales > Cupressaceae > Cunninghamia > Cunninghamia lanceolata. The sequence goes on from BSBN01001435.1 coordinate 8,242,552, forward strand.
ACCAAAGATCAAAATCATTAAAACTACTAACAAGTTGATGTAGATTTGCATGTCAATGAAATCATTTTATCACTAATCTAGGCACTTAGTCTAATTTAGGGGGACAGTAATTAAACATTGCTTGCTTTGTCTTTGGATTTTGAAAAGGGTGTTGTTGAGTACTTGTGACTCAGATTACAGGCATCAGCGAGAGCTGTGCTTTGTCTCAGCGATCACATTGTTCACAGTAGGATATCAGCCTGACAGGCTCTATCGGCATAAGGTGTAATTGTAACTATCGATGAAGTATTGTATAGTCTCTGCGATAGTTGGTGTCTCTCCGATGGAAAGGTGTGGACCAACATACATGTAAGTAGTGTATCGATGAAACTTGTCTTATCAGCATGGATTGGAATGCTTTCTCTGATGTGTTGTGTTACTCCGATGGAGGCCTACAATCGGCATGACTGTAACTATCGGCACAGTTTTGAAATGTTGCTCCAACAGCTTGTGGTCACTCCAATGAATGACATTGGCTAGGGTCTTTCCGATGGTCGGTGAACGGTAGACTGATTGGTCTTGTCAGCAAAAGTGTTGATGGTTATCATACTTGTGGTCGTGCATATACACTGGAAAATTGACCGATGACTGATACATGTGGGACTAATGAGTCCTCTTGAATGTGAACAGTCAGATGACAGTTTGGATGGTTGGACTGAGCGTAACTGAATCGATTGGTTGCTCAGACGGTTGAGTCAATTTGACCGGTAAATGTAATGGAGACAAGTGAGAGATAGACAGACTTGGATCGATAGAGTTTGATTGAGAGTTCAATCTGGTGAGCTCTTCATTCTTCTTCAGGGAAGTCCTATGTTGTATGTTGTATGCAGCATGATAATAGTATGTGAAGGGACTGAATCGAGAAAAGGAGAAACAGAGGTTGAGCGAGGCTAATCTTGCCATGTTACTGTTGAGATTCTCTAGATGAAGAACAAGATGTAAAACTCTGTGAAGGCTTGAGAGTCAGTTATTGTATTGTAACTGTGTATTTCTGTTGCTGATTAATACAATGATCTTTGGCTTTTGGAGTGTGGGGTTTTTTACCCATAAGGGTTTTCCCCACGTATATCTGTGTTTCTTGTTCTATTTTATCTTTTGTGTTAATGTTTATGTTGTTGAAATTAGATCTTGTTGCTTGTATTTCCTCTAAGGGTCAATGTTGGAAATGTTCTATGTATGTTTCTTCTTTGTGGCATAGTTGTGCATGTTTTTGAAGCAATTAAAAAGAATTTAAATCTGTCGAAGACACCACTATTCTTAGAAATACATTCTGAGATGCTCTCATTTCCTTACAAGTGGTATCAGAACCTTCTTCTGGGATCTGCCTTGTTGCTCACATATGTATGTTTGTGTGCTGGATGTGTTTGCATGTAAGAGTTCCTGGTGTATAAGGTCTGGGTATTCCTTCTATGATGATTTCTTAGTGTGATAGGCTTGTGGAAATCTAAAGGAATCATCTGATGTTTTGATCCTTGTTTTGAGTGAAGTCTGGCGGTTGATCTTGTCTTCACGTTATAGCAGGCACTTGAAGGATGGTGAGGATGGAGATATTGGAGTTGGGCATATTGAAATGATGTGACCTAAAGCTCGTGATTTGGCAGCAATATAATCTTGATGCATGGGGTGGAATATTTTACTCTATCGTTGAGATGTAGCAAATCTCTTTATTGGGTGTCTATGTGACAGGCTCCCTGATGATATGGAGAAGCTTGGGTTGTTTTTCATCTATGGAGAAATGTGCTTATGCTGGGTGTTTTGTCCTGGTATTGGAAAGCATTATTTTTGTTGCCCCAGTTGCATAGAGGCTATGGAGTTGATCCTTGGATGGTCTGAGAGCTTCTGAAATAGCCTGTCTCTCTAAAATGCATGTGCATGTTGGTGGTTGTGGAGTTGGCCTACAAGTGGGCCTGAAGTTCCTAAACTGGTGTTTCCTTTAGTGGATGCTTTGTACTTGCATGTCTCAGATTCATGCTCCTTGATTTTGAGGGGTTTCGTAGTTTTTCCTAAAATCTATGGTTATGCATGTTCATGATGATCCATTTTTCTAGTTTAACCATTATGGTGTTTTTTGATTCATATTCTTGGTCTTCCAGATGTGAAGTGGGTATGGATGTGCATGGGTTTTTTTCAAACACAGTGGTTTTGCAGGTTTTACACGGTCAAGAGAAAAATGTGTGGTTTTGTGAAGCTACAGTTAAGCTATTTCTAGACCCTGGCTTTTGGGGTATTGCTAGATGATATAGTTGCAGTTTTGCATGCGTGCTCTGTGCATGGTGTGAGGAGGTGAAATGCTTTCTCTGCATAGGAATGCTGGTATGTGATGTGTCACTCAGTATTTCTATGGAAATGCTTGTTGGTTTTCTATACTATGGTGCACAGGTTGTGGACATGTTTGGCGAATCAGATTTGTAAGTAATCTGGTGCTTGAGTTATGTTGTCTACATGATATTTTTATTCCTTGAGATCTTAGTTTTTCCGTTTCCAGTGTGATAGTGAGTTTGCATGGTACATTGGTTGGATCTATGAGTTATGTAGTTTTGTGGACTGATCACCTATTAAGCTATAGTGAGATGACTCAAATGTGGACTGTCTTTATCCACCAGATTGTTTTAGTGTTTATGCAAATTTTTTAGCTAGCCTGGTCTATGGTCACTTCTGCATTGGTGTGACTACTTCAGGATGAGAGGATGGATGTTGTAGAGTACCTAAATAGTTGGTTATAAAGACCTGTAGTATGTGTATCATGATGTCATGAATATCTTGGATTCACAGGTTTGTGTAAGCTATTGACAGTGATAGTGTATTTCCTTGGTTTGGAGATCTTAGTGCCACTTGGTTTTATTGTCACATGGACATGTTAATGTGTGGATCTGGAGGATTTTTAGATTAGGAGATGTTTGGTCATGATGCTTGGAAAGCTCAGTTGTTATAGTTCAGTGGGAGCTTTAGCATTGACTTTGTGTTCATCACTTAGTGGTGAATAATCTTCTTTAGTGTTCTAGATGTTACTAGGAGGAGCTCTTAGATCCTGTTGCTGTAGAAGGGTTCTTTCACATTTGCAGGGGCACTATTTGAGGATGTGTAACCTCTTAGAGTCATGGAGGATTCATGAAATCCTTGGCTGAGGTGTTGGTGGTGCTTGACAGGTGATGTTGGTTTAGAGTTTGGTTTGTTTCATGTCATGATATTTTCTTGAATTCTGCTTTTGAGTTTTGGCATGATACATTGCTCTTGAGATCATGGTTATGTTCACCTAGAGCATGGAATCTCCTAAGGGAGGTGATAAGATCATGATGTCATGATAAGTTCCTAATTTAGATGATTGGAGCTTTGACAGTGGTTTGGTGATTCTCTGTGTGTTGGGTGCATTGATCTTTTGCTTGATTACTTCATGTTGGTGCAGTGATGCATTTGGAGTTTAGCATGATATTATTATTTGCAGATGCCCATGAGTACATGGAGAATAAGGTGAGGCTGTAATTCTCTTAAGATAAGAGAAGTGTTGTTGATAGTTACTCTTGATGAAGATTTCAGCAGAAAGTCTGAGAAGCCTACACCTTGGTTGGACGTGAGTTCAACAGAGACCTATGAGGAGATTTCTCTTGGAGGAGTCATGATGGCTTGTATACCTTGGAGGAGCATTCTTATCCCTGCTCATGGTCTACTCGGCAGTTTATTACTTGAGAGGTATTGCCCATTGTTTCTCTCAAGTGTTGTATGCTTTCTTTCATTGATATGGATCTTGAACTGCTCATAGATGGTTCTGGAGGATTCATTGTGAGAGATGGATAGCATGATTAATCTCCTTGTGCATTTGAGTTTAAGATATCATTCATTGATGAAAATTGTTAGGAGATGGTTTTATGGGTTGATTTCCTGAAAAGGGAAATGGATTAGTTTGATCTTCTTTGGTTTGAGAGGCTTACATCCATGTTAGTTGCATGATTATATATGTTGAATTTGATCTCTTGAGATTGAATGTCTATTTGGGTGTTGTTATGCTGTTCTCTTTGGGGTGTTTTTAAGGAGATCATACTTGACACAGTTGGCATTCAAAGGTGTATGTAGAAGGATTGTCTACAGGTATATGATGTGCAAAGTTACTCTCTATAGTCCTGGTTATCTTCCTGGATGGTTTGTTTCACATTACATTGGTTTGAGATTTTGTTCAAAGCTAAAGTGATCACTAGTTTGTGGTCATGTACTTTCACTTATGTTCTTGGGTGATAGCATGAAGGTTCTATTATCTCTTTCATTGTTGGGTGTGAAGAACTCGAGAGATTTCTGGACTGGTGGTGAGATGTATAGGTTATTAATTTACAGATTTTACATATCATGGTGGATGTTTCCTTGGTACTACATGATGTTTACACTTTCTATGTGATGCTATTGGTGGACTTTGTATTCCATGATCTTTTTCAGATATACATTACCCATGCAGTGGGAGTTCTTGGATGTGTTTGGTCTTCTTCGACTGGTTGACACATGGATCTTGTATTTGCAGTTGATGGGTGTATATGTAGGTGGCATGAGTTTGCTGATATGAATAACTTCAAGGTATGGATGATTGGATGGATTAGCACTTGCTATGTGTACTATTTTCAATCACGTGGGTTTTGTTCAGTTGGAAGGGTGCAATTAGTTTTATGATTGTTGTTCTAGTTGATGTTCTATCTTGTTTCTAGAGGATGACTTCATGGTTGTGTTCAGGATGAAGCTTTAAAGTTGATAAAATTGTACTTCTGTGTAGCTTGTGAGCACAGTGGAGTGGAGGCAGTATTAACTTTGGTTCTGTGACTTGTAGCATTGATGGTTTCCTATAATTCCTTTGTCAAGTGGAAGAATGTTGAGAACTTGTGACTTAGATTACAAGCATTGGCGAGAGTTGTGCTTTGTCTCAGCGATCACATTGTTCATAGTAGGATATCGGCCTGATAGGCTCTATCGGCATAAGGTGTAATTGTAACTATCGGTGAAGTGTTGTATAGTCTCTGTGATAGTTGGTGTCTCTCCAATGGAAAGGTGTGGACCAACATACATGTAAGCAGTGTATCGATGAAACTTATCTTATCGGCATGGATTGGAATGCTTTCTCCGATGTGTTGTGTTATTCTGATGGAGGCCTGGCATCAGCATGACTATAACTATCGGCACAGTTTTGAAATGTTTCTCTGACAGCTTGTGGTCACTCTGATGAATGACATCGGCTAGGGTCTTTCTGATGGTTGGTGAATGGTAGACCGATTGGTCTTGTTGGCAAAAGTGTCAACGGTTATCATACTTGTGGTCGTGCATATACACTAGAAAATTAACTGATGACTGATACATGTGGGACTAATGAGTCCTCTTGAATGTGAACAGTCAGATGGCATTTTGGACGGTTGGACTGAGCGTAACTGAATCGATTGGTTGCTCGGATGGTTGAGTCAATTTGATTGCTAAATGTAATGGAGACAAGTGAGAGATAGATAGACTTGGATTGATAGAGTTCAATTGAGAGTTCAATCTAGTGAGATCTTCATTCTTCTTTGGGGAAGTCCTATGTTGTATGTTGTACGTAGCATGATAACAGTATGTGAAGGGACTGAATCGAGAAAAGGAGAAATAGAGGTTAAGCGAGGCTGATCTTGCCATGTTGTTGTTGAGATTCTCTAGATGAAGAATAAGATGTAAAACTCTGTGAAGGCTTGAGAGTCAGATATTGTATTGTAACTGTGTATTTCTGTTGCTGATTAATACAATGATCTCTGGCTTTTGGAGTGTGGGGTTTTTTACCCGTAAGGGTTTTCCCCACATATATCTATGTTTCTTGTTCTGTTTTATCTTTTGTGTTAACATTTCTATTGTTGAAATTAGATCTTGTTGTGTGTATTTCCTCTAAGGGTCAATGTTGGAAATGTTCTATGTCTGTTTCCGCTTTGTGGCATAGTTGTACATGTTTTGAAGCAATTGAAAAGAATTTAAATCTGTCGAAGACACCACTATTCTTAGAAATACATTCTGAGATGCTCTAATTTCCTTACAGGTGTATTCTCTCTCCTCGCACCTTTTGGTGATATTGGAGATCAAAAACCCCTTCATTATCCTTGTGTTTATTTGTTCAATCCTAGGAAAATTATCTCACGTATGATCTCCCCTTGTGCTTCGTGCGAGCCTAGGAATCAAAAGTAAATAGTGTTCCTTCCCTTTAAGAGGCCTGCTAGGGGATTTCATCACCCTTAGGTAAAACCTCAACCTCATGTTTTGGTGGGGTATATCAAAGGAGGGAGAGTGAAAGTTGTACCTCAATCTAGTCACGTAGTCATTAGGACAGCCTTGGGGCCCTGGGTGATTCTAAACACAAGGTGAAGTGGTGTTTACTTGAACACATATGCCACATTCCTTCAACAGGCTAGTGTTCATAGACTTGGGCCTCATCATACATTGTGTATTTGGAGGACTCCTTTAGAAACTCATAAATCCTAGTTAAGACCATCAGCTGTTTTCTAGTGTGGTGCAAGGGACGTGGACCACCCCCTAAAGTTACTCACCATCACGCCTCCTTGAAGTGGAGATAGAAGTATTCTTTGGGTAAGGCATAAAATCATCCAAGGAAAGGGATATTGGGTACAACACCCTTCTCCCTAGCTATCCTCTCAGGGTGAAGTGTTCTTAGTTAGGTAAGAACATGGATAGATATTCTATTATGTGGGCCTACACTATGAAATAACTCCTACTTGAATATATCTAGGTTTGTTCATGTGCTTGGCGTGTTTTCCTTGTGCAAAAATAGTATCAACCATTTTAGCCACAAAGAAATTTGCATCAATTTCCTTGTTAAATCAAGTCATTCATTGTGTTTTTGTGTTTTTTTTTCTTGCCAAAAATCCTAAAATCCAAAAAAACCAAAAAATCCAAATATCTAAAAAATTAGAATATCTCCAAAAATCTAAAAAATCAATCTTCCAACGAAATCTAGCATCTTTCCTAATCATTTACTTGCATCATAATCGCCCATCTAATTATCTTACACAATCATCTTTTTCATCCATTCCAATCAATTTTACCCTAATAATCCATATGGCACTCAAAGATCCTTATAGCACCTAAAGAATGTTTGACGAACTTAAAAGATTAAATAGAAAGTACCCAGTCACTCCTACATCATCATCCCTACCTCCCATCAACAACCAATCCAACTTATCTACATCCCAAACTTATCAAACATCCACTTTACGGTCCCAAACCTCACAAGTCCAAATTCCTAACCATGCTTCATCTTCACACAAACCAAATCCCACTATCTCACAATGTGATGACCTCAACAAATAGTAAGAAAAAGCACTAAGGCTGACTTCCTTATTGTGGCCAACTCCACCCAAATCTGACCACCTTAATATAGTTGACCATCATATGATAAGGAGCGGTGATTTAAGAATGTGAATTGTTAGAGGAGTTTTATTAATCAAAAGACATGACTATTCATTGGGACATGTCTTTGCAAGCCATAAAAAGTATAAAAGGAAAATCACCATTGGAAAGGAGGCATCAAGCAATCAATGAAGAGGTCATCAGTAAATACCATACTCAGGCATTCTGTAAATTAGTAATACTGGTCAAATTCAGGTGCAAGTATATACTAAACAGTAAAAATAGATCTGGTATGAATTTGATGAATAATATAAAGTGATTATTTTATAAGTCTAAATTCTCTCATATATATCATAGTACTACTATTAGAATTTAATACTTACATCATTTAATATAAATAAATGATATACATATTTGTCTTTATCCTATAACCAATCAAAGGTTGAAGGAGGCAAGATAGGGTAATGCTATTTACGGTCCCTCATGCTAAGCATGCCACTCTAAGGGTGGAATTGGATATTGCTACCATTTGGGGCCAAGAGGTGGGTTGTTTTAAGATACTCGTGCTCTTGGGCTTAGGTGGGTGTAGTTTACAAGCACTCCCTTTCAAGGCTTTCCCTTCAAATAACTATGACTAGTTATTAGGATGGTTTCAAGGAGCTTCATTCATAAGAAGGATGGAAAGGGTAACATGGATAGGAAAGCCAATACAAGTTTATCTGCGAAGTATGCCAACCCAAGGGTGGAATTGAATATTTTGACTACTTGGGCCAAGGGGTGGGTTGTCTAAGACACTCATGCTCTTGGGCTTGCCATGGATGGCTTCAAGAAGACTTATCATATTCCTCATCCAAGTCCTATCATGATGAACTTGCCTCTATACATTATAGTTGATCTTCTATCATGCACTATAGATATTGTGTAGTTTATGTAGATCTAAAAATAGTTATATTTACATGATTTGAACTATTATGTCATGAAATTTCCCCCTAGGACTTTTACCTCTTAAGTTTAGCTCTTAGGTCCCCTTAGTTTAATCATGCATGTGTAAAACTTATCCTAGAGAAAAATCCCTCGAAACCCATGTCAAATGGGGTTTAGGGGTTCACTTTAATGCTTAATCATGACTCAAAATGTACCCCTAGACTTGGGAACCCATGCCCTAGTCCAGGCCTATTTTGTTGGGACCTAAATTTAAATGTGTTGGTTTATGACTATTAAAAGGTTTTCCTTTGTCAACCTTTTCAATTTGAATTATGAATGTTAGTAGGAATGCATTGTTGCAAGTATGTGCCTAATCGGTGTTGTCATTGATGTCAACATATCTTTGTTGTCATTGGTGTCAACTATGTCCTATTCTATTACTTGTTTAGAAGCTTTGTATGTTGATGATATTGAGAAAATTGGCCTCTCCAGAAGAAACAAGTGAGTTACAGTAAAGTGTAGTATAGACAGTGAGTTGTATGCTGAAGAACAGTCTGGTAGATTACTCTGCATTTCTTGCTACTTGAAGATCTTGGTCTGTAGATTGGAAGTTATTTAAAGGGATGTCTGAAGATGCTAAATCCTGAGTTTGAGCCTCTGGTGTGAAGAATTGAGAGAGTTACATTCACTAGAGTAAAACCTACTTTCTCTAAGTATTCTCTGGTGTTAGGGAGAAAGTATTTTGCTCCACATTCCTTCGCATTAAAGTGTTTTGCTTTGCAGTTCTAAAGGGAAGTCTAGGATGATGATAAGTGCCTACAATTGCAATGGTTCATGTTTTATTGGTCTGCAAGCTATCTTTCTTTTATGACAGTTGAAGATAGTGAAGTTCATGTGCTCCAGTGTGAAGAATCTCATGAATAAATTGGTTTTTATTTGTGTGGTTGCTCCTGATGATTTCAACGTGCTTGTGGATTCCTCTTGATCATGTTCCTACCTTTACATTAGTTCACGTTAAGGAAATGAGATCGTGTTTGAAGATTATTCCCAGATAACGTAGCGTGTAACTAGTCTTGGCCGACTTAGTTAATTCCAATAATTGTGGAGATCCCTTGAAGATTATGGAAGTGTGTTGTGGCATGGAAGATTAGTGTGGCGTGGTCCACATACATTTATACTATAATTCCTTAGAATAATTTGTATTAGGTCAAGACCTATTTTGTAAATGTTTGTAATGCTGACCTTGGAGATTGTTCCAATGGTTGATGATTGTAATGTTGACCTTGATGATCATTCCAAGATTGATGAAGTGTATAAATACTTGTAATTGAGTCATGGAAAAGATGTCCTTGTGCAAAAATGGGAAGATAAGGAAAAGGGCGAGAAGATAAGGCAGAGCAGGGTAGAGCAGAGCAGAGGAACTATTATACTTCAATGTATTAATCTTAGACATGAAGAAGATGGTGATTTTGGCAGTGAGCCACCAGTAGGGTTTAACAACCCTTATTTTAATCTTTCTAGGTTAGCCTGCTAGACCTAGTTGTACTTGATGGCAATGAGCTAGTATGTTCTAGGCCCATGGAGTGACCAAGCCTAAACATAATTTTTCAAAGATTGCAATATATTTTGAGAGCTAATCCTCTCTGTGGTTTTTCCCCACCTTGGGGTTTTCCACATAAAAATCTAGTGTCTCTTGTGTTTAATGTTGCATCTGTGTTTAAGCTTCTGACTTCATGCATTCTTTGTTTAATCATAATAAGTGAAGATAAGTGATTAATGTTTAAGTACAGAAGTGTTTGAGTTTTTGGGACAACTGATTCACCCCCCCCTCTTAGTTGTCCCGGTGCATTTTAACAATTGGTATCAGAGCAAGGTTCCTCTAAAGAAAGTATAACAGCTTGAGGAAGATCCAAAATGTCTTATAAGAAGGAAATGTCGCATTTTGATGAGATGAATTATGATCTTTGGAAGGCACGAATGAAAAGTCATCTTCTTTGTCTTGGTTACAAAGTATGGAAAGCTGCAGAAACAAAATACACCTTGCCTCAAAATGGTTTGATGATTGAAGATGGAATCAAGCAATATGAAGTGGATGTTAAAGCAAAAGATGCTCTGCGAAGTTCATTGAATGACTTGGTACTGATAAAAGTTGTGGATCTTGAAACTACAAATGAGGTATGGAAAAAGCTAAAAATTTTGTATGAGGGAGATGATTCTGTGAAGGAGGTCAAGCTACACAGTTTGAAAGTGAAATATGAAAGTTTGAAGATGAATGAAGATGAAAACATAATAGCCTTTATGCAAAGAGTTGATTAACTTGTCATCGGAATAAAAGGTATGGGGGGAACTCTCGGTGATAAGGAAGTTGTGATGAAAATTCTCAGATCACTACCAAAGTCCTATAGTCACAAGGTAGCTGCAATTAAAGAATTTATGCAAGTAAAAGATATTGACAGAGATCAGTTGCTTGATAAGCTTACTGCCTTTGAAATGAGAGAGTTTGATGATGCCCTACCTAAAGTAGAGACTGCCTTCAAAGTCAGTACTTCTGGGAAAACCTCCAGATCAGAAAAGTACAAGGTAGAATCTAATGATGAGTTTGATGAAATTGAAGCCAACTTTGTGGGTAGACTACAAAGGGGATCTAGTAAGTTCAAAGGTAAATTACCTTTTAAATGTTTTTCCTGTGGTAAAGTAGGCCACTTTGCTTCCAAATGTCCTAAAAGAATTGAAAAAAATAGGAAAGTATATGAGAACAGGCCTAGGATCCAAAAGAAATGTTATTATGTCAAAGATTTTGATGATAATGAAGGAGTATCAGATAATGGTGAACTAGATAATGTTAGTACTTCTAGTAATGAATGCTTTTTTACTGCTATTAAAGAAGAACCTGTGTCTACTAATCCTACTAGTTGTGTGAAGAAAGAAAAACTAGTGGAAAGAGCCTTGGCTGCTCAAGTTGTTGAAGACAAAGATGAATGGGTTATTGATATTGGCTACTCTCACCACATGACTGGTGACAAAAGTAAGTTTGTGAGTTTGGAAAGATATGATGGTGGATTGGTTAGGTTTGGAGATGATATAGCTGGTAAGATTTGTGGAAAAGGATCTATTTCTTTTGATGGCAAGCATAATACTGAAGATGTCCTATATGTGAAAGGATTAAAGCACAATATTTTGAGTGTGGGTTAGATGTGTGACAAAGGTTATGACTTAAGCTTCAAGGACAATGGATGCAAGATCAAGGAAAGCTCTGGAACAGTAATTGCAATTGGTAAGAAGACCAGAGGTAATATCTATCACTTGAAAGGAACTGATAATTATTGTTTGTTGGCTCAGACTGATGAAAGTTGGCTATGGCATAAAAGGTTGTGTCACATCAATTTTGATAACATTATGAAGATAAGTATTGGACAGGCTATTAGAGATTTTCCTAAGCTTGTGAAGCCTACTAATCCTATTTGCAAGGACTGTCAATTTGGGAAACAAACAAGAACAAGTTTCAAAAGCAAGGACCAATCAGTTGATGGACTATTGGAACTAGTGCATACAGACTTGTGTGGACCTACCAGAGTAAGAAGTTTGTAAGGAGATAGGTATTTCATGTTGCTTATTATTGATTATTCTAGAATGACTTGGCTTACCTTTATGAAATAAAAATTAGAAGCTCTGGATAAGTTCAAGGCATTTAAGGCAATGGTTGAAAATGAGGTGGATTTGATGATCAAATGTTTAAGGTTTGATAGAGGAGGAGAGTTCACATCAAATGAATTCAATTTCTTTTGTGAAGAACATGGGATAAAGAGACAGTTATCTGCACCTAGAACTCCACAACAAAATGGAGTCATTAAAAGAAAGAACAGAACAATTCAAGAAGCTGCTAGAAACATGATGAAGGAAGCTGATCTTCCGGAAGTATATTGGAGAGAAGCAATTCACACTATTTTATATATCCTAAATAGAGTCCAAGTCAAAGGTAATAGCTCTAAGACTCCTTATGAATTGTGGTATGGTAAAGTTCTTACTGTGAAATATCTCAAAGTTTTTGGTAGCAAATGTTATATCAAAAGAGAAGAAGATCTAGGCAAGTTTGATGCTAGGTGTGATGAAGGAATCTTCCTTGGTTACTCAACCAAGAGCAAGGCCTACTAGTGTTATAATAAGAGGCTGAATAAGATCATTGAGAGTGCAAATGTTAAAGTCGATGAAAGCAAGGAAAGGTCTCCAAAATCAAGTGGATATGAATCAAATAAACCAGATGTTTCAAAAGTGGTTCATCATGAAGACAGCTCAGATGAAGAGGATCAAGCTCAAGAAAGTGCTACCAAGACACCAAGGTATGTAAAACTTAATCATTCTAAAGATCAAATCATAGGAGATAAGAGTAAAGGAATCCTGACCAGAAGAAGAGTTGCAAAAGAACAAGTAAATTTCTATTTGATTTCCAAGATTGAACCTAAGACTGTGAATGAATCTTGAAATGATGAGAATTGGGTAAAGGCTATGAAAGAAGAATTGATGCAGATAGAGAAGAATCACACCTGGGATCTTGTTCCTAGACCAACAGATAAAAATGTAATTGGTACCAAGTGGGTTTTCAGAAACAAGATGAATGAGAATGGTGAAGTAGTAAGAAACGAAGTAAGGTTGGTATACTAAGAATACTCTCAAGTTGAAGGAATAGATTTTGAGGAAACATTTGCACTAGTGGAAAGCATTGAAGCTATAAGAATGTTTCTAGCATTTGCAGCCTACAAAAATTTCAAGGTATATCAGATGGATGTAAAGTCTACATTCTTGAATGGAGAGTTGGAAGAAGAGGTCTATATTGAACAACCGAAAGGATTCCAACCATCACATCAGGGTGACATGGTATGTAGATTAAAGAAGGCATTGTATGGGTTAAAACAAGCCCCCAAATCCTGGTATGCTAGATTGGATAAGTATCTGATATAGTTAGGATTCACCAAGGGTACCACCAATAGCAATCTATACTTCAAGATCAATAATGAACAAATCCTAATTGCTGTAGTCTTTGTTGATGACATTATCTTTGGAGGAAATGAAGGTATGTGCCCAATTTTTTCTAGAGAAATGTAAAGTGATTTTGAAATGTCCATGTTTGGTGAGATGAATTTCTTTTAGGTCTACAAATAAATCAATCAGATAAAGGTATCTTCATTTCTCAATCTAAATATGTGAAAGAGTTGTTAAAGAAGTTTGGGATGGAAGATTCTAAACTGGTAAATACTCCCATGATAACCAGTTGTAAGTTGAGAAAAAATGATGATTCACCTATGGCAGATTAGAAAAAGTACAGATCTATGACTGGAGGATTAATTTATCTAACTCAAACCAAACCTAACATAATGCATGTAGTTTGTCTTGTGGAAAGATTTCAAGCAGAGCCTAAGGAGTCACATGTGATGGCAGTCAAGAGAATTTTGAGATATTTGAAAGGCACAACGGATTATGGTTTGTGGTATCTAAGGGACAATGATTTCACTCTCAGTGCATACACTGATGCAGATTGGGCTAGAGATGTAGATGACAGAAAAAGTACAAGTGGAGGTGCATTTTTTTTGGGAATGATGCAGATGATCTAGGTACAGGAATGACTCAACAATAGATCATCAAAGTGTGACACAAAAGATGAAACATTTAGGGGAAATATTGCTGCACCAATAACTAGTCTTCTAGGCTTCCAATTCCTAAGCCAAGGTACTCTCCAAGGAATGTGGCATCAAATGGCTCATTTTCTTGAGGGCAGACATGTCAGGGGTCCTAAGACAACATACAAAACCATCCCAAACCAATGGTTAGGGTCATGCATACATAGGATGAGTACTTGCTTCACAAGCCTCCCACACTCCTTGTAGCCCTGTTTTAGGGGACAGTGGCAATAACTTCTTACAGAGACCTCCCTTTGACAAAATCTAACCATTCCAAGGTGTCTCTATGGAAGACTCACAACATATGTAAAATTGACTTAGGGTTCTTTTGGAACAGGTACCCCAAACTTAGACTGGTAATTCTGGTTAGAGCCCTAATTAGACCCAATTTACAAAGTGGCTACCCTTAGTTTGCATCATAAAACTTATAGACCCACTAGAACATGTTAATTACATGGAAAAATAGAAGATTCAATAGGTTTTAGACTCCTACAGTTGACTGTACTAGTTTTGGATATCTAGGTTACTCCTCAAGGCTTAACACATGGGTTTGTTAAGCCAAACTCTGCAGTAACTCCTTCCCCTGCATCCAATGTAAGATAAACAATAATAACACATCTACCATGATCCATTCCACTAGTTTTATGGGTCTGAGATCAGTGGAATGGCTTAGGGTTCCGTCATTTTCCCTCACAGACCTTAATTCAGGGTTTTCAACAGTTTATAGAAAAATACCTATAGCTCCCTTCAATGTCAATGAAAACACTTCAAACCAAGTTCAAAATGATGACAACTCAATTCCCATTCATATTTGACAAGCCTCAAGTCTTGACTATTCTGTACATAGGAGTACACGGCCTAGGAATAGCGACGGAACACACATAAATGCAGGAAAAAGAGAGTTTTCTCATAAATTTGTCCTTCAAAACCTTCATCATACCTTCCAACAACCATGATGAGGTTTGTAAACATGTTTACATTCTTCCCAATCATTTGGGGTTGATTTGGTAACTGAAAACTACCACTGTACCCTCCAAAATGCTCCTTTGTCACCTTGTTACAATGTAGATTAGTGTATTTTGTTTACAAGTTAGACCATCCCTTCACAAAACTACTTCAAACTCTCCTAAGATAGATCCTTCATGCCATGAATGACCTTCAATCATGGATTACATGCCTTCCACTCCATCTTCACACTCTTGTGGAGGATTTGACTACAATTGACCAACTAGGACTTGACTTGTCTACCTATAAACAATTGGCACCAAGGCCTTATTACATATTTCAAGGTGGTCACAAGACCTTATTACAGTCCAACAAGATGGTCTCCAAGACGTTATTACAACTCAAACCAAAATAGAGTAAGAAAACTCATGATGGACCAATGGGTGCCCCTGCACCATGCTCCTAGGGAGAGAAGAATCTCAAGTCCCTTTTAAGATGAGGTCTTCAAGAGATACTCCATGTCAGTTGATGTCATTCTTAGACATCCAAGTGGCATCTTCTGCAGGTAGGTCTTGCCATTTGATGAGATATTCTTTGTAGGTCTTCTTTCTAGTCTTCTTCACCTCCTTTATGTCTAGAATACATTCAAGCTTCATGGGTTGGCTAGTTGGCAACTCCTTCACCCAATCATCATCCTCATCTACTGCTACACCTGCATTCAAAACCTTGGTTGATGCTTCTTGTACTTCTTCTATGGTAGAATATGATTGTCTTTCAACTCTTGTTGGCTCTAGAGGACAAACAATGGTCCCTACTATGATAGCATCTTCTTCTTTCCAACCACCTTGTGGTTGCTTGTAGACCTGCTCTTTGACCTTCTTCTGATCCATCTTAGACATCACCATCTGATCTCCATCATTCAAAACTAAAACCACCTTCAAACTTTGATCTTTGGCAACCCCACTCCTTGAGGTATCCTCAACTTTCCTTGTCTCTTCTTCATTGATCTTCACAAACTCTTTCTTACCCACCAAGATGACCTTGGCTACCTTCTTTGCTTCAGCATCCTCCTACAATGGTGTCAACACAAAAGTTCTCCCATCCTTCTTGATGGTGTATGTGTTAGCATATCCATCATATAATGATTGCCTATCAAATTTTCATGGCCTACCTAAAAGTAGGTGACAACAATCCATGGGCAAAATGTCACATAAAACCCTATCCTTATATTCTCCAATCTGAAAATCAACATATGCTTGTTCATATACCAAAATTGATTGACTATCACTTACCCAAGATTCTTTGTAAGGAGTTTGATGAGGAATCCTTTCTAGGTTCAATTTATCCACCATCTCCCTAGACACCATATTATCTATTGAACCAGAATCTATTACTACCTTGCATACTTTACCTTTGCTTTTGCAATTGGTCCTGAAAAAGTGCTCTCCTTTATGTCATCTCCTTGTCCTTGGATGTCTTCAAGAGTGTTCTCCTTAGCATCAATGCTTCTCTAAATTCTGGTTCACATCCTTGACTTGGAAAATGGACACTTCCTTCATCCTCTTCTTACACAAGTTGAACCCTCCTTTCATTCTTCCTATCACCTCCTGATGATGAACCTTACCTTTCTGGACATTTGAATGTTGTGTGACCAATTTCATTGCAATTGTAGCACCTTCTTGTGAATGTAGTCAAACCTCTTCCTCCTCCAAATCTTCCTCTTGAGCCCTTGAAACCTCCTCTTTGGTCTGCACTTTGTTCCTTACCTTTTTTGGTTTCCTCTTGGTCTTCATATGGTTGTTTGCTTATAGAAAAAGTTCCCTTTCCCCTAGTATTGTTGCCTCTCCCTCTCATGGACTTGTCTTGTCTTCTTCTCAACTTCTCCTCAGCCTTCATGGCCAACTTGTAGCATTCCTCTACTATCTTAGGTGTGGAGAGACTAATTTCACCCTAAATATTATACCTCAAACCACCAAGATATCTTGCAACCTTTTCCTCAACATCTTCCTCATGTGTTGCCCTTATGTCTAACTTGTGGAACTCCTCTATATAGGCTTGTACATCCATGTCCTTTTGTCTCATATTTTCCAGCCTCTTGTACAATTGAACCTTGTATTCATTAGGTAATAACTTCCCTTTCATCTTTTCCACCATCTTGTACCATGAAGTGATCTTTGGCTTGTCCTTCCACCTATTAGCCTGTACACAATTGCACCAAAGTAGGACATGTCCCTTCAACCTTGACTTAGCCACCTTTACCTTTTGATTCTCTTCCACCTCTTCACATTCAAAATAGTTTTCCAATGCCCCAATCCAGTCTATGAGTTCTTCTCCATCCAATTTACCACCATACATGGGTAGATCTGCCTTGGCTTTGTGGTCACTTGCTCTGACCGCCTTAAGGAGTTTTGCCATCCTTGCGTCCTCTGAATCCAACTCTTCTTCTTGAGGGACTTCATTCTCACCCTCTTCCTCTTCATCACTCTCATCTTCAGTATCTCTTCTCCTTCTATCTCTGGCTTCTAAGACTGCAACCTTCTCTCTCAGGGCTTTCAATTCACTAGCAACTGCTGACCCAACTTTCGGAGGCATCTTGTTCTTAACTTCTCAACCTTTCTTCTCTCAACTTTCAACTTCTACCTTCAAGGAACCTACTCCCTTTGCTCTAATACCACTCTGATGTAGAGGATCTAGGTGGATGAATGACTCAACAATAGATCATCAAAGTGTGACACAAAGCATGAAATATTTAGGGGAAATACTGCTACACCAATAACCAGTCTTCTAGGCTTCCAATTCCTAAGCCAAGGTACTCTCCAAGGAATTTGGCATCAAATGGCTCATTTTCTTAAGGGCAGACATGTTAGGGGTCCTAAGACAACATACACAACCATCCCAAACCAATGGTTAGGGTCTTGCATACATAGGATGAGTACTTGCTTCACAAGCCTCCCACACTCCTTATAGCCCTGTTTTAGGGGACAGTGGCAATAATGTCTTACAGAGACCTCCCTTTGACAAACTCTAACCATTCCAAGGTGTCTCTATTGAAGACTCACAAAATATGTAAAAGTGACTTAGGGTTCTTTTGGAACAAGTACCCCAAACTCGGACTGGTAATTATGGTTAGAGCCCCAATTAGGCCTAATTTACAAAGTGGCTACCCTTAGTTTTCTGCATAGAACTTGTAGACCCACTAGAACATGTTAATTACATGGAAAAACAAAAGATTAAATAGGTTTTAGACTCCTACAGTCAACTATACTAGTTTTGGATACCTAGGTTACTCCTCAAGGCTTAACACATGGGTTTGTTAATCCAAACTCATACAAACTCTGTAGTAACTCCTTCCCATGCATCCAATGTAAGATAAAAAATAAGAACACATCTACCATGAGCCATTCCACTAGTTCTATGGGTCTAAGATCAGTGGAATGGATTAGGGTTCCATCATTTTCCCTCACAGACCCTAATTTAGGGTTTTCAACAGTTTACAGAAAAATACCTATATCTCCCTTCAATGTTAATGAAAACACTTCAAACCAAGCTCAAAATTATGATAACTCAATGCCCATTCAGATTTGACAAGCCTTAGGTCTTGACTATTTCGTACATAGGAGTACACGGCCTAGGAACAGTGACAGAACACACAAAAATGCAGGAAAAAAAGAGTTTTCTCATAAATTTGTCCTTCAAAACCTTCATCATACCTTCCAATGACCATGATGAGGTTTCTAAACATGATTACATTCTTCCCATGCAGTTGGGGTCAATTTGGTAATTGAAAACTACCACTGCACCCTCCAAACTACTCCTTTGTCACCTTGTTACAATGTAGATTAGTGTATTTTGTTTACAAGTTAGACCATCCCTTCACAAAACTACTTCAAACTCTCCTAAGACAGTTCCTTCATGCCATGAATGATCTCGAATCATGGATTACATGCCTTTCACTCCATCTTCACACTCTTGTGGAGGATTTGACTACAATTGACCAACTAGGACTTGACTTGTCTACCTACAAACAATTGGCACCAAGGCCTTATTACATATTTCAAGGTGGTCACAAGACCTTATTACAGTCCAACAAGATGGTCTCCAAGACCTTATTACAATTCAAACCAAAATAGAGTAAGAAAACTCATGATGGACCAATAGTTGCCCCTATACTAGGGAAAAAGGTTGGTATCTTGGATACGTAAAAAATAAGACTCAATATCTCTGTCCACTGCAGAAGCAAAATATATTGCAGCAACATGTAGTTGTACTCAAGTGTTGTGGATGAAGTAGACATTGAAGTACATCAGAGTTGTGTATGAAGATCCAATTGCAATCTTTTGTGATAATACAAGTGCCATAAACATATCAAAGAATCTAGTAATGCATTCAAGGACAAAGCACATATACATAAGATATCACTTTCTGAGGGAAAAAGTGATAGAGAATGAAGTCAAATTGGAATATGTATCTAAAAAAGACCAGATTGCGGACATCTTCACCAAACCTCTACCTAAGGCTACTTTTGAGGCTATGAACTAAGATGCACAAGAGTGCATCAGTCTGGTGGTGCTTAGAGTTATTTCTTTAGATCTGGATTGATGCTTTTAAGGCTACTTCTCAGGAGTAGTCAGAGAGTTCAGAAGACAAATTGAATCAGAGAAGAAGAGTGCAAGTATGTGCCCTTTTCCATTGATGTCAAAGGGGGAGAGAAGTCATGTGAAAAACTAAGAAGGAGAGAGTGCAGATGTGTAAAGAGATAGGGGGATAATCTTGTCTTGATGGTTGTTGCAATTTTTTACATCATATGTTGCCATCAATGACAAAGGGGGAGATTGTTGCAAGTATGTGCCTAATCGATGTTGTCATTGATGTCAACATATCTTTGTTGTCATTGGTGTCAACTATGTCCTATTCTATTACTTTTTTATAAGCTTTGTATGTTGAGGATATTGAGAAAATTGGCCTCTTCGAAATAAACAAGTGAGTTATAGTAAAGTGCAGTATAGATAGTGAGTTGTATGCTGAAGAACAGTCCAATAGATTACTCTGCATTTCATGTTGCTTGAAGATCTTGGTCTGTGGAACTTTGAAGATGCTAAATCCTGAGTTTGAGCCTCTGGTGTGAAGAATTGAGAGAGTTGCATTCATCAGAGTAAAATTTGCTATCTCTAAATATTCTCTAGTGATAGGGAGAAAGTATTTTGCTCCGCATTCCTCTGCATTAAAGTGTTTTTCTCTACAGTTCTAAAGGCAAGTCTGGGATGATGATAATTTCCTACAATTGCAATGATTCATGTTTTGGTGGTCCACAAGCTATCTTTCTTTTATAAGAGTGAAGTTCATGTGCTCTAGTGTGAAGAATCTCATGAATAAAGTGGTCTGTATTTGTGTGGTTGCTCCTGATCATTTCAACGTGCTTATGGATTCCTCCTGATCATGTTCCTACCTTTACATTGGTCCACATTAAGGAAATGAGATCTGTAGATAGGGAAAAATCAGATTTAGTGTTTAAAACAACAAACTACAAAACCCTATCAAGCACCATGAAGCACAAAACTAGTATGAAAATACAAACAATAAACAAAATGCAAACCAGAATCACACTAGCATTGATTGACCTCCATGGCTCTTCTCAATCGTGCATAAGCATGCAGATTTTGAAGGGTTGATCATGGGAGGGATGTTGATTGCTCACAATTTTGGCAGCATAATAGTATGCAAGGACTCAATATGATTAAAACTACTTGTGTAGGGTTTCCTTTATAGAAAAGGCTTGATTCGAATCAACAGTTGTGATTGCAAGTTATGTTGAATGATATGGATGGTCTAGATCGATTAGGGTTGGATTAGGGTTGGATTAGGGTTTCCCACTCAAAGAGGGATTGTAGTCACATGACAAGTGTCTGATGGAGAATAAAAGGGAATATAATTCAAATATTTTATTTGAATTAGTTGTGCATGTGAAGGGGTTAAGTGGAAGGTGAGACATGTGACATGTGTCGTAATGTGATGAGAGGTGAGGGAATAATTCAAATTTTTAATTTGAATTATGTGAGACATGTGAAGGGGGATTATTAACTAAACAAATGAGATTTATTTAGTTAATTAGAAAGGTGATTAAGTTGGACAAGTGGGATGACCTAGGGAAAAACATTACAAGGTCATGTCAACTAGGGGATGGTCAAGACATGGACAAATTTTAGTGTCTACATTTTGCTCCTCTTTGAGATGATGTTTGAAATGATAAGATCTATGTCGAGTAACATCATTTCAAAGAAGCTAAGGAAAAAGGATGATGAAATGGGATGATGATGCCCCTTCCAGAGGATAGGCAAGTTGAACAAACACGGGTAGGCTTTCGAAATGAAAATGAATTGGTCAAGGAAGAAAGGTAAGAGAATGGCTAGAAGAAGTAAAGGATGTCTTATGCTGCAAATGAAGGTGACTAACCATGGTGTTTGATATAGCACTAGACATTATCCACCAAGGTATGAGGACCAAAGTTATGATGTGTCTCGTGCCCTAGCATAATACAATGTTGTCTAGATACAAGATATGAATATTAGCTAGGTTGGATTCAGATGTGAAACAAATGCAAGAAAAAATGAAAACACACACAAGCAAGCAAGCAAGCATGGACAAATGATACAAAAACAAACAAGTCATTGCCCTTCTCAAGCTGTAAACCAATGATTAAGTGACTGATGAAGTGTCCAGTTTCAGGAATGAAACATGTCATATAAGATGCCTGGTGTAGTTTTGACAATGCAACATCCTGTCTAAGACATAGATTGATTGATTGATACTAGTGTTGTTGGCCATGCAAGCAACACCAGGTTTTGATGAATGATTGATTGATTGATTGATTGATTTGGTTTACGTCAAGATTTAGATCAAGACCATTGATGTGATTAGATATTTGACATGATTGATTAGCTTGATTGGTATGGATTGATAATGACTTGCATTTGATTGATTTATTGGAATCATTTGGATGATGTGAAGGATTGATTCGATGAAGTGAATTGATTGGATAAGTGGATTGAAATGATTGATTTGAATTGATGTGAAGGATTGTTTTGATGAATGAACTGATTGAATGATTGGAAGAAATGAATTAATTGACTTGATTTGAAGAAATGAATTGATGTGATTGATAAGAATGATGAGTTGGATGACATGTTTAGAATTTTTGGAATGAGGGATGACTAAGAGAATCTACTCCCTTTTCTCTTTATTTTGCAATTGTGTCAACCAAATGATACTTGTGAACTTATGGGAATTATGGGATGCTATGGGATGTCGATACAAGGTGATGAGATCTAGACCATGATAGAGGTTGATAACATTAGTCTTCGAAAAGTCTAGCTCCATGAGGATACTCTCGTCTACGAATGACCTTTCAAAGTGCAAATTGGTTTTGTTGAGACCTTGAGGTATGGAAGAGATGATGATTAGAGTGAACCCATGAGTTTCAGAATTCACTTGTAAGGATGGACTTAAACTAGCCATGGAGTATTAAGCCCAAGTTTAGATTGATGTGAAAATATGTCAAGGTCTCTTGGTCTGAATTTGTACTTGTGATACAGTCAAGCTTCGACAATTTCTCCCTATGTTTTGACCTTAGGAAGATTAATGTTCAGGGTCCTCTATAGATATCGAGGGTTGAATGCTAATGAAATGTTGTGATGAAGTGTGATCATAAAGGATTGGAATGGCATATGTAGTGGGTGGCTTTGACACAATTGCAATTGGATTTGATAGGGAGAGTAGATGCTTGAAGTTTTCCCCATGGTTGTGGCGTGTTGTGATTGGGACTGATGTTGATTGGATAGAAATGAATGGCTCAGATATGATGTGATTGGGATGTGATTGATTGGATTATAATGAAGATGATGGTGTGTAATGGTAAGATGTAGATGACATGGATGGATTAGGAAGAAGCTAATTTGATTATGAATGAATATGATTAGGGTTTTGACTAGGATGATATGGTTTAGATGAACGGGGTGATTAGGGTTTGATAAGGATGACTAGAAGAATGATTAGGGTGAAATGGATTGGATTAGGATGGCGATGTGTAATGGTTATGCATGATGAATTGGATATGATTATGTTGCTTGGGATATAATTGGGATGAGATGGAATGATTTGGAATGATGAATAGAATATGATTAGGAATAGGTGTAATGATTAGGTATGATAAATATGATGAATAGGATGAATAGGATAGGATTAGGATGTGGTTGATTAATGAGGAATGGGATGATTAGGATGTTCATTAAGATGAGGTCGAATGATGTGGAATGACTATGTTATGTGACTTGGATTGGCTAGGGTGATGATTAGGAGATGTGATTAGGACAACGTGATTTAAGATTTAATGTGATTAGGATAATGTAGAATGGTAGGATGAAATTGATTGGATTTGAATGGGGTTGATGTGGAATGATTGAATTTGAGTGGATGAATTGAATGATGTGACATGATTTTATGGATGATTTGATTTGATGTTTTGGAAGAATTAAGTGTAATGGATGAATTGGATAGATTTTATTGCTTGGATTTTGTTAGATATTTGATTTTTTTGTATTTTTGATGATATTTTGATGTTTTTGGGATTTTGAGATTATTTGGATGTTTTTAAATTTTGGACATGTTTTAATTTTTTTGGGGGGTTTTCGAATGTTTTGATTTTTTTTGGGGGGGGGATTTTGGAATGTTTTGATTTTTTTTTGGATTTTTGGGAATATTTTTTTTTTGTGTTTTTGCATGCTTTAGGGCATTGGATGAATATTTGAATATCCTTTATGCTTGATACCAATGACAATGGGGAAACCAAGTCGAGGTGCAAAGATGAAGGATGGGATTGGGTGAATGGGTAAACAGATGAGAAATAGTGCATGGATGAATGTATGCATAAGAGGGCAAGGATGTGATCTCCAAAGGCTATGTTGCATAAGAATAACATGCCCCATTTGAGGTGGAACACTTAGGATTTTTCATGAGAAAGCTTAAGATGATGGGATGATGATAGGATTGTGAAGGATTTGCTTGGTTTGGAGGAATAAGGTATGTCAAGACATAACCAAAACATTTGTTAACATTGTGCCCCCAATCTTTATCAAGATCAAAAGAGGAAGGAAGGATGGATGGATGTGATAGGATAGGTATATGTATGTGACCGGATGGAAATGGCATGATAATATAAGAAATGGTAAGGTATAATAGGATGGAAAATGATAGGTATGATAGGATGAGACAATGTGCCCCCAAGTGTAAGTGGTATAGAAGATCAACCTTTCTGATTTTTTGAATTAGATAGCGTGATATGGATGAGAAGGACTCAAGTGTCTAGTTCCATGAAGGTGCTAGTCCCAAAGGTATGTCACATTGACCATGTCAAATGTCATTATGCTCATCGATGTTGGTAGGTGATGGCATGAAAGTGAGATGGATAAGGTAGATAGTGGATTATGAAAGGTACGATAGTGGATTATGATGTGGATTATGTAGGGGACAAAAGTGGATTATGATGTGGATTATGTAGGGAGCAAAAGTGGATTATGTGGGGATTTATGTAAGGAAGATGGACAAACTATTTATGCAAAAGCATGGACCATAGGGAGATGATAAGGTAGATATGTAGGGTGATGATTGAATATGGGGTGATGGAGGTGTGAAAAGGAATCATGACCAATGGCCGCACACATTATGTTAAACATGAAAGCTTTTGAGTGGATGGTGGTGTAGGAAGCAATGGTGGTGTTTGCTTAGGAGATGGATGATGTAAGCATTTGGGTATGCACATGTACTTAGTATTTGTATGATTTTTTCTTTTCATGTGGGGTGGAGGAGTTTGATATTTTTGAGTGGGATGGATGGAAGAAGACGGTTGGGATTTTTTAGAAGTGGATGCCTCATTTGACTTGATTGACTTTTGTTTAGGGACCCATACCATTTTGTCTTTGGACTTTACTTTTGGAGGTATGGGTTTGGATGGATTTTTGAATGTACCTTGCTTTGAATTTTTGGATTGATTTCCTAAGGTATTAGGACCCTTAGTATGTCTGGCTTTTTTAAAGGAGGCATTCAAATGTTTGTTTTTGAATCCCATGTAGTGGGTGGAGTGAGTGGGAGCTGTATGTTTACAAGATGAGTGCATTTGTTGGTCATGACGAGGAATGTAAGGGGTTTCGTGAATGGCATGAATGTTGGGTGTTGGAAGAAATGGTGGCAAAGTGCATGGACAAAAATCAGGAGTTGGAAGAAGTGGAGGCAAAGTTGATGGCGGAAGGTGTATGGTCACATGCTTTTGACATTTATAGGATGAGGGAGGTGGAATAGCGACATATGTCTTAGGAACAGGATGTGA
Organism: Cunninghamia lanceolata; assembly: GCA_027924645.1. Taxonomy (NCBI): domain Eukaryota; kingdom Viridiplantae; phylum Streptophyta; class Pinopsida; order Cupressales; family Cupressaceae; genus Cunninghamia; species Cunninghamia lanceolata. Next base: position 8,267,857 of record BSBN01001435.1, read on the forward strand.
TGTGCAATGGAGAGTGGTGGACTTAGGATGAGTGGATGAAGTACCAACATCTTTAGATTGTTGACCTTGGGGTGTGTAGCCAATGCCATATGAGCGTGGAGGTGGGACTTTGACATGTATAGGCTCCAAAATTCCTTGTTCATGAAGGTCTAAGCCTTTACCATGATAATTCATCTTTTGGAGTATGTGATGGATTAACGGACAAGTGCAGTTTGGGCACTAGACTTGAGTTGATTATTTGATGGAGAAGGCAAAGTGGACAAAGGTTGTGTTTCTAGGGAGGAACATTCATGTAGGAAAGTGGATAGTCCAAGTGGATATGATGGTGGATGATGTGGAAGGATCATTTTTACTATGTTCATTAGGATTCAAGTTAATGGTTTGATCTTCTATGTTTATGTGTTCTTCGGAGGCACATGTCTCACCATGGTAAGTGAAAGTGGTTGGATCATGAAGTGAAGGAGAAGTTTCTATGTTTCGAATGAAGGCCATGAAACAAGGTGAATGCTCAAGTAGGCCAACAAGACTTTCATGAGATAGAGCATGTAGGTCTTGGGTGTTTTGTTCATGAATGGGATCAAGTTGCTCATGGATATGTTCTTTGTCGTGTATAATGTCTTGATCATAGAAAAGGTATATGTTAGGGATTGGTCAAAGGAAAATGATTTGATCTTGACTAGAATGAGGGTTAGATATTTCTTCATGCTTAGGATTGTGCTCTTGACATACCTCATGACTTGGAATGGAAGTGGATGTAGATGTAGAAGGCTCTTCAATAGGTTTGACATGTTCTAGATGGTCAACCACATAAGGGCATGATGGAGATTGACTTGGACTCATGGAAGGAGACTCTTTGATTGGCTCAATGGTGGGTGGACCACATGAGGCATTTGAAGGACTAGGTATGGCATTTGAGGACTCTTTTGTATGACATGGCAATGTTTGATTCTTTGCTTGTAGCCCTTGGGTCACATACTTTATAGGTGTAGGGGTGGAAGGTGTTGGCTTAGGGTTTTGGTTTTGATTAGGTGGAGGAAATAGGTTGGTGATTTTGGACAACTCCGCATGTTTGCTTTTGTAATGTTTGAACTTAGGATGTGGAGTTGATGTATTGGCAAGTGAATTAGAAGATGGTAGAGGTAATGAAGGGTTTGATAGGTTGGAAGGTGTAGGGATCATTAGATTAGGACTAGGACATGGTGGATTTTGGATAGGATTTTGATTGGGTAGTGGTATCAGATACTTATAAGATGCATGACCTAGACTAGTGTTCCCCTTATCAATGGTGGCACTAGGACCCAAAGGCATTTGACCTTGGTGCAAAGGTTGACTTATGCTCACATGTGTTTGTTGTGATGTTGATGGATATGAATGTTGGTTCACATGGAAGGAAGTTGGATTGGATAATGTGGCATTGACTTGGCCTATGGATGGATCAGGTTGGTATGAAGATTGATGTGGAATTTGAAGTTGTGTTTGTTTGGTTTGGGATTGGTGTGTGGCTAAGATGTGTTGGATTTGGACTAGGAGTTGTTGTATGTGAGGTGATTGACTTTGTTGAAATGGTCGAAGGGTATCTTTTAAGTTTTGTATGGTTTGTTGGTCAAAAGGTTGGGGTATTTGGTGAAGTGATTGGATGAGGTTTTGGAGTTGGGGTGCTAGGACCTTGTTTTTGAATGTCGGCATGGTGTCACACATGTGTCTAAGTCTTGGCATGTCATCTTGTCCCTCAAGGTATGATACATTATTTACAAGGATCTTATGATTATTAGAACTAGAAGGGGCCCCTCTAAGTACAAATTTAGGTCTTAGGTTTGTCTCATGTGTAGGACTAGGGAGGGAGCCTCCTTGAATGATGATTTTGGGCTTATGATTTTGATTGGCTTGTATATGATTAGGGCCATTTTGACAAGTGTTGATTAAGACTATGTTGATGTGTAATGATGTAAAATGAAGTGATTGGAGATTAGGAATGAGTGATTAGGATGATGACTAGAATGAAGGTTGAATGATGTAGATGTGATTAGAATGTGATTAGGAATGATTAGGATAGAATTGATTGGATGATGTGTAATGATAAGAATAATGTTGATTTGATGATGTAGAATGACAAGGATATGATTAGGATTGGATGATAATGTGTAAGGATAATGGGATTAGGGATGTGGTTGAATGATGAGGAATGGGAATATTAGGATGTTCGAGGAAGGACAAGGATAATGACTAGGATAAATTAAGGTGAAATGGAAGTGACTTGGAATGAGGATGATAAAGTGTAATGATGATGTTAGGTCATTTGGATGGATCAAGATAATGATTAGGATAGTGATAAGGATATGTGGGGTGACAACAATGATGATTAGGATATGTGATTAGGATGATGATTATGTCAAAGTGGAATGATTAGGATGAAATTGATTGGATTAAGGGGGTGACTAGGATGTGAAGGTTGAATGATAAGGATATGGTATGAATGTGATCAAGGTATGATGACTTGGGACAAAATGTGTGGAAAGAATATCAAGGGTGATGATTAGGAAAGCACACACATCAATCATATCATACACTTAGCAATCACATTGGTGGGTTTTGTTTTGGTGTCTTTTGATTAAGTTTTAGGAACACTTGTAAACAAGCACAACCCTAGGCTGGAATGAGGATAAAGAGGGTTTTTGGCCACTAAACAAAGAGGATCTAGTGAATATCTAGGGGACCGGCACCTCACGAGCATCCAACAAACCACTTAAGGCTCTAACAAACGCTACTAGGAGTTTAATATACACAAAGGTACACCTCCTTTTGAGCTAGCACTATATGGTGAGCGCTCATACTGGTTAGACTTGGATTTTGCCTTATCCTCAATTTATATAGCAGGCCGGATGAAAGTCCCACTTTGAGTCGCAAGTGAGTTCTCCTTTTGGATGTGTCTCAAGAGCAGGCCCACTCTAAAAGCTGACAAAAGTGAGACAAGCTAGCATGTTTTTGATCCCCAGGCTCGCACTAAGTCACAAGGGGAGAGCATACACATGTGAACTTGCTCAAACTCGTACATGTTCATTAACCTTTAGAAAATAGTTTTGTCACAAACAATTCAAGCACATGTTCATTTTAAGCCCAAAATCCAAATGTATAGGAAAACACTGGTTCATTTTAGCCCAAATTTGATGTGTGATGAAGACAAATGTTCGTTTTATGCCCAAATTAAAATGTGAGACAAGCAAGATTGAGAGATATGAAAGCTTAGAGTGAAGGTACCTAATTAGTTCATTGTCCAAGCTATTGTTTGACTAATCAAAATGTTGTCCCAGCCTTGTATGATCACCTGTAAGTTACCAGAAAAAAAAATAGAACAAGTAAAAGTGCATAGGAGACCATTATGCAAAAATAAGCAATCTGATAAAAATATTCTATAGATGAATAGTGACAAAAAATAATGGCATCAGCAGATTTTAGATGAAATTCTATGCAATTTAAAAAAAATCACAAAAAATTGATCAAAATTGCAAAAGTTATGAGCAGTTGAAGTTTGCATGTAAGTTTGACTTTGACTACAAAAAACCCTACAAAATGACACTTTCACCTAAAAATTTATCTGCCACTGCGTAGTTCACTGAATCCTCTTTCTGACGAGTGTTTATTTGCAAAATTTCACCTCTGTATGCTCCTATTATAGCATAAAGAAACAAATGTCCTCCTAGGACATGTAGAATGCACAAGACAAATTGGCAGTTAACAAAGTGTTAGCAGTTAAGTACTGTGTTGGTCACATGTGTCAGCCTGTGCTCTGGTGGTTTAGGTGAATGTGATGGTTTATGTCTTATGTTAGTGCTTTAAAGTCAAATGGGCCCCTGGTCAGTCATATGACCAGGGGTGGAGATAGTGTGAAAATAAAAAAAGTCCACGGGGATGAGTCCCAGTTCGTGGTCACAGGGGTGACTGACCACTAAAGTAAAGAGGGCTTAGAAGCCTAGTTTCCCACATGACAAGTTCTCACTTAACATTAAATATCACACTTAACATTAGCATCAGACTTACCATCAACTAGCTACCATAGATCCCATACCACACTAGCCAACGAATGAATACATTTGATTGACAGTGGCAAATTTTATATGCTGCAAAGAGGTCGCGGTTAGGGTTAGGTTTCAGATAGCAGTGAAAAATGTGGAGTGGTTATGTTGAATGGAGGAAAATCTAGTGGTGGGGACTGAGTGGTATTCAGGCAGTGAACTGGTTAGTATGTAGCAGCGACCGTAAAATGAGAAGTGGCAACTACGTTTAAGGGTGGCGGATAGAGGATGAGAACCAGATGGAGAACAGGAGTCAAACAGTGGATGGGAATGCAGGGCAGTCGATGTGGGGAGTGTTGACCATGGGCGGAGGCAGAGAAAACCAAGCATAGTGGGTGGTGGCTATTCAACAGGCAGTGGCGACGATGTTGTTTGTGAGTGACAATAAATAGCAAGATTTAAAGGAAATGGGGGCAACCATGATTTGTAGAGTGGTGACTTGGTGAAGAACAATGGCGAGGGTTTGTTGGAGACATCGACTATAAAGGATGTGGTGACAACCTTAGGGATAAATGGTGACAATGGCTTTTTTAACTACAAAGAGGGTTGCAATGCCACCACAGCTAGGGTTAGCTATTAGGTTTTTAGGTTGAAGCTTTAAAGACTGTGACGGGTTAAAAGGTAGGGGTCAACATTTGAGCAGAAGGTGACAGGGCTTGAAGTGGTGTCGACAGAGGTGTTAAGAGGTTAATGGCAGAAAAAAAAGGGAATACAAATGGTGGAGGTGGGCACAACGAGCGGCGTGAGGGTTTCTTCAAATCCCGTGAACTAAGAAAAAATCTTGCAACAAGAAAATTATACCCTGCAACATGAAGTTGATTAGCCAGTGATGAAACTGAAAACCAATCACCAAAACCCCAATTTCATTAAATCTACCACAGTTCAAACAAAAAAAATCCTGCGAATGAGCGAAACATTAGCTTGTCAAAGAAAATCAAAAAAACCAATAGTATGACAATGGACCCCTGCACAGGAGCCATACGGCTCCGTATGGTACAGCCATGCGGAGGGGCCAAAACTTTAAAAAAATTATTTTTTTTCCTGTAACCTAAATGTATCAAATTTTATGTCAATTTTCGTTTCTCGAACCTCCTGGACTCAACAGTGAGGCCTATTTGAGCTCTGGTGGCCACCTATAGAAACAAATTTTTAGAAATCACCAAAATGTCAGATTTTTCACGTATTCACATCAGGTTCACCAATGTAGATAGGGAAAAATTAGATTTAGTGTTGAAAACAACAAACTACTAAACCCTATCAAGCACCATGAAGCACAAAACTAGTATGAAAATGTAAACAATAAATGAAATGCAAACCAGAATCACACTAGCATTGATTGACCTCCATGTCTCTTCTCAATCATGCATAAGCATGCAAATTTCGAAGGGTTGATCCTGGGAGGGATGTTGATTGCTCACAATTTTGGCAGCATAATGCTATGCAAGGACTCAATATGATTAAAATGACTTGTGTAGGGTTTCCTTTATAGAAAAGGCTTGATTCAAATCAATGGTTGTGATTGCAAGTAATGTTGAATGATATGGACCGTCTAGATCGATTAGGGTTGGATTAGGGTTTCCCACTCAAAGAGGGATTGTAGTCACATGACAAGTGTGCGATGGAGAATAAAAGGGAATCTAATTCAAATATTTTATTTGAATTAGTTGTGCATGTGAAGGGGTTAAGTGGAAGGTGAGACATGTGACATGTCGTAATGTGATGAGAGGTGAGGGAATAATTCAAGTTTTTAATTTGAATTATGTGAGACATGTGAAGGGGGATTATTAACTAAACAAATGAGATTTATTTAGTTAATTAGAAAGGTGATTAAGTTGGACAAGTGGGATGACCTAGGGCAAAACATTACAAGGTCATGTCATCTAGGGGATGGTCAAGACATGGACAAATTTTAGTGTCTACATTTTACCCCTCTTTGAGATGATGTTCGAGATGATAAGATCTATGTCAAGTAATATCATTTCAAAGAAGCTAAGGAAAAAGGATGATGAAATGGGATGATGATGCCCCCTCGAGAGGATAGGAAGGTTGAACAAACATGGGTACGCTCTCGAAATGAAAATGAATTGGTCAAGGAAGAAAAGCTAGGGTTTTGCTTGAAATTTTGCATTTTTCATATAACCTAGTAATTTCAAAAGCTAGGGTTTGTAATTAAAATCTTGTTTCAAATTTTATTGTTCATTTTAACACTCTTTAAAATCTAATTTTGGACTGTAGTGTTTGTTATGTCTTAAAATGTCCCCTAGGACTTTTACCTCCTAAGTTTAGCTCCTAGGACCCTTGTTTTGCATCTTGCATGTTCATTTTAACTCCCGAGACAAAATGGCCTGAAACCCATGTCAAATGGGACTTGTGGGACATTGTGGCATTTCATCCTACCCTAAAATAGGATTTGAGGACATGGTCACTCGCGCCCTTATCCTACCCTATTTTAGGGAGGTCCCAAAATTGAATATCGATTATGTGACCATTAGAAGGTTCCATTGCTCACATCTTAAGTTTGAATTGTGAAATCTGTAGTGGGAATGCATATATTATAATGTTTAGGGATTAATTTGTAAAATAGAAGATGATTTTAGAGCATTCAAAATATCCATTCTTGTAGACTAGAATATTGTTGTTGTGTTTGTGATTGCAGATTTAGCTTCATCTTCTCATGTGTTGAATGATTTTTATCTACATGTGAGATACACCTCTGGGGTGATATCTATTTGTGTTTGAATCATTTATCTATTATTTTTTCATTTATCCCACAAGGATATGCACTCTTTATCTAACAATAGTTTTTGAAAGACTTGAATGTCCTTCCCGGGCTTGACTAAGGCAAGCTCCTAAACACCACAACCCCCAACCACACTCCTTGTCATTACAACTTACAAGTATCAGATTTTGCAGAGTGGAATTGTAGAAGAAGGTTGTAGAATATAAGGATTCTAGATCTGGTGGAAAGAAACAACTTGGTGCACTTTGGAGACTAGGGCGCTAGTGGTAGTGTCCTCCTAGGTTGTAAACACAGAAATCTCCATAATAGTGATAACTAGCATTAGAAGAAGTCCCAACATCCTAAGGAATCTTCTACCTTGGACTATGGTGCGAGTGGTAGTGTCCTATGTACCTTCCACGATAGAAACAGATAAAACAGTGATCATCAGTATCGTAAGGAGTCTGAAACCCCCTGAAGAAAAGACTGCATTGGACTAGGGTGCGAGTGGCAATGTCTTTGAATATTCCACATCACAAACTTCAAAAAATGGTTAGTAACTAATCTTTCTCTATTGTCTTTTTCTATGAACATCTGTCATAATTTATCTATTTGCTTATGATTTTGCATAATTAGGGTTATAAGCATATTTGAGCATTAAATTAATACATTAATTGATAATTTCTGAGTTTCCACAGTGTTACAAGTGACACCCAACCTGTAGGTGAATCCTCTTGCAAAAGGTTTGATTCAACTTAGTTGAAATGTCCTTGAATGTTTGTAGTGAAAGGAGGATCTAGCCTATTAATCTCATCCTCCCTCTTTTCCTATTAAACAGTGTTTCATCATTATGTGTTATTGCATTTAGATTTCAAATTTTGCATTTACACATTGTGTATTTCAACAAAAACAAAAGCATTCATCTATTTTTCCTTAATTTAGATTGTGTGTTGAAAATTTTAGGATTTTAATATCCTTTTTTCATCAAATCTAATCTATATTACACATTATATCTAATTAGATTCCATTCATCCATCATTTTGCATAGTCTCATAACATCTTTTGTGCATTTTACATTGAAAAAAGTGAAAAATTTGAGCATTTTAGGTTCATAAACAAGCATAGATTTGTGTTTCTTCCTTGCATTTGTCATAAAAATCTTTCATTTCAGCTCTTGTATCCATTTAAAATCATATATCTATTGATCATTTAAAAATTTTGCATCATTTCATAGTATTGTGTGAAAATTTGCATATTTTTAATTACACAATGTGTATTTCAACATAGGCACTTTAAACTCTCTCTAACATTTCTTTGCAACAAAATCATAAAAGTGATCTATCCTACCTTTTGTACAACACTTTTTGACCTTAAGCACTCCATTTGTAAGGACACTAGTGTGTTTTTGTTCTTGGTAACAAGCTTCAAAAACCTGATTTTCTTAAACTTGTGTTGTGGTGTACAAAGGTCTCTTAATTAATAGCATTTGATAAATGAAAAGATCTCATTGTGCATTGATATTCTAGGACATTCTATTATGGCATCTTCATCTCATTGCTCTTTGGTATCTTTACATGCATATATAAAAAACTTTGAGAATTTCTACACATTCCTTAACATGAATCCTCATGTTCTCACTCATATACAATCTATGTACCACAAGGATATCTTTAAATCCTCATCATTTGAAATCCTTGATTATGTATCTGATTTTGACAACTTCATAGTTCCATGAATACATACCCTTTGGTATTAGAATATCTAACCAAATACATCTCCATGAATACTCATGAGAAAGACGATTGTGAAAGTTCTCCTTCTTCTATTAGCACCATAATTCATGACAATGTCTTAGACATAGTATCTAATACATGTGACAGTGACCTAGATTTGCCTATCTCACCCTATGATTCGTCTCCCAAAATTGTTCCCACTTGTGAGGACATCTTGGCATAAGTAGATCAAATCATTGATACATTCATTAATGTCACCATACCCTCTCTTCATTCCAATGCTATCCCTTTGGAAGAGAAAGTATTAGCAAATGAAGAGCATCCTCTCAAAAAGTATCCTCCATGGGTAGTTAATATATGTTCATCTAATAATCACATGTTACATGAGGTTTCCAAGGCTAATCCGATGGATCTCCCAAAAGTAAAGACCTTTGATCTTCCTCCTTTGGATGAATGTTCAAGAACCTTGGATATCTTTAAGGATGCAAAGACCTTGGGTAGCTCTCCTTTGGTTACAAGTTCTATTCTATTGGACATCACTAAAGATCAAACCATCAACAATTCCTTTTCTCTTTGTTCCAATGTTCTCCCTTTAAAAGACAAAGCATTGGTGAATGAAGAAAATAAAAGCAATGTTAATTCAATTACCTTTAATAGGTTTTTTCCACCCAATAAGAGGCTACTATAAAAGTGTATTATGCAAGGGGCACCTAACACACCTTCTTGCCTAAAATCAGTGATGATGGTTCAAGGTGAAAAAAAACCATCTTGACCCCCGAATTACATTCTAAATTATGCAAGATAAATCACTCAAAGAAATCAAGGTGTTCAAAATGTGTCACAACAACCACATTAAAATATGATTTCTCACACATACAACACCCATAATAACAAGAAAAACAAGCAAGCAATACATGTGTCTGTCTCTCTTCCATCTTCTCAACCTATGCTTCCTCCACCACCTCATCTTACTCATAAAGGTGGTTAAAATTATGATATTGTTGAGCAGCTTCATGCTACTCCTGCTAAGATCTCTCTTTGGGAACTCATATAAACATCGCCTACATACCATGGAATGCTCCAAGAAGCTTTACAAAAGGTGATTGTACCACCTGTTGTTAAGCTGAATGATGTAGCAACTCTATTAGAGTGTATGCATGCAACAAAAATGGATATTCTAATTCAACAACATGAAATACCTTCAATTAAAGATGAATATGATCCACTTATAATATTTATCATGATAGATAAAAAGTTGATAAAGAGAGTTATGATTGACAATGGATCAACTCTTAATGTTTGTGGCATTGACTTTCTATGCAGAAGCAAGATCAACACTTCTTTAATCAAACTAGATAGGATTAGCATTCATGGCTTTGATAATGCTAGTAGACAATCCTTGGGTACTATAACTTTACTTGTAAAGGTTGGACTTGTGACATTATCTACCTTTTTTCATGTCATGCCTGATTTACTTTCATATAATATGATTCTCTATAGACCATGGATCCATGCCATGGGGGTAGTTCCATCTACTGTTCATCGATCAATAAAGTTTATTTATCCAAACAAGCTCTACACCATGGAAGTTGATCCTAACCCAAACAACTATTTATATAATGAAATGACAAAACAAGTTAACAATCATAAAATTCTTAACAACTTACGAGTTGATTCATAAATACCTCTTGCCACAGATAATGTTGTGCAAGACTCTAAACCATCAAATACACTTTTTGGTGATGATTGGGACCTTCATTAGACTTTACTCCCTCTTTATTAGGGACTATAAACTTAATAACTCTGACACATCAAAAGTTGCATCGATCTCATCTATGCAATCTTTGGAAAGACCTAAGAAACCCAAAGTCTCATTGGTAGAAAACAAAGACAATACTCTTACTTATACTATAGACTATGATACTTATGAGGCCTCACCATCTTCTAAAGAGATGGACTCCCTCTATGGTCATGGATTTCATATTTTGTACAAAAATAGTGACTATGTAGGTAATGGTTACGGTGTAAATCAACAAGGAATCAAAGTACCTTTACAAGTTGCGCTTTTGTACCGACTTACGGTGCTTTTGTACTATCTGCTGCGCATATACTCTGTTCTGCTGCGCTTTTACAGCGACTTGCTGCGCATATACGCCGACCTGCTGCGCATATACTTTTCTGCTACGCATTTGCATACTGTTACCGCGCATACATACCTCACCAGAGCGGCGCTTATACTACGACTTACTGCGCATTTACGTATTCTTGCTGCGCATTTGTTTCTGCACATGTGTGACAGTGAGCGTCTGCTCTATTTTTGAGAAATTTTTGTCAGCTGTTCGGAGTACCCATTTCAGCCTAGTTCCATTTTCCGAGGTCAGAATCAACCTTGCAGTCAACTTTCACACATTTCACCCGTTTCTCTCTCTTTCGAAGGTCCTCCCCATCACCTTCTGTCCTGGTCACTCTTACCCCATCGTCATTCTGTCCCATACCGATTCGACATAGGTCCTTCTTTAGTGAGTTCACGTAAGCCTAGTAGGTCACAGTACCTTTTGCTAGTAGTCTTGTTAGACGACTCAGCCCTACACAGTGAGACTGGTATCGACTACCCTTGCTAGTGGCTAGAGTCTTGTGTCAACCGTCTTACCTGAAGTCATTGAGCGAGAGAACCCTTTGTCCAAGTCTTGTCCTAGATATCCCATTCATTACAGTCTTAGTCAGCATCTTGCCAAAATTTCTAATCCTTGTCCATTCCGTCCCACCCCACCTTGCATGGTTCTTACTCGATCCCAGTACAACAAGCTAACTGAAATGGCCGACCCTTCCGATCACATCGCCCCACCACACGATGATGATGAAGAATTTTCTCGTGAAGAATTAGTGGCACACATGCAAGATAGCAAATTCCAACGCCTAGTGGAGCGAGTACTCCTTGAGGATCCCACCAAATATTTCCATCACCTTGCTAGTCTCGGACTCAAACTCCCCGCAGACTTTGACATTAGCTCCATCATGGAAAATGCAGACAATGAACATGAGAGGGACACAAATGACACGGTCCCAAAGGCACATGAGAGAGGCACAAATGACACGGTCCCCCAGGCCAATACAAGCGGAAAACAACACATAGATCAAAATACTCCTATAGCGGATGTGAGACAACAAATTGAGAGTCTCCAGCGAGAAATCTCCAACCTTAAGATCGGCACCAGTTCCAAGAACTACTCCTTGGAAGATATAGCACCGTACCCCTTTGACAGAAGTGTGGTCATGAAACCTTTCCCCTTTCAGTTCGGAATCCCGAAATTTGATAAATACAAAGGGAAGGGGGATCCTAGAGATCATATCAGGGAATTCACTGCAGCATGTTTAGAGGTAGCTCACAACGAGACCTACTTAATGAGACTATTCCCAAGATCTTTAGGGGGTCAGGCTATGGAGTGGTTCTCGCGTCTTCCACCTGGAATCAAAACTTTTGATGAACTTGTCAATAAATTCATAACGCACTTCTCTTACAACATAGAACACGAAGTATCTATGCTAGACCTATGCAACACCAAACAAAAAGGTGGTGAGTCTTTCGCCACCTTCTTACAACGATGGCGACAGCTAGCTAGCAAGTGTTCTTACGACATGCCTGAGAAACAACTATTGGAAATGTTTGTCCACAATTTGAATCCCGATCTTAGTTATCAGATTCAGATACAATGCCCTACCTCATTCACCAAAGTCATCGAAATGGGGCTATTCATTGAGAAAGCTATGATCGCTAAAGGAACTCTCAAGCTCTACAAGGACACACCTCCTTCCAATTACACAACTGACAAGTCAAAGTTTTGGACCAAGAACAAGAATGTGGTCAACGATGGAGTAGTGGATGCCAAGGCGGCAGCCCCTAAACAACAACCCATATTCACTCTTAAGGAAGAAGCAAATAACGGTGTACTCAACAAGCCACCCCCTCGGGAATCTAGACCTTGGTTCAATTCGAACCCAAGGAGAAAATTCATGCCGTTAGGAGAATCTCAAGAGTCTGCTCTCAGGAAGTTGTTGGCTAACAATGAAATTTCTCTACCGCCAACAAGTGACTATGAGCCTATAGTCAAACCTCCCTATTGGAAGGACACAGACTATTGTGAGTATCATCGAGGAAGGGGGCACACAACCAATAATTGCATCTGTCTTAAAAACGTCATACAAGATATACTGGACCAAAATTAGGGAGGAACGCAACAGCATACCTCCAATGAATCTCATGTGGCCTACCGAGATCCTCTCCTAAACCACAACCGGCCATATAACAACAATCACAATGGCGGCCGCCACAACAATGGTCACAATGGCAACAACTCCAATGGTCATAACAATAATGACAACAATCGTAACAGGCCAAACCAGAACAGTGGGTCGAGTAATGCTAACTATGCAAGCGTTCCCTTTGAGTACACCATTAACTGCATTTCTGAGCATGTTCCGCAAGTCAACGTCATATCCCCCAACCAACAATCAGGACCTAACGGAACTGGTTGTAGTATAATTACCCGCAGTGGTAGAGTCACGATCAACACCACTCCTCCAAGGTCGTCGCCGTCTCCGTCCAACCCCCGCCCATATAATGTCATCGACCAATTACAAAAGACTCCGGCTCATATTTCTATATTGGAGCTCCTGCGTCTATCTCCTTCTCATAAGGAGATTCTTGAAAAAGCCTTAGAGGAGACTACTGTCCCCACTAACCTAGCCCAAGAAAAGTTTCAAACCATGGTGGGTAACTTGACATCCTCCCCTTCCATATCATTCACAGAACAAGATGACCTTTCCATGTCTCAACCCCACAACACTCCTCTACACATTGTCGCATTCGTACACAGGCACCGCATCAAGAGGGTCCTCATTGATGGGGGTGCCGGTTTGAATATTTGCACTTTGAAGCTAGTCCTTGCATTGGGGTTCTCTGAACAGGCAGTGGACCCGCGGAGAAAGATTACCATAAAGGCCTATGACGAGGAGGAACGCACCACAAAGGGCACGGTTGTCCTACCCATTCAAGTGGGACCGGTAATTAAAGATGTGGTGTGCCAAGTCCTTGATCGGGAGCTTGCTTACAATATTCTACTAGGGAGACCATGGATCCATGCCATGAAAGCTGTCCCCTCCACCTACCATCAGTGCATAAAATTCCCACACGATGGCAAGCAGGTCACCATACACGGCGACCCCGATCCCTACCAGCATTGCAACTCATTCCAAGCCAAACCGGAATGTGTCATTCCCAACAACCGAGCCCATATCTCCCCCACTCCGCCACAAGACCATACTGCTGAAGCTTCCTCTTCCCAGCCCAAACCAATGAAAATCACCATAAAAGAAAATGGCGTGGGGGAATACCAGATTGAGCATAGCCTCAACCTTGCAAAAATGCCCTTGTCTCCTCGCTCCTTTGGCCAGCCCAAACATCAACCCAGGCATTTTCCAAAGCCCTCTGCTCCTCCTACAACTCCCGCAAACCCCTTTGTAAAATGGGGGACCTTATCCGATGAATCAGAGGAGCGAGATCTCTTACAATGGCTCTATGCCGAAGAAGAAAACACATCCCAAGATCCACCCAGACTCCCTACAGAGCTCTATGGGCGAGGTGAAACCATCTTGCATAGGATGGGATATGAAGGACAAGGCCCCATCGGCCTCAGAAAAGAGGGGATCATCGAACCTATACAACCCTCTTCCTCTTCTTCGGCTAGAAACACGACTGGCCTAGGCTACAAAGGTAAAGGTAAAGCCAAAGAAAATGCCTGCCTAGTGGAGACAATTCAAACACTCCAAGGGGATAGTGATGCAGATTCAGATGATTCCAATCAGTATGAATGGGACGAGCTGACAGAACACTCCTACGATGATAAGGAGATTGATACCATCCAAACCCTTAGCCCATATCATGAGAGACAAACGCAACGGGACAGACCGCTGGAGTCTGATTTGCCCCTCCCTGAAGTTATGGCTTTCGAGGAAAGTATCGATTCCATTGCGATAAACAACCTGGAAGAAAGTACCACCCAGAACACTACCCCCACCTGTGCTCCTAGTATTTCCATCCACACTATCAACGAATCAGGTCTTTCATCCGACTCCCTTCCCCTCTTACACCCTGAGCTTATTGACTGGGACCTGAAAGGGACCCCTCAATTAGATGTGTTCCAGAACGATGATGCCTACATTGACTATATGGGACTTCGAGATCATTTACCAAAAGGAGATCATAAAGCCGGTTTCACTATCGAACTCAATACTGTAGCATACTTTGGGGAGGGTGCCAAGCCTTCTAGTCGCAAAAATGTAAAGATCAAAAAGGGATCTGACGGTGAAAACTGCCATGCGGCAGTGTCAGATCATAAAACAGTAAAAAGAAAGGACGTATCTGAAGGTGAAAACCCAACTGTGGCACCTGACGATGGATTGCTTGACACCCTCCCAAGTGACATGTATCAAGAAAGGTCGCAGATCGTGGTAGAACCAACAGAGCCAGTGAACATTGGATCTGAAGAGCAGCCTAAGATAATCCACTTTGCAAAATCTCTCATGCCACCTGAGAAAACCAGGTTTGTACCATTCTTTAAAAAGAAGAGAGGCAGTTTTGCTTGGTCATATGCCGACATGCCAGGTTTGGACCCAAACCTGATTCTACATCACTTGCCATTGGATCCAGGGGTGAAACCCGTAAAGCAAAAACTGAGAAAAATGCATCCCCATATTGCCCTCCTGGTCAAGGAAGAGCTCAAGAAATTGTTAGACGTGGGGTTCATCAGGGCCATTGATTACCCCGAATGGATATCAAACATCGTACCAGTGTCTAAACCAGACGGCAAGGTTCGACTATGCAACGATTTTAGAGACTTAAACAAAGCATGCCGCAAGGATGACTTTCCCTTGCCCAACATCGATATCATAGTCGACCTCACGGCGGGACATACAATGTTGTCACTTATGGATGGATTCTCAGGGTACAACCAGATCAAAATAGCACCAGAGGATCAGTACAAAACTGCTTTCACTTGTCCATGGGGTACCTTTTGCTGGAATGTCATGCCGTTTGGGCTGAAAAATGCAGGTGCTACATACCAGCGGGCCATGACAACTATATTCCACAACATGATGCATGTGACCATGGAAGATTATGTTGACGACATCTTGGCAAAATCACTCACCAGGGACTCACACCTGGACACATTAGAGAAAGTCTTCCAACGGCTGGACCAATTCCAAGTAAAGTTGAACCCGAAGAAATGTGTGTTTGGGGTCACATCAGGCAAACTGCTAGGCTTCATCGTGTCAACAAACGGCATAGAGGTAGACCCGGCCAAGGTCAAGGCAATCATGGACATGCCTCCGCCCAAAACTCTAACACAGTTGAGATCCTTACAGGGCAAGCTACAGGCCATCCGCAGGTTCATCTCACAGTTGGCCGACAAGTGCCATCCTTTCAACCACCTTCTACATAAGAACGTTCCATTTAAATGGGATGAGCAGTGCGAAGAGGCATTCCACAAGCTCAAGGAGTACCTCACGAATCCTCCTATACTCATGCCTCCGATCCAAGGAAAATCTTTGATCCTCTACATATCCGCTACACCTACTGCTCTTGGGGCTCTCCTAGCGCAGCAAGACTATGAGAACAAGGAAAGAGCTGTGTACTATATCAGTCGAACCTTAGTGGGCTACGAGCTACAGTACTCACAGGTGGAACGTTCATGCCTTGCGGTGGTTTTTGCCTCACAAAAACTCCGACACTACATGTTGGCACATCCTGTCAAACTCATTGCCAAGATCGACCCACTAAAATATCTTCTCAGCAAGGCAGCTCTCACAGGACGACTAGCCAAATGGGTTATGCTTCTTAGCGAATATGATATAGAGTATGTGGATAGAAAAGCCATCAAGGGGCAAATCATCGCAGACCAACTAGCTGAGGCACCATTACAGGACACTTCACCAATGCAGTTTGAGTTCCCCGATGAATCTCTATTCACTCTGTCTACATCTCCTTGGAAACTCTACTTCGACGGGTCTTACACCAACCATGGATCGGGGGCAGGTATCTTGTTCATCACTGCCCAAGGCGACACAATTCCAAAGTCCTACAGGTTGTTATTTCCATGCACTAACAACATAGCAGAGTATGAGGCTTTGGTAATTGGTCTCAAGATGGCCACTGAGTGGAAAATTCAAGCACTACATGTCTATGGTGATTCTCAGCTTGTCATAAACCAGGTCAACGATGAGTATCAGACCAAAGATGAGAAGCTCATCCCATACAAGCGAATGGTCGACGATCTCAAAGAACACTTTGGGACCATCTCGTTTGAGCAAATACCCAGGATAGAGAACAAAGCAGCCGACGCAATGGCGACCATAGCCTCTCTTCTTGAGATACCTGAACAGGAGTCACGGTATGAGTTCCTAGTAGAAACAATTCGACAGCCGGCTTATGATCTCCTTGAAACCCATTCCATCTGCCACCTAGTGGGATCTGATTCACCTTGGTACGGTAAGACCTACACTTACCTCAAGGACAATATCCTTCCTTTGGACCTCTCTTCCAACCAAAAATGAACCTTCATCCGACAAGCCTCCCGTTACACCATTATCGCCAATACCCTTTACCGACGTGGTCTAGATGGTACTTTACTCCGTTGTCTAGAACAGGAAGAATCTATTACTGCCTTGCGAGACGTGCACGAAGGGATCTACGGAACACACTCCAACGGTCCTTCCTTAGCTAAGAAACTCATGCGTTTGGGTTATTACTGGCCCAATATGGAAATGGATTCATATCAGTTCGTCAAAAAGTGCAGATAGTGCCAGATACATGGGAACCTGATTCATGCACCTGCTCAGGAGTTGAGACCTCTAACGACACCCTGGCCCTTTTGCCAGTGGGGACTAGACCTCGTAGGAAAGATTCATCCGCCTTCTTCCAACGGCCATAAATTCATCATAACCGCTACTGAATACTTCACAAAGTGGATTGAAGCCGTTCCCTTATCAACCGTCACAGGAAAGCAAATTTCCTCTTTCATTCTGAATTACATTATCTGCCGATATGGCATCCCTTCATCCATCATAACGGATAACGGGAGACCTTTCAAAAATCAAAATGTCCAGGAACTTTGTGAACAGTTCAAGATCCAACATCGCTTCTCCACCCCATATTACCCCCAAGGTAACGGCCAAGCTGAGGCATCCAACAAAACCATTCTGAAACTCCTAAAGAAGACTGTCAATGAAGCCGGTCGCGATTGGCACGTCCAGCTCAATCCCGCTCTGTGGGCCTATCGAACCAGCATACGCACTCCCACAGGTGCTACACCCTACGCCCTCGTCTATGGTTCCAAAGCCATCCTTCCTATTGAGGTCGAACTCCCCTCCCTTCGGGTGTCGTTGAAAGGTCTCATCTCAGACGAAGAGTACAGAGTCACCAGATTGCAAGAGCTAGAACTGCTAGAGGAACGACGCCAGAAAGCTTTTGACCATCTCAAAGCCTATCAACAGATGATGTCAAGAAGCTACAACCACAAGGTTAGACCGAGATGCTTCAAGGTTGGGGACCTCGTCCTAAAAGAGAACCCTCGCAATCAGCAGGACAGAGAAAAGAAAGGTAAGTTCGAGCCTAACTGGCTTGGACCCTATGTAATTGTATCAGCCTACGGATCGGGGGCATATCAGTTGGCCACATCAGAAGGTGAGTTGTTTGATGATCCCATCAACAGCATGCACCTTCGCAGGTTCTATACCTAAGAGAACCCCAATGCAAGGGGGCACAATAAAGTCAAAAAAATCAGAAAATCAGAAAAAAAAAAAAAAAAAAAAAAAAAAAGAAGGTAGCAAGCATACCAAAAAAAATCGTCCTTTGGTGAAAACCTAGCAAACAGGCGCCTTGGATAGGTATCATGGGGAAAACCTGGCAATCAGGCGTCATGTTACTTTCTAGCTTCTCGTGCAAATAAAAGCAAGAGATGAAAACCTGGTAAACAGGCGTTACTTGTGACAAACCGCATTCTCCATCTTTGGGAATCCAATCACCTTGAGCCCATTCTCTCTCTATTTTCCCCATTCGACCCATATCCATCCCACAGTAAACACTTGACAGTTACCTATCATGGCTTGATACTCAGCTTGTGGCCTTGTCAACCAAGGTTTTGTCCCATATCGTCTCCTCGAAGTGAGCCTAGCGTAGTGTATCTCGTCAATGTCTGTGATCCGAATCCGTGAACTACGTTGCCTCTGCGCCGTCACGTAGGCAAGGCCATTATTCTAATGCGCCCCCGAGGCTTCCATCTCTCCCAAGGTCCCATTTGTCTCCCCTCTTGTCTTCATTCTTGTCGTCTTTCTTCTAGTCCATCCATGGTCCATTAGGGTTTACCCCGAACTACGTTGCCTCTGCGTCGTCACGTAGGCAAGGCCATTTAGCAATGAGCCCCCGAGGCACTAGGTCAGTCCCTTAGGGTCCGTCTTCTCAATAAGGATAGTGCAAATCTTCTCACCAAGCAAGCAAATGCGAGCAAACACCCGCGCTTCAAGCAGAAACCTTGACTATGACCATCTTAACCCATCCAATGCAAAGCAAATACCCAAGGTCTCCTAAATGATTTTATGAAAATTAAGGCACGAAATAAACACGTATCAACGCACATATGCTTTTGTAGATTGGAAACTAGGGTTAAGTTACAGAGTCTTGATTTTTGCTATCATACCTTCCTATGCAACTCAAGGATGCCAAAAGCTAGAGATGCTATGATGGGGGCATGATTACTTTCTTTGTTTGCTATTTGGGGATTAAACTTTAGTAATGTGAAGCCTTGTCTTAGGACGTGATCGGCAAAAGATCACCGAGGACATCAAAGGTCTAACATGAACGGGGGCAATCCTTGCTTGTTGAAACGCAAGAGGTACTCAGGTCATCTAGATTCAATTTTGACTAGATGCTTGTCTTAACTTGCTAAATCACAATCCATGTAAGCGACGCTCAGGTCATCTCGGTTCAATTATACCTCGATGCTTGTATTCACTTACAACATTTCAGAAAAATACCAAAAACAAAATGCCCAATGATGAAATAAAGCAATCTCAAAGCAAAGCATCTGTCCTATATCCATACACCCATCCATACAATCCTCATTATTCAAACTATGCAGAGTAACGATATCAAGAAAATTTCCTACGTCATTCTTTCGCAACCATCCCTCTGTCCATCATGTCATTCTTCTGTCGATAGCGTACATTTGGACATCACAAAAACAAGGCATATAGGAGCATATCATATCATTCGTAGAAACTAGTCATGCACATGATTAGGTTAGTATAGTACATCATCCAATGCATTAGGTCACCAATACATTTGCATCACATCTTAATCTTAAAAGCCCAGAAAATCAAACAACATAGCTAAGTACATCACATGTATGGTTACATCACCCCATAGTACTCATGTTACAAATGCATACATTCAAAACATTACATCATATAAATATCCAGTAGCACCTCACATATCTATACAGCATCATAACATAGAAATCATGTTCCATACACACATCTGCATTAGCTCATTTACACATATCTATACAGCATCATAACATAGAAATCATGTTTCATATACGTACATTTGCATCATCACAAGAACATCATATTAACTTTGCATTCATTTGTCACATTAAATCATATATAGACATCATATAGCAGCATATCAAAGTATTTCTCATATAACATCATATAAACCATCTAACTATGCAATAGAACCACATCATGCAATAGAAGTAATCATCTCATAAATGCATGCAATAAATACACAAAGCTGCATCATCATCCATACTATCATATACAAAGGTGTCCAAATGTACAATATCACCATCTCTCTCAAAATCAAAGTGTCATATACAAAGGTACGTCTAAATAGACGGTGATACATGTCCCCAAAATGTACAAAATCTGGTCTCTGACTACCCCTGCGGCTGTGGGCCACCACTGCCAGCTCCTGACTGCTGAGGTCCCATGACCGATGCCCCTGACTGGGATGGGCCTGCCCTGTGAGCCACCCCAGACTGAGTCCTAAAACTCCCTGCCCTCTGGCTAGATGACACGGCACCATGGTACAAGCCTCGGTAGTACTGTGCCTGCTGCTGCGCTCTGGCTAAGTCTGTCTGTGCCTGTGCCAACTGCGTCTGCAACTGGCCTACCTGTGCCTGTGCCTGCTGCACCTGCCCAACCAAAAATGTACTCGCTGCATCTGTGCCCATGGCAGCTACTGCTGTGTCCCTCTCTACTCGGATCAGACGTACCCGGGCATCTGCCATGTCTCGCTCGCGAGTCAAACCAACGATCACTGCTGCATCTGTATCTCGCATCCTCTCCACTCTCCTCAGCTGTGCCTGCAGCTCCCGCACCTGTCCTCTCAGGCTGGCTATGGTCCTCTCATGGGCCTCACCCTGCACCGGCCCCTGTGCTGCCTCTGCCTGTCCTAGCCCCTGCTGCTGGGGCACCTGCTGCTGGGGCACCTGCTGCTGGGGCACCTGCTGCTGTGGTACCTGCTGGGGTGGTGGCATCTGTGCCTGCTGCTGTCCCTCCCCCTGTCCTGGCACTGCCTGCCCAGCCCGGTCTATCCTCCTCCGCTGCCTCGGCCTCTCTGCAGCTCGGCCACCACGTCCTCGTCCTCCTCTAGCAGCCCTCCGCCCTGGGCCGGCCTCTCCCTCCTCCTCTGAGTCCGCCTCGTCAATGCGAGGCACCAGCATACCAGGTCCTGAATATCTCGGAAATGGATGTGCAGTAATCCAGTCCTCATACTCCTGTGTAACCCCAGCATCTGCAATCTCTCGCCTCATATCCCAGGCCACATAAGGCAACTGCTGGAACTCTGCCAGAGCCTCCTCGTAAGAAGCCATCGGCCCCCATCGGACCCTCTCTGCATGTGTCCGTGCAAACATGGCCTGTCCCTGCGGCATGCCCTGTCTCCTGCCGAACTGTCTCAGTACTCGGCCCACCGTCTGCCTCTCCAAGATATGCCGTGTCCGGCCAATCAACCACCTGGTCTGGAAGCAGAAAGGCAGCTCATCTCCCTCATCGTCCCAAGGCTCGCAGTCCAGATATGGTCGCCAGACGACCACATCTATCCCATCCAACGTATGCCGCCAATACTCCAGCTTCCCCAGCCTGTGCTGGGAAATCACTCCTGCGTAGCCATAGCTGTACGGCTCTCCCCTCTGCCTAGCAAAGACACATATCGGCCTGGTCACCGCTATGTGCTCCCACAGCCAAAACTGTAGCAGCAGCACCCCAGCCGATAGACTCGTGCTGCGGTGGTACACCACCTGATGCATGTCGTGGTATAAGTGAGCTAGCACGCAAGGTCCCCACGCGTATCGAGTGCCCTCAGTCACCATCCACTCCATAATCCTGCCCCATCCAATGGGGAACCCGTGCGATCTCCTGTCAGGGCATACAACACCCGCAATCAGTCCAGCCACGATCCCAGGGAAGTAGTCGTAGCAGTCATAGATATCCTGCCAAGGGATGACCTGTCCCACCAGCTCGGGATCGTCGAATACTCGCTGACACTCGGCGAGTCCCGCGTCCCGCTGTGCGTCGTACTCCACCAACTCGCCTACCACGGGCAAGTGCAGTATCCTATAGACGTCCTCCAACGTCACAGTCATCTCTCCAGTAGGGAAGTGGAAGGTCCCGTCCTCGCTGTGGAATCTCTCCACGGCAGCTGTCAGCAGTCCTCGGTTCGCCCGCACCTCAGGCATGAAGCAAACGTAATCTAGGCCCATGGCACCAAGCGCCACTCTATCAGCCTCCGTCAACATATGTCTCTGCAGTAGAGGCATAGGGAACGTCTCCCTCGACTGCAATGTCTCTCGTATCTCCTCCTGCAAGCACGCAAAGCAGGGCGTCAGTCTCAAGCCGCATATACCATACTCAACATATCTATTGGACTATATCAACTAAACTTAGCATTTCAAATTGATCAAAACAGCACACTACATCTCTTGACTAGATTCCTGCAATCTCGGAGATAGCTCATCGATTCCTGCGTCAAACAGGACGCTAATCGAGTCAGTTTGGCTAAGTAATTTGCCATCCCAAGCAAAAGCGCCACTGCAGGTGGTAAATACGCCATTTCTGGTATATGCGCCGCAACAATCAACATATGCGCCGCAAAAATGCATATGCGCCGCAACAGGGCACATATGCGCCGTTCTGACGCATGCGCCGCGTAAAGCCACGTATGCGCCGCTAAATTATGTATGCGCCGCAGGAAGTCACATATGCGCAACTTCAGCAAATGCGCTGCTACATTTCACGCATGCGCGGCGCAAATACAAAAGCGCCGCTTAATTACGAAAGCGCCGCCAGAGTGAACACATGCGCAGCTTTCACGCATGCGCCGCCGAAACAGGCATATGTGCCGCGAAATCACAAAAGCGCAGCTTCGCAGGGCATATGCGCCGTTCTGCGTTTCGGCGCATTCATTTCACCTATTTTCTATGAGCATTTATGACACCTAAACTCGACCCTAGGAGAATTTTTTCGAAGCACATACCGGGGGTCCTGCCTCTGCTGGCCGCCCGAATCGTTGGACTCGCTCGAATCGATGCTCCTCGCGTGGAATGTCTGCTGCTCTGGCCGCCATGCTGCTCTAGGTTTGCTCTGAGCTCTCCTTCTCCAATCCAGATCAACCAAGTGTGCAAATGACTATTCTTGTGGACCCAGCTCCTATTTATAGCCTCCAAAACCCTAATTCTGGCTAGGTGATGACTGTGACTACTTCCCGTGTCCATTTTTCCTCCCGTTTTCTTCCCGCGTCCCTGACCGCGTCCCTTTTCCTCCAACCTATCCTAACCCCTTCCTCGTCGTGAGATCGTCCGTCTCCAAAACTTTCACCGTTTTTCCCGTCCAATCTCCCGAGGGGGCATCCTATCGTCATTTAACCTACACCAGGGGCAAACTGGGGCATGTATCATCATTCAGACTATCAATTTCTTTGAAGCAACGCTGTAAACTGCATTGCATCAAAGAGGGGCAAAATGTATACGCCTAAAAATGACACAAATCATCCTAAATAAATATTCTAAATATTTATTCCCTTCTTCTATTAATTAAATAAATATTCTAAATTTATTTAATCGATTCACTGTTCCATAATTAAATAAATTCTATTTATTTAATTAAAACCCTTCCATTCGTCCTTCACAATTAAATAATTATAAATTATTTAATTAAGCCTAATTCCTCTATCCTAAAGTTCTAAATTCAAAAATCCACATCACCTCTACACCTCACCTTTTTCCACCTCACCTTGTCCACCTCATCAGGTTGCACATGTAATTAAATATATTTAATATTTAATTATCTTATTTTCCCTCACCCACATGGCCTATTTCTTCTCCAATCAGAGGTCAGTTAACCAATCAATCAAATCTGTTAACTAACCTGTCAGTTGAGTCAAATCCTCAATCAATCCAGTCAGTTCCACAATCCACTCTTCTAACTGATCAATCAATTCTGTTAACAGACCAGTCAATGGAGTTAACTCTCCAATCAGTTTTGTCACATCCCACCTTTCATGATGGAGCTGGGACACTTGTCACATTTCCACTGGTTGCACATTCCTCAACCATCCTCAACCGTTGATCTTCATATCTTCTCTCAACCGTTGATTCCTATTCCTCCGGGTCTATAAATGAAGCTTCAGCCCTTCATTCTAATCATCCAGGCTTTTGACATCGTTACTCTGCAGAAATATCACCAGCGCGCCTTTGGCACCCATTTGTCATCTACAAGCTTGAGATCACCATTGTTGCATTGGAGCTCACCTTCATTGCATATCACACTACAGCCGTTCACCATCGACTTCCTCCAACAGCTTTTAAAAGATTGCACTCTCTGAGGGCTCATCTCATCTGCGAAAGGACGATTCGTGATAGGCGAACAACAGAAGTTTCGAAACAGAAGAGGTTTGCTGTGTTTGTTCATTGCTTTGTTTACTTGAATCTTCTTTGTTTCTCTATTCTGTTGATGTTTGGGTCATCTGTTATTCATTTGATTGATGCACTATTTTACCCTCACAGTTACTATTCTTTGAAGCCCACAAAAGCCTACCGTCATCCTAAACTTAATGTCAATACAATATCAACAAGACCAAAACTACGTGCAAGATATCTTGAGTTGATAGACAAGGATTGTCTGCCAAGAAATATCCCATTGAATCAGGTAAGTATTTCTCACTCCTTTAGCCACACTTAATGCAGCACATATTCTAGTTACTCTCAAGGGTGGCCTCCTCCTAGATATATATATGTTGTTAGTGTTGTGTTGTGTTCCCCCATGATGTGTTATGTGTTGTTTAGGCCTCCTAGGATGACCCTTGATATTCTTGTAAGGTCAAGGATACCAAGAGACTGCCTCTATTGTGACCATTCTTTTATTTGTTTCATCATTATTCTATCTTTCCTCTACTCTATTTTATTTTTGTGTGTCGTGCCTTAGGGGCATAGCGTTGAGGAGGATGTTTTGGGGGCATCCTGTTAGGAATTGCATGTAGAAGATATCAATTAAATGCAAATAAAGATTAAACAGAGGAATGAAAATACACAGAAATAATAACAATGAGAGACAAGTTTTAACATGGTTCACACAAACTCAGGATACATCCACCAACAGAGAGTCCAATATTATTCTCCAGCAAATCAAACCGATTACAACCAGCAATCCTTGCAACTCAATACCGCTACAAATGCTACAATACAATTATCAACACAAACCCTAACCCTTAGCCACTTTTATCAAGCCTTATGTCGGTTACAAAAATAGGTTTTTTTATGTCGGCCAATGGAAAAATAACTCTGGATGCCTTTATAAAATAATAAAAATTTATTTGAGGTTTCGGCGGTGCTGCCCCCGAGCCACCGCGAGGGCGCTGCCCCTCGACCCCACTCTATATCATGACAGGGAACACGCTAGGGATGATGCCCTTGGACCCCACAAGGGATGCTTCCCCTTGACCCTATCTTGGGGGTGCCACCCCCAAACCCTTGTTAAATAATTTTGGGGGGAAACTGCACCGATAAAAGTGGGGAAAATTTAACCTCTGAGTCTGATTAGGATCCATGTAACAACAATCTCCCATTTGGAGACTAATCAAACTCCATAGTACCATACCATCTCCCACTTGGAGACTGATCATAACACCACTAACACTATAGCTCCCACTGGAAATAAGCACCCTAGACCCTGTTGTTCTGATTTTTTTTGTTTTAGTCTTGAAGACCAACCAAATCTGAAGAGGAGCTCAACTTCTCCCTTGTCACTGCCTTTGTAAACATATCCGCTAGATTTTCATCTATATGTATCTTTTCCAGCCTTAATGATCCATCATCCAACACTGATCGAATAAATTGATACCTCAACTGTATGTGTTTGGTCTTTGAATGCAAGGAAGAATTTTTTGCTAGATGTATGGCACTCTGACTGTATGTAAACAAATAATTGTTATCCTGTTGTTTGCCCAATTCTTCCATGAAAGATTGTAGCCATATCATCTCCTTGTTTGCCTCTATTGCAGCTACATACTTGGCCTCCATGGTGGAAAAAGCAACCACCTTTTACAACCATGAGATCCAACTCAGTGTTGCTCCACCTATAGTAAAGACATAACCTGTAGTACTCCACCTGGTATCAATATCCCTTGCCAAATCTGAGTCTACATAACATGTTCAAACAATATTAGAGCCCCCAAAACATAAGTATTTATTGGATGTACCTCTCAAATATTCGAGAATCTATTTTACCGCATTCCAATGCTCCAATCCAGGATTACTCATATACCTGCTTACAACTCCTACATCATGTGCAATATCCAGTCTCGTGCATACCATGGCATACATTAAGCTTCCTATAGCTGAAGCATATGGTACCTTGGACATTTTGTCTTCCTCCTCTTGTGTCTTTGGACACAGCGCCTTGGTCAATTTCAAATGACTAGGCAAAGGTGTGCTGACAGCTTCTGCATTCTCCATATGGAATCTCTGTAACACCTTTTCAACATAATTAGCTTGAGATAGAGTCAATTCTTTGTTCTTCCTATCTCTGCAAATTTTCATACCAAGGATTTGTTTTTCTACCCCCAAATCCTTCATAGAAAATGATTGTGCTAACTATTGTTTTAACTCTCTTATGTGATCCATGTTAGACCCTGCTACAAGCATGTCATCAACATATAAACATAAAATAATGTAGCTATCATTATCCAACCTCTTAAAATAAATACAATGGTCAAAATTACACCAGCTATAGCCTTGCTCAGCCATTAAATTTGTTTAGTGGAAAATTGGATTTGTTAATGTTTTAGTGTTTTGATGTTTAAATATGCCTTTCCACTTTACATTCAAGGATCTAGGGTCAAGTGGCAATTCACTATCATACCCTAGATCATTGTGAGATGTATAGAAACTTGGATTAGGGAATTTAAATATCAATTTCTCTTCTCTTATGCTCAATTGACCATTGAAACCCTAATTATGCGAATACGACAATAAACTGACGAATAACAAAAAATGCTCTTATAGACAGAAGTAAAGTATCAAATCACAGAGTACCTATTTTTGAGGTTCTAAGGCAAAAAAGTTAGGGATATAGGAGCAGGAACCCAAGTCCAAGGTACCAGTTTCTTTACGGGATCCTAACCTCCTTCCAACACTGATCAGCACTGTAACTCCTATTTCTAGAAATTCAGCTATAGAGGACACTAGAGTGAGCACCCAAGTCTTGGAAACCTCTGGTGTCCTGTTTCTCTTTGGATCCTGAATCCTTGATGTCTGTCAATCCTTCCTGGAACTTCACTTTTCCCAAATACAACACCTGTAACCTACAATCACAAAACTTTGGGAGGGGGTTGTGGTGTTTAGAGGCTTGCCTCAATCAAACCCTGGAGGACACTTAAGTCTCTAAACACCATTTTCAAATAGAGAGTGCATGCCCTTGTGAGGTAGAGGCAAAAACCAAAGGAAATGATGATAAAAACACAATATAATGTCACCTTGTAGTGAATCTCTCATGGGAGGAAGATGCTCTTCACTCCATGAGGGAATGGATGCTCAAATCTACAAATACAAACACATAAACCACACAAGTCTGCTCTTGCAACACAATGAAATCCTTAAATCACCTTTAGAATGCATGAACATCACAATTGCCATCTAATTGAAATCTAGTTTACAAATGAATGCCTAAGCATGCTTTTATATGCAACTACAAACACTCCCGCCAAGATTTTTGTAAGTCAAACTTACCGTGTCGATAAAAGACCCAAATAACGGTCATAAATTGACACCTAAAAATTGGGATTGCCCCAAAATAGGGCAGGACTAGGGCGCAGGTGCCCAAGTCCTCCCCCTTATTTTGGGCAGGGTATAGCTCAAGGGGTCCTCCTAAGTCCCATTTGTCATGTTACTAGGGCTCATTCCATCAGGATGCCAAATTATGAACTAAGATGTCCTAAATGCATGCAAAAGACCTGAGAGCTAAACCTTATGAGGGAAAAGCCCACAAGGGGACATTTTCTGACATTACATTTAGCCCCCACTTTAATGTATGTATAAACACAAGGCCAATACATGCATTAAAGTAATGTCACAAACACAACAAACACATCAAGCACGGAGAAGACATGCCAATCACATAGAAGACAGTAATAGGAATGCAAAACATGGAGAAGATAGTTACAATAACATAGAACATGGAGAATACAGTCAATGCATAGAAGACACATTAATGCATAGAAGACAGGCATGATTTCTTTTCTTTTCTTTTTCTCATAAATGAAATGTAAATGCAAGTTCTGGAAAGTAAACAAACCTCCCATAATACATGATGCACTCATCACTTAGGTCTTCGTATATATGGGGCAACACACATGCAAGACACACAAAACCTCCCAAAATGCAAGAAGCATAACCCTAAGGTGTTGATCTTTATACTGCATATGGGGCAACAAACACGCCAAACAAAACAAGCACGCTAAAACACACACACTTGAAGACACAGAGAAAACATGGTAGATAAGTGATGGTGTATTCCCTATTCCTAGGCTCAACACCATCTCAGGCACATTATAGGTACACATCGACGATTGCGCTTCGCCACAACAATCACCAAAGACACGCTTAGGGGTTGAGTTAGTCACAGAACCGCTCCCCGCCTCGGCAGAGGACTTTTTGAAAATGATAGGATGATGTAATTTTCTTTGAGAAGTACATCATCCCCACCTCCGTAGAGGGCTTAAGAAAAATGATATGCTGAATATCCCACCTCCGTAGAGGGCTTACATGATTGATTGATTGATTGATTGCAAACAAGCTCAGGATGCATGATACACTCATCATGCATGTCATTGCACCTGAGGACAAACACATTGCTAACATCTATAATAGATAGCTTACCTTATATATGCCCCCACCTTAAGGTGGTTCATATCAGGTATAGATATCAAGCACGTTAAGGTAGGAAGAAAACACACAAGGGAACACAAGCTCTCATAAAGCCCATTCCCCCCAAAGGTGATATGTACTTTACGATTGCCAAATGTTCCCATAAACACATCCCTACAAGAAACATGTTAGTGTCTACAACATCATGATAAACAACAACATCAATGCATATGATTAACCATACAAAGAGCCAAGGTTATACAATGAATTTAGAGTTCAAGGATAACTGTGGGCTATATCATGAAGCTCTTTGAATCAAGTACTTCCAAGGCTAGATTCAAAGACAAACAGAGGTGCATAGAGCAGCAGTATTGTTAAGGTTTGTAAATGCAACAGAAACATCATCAAATTCACTACATGGAAAGCACAAGTGCTTCCACTAGCCAAGCATTGGATAAGATATACAACCCCATCATCATATTAGGAACTAAGTCCATTTTTTGATTGCTCTCGAAAGGGATACTAGGTCCACATCAATATAAATGTGTGTCGTCATCTGCCTGCTAGATGGAAACACTAGAGGAAGGGAAACAATAAATAAGAGAGGAGAAACAAGCGTCTTAGGGATAGTCATGTAGGAGGGTGCCCCCAGTGTCACCAATCGCAATGCTATTTTCGTAAGACACAACACACAACAATGAAGTCAAAGAGAGAGACAATATAGAAGAATGATGATAGAAATAGAAGAAGGTCACAACAAAGGTAGTCTCCTGGTATCCCAGACCTTATGGGAGAATCTGAGGTCATCCCAAGAGGCTTAAGCAACACATAACACATCACAGGTGAAGCACATCATGAGAGAGATAAAGGGTTAGAGATACTTACCTGTAGGGCCCCTGCCGGGCTAGAGGTTGTCTATAATCAAATCATCATCGTCATATTCCCACTCCCTAATGTTGGAGGAAAGTGGGACATAAGGTGTCAGCTAAATTCATGTCTTGCTCATCATGTTATTTGTCATTAGGATCATTATTATTTGGTTGAATGTTGGGATTAATGTTTTCTTGTTGATAGGCAAGGTTTATGGCATATTCTTGTCTTCTTCTTCTTCTTTCTCTTGATTTTCTATTTCTCTTTCTTTGACCACTTATCTCTTGTAAGATAGGGCCTTGCTCTTTCATAGGTTTTTGCAAATTAGAAGATGAAGCAGCGGGATCAAACCTCATTTGTTGCGGTGGAATGTTTTGTTGTCAACAATAACCTCTTGATCATTGTAAGGATTTCAGGGGAGGAACCTCAGCATAGGGATTTTATCCTTTCAGTCTAAAGTTCTCTTCATATGAGGGTTATTTATCTTTTGTTATTTTTTGTATAGAAGGACTAGGTGTTGGATGTAAAAGTTTTACTTTGTAGTTTCTATAGCACAAAAATGTAAAGTTTGTTCATAGCTCCAGTTTGTTATTAGTTTTGTTGAAAAAGTAATCCAATATAAAATGTTGTTGTGTGCTTGGAGGCTTGTATGTATTTCGATGAATGGCATGCACTTGTCTATTCAAAGGAAACTTTACACATTTATAGATAGTTGAAGGGATAGCTTTCATACCCTTTAACCAATGGATTCCAAGTTTGATTTCAAAGGTATCAGAAGCAGGAGTAACATCAAACCATTTTTCAACATGTTTCTCAAATACAGTTACCAACAATGATATCTTACCCAAAGGCATGATAAGAGTTACCTTATGTGTCTTAATCATCATGTTCGAGGGGTCATAAGAACCTTGCATTAGTTGATGTGAAAAGAGGAACTCTTTAGTGGAAATATTAGTCATGCAATTAGGATCAATAAGAGTTCCATCCATGGGGTTTCCCATTATTTTCACAGTGATGTAAAGAGGTCCATCGGAGTCTCCAATTGTTCTATCATGCGGTGTAAACACAATTTCAGGTTCAGGTGCTTTTCTTTTCATGTAAGGTCTAGGAGGGAACCTATTATTGTTGTTGTTATTAGAGGCCGTGTTTTTTATGCTAAAATCATATTTGAAAGTTTTTCCAAAAGTATTTCAAAGATAAGTGCAAAGCGATATACCCCAAAATAGCCTCAAATGCTTGATTTTTTGTACCTTTTTCAATGCAAATGAATGAAACAAAAGATGTTGTAAGGATTTTGATCAGGGAAAAAATGTTATCTATCTAATATCAGTCCAAAACAGCAATAATATCCTTCCCAACACACTCTTGATACAAATCCAAGATAATGTCAAGTCAAACTATAGTGAAAATATGTCAAAATAGGCACTTTTTTCATCAAAACTCAATGCAAGAAAGCATAACAAAGGGTGTTGTGAGGAAAATGATGATGGAAAGTGAATAATATTAGTAATTTAAGCAACTTTGTACCAAAATACCCAACACAACATGCTTTTAGTGCCACTTAAGGTCAAAACCTAGTGAAAATATAGCAAAAATAGGCTATTTTTCACAGTTTTTCAATTCCAAGACCTAGCAAAAGGGGTGTTGTAAATAATTTTAGGAGGTGAAGCAAATAAAATCAATGATATCAGTCAACTTAATCCATAAAGTTTCTCACAACATGCTTGGAGTGCAAACTAGGTCAAACCCTAAGGCAAAAATAGTCAAAATGTGTAGTTTTTCACCAAATTTTCACTACAAGAGCCCAATAAAAGGGTGTTGTGAAGATTTTTAGGAGGGGAAGAAAATTATTACCCTGATAATAGAAAATTAATGCAAAAATACTTTTCAAAACACGCCTATTGTGCAATTTTATAGAGTTGATAAGGCTAAATTTAGTGAAAATTGTTGTTTTTGAAGCCCTAGGTTTTAGATCTTGGGACAAAATGCTATGTGAATGTTTTGAAGTCTCATTTATGATGAAAATTAAATACTCTCAGATCTGAAAATGATTTCCAAGCCTTAATATGCAAAATATCAAGCAAATTTAATGAAAATGCATGAAAACTGCTAGTTTTGTTGAAATTTTATATGCAAAAATGCAAATATTTTAAATCTAAATACAAATTTAAACTAAAATGCAAGACTAAAACCAAATAAAAATTTTAATGAGCCTCTAAAATCAGTAGAAAAATCTGAAAGAAGATTTTGCCTACTAACCCTCGATTTTGGAATTACTAGGTTATATGAAAATTGTCAAAATTTCTACAAAAGCCTAGCAAATTAATGATGAAGATGAAATGCAAATTTATAAATTTTTGTATTTTTCTGTAGTTTATATCAAATATTATGCAAAAATCATGAATTAGGAAAATTTAGAAATAATTGATGCAATTTAGTAAGCCAAACAATGCAATTTTTTAAAAATTTTCTCAATGCAATAAAATGAATGAATGAAATCAATCCAAATCTAAAGACACACTCATAAAGTTGCAATTTAAGTCCAAAAACATGGGTTCACCAAAGTGTTTAGTGGAAAATTAGATTTGTTAATGTTTTAGTGTTTTCATGTTTAAATCCGCATTTCCACTTTACAATCAAGGATCTAGGGTCGAGTGGCAATTCACTATCATACCCTAGATCACTATGAGATGTAGGGAAACTTGGATTAGGGAATTTAATTATCAATTTCTCTTCTCTTATGCTCAATTGACCATTAAAACCCTAATTATGCAAATACGGCAATAAACTGATGAATAACAGAAAATACTCTTGTAGACGGAAGTAAAATATCAAATCATAGAGTACCTATTTTCAAGGTTCCAAAGAAAAAAGTTAGGGACACAGGAGCGAGCACCCAAGTCCAAGGTACTAGTTTCTTTGTGGGATTCTGACCTCCTTCCCACACTAATCAACACTGTAACTCCTTGTTGTGATGCTCACAACATGCCTCATTTTACTTCTTAGCAAAATGAGGACCCCTATTGTGGCTGTAGATTTTGCTTGTGTGTGGGTCTGCTTGGTGGTAAAAGGGAAAAGGAAGTAAAAGTTACAAATCTTGTTCAAAAAATGAAAAAATAAGCATTAAGTACTAGAGTAGAATAGGGGTGAATTCTTTGTCAAAAATGAATAGGGGTTGCTTTTTGAACCATTTCAAAATTCCTAATATTCTACAAGATATGCTAGTTTTGGTAGAATGTACTATAGAAAGGTTTGTATGTTGCATATACAAAGTCATTTGTATGTGAGGTCGTTGTCTTAGTTGCATAGAGTGGTCGGGTTATTAATCATTGTACTTGTATGCATATTGTTACTTTACATACAAGTCAGACCCGACGAGATTCAGAGGGAAAATAAATAATTGGTTAAGTCCACGGTTTGTATATTGGGTGGTATGTTTGACGAAAGGAAAGAGACAAGGTGATATACAACCCTATATCCATATCGTGAACCCAAAGAGAATATGAAATTTGGTTTTATTGAGGTATGTTTTGCGGTTTGTATGTTGTATGCTTCAGGTTATACCTTTCGATATACATATAGCGCAAAAGTCAAAAAGAATTAAAATCTGATGTAAGTGATGCATCGTACCTTAATGTATATTGAAAAATGCATTCACTTTATATACATATGTGGAGCCAAAGAGTTATGTAATATGGTTTATAAAAGATGAAAAATCTGAGATGATTATACAAAAGAGTTTGCAGGTATTGAGGCTTGTATATAAGGATAGATACAAGTATGATTGTATCATTGAAATACAAGTGGAAAGTAAAGTGGGTCCCGCAAATTGTATCTCGGACTTGTATGTTAACAATATACATCTCTGATATACAAGCCAACATACAAGAAAAGATACAAATAAAAGATGCAAGACGGACTCAAAAAAGAAGTTAAATAAAGGAAAGTCTTTGTATGTTTGGGGCGATTGTATGTTAATAATATACATCTCTGATATACAAAGAAATTAAAGACATCGACGGAAGGATAAAAGGTAAAAAGGGGTTTGTATGGGTTGTTTGTATATGCGCTTGTATCTATGAGACATACAATGAGCGATATACAAAGCAAAGATACAAGTACGGATAAAAAAAGGAAAAGGAGAAATAACATTGGTTATGGCTCATTGCATGTGTTTGTATATTGAAAAGATACAAAGGGGACATACAAAGAACAATATACAAAGAAAGATACAAGAAAAACGAGATGTATGCAGAAAAATAAACTAACAGATAGAAGTTTAAAACAAAACACTGAAATAGAAAAGCCAAATCCTTAGGCGCATTAATTGCTATAATTAATGCCGAGCTAACACCCAAAAGAGTAAAACTCAAAGGGTTAGGGTAAATTTAAATCTTTTTTTTTCATTCAGATGTGCATTGTCAAGAATTAAAACTATAGAAAGAAAGAATTGCTACAGAAATTGAACAAAATTCATCAAAGCGACAGAATTCCAGAAGCTGGATAGAGTAAGAATGGTAAAGTAAGTCAACGACAAAAAATTGAGTGGTCAAGAGATATAGGTATTTATCTTAAAACACTGTTATAGTTCAGTTGGTAAAATACAAGTAGATTTTAGTAATTTCATTGTGAAATCTAAACATTCGTTAAATTACTAGTTTAATTGTCAATTAGTTGGGTCCGGTTAAACAAATGTGAAAGTCAAAACGGAAAAGACAAATGGGGGTTAGGGTAAAATGGTAAAAAATAGAAAATTTGTAGTAAAACCCTAGGTAAGAAGGTAAAATGAAAAGTTAAAGGATACATTTTCTACAGGATGGCTCCAAAGCAAAAAAAGGTAGATACAGGTGAAGAAGTTAAAAAAGAGAGAAATCCGCGCAAGGAAGTAGAAAAGGAAGAGTTGCCATTACACAGAGGATACCCATCATTAATCAGTACAAGTGGAGTGGGAACATACACAAGTATAGGAAATTATGATGTGAATGATGTTCTGCAGAAAATCATAGCGGCAGATGCTACATCTGATATGGGGTGTATATGGGAGAGTAGACTGTACAGAGCTGCAAGTTTTCCATTAGCTATGGAAGCTAAGGATTTGTGTCTAGATTACATATACCTGTATGATCTAGCTACCAAGAAGATAATGTTGTACGATAGACTCATTGTAGACTTATCCACAGAAGGGATTGCGAGAACATTTGGTCTAGAAATACATGAGAAAATGGTGGATATTGATATAGATCAATATAATGAGGATTTCCACAACAATGAAAGGGAGTGTAGAGGCAAGATCTTGTACAGTTGGTACAATGCAGAAAATAAACCCAAGGTTGTGGCAAGAGTTCACAAGAATCTACAAAGAATAGACTTTAAAGAAGAAATATACTTGATGATCACAATGCTAAGCAGATTAGTGGGATTGAGGGATGGCACTAAGTGTGAGCCATGGATGTTCACTATCATTCAGTTCATGAGGGAAGCAAGAAAAGAGCAAGGACAAATTCACTGGGCTAAGGCTATAAGCACAGCCATATGGAAATAGGCAATGCTA
The DNA here is from genome assembly GCA_027924645.1 of Cunninghamia lanceolata. Classification (NCBI taxonomy): domain Eukaryota; kingdom Viridiplantae; phylum Streptophyta; class Pinopsida; order Cupressales; family Cupressaceae; genus Cunninghamia; species Cunninghamia lanceolata. Next base: position 8,303,277 of record BSBN01001435.1, read on the forward strand.
AGAAAGCAAAAGTTGATGCCTTTCTATTTGTCTTCATACATATTATATTCATGTGTAGCAGAGGTTAGACCATTCATACGTGGGATAGACAGGGTTGGAACCTTAGGAAATGGTCCAGATCAGAAGCTGGTATATGAACATTACCCTGATTTACAGGAAGAGAATGCATTGAAGAAGTATGCTCTAGTCAATGATATGTTCTATACATACATGGTCTAAATTTTGAGGGAAGAGCCTGATAAAAGGTTATCTAAAGATGTAGAGGATTCAATTGGGCTGCACAGTTCCTGGTATATTCAATTTTCACATTTTACTTATATCAGAACTGAAGGATTTGAGGGAAAACCTTTCATGCTACCCAGGTATCCTTCTGATAAAATGATTGTTCTAGAGCTCTCAAGGTAGAATTTGAATGTCTTTAAAATGTACAAGAAGAAGTTTAGCAGAGGAAATCTTAAGTTATCTTGGGCCATTGGTAGATACTCCTGGTATGGTGAAGAGGTTGCTAGGTATTCAGAATAGGAATTGAGGTATTACGGATTTGAGGAATTTGAGTTGGCTCGAAGGTTTGATCCCTTCCATAGAATTCAAAATACAATTGATAAAAAATTTAAACATCAAATTTATATTGAAGACTTTTGGTCATACTGTAAAAATTATAAAGAGGTAAGAAAGAGGGCTCACAAAAGACTAACAATTGATCAAATGAGGTCTATGGGAGATATATATGTTCCCCCAGAGGTTAAGGAAGATGATAAATTGTTGCATCACAGTTATGCAAGTGGCAGGCTTGCTCCTATTGCAGACCCTGATTAGTCACAACCGTGGAACACATCTTTGGACACATTGTCCAAACCAGTCATCTTGTTTTCAAAAACATGGTTAAAAGATAGGATTGAAGAGCTTAAAGTTGAAGGAGTGGAGATCACTTATCCAAAGAAATGGAAAGAGAGAGTAAGAGAACATAGTGATGATCTCCAATGCTTCTATGAGAAGAAAAGAAGGATTGTGGAAGCTAAAATTGTAGAGAAGGATAAAAATGCTACTCTGATGGATCCTTATGCATTAGGAGTAACAGTGGCAGTATCATCTGATACATTTGTAGAGGCAAAATCATTGAGCCATGATATTAGTACAGAAGAAGCATAGGCCTCCAAAGAGATAACAGGACAAAAAGTTGAGAAAGCAATACCAATAAGCATATCAAATGGGAGACTTAAAAAACAAGTGAAGTCATAGGAGCACAACAGGTGGGAGCCAAGTTGAGAGTTATATCTGGTGCATCTACCTCAATAGAAAAGAGACAAGTATATACACAGGTAAAGATAGAATTGGCTGGAGAGATGCTGCAAGGGTTAAAAGCACATGAAGCCAAACAAACCACTGAAACTGTCCACATTGAGAGTGATAGCAGTGAAAGTGAGGAAAGAGAAATGTATTCAGGAAAATAAATTGGAATGGAAGAGGAATCCAGTGAATTTCTAAGTGAAGAAGAGAAGTAAAACACTCAGGCTGAGATGGAAATTGAACAAGGCTCAATGTCTGAAAAAGAAAGGGTACAAGAAGAATCAGGAATAGTAGATCCATTTGGTACCCTAGTATCCCCTAAAATAATAAAAGATGTGCAAGATGAAGCACACAAAATTGAAGAGTCTAAAAAGGAAGATGCACCTGAGGAAACAATAAAAGAAAAACCTGCTCAATCCAAGGAAGAAACAGGACCTGGCACCTTAGGTGTAGATGTATTAAATATTCTAAATATTTATGGAGAGCAAAGAAAAGAGGAAAAGAACATAGAAAGCAGAAAAGTGAAGGTTCAAAGAACAAAAAAAAGAAACTGAAAGAAGGGGTTACAATGCAGGAGTATGTATGGACAAGGAGTCCAAGAGGAGATCACACCTTTATATAAGGTGTAATTAATAATTTCAAAACATATTTAAAGGAGTAGAAAAATGTAAAAGGAGCAAACAATATTGAAAAGGATCAAATAAGGAGAGTATCTACGGGGAGAGTCTACAAGAAGGCAGAAGTCAAAGAAAGGGGAATCTTATTTTTGAAAAGATTCTAATGGCATCCTTTGAGGAAGAAAAGATACCATTCAGGTATTTTGAGAGGTGGTTAGAGATGAATATGCACCCTTGATCAATAATAGATGGATTTTGACCGTAGATTAAGTTTTGTAGCCGTAGCAGTAGGAAGCTTCAAATTCTATATAAGAAGCTCTGCTACTTGTACATTAGTTACACAGGGATTTTTTGAAAGATAGCTTGCACTTATAATTTGTTTGAACATTTTGATTAGAGGAGTATATTTAGTTTAGAGGAGGAGGTCGCCTGTGTCTGCACTAAGGAATACGTGGAGTGTCTAGCTTCCTTATTGTATCTGTAAGATGTTTGTAAGTTTTCTGTTGAGTTGATTAATGAAGCAAAAGGTCATTCATGCATTGTAAACCACATATGACTATGTATTTTAAATACAAAGAAATCTAGAATTCTGCGTCTATTTTCAGAGTGTTTTCTGGCTCTTACTTGTATTTGAAATACTACCTCTTTAAAATCTTGCAATCTTGGATGTGTGTTCATGAAAATACTTAGGGCTTCACATTTAGAGATTTAGTCTATTGATTTGATCAGATTTGATGTATTTCTTACAATGTGAATAATAGAGCATTTAGATCCTGTAGTAGAATGATATTCAATTTGAATTTCTATAACTTTTCCCCAAATATTTGAAGTAATTAGCTCAAACGAAGAGATTTTAAGGAAATTGTCTTACATTTGAAAGAAGCATGAACAATTGTGTTAATATTTGACAATTTTCATATCAATTTGAAAAGAAAAGTATGTTTCATCATAAATCATACAAAGCTTTGTGATATAGTAGTAAATTTATGCAAAGGAGTGAATAATTTGTTTATCTTTACAACAATTTGCATAATTCGAGTCCAACGAGTCATAGATCATCTTACATCAAGTAAGGCCCCTTGCATATTATAGTTTCACATTAACCTACTGAATTGTCCACAAGGTCAAGACCTGACCATACAGAAACTTGGGATTAAGAACTCTTAATCAATTTCTTCATATCTTTCAAGACAATTTAGGTTCATTCTATGATTTTTAACTTTTGTTATGAATGTGTAAAAATAATCATCAACACTCCTATTTCTAGAAATTTAGCTGCGGAGGACACTAGAGCGAGTGCCCAAGTCTTGGAAATGCTTCGGTGTCCTGCTTCTCTTCGGATCCTGAATCCTTGATGTCTACCAATCCTTCCTGCAACTTCACTTTTCTCAAATATGACACATGTAACCTGCAATCACGAAACTTTGGGAGGGAGTTATGGTGTTTAGAGGCTTGCCTCAATCAAGCCCCAGAGGACACTTAAGTCTCTAAACACCATTGTCAGATAGAGAGTGCGTGCCCTTGTGAGGCAGAGGCAGAAACCAAAGGAAATGATGATAAAAACACAATATAATGTCACCTTGTAGTGAAGCTCTCATGGGAGGAATATGCTCTTCATTCCATGAGGGAATGGATGCTCAAATCTATAAATACAAACACATAAACCACACAAGTCTACTCTTGCAACACAATGAAAGCCTTGAATCACCTTTAGAATGCATGAACATCACAATTGCCATCTAATTGAAATCTAGTTTACAAATGAATGCCTAAGCATGCTTTTATATGCAACTACAAACACTCCCGCTAAGATTTTCATAATTCAAACTTACCGTGTCAACAAAGGACCCAAATAACGGTCATAAATCGACACCTAGAAATTGGGGCTACCTCAAAATAGGGCACGACTAGGGCATGGGCGCCCAATTCCTCCCCCCTATTTTGGGTAGGGTATAGCTCAAGGGGTCCTCCTAGGTCCCATTTGTCATGTTACCTAGGGCTCATTCCATCAGGATGCCAAATTATGAACTAAGATGTCCTAAATGCATGCAAAAGACCCAGGAACTAAACCTTATGAGGGAAAAGCCCCCAAGGGGACATTTTTCGATGTTACAAAACTATCAAATTTCAAGTACCATTGTCGAGGTGCTTGTTTCAAGCCATACAAACTCTTCTTTAATCTACACACCAGTTTCTCCTTACATTTGACCTCAAATCCTTGGGGCTGTTCCATATATATCTCCTCTAAATCACCATGGAGAAAGGTAGTTTTCACATCTAGTTGTTCCAAATGCAAATCTTTAGCAGCCACAATACTTAAAATAGTACGAATAGAAGTCATCTTAACAACCGAAGAAAAAATCTCATCAAAATCAATACCTTTTTTCTGTGCAAATCCTTTTACAACTAACCTAGCTTTAAATCTTTTCTTACCTCCATCTTCCTCTTTCAACTTATAAACCCATGTGTTTGCTAAAGCCTTTTTACCTGCAAGCAACTTACATAATTCCCAAGTCTATTTTTTTAGCAAGGAGTCCATTTCTTCTTTCATTACAAGCTCCCACTGAACCTTTGTATCCACCTGCATAGCTTCATCATACCCTCCTGGTTCACTAGAATATGTTAACAAAATAGAATACAAAGAGGGAGAAAACCTTTCATGAAGTCTACTTAGCCTTGTTGACCATCTAACATTCACTGGAGTTTGTGGTATTTCTTGTTGTTGTTGTGGAGCATGAGGAACTATTGGAACATCATTATCTAGAGTATCATCCAGCACCACAAAATCTTTTTCTTTCTTCTCATGTTGTTGCAACTGATCTTTGTACAACACCTTCTCATTGAATACAACATCCCTACTTCTCACAATTTTTTGATTTTCAACATCCCAAAGCCTATAACCAAATTCATCAATGCCTTATCCAACGAAGATACACTTTTTTGATTTTGCATCTATCTTGGCTCTATTTTTAGAACCTACATGTGCAAATGCTTCACATCCGAAGGTTTTGAGAAAAAAATAATTCACCTTCTTACATGTCCATGCTTCCTCTGGAATACTAAATCCCAAAGGAACTGAAGGACCTCTATTAATTAAATATATAGTGGTATTGATAGCCTCTACCCACATGTTTAAAGGTAGCTCAACATGCAATCCCATGCTCCTTGCATGCTCCATTATTGTCCTATTCATGTGCTCAGCCACTCCATTTTCTTGTGGAGTCCTTGGAACCATTTTTTGCCTACAAATTCCATTAAAGGAACAACAATCCTCAAATTCTTTGCTGCAATACTCACCACCATTATAAGATCTAAGACATTTTAATCTTTTACCCTTCTCATTCTCGACCAAGCTTCCCCATTTCTTAAATATTTCAAATACATCAAATTTCTGCCTAAGGAAATAAATTCAAACCTTCCTAGTTGCATCATCTATGAATGTAACATAATATTGAGAGCCACCGAGAGAAGATGCTTGAGCCAGTCCCCATACATCTGTATACACAAGCTCCAACTTTTCATCTTTCTTTTGCTTCCCATCCTTGTGAAAACTAACTCTCTTTTGTTTGCCATACACACAACTTTCATAGAAATCCATATTAATACATTTTAGACCTGGTAAAACTTTCTTAGAATGAAGTACCTTCATACCTTTTTCACTCATATGCCCAAGTTTTTTATGCCACAGTGTTGTCTCAAAACCTGTAGCAACTGTTTCAGTCTCTTCCTGCAAACCTGCAACAATTGTTCCTGAACTTGTTTAGTTTTTTACTACAACAACTAAAGTAGAAGGAATAGTATGACCTGTAGAAAGATATAATGTGCCTACTTTCACACCTTTTGCTACTATTAAGGCACCTCTTGAAACCTTCCAATTTTTATCACTGAAAGTAACTATGCAACCTTCATCAACTAGCTACCCTACTGAAATTAAATTCCTACTCAGCCTTAGAACATGTCTTACCTCTTGTAGTAGCCAATGATTCCCATTCTGCAACTTAATCTTGATTCTTCCATTTCCAACAATCTGACAAGGTTTGTTATCTCCCAAATAAACCATCCCAAAATCCCTTTGGACATAATCAAGAAAATAACTTCTATGGGGCGTAGCATGAAATGAGGCCCCTGAATCTAAAACCCATGAATCATCAGCATTATCTAGGGAAAGAATCAAAGCATCGTCTTTAGAATTATTACTTACCACATTTGCCTCCTTATTGCCTTCTTGTTTGTCTCCTTTATTCTTTTGAAACTAGCAATCTTTCTTCAGATGACTTGATTTCCCACAGTACCAACAATTCTTCTATCCTCTGGATTGGGACCTCTTGTCCTTTGATTTTCTGCATGACTTCCCATGACCGCCAGAACTTTTTCCTCTCTCCTTTGATCTATCCTTGCTTTCTGCATTCAAAACACTACCTAATGTGGACCCTCCTAAGCTTTTTTGTCGCATTTCCTTGCTAAGGATAACACCAACAACATCATCAAATTTCAAAGTATTTGAACTAGAGACAGAGTTTCTTACATCCATTACCAAGATATTCCAGCTTTCTGGCAAAGAACATAAAACCAAGAGAACCCTCACCTCTTCATCAAATTTCACTTTTACAGAAGTTAATTGACTGGTAATCATATTAAACTCATTTAAATGATCTGTCACAGATCAACCTTCAATCATTTTCAGATTAAACAAAGACTTCATGAGAAATACCTTATTTGAGGCTGAAGGTTTTTCATACAATTTAGCCAAAGCTTTCATCAATTCATCTGTTGTCTTCACTTCTATTATATTGAACACCACAGATGGTACCAGGCACAACTGAATTGTTCCCAGTGCTTTTCTGTCCAAAAGATTCTAATCCTCATCAGTCATTATTGTCAATTTCTTGGCTATTCCTTCCAATAGCCTCCATAAATCCTTCTGATAGAGATAATCCTCCATCTGCATCTTCCTTAACTGATAGTTATGCCCATTGAATTTATCTACCTTCAATTTACCCGTGTCTACATTGCTCCCACTTAACCATGAGACTCCCACTCAACCGTGAGACCTTCCTACAGATGATAATCAAACACAACCCGCTCTGATACCACTTGTTAGAAATTGCATGCAGAAGATATCAATTAAATGCAAATAAAAATTAAACAGAGGAATGAAAATACATAGAAATAATAACAACAAGAGACAAGTTTTAACATGGTTCACCCAAACTCGAGCTACATCCACGAACAGAGAGTCCAATATTATTATCTAGTAAATCAAACCAATTACAACCAGAAATCCTTGCAACTCAATACCACTGCAAATGCTACAATACAATTATCAACACAAACCCTAACCTTTAGCTGATTTTATCAAGCCTTATGTCGGTTACAAAAATAGGGTTTTTTATGTTGGCCAATGGAAAAATAACTCCCAAAGCCTTTATAAAATAATAAAAAATTGTTTGAGGTTTCAGGGGCACTACCCCTCGACTCCACCCTATATCACAACAAGGAGCACACCAAGGGCGCTGCCCCTGGACCCCGCAAGGGGCACTGCCCCTTGACCTCGTCTTGGGGGCACCACCCCCAAACCCCCGTTAAATAATTTTGGGGGGAAACCGCACCAATAAAAGTGGGGAAAATTTAACCTCTGAGTCTGATTAGGCTCCATATAACAACACATCCTCCTATGTGGTGTTCATAAGGCATTTTTTTCTCTCTCATTTTTATTGTTTACCTTCTTCAGTGATTCTACATAGTTAGCGGATGACGAAAACAAACAAATACTAATAAGGAACATGCATCCCTTCAACAAGAAAGAAAAAATGGACCTAGTCCATATATGAAGATCGGGTTGATATATATATATATATGACGCTTGACTAGTAGTATCACTCCATGTGATGTATCATCTTATGGAATTTCTCATATATATATGACGCTTGACTAGTAGTATCACTCCATGTGATGTATCATCTTATGGCATTTCTCATGACTAAAATTTTACAATCCACTCAATCTGCTCTTGTAAACTTTGAATTGTATCTCACCTTGTTGCTAAACTCAGTTCTGAGGTACCTACAGTATAGCCCAATGGTTATACTCAGCTCCAAACCCATGAGTATAGCCTTGGTCCTTGATGTGACTATTTTCATGCTTAGCTTTCATGATTTGATCTTGTTGTCTATCTTAGCAAATCTAATCAATGTATTTGTGGGAACATTCGGTGATCGTAAGTACATGTCACCTCGGGGGCATGGGCTTTGTAAGAGCTCTTATTCCCTTGCATGTTTTATTTCTACCTTAATGTGCTTGATATTGGTAAGCAACATCAACCACCTTAAGGAGGGGGCATATATAATGGTATGTGTCTGATGATTTTGGTACTAATGAAGTGTGTTTGTAAGCCCTCTCTGCGAGGTGGGGTGTTGTATCTCTTGAGCTAGTACGCATCCTTATCTAAATTACAATAAAAAAATCCCTCTCCATGAGGTGAGATAATGTATCTCTTGAGCTAGACTGCATATCCTTTTATACAAAGCCCTTCTATGGAAGGCGGGATGGTGTATTTCTTGAGCTAGTGCACATCCTTTTATACAAAGTCCTCATTGGGAGGTAGGGTTGAATCTTGAGCTATCCTTCCTTAAGCATGTCTTTGGTGGTTGTTGTGGCATAAACCCAATTGTTAGGTGTGTCTACAACATGTTTTAGATGGTGGGACTTAGCAATAAGCTCCTTCCATTGCCCATTTTTTTTGTGTATAAGACGTATAGTATGTGTATGGCATGTTATGTGGTGCTCATATATTCCATCTGCTTTCCCCCGTGTGTGGTATCAATGCAATATCGATGAGCTCCCCCCACACTTGGGTCTTGTTTGGTGTGTCTTCCCCCTTGTGTGGTATCAAGGGTGTAGCGACGAGCTCCCCCACACTCAAGTTTTGTTTGGTGTGTTTTCCCCCTGGTATAGTATCAAGGGCATAGCCATGAGCTCCCCATACATTTTGCATTCTGTATTGTATTTTTCTGGTGGTTTCAAGGGTGTAGCAATGAGCTCCCCCCACCCCTTAGATTAGATTTTATTTCATATATTAAAATGTTATATCAATGTATTCATCATGTTTTGTGTGACTGCTCGTCTTCATCATGTTTTGTGTGCTTTCACTATCTTCTTCGTGTTTTGTATGCTTCCTACTATCTTCATTTTTTCTTGTGTGTCTTCAAAGTGTCTTCTAGTGCTTACCTGAGATTGGGGGCTAGAAATAGTTCCTCAATCTTGGTGTATGCCTTAGCTTCATGTGCCTGGCATGTTTGATGTGTTTTCAACCATACTTTAATGCATGTATGGGTCGTAAGATCATACATACATTAAAGTGGGGGCTAAATGTTATGTCGTAAAATATCCCCCTAGGACTTTTACCTCCTAAGTTTAGCTCCTAGGTCCCCTTAGTTTAATCATGCATGTGTAAAACTTGTCCCGGAGCAAAATCCCCTAAAACCCATGTCAAATGGGGCTTAGGGGTCCACTTTAATGCTTAATCAGGACTCAAAATGTACCCCTGGACTTGGATTCTTGTGCCCTAGTCCAAGCCTATTTTTTTAGGCCTAAATTTAAATGTGTCAGTTTATGACCTTTAAAAGGTTTCCCTTCATTGACCTTTTTAATTTGAATTATGAATGTTGCGGGAATGCATATATAAAAATGTTTAGGGCTTCATTTTACTCCTAGTTAATTAAGGTGAATTTATGATTATTAAGAAAAGAGAATTCAAGGCATTCATTTTGTTGCAAAGAGAAATTGTGTTGTGTTTGTATGTGTTTGTTGCATATTTGGCTCCTTCAACTCATTTCTTCATGATTTGAAGGCACTTCATCTTTGTGAGGGTTTTCACCTCCAAGGTGATATCTACTTTGTGTTTTGATGTAGGCAGGAAGGGCACAACCTTCTAACTGTTGCAAACTCTTAAACCACTTATACAATAGAAAGGAATAGACCAAGATATTTCTACAAACTCACATACAAATCAGCAAGAAATATTTAAAAGAATAGAGAGAATGGAAGCATAAATTGTCTCACAAATTCATTAAACAGTCTTCTTTCAAGTGTACAATCAAACTACAATATTATAAAGATGAGAACCTCTGAAATTACAAACATACTACATCCATATGGTCTACTCAAAATCACCACAAATTAGATTTCAAACAGCACAACAATCTACAATCTTCTTCCTTCCTTCTTCAATCTACGATCTGCCAACTACCGGCAAAATTCACTCCAAAATCTTCAAGTGAAGACAACTGAAATACCACTTGGTTGTTGCTACAAAACCACCATCAAACCTACAACAAACATGCAAATTCACTTCCTTCTCACTTTCTACGCCCAAGGTTAGCACTCCTCAAAAACTACAAACACCACTATGCATCATTGTAACAATAATGCATCTGTAGAGACTCTTCAACCTCTGAGCCTCGATTCTTTTGCTGATGTTCACTCATCATCAGACATGAAATAAAACATTTGTGATGGACATATTCATCACATACTACTCCCTTCTAAGTCATTCCTTCCCAAATCCCAACATAAATCAGCTTCTCTCACAATTCCTACTGAGTGACTAGCTCCAAAAATTGTCAAGTCTCCCTTTTATGCTAAATATCCATTTTTTTGTTGTAGATTTCATTTACAATGTCCCAACATGATGAAAATTCTTAGTAAATTCTTTAAATAAAATATTAAATGCTCCAAAAGAATCTTAAAATCCACCCCCAAGAATTTGCTAAAAATTACAAACTTGCAAGATTCCTCTCCTAGAAAATAGAAAGTAAATGTAACTCCCACTTGAAATGTGGCACCCAAGATTTGCATGCCTATATTTTTTCTGCCCAAGATTTGCACACCTTCATTTTAGGGATAGGAATATTTTTCTTGACTTTATCTCCCAAAATCCAATGCCTTGATTTGTCCAATAATGACTTGTGATGAAATGACAAGGATGAAGATGCCACCTAGACTATCCATTACACCAAAAATTACAAAATAGATGCCAATAATTATTTACAACAATTTTTCCTTTTATTATATTTACCAACTCCTAACCAAACAACCTAAGGAAAATTCAAAAGTTAAAATAAACTTAATGACAAATATTTTTGGTGATGTTGATCACCTATGGACCCATATGCTCCTGCATCAGACACGTCAGCTAAATTAAATTTTGTAAGTATGACTCACAAAATGGAGTTGAGTAGTAGGACTACCCTTTTAGGTTGTAAACAACCTACAACAAACTCCATGACTGTAACAAGTTTGTATCATTTTTTCTTCCATCTCTTCTTCTAGCATATGCCTAGAACACTCTGCATCCTCCTCCACCTACTATATCTTCTTCTCTCCTTCACCCTCTTGGGATTGAATCCACTACAACAATCCAACCACCTCCACCAATATGCATTCACCTCTTCATCTTCATACATTTCATTCATCTCTACAACATTCAAATCAACATTACTTTCATCTTCATAAAATTCAAGAAAATAAGGCATTGCCTCATCTGCTACAACTTCCTTTTCACCTCCATCTGCAATCAATGCAAGCCATTCTTTTTCAACTGCTACAATCATTTATTTTACCTCATCCTCTTGCATGAGGATATCATCTTCAATGTCACATACTTGAAATTTTGTGACACCTTCTCTTTTGTGACAACTTCCTTCCTTCTTCAATCTGCAATCTACCATCTACCTACAAAATTCACTCCAAAATCTTCAAGTGAAGACAACTAAAATATCACTTGGTTGTTTCTGTAAAACCACCTTCAAACATGCAAAAAACATGCAAATTCACTTCCTTCTCACTTGCTACGCCCAAGGCTAGCACTCCTCAAAAACTGCAAAACACCATTATGCATCATTGCAACAACAATGCATCTGCAGAGACTCTTCAACCTCTAAGCCTGAATTCTTTTACTGATCTTCACTCATCATCAAACCTGCAATAAAACATTTTTTATGGACATCTTCATCACATACTACTCCCTTTTGAGTCAGTCCTTCCCAAATCCCTATAGAAATTAGCTTCTCTCACAATTCCTACTGAGTGACTAGCTCCAAAAATTGTCAAATCTCCCTTTTATGATAAATCTCCATTTTTTTTATGTAGATTCCATTGCAACGTCCCAATATGATGAAAATTCTTAGTAAATGCTTTAAAATAAAATATTAAATGCTCCAAAAGCATCTTAAAATCCACCCCCAAAAATTTGCCAAAAATTACAAACTTGCAAGATTCCTCTCCTAGAAAATAGAAAGTAAATGTAACTCCCACTTGAAATGTGGAACCCAAGATTTGCATGCCTATATTTTTGCTGCCCAAGGTTTTCATGCTTTCATTTTAGGGATAGGAATATTTTCCTTGACTTTATCTCCCAAAATCCAATGCCTTGATTTGTCTAATAATGACTTGTCATGAAATGACAACGATGAAGATGCCACCTAGACTAGCCACTACACCAAAAATTACAAAATAGAGGCCAATAAGTATTTACAACAATTTGTCATTTTATTATATTTACCAACTTCTAACCAAACAACCTAAGGAAAATTTAAAAGTTAAAATAAACTAAATGACAAATATTTTTGGTGATGTTGATCGCCTGTGGACCTGGATGCTCTTGCATCATGTTTCAATCAATCTATCTTATCATTTGGTTTTGCCTCTATCCACCAATAATATGCACTCTATCTAACAACAGTGTTGGAAGGCTTGAATGCCATTTTTTGGGGCTTGACTAAGGCAAGCTCCTAAACACCACAACCCCCAACCTCTCTCTTGTTATTGTAGGTTACCAGTGTGGAATCTTGGAGAGAGGAGTTGCAGGAGATTGGAGTAGAGGATAAAGATTTGAGATCTAAAGAAAACAATGAAGAATATTCCTTTCTAGACAAGGGTGCATTGTGTCCTCCTGATTGTTGTTATCAAAAACTCTGAAGCAGGTTGTAGTCTTCATCATCTCATAGTTCTAGATCTATAGAAAAAGAGGCTTGTTGGACTAGAGCACCCACCCCAATGTCCCTGAAGTTTCCTTTTTCCAAAATCTAAATTCTGGTATGTTTCTAATTTGCATTTAGTTTCTTCATGTTCGATCATTTGTTGTGTTTCATCTGTCTGTATACAATTTCATATAATTAGGGTTTAAGGGTTAATCAGATTAGGGTTTAACAAATTTATCAATACATTAAAACTTTCCTTATCATCTCAAAGAGACACCAAACATGTAGTTGAGTTCTCTTGCAAGAGAAGTGACTTAACTCAGATTTTGTCCTTGAATGATTATATGTGAAAGGAGGGTTTGATTGAATCTATCTAAAACACTATCAACCTCATCATTCCCACTTTTCATACATAACAAGAATAGATAATTTATTATACATGTTTTGATCATATGAATTATATTTCCAATGTTATCTAACATGATTGTAGGACCTAAACCAGGATTTATCTTGCTTACAGCTTTTAATTGGTAAGTTGTAACCCTAACTTCTGATTATAGGGAAAGATTTAGGGCAATCCAAAAAGGGGACATTACACAAAACTCCTAGACCAACAAAAACAAGCCCTCATCCAATAACAACAAGCCTTTATTCAACAACTCCTAGCTGCCCAAGAAAACCAAACACAACCACAACCTTTGTCCTTTCAACAACCACAACCACAATCCCATATGTCATCCTCATCAACTTCATACCCACCTAGTCCAACCACATATCAATCTAATCCTACCTCAACCTATCCCACTTCTTCCAATATCAACCAATATCCATATCAATACATGCCTCAAGGTCATCCATCTATTTATTCCAACATTTCACCTCATTCCCAAATCTGCCTACAAGGCTATCAAGATCATGTACAACAAGAACATGCAAGTCCTAGTTATCCTTTGAGCCAAAATCCAACATCCATAAGTCCTCCTCATTCTACCTTTGACAAGGGAAACACCACTCCCACTTATGCATCCTATGTATATCCATCATCATCCAACCACATGCTTATTCAAGAGCCTCAAAGTCCATGTCCTTCTACCCCACCAATCTCTCCAATTATTCCATCACAATGTCCTCACACCCCACAAAATCCTTCAATACTCCCATCACCATGTTCCTCCAACCCTCCACCAAAGTATCCCACTGAGATATTGTTACAAAGATTAGTTCAAGAAAAATTGATTGAGCTTCTTAAGATAAAACAATATGATCCAAATATCATTAAACCCTATTGGTACAATGATAGAAAATATTGTGAACACCATAGGATCAAAGGTCATAAGACATAATTGCACCACATTTGGGAAGTGCATCCATGACTTTTACAATTATAGAAAGATTAATCTTGACAAATCACCCAATTCCATGTGTCACCTCCATCATTGTATCAACCTAGTCCATTGTATCATGTCAATTCCACATCAACCTATTCCATTAATATTCCTCAACATTTACCTCAAAATCCCTTACAACATGAGCATGCTAGTGCTAGCTACACCTTGCACTAAAATCAAGCAACCTTAAGTCCTCCTTATTCTACCTTTGACAAACACCACTCTAGCCTTGACATCTTACACAAATCCTCCATCAAACCTTCCAAATCCTAATCTTAATTTATTAAGCCAATCCCCAACCCATTTAAATTCTAAACCATCAAAGCTTCTTTCTATTCCCAAGATTATTACATCCAATCCCATTATCCCTCCACCTGATCCTAATACTAATCCTACAACATCCACCATTATTATTCATCCATTATATTGTCCATCCACCCATACACTAATGAAGGATATGATCCAATGGTTATTAGTAACGAATAAACCATCTCCATGTTATCAAATGTCTATCCTTGAACCTATCCAAGAACCTTCAAACAATATGCCTATCCTTCAAATCCATCATATATTCCACAACCTATCAAGCCTCTTGAAGAATCCCTTACCATAAGTGCAAGTCAAGATCCATCGTATAGCCATGTTGATGACCATCAAGAGCCTATTATGCCCATCCAAGAAACTTCCACTTCCATCCAAACCCAAGAGCTATGTCAAGATTCAAGTCCTAAGCATGTGGAAACATCAACCCCTCATCCTAATCAAGATCTAAACACCCTATCTAATTCCATTCTCAATTCCATTCCATCATATGATCAACCTATCCATAATCTATATCTTCTCTATGATCAAGATATTATCTATGATCAAGATATCATCCATGAGCAAGAAATCCAAATTCCTGCTATCCATAATTCACTTAATCCCATCCATAATCCCACCAACACTAGTCTTATCCATCCTCCAACTAATCATATCCATCATCCTACAACATCCACTTCCTTTCATGAGACACTTGGTCCCCAAGAAAATATAGACAATCAACTTCTTATTGAGCATAATGCTGATCAAGATCCTCATGATCCTTCACCATCCTCTATTGATCCCATACCAAATCCATCATCCTATCCTCTTGGATCCAACACCTTCATCTGTGGTGGCTCTCTTATAGGAGATAAACAACATCTATCCACCACTCCACCCTCCACATCTAATAATTGACTCGTGTCTTGTGTCCTAAACAATAAACATCCCATTGCACATCGTATGCTCTAAAACATGAATTATCATGGCAAAGGCTTAGCCCTTCATGAATAAGGTATCTTGGAGCCCATCCATGTCAAGGTCCCTCCATAATATCATGCCTTGGCTATATACCCCAAGGAAAACAATCCTAATATGTTGGTACCACCTCCATGCCTTCCAAATCTACTTATTTCCATCCCAAACCCCATGCATCCCATTGCACCACCAAAGCATATGTCGCTATCTCTCCTCCATCATCACACAAATCCCAAAAGCATGTGACCATACACCTTCATCCATCCACTCTTCCTCCACTCCTCCCAATTCATAATATCCCCATCCTCACATCCCCTTATCCTTTTATTCACAAGTCCTCTAATCCCTCCATCCATAAATCGTGTTCCCTTAAATCCCCTAAAATTCCTAATCATGATCAATGAATGCACACATCGACCAAACATGAAGCTATCACAACCCTCATGGGATTCAAAAATATAAATTTGGATGCCTCCTTACATAAAACAAAATATCCTAAATATCCTCGTGACATATGGCACCAATGCAAAGAATCAAGGAAAAATTCATCCAAAAGGCTACCCAAGCCCCATGCCTCCAAAAGAAAAGCCCAAAACTAAAATAGTTTGGATCCCCAAGAAAAAATCACTTAATCCAAATGGAGCATCCATAATCCAACAATCCCAAAAATCCCTCTCCTCATTAAAAAATCATAAAAATCCTAAATTCATTTGGGTACCAAAATTACTAAATCAACCATCTCCTGAGAAAACATCTCCATTACTCCCAACTCCCCCTTCCATTCAAAAGCATCAAAATCCAATTTGGTGTGTACAACTATTGGTCTTGGTTCCTTTCCATTCCACAACATTCCCACATACCTCCATCTCCTCATATTCTATCTACTATCCCACACATTTCACCCATCATATCCCTATGGTCCATGCTTTTGCATAATCCACTATCCAACCATACATAATCCACTACCCATCCATACATAAATCTACCTCCATCTCCCTCTCATGCAATCCTCTACCAACATCCATGCGTAAAATGACACTTGACATGATCCATGTGTGACATCCCTCTATAATGGTACATTATCACCTTTCATGGAACTAGATGCTTGAGTCCCCATCCTCTTCCAAATTCCTCATATCCATATTCCCTTATCCCATCCAAAAATAAAAATCAAAAATCAAAAAAATTAAAAAAGAAAAAAAGAAAAATCCATTCGTCCAATGGTGAAAAACACCTTGGTGGCGCCTTGGATAAGTACCATGATGAAAACCTGGTAAACATGCATCATTTGTAGATCGGTTGTCTATGTGTCTTACACTTGGGAACATGTTCTCTCATCTATCCCATCCTACCATTTTTCATCATATCCTATCAATCCTTATCCATTATACCCATATACCTATCCCATTGAATCCATTCTCTTTATATATCAATATTTTCCCAACCAATCCTATCATCCTATTGTCATAAGCTTTGTCATGTAAAATCCTAAGCATTACACCTAGAATGGGGCATGTTATTCCTATGCAACATGGTCCTTGGAGATCACATCCTAAACCCCCTTCTTCCATCCATTATGTATCCTCCATCCTTCCTATCTTCCAGCCATAATCATTTTGTTCATCTATCCAATCCTTTATTTCATCCTTGACCTTCAACCTAGTTTTCCCTTGTCATTGGTATCTAGCATCTAGGCTATCCAAACTACAATCCAATGTCATCCCATAACATATCCAAAATCTAAAAAAATTACAACATTTCCAAAAATCTAAAAAAAACAAAACATTTTCAAATCCAAGCAATAAACCCAAATTCAAATTGTCCTTAATCCATACCAATATAGATAAAGAATCTAGCCAAATTATCCAATCGCATCCTTGATTTTGTTCCAATCTTGTTTCCAACCCAATCAATCAATCAATCATCATCATCAATGGGATATATCGTTCCATCATCCTTGTGTTGATCTAGGGGTATATCATTCCCTACAATGACAGTGCTATCCTAATTTAATCAATCAATCAATCATTGGTTTACCACTTGACAGGGGAATTACCATGCTTGTTTTTTAATCATTCACTTGTGTGTGTTATCATTTTATCTTGCATTTATATCAAGTTCTTTATTACTACAGCTAATATTCATATATTGTGTCTAAACAAGTTTATATTATGTTGTGTATAAGGATACTCCTTTGCAAAGGATACAAAGTCATCCTGGTCCCTTATACCTTGGTGCATAATATCCTCTTTCTATATCAAATTAGGGATGCTCTACATACTATACCAACTTAACCATCCCCTCTCTATCCACTATATCCATTATGACTATAATTGTTTCCACATCCTATTCTAGAGCATTCTTCACCTCTCAACCTATCTTTATCCACTATCTATTTCACCTATCTCTTTCAACTTAACAATCCATCCTAACTATCCATTCCTAACCTTTAACCTTATCCATCCTTTCTCTTGTATTCATTTCCTTATCCAATTCCTTTCATCCATTTCAAGAGCATACTCGTGTTCTTCTAACCCTCCTATCCTCTTGAGGGGGCATCCCATCCTTACATCATTCCTCCTTGTCACTCCTTCAAGTGACTCTAGTGCATCCTTTTTCCTTCATCCATACCTTTTCTTCTTTGGAATGATGTTACTTCTTTTAGTCGCAACATCATCTCAAAGAGGGGAAAAATGTAGACACCTGAAATTCACCATGTCTTTCAACATCACCTAGCGACATCTTGCGACACATCTTGCTCTATGACCCCTTCCATCATCCAATTAGTTAAATAACTAATCCCTTCTATCCATTTATCCTCATTTTAGACCAAAATTAAATAAATCTTATTTATTTAATCCCATTTTCCTCCATCATCCAATTTAAATACATTAAATATTTATTTAAATGCCACGTCTCTCATAATTTAAATAATTTTATTATTTAAATTATTTATCCCACTCACATCCCTATTTTAACCTCATTAATTGTGCATTATAAGCACTTCCTCTCCAAAAATCAATTAAATAATCTCATTTCCCCACTTCCATCCTTATTTTAGCCACTTTTCATCCTCATTGAATGTGCGTCATAAGCACTAATTTTAAATTTTCATCCTATCTGTCCACCTCACACCTCACCCTTCTAATCTTAGCCATCCATTCTATCCTTCTCAATCTATAAATTGAAACTCTCATTTCAATATCAAACCCCTAGCAAATCTTTAGATGCATGCATATCTATCATTTTCTATCTCTATTTTCATGGCTATTTCATATCCAAGTTATGTTGTTTTTTGTAAGCAATCCACAATGCACCATCCATAGAACAAAGCTGGTGGAGCTTGGGTACACTCTACCCTGTTCTATCAAAAGTTTGAATTTGTGTCAGGTTTTAGGGTGTTACTTGTATTGTTTTATCTTTCATGTTATTTCCTTGCATTATATTCAGAAGTTTCAACTACAATTCTTGTTCTAGTGAGATCTTCAAATTTTGAGTGTAAGAATATTGAATTCAATGTCCAAGTTCAAGTTTAGTTGATTTCAATAAAAAAAGTTGCCACTTTTGATCCCCTTTTGTCTCCCATTTCTATTCACTTACCCACTAGTAGAAAAACAAAAATAAATGACTAAAAAAACTACCAAAAATTGGTCATGTGATCAGTAGTTTGGTCATGTGACCATTGGTAGTTTATTGCCGGTCATTTATCTTGCGACCAAATTTATGACTAAATAAATTTTAGTCATTAATTTGGTAGTATATTTAGTCATCAATTTGGTAGTATATTTAGTCATCAATTTGGTAGTATATTTGGTAATTTGGTAGTATATTTAGTCATTTATTTATTTATTTAATATATATATTTATTTATTTAATATATTTATTTATTTATTTATTTAGTTGTTTATTTATTCATGGTGTCATTTATTTAATCATTGTAGTCATTTATTTAGTGGAATAAAAAAAAAATGAACTTCAATAAACAAAAAATTCAAAATATGGGACCTTAAAAAATTTGCCTTTAAAATACTATGACATACCTTAGTATAAGTAGATTATATAAAAAACAAATATATATATGTAAACTTTGATAGTTTGTCCAAAATCTCTCCTTTCATATGACACAATCTTTTTAAAATTTTGATTGTATTTTACAGCTAAAATGGCTAAATACAGCTATACAACTATCAAATTTAAGCCCTCGACCATACTAATCACTTGCATATTAAATCTTACCTTTTTAATAACAAAAGAACATATGCAAAGCAATTTTTCTATGACAATTATCTATTTAATGTTGCCCTTCAAATACTATGAGATGTCTGTTAGAAAAGAAAGCAACACTACTTCAATGGAAATCCAATTCGAGATAAATTTTAGCAATCTTTAACTGTGTGCTATTAAAAATGGAGATTGTAACAAAAACATAAACCCACAATACAAAAATATACCAGAAGCAGAATGAAGCACATAACACAAGTGTTTAACATGGAGAAAATCCTTGCGGGTAAAAAACTCCACCAAGAAAAGAGGCCAAGTTGTATTATCTTCACAAAAGGAGATTACAAATACATTCACTTCCTTTGTCCTTCAACCTTCACTTCGGCAGAACCTGGGTACCTATAAACTGTTATATACATCTCATCTACTATGCTATGGTTTATATAGAATTTACACAACCTCAAGACATTAAATGACTTCTTACAAGCCCATAACACTTGTCAAGAGTCAACAATACAACCTTGGGCGTCCATGGCCAAGAATAGGCTCTTACGAGGTCATAAATGTTGTCATACATGCATCCTACACTTGGGAAAATGTGCCCATGCAAGCTTGAATGCCTTGAGGCTAAAAATAGCCACTTCCATCATCTTATGATGCATCATATGTTATTATAAGTCTCATAGATTCTTATGACAACTTACAGTTGTCATAGAATCTCTTACACCTTCTTACAACATCTATGACGTGCATCATAACACTAAAAATAGATTATTCCTCCACATGTGCACCCCACTTTGAACAATTACCATTTACCATAGTAAATGGCATCCTGTAACTACCACCGATAACTCCGGGACTTACCGTGCAGTAACTCTATAATTACCATGAACAGTAAATAATTTTTACCACTACCGGTGAAACTTGTACATCCCTTATGAGTAATTACAAATTACAAATAATAAATGGAATGAACACAATATTGGGATTTACAAGGTTAATGGCACCTTATCCCAACAATGTCTTAGTATAAGTAAATCATATAAAAATTAAATATATAAATCATCATAATCCTATATAAATTTTGACAGTTTGTTCAAAATCTCTCCTTTCATATGATACAATCTTTTTAAAATTTTGATTGTATTTTATAGAAAAAATGCTTAAATATAGCTATACAACTGTCAAATTTAAGCCCTGATCCAAAGGCAGCAATTTAAAATTGGAAAGGCATGATTTATTTTGGACTATAACTCGTAGTCAACATGAGTATTGAATGGACTGCTAGGTTTCACCCCATGAAGCTTGTAGAAGATTCTAAAGAACCTGACCCTAAGGTGTTTAGCCTCATGTCTTGTTCCATAACCCTAATTCAACATAGTATTCTTTTTTCTTAAACTAGCCAGCCAAGCCAAGGAAGTTTTGAGACACAAGAAGCAGCGGCGACCATGGAAGAGGAGCAGATGAAGGATCTAAGTGGGGGCAGCCTGAACAGTCATTCCAGCACTACAACGATCAAGGTCTTTGTTGCCTCCTACGATCTCTTTCATAGTCAAGTAGGAAGATCTCACTTAAACAAAAATGAATGGATTAGTATATTCTATATATGGCAATAGCTAACAGTTGACCAGGGCTGAGTGCCTATATCATTCAGTGGGGTAACAATAAAAGCATACCTTTTTCTTTTTTCTCATTTGGGTCGCCATGCCTTATCAACAAATTGAGAGCTTAAGCTCACCCACCTGCTACACTACAATGAAATTTTAAGCACCATGCTCTGCTAAAAAAGAGAAGTCAAAAACAAAATAGGTTAGGGTTTACCTTTACGATCCACCCAACAATCATTTTGCAGAGCCGTGTCGTTTGCATTTTATGTCGGGTAGAGAAATCGGGCCATAATCTGAGTGATCAAAAATCACCACTTTGTTGTTTTTCATCAACATTCATCAACATTTCCCACGACCCGAGTTGGTTGTTTGTTTTGCCGCCTATTACATAGCAGTGGTTCAACAACACCAGCATATTTGCAGACATGAAACACAATAGGGAGTTTTGACGAGTTAGGGTTTACCGAAATAAAATAGGTTAGAGTTTTGATGAGTTAGGTTTACCTTTATGGTTTCAAATGGGCGCCAATATTTTAATTAAATTCTAACCATTTTATTTTGGCACCCATCCTTAACATTTTGGTGCTCATATAGTCATATAGTTAAAATAGGTTAGAAATGAAAAGCCTCCATATTAATATGTAATATAATATTAATATATAATATATAATATTATATTATATTATAATATAATATTAATATATAATATTATAATATAATATTATATTAATTATATAATATAATATTATAATAATATATAATATAATATATTATATTAATATATAATATTATAATATAATATTAATATTAGTATTAATATATAATATTTATATTAATATATAATATTATAATATTATATTTAATATAATATTATAGTATTATATATAATATTATAATATTATATAATATTATATTATATTATAATATAATAATTATATAATATTATAATATAAATATTATATTATATTATATTATAATAATTATATTAATAAATAATATTATATATTAATATAATATAATATAATATTAATATATAATATAATATAATATATAATATTATATTATATTAATATTATAATATAATATTTATATTAATATATAATATTATAATATTATATAATATTATATTATAATATAATAATTATATAATATTCTAATATAAATATTATATTATATTATATTATAATAATTATGTAATATTATAATATTATATTATATTATAATATTACATAATTATTATATTATAATAATTATGTATATTATATAATCATCTGATAAAGGGTTGGATCTTTAGGCAGATAGGAGAGGTCACATGGAGGGGGTAGAGATAGCCCCTAGACATTTTATGCAGGCTGACTATGTCTTTGAATTCATAGATTATGATCAAATTGGAAAGAAAAAAGAATAGAGGAGTAATAGTCATTTATTTAAATCTGACCAATTATTTAGTTGTGTTTTTTGCCCGATGACCAAATTAGTCATTTATTTGGTCATTTATTTAGTCATTTCAACCGATGACCAAATTAGTCATTTATTTAGTCATTTATTGTGTTGCAAAAAAAATTAGTCATGTGACTAAAAGTTTTAGTCACCTAGTCATTTATTTGCCATATTTCTACTAGTGACCCCAAATCAATTTAGTAGACAAGAACTTCCCTTTTCTTAAATCAGAGAAAGTGTGCAACCTCAAAATACAAGGTGAAGTGGGCATTAATGATCTAATAACCCAAAATTTATCTTTGGGGGGAAATTAGTATGGAGAATGCTAAATGAAGAAAATGCACCTTGGAGTAAGATTCTCAATGAAAAATACTTGAGAGCATTACCCACCTTTGAGTTTCTAAACTTTAATAATCTTCCCAAAGGATTGTCCATATGGAATTTGATTTGAAAATCAAAATTTAGAATAAAGGAGAAGCTAACTTGGGACTTACGAGATGGCTCCTAAGAAAATTTTGGAAGGACTCATGGATTGGTTATATTCTCTAGATTCCTTCCTAGAGTTAGATGAAGTGGGAAGAGTTTTGTCTATAGACTAGGGAAGCAAAGTGTAGGACTATTGGTATGAAATAGATGTTAATGGAAAAAATTAAGAGTTTGGAAAATTCTAGCCCTATCCCAAGAGAGAAAAATGTTATACTCAACTCCATCCTGCACCCTATATTTCTCTCAAGTTTAGATAGGGAGGACAAGGTTAATTTGAATGACCTCTCTTTAGGTCCATATAAGGTTACAACAAGTTACTCTTTGTTTAAGCACTATCACTTCCCCTCTCTTGCTAACTATCCCTATGATCTTATATGGTGTACAAAAGTTCTAGCCAAATGTAATTTTTTTTTATAACAACATTAAATAAAATCCTAACATATGACAATCTCACAAAAATAGGTTTTAATGGTCCTTCTAGGTGCTATTTATGTAAAGATGTTGAAGAATTAGTAAATCATCTCTTACCCCATCTATTTTCTACTTCTATGTGGAAAGAGATTTGGCAAAAATGGTTGTGGTGTGAGTCTTTTTGGGATTAGTTAAAGCTTTGTTATGTGGATGGCTAAGACGGACTACCAATCTTCCTAACTTATGGAATATTGTGCTAATGTGCACTCTCCAATGCATTTGGTTCAAACAGAATACTAAAATTTTTAGACCTAGAATCCTCTTTTAATAGATGCTAGAATAGGATAGTAGTGGCAATAAAAGATTTTTTCATTTCTATCCTTATAAAGAGGAAGTTTCCCCTTTCTTAGTATGAGAAAGTGGTTCTTAACCATTGTGACTTTTTTATAGAAGCCTCCATTCAAGGGGTAAGAGCCAATTCTACTATAAGAAGAAAGAATTATAGGAGTTTGTATGAGAAAGTGGAGAAGGAGGAAAAGCAGAGGTACCTTCATGAGGGGTTCTCCAAGTTAAACTTTAATAGAGCCTATAGAGGCAATCCTAGTCTAGTAGGAGTAGTGCTTTGGTGTGCAAATGCAGAGTTCTTGTACCAATGTTCTCTCTTCCTTGGGATAAAAATAAATAACGAGAGTGGGAATCTATTATAGATGGGTTGGTGGTAGAAACATCTCTTAAGTTACCTAAGATGGTTGTAGAAAGAGATTTTCAAATAGTCATAAATGTCACCTATGCTAGTAGGAATTTGAATTGGAAGTTAAATAGATAAGTAAAAGAAGTGGAAGGATTAAAATATAGATTTTAAGGGATTATTTTTTTAGTTGCAAGCAGAAGTTAAATGTAATAGTAGTTGTTTTAGCAAATGCAAGAGTTGATCAAGAGCCTATAATGGTTAATTATAGTCGTGATTCAAAAACTTGGCAAGATCTAGAGAACCATATAAGATTCTACCTACCATGATATGGTGTTGGAGCTTAGATTTAGGACAACAATGTGGCAATTTTTAGTGTGTAAGAAATTTTGATGGTATTCATAGGAATGCATGCAATTTTAATTTCCTAATACTATGCTATAAGAAGCAAGGCTTGCATTGGTGGATAATAGGATATATTGCATTGAGTGGAGGATTTTCGTAGTGGCATTAATCTTGTAGGAGTAATAACACACGTGTGTTCAAGATTTTACATCTATTTAATTTGGGTATTGTTGTAATGCATAGTGTTGGGGTGGGGTGTGTTGGTCCTCCAAATTTTCAAATGTTGAACCCTAAAGATGTGCCATGTCTTATGCTCAAATTCAAAGAGAGATTTGGCCAACGAACAAGGCTAAACATGACCTTCTACTCTTTGAGCATTGCCAAGCTCAGGAGGGTGTCCCCAAAGACCTCAAAACAATTTAGGAAACAGATACACATCAAGGGAGATCTCTAAATTTAGGCAATTAGGTTCAAATGGTACCAACTTATGATAAATTTAGTTATAATCCTTGTGAATGTACTCATTGACAACTTCTTACAACACCATTGACCTAGGAGATACAATACGCATAAGTTCTCTAAAGATCTGTATCAAGTACAAGTTTCTCATGAGGTTTAACAAGGTTCAAAATACTGGACTTCATGCATAAGGGTAGGACAAAACTAACCTAAAAAATAATAACAAACATAACTAAAATGATTTTCAATATTGTAATGGGGTAGGGTTATATTTGACTACTCTAGATCGGTGCCTAATCCCATGGGCAATAGAGTCACACTTGGATACACATCCATAATGAAAAGGAAAGCATACATTCAAATGAATTCAATTAACTAGGTTTCTGCCTTACAGAAACATTGAACCCTTAATAGCCCTTCTGCACTCAACACTACATCCATCCTTAGCTATCCACAATACACTGAAACATCCAAAATATTTGTCCATGAAAGCATGTTCACTTAGATATTTAAGTAAATATTTAAGCAAAACACTATTATTGTATCTCATTGAAAATATAGACTAACATAGATCAAATGGAGAGTGTAGCAAATGTACACCCAGAAACCTCTTAGACCCCCTGATGTACTCAGACATTGATGGAGATAGAAAATAGTATTGACAGCAAAAGCATGGACCTATATTGATTTATTGAAAATACTTCTAAATCCAATATAGAAATTCACACAAGTATATCTATTACATCATAAATAAGAGACCTAACTATTGTAGAAAAATAGAGCCCCTGGATTGATCCTTATCTTCCAGACCTAGTCTAAGAAGACAACCTGGAATCAACCCTTAAAATGGTACAGAAGTTACAGTCTTATAGAGAAAAAGAGAAGAAGATGAAAAACCCTAAAAATAATCCACTAATGATACATGGCACATCTCAGCTCCCTTGATTCTGCAACTGATTTGCTTTTAGAAGATGTTCCTTCTCCTCATTTTCCCTCCTTAATCTCGAACTTCACTTTTGCAACTGAAATTGATTAAGCCCAAATCTGTTTTGCATTCCTCTGCACAATTTTACCCTACTGGTAAAATCACCTTTCAAATGTAATTTTACTTAGCATTGTAACGTCGAAAAATGTCCCCTTGGGGACTTTTCCCTCATAAGGTTTAGCTCCCAGGTCTTTTAAGTGCATTTAGGACATCTTAGTTCATATTTTGGCATCCCGATGGAATGAGACTTGGGTAACATGACAAATGGGACCTAGGAGGACCCCTTGAGCTATACCCTACCCAAAATAGGGGGGAGGACTTGGGCGCCTGTGCCCTAGTCCTGCCCTATTTTAGGGTAGCCCCAATTTCTGGGTGTCAGTTTATGACCGTTATTTGATTATTTTGTCAACACGGTAAAGTTTGAATTTTAATATCTTGGTGGGAGTGTTTGTAGATGCATATATAAGCATGTGTAGGCATTCATTTGTAAACTAGATGGAAATTACGATATTCAAGAGTTCTCAAGGTGATTGAAGGCTTTCTATTGTGTTGCAAGAGCAGACTTGTATGTTTTGTGTGCTATTATTTGTAGATTTGAGCATCAATCTCCTCATGGCATGAAGGGCATCTTCCTCCATGAGAGCTTCACTACAAGATGACATATCATTATGTTTTTATCATTGATTCCTTTAGTTTTTGGCCTCTGCCTCACAAGGACACACCCTCTTTATCTGACAACGGTGTTCAGAGACTTAAGTTTTCTGGGGTTTGACTGAGGCAAGCCTCTAAACACCACAACCCCCAAACCAAGTCTTGTGATTGTAGGTTACAGGTGTCGCATCTGGGAAAAGTAGAGTTGCAGGAAGGCTTGGAAGACCTCAGGAATTTAGGATCTGAAGGAAAGACAAACAAAGGAGCACTTCCAGGACTAGGGCACTCGCTCTAGTATCCTCCGCAGATAGATTCTAGAAAACAAAAGTTACAGGGCTAATCAATGTCTGAAGGAGGTCCAGATTCCCTGAAAAAGTAGGTACCTTGGACTTGGGCACCCGCTCCAGTGTCCCCGACTGTTCTGCCTCGGAACCCCAAAAATAAGTATTCTATAATTTGGTATTTTACTTCCATC
Organism: Cunninghamia lanceolata; assembly: GCA_027924645.1. NCBI lineage: Eukaryota > Viridiplantae > Streptophyta > Pinopsida > Cupressales > Cupressaceae > Cunninghamia > Cunninghamia lanceolata. The sequence goes on from BSBN01001435.1 coordinate 8,330,597, forward strand.
TGCAAGAGCTTTTTCCGTAATTCATTACTTTGTTGTCGTATTTGCATAATTAGGGTTTTAATGGTTAATTGGACATAAGAGAAGAAAAATTTGATAATTAATTCCCTAATCCAAGTTTCCCTACATCTAAAAGTGACTCTATGGTATGATAGTGCACGCCACTCGACCCTAGATCCTTCAATGTTTAGTGGAGAGGCAAATTTTAACATCTAAACAACAAAGATTAACAAAATCCAATTTTACCCTAAACATTTTGGTGAACCCGTGTTTTTAAACTTAAATTGCAACTTGTTGAGAGTTTGTCTATAGATTTGGTGTGATTTCATTCATTCATATAGGCATTTACTTTATTGCATTGGGAAAATTTCAAAAAAAATTGAAAATTTGAAAAAATACAAAAAAATTGCATTGTTGGGCTTACTAAATTGTGTCAATTCTTCCTAAATTTTCCTAGTTCAAGATTTTTGCATCAGATCTGATATAAACTATAGTAAAATATAAAAATTCAAAATCTTACATTGCATTTTCATCATTTAATTGCTAGGGTTTTGTGGAATTTTGATAATTTTTAGATAACCTAGTAATTCCAAAATCTAGGGTTTGTAGGCAAAATCTTTTATCAGATTTTTATACTAATTTTAGAGGCTCATTCAAATTTGCATTTAGATTTAGTCTTGCATTCTAGTGTGAATTTGCATTTAAATTTAAATTATTTGTATTTTTACATTGAAAATTTCAACAAAAACTAGCAATTTTGGTGCATTTTCATTAAATTTACATGGGAATTTTGCATGATTAAGCTTGAAAATCATTTTTAGATCTGAGAGTATTTAATTTCCATCAAAAATTAGACTTCAAAAAAATTTGCATAGCATTGTGTCCCAAGATCTAAAACCTAGGGCTTCAAAAACGACAATTTTCGCTAATTTTGGCCTTATCGACTTCATAAACTTGTACCATAGGTGTGTTGTGAAAGATATCTTAGCATTATTTTTCTATTATTAGAGTAATAATTTTCTTCCCCTCATAAAAAGCTTCACAACACCCTTTTAACGGGCTCTTGTAGTGAAAATTTAGCAAAAAACTACACTTTTTGACAATTTTTGCCCTAGGGTTTGACCTAGTTCGCACTCCAAGTGTGTTGTGATTAGTTTTATGGATTTAGGTGACTGATATTATTGATATTATTTTTTGTCCCTCCTAAAATTCCTTACAACACCTCTTTTTCTAGGTCTTGGAGTTAAAAAACCATGAAAAATAGCCTATTTTTGCTATATTTTCACTAGGGTTTGATCTTAAGCGGCACTGAAAGCATGTTGTGTTGGATATTTTAGCACCAAGAGTCTGTTATATCTGATATTATTCACTTTATATCATCATTTTCCTCACAACACCCTTTTTTATGCTCTCTTGCATTGAATTTCGGTGAAAAAATTACCTATTTTGACATATTTTCACTATAATCGACTTGGCATTATCCTAGATTTGCATCAAGAGTGTGTTGGGAGTGAACTTGTTGCTGTTTTGGACTAATATCAGACATATAACTTGCTTCCCTTGACTTAAATCCTCGTAACACCCTTCGGTTCATTCATTTGCATTTGAAAAGTACAGAAAATCAAGGATTTTAGGCTATTTTTGCTCTTGTCTTTTGCACCAATTTTGCAAAGCTTTCAAAATCTAATTTGGCATTGAGTTGAGCATATAAACATGGCCTCTAATCACAATAACAACAATAAGTTCACTCCTAGACCTTGCATGAAAAGAAAAGTACCTGAGCCTGAAATTGTCTTTACACCTCATGATAGAACAACTGGAGACAAAGAAGGACCTCTTTACATCACTTTGAAAATAATGGGAAACCCTGTGGACAGAACTCTTATCGATCCTAATTGAATGACTAATATTTCCACTGAGGAGTTCCTCTTTTCACATCAACTAGTGCAAGTTTCTTATGACCTCTCAAGCATGATGATTAAGACACATATGAGAACCTTTATCAAGCCTTTGGGAAAGATATTATTGTCAGTAATGCTTTCTAGAAAACATGTTGAACAATGGTTTGATGTTGTCCCTGTTTCTGACCTTTTTTGCATAAAATTGGGACATCCTTGGCTAAAATAAATGAAATCTATCTCTTCAACAATACACCATTGTCTAAAATTCCCTCTGGATGGCCGTATAATCACTGTCCCTTGCAACAAGTATAGACCTTTGGGTCATAAAACACATTACAAGTTGAATTACTTTTGGGATAAAAACTGAAACACCTAATACTCCTACAAAAGAAATGACAAAAGAGAAACAACCCACATGTGAAGAGCACTTTAGACCGAAACGACAAGGTCCCTATGCTGAGGTTCCTCCCCCGAAATCCTTACAAGGATCAAGAGATCATTGTCAAAAAAAAAATGTTCCACTGCGACAAGTGAGGTTTGATCTTGGTGCTTCATCTTCTAATTTACAACAGCCTATGAAAGAGCAAGGCCCTATCTTACAAGAGATAAGTGGTAGAAGAAAGAGAAATAAAAAAGCAAGAGAAAGAAGAAAAAGAAGACAAGAATATGCTATAAACCTTGCCTCTCAACAAGAGAACATTAATCCCAACATTCAACCAAACAAAGACAATCCTAACGATGAACAACATGATGAACAAGATATGAATTTGGCTATGGTACCATATGTCCCACTATCCTCCATCATTAGGGAATAGGACGATGACGATGACAATTTACTTATAGACAATTTCTAGCCTGACAGGGGCCCTATAGGTAAGTATCTCTAACCCTTTTTCTCTCTCATGATGTGCTTCCCCCGTGATGTGTTATGTGTTGTTTAGGCCTCTTGGGATGACTTTGAATTCTCCCATAAGGTTTGGGATACCAGGAGACCGCCTCTGTTGTGACCTTCTTCTATTTGTGTCATCATTCTTCTATATTGCCTCTCTCTCTCTAATTTTATTGTTGTGTGTTGTGTCTTACGGACATAGCATCATGGTTGGTGACTTGGGGGCACCCTCCTACATGACTACCCCTAAGGCACTTGTTTCTCCTCTCTTATTTATTGTTTCCCTTCCTCTAGTGTTTCCACCTAGCAAGCGGATGACAACAAACATTTATACTGATGCGGACCTAGTGTCCCTTTCGAGAGCAATCAAAAAAAGGACTATAGTTCCTAATATGATGATGGGGTTGTATATCTTATCTGACGCTTGGCTAGTGGAAGCACTCGTGCTTTCCACGTAGTGAATTTTATGATGTTTCTATCACATTTACAAACCTTAACAATATTGTTGCTCTATGCACCTTTGTTTGCCTTTAAATATAGCCTTGGCGGTACTCGATTCGGAGAGCCTCGTGATATAGCCCCACAGTTATCCTTGAACTCTGAATTTGTTGTATAACCTTGGCTCTTTGTTTGGTTAATCATATGCATTGATGTTGTTATTTATCATGATGTTGTAGACACTAACATGTTTCTTGCAGGGATGTGTTTGTGGGAACATTTGGCAATCGTAAAGTACATGTCACCTCCGAGGGGCATGGGCTTTGCAAAAGTTGGTGTTCCCTTGTGTGTTTTCTTCCTACCTTAACATGCTTGATATCGATACCTGATATCAACCACCTTAAGGTGGGGGCATATAAAGTATGTTGTTTGTTATAGATGTTAGCAATGTGTTTGACCTCAGATGCATAAACTTGTGCCTCAGAGTAGTGCATGGTGCATCCTAAGTTTGTTTTCAATCAATCAATCAATCATGTAAGCCCTCTGCAGAGGTGGGATATCGAGCATATCCTTTTTCTTAAGCCCTCTGCGGAGGCAAGAATGGTGTATTTCTCGGAGCAAATTGCATCATCCTATCATTTTAAAAAGTCCTCTACGGAGGTGGGGAGTGGTTCTATGACTAACTCAACCCTTAAGCATGTTTTCAAAAAGCCCAATCATCGGTGTGTGCCTGTAATGTGCCTGAGATGGTGATGAGCCTAGAAATAGGGAACACACCATCGCTTGTCTACCGTGTTTTCTCTGTGTCTTCAAGTGTGTGTGTTTTGGCGTGTTTGTTTTGTATGGCATGTTTGTTGCCCCATATGCATAGACCAACGCCTTTGAGTAGTGCTTTGTGAATTTTAGGAGGTTTTACATGTATTGCATGTGTGTTGCTCCATATGCAAAGACTAGCGCCATCGAGTAGTGCTTCGTGCATTTTGGGAGGTTTGTTTACTTTCCAATACTTGCATTTGCATTTCATATATATATGAGAAAAAGAAAAGAAAAGATATCATTTATGTCTTCCATGGATTAATGTGTCTTCTATGCATTAACTGTCTGCTCTGTGTTCTGCGTGACTGTAACTATCTTCTCCATATTTTGCGTGCATGTTATTGTCTTCTATGATTGGTGCGTCTTATCTGTGTTTGATGTGTTTGTTGTGTTTGTGACCTTACTTTAATGCATGTATTGACCTCGCATTTATACATACATTAAAGTGGGGGCTAAATATAACATCAAAAAATGTCCCCTTGGGGGCTTTTCCCTCATAAGGTTTAGCTCCTGGGTCTTTTAAGTGCATTTAGGACATCTTAGTTCATATTTTGGCACCTCGATAGAATGAGACCTGGGTAACATGACAAATGGGACCTAGGAGGACCCCTTGAGCTGTACCCTACCCAAAATAGGGGGGAGGACTTGGGCGCCTACGCCCTAGTCCTGCCCTATTTTGGGGCAGCCCCAATTTCTGGGTGTTGGTTTATGACCGTTATTTGGTTATTTTGCCGACACGTAAAGTTTAAATTTTAATATCTTGGTAGGAGTGCTTGTAGATGCATATATAAGCATGTGTAGGCATTCATTTGTAAACTAGATGGCAATTGCGATATTCAAGAGTTCTCAAGGTGATTGAAGGCTTTTTAGTGTGTTGCAAGAGCAGACTTGTATTTTTTGTGTGCTAATATTTGCATATTTGAGCATCAATCTCCTCATGGCATGAAGAGCATCTTCCTCCATGAGAGCTTCACTACAAGGTGACATATCATTATGTTTTTATCATTGATTCCTTTAATTTTTGGCCTCTACCTCACAAGGGCATGCCCTCTTTATCTGACAACGGTGTTCAGAGACTTAAGTGTCCTCTAGGGTTTGACTAAAGCAAGCCTCTAAACACCACAACCCCCAAACCAAGTCTTGTGATTGCAGGTTACAGGTGTTGTATCCAGGAAAAGTAGAGTTACAGGAAGGCTTGGAAGACCTCAAGGATTCAGGATCTGAAGGAAAGATGGACAAAGGAGCACTTCCAAGACTAGGGCGCTCACTCCAATGTCCTCTGTAGATAGATTCCAGAAAATAGAAGTTACAGGGTTGATAAGTGTCTGAAGGAGGTCCAGATTCCCTGAAAAAATAGTTACCTTGGACTTGGGCGCCTGCTCCAGTGTCCTCGAATGTTCCTCCTCGGAACCTCGAAAACAAGTATTCTGTAATTTAGTATTTTACTCCCGTCTACAAGAGCTTTTTCTGTAATTCATTAATTTGTTGTCGTATTTGCATAATTAGGGTTTTAATGGTTAATTGGACATAAGAGAAGGAAAAATTGATAATTAGTTCCCTAATCCAAGTTTCCCTACATTTGAAAGTGACTCTAGGGTATGATAGTGCTCGCCACTCAACCCTAGATGCTTTAATGTTTAGTGGAGAGGCAGATTTTAACATCTAAACAACAAAGATTAACAAAATCCAATTTTACCCTAAACAAGCATGTAACAAATTTTACCCCCAGACAATTTTCACATTTCACTAGCAAGTAGAAAATGCATTTACCATACAATTTTAACTTCCAGAATCAAATCAAATATGCAAGGCATTTTTGCATATACACGGGCATTATTCCTTTTGCCAGATCATTTTTTATATGCCAATGCATTTACAAATTTGTTGGAGGCAATAGAAATAATGTTGCCACGTTTTTTCCTTTTGCTGTCCCGTTTTTCTCACCTCTGGGCAGTTTAAAACACTCAAAACACTTCAAAAATTACCCTCTGGTCATGAAGAATGCCCCAGGCACTATTCTAGGAGTGAAAGAATTCATTTTCAGCTTGTAAGAAGCCCCAAATCCATGCTCAAAACCAAAAAATGTAATAGCAAACCTTCAGCATTGCTCTGCAATTCTTTCCTCAACGTTTCCGCCATTCCGCCATTCTATTCTGTTATCTCCCTTTTGCTGTCCGCAAAATGGTGGAGAAGAAATATTAAGGCATTCAAAACTTTAAACAAAGCTTCACCAATAATATTTAAACCATTAAAATGCTTTCCGTTGTATTTGGTGATTACATTATTCCATCAATGGAATTGTGGAAAAGGCATGCTAATACTCTAATGCTTAATCAAAACATTAAAATATTTTAATCAAATCTTTACCTTACCTTTTACCCAGCCAAATTTTTGAAACATTTAAAATGTTTTCTGAGAAATGCTTTCTACACTTCTGCATATCTTTTGTGCTTCTTCTTTTTTGCCTTCAACGGAATGGTGGAATGAATAAAAGGTTTAATAAAGCTTTTAAAACTTTATAAAGCTTTGGCAAATATTTAATTTGCCCTAATATTTCTTTTCTTACTTCTCATGAATAATTAAAACATTTAAATGTTTTAAATTGGCATATGTAAAACATTAGAAAATAGGAGAAAATTTAATTTCGCCTACCGGCCAAATTGGGAAAATTCACTACACACAAACAGGAACACCTAGAGCCACAAAAACTTGCAAGCGGGCATAATCAATTATTTAAAACATGGGTTTGTCGACGGATCTCGCCCAACTCACCAAATTTATGTACCTCCTTTGCAAACTGGCCCACAAAATGTGTTCGCCACAACTGAGATGCATTAAAATAATACATCATATGGACTCAGTTTCTAATGAAAATGGGACGGGAGACATTTTTGACCAAAACGAGAAATGGGTTGCCTTTAGAATCATAAAATTTTTAACTTTCTGGAACACCAAATTTAGCCCAGTCGCAGTTAAAAAATAATTAAACAGCCCATCAAAACTCATCTTGGAAACACAGGCACACTACCATATGTACCAAGAAACATTGTACCATAAGGAATTGCAAGATCACTTCTGAGTTGCAAAATTTTAATCGGTGAAGATGGCCCTCGGGGTAGATTGAGCAGTATGCCGACCTAGCCTTTGTCAACACATTGAAAAGACATATGCACTCAAAATTTGCAAAATTTGAGGGTTCCATCAGGGTGTTTGCATAATGGTTATGTTTATTCTTCTTGCATGGTCAATGTTGAGGAGGGCCATAATGGCTAGCTCTAGCAGGGTAGGAAAAAGTAAGGAGAAGAGAAGGAACTCGTTGTTAGACTATATAATTAGGCAAATCTTCTCTTGTGACTCAATGGAAGCCCTAAGGTTTGTATGTGGGTGCTAGGAGAGCAAGGTTCAAAATGTATCAACAAGCCAAAGTTATTTATAAAGGGTGATTTTATAGCCAACCTAGGTTTTGTAGTGTTAGATGCAAATCTTTGTCTTTGGTTGTTGAAGATGTTCTTGCCAAAAGATTTTATGCATATGGAAGAGGCCAAGGAAATGAATGAAGTGTAGGTCTCAAAGCCTAAGGAGGGTAAATAAGTGGAAGGAGAAGACTCTTCATCTTCCATAAGGCAACAATTCTACAACAAGGAAGAGTATAAAGTAATGAAGTGAGAAATAATGTTGTAAAATAGGGTAAACTACAACAAATGAAAGCTTGTTAATAGAATGCGTAAATCTAACTTTTTGATGATAACATCATTTTATTAACCATTAAATGAATATAATAATACTTTTAAAGGTTATTGCACCTTTTACCCAAAAAAAAACCATAAAATGAATGTGTGGAAGTATAGATTAGAATATATAAGAAAACAAAAAAACATAAGATTTGAACATGACACTAAATGTATGTGGAGAAACCATTTCAGAAAAAAAACACCACCACCAAAGAGAGAACAAGTCTATATTGATCTTTAAACCAAGACAACATAATCAAAATACTTCTCTATTTAATCTAATAGCATTTTGGAATCACCTATGTACCTATAAAATAACCCATGAAACCTCTATCCAATGCATACAATTTATAGAGAAGTGTTGAGAGGAAACCACAAGTGGATTTCTAAAACCAAGACCATCCAAAACCATAGTATGGAAAAATCCAATGCTCCATGTGATAAATCAATGTATCCATGAATAGTAAATGTAACTCTCAACATCTTCAACTACTCCACTTCATAGACACATTCCCCCCAAAATGGGACTCCAATATGAAACCACTAAACATGTGAGACCCACCTAATAATGAAGAAGATGCTCCACTTCCCCACTTAATGCCTATGAATGGGAAAGTGGAATAAATCATTTAGATTAAGGTTATGCACATTATTCTTATAAAGGTCATGACTCTATGGGTTTTTAGAAAGAATTTAATCTATAATATAGAGTACAATTTGAAGGTCTTGATAAGTGAACCATATAGGTTGATTTGTTTTTGTTTTTGTTATATATATATAGTAAGTTGATTAATATGATTCATGATTATTAATTGGTAATTTTAAATCATTTTGATGTATATATAATGGTTATGTTCTAACCAAATTTGATGATATAAATCTTTAGTTGTTAAATGAAGAATCATAACCTATAGGACTCAAAAACAACATATCAAAAAACGTAGTCAAGGATAAGGGACAAAATTAATGACAACCTCACCTTTCAACTTAACACCACACAAAGAGATGAAGCCATTAGGGGAAATTTCATGAGTATTTTAGAAAAAAATAGTATGAAAATTCTCTTAGATATCACCTATAAAATTATCAGCATTTCCTAGCCTGCTCAATTTTAAAACAATAGAAAAAACACACCAAATATCTTACATAAATGGTCTTGCATAGGTGTTTATTAAACATAAAGAGGTTTCCCATCAATTTCTACATGTCTTCTAGTATAACCTATAAAAATGATTAATATAGCCTAACCTGGCTCTGATACCATGTTAGAAATTAGGATCTTAGGATACTAGAATCATTATGAACAAAATATAAAATAAATATAAATAAGGATTATACAAGCATAGATATAACACATTACACAAGATATAAATGGGGAAAACCCTTTCAGGTAAAAACCCCATAAAACATCATTTTATTAAAACACTTACAAAGTATAGTCTATTAAAGAATAGAGTAAACCTGGGGATATACTCCTCTACATACCTCCACATGGCCAATAATACCTCATGTGCATAGTGATATATTCACTACAAAACTCTAAATTCACACCCTCTCAAATAAGAGACAACCTCCTTAAATAAAGGAGAAGGGGTGGCTAAATAAAGGAGAAGGGTATTAGTGTTGGAATTCAGTTTTGTCATTGATGTCAAAAGTATTGTTGTCACATGATATCAGTTGGATTGGTATGTTAGTGATGAAGTGATGATGGAGTGTTCTCAATTGGATTTGCTTAGTGGTTGCAACATAGTATGGATGTCAGAGGTTGTTTGATGCAACATAGTATTGATGTCTTAAGTCTAGTGGCTTGTAGCATTTGTTCATCATTGATGTCTGAAGTCTTCAAAAGTGATCCTGCAAGGTATTGGAGATGATCAAATCAAGTGGCAAGCGGCATTATCATGCGTGTACATGTTTGTCATGATTCTACATGTTCTTCCTCCATGTTCTTTCTCTTATGACTCAACATTATAATTTGTTTTGTATTAGATGTGGTATTAGTCTTCATCAGTAGTCATCAGAGATCTCAAGTGTCAAGGAGTTCATTCATTGATCATTATTCAAGTCTCTATTCTATTGGATGCATATTAGGGTTTATCCATATATGACCTAATCTCTAAGTCCTAAAACTCTAAATCTTCCTAGAGTAAAGTCTTCATATTCAAGCTCAAAGGGTCTTCATCTTTCTCTACAATAGAGGTCATTGGGAAAGGTTAAGATTAAGTGGAATTTCAAGTCAATGTTGTGTGATTTAAAATTAGGGTTTTTGACACATTTGTGGAGACCTAATTCCTAAAATCCCTAAAGCCCTAAGACCTTCTAAAACCCTAAGATTCATAAGCAAGGGCTTTGTTAGTGACAGGTGCTTTTTTGTTTTAATTTTAAAGTGACTTGTTATAGCAGGTTGAAAGTCACTTAAGTGACCACTTAAGGGCGTCATGGTCATGAGATAACTAGCCCCTCACCCTAGTGGTGACCAGGTGGCTGAGGAAGGCTTTGTGAATGGGTGCCAAAAGTAAAATCTACGGGTATGTGTGTTTTCTCGATGGCGCGACAATTATGATCAACGGTGTCAATTTAAATTACTTTCAACTTTCAACAGTCATTCTCCATGAGAAACCTTTGAAGGGAACTTGGTCATTTTCACTAAGTATTATAGTTATTGGGTGGTTTTTGTAACTTTTTCTTGTAATGAGGGTTTGGGAGTTTCAAACCAAAGTAAGGGTGTTGTTCCCATTGCAATGAGATGTGTGGAATAATGTTTTTGATAAAGTAAGAGGTAGAAATGGGCGTTAATCCCATTACACATCAGCCAAAAAGACGCACCATAGTTCCATCAAAGAGAAACAGACCCAGGTAAAAAGAAATAGCCAAAAAACCATAGACCAAAACACAGAGGACTGATAGCAGACAGATAGCAGATAAACAACAAAAAGCACAGAAAAAGCCCCAAAGGCTAATTGAACAACTGCTCCCAATCTTCAGTCAGGAACTAGTAGAGGTCTTGGTACTCCTTGAGCTCTTTATCTTTCATCCCTTGTCTAGTAAGTTCAATGTCCTAGAGGACCACAAGAGTGGTGGCCGACTAGTGCATGACTTTCGTAGAGAACCTAGCCAGAATCTTGAACTTCCTCTCCAGCTCAGACAGTCTACCAGAGAGGGCTTCCATCTCCATGTCTTTGATGGTTTTCTTACCGCCCCTATTCTTCTTGCCAACATCCTTCACCACTTTCTTCGAACTCTCAAAGTTAGACCCCCAAACATTGAGCTCAAGAAAATTACTAGGGTCGTCATCAGCTTCAACCTCCACTGTCTCATCTTTTTTATCCTTGTCATAATTGTCCACACCCAATAGTTCAACATCTCCCACCACCATCTCATCTTTGTGGTTTTTGTCATTAGTAATGCCAACACCCTCCAGGTCCGCCACTTCCTCCGCCAACTCAGTAACCACCTTCTTTTGAGGAATAGGACTAGACTTAGCAGGAAGCCTCATTGACCTTCTGGTCGATGGCACCTGGGGTTTACTTTTATCACTATGGAATAATGTTAAATGTGAGATTTTTGTATGTATAATTTTTGGATGATAAATTCATCACTGTGTTATACATATAGAAAATGAATTTATCACAGTAGAGATGCAGTTTGAAACAAAGGGGTCTGTTGAAATAATGTGAAACATATCAAGGAGGACAATGTTATTAAGGCAGAGTATGATGAATCCAGATTTTAATGATTAAGGTAGGGTACGATGATTATTGTAGAATAAAGATGGTAAGGGTTCAATGTTTATTTTAATGTTTATTTGTATTGGATATAGTTTTGAATACAGTGATGATACAAGCACAGTGTAGAGTGAATGTTAGAGAAGTTTTGTGATAGGAAGATAAAGTATTATGCAAAGAAGAGGGTTCTTGATGTAGATGTGAATGTCTTTTGGGTTTAGTAACTATTTGTTGTAGGTGATCCTATATAATCAATGATGCCATTGTAATCTGAATAGTGCTTTTGTGTTGAGTGTATGATGGGTTGTTTGGCAAATCATTCTATGAATAGTTTGTAAAAGAAAGGTGATTTTGAGATATGCATGCAGATCTAAGAGAGTAGACATGTTTGAGTAAGAGAGTTATAGAATTCATCTATAACCTATGGTGTCAATGTAAACAGAGTAGTACTCTATATATCTATTTGTCTTGTGTTTGGAGTTGGTGCTCCTGATTTGGGTGGAGTTGGTGCTCCTGACTATTTGGAGTTGGTGCTCCTAAATCATATGTAAAAGTGTAATCAGTGAGATTTTGGTCAATGAGATGTGATAGTGATTTTGGTGAGGTTCGACAGTGGTTTTTGTTGGAATTAGGGTAGACAACTGAGAGGGGGTGAATCAGTTGTCATAAAACTTTAACACTTGCTGCACTTAATTCTTCTCTACTACTTATTAGCATATCATTATAATAACCATGAAAGCATGAATCAATAACATGTGAGCAGAAACACAAATTACACACTTGACACCAAGAATTTTTAACATGGAAACCCAGTTAAGGGAAAAGCCACGGTGGGGGTTAACCCATAAAGATTATACTCTATTAAAAGTATTACAAAAGGGGAATGCACATGCATTTGGGCTCATTGCTCAAAAGAAGGCTCACTACCTACAAAAGGCTCACTACCTAGAGAAAGAAGATTACAATGAGTTTGAACTGATAATTAGCATCTACCAAAGCAAAGATTTAGTTTCAGTTAGGTATAGAATACTGACTTGATACACTTCATCCTTACTCTGCCCTGTTTACTATTTTGCTCACATTTGAACCTTAGATCTCTACTCTTTTCACACTTATTCCATAGTCGCATCACACACACGTACAAATCACTTAAATCCATCAGCTATATATATCTACATCATGATATTCAATCACTTTTCAGTCAGCTTCAAGAACACTTAGAACTTTGTTGAAGACTCTTCTATGTCAACTAAATCCATGTATAACTTGTAGCGCGTACCAAAACTTGCATTCACAAGTCATCAATCATGTTGACCACTATCACTGATCATCACAAATTGTCCAAATGACAACTTCCATTTATCCAGAACCAAGATCAATTACAAGGTTGGCCTGTTCTTCTGTTGTCTGCACTGTCAAACTGTAATCCCATACTCAGATGTAAATAACTTTTGAATCCTTCATCACCAAAGGTTAATATTCTAGATTTAGATTGCCCTGACAATCCTTATGACTCCTTTAGATCCACAGCATACTTTGATTTACCACCGGAGAGATCCAAACCAAGATACCGAACCCTGTCACATGCTCTGTCTCTGGCTCCCTGGACTTAGATAAATTCTAATTTTGACTTCTGGTAAGAACAAATTATGTTATGTGGATGAGTGGAATAGTCTTAGTTGCCATTAATGACAGCACCTGTCATGCGAAGCAGTGTCTCTTGCCAACAATCTCCCCCTTTGGCATTGATGGCAACACTTAGTGAAAAATGACTAAGTGTTACTCCCCCTTACTCTATACTCTTATACTGATTCCGGAGCTCCCCCTTTGCTGGATTCCTTATTTTTCATTATTCTTCACTCCCCCTTTGACATCAATGGCAAAGGATGGGGTCTGCAAGCCAAAATTCTCAAAATTATGTATACAAAGCCACATATGTACACCCAATCATTCAGTTATATTTACATGAACTTGAGAATATCTGTAAAACTTCTTTTCAATTGCTCAAGTTCAGAGGCCCAACTTCTTTTCATGCTATCCAAGATTGAGATGTGTCTACTTAGTAGAAATGTGCATGCTTATGCATTTGTTAGATCTGAAGGATCACTTGTCTGAACCATAGTTTGAGCTTTTGATAATGCATTAAACATTATTTCTAACTTGGGGGCAATCAATCCCTAGAGCTCACACATTCTCTTCACAACATTGCCTTTTTCTTTAACAAGCTTCTTTAATTCATCAGTCAAGCTGATTACTTGACATTCCTAACTTATAGGAGAAATTATTAGAGGATCAAAATTTTGAGATAGATTTGACATTTTTTGTTCTTGCTTCTTTATCTTCTTCTCAATATCCTCACTGACTTTGGGCCAGGATAGACAAAATTTGTATATATCACCTCCATCACTTAGAGCATTTTGAATACTCTTTATACTGATACCAAGTATCATCCTATCGTGCCCTATTAGGCTCTTCATTTCATTAAATTTTGTATCCAAAAATTCATTTCTGACTTTAGTCTCTGCAGACTTTTCAAAAGACTCAAAATGTGTACTTACAGAACTTACAAGATTTTTTAGATTTCCAGAAAGAGAATCAGATGGATTCTTCTGGAAGGTTGGCATTATCTTCTCTAATACTCCGATTGCAAGGCCAAGCAGCTCACTATCCTCAATGTGATATTTCAACATCTTTTCTCTTGCCTTGGCTTGTGTGAAGGATGTTATCTTCATTACTTGAACTGGAGAGAGAGCATCTAGATTGATCGGTCCTTGAAACAGCTCTGGTTCATCAAACTCAAGCATTTCTTTACTCAGGAGACTTTTCACTGCATCTACAGTGTCTCTTGTCACCATTTCTGGACCACTTTCCTTTTCTTGAGTTTTCATAGTATCAGGACTATCAACATTTGCACCATCTTCTGCTTTATCTTCCTTACCTTTGACTTCTTCTTCTTCTTCACCTTTCTTTGTGTTATCTGCAGCTAGATTCTTTCCTTTGACCTCACTATTTGCAATCTATTCCTTAGGATCTTGTGTAGCAGCAGTATTCTCAACATTGTCTACTTTTCAAGATTGATTAGGAGAAGTTAGAGTATCTCCTGCATCATCAGTTTGATCCACCATCTCTATATCTTCTATGTTTATTTGTTCCTCTTCGAAACATAGGAGTCATCAACCTTGGTTTGTTGCTCATCAGTTTTCATCTTTTCAATGTCCAAGATTGATGAATCAATCCCATTATCAGTCTCCTCCTCAACAAATGGAAGATTGTGTCTCTTCAATGCACTTAGAAGTATTTCCTGATTTTCTTTAACTATTTGGTCCAATTCTCCAAGCATCAGTTTGTTCATTCTCTTCTTGCTCCTGAATTCATCCTTCACTTTTTTGAATATCATATTCATTTGAACTTGAGTGATCTGAGGGCATAGTCTTATCAATACATGCTCTCTAAGCTCCATATCCTTTCTTTTTGCATTTTCTTTCCTCAATTCCAAGATGTTTGCAAGACTTGGAGGGATCTCAGAAATTATTTCAATCAAGGCATTATTATAAATATTCGTATATCTAGCAGTTGCTTCCTCTAACACCCTTTTATCTGTGTCACTATATTCATCATAAAATTCAGTCATGGGTTTCAAATTTCTATCCACAATGACTAATTTTATTACATCTTCCACAGAAATTGTGGGCTTCTCAACATATGTATCTATCTTCTACCTTTTGCTTGCCTTTTTGCTTTTGGAAGGCTTCTCCTTAGTCACTTTGGAAACTTTTGTTCCAAAGGCTTTCAACTCCTTTACATCAGCATCAGAATCTGTTTCTTCTTCATCAACTTTTGTGCTCTTATAGGTTCTTGTGGCCTTTGTTTTCACTCTTTTTTTTTCTTTTCCGGATGATTTGCCTTTCAGTATCTCAAGATTGGCAAGTTTTGGAGGAACAGGGGCAACAACAGAGCTCCTAGTAGTCCTTGATGTGGAAAAGGGTTCCACCGAAGCACTTCCTTGTTTCTTATCATGTTTCTCTTTCTCAGCCTTTTCAGTTCTTTCTCTGAATTGCCTCACAGACTCCTTGGTGAGACCTAGATTTTCAGCGAACTGCTCAACTTCTTTTCTTACTTTTCTTTTGGTTTTAGGTTCTCTGAGTTCAACGTGCAGTTTTAAACTTAGCTCCTCATATGTTCCAAATCTTTCAACTATTGTGTCCTTCAGTTTGCTCAATAGGAGTTGAGCATACATATTCAAAATTTTCTCATCAACCTCATAGCCCATAGGCATAATCCATACAGTTCTGGGTTCCATAGCCTCCATTAGGCACTGATCAGTGTCAACCATAAAACATATTTCATCTTTATATTTCTCCACAACTGACTTGGAATTCTCTCCCTTGCATGCATCATACTCTAAAAATTCTTAAGATATCCCCAGATTGCAGTTTTCTGTGTTTTGTTGTCACCAATGTTGTTTAGATGATCTCTGATCTGAATAGCAACTGGCTCATCATTAGTCCAGTGGACACCTTTTACTCCAGGTACCTCATTTATAAAGTAGAAGAACAAGCATAGAACCAATGTACCATAATTAAAAGTGTTTTTCTTATCTTTCTTGATTTTGTTCAAGTTCTCAATTAGTTGGTTCTGCAGTAATTCACATAAATCATAATCTGCATTTTCTTTTAGCATCTTGTATGCAACATATATGCTTGTTCCAGAAACATAATTCTCCATGCCGGGGTGATAAATCTTGTAGCCAATCACCATGGAAGCAAACTTAACATCCAGTTCTATAATATCATTGATGGTCATTGCCCTCTTGTCAAACTTTACACTGGTTGCATCGGTAACACTTTGGTTTTTTATAGATTTTAACATGGGTAATCCACCAGTTGAATTTAACGCAGTCACAATTCCAATAACATCCTTAGTAATCTTGAATGGTTTTAATAGCCATATGGATTCGTCATGCATCTGACTCAAAACATACTAGACCCATTCATCTTCATCGAATGTTATAAACCCCATAATCTGAATAAAATGTTTATCAAGTAGTGCCTTATGCTCATATTTAAGATCATGATTTTCATCCTTGAGATGACTCTCAAACAAATCTACATACCTTGAGTCCCCAAATTCATCTATATTTGCATGAATATACACCCTAATATCTTCAACATGCAGCACATCATACGGAACACTTGAAAATGCACCTAATGGGTCAACTTGTACTGATTTGTGTGGATGCCTTTTAAATTTGGGTCGAGGCCTTTCAGTAATATCAACAACTAAAGGTGTAGCCATTACAAATATTAATAGTTCAAACCTTCGCAGATAAATACCTTTTCCATGAAATTAGGGTTGACGGATGAATTCGTCAATCGCACTTCGATTCCTTGTGATTTTAGCTTAGACACTATTCTTCTTGCTCTCTTCGAATGCAAAGTGATTCAAATGAAGAGTGAACACCTTTTTATGCTCCACAAAACCTAATTTGCCTTTGTAATAAATGCTCTTCCCTAACACATCCGGTTGTATTGTTTCAGCATGCAGTCGATCTTCAATTGCTCTGCAAATCATTAAATCCACTTCTTTTCTTCTAGAAATTCTTTCAAATGATTTGTAGTGTCCCAAATTATCTTTTCCCTTCATGCCAGATTCAGGCACTCACTTATTGGCTGGGGGAATTTGATTTTCAATATAGCTCCCCCTAAGCCAGAGCTCCTAATTCAATTCCTAGAGGAATTATCAACACCGAATTCCGATGCAGACCCACTATTATCATTCATAATTATTTTCTTGACCCATGTCTTTCTCATTTCATTATGGATCTCATTCACATCAATTTTCCCTTTGCCTTTGTCTTGTCTCTGCTTATTTAGTTTTCTGTTTACCAGACCTCTTCTTTCATTAATCCTACTTCTACAAAATCTTGCAATATGACCAGATTTATTGCAATTAAAGCACACAACATTTCTTTTCTTATATACTTGATTTCCTCTTGATCTACACTAATTAGCCATATGTCCAAATCCATTGCAAGCAAAATAGTAGCCATTGAAAGAGTTGCCATTTCCTCTATTGTTGGAGTTATTCGTTATCATACTTCTACATTCATTTGATCTATGACTATACCTTTTACACTTGAAGCATTGTCTGGAGAGGGATGGACCATTTTGAATTGCTCTGCTTCTACACTAAGTAGCTTTATGACCAAATTTATTGCAATTGAAACAATTTCCATTGAAAGATGGATATCTTTGAGCATTAGGTTGTCTTACCAAAGGTCTTCTAGGTCTGTTTCTTCCATTCATTGGTTGGAAATTTCTTTGTTCAGATCCAAAGCTTTCACCTTTCTCATATCCAAGACCATGCTTGTCATCAGCCTTTTTCTGACCTTCAAGCAATGCTTCAAGTTTTGTTGAGCTTATCTTGAACTTCTCCTTGTATTCATTTGCAACTTCTAGGTCATGTTTGAGAATGACAATTTACCTTTCAAGCTCTCTCTCATTGTTTCTACTTTCTTGTAAATTAGAATCTAGAAGGCCAGCTATTCCATCCAACCTGCAGCATTCCTCAGTTCTTTCTTTTAGATTTTGATTCAGGTCTTCTTCAGTTTTCTTCCTATCTTCAATTTCCTTGGTTAGCCTCATCACCCCGGATTCCATCTCATGTTTTAATACAACTTCTTTAGTTAACTTCTCACACTCCTTTGTCTTCTCTTTTAGGGCCTTATCCTTGTTGTTGTCTTCATAATGATTTCCCAATTGAAGAGATTGCCCCTTCCTCTTTTCATTGGATTTGCTCAATTTTCTTTTTAAAGTCTCAATGAAGTCTTCAACATTTTTAAGGTTCTCTTGTAGCTCTCTGACTTCTACTCTGGACTGCTCAAGATCTTCTAAAGCAAGATTAATTTGTCCTTGAAGGTTGTATTCATCCATTTTACTGCCTTCCCAGATCTTCCTCAACCTATTAAACTTTTCAAAGGAACTTGGCTCTGATACCAATTGTTAGAATTAGGGCAGACAACTGAGAGGTGGGGTGAATCAATTGTCATAAAACTTTAACACTTGCTACACTTAATTCTTCTTTACTACTTATTAGCAGATCATTATAATAACCATGAAAGCATGAATCAATCACATATGAGCAGAAACACAAATTACACACTTGACACCAAGAATTTTTAACGTGGAAACCTGGTTAAGGGAAAAACCACGGTGGGGGTTAACCCACAAAGATTATACTCTGTTAAAAGTATTACAAAAGGGGAATGCACATGCATTCGGGCTCACTGCCCAGAGCTCATTGCTCAAAAGAAGGCTCACTGCCTAGAGAAAGAAGATTACAATGAGTTTGAACTAATAATTAGCATCTACCAGTGCAAGGATTCAATTCCGATTAGGCACAGAATACTGACTTGATACACTTCATCCTTACTTTGCCCTATTTACTATTCTACTCACATTTAAACCTTAGATCTCTGCTCTTTTCACACTTATTCCATAGTCGCATCACACACATGCACAAATAACTTAAATCCATCGGCTATATATATCCGCATCATAATATTCAATCACTTTTCAATCGACTTCAAGAACACTTAGAACTTTGTTGAAGACTCTGCTTTGTCAGCTAAATCCATGCATAACTTGTAACGCGGACCAAAACTTGCATTCACAAGTCATCAATCATGTTGGACACTATCACTGATCATCAGAAATCATCCAACTGACAACTTCCATTTATCTGGAATCAAGATCAATTACAAGGTCGGCCTGTTATTCTATTGTTTGCACTGTCAAACTGTAATCCCATACTCAGATGCAAATAACTTTTGAATCCTTCATCACCGAAGGTTAACATTCTGGATTTAGATTGCCCTGACAATCCTTATGATTCCTTCATATCCGTAGCATACTCTGATTTACCACCAGAGAGATCCAAACCGAGATACTAGACCCTATCACATGCTCTGTCTCTGGCTACCCAGACTTAGATTCTGATTCTAACTTCCTGTAAGAACAAATTATGTTATGCGGATGAGTGGAATAGTCTGAGTTGCCATCAATGACAACACCTATCATGCAAAGCAGTGTCTCTTGCCAATAGTTTTTCCCTATTTAGGGTTTTCCACTTAAATATTTGTGTCATGGTTTCACTTGTATGATTCTATTGTTTTCTATGTCTTAGGCATGTTGGCATTAATTGCTTTTACAACTATTGGGTTGATGAATGACCTAGTTTTATTAGATCACTAATCCACCCCCCCTCTTAGTGATCCATTGTATTCCAACAATTGGTATCAAAGTAGCAGTTTCCTAGAAGAAGTCTAACAGGCTTGGGTTGATCTTGGTAGTGGAATACTATGGCAAAAAGAAAAGGAAATAAGGGAAGAAGTCTTAAGCAAAATGCTGATAAAAAGGCACCACCAAAACCTAATACAAATGATAATGGAGAAGTAGTTGTAATAAATGGCTCACAAACTAAAATAGGTACAAGGTTAGAAGAAGAATGTTCTACTTCTAAAGCACCTTTCTTTGATGGCACAAATTTCTCTGTTTGGGTTATTAGGATGTGTTAGCCTTGCGATTAACATACCGATAAAGGAAAGTTGTTTTTGTGATTGGGAAATTTTGATTGGTTTCACAAGCATCTTATAACACCAATGATAAAGAAAATTATTTTCAAAAGTTTCCATTGGTCCTTACTAAAGCTTTGAAAGTCATCTACCTTGCCGATGAAAGACACTTACATTATTTTTAATCAGAGAATAAAAGCAATTTCAAAAGTAGTCTTTGCTGCCGACGAGGTTAAGAATAACTACCAAAACACTGATGAAAGAACGGATCCACATGAAACAGTTATGGCCTCCAACCATCATCATATTCCATGCAATCCATCGATATCTATGAGAGGTAGGCTTCATTGGTAACTGAAATATGAAAGGATCTTGGTGAAAACTAACACTAGAAATTTAGATCATGGCATGTGAGCCTGCATGTGGTAGTTACAACAACTGAAGTAAAATATATTTGCATAGTACTCAAATTAAACAAAGAACAAAATCTATTGTTCTTCACAGCCATAAGCATCATCTTTGGTCACCATTCCTCGCCATCTCACAACATGACATATAGAATCAGTCGACAAAGAAAATCAACCTTTTCTTTCACAGAAATGCAGTGGTTACAGATATGTTTCAGACATTTTGCAGCAAGTTCAAATGGTTGCAGGATATGCATGGAATGGGCATGTTGAAAAGGCTTTAGAAACTTCCAAGGAAATGTAGATGGCAGATGTAAAATCAAACTCCACGACTTCTGCTAGCATCTTCCCGTGACTGCATTGTAGAAACACATGAATGTGAAGGGTTTTTGTCAAAAGTTATAGTTGCAAATCTCTGGCTATCATGCATGCAAAACTTGGAAGCATAGACGACGCACTAGAACTATTTGATAGTGTGCTTCAAAGAAATGTGGCCTCATAAATTGCATTGAGTGCAATATACACAAAATAGGTGCATTGAAAAAGGCTTTAGAAACCTTCAAGCAAATGTGATTGTAGTTGCAGCTGCCACAATGATAATATATGGAAAATGTGGAAGCACAAAAAAGGCGTGCAAGCCATTTGACAAAGAACCTCAAAGAAATGTCATCTCATGGCATGCAATGATTGCAAAGATGCTCAAGATGAAGGTGTCTGAATAATAGGCACGTAAATTGTTAGACAAGATCTCAGGATATACACATTCAAAATACACATTTGTTATGTGTTGCAGCTTGAAGTGCCTTGATAGACATGCATGCTAGTTATTGTCACCATGCAAAGGATGAGCTCAAAGAGAAATCTTGACTGGAGGTGGTTGACACATTGTTGGACAAGATGCTTCAAAGGATTTTCATCTCTCAACATAGTGATTTAGTAGCTTTTGGATGCAAATGTTGTTGGCAGATACGAAACCAAACTCCTCTATCTTTGATAGCATACTTGCAGCCCATGTGTTTAATGGGAATCTTGCAAAAGCTGTGAACATCCATCAGAGTATAACTGAATGTGGATTTGCAAATGCCTTAATAGACATACACACAAAAATGGGTGCATAGATAAAACATATGAAAACTGTCTTGCAAAATACCTCATTAAAAAGTCATTTCATAGAATGCAAGTATCACAAGCCTATAGTCCATGATCTTCATTGACATCTCCATGGTGTCCCACATTCCATGACATGCCCTGTATAGTGTGAAAAATGGTGGCAACTGGTCCATTTTTGCTTAGGAGGTAGAAAAGATAGTGTCATGCCGAGTGGCTAGTATTGCCAATCCTAGTCAGTGTCTCGAAGGTTGACAGATCTTGAAAAGACCTAGAAGCAATCTATTCAAACAAGACAAAAAGATTTATGCAAACACAAGTTGCGGGCATAAAGTTGGTCAAGAAGATAACAGTGTAAAACTTGTAAAAGCACCATCATGAAATGCAAACATCAAGACTTCGAGTACGATCCAATAATTGACACAATGCTTCCAAAGCTATTTGACACAAAAATGAGGCATATTAACCTGCAAGACATCCAAAAATCATTAACAGAAGGAGATCAGTCAAAGTTGTCCCAAAGAATACCAGAAAGTGGCCTAGTGAATGCAGCATGCTTTCCTATAGCAGTCTAGTGCCCAGAGTTGGTGATAGAATGTGCAAAGAGATACAAGCCTGAAGCTAGAGAGATCAGAACTATTGACAGGCACCTGATGGCCAAGCTCAATGGGATTTCTATCGCCATCATCCTCCGGCTGCCATACAAAGAGAAATTTATTCGTGTTGATAAACAAAAAGACTACAAATATTTTAGTGACAACATAAGCAAATGTTTAAACAACTTGGCTAAAGAATGGATGGTGAAACCAAGAGGTGGGCAATCTCAACTTCCCAAGACACTTCATCACTCTCTTTTCATCAAAGAGATCTTCTATTTGATTGCCCTACTCCACAGATTGACAGGTAGCCCAAACTCAACTGAGTTCGAGATGTGGATGTATCTTTTCATCATGATCATATTAGTTGGGAAATAGTGCATTGATTGGGGCCATCTTATCAGTGATTGCATACATGATTAGTTGGTTCACTTCAAGACAAGCCAACGCTTCCACATGTCATCCTACTTGGTATATGCAATTGCTAATTTGAGATCATGGCCAGGTTTAAGTACCACTGGTGCTCTGAATCAGGAGACATAGGTTTATGACTTCTACAAGTAGCTGCAGTTAGAGGAAGGTTTTGTGTATTTCAAATGAGTGAATGATGCCTTTACAATGCTAGCATAAGGCTACTTCAAAGAAATACAGCTATCAGAATATCGAAAGAAGCAGCACTATTGATAAAGAAGTATGAAAGTTACTTCATTCAATTTTTGAGATTCACCTACCTTCGAGTAGGAGGATTCGATGGCTATCCTTATAAGTTGCCAAGATACATGGATGATAAACTTGTTTTGATTGAGCTTTGTAGATAGCTAGTGTCAGTCAAAAGGAAATGTAGAGATAGGAAGAACAAAGGAGTTGCCTTCCCTATTTGCCTCGGTCATTACAGATTTGAGTCTAGCTCAAGAGCAGAAAATGTGGAGAAGGCTCTAGCTAAGATCAATTTGTACATGTACCAGATGAGGTTCCCCTTTGATAGCAAAGACTATGTCAAGAATAATCTGAAGCTTGGTCTTGGGTATCTTCATTTCCCTAATATTGAAGACTTTTGGGAAGACTGTGAAGATGAATTTGAAGTTAGAAAAAGAGATTGGACGAGATTCACCCTGAAACAAATCTATGATTTCAAGTTGGAATGGATCATTGAAGGTATTGAAGATGATGAATCAAATCTGGTTGATCCTTTCTATTTTAAAGAAATATAGGCTCAACCTCTTCCTGCTATCAATTGGGCAAATCTAAAGGTTAGAGATGTCAGAGAAAGAACCAGTTTTGTGATCAAGAAGTCAGAAGCTTGGATCAGAAAGAAGATAGCTCAAATGACTACTACAAAACCAACAATTAGAAAGGAGACATCAAGAAGAAGAAGTGACCACCAAGATAGGTCTACTTCATCAATTCCTTCTCATACACCAGTTATGGATTTTCTTCCTCATCAAAATACTCAAGGAAGCGATGGAGATGAAGATCCCCCAAGAAGAAATAATCTCCAAAACACATGTGGAGATGAACCCAAACAAAAGAAGAAGAAATTGAGATCAAGGGATAAAGAAGTAGGCTCTACTTCAGGAGAAGAGAAAGAACAAGAGTTAGTAGAAGTCCTGGATAACTCAAGGTTTGATGATGGCATACCAACTATGTCACCTTCGATTCTCATTGAATCCCCTTATCATGAAGTACAACATCCTACTTCAATTATGGAACCTTCTTCCTCAAAGGATCTAGTATGTCAAACAAAACAAGTTGAAGAATGGGCAACCTCACCAGTACCTAAACAACAAAGTCTCCAACAAAGTAATGTACATGAGCTCTCAGAAAACCTTTCCCTCCCATGGTTGGAACAAAGTCTGTTGAAGAAAAGAAAGGTAGAAGAGTTAGTGGTTCCTGAATTCAACACAGTATCCAATCTTTTCAGGAGATCTGAGAAGCCGAAAAATATTAAGGTGGCTTCAAGAATAAAGACCGATTCAAATTCAGGAAACATTTGCCTCGAGATAGCTTGGCCCATCACTGAGAAAAATATAAATGAAGCTACTCCTGCAGATTTTGTTATGACAAGGATCGATATGGGCCCATCCACTCATGAGGCTGACATACAAAACTTCAATGTGGTACCCATAAAGCTAGTGGAAAGGACTAAAAAGAAGAAGCAGTCAAAGGATCAGCTAAAGCAACAAGTGCAGAATTTGTCTTCCTACTTGAAGTCCATAGTTGACACTTCTATCATGCCACTCAATGTTGATAACCAATCAATCATCTTGGGCCAAGAAGGAGAGATTGAAAGAAGTACTATTGATAACCTCCAAAAATATCAAATTTATGGGAAAGCCACTGAGAGTTCGATGAACAAAGTCAAGTCCATTGCATTTGATTTCTTTGTTAAGGCAAAAGCTATTCATGATGAGGCCTTAATCAAAAAGGAGGCCATTGAAAAAGACTTGAAAAGTGTTAGGAAAGAAGAAGTGGCTTGGAAGGATATCATGAAGGATTTCATGAAGATGATGGAGATTGATGTCAACATCCTCGTAGCAGAGAAGATCCTACCTAGTATAGAGGAAAACTACTTAGAAATTTGGGTGGAAAGCATAAGTTGGAAATTGGTAATCATTGACCAAGTTTCAACAGAGCAAGAAAAACTTATACTTGCTTGTGATCAAGTATGTGTAAAACTCTAGGATCATCTCACTGCCATCCTCCCAAGTGCATCATTGATGGGAGATTCGCAAGTAATCCAAGATGATTTTCAAGACATGGTTGATCGACAACTCTTCAACAGAGAGGTCTTCAATGAGAATGCAATGGACAAGTTGATCGATCTCTATACTTCCTTGAAGATATTTATTTCCTAAATACCGAGTATGGTGTCAGAGTTGAACAACATCTACAGGAACCTGAAGACCTGGAAGATGAGGATAGATAACATCCTAATTCCTAAGGGGAAATCTATGACTCTAGCTATCAAACTTTTCAGAATGTTCAAAGAAAAAGGATCCAGTCAACAGAATCAGTCTCCAAAATCAGCAGCTCCATCAACGGCACCTTTGACAAGCATGGAATAAATGCAAGTTTGCATATTGTATAGTTCTCATTTTTTATGTGTTTGTGTGTAGCTCAAGTCATGATTTTGGCTTGTTTTGTAAATAATTTTCATGATTGAGTTTCTCCTATTCAAGTCTAGTTTTCTATCTTTAATTGTAAAGTTAGGTTTTTCCTAACTCTTTTTTACAAAGTAGTTATTTTAAGTGCCTAAGTTAGGTAGTTACTCTAAGTGACTATCTTCACGAAAGAAAGTTATTTATTAGAAGTTAGTGCACTTATGAAGGTAGTTATACCAAGTAGTTACAAAAAGTGGTTAAGGTAGTTACCTTAAGCGGTTACTAACCTTACCTATAAATACAACATTGTAATTCAATCAAAAGGGGTTCCACTTTTTCGCAAGGCATTGTGTAAAGGACTCGAATAGTATTATTCAAGCAAGAAGCAATAAAGAAACATTTTGGATGTGTGTTCAATTCAATTTCATGTGTTGTTGTTGATATTCCTATGTTTAATCAATGATAACCATTTGATTTCCTTTAAATGTTGCATGTAGAAAAGATTATCATGTTAAGTTTTGGTATCTCAACTTGAATGTGTGGAACTTGAATCAATAAGATTAATTCTCATTTCTTTATTAGTTTTCATTATTCAATTTGTTCTTAAAAACCCTAGAAAATCCATATACCCCTATCATACGAGGGAGCTGCCCCTCTCAAAAGTGGAGAGGAATCGACGTAGTCCTGTGATTCTTCAACTGTTGTAAGCAGGTTGTTGTTGATTCAAGGGCAAAATGGAGTTATTCACGAAGGTTATTTAAAAGCAACAAATCTATTTACCAACAGGATGCAAGCCTATATATCTTGTTTATGGTTTGATGTATGGATGTCAATAGAGAATGGGTATACTATACCTTCTCAACTACCTTCTATTGCAAATGATAAAAAGGCTTATGAATGTAATGTCAAGGCAAAGAGTTATTCTTTGTGGCATGTCTAGTGATATTTTTGATAAAGTTATGCACTGTGAAACTGCACAGGATGTTTGGAAGAAACTGATTAGCATTTATCAAGATGATGGATCTTAAAAAGAGGACATCCTTGTGTTTGAGGATAATGATAGAGAAAGGAGATATTCACATGAAGAAGAAGAGGTCAAAACTAATCTAGAGGATGATGAAGAAGTAGATCTAGAAGAACTCTATTATGCTTACAATGTGGTTGAAAAACTTCAAAAAGAAAACTAGAAACTAAAGTTGCAGCTTCAAGAAGAAAAGGAGTCCAAGGCCAAAGCACTTTCAACCCTTGAAGAAGTAGAAAAACTAATCATAGATTTAAGGTGCAAGTTGAAGAAGTTAAGAAAATAGAAGTAATAAATTAGTTTAAAGCAAAAGAAGTAGATTGTGAGAGGTATGAGTTAGATATTGTGTCCTTAAGAAAGCAACTGGAGAAGGTAAATCAAAAGTTGACTAGAAGTCTTCAAAATGAGTAGAGCACTGAGTTGTTTCAGAAAATGATCCTAAGTCAAAGGTCACTATCAAACAAATCTGGGATAGGATGTGAAGGAGAAAAGAGTTACAAAGATACTGTAGTGTCCAAGAAGAATGATGGAAAAACACTAATGAAGTTGGCAAACTCATCACAAGAGGCAATATATGAACAAGGAGAATCAAGCATTGCTTCCAAAAGGCTTGCAAATCAAAATGAAGAAGGATACAAAAGAGTTCACAACCCCAAGCAAGGACTGAGGAGAAGATCATCAACAAAACAAACTAAGTTCACTTCTTATTTTCATGGTTATTTCTATTCTTGTAATGAATTTGGTCATAAAGCAATAGATCGTTGGATGCATGCAAGAAAAATTAATTGGAGTAGGAGTTATAGTGTGTTGTCAAATAGAAGATGTGATATTGTATGTCATAAATGCAACTATCTTGGTCACATTGCAAGAGATTGTAGCATACACATAAGAAAAGATGTTTTTGGTCTTTCAAGAAACTATGATTCTTTGGTCATTTGTTATAAGTGTAATAATCTTGGGCATACAACAAGATCCTGTAGAAGTAGGTTGATGGAACAAACTAGACATAACAAATAGGTAGATACTCTAATCAAGCAAAAGAAAGAACCTATGAGAGTTTGGAGATTGAAACAAGACCAAGAGAAGGAAAAACCTAATCTTGTGCATAATGCACAAGAGGCATCTATGAGTGCATAAATTGACCCATGAGTTTAGGAGAGCTAATTATTGCATTACCATTCAACCCCTTAGAGAAGACAATGAGAGTGAAAGTAGAAGTAGGGCATAGGATCTACAAGATACCACTTGACAACATGTAGAGGCATCTATAGGATGAGAATGTGGAAGGATGTTCATTGATATTGAGACCTGCAGACAAATTTAAGATAGGGTATGTTGGTCACAAAGAATACATAGTGCCAAAAGTAGTGGATAGGAAGTCTAAAGACTGAATATTTGACAAAGTAAATAGTAAAATAGTGACCTAGAAGACCTACATAGTAAGGAAATAAACCAAGATTGAGGTCTAAGGCAGTGTAGGGTCCTAAACAAGGACTTGTAGTCCTTCACAAGGAGCAATGCAGAGTCAGTAAGGAAGTCACAAGTTTAGAGACAGTAAAGGTATAAAAGCATATTGAGCTTGTTTGACCCAAGTCAAAGTGAAGCATTGTTAAGGAAAATACTCAGTCAAGCCTACACAATGTGAAGGGTATTGTTAAATCTCCTAGAATTCTTCATTAAACAGTCAAATTGCATATTCTATGAAGGAAAAGGTGTCATTATTATGAAGAAGAGTTGTGAAGATATATAGTATGAAAAGCACAAGTCATCATTTGCAGGATTCTTAGTGTCAGTTCATATATTGTGTATGAGCATGATCAGGTGACAAAATCAAGAGAGCAAACAGTGAATAAAACCTAGATTCAGTACAGGTTGGAGATAGGATCATGGAATAAGAATATTATATGCCTTTTGAAGAGAATATATATTATGTTGTATTAAGATCTTATATGCATGAGTGAGTCAAACAAGGGTTTTCTGATGACTCAAAGAAAACAATGTCAAGGATACAAAGATTTATGCAAGGTTTGATATAAAAACACTAGAAATCTATTTGTTTAGTGCAGGGTCTACATGGTGATCAAGAGAAGGCATATACAAGTATGGAAGGAAGTTGTTCAAAACCAAACATGTCTATCAATGAGTAAAATGCCTACGTAGTGTATAATGAGAATGTGACACTATCAAATAGAAGACAATTTTAGTGGCTATAACTGTCAAGAGGATTCAAAAAATAGAAAACATGTATATTCTATGACAATGACTTCATTGAAAAATCCTAACAGAGATAAAATGAAGGACAGTGTGCCATCAAGGCTCGGTCTATGTATGCTCTCTGTTTGCAAGAGTCTGACAGATGTTTGGTTGTAGTAGTTGTAGTGTTATCAGTCTATGCAATGATTGCACCTTGGATATAGACAAAATAGATTTGTTGAAAAGGCTTTAGCAATATTCAAGAAAATGTTGTTGGCAGGTGTAAAATTAGACTCTGCAACCTTTGCCAGCATTCTTGTAGCATGTACAAAAATGGGAGCTTTGGAACAGGGTATGGCATCCATCAAAGTATAAAGGAAGGGGGATTGTTGTCAAATGTTGTAGTTGCAAGTGCCCTAGTAGACATGTATGCAAAATATAGAAGAACAGACAAGGCATATGAAATTTTTGGCAAAATGCCTCAAAGAAATGTGTCTAATGAAATGATATGTTTTTAGGATATGTTCAACATGGGTTTGCTAAAAAGGCCATAGAAACTTCTAAGCAGATGAAACTAATGGGTGTAAATCTAGACTTCTTAACCTTTGCCAGCATGTTTGGGCTATCTCTGCTCAAGATTGAATCTTTGGAAATGGGTGTGAACATACATCAAAGCATAATTGAAAGTGATTTTTTTGTAATATGTAGTAGTTGTAAGTACGACCTTTAATCACTACGGTCTTAATAAGTAACATCATACAAGAGTAAAGCCTTTGACAACATATTTTCTTTGTTGTTATCAAGTACTGGCAGAGTTGTACATAGTGGATTCCCATTGACTTGTAGTTAAACATTGGTTTCCCATTAACTTGCAGTTATAACAGTGGTTGTAACAATTCAGTAGTTGATAGTATTTGTGGTGTAGTTGACAGTGATTTGTATCACTATATCAGACTTGTTTAGTAGTAGTGGATCAGACTTGTTCAATAGCAGTGGTTGGTTTGTCTCAGTAGATTAGACATCTCAGACAATGTTTGCATCAAACACCAGTTGTAACAGTGGTCAGTGGTTGTATTTGCATCAGACAATTATTTGTATCAGACTAGACTTTACATCAGACATTCAGTGTTATCTTTCTATTAGACATTGTGGGTGATTGATTAATATAATGTTGACAGTGACTAGAGGATGGCATTAGTAATGTATTGTTGTTTGTATGTAGATAGTGATCAGTGTGGTATCATAAATGTTGTTTCATGGTGGAATCATGATGTAATGTCATATTAGACCAATAATCCAAATCAGATTTACTATATGATCAGTGTGATCAACAATGTATCATGTTGAGATGGAAAAGATATAACACTGAGCAAAGAGAATAATTGTCCTTTATGTCAAGCAAAGTGACTATGTAATCTGTTAGGAGGAGTGAGTGCATTTGATTCATCATAGTTTTGGTATACTTGTTGGTTGTTGGTGATCCTTGTTACATGACAATGTGTTGGTTGTCATTATGATCTCCATTGTGATCTCAGAGCAATGGCAGTACATGATCTTAGAGCAGTGGCATTTGATCTTAGAGTAGAATACATGATCTCAAAAAGTACATTTGTTGCAAACTAGGTGCAATTATTGCATGAAAGATAGGGGAGCTTCATTGGATAGCAGATTATCTCATGCCAAAGCATACAATCACATTCCTTTGTCCTTGATGTCAAAGGGGGAGATATTCAAGAGAGTGAAGATTCATGTTTTTCCATCAATGACAAAGGGGTAGTTTGTTGGCATTAGGTTTTGTCATTGATGTCAAAAGTATTGTTGTCACATGATCTCAGTTGGATTGGTATGCTAGTGATGAAGTGATGATGGAGTGTTCCCAATTAGATTTGCTTAGTAGTTGCAACATAGTATGGATGTTAGAGGTTGTTTGATGCAACATAGTATTGATGTCTTAAGTCTAGTGGCTTGTAGCATTTGTTCATCATTGATGTCTTAAGTCTTCAAAAGTGATCCTGCAGGGTATTGGAGATAATCAAATCAAGTGGCAAGTGGCAGTATCATGCTTGTACATGTTCTTCATGATTCTACATGTTCTTCCTCCATGTTCTTTCTCTTATGACTCAACATTATAATTTGTTTTGTATTATATGTGGTATTAGTTGTCATCAGTAGTTATCAAAGATCTCAGGTGTCAAGGAGTTCATTCAGTGATCATTATTCAAGTCTATATTCTATTGGATGCATATTAAGGTTTGTCCATATATGACCTAATCTCTAAGTCCTAAAACTCTAAAGCTTCCTAGAGCAAAGTGTTCATATTCAAGCTTAAAGGGTCTTTAGCTTTCTCTGCAATAGAGGTCATTGGGAAAGGTTAAGATTAAGTGGAATTTCAAGTCAGTGTTGTGTGATACAAAATTAGGGTTTTTGACACAATTGTGGAGACCTAATTCCTAAAATCTCTAAAGCCCTAAGACCTCATAAAACCCTAAGATTCATAAGAAATGGCTTTGTTAGTGACGGGTGTTTATTTTTTAAAATTTTAAAGTGACTTGCTCTAGCAAGTTGAAAATCACTTAAGTGACCACTTAAGGGGATCGTGATCATGAGATAACTGGCCCCTCACCCTAGTGGTGACCGGGTGGACCAAGGAAGGCTTTGCGAAGGGGCGTCAAAAGTAAAATCTATGGGTATGTTTGTTTTGTCGATGGAGCAACAATTATGATCAATGGTGTCAATTTAAACTTCTTTCAAATTTCAATGGTCATTCTCCATGAGCAATCTTTGACAAGAACTCGACCGTTTTCCCTGAGTATTGTAGTTATTGGGTAGTTTTTGTAACCATTTCTTGTAATGAGGGTTTGGGAGTTTCAAACCAAAGTAAGGGTGTTGTTCCCATTGTAATGAGATGTGTGGAATAATGTTAAATGTGAGATTTTTGTATGTATAATTTTTGGATGATAATTTTATCACTGTGTTTACATATAGAAAATGAATTTATCATAGTATAGATGTAGTTTGAAACAAAGGGGTCTGTTGAAATAATGTGAAACATCTCAAGGAGGACAGTGTTATTAAGGCAAAGTATGATGAATACAGAGTTTGATGATTAAGGTAGGGTATGATAATTATTGCAGAATAAAGATGGTAAGGGTTCAATGCTTATTTTAATGTTTTTTTGTATTGGATATAGTTTTGAATGTAGTGATGATGCAAGTACAGTGTAGAGTGGATGTTAGAGAAGTTTTGTGATAGGAAGATAAAGAATTATGCAAAGAAGTGGGTTCTTGATGTAGATGTGAATGTCTTTTGGGTTTAGTAACTATTTGTTGCAGGTGATCATGTATAATCAATTATGCCACTATAATTTGAATAGTGCTTTTGTGTTGACTGTATGATGGGTTGTTTGAAGAATCATTCTATGAATAGTTTGTAAAAGAAAGGTGATTTTGAGATATGCATGCAAATCTAAGAGAGTAGACATGTTTGAGTAAGAGAGTTATAGAATTCATCTATAACCTATAGTATCAATGTAAACAAAGTAGTACTCTGTATATCTATTTGTCTTGTGTTTAGAGTTGGTGCTCCTGATTTGGGTGGAGTTACCAGTGCTCTTGAGTGTTTGGAGTTGGTGCTCCTAAATTAGATGTAAAAGTGTAATCAGTGAGATTTTGGTCAGTGAGACCTAATAGTGATTTTGGTGAGGTTGGATAGTGGTTTTTCCTTGTTTGGGGTTTTCCACTTAAATACTTGTGTCATGGTTTCACGTGTATGATTCTATTATTTTATATCTTTGGCATGTTGGCATTAATCACTTTTACAACTATTGGGTTGATGAATGAACTAGTTTTATTAGATCACTGATTCACCCCCCCCTCTTGGTGTTCCATTGTATTCCAACAACTAGTCACAACCATTTAAAGCAACCATTTGTAAATAATTAATAATCTAATAGTTATTAGATTATTAATTATTAAATGGTATATGCTTTATAACATAAGGTTTTATAACCTTATATCAAAACATTATATAACTGTTATAAGGGTATGATCCCTAATAACATTATGTTCTAACAAAGCAAACCCGAAGAGATGGTGAGTCTTCTGGCGCAGGGGTTCTCTGGTCTGCTAGGCCTGCGATAGGGCTTTCATGCCCGTCACGACCTCTAAAGACCTTCATTTTCTACCACTTGTTGGTGCGCTTAGCTGTGGGGTGTTCGTGGAGGGAGTTTTAGTGCTTCTGGGGCTACGTTGAGATGTTTTTCGGGCCCGAGGGGCTTTGCTTTGAGTCATTTCTCTTTATTTTTTATTGTTTCATTATTCCTACAAGTGGGTCAGTGCCTTTTCTCTGCATGGCGATGCATGCATCTGAGGGTAGGCTAGAATGGGCCTTGTCTCCTTCTGGTGATAGGCTTCATCCAAATATGGCTAATACTGGCGAGGGTTCATTGAAAAATGGTGTTTTTAGAATGGAAAAGGTGAATGGCTTCTTGGAGAGATGTCAAGATTACCTGATTTTGGTGATCCAGCCAGATTCAGTCACTGAGGATGTGGAGTACTATAGCAACCATGTGCTAATCTATAAGTTTATGGGGATGCGGGTGTCGCTCCCTTTTCTGGAATCTTGGGTTTGCAAGACATGGAACCCTAAGGGTGATATTGATATAATGGTGGCGGCCAACAATTTATTTATGGTGGATTTTTCTTGTGTGGATGATAGGAATAGGGCTTTTGAAGGTGGGCCTTACTTCTACAAGCAAGTGGGTCTATTTACTAAACCCTGGCATGCAAGATTTAATTCTATGGAGGAGCTCCCCTCTAGGGTTTTAGTTTGGGTGTGTCTCCCTTGCTTGCCTCTAGAATGTTAGAGAAGTGATATATTGTAGATGGTAGCTATGTTGCTTGGAAAGCCTATTGGCCCTTCTCAACAAACTCTAAATAAAAAGGTAATTTCCTTTGCTCATGTATGCGTTGAAATTGACTTGAATAATCCGTTGTTGAATTCTATAGAAATTAGCATTAGATCCTCTTCTTGGACCCAACAATTGGACTATGAGGCATTGCCTTTTCGGTGTCAGTTATGCTATGAATATGGGCACCTATAGCCATAAATGTCCCATAGTTGTCCATGCTTCTAGTTTAGATAATGTATCTTCTCAGTCTGCCCTAAAGATGGACAAAGAAAAGACTCCCTTACAGGGGTGGTTGTTGACAAGGAGGGTTTTGTTCTAGTTAAGTCTTGTAACAGAGGTAGAGGCTAAAAGAGAACTCTCAGAGATAGGTAGGAGGAGAAGACCTTTAATATACTTGATTTCCTAGATGACTTGGTTGAGGAAGAGGGTGTTCCCTTAGACATGAAGGTGGTAGATGGCTCTTTAGTTGAGATGCAACTTGGAAATCAACATATTGATTCTTCCTATTGGCAACTTGGCAAATATCATTGATAGAGACACTACTGGTATGATGAAGTATGATTGTGTATGATGTTTGAAGGTATTTTCATTGATGGAAACAAGAAAAGGAACAAGGTTGAAAGAGAGATTTTGGTCTAATGAAGAAGACTTAGTCATCTTGGCTAAGTGTTGGCAGTGTACAGAGACAGCAACAAAGAGATAGTGTTTGGATTGGCATTGGTCCATAGTTGATGACCAGGTATTGCGGTTCTAGTATGATGTTCCTAACTCTCAAATGATCTTATATCTAAAGGTTTGGCCTTTGATCAGTTCCAAAAGCATATCTTCAAGTAGCCTTAGTCCAGTATTACAAAGGACAAAGGTAATCAGAACAGAACACTCATTTGTTTTGGCCTGCATTCCTTCGGTGTTAGATATTTAGTTATGTAGTGTTGGGGTGTTGTAAACACTTGTATGAAGTGTCTAAATGTAGAATTGTAGAGTTTGAGGTCTATCAAAAAGACAATTATAAGCCACTAAGTATTGCTACATGGTTTGACAGTGACTGGCTGTGATAGAGTCTGTGTTCCAGCAATCCGCATTTTGCCGCATGTTGATATTATGCTCTACGATTCTGGAGGTATGATCTGTGATGTCTAAGGAGTTTTTGATATGGTTTTGAGCAAGTCGTGTGGTTTGCAGTGAAAGTTGTGATCTGACAGTTAGACTGAGTCAGTAACAATCTATGTTTGAGGCCGACATGATAGTTTGATTTGTGTGTGGTAAGTTCTATTGATTAGAACTTTATCCTAAGTGGTGTTATAGTTGGATCTAACATATGAGAAGGTGTCTCAAATGTTATTTTGGTCTGCAAAGGATAATGGTGAGAGAATTAGGTCGACAATCTACTCAAAGCATGAATACAACTTTCATCTTCATAGGCTGACCTAATATGAAGATTCTAAGTTGTGGATATATATATGAGATCCATTTTGGTGTTTGGTGAATTTGATGTATGAATATGATTGTGTGTGTGTGTGTGTGTGACATGCGAAAGATTGTGATTTTGTTAAGGCAATAAGTGCAAAAGAAGAGAGATCTTGTTTTTCATGTAAGCAGTGTAGTAGAGTAGTGGAAGATGAAGAGTTTTGAGTCAATTTTATGAGCATCATTGGAACTATAATCATGCATTTGTATATACAATTCTACTAGTTCATTTTGGCAGTGAGCAACCCTTTCATTTCTATCTTTCTTTAGGTCATGAGCCTGTTTTAGTAGTGAGCCACCCCTTGGTAGTGAGCCTTTTTTGCAATGAGCATTTTGGGTAATGAGCCTTGGGTAGTGAGCCTTTTTTGCAATGAGCATTTTGGGTAATGAGCCCTCGGCAGTGAGCATCTTTGTAATTTGGTATTTCTAAATTACATAATATATTGTGAGCTAACACTCACCATGGTTTTTCCCTTTTAGGGTTTTCCACATAAAAATCTTGGTGTTCATGTGTCATGTTTTGTGTTTGTTCATGCTATGTTTAATCTACTTTAATGTTGTTAAATGAGAAAATGGATTAATAATTTAATGAGTGTATGCTTTAAGAGAATACTGATTCACCCCCCCTCATTATTTTGGGTGTTCAACACTTCCAATGCTGCTCAGTTGGGGGATCAAGAGGTTCAGATGAACACATATCTTCCACCCTCTACTCCAATAAAGGGGGGAGGAAGTATAATGACAAAGGTTATTGAGGGTTCTATTGTCCTTGGTTCGAGACTCATTGTCAAGAAGGGTGCTACTAACCTGGGTAAAAATAAATAATCTTCTCCTATTTTGGGCCTGCAACAAAAGCCCCCTAAAAAGGGAGTTCTTGAGAAGCCTCTTAAGGTTGGTAGAAAGAAGGATCAAGAAAAGGTAAAGATAGCTAGGGAAACGTTCTGGATCGGTGAGGACCATTGATTCTCATTTCTCCCAACCTCAGTGATGATTGTGTTATCTTGGAATGTAAAGGGTATGAATAGCATCCCTAGACAAAAGGTTATTCGTGATTTGATTTGCGCTCACTCTCCTGATTTGTTTTTTCTTCGGGAGACTAAGTTGTCTATTGAAAGTATATCAAATCTAGTTTCTAGGATCTAGGATAGAAGTTAATGTTAGTCTGTGGGAGCACAAGGCAGCTCTGGTGGGATTGCTTGTTTATGGCATCCACGTAGAGTCATTCCATTGTGGTGGCTCTCCTGCAGATATTCTATTTCTCTGGTTACTTCTAGTAGTGAGTCAGGTGAGAGAATTCTTCTTTCTAACATCTATGCTCCAACTGATCTCCTTGGCAAGACCCAATTGTGGTCCCATGTTAGACATGTGCACTCTCTAGATCCTTTTCTTCCTTGGATTATGGTAGGGCATTTCAATGCTATTTCCTCTCTTGAGGAGAAGAGGCATAGTATGGCTCATTTGGATCCCTCCTCGAAACTCCTAAGGGAGAAATTTGCTCTCTTGAACTTGGTAGACATCAAACCCTCTAATGGAATGTTTACTTGAAACAATAGGAGAAATGGGGAAGCCGCTATTTTGGAAAGGTTGGATAGGATCTTGGTGTCTAGCTTTTGGGTTGGTGACAGGTGGAGTACTAGCTCTAATATTTTGGATTGGCGGGGATCGAACCACTAGATGATCAAATTTTCTGCATGCTTTTCTAGATATTCTAAAAAATAGTCTTTTAGATTTTAGCTCATGTGGCTTCAGGATTCATCTCTTCATGCTCTAGTTCCTAGTTCATGGAAGTTTGGGAAGTTGGCTCATGGCACTACAATGTATTCCTTCTCCAAGAGGCTGCAATATGTCAAATATATGTTGCAACAATGGAATAGGCACCATTTTGGTAATGTATTTCAGGCTAAAAAGGTAGCTCAAGCTCACTTGGACTCCATTACTCGGCAGATTTGAGACCATGGTCTTACTAAGGCTACTGCTAAGCTGGAAGCTATGGCTATGATGAAAGTGGAGGAATGGGAGTGGCGGGAGGAAATTTTTTGGAAGCAAAATTCCCACATTGACTAGCTCCAGGAAGGTGATAAGAACACTTCATTTTTTCACAACTCTGTTAAGGATAGAAGGCAGGGTAATATCATCTCTTCTCTTAGGTCTTCTGAGAGTGTCCTTTTGTCTTTATTTGATGAAATTGTGAAAGAGTCTATTCAATTCTACTCTACTTTGTTTTCTGAGGACTCCCCTCCTTCCATTGAGGAGTAAGCTTTAATCTTGGATTGTATCCTGTCTTTGGTGACTGGAAAAATGAATGACTCTTTGCTCAAACTGATCTCCTTGAAGGAGCTAGAGGATATTGTGTTTCAGATGAAGAAGGGAAAAGCACCAGGGCCTGATGGGTTTCCTGTTGAGTTCTTCCAAGAGTTTTGGGAAGTTATAAAACATGATCTTCTTGAGGCTGTTCAAGAATCTCAATAGAATAAGCAAATGCTAAGAGCCATGAATGCCATGTTTCTTGCTTTTATCCCAGAATGGTACGTGGCTAACTCTTTAGATCTCTTCAAACCAATTGCCCTTTGTAATGTGGTGTACAAAATAATTACAAAGTTTATTGCACAATGACTAAAGCCATAGTTAAGCAGGTTAATTTCTAAGGAGTAGGGTGGATTTGTAGCTGGTAGGCATATTCTTGATGGGGTTGCTATTGCGGCTTAAATTGTTCATTCCATGGCATCCTCTAGAGAGAAGGCTATGTTTATTAAGTTGGATATGCACAAAGCTTACGATTATGTTAAATGGGCATTCCTATCAAAGATTCTAAGGGCTTTTGGGTTTGGCACCGCTTGGATTCAGTGGGTAATGGGTTGTGTCACCTCTTCTTCCTTCTCTGTGCTTGTCAATGGTGAGCCTTCTAAGATTTTTGGAGCATCTAGGGGCCTTTGGCAAGGTGATCCCCTGTCCCCCTACTTATTTATTTTAATGGTTGAGGGTCTTGGGAGATTTATTAAATCTCGTGTGGATCTTAGTAACGTTCAAGGTTGGAGGTGGGGTAATAATCTACCCCCCCAATCCCATCTTCAATTTGTAGATGACACTACTTTGATAGACATGGCTAGAGTTGATAAGTTGTTGACTTGAGGAAGGTCCTGGATATTTATTTGGTAGCTTTGGGACAAAGTATTAATGAGGGAAAATCCTTCATTTATTTCTTCAATACTTTGAAGCCTATCCAAAAGTGAATTTCTAAAATTCTCAGATTCCATATTAGTTCGCTTTCCTTTGTCTATCTTGGTATTCCTATTGCTGTCCGTTTGCTCCCTAGGGTATTTTGGCAAGATGTTATTGATAAGTTTTGCAAAAAGGTTAGCCACTAGACTTACAGATGGCTGTCTACCATCAGGTGAGTGACTCTTTTAAAGTTTGTGGTTCAGGCTCTTCCTTTGTACATGTGATTTGTGTTGTATATTCCTTCCACCTTTATCAAATATTTCAAGAGTCTCTCACAATAATTTCTTTGGATTGGAAACCTCCTCTCATGGAAGTGGAGCTTGGTTAAGTGGGATACTGTTTGCAAGTCGAAGCAGGAAGATGGGCTTCGGTTGCGACGGGCTGATCTGAATGGGTAAGCTTTGGCAGCTAAGCTATACTGGCAATGGTGCTCCCAACAACATTAGATATGGGCTAGGATCCTCACCTCAAAATATCTTGTGGATGTGGAGAGTGTTGATGTGCCTCAATTCAGCCTTATGGGGAAGGGTTGTATGATTTGGGGCACCCTTAAAAGGGGAGCCAAGTTGGTTAAACAAGGGATGTTTTGGATCTGCAATAGTGGATCGGATGCTCTTTTCTGGTATGATTCTTGGGATGACCATCCTCCTATCTTGTCAACCCACCCTCATTTACAAGATTTATGTAGGAATTTTCTTGACACTAGATGGTGTAGAGTGGCAAATTTTAAGTCCTCTCAGGCTCTTGGTCAGGCTATCGAGTTCAGGTGGAAGGATCTACATGAATGGCCTCTGGGGGATCAATGGAGGAGTGTCAGGAGCTGGCCAATCTTCTGGTTGGAAGGGTTTGTAACTCTCTTCTAGGGAGGGATGTTCTAGCCTGGGGACATGACCTGAAAGGCAAATTCTCAGTTTCCTCTAGCTATCAAGAGCTGGACAAGCAGGTCTTTGGGCATATGGGGGTTCCTTGATGGAAATAGGTTTGGAATAAATTGGCCTCTTCTCTTGGCTTGTGGTTCATAATAGATGCCTCACTTGGGAGAATATTTGGAAGCATGGAAAAATTTAGGGTACCTCTATGTGTGCTATGTGCACCAGTAATAAGGAGTGTACTTCTCCCCTCTTTTTCAGTGCCCCTTTGCTAGAATGATTTGGCACTTTTGGTGGGGAGTTTGGAACCAGTCGTGCAGACATGCTTCTTCTTTGAATGACTTCTGGATGGGGTTGGGGAATTCTCTAGCTAAGACTTCTTTCCTCCAAATAGCTTGGAAAATTGGCCCTAGCTTGATTCTTTGGCAGATCTAGTTGGAACATAACTGCAGGATCTTCATGGATAAGAAGCTTCAGGTGCAACATTTGTGGTTGAGAATATTGGGGGTTCTTCAAGAGACTTTGGCTGCTAAGTGTGATTTATCTATCTCGGTGGACCCTAGAGATATGGGTGTAGTCCAGACTTTGGGGCTTCCAGATAGTGATAGGTGTGGCCCTTTGCCTTGGCTGAGTTGGTGTGCTAGGGAGAAGGTCCAACTCGATGTGGTCATTGGGATCCCCCTCCTCTTTGGGTGTTAAAAATTAACATTGATGGGTCCTCTAGAGGCAACCATGGGCATGCTGGGGTTGGTGGTATTGGCAGTGATAGCTTAGGGGTGGTTGAGTTCTTTTTTTTAATATACAGAGGTCAGTAAACCAATAACTATATGGAGGCTTTGTCTATTCTTTTGGCTCTAAAATGGGCTTGTGCCCTTGGTTCAAGAAAGATAATCTATGAGTTAGATTCCAATTGTGTGATTGATTTGTTGAATATGAGGCAATTAGATGAGGTAAATTGGCAGTTAGCTGTGGTGGTCAAGCAAATCCTTTCTTTGAGAGAGGTTTTGGATTATATCACCTTTTTCCATATCCCACGACAATGGAATAAGGTGGTTGATGGATTGGCTAAATGGGCATCTAAGCAGATGGGGAATTGGATTGTGGAAGAATGGGGAAGCCTTCTAGAGGACCTTTCTCAAGAGCTGGTAGATCTTTTCATGGAGGATATGAGATGTTGCTTGGGAGTTGCTTGATTGCCCTATTTTAGGCTTTTGACCCCTAGTGGGTTTGTTGTACTCTCTTGATGTGATCTGATTTTCTAGTTCAATAAAGTTTTTACCCCTTTTATTAAAAAATAACATTATGTTCTAACACTCCCCCTTAATGTTAATAGGGGGCATCGCATGTCAATTTCTATAAAAGAAAAAATGAAGTACCCCAGTATCATAGATCTTCTTTGACAGTGATAAGTTACATGGACACAAATATATGCCAAATTGAAGAGCATGTATTTTGAAATACATGAAAGTCATCTTGTCACAATTTATAATCTTGTGTTTTAAAAAATGATGTGAGATCTTACATTGTTTTTGTTGGAGTCCAGAATTGCTCAAACCATCCCCCCTCTAAGTTCATTACATATTGCCCATAGGTCTTACATAATACAATGCTTTTACAAGTGGAAGATTTACAAAGAGAAGAATTTTTAATATGCCCATAGGGCTTACATATAACACAAGGAGTTAACCATATATAATGCCTAGAGATCTTACTTTTTGCATTTTAGGTCTTACATAGAGCTGTCATTATTACACATACTCTTTCCCCCTCAATGGTAACTCCTTACATCCCAAGGCGTTAAAATGCATAAGGTCTTATTTTATGCCTTAGGTCTTACATCTAGAGGTGCTATTGGCATGCACACTCCCCCTCCATGGCCAAGCATTGATTTGAATTTAGAGAATTTAGTACTGCACAGAGGTTTGATGTTATATTGCATAGTGCCCATGAACTTTAAATGTGCTTTATTTCTAGAAATAGGAGTCTTGAATAGGAGTAAATAGCTTTATCATATAATAAAGTGGGACTTGTAATAACACCCATATGAAAAATATTTCCAATAATCTCCTAAGCATGTTGATTCTTTTGTAGTGACGTTGTAGTAACTTTTTTATTAAAGAAATATAGAAGATAGATATTTAAAGATTACTCCATCCATGTGATAGAAAATGCACCATATTTTGAAGACATAGGTTGAGGTATATGTCCTATCAATAAGGTTACCAACATAGTTAGTAATATAATAAAAAATATTTTTGGTGTAAAAATAATAAAAGCCCATAATTAAGTCAACATATAATACATGCTATGCCAATACTTAAAAGTGATCTAATGATCTTATTAAGGAGTTCATATGGAATTTTCATGAGTATAAGTATGTATAATTTGCCATGTTTCTACAAGAAGAAATAGTTATCCTACTAAACATATAGTAATGATGTAAAAAAATAAAGCAACATGTGAGCTATCATTTCCAAGCTTGCTCCCCAAATAGCGTATAAAGGTGACAGCCACCCATTACAAGTAGGTGCTTTTATACCCAAGAAATTTATAGTTTTTAAAGAAAATACTAACCTCTTTAGATAGTTATGCAAAATGCTTATATATTATATCAAAATGCCATCTTGGATGTCTTTATCCATTTGGACATACCTTTTTAGCTCGTCATATTGCCCCTTATGAACCTCTCTTCTTTATGACATTGTTATGTTAGAAAATGTCCCCTTGGGGGCTTTTCCCTCTTAAGGTTTAACTCCCGGGTCCTGTTTATGCATTTAGAGCATCTTTCATGTTAATCTGACTTCCCGATGAGAAAACCCTAAAGTTTCATGGCAATTTGGACTCAGGGGATGTACTTATGACAAACCCTACCTAAAATAGGGGGGGTGAACTTGGGTGCCCACGCCCTAGTCCTACCCTATTTTAGGTCAGGCCTAATTTTTAAGTGTCGATTTGTGACCATTATTTAGGTCCTATGCCGACATGTTAAGTTTCAATTATGAAATTCTTGGTGGGAATGTTTGTAGTTGCACATATAAGTATGTTTAGGCATTCATTTGTAAACTAGATGGACATTAGATGATTATTACGAACTTGTGGCTTATGTGAAGGTGATTCAAGGCATTCATTATGTGTTGTAGAGTAGACTTTGTGTTGTTATTGTGTTTATGTTTTCAAATTTGAGCATTCATCTCCTCATGGCATGAAGAGCTTCTTCCTTCCATGAGATCTTCACTACAAGATGATATCAATTGTGTTTTCAATCATTTATCATTTGGATTTTGCCTCTACCCCATAGGGATACGCACTCTTTATCTGACAACGGTGTTTGAAAGACTTGAATGTCTCTTTGGGGCTTAACTGAGGCAAGCCTCTAAACACCACAACCCCCAACCCATTTTTCTGTGATTGCAGGCTACAGGTTACAGGAGTAAAAAATGTGGAGTTGCATGAGAGTAGTGCAGACTGTCAGATTTGAAGATCTGAAGAGAAAATAGGGACCTGGACTCGAGCTCCTGCTCATTAGTCCTTCCAATCCCATAACTAAAGAATCTCCAGAACATTAGGAACAAGTTGCAGACAAGGTTTCCAGATCCTGACAAAAAGCATGGCACTGGACTAGGGCACCCGCTCATTAGTCCCCGACTGTTCTACTTTTTGAACTTCAAAAATTGGTATGCATTTGATTATCATTTAGTATCTTTGTGTGCAAGCATTTTCTGTGATTGGTCCGTTTGCTTCTGAATTTGCATA
Source organism: Cunninghamia lanceolata (assembly GCA_027924645.1). Taxonomy (NCBI): domain Eukaryota; kingdom Viridiplantae; phylum Streptophyta; class Pinopsida; order Cupressales; family Cupressaceae; genus Cunninghamia; species Cunninghamia lanceolata. The sequence continues at coordinate 8,373,308 of BSBN01001435.1, forward strand.
ATTAGGGTTTTGAGCATAATCGGGCTTAATTGAACAACTAAATCACACAGTTCCAATTTTCCCTACATTCCAAGTGACCAAGGGCCTAATAGTAGATTCCTACTCAACCTAAGGTCCTTGAATGTTTAGCGGTGAAAGGAGGATACACACAAATAATTAAATCAAAACCTCTATCCAAATTTTACCCTAAACAGACATATAGGGTAAAATTATTTCTTGATAACACTATTTAATTAACTAATATCAAATTTTATCAATTCCCTAGCCATGCAAACTTATCCAAGGTTTTTACCAAATTATTTAATATAAAAGATAATTTATCTAAAATTGTAGCCTTTACATATGGCACTATCTTATATGTATGACAATGCAAATTATACGACATCTCTTAATTTTAGAGGTGATGATTCTCTTTAACATCAAAATAATAATATGGTTATGTTTTTAGGAGGTGATGATGAATTAGATGGAGGGGATCTCTAATTTCTTGGCCTTGGAGAATGTGAGGTTTAATGTTGCCTTCTTAACCAATAAGTTCTACCTTTAATGGACAAGGGAATCCCATATTAAGTCATAAATCCAATCATCAAGTTGTTTGCCTCTTAATATCATTTTGTCCATGATCATAGCAAGAATCATAATGTATATTAAAGAGAGAAATATAGAAACTTGTTTTAGGTTTCTTTCTTTAAGAGAAGAGACTACAACATTTTCATTTTTGTATAAAATGTTATACATATGCATGGTTTGATAAACAAATTCCTGAAAGTGAGTCAGTAAAAAGTGTTTGATTTCAACTTTAAGCTATATAAGCATGTGAAATGATTGTGGGGCATAAGCACTCATAAGAGTGTTTTTTGGATTTAACTTCCCCTTAATGACATAAGGCATGACTATGAAGCGAGTGATTAAATGATAAGTTGAAAGGTAATCCTATGAACTTGAGAATGATGAAGCTAAACCTATGCCACATGAATTATCAACCAACAAAATTAGTAGAATATAGTAGAATATAATAGAATATGATTGTAAAGTTTTCACAAATTATGTCATAGTATGAACAATCTTGGTATGTTGGAAACTTAGTAGATTGACATCTTGATAGGATAGCCTTTTAATGCCTTGTTAATAGGATGACAAACTTGTGTATAAACGTGATCGTAAAATGAATATAAGAGCACAATAATTCTAGGAGATATCTTTCCAAGCTATATAATACTATTCTTATCTTATAGAATGGTCTTGTGAGAATCTATAGATTTCTTCAACCAATTGATTGGATTAACATGGATAAATCATGCTTAAAATCACTATGAAAGTATAATAAATCTATATCATGTATTGGGTGGAGAGTATTCTCTCCAAAATCATTTTTTAACATGATATTGAAATTAGGATAAACTTCATGAGACTTTCTTAATTATAGTAATTTATTTTAAAGTGGTGAGATATTATCTCCATTCTATTAAAAAAATCATAAAATAGGCTTCTTAAGGCATCCTAATCAGTGATAGGGGTTGAGGATAAATCATTTAACTAGTCAAATGTCTTCCCCTTGAATGATGCAAACTCTGACATTAACATAAAGTTAGGCATTATCATACTTAATGAAACATATAATTGTGATATCATGTTGTGGAGATAGAAAAGCCATCCCCTAATAATTATGGAAAAACATTTTGTACTCTAATAAGTTGCTCCACTATTGTATGAATCCAGTGATTTACTAAAAACCATGAGGCAAATGGTTCCACTCTAATGCATAATTCCTTTCTAAATAGTGTAAATATAAATATCAAATTGTTTGCATCCCTTAAAGGTTAAATAGGTCCTAAGTTCATTCCAAGCTGGTCGTAACCTAAGAAGAACACTAGAATCTCAAACATTGGATTAATTCATGTGATCATATTTGTAATCTTCTAATCTAATAAAGGATCAGATAATAAGATGAACTTTGTCTAATTGTGGTAGGATCACCTTAGATTCAACTTTGACTAGCTTCCAATTACCAAAAAACTTGATCAACACCATCATATTGTTTCAACATCACTTTATTTTCTATATGATCGCCCCTTTCATAACATCCACTATTTTTTTAAAAAAATAAACGATAATTAAAAAAAAAAATCTTTAAATCTTACTTTAAATCGTATTATTAAACTTTATTTTTATTAAAGTTACTCTTTCCTTTAAAAAAAAAAAAAATAGTCTTACTCTAAAAAATTAAAAGGCTTAAAGTTACTCTTTTCCTTTTTTAATTAAGATAGTCTTACTCTTAAAAAATTAAAAGGCTTAAATGAGAATCTTTTATAAATATTAGAAATCTTACTTGATAAATCGTATGTCTTATTTAAAAAAAATGGGTTCTTTTCTTTAGAGATCTAACTTTAAGAAAATTAAGATTTCCTTTTATAATAGATAAAAGGAGGTAACTCCGTATAGAGGCGGATGGGAACGTCTCTTCGTTAGTAAGAAAGGTGTTGACCGATATTGCGACCTATTTTAGAAGGATGTAACCTTTAGAATTTTACTTCTTTTTAAGTAAAATCAGTTTAATTTGAAAAGATGTCATTCTACGTGTTTCCATGACTTTGTTTTTTAAAAATACAAGATTCCATGAAGGAAGAGACTCAACTTATTTTTCCTTTGATATTTAAAAAAATGTCTTTTTGAATTTTATAAGATTTTAGCCTATTAAAACCTTATAAGAACTCACTCTAGTAAAAATTTATAAGACTTAGTCTAGTAAAAGTTTCCTTTACAAAAATCATTTAGATTAAGGGTGTGCACATGATTCTTATAAAGGTCATAATTTTATAGGTTTTTACAAAGAATTTAATCTATTATATAGAGTACAATTTGAAGGTCTTGATGAGTGGACCATATAGGTTGGTTTGCTTTTGTTTTTGTTTTATATATAATTAGTAAGTTGATTAATATGATTCATAATTATTAATTGGTAATTTTAAATCATATATATATATGTTCTAACCAAATTTGATGATATAAATCTTTAGTTGTTAAATGAAGACTCATAACTTACAGGACTAAAAAACAACATATCAAAAGACGTAGACAAGGATAGGGGCAAAATGAATGACAACCTCACCTTTCAACTTAACACCACACAAAGAGAAGAAGCCATTAGGGGAAATTTTATGAGTATGTTAGAAAAAAAATAGTATGAAAATTCTTTTAGATATCACCTATAAAATGATTAACATTTCCTAGCTTGCTCGATTTTAAAACAATAGAAAAGACACACCAGATATATCTTACACAAATGGTCTTGCATAGGTGTTTATTGGACATAAAGAGGTTTCCCATTAAGTTCTACATGTCTTCTAGTATAGCCTGTAAAAATGATTAGTATAGCCTAATTTGGCTCTAATACCATGTTAGAAATTAGGATCTTAGGATACTGATCATTATGAATAAAATATAAAATAAATATAAATAAGGATTATACAAGCATAGATATAATGCATTACATAAGATATACATGGGGAAAACCCTTTTAAGTAAAAGCCCCATAAAACATCATTTTATTAAAATACTTACAAAATATAGTCTATTAAAGAATAGATTGAACCTTGGGATATACTCCTCTACATACTTCCACATGACCAATAATATCTCATGTGCATAGTGATGTATTCACTATAAAACTCCAAATTGACACCCTCTCAAATGAGAGAGAACCTCCTTGCATAAAGGAGAAGGGGTGTTTAAATATCTTAAAGAGTATTAGTTACACCCATTCAAAGCAACCATTTGTAAATAATTAATAATCTAATAGGTATTACAAATATTAATTATTAAATGGTCTATACTTTATAACATAAGGTTTTATAACCTTATATTAGAACATTATATAAATGTTATAAGGGTATGACCCCTAATAACATTATGTTCTCACAGATCCCATTGTGTACCACTTAACATACTTATGGCTCTTTCCATTAAGGTTTGGTTTATTCTCTTTGAAGCCCTATTTTGCTATGGTGTGTAGGGTGTAGTCTTCTATTGAATAATACCTGCATGTTTACAAAAATTATCAAATTCCCTAGAACAATATTCACCACCATTGTTAGACCTCAACACCTTTATTTTCTTATCCATCCACTTCTCTACAAGTGCCTTAAATTCCTTAAACTTGGAGAAACCTTAAAATTTAGAATTAATAAAATAAACCCAAGTGTATCTAGAACAATTATCAATAAAGTGACATAATATTGAGATTTACTCATAAACCCTAGATCCATTAGATTAAACATATTCAAGTGAAAGATTTCTAATAATCTCTTAGCTTTATAAATTCTAGAGGGAAAGGATGCTCTTTTTATTTTTCAAACACAATGTTCATAAAAATCAAAATGCTCATTAGGGTACATCTAGAAAAATTGTCATCCATGTTTTTATTAATAAAGGTCCAAAGACATTTTTCACCAATGTGGCCTAAAGATTGGTGACACAACATATGTGCATTTTTAGGTTTACCAGTTACATTAGCAGAGTTACAAAATATGGAGGTGTCAAGCTTAAACAAAGTTCCACATCATGAGCCTCTAGCTACCACCAAATTTCCTCTCACCAACTTGCAACTAGACTTGTCAAATGTCACATGCACTCTAAAATCATTTAACTTGGATACAATAAATTTCTCACAAATCCTGGAATATGTAAAATATTATCGAGAGTTTTCACCCTCCCTTCATTGAAACACAATTGTACCTTTCCCTTACCAATAATTTGATGTGTAGTATTATCACCAAGGAAAGCTTATCCTCCATTGTAAGTTTTGTATGATGAGAACCACTCCTCATGGGGAGATATATGGTAGGGGCAACATGAATCAATGAGCCAAGCATCATCACTAATAGTATTAACAGAAGATTTCTTTGTGGAGGAATCATCGTAGGATTTGTTTTTATTTTTGCATTCCTTTTGTTGGTGCTCAAAGTTGATGTTCTCATATCCCTAAAGCCAGACTACTCTTGAGTGTTAGGGGTGTCAAACTCAAGATAAAAACCTTCAACTTATGATCAAGATAGGGCAACAATGGGCCAATTTAATAAGGTGGATAAGACTTTCTTCTTCTTTAGTCTTTGCCAGACCAATGGGTATTTTCTAAGGTGTGTGAGGACAAGCACAAATGATAACATAAAACTAAACCTTGAAACAAACCCTACCTAATGCACAAAGAAACTCCAAATTGACTCACTTAGCACCTGTATACTGGTTTGAAAATAGACAAGGGTCTTATACCATGTAGAGACTTAAAATATATTTCTTTAATAGCCCCTAACAACTACATACACCTAGACATGGACGTGGATAGAATAAACAACACAAGATAAAAAAAAAAATTTGGTTATCTTATGTTTTGGTGTGTTGGTGAAAAATAAGGTTGAACATACAATAGATGGGTGCCTTTATCTAGTGAGTGCAATAGAGTTTGAGTTATAAATCAAAGGGGGCACTAGTGAAATCCATAGGATTGTACCTTAATCAAGATATCAACAAAGACTATACTTGAAGATTCTACGCATAAGCTAGGCTCTATACATATAAGCAAGAAAATACATGAAATTGTAGAACATATGATTGAGCATAATTTAATAATCCATAAACAAGCCCATAAATTTCTTATATTATCTTGACAAGATGACTTACAAAATCTTTACAATGACTTTTATAGCCTTCCAGATGACAAACTAGATGAGAATAACACTTAAACCAGCAAATGTGGTTAAGGTGAATTGACAAAACACCATAACTTCATACAATGCTCACTAAACCATTCTTTTGGCTTCCAATACTCGATGATAGCCCCTGGGAGAAAACCTAGAAAAATTACACTTGAAAATGTCCTAAAACCATTGCTGGAAGAAAACCTTACTAGTTAGAACTTATTTTTTCTTTGTTCTACTCTACAACCAATTTTTCATCTCACTTGTTTTGAATGAGAAACTTCAATATGTACCTCATCCAACGTTAGCAAGAAGTCTTGGACAAGAAACCTTGGTCATCTAAAAGTGCAATGGCCACCCATGCTTGCTCATGTCACTTTCACATGGCACACACCTAAAAACCATACCCATTCAGATCATAGACCCATGCCTTTTGTACCCAAATCACATCCTTGATGGGTCCACTAGCATTATGAGGCATATGGAGGCCATCCTTCATCTTATCATATCCATTAAAGCACCATTAGTGGTGGTTTTAGGTCATGTAGGGGAGTGGCTAAGGTGGGTGAAGTCTTCCGAAGAAGTTGTAGAAATTTGATGTGGGACGAGATATCAACTTTGTGTAAAAAATTGTGAAACCATAGGTAGGAAGTAGATGAAAGGAAGTGGAGAAATGAATGACATCCTAAAGGCTATCGAGTTTCTGCAAATAGAAGGAAGTGCATGATTTTCATGATTGGAGGATATTGCAAAAAAAGGAGATAGGACTGGATGCGAGAACACATGAAGGAAATCCAAAATTCTATTGGGTTTCCACAAAGGGGGAAAACAACTGTTTTGAAGATGTTGAGGGAATGTGGGAAAAAATTGTGGGATTAGACATCAGGACATGATATGGGGAGAAGGGAAGAAGTCTTAAAATTTGAGGAGAAAAGTTCACAAAGATGAGGGAACAACAAATATGAAGGTGCAGGTATGTTGTAGGAATTTGACCCAAAATCAAACATGGAAATGGAGGATGGAATTGGATGAGATCTAGAAGACATAGGAGAAATTTTGCAAAGTTAAAGGAAAGGGTGGGAGAAGGATGCAAAAAAAGGAAGTGGAAATGGAGATGGGAATATCCAATTCCAAGAAGAGTTCTTGCAAAATAGAAAAGGAAGCGATCTGAAGGAAAGAGGAGGAAATATGAAAAACTGAAGGTTGTGGACAAAGGATGAAAAACTAGACCTTGAATCTTGAAATGTGAAGTTTAGTAGCCTAGCGAGATTCTACAAACTAGAGGAAATGGGTGAGGTGAAAAAGGCTAAGGCCTGATGGAATTCCATGGAACTTTTACATGGAATAAGAGGTGGATACATGATGGGAGACAAAGGGATCACATCCGGTAGCCAATCAAAAACCCGCAAAATGGAAAAATGAAGGAAACAAAAAAAGTGAAGGAAATGACAAAGTTTTGGGGAAGTTTGTACGAAAAAGGAGGTTAGGATAGGATATGGAAGGGAAAGAAGATGTTTGATAGGACCCAAAAAGTTTGCAACTCTACCAAAACCACCTAAAATGACTAAAAACTTCCAACACAAAATCATTTTGGACCTTTTGCTAACTTCAACATATGATAAGAGCATGGGGAGGGAAAAGCACCATTTCAACACAAAATTTAACCAAATGCAACCCATTTGAGAACTCTCAAATTAGTTATCAGCGATGGGCAAAAATATTTCCAAGGCAACAAAGAGGCACCATACTTAAGTTTTTTACAAATTTTGAACTTGGTGTCAACACCTTCTTCACATGTCCTCTCTCCCCATAATTTTAGTACTTTACTTTTCTCTTCCCAAGGGTTTTGGACCGCCTTTTTGACTTGGACCTATCTTTCAATTTCTTTGGGTCCCCTTTAGATCCACATTTATCCTTGGGCCTTCCTTGAACATGTAAGGCATCCTTTGATCCCTCATCCATGGATTTTCTCCTCATTTGCTCTAAAAGCAAGTTAGCAATAAGGGAGTCCATCTTTAGCTCTACAACACTACCACTAATAGAAACAATTAATTTTTTCCACTTAGTTTTGGGAAAGAGCAAAGCAACAAAATACATTTATCTTCCCCCTTAAGCTTAATATCTATTGAAGCTAGTGAACTCAAAATCAAGTTAATGGAATTTAAATATTCTACAACATAATCACCAATGTTCATTCTCAAAAGCAAGCAATACAATTTCTTGTTAAACTTTTGGTTTGACTATAAATATCACATATCCTCTTCCATAGTGCATTTGTAGTGGTCTCCTCTAAGACATTCAAGAGAATAAAATCTACATGACACAATTGAATGGTTCCTCATGTCTTCATGTCCATCATTTTCCAATCTTCATTAGGCATTACTTCCTTTGCTACAACTTTCCATTGATTCTTCTCTTCCAATAGGTCCTCCATCTTCAACTTCCACAACTCATAGCCAATGCCATTGAACTTATTAATCTCTAAACAAGGACTAGAGGCCATGGTTTTAATCACTTACAAATCTACAAAACCACTCAAGTCAAAATATTCCATTGTAGCCAAAAAAATCACAACACTTCAAGAAAGGCATCCCCTTTTCAACAAAACTAAAACTTTAGTACCAAATGCTATAAAATAGGGGAAACTACTACAAATGAAGGCTTGTTAACAAAGTATGGAAATTTGAAATTTTGATTATACCATCATTTGATTAACTATAAAATGAATGTATGGAAGTATAAATCAAGAAATAAGGAATTAACAAACCAGAAGATTTAAACATGACACTAGATGTATGTGGAGAAACCCTTTTGAAAAGAACTCCACCACCAAATGGAGAGCACAAGTTTATATTAATCTTTAAACCAAGAGTACATAATCAACAAACTTCTGCCTTCAATTTGATAGCATTCTAGCACCACCTATGTACCTATAAAATAACCCATGAAATGTCTATCCATTGCTTATAATTTATAGAGAAGAGTTGAGAGGAAACCACAAGTAAATTCCTTAACCCAAGACCACCCTAAATCATGGTATGAAAAAATCCCAAAACCCCCATGTAACAAATCAATATATCCATGAATAGTAAATGTAACTCTCAACATCTTTGACCACTCCACTTCATGGGCACACTTCCCCAAAAATGATGCTCCAATATAATGAAGAAGATGCTCCACTTCCCCACCTAGCACCTAGGAATGGGGAAGTGACGTAAATGAGCTCTAATCAATTTGTAACTCCATCATCATACTGCACCTTGCTTCTTGAATGCTATTACAATTAATATTCCAAGTCAATGGAAAGAATAATAAATTAATAATATCGCTCAATTACATGGGCATCCAAGTACCCATTCCAATGAAGTTGGAGATGCATATATTAGGATTACAATTAAATATCACACTATCCTAACAAATAGGACTTTTTAGGGCTTATTGTTGTGATGTAGGTGAAGTGTTGGAAGGGTTTCATGTATTCCATAATCAAGGGAGGCTAGAGGTGGCTAGCAATTTATGCCATTCCGGTCTTTTGCAGTGGATCAGTTCATCACTCAATTTATTATCATAGCTTTGTAAGGACATCCATTTTCCATTCTTGGCAAGTCCTACTAGCTTTTGGTGTGAGTAGGGAGTGTCAAGAGGTGTTGGGGCATAGTGGAAGAGGTGGTGGAAGTGGTTGTAGAGGAGATACATAGTAGGTAGAAGTGGGGAGTTGTTTAATCCCTGGGGTTTACTAGTTTAATCCTAGTTGTCTCTTTTGGTTTTATGGTGCTTGTATTTCCAAACATAAATTGTAGGTGGTGGTTTTTGTTTGTCTATTCTATATACCAATATAAAATAAATTTTTTGTTGTGTTTAATAATCTTTTGAAAGCTTTGTAATCTTTTATATAATCATTTTATATGCATAAACAAAAACCTATAAAATTTTTACTAAATAATTAAAAATATAACTAATTAATTTTAATAATTTTAATTAGTTATTATGAATGATCAAATGTACATCCAATATGATCTCAAGATATTAGATAAGATTTTTTTCTTTCCTCTTTAAATTACTAAGTAATACACTTCCAAGAAGGTGGAAAATTAATTTGATTTTAATTAATTATTATTTACTGTCAAATGTCCATCCAATATGATTTAAAGGTATTACGGAAACTTTTTTTCTCTCTTTAAATTACTCATTAATGCACTTCTATGAAGGTGGAAAATTAATTTGATTTTAATTAATTATTATTTATGGTCAAATGTGCATCCAATATGCTGGATAGAATTAATTTGATTTTAATTAATTATTATTTACTGTCAAATGTCCATCCAATATGATTTAAAGGTATTACGGAAACTTTTTTTCTCTCTTTAAATTACTCATTAATGCACTTCTATGAAGGTGGAAAATTAATTTGATTTTAATTAATTATTATTTATGGTCAAATGTGCATCCAATATGCTGGATAGACAGTGCCCCTGCTTTTTAACATAATTTTAGTATGCTTTTGGCTTTTGGTGTTTTTTATTGAACAAATTTACTGCGCATGGTTCAGCTATTAATGGGCGTGCAAGCGTGTGAAGTTCATGTGAAAGAAATTTTAGGACAATCTTTGGGTTATTTTGTTGTTACAGGCCTGATTGCATTAAAGATCTAAAAGTTTTTTTGGTTCTAATTTTTCAGTGTAGAGAGAAGACCGCTTATTTGGTTTCCTTTGATATGTATTTGCAGTGGTAAGGGGATTCAACTTATGATTTGTTCTCTAACATAAATGGCCCAGTCAATTCATAATTCTTCCCCTGTTTTGCAATTTGTGAACATTTATATATTTGTTTCTTTTTTGTGGCTGAAGATATGGAGTGCGGTTATTGTTTGGAAGGAGTTCCCTTTCACACCATGGCACAGGTATAGTGTTTACTGATCAGTGCTTCTATATATTCCACTTGTTTGTGATTTAAAGATTGTTTTGTTATTATATAGTTTGGCTTTTGAATTTATTGTTGAAGTGTGCTGTAAATTGATTATAGAGGAGAAACATGCCTGTAAGTTATGTCTCGGTAAACAGCCAGCAGGTTCTGTGCCAAACCGTTCCCAAAGGGATATTCATGCTTATTAAATATGCAATTTACTTTTTTATCAGTAGTCATCCCTATAAAACAGAAAAGCCTACTAAAGCTTTTATTTTGGACATGTCAATAGCCTGGGTAGCTTTATATGTACAGCATAGAACAGTTTACAACATTACTATAGTACTTATAACAAATTCTACAGGCTCAAGGAGATAATATTCTCTTGGTAGTGCTGAAGTTGATTAGAGAATTTGGGGTTACAAATTACAATATGCTCTGAAATCCTTTTTGGCTAAGATTTTTTTAGCCTTGATTAGAACCAATGGTACTGTACTATGCACAATAATATGGTGTGAAGTATTCTTTGTTAAGACTTTTGAGGCTGATTATTATAATCAATGGTATGCACAATGATATGGTGTGGAATCTTCTTAGTTAAGATTTTTTTAGCCTCAATTATTATAATCAATGGTATGCAGTGTGCACAATGATATGGTGTGAAATCTTCTTTGTTAAGGCTTTTTTAACTTTGATTATTAGAATCAATGGTATGCACAAAGATATGGTCTGGAATCTTCTTTGCTAAGAGTTTTTAGCCTTTATTATTATAATCAATGGCATACAAAATGATATGGTGTGAAATCTTCTTTGTTAAGACCTTTTAACCTAATTGTTATAATCAATGGTATGCACAATGATATGGTGTAAAATCTTCTTTACTAAGACCTTTTAGCCTCAATCAATGGTATGCAGTGTGCACAATGATATGGTGTAAAATCTTATTTGTTAAGGCTTTTTAACGCTGATTATTAGAATCAATGGTATGCACAAGGATATGGTCTGAAATCTTCTTTATTAAGAGTTTTTAGCCTTTATCATGAAAATCAATGATATACAGAATGATATGGTGTGAAATCTTCTTTGTTAAGACCTTTTTAACCTTGATTATTATAATGAATGGTATGCACAATGATATGGTGTGAAATTTTCTTTGTTAAGACTTTATAGCTGTGATCATTATAATCAACGGTATGATTTGTCTAAAATGTGGATAGAAAAACCCATAAACTGATTTATAAAACAGTGTGCAGATGGGCACATCTTTTGTTTACAATGTTTAAGAGAGCACGTAGAAGAATACACATTGGGAGGTTATGAAGCTTGTACTTTTTTGTGCTGCTTGGACACTAATGGCTGCAAGGAGTCATTTCCTTTGTCAGAGGTTTGTATGTATGCTACACAAAGAATTAACTTCTTATATTCAGAGGATAAATTTATTTTATTGCCGAGTCATTATAATGAATGAAATGTTGTGGTAGATTCGAAGAAGTCTTCCAAGTGATCTTGTTGAAAGATATGAACAACGGCAGGCTCAAACAGATATTGAACTAGCCAATCTTGAAGATCTGGTGAGCAGTATAGTTTCTTATATTGTCTTGTGATTTCTGTTTCATTTCAATTAGATTTTAAGATCTCCATGTTACGCAAGATTTGAGTTTGATTGTACTTCAGGGTTAACTAGCAACACAACAGATTAGCATGCTTCCTTGCTCTAATGAAGGCAAACCAAACTTTATGTTTTAACTATAGAATTTATTTTGTGTTAAAACATCATATTTTGGATTACCCAACACATTCTTTTTATGCGACTCTCTTTTATCAAAAAATTAGATTTTATTGACAGATGACCTCAGATCGGTATATTGTTTGCCAGAAAATTATCTTTTGATGGTTATAGGTGACTGGTATGTTAACTAAATTTGATAGTTAGTAGTGATTACTAGATTAGTATGTTAATCAATTTAAATGTCACTACTGTGCAGGTCTATTGCCCTTTCTGTAATATCCCTTATCAAGGGAATAAGGATACACTTATTTTGCAATGTCCCTGTTCAAAGGTATGGGTGTTATTGTTCATTTATAATTTAGTTATATTGTGTACTTTTGCAACCTAGTATTCCCCTTTCTCTGCTGTCTGCTGAATATTAAAAAATACGTAAGGGAAGCTGCTGAATTGCAAGAGGTTTACGTTCTCCACAGTCAGTTCCCTAGGTTACCAGATTAATTGCTTTTGGCGAGTGACCAAAGACAACCAGATCAAGCATGCAATCTCCGAGATGATTTTGATGTAAATGTTGATTTCTTTTAAAGATTCAAATCAAAATGTTCCTATGAATGAATGCTCCTTGAAGTGTGAATGTTCTTTGAAGTGTGAATGCTCTAGGATTGCTTGATGGTTCCTAGATGTGTTAAATGCTTAGATGAATGTCTTTAAATACCAAGACATAACAAATAGCCACACAAACATATACCAAGTCAACTCCCAATAGCTAGTGAAAAAGGGTAGGAGTTGGCAATTTGAATTTGGAGTTAGATTCATGTTATGCAGGATCCCTCTCATACATCATGAAAATGACCCAGGAAAACAAATGCAGGATTTCAAGGCAAGAATCAGGGGTACAAGAATTTGGACTGATAACGAAGCAAATGTATAAAACACATGCAAATAGGATAGGAATAAAATAGAATGTATGGAAATGTGTGAAGGTGAACATTAACAGAAAATGAATGGGAATTGGGAAAGGAGCCAAACTTAACACAAGTGTGGACCACATATGTAATCGTATTAAGACATTCTATCAAAATGAATCTAAAACTAAATGAGAATTGGCATGGGTATGCAAATTTCACCATTGCACATTGATAAAATAAATTAAAAAACAACAAAAATTATTATTTAATTACTTTCTATTTTAAAAGATGACACAAGTTACTTCATTCATCCATTCAGTTGGACACAGAATGTCCAATTTGTACTGTAGGGAATACTACTGCATGTTCATTCCTTTGAACATTAAAAAGAAAAGATATTGAGTACAAGTATTGCCTGGAAGGCGACTGTGATATCAAAGAGATCTTGTTTAAGGGAAATATTTTGTTCTCCGAAGTCAGATTGCTCCAAATAAATAAATAAATTCTTTGATTTTAATTTCTCCTATGTATGATTTCATTAAAGAGGGCAGTGTTCGTAGCTTTAATTTCAGTATTTGGAGTGCCCAGGTGATTCAACTTTAGGCATTTATTCTTAAAAATAGATGATTACCCTTAAGCATTAGTTTTTAAAAATTGCACAGTTAATACAGGGCTCCTTTGATGATGACGGTAGAAATTCAGAAGACCCCATCGAAGTAGAAGCAAGATTTTCAAGTAAGGAAATACTTTCTGTAGCTGTGGATATGGAGTGTAGTTGTTGCTATGAAGATGTTCTATTCCCAAATGTGGTACAGGTACGCTGTTTGTTGATTAGTACTGGATACTTATATTTATTCTAATTGTTTTTTTTTTTTTGGATCAGTCCTTTCATTAAATTCAACAGAAATTAACAAAAAAAACATTTTGAACATGAAGGCTCAGCCTATATGTTTGAGCAGATAACCTAACAAGGTACTAACAAAATCCCTGTGATACATTCTATCTTCACCTATTCACTACTATTTACAAATTGAGATACATACTATGCATTATGCATTGCTATGCACTTCATAGTAATGGTTGATGAAGTCCTGCATCCATTTGTACTCCTCTAGCCCCAGCAACTTCTTCAAGAACCCTGCCCCCATTGCCGCCTTTCTTCTCCGCGCTACCACCTTCTCTACACGCTTCTCTGTTATGGACAACTTTCATTCCACCATATCCCCGGCCATGTTAACCCTATGGAAATCTTCCAGCAAAGGTATCCCAACACCGCTTCCACCACCCCTAGAGATTCTTCGAACCCCCCCTGAAATCTTTCTCCACAAAGGGCTCCATCAACTACTTAATTACTCCTTTATCCTCAGCTAGATCCAAAAGGGATGCCATGAACATGGACGAAATGTCCAAATTGACCCTGTATTTGTTTGAGAAAACCATAAAATCCTCTCCCAAAACCCATTCAATTGCAAATAAAACCAATCCGCTTTGTGACTTAAACACCTTTTGCATCCTATTCTCAGTAATCTCACCCAAAAAGGATATTTGTTGTTTGCTGCTTAACAGCCTAATCAGCGTCTCCATCCTGCCCTTTTCGCCGCCTCTGATGAGCAATGAGAGAATAATCTCGAAGACAAATGCCATTCCATCACTGTGATTAACATTTAAGCTCACTCCTATCAACAATCCCTTCACACGCTTCGCCACCTCAGAACTGAAGGAATGAGAGGACCTTTCATCAGTTACAATTAGTATTGTCATCATTGAATTGACATCTCCCAAAGCATGTCTTTCATTGATTCAATGGCTAACTTTGTCAATTCGTCTGCTTCTTCTTTTGACTCCTGAAAGATATGGTTAATGGTGACCCCTTCGAACTTATCTATGATGATCAAGGCTTCACTTAGAAGCAGTTTTTAACTTCCAATTTTGTATGTCTCTTTTCCTAACAGCATTCACCACTATCTGTGAGTTCCCTTCCATTGCTACTCTTTTCAAGTTGAGGTGTTGACACATCTGAAGACCCAAAATTAAGGCCTTAAGTTCCGCCTCATTGTTCGGGCCATAAGTGAGCTTCTTCGCTGCTTTCCCTAACACCACCCCTCTCCAATCTCTCACTAAACATCCTGCTCCAGAGGTTCTAGGATTGCCCCTAGAGGCACCATCAAAATTCATCTTATTGTAAGGAAATGAAGACCAACGGACACATTATTTTCCCGCCAATTGTTTGTCTATTCATATTCCTTGTGTGATGTATGATGAAGCATTATATATGCTGGACATCTCATTGTAAAACTCAATTCATTATTAATAATAATTCCTCTGCTTAGTGTGGATGTAGCCAAGTTTGGTGAACCACAATAAATCTGGTGTCTCATTTATTTTTGCTTTCTAATTAATCTGTGCGTTGTTCATTACTCTCTTTCTGTAATTGAGTTGTACTTTTAGTCTTAACAATTGGTATCAGAGCTGTACGGTGATGGTATAGCTGGTTGCGAAAATCGGTGTTGGATTTTCAAATCATGGAGGAACAGAAGATTGAGAAGTTCTCCGGTCAGAATTTTGGACTGTGGAAGGTACAAATGGAGTCTTTGCTGATAAAACAAGACCTCTCACTTGCGCTTGAAGGGGTAGCAAAGAAGCCAAGGTCAATGACGGATGAAGAGTGGGACAAGATGGATAAGAAGGCAAGAGCTACGATTTTCCTCTCGCTGTCCAACAATGTATTGTTTAATGTTTCAGCGGAGAAGACTTCGAAGGAGTTGTGGGATAAACTCTCTAAAATGTATGAGATGGCTTCAGCATCCAATAAAGTTTTTATTATGAAAAAACTTTATAACCTGAAAATGAAAGAAGGCGGAATTATGTCAAACCATCTGAATGAGTTTAATACCTTACTTACCCAACTGACTTCAGTGGAGATAAAGTTGGAAGATGAAATTAAAGCAATCTTGCTGCTATGCTCATTACCCAACAGCTGGGAAGGTGTCGTGATGGCCATAAGCACTTCAGTTGCAGCCAAAACAAAATTGATTTTTGATGACGTAGCAGCTACACTCCTTAGTGAGGATATGCGTAGAAAGAACCAAGAAATATCTTCCGGTGAAGCCTTAACCGCTGTTAGTAGAGGAAGGCCTCATAATAGAGGCAAAGACAATAACAGAAGAAGATCAAAATCAGCGAAGAGGTCAAAATCCAGAGGTAGAGTTGGCGACTGTTGGTTTTGCGGTAAGCCCGGTCACACCAAGAAAAATTGTTTTTCCTATAAGAAGGCGCAAGAGAAGGTTAAAGACAGCGAGGTCAATGATGTTTATGACAAGGATGATAATATTTTGGTTTTATCCGTAAGTGAAACCACTTCAGATTCATGGGTTCTAGATTCGGGTGCATCCTTTCATGCCACCTCTTGTATGGATGCCTTCTCAAATTATCAAGGAGGATAGTTCAGGAAAGTCTACTTGGGGGATAACAATTCATTGGACATCATTGGTAAAGGTGATGTTCTCCTACAATCCAAGAATGGAAGCAAATGGCTTTTGCAAGATGTTAGGCATGTCCCAAAATTGAAAAAGAATCTGATTTCTATAACCCAATTGTTCTCACAAGGCTGCAATACTACCTTTTATCCAGATTCATGGAAGGTTACTAAAGGTGTCCTGCAGATTGCCAAAGGAAATAGAGAGGGCAGTTTATATGTTTTTGAAAATGACTCTCAAGTGGGAGCTGCTATGACACTGACGGACAGCGAAACCGAGCTGTGGCACCAACGGCTTGGACATATGAGTAGGAAAGGTCTTGAAGTCATGATCAAAAGAGAACAATTACCGGGGTTGAAATCCGTGGATTTGGATTTTTGCCAACATTGTCTTTACGGCAAGCAGAAGCAGATTAGCTTCATAAAGATGGGTCATGCGAAGAACACCTCACCTTTGGAGCTGGTTTATTCAGATGTTTTTGGGCCAACCGAGGTAACTTCTCTTGGAGGTTCTAATTATTTTTTGACTTTCCTCGATGACTGCACTAGGAAAGTTTGGATTTTTATGCTTAATAAAAAATCTGAAGTGTTCAGCAAGTTCAAAATTTTTAAAGCTCTAGTTGAAAATCAGAGTGGGCATAATATCAAGTGTTTGCAAACTGATAATGGCGGCGAATTTTGTTCACTAGAGTTTGATAGTTTTTGTGCTGACAATGGTATTTGAAGAATCAAAATTGTTCCTTATACACCGCAAGAAAATGGGGCTGCGGAGAGGTTAAATAGAACGATTTTGGAAAAAGCACGGTGTATGCTTTCCAATGCTGGACTGGGAAAAGAGTTCAAGGCAGAAGCTTTCAACATAGCGGTTTACCTCATTAATCGAGCTCCTTCATCTCGGTTAAATCTTGACATTCCCGAGGAAAGGTGGTTGGGCAAGCGTATTTCTTATAATCATCTACGGGTGTTCAGATGTGAAGCGTTTGCTCTTATTGCTCATGAAAAACGATCCAAATTGGATCCCAAATCGCAGAAGTGTATTTTTGTTGGGTATGGCGAGGATCAATATGGATTCAGGTTGTGGGATCCCGTCGCCAAAAAGGTCACTCACAGTCGAGATGTCGTCTTCAACAAAAAAGTTTTCCCAGGTTTGCACAAAGAAAATACATCTTCAAAAGATTACATATCAGTTGATTTGTTTGATAATGGAAATAATTTGGTTCATAAACAGGGAGCTTCTTCCTTTGTTAGTTTCTAGTCTTCCTGTGTTTCTATGCGACCTCCTACCACTGGCTTGCTGCCTCCTAATACTCCCACACAGCCTTTAATTGGCTCTCAGCTCCCCTCACATCCCACATAGTCCTTTGTGGTGTCAACGCTGCCCCCAAATGTGAGTCCGCTGCCTTTAGATGGTTGATCGTTGCCCTCACCAAATCATATGCAGCGATCCTCATCTCATACGCTGCCCCCAAATGAGATTTCGCTGCCTTCATTTCAAATGCAGCCCTTACTTCATGAACCGTAGCCTCTAGGTGATGGATCGCAGCCTCTTCATACATATTCGCTGCCTGGTCAAACACATACGCAGCCTTCATATGATGATTCACAGTTTTTTTCAAACTCCACGGCTCACATTGGAAGTGATTTAACTTCTATGCTACCTGGTCTAACACATACGCAGCCTCCTTTGGATAGAGCGCTGCCACCAAATGTGCCTCACATGGCCCACTCGCTGCCTTTTCACACTCATACGCAACCTGTGAATGATGATATGCCCTCTATGCTGGAACAGGGCAGTATCCAGAGACAAGAAAATTTTCATGTGCAAAGGCATAACATGGGAGAATTTGCACAAGGAAATATGCAGATACAAGGGACTGTGCAACAGGGAAGTGTACAGAGCCAGAGTTGTGAGGCCAATTTGCAAAATCAAATAGAAAATGACAAAATGTTCAAAATTAGTTGCAGAAAATGAATTTGGAGGACTCAAATTTGCAACAGGAGGGTCCTCAATTAAGGAGATCTACCCGGGAGAGGAGACGACCCTCCAAATTCTCAGATTATGAATTGTTGTATTCAGAGGAAGTAGAGCCCGAACTTTTGATTTTTGATCAACCTGAACCAGCTACTTATAAACAGGCTTGCAAGGCAGTTGACTCTTCGAAATGACAAGAGGCGATGCAAGATGAAATGAGTTCATTGTAGACTAATAACACTTGGGATTTAGTGCCACTTCCACCTAATCAAAGACACTTGAAGAATCGCTGGGTATACAAGTTGAAAGAGGAAGATGGGGGCAACAAGCGCTATCGTGCTAGATTGGTTGTCAAAGGGTATGATCAACAGAAAGGTATAGATTTTAATGAGATTTTCTCACTAGTTGTGAGAATGACCACAATCCGGGCAGTTTTGGGTTTGGTTGCAGTTTGGGATCTTGAACTTGATCAGTTGGATGTCAAGACAGCCTTTTTACATGGTGACGTTGATGAAGAACTGCACATGGAACAGCCGGAAGGATTTAAAAAACAGGGACTGGAACATCTTTATTGCAGATTGAAGCGCAGCTTGTATGGGCTCAAACAAGCCCCACGCCAATGGTATCTCAAGTTTGATTGGTTTATGACTGAGCAAAACTTCTTGAGATGTGAATCAGATCCTTGTGTCTATTATAAGCGACTTCCTAATGGTGAATTTTTCATTCTTTTGCTCTACGTTGATGACATGCTGGTAGCTGGCACAAGTATGAGGATTGTTTCTGAATTGAAGTCTCAATTAGCTAAAAGATTTGCTATGAAAGATTTAGGCCCAGCCAAGAAGATTCTTGGAATGACCATCACTAGGGATAGACAAAAGAAGGAGATCATGTTGTCACAAAAGGCATACATTGACAAGGTTGTAGACAGATTTGGTGTGGCTGATGCGAAGGTTGTTTCTACTCCTCTTGCTGGCCATTTTCGTTTATCTTTTGATTTGTGTCCAAAAACACAAGAGGATAAAGAGTTTATGCAAGGTGTTCCTTATACATCGGCTGTTGGTAGCATTATGTATGCTATGGTCTCCACTCGTCCCGATATTGCTCATGCAGTGGGAGTTGTGAGCAGGTTCATGAGCAATCTCGGTAAGCCTCATTGGGAAGCCGTCAAATGGATATTGAGGTATCTTAAAGGTACTTTTGATTATGCTTTGCGTTTTGGTGGCAATAAGGTACAGCTGCAAGGTTTCACTGATTCTGATCTTGCCGAAGATTTAGATAAACGGAGATCTACTACTGGCTATGTTTTCATGTTTGCTAGAGCTGCCATTATTTGGGTCTCGAGGTTGCAACATTCCGTTGCTCTTTCTTCTGCCGAAGCTGAGTACATGGCTCTTTCTGAAGGTGCTAGGGAGATGCTTTGGTTACAGCGATTGTTTAGTGATTTGAGATGTCAACAAAGTGACTATGTTATGTTTTGTGATAGTCATAGCGCCATTTTTATGGCTCACAATCATTCATCTCAGCGTCGTTCTAAACATATTGACATACATGCTCATTTCATTCGTCATGTGGTTGAAGAGGGCAAGTTACAAGTTGCAAAAATTGACACAAAGGTCAATCCGGCTAACATTTTCACCAAGGTTGTTCCCAAAGAGAAGTTTGAATGTGCCAGGACTTCTCTTGGTCTGGTTAAGAAGAAGTGACTGAAAGTTTAGAGCAGGGGAATGATTGGCGAGTTGCAGCATCCGTTGACCTTCAAGTGGGAGATTGTAAGGAAATGATGACCAACGGACACATTATTTTCCCGCCAATTGTTTGTCTATTCATATTCCTTGTGTGATGTATGATGAAGCATTATATATGCTGGACATCTCATTGTAAAACTCAATTCATTATTAATAATAATTCCTCTGCTCAGTGTGGATGTAGCCAAGTTTGGTGAACCACAATAAATCTGGTGTCTCATTTATTTTTGCTTTCTAATTAATCTGTGCGCTGTTCATTACTCTCTTTCTGTAATTGAGTTGTACTTTCAGTCTTAACACTTATACCACCCTTCCTCCAATGGAATCTATTTAACCTCCAGCCTTTTCTTCCAAGATTGAACTCCCCAGCGCCATTAACAGGGGATATTTATTCTAATTGTTAAATAATTGAACATTTGAACAATCTTGAAAATGAAGCATCTACTACCTGAATAATTTATAAAATATATATCTGTATATCATTGTCTTCAATTATGACCTTCCTATTAACATTGTGCCTACTGCAACACCCCTTTCCAAAATATTTTAATAAAAATCAAGGTCTAACTTGTACTCACCTCTTCATTGACAGTGATATATAGATATGCATTTTAAAATGAAAACATGTAGAACTCCCAAAAAAATTATTTTGGCTTAGTTAATTGACGGTTATTCTAATTGCACACTACAAAGCATGCTTTATGACTGGCAGATAAAATTGTTATAGGATGTATATTCTTGTAGTGCTGATGAACATTATCACATTTTGGATTATAATGATACATTAATTTTTTTAATCTTTTCCTTGGTTAAGATTAGTCATTTATTACTGCATTACTTGTTATAAGCTCTCTGTATTGCATTAACAAATAAGATTGAAGAGATACAAACTTTGGAGTTTTCCCTCTAGGAAACTTACATAACACTCACATAACGTTTTAGTAATCTTAGATAGATAAAACATTATCCATATAATTATGGCTTGTATCTATAATTCTCATTGTAAAAAGGATGAATTTCACACGAAGACAATGGAGCACCTGCTTAGCTTGAGATGGATTACATCCACTTTTGATTAAAAAAGGAAACTCTTCTTAATACCCTTCACTAATCTTAAGTAGACTAAACACAACTTTCACATAGTCTACGAACCATAACCTAGAGCTCAATAAGAAGTTGAGCTTAGTTGCACAACGCCCATGCTGATTAATGGTATGCTCTTTGTGTTTTCTAGATGCAAAGATTTACAAACTGATTCTTTGAACAGTGTGCAGATGGGCACCTTTTCTGTTTCCAATGTTTAAGGAAACATGTAGAAGAATACACATTCGGAGGTTTCCAAGCCTCTAGTTCTTTATGCTGCTTGGATACTAACGGCTGTAAGGAATCATTTCCTTTGTCAGAGGTTTGTATGTATAACCTATACAGACATTATTTTCTAATCTTAAAAAAGAGAAATCTTAGATGGTATGAGATTGATTATAAAGGGTGATTTTTTTGGTCTTTTAGATTCGAAGAATTCTTCCAAATGATATAGTTGAAAAATATGAACGACGCCGGGCTCAATCTGATATTGATAGAGCCAAACTTGAAGATCTGGT
Organism: Cunninghamia lanceolata; assembly: GCA_027924645.1. Lineage (NCBI taxonomy): Eukaryota > Viridiplantae > Streptophyta > Pinopsida > Cupressales > Cupressaceae > Cunninghamia > Cunninghamia lanceolata. The sequence goes on from BSBN01001435.1 coordinate 8,395,329, forward strand.
ATGCCGTATAATTTCTTATATTGAATCATATGCAAAAGTGGGTGTGCTTTCTCTTTTGTTTGACGTAGATTTTATGATCATCATGTTATCCAAGATTTGAGTTTGACTGCACTTAAAAGTTAGTCACCTCTTCTTTAAGTGACAAGGGCATGGCATAAAATTTGATTTAAAAGTGGTTTTTGGGCTAAATAGCTGGTAGGAAATATACAGTCTCAACCTAAAGGGATATTAATTGAATTAAATTCTATGATCTTCATGTTATCCAAGATCTGAGTTTGACTGTACTTAAAGGTTAGCCACCTCTTCTTCTGTGAAGAGAGCGTGCTATAAAAACTGATTTAGATCTAGATTTTAGACTAAATAGCTTGTAGGAAATATACAGTTTCATCTAGACGGGCTTATATTATGTACCCTTCCAATTTTAAGAGAAAAATATTGTTGGATAAGTATTGTATATTTTGATGTTTAATAGTTGGGATTGGGCTAACCAGTATTTTTTGAAAAAAAAAATTAGGGTGTTATTTTGAGTATTTCTATTTTTGTTCATGTTTTAAAATATTTATGTTGATCTTTTGCATGTTTCATGCAATGTGTAAAACCACTTTCAGTGTACATATTTATATGGGCACATGCTTAAGGGTGAGGTAAGAGATTCATTATTGTATCCGAGAATGGTTGAGTTTTATACAATAAAGAAGAATTTTACTATGCTCGGTTTTAATCCCAAAGGGTTTTCCCAGGTAAATGTTCCACATATTATCTTTGCTTTCTATTTACTCTACCATTGTTCAGATTGTATATGCACTACTTCTATTGTACAGATTTATGGAACTTCCTTTTCTCTACAAATATACTGTTAAGTTAAATGCTGACTATTTTTACCATTCCTAAAAATGGTCAGCAGTTTCTAGAAATTGCAAATGTAAATAATTATTACATAAAAGTGTTTGAAGAAATGACTTACACCAAAAGAAATATCCTGTCTATTATTAATTTTTTTCATTTTCTTTCTGTTTAGTTTGGATGGGATTTCTTGAAAAAGACAGATTTTTTCTACTGTCACTCTTTTCAAGCCCTATATTTTTTTAAACATCTCACAAAAACAATTCTTTTTAAGTATTTGTCTGTATTCTCCTTGTTTTACCTTAATTCTATTTTATTTTACAATCTTTGTATTAGAAATAATTATGTACTGAACTAGTGTGGAGCTACAGGCATGTTTTAAATGTTAAGTTCTTCATACAAGCACAGGTATGGTTGAAACTTTTAGGAAGTTAGATTTGGTGTTCACCCTGGTTGATTATTTTGGTGTGGATTCGCCTTTAAAAATAATTTGGTCTATGTTCAAATTCCACTGTAACTTTTTTATTATAGAGTATTTTTTATATAGAAAACATAGAATAGACTTTATATTGTCAAAAGTATTTTCGTGTGGATTTGTCTTTACAAATAACTTGGTCTATCTTCAAATCCCTTTATAGCATATTTGATATAGAGTATTTTCTATTTACAAATAATACAACACACTTTGTATTATCAAACATATTTTCATAAGCTATAAAACTGTTTCTTTTATGAAAAATTTGGGAATTGGAAGATGGCAAATTTTGCTGACAGTTGGCATCGGCATTGGTATAGAGTTTATAAGAGAATTGACCTGTGATTGGTATGTAAGCAATTTGAATGTTATTACTTTTCAGGTTTATTGCCCTTCTTGTAACATACCTTACCAAGTCGACGAGAGTATACTTGTTCTGCAATGTCCAAACAGCAGCTGTTCAAAGGTAAGAGTGTTGTTGGAATCAAATATATTGTGCAATTCTGACAGTCAAATCATGCTAATTTCTTGAGCATAAGTTTCACTATAAAATGATAATTTCTCTTTTTCAAGTGACTTTGAGGGGACCTTAAATTTGAATACATTTTTCTTCCTGTTTCAATTTGTGTTTCCCCATTTTTAGATAAAGTTTCCCATAAGTTCATGTTGCTTCGATACTGAAAAAAGAGGGGACCTTAAATTTGAATACATTTTTCTTCCTGTGTTAATTTGTGTTTTCCCATTTTTAAATAAAGTTTCTCATAAGTTCATGCTGTGCTTTGCTACTGAAAAGAGAGGCGACCTTAAATTTGAATACATTTTTCTTCCTGTCTCAATTTGTGTTTTCCCATTTTTAAATAAAGTTTCCCATAAGTTCATGCTGCTTTGTTAGTGAAAAGAGAGGGGACTTTAAATTTGAATACATTTTTCTTTCTGTCTCAATATGTGTTTTCCCATTTTTAGATGAAGTTTCCCATAAGTTCATGCTGCTTTCTTACTGAAAAGACAAATGCATTGTATTTTGGGTTTTGACTTAAAGCTTTTTTATATGTTTCTGTATGGTTTAAGGCTTCTTGTATCCTATGTAAAGAGCCGGATCACACGCCATTACGTTGTCATGAGGTTGAGAAGGTACGGAACTTATATGTTCATTTTTTAATAAAATTATTGACTAGACCTAATGAAGAGGACTTATAACAACTATTATCAGGTAGGTGTTTTTAAAGTTCATTAAGCACTTCAATAACTAAAGAAAGTGAAAGTGAACAAAAGTTCAAGTCCGTTACAGACCTTGATAGGATCCCTCATTACATTTAACTTATTTTAGACCAAATTGGTCTGTAAGACATTACAGTGTATCAATTTTAATTAGTTTATAATTTGTTAGTTTGCTTAACATATCATTCAAATTGATAGTCTAAGCCATTTATGTTGTTACACAACATCGTGAGATTCCTGTATTGGAATTTGTTAAAACAAAAAAAAACAAAAAAAAATCTAATAATAATTCATTTGGATTTAATGTATGCCATGCAGAAATCTGAGACTGCTCTGCGAAGAAAAATTGAAGAGGTAATATTGTGGATAGCATATGGGGAAAGCATTTTGAGTTTTGTTAAGCATCTTTTTACAAAAAATTAGAAAAATATTGAGTACTTCAAATAAAATTATCTATGTGAAACAGGCAATGGCAAAAGCTGTGATAAGGGTATGCAATTCCTGTAATGCAGAGCTAGTCAAGGTAGATGGTTGCAATAAGGTGTGTATCAAAAAACGTGTGCAAAAAAGAACCATTACAACTCATCTTACATGTACATGTGATCTAAAGATTTGATTGATGGCATTCTATCTAATATTTCTGTATCACAAATTTTGCAGGTGATCTGTAAATGTGGAACTATAATGTGTTATAAATGCCGACGAACCATCCCAAATGATTATTCACATTTTTGTCGGGTAACCAAGACTCTTCGCCAAGCTATAGCCTCCATATAATAAAATTTTGAATTCTTTTCTGGTACATTTTGCTTTTTGTGTAGTCTTTGGACTGTTTTTTTTGTTTATATACATTGGTTTACAGTCTGTGTGTTGTTGAGTTTGTATTAGCTCATGGTTGTTTATTGGACTGTATTGTTATATCTGAATTCTTCTTTGTAAAAGGGTTTGGACCCTTCCAAAAATCCAAATTTACTTCTAATTAAAAAATAAAAATTCCAAAGTCACATATCTGTAATTGAACATTGTAACTAATTATGGAAACTATCCTGTATTTGGAAGAAATTTTGTAAAAAGTTTTAGCAGGTACAAACATGTATTAGGCACATGACCCTAGGAGATCACCATAGTTACTTGGAGAAGGGGTAGTATTTTTTTTTAATATGTGCATATGTTATAAAACATTTGAAATCATGTTGGTAAGGTTGTTTTATATTTTGTTGATTAGCATTCTCGCGATCCAAAGAATCCCTGCCAAAAATGCAAAAAATGTGGAGTGTGGGATACGGTAAGTATGATAGTTTATTCAACTGTTGTTGAAGAATGATATTTTATTGAAATTTTGTTAAAAATAAATAAATAAAATAGCTATCACATTTATTATTGTTCCCTGTCTCTTTCTCCAGGAGGTTGAAGATGAACTAGCTATGGCTGCAAAGGAGAGAGCAATGAAGAAATTCGTTGAAGAAGAGCCCAATTTACTGAGCAAGGATATTGGACCTAAACTTCACAATCTTAGCCTCAATTAATGCCTCTGTAAAGTTGTCATATCATGCTCAACCTCAACTAAATAACAATAACGATTGTCCTCAATATGCTTAGTACAAAATTAATTTTAAACTTAAGTATATTTTGCTTTGATTGTTGCAGCTCAATCTATGGTCTGTACCAAAACATCAATGGTAGGCTGCGAGTATGATGATAGGTTGCTTTGCTGTTTCAAGCAATATCACCATGTTGTATGTGGGAATTGATTGAAAAAATAGATCCCAATCAATTTTCTCTTGTTAATACTAAAATTAGTATTATTCTAAATTTGTAATAATTCAAATTTGGTTAAAGATGTTTTAATAAGTTTTTAATATATAATTTTTTTTCACATCTCTTGAAGGCACCCATTTTAATTTGTTGTAGATAGGTATATTGATTGATTCACCCTTGTTTAATGAGAAAGATGATGCAGATTTTACAATTTGATTGTAGAGCATTCCAATCCCTCAATCCAATATATGTCGTGAGTGTCTATGCCAAGATGTAACATCATTGTGAGTATGTGTGTACCTTGTATTTGATTGTTGACACTTAGTAATGACCCTTTTCTATCAATTAGTGAGAGATAGTCGACATGGTAGGTTATGCCTAGGACATAAGCTGGTATATTACAACTCATGTTATTGGAATTGTCATTTAAAGTTATAATATGCTTTATGTAGATAACACAAGTCTATAATTATTTTATAAATTGAAATATTTTGTTAAATAAATATTTAACAAACACCTTTATCAAATTACTTATAGGCTACTTTATAGGAATAAACTTTATTGAATGATAAGAATCAAGGATAGAGAAAAATGTTATAGCTTATAGAATCACCTAAAGAGGTCAAATTTTATGTTAGTTCTTTTATACATGATTGTGCCTTACACTCCAAGCATTCTAGATTGAATATGTACTCTACATGTATGGAATTTGAGCACTATAGCGAATGCCTTAAACAATAGTCAAGGAAATTCCACACTAACAATTACCACAAGGGCATGGGCAACAACAAATAATAATGATGCCATGAAAGAAGTTTGGTGAAGGGATGAGGGGGAGCGCTAGACATTGTTGGGTAGACCAAGGAGAAAGTAGAGGCAAAGGCCAACAAAACTCCATTAAAGATAGTCTGGCATCTATCTATTGCAATTATACTAGAAGTGGCAAGTGTTTGACCCACCTAGTTGCATGAAAAGGATAAGAAGGGTAGTTATAGTGTTTAAGATGGGGTTAGTATGGATTTGGGATGCCACAAGAGGAGATCAAATGTAGAAGGGCGTAAAATTTTTTGAGGGGAAGTTCAGATGTACATTTAATATATTTCTTTTTTTTTAAAATGACCAAGCTACACTCTTGTTGTTGGAAGCTACACTCTTGTTGTTGGAAGAAAAAGGCCTTCAAAATTGAAAAGAGGGCAATGCATTGTTAATGGGTTTCACTAGGTTCTTATGCAAGTCTTTAATTTGGTATGTCATTCTTGAACTCTTTTTGCCTTGTATAGAAATGAAGGAATAACCCTAGTCATGCCCTAATAGTAAGAATGAGCATGTTTTCCTTTTTTTTGTGGATTCTTGTGTATGATAATGTGGGTGGATTTCTTGTGCATGTCTTGTATTTTTGTGAGGCATTTTGTCAAATAGTGCATGCCTTGAGTTGGCTTCAACATTTTTTATATATGTCTACTTGGACGAAGGTTAAGTGGGGTTGATTATTAATGCCATTTGTAGGAACATAATAAGAATCTTGATTATCTCTTATAAGTTGGGATCATCTTCTAAAATTAGATGTCTAACCTTGTTGATATTGACCAATAATGTGTTGATAATTTCTATTTAGAAGGGGAATGGTGTGATGGTCTTATGTTTCCTTCCCCCTATAAGTAAAGTGTAAGCTAGTAACTTTGTAACTATTATTCAAGCCCTAGATGTTGTAAACCCTAGGAGGTTGAAGTATGATAAATCTTGATTGAACCTTGATGAATTATGAAAACTTTGAGCCATATGCATGAGCTTAATTTAAGTCTTAACAAAGTCTTATTTAGTGTTGCATGATTTTTTATATTCTATTTAGTTGATTGGAATCATGGGGGTTATTGAACATGATTAGTTATTCTTTTGTTCCTTGGGATTTGGGGTGTGTGTGTACATTAAGGAAGGAATTTGCAAAAACAATATAGTATTCCCAATCCCTACTCAAGAATTCAATTCTTTTATATTAGTTGTACCAAGAAACTTTTGGAATAGTACTTAGGCATCCTTGAGAGGGATAAGTGACATCTCTAATTTGAGTTTTATTGTACATACATCCTATAATAATAGATGGTTAAATGTGACTAATAATGTTATCATAGCCCTTTGCACATATAATGCAAGGAAGGAGGCCATCAGTATAATTCATGAGTAGATGTGTGCAATGGTCTCAAGTGAAGAGAGATAGATGTTTTAAGTCTAGTGTTAGTGTGTACTTGTAGTGTCATGTGTATAGGGTTATGGGGAATACGTGTCTAGTGTTTTCTTGAAGGTATAATAGGTGCCATGACAATGGAAAACGGTAATGCATCTAGAGATCCTCTTCACCATGGTTAGGTCACTAACCATCAATTAAGGAAAAAATTTGTTACATCCCCAACTTATGATTTAGCTTAATCTTACTTTTGCGTGATAATTAGGATGATTAACTAGAGTTGAATGATTAGATGTTTGTGGAAAATATCATATTAATCATTGTTTATGAGGAAACTGACTAACGCTAGTTATATATGAGATTTCAAGTTGAAATGATTATTTAATTATCATGATTTACCAATCATATGATGATACGCTAATCATGATTTTATGGTGGTGAGTTTGATCAGGAAAGTAATCATCCTTCAAAGACGGAAGGAGGGTATCATCCAGGAGGAAGAGATAGATGTCGGAAAAAGGGGTTAAACAACCATCTGAGTATCAAACTTTGTCCTTTGAATTCTTGGGTGAGTTATGTCTCTCGTGTTAGTCTTTTATTTTCTCTTATTGACTGGTCAACTAAATTTTTCTGAGCGTCTTTAATGTTGATTTGTCGAAATGACGATGTTCACAAGAACGTTTTTTTGAGTCGTTTGCCGATTTCAGCAAAGTTGTCGAGAACCCTTTGGTTCCATGTTTATTTTTCCGCAATATGTTTTGCGACTATTTTATCTAGATATTTATGTCTTTCGGTGAACGATGCTTTCAGGGGGGGGCAGTGCTCGACCCCGTAGTCGCATTGTAAGAATGCGTCCTTATCTTATGATGATATTTGATAACTCTTAAACTTTATATAAGGGAGTATATATGTATAATTACATAAGTTATATTGGTCTAAACTCTTCAAGAGGCCGAATATGATTAATAACTACATTATTCTTTTATTCAAATGGTGTTCATGTTTTGGTGGGGGCACTCGGCCAGTTACCACCCGCAAGAAGTGGGAAGAAGAGTGGCAACTGAGTGTACCCTATTCTCAAGCCATTATCTCAGCTAACCTATTGAAGATAGAAAAGGTGGCAAGCTTTAATCTCTGCTGGGAACAGTTCTTGTTTGGCATGCATGCAAAGAATCGGTTAATACTGATTTGGATAGAGAGTCTTGGTTTTGTCGTTGGCTTGTATTATGTTATGTCTTTGGGTGACTCTCAGGTTGGAGAGACAAAGTGTTCAATACAGAGATATCGCTGCTACAATGAAAGCTTGGAGGAGTCAAGCTTGGAACTAGAGTTTATTTGGTGCCTAGCTACAGTAGCCACTTTCAAATACGCATAAGCTATAAGTATGAGCTATAGCTCATCGATTAAAACTTAATCATATTTTGATGAGTCTTTGATTGTTTATAATGGGTGTCGACCCATGTATAGTATGCACCGTGGTTCAATGGCTTACGAAGCCATTTTAAACTCAAAGTTTGATACTGTGTATCATCATTGTGTTAACTGTATTATATTGTTGAGGCCGCATATAACTTACTATGTGTGTAGTAAATCCTCGGCCAACTTGGAGCCACAACAAGTGTGTTGTGCTTATATGAACCCTACTGTGTGTCGTATGGCAGGGTTTCGAACCCTATTAAACTTCTATAATTTCATGTCATCATTATGATGACTGTGTTTAATAAGTAGACAATATCATTTCATACTTGTGTTTAACCCATATAGGGTTATCAACTTATGTTTGGCAGATTTCGAGCCATGAAACTCTGTTATGATGTTCTTAATGATTGATTGACAGTCGTAAAGGCTTGGAGTTTGTTTTATATGAAAAGCCAAATAGGGCGACTATGTTTTAATGATTGTGATATCCGAGAGCATCGACTTATGCTCTCGATAACCAGAGTCTTGCATATGATGGCAAGAAAGGCTGGAACATACTGTGTTATAGACTTATGATAACTAAGTAAGGCCAGTCCATATTATGTTGAAGACTGTTCCAATCTTGGTAGAAAACACCTTATTGAGTCGTTGCTCTTAACATTAAAACTTATCACCTCGAAGTGAAAGATGTAAACCTTCGACTGCATGTAATGATACCTTTGTGCATGTAATGTATTTTGATACTATAATGATTTCTCATGGTAACAAGAAGGTTCTTGTGGACATGTTATTGTCTATTGACTCCTATGGGTTTGTGCCATATCTCCTTTAGGGAAAGTTATCCTTGAAATGTTCTTTTACAAGAATAGAACCTTGTCACCATATATCTTGTTGTGCAATAGTAAATGAATGCCTTCTTTTCAAATGGCTAAGTTTTTTTAAGAATTTGGAATCAAGAAGGTCTATTGAGATAGAACCTTGTTAAAGGGAATCGACTCTATGAGTCACTACAAGTTCACCCATTGACATTATGACCTAAATGTAAACCTTCTAATGAGGTAAACAAATAAACACCAAGTCGGGATGGTTAAGTGGTGAGAACATGATTGAACCTTTTTTTGCATACAAGTGTAGAACAAAGTGACGTGGAGTCACTAGTTCTCGATTGCTTAAGCAACAAGAACCTTAAGAATGGGTTTTCAAGACATGAGTCAAATGTCCAAGGAATGGACTAAGACGTTTAGAACTAGTAACTATTCTAGATTGAGAAGGGTCGAAATATGTTTACTGTAGGACATGACAACTTATAAGTCGAGTCGAGGTGGTGGACATACAACAACATTCATTGCATAATGTTTACGTATGTAAATCTTTGGCCAAAGTAATGCATTCGTCTTTGCATGCATTATCGGTCCATAGTGCTCTAGATCCAGTAGTGTCATACATAGCTGGATTGGATCTATAGTAGTGTGACTGAGAGGCATTATGAAGAATACAACACTAGATACTCAGATGGCTAACCTAACAGTTCCTTATATCTATATCTTCCGTGAAGGGTAAGGCCGTTTCTAGGTAGGAAGTTGTGTGGGGGATCGTCGGTCTATGGTTGGAAGGAAAAGCACCTTGATGATGCTCTCCTTCCCAAGCATGAGACAAGCGGAGGCTTATGAAGACAAATGTCATATGTTCCAGATGCAATGCTTTTCATTATATGACTTGATAGTCAGTTATTATGTATAATTTGATATTTGATGCCGTGAGCATAGCTTTGTATATGAATAGTGAAGGTTATTCACTAATGAGATGTTATTGGATATTGTAATTGTAAGCTTTGTTATATTCTATTTAGAATAACATGCTTAAATATTGAAATGATAATGATTCCTTCTGGTTTAACTCTTATTTGGATAATTAAGATGAATACTTATGTTAATTATTAAGCATTATTAAGATAATCTTAATTAAGATGAATACTTATGTTAATTATTAAGCATTATGGAATGTGATGTTACAAATTTTATCTATTATAATGTTGGGAATTTAAAGGTGATGAAAGCTATATTGGATATGGATGATATAGTGGACAATGGAATGGTGAGAACAAGGGCATCAATTCTAGAAGATTTAAAGCGAAACTAAAAATGGTGGTTCAAAATTTTGAGCTAGGGAAGAGCTTAATGGAATTGTTAGTTTGTAAGCCATTGAATGGGGAGGAAATGTTTGTGGAAAGAAAAGAATTAAAGTTGGAAGTACTAGTTAGGGTGGATAAAGAATTTTCCTATTGGGAAATTAATCCTTAAGGTGTTTGATAATTGGAATATTATAAACCTTAAGACTATGATCTAAATATCATTATATTTTTGTAACAATTCAATTAGCAACAATTGGGAATGAATATGAAATCATATGCAAACCACATACACATGAGACACAAATATTTACATGGGAAACCCTCATAGGAAAAAAAACACACCAACAAAAGGGATTTACAATTGTATTAATATAAAAAAAACTTCAAATACAATAAGTCTCCATTACACCTTTACTCAATCTACAGACTACAATGTACAACCTCTGTAATCACACTTTATAACATCACAATATCATTAGGCAATTTCTCATTTACCTATTCCAAATCTATACCAACAATTAGAGGTAACCCATAAGTCATTCTCTTGGAATACCGGCTATCTAAGCACTTCTAACTATCCATCGAATACCAACTATCACACAACCATTTCATGATTGTTCCATAACATCAACATAATGTACATCACTTCAAATAGGACATCTCCAAATGGATAACTAATGTATTTGCTTAGATAGTCCCATAAAGGCTTAGTCAAATATTATTGACTAAACACTCTAAATATGAATATGTCTTCCTAAACTACAACCAAAACCAAACTATGGCTTGAGGTAGAAGAGACAAACTTCTTGATATCTTTTGGTACCTTTTAACATATCCTAGAACATATACCTATCCTTAGTTGTCACCATATGCAAGTTCCAACAATGTTGAATGTGCACCTACATTGCCATACATGTTCTAGAAACTTGCTCAATTCATGATGCAATAGTGAGTTCTTCACCAAACATATTGCGGATCCTACCATAGCAACATTGGGCTATAAGACACCTCCATGCCATATTGTAATGCCTAACTCCATCGCATTCTTATTGCATAGGCTTATGATGTTTTTTACTAGTCTACAATCAAACCTATTAATAGCATTTTGATCAATCCAAAATCTTCTCTAACCCAAGAACTTTTTACATGTGAATAACTTACACCAAAGTTCCAACATTCTTCCACTTAATATTTATTGCAAGATATTTTATAAATTGGGAAGAAAACTCATGCATGGGAAAAGGATAAACCCACAACATCCCTACACCACAAAAACTTAGCAATACTTATAGGTTTTGTCAAAAAATCAACAACATTCACCTGATTGTCAATTTTCTCCATTTGAACCATACATTCATGTACCATCTCCCTAGCAAAAGATATTGCACATCCACATGTTTAGTCCAAGCATGGTAAAACATATATCTAGCTAGATAAATTACACTATGACTACCATAGTTCAAAATTATGACTCTTAAAACCAATACCATTACAAAGTCTTTGTAGCCATGTTATACTTATTTTCAAGCATGTGTCCAACCATACACTATGCTTTAGTAGTGGATAAAACAACTAATTATTGCCGTTTACTCATCCAACTCATTGCTCCTTCAAACAAAGTGAACACATAATTTCTAGTTGATCTCTAGTTATCTAGATCTCCAGCCCAATAAGAATCAATAAAGCCCATCTTGCCAACATCATAAGTACCATGATAATACAAAAAAATATTTTTAAGTCCCTTTCAAGTACTTGATATTTTTTTCACTTGAATCTAGTGTTCTTTGCTAGGATTTGAAATGAACCTATTTAGAACAAGCCCACCACATGGGCAATGTTTGGCCTCATATAGATCATCACATACATAAGGCTTCCTAGCATGCTTACATATGGAATATTGTACATGTCCTCCAAAGCCTCCACAAACTTAAGACATTGTTCCAAATTCAATTCTGTGCCTATCAGTAAAGAGATAATTATAGGTTTATTGTTATGCATTCCAAATCCTTATAAAATAGTTTCAAGATATTTTTCTAGTTTAACCACAACTTGGACAATTAACCCTATCCCTATGAATCTCTATACCAAGTATGAAACTTGCAACCCCTAAATCTTTCATATCATGCTTCCTAAATAACTAACTCTCGAGTTCCTTAATTACTATCTTATTGTTTCCAATGATCAACATATCATCAACATATAAAATAATAATTAAAACATGATCACAACTTGTTTGTCATGCATATATAGTGATCAACATCACTCATTGTAAAAACCAATTCTAATGCATATGCATGGAATTTTGATACCACATAGGTGGTGACTGCTTTATACTTTACAAAAACCTTTTCAATTTATAGATCAAATATTCTTTTTCCTTCACCTTGAAGTCTCTAGGATGACTCATATAGATTTCCTCCTCTAAATATCCATGTAAGAATGCAACCTTGACATCCATCTGTTCTACTTCAAATTCTCATGTTGTGACAATAAATAATAATATTCTAATAGAATTTAACTTATCTAAATAGAAAAGATCTCACCAAAGTCTATTCCCTCAATCTAGGAATACTCTTTTGCCATGAATATTTCCTTATACTTTTCCAATGTACCATCTATGTTTAAATTATTCTTAAACACCCACTTGTATCCAATGGGCTTTCTTCCATTAAAAAAATAACCAAATCCCAAGTCTTACATTGCTTCAATGCCAACATCTCCTCTTTCATCGTATTTCTCTAAGACTTACGTTCATTAGAATATAGAGTTTCTTCTATAGGTTTTGGTTTATCATCAATATAAGTTAGAGAAAAAACACAACAAAAATTTGGACTATACCTACTAAGTGATTTTCATTGCCTTGTAGACCTCACAATTACAATGAGACCTCATAGTATCAAAATTTTATTATTCTTTAGAATTTGCGCTTAATGTTCATTCTTCATCTCCATCCACATTGTCTTGTCAAATAACTTATTCATTTGTAGATGCATCTTCCTACTCTATTTTATGTTCAAAATGCATCATTTAACACTTTTTTACCTTTGTTCATTTCTATAAACTCTAAGTTCCCTAAGTATGGCATCCCTTGAGTAGATAACCTTAGTATCATCATATTTGAAATCTTATAGTCTTTCACATTTTCACCATAGCCTATGAAATGCACTTTTAAACCTTAAAATCTAACTTAGAACATTTTTTCCTTTAGCATGCCATGCATGAATAAATGCCTCATAACTAAATAATCTCAAATGTGTAACAACATGCTTATTACCTATTCACATTTCATATGGTGTCTTCTCCTTAAGCACAAAAGTGGGAGACATTTTTTTCAAGTAACAAGCAGTATTAATTGCCTCAACCCAAAACTCTTATTTTAGACAAACACTACTTAACAAACTTCTGGCTTGATCCAACAAGTTTTATTTAACCATTCAACTACTCTATTCTGTTGTGGTGTGTAGGGTGTTGCCTTTTGTCTAAAAATTATAACATGTTTATAGAATACTTCAAGCTCCTTAGAGAAATGCTCTCCACCATTATTTGACCTTACCATTTTTATTTTCTTACTAGTTTGATTCTCTACAAGTGCCTTAAACTCCTTATACTTGTGAAAAAAAATTAACTTCTTTATAAGAAAATATACCCAAGCATGTCTAGTATAATCATCTATAAATGAGACATAATATTGAGACTTACCAATGGAGTGTACATCCATATGACAAGATACACCATTTTGAATCACTTTGAAAATCTCTTTTTCTCTAATACTTCCTAAATCAAAACTTAACATATTTTACTTTCCAAACACATAATTCTAACATAACTCAAAAACAATAGAATAATTAGAATGACCTTCCATCATATTCTTACTTGCCAAGGTTTTCAAGCATTTCTCCTATGTGACCCAACCTATGGTGCCACAACATACCTAACTTAGGTTCAATAACATTGACTAAGTTACATAATGTTGGTGCCTCTAGCCTAAAGTGTGTTCCATGCTTGATACCTATAGCCAACACCAAGTTTCGTCTAGCCAACTTGTAACCCTTTTCATCAACTGTAACATGTATTCCAAAATAAGTCATCTTAGAAATAAAAATAAGGTTTATTACCAGACTTGGAATATGAAAAACATTAGAGAGTGTTCTTCCATAAAGGACACCATCTTTCCCAACCAACTATGCACGAACATAGATATTATCACCAAGGAAAACCTATTTTCCATCACACTCCTTGTAATTAGAGTACCACTGTTTATGAGGAGCCATGTGATATATGAACCTGTTATCACGAAGGATTGCGCCCTAAATGCTAAGCCTTTACAAGCTTGACAATCCTGTGCAACATGGGAACATTCTCAGACTGTGGGTTTGTCTGTTTCAAGAATGAACCTCTAGAAGATTCAACTCCCTTTAAATGCCCTGTAGATTTGTAAATTGATGGAGGAAAATGATAGAAGAAAACTTGCATAAAATGGAAACTGAACAGAAAATCTATCTAAAAGGGGTGATGCACCAATATTTTGATTTAAAACTGCAATATAACTCACAAACATCTCCAATAAACATGTTCTTACAATCCAAACTGATCAGATTCATCACATAAGTATTTCACAGAAAGGCATGAATAATCTTGCACAAGTTGTGACCTGTAATAAATTAAAATTTGTATACTTGCATCCAATAGATGAGACAAAGAATTCAGGGGTTTTGAAGCAAAACACAAAAAATCCCTATCAAATCACTCACAAAATAACAAGACACTTGAAATTAGATAGGAGAACCCCTGATTGTATTAAAAAATGGAAGGAATCTCTGCAAAATAACAATAAACTACTAAAAAAAATGAACTGCTGCTACTGAAAACTGTAAAATGGCTGAGTTACAAAACAATCTCCTTCTCTGTAATATGCAAAGGTAGAAAAACAAGAACTGAGAAAAACAAGCATAAGCTTTTTTTTTCCTATAATACAAAATTGTCCCAAAAAAAAGAATGGGAAGTCAACTCCAACTCAACTAAACTCGAAAATATGCATGAATGAGTTTGAAAAAGTAACTCCAAGTTGATGGGCGAGTACAAGTGAAAAGCCTAAAATTTAGGCCCCAAAACTCCTCCAAGATGAGCAAAAATAGCTTGGAACTCCAAGTATCGTCCTTGACCAAGAAATGACAAAAAATAGTCATGTCAAAAAGAGAACTCCAAATATCTCTCCCTGCATGACCCTGCACTTCAGTTCGACTCCTCTCCTATTTTTGTGTACCTTGAAAGACTTATGATCAAGTCTAGAATGGTATTTTTGGGAAAATATCGAAAATATAATTTTTTTTTGATATTTTCTACATCTTAGTAAATTGCATTTTCAGAGGCCTTAGAAGTGGAATCAGGGAAAACCACCTTGAGGTAGCGTTGGCCTCAACCTTAGCAACCTACAACTTGAACTAGATAATTGATTTATCTTTCTAACGAGTCCAAAAACTTTGAATTTTGATAAAGTAGCAAGGAGTTATGACCCTGCCAAAAATTTCTTTCCTTTTTTTTGTAAATAATTTTTTAGTTTCCATAGCTCTTTTTTTGAATTCCAAGGGTAATGTGACCCTTCATATTATATGTAAGCCTTTATATTACGAATGAAAATGACATAGATGAATGGTCTTTAGGTACCTGTATCTACACAGTGAACAAACATGTTAGATAAAATGTAGAGGTTGGAGCCTCTCTCTTGACTGTTTTGATATGATATTCTCTTCCTTCCCACTTCATTTGAAGTCACTTGCTTCTTGAAAGCATTAGAAAACAACTCTTACAACCCAATTTGGTAACATTTTTGGTGACCTCTACGCTAGTTTTGCCTACTAAAACTCTCGTGGCCAGTTGCCTATTATGTCCATTGGGCAATAGAGTTTTCCATTAGCCTCTACAACTCATAAAACTCCTTGAAAACTCAGCTGCTAGAAAAACAACAGCAACAAAAACAAAACGAAAACAAAACAACGCTGGCTCCAAACAGGACCAGCCAACTACGCATCACCACTTCATGGAAAATAGAAACTGAAATGAAACTACTGTGCAACCAACACTTATTAAACTGAAAAACTTATTCTACTATGATACAATTGCAACCCTTTGCTTCTCATTATGTCCATTGGGCAATAGAGTTTTCCATTAGCCTCTACAACTCATAAAACTCCTTGAAAACTCAGCTGCTAGAAAAACAACAGCAACAAAAACAAAACGAAAACAAAACAACGCTGGCTCCAAACAGGACCAACCAACTACGCATCACCACTTCATGGAAAATAGAAACTGAAATGAAACTACTGTGCAACCAACACTTATTAAACTGAAAAACTTATTCTACTATGATACAATTGCAACCCTTTGCTTCTCAAAAGCAATGTTTGAGGTAAACTGTATTAACTGGGATAGATAACACCTCACCTTCCATTGTAGTTAGCTAAAAAGCATTGTACTATTTACATTTGGCAATCATGATGGGCTTATCCACATAGAATCAAACTTGTTGTGCTTACCTAGTCTAATTTTGAGCTCATCCCATTTGAGAATAATGTCTCCTTCCTTGAAAACTCTGAATGTTTCCCTCCTATCAAATATCCTCTTCATTTACATCTGATATGTTTCCAATTGCGGAGCTGTTTGTTTCCTTCTCTCTTCTAGTTCTAATAACTCAGTTAGCCTTACCTCCATAGGACCAGCTTCCATAAACTCAAGCACTTTCATAAGACTTAGGGCTGGTAGCTAAGTTGAGGTAGGCAGTTTAGCCTCTTTGCCATAAACCAGAACAAAAGAAGATTGGCCTGTTGACCTCTTAGGAGTCACTCTGTCATCCCATAAGGTTGATTTCAACTTTAAATGCCAAGTTCTCTGGTTATCTTCTATTGTCTATTTGATGATCCTGATGAGATTTTTATTAGTGGATTCAGCTTGCCCATTTCCCTAAGGGTAGTAATTTGATGAAGTGCTTAGGTAAATGCCATGTTTGATAGCCCATGAAGTTATTTTTAGGCCTACAAAAGCCAATACATTATCTAAAATAATTGCATCTAGTACACCAATCCTGGCCACTCAGTCTTCATAAAAGTTCAAAACAACACTTTCATTAGTTTCTTTCAAAGCTATTGCCTCTGTCCACTTAGTAAAATAATCTGTGGCTATTAATATCCACTTGTGACCAGTACTGGAAGGTGGATTAATTACTCCAATGAAGTTAAGGCCCCATTTAGTGAAGGGTTGATCAACTGAAATAGGTTGGAGTGGGATGGCTGCCAACCTTTATTTACCTGCAAATACTACACATTTAACACACTTTCTAATCTAGGAATGCACATCTTTGAAAAGAGATGACCAGTAATATCCAACCTTCATAATTTTTAAGGTTGTTGTTCAAGTAGCAAAGTGACCACCAGCTAGCCCATTGTGAAACTCATGTAATACTTTATTAATCTGATCAGTTTCAACACATCTCAACAACCCTCCATTGTAGTATTTTCTAAAAAAGATATCTTCAACCATGACAAAAGGAATGGCTTGTAGCCTATAATATCTTTGTTTTGCTGCACTTAGCCCTGCTGGGCATTCTCCGGTCTGCAAATAGTGTATCATATCTCTTGTCCAACTAGTATTATTGGCTAGAACAATAGGTACAAAAGTATTATCAACCATTAAAACCACTTCTTTTGACAATTTAACTTCATTTCTTACTGTTTCAACTAGCTGCTCATAGAGTCCTTTACCCCGAATCAACTTGGTAACTTTGATGTCGACATCGTACTCCATCACTCTAGTTATCCAACCAGCGCTTTTATCTGCCAGATCTTTGCTCAACAAAACTTCTTTCACACTTGGATAGGCAACCACAAGCTGAATCTTGTTATTTGATAACATGTGCCTAATTTTTTTGAGGCTTCTTATGATAGCAAGTACATATTTTTTAACAAATGTGTACCTTTTCTCATAGACTTCTAATCCCTAACTGAAAAAGGTTATTGGTTGCTCCTGGCCTTCTATGTTCTATAGGGTCAGCATAGCAGAGATAGTGCCAACTCCTCCATAGGCATACAAAATAAAATCTTTTCAAAAGTCAGGATTGATCAATGCAGAAGTTGTTGCTATAGCTACTTTGATGTCCTCAAAGCTGTCCTTTCCTTCTTTAGTCCAACTGAAACTAATATTCTTCTTCAACATGGTAAATAAACTTGCAATATTCGATATAAACCTTCTAACAAAATTGATTCTCCCAAGGAAACTTTGCAGCCCCTTTTTATGGGATGGTAGAGGTAAGGCTAAAATAACACTTACTCTTTCAGGGTCAATTGTTATCCCATGCTTGGAAACAATGTGACCTAGCAACCTACCCTCGTGAATAGAAAAAATACACTTTTTGGATTAAGTGAGACTCCATATTCCATACATCTTTCAAAGACCTATCTGAGATGAGAAAAGTGATCTTTGGCATCACTAGAGAAAATAGTGATGTCATCTAGATATACGAAGACAAACTTATTCATTATGTCCTAAAAAGCCATATCCATGGCTCTCTGAAAGGTTGCTCTAGCATTTGACAACCCAAATGGCATCTTTTGGTAGGCCAGAGTACCCCATTTAGTTGTGAATGTTGTCTTGTATTGGTCTTCCTCAACTAAAATTTGGTTATACCCGAAAAAGCCATCTAGTAAAAAAAAAATTTCAGCACCTGAAACTACTTGCAAAATCTGCTCCATTGAGGGTAGTGGATAGTGATCCTTCACTGATGCTCTATTCAGGTCCTTGAAATCAACACACACCTCACCATTTTTCTTCCTGACTTCCAGCTTGAGGTTAAGAGGCCTTTGCTTCTGCCTCACTGGTTTTGCCCCTGGTTCTAGCTCTATGGTGTGTTGAGCTAGCTCGGGGTTAAAACCTTTGCGGTCTTTGTATTCCCATGCAAAAATATCATCAAATTCTTGGCACAATAACACAAAAGCATGCTTATCTTCAGTTGTACATACCTTTCCCAATTTGAGAAGTTTGGACTTGAAAATCTCCACTGATTCATAGTGGTCCTCCTTGATAAGTATGCTAGCTTTTTCTATTATGAGTTGATCATCTGAATTAAAAATTGATTCTAAAGTAACCAAGCCTTTTGGAAGCTTATTTGTCTTTAATTGCATAATTTGGTCTTCAAATTGCTTCTACAATTTCTGTTAGTTACCAGCTGAAAACTCAACCTCCTCAATGAGAAAATTTGCTATTTGATCATCACTTTCGAAAACCTGCCAATGTATATTATTATCAGACACTGATGGCCTCACAACCACTTTCACATACTATTGCTACTTTGTGTTTCTGATTTCTTTGGGTATGTCAAATTTAGCCCCATGGCTGCAAGCTTATCAGCCTATTTATTCTGATTTCTAGGCACAGACAACAGATTAAAAGCATCGAAATCTTTAATCATATTCCATACTCTGTGTTTGTATGACTTAACCAAGTCATTTTTGGTGGCATTCAAGTTCCTTACCTGATTTGCAACAAGTTCACTATTACCATACACCTTCAAACACTTGATACTTTTCCTTCTAGCCCATTCTAAGTCATGACTTAGTGCCTCATATGTTGCTATGTTGTTTGAACAACTGAATGTAAATCTGAAGGTTGTATAATACTTCTCATTTTCAGGTGAAATAAGCATAGCTCCCCCTCCTACACCTACTTTGCTTCTTGCACCATCAAAATACAGCTGCCACAGATCATCTTCCACATGTTCAGATTGTTGTTTCTACTGTTATTCACCTTTCATAAGGTTAGGAACAACCTAATTTTTCTCATGAATCATATAGATTCCTAATCCAACTGCTTCCATTTGTTTATAAGGGTCATCCTCATGGTTTTCAGATGCCCATTCATCTAAAAACAGGTTTGAAATGCTCTTGATTGGGGTATGTTTCTCATAAACAACAGGTTGCTCTTCCTCATGGAAGGTGAGGTTGGCATTAACAACACGAGGAACATAGGGTTCCAAGTGATCTTTGGCAAGGGGCTCAGATTTTACAGTTACCCTTGTACCATACCTAGTCTTAAAACACATATGGGTCCAATCAATTGATAAATATCATCCTAACTTTGCTATGAAATCTCTGGAAAGGCATAAAGTGAAGTAGGGTGGTAGATCTATTATATATATGTCCTGAGGAATTGCAAAATTTGGGCAGGCATGTAATGTGAGGTCTAAATGTTTTATGACTCCAATGGTGTTAATGGATGAACCATCTAACTCTGTTACCAATTTGGACATTGGGTCATATGTCAGTCCCAACTTATCTACTATCTATTGTGGCATGACTGAAGTACTGGCACCTAAACCTATCATACAATTGTACACAAGGTGGTTACCAATTATTAGACACACATAAAATGGTGTCATTTTGACCTCATGTATTTGTTGTTCTTTTTGAGATGGTGGGTCATTGGCAAGCACAATTCTATTCTGGTCTCTAGACTGACTTTGACTTGGCTCATTGGTCAAAGAAACATTGGATAATGCCTTTTGTAACAAATCTCTTTGACCAGGAAGATATAATGACTCCCACATAGACATAGTAACATTTGTTTTTTTTTCATATAATCAATAATGTTGAAAGAAAATGAACCAACCTTTGGCTGTCCTTTCGATGCAGCAGGATCAACTTGTTTTTGTACTTGTTGTGGCTACCCTCTTCATTGGTTTTGGCTTGGAATAGGCTGCCCTCTTGGTAAAACATGAATATTTGACTATTGTGATGGACCAGTAGCACCATGTTGGCTTGATTGGGCCTAATTTTGGCCTCTCGCAGCTTGTTGTCCAATATCTACAGCTATCTTCTTTGCTCTTGTGTTAGCTGCTATGGACTGGGCAAATTGATTTTGCCCCTGTGTGTGATTAACCCCGCAAAACTCTTCACCCTGCCAATTCATGAATGCTGCCTCCAATTGCTGTTGTTTGGAATTATAAGCTTGTTATTCCAAAATTTCATGTACAGTACTTTTCTAGACAACAACATTGTTTTGCACCAATAAGGCCTGATTAATCATGCCATCTGAGCAGGTTGATTGGTTGTGGCTGGTTACAGGGGTAACACCAATCATACTCATGTGCCATATTGTTTTGCACTGTACTAACTCTCTAGATGAGCTAGCAGTATGCTGGTTGTAAGGATGGTAAGGCCTTGTATTGAAGTTCCTTCTTTGGCATTGATTTTCAGGCTGATAAGAAGGTCTATTATGTTGGTTTCCTTGTTAGTTTTGCTAGTTATTTTGCTGTTGATTTTGGTAAGGGGCCTGATAAGGTCTAAAATTTCGATTGGGCTACCTTTTTATACTTATCAACTCTTTACCAATAGTCTGCAACAACTCTACTTGACCTTGTAACAACTCAATTTGCTTTTGTAACAACTATCTTTATCTTTTTGCCTCTTGAGATGGGGTTGGGGTAGCATTTGTTTGGGTTGAAACCTGATAATTAAGTGCTAGTATGGCAGGTACAGCAGTAATAGGCATAATTTGTAGTTGGATTGATGGCTGTATTTATGGAAAAAAAGGCATTGACAGCCTTGGGGCTATTTTACCAGCGTGAATCAAGTTGTTTTCAGCTCTAATGGCAATTCCATAAGCACCCAGCAGTATTGTACCACCCATTGACTGTACCATTACTACTATATCACTATTTAGGGCTCTAAGAAAATACAAAAATGCATGTTCCTCAATAGGCCATACTGCTACTAGGATTTTGTCCCAAGTCCATTGAAAACGAAAGTTGAAATTAGCCATATGCTCTTGTGGGGCTCTCCTTATTGTACTCAGTTGTTTCATCAAAGACAAGTTATCTGACTTATCTTCAAACAATTTGTTCAAAGTGTCTCCCAACAAGTCCCATGATGTAATAGAACATACAACCAATCCTCTAAACCATTGAAGGGCCTTACCCTTCAGAGATGCAGCCAGTAATCTTACTACAACATTTTCCTGTGTTATGTGATGGATCAAGCATAATGTGGCCACATCTTTTATGTGTTCAATTGGAGTAGTTTGGTCCTCACCTGTAAAAATGGTAAACCTCTGAGGGATGCCATCATAATGTCATCATGTGTTGTAAGCCGCAGTGGGCTGCCGGTATTGAATTGCACAAATGGATATGCTCTCACCATTGGTGGGGCTTGAGGGGCTTGTGGAGTTTGTATTTGAAGATTTATCACCAAATTCCTTTGATCAAACTCTACAGTCCTGATTCCTGGAGGAGTTGATTGAGTTCTCCCTACTGGATTGGGTGTTCTTACTGTTGTTCCACCTCTTGTCCTTGGAGGTGACAGTTGTAGATATTCAAACAGAGTTGAACATCCTCTCATTTGGACTTCTCTCATGTGCTAAATTCACTAGATCTGCAAAAATTAGAATTTTGAGTCACCAAGTATGTTGTTTTTTACCTCTTCTAGGCTAAAAATTTGCTATGCATACCAAACAACAAAGTAAAAAATATGTTTGAGTGGCCTGAATCTCTGTTTAGTGTCCCACCAGATGTGCCAAAAATTGTTGTCATGAAGGATTGCACCCTGAATGCTATGCCTTTACAAGCTTGGCAATCCCTTGCAACATGGGAACATTCTCAGACTGTGGGTTTGTCTGTTTCAAGAATGAACCTCCAGAAGAGCCGGCTCCCTTTAAATTCCCTTTAGATATGTAAATTGATGGAGGAAAAAGATAGAAGAAAACTTGCATAAACTGAAAACTAAACAGAAAATCTATCTAAAGGGGGTGATGCACCAATATTTTGATTTAAAACTGCAATATAACTCACAATGGTGCAGGGGCACCCCTTCAACAAGTCAATTATACACCTGAGGGAGAAGATTAAAGTCTCGATATGTCTTAGGCATATCTTTATTTAATGTAATAAGGTCTGTTTGACCAATATCTGTTATAGTAGTTGGCATCTAGGTTTCTGTGCAAGTTCCTAGGACACTTGTCGATCTGTCATGACAAGGTTGTTAGTTTGTTAAGAGTTTGTTAGTTGGTTGTTATTTCCCAGCTGCTTGGAATTGTCTCACAGCCGCTGGGAACCAAGTCAGTACTACTCATAGTAAGTGGATAAATAGCCTAGATCTGATCGATTAGAGATATGGAGAGCAGATGTTAGACAAAGCAGTAGTTGTGAAATTAAGTTGTGCAACTATGAAATTAGATATCTGTATGCATTTTTGAAAGTAATAAGAAGATCCTATTTGCGTTATCTTTCTGGTTTTCGAATTCACTGTGTAATCGATTTTCTACTTTGGAATCGAAATGGGTTCTTAGCCCATTCCACTGGTTGGATTACTTTGCAATCGGTGGAATGGTTGTATATATTAGTTTATGTTCTTGTTTTGTGTTTTCTATTTGTTCATTCCATGTTCGCAGGATCGGTTACAACATGCTTAGATAAGCCCTAGCATCCTCATGTGCTAGGTTAGCAAAGTGCAAAAGTCTGTATGTTTGCGGAGAGATAGTTCTATGCAATCGCTAAGCATGAAGTGGGTCAAACAGTAAAAATCTGTGTGGTTTCAATAGATATACAAATTGTGTGTATATCACTTTTGTATGCGGGATATACCTTCTGTGTATATATCACAAAGCATATCGAGTGTGGAAACATGTTGAAAATGCATGTTATGAATATACAGGGCTAAAACATGTTGGATATACAATTCCTATGTATATCACAATTGTATGAAGGTATATTTCCTATGTATATCGTTATCGCATGCTCCTGTGTATATCGTAGTTGTCTATCATGGTTGCATGTAGCAAATGTACATTGTAAATGTACAAGTCCATCAGCATACAAAGGAGAGAGAAAGCTTTGGATACATGCAAGGTGGTCAACGTCAGTCAAAAGGTTGATTCGTCTGCATGCGGGGAGGAATGCATCTTTAGGTTTGCATATTGTGGTTGTATGTTGAAACATACATTGGGTTTATATACAAAGAAGTCAGTGGTCAACTTTCCTTGAAGGCATATTCGGTGAATGCATGTTCGAGTTGTATGTTTTTGAATGCATATTGAAATATACGTTCTGCAGATACATCGGGTTAAGATGCAGAAAGCTACAGGCAACAAAGGTAAAGGAAACCGGCAGTAGGAGGTTGTCGTTTGTATGTCCCGATTGCATATAGCACTTGTATGTTGAAACATACATTTTTCGTTGATACAAATATCGACCGGTAGGAGTGGTATGAGGAACCAGCATGGCAAGTCAATGGCGAATGTAGCTTAGGGTTTTTTTTTCGTGGGTCCTCTACATCATAGTGGTATCAGAGAAAAGGTTGTATCTTTTGGGAAGGAGAAGAAGACAAGATGTCAGAAGGAGAAGGGTCAGAAGAGTTCCCAGCAAGGATGACCAATGCTAAGTTGGTTGTCCTAGTAAAGAAGCAAATTGCAGAGAGCAAAATAGTGAAAGCTCAGAATCAAGCTTTGAAAGATGAGTTAGAGAAGTTAAGGGACAAAGTAGGAAAGGGAAGAAAATATTCTGGTGAGGAAGATAGGGATGAAGAGGAGATCCCTAGGCAGGAAGAGATAGAGGTTCCTGCCGACCAGAGACCCTTACTTAATGCCCTCAAATCCATGGAGTGAAGGACCATGGATATGAAAATAGACCTACCAATGTTTGTAGGCAAGATGGATCCTGATTCAGTGATGGAGTGGATAGACTCCTTGAATAATTTCTTTGAAACAGAGGAAATACCAGAACATCAAAGGGTAAAGATGGCCCAATCCAAAATGAAAGAGGCTGCACTAACTTGGTGGAATTTCATCCAATATGACAGGGTGAAAGAAGGAAAGAGCAGAGTTGCTACTTGGAATAAGATGATGGCTTTAGTGAAGGAAGCCTATGTTCCATTGGATTACAACATCTAACTACATAAGAGGAGACAAAATTTGAAACAGAAGGAGTTAGATGTCAGTTCATACACTGAAGAGTTTATGAAACTATGTGTCAAGACTAAGGTGAAGGAGAATGAGGAAGAGAGGGTCGCAAGGTATCTCAATGGGTTGAGATTTGCCATCCAAGAAGATTTGAATCTGTATAGCCCATATACAGTCCAAAAGTGCTACTAATTGGCACTCAAAGTGGAAGAGAAATTAAAGAGAAGACAAGAGCAGAATAGTAGAGGAAGAGGAAGACAACAAAGAGGGGGAAGAAGTCCTTTCAGAGGCAGAGGAAATGGATTTGGACAGCAAGGTGAATCCTATCCAGAGAGCGGCAAAGGAGACATCAGTCAAACTCAAGGGGGAAATTACAATCAAAAAGGAAATTTTAGGGGCAGAAGACCACCATTTAGAGGGATATCTCAGGGCAGAGGACCTCTCAAATGTTACAATTGCAATTAGGAAGGCCATATAGCCAGCAAATGTCCAGAAAAAGCCACCAGTTCAATGGGAGAAAGGAGGACAAATCTGATCCAAGAATCTGATTGTCAAAGTGTGACAAGCTCAAACACTTATCAAAGTGTAAATGCTCCTGATGGTTATGGGTATCCTGAGAAAGGTGACTCTTTGATGATTAGGAGAGCAATGACCACCATGAAGGTGCCTAACAGAGAACCTCCACAAAGAAAGTCTCTTTTCAAAACTACTTGAAAAGTAGGAGGAAAGGTATGCAAAGTTCTGATTGACTCTGGATCTACTAAAATTTTTGTGTCTGTTGAAATGGTAGAAAAACTTAAGCTTAGAAGACTGCCACATCCTTGCCCATACAAAATCTCATGGCTCACTCAAGGTCAGCAAACAATTGTGGAAGAGCAGGCTTGGGTGGAGTTTCAAATTGGACCATACAAGGACAGATTATTGTTTGACATAGCTCAGATGGATACTTGCCATCTCCTATTTGGATGACCATGGCAATATGACTTGAGAGCACAAAATGATGGAGTTAGAAACACATATTCAATCACCAAGGATGGTAAGGTGATAGAGTTACTACCATTGATGGAGAATGAGGTAGAATCAAAAGGAAAAGAAGTCAAGGTAATGATGGTAGAAGGCAAAAAATTCATGAAAGAGATAGTAGATGAAGGTGTAGTTGCATATGCCCTAATTCCATGGCTAAAGGTGAACAAGGAGCAACAACAAAAAGTCCAGGGAAAGAAGAGGCAAAGGCTCATAGATCCTGCTGTCCAAGAGTTGTTGGATAAGTACAAAGGCATCATCTCTGATCGAATGCCAAGGTCCCTACCACCTATGAGGGACATCAACCATTGCATAGACCTGATCCCAGGATCTACACTTCCAAACAATGCAGCATACAAACTTACACCAGAACAGAATGCAGAGGTAACAAGGTAGATTGAGGAATTGTTGGAGATAGGCCTAATTGGCAAAAGTTTAAGCCCATGTGTAGTACCGGCTGTACTAGCACCAAAGAAGGAAGGAACTTGGAGACTTTGTACTGATTCAAGGGCTATCAACAAAATAACAATCAAGTATAGGTTCCCAATCCCAAGGATAGAAGATTTGCTTGATTGTTTGGGAGGTGCCAAATATTTCACAAAAATAGATTTAAAAAGTGGCTATCATCATATCAGGATTATGCTAGGAGATGAATGGAAGACTGCATTTAAAACCAATGAGGGGTTATATGAGTGGAAGGTCATGCCTTTTGGTTTTTCCAATGCCCCTAGTACCTTTATGAGGCTGATGAATGAGGTCTTGAGAGAATTTATAGGCAAATTTGTCATAGTATATCTAGATGACTTTCTGATTTTTAGTAATACAAGGGAAGAGCATCTCACACATATAGACTTGGTTCTCAAAAGGTTACATGAAGAGCAGCTAATGATCAATTTGGAGAAGTGTTTGTTCATGCAGGAGGAGATCATCTACTTGGGTTTTGTCATCTCACATGCCAAACTGAAAATGGATCAAGAGAAGGTAAGTGCCATATTGTCTTGGCCAACTCCTAGAACCATGAATGATGTTAGAAGTTTCCATGGGTTAGCAACCTTCTATAGGAAGTTTATAAAAGGGTTTAGTCATGTCTATGCACCTATGCTCGACACCATAAAAGGAGGACAGAAGTGCAGATTCACTTGGACAAAGGAAGCAGATGATTCATTTGAAACATTGAAGAAGAAGGTGGCACAACAGCCACTCCTTGCACTTCCTAACTTCAACAAGATTTTTCAAGTAGAATGTGATGCAAGTCACATGGCAATTGGAGTAGTACTCAGTCAAGAAGGTAGGCCTATTGCATTTTTCAATGAGAAACTAAATGATGCTAAGAAGAGATACTCATCCTATGATTTAGAGATGTATGCTCTAGTCCAGTCACTCAAAAAGTGGAGGCATTACTTGATGCCAAAAGAATTCATAGTATTTACAGATAATCAGGCCCTTAGTTTCATAAACAGTCAAGAGAAGCTGAACCATAGGCACATGAAGTGGGTGGAGACTTTACAAGCTTTCACTTTCACACTCAAGCACAAGAAAGGAGTCAAGAACAAGGTAGCAGATGCTTTGATCAGGAGGGCTCTAACCATAAATCAGATTCAATTGGAGAGTGTTGCCATTGATTGCTTAAAGACTATGTATGATGCTGATGAAGACTTTGGAGAGATCTACAAAGTATGTACTTCCTTTGGCGACAAATATCATGTTGAGTATTCTAAATTTCTGATACAAGATGTATTACTTTTCAAAGGTGGACAGTTGTCCATCCCACGGTGTTCTATGAGACTGAACATTATTAGGGAGAAGCATTGTGGGGCCATGGTAGGACATTTTGGTCTGGATAAGACTCTTGATCTTGTAAAGAGACATTACTATTGGCCTAAGTTTCAGACATATGTAAGAAGATTTGTGGAAGCATGTGTAATGTGTCAAAAGGCAAAAGGGAGATCCACTAATGCAGGTTTATATCAGCCATGGCCCATTCCTTCTAGGCCATGGGAGAGCATAAGTATGGATTTTGTGTTGGGTTTACCCAGAACAAGGAAGGGATATGATAGTGTTTTTGTTGTAGTAGACAGATTTAGTAAAATGGCACATTTCTTGCCATGCAAAACCACTTGTGATGCTTCATATGTTGCAGACCTATTTTTCAAGGAAATAGTGAGGATACATGGATTGCCATTGAGCATAGTGTTAGATAGAGATGTGAAATTTATTGGCCATTTTTGGAGGACTCTTTGGAAGAAGCTTGGTACAAATTTGTCCTTCTCATCAGATTATCATCCTCAAATAGATGGACAGACTGAAGTGGTTAACCGTTCATTGGGAAATCTACTTAGATGTTTGAAAAGGAAGCATGGAGAGAAGTGGGATAACATCCTATCACAGGCAGAATTTTCCTATAATGACACCGTCAATAGGAGTACAGGGAAATCACCTTTCCAGGTGGTATATGGTATTCATCCAAGAGGTATTTTGGAGTTAAGAGATCTACCTGCAGGAGACTCTATTAGTGCAGATTGAGAAGCTTTTACAACAGCCATCAAAGAGGTGCATGATCAAGTCAAGAACCAACTCCAACAAACTACATTGCAGTACAAAGCTGAAGAAGGAGAGGCTCCCAAAAGGTAAATATACCAAACTCATGTAGAGGAAGATTGGACCATGTCAAATTTTGAAGAAATGTGGACAGAATGCCTATTAGATCCAACTTCCTTCTGATCTTGGATTGTCACCTATTTTTAATGTATGTGATTTAACTCCATACAAGCATAATCCAGATGTAGACTAGGAACCATTACAGGGTACAACAGCTGATGATATTCCTAAACATGATCCACCACAATTACAGAAGATTTTAGACTCAAGAGTGGCAAAGAAGACATAGAACAGAGAGTATATGGAATACTTGGTGGCTTGGCAAGGTAAACTTGATTCAGAGGCAGTTTGGATGACTAAGGAACAGATCAGAACACATGGTGCAAACCTTCAAACTCTCATCTCAAGTGGACTTGAGATTTCTTCTCTCGAGGAGTATGGTGCAGGGGCACCCCTTTAACAAGTCAATTATACACCTAAGGGAGAAGATTAAAGTCTTGATATGTCTTAGGCATATCTTTATTTAATGTAATATGGTATGTTTGACCAATATCTGTTATAGTAGTTTGCATCTAGGTTTCTGTGCAAGTTCCTAGGACACTTGTCGATTTGTCATGACAAGGTTGTTAGTTTGTTAAGAGTTTTTTAGTTGGTTGTTATTTCCCAGCCGCTTGGAATTGTCTCCCAGCCGCTGGGAACCAAGTCAGTACTACTCATAGTAAGTGGATAAATAGACTAGATCTGATCGATTAGAGATATGGAGAGCAGATGTTAGACAGAGCAGTAGTTGTGAAATTAAGTTGTCCAACTGTGAAATCAGATATCTGTATGCATTTCTGAAAGTAATAAGAAGATCCTGTTTGTGTTATCTTTCTGGTTTTTGAATTCACTATGTAATCAATTTTTTGCTTTGGAATCGAAATGGGTTCTTAGCCCATTCCACCGGTTGGATTACTTCGTAATCGATGGAATGGTTGTATATATTAGTTTATGTTCTTGTTTTGCATTTTCTGTTTGTTCATTCCATGTTCATAGGATCAATTACAACATGCTTAGATAAGCCCTAGCATCCTCATGTGCTAGGTTAGCAAAGTGCAAAAGTCTGTATGTTTGCGGAGAGATAGTTCTGTGCAATCGCTAAGCATGAAGTGGGTCAAATAGTGAAAATCCGCGTGGTTTCAATAGATATACAAATTGTGTGTATATCGCTTTTGTATGCGGGATATACCTTCTATGTATATATCGCAAAGCATATCGGGTGTGGAAACATGTTGAAAATGCATGTTATGAATATACAAGGCTAAAACATATCGGATATACAATTCCTGTGTATATCGCAATTGTATGAAGGTATATTTCCTGTGCATATTGTTATCGCATGTTCCTATGTATATCATAGTTATCTATCACGGTTGCATGTAGCAAATGTACATTGTAAATGTACAAGTCCATTGTCATACAAAGGAGAGAGAAAGCTTCAAATACATGCAAGGTGGTCAACGTCGGTCAAAAGGTTGATTCGTCTACATGCGGGAGGAATGCATCTTTAGGTTTGCATATTGTGGTTGTATGTCGAAACATACATTGGGTTTATATACAAAGAAGTCAGTGGTCAACTTTCCTTGAAGGCATATTCTAAAGGCATATTCGGTGAATGCATGTTCGAGTTGTATGTTTTTGAATGCATATTGAAATATACATTCTACAGATACATCAGGTTAAGATGCAAAAAGCTACCGGCAACAAAGGTAATGGAAACCGGCAGTAGGAGGTTGTCATTTGTATGTCTCGATTGCATATAGCACTTGTATGTTGAAACATACATTTTTTGTTGCTACAAATATCGACCAGTAGGAGTGGTATGAGGAACCGACATGACAAGTCAATGGCGAATGTACCTTAGGGTTTTTTTTTTCATGGGTCCTTTGCATCACACAAACATTCTCCAATAAACATGTTCTTACAATCCAAACTGATCAGATTCATCACATAAGTATTTCACAAAAAGGCATGAATAATCTTGCACAAGCTGTGACTTGTAATAAATTGAAATTTTTTATACTTGCATCTAATAAATGAGACAAAGGATTTAGAGGTTTTGAAGTAAAACACATAAAATCCCTATCAAATCACTCACAAAATAACAAAACACCTGAAATTGAATAGAAGAACCCCTTATTGTATTAGAAAATGGAAGGAATCTCTACAAAATAACAATAAATTGTTGAAAAAAATGAACTACTGCTACTGAAAACTATAAAAATGGCTGAGTTACAAGACAATCTCCTTCTTTGCAATATGCAAAGGCAAAAAGGCAAGAACTGAGAAAAAAAACATAAGTTTTTTTTCATATAATACAAACTGTCCCAAAAAAAATGAATGGGAAGTCAACTCCAACTCAATTGAACATGAAAATCTGCATGAATGAGTTTGAAAAAGTAACTCCAAGTTAATGGGCGAGCACAAGTGAAAAGCCTAAAATTTAGGCCCCAAAACTCCTCCAAGATTAGTAAAAATAGCTCAGAACTCCAAGTCTCAATGTCCTTGACCAAGAAACTACCAAAAATAGTCATGTCAAAATTAGAACTCCAAATATCTCTCCCTACATGACCTTGCACTTCAGTTTGACTCCTCTCCTATTTTTGTGTACCTTGAAAGACTTCTGATCAAGTCCAGAATGGTATTTTTTGGAAAATATCAAAAATATAATTTTTTTTTTATATTTTCTACATCTTAGTAGATTGCATTTCCGGAGGCCTTTGGAGTGGAATCAGGGAAAACCACCTTGAGGTAGAGTTGGCATCAGCCTAAGTAACTTGCAACTAGAACTAGATAATTGGTTTATCTTTCTAACGAGTCCAAAAACTTTGAGTTCTGATAAAGTAGCGAGGAGTTATGACCCTGCCAAAAATTTCTTTTTTTTTGTAAATAAATTTTCATCTTCCATAGCTCTTTTTTGAGTTCCAAGGGTAATGTGACCCTTCATATTATATGTAATCCTTTATATTTCAAATGAAAATGACATAGATGAATGGCCTTCAAGTACCTGTATTTGTATAGTGAGCAAACATGTTGGATAAAATGTAGAGGTTGAAGCCTTTCTCCTCACTGTTTTGATCTAATATTCCCTTCCTCCCCACTTCATTTGAAGTCACTTGCTTCCTAAAAGCATTAGAAAGAACTTTCATAGCCCAATTTGGTAACATTTTTGGAGACCTCTACACCAGTTTTGCTTGCTAAAACTCTCGTGGCCAGTTGCCTGTTATGTCTGTTGGAATTAGATCAGACAATTGAGAGAGGGGGTGAATCAGTTGTCCACAATTTTAACCTTTTTTGCTTTTAATCTGCTTTCACAACTTACAAACCGATTAATGATGTAAACATTAAAGCATGAATTAACAACACATGAGCAGAAGCAAAACGAACACACATAACACAAGAATTTTTTACGTGGAAACCCAGTTAAGGGAAAACCACGGTGGGGGTTAACCCACAAGATTTGTACCCTATTAAAAATACTTTAAAATGGGAAGGCACTTGCCTTCAGACGCACTACCCAGAGCTCACTGCTCAAAGAGGCTCACTGCCTACAGGAGGCTCACTGCCTACAAGATTTTATGTTTAATACAGAAAGAATGAACTAAGAAATAGCATCTTCTTTATGCCTAGTTCAATCCCATTGAAAGCTTACAAAACTTCTGCTCTGCCCCAAACACTTCTTTATTAATTCTTCATCCTTCACTACTCTTGTTCCTCTGCTTCTCTTCTCTTCTCTGTCTCTGTACCTTTCTTAGGATTTTATCATTTTCGCACAAGGACAACTTTCCACAATTCATCCACAAGTATTTATATGCTTCATCAACCTTGGAATGAACATCAAGGTCAGCTTGACTTAATGCAGATCACTGTACTATTGGCCAAACATAGCTGGGACTTGAACCTTTTTCGATTAACATGCTACACTCCAGAGAATTGCTCTTAGATCATCTGCAACACGCATGAATCATCCGGTCGGCCAAGACTGAGAAGAACAACAACACCAAGGAGGAAATCTTCAACAACGATCTCAATATTCAATGCTTACCTCCAACACAACAAGCACACGATCTAGAGACCTCCACAAGCACATTGAATTCAACAATAACATCCGCACTACTCCAAATCATCAAAATCACTTGCATCTTCATCTGGTACCTCAAGAACACTATCTGCGATGACTGTCACACTAGAAAGATTGCTTGTGGACCTCCAAACCACAAACCACTTGATTTGAGGATACACACTAACTTCCCAAACATGCCTCTGAATCTGCAGATCATAAGTTTTCATTGCAAAGCAATCTAGACCAATTTCCTATCACTCTGTCACTTCTAAACACTATAAAACCCGGTTCTACTCAGATGGCCATAGCTTCTTCAAATCTTCATACAAACCTCTCAAATCTTAACTAGAGCTAATTCAAACAATCCTCTACGTAGCCATATGGTCGTGTACTTTGATCTTCATTCCTATGGAAATGCGGAGCAATCTACTTCACTGATCTACTTTGTTTCCCTTATTTCTGACAAAGAGATATGTTGACATCAATGACAACACATCATAGGCACATATTTGCAACAATCTCCCCCTTTGTCATTGATGGCAACATATGATGTGAAAAATTGATTCAACCTTCAAGACAAGAATTTCTCCCCCTTTCTCTTATCACTTCTGCAACCACTTTCTCCACTGCTCCCCCTTTCATCAGCAACTAGTTTTTCACATGACTTCTCACCCCCTTTGACATCAATGGCAAAGGGCACATATTTGCAATCTTTTCTCCCTCTTTTTGTTTCAGACTGATCTCCAAATTTTGCATACTGACTACTCCCCTTGAATAATGTCTCCTTAACATCAATCTGGATCACAAGATATGACTGTGAATTCCTCCGGACTGATGCACACTAGTGCATCTTAGTTCTGAATAGGAGGGGTAATAACCCCTAGATTCCCTCTTAGAGACTCAAAAGTATCCTTAGGTAGAGGCTTGGTGAATATATCCGCAATATGATCCTTTGAAGAAACAAACTCCATTTTGACTTCATTCTCACTTACCTTCTCTCTCAAGAAGTGAAACTTGATGGATATGTGATTTGTCTTTGAATGTAACACTAGATTCTTTGAGATGTTTATTGCACTTGAATTATCACAGAAGATTGTAATAGGCTCTTCAAACACAATTCTGATATCCTTCAACATTTGCTTCATCCACAAGACTTGAGTACAATTGCTCGCTGCTGCTATATACTCTACCTCTGCAGCAAATAGAGATATTGCCTCCTGCTTTTTGCCAACCAAGAAACCAATCTCCTTCCCAAGAAGAATGCACCACCACTAGTACTTTTCCTGTCATCCACATCTCCTGCCCAATCAACATCTGTATATGCATGAAGAGTGAAGTCATTATCCTTTGGATACCATAAGCCATAATCAGATGTTCCCTTTAGATATCCTAAAATTCTTTTGACTGCTACAACATAGGATTCCCTAGGATCAGCTTGAAATCTAGCAACAAGTCCGACTGCATTCATAATGTCAGGTCTGGTATGAGTTAAATAAAGTAGTCCTCCAATCATTGATCTATACCTTTTCTGATCTGCCTTAGGTGAATCATCATCTTTACTCAACTTGCATCCGGTTATCATAGGAGTACTTAACGGTTTTGAGTCCTCCATTCCAAACTTTTTCAACAATTCTCTCGCATACTTAGACTGAGATATGAAGATACCTTTATCTAACTGAGTGATTTGTAGACCTAAGAAGAAATTCATTTCACCAAACATGGACATCTCAAATTCACTTTACATCTGATCAACAAATTCTTACACATGCTTCCAGTTCCACCAAAAATGATATAATCAACAAATACCTCAACAATTAAGATGTGCTCATGATCAATCTTGAAATAAAGATTATTGTCAGTTTTGCCTTTGTTAAATCCTAGCTTTAGCAGATACTTGTCTAATCTTGCATACTAGGCTCTTGGGGCTTGTTTAAGTCCATACAAAGATTTCCTCAATATGCAGACCATATCTTCTTGATCAGACAACTGGAATCCTTCCGGTTTCTCAATGTAGACTTCTTCCTCTAACTTTCCATTCAGGAATGCTGACTTGACATCCATCTAGTAAAATTTGAAATCTTTGAATGCAGCAAATGCATGAAATAACCTGACTACTTCAATTCTTACCACCGGAGCAAATGTTTCTTCAAAATCAATTCCCTCTACTTGAGAATATCCTTTGCATACCAATCTTGCTTTGTTTCTCACTTCACCATCTTCATTCAGTTTATTCTAGAAGACCCATTTGGTTCCAATTACATTTTTATTTTTAGGTCTAGGAACAAGATCCCAAGTATGATTCTTTTCAATTTGAATTAATTCTTCTTCCATCAATTTTACCTAGTTCTCATCATTACAAGCTTCATTCACTATTTTTGGTTCAATCTTTGAAATCAAACAATACTCTACTTGATCTTCAACAATTCTTCTTCTAGTTTGAACACCTTTATTCTTGTCTCCTATGATTTGATCTTCAGAATGATTCAACCTTACATACCTGGGGGTTTTGGGAGTTTCTTGAACTTCTAATTCTTGAGCTTGTTCCTCAACATCTGTACTAACTTCTTGAGTCACAAGATTTTTCAGATCAATCTAGATCTAAGTCTAGGTTTGAACTTGCTTTCCTTGACTTTGACTTTCATCTTGATCATCTGAATCATATCAACAAGGCCTGTAAGGTCTTTCTTTGCTCTCATCAACCTTGACATTAGCACTTTCAATAATCTTTTTCAATCTCTTGTTTAAGCACCGATATGCCTTGCTTTGAGTAGAATAACGCAGAAATATTCCTTCGTAACTTCTTGCATCAAACATGCCTAGATCCTCATCTCTTTTGATATAGAATTTACTACCAAAAAATCTAAAATATTTCACTGTAGGAGGATGACCAAACCATAGTTCATAAGATGTCTTACCAAAATTGCCTTTGATCTGCACCTGGTTAAGAGTGTAGACAACAGTACTCGTAGCTTCTCTCCAATAGGCTTGTGGAACATTTGCTTCCATCATCATGGTCCTAGAAGCTTCTTGAATGGTTTGGTTCTTTCTTTCCACAACTCCATTCTGCTGAGGAGTCCTAGGAGCAGATAACTATCTTTTTATTCCATGCTTTTCACAGAATGTATCAAACTCACCAGA
This sequence comes from Cunninghamia lanceolata, assembly GCA_027924645.1. Taxonomy (NCBI): domain Eukaryota; kingdom Viridiplantae; phylum Streptophyta; class Pinopsida; order Cupressales; family Cupressaceae; genus Cunninghamia; species Cunninghamia lanceolata. The sequence continues at coordinate 8,431,150 of BSBN01001435.1, forward strand.
GGTAAACTCTCCACCTCTGTCGGATCTTAGACACTTTATCTTCACACCAATCTCATTCTCCACCATAACCTTGAATACCTTGAATTTGTCAAGAGATTCTGATTTTTCTTTCAAGAAAGTTACCCACATCATCTGGGTGTAATCATCAATCAGCAACATAAAATATGTCTCCTTGCACACTTCTAATTCTAGCAGGACCACGTAGATCAGTATGCACAAGTTCCAATAGTCCACTTGAAAATTGTTCTTTACTCTTGAATGAAGTTCTGTTCTGTTTACTCAATTGACATTCTCTACACATGCTATTAGCAGGTTTCACAAGTTTTGGAAGATCTCTTACAGCCTAAGTAGTACTTATCTTGACAATATTATCAAAATTCACATGACACATTCTTCTATGCCGTAACCAACTCTGATCAATCTGAGCAATCAAACAACTTTGGCCAGTACCACTTAAATGAAAGATGTTACCTTTAGTTTGTGTACCTGATGCAATCACAATTCTGGAGCTTGCTAAGATTTTGTATTTTCCATCCTTGAATCAGAGATCATACCCTTTGTCAACCAACTATCCAACACTGAGAAGATTATGCTTCAATCCTTCTACATACAGAACATCATTAGTGTTATTCTTACCATCAAAAGAGATGGATCCTCTGCCACGAATTCTGCCAACTGAATTGTCTCCAAACTTCACAATTCCATCTTTGTATCTTTCCAAACTTATGAAATTACTTTTATCACTAGTCATATGATGAGAAAATCTACTGTCAATCACCCATTCATCTTTTTCTTCAATCTGAGCAGCGAAGGCACTTTCCACATTCACACAGCTAGTAGATTCAGTAGACACCGGATCTTCTTCTTTGATGACAATGAACACCTATTCATTTCCTGAGTTACGTCCCTTATCAGATTCATCATCAGTGACACCTTCTTCAACTTCTTGGACATAGTAACATTTCTTCTGAGCCCTTGATCTATTAGGGTTTGGCTTTGAAACCCTCTCCAGACACCTTGAGGCAAAATGACCAATCTTATTACAAGCAAAACATTTGAAAGGCAACTTTCCTTCATACTTATCGGATCCTCTTGGCAATATTTTGGCAATAAGGGCTTCAAGTTCTGTAGCCTCAATTTCATCATCTTCATATCCTTCCTTGCCTTCTCAAATCTATTTGATCTTCCTGAAGAGCTTTCACCTAGATCATATCTTTGTTTTCCATAAACACTGGCCTTAAATGCAGATTCAGACATAGGAAGAGAATCACCAAACTCACTCATTTCAAATATTGAAATCTTACCAACCAATTGATCCCTTGTAACAGTTGTCACAGTCTTGATCTCTTCAATGGAAGCAACTTTATGCTTGTATGCTACAAGTAAGGATCTGAGCACTTTGGCAACAATCTCTGATTCTTCCAATATTCCACCAAAACTCCTGATACCGGTCACAAGTTCATTCACTTTATGCATGTAGGAAGTAATGTTTTCATCTTCACTCATCATCAACCTTTCGTATTTACCCTTCAAGCTCTGTAGCTTGGCACATTTGACACATTTATTGCCTTCATACAGAGTTTCCAACTTTTTTCCAGATTTCATGAGCAGTTTTTAATTCGAGGACATTTGTCATTTCTGTATTAGTCAAGGCACTCAACAATGCTTCTTTAGCTCGAATATTGTATTCATCTTCCTTGAGTTCATCTAGAGTTAAAGGGCCATTCTTTGGAATCTTATACTCATCCTTAGTTATCAACCAAAAGGCATCACCCATACATTGCAAATGACACTGCATGCATACCTTCCAAAGGGAGTAATTTGTTCCATCAAATCTTGGACTTTCCTTCTTGTAAGTCGACATCTTGGATCTCCTCAAGTAGTCAAGCTTCTTTTAGAGGAACCGACTTTGATACCAATTGTTGGAATTAGGTCAGACAACTGAGGGGGGGTGAATTAGTTGTCCACAATTTTAACCTTTTCTGCTTTTAATATTCTTTCACAACTTACAAATAGATTAATGATATAAACATTAAAGCATGAATTAACAACATGAGTAGAAACAAAATGAACACACATAACACCAAAAAATTTTATGTGGAAACCCAGTTAAGGGAAAACCACGATGGGGGTTAACCCACAAGATTCGTACCTTGTTAAAAGTACTTAAAAATGGGAAGGCACTTGCCTTCGAGCGCATTACCCAGAGATCACTTCTCAAAGAGGCTCACTGCCTACAAGATTTTATGTTTAATAAAGAAAGAATGAACTAAGAAATAGCATCTTCTTTATGCCTAGTTCAGTCCCATTGAAAGCTTACAAAACCTCTGCTCTGCCCCAAACACTTCTTTATTAACTCTTCATCCTTCACTGCTCTTGTTCCTCTGCTTCTCCTCTTCTCTGCTTTGCCTCTGTACCTTTCTTAGGATTTTATCATTTTCACACAAGGACAACTTTCCACAATTCATCCATAAGTATTTATATGCTTCATCAACCTTGGAATGAACATCAAGGTCGACTTAACTCAATGCAGATCACTGTACTGTCGGCCAAACACAGCTGGGACTTGAATCTTCTTCGATCAACACGCTACACTCCAAAAAATTGCTCTTAGATCATCCGCAACACACTTGAATCATCTGGTCGGCCAAGACTGGGAAGAACAGCAACACCAAGGAGGAAATCTTCAACAACGAGCTCAATCTTCAATGCGGACCTCCAACACAGTAGGCACATGATCTAAAGACCTCCACAAGCACATTAAATTCAACAATAACATCTGCACTACTCCAAATTATCAGAATCACTTGCATCTTCATCTGGTACCTCAAGAACACTGTCTGCCATGACTATCACACTAGAAAGATTGCTTGCAGACCTCCAAACCACAAACCACTTGAGTTGAGGATACACACAGACTTCCCAAACATGCCTCTAAATCCGCAGATCATAAGTTTTCATTGCGGAGCAATCCAGACTAATTTCATGTCACTCTGTCACTTCTAAACACTGCAAAACCCTGTTCTACTTAGATGGCCATAGCTTCTTCAAATATTCATGCGGACCTCTCAAATCTTAACTGGAACTACTTCATACAATCCTCTATGCAGCCATATGGTCCATGTACTTTGATCTTCATTCCTCTGGAAATGTTGAGCAATCTACTTCACTGATCTGCATTATTTCCCCTATTTCTAACAAAGAGATATGTTGACATCAATGACAACACATCATAGGCACATATTTGCAACAATGTCCATTGGGCAATAGAGTCTTCCATTAGCCTCTGCAACTCATAAAACTCCTTGAAAACTCAGCTGCTAGAAAAACAACACTAGCAAAAACAAAATAAAAATAAAACAACACTGGCTCCAAACAGGACCAACCAGCTGTGCATCAACACTTCTTGGAAAACAAAAACTGAAATGAAACTAATGTGCAACCAGCACTTATTAAATTGAAAATCTTATTCTACTATGATACAATTACAACCCTTTGCTTCTCAAAAGTAGTGTTTGAGGTGAATTGCATTAACTGGGATAGGTAACACCTCACCTTCCATTGTAGTCAGCTAAAAAGTATTGTGTTGTTTACATTCGGCAATCATGAACGGGCCTATCCACATAGCATCAAACTTGTTGTGCTTACCTGGTCTACTTTTGAGCTCATCCCATTTGAGAACAATGTCTCCTTGAAAACTCTGAATGTTGTCCTCCTGTCAAATGTCCTCTTCATTTGCATCTGATATGTTTCCAATTGTTGAGTTGTTTGTTTCCTTGTCTCTTCTAGTTCCAATAACTTAGCTAGCCTTACCTCCATAGGACTAGCTTCCATAAACTCAAGCTCTTTCATAAGACTTAGGGCTCGTAGCTCAGTTGAGATAGGCAGTTTAGCCTCTTTGCCATAAACCAAAACAAAAGGCTATTGATTTGTTGACCTCTTAGGAGTCACTCTATCAGCCCATAAGGTTGATTTCAACTTTGAATGTCAGGTTCTTTGGTTATCTTCTATTGTCCATTTGATGATCCTGATGAGATTTTTATTAATGGATTCAACCTGCCCATTTCCCTCTGGGTAGTAATTTGATGAAGTGCTTAGGTAAATGCCATGTTTGATATCCCACGAAGTTATTTTTAGGCCTACAAAAGACAATTCATTATCTGAAATAATTACATTTGGTACACCAAACCTGGCCACTAATTCTTCATAAAAGTTCAAAAAAACACTTTCATTAGCTTCTTTCAAAGCTATTGCCTCTGTCCACTTAGTAAAATAATTCGTGGCTATTAATATCCACTTGTGACCAGTACTAGAAGGTGGATTAATTGTCCCAATGAAGTCAAGGCCCCAATTTGTGAAGGGCTGATCAACTGAAATAGGTTGAAGTGGCATGTCTGCAACCTTTCTTTACTCACAAATACTACACATTTAACACACTTTCTAACCTAGGAATGCGCATCTTTAAAAAGAGATGGCCAATAATATCCATCCTTCATAATTTTCAAGGCTATTTTTCGGGCAACAAAGTGACCACCAGCTAGCGCATTATGAAACTCATGTAATACTTTATCAATCTAATCGATTTCAACACATCTCAACAACACTCCATTGTAGACTTTTCTGAACAAGATATCTTCAACCATGACAAAAGGAATGGCTTGCAGCTTGTAATATCTTCATTTTGCTGCACTTAGCCCTACTGGGCATTCTCCGGTCTACAAATAGTGTATGATATCTCTTCTCCATCTAGTATTACTGGTTGGAACAACAGGTACTACAATATTATTAGCCATTAAAACCACTTATTTTGATAGTTTAACTTCATTTTCTGATGTTTCAGCTAGCTGCTCATAGAGTCCTTTACCTTGAATCATCTTGGTAACTTTGATGTCGACATCGTACTCCATCACTCTAATTATCCAACCAGCTCTTTTATCTACCAGATCTTTGTTCAACAAAATTTCTTTTACACTTGGATGGGCAACCATAAGCTGAATCTTGTTATTTGATAACATGTGCCTAAATTTTTTGAGGCTTCTTATGACAACAAGTACATGCTTTTCAACAAATGTGTACCTTTTCTCATACACTTCTAATCCCTAGCCGAAAAAGGCTATTGGTTGCTCCTACCCTTATATGTTCTGCATGGTCAGCATAACAGAGATAGAGTCAACTCCTCCATAGGCATACAGAATAAAATCTTTTGAAAAGTTAGGATCGATCAATGTAGGAGCCGTTGCTATAGCTGCTTTGATGTCCTCAAAGCTACCCTTTTTAGTCTAGCTAAAACCAATATTCTTCTTCAACATGGCTGTTAGAGGCTTCAATAAATTTGCAATATTCGGTATAAACCTTCTAACAAAATTGATTCTCCCAAGGAAAATTTGCATCCCCTTTTTATGGGATGGTAGAGGTGAGGCTGAAAGAACACTTACTCTTTTAGAGTAAATTGTTATCCCATGCTTGGAAACAATGTGACCTAGCAACTTACCCTCATGAACAACAAAAATACACTTTTTTGGATTAAGTGAGACTCCATATTCCCTACATCTTTCAAAGACCTGTCTGAGATGAGAAAAGTGATCTTTGGCGTCCCTAGAGAAAATAGTGATGTATTCTAGATATACCAAGACAAACTTATTCATTATGCCCTGAAAAGCCATATCCATGGCTCTCTGAAAGGTTGCTCTAGCATTTGACAACCCAAATGGCATCTTTTGATAGGCCATAGTACCCCATTTAGTTGTGAATGTTGTCTTGTACTGGTCTTCCTCCTTAACCAAAATTTGGTTATACCTTGAAAAGCCATCTAGTAAAGAAAACCTTTCATCACCTGAAACTACTTGTAAAATCTGCTCCATTGAGGGCAGCAGATAGTGATCCTTCAATGATGCTCTATTTAGGTCTCTGAAATCAACATGCAACCTAATCTCACCATTTTTCTTCCTGAGAGGAACCAGATTAGACACCCATGAATTGTGTTTAATTGGGAAAATGATGTTGCTTTGAATCAGCTTATTTAATTTTATTTTTATCATAACTTCCAGCTTGGGGTTAAGAGGCCTTTGCTTTTGCCTCACTAGTTTTGCCCCCAGTTCTAGCTCTATGGTGTGTTGAGCTAGCTCAGGGTTAAAACCTGTGAGGTCTTTTTATTCCCATGCAAAAATATCATCAAATTCTTGGCACAATAATACAAAAGCATTTGAGCAGTTTGGACTTGAAAATCTCCACTGATTCATAGTGGTCCTCCTTGATAAGTATGCTAGCTTTTTCTATTCTGAGCTGATTATCTGAATTAAAAATTGATTCTAAAGTAACCAAGCCTTTTGGCAGATTATTTGTCTTTAATTACATAATCTGGTCTTCAAATTGTTGTTGCAATTTATGTTGGTTACCAGCTGAAAACTGAGCCTCCTCAATGAGAAAATTTGCTATTTGATCATCACATTCAAAAACCTACCAATGTATATTATTATCAGGCACTGATGGCCTCACAACCACTTTCACATACTCCTATTGCTCTATGTTTCTGATTTCTTTGGGTATGTCAAATTCAGCCCCCATGGCTGCAAGCTTATCATCATGTTTGTTCTGATTTCTAGGCACAGACAGCGGATTAAAAGCATCGAAAGCTTCAATCAGATTCCATACTCTATGTTTGTATGGCTTAAGAAAGTCATTTTTGGTGACATTCAAGTTCCTTACCTAATTTGCAACAAGTTCACTGTCACGATACACCTTCAAGCACTTGATATTCTTCCTTCTAGCTCATTATATGCCATGAATTAGTGCATCATATTATGTTGTGTTATTTGAACAGTTGAATGCAAATCTAAAGGCTACATAATACTTCTCATTTTCGGGTGAAATAATCATAGCTCCCACTCCTGCACCTACTTTTCTTCTTGCACCATCAAAATACAGCTACCGTAGGTCATCTTCCACATGTTTAGTTTCCTATTTCTGCTACTTTTCCTCTTTCATAAGGTTAGGAATAACCTGATTTTGCTCATGAATCATATAGATTTCTAATCCAGCTGCTTCCATTTGCTTATAAGGGTCATCTTCATGGTTTTCATATGCCCATTCATCTAAAAATAGGTCTGGTGCTCTCGATTGGGGTATGATTCTCATGAACAACAGGTTGCTCTTCCTCATGGAAGGTGAGGTTGGCACTAACATCACTAGGGACATAGGGTTCCAAGTGATCTTTGGTAAGGGGCTCAAATTTTATAGTTACCCTTGTACCATACCTAGTCCTAAAACACATATGGGTCCAATCAGCTGATAAATATCCTCCTAACTTTGCTGTGGAATCTTGGAAAGGCATAAAGCGAAGTAGGTGGGTAGATCTATTACATATATGTCCTGAGGAATTGCAAAATTTGGACATGCATGTAATGTGAGGTCTAAATTTCTTATGACTCCAATGGTGTTAATTGATGAACCATCTAACTATGTTACCGGTTTGGAAATTGGTTCATATGTCAATCCCAACTTATCCACTATCTGTTTTGGCATGACTGAAGTACTAGCACCTGAATCTATCATACAATTGTGCACAAGGTGGTTACCAATTATTAGAGACACATAAAATGGTGTCGATTTGACCTCATGTAGTTGCTGTTCTTTTTGAGATGGTGGGTCATTGGCAAGCACAACTCTATTTTGGTCTCTAAACTGACTTTGACTTGGCTCATTGGTCAAGGAAACATTGGATAATGCCTTTTGTAACAAATCTCTTTGATGAGGAAGAGATAATGACTCCCACATAGACATGGTAACATTTATTTTTTTCATATAATGAATAATGTTGAAAGAAAATGAACCAACCTTTGGCTGTCCTTTCGACGTAGCAGGATCAACTTGTTGTAGCTACCCTCTTGGCTAGTTTTGACTTGGAATAAGCTGCCCTCTTGGTAAAACATGAATATTTGACTGTTGTGATGGACTAGTAGCACCTTGTTGGCTTGATTGGGCCTAATTTTGTCCTCTTGTAGCTTGTTGTCCAATATCTACAACTCTCTTCTTTGCTCTCGTGTTAGCTACTATGGACTGGGTAGATTGATTTTGCCCCTATGTGTGATTAACCTGGCAAAACTCTTCACCCTACCAATTCATGAATGTTGCATCCGGTTGCTGTTGTTCAACATTATAAGCTTGTTGTTCTAAAATTTCATATAGAGTACTTTGCTGGGCAACAACATTTTTTCACCATTAAGGCCTAATTAATCATGCCATTTGAGCAGGTTGATTGGTTGTTTGGCTGGTTATAGGGGTAACACCAATCATACTCTTGTGCCATATTGTTTTGCACTAGTACTAACTCTCTAGATGAGCTGGTTGTAAGGCTGGTAAGGCCTTGTATTGAATTTCCTGCTCTGGCCTTGATTTTTAGGCTGATAAGAAGGTCTATCCTGCTGGTTTCCTTGTTGGTTTTGCTAGTTATTTTGCTGTTGATTTTGGTAAGGGGCCTGATAAGGTCTAAAATTTTGATTTGGCTACCTTTTATACTTGTCAACTCTTTACCAATAGTCTACAACAGCTCTGCTTGACCTTGTAACAGCTCAGCTTTCTTTTGTAACAACTATGTTTGTCTTTTTGCCTCTTGAGATGGGGCTGGTGCAACATTTGTTTGGGTTGAAACCTAATAATTGAGTGCTGGTATGGTAGGTACAATAGCAATAGGCAGAATTTGTAGTGGGATTGATGGTTGTATTTATGGAAAAATAGGCATTGACATCCTTGGGGCTATTTTACCAACCTGAATCAAGTTGTTTTCAGCTCTAATGGCAATTGCATAAGCACCCAGCAGTGTTGTACCACCCATTGACTGTACCATTTGTAACGTTGAAAAATGTCCCCTTGGGGGATTTTCCCTCCTAAGGTTTAGCTTCCGAGTCCTTGATCTGCTTTTAGGACATCTTGCATCATATTTTGACATCTCGATGAAATGAACCCTAAGTTTCATGATAAATGGGACCTAGGGGGATCCCTTGAGCTTAACCCTGCCCAAAATAGGGATGGACTTGGGCACCCGCGCCCTAGTCCTGTCCTATTTTGGGTCAAGCCCAAATTGAAAGTGTCAATTAGTGACCATTATTTACGTCCTATGCCGACACGGTAAGTTTGAATTACGAAATTCTTGGCGGGGGTGTTTGAAGTTGCATATATAAGCATGTTTAGGCATTCATTTGTGACTAGAAGATCATTAGATGACAATTTGGATTCATGAGCTTGTGTGGAAGTTATTCAAGGCATTCATTGTGTGTAAGAGCATATATTGTGTTGGTTATGTGTTTGTATTTGCAGATTTGAGCAATCATCTCCTCATGGCATGAAGAGCTTCTTCCTTCCATGAGATCTTCACTACAAGGTGATATCATTTATGTTTTCAAGTATTTATCATTTGGTTTTTGCCTTTGCCTCCCAAGGGCATGCACTCTCTATCTGACAACGGTGTTTAGAAGACTTGAATGTCTCTCCAGGGCTTGACTGAGGCAAGTCTCTAAACATCACAACCCCCTCCTCATTTTTCTGTGATTGTAGGTTACAGGTTGAAGAAGTAGGAAAAGTGGAGTTACAGGAAAGTGTTGTAGAGTGTCGGATTTGCAAATCAGAGTTGAAAATAGGGCCCTAGACTCGGGCGCCCGCTCATTAGTCCTCCGGATTCCACAACAGAGAAATATATGTGACAGCAGGAACAAGTTGCAGATCAAGTTCCCAGATCCTGACAAAAACCTAGGCATTGGACTAGGGCGCCCACTCATTAGTCCCTGACTGTTCCACCTCCCAAACTTCGAAAACAGGTGCACATTTATCTGTCATTTTACATCTTCCTGTAGCATCATTTTGAGTAATTTGTCTGTTTGCTTCCGTAATTACATAATTAGGGTTTTGAGGTATAATTGAGCATAAATAAGCATAATTGACAATCAAATCACACAAATCCAAATTTCTCTACATCTCATAGTGATCAAGGGCCTGATAGTGAATTGCCACTTGACCCAAGGTCCTTGAATGTAATTGGTGAAAGGAGGATAGGCAAACCATCTAATCAAGCCTATCCATAATTTTTTACCTTTTACATTTTGGTGAACCCATTTTATTGTACTTGTTTGCACCTTGTTGATTTTTTTGCTTCATATTTGCATTAATTTCATTCATTCATACCATCATTCATCTTATTGCATTGAAAAAATTACATAAAAATTGAAAAATTTGAAAAAAAATTGTGTCCTAGGGTTTGCATGTTGCATTAATTAATTTGAATTTAATCAAATTTCTAATTTTTGCATTAGATCTAAGATAAATTGCACAAAATTACAAAAATTCAATAGTTTGCATTGCATTTGCATCATAAACCTGCTAGGGTTTTGTTGAAAATTGTGAATTTTTCATATAACCTAGTAATTCCAAAAACTAGGGTTTGTAGGTAAAATCTTGTTTCAGATTTTTCTACTAATCTTAGACACTCATTCAAATTTTTATTTGGTTTTAGTGTTTCATTTAGTGTAAATTTGCATTTAGATCTCAAAAATTAGCATTTTTACATAGAAAATTTCAACAAAAACTAGCATTTTTTATTAGATTTGCACTTGCATTTTACATCTTAGGACTTGGAAATCATTTTCAGATCTGAGTGTATTTAATTTTCATCATAAATCATATTTAAATACATTCATATAGAATTTTGCATTAAGATCTCAAACCTAGGGCTTGAAAAACCTTGATTTTCACTAGATTTGGCCTTATCGACTCTCAAGATTTGCACTATAAGCATGTTGTAAAGAATATTTTTGCACTAATTGGCTGATATTAGGGTTATTATCTGCTTCCCCTCCTAAAATTCTTTACAAAACCTTTCTATTGGGCTCTTGTATTAAAAATTTGGCAAAAAATTACACATTTTTGCTATATTTGCCCAAGAGTTTGACCTAGATTGCACTCCAAGCATGTTGTAAATGATTTTATGATTGTAGGTGACTGATATCATTGCTATTATTTGCTGCACCTCATAAAATTCCTTACAACACCTCTTTCATTAGGTCTTGGGATTGAAAAATGGTGTGCATATTTTAGGGCATTTTCACTAGGTTTTGATTTAACATCATCATATATTTGCATCAAAAGTGTGTTGTAAAGGATTTTATTGCTATATTGGATTGACATCAAACATATTATTTACTGCCCCTGATCAAAATCCTTACAACACCTTTTCTTTCATATATTAAAAAAGTACAAAAAAACAAGCATTTAAAACATATCTTGCGCCAAAGGTTTGTGTATATTGCTGCATGAGTCTAATAACTCACTGCCCTAAGAGAAATATTCCTTTAAGAAGAAGAATAAGACACATGGGATCTAGTACCCTTGAAGTTGGTACATTGAACAACTTCTTTACAAAAGGAGAGACACAAATGTTACAAGATATTACACCTATCATAAGTACAATGGAAGAGCAAACTTTTTAAGATGTTGATGATACTATTGAGGCGACAGGACATGTATGTGATGAGCAAATAGATAAACTTGATAAAGACCTAGCTGAATTCCAAGAATATGTACAAACTGAGAGGATAGCTAAAGAAGCTATACCTGTTATTCACCATGTAAGAGAATTAATAAAAGAAGGACAAGACGTGGTGTTAATACAATCCGTGGTTTAGCACATATTGTACAAACCAATATTATGCCAGTAACTAAATGTGTAAAAGTAATAAATAACACTCTGTCACCATCTCATACACAAGTATCGGCACCTATACCGACTACGAGAATATCTACTTTTACATCAACAATCTTAACAACTGATGTGAATGCTTGTAGTAATGCTACCACTAGTATTGGAGTATCTAATGGTACTAATTACAAAGATGTGGGATTTAATTATCAGAATTTGGTTTCTAAGGGGACCTCTTCTATGAATAATTGCTCTCAACCACCTCTTCATCCCACTTATTCTCAACCTCCCATTACATATAGCTATTCTCAACCACCTTCCACCTACCATTATGTCCAATCACCATTGACCTATTCACAACCTCCGCCTATCACATCTCAGGCTCAATCACCTCCTCACTTTGGTTCCAATTCCTCACAGCAAACTGCATCTCCCAATGATGCCATCCTAAACCAACTTTTGCAGGGCATGACTACTTTACAACAAAAGGTAACAAATTTGATAGATTATTCACAACCTAATATACCAACATATCATGCCTGTAACTCCCTTTCCTATGCAATCTTAAGAACTCCTATGTTCGAGAGGTTTGAGACTCCTCACTTTGAAAAATATGGTGGAAAAGGTGATCCTAATACTCATGTGGCAGCATTCACAACTATGTGTAGTGATTTTTATTTTGAAGAGGACTTGTTGGCAAAACTTTTCCCACGATCTCTCAAAGATACTGCTGTAGAATGGTTTTTCTCTTTGCCTCCAAATTCAATACACTCCTTTTTGCAATTAATTGATCAATTTTTATAACATTTTCAAGCAAACATTGGACCTCAAGTCTCTTTGATTGACTTAGTGCATTGCAAGCAAGGTCCAAAGGAGAAGTTAACTAAATTTATTAGTCAGTTTCAAGCTTTATATGCGCAAATTCAATATCATATGAAAGATGAGGATGTTTAGAAGGTGTTTATCACTAATCTACAACCTAATATTTGTGAGAAGATCATCTTGATGAAGTATAACTCCTTTCAACATTTATGCACCACCCTTCGTGATTATCAACTTTTGTCTAGTCAGTATGAAAACCAAAACTCATCAGATCAAGTTGGTCAATCCATCGGTGGATCGTCACAAACCAACTTTAAGAGCAATAATAACAATAGGAGTTTCATCAGGATTAATGGATCGAAGACGAACAACTTTTCTAATGTCTCTGCTATCACTAATCTAAAGAAGGCATCATATCAACCAAGAAAGTTTACTCCAATAGATGAATCTTATCATTCTATCATGAATCAAGCCATGAGTAATAACATTTTGAAGCTCCCCCGATTAAGCCTGTCGATCCTAGTAGAGCACAAGGACCTTACTTCAATGCTAATGCCTTTTGTCATTTCCATTGGACACAAAGACATGATACTGAATGATGTATGCGTCTTAAACATGAAATACAAAACATCATTGATTCAAATGTCATATAGGTATCGGGTGTGAATGATAATGGAAACAAGTCAGTAGCTCTGCCGAATTAGAATTTACAAATCTTCACCAATCCCTTCCCTAAGCATACTGATAACAATATGTTGAAACAGGGTTTAGTGGAAGTAGCTGATGATGATTACTTGGAATATGATAACATCGTGGGTGTGATCGAAGTGGATAAGGAAAACTTGGATAACCTGCCTCGCCCACAAAAAAATGGGATTTATGCTGAGGTTCCTCCTCTATTATCCTATATAAGATTGAGAGATAACCAAAATGCATCGGAAAAACAAGTAGAACAACCAATACAGACGAGTGAGATGGTACAAGATGACTCTTGTTACTGTTTTAGATGGCATCAACAATGAAAACTTGCTAAAAATCAAAAAAGAGTAAGACGATTGTCAACAGTTAGAGATAATAGTGGTTCTCCTCCTCATAAGCAACAAAAAGTCTCATTTACACAAGGATTTGAGAAACAAGCATCATATGATAATAAACAAGACTTTCATAAGAACCACTCAAACTTTGCACTCAACATGATCAAGTACCTCTCCAAGAGGTTTGCAAGTTCAAAAATCTGATACAATGATCCTTACAGGTAAGTATCTCTAACCCTTTATCTCTCTCGTGATGTGCTTTCCCCGTGATGTGTTATGTATTGTTTAGGCCTCCTGGGATGACCCCTGATTATCTCGTAAGGTCCAAGATACCAAGAGACCACCTTTGTTGTGACCTTCTATTTGTATTATCATTCTTCTATATTGCATCTCTCTCTAATTTCATTGTTGTGTGTTGTGTCTTACGAACATAGCGTTGTGGTTGGTGAATTGGGGGCACCATCCTACGTGACTGTCCCTAAGACATTTGTTTCTCCTCTCTTATTTATTGTTTACCTTCCACTAGTGTTTCTATCTAGTGGGCGGATGAGGAAAAACATTTATACTAATGTGGACCTAGTGTCCCTTTAGCGAGAAATAAAAATTGGACTTAGTTCCTAATATGATGATGGGGTTGTAATATATTATCTGACACTTGGCTAGTAGAAGCACTTTGTGCTTTCTGCGTAGTGATATTGATGATATTTTTATCTCACTTACAAAACATAACAATATTGCTGCTCCATGCACTTGGTTGTCTTTGAATCTCACCTTGGTGACACTCGGTTTTGAGATTTTCATAGTATAGCCTCGTGGTTATACTCAATATCCTAATTCATAGTATAACCTTGGCTCTCTGTGTGATTAATCATATGCATTGATGTTGTTTATCATGATTATGTAGACACTAACATGTTTCTTACAAGGATGTGTTTGTGGGAACATTTGGTGATTGTAAAGTACATGTCACCTCTAGGGGGCATGGGCTTTGTGAGAGTCTGTGTTCCCTTGTGTGTTTTCTTCCTACCTTAACGTGCTTCATATCGATACTTGATATCAACCACCTTAAGGTGAGGGCATATATAAGGTAAGTTGTCTGTTGTAGATGTTAGCAATGTGCTTGTCCTCAGGTGCAGTTTAAAGGCTAGTACGATGAGTACTTCCTACACTCTGAGTTTGTTCGTAGTCAATTAATCAATCAATCATCTTAAGCCCTCTACGGAGGTGGTGATGGTGTATCTCTTGCGAAGAGTGCACATCCTATCATTTTCAAAAAGTCCTCTATGGAGGCGGGGAGCAGTTCTGTGACTAACTCAACCCTTAAGCGTGTCTTCGGCGATTGTTGTGGCGAAGCCCAATCATCGATGTGTACCTGTAATGTGCCTGAGATGGTGATGAACCTAGAAATAGGGACACTCCATCACTTGCCTACCATGTTTTCTCTGTGTCTTCAAAGTGTGTGTGTTTGACGTGCTTGCTTTGTTTGGCATGTCTGTTGCCCCATGTGCAGTTTAAAGACCAGCGTGATAAGTGCTTCCTACATTATAGGAGGTTTGGCGTGTCTTGCATGAGTGTTGCCCCATGTGCAGTTTAAAGACCAGTGTGATGAGTGCTTCCTGCATTATGGGTGGTGTGTTTACTTTCCTTGTACTTGCATTTGCATTTCATATATATGAGAAAAAGAAAAAGAAAAGAAATCATTCATGTCTTCAATGCATTAACTGTCTTCTATGCATCTACTATCTTCTCCGTGTTTTGTGTGACTGTAACTATCTTTTCCGTGTTTTATGTGCATGTTATTGTCTTCAATGTGATTGGAGTATCTTCTCCGTGCTTGGCATGTTTGTTGTGTTTGTTGACCGTACTTTAATGCATGTATTTGCCTTGCATTTATACATACATTAAAGTGGGGGCTAAATGTAACGTTGAAAAATATCCCCTTGGGGGCTTTTCCCTCCTAAGGTTTAGCTCCCAGATCCTTGATCTGCATTTAGGACATCTTGCATCATATTTTGACATCCCGATGAAATGAACCCTAAGTTTCATGATAAATGGGACCTAGGGGATCCCTTAAGCTTAACCCTGCCCAAAATAGGGAGGGAGGACTTGGGCGCCCGCGCCCTAGTTTTGCCCTATTTTGGGTTAGGCCCAAATTGAAAGTGTCGGTTAGTGACTGTTATTTAGGTCCTATGCTGACACGGTAAGTTTGAATTACGAAATTCTTGGCGGGAGTGTTTGTAGTTGCATATATAAGCATGTTTAGGCATTCATTTGTGACTAGAAGATCATTAGATGACAATTTGGATTCATGAGTTTGTGTAGAAATGATTCAAGGCATTCATTGTGTGCAAGAGTAGATATTGTGTTGTTTATGTATTTGTATTTACAGATTTGAGCAATCATCTCCTCATGGCATGAAGAGCTTCTTCCTTCCATGAGTTCTTCACTACAAGGTGACATCATTTGTGTTTTCAAGCATGTATCATTTGGTTTTTGCCTCTGCCTCCCAAGGGCACGCACTGTCTATCTGACAACGATGTTTGGAGGACTTGAATGTCTCTCCGGGGCTTGACTAAGGCAAGCCTCTAAACACCACATCCCCCTCCCCATTTTTCTGTGATTGCATGTTATAGGTTGAAGAAGCAGGAAAAGTGGAGTTACAGGAGAGTGGTGTAGAGTGTCAGATTTGCTAATTAGAGTTGAAAATAGGGCCTTGGACTCTGGCACTCGCTCATTAGTCCTTCAGATTCCGCAATAGAGAAATCTCTGTGACAGTAGGAACAAGTTGTAGATCAAGTTCCCGGATCCTGACAAAAACCTAGGCATTGGACTAGGGCACCCACTCATTAGTCCCCGACTGTTCCGCTTCTTGAACCTCGAAAATAGGTGCACATTTATCTGTCATTTTACATCTTCTTGTAGCAACATTTTGAGTAATTTGTCTGTTTACTTCCGTAATTGCATAATTAGGATTTTTGAGGTATAATTGAGCATAAAAAGCATAATTGACAATCAAATCACACAAATCCAAATTTTCCTACATCTCATAGTGATCAAGGGCCTAATAGTGCATTGCCACTCGACCCAAGGTCCTTGAATGTAATTGGTGAAAGGAGGATAGACAAACCATCTAATCAACCCTATCCACAAAATTTTACATTTTACACCATTACTGCTAAATTGCTATTTAGGGCTCTAAGAAAATACAAAAATGTATGTTCCTCAGTAGGCCTTATCGCTATTGGGATTTTGTCCCAAGTCCGTTGAAAATGGAAGTTGAAATCAGTAATATGCTCTTGTGGGGCTCTCCTTATTGTACTCAGTTGTTTTATCAAAGACAGGTTATCTGACTTGTCTTCAAACTATTTGTTCAAAGTGTCTCCCAATAGGTCCCATGATGTAATAGAACCTACAACTAATCCTCTAAACCATTGAAGGGCCTTACCCTTCAAAGATGTAGCCAACAATCTTATTGCAACATATTCCTGTGTTATGTGATAGACCGAGCATAATGTGGCCACATATTTTATGTGTTCAATTGGAGTAGTTTGGTCCTCTCCTGTAAAAAATGGTAAATCTCTTAGGGCTGCCACTGGAATGTCATCATGTGCTACAAGCCACAATGGGCTGCTGGTATTGAATTGCACAAATGGATATGCTCTCACCATTGGTGGGGCTTGAGGGGCTTGTGGAGTTTGTATTTGAAGATTTATCACCAAATTCCTTTGATCAAACTCTGCAGTCCTGATTCCTAGAGGAGTTGATTGAGTTCTCTCTACTGGATTGGGTGTTCTTACTATTGTTCTACCTCTTCTCCTTGGAGTTGACAGTTGTATATTCAAATGGAGTTGAACTTCTTCTCATTTGGACTTTTCTCATGTGCTAAATTCACTAGATCTGCAAAAATCAAAATTTTAAGTCGCTAAGTATGTTTTTTTTACCTCTTCTAGACTGAAACTTTGTTGTGCGTACCAAATACCAAAGTAAAAATATGTTTGAGTGGCTTGAATCTCTGTTCAGTGTCCCATTGGGCATGCCAAAAATTGTTGTCATGAAGGATTGCTCCCTGAATGTTATGCATTTACAAGCTTGGCAATCCCATCCAACATGGGAACATTCTCAAATTGTGGGTTTGTCTGTTTCGAGAATGAACCTTTGGACGAGCCAGATCCCTTTCAATGCCCTTTA
This sequence comes from Cunninghamia lanceolata, assembly GCA_027924645.1. NCBI lineage: Eukaryota > Viridiplantae > Streptophyta > Pinopsida > Cupressales > Cupressaceae > Cunninghamia > Cunninghamia lanceolata. The sequence goes on from BSBN01001435.1 coordinate 8,448,877, forward strand.
GATCTATAAATTGATGGAGGAAAAAGATAGAAGAAAACTTGCATAAACTGAAAACTAAATAAAAAATATATCTAAAGGGGGTGATGCACCAATATTTTGATTTAAAACTGCAATATAACTCACAAACATTCTCTAATAAACATGTTCTTACAATCCAAACTGATCAGATTCATCACATAAATATTTCATAGAAAGGCATGAATAATCTTGCACAAGCTATGACCTATAATAAACTAAAATTTGTATACTTGCATCTAATAAATGAGACAAAGAATTCAAGGGTTTTGAATCAAAACATAGAAAATCCCTATCAAAGCACTCACAAAATAACAAGACACCTGAAATTGGATAGAAGAACCCCTAATTATATTAGAAAATGGAAGGAATCTCTACAAACTAACAATAAACTATTGAAAAAAAATGAACTGTTGCTACTAAGAAATGTAAGAATGGCCGAGTTACAAGACAATCTCCTTCTCTACAATATACAAAGGCAAAAAAATAAGAACTGAGGAAAAAAACATAAGTTTTTTTCATATAATACAAAACTGTCCCAAAAAAATGAATGGAAAGTCAACTCCAGCTCAACTAAATTCAAAAATCCACATGAATGAGTTTGAAAAAGTAACTCCAAGTTGATGGGCGAGCACAAGTGAAAAGCCTAAAATTTAGGCTCCAAAACTCCTCCAAGACGAGCAAAAATAGCTTGGAACTCCAAGTCTCAAAGTCCTTGACCAACAAACTGCCAAAAATAGTCATGTCAAAAATACAACTCCAAATATCTCTCCCTGCATGACCCTGCACTTCAGTTCAACTCCTCTCCTATTTTTGTGTACCTTGAAAGACTTCTAATCAAGTCCAGAATGGTATTTTTGGGAAAATATTGAAAATATAATTTTTTTTAATATTTTCTACATCTTAGAAAATTGCATTTTCAAAGGTCTTCGGAGTGGAATCGAGGAAAACCACTTTGAGATAGCATTGGTGTCAGCCTTAGTAACTTGCATCTAGAACTAGATAATTGGTTTATCTTTCTAACGAGTCCAGAAACTTTGAATTCTGATAAAGTAGTGAGGAGTTATGACCCTGCCAAATTTTTTTTTTTTTTGTAAATAATTTTTCATCTTCCATAGCTCTTTTTTTGAATTCCAAGGGTAATGTGACCCTTCATATTATATGTAAGCCTTTATATTTTGAATGAAAATGACATAGATGAATGGTCTTCAAGTACCTGTATCTGCACAGTGAACAAACATATTAGATAAAATGTAGAGGCTAAAGCCTCTCTCTTGACTTTTTTGATCTGATATTCTCTTCCTTCCCGCTTCATTTGAAGTCACTTGCTTCCTGAAAGTATTAGAAAACAACTCTTACAACCCAATTTGGTAACAAAACCTATGTCAATCGACCAAGAATCATCACCAATAATGTTAGGTGAGATAAATTATCACTACTCAACTCATCATTGTCTAAGATTTATGAAAGGAATCATCTTTCTTCTTAGACTTGCATTCCTTCTTTATGTGACCTCTCCTACCACAATTTTGAAAACATTTTACTTTAGGTTTATTAGGATACATTGACTTTCCCTTTCCCTTGGACTTACTATCTTCACCCTTTTTTCCCCTCTATCTATTGACCCACCCCTTACAACTAGGAGATCACTAAAGGTTTCATCCATAGATATTATTTTGATTTCTTCACTTGGCAAGAAAGCTACAATATCATTTAATTTTGGTGAAGACTATTTATTGTTGATTGACATAATTAGATTCTCCCATGAATTAGGTAAGTAACAAAGCAATAATATCCACTTATCTTCTTCTTCTAACTTGACTTCAATTGACATTATTTAACTCAAAAGGAAATTAAAAGCAGCAAGATGATCATTTACAAAGTCTCCCTCTTTTCTTTTCAAGAAAAAAAATTAGTAATTATACTATTTGACTGATACAATTAGGTTTCTATATTGTTCCACAACAAATATGTAATTGGTTCTTCTCACACATTTATTAATACAAAATATAAAAGACAAATAGATAGTACTTTCTAGGTTTCTAATCTAGTTTATTCTAGTCCTCATTAGCATAACTATAGGCTTCATTGAAAATCTATTATTGTCCACTAATCTCTCTCTACCAAGATATCTTCAATTTTCAACTTTCATGTAACTCAAAATTCTAATTATTGAATCTCTCAATCTCAAATCTTGACATGCTAGCCAGGGATCCTACAACAAATGCTCTATATTCTCATAGAATCTTCCAAAAGATCCCACTAGAACAAGTTATATATACATTACACCACAATTCTTATGCCAGGGTTTTACCACCAAACACATATGACCATTACACCAAATGATGTGGCCCTTCCTAGGCAAGCAAGTTCTAATACCAAATGTTAGAAAATTAACCCTCAAGATGATTGGTAATAGGGATATTAAAAAATTAAACACTATGTGATCTAAATATATTTATGTTTATTGTAGAAATTCAATTAGAAACAATTAGGAAGAATGTGAAATTAGACACAAACCATATACACATGAGACACAAGGATTTATGTGTGAAACCCTTGAAAAAATCTATGAGCAAAAGAGATTTATAGTTGTACTAATCTAAAATAGACTCCAAATATAATAAGCCTCTTTTACACATTTGTGCAATCTATAGAGGATAACATGTACAACCTTTGTAATCATGCTTCAGAACATCACAATATCATCATACAATCTCTTACCAACATATTCCATCTATACTAATAATTAAATATAGCCCCCAAATCATTCTCCTAGAATAACAACTCTCTCAACACTTCAAACTACCCATGGAATACCAATTGTCACAAAACTATATCATGAGTATACCATGATTTAATACCATGCATCATTCCAAACAAGACATCTTCAAATGGATAAGTAACAAATTTTCTTAGATACTCCTATAAAAACTTAGTCAAATATTGTTGACTAAACACACTTAAATGTGAACATGTATTCTTGCACAATAGTCAAAACCAAACCATGACTTGTAGTAGTAGCGACAAACTTTTTGATAGATTTTCATACCTATAAACACATCCTAGATTCCAATGAGCCAATTTAGGCTCCAACACTGCAGACCAAGTGCATTGAAATCTTCTTTGCCAAGTCCCATGTGATGACTAAAGCTACCAATAGTGATTGAGTTGATCCACCATATGCAAATGTGGAGACAACCAGGAATAGCCTTTGCACTGCTTGTAATTGTGAAAGGGGGTATCTGGATACCACTTCCAATCCTTTCACCAAGGTTTAATGGATCTCACCCCTATCTTATGAAGCATCTAAAGAGGAATAACATCAATAACTAATTGGAAAGTCTCTTGGTCTTGATTAGTGTTAAGTAGAGAAAAGAAGGGGTTGAATGCAAGCATGTAAGTACACTAGATCAAACCCTCTTTCACTACAGCATTCAAGGACAAAAGCAAGCTAAGTCACTACAAGATGAGAGAGGACTCAACTACTGACTTTGTGCTCCTATTTGCTATGAAAAGATGTGATTCAACCAATCTTTTTACCAAACCCTAGGCCAATCAATGTGCTAAACCCTAGAATTTAGATAATTAGCTCATAACAATGTAAAGCCAGGATCTGAAAGTACCAAGATGATTACTGAGATGTCATAACCTCTTCCATGAAATCTACAGTTTTAGAGGACTCTGAGGTGGGCGCCCAAGTCTAGAAAGTCTCCAGAACTGGAAAAATATTGTAAATGATGTCCAGATGTTGTATCCAATGTCTGATTTAGCTGGTGGACGTCGGGGCGGGTGCCCAAGTCTTTCACAGAGGAATTTTTGCACTCTATTTTCGGATATTGAAAATTTATCCCTTGAGTAACCTCCCTGTACCTTCACTTCTTCAATCCTTGCACCTGTAACCTACACACAAGAAGAAAAGGGGTTTGGGGGTTGTGGTGTTTAGGGATTTGCCTCAGTCAAATCTCGGGATAGCATTCAAGCTTCCCAACACCGTTGTTAGAGAGAGAGCATGCCCTAACAGGACAAAGGCTAAAGATAATCCAAATGATGATGAAATTCTTCAAATAATGATAATGTCACCTCAGAGGTGAAGTCCTTAGGAGGATGAAGATTCTTCAGCTCATAAGTATGTTGATGATGATTCTAAATCTACAAAAAACATGTACAACACAAACACAAATCTGCAATAATAACACAATGAATGCCTTGAATTATCTTTAGCTCAATATCATAACCTTGTTATCATCAACTTGCTTCAAAATGAATTCAAACACTCACTTATATATGCTTTCCCATTAAACATTCACAAATTAATTAAAAGAGTCAACAAGGAGAGGCCCATTTAAAGACCCTATGTTGACATGTATTAAATTTTACTCTAACCAATCAGGGTGGACTTGGGCGTGTGCGCACAAGTCCCTAGGTGTCATTTTGGTCAGGATTTAAGCATTAAATCGGCCCCTAGTTCCCATTTGACATGGGTTTCGGGGGATTTCTCATCGGGATGAATATTTTGCTTATAGAGTGTTAACATGGGGACCTAGGAGCTAAACTAGTAGGTAAAAAGGCATGTGTCCACTTTTTACTCCTTAACATTTAGCCCCCACTTTAATGTGTGTGCGATCCTACGATTTAGCACATGCATTAAAGTATAGTCAAAGCATATCAAAAAATATCAAACACAAGAATGAAGACACACCCTAAGCTTGAAAGACTATTTCGAGGCCCCAGACTTAGGCAAACATAAGAAAATAATTAATAGCCACATAAGACATAATGAATACAATAAGGAAGCACACAATACATGGAGAAGATGGTGGAAGCACACAATACACAGAGAATACATGAATACAGTTATGCAAGACACGGGGACGACATGAAGAGAAGACATGATTTGATCAATTATATATATGTGTGTGTATATATATATATATATATATATATATATATATATAATTCTAAGTAAAGTAAACAAAACACAGCTTGGGGGGCTCATCACCACACATCTTTAGACCACGCAAAAACACACAAAACACATACATCGTGGGGGGTTCATCACCACATGTCTTTAGACCATGCCACAAACATGCAAGGAAGATACGTAAAACACACGAAAGACACACAGAATACACGAGCACCACATAGTATGTCGTCGACACACTATACGTATTATACACAGCAAACACGAGCGATAGGAAGGAGCTCATCGCTACACTCCACTATCTAAAACACTTCAAACACACTTGATAGTTGAGCTATGCTACCACAACCTCCAAAGACATGCTTACAAGTGAATGACTCAAGATCCAACCCCACCTCGTGATGAGGACTTTGTTTAAAAGGATGTGCACTAGCTCAAGAGATACACCATCCCACCTTCCACAGAAGGGCTTTCAAAATGCAAGCCCACCCACATCACAGAGATGCCTTATAGTGAAAATGAAGCATGTTCTCAAAGTATACAACCCCACCCACATCATGGAGATGCCTAACAGTGAAAAGGAGGTATAAGCAATAGATCAATGTACGCAAACATGCTTTGTCAATGTAAAAAGTAATCAAACGGTTACCATGATATATGCCCCCACCTTAAAGTGGTTGATCCTGCTTGCTAGTATCAATCACATTAAGTTAAATTGAAAACACACAAGGGAACAAGAGCTTCTACAAATCCCATACCCCAAAGGTGGCATGTGCCACGATTGTTGAATGTTCCCACAAACACATCGATATCATTTTGCTAACATAATCAACAACATATAAGCTTTGGTTAGAAAATCTTACTCTAAGATAACAAACAAATCAATTCATGAAAGTTATACAAAAATCATATCACATGATAGACCAAGGCTACACTGTCGGGTTCAAAACTGAGCATAGTCGTTAAGGTATACTACAAGTATCTCAGAACTGAGTGTAGCAACAAGGTGAGATACAAAACGATCCAAAGTACATAGAAGCAGATTTAGAGTATTGCAAAGGTTTGTTGCAATAAATTTGACAACACGATACATCACACAGAGTGATTCTACTAGTCAACTGTCAGTAATATATATCAACCCCATCTTCATATATGGACTAGGTTCATTTTTTCTTTCTTGCTGAAGGGACACACGGTCCTTATCAATATTTGTTTGATTTCACCATTCACCAACTAATAGAGCCACTGAAGAATTGAAATGCTAAAAATCAGAGAGGAGACAAAAGTGACTTGGGTTTACAACATGGGAAGATGCCCCCAAGACATCCTCCACAACATCATGCCCCCAAGGCACAACACATAATAATAAAATACAGAGGCGGTCTTCTTGTATCCTTGACCTTACAAGAGTATCAAGGGTCACTCAAAGAGACCTAAATAACATATAACACAACACAGGGAACACAACACTTAAGAGGAGTCCACGTAAGTGAGCAACTCAAAGAGATGCTACATCAAAGGTGGTTAAAAAGGGTGAAAAATACTTACCTATTATACAACTGCACTAGTAATTATTGTCGAGAAAATCATCTTCCTCCCAATCTCAAATGCAAGAGGAAATAGGTACATAAGGTACTATTGCCCAACTTGAATCATTGTCCTTTATCTCTTCAACCTTTAGCTCTTCCTTCAATATCAATTGGTGGAATGTTTTCTTGTTCAGGTGTTTCTTGTCGAGCTAAGGTTTTGTCTTTTCTTCCTTCTTTCTCTTGCTTTCCTATTCCTTCATGTTTTATTAGTGATGTTTGCAAAAGGATTTTCATGATTTTCAACAGTCTTTGACATCTCAGAAGAAGAAGCATGTACAAAATTGATCTTTTTGGATAAAATGCTTTGCTCTTTACGGTTATCTCCCGATCGTTGTAAGGATGGCAAAGGAGGAACCTCGGAAAAAACTCATTGACCTCATAGTCAATGAGGTTCATTTAGTTTGGGCTGCTCTTCACTTTCTATTTATTCAATAGGAGGTCCAACTAATTTTGTTATTAACTTTGCCTTGTATCTTTGGTATGCCAGGAAGAATTGATCTCTTGGTTGAGGCTCAGTAGGCTATGGCCAGAAGTAGTCTAGGCTAAAATTTCCACGAGTAACCATAAGTTTCCACCCACTATGGTGGACAACATGCACTCTACCTTGATAAGGGAATTTTAAACATTTATGAATTGTAGAGGGTACCACTTTCATGGACTTGAGCCATGGATGGCCTAGTTTCACACGAAATAGGTCAAAGGTAGGAATGATATCAAATGATTGTTCCAGAGCTTTCTCAACTACTTTAATCAATAATGTAATCTTCCCCATAGCTGGGAGGAAATCTCCATTCTGTGTCTTAACCATCATATGTGTGGGTTCATAAGCTTCATGTATCAAATCATGCATGTAGAGTAACTCTTTGGTTATCACATTCATTATGCAATTAGGATTGATAAGGAGTCCTCTTGTAGGATATCCACTTATACATGCGGTACAATGTAAAGAGGCCCCTCAATATCTCTAATTGTAGTGTCATGTGGTGTAAAAGTTATTTCAGGTTCAGGAGTCTTCCTCTTTCTATAAACTCGAGGAGGGACCATACCACCCTTATGTTGATGAGAGGCCATGTATGTGAGATTGTTTCACACCAAGGCACTAGTTTGAGGAAATCGGGTTTTTGAGAAATAAAAAACACACTAGTTTCACTACAAACAAAGTAAATATGATGTAAATAGTGCTACACAACAAGGCAATATGAATGATTTAAAAGTTTTCTCAAATAGTTGTGAAGAAAGTGTGTAAAACCCTTAATGTTGAAATACACACTGTGTAATTGTAAAATTTGAAATTTGAAATCAAGAACACACAATGAAACAACACTACAAATCAAAATCAAATTTGAATGAGTGCTTAAAGAGAGAAGCAAAATCTTAAATAAGATTTTGACTACCAACCCTAGCTTTTGTAAAAACTAGGTTATATGAAATATGCAAGTTTTCAACAAAACCCTAACAAATGAGATTTGCAAATGCAAGATGTGATATCATGAAATGATTAATTATTGTAATTTGTTTAAGATCTAATATAAAAATTAAAAAATTAAATGTTTCCAATGATATGCAAAACTATGCCTTTATGCAAGCCTAGAATGCTTTTTTTTTCAATTTTTTCAAAATGTATGCTTCTTCTTCATTGTTTGCCAGTCATTTTGTCCAACCCCATAATTGGAATATGTTTGTACATATGCTGGAGCCTAAGAGAGGGAGCATTCAGCCAATGTGGTTTGAGCACCCACAACTTCTGCGCTAGATTCGAGAGGGATCTCACTCAACTGCCTCTCATCCTTCGAGCTGTGATCCTGCTTTGGGGATCCACAGTTCTTGGGTGAGCTTGAGACAAAGTAATGCTTTAGGGAGGCATCTTTCCACCAATATGCCTCCCAATTAGATTAAGGTTTCCCCAAAGAATAGTCTGCTGCACTATGTCCGACTTTATAGCATCTTCTGCATCTAAAATTTAGACCTTTGTAGTCTAAAGATTGCATCCAGCTTTTGTCATTAGCATCCAAATTGATTTCTACCAGGAGAGCTTTGGAGATGTCCATCTCAACCAATATCCATGCAAAAGTAGTGTGAATGAAATTTTTTGAGTCTGTATCTGTACATATAAATTTACCAATAGAATTGCCAATGGCTGTAAAACACATTTCAAACCAGTAGTGCAGGGGGAGATTTGGGAGGCGGACCCAAACGAGCATAGGATTGAAGTTTGGGTGCCAAGATTTTAAGAATAGTGTGCTGTCTCCCCACATCCATGTATGATTCAGAATATCCTTTTTGTCTTTCTTACTGTCAAAGACCACTATAAAGAAACCTTTTGCACTTGGACATATTTCCAATTTTTTTTCCATCAGAGGGCCCCATGAATTTGAGATCCATTCATGCAAAATGGGAAGACTAGGCCAAAAATGGTTGAACCTACCAATTAGCCCATTCTCAGAAAAAAATTCTTCATTTTCTCGCAGTTCTTTTAACACTATGGTATCGTAATTTACCTTCTGAGGTTTCTCTGAGCTTTGAACCTGCCTTTTGCTAATTGATCCTTGGTTTGGTGACATTGAAGGTACCCCAGATGATTCATGCCTAGATTTGGGCCCAGCCAAGGGTGCGTCACATGGAGAAGTCATCAAACCTCGAATGGAATTACCCTGCCCACGTTGAACTGCCTCCGCAAAAGTAGGGTTTTTGTTCGTTCTAACTCCCAGGGGCTGCAGCTTAGAGGGAGGTGGGGATGTCTCGATCCCTCCCAAGTCTTTACCACTTGCTACTCGGGAATCCACAGAGGCGGGGGACGGCTAAGCAGACATATCACTAACCATGGTAGCTAAGTCTCCCAGTGGGCCATTAAAAACCCTATTCGACCCTGATGCCAGCGAAGATTTCCTTATGCAATTTTCATCTTCTTTTAGGGTTTCTCTCCCAGCTTGCATTGAGCCCTCCCGACCGCTGAGAGAACCCATCTCCTTAATCTGAAAGGTCGTCTTTGAAACTGCGGATTGTGGTTTGTTATCTCCAATACCCCGTGTAGGCTGAGCCAAGGCATCCGGCAAACCAGACTCGTTGGCTGAAGAAGACCGTAAGCCTTTGCCTGAAGAAACTCCATTCGCAATCCTGGCCTCAGGCGAATTTGGCAGCGACAACATCTTTGGCAGCCTTCCCTTGATCTAATACACGCACATTTTATTATTTATTTAAAAATATATATTTATCAAAATTGGAAAAAAAATCCATGCACTAAAGTTTCAAGTTATAAATACATAACAAAAATTGAAGAAAAAAAATAAAATTTACTATATAAAGATTGACGTCTCATGTAACTTCATTTTTCAGCATTTTATCAGCAACTAAATTATAGTGTCAATTTATTAAAAACTATATTCAAATAATTTTTTAAATTTTTTCAAAAAATACAAACATAAAATATAATAAAAAATAAATATTTTATTAGTTTACATCATTTCAAAATTCAAAACATATATGTCACTTTTTTGTGATTCAAGTTTAAAAGTTGGATCAACATTGGTTGTTTCCTTTATAAAAGTGTGACACAACTTTGTGCTTTTACCTGTAATTTAAAGAGGCCCCTCAATATCTCTAATTGTAGTGTCATGTGGTGTAAAAGTTATTTCAAGTTCAAGAGTCTTCCTCTTCCTATAAACTCGAGGAGGGACCATACCACTATTATATTGATGAGAGGCCATGTATGTGAGACTATTTCACACCAAGGCACTAGTTTGAGGAAATTGGGTTTTTGAAAAATAAAAAACACACTAATTTCACTACAAACAAAGTAAATATGATGTAAATAGTGCTACATAACAAGGCAATATGAATGATTTAAAAGTTTTCTCAAATAGTTGTGAAGAAAGTGTGTAAAACCCTTAATGTTGAAATACACACTGTGTAATTGTAAAATTTGAAATTTGAATGCAAGAACACACAATGAAGCAACACTACAAATCAAAATCAGATTTGAATGAGTGCTTAAAGAGAGCAGCAAAATCTTAAATAAGATTTTGACTACCAACCCTAGCTTTTGCAAAAACTAGGTTATATGAAATATGTAAGTTTTCAACAAAACCCTAACAAATGAGATTTACAAATGCAAGATGTGATATCATGAAATGATTAATTGTTGTAATTTGTTTAAGATCTAATATAAAAATTAGAAAATTAAATGTTTCCAATGATATGCAAAAATAATGAAAAACTATGCCTTTTTGCAAGCCTAGAATGCTTTTTTTTTCAATTTTTTCAAAATGTATGCTAGATTTTTTAAAGTATGAGATGAATTAATGCAAGATCTAATTTCAACACTCAGTAAGATGCGAATTTGTAAAACACAAGTTCACCAAAATGTTAAGTAGAAAAGAGAAGGGGTTGAATGCAAGCATGTAAGTACACTAGATCAAACCCTCTTTCACTATAATATTCAAGGACAAAACCAAGCTAAGTCACTACAAGCTAAAAGAGGACTCAGCTACTGATTTTGTGCTCCTATTTTCTATGGAAAGATGTGATTCAACCAAGCTTTTTACCAAACCCTAGGCCAATTAATGTACTAAACCTTAGAATTGAGATAATCAGCTTATAATAGGCAAACAACAATGGAAAGCCAAGATTTGAAAGTACTAGGATGATCAGTGAGATGTCATAACCTGTTCCATAGAAGTTGAAATGTCAAAGGACTCCGGGGCAGGCACCCAAGTCTAGAAAGCCCCGATCTTTAAAAGCTTAGAATTGGAAAAATGTTGTAAATGATGTCCAAATGTTGTATCCAGTGTCTGATTTAGCTGGTGGACACCCGAGCGGGTGCCCAAGTCTTTTGTAGAGGAATTTCTGCACTTTATTTTTAGATCTTGAAACTCTATCCCTTGAACAACCTCCTTGTACCTTCACTTCTTCAATCCTCACACTTGTAACCTACACACAAGAAGAAAGGGGGTTTATGGGTTGTGGTTTTTAGGGATTTGCCCTAATCAAATCCTGGGACAACATTCAAGCTTCCCAACACTGTTGTTAGAGAGAGAGAGTGCCCTAGCAGAATAGAGGCTAAAGATAATCCAAATGATGATAAAATAATTCAAACACAATGATAATGTCACCTTGGAGGTGAAGTCCTTAGGAGGATGAAGATTCTTCAACTCATAAGGATGTTGATGATGATTCCAAATCTGCAACAAACATGTACAACACAAACACAAATCTGCAACAATAACACAATGAATGCCTTTAATGCTCTTTAGCTCAATATCATAACGTTGTTATCATCAACTTACTTCAAAATGAATTCAAACACTCACTTATATATGTTTTCTTGTTAAACATTCACAAATTAATTAAAACAGCTGACAAGGAGAGGCCCATTTAAAGACCCTATGCCAACATGTATTAAATTTTACCCCGACCAATCAGGGTGGACTTGGGTACCCAAGTCCCTAGGTGCCTTTTTGGTTAGGACTTAAGCATTAAATGGGCCCCTAGTTCCCATTTGACATGGGTTTCGAGGATTTCTCATCGGGATGAATATTTTGATTGTAGAGTGTTAACATGAGGACCTAGGAGCTAAACTAGGAGGTAAAAAGGCATGTGTCCACTTTTTACTCCATAACAATTAGAAAGCCTGAATTTGAGCTTAAACTCAGGCCAAGGTAAAACATTCTTGGTGACCCGATTAATGAAATCAGGTAAGATCAACACCCCTCATTTAAAGAACTTCAAAGCATGAATCCAAGGTAATTTAGCAAGTGACCTACCTTGAGGGTTGAGAACAGGGGACCACCATATGGAGTGGTGATTACTGGATATACCATTACGAAAGTCATCTCCAACCTAGTGAGGCCAAGGCTTGATGGCTTCCCAAGCCTTCCAAATACTTTTGATAACAAAGGTACCTTGAATAAAAATAAGTTCCCTCATTTTAAGAAGGGTTCCTAAATCCAAGCCTTTCTAGGCTAGGCGGCCTTGAGGAGTGCTAGTACCAATATAGTGCCAACAAGAATTTTCTAAGCTTCATTACCTTGGAGAGCCCTGATGATCCATTTAGCACACAAGGCAATGCCTTGTCGGTGAATGGAAATCAAACCAAGCCCCCCAGCCTCTTGATGGAGGTAAAAAAAATCCTAGGCAACATAATGGAAGCCTTTATGTCCATTAGAAGCCAACAAAAAATCTTTAAGGAGCTTCTTGGCCTTCAAATAAGAAACCTTGGAAGGGACCTAGCATGCAGAATAATACACATGCATGGCCGCCAAAATCTTAGAATAGATTTAAAATTTCCTTGCCAAAGAGAGAGGCTTGGTGATCTAGTAATAGAGTTTCTTCTCAATTCTCACAATCACTGTCTATCAATGCTCTGAAGGAGTAGCATGAAAGCAAAGGGAATTCCCAAGAATCGAAACTTTTCCCATGATCAATCCATTTCTAACCAAACAAGTCAAGCCAACCTAGTTTAGGAAGGAAGGATTGTTTGTAACACAAAGTCTTTTGCCATTGAATGTTGGAGCCAGAAGCCTAGAAAAAAATGTCTAGGCAATGAAGCACCTATTTGATATTATTCTCCTCTTCAATATGAGTGAGGAAAGAATCATCAACAAAATGTCCATTCATCAGCTGCTAGGAGGAATTCAGAAGAGAAAACCATAAACATGAGATTGAGAGATGGCTTGAGCTAACAAGTATCCAAAACCTTCAACAACCAAAACATAAAAATTTGGGGTGAGAGGGCAACCTTTCTGAATGGACCGAAAGAGGCCAAAAGAAGTGGATTGCTGGCTAGAGATAGTAACGCAAACAAAAGCATCTACGAAGAGCATTTGAACCATTTGAATGAATCAAGGACCAAAACAAAGAGCCTGCAACATGGCTAGGATGAAGGGCCACTCAATGTGACCATAATGTTGATAACTGAGAGGGGGGGTGAATCAGTTATCCTTAATTCGCTTTCAATTCAAACACTTAAATCCACTTTGTTAATCAATAGCATAGCAATTAACCATTCATGGAAGCATAAGATATAAACACCAGAGCAGATACACATCAACACATGAAACACCAAGATTTTGACGTGGAAAACCCAGTTAAGGGAAAAACCACGGGGTGATTAACCCAAGGATTATTCTCTGTTAAAAGAATAAGAAAAATGGATGGTACATGCCAATTAGGGCTCACTGCCCAAGCACACTACTCACAAAAGAGGCACAGTACCTACAAGAGACACACTGTCTACAAAGATAACAAGTATTACAAACTTGAACTGGAGATTGACATCTTTACCATGTCTGGATCAGTTCCATTTAAGCCCACAAACTCTTGCTCTGCCTTTCGCACTTCTCTGCACTATATCACTCTCATCACTGCAAGACACACTTCAAAATGAATTCACAAACCCTTATTTATACAAGGCATTGACTTAGGAATAATCATCTAAGTCAGTAAACATCTACAAGATCATTCACTAGACGTGTAATACATCCGGTCAACCTGTCTCAGGAAGAACACCAACAACCGGTGGTCTTTACATCAAATCCAAACTCTAACTTTAATGCGGACTGCCAATAAAAATTGTACATGATCCAAGGGTCACCGAAACCTTTCCTGAGTCCTCAAGAACATCCACATTTTATCAGCTTACTGGAATTCTTCTCTTCTTCATTCGAAACTTCAAGAACACAATCTGTCGCCATTGTCATAATGCAAAAGGTTCTTTCGGACCTCCAAACAATGCACAAATCAAGTTGTCACTTCACACTGACTTCTTCAACACTCCCTCCAATCCGCAGAATGAGAGAATGTAATTCCGGAACTCACCGGACCAATCTGTGACACTCTGTCTCTGCCGGAACCGGTTCTACACAAGCAGCCATAACTTCTTCATATCTTTATGTGGACCTTTGAAATCTTAATTGGAACATCTCAAGACTAATATCTACAAACCCTTTAATCCGCATCCTCTGATCCTCAACCTATTGAGTGCTTTTGCCTTCTTCTCATTACTGTTCTTCACTGTTCCTAATTGAGACTAATTTTCTCAATATCCTCAGCACACGGCTCATCCAATCCTTCTTATGAATGCAATATGAGTATGTTGACATCAATGACAACACTGGTTAACTTCATACTTGCAACAATCTCCCCCTTTGTCATTGATGGAAACATATGATGTGAAAAACCATTAAGACAAGAACTTCTCCTTTCTGTCACAGCTCCCCCTATCAGCAACAACTCTTCACATGTCTTCTCTTCCTTTACTGCTCCCCCTTTGATCATCAATCACTTGTTTTTTACATGTCTTCTCTCCCCCTTTGACATCAATGGCAAAGGGCTCATACTTGCAATTCTAAAACATCAGAATCATACCAGCTACTCCCCCTTAGTAGCAGCTCCCCATCATCAATCTGGATCACAAGATATGACTGTGATATCCACTGGACTGATGCACATCAGTGCATCCTAGTTCATCACCAGAGGGGCCATGACCCCTAACTTCTCCCTGAGATACTCAAAAGAGTCCTTGGGAAGAGGTTTAGTAAAAATATATGCAAGCTGATCCTTGGAGGGCACATACTCCAATCTAACTTCACCCTTGTTCACTTGTTCTCTCAAAAAGTGAATTTTGATAGATATATGCTTGGTCTTAGAATGCAATACCGGATTCTTAGAAATATTTATTGCACTTGAATTATCACAAAAAATTGTGATAGGCTCCTCATATTCTACTTGAATATCTCTTAGCATTTGCTTCATCCACAAAAGTTGAGTGCAACTACCTGCTGCTGCAATGTATTCTGCTTCTGTTGTAGACAGGGATATTGCTTCTTGTTTCTTGCTTAGCCAAGAAACCAACCTTTTTCCCAAAAAGAATGCTCCTCCACTTGTACTCTTCCTATCATCCACATCTCCTGCCCAATCTACATCTGTATATGCATGAAGAGAAAAGTCATGATCTCTGGGATACCATAGGCCATACTCAACTGTTCCTTTCAAGTACCTAAAAATTCTTTTGATTGCCATGACATGAGATTCTCTGGGATCAGCCTGGAATCTCGCCACAAGACCAACAGCCTGCATTATATCTGGTCTAGTCTGAGTGAGATACAGTAATCCACCAATCATTGATCTGTACTTTGTCTGATCTGTCTTAGGAGAGTCATCATCTTTGCTCAACTTACATCCAGTAGCCATGGGAGTGTTCATTAGTTTTGAATCTTCCATTCCAAATTTCTTCAATAGTTCTTTCACATATTTGGTCTAAGAAATAAAGATTCCTTTCTCTGTCTATGTAATTTGCAGACCCAAGAAGAAATTCATTTCACCGAGCATTAACATTTCAAACTCACTTTTCATTTGGTTTACAAAGGTCTTACACATACTGCCTCTTCCTCTAAAGATGATATCATCAACAAATACTTCAACAATCAAGATATTTTCATGATCAATTTGGAAATATAGGTTACTATCAGCAGTACCTTTGTTGAAACCAATCTTCAAAAGATGTTTGTCTAGCCTCTCATACCATGCTCTTGGGGCTTGCTTTAAACCATACAGTGCCTTCTTTAATTTGCAGACCATATCACCATGCTCAGATAACTGAAATCCATCCATTTGTTCAATGTACACCTCTTCTTCTAGATCACCATTCAAGAAAGCAGATTTAACATCCATCTAATACACTTTGAAATCTTTGAAGGTAGCAAATGCAAGAAATAGTCTGACTGCTTCAATTCTTGCCACCGGAGCAAAGGTTTCCTCAAAATCAATCCCTTCTATTTGAGAGTAGCCTTTGCAAACTAATCTGGCCTTATTTCTGATTACTTCACCAACTTCATTTAGTTTGTTCCGGAAGACCCATTTGGTTCCAATCACATTTTTGTTTCTAGGTCTAGAAACAAGATCCCAAGTGTGATTTTTCTCAATTTGCATTAATTCTTCATCCATTGCTTTTGTCCAATATTCATCATTGCATGCTTCATTTATTGTCTTAGGTTCAATCTTTGAAATCAGACAACATTCATCTAAATTTTGAGCAACATTTCTTCTAGTTTGCACACCTTTGCTTTTGTCACCTATGATCTGATCTTCAGAGTGGTTCAGTCTTACATACCTTGGAACTTTGGGAGTTTCTTGCACTTCTACTTCTTGATCATTCTCATTCAGACCTGTCTCTTCTTCCTGATTTACCGGATCAGTCTGAATCTGACTTTCAGGAGAGGATGGAGCACCTTAAACCAGAACATCATTCTGATCATCTTCATCATACTCAAAAAATCTTGAGGGCTTCTCAATACCTTCATCAACCTTCACATTTGTACTTTCTATCATCTTTCTCAGTCTCTTATTGTAACACCGGTATGCTTTGCTTTGAGTGGAGTAACTCAAGAAAATTCCTTCATCACTTCTAGCATCAAACTTTCCTAGATCTTCATCTCTTTTGATGTAACACTTGCTACCAAATACTCTAAAATATCTCATAGTAGGAGTGATGCCAAACCAAAGTTCATAAGGAGTCTTACTGATATTGCCTCTGATTTGAACTCGATTGAGAGTGTAGACTGCAGTGTTGACAGATTCTTTCCAAAACATCTGAGGAACATTTGCTTCCATCATCATTGTCCTGGATGCTTCCTGGATGGTCCGATTTTTTCTCTCAACTACTCCATTCTGCTATGGATTCCTAAGAGCAGACAACTATCTCTTTATACCATGCTTCTCACAAAAGTCTATGAATTCACCGGATGTGAATTCACCACCTCTATCAGACATTAGACATTTCAGTTTCAATCCGGTTTCATTCTCTACCATAGCCTTGAAGATTTTGAACTTCTCAAAAGCTTCTGATTTCTCTTTCAAAAAGGTAACCCACATCATCTGGGAATGGTCATCAATCAGTAACATGAAATATCTATCACCTTGCATACTCTTGATTCTTGTCGGACCACATAGATCAATATGAACTAACTCCAATAATCCGGTAGAGGACTGATCCTTGCTTTTGAATGAAACTCTGCTCTGTTTGCCTAGGTGACATTCTTTGCACATACTATTTGTAGGTTTTACCAACTTTGGAAGATCTCTTACAGCCTGAGTATTGCTTATCTTGATGATGTTATCAAAATTTACATGACACATCCTTCTATGCCATAACCAACTCTGATCAACTTGAACAAACAGACAACTTTTATTAGTACCAACTAGATGGAAGATATTACCTTTTGTTTGAGTACCAGATGCAATCTCAGTTCTGGAGCTTTCAAAGATCCTACATCTTCCATTCTTGAACCGGAGATCATAACCTTTGTCCACCAACTGACCAACACTGAGAAGATTGTGCTTCAATCCTTCAACATACAGTACATTACTAGTTTTGTTCTTTCCATCAAAAGAGATAGTTCCCCTACCTCTGATTCTACTAGCAGAATTGTCACCAAACTTTACCATTCCTCCTTCATACCTTTCCAAATCTAAGAACTTGTTCTTGTCACCTGTCATATGGTGAGAGCATCCACTGTCAATAACCCAATCATCCTTTTCTTCAACTTGGGCAGCCAAAGCTCTTTCTACAACCTTATGATTGATAGATTTAGGGAATATTGGATCTTCTTCCTTGATGGCAATGAACACCCATTCATTTATGGATTTGTCTTCTATCTCTGATTCATCATGAACATAATAACAATTCTTTTGGAACCTTTGTCTGTTAGAATTTGATCTTATGGATCTTTCCGGACATCTTGAGACAAAGTGACCAATCTTATTGCAATTGAAGCACTTAAAGGGTAATTTTCCTTCATACTTACCGGATCCTCTTGGCAGTCTTTTTGCAATGAGGGCTTCAAGTTGAGCTATTTCTGCTTCTTCCTCTTCCATGTCTTTTCTTACTTGATCATACCATGATAGCTTCCTTGAAGAGTTTTCTCCCAGATCAAATCTTTGTTTGTCTTTCACATAGGCACTGGCTTTGAATGCAGATTCAGTCTTGGGGGGATCATCTCCAAACTCGGTCATTTCAAATGCAACCAGTTTGCCAGCCAATTGTTCTCTTGTGACAGTTGTATGGGCTCTAAATTCATCAATGGCAGCAACCTTGATTTTGTAGGCAGCAGGAAGGGATCTGAGAATTTTGCAAACAATCTCATTTTCATCCAAAACTCCACCAACATTCCTAATTCCACACACCAGCTCATTTACTCTTGGCATAAAGGTAGTGATATTTTCATCATCTCTCATCTTCAATCTTTCAAATTTCCCTTTAAGACTCTATAACCTTGCACTCTTAACAAACTCATCTCCTTCATGCAGAAGTTCCAATTTAATCCAGATCTCATAGGCAGTTGGTAGGTCAATAACATTTGAGAGCTCTGAATCGGTTAATGCACTTAGAAGAGCCTCTTTAGTTCGCAGATTTTTTTCAGCATCTATGATTTCATTTAGAGTTGTCGGACCACCCTGTGGAGGTGTATATGCTTTTGTGACCATGGACAAGTACGCCTTTCCCATACACTCCAAGTGACATTTCATGTGGCCTTTCCAAAGAGTGAAGTTGGTTCCATCAAACTTTAGACTGTCCTTCTTGTATGACGACATCCTGGATCTCCTCAAGCGGTTAAGCTCCTTTTAGAGGAACTTGGCTCTGATACCAATTGTTGATAACTGAGAGGGGGGGTGAATCAGTTATCCTTAATTCGCTTTCAATTCAAACACTTAAATCCACTTTGTTAATCAATAGCATAGCAATTAACCATTCATGGAAGCATAAGATATAAACACCAGAGCAGATACACATCAACACATGAAACACCAAGATTTTGACGTGGAAAACCCGGTTAAGGGAAAAACCACGGGGTGATTAACCCAAGGATTATTCTCTGTTAGAAGAATAAGAAAAATGGATGGCACATGCCAATTAGGGCTCACTGCCCGAGCACACTGCTCACAAAGAGGCACACTGCCTACAAGAGACACACTGTCTACAAAGATAACAAGTATTACAAACTTGAACTGGAGATTGACATATTTACCATGTCCAGATCAGTTCCATTCAAGCCCACAAACTCCTGCTCTGCCTTTCGCACTTCTCTTCACTATATCACTCTCATCACCGCAAGACACACTTCAAAATGAATTCACAAACCCTTATTTATACAAGGCATCGACTTAGGAACAATCATCTAAGTCAGAAAACATCTACAAGATCATTCACTAGACGTGTAATACATCTGGTCGGCCTGTCTCAGGAAGAACACCAACAACCGGTGGTCTTTACATCAAATCCAAACTCTAACTTTAATGCGGACCACCAATAAGAATTGTACACGATCCAAGGGTCACCGAAACCTTTCCTGAGTCCTCAAGAACATCCGCACTTTATCAGCTTACTGGAATTCTTCTCTTCTTCATCTGGAACTTCAAGAACACAGTCTGTCGCCACTGTCATAATGCAAAAGGTTCTTTTGGACCTCCAAACAATGCACAAATCAAGTTGTCACTTCACACTAACTTCTTCAACACTCCCTCCAATCCGCAGAATGAGAGAATGTAATTCCGGAACTCACCGGACCAATCTGTGACACTCTGTCTCTGCCGGAACCGGTTCTACATAAGCAGCCATAACTTCTTCATATCTTTATGCGGACCTCTAAAATCTTAACTGGAACATCTCAAGACTAATATCCACAAACCCTTTAATCCGCAACCTCTAATCCTCAACCTATTGAGTGCTTTTTCCTTCTTCTCATCACTGTTCTTCACTGTTCCTGATTGAGACTAATTTTCTCAATATCCTCAGCACACAGCTCATCCAATCCTTCTTATCAATGCAATATGAGTATGTTAACATCAATGACAACACTGGTTAACCTCATACTTGCAACACATAAGCCTTAGAAAAATTGATCTTGATAAAGACTGTAGGTTGTTGAGAGAAGCGAGCCCATTCCATTCCTTCCCAAACAACAATTATATTATCTAAGATAAATCTAGATTTAATGAAGCTCAACTAGTTGCTCACAAAGTATAAAAAGAATTGTTGGGATCATGCCATTGGTCCAACTTGGTGTTGGAATAGCTTTCATAATCATAAAAGGAAAGGACTTCCAAGGTGGGACTCACACGACAACAACAACAAAAGGCAAGGGCTATGTGGCATCATCACAGGTGTTTACAAAGGGATTTAGAAATCAAATTTAAAAACTCTTGCTAACTCTTTGATTTGCCAAATTGCCTACCTCATCTAACTGCCTATGGGAACTAATGAGAAGGAAGGCCTTGCTTCTAAGCCAAAATTAAATAGGAGACTCCTTGGTGATAGAAGATGTATTTTAATATCAGCTAAAACCAATTTTTTAAATCAAGTAAATTGACCATCTTACCTATTGAAGTTATGGCCATCACTTCCCACTGATGGACAACCCTCATGGTGCCCCAGATCTTTGAAAAAATCATTCTCACAAGGAAATTAATAAAAGTAAAATATCTCCAAGGATTGGGTGCGCCTTCATTAATTTCTCTTAAATGGTGACAACCTTTTCTTTGAAGTCAACAATTCTTCCTTTCCTCCTCTATATAAAGGAGCAATCTAGTAATTAAAAATAGAGAGTTTTTCTTGTAGTTGAGCCAAATCCTAGCCTGATGCAAAAAAGGTTTTCTCCCCTTGTGTATTAATAGATAAGCAACCTTTATAGCCATGTCTTTGGATCATACGTTTCATGTTTTTATTCAAAAGTGATATCATGATCTTCGATAATGAAGATGCTATTCTTAAAATTTTCAATCATTGTTGTTGCTTATGAAATATTACTTGACATTTATTTTAATCCATGATAGTCCTTATTGACTATTATTTCATGAGTCAATCCCTTATGCTTTGAATATTCAATAACTTCTCTTTGGCTTATGGCCTTTTACAATTCACTGCTTTAGTTTTTTCGTTGTTCTTTTTCTTTTCATTTCCCTCAAGAAATCATCGTAAGCCTCAAAGTTGGGGAACCAACCATTATCTAGAGATTGACTAGCTATGGTGATTTTCCCACTTTAGCTCCTCTTTCAATTGTTGATAGTCCTAAGTAATGTACATGCGAGGTGCAAGTCCTTAAGCATAAAAAGATCATCAACAATTTTTAGCGCATTCAATGGGACTCAAACCTACAATCACTTGATTAGAAGCCAAATATCTTAATCTAATACCTAATTAAGGTTGGTGATTCCTTGGTGTGTGATCAATATTGTTGGGATAAGTTGTCATTAACTTTGCAATCCTAACCATTTTCATGTGTCTCCAAAGTTCTTGGAAAGTGTTCTTGAACACATAGACACTTGAGAGATAAATTATTATTTAATTATGTCACTTGGGCATGTTGTAGTTACAATCTATGTGATGGGACCCAATATGGGCACCCACTTTGGAAGTGGAGCCTATGGAGACTTGGAGCTGACTTCTTGAAGTCCATGTTGACTTGGAGATACTTCCTAGGAGTTGGGACCCATCTTGGGCACCCACTTTGGAGGAGAATCCAATGTGGACTTGCAGTTAGTTTTTTTGTTTGCATGAGTGGATAATGTTGATATACTTTGTATGAGTATGATGTGGGAGTTAACATTGGAGTTAGAGATGCATGATACATATATGTTGCTTGCATGAACTTGTATGAGCTTGCATGGACTTGCATGTTGTTGCATGTCACTTGTATGAGCTTTCATGGACTTACATGTTGTTGCATGTTACTTGCATGTACTTGCATGTTGTTGTATGTTACTTGCATTTACTTGCATGTTGTTGCATGTGCTTGCATGTTGTTGCATTTCAATTGCATGTACTTACATATTAGTTGCATGTACTTATATGGTGTTGCATGTGTCTTGCATGTCACTCTAACTCAGATTCATCTTTGCATGACACTTACATGATGTTACAGATTGTTGCATGACTCTTGCATGATACAAACAGGTTGTTATAGATCCATATTGGGGACGCCAAGAAATGCATGTTGTTTGCATGACATTGGTGTGAGTTGGTATACTTCAGTTGATTGAATTAGATTGGGACTTCTTGGACACCCATCTTGAGACTTTCAGTTCTACCTTGTCACTTAACACTTGACTTGACTAAGTTTGATTGGGACTTCTTGGGCACCCATGTTTGAGACTTGTAGTTAAGTGTTGATTTATACTATGCAGCATTAGA
Source organism: Cunninghamia lanceolata (assembly GCA_027924645.1). Taxonomy (NCBI): domain Eukaryota; kingdom Viridiplantae; phylum Streptophyta; class Pinopsida; order Cupressales; family Cupressaceae; genus Cunninghamia; species Cunninghamia lanceolata. The sequence continues at coordinate 8,471,585 of BSBN01001435.1, forward strand.
GTTCATTATATTGTGTTCTTGGTTTTTGCATGAGGATTCTTCCCATGTTATTGGATACAATTCATTAATGTATTTTTAGATCCATGGATTCTATATAATGATGCCTTTGGTTAGTAGAAATTAATGACAGGTTTTGAAGTTGAAGGAGTAACGAAGTGTTGTTGGAATTCAGAGAGAATTTAGTGTTAATATAAAATTGATTACAAGAATTAAAACAAGCATCATATCTCTTTGGGTGTGGAGTTTTTACTATAAGGGTTTCTCCACGTAAATTCTATGTCAACTTCCTTGATTTATTTCCTTGACTACTATATTGCTTGAATGTGCAAATCACTTACACACTAAATTGAAACTCGTTAATATAATTTTTATATTTGAACACACAAATAAAATTTTATAGCAGCAGTTTCACTTTGATTTTCAACATTTGGTATTAGAGCTAACAGTTCTATTGAGAGAGGGATACCTTTATCTTAAAGTGTTGAAGGTTTTTAGGCTGTAGTGGGAGCTTTTGCTTTGTGGGTTTTGCAAATTTGTGAATAAGATTGTCTACATTGGGTTCTACCTCTCGTCTAGATATTGAAAAGTTCAGTGGATCTAGACACGAGATGTGGAAATTGAAGATGGAAGATCTTCTAAAAGAAAGAGATCAGTGGTTAGTTGTTTCCAATGAAAAGAAGCCATCCACAACAATGCCTGATGAAAATTGGTTAAAACTTGACAAGAAGGCATGAGGAACCATAAGGTTGTGTCTTGTAGATGTTGTCCTCTTGAATGTTTTAGATGAACCTACCGCATACAAGTTGTAAAAGAGGATAGGTGATATTTACCAAACCAAAAGTCTTACTAATAAGTTGTATCTCAAAAGATAGTTATATTCATTAAAGATGAAGGATGGTGATTTTGTTGCAAATCATTTAAATGCTTTTAATCTAATTTTAAGTCAACTTGCATCTGTAGATGTTAAGTTAGAAGATGAAGATAAGTGCATCTTGTTGCTTTGTTCTTTACCAGAATCTTGGGAAAATTTAATTGTTGCTATTAGTGGTAGTGGTGCAGATCCAAAGATGGACAATATCATTGCTACTCTTCTTTCAGAAGAAATGAGAAGAAAGTCCAAGAATGGTGTATCCCAAGATGCCTTGCATGTGAGAGGAAGGTCCAAGGAAAAAGGACCTAAAGGGGATAAGAAGAAGGGTAAGTCTAAAGGACATTCTAAAACCCCTGGAATGAATAGAGTAAAGTGTTAGAACTGTGGGAAATGGAGACACATGAAGAAGGATTGTAGAAACAAGAAAAAGAGTTCAAATTCCTCCACAAAAATATCCTCAGATGATGGTGATAATTATGCTTTGATTATTTCAGTTAACACTATAAGTAATGATGATTGGCTTATTGATTCAAGTTTCCCTTCTCATATGACTCCCAACAAGGAGTGATTTACCAAATATTCAGCATATGATGGATGAGAAGTTTTCCTTGGTGATAACAATACTAAACATATAGTTGGAAAGGGAAAGGTAAAGTTGTGTTTCATTGATGGAAGGATTAAAACCCTTAATGATGTTTTACATATTCCAGGATTTGCAAGAAATTTATTTTTATATCCAAGTTAAATGATTCTAGAATGCATGTGACATTTGAAAAGTTTGGTTTCGGGTTGGTAAGAGGGAATTTGGTGGTTGCTAAAGGATCTCATATTGGAACTTTATTTAGGCTTAATGCCTCCACTTTGAATAATTCAGCCAATGTAACTGACACTAAAAATGCATGTATGTTGTGGCACCATAGATTGGGTCACATAAGTGAAAAAGGTCTTAGGACCATTATTAATAAAAAAATTGGTTGATGGTCTTTCTGATTATTCGATTGGCAAAAATGATTTCTGTGAACATCGTGTGTTTGGAAAACATAATAGACCATCATTTCCTATTGGAACTAATAAAGCTAAGAGTTTATTAGGGATCATTCATTTGGATGTGTTTGGACCAATGGATGTTGACTCTTTTGGAAATCTCGATATTATGTTACATTCATTAATGATGTCTCACGATACACTTGGATTTATTTTATGAATGTTAAATCTAAAGTCTTCACTAAGTTTAAGAAATTTAAAGCCTTAGTTGAGAAACAAACAAATTATAAGATAAGAGTGTTGAGATCATATAATGGTGGTGAATATTGTTCTAAGGAATTTGATGAATTTTGTAAGCATGCAGGTATTGTTCAACATAAGACTACTTTTTATTCTCCCCAACAAAATGGGGTAGCAGAAAGAATGAACTAAACTTTAATGGCAAGAGCTAGGAGCATGTTGAGTAGTCAGCTATCTTAATCTACTACCTAGTTAAGGTTGGTGATTCCTTGGTGTGTGATCAATATTGCTGGGATAAGTTGTCATTAACTTTGCAATCTTAACCATTTTCATGTGTCTTCAAAGTTCTTGGAAAATGTTTGAACACATAGACACTTGAGAGATAAATTATTATTTAATTATGTCACTTGGGCATGTTGTAATTATAATATATGTGGTGGGACCCAATATGGGTGCCCAATTTGGAATTGGAGCCTATGAAGAATTGGAGTTGACTTCTTGAAGTCTATGTTGACTTGGAGATACTTCTTAGGAGGTGGGACCCATCTTGGGCACCCACTTTGCAGGAGAATCCAATGTGGACATGCAGTTAGTTTTTTTGTTTGCATGAGTGGATAATGTTGATATACTTTACATGAGTATGATGTGGGAGTTAAAATTGGAGTTAGAGATGCATGATACGTGCATGTTGCTTGCATGAGCTTGTAAGAGCTTGTATGGACTTACATGTTGTTGCATATTACTTGCATGGACTTGCGTGTTGTTGCATGTCATTTATATGAGATTGCATGGACTTGCATGTTGTTGCATGTTACTTGCATGTACTTGCATGTTGTTGCATGTGAGTTGCATGTTGTTGCATTTCAGTTGCATGTACTTGCATGTCAGTTGCATGTATTTATATGTTGTTGCATGTGTCTTGCATGTCACTCTAACTCAAGTTTATCTTTGCATGACTCTTGTATGATGTTACAGGTTGTTACATGACTCTTGCATGATACAACATGTTGTTACAGATCCATATTGGGGACGCCAAGAAATGCATGTTGTTTGCATGACATTGGTGTGAGTTGGAGCACTTCAGTTGATTGAATTAGATTGGGACTTCTTAGTTTCCCATCTTGAGACTTTTAGTTCTACCTTGTTGTTGTCACTTAACACTTCAGTTAACTAAGTTTGACTGGGACTTCTTGGGTGCCCATGTTTGAGACTTGCAGTTAAGTGTTGATTTCTACTATCCAGCATTGGAGTTCACTATATTGGGCGCTTGGTTTTCGCATGAGGATTCTTCTCATGTTATTGGATACAATTTATTCTATTTTCAGATCCATGGCTTCTATATAATAATGCCTTTGGTTGGTAGAAATTAATGACAAGTTTTTAAAGTTGAAGGAGTAACAAAGTACTACTAGAATTCAAAGAGAATTTAGTGTTAATGTAAAATTGACTACAAGAATTAATACAAGCATAAAATGTATTTGGGTGTGGAGTTTTTTACCATAAGGGTTTCTCCATGTAAATTTTGTGTCAACTTCCTTGATTTATTTCCTTCACTACTACATTGCTTGAATGTGCAAATCACTTACACATTAAATTGAAACTTATTAATATAATTTTCAGATTTGAACACACATAAATAAAGTTTTATAGCAACATTTTCAACTTAATTTTCAACAAATATTATAAATCACTTGGTGACTCTACACAACCCAAAATCGCAAAACATATGTCCTCTGGAATTCATACTAGATCAACAACCAAAGTTAACCTGGATATCTTGGTTCCTCCTCTTGTGTTTATTCCAAAGAAAAGGTAATCGGTGACTAAAATTTTATCACAAACCAATAAACAAAAGATCTATATGGCCTTCACACAGCCCAAAATATTCCCTGCATGGAACACAAGAGGACCATTAGCACCACCCATTGCACCTACTATGTGGGGAGCCATTCCTGATGTAGCACTATGTTCATTACCACAATACACAAGAGAAAATTTTGCTAACCCAACTAAGCATCTTCATGACATATTAAATCATTGTATCATTCATAATATCAACGAAGAAAATATTGCTCTAAGATTATTAGTTGCCTCATTCAAGGAAATGCTTTGGATTGGTATCGCTCTCTAGTAACGCATTCACTGGTAGACTGGGACCAACTTGGTTATGCAATAATTAATAGATTCAAAGAAAAGGGCGGTGCTACAACACTTCTATCTAACAACTCAGAATCATAAAAAGAGTTGCAACAAAGATGTTGGATAATTTCATCAACAGATTTGAAAAAAACTAGAAAAGAATTTTGATTGAGATTCGTCCTCCACCAAGTATGGCTTATATCTTCTATTTAAAGGATATAGATTTGGAGATAGTAGTAATGGTTAAGAATAGGGGAGGGAACACCCTCCCAAGAACATATGGAATTACTATTACAGGTAAAAATTATATCATACAAATAGGGCAATTGCCACCCATATTTTCCATGCATGTATTTGCAAATGTGCAAACTATGATCCCTCATGAAAATCGCCAACATCCTTTGCCACCCACTACATCCCCTATATCAACTTAAAGAACCATTCCCAAATATAATTTTGTTGAACCACCACCTATCTCTGAAATTGATGAAAGGAGGGGACTATTGAGAAATATGTCTAATGATGTAATGACCCTCAAAAGACAACAAAACTATCAAGGCCAAAAAATGATAACAATCAACAACCTCAAGTCCAGCAAAATAACAGTTATTATCAGCCTGGTTAAATGACTAGACCCTTTCAAAATAATTAAGGTTTTTTACCAAGATCCATCTACAAGCCCAAAATATTTCTGAATCCTCCTACTCCTCTACAAAATCAAGTTGTGTCAGTTGAACTCTCAATTCAATAGATTCCTCCCAACTCTACTAGGGATATGATGGTAGTATAGAATAATTATATAAAAGAATTGATCCAATGGTACACCTCATAGGCAAGCTCTTGTATTTTCATCTACACTAACACAATGCAAGTACAAGGCATTCCTTCTTACAAAGAGCATAATATTAGATGGAAGGATTAGGACTCAAAAAAATTAGTTGACCCAAGTGCATTAGTGTAGGAAGAAAATTTGGTAGCTTGGGAGAAACCAAGTGTGTCTATGATTGATTAACCAACACCAACATCAAATAAGACTTAAGTTAAATTAGATTACCTTTCTAGATCAAAGAAGACAACAATATAGGAGCAAAACAAAGATGAACAGTTGAAACCACTGACATCTAATCAATGGGAGGATTAAACAACACTTGTTATGGGAATACCAATGGCCTCATCTTTGGCTATTACCCATGTGTGAATGGAAAGAATAAAGGAACAAGATACATTAAAATAGTTTAACAATATAAGGCAAGATAATGTCTATCAACCACTAATAGAGAAACCTAGGGTAAATTGGGCACCAAATGTCAAATCACCTATAGAATCAACAAGCCCTTTCAATATTGTGGAACAACTCAAAAAATCTATAGTCAATATAACTTTATGGGAGGTTGTCTCAATTCCATAATAGATGAAAGCATTAGAAGAAGCTTTGAGAAGGTAAAAACAATCCAATAAATTTAAGCGCCAAAGTGAAGAGTGAGAAGATACCCTTCCCAAGCAACCTACTATGTTGCAAATTGCACAAGAGTAAGTCAGTACAGTAAAACCTAAACCCTTTTACCTGACATTAGTATTTAAAGATAAATTGATTCATAACTACATGGTTGACTTAGGATCTAGTACTTCAGTAATGCCTAAAAGAATTGCTAATGCATTAGTATTTGAATATCAACCTATAGATAAAAAAAGTCATCCTATTGGATGGTATTGCCAATAATGCAATAGGAGTAATAAAGATTCCATTGTCTGTCTATGCTTGTCCTAACATAGAGACTTTGCAAGAATTATTTGTTACAGACCCCCTTTCTGCATTTAGTATCTGTCTTTAAAGAGATTTTACAACCAAGATAGGAGGATATTTGTTGTTAGACTATAGTCACATGTTTCTAAGAACCAGGTATGGAACTAGAATGAAGATCGCCTTTGAACCATTGAGAATGTATCACTTAGAAAATAAACCATTGCGCTTGAATTCTAGTAATCAATCTTATGTAATTGAAAGTAGGCCAAATTCCCCTAAGATTGAAGAAGAAATACACTCTACTGAGAGAATAATTGATGAGGATCATGATGGTTTTTAGGATGACTAAAATCAAATACTAAAAGATTGCCAACTATTTGAAGAAGCTGAGTTAGGAACATATTTGATCAATGAAGAAACACCTCTTATTCCAGAAATAAGCAAGCAGACCACTAATACATATAGAATATGGAAATTATACTTTTATGGCACCAATGGTAGGATTGGAGTTGGTGAGGGAGTTTTCTTGATATCACCCCAAAAAGATGAATATATATAGGATTACCAATTGCAATTCAATTGTACCAGCAATATTACAGAATATGAAGCCTTCATTCATGGCCTACTATATGATTAGAACAAAGGGATCAAATTGCTATAAGTATATGGAGATTCAGAACTAATTATAAAGTAGGTACAATCCCTATGCACTGTAAAGAAATCATTAATGAAAGCATATAACACTAAGTTTGGGACCTATTGAAATATTTTGATGCAATAAATATGACAACAATCTTGAGGGAAAAAAATTAAAGCCAGATAGAAGGATCCCTGTTTGATCAAGTAAAAGACCTACTATCAAGCAAAAATGCAGTCAAAATTATCATTAGGCTAGTTGTGCCTGATAATGAAGAACATAGGATGGTGTTCAAAAATGATGAACAGGTAGTGCAATTCATTCAACAATCTAGCAAATATATAGAAGAATTATCCCCTAACATTCAAGAATCTTATGAGGATCAAATTTTGTAGTTAAAAGGAAACAAATTGCCAAGAGGAATGATTTCATTAGAAGGACTATTTATACTAGATGATGTTAATAGAAACAAAAGAGGAATTGAGGCAAGTGAGAAAGATTATAAGGAAATTTAGATAGCTTTAGGAAAAATGTTGAAGTTGGAAACTATTTCAACTATAGAAGGAGGAAAATTTTATCCATCTTTGTACTAGATATGATAAGGTCATGGCATGGATATATGAAGAATTGAAAGGATTTGATGAAAACTAATGCAACATGCTATTGAGATTTGACCACAAATTAAACCAGTGAGATAGAAACAAAGACTGATCAATCCAAAGATAGAATTGATGATGAGGCATGAACTCAACAAATTGGTAAAATTAAAATTGATATGCCAATCAAACATTCAACATCGGTCTCAAATTTAGTCCCAATAAGAAACAAAATGGAGAGATTCACCTTTGTGTAGACTTCAAGGACCTTAGCAAGGCTTCACTCAAATATCATTACCCATTACCTTCAATGGATCAGATACTTCAGATAATGGCAAGAGCTAATAGATTTTCAATGTTGGATGGCTTTTTAGGATTCAATAAAATACTAGTTAAAAGGGAAGATCAATATAAAACAACATTTACTACAAAATGGGCTACCTTTGCCTATAAAAAGATGCCTTTTGGATTGTCAAATACGAGGGCCACTTTTCAAATTGATATGGATATTGCTTTCAAGGATCTCATCAATAAAATTATTTTGGTTTATCTTGATGATTAGAAAGAAATGTAGAGGGGATACCAGTCCGAAGATACGGTCCTTAGTCGAGTCTTTGTAGTCAGTTTATACCTCAGTTAGGTAGCCAGAGATTGACAACAAAACATAAAGAATAACCAAACAAAGCATAATATATACATCAAAATAAGATAACACACAGTTACCTAGTACCGGTATATATATATATTAACAGCAACCAAATGTACACATCATAGATCCATCCTCTAACAGGTCTAAGTCTCTGCCTCACCAGTTACATACATGACTTCTATGTCATTATTACATTAGAATATATCATATTCTCCTATTATGCTTTCTTACATTCTACTATCTCCTATCTCTATATATATACTATATCTAATACATCTAGGGATGTGTCTTCTATCGACTTCTAGCCTTCGCATAGTGTGTAGTATCCTCTAGTTGGCTTTGTACTATGCCAAGTGACCTGCTAACATCTTCCCCCCACAAAATTATGTCTTGTCATCAAGACATGCCTTGCTCCAGTTGAAAATATTTCTTGAGTTTGGCACCATTGACATATCAAGTTCTATTTTAACTTTTTTCTTCATGTTTGGGTTCATTCGATATGGCCTTTTCTTGATTGGTTTGTAACCTTCTTTTAGTTGAATTTTCATTATTCTGGCCTCCTCTTTGATTCTCTTCATCTTTGTGAACTATCTAGGGAATAAATCCTCATACTCAAATAGAATCTCTACTGCTTGTGCCACTTCCTTCTCATCCCAGTAGTCTCCTAACTTGGCTAGCTTAGGATCTCCTTCTTTGGCAATGTTTTCTTCCCTTAGTCGAATGGGCTTGTTGTAGAACTTTTCCTTGATGTTTGTTGATTCCGTTGGCTCTCTTTCCCCTTGTTTTATTTTTATTCTAGGTTCTTTATCCTCTTCTTCTTCCTATTGTGATGTTTTGTAGCATTTATGTTTCTCCAAATATGATTCTTTATTCATCCATTCTATGACTTTCCAAATGCCTTATGTTTTTACCAGTATGATCTCTGTTCTGGTTTGGCTTCTTTTTCTTCTGTATCTTGTTGAAAGGTGATCTCCTGAATCCTGATGAGTGTTGTTTGTATTTTGTGTCTGGATCAAATAACGAGAAAGTATGAATGAATTCTTTTTGCAACTCTTCCCAGTATCTAGTTTCTTTACTTCATTTTTTATTAATATACCATGTCTATGCAATTGGTGATAGTGTCCAATAAAAGATGTGGGTATACAATAACTCATTATATGTATTTATGTCTTTCCATACCATTATGCACATGGAAAAGTGTTCTTGTGGTGAAATCTGACCTGAATATTTGGGTATTGTGTCATATTCTCCCTCCTCTAGCAAATATCTTGTCTTCATGAATATTTTAAATATTATCCACCAATCAATTATGTCTTTGTGTGTGTTCCACCAATTTCCAGTGTTACATACTAAAGTGTGTTGTACCGCATGTAATCTTTTCTCTTCATCTAAAAAGATTGTCTCCATTTCTGCTAGGTATTTATGTAGGTCATGCATGCCTAAAAACCTAGGCAACTTGATATGTGAAATTCCTTTCAAAATATGACTTACCCAGTGAGATCTTTGATCCATGTCTTCCTTATCCTCCTTGAATGTGTTGCATGTAATCTCTGGTGAGGTTTGATGAAGTGCGGAGGATTGCAATATGTCTTCTTTGCCCATCCTGATCATGAATATACTCCAGTAACCAAGCATTTTCCTTATTTTTAGATCTGGTTGTTCTCTCATCCAAGCTTCTAAGACCTCATCACTATCTATACTATTGTAATCCTCCTCTATCTCCACTTCTCCCTCAGAATTAGGCTCTTATGTTGTCTCCTTTGCATCCAACCTTGCTAATATTGTATACAATTTATTTGCATCCTTGTCACTATTTTCATCCTAATTGGTTTCTTCTATTTATACTTCCTCCATTGATGATCCCAAAGGAATGTGAACAATCTTATTCTCATTTGCAAATGATAGCTCCTCTCTCTAGGAGTCTATAACATCGTTTGCGTCTACAAACCATATCAACCCTAACAATGCATTGAAAGTTTCACCTTGATCCTTCATGGCTACCACAATGAAATCTAAGATATGTTTGACTCCCATTAGGCTAACTTCCACCTACTTAGAAGTTCCCATTATCTGCATGTTAGATCCATCTGCCAAAATAATGTTGTAATTTATCTTTGTCAACTTAGGTCTTCCTAACTACTCCTACAGATTCTTTGAGAACATGTTGACATCTGCTCCCAAATCTAACATGAAATTTTGGACCTTTTTGTGATTGATGTCGACATCTATCATAAGTGGTTTTGTCTTCCATTCTCTATCTATCCTCCCCATCCTCTGGAGTTGACTTTTTAACCTTGCTCCTTATTCCAATATTTAGAAAATTGTTTCAGTTTCTCAATTAGTCTGTGTTGTTGTGTCAATTGGGCTAACTGCTTGAGAGCCTCCACTTCTCCTTCGATGAACAACTGCTTGTATTGCTTTTCCTTTTCTTGCTCCTTCGTTATAGTTTGTTTGGCTTCCTTCACCACTTCTTCATGTTGTTTCTTAGGAGGGACAAATTCCTCATCCTCCTCACTGTAGATTCTTCTTCAGTCTCAATGATGTAATGTCTTCTAGTATTTGTTCCTTGTCTTATCACTACCACAACTTTCTCCTTCCTTTTCCTTCTCTCTTTTCCAATATATTTTGGCTTGCTTCTCTGGTAGCACTCGTCTTCTTCTGTGGATTGAGTTGAAGATATGTCTATTTCCTCTCTGTTGTTCTTCTGACAAGTTCTTGCTCCTTGATCTTTTGGTGTCCTTATGATCATTGCTCCTTTTTTATTATTCAGGTTTTGTAACTCATCACTCTTAGATTGTGGTTGTACATTTTGGAAGTATTGGTGTGCTCTCTCACAAGAGAATAAATCATGCTCTATGTTGTTACAAAATGAACACAATGTTTTCTTTTCGGCCCAACATTCATTAGCAAAGTGTCCTAACTTACCGCAATTGAAGCATGTCACATCCTCTCTCCTTTGACTTCTTCCATGGCCTATGTCTCCTCTATAACCTCCAAACCATTCTTTTTCATCATTATTATAGCTATTTCTATATGATGGACTGCTAGAATTTGAATTTTGTATGGCATTGACATTCCTCTGATTTCTCCATCTTGGCTGCTTATAGTCATGATCAATTGAGTTCCTTTCTTTCATAAATGTCATGTTACTGATCTCTGTAGAGTTTGTAGTGTTTCCACCATACCATGCTTCATCTTCTTCATCAATAAAATATATTTTCCTCTGGAAGTTTTGTGAAGGGAATTCGGTGTTTCATGGTCATCCCATTCTCCGCATAATCCACAGTATACTGAATTTACTATTTTCATTGTTGCTTTGGTGTCTGCTTTATTGCAACAACTTGTCTTTCACCTTTCATCTTAGGACATTCATTTCTCAAGTGGCCTTCTCTTGTGCAATATGAACACCAGATATTAGGTCTTGGCTTATGTGTATTCTCCTCTTGTTTAACCAATATCTCCTGCATTAGCTTCAACTGCTCCAATTCCAACTTCAGCTTTTCCAATTCTAAATTTTCTTTCATCTTTTCTTGTTTGCACCAAGATTGAGACTCTATCCAATAGGCTAGTGTCATTGCTTCTACATATGTCTCAAATATTCTTCCATCTAAGGTTGACCTTATTTCATGGCTTATTCAAGAAATAAACCATTCTATCTTTTACTTTACAGTCAGTGGTTCCTCCAATCTCCTAGTTGCCTCCTTGAATCTTTTATCAAAATCCTTTATTGATTCTTCCTCCAATTGCATCAAATCTCTCATCTTTCTTACCCCTTTTTTTGGAACATTCGAAACTCCAAAATTCTCTAAAAATGCCTTCTTGATCTCCTCCCAATCCTTATCGCTGTTTGGGTATGTCTTCCTATACCACTTCAATGCTTCATTCTGCAAGGTGCCTATGAAGTCAAATAGATTGATTTCATCCCTTCTTACCCCCTTCTAGTTCTAAATTGACTCCGGTACAAAAATGTGTTCAGTTGCTTAGTAGTGTCCTCAAATATAGGTAACTTAATAGGCTATCCATGATTGATCTTCTCACAATCTCTGGTACTCCGCTGTGAGTTTCTTCCAATTTGCTCCTCTGGTTATGTTGTCTTCTCTTAATTTGGTTTCCTTCTCTTTCCTTGTCTCTTTGTAGTTAGATCTCAAAGTACTCTCCTAAAACCTCTGCAAAATATCTCTGAATCTCTATTATTCTCTCTGGTTCTTTGTTTGAATATCTTCCTTCTCAACTAAAATTCTCAACTTTATATGGCACTCAGGGTGGTTCATGGTCCAAGGGTTGTGTCTCTTCATAGTGTCTCTTCAAATTAGGGGATACTCTTCCATTTGTAAATGGCATCATGTCAACATCCAATGATGATTCAAATAGCCTTCCAAAACCCTCAAAACTCCTCTCAATGTTTACCGCACCTCCTCCTTCTCTTATCTCCATTATGCTTCGATAGATTAACTCCTCTATATATTCCTCATCCATCTTCAAAATCTCCAGTGTTAACTCATATGTTCCAACAATCTACGACATAAACCCTAGTTCACTTGTTTGTTCTCTTTCCCTTCTACATTCTTCTCTAGCAGCACCCACAGTGGCGCACTCATCTGCATTCTTCATAATATCCTCTACCTCTTCACCTTCTAAACTCCTTTCTCTAGTAGCACCCTCCTTGGTACGCTTAGCAGCATCCTTCATGATGCGCTTGTCTTCTTCCTTCCTTTCGGTAGCACCCTCAATGGCGCACTCTTCAAATTTTTTGGTCTTTTCTTCTGCACCTTCTATTATTCCTCGTTCCTTCATCATTTGTGTTCTTTCTATTCTTCTGCAGTAATGTTCTTGTCTTTCCTTAGTTTGCTTCAATCTCTCTTCTGTGCTTATCTCCATTCTAGTCCTAATTTCTTCGTCGATCTTCTTTTTCTTCTGCTTTTTCCCCTTCACCATGGATTTGTTAGATTTGGTGTTCCATTAGTCCTCTTATATCCCATGGAATCCTTATTTGAAGAGTCACATCATTTGAAAGGTCCTTGTGGACCCTACGCCATTCCCACTTGCCATCCCCTTAAGTGCCTTTCCCCCTCTCAAAGAGGTAGAAACTTAAGGGGATTTGAATTCCTGTTCAACTTGAAAGCCTTTCCCGCCAACCTTGCCTTTTATCTTTTCTGGAACTTTGAGCTACTTCTTCAGATTTTTTGCCCTTTCAATCTTTAACTACCCTCTTCCAGGGTCCCAAAAATGGAACCAAATATTAGAAATAAATGTAGAGGGGATATCAGTCCAGAAATCCGATCCTTAGTCAAGTCTTTGTAGTCAGTTTATACCCTAGTCAGGTAGCTAGAGATTGACAGAAAAACATAAAGAATAACCAAACAAAGCATCACATATACATCAAAATAAGATAACACACATAGTTACCCGGTACCGGCAAATCTCCATATATATATATATATATATATATATATATATATATATATATATATATATATATATATATATATATATATATATATATATATATTAACAGCAACCAAATGTACACATCATAGATCCATCCTCCAGTAGGTCTAAGTCTCTACCTCACCAGTTACATACATGACTTCTATGTTATTGTTACATCAAAATATATCTTATTATCCTACCATGATTGCTTACATTCTACTATCTCCTATCTCTATATATATACTATATCTAATATATCTAGGGATGTGTCTTATATTGGCTTCTGGCCTTCGCATAGTGTGTAGTATCCTCTGGTCAGCTCTATTCTATGCCAAGTAACCTGCTAACAACCTCATTGTGTTTCCAAAGAATACAAAAGACCATTTTAATCATCTAGAAAAGGTATTTCAAAGATGTTTAGAATTTTGGATATCCTTCAATCCAAAGAAATGCATATTCAGTGTGTCACAAGGAAAATTGTTGGGACATGTAGTTTCAAAAGGAGGAATAACAATTGATCCAGAATGAGTTTAGGCAATCATGGAGCTATCATTAGCACATCACAAAAAGGCACTACAATCCTTCCTAGAAAAAATCAATTTTGTAAGAAATTTCATATTAGATTTTATGAGAATAGTACACCTGATTACTCTCATGTTGAAGAAAGACCAATAATTCAAATGGACAAAAAAAGGAAAGAAGGCATTCCACTAGATCAAGACAGCAATTTCCAATCTCCAGTGATAGTTAACCCGAACATTCCTAAATAACTTTTAAATAATGCGTATGGAAGTCAAGTGAGAATTGCCATGATATTTACACAAAAGGAAGAAGATCAAAAGGATGAACACCCTATTTCTTTCTTTAGCCAAACTTTAAAGCAAGCAGAAACTAGGTATACTTTTATAGAAAGGCAAGCATATGCATTATTAAAAGGGCTAAGAAATTTAAGCCTCTGATTTCATACAACAAAGTCATTGCTATGATGGTTCACCAAGGAGTAAGGGAATTCATCTTTAAAGGGGAAATGAGTGAAAAAAGAGTTGGATGGATAACAAAAATTCTTGAATACAATGTTAACATAAAACTAAAAAAATGGTAAAAGGGAGAGCCTTATGCCAACATCTTGTAGAAAATATCTTAATCTCAAAGAACTTGAGCTCACAACCTGAGGAATATTTAATTCAATAAAAAGAAATCTAAGTACCGAAGAACATTTGGCTACTAATTGGCTATAGGATAAGATTGAGTTTCTACAAACTAGGAAACTCCCAATGAACCTAACCCAATAGAAAGAAGGACATTTAGGTTAGAAGCAACTTCATATCGAGTGATTGAAGGTGTCCTTTTTAAATGAAAATTTGATGGAATCTTATTGAGATGTGTAGAGGAGGATAAAATTCTTGCCTTATTGAAAGAATTCCATGAAGGATCTCCAAAGGACACTATTCAAAACATACATCAACTATCAAAATAATGAGGGTGGGTTATTATTGGCCACAATTATTCACAAATGCATATAGATGGTTGAGAAATTGTCACAATTGTCAATTCTATACAAGAAGAAAAAGAAAGGCACCAACGCCTTTGAAACTCATTCTGATGGAGAAACCTTTTGCTCAATGGGGGTTATATTTCATAGGAGTAATCTACCCATTATCAAGTGAAGGGCACAAGTTCATATTAACAACTACAAATTACTTCACCTAATGATCAAAAGCCATTCGGGTAAAAGAAGCATCTGAATCCACAATCATTATGTTTTTGAAGAATCTTATAACCAGGTTTGACATCCCAGAGACTATTATTACAGATAATGCCAAGGCATTTACTAGAATGGGCATAACTCAATTGCATTAATATATGGAATATATTTGAAAGCATCATCAAATTACTATCCACAAGGAAATGGACTTGTCAAGTCAACAAATAAAATCTATTGAGAATTGTCAAAAGAATTGATTCAAATTAGAAGAGGCACTAGCATGAACATTGAAAAAAGGCTATGTAAGATAACATGATCATACCCAAACAAGCTATTGGGAAATCTCCATATACTCTTATATATGGCAGAGAAGAAAGAATGCCTAGTTCTATTGAGCTCCTAGTTCTTGAGATTTTACAGCAGATGAAAATTGGCAAAAATGGACCTTTAACCAATAGTCTTATTGAGTTGTTGCAACTAGAGGAGCAAAGAATAACTGCATATGATCAAATTGGGAAACATCAAGAAAGGGTTTAAAAATGGTTTGACAAAGGAGCTACAACACAAAGTTTTAAAGTAGGTGAGAATGTTTTAAAATGGGATGAGAACAAAGTAAAGTCAAGACAACATGAAAATTTTGATTCATTATGGAGTGGCTCATATCTTATCACTGCTTGTAAGCAAGAAAATTCATTTAGTTTGCAATAATGGATGGAAGTGCACTACTGATTCCAATAAATGGAATCCATCTAAAATTGAGAACATGAGAGGTGAAAGCATAGTGTTGCCTATATATATATCTTTAAAAAAATTATGATGATTACATATGATATGTATTTATGGTTCTGGGTGAAATTTTGTCATGCATTTTGAAAAGAAAGAAAGGATTTGAAAGGGTAGAAAGCTTTAAGGAAAGAATCACCCAAATTCCAAAGGAAAAGACGTGTCACACAGGGCGAAGATCATGTGTATGAACAAGGACATATGAAATGGCAAGCTACCACTTTCTAATCACACACGTAAGCTCCTAAAGGATGTAGTTATTTATTGCATGCATTCAATCTATGAAACACGTCCTCAACTAATACTGACAAAGAAGGACAACCAATCTTTCAAGTATCTTTAAATCATAACCTATAGCATCATAATAAAAGAACTCACAAATATAAACAATAGCAAAAAGATAGGAAATCAAGTGCAATCATTAAATGGCAAGCATTCAGAGAAGAAGCATTGAAGACATTCATAAGGTAGGAGAAAGAAAAAGAGATTTCAAACCTAGACAAACCAAGAGTAGCAAAGGTGAAACTAGAATGCCAAGAGAGTACAGACACAAAGAAATGGCATCAATGACACATGAGGTGGGAACCAAAATAATATGGGGAGTTGGTTTGATAGAGCCACCATCAACTAGTGGAAGGCTAGACATTCAAGCACTTGATTTGTCATATTCTTCATTCACAACAACACATCTTGATCACTTGGTAATGAAATCTTCCTCTCCTCATCATTTTTCGCATATTATAGATGATAAGGTGCAAGATGATGTGGATTTCATTTGTGATACCCACTTATACAATACCCCTAGCTAGTTAAAATAGGTAGCATTCCAAAGAAGGAAAAGTATGATTAATGAGTCAGGTGCACAAGCAATAGATAAATTTGTGCATAGAATTTGGACCTCTTCTCTTCCTAGACACATAGTTCTCATTGTACACCCTTGCTATGAAATTATTGTTACATGTGAAGAACAATATGAACCATCATCAAGATCAATAAAAGGAAAACATATTGCCTTCACCTATGTGATATCTACCCAAAACATAAGGAAAATGCTATGTATTCCCCCAAGAACCTGGTATCCTTCTCTAGATAGTTTAGTACATCATTGGGAGCATATTTATAATCGTGGTTGTAGACACTTAAAAATGTCCAAAGCCTATGAACAACATTTTCACACTAATTATTCACTAATGTCGCATTCTTCTATTTTTCTAATCTATAATTAAATAAATCCTTATTTATTTAATTATTCATCTATATTTTCTCTTTTCTTCTATAATTAAAAAATTATTTTTAATTATTTAATTAGTCATTATCTATTTTTTCCATTATCCAACTAATTTAAATAAAATATTTAAATTAGTCCTCACCTTTATCCTTATCACAAAATATGTCCCTCTCTTATAATTTAAGTAATTTTTTATTTGAATTATGTGTCATACTACAACCATACTACAACTTTCATTAAATGCTTTGTCACACTGTCAACTAATTTAAATAATTTTATTATTTAAATTAGATAACCTCTATTCTTATCTGCATACTTGTCATACCACTACCTTTATTTAAATGAAAGGGGTTATCTTAAATCACCTTTTAATCTTAGTCGTCCACATCATACAACTCACCTTTCAATCCTCACCCTTCGTTCGAATCTAGTTCTCTATAAAAGTAGGCCTTCCCCCTCATTTCAAGTTGAACCACAATCTTCAAGATTTTGCTATCATATTGAGCTTATCATATACATTGCATGCTACAAATCTGAGAGCAAACAAAGCAAAATGGAGAAGAGCAATGGAGGAGAATCAACTTTGACATAGGAATGGTGATATTATGGCTGGTATCGTTTGATTTCTATTGTCATTTTGTGCTTCATTGTTAGATTAGGGTCTTTATGGCTTGAATTTAGATAGTTTTGTGGTTGTTGTTGATGATTCTTGTGTTTCCCTTGCTTTTCCCTAATCTATAGTGATAAAAATTTTAGGGGACCTAGATGTGACACTTCCTAATAGGAAAATTTAATGAAACCAAATGGAACTAGTACAATTAAACAAAGAATTTGAGAAGCACATGTGTAGTATGGTGTCATGGTTGTTAGGTCAGGATGATGACTCTATACTAGGTCCTGAGCACCTGGCAGTATTAGAAATATTGAAGAATACGCCAAAAGGAACCCTTTTGAGATTTGACTTTACTCTATTTCTAGAGTAGATCCATTCACAGATGGTAAATTTCTCAACAATGAAAATCTTTAGATACCCTTCTCTTTTGATATACATGATATTACATCAATGTTATCATTTGTATTCACATCTGAAACCTAGAATGTATCATGTACTGAATGGTTATGACCTAGTAACGGTGTGGATTCCATACCTCCACATGACTTCTTATTTGTATTTATTTATAGAACACTTCCTGCAACCTATAATCAATTTAATCATTAGACCTCACCTCCTGAGACTTCTAGTGTCTTGAATAGTTTTCAAGAAAATTTTGAAAGGAGATTGGTTATTTACCCATGATAGCATAGCTATTAGGTTATATGGATTCACAAGCAAGGTATACAAGCTCCCTAAATATGTCACTCCCAAGGTTTTTATAATTGAATATTTGAGACAACTTGATGTGGTTGATATGACCTATAGAAATGGAAGAGGGAGAACAACTTATTATTAACTTCTCCAACCCTATGAATGTATAGTTCTAAAAAAGAGAAGAGTGGCAGGGGTGCTTGATTAGAAACTAAAGGAACTACAACTGGATAAGCTAGAATACCAATGGTTTTTTGACCTAAATCATGCATTCACAAGTTTCTTGCAAAAAAATAAGGAATATGGACCATGAAAATTTATACATGTTTCCCACCCACTAGTAGAAAGCAAAAGAAGTCCTAAGAAAGGTGATCATGTAAAGTACTTGGATGATTGGTCTTACTTAGAGCCTCCTACTGAACAGCCATTACAGCATCAACAACTACAACCTTACGAAACTTTCTATCAGAAAAAAGTAGAAATCAACCCTAACTCAAGTATTGGATTTAGGAAGAGGTTGCTTAGCTTGAGTTAGAAATAAGAAAGGATGTGGGCATGGTTGAAATTTTGACAATTGAGAATAGATGCATTGAGCCAAGATTTCGTTAGCTGGATGAACAATGGGAGATTTATATGATAAAGCTCACCCAAAGAGCCCCTCTTCATTATTTTTTATAGAAGAATCTCTAGACGGGGAGAAGGGATAGGAAGAGATTCGGTTGTAGAGGGTCCAAGTTCAAGCAAAAGCACAACCGTCATAACAACTATGAGTTGTTGAGTAGTGTGGACAAGCCCAAACCCATATACCACAAAATCATCTTAATAGATGGATTAAGGGAAGAACTTCCCAATATGGGACACCTCAATCACAATCTACTTATAGTGATCAAAAAGTAGATGCTCATGTTCACCAAGAGGAAACACAAGGGAGAGAAGGAACATCACAAGGTATTTCTATTGCAAGTATGGGTCTAACCAGTGTTGTCATTGATGTCAACATACTCATATTGCATTAATGAGAAGGATTGGATGAGTTGTGTGCTGAGGATATTAGAAAATTAGTCTCAATCAGGAACAGTGAAGAACAGTGATGACAACAAGGTAAAAGTCCAAGATAGGTTGAGTATCAGAGGATGCGGTTTAAAGGGTTTGTAGATATAAGTCTTGAGATGCTCTAGTCAAGTTTCTAGAGGTCCGCATGAAGATTTGAAGAAGTTATGGTCACTCAAGTAGAACCGGTTCCGGCAGGTGTTCAGAGGTGACAGAGTGATACAGATACGTCCAGTGAGATCCGGAAATGCATTATCCCATTCTGCAGATTTGAGGAAGTGTTGAGGACATCCTTATGAAATGTCAAGTAGATTGGTTCGTGGTTTGAAGGTCCAGAAAAACTTATTCCTTTGTGACAGTGATGACAGACTGTGTTCTTGAGGTTTTGGATGAAGGAGAGAAGGATTCCAGTAAGCAGATGAAGTGCAGATGTTCTTGGTGATTCAGGAAAGCTTGTGGTGATCTGTGGATCGTGTCCAGTTCATGTTGGTGGTCTGCATTGAAGTTAAAGTTTGTACTTGAAGAATAACCACCGGATGTTGGTGTTCTTCCTGAGACTGGCCAACCGGATATATTACACGTCTTGCGGATGTTCTTGTAGGTGTTTGCCGACTTAGATGATTGTTCCTAAGTCGATGCCTTGTATAAATAAGGATTGTGAAGTCATTCCAGTGTGTGTCTTGTGGAGATGTGAGTGTGGTAGTGAAGAAGAGAGCGAAAGATAGAGCAGAAGTTTTTGGGCCTAAATGGAACTGATCCAAGCATGGTAAAGATGCTATTCTTCAGTTCAAGTTTGTAATGCTTGTTAGTTTGTAGACAGTGTGTCTCTTGTAGGCAGTGAGCCTCTTGTGAGCAGTGTGCTCGGGTAGTGAGCCCTAATTGGCATGTACCATTTTGTTCTTTCTATTCTTCTAACAAAGAATACAATCTTGGGTTAATCACCCCGTGGTTTTTCTCTTAACCAGGTTTTCCACATCAAAATCTTGGTGTCTTATGTGTTGATGAGTTTCTGCTTGTTGTTTAATTGCTTTATGTTTCATGATTGATATACTGCTAATCACTAAGAAGATTTTAAGTGTGAAATCAGAGAAAGTTTTGCACAACTGATTCACCCCCCCTCTCAGTTGTGTGCCCTAAGTCTAACAATTTCAAAAGGTAGAGATCCCCCTGAGGATGATAAAGGAAAAGGGATACAAAAATCATATGAGGAGCCCAAGAAAAAAACAAAGAAAAAGAGGGACCAAGAGTGGGAGCAATAATCACAAGAGAAACATACAATACATCCTAGTGCAATGGAGATAGATCCCACTATAGTTATGTTTTATCCCTCACCTATTTTTTATCTACCATTCATTAAACTAATAGAACAAACCCCACCCCATTTCCACTAGTTCCCACACTATCTGATAGGACAAAGACCTTCTATAGCCCAGTATTTCACCTAACAAAGACATTTTACCCCTCTCCAGCCCTATATATCAACCACCTAGATACCCTTTATAATATCCCACACCTACTGGACAACAACCTTAATTTTTTCAAAATATGGGAAGTTATCAACATTTTCCTTTTCCAATGCCCCCCACACAACATCAACCTATACATGAACCACCTAGTCTACATATGTGGTAACACAAAGTCCTAATGAAGGGGCTCTAACCCCAACAACAAAGGTTACTTCCTCAACTAGGCCATTAACCATGGCACCTAATCCCATATTTACCTAGGAAGGCATAATCCCCAATCATGAATTGTGATGGTAATTGATCTTGTAGTTTATGAGAAGATGATGAAGAAGGCAATGTAGCAATAAGAACAAAAGAGAAAACCTAAACAAGATGCAACACTAATTTCAAAACTAATAAGGATAGGGTATAACTAATTTGTAAATTCCATTCATTTTGCTCATTTGACTCCCCTTATCAACAAGGCACAAGGACAAATGTCTTCTACAGATTACCAAGTAGCAATGATGGGAATCAGTATTAAGTATGCTTAGGCTGAGGATGGGGAAAAATTCATGCAAGAAATTGTGAAAGCAATCAATAGCTTGTTAATTACTTTTGAAAGAAAACTCAAGAAAAAAACTAGTGAGTTGAAACAATAAAAATTGAATTTGAAGGAGGTTGAATCAAAGATAAAGGCTTTAAAGGGCAAAATGATATCTACTATAGACGAATTCAGTGAGGCTAGCATACTAGAATTAAACAATATCAAAGAAAGACTTGCACAAAAAGAGGATGCCTTAAGAAAAGCTAAGACTAAGGTTGTTGATCTGAGAAATAGGTTAGATTAAAAACAAGAGAAAGGGAAGCAATTAGCTGAGAAATTGGAGAAGAAAGAAGTTGAATTTCTTGATGATGTATCATAGAATGGTGCACATATAGTAGAGATAACCACATTGAAGGGAGAAGTGGCAAAATAATAATATGACCTTCAAAAGTGTTATACCCAACTAGAGACAAATGAATAGAAGATTAAAGGTTCAATTGACACAGAGGCTGACCTAGAGATTCAACTACAAAAGGAAAAGTAGGAAATCCTAACTCAGGATGACCATATAAATGAGATGGAAAAGCTACCACATGGCCGAGAAGTAATAAAAGCCTTAAGGGAGATGGTTTGGAAGTCTACTCAATCAAATATGAAATCATTGTTTCTAAATTTCTAGTACATAGAAGCAGTTGTAGTAGTAAGCAATGAAGTAAGAGGAAGGATAGAGGCCACGGAAGCAATTGTTGCACCCGTTGAGGAAAGAGCAACAACATATCTCAGTATCCTATGTGAGGCCCCCTCCTCTAGATTGATAACAACGAGTATAAGATATAAATGAGGCTTCCCATGAGCTCAATGATATACTGTATATGAAATAGGTTATTAATTTGTGCAAGGACCTATTCAAGGTTATGACTAAAAGGGAACAAGAGATGAAGTAAGAAATAAATGTGCTAACAAAAAGAGGAATACCTTCCCCTTGGGAGGAAAATCAAGGACTCACTGACTTCAATAGTTACAAGGAGCAGCTACAGAAAGCAACATAGGATGAATCTGGTGTCCCTGAAACAGTGTTAGTACAAGAAGAGTTTGAAATTTTTAAGAATTGGGATAGTTTAGAGACTCACGTGAGACTTAGTGTGCAGAGTAGTTGAAAAACACCTCATACCAACTAACCTTGGATCTACAGAGGCATTTCAAGTTGTTAAGGTGAACCGAGCTTCCAACATAGAAGAGCTTAGGGTTTTATTTTCTTCTCTACAAAAGTTGTAATCTTTTTTTAAACTCTTGTTTTGATTAGCCTTGGGGATTTTTGATATTTTTTGTTATTAAAAATTTTAAATGTGACTCTGATTGGCAATGAATGTTTTTTTAAAAGAAAAAATCTAGGATCAATGCTCTTTTAAGAAAGAACCCCAGTGAGTCACCAAAACTGTGGTAGAATTTCCACTATAGACGTCTAAAAATGTTTTTCAGTCTTTCTTTTATTTTCAGAAAAATACTACAAATTTCCAATCTCTTATATGTATTTTCTTCCTATTTTTCCTCTTGCATATTCTTTTGGTTCATTTCTCATGTGTCGGGATCTTTGTTTTGATGGTCGGCATCCAAGTGATGGGCCACACACTCATTGTATTCTCATGTCATTTGAGCAACTGACTTAAAAGATCATCCTATGGTCTCTGGGGCTAGTGGCTCGCAAAGTATAAAAAATAACTGTTGGGATCACACCATTTGTCTAACTTGGTGCTAGATTAGCTTGCATCATCATAAAGGAAAGGACTTCCGAGGTTAGACCCGCACGATAACAACAACAAAAGGTAAGGTCTACGTGGCATCATTGTGGGTGTTCATGGAGGAGATTTGGAAATCTATTTCCAAAACTCCCACTAGCCCTCTGATTTTCCAAACTGCCTACCTCATCCAAGGGCTTGTGGGAACAAATGAGAAGTAAGGCCCCACTTCTAAGCTAAAAGAAAATAGGAGACTCCTTGATGATAGAAGAGATATTATAATATCAGCTAGCACCAATTTTTAAAATAAAGTAAATTAACCATCTTACCTTCTGAAGTTATGGCCATCACTTCCCACTAATGGGCAGCCATCATGGTGCTTGAGATATTTGAAAAAATCATTTGCACAAGGGAATTAATGGAAACATAATATCTCCAAGGATTGTGTGCACCTTCATTAATTTCTCTTAAATGGTGACAACGTTTTCTTTAAAGGAAAAAATTCTCCCTTTCCTCCTCCTCTATATAAAGGAGCAATCTTGGTGCAGAAGCACCAAGGATACAAGAAGACTTGATTTCTCTTGCTTTGAAGTTCATTTTTGTTTTGTTTCATAAGGTCCTAGAGACCACTCTCATGATGTAATAAGGCTATGATGCCATGTTGTAAAGGACTATGTCCAAATGTCTATAAACTGTTGTCATAGGATCATGGAGGACAGTCATATGTTTTGCATATTTGTAAGCCTTGTTAAGGCATTGTCAAAGAGTCTAAGGCACATTAAAGTCTAGAGAACATTGTTAAGTCATAAACAAGTCCTAAAACCATCGATGACAACATGCCACAGTTGTAAGTAGTTTAAAATGCCAAAACAAGGTGATTACTGTCCTAACACAAGGTAGTTGTAGGAAGGTATTCGATGGTTATAGAAAATCCATCAACCCAACTGCCTTAAGGATATTGTAGAAGGCTTCCTAAGGCCTTAAACATGATGATTGTAGTGTGTATGGAGGAGTTTGAAGCAATACAAAATAGTTCTCTGCATTTTCTATGTTATTTACTGAATTTGTTGCATAACAGTCCGTACTTCTCTGTTGTACGGCTCTGTCATGGAATCTAGGTTGCATGGAAGTGGAGTATGATGGAATAACTATCTATCAAGACTAGTTTGGGCTCTTGTCATTGAAGATAAGAAGTTCTACAATCATTTGATATCAAACTGCTCATTGAAGTTGTTGTTTCCCTGAAGAACTCGTTGTTTATGTGCATGCCCCAAACCTGTACGGTCAAGTTGTGCCTAGTGGCTATGATGGAAAGTTAGGTTGGTGAGTCACCTTTCAATTACATATGCTTTGAGTCCTTGAAATTCTTTTATATTGTTGTATTCCTCCTTTCTCTGCAAGTGGTCTAGGAAACCCTTAACTAGGGTTCTGACAACAACTTTAAGATGTTTCTTCCATTCCACTGAATCACCAAACTCTGTGATTAGTGGAATGAGTTACCTAGTACCTATTTTAATGTCTTATAAGGTTTTTTTGGGCAGAGGACTATTGTTAAGATTTCATTGATTAGAATTAGCAAAACCATGTGCTAAGTGATTGACAGAAGCAACAATAGTATGGTTTTTGAGAACAGTCGATCAAGATAGCAAAAGGAGACTGAATCTTATGGTTTTGGGATGCCATTAACATGTTCAAGTGGTCCTAGAAGTTACAAGCCACCATTTGAGGGTACTTGCTTCATGAACTAGGCCTAATTAGGGCTTAAAACCACTAGGAGGGTTATTGGTTAGGGCATATCTCCCAAAACAACCCAAACCCATTCTTGACTATGTTGTGGGGAATCATAAAGGGTATCTTTCAATTGTTTGAGATTTGCATTTGGAGGTTAGTGTTAGAAGTTATTAGGATTGTTCTTTGTTTTTAGGGCTACTAGCCATTTTTGAGGTTTATGAAGGAAGTGTTGGTCCTGAGGGTGATCTGTCTTAACCAATGGATGGAGTGAGCCCTCTAGCATCCCAAATTAATCTTTCCATGATGAACCAAGAGTACCCTTCTGTTGTTCCCACTTTTCTATGAAGATCTTTGTTTTTGGGCTTTTGGAGTGAATAGAACCTTGTCTTGGTTGTCCATCTTCTTGTATCCAAATTGCCTCTACATCATAATGGTATCAGAACCATAAAAGGTTCTATTGTTGGCATGGTATATGTTAGCAGAGGAGAGTGAAGGAGAGGCTAGCAATATGCCTCCAAAGGGGATGACCACCGAAGTGGTCAAGAAGTTCAAGGAGATGGAAGAGAAGATCAAGAGTGGAGTTAAGGAAGCACTCCAAGTAGAGTTGAAGGCATTGAGGATAGGGAAGAGGGTTGATGAAGGTTCAGATGAAGAGGAAGAGAAAG
Source organism: Cunninghamia lanceolata (assembly GCA_027924645.1). Lineage (NCBI taxonomy): Eukaryota > Viridiplantae > Streptophyta > Pinopsida > Cupressales > Cupressaceae > Cunninghamia > Cunninghamia lanceolata. Next base: position 8,497,071 of record BSBN01001435.1, read on the forward strand.
AGGAAGAAGAAGAAAATCAAGAAGAGGTAGAGGTACCGGCTGATCAAAAGCATTTTCTTGAAGCCATCAAGGCAATTGGCAATGATTCTTTAGAGGCTAGGATAGAGATTCCCATGTTTAGTAGGAAGATGAATGTTGATGAAGTCATGGAGTGGATTGAGGCTCTAAACAACTACTTTGAATACAAGGAAGTTCCTAGAAGTAAGAGGGTTAAGTTTGCAAAAACTAAACTCAAAGGTGCTACCCTTACATGGTGAAATTACACCCAAGGAGAGAGGGTAAAGAATGGGAAGAGCATGATCTCTTCATGGAGCAGAATGTTGGAGAGGATCAAGTCCCAATTCATTCCATCAGACTATGAGGTGCAGATCTACAAGAGGATGCAAAATCTCAAACAAAGAGATTTGGATGTGGCTACTTACACCGAGGAGTTTCACAAATACACTCTTCATTGTGGGTACATGGAGGATGAAAAAGCCAAGGTGGCAAGGTATCTAAATGGTTTGAGGTTCAATATTCAAGATGAAATTAGTTTATTGACCCCTGAAACCATGGAGAAGTGCTTTCAAGTGGCACTAAGGGCTGAAGAGAAGTTGAAGAGGAAAGGTGAGCAGCAAAGTAGAGGAAGAGGTGGCAGAAATTTTAGAGGTAGGGGCAGTTTTGGGGGCAGAAATTAGTCCCAAAGAAGCCAAGAGGAATCTAGTTCCCAAGAGCAAAGTGGAGAATCCGGTTCTAGAGGAGGCTTTAGAGGAAGAAGGCCTAATGGGAGAGGTAGATTTGGTGGACCAGGAAGAGGTCCTAATGTCTTCATGGGAAGGTGATACAATTGCAACCAAGTGGGACATCCAGCCTTCAAGTGTCCATAAAAGAAAGCCTCAAACTCTCATGGAGGACAGAGAAGGAACCAATTGATCCAAGAGGAAGATTGCCAAAGTGTCAACTCTCCAATTGGAAGTGCATCCCTGGTCCATGAAGGAGAAAGTTTGATGATGAGAAGAACCATGTTGAAGGTGCCTCAAACTCAAGAACGCCCTCAAAGGAAGACATTGTTTAGGACAACATGCAAGGCCTATGGTAAGATTTGCAAGGTAATTGTTGATTCAGGCTCAACTAAAAATTTGGTTTCCATTGAAATGGTAGACAAATTGAAATCGAAAAGGCTTCCTCATGTTAGTCCTTATAAAGTATCATGGTTGAATAAAGGGCAACAAGTTTTGGTAGATGAACAATCATGGGTTGAATTTGAGATAGGAGAATATAAGGACAAAATTTTGTGTGATGTGATTCCTATGGATGCTTGTCATTTGTTGTTAGGACGTCCATGGCAATATGATGTTCAATCACAACATGATGGTAAAAGTAATTCTTTCATCATAACTAAGAATGGTAGAAAGTATAGAATGGATCCATTACCTGATGAGCATGTAGAAAAGAATGTTGGGTCAAGTGTCATGATTGTGAGTGGGAAAGAGTTTCTAGATTCCCTTAAGGAGGAAGGAACCCAAGGGTATGCTCCGATTTTGAATCCTAAAAACAGTCCTAGTTTGCATGATCCTAGTAAGGAAGAAGTCCCTAGTGAGGTGCAACAATTGCTAGAGAAGTATAAGGGGATTATGGTAGAAGAAATGCCTAATGAGTTGCCACCTATTAGGGACATAAACCATCAAATTGACTTCATACTGGGATCTACTTTGCCAAACAAAGCAGCCTACAAGATGACACCTTCACAAAATGAAGAGATTTCCAAACAAGTGCAAGAATTGTTGGATAAGGGATTGGTGAGAAAGAGTCTTAGCCCATGTGCTGTCCCAACAGTCCTAGCCCCTAAAAAGGATGGTAAATGGAGGTTGTGCACGGATTCTAGAGCCATTAACAAGATTACCATAACATATAGGTTCCCTATGCCAAGGATTGATGACCTAATGGACTGTTTGTGTGGGGCTGGATACTTTTCCAAGATAGACCTTAAGAATGGGTATCATCAAATTAGAATCAAACAAGGGGATGAATGGAAGATAGCATTCAAAACAAATGAGGGTCTTTATGAGTGGTTGGTGATGCCATTTGGTCTATCTAATGCTCCAAGTACTTTTATGTGTCTCATGAATGAAGTGTTCAAGGATTTCATTGGTAAATTTGTTGTGGTATATTTGGATGACATTCTTGTTTTCAGTAGGACTGAGGAGCATTTGCAACATTTGGATCAGGTTTTGAAGAAGTTGCATGATGAACAATTGATGATCAACATGGAAAAGAGTGTCTTCATGAAGGAAGAACTCACCTATCTTGGTTTTTTGATTTCACAGGGTACTTTGAAGATGGATCCAACAAAGGTAGAAGACATTTTGTCATGGCCAACTCCAAAAATAGCAGGTGATGTAAAGTTTTCATGGTTTCACAACATTTTATAGGAAATTTATAAGGGGTTTTAGTCATATTTGTGCACCAATTTTGGATACCATCAAAGGGGGGCAGAAATGTAAGTTTTTGTGGACAAAGGCAGCCAATGATTCTTTTGAAATTCTGAAACAAAAGGTAGCACAACAGCCCATCCTTGTTTTACCTGACTTTAATAAGTTGTTTGTGGTAGAATCTGATGCTAGCAATCTTACTATAGGGGCTGTCCTAAGTCAAGAGGGCAGGCCTGTTGCTTTCTTTAGTGAAAATTTGAATGACGGTAAGAGAAAGTACTCTACTTATGATTTGGAATTGTATGCAATGGTACAAGCTTTGAAAAAATAGAGGCACTATCTTTTGCCAAAAGAATTTATTGTTTATACTGACAACCATGCACTTAGTTTTCTGAATTCTCAGGAGAAACTTAATCATAGGCATATGAAATGGGTTGAGCAACTCCAAGCCTATACTTTTTCAATCAAACACAAGAAGGGGTAGGCTAACAAAGTGGCAGATGCATTGAGTAGGAGGGTGCGTATGGTTCAAGAAATTCAGTTGCAAAGTGTAGGGGTTGATGCTCTCAAGCATATGTATCAGGATGATGAAGATTTCAAGGAGGTATATGAAGTTTGTTCACAATTTTTAGACTCTTATAATTCTGATTTTTCTGAGTTTTTGTTGTAGTAGGGGTTGATGTTCAAAGGCAGCCAACTATGTGTTCCTAAATGTTCCATGAGGGAGAACATCATAAAGGAAAAACATTGTGGTGGACTAGGAGGTCATTTTAGATTGGATAAAACATTGGATCACGTGAAGAGGTTTTATTTTTGGCCTAAAATGCAATCAGATGTCAGAAAATTTGTTGAATGTTGTAGTATTTGTCAAAGGGAAAAGGGTACTTCATCTAATGCTGGTCTATATCAGCCACTTTCTATTCCTAATAGGCCATGGGAAAGTATTAGCATGGATTTTGTGTTGGGTCTTCCTCGGACTCAAAGAGGCTTTGATAATATATTTGTTGTGGTGGATAGATTCAGTAAGATGGCTCATTTCTTGCCATGTAAATGCACTAATGATGCTTCTCACATTGCTGGTTTGTTCTTCAAAGAAATTGTTAGAATCCATGGTTTTCCTCTTAACATTGTGACTGACAGGGATCCAAAGTTTGTAGGCCATTTTTGGCGCACTTTGTGGAAGAAGTTGGGCACTCAATTGTCCTTTACTTTGGCCTATCACCCTCAGATTGATGGCCAAACTGAGGTGGTGAATAGGTCCTTGGGAAACCTTCTCAGGTGTCTTACCAAGCAGCATAGAGAAGCATGGGATATGATCATCCCTCAAGAAGAGTTTGCCTATAATGATTCCACCAATAGAAGCACAGGAAGGAGTCCATTTGAGATTGTTTATGGCCTTCATCTAAGCGGTGTTCTTGAATTGAGAGACCTCCATGGATTGGAAAGGAAAAGTGCTCAAGGTGAAGACTTTGCATTGGCCATGAAGGACATTCATGATAATGTCAAGGAAACTCTTCAAAAGAACAATGCCAAGTACAAGGAGAAAGCCAATGAAAAGAGAGATGTACAATACAAGGTTGGGGATTTGGTCATGGCACATTTGAAGAAGGAAAGACTTCCTAAGGGGCAGCCAACCAAACTCCTCATGAAGAAGATAGGACCATGCCGGATTGTGCACAAGTTTGGTCCCAATGCCTATGAGATTGAACTTCCTCAAGGCTTGGCCATCTCTCCTATCTTCAATGTTTTAGATTTGTTTCCTTTCAAAGGTGATTCTAATGCAGATTCAGAGGTAGATATGATAGCAGCAAGAGATGAAGATTGGATCAAAGGTCTTCCACCCAATCAGCCATTGAAGTTGGAATGCATTCTTGACACCAAGGTCTTGAAGAAGACATACAAGCAGTTTCTTGTCAAATGGAGTGGCTTGCCTATTGAAGATGCCACTTGGATGACTGAAGAAGACATCTTGAAACATGGTGTCACCATTACTAATCTACTTCCTCAAGAGACTTGAGTTCTCTTTCCACCCGGGGAATATGTTGCAGGAGCACCAAGGATACAAGAAGACTTGATTTCTCTTGCTTTGAAGTTCATTTTTGTTTTGTTTCATAAGGTCCTAGAGACCACTCTCATGATGTAATAAGGCTATGATGCCATGTTCTAAAGGACTATGTCCAAATGTCTATAAATTACTGTCATAGGATCATGGAGGACAGTCATATGTTTTGCATATTTGTAAGCCTTGTTAAGGCATGATCAAAGAGTCTAAGGCATGTTAAAGTCTTGAGGACATTGTTAAGTCATAAACAAGTCCTAAAATCATTGATGACAACATGCCACAGTTGTAAGTAGTTTAAAATGCCAAAACAAGGTGATTACTGTCCTAACACAAGGTAGTTGCAGGAAGGTATTCGATGGTTATAGATAGTCCATTGACCCAACTGCCTTAAGGAGATTGTAGAAGGCTTCTTAAGGCCTTGAACATGATGATTGTAGTGTGTATGGAGGATTATTTTCTAAATTTGTTGCATAACAGTCCATACTTCTCTGTGGTACAGCGCTGTCATGGAGTCTAGGTTGCATGGAAGTGGAGTATGATGGAATAACTATCTATCAAGACTCGTTTGGGCTCCTACCATTGAAGATAAGATGTTCTACAATCATTTGATATCAAACTGCTCACTCAAGTTGTTGTTTCCCTGAAGAACTCGTTGTTTCTGTGCATGCCCCAAACCTGTACAGTCAAGTTGTGACTAGTGGATATGATGGAAAGTTAGGTTGGTGAGTCACCTTTCAATTGCATATGCTTTGAGTCCTTGATATTCTTTTATACTGTTGTATTCCTCCTTTCTCTGCAAGTGGTCTGGGAAACCCTTAACTAGGGTTATGACAGCAACTTTAAGATGTTTCTTCCATTCCACTGAATCATCAAACTCTGTTATTAGTGGAATGAGTTACCTAGTACCTATTTTAATGTCTTGTAAGGTTTTTGTGGGCAGAGGACTGTTGTTGTTAATATTTCATTGATTAGACTTAGCAAAACCATGTGCCAAGTGATTGACAGAAGCAATAGTAGTATGGTTTTTGAGAACAGTCGATCAAGACAGCAAAGGGAGACTAAATCTTATGGTTTTAGGATGCCATTAACATGTTCAAGTGGTCCTAGAAGTTACAAGCCACCATTTGAGGGTACTTGCTTCATGAACTAGGCCTAATTAGGGCTTAAAATCACTAGGAGGGTTATTGGTTAGGGCATATCTCCCAAAACAACCCAAACCCATTCTTGAGTATGTTGTGGGGAATCATAAAGGGTATCTTTCAATTATTTGAGATTTGCATTTGGAGGTCAGTGTTAGAAGTTATTAGGACTGTTCTCTATTTTTAGGGCTACTAGCCATTTTTGAGGTTTATGAAGGAAGTGTTGGTCCTAAGGGTGATCTGTCTTAACCAATGGATGGAGTGAGTCCTCTAGCATCCCAAATCAATCTTTCCATGATGAAATAAGAGTTCCCTTTTGTTGTTCCCACTTTTCCATGAAGATCTTTGTTTTTGGGCTTTTGGAGTGAATAGAACCTTGTCTTGGTTGTCCATCTTCTTGTATCCAAATTGCCTCTACATCAAATCTAGTAATTAAAAATAGAGAGTTTTTCTTACAACTAAGCCAAATCTTGGCCTGATGTGAAAAAGGATTTCTCCCATTATGTATTTAGAGATAAGAAACCTTTATAGTTGTGTCTTTGGATCATATGTTCTATGTTTTTATTCAAAAGAAATATCATGATCTTCGACAATGAAATTGTTATTCTTGAAATTATGAATCATTATTGTTGCCTGTGAAATATTACTTGATGTTTATTTTAATCCATGATGGTCCTTATTGACTATGTTATCATGAGTCAATCCCTTATGCTTTTAATATGCAAGAACTTATCTTTGGCTTATGGCCTTTTGCAATTTAGTGCTTTACTTTTTCATTATTCTTTTTCTTTCCCTCTCCCTTGAGAAATTTTTGTAAGCCTTGAAGCTAGAGAACCAACCCTTATCTGAAGATTGACTAGCTAGGGTGATGTTCCCACTTTAGTTCCTCTTTCCATTGTTGATAATCCTAAGTAATGTACATGTGAGGTGTTACCTCTTAATCTGACTGGATGCTTATTCCCAGTTGTCCCTACAAGGTAGCCATCAATGATCAATAGGATTCCTGGGCCAGCGGCTAATAGTATAGGAGATAGACTCTATAGATATCTCCTCTTCTTCTTTAGGCTCTGCAGAACCAAGGGGGGTGTTCCCTATTCAACATCTACAAAATATGCACATGAAACTACTCGAATGTTGAAACAAAGCAGATAAATCCTCTATGATGCTGACCAAAACTATGGAATAAGTGCAAAGGGGCTAGCTTTGGGCCTATGCTTAGTTGTAGATAGAGGATTTTGGGTCCTAAAACTACTTCTAAAATCCTGAAGGTTTGTATATGAAGTTTGAGTTTGATTTATATATGGATGTAAAACTAGGACCTTGGGTTACAACAGAGATACCAGACCAGATCAGTGCCTATCCAGGGCTTGGAGTCAATAGACATATATATGTGGATGTTTACCACAGACCCAAGACAATAATCAGATTTCAAGGGGTTTCTAAAATGTTTGCCTTACAGACAATACCCAAGAGAGAGTATTTAGTTATTTTTGCTTACAAACATCCCTACTGCAATGTATTCTTCTCAACACTTAATCCAAAAAATTCAATCTACTCCTTGAGTAGAAGTAATAGACTAAATATTCAATATAGAAAACCTATATTCTAGAATCTATAACACCCCTTCGATGTTCAGAGTCAGAAGAGAAAACACATTCAGTTTGGAGACAAATAACGAAACACGTGCAATGGAGCATTACTCATTTAAATCAACATGAAATTGATGATTCTGTGCATAATACATACAACATACAATTCATAAACTCACGAGACACCTGAAACAGAGTCACCAAAAAGTTGTATTCCTACTGCAACCAGAAGTTTGTCTAGTTTTCAACAACAAAAGAGTAACATAGTTTACTTAAAACAGCAAGAAAGTGTACTTCGCAAAAATTTATTACAAGGTGAGGTCAAAATTTCCCATCTGATACACAGCACCAGAAATGGCGCTCAAAATAATAAATTTAGCCAGGGACAAAACGGGAAGAAGCAAGAGAAGGGTGAGGAATGGTTGAGCTCGAGCCCTGTGTCGTCGTTGGAAGACTCCCCGTCACAAATCAGGTACTTGACCGTTCAACCACCAGCCCATACCTGTCCGCAATCCTGCCATTAATGGCTCAACCACCAGCAGCTCCTCCCAGAAATAGTAACAGTGCACCCATGGAAAATTCTCGCTCAAAAACAACCGCGGACACAAGGAAAAAACCATCGCCAAGAGCTCAAAACCTGACCGTCGATCTGAAAACCCATCGCCGAGATCAACGGTCCCAAAATATGTATGAAGAGCCACCAGCCAATGAAATCGTGCCACATGGGCACCCCATGATTCTAGCGCTGGCCTTTCGCACCTTTATTTTGCCTTTATCGCTTTTGCATATGCGTGCTGAAATGCGTATACAAACACCACTTGTTCGCCTTTCAAAATCCCTGTATATGCAAAATGCATATACAACTGTCTGATATACAAGGCGGATCCCAAAGTTTATAGAACAATTTGAAAATCGATTCAAATCTGGCTTGTATCCCTTTTACTGCACATCGGCTTGTATATCAGCATATACAAGTGCTTTATACAACCCATGGACGCCAAATTTCATTCACTGCACCTTATTCCTCCATCGCATTCGGATTGCACGTCTCTCCTTTTGTATATCAGACTATATATGCAAACATACAAATCCCCTAACATACAAGCAAGGAATCTTTTAGGATATGCGATGTAGATTCTCTCTTGTATGTCGCCAATGTATGTCAAACATACATTCAACCTTGTATCTGCATCTCCTGCATGCCAAAAATACAAACCTGTTTGTATATGCCCGCGGGCCCTACCACATGCATCACCTCCGCCACACTGTAGCAAATGTATATTTGTTTGTATGTCAAATATACAAACACAAATATATAAACCCCTTTATACAACTGTGGAATCTGCGACAGAATATTCGATGAATGCATACTTTCCTTGCATCTCTCAACGCCTGCATGTTGACTTGTATATTAGAGATACATTCACCCTTGTACATTTTTCATTGTATATTTCACTTGCATGTTCCACATACAAGCTCAATAAATGAGCAGGGCCGATATACAAATGGCGAATATTCCCAAAATCTTTTAGAAGATTCCCCCAATGTATATGCAACCCGATATGCATTTAGAAATGCATACAACTCATTTTACCATTTTTTGAAGGCCGATGGAGATTTTTCACCCGCCAACACACATTTTGACCTGCATGCACATGCAAACACCCTTGTATATATACAAATACACTTGTACCTTAACTGATTTGTTGCATTTTTCAATTGAAACCAGACTGCTCATACAGGCGATAACATAGGCTTCGATTGGGGACATGCAGGTGCAAGACTATAGCGAGGACCAGACAACTCCAAGGCAGACCAGACAAAACTCAAAACTCAAAATGCAACCGACTATACAAGGCATGTACAAAATATTTACATTTAGTTTACAACGTGCATGCAAGACAACCATTAGAAGAAGTAGAACTTTAGGAACTGACCGTGCACAGGCAATTCCAAAAATTCACCACTTAGGGCCTGAAGAGAGTAAGAATCTCCTCCATGAGTGTCGCTGATTTGGTATGGGCCCACCCATAAGGGCTCAAATTTACCATGTTTGCCCTTATCCTGGTTCCTTGCATTCCATACAAGGACCAAATCACCTTTCTAAAACCTTCTTTCTGTAGCTCTCTTATCAAACAGATATTTCATCTTTTGTTGTTTCTTGATATTTGTCATGTGTGCCTCTCTTCTGATTTCATCCAATGCAACTAGTTGATTGATCCTTTCAGTCATTGGGTCCCCAATCTCCGTATCATTCTCTTGTAAAAACCTATAAACCGGTAGAAGGTTGTGCACAGGTAGCCTAGCTGGTGCACCATACACTAACCCAAAAGGTGACCTTCCAGTTGATTCCTTCACTGTCATCCGGTTGGCCCACAGTGCCATCTTTAACTTTGAATCCCATACCCTCTTACTCTTATCTAGCATTCTCTTAATGATTTTCATGAGGCTCTTATTGCTTGATTCTGCCTGACCATTTCCTTGTGGGTGATATGGTGATGCATATGACAGACTGATCCCATATTTGTTGCAGAAATCAACAAATTCTCCAGATTTGAAGCACATGGCATTGTCCGTGACAATTGTAGCTGGCACTCCAAATTTGATAATAATGTGCTCCAAAACAAAATCCATCACCACCTTGCTTGTAGCTTTCTTAGTTGGAATGGCTTCAACCCATTTGGTAAAATAATCAGTAGCAACCAGAATCCAACTGTGTTCTCCACTTGATTTTTCTAAGATTTCCCCTATAAAATCAATTCCCCATTGCTAAAATGGGGTCTCTACAGTTATAATCCTAAGGGGCAAGGCACCTCCATATTTTAGCTTTCCTAAGAACCTTTGGCAAGGATCACATTTTCTTACCAACTTTTGTGCATCTGAGAAAAGAGTTGGCCACCAATATCCTGCTCTAAGAACTTTGTGGGTTGTTGTCTTGGTAGTGTGATGTCCACCACATCCTCCTGTGTGTAGGTCATTTAAAATATCAGCAACCTGATCCTTATTCACACATCTGAGTAGTATACCCTCAGGATTCTTCCAATACAGCTCTCCCTGAAGAATTATGTATTTAATTGCACGTAGCTTCAAAGTCCTTTTCTGACTATCACTGAAGTGGGAAGGACAATTCAAATTCTGCAAGTAATATACAATGTCCTTATACCAATTAGATTCTGATATACTGACAGTTTTATTTTGCACCATGTTCACCTGGCATGCTTCTAGATTTGATTCTGTCATTAGCTTTGCCAAACCTTGTCCCCTTACCAGCTTTGTAATCTGTATTTCAATGTTGAATTCTTGTAGTTTATTTATCCACCTGCATCTTCTTCCAGTTACCTCCTGCTGAGTAAATATATCTTTGACTGCTGCATGAGGCACATATGCAATTATCTAAGAACCCACCAAATAAGGCCTGAAGCTCTTCACTGCTCTAACCAACACATATGCTTGCTTCTCCATTATATCGTACTTCAATTCAGTAGCCTACAATGACCTGCTAAAGAAAGCTATAGGTTGTTCAAACCCTTCTTCATTTTTCTACAATAAGCATGCAACAATAGTATGGAAAGAAGCAAATGAAAACAATTGAAATGGCCTAGAAAAATTTGGAGATTTTAAAACAGGAGCCATCTTTATTGCCTCCTTTATGTCTTGAAATGATTTGGTTACTTCATCTTCCCATTTGACAATTGCATTTTTCTTCAGCATTTTAGAGATCTCCTTGGTGGTCTCTGCAAAATTAGGAACAAATCTCCTAACAAAATTAATCTATCCAAAGAAGGACTAAATACCTTTTACTATTTTTGGGATCTGAATTTTGTCAATCGCAGCCACCCTTTCAGGATCAATCCTGACTCCATCCTTGGAAACAATGTGTCCAAGCAGTTTTCCTTCCACAACCCCAAAGGCACATTTCTTTGGGTTAAGTGAGATGCCATACTCTAATGCTCTAATAAAAATTTGTTCCAAATGCAAATAGTGTTGTTCTTCTTTCTTTGAAAAGGCAGTTAAGTCATCTTGATACACAACCAAGATTGAATCAATCAATCCTGCAAAAGCCACATCCATGGCCCTCTGAAATGTGGCACCTACATTTATCAGTCCAAATGGCATCCTAACATATACATATGTTCCCCGTGGAGTAGTGAAAGCAGTCTTGAATTGCTCTAATTCCTTTACTTTCACTTGATTGTACCCTGAAAATCCATCCATCATGGATAGAAGTTCACAGCCAATCACCTTCTGCAACATAGCTTCCATGTTTGGCAATGGATGATTATCCTTCAAAGAGGATACATTCAGATTCCTAAAGTCCACACACAGTCTTATGTCACCATTCTTTTTTCTAACTGGGACAAGGTTAGACACCCAAGTTGAGTGTCTGATAGGCATAATTATTCCAACCTCCCTAAGCTTCATTAGTTCTTCTTGCATTTTTGGAGCTAAGGTTGGGTTGATAGGCCTCTATTTTTGTCTAAATGGTTTAGCTCCAGGCTTCAAAGGGATTTCATGATGAAATAAATCCTCTCTATAAGATTTCAGGTCCTCATATGACCAGGCAAAGATGTGCTTATACTTTCTCAGCAATGCAATCAGCATAGCTCTGATATCTTTTGGGGGCATGAGATGTCCCCAAGTTTATCTCCTCTAGATCATTCTTATTTGTTGGAGATGACTTTGTAACAAGTTGGTCCCTATTGTCAAAAGCTCTCTCTAAAGCTACTAACCCTCTAGGGATTTTATTTGTCTTTAGCTGAATTACTTCCTTCCCTAAGAAAATTTCTTTCCCATCTACTACCTCTACAAAATTCTAAAAATCCATTTCCTGGTTCTCATATTCATCAATACAATGTAGAAATCTCAGTAAATCTTTATCATCATCAAACACTTGCCAGCTGCATACATTATCTGGCACTGCAGGTCTGAGTTTGACCTCAACATTTGTTACATCTGACAGAGTTATATCATCTGGCCTTACAACTACATTAGCTAGAAAATCTGCCCTGACATTTTTTGCTCTTTCTATCCAATTTATTGAGAAGGCATCAAACAATTCAATTGTATCCCAAACAGCATGCTTATATTGTTTTAACCTCTTATTTTTTGATGCATACTTATCCCTAACTTGGGAAACAACAAGCTCTGAATCACCAAACACCTTGAGCATCTTAATTCCATGCTTCAGAGCTACATTCAATCCTAATAACAGAGCCTCATACTCTGCAATATTATTTGTACAGGCAAACTTCAGTAAGAAAGAGAATTTTAGAAGCTTACCAGCTGGAGACAGAAATACAATTCCAGCACCAGAGCCTTCCTTTGAACAAGCTCCATTGAAATACATAGTCCACAGACCCTGTTGATCCAATTCTTGAATGCAAATATTTCCCTCTTTATCTCCTTTATCATCTGAGACAACTCTGAAATTATCACAGTCAGTATCCACAAAACATATATGCTCCTCTGATTCTTGATCCTCTACTGTCTCTGATGACCTTTCTTCTCTAATCAGTTTGACATCCCTACCATTCATAGGGATCATAGCATATGACAAATCTAATTGCATACTCCCACCAATCAATGCTGCCCACCTCCTTGATAGCAACATGCCATACTGTGGCTTGATATCAACAACTGTTATGTTCATTTTGTAGGTCTTTTCAGGATATGCTGCCAGTCTGAAATCGACATCTTTCATAATTCTGATGACAGGTACCTCCCTTGCATCCATGGCATAGCACTTCCCACATGCCTTATCTATCTTTAATCCAGCTTGCTACATGATGGCCAAAGGCATGATATTCGTGGATGCTCCTGAGTCAAGCATACAGCTCTTAATTATTTTTCCATTTATAACAAGTGAGACATAAAATGGCTCCACTTGTGAAGGGCACTTTGTCATGGTCATCCCCAGATACACTTCAGAAACTTCATCTTCGTCAACGCACAAGGCCTGTTTCTTGCCCTGAGGTTCATCATTTAGCTTGGCTTGACAGGGTACACCTGAAATCAGGGATACTGCTTTATTTTTAAATTCTTCTACTTTCATCAGTTCCATCAGTGGAACAGAGACTTTTATTTGAGACAAGACCTGAGTGATGTCAAATGGAGCATAATTTTGTATGACAGTTGTAGCTTGCTCCACCATTTTACCTCTATCCTGAGATGATCCAACTTTAATTTTTATGGCTTCTTGACTGTCATTCTTGCTCTGAGAATTTCTACTTTGATCCTCAACCTGGGGAACTGTGTTTTCTATTTTTTGAGAATTGTAACCTATTTTTTGCTTAAAACCTTGTTTATTATTGTTCCATTGTTTCTTATATGTTTCAGTGCCCTTATAATTTTGCACTGGTTGGCTCACAAAAGTGTTCTCTGGTTGAGGTGTACCACTTACCTGAGCCTTACCTCTGAGATTGTAATTGCTCTTGACTTGAGATACTGCTGCTGCTGTGAGGGCTCTAATTTCTTCATCTGAAGGTCTCCTCAAACTATTCAGAAAATTATGTGAATCCTGAGCATAAGCGTAGCTGTCTTCCTCATCTTCGTCATAAGGAAACTGCTGATAGACCTGAATTTTATTATCTACACTTGCATTAGCATCATGAAAAGAGTATCCTCTATTTGTAGATAGCATATTGACATTATCATCCTCCATGCAATGCGGCTCATTGCATTCATCACGGGCAACAGCATTATTATATAGAGACTGAGCAATCATACATTGTGACTGTGAATGAGGCATTTGGCAGATTATACACCATGGGGTGTCATTAACAATATTTATAGCTTTCTTCAAAGGATCAGGAGTTTCCTTTGTATTCTGAGCTCTTGGATTTGAGTTGTTATGTGGAAGAATAGGCTTACCATTATGCCAATTGGTATGATATGGCATGTCATGTAATGATGGTCTTCTTTCTTGCCTCTGGTAAACCTGCCTGTCAGGACCTATTCCCTTTTCATTTTTAGCCATTCTATAACCTAGGTCCTTGACAATAGTCGTCAACTTATCTATTTTATCCTCAGAAGTAGATGTATTTCCTTGAACACTTTGAGATTTGGTATTTGGATTTTGCAGAATTTTTGCATCATATCTTCTGTTTGTCTTACCAGATGCTTTTCTGTTATTTTCAATATTTGTTGCAATCTTGAATGCATCTCTGAAGCTGTGAGGACCCTTATCTCTTAATCCATAAGCTGTCTTGGCATCAAAAGCATTTATGTACAACACTATGCACATAGGTTCATTAGGCTTCAAGTCTTGTGGCAATTTGTTCAATACCTTCATGAATCTAGCATTGAAATCAGCAACTTGTTCATTTGATCCTTTGGCAATGCCAGTGAATTCATTAATGAAGAAACTAGGATCAGTTTTGTCACCATATTGTTCCTTAAATATTCTCCTAAATTCATCCCATTATGAAATGCTTCTGTTAGGTAGACCTTTATACCATTCCTTGGCTTCATCAACTAAGGATTGCATGAATGATTTCATAAATACATCCTCATGCTCAACCTCAAAGTTGTCCATGATATTCTGAAAAGCTTTCAAATAGTCTTCACCTAATACAGTATTATTTCTTGAAAATTTAGGCACTTGCAGCCTCACATGTTTGTCAATAGGATTTGGATAACCAGGAATGCCGTCAAAAACTAGTTGTCTGAATCTGTCCAACTGCATTAGCTGTCTACCAAACTGATTAGCATTTGCATTTCTATTTGCATTTTGATTTCTTACATTATTCAATGGTACTCCAGCATTATGTGCATTCTGTCTTTGATCATTGTGTTGATCCTATACTTCATTCCTGTGTTGATTTCTTTGCTATCTGTGTTGCCAAGGGTAGGAACTGAATCATTCTGAGCAACTCTCAGAGCTTGCACTTTCTGTCTCATGTCATCTCTGATCTTTACTGCTTGCAGATATTCTAATTCTGCCCTTAAGCTCTTAATTTCATCGGCTAGTTCCTCCTCTCTGGGCATAGAAGAAGATGGTTTTATCACATTCTGATCATCATTATCTTCATCCCTTGGAGACTCAACCTCTTCAAATCTATCACTGGGATCCAAGAAAGGGCGTTCTTAAAAAACTTCTAACCTTATTCTCAAAGCACCACCCTGTTGTCTTTCATATACATTCTGGATTTCAGCCTCAGTGTTTGAAAAATAAGGTATTGTTTGCTCTGAAGATCTTGGATTGTCCTGAATAAATTCATTTTTTCTGGGGCTAGGAGAACCATCTTGACTGGCTCGAAAAGTCCCTTTTTTCCTATACATCATTTTTATGGGTAACTCTTCAAACAGAGTATTATGCTGGGATCTTCTCCCTTGCATACAAATATTTACTTTACCGGTTGGGAGATTGGTTCGGAGTCGCCACCTATTACTATGAATTGTTTTCCTTTTGGAATTAGGGTTCTTTTACAAGTCCCCAGCAGAGTCGCCAATTTCTGTTGGTGACTCGGATGGATAAAAATAAATTCTATTTTCATCAAATCGTCCCCAGTAGAGTCGCCAATTTCTGTTACCTCTTAATCTGACTGGATGCTTATTCCCAGTTGTCCCTACAAGGTAGCCATCAATGATCAATAGGATTCCTGGGCCAGCGGCTAACAGTATAGGAGATAGACTCTATAGATATCTCCTCTTCTTCTTTAGGCTCTGCAGAACCAAGGGGGGTGTTCCCTATTCAACATCTACAACATATGCACATGAAACTACTCAGATGTTGAAACAAAGCAGATAAATCCTCTATGATGCTGACCAAAACTGTGGAATAAGTGCAAAGGGGCTAGCTTTGGGCCTATGCTCAGTTGTAGATAGAGGATTTTGGGTCCTAAAACTACTTCTAAAATCCTGAAGGTTTGTATATGAAGTTTGAGTTTGATTTATATATGGATGTAAAACTAGGACCTTGGGTTACAATAGAGATACCAGACCAGATCGGTGCCTATCCAGGGCTCAGAGTCAGTAGACATATATATGTGGATGTTTACCACAGACCCAAGACAATAATCAGATTTCAAGGGGTTTCTAAAATGTCTACCTTACAAACAATACCCAAGAGAGAGTATTTAGTTATTTCTACTTACAAACATCCCTATTGCAATGTATTCTTCTCAACACTTAATCTAAAAAATTCAATCTACTCCTTGAGCAGAAGTAATAGACTAAATATTCAATATAGAAAACCTATATTCTAGAATCTATAACACCCCTTAAATGTTTAGAGCCAGAAGAAAAAACACATTCAGTTTGGAGACAAATACGAAACACATGCAATGGAGCATTACTCATTTAAATCAACATGAAATTGATGATTCTGTGCATAATACATACAACATACAATTCATAAACTCATGAGATACCTGAAACAGAGTCACCAAAAAATTGTATTCCTACTGCAGCCAGAAGTTTGTCCAGTTTTCAACAACAAAAGAGTAACACAGTTTGCTTAAAACAGCAAGAAAGTGTACTTTGCAAAAATTTATTACAAGGCGAGGTTAAAATTTCCTGTCTGATACACAACACTAGAAATGGCACTCAAAATAATAAATGCAGCCAAGGACAAAACGGGAAGAAGCAAGAGAAGGGCGAGGAATGGTTGAGCTCTAGCCCTGTGCCATCGCTGGAAGACTCCCCGTCACAAATCAGGTACTTGACCATTCAACCACCGGCCCATACCTGTCCGCAATCCTGCCATTAATGGCTCAACCACCAGCAGCTCCTCCCAGAAATAGTAACAGTGCACCCATGGAAAATTCCTGCTCAAAAATAATTGCAGACACAAGGAAAAAACCATCGCCAAGAGCTCAAAACCTGACCGTCGATCTAAAAACTCATCGCCGAGATCAATGGTCCCAAAATATGTATGAAGAGCCACCAGCCAACGAAATCATGCCACGTGGGCACCCCATGATTCTATCGCTGGCCTTTCGCACCTTTATTTTGCCTTTATCACTTTTGCATATGCGTGCTGAAATGCATATACAAACACCACTTGTTCGCCTTTCAAAATCCCTGTATATGCAAAATTCATATACAACTATCTGATATACAAGGCGGATCCCAAAGTTTATAGAACAATTTGAAAATCGATTCAAATCCGGCTTGTATCCCTTTTACTGCACATTAGCTTGTATATCAACATATACAAGCGCTTTATACAACCCATGGACGCCAAATTTCATTCACTACACCTTATTCCTCCATCGCGTCCGAATTGCACGTCTCTCCTTTTGTATATCGGACTGTATATGCAAACATACAAATCCTCTAACATACAAGCAAGGAATCTTTTAGGATATGCGATGTAGATTCCCTCTTGTATGTCACCAATGTATGTCAAACATACATTCAACCTTGTATCTGCATCTCCTGCATGCCAAAAATACAAACCTGTTTGTATATGCCCGCGGGCCCTACCACATGCATCACCTCCTCCGCACTGTAGCAAATGTATATTTGTTTGTATGTCAAATATACAAACACAAATATACAAACCCCTTTATACAACTGCAGAATCTACGACAGAATATTCGATGAATGCATACTTTCCTTGCATCTCTCAAGGCCTGCATGTTGACTTGTATATTAGAGATACATTCACCCTTGTACATTTGTCATTGTATATTTCGCTTGCATGTTCCACATACAAGCTTGATATACGAGCAGGGTCGATATACAAATGGTGAATATTCCCAAAATCTTTTAGAAGATTCCCCCAATGTATATGCAACCCGATATGCATTTAGAAATGCATACAACTCATTTTACCATTTTTTGAAGGCTGATGGAGATTTTTCACCCGCCAACACACATTTTGACCTGCATGCACATACAAACACCCTTGTATATATACAAAGACACTTGTACCTTAACTAATATTTTGCATTTTTCAATTGAAACCAGACTGCTCATACAGGCGGTAACATGAGGCGCAAGTCCTTGAGCATAAAATGACCGTCAACAAGTAGTTTTAATGATATTAAGAAAATTAATTCATTAGTTTGCGAGCCAATTAGTTTCCTTATCACCACAAACTTTGTGGGTCCTTCTCTCACGTGATGTAGCATACACATTGTTGTGTGTATATGCTACGACATTGAGAGTGCACATTGTGCTACCATATGTAGTATGGTGTCATAGAGCTATTATTTTAAGAAAAAAATTGTTGTCTATGTCCATGCTCGCAAGCAAGTGTGGGCATGACAATGACAGGATCTCTCTCCAAAACATCAATCAATTCATGGGTTTGCATCTCTTGATTATTATATTCTTCATGCCTTGGAGGAGATACAACATTAATTATTTCCTCTAAGATGTGCTCATCAATCTCTTGATTTTTTGCTTAATCAACCAATGCTTGTGTAGGAACTTCTCATTTATCCACTTGTTTAGTTGAGATGGAGGGCCTTATTAGTGATGTACTATTAGAGGAATCTCTTATTATAGGTGTTTCTTCAAAGTCCCGGCCTTGCTCATCACATTTTGTGGGGAGAGGATCTCTAGGTTCTAAGGGCTTTAGTCTTGGTGGCATATCCCAAGTGTCTTTGTATTCTACAAAAAAGCTTCAAGCCTTTGCACTAGGTTCTTTACCTCGTAGAACACCCCTATATACCTAGGGTCATTCTTCTTCCTTTTCATTTCAACTCTCATCACCTTCTCCATATTTTCTCTTCCATTTTCCTTTTTATTTCTTGTGAGATAGTTTCTTATTAAGTCCTCTCTTTCAAAGTATTCATGTTTGAACCCTGACTTGCCCATTCCTTCTCATCTTGTTAGAAACACCCTTAGGATCATAGTTTTATTTCTCATCAATTTCCATCCCATAGATCCTATTCATACCTACCAAAAGATCATAACTTTCTTTCTCTAGGATAGTAAAATTTGCAACTCTGATTTGGGAAGGCAATAAACTAGCCTTTTATGTTACCTAAAATGAAACTAGTCTAGTTCATACATCTATCACATAATTTCAAGGATGGAAACTCTATCAAGCACAAACACAAGCAACTTGCGAGGTATCAATAGGGCACTATAAACCTTAATTACTATACACTTGGCATGCTATAACTAATTGAATCAATTATGATTAAGCTTAGTTTTAGGACCAAATAAAAGTGACCTTAGGAACCTAATTACTTGGTCAGACAACCTCCTCCTATGATACCTACGCTTATTAAAAATAGGGGTAACAAAGAAATCCTAAAATATTCAATAATTTGTAGAGGTGCAATGTATATCCATGTGTACAATTCTCATTTGGATACCCACAAAACATATCCATTTGGGACCAAGTTTGATACAAGGTGCTCCCCTAATGGTTTATCCCACTCACTAGAAAAAACATGCAACAAGATCTCATAAGACAAATTACCACCTAAAAGTGCATGGTGAGTCACTCCTCTTGAAGTTCACCATTGATTTGCGTAAATTCTTTTCCCTCAATGACCCATAGTCAAACAACCTATTCAAATGGGAATTCTACTTATCAACCATAGGAATCATCATGCTAATATGCATCTATTGCTTGTAATTGATTCCCATAACTTGGCATAATTATTTATGTGTTAAAATATCCCTCAAAGTTATTAACATTAAAGGGCTCCATTTAATCCCTTAGGATGGGCTCCAGTGAACTTGAATTCTTGTTAACCCTTGGTCTATGGTTTGGGATCCACTTTACCTTATAATTGTGCCTATCCCTATGATATTCATTAGTTAGCTCAATTAGGTCTATTCTTTAATTAGCATTGGGTTAAAGTGAAAAATAATCTTGATCAATTGCTTGGTCATCATGAATAGAATAGTTTTGTCTATGGATCTAACCTCCCTAGAGTTAGGGTCATATTGTTTGCATATATAACCTAGCAAATCCTCACAAAAGAAACAATTTGGCACTACCATCTTCACTAGGTATGCCTATAAAAAAATTTAGGCATACAAAAGAAACAATTTGGCACTACCATTTAGGGTTTCTTTGATGATTGGGAGGGAACTATAAATATTGGCTAGAGTTTTAGATATAATTTTTAATTCCTAGGGTCTTCATAGAAAAACCCACACTTAGAAAAGTGTAAAACAATTTCCAAATCCTTCAAAGATAGTATGATATTGAATTATTGAGAAAGGAACCTAGAAATTCTAGGGGAAAGGTCTAAGAAACTTACTTGACCATGCACAACAAGCCCCTAACACTAGCACTAAATTTTAGAATCCCTACTTTGGTGATGGGAAATTCACAAATTCAAATCGCACACAATTGTACTTTGTCATTGAGAGACAAATGTAGGCAAATGGCTTGAGAAAACATCACTATGAGAGAGTATTCTTTCACAATGAGGAGTTAGGGAAGACTAGAATGACTTTATAAATAGTAGATATTTTTGCACATTGGTGAGAACCACATTAATGGCATCTTTTGCTTGCACTTAACTCATTTAAATATTATTTAAAGAAGATTGTTGATTTTCTTCAAAGGATACATCAACAATGATATCACATTTTGGTGAGTGGGTTCTTAATTCCCATTGACACCTATTGATGCATGGACTATATGAATTGGATGTACAAACTACCATGTTTCATTAGTTAATGTCGGAAACTAATTACTGCAGCTAGTGACAACTATAGAGAAAGATATACGATGCTACTTGTTTGGACCAATCAACTTTTAAGAAGGTGGCACCACAAACATCCATGGTATCCATGATAGAGATAATATGTATCACCTTTAGAAAGCATCCTAAATTGGCCAGTGAGTGTTTCTTTGAGAAAATGCCCCTCAATGTGAAGAAACTAAGTGATGTGATGGGAAGTAGCCAACTCGGCATAATTATTTGGAAGCATTATGCAAATAGGTATGGTACATGACTCAGCTAAATAGGGATGACATGGAGCCAATTTATGATAGGTAGCATGTGGGTGAAATTAAATGAAAGTGAAGATTCTTAAGCAATGATGACTAGGCATACACATAGGTAAAAGACAATCATAGTAGGAGGTGGGGCCCATTTTAATTTTATTGCTCCTTGCACATTGGCTAGTGAAGATTTGAACAAGAAAAGTTCTTACCAATTCAAAGGGAAAATGTGATTGCAATAACCTACATCCATGTGTCACATATTTATACCTTACAAGGAGATGAGGCTGACAAACTAGATGCATAAGATTAAGAACATTTTCAGGAAAGACAAGTGAAAGCATTGAAAGGTAAGAGGAGAATAGACACACAACACGAGCATTGGTAGATGAATAATATGATGATAGCTCATCAAAGCCAAGAAAACAATGGGGAGCATAATTACCATGATGCACCATTGGCAAGTGAAGACATAACCCACATAGGTAACTCACTGATATGAAGGATGTTATGATGGTGTTTATTAACAATGATGCCAAAGACATAAAGGCGTGGCTTAAACAATAGTAACCAATTTTAAAAAAGTCATTGAGGAAAAATAAATAAAATGCAAAGTGAAGGAAAAGAAAATGCTTAGGGAACAATACAACCTAGGGCATAGGATAGATAATGAGACCATACTACTAGCAAGGCATGGAATACCATCATATGCAACATGAACCATGAAGTTTAAAATTTATAGGAATCTAACAAAATCCATGTAAATATACTTGTCAAATAAATATAACAAGGGAGTCTAGAAAGGTACAAGTCTTGCATGATATACTAGGATATAAAACAATATCATAACTTTTGTTATAGATCACATTACAAATTAAGGGACACCATACTAATAGGGTACCACTCTAATAGTGACAAGAATATATGTACAAAAAAATAACGTGGATAAAGATAAAGAAAAATACTGAGACTTTACTTAATTCCTCATTTCCATCCCTATGGATTGCCTACATATCCTCACACCAAGTAATCAAAGAATGCAATCCTCCACTTGAATATATGTTTAGCTTACTTTGACAAAAAATTAGTTATAAAGGCTATTCACTTATTGAAATTACATTATGGTCCAGTCATAACTAACATAATCCTTGACATCAAATATTTATAATGTCTAAAACTAATCATAATTAAAATATAAATGATGGGTATGCATCCATTTCTAGGATTATATGCACTCCCAAATATATTTCTAACAACATCCACTCACACCTTCCCTTTTGTATAACACTCATAAGATTATGCCATTTTCCTAATGTAGATTGTTGAATTACACATGAAGAATGAGTGGGCCTTATAATCTATACTCATCTCCACTACATTAGAAACTCTAAAAGATACAAACATGAATCCATTATATATCATAGATTAAGTTTAAAATAGTAATTATAAGTATGACTAAAAAACTTTACTTTCCTAGGAATTTGATAATAGTCATAATATTTCTTGTTTATCATAACTCTATCATATATCTTAATTGTCATAATGTATCAAGTTTGATACTAAATAATCATGTACTTAAAATTTCATAATGCTTCATGTTTGACACTAGACTATTATATATTTGATTCTTAGAATATATTGCACTTGACATAGATTTGCTATATGAAAGACCAAGTCCACATACTTATGTACCAAACATAAGGTACACATGAAACTTTGACCTTAAGTATTTAAAATGTGACAAAGGGTTCATAACAGAGACACGATCCAAGTTCATAATGTTCTAATACTTATATACATTCTATGTATCTAAACCTAATATCTAATTTGCACAATCCTCTTTCTCACACAAAGCTTTTAGGGAAGTGTTCAAGTTGGAAAAACATAGTTAACACCACTGGTTACCATAATACAATTTCTCACAAATCCATAAAGGAAAGATGCATTGGCCACATGGTACATGGCTTGAACAACAATAAATGTAACATCACAACAAAGGAAAAATGGTAATGCCCATTGGGCACTAATTTCTAATAAATAAAATGAGGGTGCCAAACATGTTTCCTTGTTACACTCTAACCCTATATGTTTTCAAGCTCATTCAAGTAGGGTATACATCCTAGACAAACAAGATGGTTGTGTTAGTTCAAGTGATGTTGTAGGGGCAAGACCACTTTCATTTGTCTCTATAGTTGAATTTGTAGAACCTCATTAAATTGTCTCTATAGTTGAATTTGTAGAACTTCATTAAGGTTAAAACTTTTCAATACACCAAAAAGGTTTTAATGATACACCTTTGTGCAACATGCACCATAATTATCAACTCACTCCATGGTAAGGAAAGATATCATCTAAAACAAAGTATAAAACACCCTCCAAACAATGTGAGTACATTTCTTACAAGGTAAACTAGGAGAGAAATATACCACATTATGCTAGAATCACAAACCAAGAAAGATTCAAGAGCATAGAGCAAGTATAAGAGTTTGTATAATGACTAAGCACCCATTAAGGATTCCAATATAGAAAGTAGGACCCTCTTGATCATAGTAATTCATAATATATCTTAAGCTATTGAATGGGGACCTATAATAATCAACATCATTCCTAACTAAGGGTTTAAATAAATTAAATATTCACAGTAAGGGCATATCACAAATTGAGAAAGTTTCCAAAGAACTATACTTGTAGGTCTTGAAGGTACTTTTTATAATCCAAAAGTTATGGAATGAAGGCAGAAATCTATAATGTGTATTCTTAGTGAGACGCCTTGAAAATGACATGGCTATCACCACCATTTTTTGCCACCGTACAAGTAACATCATGCTAACACCATTTTCATACTAACTTAGCCCCTTTCACCGTTTTAAATAAATTAAATAAATTATTTTATTTAATTATATTTAATTAATTAAATATCCCATTATCCATCATCCTTGGATTAATTAAACTCTCTCTCTCTCTCTCTCTCTCTCTCTCTCTCTCTCTCTCTCTCTCTCTCTCTCTCTCTCTCTCTCTCTCTCTCTCTCTCTCTCTCTCTCCTCTCTCTCTCTCTCTCTCTCTCTCTCTCTCTCTCTCTCTCCTCTCTCTCTCTCTCATCCTCTCTCTCTCTCTCTCTCTCTCTCTCTCTCTCTCTCTCTCTCTCTCTCTCTCTCTCTCTCTCTCTCTCTCTCTCTCTCTCTCATCTCTCTCTCTCTCTCTCTTCCTCTCTCTCTCTCTCTCCTCTCTCTCTCTCTCTCTCTCTCTCTCTCTCTCTATCATCTCTATCTCTCCCTATATATCTTTATATTTCTCTCTTACTATCTCTATATGTCTCTCTCCCTCCCCCTCCATCTCTCACTATCTCTCTTTCTATCTCTTTATATATCTCCCTCTACCTCTTTGTGTGTCTGTCTCTCTCCCCTCCCTTTCTATCTCCCTCCATCTCTTCCTCTCTCTCTCTCTCTTTATCTCTCCCTCTCTATCTATATCTCTATCTCTCTCTCTCCCTCTCTATCTCTCTATTTGCCCTACTTTCTATATTTTCCCTCTCTCTAACTCTATCTCTCCATCTGTCCCTCTATCTATTTCTATGCATCCACATTTTGCATACATGTCTACTAGGGCAATTGCAACTACAAGATCTGAAAAAAATCCCATGTCCTTTATTCTTTGATGGATGTCCGTACCCTATTCCAAAGATCCCATTTTGACATAGGCAGTGAGGATGCAGGAAAAGGTTGTGGAATTTGGCGAAAAGGTTGTGGAATTTGGCTTTACCCCCATCAATTGCATTTGTTTGAAATTTTCTAAAGCCTTATCAACAAATCCATTTTGTGCATATCTTGCAATCATTGCATTCCATGAGATGGCATCTCTTTTAGATGTTTTGTTAAATAGTTCATGTGCCTTGTCTGTGCTTCCACATTTTGCATACATGTCTACCAGGGCAATTGCAACTACAACATCTACAAAATTCCCATATCCTTAGTGTTTTGATGGATGTCCATACCCTGTTCCAAAGATCCCATATTGGCATAGGCAGGGAGGATGCTGGCAAAGGTTGTGGAATTTAGCTTTACACCCACCAATTGCATTTGCTTGAAAGTTTTTAAAGCCTTATCAACAAATCCATCTTGTGCATATCTTGCAATCATTGCATTTCATGAGATGGCATCTCTTTGAGATGTTTTGTCAAATAGTTTGTGTGCCTTGTCTATGCTTCCACATTTTGCATACATGTCTACCAGGGCAGTTGCAACTACAACATCTACAAATTTCCCATATCCTTTATGCTTTGATGGATGTCCATACCCTATTCCAAAGATCCTAGCATTTTGGCACAAGCAAGGAGGATGCTAGAAAAGGTTGTGGAATTTGGCTTTACACCCCCCAATTGCATTTGCTTGAAAGTTTCTAAAGCCTTATCAAAAATTCATGTTGTTCATATTTTGCAATGATTGCATTCCATAGATGGCATCACTTTGAGGTGTATTGTCAAACAATTCACTTGCCTTTGTATCTAATGTTGAGTGTTGAATTGCAAGAACAAGGCATAAATTGGAGAACTTGTACATTTAGAGATAAATTTGCATCGGGTCTTCAACCATGTCATATCTCATAGATTTTTTCACTTATCCACATTTACTATATAACATCGATTTCTCACCTACATACCTTCCTTTCTGTATCCTTGACAAAAACCAAGGGAGAGAGAGAGAGAGAAGGGGATAGAGATAGTGTTATGTTGTAAAATGTCCCCCTAGGACTTTGACCTCCTATGTTTATCTCCTGGGTCCCTTAATTTTCATCTTGCATGTTTAATTTGACTCCCAGAACAAAGTGCCCCAAAACCCATGACAAATGGGACTTAGGGGACATCTCTGAGCTTAACCCTGACCCAAAATAGGTCCCAGGGCTTGGGCGTCCATGCCCTTGTCCTGTCCTATTTTGGTGGGGTCCCAAACTTCTATAAGGTGTTCCTTTTTAGCATCTTAAGTTTGAATTATGAAATTATAATGGGAAAGCATATATAAGCATGTTTAGGACTTCATTTGAAAACTAGAAGATGATTATGATATTTTAGCAAACTTGTGATTTTAGAGCATTCAAGGTTTTCATTGTGTTGCAGAGCATATTTGTGTTCACTAGTAGAATTTGGCAAATAAATGACTATGTGACTAAAACTTTGTCACAACAACTAAAATGACTAAATTCTACTAATTTTTTGCCACTCAGCTATAAATGAGTAAATAAATGACTAATTTGGTCATTGACTAAAAAATTATTTAGTCACAATCCATTTGAATAAATCATTTAAGGTATCAAGAATCAATAGCCTGCCAAAATACTCTAAAACTTTAATAAACATACTCTAAAACTTTCATCGAAATCTTATTTTCAGTGTAGCCTGCCAAAATAGAGTTTTCATTTTAATAAACATAATCTAAAACCTTGGTCAAAACCTTATTTTCAGGCGTAGCCCACAAAAATGGAGAAGTGTTTCAGTAAAGAATGACAGATAATGGTAAGGAGATGTGTGTGATAGGAGGCATAGGATTCAATGCTACTTATCTCATTCCTGCTCTGCTCAACAAGGGTTACATTATTCGCGCTACTCTTTGTAATCCAGGTATTTAATTGACATATATTTGCATAATTTCAAATTCATTCAAATGTTTTTGAAGTATCAATGTATCCTATATAGGGTTTAGAATTATTTCTTTTAATTTAAAAAAATAAATAAATGATGTATTTGCCTGCGATTAGATAATGTGGAGATCTCCTAAATCTACCCCAGCTCACTGTCCTCTTTGGCACTGTATTCATTACTCCAGTTGCTAGGGTTTTGCATGTGACATCTTTAATATCTTCATGACAGTGGATTTTAAATATATCTCAGTCTTTGCTTTAATCTTTATCATGGTAACCTAATAAATCTAGAGCATTTTTTCTTTCAGAGTCAATCCTAGTGTTGGAAATTGATGATGAAGTTCCTAGATAAATATTCCAGGGCAGTTATTATCTATTTCAAGAAACTTCAGTTTTGCCCTTGTACCTCTACCTACAGCTCTGGAGTCTTATATTTAAATGGGATATAACCTATACCATTATTCATATATTCCTGTATCCTATTTTAAAATGATACCCCTGTCTCCATATGCCATATTTCCATATGACTGGATATAATATTTGGATAAATAACTAAACTGTCATGTGTTACTGATAAAATCAGTGGCCATATATAATGTCAAACTCAGACAAATAGAGAAATGACTCTCACTGATAAAATTCAATAATAGGATAGCCACAGGTTTGAGAAAACAAATAATTATGGCCACATTATTGCCTTGGAAGGCAAATACAAGCCTAGAAATTAGTAGATGCTCTGATAGACTAATACCACTTGGTATTCTCCTAGGGCATTTTGATATAACCCTTAGTAGGTAAATATAAATGATATAGTACTTTGGGTGTAGGTTGATTGGGGTAGTCTGCTTACTTCTGTACTTGTAAAAAAGGTTGACATTTGGGTATAATGTTTCAACATATATGGCGAATGTTAACACGTTGGCCCCTGACTTTTAATTATAGGGTTCAATAATAATACAATTAATGAATGTGGGAACTTCCTGAAGTGTTGTAGTCTAGAAAAGTGTAAATTTGAATAACCATGTGATTATTTTTAGTGCAGAAAGATGGTCCTGGGACACCAAGAGGTCAATCATGGACAATAGATTGGCTTAAATTTGATAATTCTTATTTCAAGGTACAGAGTAGAGCTAAATTGAACCTCATGTACTAGAATTTACCTTGATCATGAATGAGCAAAAGTTTTTTTTTCTTGATTTTTTGAAGGACATAAAAGAGAGGAGGGACCTAGATCTTTCGGTATTGCCGCCTAATGTTGTTCTTTTTGAAGATCCTGGATTCAAGGTGATTCTTTAACTAGTTGTACTTTAGAGTCCCCATGGACCTACTCTGGTCATTTTTGGTGGTTAATATAATTTCATTATTTTTGGTTCTTCAAGATCAAAAAGAATACTCCATTTTAACTTGCCCTTATTTTTACAAAACTGGGCATTTTAAAATCCATCTTAAACTCCAACAAAGCTTGATGTCAACTTATGCAAGTTCAAAGAAGGTGAAGAATATTGATGAAATATGTCAAAAGAACCAATCTTTCCATTAACATAACATACTAATAATGCTAAGCCAATATCTTAAGTCTTGTAGGAAATATTTTTCTCCTTTTGAAAAAAATGAGAAAATATTTTACTAGATAATTAAACTCAGTGAAGGATATATGCATCTAAAATAAAGTTTTAGAGGATGTCTATAGTTGATTTCCTTTCAATAATAAGGAAAGTGTTGATTGGATTTTAAATTTTTTTACAGGTATATGCCGAGAAATATGCAGTTGATTAGGATGCATTTTTCAAGGACTATGCAGAGGCTCATGCAAAACTCAGTAACCTTGGTGCCAAGTTTGATCCTCCTGATGTAAAGTAACTCAACTCCTGAACACTCTCTACCTGTCATATTCATTTTTCACTTTTCTATTGTTTCATGATGTTCATGTGATAAGCTTAATTTTATGAGAATATTTATTTGGGGGATCAGAAATGATAAATTCACATATCATGGTATTAGTTAAGGTTTGAAAATATTATTTTAAAAGATGTCTTAAAAAGTGGTGCAGTAGCACCAACACCATCATGTGCCAAGGTTGATCATTTGAAGGTCTAGGATCATATTGATGTAGTAAGGCCATGATAAGGCCATACATAAGGTTTTCAGTCATGATTTTTAAATTAAATAAGGTCTTTATTGACCAATGTTCATGTAATAAGGTCCTTGAAGCCATGAAATAAGTCCTAGAGTCATATTAAGGGGTCTAGTAGTTAAGATTCCATAGTGTTACTTAATGTAAACTTCATGTTTTGTTCATAACCAGTGATGATATCTTGGAAAAGTTGGTTAAAACAGTTGTAAACCTATTGATACATGATGTAATAAGTCCCCAATCAAATGAAGAAGAGAGAAGGATGAGTTTTTGTGAAGAAATAACAAGAGGAATTCCATTTACTACTGAAAACCCACGTTTTTCCTACTTTTTGCCTATTGCAGACCGTACTGCTCCGTTGTACAGAACTGTCAAGGCTGGAAATAAATTAGAAGTGTTAGATAATATTATTACCTTTCATTTGCATCTACTTAGATGGTTTTACATTTTGATTTGAGTTTGATATTTCTTTTTTTCTAAAAACTGCTTGTTAACTGTCCAAAATAGGGTTTTGTAGGGCATAGATGGATACATAGAGCATTCCACCCCTGTGACCTCTGTAATTTGGTGGAATGGCCCTTATTTGACCTGTTAAGGGTCTCCTTACTTGTCCCAAGGTAGAAATAGTAGTTTAGTGGGTTTTGGAGGAAGGAACTTGTGTATTTTTTTGTGTTTTCATGGTGAAAGAAAGGAACCACAGTAGGGATTTGGTAAAATATTGATGGGACTGATCTTTTGATGGTTTCTTGAGTTTGTGCAGAGCATTTGAAAGGTGTTGGATGCATTGTTTTAGTTAGAGAAGCCAGAGACATGATTTTGAATAAACCCTAGGGTTTTGCTTATAAATGGAGGGTTTTGCAAAACAATAACATAGTGGTCATGTTGTGGACATGTGATTGAGGATTTCGTGGTTTTGAGACATAATCTAACTCTGTCCAATGAGTTTGGAGGGAAACAAAGAGTTTTAGTAGTGGTTCCTTTGTAAATTTGGGCTAATTTAGTAGCCCTCAAAAATAGGGCAGTCTATTGAAACTAGATGTTGATGCAAAGAAACCTTATGAGATCCTTTGGGATTGTGGTTTGGTGTCTGTAATAAACCTTGATTGATGTTGGTTTGGTATCTGTACGGTCTTCTCCAAAAGATAAGTCTATTTTGTTGATGTTGAAGGCTAGAAGCCTATGAGTGTAGTCTTGGGGCAGTATAGGAAAGTTGAGTTGAGAAGTTGTTTCCTTGTTAGTGCCTAATCAAATTGAGTTAGATAGTGAGGATCAACCTCCTTGCTTGCATCAAAAAGTCTCTTATGCATGATGTTGAAAGAAACAAAACCTCCAAAACAATCAGGAAAAAAGAGTTCTACTATGATTTTTTGATATTTTATATATCATAATTCACACGAACTTTACGTGTTTTGATAAAATGCCTGTCTATGGTCATTTTGTTAGTTGACATCTTGAACATTGCAATTTTACCACTAAGTCAACACTTAAGCTACTTTGGGTGTAGGTGGATCAGTAAAGCTGGGTTTAGTATGCATATATATTCATATATAATATGGAGGGGATACATTTCCAAGCTCATGAGGGTTATTACAAGCAAATGCCATGACAAGCAAATTGCTATGGATTGTGATGGCATTCCATCACCATGAGACAAGGCAGTGAACTATTTGAAAAAATGCCTCAGAAATGTGGTCTCAATGTGCTTGTCATAACATTCCATCACCATGAGACCACATTTCTTTGAGGCATTTTTTAAAACATTTCACTACCTTGTCTATGCTCCTACCATGTTGTCATTGGAATATGCATGTTCCTGCCATTATTATTTGTTCAACACTTGTCTTGAATGTCCCTTTTAGCTATTACTACCCTTCTACAAGGATGTTTTTTGTGACAATACTATGACAGCCTTTGTGACTGTCCTCAACACTATCTTCTTTAGGATGAAATTGCCCTCTCAATCAATAATGAAACTGTATGTTTTGAAGAAAATTTTCAACTTCCAGTGTGCCTTTCTATCATTGCAATCTCTCCTTTGGTGCTACTGTCACTTGAAGATTACTATCCTCTATATCATAAAACTTCTAACAATGTATTGTCATTGTGGTTCGGTCATGCATTCTACTCTTTAAAAGTTCCCTATTGTCATGATTATTCTTATCCTAGGTCATAAGCACTTCCATCAACATTGTTCTTCATGAAGACTCTAAAAATGCCTTGGAACTATCATCTATTGAGTTTTGAATTTATTGTTTTATGACTGTCTTGTGGACTGTGATTAAACCCTTATCATTGTCATATGAATGGCTACTTATCACTTGTGATTATCACAATCCATCTTATTTAACTCTATCTTTGTTGATCATGAATTATCTACTAACAACTCACTATCTTGTGTGTCTTTGAAGTCATTCACACTTAGCTCATAGTGAGGTATTTTGTTTAGTGCTCATTTTCATATCCTAATGGAGTCATGATCTTTGATAAGACCTATAGGTGTGATTATATAAATGCACCATAAGGACTATCCTCCAGGTCCATACTATGTATTTGATTGAATATTATCTTATGGACTATCCTCTTTACCATCTGACTCTATTCTTAAGGACTGTCCCACTTCATGTAAACCTCTCTTTCCCATGATCAACACCTTGAAATTGACTATTGTAGCTCCTTGAGATATTGTCCATGCACTCCTTAATACACTTGTAGGTTGTCCTTTTTTGAAACTTTGTGAGAAGGAAATATTTATTAGTTTACCATATTGCTTTGAAGACAATGAACCCTTGACAAGATTTATGATGTTTTAAAAGCCCTCTTAACTACTCAGTTACTTATCTTTATGTATCTTTTAAAGTCCGTCATACTACCCTATCACTGTTATTATTAATTGCAATGCCCCCTTCATGGTTATGCCATGGACTATCATTGTTTATTTGAATAGTAATGACTGTAATCTCCTTTTGGGAATCTATAGGAAACTGTCATGCCTTACTTCGAAGTCCATTTCCTTAAATCTTTGCTCTCTGCTCGTTGTTCCTATCTTAGAGCTTGGGGTCTCCTTTTTCTCTTTTCCCACTACATAGCTTGAAGTCTTGTATGTTGAAGTGCCATATTATCCTTCCAATTTGGACAGTGGACTCCATTTTGTGAGAATGAATGGTCAATAAAGAGTCAAAGTTTGATACTATTCCCATTGACCCAAAAAATGTTTTCCTAATGGGTTTTGATTCTCTTGGATGTTCCTTCAAAGAAGGAAATTCATCATCATCTTGAATCAAAGTAGCCTATGCCTTCAAATCTTCAAAATTGAAACTTTATGCAATGATCCCACAAATGCATTAACTCTATCCTTTCATTATAATGACTATCATCTTTTACATTGGCTTTTCACATTATGATTTTGATCACTTGATCACATATTCATATTAAATCATGTCTATTAACTGTCCTTTGTAAATATTTCTTCATTATTTCCCACTTTCACTCTTTACCTCTTAGCGCCATGGCCATAATGATTGTTATTGCTCTTAGATAGAGGCTACTATCACTATCATCACTATCTCTTTTTTTTTAAGACTTTGTCTCTATTATTCATGCTTGACAGTCATCTATACCTTCATCTTAGCCTTCAACCTTCTACAAACATATCTTCCCTCCTGCATAGGTTGAAGAGTTGTCATAAGAAACTCCTTTAGTAATGTTTCCTTTGCATTCTCCATGGACTATCATGTTTGTGAGGAATTGTCATGACTTGTAGACATTAATTTTAGGTTTATCTGTTGGATTGAAATTGTTCAATTTCATGATATCCTACACATTATTTTTCATTTTATTGTATATGAACATCTTTGTGTGTCTTTTATCCTCTATCTTGTAGGTTCTTTTCTAAGCATCCCATACTCTTTTTTCCTGCCTTTTCCATTTTTTTTTCAAATATTCCATACTTATATGACTATGATATCTACCTTTAACATGCATCTACACCATCATCTAGGGTTTCTTGGGTAGGATTCAAGAAAATCAATGTAGGAGGTGACAAAACAATAACAACAAAACAACAGACTCCTTCAAGAATATAACCTAATAAGATGACTGAAACAAGGACATATATCATAAATGAATGCCCTAAAAAACTATTGAATCTCATCTACCACTTACATATATCATATGTCGTAGTTACATGTACCTTGCTAGACATACATGAAAATGTGGAAGCATAGACAAGGAAAGTGAACTGTTTAAAAAAATGCCTCAAAGAAATGTGATATCATGGATACCCACTCTAGCGCAAGCACTTCAACTCATGCCTGCGGTGATGCAGGGCTTTCCCGCATCACCGCAGGCATGACTTGATGTGCTTGCAAGAGAATAGGTATCAAAATTTCAATATCCAAAAATATATAAAATGTGTAATCTCACCAAAGCTACGAACATTGGGAATAACCAGAGAACAATAACTGCGGAGTGGGATGTTCATATGTTTTTTCTCTTGCCTAGCAAAATATGTAAAACTGAAGATAGTCGTTGCCATTATTGTTTAACTCTATTGCCCTGGACTATCCTAATACAGTCCATTTATTTAATGCCATATGTTCTTTGGTAGTCATGCAATTGAAAAATCAAAAGAAAAAACTACAGATTGATGCTTAACGATGGAGATAGGTGAAGCCTGGTTTTGGTTTTGTATGCAATCCCCTTTTGTGGCTGTAATGTAGAGCATCCATTTTCCATCTATATTCTATAACATGTTTGTGCAGTGGAATAGAACTGATGGCCATAATTTGTTTAGTTTATCTATCAAAGATAATTGATTCTCGCCGCTCACAGGTGAGTACAACTCTAGAATCATAGACAAGGCAAGCAAACTGTTTCAAAAAATGCCTCAAAGAAATGTGATATCATGGATACCTGCTCTCTCGTAAGCACTTCAAATCATGCCCGCGATGATGCGGGAAAGCCCTGCATCACCCGCTCTCCCGCAAGCACTTCAAGTCATGCATGAGGTGATGTGGGAAAGCCCCACATCACCTCATGCATGACTTGAAGTGCTTGCAGGAGAGCGGGTATCCATGATATCACATTTCTTTGAGGCATTTTCTGAAACAGTTCGCTTGCCTTGTCCATGCTTCCACATTTTCGTGTATGTCTAGCAGGACACTTGTAACTACAATATATGACAAAAAATGTTGCAACAATTTTGAGAGTTTTGAATGTGTGAATCAACTGTCAAGTAAAAAATGTTGCATAAAGTAGGTAAATGTTATGATGAAACATATAAAACATTGACAAATTCATGATACTAGGCACTATAATAACTCCTGATTAACTCGTAAAGGTCTTGTATGGAAAAGTTAGTCAACTATTCTATGGGAGTGCTAACCAACGTCTTGGTAAAAAGTTTACATGTGGCTTGGGGATTAGAATGAATCCAATCCTTGTAAATGGGGCAAAAATTATGTGTGCAATTGGGTCTCTGCTATTGTTTAATTTCATGTTGAGAATGGTGGTTCCTATGTTGATATGAGCAATGGTAAGGTGAGAGATTCATTTGGTAAAGGCCAAACAATTAGATTTCCAATATGTTTATATTTCTCTCTGCTCCTTGTGGATGTGAGAGAATCACAAAGGTATTCTAATATGCATATGGTTTGTTGTTGTCAATGTTCTTATGGATTGTTTATTGTTCAAAAGCATTTTACAATATTGGTGATAGAAATCACACTGGACTATAGTGTTAAGTTTGGCAAAATCAATAGTTGTTGAATAGGTTAGAGCTTGCTAGGGTGGTGGAGAGGGAAGATTGTTGTGGATGAAAGTATTAGTTGTTGTCAAATTGGTTTTTTGAGGAATATGGATTTCTACCTAGATAGTTTCAACAGTAGCCAAAGTTAACAAAGAGAGTCTCCAAGGAAAGCAACATGATCAAGGTTTCATTAGATAGGTTGGGTTTGTCCAAGGTGGTGAATGTCATTTGGCTATGATGTTCTACAAAGTTATGATGCAATCTTTATATTACTCTTTCAAATTTAGAGTCGGGGTGATGAGGTAAATTGATGCTAGAAGGCCAAAATTTCTTGAATATGGTTTATGAATTTTTGGGAAGAGGAGTTGCATATATTATGTGGGATATCTAGGTCATTGTCACTAGCTCAATCTCAAATTGTAACCTTTACTAATAATATCTGATTACCCTTGCTATATTGAGTAATGGGATTGATATTTTGGTAGGGAGATTAGAATCATCACTGGAATAATCATGAATGAAATCAACTTGTAATCTGACAAGTTTGACGAAGAGTCATTCATGTTGGGAGCAAAGAAAGAAAGATGGACCATAGGAATGAGATAAAACCAAAAAGGAGGGTTTGCTTTATGTTCACCAAAATGTATAAAGCTAAACTTGCAACGCTTAATAGATGCTTAATTAAACATTGACATAACAGAAAGCACAGTCATGACAAGAGAAGGGTAAGGGTCTATGTACTGTTTGATTGCTACTTGTTAGTTTATACTTGCCCATCTCATAAACCTGCAAAAATAGAGAGAGTGGGGGTGTGGCAAGGGATGAGGGATGAGGGAAAGTGACAAGAAGAGGGTGAACTTCTGTTAAAATCCACCTAGATGGTTTGATAGACTAGGATCCGGTGAGAATGCTAGTAGTTAGATAGACCTTCCAAACGTAGTCAGAAAGCTTTATCCTTTGGATGTTTGTACCAAGATAATGTATTAACAGTAGCAAGGATGTAATGCTTGACTTCACAATGATATGAATGCATCCCATGGAGAGTTAAAATAGTTTTCTATATATACCAAACCAAATAAGTTTGGGAACAATAAGAGAAAGGAAGTCAGCTGAGGCTGAAAGAGTAAAATAAGATAGGAGAGCATAGGTGATGACTTCAGCTAGGGCTGAAACTGGCGAGTGGGATAATATATGTTGAGAGAAAGGAAGAACATTGGAAGGGTGCAAGGATATGGAAAATACTCAAGGGACTTAAAAGGATCCTGTAATAGATCTATATTGGTTTATTAGTTGCATAAAAGAGATTGTTCTTTCAATATCAATAATAATGTTCTAGCCATATCATGTTGTCTGATATTCACAAGGAGTGTTGTTTAGGCTTAGAAAGTACAAACCTACAAGTGCACAATTTTTTTTATATGCATTGCTGCTTCATTGAGATATTCTAAGTTAACTCTTAATATCTCTAGGTATTTTAATTTATGCATCTTGTGTGGTGACTAAATGTTGATCTGTAATAATGAGAGTATTCATGCTTCACTTACTTTTGCAGTGGGTACTATCAACGAAGCATTTCAATTTTCCATTTCCAATAACTCTCACCATGATTCACATGGGATTTTCTGGAGCAGTTGGTTTCATACTTGTTCGTGTCCTCAAGGTAATACTCTGCACTTGGCTTTGTGCTTGCTGATAACATTTAACATATATAGACTCTAGAGTAATGTTTGATGCAGATTGTGCTCTGTACTTGGGTGGTATTGCTTTGAAGTTGCCCTAAATTTAATGTAATGTAATATATTGGGTTATGAATTTGACAACCATCATTCACATAAATGAATGGTAGTGTGATTTGTCCTCAGTATGATTGGTAAAATGTAGCATGGCTTTGGGTTTACATTGAGAGATACTTTCCTCTCTACAGATATGAGTTTTTCTGTATTAGATAAGTACTTGAACTACATATGATCTTGATATGGCATGGGAGAGGTTGAAAAAATTCAATATGGGAAGTGAAAAATCTGAGTCATAACTCAAAAAAATGAAAATGAAAAGAAAAATGAGAAAACACGATACCAATGTTCTCTCTAATATGATAGAATAGTATGAGCAACTATTTTCCCTTTTGGCTAGGTGGCTATTGACATCATCTCACATGGACCATTTCCTCAGTACACTCCTGATTACTTGTTCCTCCTCCAGACAATTTTATGCTCTGATCCTAGGTACTATCAATTGATAGAAATATATTTCTGATGTTGAATCTAAAGATGTTTTGAAGAGAGGTCTTATTTGTTGAGTAAATTTTACAGGACGCTATAAACTTTGCATTGATGATGTCTCAAATGGAGGGTGGTTGTCCAGTTGATTACAATGCCATCACAGATCTCTTTCTTCAGATAATTGCTTTCTAGTTGTTGTAAATTCATATATCTTCTTCCTATTGATAAATAGCTTATGGTTTTTGATATGGAACTCTGAAGTTGAGGTGACTATTAAACTATTAATCTCAATGTAATTTGTTTTGTTATATGATTATTTCTTGTAGTGCCTGTATTGGGTGTAGATTCATGCATCAAGTTGTTTGAACATTTTAAGTCTTATGAAGGGCTATATTTCTTCTTGGGTGCATATTTGAGATCCAGGTGATTTGACTTTGGGATTGTCACTTGTATCATTTTTTCACTGATATTCATTGATCTATTTGAGGAGGTAATTTTGTAGTAGCTTGGGAACCTTGTACTTATATGGTAAACTGTATTTTCAATGTCATTGGCAGTGAGGATCCCGACATTCACTTGAAGCAGCAACCAAAATTGGGCAAATCAAGGAGGTGGAACGTGTAACTAGAGAGTAAAACTTCTATGACACTAAAAAGACAAAGAACTTTCTTATGGAAGCAAGACTTCCAAATGCTCGTCCACTGATAAATGTTGTGATCAGTTTGGATTTGTCCACTGTCATGTTTAGTAAAGCTTATCAGTCAAGGTATATGCAGAACATAGTTCTCAGTCCATACTGAGTATTCATGGTGTGAAGTCTGCAGAGGAGTCTTTCATAGGACCCTTAGGCTTGATTTTTCAAGTAGTTCTTTCATGTTTTGGAGCTGTATAAGCAAAAAATAGAGCATTGTAACTCAATTTTCTCAGTCATAGCACTAAGAAACACACTTTGTAACACATTTTTCAAAGCAAAGACATATTTAAGTCTTGTATCTATTGTAAGAACACATTTTCTCAATAAAAATTTAGTATTTTCCCTTCTTAATAGTTGTTTCATTATGTGCAAATGAATGGTTGATTATGTTTTTCTGTGTTTTATGTTTAAACCTCACTTGTAGGCAGAAATCAATTGTGAACAAAAATAATTAAATAAACTATCAATTGACTAAATATACTACCAATTGATAGAAATCAGTGAATAAATATGACTAAAATATATATGACTAATTATACTACCATTTGATAGAAACCAGTGAATAAATATGACTAAAAATATATGACTAAATATACTACCAGTTGATAGAAATCAGTGAATAAATATACTACCAATTGACAGAAATCAGTGAAT
Organism: Cunninghamia lanceolata; assembly: GCA_027924645.1. Classification (NCBI taxonomy): domain Eukaryota; kingdom Viridiplantae; phylum Streptophyta; class Pinopsida; order Cupressales; family Cupressaceae; genus Cunninghamia; species Cunninghamia lanceolata. The sequence goes on from BSBN01001435.1 coordinate 8,535,220, forward strand.
AAATATGACTAAATCAATGACTAAAAATATACTACCAAATTGATCAATCAGAAACTTTAATTAATGATTAGCAATAAACTACTAATGGTCACGTGACCAAGCTCGGTGAATAATATGACTAAATATATGACTAAATATACTACCAAATCGATCAATCAAACAACCAAATAAATGACTAAAATTGGTTTTGTCATAAATTTGGTCGCGTTATAAATGACTGGCAATAAACTACTAATGGTCATGTGACCAAGTTTAGTCATTTATAAGCAGTTTTTAGTAGTTTTTTAGTCATATATTGTTGTTTCTATACTAGTGGTTGTTGTGTTTGTTATTGCAGATTTGGCTTCATCTTCTCATGTTGTGAAAGATCTTCATCTATTTGCAAGCTACACCTAGGTGATATCTATTTGTGCTTCAATAAATCATTTATCAATTTGTTTTGCCTCTGTCCTGCAAGGACACACACTCTCTAACTAACAACGGTTTTGGAAGGTTTGAATGCCATTTCCGGGCTTAACTGAGGCAAGCTCCTAAACACCACAACCCCCAACCCCTCTCCTTGTGATTGTAGGTGACAAGTGTCAAATCTCAAAGAGTGGAGTTGTAGAGGACTGTTGCAGAACATAAGGATCCCAGATCTGGTGGAAAAAGGTGGAGAAAAGCACTACCAAGGATTGGGTGCTAGTCCCTTTTCCCTCTATGATTGCAAAACTAGAAATCTCCAGAACAGTGATAATCAGTAGCAGAAAAGGTCTGGAAACCCTCAACAAAAATACTATCTTGGGCTTGGGCGCTAGTCCCTTTGCCCGTAACTTTTTACGATTCTAAACTTCAAAATTTGGTATGTTTCTAATCTTCATTTAGTATCTCTGTGTGTGAACATTTGTCGAAATTTGTCTATTTATTCACGATTTTGCATAATTGGGGTTTTGGCTTAAATTAACACATTAATCATCAATTTCTAAATTTCCTAATCATTCCAAGAGACAACAAACCTGTAGTTGAATCCTCCTGTAAATGTTGTGATTCTACTTGGTTTAATGTCCTTGAATGTATGTAGTGAAAGGGGGATCTAACTAAACTATCCATCAAACTCATTCAACCCTCTTTTTCTACATAACAGATAGAAAGAGATAGAGAGAGGGAGACATAGAGATAGAGAGATAGCATTAGAGAGAGGGAAAGATAAAGAGAGATAGAGATATGGAGTTAGAGTTAGAGAGAGGAAGACATAGAAAGAGGTAGGAGGAGAAGGAGACATAGAGAGAGGGAGAGGGAGAGATAGAAATATATAGAGGGAGAGATGGAGAGAGAGTTAGAGAGAGGGAAAATATAGAAAGTGGGGTATATAGAGAGATAGAGAGAGAGAGAGGGAGATGTATAAAGAGATAGTGAGAGATAGAAATAGATGGAGGGGGAGGGATAGATACATATAGAGATAGTGTGAGAGAAATATAAAGAGATAGAGGGAGAGGGAGAGATAGAGAGATAAAGAATAAGAGAGATAGAGATGAGATAGAAAGAGGGGAGAGAGATAGAGGGATAGAGACATATAAAGATAGAGTTAGAGAGAGAGGTGGACATAGAGAGAGGGAGACATAGAGAGGGAGAGGGAGAGGGAGAGGGAGAGATAGAAAGAGATAGAGTGAGAGATAGAGAGATAGAGTTAGAGAGAGGGAAAATATAGAAAGTGGGGCAGAGAGAGAGAGGGAGGATAGAGAGACAAAGAGATAGAGGGAGAGGTAGAGATGCTTGGTCTTCAAGCTTGAAAATCTTCTAAAAAATGCTTAGAGGATTGCCACTTTCTTGAACTTGACTTAGTATTTTGCTCAATTCCTTGCTAGGTCTCTTGCATAAGAATAGGTCCTCCTATTTGTAAGGAGAGGCTTGATGATGCTTTTGAATAGTTAAAACTACTGTTAAGCAACTGCAAGATATAGGAGCCTACTGATTACTAAAATTTGACCAAGTCTAAAAAATTATAGAATCCTCCAAAACCTAGAATCCGCATTATAGCTCCTAGAGATCTGAAACCATTCTCAAACATCCTCAACATATATACATGAAATATAACTTAAAGTATAAGAAAGTAAATGTCCATATGTAAATGTCACTTATACTTAAATGTTTATTTATTTCATGTATATACTCTAGGGTGAAAGAAGTTGGATGATTTGCTACACTTATCATCTAAAGCATTTTAATTGCTCTAAAACGTGAGTGCGTTATAACACGCTCGCGTTATGGCTTGGTAGTTACCAAGTCTAGACTCGGTAACCACCATATAACATGCTCGTGTTAGGGCCTGTTTGGACCAAAAAGTGGTTTGGCCACTTTTTGGTTCCCCATCTTTCCGCACACACCCAAGCTTAACATTTGTCGCTATATCACGTGTTTAGTCCTTGAATGGACTCAAAATCTTGCCACCATTTTCATACGATCATTATGAAAAATGAAAATAGGGAAACAACTCTCCAAAAGGAAAGCTGAGGAAGAGATACTCAAATCTTTGGAAATACAATACTTTATGTTATGTATACATTATCAAATATAATTCTTCTATTAAACTCTTATTACTCCTTAAAGAGCATTGACATTATATTTTTGGATAAATATAAAATGTCTCTTTAATTATCTTTTAATATGTTCATTGCACATTTGAAAAATATGAAATGCTTCAATAATGTTCAATAAATGGAATTTATATTATACATTTCAATGAATATGATAGGCTTCCTTATTTGCAAAGGATAATAATACTTTATACAAATACAATAAAAAGATGCTAAAGTAACATTTTACATGCCACATTGCAGATGCTACTAACATAGATATCTTAAATACATCTATCTAAAATACATCGAGAGATATCAGTCTTGAGGCACCAATCTAATCTCAATAACAATTTCAATATAGGCGCCTATCTCTCGGTGTCTTTTAGATAGATGTATTTAAGATATCTATGCTAGTTATATTATATAGCCATAAATATCTATAAATATTAAATATATAATTTATTTAATTTAAATATAAGTTTTATAATATTATATTATATTAAAAATATACTAAGAATTGTTTTATTTTATTTACATTGTTTACTTTATTTGTATTTACTTAAGAGTTATTTTAGAGTTATTTTATTTACTTAATTTTTTTTTTATTCATGAGCTATGGGAAAAGGGCCCACTGCCATTATAAATTACTGAATAGAATAAAGGTGACTGCTTTAGACCCATAAATTGGGAGCACAAAAAACAATGAGCTAACTTAGAGGAAGAAGAAAGGCATAGAGAGCCCTAAGGGGAAACTAGGAAGACAATATTAAAACTCTATAAAAAGGGATCTGGGAAAAATATGGAGTGACTGAAAACCACACATAATCGAGGACCTAAGAAAATAGGTACAAGCCATCATGCCTATTTAGCTGAGCCCTTCCTTTTGCTCCTAGTGAGAAGGGCATCCATGGTCCACTAGGTTCTATCGTCCACTGCATCCCTACCTTCAATCCGAAGCTTTTTCGCTTCCATTTTTTGTCATTTCTTCTTCCTAGGAATGCTGATGTTTGGCTTTGAAATGCCACTCATTATTTGGGCTATGGAGCACTTCCTTAGAGGGACAACTACCTCATCCTGATCTAGGAAATTAGGAAACTCATCATCTAGATCCTCCATAAAAGGAAAAGTGTCCTTCGCATCCAAATCACCCTCCTACTTAGATAATTGATTAATTCCAAAGAAGTATTCTTTCAGGGGTTCTAAGAAAGGGGTGGTTCCACTGAAAATGTGGTATCCACAAAGGACACAGGTTCTAGCCTAGTCTCCTTTTAGGCATCCAAGAATTTCCCCTGATTACGCCAATTGAAATCCGCATCTGGTAAGCTTGGCTTCTTAATCCATTTTTTGAAGCTAATAACTCTAGAGCCTGGCTTCCTATTTGCGATGCATCCTGCAATTTTATGTCCTATTAAGTTGCAATGGAAGCATATGAACGATAAGCCTTCATAGTTTCAATATTGACTCCAGATGCTAAAGAAGTAAATTTTAACAGAATGATGCATGGGCTTAGAAATATCAATCAAAGCACAGACCCTAGTGTGTTTGCTTGTGGATTCCACCGAATTAGTATCCGTCTTTACAAAGAGTCCCATCTAATCTATCATTTTCTTTATAAGACTTGAATCTCACATAATCAGAGGGAGGTTGTAAAGTCTGATCCAGATTGGGATAGAAGTAATCTTTGTTGTTGCTAGGTCAAAAAAGGGAGACCATGGAGCAAAGAATAGCCCTGACTGTCCATAGAACCAAGGGCCATTCTGCTTCACAAAATTGCAGTCATCTACTAAAATGAAACAGAGAAGAAAGAAGCCCAAATCCAATATTTCGATTATAGGTGCTGCCAAATTGCTCCAAGTTGTCTTTGCCCATTCCACAAGTTGCTCATAAGACTGTCATTTCCTCAAGAATCTAAGAATAAGGGATCGACTCCCTACCTCGGTTGAAGTAGCACTAACACAGGTATCAGAGATGTAAAAATCAACAAATTCATCTACCAATACCACCTCAGAGTCACCCAAGGAAAATATCAGTTTGTCTGTCAGAAGAGTGAGGTCTAGATTTGAGTTGGCACTGGGAATCTAAGTAGGAACACCATCTAAAGTTTGTGTCATTTCTTTGGTTGGGACATTAGGGTTCGCAAAAAGAATATGTTCTTTGCAAAAGGCACTACATTCATGAAAAGGGTTTGCCCTGTTCTTGTAGGCCTTGAAGGTTTGAGGGGTCGATAGGGGTTTTAGCATCGTTGGGGCTGGTATTTTTGAAGTGAGGAGAGAAGAAGGGAGGGCGACCTTCTGCAAACCATCTGCCTTCTCCCCAAGTGAGACCAAGCATGGCTCTTTGAAAATGCCCTGCAACTTCTTTGAATTCTGAATAAAATGCATTTTATCGTCAGATTCCCTCCCCTCAGCTTCAAACGCCTGCTCCTATCCTGCAATCAGCACTCTTGCTACTGCTCGCGATGTGCGCATGCTCACATTATATCTTACTAGATTTTATCTCATTTCTCATCTTATATCAAAAATTATTTACTTTATTTTTATTTATTTAAGAGTTATTTTATTTTATTTACTTAAGATTTGATTTATAGTAAATATAATACACTTATATGTTACTTTTTAAAAGTTTATTTTTGTAGTTTTAGTTTTTTAAATATACACTAAATTTTGGTTTTCATGTAGGCTCCTTGATGTCATTATAGAATGCCTTTCAATGTAATTACTATATATTTATCTATGTATTTCCCATGATGTCTTTAATACATGAAAATTTATTTAATCAAGTTTATCTTTTGTTTTGATTTGATTTGATTACTACTTTTTTCCAACTATACTCATAAGTGCAACGTGTCACTTGCCTACCTATTCATCTATACACAAGAAATTAGAGTGAAATGCTACTTCTAAGCACACCATGTGGTTAACTAAGTAGTAGGATCATATGACGAGTGCAAATTCAATGTTATTTCTTAACCACCCTTTGACTTTGTGTGGTCTACTACTAACCTATCTACATAATTCATGTTTGAAAGGATTTTTAACATCCCTTGCTCTGACATTTGTTGTTCTTATAGCACATTAGGGTTTTAAATGGGAATTTAGAATTCTTCACCATTGGGCTTTAATGCCCCCTATGTCCCCTAGTTGTTCATATATTTTTTTATTCTTGTGAGTAGGTAAGAATTTACTACCTAATTCATCAAGTAATATTCATTTATTTTTACAAGATACAAATGAAGTAGTTTCGCCATAAGTACTATTTGTGAGCCTTGACACTAGTTTTCCATCTTTCATGAAGTTTATTTTAAATGAGCTTTCCCAACGGTAAATATTTGTGGTGGTATTAGATGAGAAAACTAGAATGGAATACAACGAAATATAAAATGAATGGTTGGAATTCATTCCATCATCTTGCATTGCTCTAAGAAGTTTTCAACCATGAATTTTAATACTTAGCTCTCTCTCTCTCTCTGTATATGTATATATATATATAGATCATTCTCTATTTTCTCTCTTTGTCACTGTAAGCTCGAAACCGTGACTCTAGTTGCCTGGAGGCTGTCGGGTCGGATCTTGACATGCACACGGACCCTTTCCCTCCTTGCCATGGGGTGATCCGCCACGTCACTCTCGCTCACGTAGAATTAGCCAGTCGAGAGGAGGCGAGACACGGTGGTGGTCTAGCTCATTGGAGAGCTGGACTTCGCGAAGGGGGTCGGCAAGTTTTGTGGCCTTTGTTGTCATGTGTTTTGTTGTATGTTTAGTTCAATTGTTGTGGTGGTTGAGATAACCCTATGACCAAAAGGGTCACTAGTCTCTCTTCTTCTAATTGGATTCCTTGAATTCCACCTTTGTGTGGGCAAATGGTTGTTCTCGTTGATGGTTTCTCTTGTTTCTATGTCTCTGATAAAGGCTCTATGTAATTGTAATTGCCTAATTTCCTCAATTAACAAGAGAACAAATGGATCCTCTTGTGGTGGAATGTGTGTCCATTGATGCGGTCGCGGATGGATCTCATCGATCTCATCTCGGACAGCTCTCACCCACTCTCCTCTCACTCCTAAACACATGCGTGAATCAGGATAGAGGAAATCGTGTGATTGCTAACTCTAACCAGATCTAGGGTTTTGACCTAGGGTTTGTCAACCTAGGGTTTGACTTGTGTTTTGACTTTGTTTATACCTTGTGATGAAATCAAGGGTTTGTTTAAGGTCTCTTGAATCGTATTTACCCCGTGATGGAATCGAGGGTTTTTCAATGTTGTCTACTTTATATGAATGCAAACTAAATGACATGCAATGCGTCTTTTTGGTATTTTTTAGAGTATTTTGGAAAGGAAAATGCTTCTAATCTATGAAAGAAATATGTATGCAATCCTATATGTCTTTTTCAAATGCAATGTGTAATCTATGTTTTTGTGAGTTTTTGGTGTTTTCAATGCAATTTAATCTAATAAAAAGGAAAGATGCTTTTTCTAACAAAGTAGATCTAAGAATGCAAAAATGACTAATCTAGCATGCAAGATCTAATCTATCAAGGAAAAATCAAGTATGTTACTATTCCCAAGAGCAAGATGATTGTCTAATTACTATGAAAGCAATAAAAGAACTTGAATAGATGAAGATTTGAAGACTCCACTATCCCTTAGTGATCATTGTGTAGGCAACCTCAAATCCTTTTGTGATAGCAGTTGGTTCTCTCAGCGACAAAATGACCCGAAGAAGCAAAGAGAAGCTTTTGTGAAGCTTGTATGAGCTCAATGCGAGCTTTGAATTGAGCACAATGGCTAAAAATTGAGTAGTGTGGTGTTGCTTGATTGAAACAAAGAAAATAAAAGGCACTTATGTCATGTATTGAGCATATGGATGCTGGGTTGGAGAGCAAACTTGGCAAGAGCTCGTGCAAAATGAATTTGCCTCCCTTTGTGCTTGAGGGAGGGGGTATTTATAGGTTAGAAGAAGGAATTAGATTGAAGAGTTAACTCATTTGATTAATGAGTTAACAAGAATAGATTGAGGAGTTAACAAGGTTGATTGCCCAATGAACTTAGCAAGTAGGAGAGTGATGAAGCAATGATAGCTTATCACTGAAGAAGAAGAAGAGATAAGGGAAATACATGAGATTGATTGGAGAGTTAATTTGAGATCAAATAGAGCTAATTATGCATGTGTGGGTGCATGAAATAGTTAACTCTATATCAAGGATCAAAAATCATGCAAATAGGAAGAAAAATGGGTGAAAACAAAGCAAAAACGTGAGATAAACTTCAATTTTTTTGCGGGACAAAAGACGATAGGGTCACCACTTTCGTCAGACAGGGTTGCCCGGGGAGATCATGGGTCACCCCAGGGGTGACCCTGGGTCGCCCGAGGAGATCCGGGGTGAAAAGGTGCTGAATGCAGAAATCAAGGTGGCAGAAGGAAAGAGGTAGGAAAAAGATGATTTTTGCATCAAGAAACGAGTCAATCATGAGGAAGAATCCAAATCTCCACTTGCGTCTGCAGGATCTCCCGGGGAGATCTAAAAATAATAGGGGGAGATTTGGATAGGAAGATCGAAACTGAAAATGGAAAGCGGGAGAGGGATCGAGGGACCTCTAGAAGGCTTCTATGAGGTGCACTCAACAAAACACAAAGGGGAGAGGTGAAAATTCACCTACAAGACACTCACAAGGCCTAGAATTAAGGTCGAAAGCTAGAAAATGCAAGTCGACAAGTGTCACAACAAGTGTCAAAAAGCATCGCAAACGGGGAAGAAGGGGAAGAAGGAGAATCGACAAAGCAGAAACGACACAAAACAAGAAGAAAGGACATGTCGTCAAGAGGCCTACTGCTCAAAGGATTTATTTTTATGCTTACATGTACGTGACAAGGATCTAATTCATCATAGGGGTCCTCGTGGAGGTAATGCATGATTTTTGTGCTTACATATTTGCCCCCTTCAAGGACGATAGTCTACATGAAAGGTAGACGCCGTTCCTAAACTAGGCCTTACCTATTGTCAATTTTTCATAATTTGTAACTGCAATAACTAGTATCAGTCTGGCATCCAAATATATCAAAACAAATAATGAAAACTGAAATGACGAACTTACCATGGATCGTTTGAGTTTGACTAGTCACTTTCTTTTGTCGGTTTAAACCTGTAGGTATGAGAGCACACAAAACAATGCACGAAACAAAAGCATAAAAACAAAACAAACTAAGATAAATGTACAAAATGAAACTAAGCTAAGGGCAAACAAAGAGAGCCAAATTGTGAGATCGAAGCGAAATGGCGACAGAATCATTCGTGTGAGTAGTCGATAAAGAAGTATCGTCAAGAGGATCACAGAGATGGCCACCTCTTCCTCAACCGCAGAGAACCGAGTAAGTAATCAGTGAAAAAATCTCCTCTAAACCCTAGGTTGAATTTTGCAAAAATCTCTTGAAATCATCTGTTTTTGGTGATTTTTCTTGTTGCATTGTGTTCGTCTCGTCATTTAGAGCAGGACTGGTCTTTTGTTTTCCGAAATCAATTGAGAAATGAAGTTTTTGGACCAATTTTTGCTTGAGGGGGTTGCTCATGGGGTCGCCCCTTTTGGCTGGCAGGGTCACCCAGGGGGATCTTGTCTGACAACAGGGTCGCCCTGGGAGATCTTGCTTTGCAACAAGGTCGCCCAGGGGGATCCTGACTGACATTTAGGTCACCCAGGGGGATCCTGACTGACATTTAGGTTGCCCAGGGGGCGACCCTATAGGACTAATTTTTAGCTGCAAATGATGTAGTTTAACGCTTCTTTTGCTCTGAACTGACATGAACTTGGTCACTTAATTTGCCTGTTTATTACAATTTTCAATGGTTTATATGCTTTTTTTGTGTTTTTACAAGTTTACGAGATCTAATCTAAACTTCTCTTTTGATTTTGTAGGAGGGGCGCATTCGATGGAATGTTGGCCAAGAGCAAGGGTGGCTTTTAGGGATGTTTTCTTCGCTAAGTGCAGAGGATTGTGCCATATTGACGAGGACAGGCCTTGGCAGAGTTTGTCATGTTCCTGTGATCCATCATGTATCTCGAATATGTTGTGATATTCTAACTTACTGGGACCCAGATAGGAACACATTCAGGTTCCCGCATATTTTGAGAAGAGTGGACAATCACTCTATATGATGTATATCATATTCTTGGGGTCCCTATGAGGGGACAAACTCTATTTCTTCCTGCCAGTGAGTCTTCTGAGAACAAGGCTTCTTGGGCTGCTTTTATGAGGGTTAATCATCCTGGAGACCAGACAGGAGTTCTACTTTCTTCCATGCCTCGACTCTGTATCCCACTTCTGAGGAGGTTTCTGATTGATCTGATTGCTTTGAGGCTATCGGGAGACAAGGCCTCAACTCGTTTGAGATGGTGTTGGGCACCCATCATTCATGGTCTAGAGGAGGACACTGTTTACGCATGGGGACCTGACATCCTGGCTATGGTCTATAAGATTTTTATCAGATCTCTCGGTAAGGGGCTCTAGCCTTCAGCCACTCTTCTTTTATTATGACATGGATCTTTGAGCACATAAGGCCTTATCAAAAGCTTATTCCTCTTCCAGACAGGTGACTACTGAGAGCGGTGAGGTGGGTACATATTGGTCATTATGATGCTACTCTTCCCACTATTGCCACCCTCACAGATGATGATGTGATTTTTGATCCTTACCGTCACATGGAGGGGGCCTGGCCCCGAGATGGTGAGGTGAGAGCACACTTTCGTGAGGTTCTAGAGATCACAGATCACAATGGTCAAGTTGAGGCTCATCAGGTAGATCGAGTCTTATAGCAGTTCAGTGAGGATGTCCCAGAGGACTTGCCCCCAGTGTCCACCTGCTATAGGACCATTCAGGAGATGGGGGAGATTGGACAAAGGAGCGTTGTCTGGACACCCTTGACTCTAGGTGTTTTCATTACTAGAGCTTCTAGAGGAGGACGGAGGGGAGGGAGAGGGACTCCTTCCCAATCTGTGACTATGGTCATTGATTTAGAGTCTACTGATGAGGACTATGTTGCTGATAGCGATGATTCGTCAGATGAGGCTCCTCTTGAGGATGAGGATTTTGAGGACATTGATGTCTCTCATGAGGCTTCTAACATTCCTGAGAGTCCTATTATTCGTCGACCTGCTCACTGAGATGAGGTGATGCGTCAGTTTGACCCTAACTGGCAGCTTGGAGATCCATGTGAGTTAAGCTCTATAAGTACTTTACTTTGGCTTTTGCTTTGTCTTCTCTTTCTTTTTGGCACTGACTTGATCCTGACTCTGATTTTGGCTTTTTAGGTAATGTCAAAGAGTGGAGGGACTTGGTTAACGAGGTTAATGTTGGATTAACCTTCCCTTTTACTATGATGACCCGCGATCGTCTCTTGGAGGATCCTAGTGTCCCCATGCTGCAGGGTGACACACAGACATTTTTGCTCCTGTCTACCATTGGTGTGAGATGATCACAAGTTTGTAGACCCAGGTTAGCATGCTTCAGGGTGAGAACAAAGTACTTCAGGAGATGGTTCGCCTTAATGTTTGGCATTCTGGCACTAGTATAGTGGGGCTTTCACAATGGTATGCCCACAGCAGAGCACATCACTCTCATAGGTCCCATGGAGCAACAAGCGGTACTCGTAGATGGAGGAGCCAAAGCCCCGAGGGTTTTGTTGGAGGGAACCAACTTTGACTTGTTTTTCTCAAACTCGTGCCACCTTGCATGGGGAGCCTCTACTTCTCTTGAGAGCATTCTATCTTAGCTCTGTGATAGCATTTGTATGTGAAAACTTGAGATACATCTATGAACACTTATCTTTTTCTATGGTTTTTCCCTTGTCGAACTTTGTACTCATCTCTTGTGCATGTTTGGAAGTTTCGAGGAAGTTTTTGATTATGTTTTGACCTTTTCAACTCTTTTACCAAATGCAATTATGTAACATACACCCCACTATATGTATTTTGCCCTAATTTTTTTTTTTGTGTTTTCTGATGGTTTTGGGTTTAGGGTTTTATTGCATGTTTTTGCATGTAAGATTTTTGCAACATTGACATAGAAAATGAAGTGTATATAGAAAACCCAAAAAATATACAATGATTTTGCACAAACAAAAGATGACCCAGATCATGAAATATACTAAAACTAATTATCGTGACATACACATGAGTAAATCTTCAATTTGGTTTTATTGCCGAAACTGGTCCAACATACATTGCCATATGAGATCACTAAGGATTGTCTACAATGAAGTCTTCTACTGAAAATAAGACTGCAATCATAAAAATATGACACTGGATGCCAAGAATGGAGGTGTTAGAGGCCAAAGAAAATAGTGAAATTGTCACCCAAGAACCCACGTACACCTTCAACAATAGTACAACCTGCTTGGGAGTATAAACCAGCAACCAATATAGAATATTCAATGCTAAATCTCCTTAGAACTGATCTGTATGCATCTACAGAGGGTAAATGACTGATGACAATTGTTTATAGTGCCCAATACTTATGCCACGAACTCCCAAAATGCTTGCAAATAGTACAGCTGCCTGTACACAAGTACAGCCAGCCTTGGAAATGTATAGTCCAACAATAACCCTCACAAACAACTTCAATCTCTTCAAAAAAACTCAAAATATCTGCTCCAAATGATCTCCACAAATCAGCAACCAAAAATCTTTGAAAACTCATCAAAACTCTATCAAAATGCCTCAATGGAAGCTCAGGTGAAACCCTAGAATGAAGTCTCCAACTCCCTCTCCTGATACAATCTTGCACACATGAGGAAAGGCGAATCTGCAAAGGTTTTCGTCTCTGCAAATCGATATTCGAACACAAGATCCAAGCTCCAAACCCTAAGCACGGCAAAACTCAATATGAGAGCCAAAATATCATAAAGCATGCATAAATAAATGAAGTCTCTTTTTGCTCTTTTAATCTCCTCCATACCCAACGCCCAAGAATGAGAGGGAAAATAATTTATTTTTAATTTTTAAAATGACCCCTTATCTCTCCATGAAGTGGGTGCTCCTCCCTAGGCACATCACTTTTCAGACTTTAAGTTATAACTTAAGGTTATAACATTAAATTATAACATAACTTAAAGTACCATCAAAATATAATAAGTTAAATCTTTAATTTAACTTATAAAATTGACATAACTCTAGAAGATTCGACTCCTGAATCTCGTGCCCAGGCTCCTGCACTGCCCTGCTAAAATAGAACTGGCTCTACCACAACTTACTATAAATAGTAAGTCTCCAACTGACTCCCTAAACACAATCATTAGCCTACGGGAGTCCCGTGATAAGCTAATCCTAACATCTTAGAGTGATGAGCTAAGTGGGGGACATTACAGTCCGCCCTCCCCAAAATTGCTTGCCCTCAAGCAATTTCAACTCTGGATGGTGTAAAATCTACTCACCCTCCCATGTGGCATCCTCAACTGGCAGATTCTTCCATTTAACCAAATACTCTCTGATAACCCGTTTCCTCAAATGTCTTTCCCAGGTGTCAATGATAGCCTCAGGTACTAGTATTAACTTACCCTCCTCGTCCAAGGGTGGGAGCTCTGCAGAAGGAACTATGTTGTGGCCAAGAGCTTTCTTCAGCCTGGAAACATGAAACACATTATGCACCCTACTATCTGATGGAAGCTCAAACTCATAAGCCACCTCACCCACTCGTCTGATAATCCTGAAAGGACCATAAAATCTAGGTTTTAATTTCTCTGCTCCACTCTTCTTGAGAGTGGACTTCCTGTAGGGTTGGAGCCTCAAATACACCATGTCTCCAACCTCAAAACTCCTCTCCACTCGATGTTGATCAGTATACAACTTTTGTTGATTATGTGCCTACTATATGTTCTCCTTAAGCTCCCTGAGAATGTCTTGGCTATCCTGTAGAAGGTCCTTAGCCTTAGGCACTCGACTGTCACCCAGCAAGAGATATGTGAAGCATGGGGCATCATAACCATATAGTGCCCTGAAAGGAGTCATCTGAATAGACATGTGATGTGTAGTATTGTAACAGTACTCCCCTAGGTGCAACCATTTAATCCAAGCCTTCTGCTGCCCCAAAACATATTTACGCAAGTACCCCTCTAACCATTTATTCACCACCTCTGTTTGTCCATCTGTCTGTGGGTGGTAGCTAGGAGTCAACTCTGTACCACACAATTTGAACAACTCCTACCAAAATATACTCAGGAACCTGTTATCCATGTCACTGACTATGCTCTTAGGTACCCCATGTAGCCTAAATATCTCTCTGAAGAATAAATCAGCCACCTGAGCAGCTGTACAGGTTGCTAAAATGGAAAAGAAATGTACGAATTTAGTGAGTCTATCGACCACCACATATATGCAGTCCTTCCCTTGTACCTTCGGAAACCCCATAATGAAATCCATGGAGATACATTCCCATTTCTGATCGGGAATGGGTAATGGTTGTAGTAGTCCCGCTAGAAAGGTATGCTCATGCTTATTCTATTGGCAAATGGGACACTCACGAACATACTTTTGTACTTCGTCCTTCAATCCTTTCCATGTAAACCTCTCCCGAATCTGTTTGTATGTCTTAAAGAATCCAGGGTGGCCAACCATTGGTGTGTCATGGAAAGTTTTGATAACCTTCTGCTTAAACTGTGAATTGGGCACCAAAAATATTCTATCCTTGTACATAATCAAATCACTCACCACAGAATATTTCTCATCTTTGACTGTGCCCTCAATGACTCCCACAGCCCAAGAGTCCTTAGCATATTCTGCCATGATCTCCTCTTTCCAGTCAGTAGAGATCTCTCCAACCAAACACAAGTGAGGTTGCCTATACAACGCATTTGCAACTACATTTTTCTTCCCTTTGAAATACTCAATGTCAAAGTCATAAGCCTGCAGCCTGTTGACCCACTTCTGTTGTCTATCATTCAGGTCTTTCTGGTTCATGAAATATTTGATGCTATTGTGATCTGTCCTAATTATGAATCTACCCCCAACCAGATACTGCCTGAATTTGGCCAATGCATGCATAATGGCCAACATCTCTCGATCATATACCGAGTAGCTCCTCTCCACACCCCGAAGTTTCCTACTCTCAAAAGCTATTGGGTGCTTCTCCTACATAAGTATAGTCCCAATCCCCTCTCTAGAAGCATCACACTGTAACTCAAATGATTTAGCAAAGTCAGGGATTGCTAAAACCGAGCATGTAGACATCAAATGTTTGAACCTGTTAAAGCACTGTTGGGCTGTGTCACTCCACTCAAAGGCTCCCTTCTTCGTCAAATCAGTCAATGGTGCTGCTATTTGTGAGAAACCCTTAACAAATCATCTATAAAACCCACAAAGCCCAAAAAACCCCTTAAGCTGTGTGAGGTTTGTGGGTGGAGGCCAATCAATTATTGCCTTTATTTTCTCTGGATCCACTCTGACTCCATCTGCACTGATAATGTGGCCAAGGTAAAGTAATTCTGTCATCCCAAAATCACATTTAGATTCCTTGGCATAGAGTGAATTACTCTCTAGGATACTCAAAACCTCCTCTAGATGTCTCAAGTGGTCCTCCCTAGTCCTGTTGAATATCAGAATATCATCAAAGAAGATCAAAACAAATTTCCTAAGCTGCTACCTGAAAATTTGATTCATACAGCTCTGAAAAGTAGCAGGTGCATTAGTCAACCCGAAAGGCATGACTAAAAACTCAAAATGACCATAGTGGCATCTGAAAGTAGTCTTCTCAATGTCCTCTGCTCGCATCCTGATCTGATGGTATCCAGATCTCAAATCAATCTTAGAAAAATAACAGGCACCATGTAGCTCATCTATCAATTCATCTATCCTGGGAATTGGATACCTGTTCTTTATAGTTTTCTTATTCAAGGCCCTGTAGTCAATACACATTCTGATTGTCCCATCCTTCTTCTTGACCAATACAACCACATAAGCAAATGGGCTTTTGCTAGGCCTAATATGTCCCATCTCCAGAAGCTCCTTGATAGTTTTCTCAATCTCACCCTTAAGCCTCTTTGGATGGTGGTATGGTGTGATCATGATGGGCTTAGTCCCATCCTCCAACTTGATGATGTGCTCTATGCCTCTGTCAGGAGGCACTCCAGGTGGTATACACCTTACTGTGCTTGGTTAGCAGCTTCTGAATATCGGGGTGGTAGTTATCCTTCTGTTGTGGTGGAGACTCGGGCATAATAAGGCACTCTACTGCCCACTCAACTTGATCATGTCTCAAAAGTCTCTCCATCCTTTTCAGTGATACAACTCTAGGTCCACCATCTGAGATCCCCCTAAGGCATATTTTCCTCCCGTTATATTCAAATCTCATCTCCATTTTCTTAAGGTTTATGGTGAACTCCTCCAACTGATTCATCCAATGCATGCCAATCACTACATCTGTTTCCCCTATGCCAACCACATAGAAGTCGTCAACTAGCTCATAATCACCCATGATGATTTTCAGCCCTGAAATCTTTTTGGTGCAATGTATTTTGAACCCATCGGCCATCATTACCTTAAAGCCTTTGAATTCTTCAGCTTTCAGCCCCTTGCGAGAAACTAACCCCTCATCAATAAAATTGTGAGTGGCTCCTGTATCAATAAGGGTGATAATATGATGCCCACCTAGTACACCACGTACCCTAAATGAACCAACCTTCTGAAAGCTAGATAGCTGGGCAATAACACCACCACTATCGGTACTGTGATGTGAAGCTCTCTCATCCCCACTGTCACTGTGTTCTGTATGTTGATCTATCTCTGTATCTAATCCCCCTGAATGTGATTCTTCAGCTAAATAGTACTTAATTAGCTTGGCCTTAGCCTTCTGTGAGCACTTATACGAAGGATCCCATGGTTCTTTGCAATGGAAACACAATTTCTTCCTTTGGTACTCATTTAACTGTTCATCTGTCAACCTATTAGATTTGTCCCTATGCTGATCAACATCCTTGTGGAATGGTTTCTTCTCCTTCTCCTTGTCCCTCCTATGAAAAGATCCCTTAGACTAAAATTTACTCCTCCACACTGATGACTCCATGTCTCGGGCCTTTTTCATGGCCTCCTAGAGTGTAGCAGGGTCAAAACCCTTAACCCAACCACGAAGTGCGTCTGATAGTCCATCAATGAAGAGAATCACTAATCTACGCTCAGATAAGTCTGGGACCATGACAAACAGGTCCTAAAACTTAGAAATGTAGGAGTCTAATGGTCCAGTCTGCCTCAACTGTGCTAACTCCTTAAACTGCAGTTCCGGGTCCTTCTTGTCAAATCTATCGATCAAACGAGCTGTAAAATCTACATATGAAGTAATCTGACATGCCCAAGTGTGACCTTCTCATTACTCCACCACTTGTGTGCTACTCCCTCCAAATGCAATGCAGCATAAGTGATGGCATCCTCCTCAGGCATAGGACTAATCTGCAAGTAACTATCTAGCTTCTGCACCCAAGCCTTAGCAATGGTCTTTCCTGGTCCGTCAAAATAGGGAAGTGTCATCTTACTCACCTTCTTCTGTGACTCCTGGTTCTGAGGTCTACCTCCTCTGCGAGGTCTATTCTTCATCCTACTATTAGAGTAATCTGCAAAAGTCATCTTTGCTCTGAACTCTACACTAGATGCTCTCCAATCCCTCAGAATCTCCTCCTGAAACTCAGCCTATGTGGGATCTTGTTCAGGAACTTGGTTCTTAGGAGTGAATGTAGGGATGCCAGGTTTGTCACCTGCTGTAAACTGTGAAGCCCTCCTATGAGTCACTGAGGCCTCAACCTCATCATCTCTTCCCCTATGTCTATCACCCTGGTTTCTGTCCCTGTTATTCCTATCACCATTAAGTTATCACCCACATTTTGCATGTTCCTGTCTCCATCATTGTTCCAGTTCCTGTCACCACTATTGTTTCTATGTCTATCACTATCGTTTCTATTCCTGTCACCATTGTACCTGTTCCTGTCACGGTGATTTTCCTTGTTGTTTAACCCATCAAGTAACTATGTGAGGTGGTGTCTTATCTCAGCCTGTGTCTCCATCATCTCCCATCGGGAATCCCTCAATTCTCTCTCTAGGGCTACTAAGCTCCTGGTGAGCGTATTGAAAATCTCACATAGGCTCAGATCATCAACTTCCCTGTCACCCATTTCTTCTGTGTTTTCTGTATCTGGTGGTAATTCTCCTAAAAATGGGTGTATGCGTGAAACTAAGGAATCTTCATCATTAGCTGCAACCACTATCTCCTCTAATGGATTTGTTTGTGGCACCGGAATCACTAGTTCTATCCGCTGCGGAAACTATGTTTCTTGTCTTGCCCTGGTATTTCTAAAGGGATATCTGTCGGTAGGTCACATAGCTCATTTTTACCAACTGCATGTCATATTAACCCCACAGGATGGCAAGATTTTCTGCTATGATACCACTGTAACATACACCCCACTGTATGTATTTTGCCCTGTTTGTTTTTTTTTTGTGTTTTCTGATGGTTTTAGGTTTAGGGTTTTATTGCATGTTTTTGCATGTAAGATTTTTGCATCATTGACATAGAAAATGAGGTGTATATAGAAAACCCAGAAAATATACAATGATTTTGCACAAACAAAAGATGACCCAGATCATGAAATATACTAAAACTAATTATCGTGACATACCCATGAGTAAATCTTCAATTTGGTTTTATTGCCAAAACTGGTCCAGCATACATTGCCACATGAGATCACCAAAGATTGTCTACAATGAAGTCTTCTACTAAAAATAAGACTACAGTCACAAAATATGACACTAGACGCCAAGAATGGAGGTGTTAGAGGCCAAAGAAAATAGTGAAACTGTCACCCAAGATCCCACGTACACCTTCAGCAATAGTACGGCCTGCCTGGGAGTATAAACCAGCAACCAATATAGAATATTCAATGCTAAATCTCCTTAGAACTAATTTGTATGCATCTACAGAGGGTAAATGACTTATGACAGTTGTTTATAGTGCCTAATACTCATGCCACGAACTCCCAAAATGCTTGCAAACAATACGGCTGCCTATGCACAAGTACGACCAGCCTTGGAAATGTACGGTCCAGCAATAACCCTCACAAACAACTTCAATCTCTTCAAAAAAACTCAGAATCTCTGCTCCAAATGATCTCCACAAATCAGCAACCAAAAATCTTTGAAAACTTATCGAAACTCTATCAAAATGCCTTAATGGAAGCTCAGGTGAAACCCCAAAATGAAGTCTCCAACTCCCTCTCCTGATATGATCTTGCATGCATGAGGAAAGGTGAATCTGCAAAGGTTTTCGTCTCTGCAAATCAATATTCGAACACAAGAGCCAAGCTCCAAACCCTAAGCATGGCAAAACTCAATATGAGAGCCAAAATATCATAAAGCATGCATAAACAAATGAAGTCTCTTTTTGCTCTTTTAATCTCCTCCATACCCAATGCCCAAGAATGAGAGGGAAAATAATTTATTTTTAATTTTTAAAATGACCCCTTATCTCTCCATGAAGTGGGCGCTCCTCCCTAGGCACATCACTTTTCAGACTTTAAGTTATAACTTAAGGTTATAACATTAAATTATAACATAACTTAAAGTACCATCAAAATATAATAAGTTAAATCTTTAATTTAACTTATAAAATTGACATAACTCTAGAAGATTCGACTCCCGAATCCCGTGCCCAGGCTCCTGCACTGCACTGCTAAAATAGAACTAGCTCTGCGATGACTTACTATAAATAGTAAGTCTCCAACGGACTCCCTGAACACGATCATTAGCCTACGGGAGTCCCGTGATAGGCTAATCCTGACATCTCGGAGTGATGAGATAAGTGGGGGACATTGCAAATTATGACATGTTTTTGTAATTTTGAAGAACACGTATATGATATGCAGTTTACGATATGATAATGCAGGCACACAAGAAATGCGGTAAATGAAACTAGGATATTTTACTGAATGTCGAGATATGACACTTCTTTATTGCTTTACAACTCTTTTTCTGATTTTGATATGAATGCGATATGGGACAAACAGAATGACTGCTCTGAAACACCATTTTCAATTTAGGGGATTGTGGGTTGTCCTAATATAAGGGATCTGTTCAGGGCTGTGAGATGGGATTTTAGAACAACTCAAGTGGGAAGTGAAAATGAATTATGGAGTGCTTCTGATTTCTAGACTTTGCTAAAGGCAAAACAATGATCCTTATCTAGATAAGATAATTTGACAGGCTTTCAACTTAGATGATCATCAAGTTTTATAGGTGTTCACTAGACTTAGATCAAAGATGGCAAGCAAGATAGACCCAAGGTAAAGGATAAAAATGGGAAAGAACAAGGGTCCCTAGATAGAAGATGATCCTAGATACAACTAGACTCTTCAGCTTTGCTCAGCCTAGTGCGTGTGCGTGCTTTGTACCTTACTTTCTCTATTAGAATGTCACTCTTGAGGCTTTGGGCTTAGACTGATCTCCACCCAAGAGTACAAACATTCAACAATCTTCTCTCTTTCACTCTTTTTTTGTATCTCTTTTTTTTGCTTTTCACTTTTTCTTTTTTTTGGTATTTTTCCTCACTTATCTTTTTTTTTTTTTCTAATTTTTCTAGAAATGAATGCTTTTGGAATTTTTGCCATGCAATGATTTGATCTCTTAATTCTCACTTTTCTACACTCTTATTTTGTTCACTCATTTTTTTATTCACTCGTATCTTAGATTGCTTCCTTCAGAGTTTTGATCTTCCTGACATTTTTGGCCAAGAGAAATAAGGGGCTAAGCGCCACCTAAAGCTTTTGTAATTTGGTCAGACTTCTCTTCTACTAGGGAAGAATTGGGAAGGTCTACTTGCAAGCTTCCCTTGAACACTATAGGTTTGAATACTGACTTTTCTTAGACCTAACATCTTAACTCATTAAGACTGGGATCAGTGTAAAGCTAAGAGCTAGGTTTTGATTTTAGATTCACTGGGAGTGAAGGGGGATTATGGCGATTGTGAAAGATGAGGAATCTCTAGGTCATCAGTGTAAAGCTAAGAGCTAGGCTTTGATTTTAGATTCACTGGGAGTGAAGGGGGATTATGGCGATTGTGAAAGATGAGGAATCTCCAGGATAACATATATCTAGGCAACATTAGACTCCTTACTAAAGGGAAAATAGCATAAGAGAAAGTCACAAACAGTAATGCAAGATGAACAGAATGATGTAGAAATGCAAGAAACAAATTGTTTTTGTATTTTTGAGTTTTATAATTTTTTTGTATTTTTATGTTTTATGATTTTTTGGTCTTTTAGACATAATATTTGTTGAGGTGAAAGGCATTGACTGTTTCGCCAAATTCCTCTCCCTCCATTGTGCACAAGAGAAAAGCACCATTTCCAATATCCTCTTTAACCATGTATGTGCCTATCCAGTTAGGTCTGAATTTTCGTCCTTCGCCTGCCCTTTTGTCGATTAGATTGTCTATCCTGAGCACTAAGTCTCCCACTATAAAAGGTCTTGGAATGACCTTTTTGTTATACTGCTTTTTCATTCTTGCAAGATAAGAGTCATGCCTTTGAACAGCTCTTAGGCGTGTTTCATCTAACATTTCTAGTTCAGCCAATCTGACTGCCCTATATTCTTCATTGTCTAGTAATCCTTGTAATGACACTCTTAGGCTAAGCAATTCTACTTCCAATGGTAGCACCGCTTCTAACCTGAAGGTAAGTGATGTAGAGGCAATGGAATGGTTGGAGGATAACAAACTAGACAAAGTTTTCACTACACCCAAAAGCCCAAATTCAAAGATCAATTTGCAAAAGTGGGAACAACAGCTAGGGACTCTGAATTCTTCATGGAAAGGTTGATTAGACATGCATTGGGACCCATTCCAATCATTGGTAAAGGCAAGTCAAACTCAGAACTAGTACTTCCTTCACAAACCCAATATTTTACTTGTAAGCCTAAAAAAGAGAACAGTCCTCAATAACTTTTGATACAGATCTTCAAACACAGATCTTGGACAATCAAGAGATACCCATTTGGACTCCCTATCACATATCCAAAACTAGGTATAGGTTGTTTTGGACGGTATACCCCAACCTATAACTCCTCTCAATGACCTAGAGCCCCAATTAGGCCTAAAATACAAAGAGACCCCCCTAAAATTCATGCACAGAACTCAACCAATGATTTGAGCATTTAGAATACATGTTAAAACTATGGATTTTGTGGGTTTTGTACTCCTACAATCAGCTGTTCCCAAAAATACCTCTATGGTTTCCCAAATTGGCTTAATACATGGTCATATCAAGCCTACTCCATCAAATTTTGCAAACACCAACTCTCTCTCCTGCAAACATCCCAAACACTTAAAATGAAAATGAACACACCCATCCCACTGGTCTTATGGCCTTGAAAGATAGTGGGATGGTCAATCTTCCATCGTTTGGAACAAATCCTTGTTTAGGTTTTAATGAGACTGTTTTGGAAGAAAACCTTACACCTCCCTACAATGCAACTATCAAGACACCAAACTGCCTTCAAATGAAAGGTAACTCCCTATACTAACCAATCAAAACATGAGGAAGTGAAGATAATTATGTACCTTCACACAGTACGGCCTATGGCAGCATAATTCTTCAAAGAAAATAGAGATCTCAATAGACAGTCCAAGATCAAATGCTTATAAGTTGCCTCCTATTCAATGTCATAGTCTCAAACTAGTTCTGAGTGAGAGTTACTTCACATCCCAATAACCTAGGATTCATGACAGTTCCGTATAGAAGAATGGTACAGACTGTTTCTTCAGAAAATACAGAAAAAAACAACAAAAATAGCAGAGAATTGGTATGTTATTGCTTTGAAACTTCTTACGCCACTTCAAGTTCCTCTTCCACACTTCAAGGATCAATGTCCAAGGCTGTTTTAAGCCTGCACATCTTTTGACAACTACTTAGAGGCAGTTTTTGGACCGATGGGAAAGTTTTAACAACTGTCCTTCCACCATTGCTGCCCATTAGTTATTTGTTATTGTGATTACAAAGTATTATCTCTGTTTAAGAAGTGTATACTATTCTTTCAAGAATAACTAGCCTTTGACAAGGCATAGAACGCATGACTACCTCCTACTTGGCTTAGAAAGGCTTACAAATGTGAGAAAACATATGACTGCCCCTATGACTTTATGACTGCCTCCTATACAATGTATGAGTGTATGATTGCCTATTACAAACATGGCATCCTAGTCCTTATTACAACATGAGAATGGTCTCCAAGACCTTATGAAATCAACAAAACAAAATGAACAACAAAAACAAGACATGAGTCTTTTGGTCTCCTTGGTGCTCGTGCACCAGTAAGGGCATAGGGGGTGGTTCCAATCCGAGTTCTAACACTTGTTATGTAATCCCATAGAGCTGGATATAGTTGTAGATGCCAATCTCTCTTAGAATCTTTTACGATTTTGACCAATATTGACTTCAAAGTTTTATTGGTAGCCTCTACTTGTCCGTATCCTTGAGGGTAATAGACCGAAGGGGAACTATGATTGATATGAAACCTTTCGCATAGTTCTCTCACTTGTGGATTTTTGAAGGATGAGGCATTATTGGTCACTATGACTTGAGGGATTCCAAACCGACAAATGATTTGGTTCAAGATGAATTTAGCTATCACGGCTCCCAACACTGTGGTGAGAGGCATGGCCTCTACCCACTTTGTGAATACTCTGTTGCCGTTATGATGAACAAATGTCCGTCTATTGATGGGGGGGATATCTTTCCTACTAGGTCTAATCCCCATGTGGGGAAGGGCCAAGGTGTGACAATTGGTTGCAAATCTCGCGTCGGTGTATGGTGAACATGACTGTAAACTTGACATTTTGGACACCTTTTTACGAATTTAACCGCATCTCCTTGTAAACAAGGCCAAAAGTATCCCATTCTATGTATCTTTCTTGTTGTGGCATGACCACCAAAGTGTCCACCACAGATTCTGCTGTGACATTCTTCTAGTATCGTATGTGCTTCTTCCTTGTCCACACATTGAAGAAAAATTCCATCTAGGGCTTGTCTATAGAGCACATCGTCTATCAAGACATATCTTGCGGTGAGGACACATAATCATCTTTTCCCTGGAGGTGTCATGTTTTTCGGGTAGGCTTTGTTCACAAGATAGTTTAGGATGTCCGGTACCAATATGAGGCGGCATATTTCTCAAGATCTACTGCGCAAATCTCTTCGTCGGGTAAATCTTCATTCACAGGTTCTTCTTGGGGGACTGGATTATCTGCTAACCAGTCTGCTATTATTTGTCCTTTGACTACCTTTTGGTTGACGTAGGTTAGTTCAAATTCACTCAACAGGGTTATGAACCGACCGGCTCTTCTTGAGAGCATAGGCTAATTCAAAAAGGTCCTCAATTGTTCGGATCATATCATGACTTTAGTTTCCTGATTCAGCATGTAATGTCGTAGCCTTCGGGTTGCAAAAACAATGGCCAGACACTCTTTCTCAGCCTGCGTGTAATTCTTCTCATATTCCAATAAAGTCTGACTTATGAAATAGATGGCTCTTTCTCTTCCACCCTCATCCTCTTGAGCCAACATGCATGCTACGGAGATATCAATGGCCCTAAAATATAGAATGAAGGGTTTGTCATGCTTTGGAGGCATCAGCATGGGTAGAGTTAATAAGAATCTTTTTACTTGTTCGAACGCATTTTGACAGTCTACGGTCCAAGTAATGCCCACTTCCTTTTTTAACAATTGGTTGATCGGATGGATTTTGAAAGTCATATCTGGTATGAACCATCTGATTGCACCTAGTTGCCCTAAGAAGGCCCTTACTGTTCTCTCACTTGTTGGAGGAGTTGCATTTAGGACCACTTTGACTTTGGCTGGGTTGACATCAATACCTCTTCATGAGACAATGAATCCTAACAATTTTCCTGTCGTAACCCCAAAGACACATTTTTCAGGATTTAACCTTACTTTATATTCTCGGAGCCTATCGAAGATTTTTTGCAAATCCTCCACGTGTTTCTCCCTTTGTTCTGATTTGGCCAGAAGATCATCTATGTAGGTTTCAACTATCTTGTGTAAATAGTCATGGAAAATGTGTGTCATTGCCCATTGGTACGTGGCTCCAACATTTTTCAATCCAAAAGGCATGACTATGTAACAAAAGGTTCCCCAAGGAGTGGTAAATGTTGTTTTATTTTGGTCAACTTCTGCAATCTTGATCTAGTTATATCCTGAGAGCCCATCCATCAAGGAGAGAATCTCATATCCTGCCATTGAATTCACAATTTGATCGATGGATGGTAATGGGAAGTCATCATTTGGACAAGCTTGATTGATGTCTCTAAAATCGAGACATATCCAAATTTTTCCATTCTTTTTTAAGACTAGGACAATGTTTGAGACCCAATTGGAATAATCGATGGGTTTGATGAATCCAACATTCAATAACTTTTTGAGTTCTTTCACCATTTCGGCTACTTGTAGTTTTATGGGCCTTGGTTTCTGTTTTACGGGCTTGGCATCTGGTTTTGTTACTAGATTGTGCACCACAATCTTTAGATCTAACCCTGGCATGTCCGAGTATGCCCATGTGAACACATCTGAATATTCAATGAGAAACTCTGTGTATTCCTCTAGCTCTTCATCGTTTAGCTCTCCTCCTAGCTTTAACATCCTAGGTTTTTCAGGTGTACAAATGTTGATGTCAATCGTATCTCCTGTCGGGGATGGGTGTCCTTCAAATTTCTGCGGCGCAGGCGGTAAATCTGAGTTTGCCTTGTTTTGAAAGATTTTTGTCTCGTTTCCAAAGTAGTCCTCAGGATGAGGGAGGAGTAGGTATCCCTTTTTATAGTGGACTCTCGGAAGCCCATCATACGCATGCAAATATTCTAGGATGGCTTCATCATTCTCAGCGTAGTCTCTAGTTGGTCGTTCTTCTTAACCCATGGCATAATTTAAAATATATGGTAGCTCCTCGCTATTTAACAGTGGCTCTCCATGTATCAAAATAATGTATTATGCATTTTGTAATTGAGCATGTGGCGAGAATAGTATGGTTGAAGTAGCCATTGAATCTGCTACCTGATTTTCTTCTCGGGGTATGGCTTTGATGGAGAAAAAGTTGAAGAATTGAACTAATTTCCTGATGGTCTATTTATAAGGTCGTATTCGTTCAGACTTTGTTTCATAATTGTCTGCAACTTGGTTGATCACCAATTGAGAGTCTCTAAAGGCAGAGATTTTTTTGATCCCCATTCTCATGGTTGGCATGACTCCTAGGGATAGAGCTTTGTACTTAGCTGTGTTGTTGGTGCAAGAGAAATCTAGTCTAAAGGCGAAAGGAAGGATTTTTCCATCGGGGGATGTTAAGATTATCTCGGTTCCTACCCCTATCTTACAACTAGCTCAGTTGAAATGTAGAGTCCATAGTCTTCCATGGTTTTGTGAATGAGACGCTTCTCTGAATTCATAGGTGGAAGTTCGTTTTATTTCTTTTTCGTCTCCTTCTTCAATGATCTCGATTGTTCCAACCAAAAGGTTTTTAATATCCCATTCATTAATACACGGGATGGCTGCTAGACCAAACGGTGTGTGGGATTTAGTGGTGTGTGGATCAAAGGGGAATTCCTTAAGATCGTCCATCCTTTGGTAGGATATATTGTGAGACGTTGCGCTTGTTTTAACATCCTGAGTTTCCTCATTATGGCTTTCTTTCATTTTCAACTTCTTGTCCATTTCCTCCTGTTCCTTTCTGTAGACACTAAAAGGATCAGGGTCCACTTTGACTATGACCACTTTTCCTGAATGATGGAAATGTATTTCTTGGAATAAAGTTGAGGTAATGGCCTTCATGGCATGAATCCAAGGTCTCCCGAGGATCATGTTGTAATTGGTTTCTCGGTTAAGGACATAGAAGTCAGTGGAGATAGTTTTTCCCATTAGATTGAGTGGTAAACTGATTTTCCCTACTGTTTGGATGTCATGATTGTCGTAAATTCTTAGTGTAGTAGTCTATTGTTTGATTCTTGTTTTGTTGTATCCCATTCGCCACAGAAAGGACATTGGCAAGAGATTGACTGTCGATCCTTCATCTACCACCACCCTTTTTATAGTGACCTCTTCAATCTGAATTTGTATGTATAGAGGTGAATCTTGTTTCCTATCTTTATAGTTCAGCTTAGTAATATCGAAGGTAAGAGGAGGTGACTCTCCTTGTGAGGAACACCCAACTTCCAATACCTCTAGAAAAGTCTTTCGATGTGAGGGAGATACTTTTAGCAAATTTATCACTTGTGCGAAGACATTCTCTGTTTGATCTGTTCGTTCTTCCTCATGGATTACGAATACTTCTTGGTCCAGCTCTATACTGTTGGCATGGTTCTGGTTAATTTTTCCTTTCTCTACTTGAGGTTCTTTCTCCTTTCTCTATGATTGGAGCATTTTGAGAAAACCTTTCTGTTGATTGGGTGTGAATTTGGAGATAGCTTTGTTGTAACCGGTTTTTGTTTCATGACCTTACCTTCCATGGAACCAACAATAAGTATTGGGATCGTATGAAGATTTGTTTGACCCCTGATTTCCTCTTTGTTGCCATTTGTCGTTACTTGGATTGCTTCTCACGATGTTGACATCCTTTTCTTGTGGTACATTAGTTGTTGTCTTTTCTACTCCTTTGAATGTCTTAAGTCTTCCATACGTATCATAAGTCTTCCTACCACTGTCGATGGCGGCTTGATCAATTCTTAAGGCACTTTCCAACACTTCCTCATAGGATTTGTATGATAGTTTTTGGACATCTTCTCTCATGTCTATGTTAAGGGCATGCAAGAAGAGGTCGCACAGTTATCGATGGTCCATGTTAGGAGCATTGGTTGAAGAGTAGAGCACTTGTCTCCATTGGGTGACAAAATGTGCTACGCATTCATTCGGTTCTTGTTTCATCGTGAGGAACTCTCCAATCCCTGTTTTTACGAGTTTGTTCATGTCAAATGCCATGAGAAACTCTCCAATCCATTGTCTGAACAAGTGGATAGAAGCCTCTGGAAGACGGTAATACCAATCCAGGGCGATGCCTTCAAGCGTTTTTTGGAAGATCTTCATGACAACTCCATCCCAAGGAAGGAGTTCCCTTATGGCTATAGTATTTGCTTTGATGTGGGAGTTTGGGTCTCCCTCTCCCTTGAACTTCAGGAGATCAGGTAATGGTCAGGATAGTTGCACACTCCTTATGTTCTGGTCTAGCGGCTCCTTTAGATATTCAAGGTATGTTCCTAGGAAGGCACTCTGAGATTGTGGGGTTGTTAGTAACAACCCTGTGGGTGGGTTTTGATAACCCATCGTTGGATTCGTTGGATCGTTCTGAATAGGAGAATTCCCATTTAGACAAGTCTCCTTGCTAGCATGTTGTGAGTAGTAGTTAAGGTAAGGAGGATTTTGCGATGCCCCCTGGTCCTGTTCATGGGATTTTGTTCTTTTCTCCAGAGCAGCTTGTTCTGCTTCTAGGATCCTGATTCTTTGCACTAAGCTTGTGATTACATCTGCAGGAGTTACAACTTTAGGGTTCTCTTCATTTATAGGATGTTCTCTTCAACTAGTTTCATAGCGATGGACTTCCTCTCGTGTGGCGTTCTCTTTTTGTTCTTCTTCCAAGGCTATCCTTAATGCTTCTTGAGCATCCTTGGTTTCTTGTAAACGCATTTCCAACCTTCTAACCTCTTCATCGAGGTGAGTGTTTGATGTACTTGTGGAAGGTTGTTCTGGTCGACATATTTCTAATCTTACCCTTCTGGCTTTATGGGGAGCATTTGGTATGGTTGAGTCATTTTCCCAAGCCGGGTTATTGAAGGATAGAGAGCGCCTAGACTCTCTTGGCTCATATTCATAGTCAGAGTCTTCATAGTCATAACAATTGGTAACAGGTGCATCTGGATGAGGCAGCACATACCTATCAAAGGAAGGTGTTTCAGTTTCATTTGAGGGAAAATTTCCCTAATTCAAGTCTGGTTCCGTCATATTCGAGGGTGTCATAGACACCACAGAATAAATGAAATAGATGGTGGCGTAGAAGATGGAAGTTAAAACAGCAATGAAAAATAATGAAGGAATGTTTAAATATTTTTAGAATACTTTTTGCAATGGGAACGCAAACTACAAGATCGAAAGATTCTATAATTCATGTCGGGTTCACCAAACTATGTACGCTCGAAATCGTGACTCCAATTGCCTGGAGGCTGTCAGGTCGGATCTCAGCACGCACATGGACCCTTTCCCTCCTTGCCATGGGGTGATCTGCCACATCACTCTCACTCACGTGGAATTAGCCAGTCGAGAGGAGGCGAGACATGGCAGGGGTCTGGCTCGTTGGAGAGCTAGACTTCGCGAAGGGGGGTCGGCAAGTTCTGTGGCCTTTATTGTCCTGCGTTTTGTTGTATGTTTTGTTCAATTGTTGTGGTGGTTGAGATAACCCTATGACCCAAAGGGTCACTAGTCTCTCTTCTTCTATTTGGATTCCTTGAATTCCCCCTTTGTGTGGGCAAATGGTTGTTCTCGTTGATGGTTTCTCTTGTTTCTATGTCTCTGATAAAGGCTCTATGTAATCGTAATTGCCTAATTTCCTCAATTAACAAGAGAACAAATGGATCCTCTTGTGATGGAATGTGTGTTCGTTGTTGTGGTCATAGATGGATCTCCTTGATCTCGTCTCGGATAGCTCTCACCCACTCTCCTCTCACTCCTAAACACATGCGTGAATCAGGATAGAGGAAATCATGTGATTGCTAACTCTAACTAGATCTAGGGTTTTGACCTAGGGTTTGACTTGTGTTTTGACTTTGTTTATACCTTGTGATGAAATCAAGGGTTTGTTTAAGGTCTCTTGAACCGTATTGACCTCATGATGGAATCGAGGGTTTGTCGATGTTGTCTACTTTATATGAATGCAAACTAAATGACATGTAATGAGTCTTTTTGGTATTTTTTAGAGTATTTTGGAAAGGAAAATGCTTATAATCTATGAAAGAAATATGTATGCAATCCTATATGTCTTTTTCAAATGCAATGTTTAATCTATGTTTTTGTGAGTTTTTGGTGTTTTCAATGCAATTTAATCTAATAAAAAGGAAAGATGCTTTTTCTAACAAAGTAGATCTAAGAATGCAAAAATGACTAATCTAGCATGCAAGATCTAACCTAACAAGGAAAAAGCAAGTATGTCACTATTCCCAAGAGCAAGATGATTGTCTAATTACTATGAAAGCAATAAAAGAACTTGAATAGATGAAGATTTGAAGACTCCACTATCCCTCAGTGATCCTTGTGTAGGCAACCTTGAATCCTTTTGTGACAGCAATTGGTTCTCTCGACGACAAAATGACCCAAAGAAGCAAAAAGAAGCTTTTGTGAAGCTTGTATGAGCTCGATGTGAGCTTTGAATTGAGCACAATAGCTGAAAATTGAGTAGCGTGGTGTTGCTTGATTGAAACAAAAAAATAAAAGGCACTTACATCATGTATTGAGCATATGGATGCTGGGTTGGAGAGCAAACTTGGCAAGTGCTGGTGCACAATGAATTTGCCTCCCTTTGTGCTTGAGGGAGGGGGGTATTTATAGGTTAGAAGAAGGGATTGGATTGAAGAGTTAACTCATTTGATTAATGAGTTAACAATAATAGATTGGGGAGTTAACAAGGTTGATTGCCTAGTTAACTCAGCAAGAAGGAGAGTGATGAAGCAATGATAGCTTATCACTGAAGAAGAAGAAGAGATAGGGGAAATGCATGAGATTGATTAGAGAGTTAATTTGAGATCATATAGAGCTAATTATGCATGTGTGGGTGCATGAAATAGTTAATTCTATATCAAGGATCAAAAATCATGCAAACAGGAAGAAAAACAGGCGAAAACGGAGCAAAAACGTGAGAGAAACTTCAGTTTTTCCGTGAGACAAAAGACGACAGGGTCACCAGTTTCGTCAAACAGGGCCGCCCAAGGAGATCATGGGTCACCCTAGGGGCGACCCTGGGTCACCTAGGGAGATCATGGGTCGCCCTAGGGGCGACCGTGGGTCGCTTGGGGAGATCCGGGGTGAAAAGGTGTAGAATGCAGAAATTAGGGTGGCAAAAGAAAAGAGGGAGGAAAAAGATGATTTCTGCATCAAGAAACAGGTGAATCATGAGGAAGAATCCAAATCTCCACTTGCATCTGCAGGATCTCTCGGGGAGATCTGAAAATAATAGGGGGAGATTTGGATAGGAAGGTCGAAATTGAAAACGGAAAGCAGGAGAGGGATCGAGGGACCTCTAGAAGGCTTCTATGAGGTGCACTAGACAAAACACAAAGGGGAGAGGTGAAAATTCACCTACAAGACACTCACAAGGCCCAGGATTAAGGTCAAAATCCAAAAAATGCAAGTCGACAAGTGTCGCAACAAGTGTCGAAAAACGTCGCAAACAAGGAAGAAGGGGAAGAAGGAGAATTGACAAAGCATAAATGACACAAAACAAGAAGAAAGGACATGTTGTCAAGAGGCCTGCTACCCAAAGGATTTATTTTCATGCTTACATGTATGTGACAAGGATCTAACTCATCATAGGGGTCCTCGTGGAGGCAGTGCGTGATTTTCATGCTTACAATCACTTCTCTCTCTTTCATTCCCCCCTCTCTACAAATGGCATGTTGTACCCCAAGCATTTCTCCCCATGGACATGAAATGATAAACTGAAAGTTAGTGTCTCTTTTCTTTATCTTTCTTTCCCTTTATTTCTATTATATCCATGGATTCTTTGTATGAAACAACTACTAAAAATCTCTCTCTCCTCCCCATCTCTCTTCAATGTAACTCGGCCCCCACCCCATCTCTCTCATTTTTTATCTCTATATTTATCTCTTCCTTCTCTCTCTTTCTCTCCATCTCTTTTGCTTCCCCTCTCTCTCCCTCCCTCTCAACCCATGGAATGTCAATTAAATTGTTAGATTTATTATAGATTAATTTAATGTATTATAATTTTTTTATCAATAAATTGCAACCTTGGGGATTGCTCCCTTGTATAGTAATACCCAATAAAGAATAATTGTCAAGTTTTGAATTACAAGGGCTCCATTCTAACTATTAGAGCCATCTCTAGGTAATGAACTATTATGGAGTAAAAAGTGTCCACGTGTCTTTTTACCTCCTTGTTTAGCTCATAGGTCCCCATGATTACATTATACATTGAAAATGTTCATCTCGATGCAAAATTCCCTAATACCAAGGTAAATTGGGGATATGGGCCCCTTCACTTGTCTTATCTCAGACCCAAAAGGAGCCAAAAGACTTGGGTGGTCCTGCCCAAGTCCCTCCTAATTGGTCAGAGCAAAATTAAGTATTGGTCAGCCTTACACCTCTTTAGAGGTTTCTCCTTGTTGGCTCTTTTGGTTTAATTTGATGATTGTTGGCGGGAAAGCATATATAAGTGTGTTTTTGAATTCATTATGAACGGAGATAGAGATAGCCAACTTGAGATATTGAAGGAAAGCAAGCAAGAGCATTCATTGTGATTCTAAAGCAGATTTGTGTGTTGTTATTGTGTGTTTGTTGCAAGCATGGAGCTATCATTATCCACCTTAGGGTTTGAAGGATCTTCATTATTCCAAGGGATCATCACATAGGTGATATCATTGTTGTTTATCATTATTTGATTCATCATCATTATCTTTGTTTTCAGCCTCTGCCCCCACGTGGGCATGCACTCTCTATCAAACAACAGTGTTGGGAAGCTTGAATGCTATCCTGAGATTTGACCAAGGCAAGTCCCTAAACACCATAACCCCCAAACCCCTTCTTATCTTCTTGTGTGCAGGTTACAGAAGCGAGATCTAGATAATGTGAAGATACAGGAAGATTGAGTGAACATCAAGGTTTCAGGATCTGACAATAGTTATGGAATATTCCTCTATTAAAGACTTGGGCAGTGGCGCCCTAGACTTTCTGCCCTTTTTGACTTCAGATCTGGCATCAGGGCAGCATCTGCAACATCTTTCCAATTCAAACCTCGAGCAGAATCTTCCAGTCAGGACTTGGGCAGTCCTGAATTAGTCTTCCAACACCTTTTCTTTCAGGATATAGGTTATATCATCTTCCTGATCATCTATGTGCAATTGGTTTCTATATTATTGTTGTGCTTATTATGTTATAAGATGATCATTGTAGAACTAGGGTTTCATGCATTGTTAACCTAGGGTTTGATAGAAAGGTTGAATTAAATCTGATTCCTCCATAGCATACCTAAGTACAGGATCTGTAGCTGAGTCCACCTTCATTTGGTAGTGATTTGGCTCAGTCTTGTCCTTGAATATTATATGGAAAAGGGTTTAATCTAGTTTGTGTTCTAGTTGTCATCATTCACCTTTTTCATACTAAACATTTTGGTGAACCCGTAGCTTTGAACATTTGCATCTTGTTGATTCTTCAAATCAAATCTTGCATTAATTTATTACATATTTCTCATTATTCATTTGAAAATTTTGCATAATTTTGAAAAAGGTGCATTATTGGCTTCTTCTAGTTGTTTCTCTTTGGTATCTTTGCATACATATATCAAAGATTTTGAAAGTTTTTACAAATTCATTAATATGCATACTTATGTTTTGGACCATATAGCATCCATGTGTGATATTGATATTTTTAAATGTTCTTTATATGAAATCCTTGGTTATATATCTAATTTTGATAGCTTCATAACTCTCATGGGTGTGTATCCTTCAATATTGGAAAACCTTACTAAAATCATCTCCATGAATTGTCATGAGAAAGATGATGGTGATAGTTCTTCTACTTATACCTATGATTTGGATCCCTCTCCCAAAGTTGTTCCCACTTGTGAGGACATTATGGTGCAAGAGGATGAAATCATTGATACATTCCTTAACATCACCCTACCCTCTCTTCATTCCAATGCTCTCCCTTTGAAAGATGAAGCATTAGTGAATGAAGAACCTCTTCTCAAAAATGATCCTCCATGGGTAGATAATGGACGTTCATATAATAAACTTAAATCCTCTATAGTACATGAGGCTTTTATGGCTCATCCTATGGTTCTCCTGCCTTTGATTGAATGTTCAAGCACATTGGATATCTCTAAGGATGTGAAGACCATGGATAGTTCTCCTTTAGTTGCATGTTCAAACCCCTTGGACATCACTAAAGATACAATCATCAATAATGCTCTTAACAACACTTTATCTTCCCTTCATTCCAATACTTTCCCTTTAAAAGACGAAGCATTGGTGGATGAAGAAAGGTCTCTCACATTAAATCCTTTGGGGATGGATGTTGAGCTCAATCAAAGTAAAAACAATGTTAATTCAATCATCATTAATAGACTTATTTAACCTACTAAGGGGATAGTGAATAAATGTACTAATGTTCCTAAAATCATTGTGCATAAGGCACCTAATGTGCCTCCTCACTTCAAACTGGTGATTATGGTTCAAGGTGCTCTAACACTACCTCAACTCCCAGGTTACATTCTCAATTATACAAAACAAATTACTCAAGGAAATCAAGTGTATCAAAATGTGTTGCAACAACCCAACTACAATGTGGTTGCTCACACATATAATACATGAAATAATAAATAAAGTAAACAACAGTCGAACATTCCAATCACTTTACCAACTTCTCAACCTATGCTTCCTCAACCACCTCGTCTTACTCATAATGTTGGTCGAGACTATGATCTTGTTGAGCAGTTTTACACTACTCCCATGAAGATCTCTCTCTAGGAACTCATACAAACATCACCTACATACCACGGAATGCTCCAAGAAGCTTTACAAAACATGATTCTACCACCCGTTGTTAAGCCAAATGATGTAGTAGCTCTGTTAGATTGTATGCATGCGACAAAAACGGATATTCTATTTCAACAACACAAATTATCATCAATTGAAGTTCAAAACAAATATGATCCTCTTGTAATCGAGCTATCATAATAAATAAAAAGTTGATAAAGGGAACTATGATTGACAATGGATCAGCTCTTAATGTTTGTAGCATTGATGTGCTACACAAAATTAAGGTTGACACATCTTTAATCAAATCGGATAAACATAGCATTCGTGGCTTTGATAACGTTGGTAGACAATCGCTAGGTACCATAACTTTACCTGTAAAAGGTGCTGGACCTGTGACATTATCTACCCTTATCCATGTCATGCACGGTGTGCTTTCATATAACATCATTCTTGGTAGACCGTGGATTCATGCCATGGGGGTAGTTCCATCTACCCTTCATCGATCAATAAAGTTTATTTATGCAAATAAACTTCAAACCATTAAAGCTGACCCGGATCTAGAAAGTTGTTTACAAGTTGAGGCACAAAAACAAGTTATCAATCACAAGCTGCTCAATAGTTGATTCATCAATACCTCTTGCTGCAGATAATGATGCGCAAGATTCCAAATCACCATCGAACGCACTTCTTGGTGATGATTGGGGTTCATTAGATTGTATTCCTTCCTTTATGGGAGAATATAAACTTATTAACCCTAATCCTAAAACACCAAAAGTTGCCTCGATCTCATCCAAACAATCTTTGGAAATACCTAAGAAAGCTAAGGTTTCTTTAGTAGCAGATAGACAATACTCTTACTTATACTACAGAATATGAGACTTATGAGGCCCCGCCTTCTTCTAAAGAAATGGAGTCTCTTTATGGTCGTGGATTTCAAATCTTTTACAAAAATTGTAACTATGTAGGTAATGGTTGTCGCATAAAACAACAAGGAATCAAAGTACCCTTAGAAGCTGTTACATATAGCTCTTCGGCTGGTATTGGATAGCATCCTTTGAAGTCTACCAAAGCTTACCATCGTCTAGGACTCTCAATGTTAACACAATATCTACAAGTTTGACACTAAATCTAATATACCCTGAGATGATAGACATAGATTGTCTGCCAGGGAATATCCCATATGAATCGGGTAAGTATTTCTCCCTCATTCAGCCATCCTTGATGTAGCACCTCTTCAAGTTGCTCTCATGGGTGGCCTCCTCTTAAATGTTGTGTTGTGTTCCCTCATGTAGTGTTAAATGTTTGTTTAGGCCTCCTTGGATAACCCTTGATACTCTTGTAAGGTCAAGGATACAGGGAGACTGCCTCTGTTGTGACATTCCTTCTATTTGATTCTCTATTCTTCTACACTTCTCTTGTTGCAATTATTGTGTGTGGTGCCTTGGGGGCATAACAATGTGGAGGGTGTCTTGGGGCATCTTCCCATGTTGTGACCCTAAGTCACTTTTGTCTCCTCTCTCATTTTTCTGGATTTCATCCTTCTATTGTACTTGTGGCTCTACTAGTCAACGGATGACGACAACAAATATACACTTCTAATAAGGATCGTGTGTCCCTAAACAAGAAAATAAAATGGACCTAGTCCATATATGAAGATGGGGGTAATTTGTTACTGACGTTTGACTAGTAGAATCACTTTGTATTGTGATGTGATTATGTATCGTATTGAGAGATTGTTGTAACAAACCTTCGCAATACTCTAAATCTGCTTCTATGCACTTTGAATTGCTTTTGTCTCACCTTGTAGCTACACTCAGTTCTAAGATACCTGAAGCATAACCTCACGGCTATACTCGGTTCTGAACCTTTAAATATAGCCTTGGTTTGTTTGAGCAGCATGTTGCCTTATTTCTATACAGTTTCATGAAATGATTTGGTTGTTATCTTAGAATAGATTTTCTAACTGAAGCTTGTTTTGATTATCATGCATATTATTAATGTGTTTTTATCATGATTGTTGGGAACAATTCAGCGATTGTAAGCACATGTCACTTTGGGGCATGGGCTTTGCGAAAGCTCTTGTTCCCTTGCATGCTTTCGACCTTACCTTAAATGTGATTGCTACTGACAAGCAGGAGCAACCACTTTAAGTTGGGGGCATATATTGTGGTAAATGCCTGGATATCTTAGTCATTGTGATAAATTGTGTTTGGTATACTTTATTTTCACCGTAAGGCATCTTCGCAATGCAGGTGAGATTGTATACTTTGTTTTGTGTGTTTGTGTATACTTCCTTGTCACCGTAAGGCATCTCTGCGACACAATTGGGGTCGTATACCTTGTGCACATGCTTCCTTTTCACCGTAAAGCGTCTCCATGACGCAGGTGGGGTGGCATGCTTTTGAAAGCCCTTATGCAAAAGGCAAGATGATGTATACCCTTAAGTAGGTTGCACATCCTTTTGAAAAAGTCCTCTACAGAGGTGGCATTGGATCTTGAGTTATTCACCCTTAAGCATGTTTTTGGTTATTGTGGTAGCGTAGCTCAACCATCAGGTGTGTTTGGCATGTTTTAGATGGCGAAGTGTAGCGATGAGCTCCTCCCTGTCACCCGTGTTTGCTTTGTATAAGATGTATAATGAGTCAACGATCCGCACTCTACGATGCTCGTGTATTCTATATGCTTTTCATGTGTCTTGCGTGATTTGTGGAGGAGCATAGCGATGAGCTCCCCCACACTGTGTGTTTTGTGCGCTTTGATGGTGGTGCATAGCGATGAGCTCCCCCCATTGCCTAATTAGGGTAGTATAATTGTTTAATCATGTCTTCTTTCTATATATACCTTGTGTATTGTGTGACTGTGTTCATGTCTTCTTTGTGTATTACATGCTTCTTTACTGTATTCTATGTGTTTTGCATGGCTGTCAAGTGTTTTTTTATGTTTTCCTAAGCTTGGGGGATAGAGATGGTCTTCCAAACTTAGGGTGTGTCTTCACTTTAGTGCCTGATGAGTTTGATGTGCTTAGATCGTACTTTAATGAATGTACTGATCGTTAGATCATACACACATTAAGGTGGGGGCTAAATGTTATGGAGTAAAAGTGTCCACATGTCTTTTTACCTCACTGTTTAGCTCCTAAGTCCCCGTGATTACATTAAACATTGAAAATGTTCATCCCAATGCAAAATTGCCCAATACCAAGGTAAATTGGGGATATGGGCCCCTTCACTTATCTTATCCCAGACCCAAAAGGAGCCAAAAGACTTGGGTGGTCCCACCCAAGTCCCTCCTAATTGGTCAGGGCAAAATTAAGTATTGGTCGGCCTTACACCTCTCTACAGGTTTATCCTTGTCAGCCCTTTTGGTTTAATTTGACGATTGTTAGCGGAAAAGCATAGATAAGTGTGTTTTTTAATTCATTATGAATGAAGATAGAGATAGCCAACTTGAGATATTGAAGGAAAGCAAGCAAGAGTATTCATTGTGATTCTAGAGCAGATTTGTGTGTTGTTATTGTGTGTTTGTTGCAGGCATGGAGCTATCATCTTTCCACCTTAGGGTTTGAAGGATCTTCATTATTATAAGGGATCATCACATAGGTGATATCATTGTTGTTTATCATTATTTGATTCATCATCATTATCTTTGTTTGCAACCTCTGCCCCCACGTGGGCACACACTCTCTATCAAACAACGGTGTTGGGAAGCTTGAATGCTATCCCGAGATTTGACTGAGGAAAGTCCCTAAACACCATAACCCCTAAACCCCTTCTTATCTTCTTGTGTGCAGGTTACAGAAGTGAGACCCAGAGAATGTGAAGATACAAGAAGACTGAGTGAAAATCAAGGTTTCGAGATCTAACAACAGTTACAGAATATTCCTTTATCAAAGACTTGGGAAGTGGCGCCCTAGTCTTTCTGCCCTTCCTGACTTTAGATCTGGCATCAGGGCAGCATCTGCAACATCTTTCTAGTTCAGACCTCGAGCAAAATCTTCCAGTCAGGACTTGGGCAGTCCTGAATTAGTCTTCCGACACCTCTGCTTTCAGGAGACAAGTTCTATCATCTTCTTGATCATCCCTATGCAACTAGTTTCTAGATTGTTGTTGTACTTATTCTATTATAAGTTGATCATTGTAGAACTAGGGTTCCATGCATTATTAACCTAGGGTTTGATAGAAAGGCTGAATTAAATATAATTCCTCCATAACATACCTAAGTACAAGATCTGTAGCTGAGTCCACCTTCATTTGGTAGTGATTTGGCTCGGTCTTGTCCTTGAATGTTATATGGAAAAGGGTTTGATCTAGTTTGTGTTCTAGTTGTCATTATTCACCTTTTTTCATACTAAACATAAACAAAATCCTGGATACTACATACCCTACTTCTATATGTTATACAACTACTATAAAACATTTATAACAAAAAGAGCTAACCACTACACCAATATTCATGTCCCATGTAG
Organism: Cunninghamia lanceolata; assembly: GCA_027924645.1. Lineage (NCBI taxonomy): Eukaryota > Viridiplantae > Streptophyta > Pinopsida > Cupressales > Cupressaceae > Cunninghamia > Cunninghamia lanceolata. The sequence goes on from BSBN01001435.1 coordinate 8,574,001, forward strand.
CATCCTCTGAGTTATCGCTTATGAAATTCTTCAGCCATTCGAACCCCTCCGTCTCTACCAAGCCCAACATCTTCTTGAGGAAGTCGACCCCTTTTCCTTCTTTTTGTCGCCTCTAAAACTCCTTTGTCGGTCGATTCATAAAGATAAACAGGTGCCAATCCACCATTTCACCCCCGATCTGTAGCCTTTAGAAGTCAACTGAACAAGGAACCCCATTATTGAAGTGGGCAATCTCCAAAACTTCATTCAATCCACCTAGAAACTGCTTTTTAATCAATGTTATTGCCAAAGACTCCATTGTTTCCTTAAGTTCTCCCAGGTCCAGAAGTGCAACTACAAACATTGAAGAAATATCAGAATTCACTCTATACCTGTGTTCTGTGACAAGGAATTCTTCTCCTAACACCCACTGAACAACAAACAAAATCAAACCACTCCTTGTCTTGAAAACACATTGCAGTCATTTCTCCAAGACCACTCCAAGAAATGTCATTTGCCTCTGGGCACTCGTCAACCGAATGGAAGTATCCATTTTAAAACACAGAGGAATGAGAAGTCGCTTCAACCTAGCAAAGACATTGCACTCAAAATGTAAACAAGACTCCATATTAATCCTCACACAAAAAGCCCTGGCGAGGAGCTGACCATATCATGATTGTTTCATTAACATCCCACACTTGAATTATCACACTCACCAGAGCAACTACTTCGAACTACTCGGAAATGGTTATCTATAACACCCTATCCATTGGGGAAAGATTTCATTGTGGGCCACTTTGATACAGTCACATCCACTATTAGCTCATCTACCCTGTCCATTGCATAGTTGGCTAATGAGTCAGCCTCCACATTAGCTTCTCTATAAACATGATTTATAGTGAAGTCTTCAAGCTTCTCAAGTAATTCGAGAACCTCCAATAGGAGAGGGCTGAGTTTCGAACAATGTGTTTTCTTTGTTCTAACGACATTAATGACTATTGTTGAGTCTCCCATCGCAATCCTTCTCAGATCAAACTTAATACATATCTGAAGTCCTAGGAGGAGGCTTGAAACTCAACTTCATTGTTGGTCCCTAATCTTAGTCGCTTGGATGCCTTAGAGACCACCTCCCCTTGCCAATCCCTTACCATGCATCCACCACTAGAGAAACATCGGGAACAAATAGATCAATCGAGCGAAACAACTGAATTTTTTAATAAAATATAAAAGAAAAAAATTACCGTGAAAAGGCCAACGATTTTTTAATTAGGGAGAAGACGACGAATATTAGGACAAGAACTTGTCAGTCAGACTTAAAGAAAAAGAAAAAAAGGACAATTTTTAGTTGAACACCACAAAATCATGTCTTCAAAATTAGTCACATTTTCCAGACACATTCCTCGAATCCGATTTCTGTCCGATGAAACCCTGTCATAGCCCCCGGTCGCATGTGGCCGCTGGTCCATATGACCCTTTGCTCAACATTAACCCAATAAAAATAACCCTGCAACAAACAGCCAACTGGTGCAACAGTTTGTTTTCACCTTTTTTCTTTTAAACAAACAAAAATGGTTTTAATTTTGTATCTGGTCAAATAAGTCTCAAGAGATAAAGTTAGATATGTACAATTTTTTTTGATGATGTGCATTAAGGAGAGGGGATGGTCGAACATTCTTGAAGAAACTTTTTGAGCAGGTAATGTGGAAAATTCTGAGATAGCGAGATTTGGATGTGAGAGATAATTGCAAGGATGTTAATGGGTGAGGCTCTGATTTTTCTGGGTGCTTTTTGTTGGTCAGTTCGAGTATTTAGCTATGTGATTTGGAGAAATCTTTGTCCATATTTTGTTGTGGTGCTATAAAGGAGATTTATCAGAGTTAAGGTTTGATTCTGAATTGATTAAGTTTTAAGGTTTTGTTATCTCTTTCTTTCAATTCAGCCTTTAATGGGTCAATTTTTTGTGGTAGATTGGAAACGCTTGCAGTTCATTTGTGGATGAAAATTGCTGAAATTGTTATAAGTTTTTGTTTTTTTGGGAACAACGAATTAGAAGGGGTCTGATCAAAAGCTGTTTGTTAGTGAAGTTGATGATTTTGAGTTGGGTCGTGGACAAATCTTCATTGTGATTCTTAAGCGTAAAGGTTCCGCTATCTGGGTCTTTCCATTTGGCCTGTAATTACTGAATTTGTTGACCTTGATTGGAAACCTTACTAGGCCATTTGCTTAAGAAAATTTCTTCAAGTTTATACCAAGTTAAAGATTTTCTTAGGACGGCTAATTCTAAGCTGTCTTATTGTCTTTTTTACAATTAATTTCTTTACTGGTAATAGTTTTTTCTATTTCTACCATGAAGTTGATTATGGAATTCCGTGAATGATGGTGATAATTTCGTGACCGGTAATTGTTTTCGGTACTGTTTTTCTTGTCTTTTGTAGCCCTGTTTATCTCTGGGGTGGTATTATGGTGCAGTGTGGAGTGGGAGGGATCCCTCTTGGATTTTAGGTCCAGAGGGCTTGTATAAGTTGGGGTACAGTTTGGATTGGGAGGTATTCCTTTTGTATCTAAGGTTCAGAGAATTTTTGGGTTGTGGAATCCAATTTGCATTGAGAGGGATTCCCTTTGTATTTTAGGGTCTAGAGGGATTGTGGGTCTTGGAATGGAGAAATTCCTCTTGCATTTGAGTCCAGAAGGTTTCTAAGGTGCGGGATTCAGTTTTAACTGGAAAGATTTTTTTTTTTTTAGTATTTGAGGTCCAGTGGGTTTTGGGGTTTTAGAGTCCAATTTGCATTGGAAGGGATACCTCACGTGTTTAAGGTGTAGAAAGTTTTTGGGTTTTGAAATCCGAATTGCATTAGGAGGGATTTTCAGTTTATACTTAAGGTCTAGAAGGCTTTTGGGTCTTCGAGTCCAATTGGCATTGTGAGTGCTTCCTCTTGTATTTGATTTCCATTGGTCTCAGAGTTAAGTTTGGATCAAGAGAGATCCCCTTTGTATTTTAAATCCACAGGAGTTCTGGCTTTTGAATTCCAAGGGATTTAACTGTTGGAGTGTAGAATTTGGTGTTCAATTGCAGTGGGAGAAGGTTATTTGGAAATTTTGAGTATCAATTTAGTGGGATTAGGGATATGATGGAGAGCTATGATGAGTTGAATTGTTTGGGTGATTTGGGATTTCTGCCCTGTGTCAATGAAACAGAAAGGATAGAGGTAAAAGAGGAAATTATGGCTGAGGATTATGTTAGTGAGGATGAGGTTGATGTTGATGAGCTTGAGAAACGGATGTGGAAGGACCGGATTCGGCTCAGGCGCATCAGGGAGTGTCGGAAAACAAGTAATGTGATTGACAATGCAAAGGAAAGGCAATCCCAGGAGCAAGCAAAGAGGAAAAAGATGTCAAGGGCCCAGGATGGTATATTGAAATACATGCTTAAGATGATGGAGGTTTGCAAGGCTCAGGGGTTTGTGTATGGTATAATTTCAGAGAAAGGAAAGCCAGTTACTGGTGCTTCTGATAATCTTAGGGCCTGGTGGAAGGAGCAGGTGAGGTTTGATAGGAATGCTCCTGTTGCAATAGGAAAATATCAACAAGAAAATGGACTGCTAGGGATGGATGGAAGTAATTCAATTGTGGTGTCAACACCTCATTCTCTTCAGGAACTGCAGGATACTACTCTGGGTTCTTTGCTCTCTGCTTTGATGCAGCATTGTGATCCTCCTCAGCGGAAGTACCCTTTGGATAAGGGTGTTTCTCCTCCTTGGTGGCCAACTGGGAACGAGGATTGGTGGCCGCAGATAGGTTTTCCTAAAGGTCAAGGACCACCACCTTACAAAAAACCCCATGATCTGAAGAAGTCCTGGAAGGTGGGGGTTCTTACTGCTGTCATAAGGCACATGTCCCCAGATATTGCTAAAATTCGTAGACTTGTACAACAGTCAAAATGTTTGCAGGATAAGATGACAGCAAAAGAGAGTGCAACTTGGATTGCTGTTGTCAATCAAGAGGAAGCATTGTGTCAGGAGCAAAACCCTGATGCTTGCTTTCCAACTGGTATTGCTGGATGTGGAAATTCTGGAATTCTAACTTCTAGCAGTAGTAGTGAGTTTGATATTGAAGGTCTTGATGACGTCCCTGATTCAATAAATCCAAATAATTATGTTCAGGAAGATGGGGCACAAGACCTAGGTATCTTTAACATGGCTCTTGCAGAGAACAGCTGTTGGTCTATTCCAAATGGACAAAACACAAAGATAACCAGAAAGAGGAAAATGCATGAAGAGGCTGCAACACAAGGGCAGAAGTTCTATACATGCCCACATGAACAGTGTCCATACAACAAGCAGAAGCATGCGTTCTTGGACCAGAACTTGAGGAATGTCCATCAATCTAATTGTCCTTACAAAATAGATGTGCAAGGATCTGGTTTTCAGAGACTGGAACATGAAAATAACAATTCCATGCTGTATCAATCTACAGGGCAACCTGCTGAAACTCAATCACAAGAGAAGGATCTTTCTCAACCAAGAAGTAGACAGCTAGCATCCCAAGAAGACACGGATCTTCTTCCTCTCAATACAAGCAGTTTTATCATGCCAGATAATACTCGGGAGCAAATCAATGAGCTACTTGCTTTGTATGATACTGGCCTGGAACAGAACAAGCAATGTACCAATTTAAGTGCCCAGTTATATAATGCCAATGACGAACTTGATATGAGTACAGGACATGCCTTTCAGAAAGAAGGCTTCTTCAAAATCACACCTCAAGACATCTTTTTCAGTCACAGTGAGGAAGACAAGGATGTCAGTGACTGCAGTGCAAGTGTGCCTCACTGTAGTGCGAGTATGCTGAAATCAATGAGAGAGGGTATATTCAGTTATGAAAGCAAGGTATTTGATAACTACTTTGTGCCTCAGTCTCAGGAAATCACTGGGAATCTGCAGTTTCAAGCTCCTTACATTGACTGCCGGGAATCATTAGGCCTCAAGTTAAGTAATCAGTCTACATATGAAGATAAAATCTGGTATTTGGGAGCATGAACTGAAAATTTTGGGCAATTGAAGATTTTGCCATTCTATTTCTTAGCTGACTCTGCATTTACGATGGATACTGTGCATCAAATTATCTACATGCAGTTTTGTATAGTTGTTTCAGAGAGGAAGGTCGGTCCCCACAAATGCAATTGTGATCTTTTCTGCCATCTGATGTTACTTGTTTAGCAGAATTATATCGTACATGCTAATCGCTTGTTATAATCAGATATTGTCAGGGAGTACAATCTTTTAAAATTTCATTTTGAACATCAGGAACTCTTCCTTTCTGATGTTTTAATGTTTCAAGCATTTTTGCTTTCCTAGTGATGGCATAAATTTGTTTTGACATTCTTTTTAACCAATCAGTACATTTAATAGCTGAAATCATCCCTCAAAAGTACCATGTAGAACTAATAATGCAGATATATGAAAATTGTGTTTACAGTTACATCGTATGCATGATTCTTAATAACTGCAGAAAGTTTTAAGTTGTAAAGCAAAATGGAATACAATTAAAGGGTCTACCAAAGTTGTATTTTCCTTATTTCTATTAGATTTGATAGCATGAGGTTCTCACAATTTATTCTGGAGTTTGATCCAGCATCCGCATGGAACAAATGCACTATTTTCAGTCACAGAAATTAATATTTATAGAGCAGGTCATCTTTTAGTTATTTAGGCTATGGTCCCCTGGGGGGAGGCCTAGCTAAAATTTATCAGTGGGTGCTGCTGAAGAAAATGTGGAGTCTTTTTTTAACAGCTGGGTCCAATGCAGCCATTCAGCTAAATTATTTTAGCAATGACTGCTCAAATTTTTTAGGAGCTTTTTTCTAGGTTAGTGGTTCCATATTTTTTATATTTTTCTGCGTTTTGTAAAATCTTTTTGTTTTAATGTAAACGTGCAGTAAATCTTTTATTTATTTAAATGTGCAGATAATTTTGGAAGTAAAATTTGGAGGGAAATATTAACAAAGGACATAAGGAAAATTATTAAGTAGTGGCTGCATAATTCTTGCCTTGTTTTTGGATTATTAATATAAGGATCTATTAAGGGGCCTCATCCCTTATGAAAGATATAGAAACATACAGCTATATAGAAAACAAAAACCTGTGCATAACCTCAGAAGGAAGACAGGCCAAACCAGGAGAATACTATAGAGCCAATGTACTACAAACAAAAAACCAAGTGCAAAATATACAAGAAACAGCGGCAAGCATAACCACCCGCACAGCAGAGATGTCACAAACATAACCTAACAGCCACACATAGCAGAGAGCAATCAATGCAACCTTCGCAAGAGAGGACACAGCTAGCACCTAAGGGTTGGAAACCCCCCATCAAGGAATAGTTGCACCACCCCTAATAGAACACCACCACTTGCCCACCCCATTAGCAATGCCTTCTCCTGAAACAAGCACCAGCTCCACCAAGGCAGACGAGAAGAAGCAGACACCAAACACAGAATGTGCACACTATCAATTAATTCTGCACACTTAGCTGAACAAGACAGAGCATTGTTGACAAAGAACGGAAGAGAGAAACTGCCCATGATTTCCAATACCATGCCATGATGAGTGATTACTAAATGTTTGATTACCTGAGTGAAGATCTCGAAACAAATCCACCAGAATGTCAACGTCCTTGCAGATAGTAGTAAAATCACCAACTGAAATCTCATTGTTGACCATGGGAGCAGCAGGAGACATCTCCAGCAACCATCTCCTTAAAAACCTTATCCCCAACAGCATTAAAAAGAAACGAGATTCTCAATGCAGCAGCAAACATCATTCTTTACAACCTCCTCAAGCTCGTTATGAAAATCTGTCAAGATTGTGACACTCGACCGAACTAACTTGTTTCTTCGACTCCATTAGGTTCCAATATAGCCTTAACTAGATTTAGGCCCTGGACTGAAGGACAATGGAAGACTTTCTTCAGCCTAAAGTAGGGAACATGCCCTTTCTTGAGCGGGTCTTTGGGAGAGGGAAAACCACAGCCCACCATGAAAAAAATTCCAAGACCAAACCCCAAGAAAGCAAACCAGTGTATGGTGGCCAACTGCCAAAACCCTACACACCATATAAACATTAATATCCCTCAAAACAACCAAAATCACCAACTCATGATTGCTGATTACTCATCACAGCATAATAGGAGTGCACCTCACACGATATAAAGCAAGAACGACTAACACCATCAGACATCATTAATAAGCAAGATACTAGCCGCCACCAAAATAATAAGCGAACAAACATAGGGAAGGTGAATACTATGTTAATTGTGCCTCATTTTGTCATTATCAAGAATAAGATTAAGGCCCTTCACACTCCTCACGCTCTTCACTTTCACTAGAAGATATTATTGAAATATCAATACCCTTATTAGCCAACATGTCAACTGCTTTATTTCGTTCTCGAAAGCAATGAAAAAATTTGACATAGGCAAAACTTTTTTATCCATATCGTGGCTTCCTCAGCATATGCTTTCATCCTCCAATTTGGACTGTTGCCTTTTTTTCAACTCTTGGATTATGGCTTGACAGTCACTTTCAATTTCAATCTCACTGAAGCCCTCCTCATATGCTAAAATTAAACCAGCAATAAGTGCTTCCCATTTCACTTCATTATTGTTTTTAGAGCCAAGATGTCAAGATCTACCAAATAAAAAGGATCTGCTACTATCCCACAGCAAATAACTATCTCCTGCTGCACCTGGATTTCCTCTAGATGCACCATCAAAGTTCAAATTTGATACCATTAAGAGGAGCAGACCAACTATGGCTTCTATCCTATTTATTTCTCTTTCTAAGCCCATTAACGGGTGTTGCCCCCCAATTCACCCACAGCTAAAATTCTAATTCCTAAACAATCACTACTCCATTTTAGGAGAAGATTCCATATTATATATTATGTTTAAGAAAGGATTCTATGAGACCACTTGTTTCTCTAAAAAAATAAGCATCAAGCAGCTAGATGGGACCACGAGGTAAGCAAGGGGTCCCATGGATTTTTAAACTTCAAATTCTTTTCTGTTAAGAAAATTCAAATGGAAGCGAGGGTTTTTAAATGAGAAATTATAGCAACTATATGCAAAAAAATAAGATTTAAAAACAGATGTCATGCAAGCTGCCACAGACATAAGAGTTCCTAAGCTGGTGGAGGAAACTTTCAGCCCTCCCCTTCAATACCAGCTTAAAATTTGCAGCTATAAATGTGGGACTCCTATTTTACATGGAAAAGATTCATTTAAATCCTATAGCTGCATTTTTTCAATGGAGTGAAAAGAGGAGTCCACGTCCCTTCCGTTTAGAGCAGTTAGGTTGGCTCATAGTTCACCAACTTGGCGAGTACTCGGCTTTCAAAAATTTTAGTGTTTTTTAAGTTGCCGAGTTTTGCCAAGTTTTTGCCACTCTCCAAGTTGGAAATTTTTGGCTTGCCGAGTACTCTCCCAGTCCGAGTTGGTGAACTATGGGTTGGCTTATTATAGAAACTGATTGGCACATGTTTCTATGTAAGATCAAGCAATATGATTCTCGGTAACAGAGTGGTCACATGCACCAGCTTATCTAGATTTGCTGCCTGAAGTTTAGCAGCACAAGTGGTCCCATGTAAAATTTGAATTAAGCACAAGGAGTAATTTGGAATCTTTTCCTCTAATGGTGAAGCTGCTACAGTTTAGGGATTGAAAATAAGCTGTGGAAAAATAGGGGTGCTGAAATTATGCAGCCATTGCATAATGACTGGGATCTAAATAAAATAAGCTAAATAGGCGCATAGGATCTTACTCTAAATCTGGTTTTTTCTTAAATTGGCAACTTACACAGGGTTAGGAAATACCATACTGTCAACAGGCAGCCATGTCTCTAATGCATGTCATCAAGTTTACAAATTTTAGTTTTTTCTTAAATTGGCAACTCATGGATGGTTAGGAAATGCCATGCTGACAACAAGCAGCAATGTTTCTAATGCATGTCGTCAAGTTTAGAATTTTTAGTGTCCTATTAATTGTGTTCAGAGGGTTTTTTTTAAATAATTTTTTTATTTTTCTGTTTTCACCTTTATGGTTTAGGTGAGTGGGTTCTCATTTACCCCAAACTTGATGGGGAATATGGTGGTAAGACATGCCTACTGCAGTCACTTCAATCATGGATGGTGGCAAGGCATGCCCAGTGCAGTCACTCCATTCATGAATTCGGCCTTTAATGTGAATTATTTAAAACGTTTCTAATGTTTTTGGGACTTTTAAAATGTTTTAGACTTGGTTTGCAAATTGGAATAGCTGCTGGTAAAACAAAAGAAGATTTTACGTACTGTTAAGCGTCTTCAAATTTGTTGGGGAATGTGGTGGCAAGACATGCACATTGTGGTCATTTCAATCATGGATTCAGACTAGTGTCTGACTCATTTAAAACTCAAATTAACGATTTTGAAAATGTGTTCTTAATTTTTATAGGCTTGGTTTATAAATTGGAATATCTGCAGATAGCACAACATAAGACCTCACATACTGTTAAGTATCTTATGTGAGAACTTCAAATAATCTACTTCTTCTGTTTCCGAAGACTTTATTATGGAGAAAAACAAAATCTTGATATTATAGTCTGATGTTTCACTCCAACTTTTTTCCTGATCCAGAGAATTCTGAAATGTTTTTATCTTCTGAACACACATCAGTTTGTTGTCTCCTTGCTTCCCTTGTTTTTCAGCATTTTGATTTCCAAAACGAGCGTGTTTGTTACTTTTTTCTTTATTTACCATCACTTCACAGGTCAAAGTACTATCCAGACTAAACTCAACTCAAATGTACTCTACTTGGATGTTATGGCAGTGATTTGGTTGGCTATTTAAGTTTTTTTTAAAGCTCAGTTATGTAGGATATGCGTATTTTGCCAATTTGAAGTTGCCCCAATATGATATTTAAATCAAGGGCATATGATATCAAGGAGTCAAATCTTGGCTCTGCTCATGATCATCCCAAGGGTTACACCAGTTGATGGCATTTAGAAGATTTCTATATTAGAAGGTTTAAATTTATTAGTGAGAATGTAAAAACCTTAAAAAAATACCTGTATAGGAGTCAAATCTTGGCTCTGCTCATGATCATTCTAAGGGTTACACCAGTTGAAGGCATTTAGAAGGTTTAAATTTAATATTTATTACGCAGAATGTAAAAACCTTAGAAGACACTTGAGATAGGTGTCAATCTTGGCTCTACTCCTGATCATCCTAACAAAGTTTGAATAAAAAGAATAAGGGCCAACAAAATCAGGCCATATACTAAAAATCACCGAAAATTCTTAACTACCATTGAAATTATAGGGCATATACATTTTTTATTTAACATATGTGAGTCAGCGCAGATGAGGCAGTGAAACTCACCTCTGCCAGCTTGGTTCGTACTCTAAAAGACTCTCAAGAATCTCAATACTATAGTGCTAGATACTAGACACATCCAAAGCAGGGAATATTTACGATTCAAGGGAGCTTTTGTGGTTATGGAACTTGCAGAGCTAGAAAACACACAAATTGTTTGCCAAATGGCCATGATTTTGCAACGTGTCCTTGGTTCTATGGGTTGAACCACTAAATTCTCTCTTGTTATTATGGTTCTTGGTCATGTTGACTAATCCACTGGATGTTTTCGGTGGAGAAAGCCTGAGCAGCATATGCCCACTGTTTTGGGGCATAGTATTTCAAAGGAGAGAACACAATAGGTATGTAAAAACTGACATTTGCCACGGTAGTTTTTGATAATGTTTGTGGAGATACTTGGCATCAAAAATCACATTTTTAGATGCAAGATTTGTTATGAACATAGACACGGGTTTAAAGTCTGTACCAAGAAAACATTCAAGAACTTCAAAACACACCATAAACATGTGTACTGTTGGCAAGAAAATCAGTATGCATACGTTCTAACCTTCATGTACATGATATTCTAATTTGAACAATTAACATACTTTTAATATGAAACAATTACAAATACCTACTTGAACTGGTATTTTGACTTCCACTGCTAGAGATTCTATTTGCCATAAACTTTCTCTCTTTGTTGCAGTAAAGAGAGATTTCTACCCTTGTCCCTTTCAAGTTCAGTTGATGTTTCTCTCTCAAAATTCTATCAAAACCCCTTAGTTTATTTTTATAACTATTCCAGATACTTCTTACTTCTTCAACCTCCAGTTGATTTCTATTTGTGCCAAATGGCAAGGGGAGGTCGGGGGAGGGTGTTCAAGGTGTCATAAAATTCAAGTCTTTCTGTAGTTCTAATTCTTTTTCATTTTCTCTCATTTTTTTCCTCCTTTTCTACTTTATTTTCTCTTTCACCTTTCTAATTATCTTCACACTTTGTACAGTCTTTTTTTAATTTAATTATTCTCATCCTTAGTATGTTACCTCCTCATAGTTGTCTACCACATTTTATTGAATCTTTTATAGCATTATCTTCTAACTTTTCCTAATCTTCTATAAGATCATCCTCTAATGAATAATTATCTAAATTTTCTTTTGTATATTCATCCTCTAATTCATAATCATTTTCTAACCTATCTTCTAATTCTCGTTTCTCTCTCCCATCTCCTTTCTTATCTCTTGAATCAAGATATAAGGATGTATCCTTAGGTTTACTAGTTTTGGGTATCCACCTATTCTCCTCTGCTACCTCTATCTTGTACAATAATTGCATATTCTCTCATTACTTCTATAGATTTCCTTGATATTCTCTTCTATTCCAAACTTATCTCTTCATCATCATCCATCATTTATTTCCTCTCTACCTTCAGTATTGACATATAACTACTTCAAATAATGCTTTAATTTGTCACTCCTGCAATTTGCTTTATCTTGCAGTATGCCTTTTATCCACTTCTTCATACTTTCGTGGTATTTTCATGGTTGCAGATTTGACACTCACATTTTCAAAATTCAAAATTCAAATTTGGTCAACTAACCCCCTTTATTTTCCTACCCTAAGCCAATTGAACAAATTGTTTACAAAACTTGATGCTATGTGCTAGTATTTAAAGGCATTTAATGGCATTCATTTTAGACATCCAAAATCCATAAGTCCTCTCCCATTCTAGAGATGTAAAGGAGAAATCAATAGCAAAACATTTGGATTTCGTGCACTAGAAGAATTAACAAATCTACATACATCATTCTAAGAGGCTTGCTTGTTGTCTTTCATCATTTGTACACATTTTTTGGGGTTGACCTAGGAGAACTTTTGACAACCCTTCCAAGGTATTCTTAAATACTAACCCTCAAGTCAGCAAATAAAGTAGAGTAGGCACATACTTATGAGGTGCAAAATAGAGTAGAACCTTACATCAAGTAGGGTCAATTCTAGAGTTACAGGATGATTTTGTGATTACAGATCTAACCCAGGAGGTCAAACTCAACCTTAAATAACACAAAGGATTGTCACAAAAAATAAGACACCATTTGGATAAAGAGATCACATGTCCAAGCTAAAGATATAAAATATTCCAAAATCTTCATCAAGCGGCAATCATTCTTTGGTCATCGATATAAGTACCCATATATATTCTCATTTACTTTCCTAAAATAGCAAGTACACTTGTCTAAGTCATCAATCACTAGTTGTCATCAATTAACCTAGGTTGATTTGTGCTTATTTGTACACATTTGATTGAATTAGCCTAGGTTGACCCAGGGAAACCTTATTTTCCATTTCAAATATAGATAGAAACTATAATATTATAGTATTAGCTAAAGGGAACAATAAATTAATTAAAAGAAGAATAAGGATCATAAAGATAAGATTATAAAGAAAAACAAGAAGAGTAAGATAAAATGGATGCAAGAGAGACAAAAGAGGACAAGATGCAAGAAGGGGAAGGTGCAAAGACATACAAAAAAAGAAACATAACAAAAATAAAAATTAATTATATGGAGAAAGAGGTAAGGGAGAAAAAAGTGGACCACCAAAGTGATAAAGAGATCAAAGGTGGTGAAGGCACGAAGTCACGAGTGGGAGAGGATTGGAAATTGGTGAAGGGAATGCAAATGGAGGCAAGATGAAAAAGTAGGGGGGAGAAGAAAAGGGATGATGACAAGGAAAAGAGGATGGGAAAAATGAGAGTCAATCAAAAAACATTGATGCACAAGATGAGAGAGGAAGAGTCAAGCAAGATAGAAATGACTATGTATGAGAGCTTAACATGGGATACCATGAGAAACTCAAACTCCAATCATTATCCTAATTGAAGTTGTGCGTGTGTTTGTTGATTTCTACTACCTCCTTCACCACCTCTTATTTGCATCAACAAGGAGATATGATAAACTTCAAGTGAATAATAAGATTGTTTTTCAATACACAAATCCTTAATTTAATAAGACTCACAAAAAATTTAATTCGATTTCCATTCATTTTTAAATTTGACAAATTCTTACAAACTCTTAAACATAGAAAGGTAATTACAATTGAATAAAAAGATTATTTTCCAATATACAAATCTTATTTTTGTTATCTTGAGTTCTAATAAAAATACTTTTAAGCTCTTTTAGAAAACATTAATTCAATTTCCATCCATTTTTTAAAAGTATCTAGAAATGCATCCCACATATGGGGAGTATCATGCCTTCTCCTTAGCACATCCTAGGCTTCCATAGCCATATATCTTTTACCATATGTTCTTTATACACTATGTGCATCATGCCTTCCCCCACACATTACCTTGTTCTTGTATATATCCACTATGGGCTTATTGCCTTTACTACACCATTGTGTGCCCATGCTCTTAGATGTCACATTGGGGGCATATGCTACTCTAGTGTCTTATGTACCTACATGGGTGTTTTTGGCTATTGAGGACCATATCACCATTTTATTACCTATACTAGGGGAAACCTTACTTCCTTGATCCTATCTCCAATCCATATATGCTTATCATGCTTTACCATTCTAGAAGTCACTATACATGATTACATGCTAACATGCTTATTTTTAGATCATATTTACTTTCATGTATGGTTTTCCCTCTCCAATTCCTTGCATCATATGGATATGACCAACTAAAGGGAGGCATATATTATCACTAATGTTCCTTTGTTGAGTTTTCAAGTAGTGCCAAGTGTTATGGAGACTCTATACCTTGACTGGATAGAGCATTATCAAATGACATGACTTGCATTCCATGCACCTTATCATCCCATGGCTACCATACCAAGCACACCATTATCATTTTCTAAATTGGTAGAATTTTCCTTGTACTCATTTCTTGTTGTTCCTATTTCATAGACAATAGGTAACTTCCTACTTTGTATTTAATCTCCCTTGTGAGACAAAAGTTATTCATTGTACATGTTTTCGCTATTTTGCAGGGTCCTATGGAGAGAGTGTATCAAAGGGCATACTTACACGGTGACACCTTTGAGGGTTCATTACATTATATGGACCCGCTTATGTATCCTTTAATGTCTAAATATTTACTTTACATACACATTTGTGAGTGCTACGTACTTTGAGATGAATGATCATTTTAGGATTCACACACACCTCAAAGTGGGGACAAAATGCAATGGTGAAATTAGCATACCCATGCCATTTCCAATTTAGTTTTGTTTCCATTTTAAGGAGATGTCTTGATACATGTACATGTGACAAATGGTGCAATCTTGTGTGAAGTTGGGCTCATTCCCCTTGCCTTTTACCCCTCCATACACATGAATATTCCCATACATTTAGCACCTACCTTATCCTTGTATGCACATACTTTGATACATTCGCATATACCCTACATTTACTACATTTACCTATACATTTATCACCATTTAGTTGTTAGCCACCTAGATTTAAATGTTTCATTACCTAGGGTCATTTTTGTGGTTGTGGACTTGACCCTCACCTTTTCAAAATTCAAAATTCAAAATTGGTCAACTAGCCCCTTTATTTTCCTACCTAAACCAACTAAACACATGTTTTGCAAAACTTGATGCTATGTGCTAGTATTTAAAGGCATTTTAATTGCATTTATTTTAGACATCTAGAATCCACATGTCCTCTCTCATTGCAAAACATTTGGATTTAGTGGACTAAAAGGAGTAACAAATCTACATGCATCATTCTAGAAGGCTTGCTTGTTGTCTTCCATCTTTTGTACACATTTTTGGGGGTTAACTTAGGATAACTTGTTTCCGTGCAATGAAATGACAACCTTCCAAGTTATTCTTAAGTACTACTATCCCTCGAGTCAACAGAAGAAGCATAGCAGACAAAGACTTATTAAGCACATAATAGAGCAGAAGCTTACAAGACGAATCCATGATCACGAATCTAAACCAGGAGGTCAGACTCAGCCTCAAATAGAATAAAGGATTTGCATAGAATCTGAGACGTCATTCAAATAGAGAGATCACATTTCGAGGCTAGAGATTATAGAATATTCCAAAATCTTATCAAGTGGCAATCATTCTTTGGTTACCCTATCTTCTCATTTACTTTCCTAAAATAGCAAGTACACTTGTCTAAGTTTTTAGTCACTAGCTGCCACTAGTTAACCTAAGCTAATTTGTGCTTAGTATGTATTTGATTTGCATCCCACATTTGGGGAGTATCATGCCTTCTCCTTAGCACATCCTAGGATTTCATAGCCATATCTTTTAACATATGTTCCTTAGACATTGGGGCATCATGCCTTCCCCCACACATTATCTTGAATCCTATGTATATCCACTATGCACTTATTGTCTTTCCTACACCATTGTGTGCCCATGGTCTTGGATGCCACATTGGGGACATATGCTACTCTAGTGTCTTATGTACCTACATGGGTGTTTTTGGCCATTGAGGACCATATCAAAATGTTATTGTCCATACTAGGGGCAACCTTACTTCCTTGATCCTATCTCCAACCCATATATGCTTATCATGCTTTACCATTCTAGATGTCACTTTACATGATTACATGCTAACATGCTTATTTCTAGATCATATTTACTTTCATATATGGTTTTCCCTCTCCTTAAATTCCTTCCATCCTATGGATACAACCAACTAAAGGGAGGCATATATTGTCACTAATGTTTCTATGTTGAGTTTTCAAGTAGTGACAAGTGTTACCGAGACTCACTAGCTTGACTAGATAGCGTGATAGGTGAAAAATGGATATGCAAACATAAACCAAAGAGGAACATAAAACAAGTACAAATTACCTCCTTTGCACAAACGAATTGCCTACACTGATTGAGTGAATTGAAATGCACCCAAACTCAATTGATTGCTCCTTGCTTTTTGATGTGGATTGCTCTATAATTGTAATGTGAATTTGATCTCCCAAAGAATGAAATGACAACATAAGTTTACTTAAACGGGAGATGTTCAGAAATGGAGAAAGAGGCTTGATTTATAGACATGTGAGATAACAAATCTACGGTTGAGGATAATCAAAAAGATCAATGGTTGAAGATGGTTGAGAGAATGTGCGTGAATGAGAGAAGGACAAGTGTCCAAGCCCTTTCATGAGTCAAGGGAGTTAACAAATCTGATTGGAGAGTTGACTGAGCTGATTGAGTAGTTACGTGAATTGATTGATCAGTAAACTAAATTGATTGCTTAGTTGATTGAGTTGATTGCTTAGTGAACTCAATTGATTGACTAGTCAACTGATTTGATTGATTAGTTAACTAGATTGACTAACCTGTTAACTGATTTGATTGGAGGAATTTATGGTGGATGAGGATAGATGGGAAATTAAATAAATGATTATTTAATTTCATGTGCACATGGGATAATTGAATTAATTATTAATTTTAATTCAATTTGGAGAAAAACGATAATTTAAATAAATATTTTTGAATTTATTTAAAGTGGAGGGAAATTTGAATATTTAAATAAATAATTTTGATTTTATTTATTTAAATTGGACAAGTAACGATTTAATTAAATAACTTGGATTATTTAATTAATGTAGAGGAATAAAATTGATTTAATTAAATAATTGGAATTATTTAATTAATGTGGAGGAATAAATTGATTTAATTAAACAATCAGGGTTATTTAATCAAATAAGGAGGATAAATTGATGTGATGGATAGATGGATTTAATCAAATAATTAAGAATTATTTAATTAATGAAGTATGGTAGATAAAAGCCTGATCTGGGAATAGGTCAATTTCAGATGTCTACAGATAGAGCATTATCACATGACATGCCTTGTATTCCATGCACCTTATCATCTCATTGCTACCATGCCAAGCACACCATTATCATTTTCTAAATAGGCATAATTTTATTTTTACTCATTTGCTATTTCCTAGACAATTGGCAACTTCCTACTTTGTATTTAATTTTCCCTTATGAGACAGAAGATACTCATTGTACACATTTTCTCTATTTTGTAAGTTCCCATGGAGAGAGCATATCGAAAGACATGCTTACACGATGACACCTTTGAGGGTCCATTACATTATATGAACCCCCTTTTGTATCCTTTAATGTCTAAATATTTACTTTACGTGCAAGTTTGTGAGTGTTATATACTTTGAGATGCATGATCATTTTAGGATTCAGACACACCTCAAAGTGGGGGAAAAATGTAATGGTGAAATTAGCATACCCATGCCATTTCCCATTAATTTTATTTCTATTTTGAGGAAATTTATTGATACATGTAAATGTGACAAATGGTGCAATCTTGTGTGAAGTTGGGCTTATTCCCATAGCCTTTTACCCCTCCATATGAACACATATTCCCATACATTTGGTACCTACCTTACCCTTGTTTGCACATACTTTGATACATTCACATATACCCTACATTTGCTACACTTACCTATACATGTATTTCCATTTAGTTGTTAACCACCTAGATTTGACCATTTCATTACCTAGGGTCATTTTTTCGGTTGTGGACTTGACCCTCATCTTTTCAAATTTCAAAATTCAAATTTGGTCAACTAGCCCCTTTATTTTCCTACCTTGAGCCAACTAAACACATGTTTTGTAAAAATCGATGATATGTGCTAGTATTTAAAGGCATTTAATTACATTCATTTTATACATTTAGAATCCACAAGTCCTCTTTCATTCTAGAGATTTAGAGGATAAATCAATAGCAAAACATTTGGATTTGGTGCACTAAAAGGAGTAATAAATCTACATGCATCATTATAGCAGGCTTGCTTGTTGTCTTCCATCTTTTGTACACATTTTTGGGGGTTAACTTAGGAGAACTTGTCTCTTTACAATGAAATGACAACCCTTCCAAGGTATTCTTAAATACTGCTAACCCTCGAGTCAGTAGAAGAAGCATAGCAAACAAGGACTTACCATGTACAAAATAGAGCAAAAACCTACATCAAGCAAGGTCATGTCTAGAGTTCAGGATGAATCCATGATCATGAATCTAGCCCAAGAGAATAGACTTAGCCTTAAATAGATAAAAGGATTTGCATAGAATTTGAGACATCATTTAGATCTAGAGAGATCATATTTCCATGCTAGAGATTACATAATATTCTAAAATCTCCATCAAGTGGTAATCATTCTTTGGTCATTGACCGAAATACCCCTATCTTCTCATTTACCTTCCTAAAATAGCAAGTGCACTTGTCTGATTTTTCAATCACTAGTTGTCATTAGTTAACCTAAGCTAATTTGTGCTTATTTGCATGCATTTGATTTGTATCCCACATTAGGGGAGTATCATGCCTTCTCCTTAGCATATCCTAGGCTTTCATAGCCATATCTTTTACCATATGGGGCATCATTCCTTCCCCCACACATTACCTTGTTCCTATATATATATCCACTATGGTGTTATTGCCTTTCCTACATCATTGTGTGCCCATGCTCTTGGATGCCACATTGGGGGTATATGCTACTCTAGTGTCTTATGTACCTATGTGGGTGTTTTTGGCATTAAGGACCATATCACCATTTTATTGCCCATACTAGGGGAAACCTTACTTCCTTGATCCTATCTCCAACCCATGTATGCTTATCATGCTTTACCATTCTAGATGTCACTTTACATGCTTACATGCTTATTTCTAGATCATATTTACTTTCATATATGGTTTTCCCTCTCCTTCAATTCCTTGAATCCTATAGGTATGACCAACTAAAGGTGGACATATATTGTCACTGATGTTCCTATGTTGAGTTTTCAAGTAGTGATAGGTGTTACAGAGACTCACTACCTTGACTAGACAAAGTATTATCACATGTCATGCCTTGCATTCCATGCACATTATCATTCCATGATTACCATGCCAAGCACACCATTATCATTTTCTGAATAGGTAGAATTTTCCTTTTATTCATTTCTTGTTCCTATTTCCTAAACAATTGGCAACTTCCTATTTTGCATTTAATTTTCCCTTGTGAGATAGAAGCTACTCATTGTACATATTTTCTCTATTTTGTAAGTTCCCATGGAGAGAGCATATCAAAGGACATACTTACATGATGACACCTTTGAGGGTCCAATACATTAAATGGACCTCCTTTTGTATCCTTTAATGTCTAAATATTTACTTTACATGCACACTTGTGAGTGTTGCATACTTTGAGATGCATGATAATTTTAGGATTCAGATGCACCTCAAAGTGGGGGCAAAACGTAATAGTGAAATTAGCATACACATGTATTTACCATTTAGTTTTATTTCCATTTTGAGGAAATATCTTGATACGTGTACATATGACAAATGGTGTAAGCTTGTGTGAAGTTAGGCTCATTCCTCTAGCCTTTTACTCCTCCATATACACACATATTCCCATACATTTAGCACCTAACTTATCCTTGTATGCACATACTTTGATACATTCTCATATACATCACATTTAGTATACTTACATGTACATTTATTTCCATTTAGCTGCTAGCCACCTGGATTTAACTTTTTCATTACCTAAGGGCATTTTTGTGGTTGCAGACTTGACCCTCACCTTTTCAAAATTTAAAATTCAAATTTGGTCAACTAGCACCCTTTATTTTCCTACCCCAAGCCAACTAAACACATGTTTTGCAAAACTTGATGCTATGTGCTAGTATTTAAAGGCATTTAATTGCATTCATTTTAAACATCTAGAATCCACAAGTCTTCTCTCATTTTAGAGATTTATAAGATCAATCAATAGAAAAATATTTGGATTTGGTGCACTAAAAGGAGTAACAAATCTACATACATCATTTTAGGAGGCCTTCTTGTTGTCTTCCATATTTTGTACACATTTTGGGGCTTAACTTAGTTAGAACTTGTCTCCTTGCAATTAAATGACAACCCTTCAAAAATATAGTAGGCATGAGTTTTCCACAGTCTATGATATTAGTGTACTTGAGTGCTTCTTGATTCAATTGTGTATATTTTTGCATTGATGTTTCAAATCACACTTAGTAATCCATCTTTTTTTGTTGAGTATACCCTGGTTTAGGTCCAGGAACCATCCAAAAAAAACAGAGCCAATCTCTGTATATCAAAATTTTCTACCATTATCAAGCATAATTTCTTACACAATGTCCATACAACCATTACTTAAAAAACTATGTAGGTATACTAACTATCACAAAGTATCATATACTATTTATAAAGCACCTACAGGGGCCGGGGCAAATTACGCATGCCCCAGAACCCCCTTATCAACATTACAATTATCATCTTTGAATTTGCCTACCGATTTCCCTTCCTCCTCTAGCACCTCCACAGAAGCAACTTCCTCAACCACCACACAACATTCTAATGGAGCTGAGAACATCGTCGTCGGGAGTGCCACATGTAGACTCTTAGCTATTTCCTCAATTGCCTTCTGCTGCAAACTTGCCTTTTCTTTATATCGTGGAGATGCTCCAACAAACTGTCATGAAATGCATCTATTTGATTATCTAAATCTTTCGTGTCATCATAATGCAATCCACCGCCCCCTGGTATAGCCCGAATCCAACAAGAACTCCACCATAGCCGCCCGAAGCCCAGTCTCTATCATACCATCTAAATCTTTTGCCACTCCCCATACCCTTACCATCTAGCGTCTCAGATGGGGATTTTCAATTTCTCTGTCAATAAATTGCATGAAATCTACCACTGCCTCCTCCCCCAAGACTCTTCGCTTCCTTTTCCTCCCCTTTACTTCCCCTACCTGGCTTTTCTCCTCTGCCCCATACAGCATGTGCCCACCCACATGTCTCTTCCCTGCAACAGACACCATTCTCAACCTCTACCTAGCCCCTGTTAATATTCGCAATTACCAAAGAACTGCCAGACTGAAGTTTTAAGAACTAATTTAACCTCCATACGCTTCCACATCCTCGCCTTAACTCCTCGTTAGTGACTTCGTGTGTGGGACATCGTCGTCCATCCTGCACCATCATTACCTGGATCACCACCTCGGCTAAAGCCTCACCCCTTCACTCGAAGTCAATCATGGAAATTACCCCTTATCGGGTGCACACTTAGTGATCCATCGTCAGGGAGAGGAGAGTTAAGATTTAGATTGTAGACTTGACCTTTAAAAGGAAGTAGAGGGGAGGTTACAAGAGCAACAAAAAATTAAGGATAGGAGGGAAGAAAAGGTAATAAAAAAAGAAGCATAAGATGCATAAGTATGATCAAAGAGTTTATGTTAAAATAAAATAAAATCCAATTAGAACCTAGAAAAGGGTTGAGTGCAATATCGGTTAAAATTGTTAATATAAAAAATAAAATAAAATGATCTAAGTTATGAAAACAAGAATCGGACAAATGGGAAAGCAAAAAAATACACTAAATGAACATATATAAATCTTTCTTTCAATGTTTTTTTGCTTTCCCATTTGTTCATTTTACATATTCTTGTTTTCATAACTTAGATCATTTTTTTCTTTTTTTACATTAACAATTTTAATTGATATTGCACTCACCCCCTTTTCTAGGTTTTAATTGGATTTTATTCGTTTTTTAACATAAACTCTTTGATCATACTTATGCATCTTACGCTTTTTGTTTTTATTATCTTTCCTCCCCTCATATCCTTCATTTTTTGTTCATCTTGTAACCTCCCCTCTACTTCCTTTTTAAAGGTCAAGTCTGCAAATCTTAATCATAACTCTCCTCTACCAGATGATGGATCACTAAGTGTGATCCAAAAAATCGATGCAAAAATACACACAATTGAATCTAGAAGCATTCATACCTTCCAAGGTATTCTTAAATATTGCTAACCCTCAAGTTAACAGAAGAAGTGCATAGTAGACAAAGACTTATCAGGTACATTATAGAGCAAAATCTTACATCAAGCAAGGTCAAGTCTAGAGTTACATGATGAATCCATGATTGTGGATCTAATCTAGGAGGCCAGACTCAACCTCAAATAGCATAGGGGATTGACATAGAATCTTAGGCATCATTCAAATAGAGAGACCAAATTTCCAAGCTAGAGACATAGAATATTCCAAAATCTTTGTCAAGTGGCAATCATTTTTTGGTCATTGATCTAAGTACCCCTAACTTCTCATTTACTTTCCTAAAACTTGCAAGTACACTTGTCTAAGTTATTAGTCACTAGCTATCACTAGTTAACCTAAGCTAATTTGTGTTTATTTGTATACATTTGATTGGATTAGCCTAGGTTAACCCTAAGGAGACCTTATTTCCCATTTCAAATGTAGGTAGAAATAATAACATTATAGTATTAGCTAATAGGAACAATAAATTAATAAAAAAATGAACAAGGATCATAAAAGAGAAGACTTTAAAGAAAGACAAGAAGAGTAAGATAAGGTGGAGGCAAGAGATAGACAAAAGAGGACAAGATGCAAGAGGGGGATGGGGTAAAGGCATAGAGAACAAAAAGTTTATAATGAAAATAAAAAATAAATTATATTGAGGAAGAGGTAGGAGAGAAAAAAGTAGACCACCAAAGTGATAAAGAGATAAGAGGTGGTGGAGGCACAAAGTCAAAAGTGGGAGAGAATTGGAAATTGGTGAAGGGAAGGTGCATGGAGGCAAGATGAAAAGGGGGGAGGGGAAAGGGATGACGACAAGGGAGAAAAGGATGGGTAGAAAAAAGAAAAGAAAAGAGAGTCGATCAACAAACATCGAGGCACAAGATGAGAGAGGGGGAGTCAAGCAAAGTAGAAATGGCTATTTATGAGAGGTTAAAATAAAATACCATGAGAAACTCAAACTTAAATCATCATCTTGATTGAACTTATCCATGTGCCACTTGATTTTTTCTTGATCGATAAATGTATCCATGGGGGATACTCCCTTGTATATTAAAAGTATAAAAAAGAACAATAACAATTTTTACATATACTCTATTAACATAGAGGCAAAACTAGGAAACCACTAAAAGCCTAGATATACACCATCTGCTACACCCTAAACTGCTATATACTATAATAATAAAATATTTAAAATACTATGGAAATCATGCACCTACAGTCTGCTTCTCAACATTGATGAAATCTTTCAAGCAGTCAACTCCATCTGCCTCCTTCATGCCCAGTACCTACTTCAGAAAGTCCACGACCTTCTCTATCTATTGTCTCTTATGCCAGAAAGACCCCAACTTGTTCGAGGAGAGGAAAGGAAGCCATTTCACCAAGTCCCCACTATGGTTAAGCCCATGAAAGTCCCCTGGAAGAGGGACATCATTTCCATACCTTGCAGTTGCCAACACCTCATCCAATCCTCCCAAGAAATTCTTCTTTACCAATGTCTTTGCCAATGTTGCAACATCCTCCTTCAATTCCCCAAATTCCAATAGAGTAGCAATGAAAATCGATGATATATTTGTCATTAACTCTATAGAGGTGGTTTGCTATGAGAAACTCCTCCCCTAGAATCCATTGCACTGCCAACAAAAAAAAATTCCATTTTTGGTTTTAAAAACACTTTACAGATGCTTCTCGGTTACCTCCTTGAGAAAATTCATTTTCCTCTATGCGCTGGTGAGCCTAATCGATGTGTTCATGGTCTTAGTTTTCCTGAAAATATCCAACAAAAATAATCCCAAATGCTTGTTAATATGGCATGTTAACTGCTGGATGTTTAAAGTAATGGAGAGGGGTGAGTTTGTCATCTACAACATAATTGATGCTCGCTTGGAATGTCTTTTCTTCGTTGATCAAGGGATGAGCTAGGAGGAGCAATGAATGCCAAAGTTATCGTTCATGCGTGTGAGAGACCATGTGTTATTTGCCAGTTGGCAATTCCAAAACCAATTCCTCCGATTGGTTAACTACTAGGTTAGTCAATGAATCAACCTCAAAATTAGCCTCTCTGAAGATATGATTAAGCATGAAATCTTCCATCTTGTCCAAAAGCTCTAAGACCTCTTCTAGTATGGAGTTATATTTCCAATTTGAGGCTTTCCTCGCTCTTACCATGTTGATAACAAAGGTAGAATCACCCTCTATTGCCAACTTGCATAAACCCGTCATAAAACTAACTTGTAGGCCTAGTAATAATGCTTGGAACTTAGGCATGTTGTTGGTTCCATGGCCAAGCCTTTTGGACACTTTGAATGACACCTTCCCATTCCAGTCTCTTACTAAACACCTAGCACCTGACTGGCCCGGATTCCCCTTCAAGGCACCGTCAAAATTCAATTTATACCACCCAGACTCTGGGGGAGCCATTTTTCTTCCAAACACTGAGGCCGAGACTTATCGCCTCCCACCCCATTAACAGGGGGAACCTTTATCCCAACCCAATTCTTCTACATCTGATTATCCCAAATAGTGAACTGCCTATCTTTGGGAGGAGACAAATCGTTTTTGCTATTTACCACTTCAACAATGGCTACTTCTATTTTGCTAATTAGAGAAAATACAAAAATCTCATTACCTTGAAAAATCCTTCTATTACATTCTTTCCAAACTTCCCACACCAGAATAGATGGGCAAATGATCCAGAGGCTACTATATGTTGTGTTCTTCATAATAATCGGCCAGGCCTTAAACAAGTCCAAAATGTCTCTAGGAAGGGCGCCACTCCAACCTAGTTTGGCATACAACTAGGTCCAACATTCTTGAGTAAACTGACAATCAAGCAGGAAGTGGTCAACTGATTCCTCCAAAGCATTGCATAGAGGATAGCGGGAAGGTCCCTCAAAATGTAGTTTCTTAAACCTGTTCAGCATTAGTATTTTCTTCTAGAGATTAGCTCAGGCAAAGACTCTAGCTTTGGGTAGACAACGTTTATTCCAACAGAGATGAATAGGGTTATATGTCTTTTCCCCACCTTCTCTGACCACCAGATACCCCAACTTTGCTGAGTAATCCGTATTTTTTGCACAATTCCATCAAAGGTGATATGCCCCCTTGCTTAAATTATCTTTCTGGCCAACAAAATAAAATTCAACCTTTCTGCTTCATCCTGTGGAATATCTATGTGCTCTACACTCCTCCATTCCCATGAGGGAATCCCATCCTTCCCTCTCAAAACCAGATATTCTGCAACATATTTCCCCCAGAGCTCCGAAAGGATCCGTTCGGAAATTTCTAAGTCCCCACTCCTTTCAATGACTAGATAACCCCCCCAAGAATCTTCCCAAAACAAGGCTTTCCTTCCATCTCTCACCTCCCAAGTGAGATGATCTGTGATGATGTGTTTGCTTGAAAGTAAAAAATTCACAAACCTAAACCTTTGGGGGGGGGGGGTTCAAATATGTTAGAATTATGGATTGTTCATTGTTGTCTAGATATTTGTTCTAAAGGATCCCTGCCCATTTCAAATTTGGTTTTGAGAACATATTCGAAACAAGTTTGGCACCTAGATCTTTGTTTTGGTGCAACTGGTCCCTGAGGCCAACACCACCCTTTGTCTTGGGTTTACAAATAGAATCCCATGCAATTAGTGGAATCTTTTTGTCTTTAGAAGAGCCCTGCCTAAAAAACTTCTGCATCTTTTGTTTTAGTTTGTTATTGACCAATACAGGAAGTTTTAAACAAGACAACAAAAAATTGGAATTGCAAAGATTACTGCTTTCAACATTACTATTTTGCCCACCCATGAAAGTTACCTTCTCTTCCATGAAGTCATTTTGTTTGTGCACTGATCTAGACGAGGGTCCCAAAGTTTGGATAAGCAACATCCCTTAAAAAGGGGAAACCCTAGATATTTGCTTGAAAGAGTCCCCTTTTTAAATTCCTCGATCTTTAAAATCTCTTTCTGCTTTTTGAGATCTATGAAAAATAAATAAACCTCAGATTTGGTTGCATTGACCTCTTGCCTAGAGGCCTTTGCATAGGTCTGTAGAGTCTTTTTAATTAGAGTTGCTTCCTTTTTTCTTGAAATTCCATACATCATCGTGTCATCTGCAAATTGTTGGTGTGTCAAGGCTGGAACATTCCTAGTTATCGTCAAACCTTCCCACGCACCTCTATTAGCCTCAAAATGGATGACCCTACCAAGAGCATCCGCCATTATGATGAAGAGAAAAGGGGAAATTGGATCTCCTTGTCTAAAACCCCTGAGGATTAAAAAAAACCAAATGGACTACCATTAATCAGAATCGAGTACTTTGGCTGGAAATGAGGCTGTAGATCCAATTGAGCCAATGGGAATTGAAGCTAAAAGCCTCCATGACCTTCACCAAAACCGCCAATTAACTCTATCATATGCTTTCCTGATATCCAATTTTATCATCATGATGCTTATCTTAGAGGACCAAATCGAATGAATGGCTTCTTGAGCCACTATTGCCCCATCGAGGATTGAACGCCTAGGGACAAAACCACTTTGCTCCTCTACTATAATCTCTGGTAGCACAATTTTCAATCTATTTGCGATAGATTTTGAGATAATTTTATATACTGTATTGTAGAGTGAAATTGGCCTATAGTCTTCAAATGAAATTGCTAAATCCTTTGGGATGAGAGCTAAAAAGGTGTTATTTAGATCTTTCAACATTGACCCCTTCTTCCTTGATTCTTCTGCTGCCTTGAAAACATCCTTTCCTATGATATCCCAACACTTTTGAAAGAAGCTTGCTGGAAAGCCATTTGACTTAGGGGATTTGTCTGGGTGTAATTGCATTGTGGCCATCTTTATTTCCTCCTTTTGAGAAAGCACTAGTCAATAATTTATTATGTTCTTCTACTAATTTTAGAATAAACTTGGGGATTTGGTTTTGATTATGAAAATCTGACCCTTCCCAATTATTCAAGATCTTGTGGTAGAAATCAACTACTTCTTTTATTGACATCTCATCTTCCGTCATAATTCCATTTGACTTTTTAACCTTTAAAATTATGTTCCTAATCCTTCTAACCTTGGTTGAATTATGGAAAAACTTTGACTTTATGTCACCTTCCCTAAGCCAACCTCCCTGGACTTTTGTCTCCAATGAATCTCTTCCCTTGAACAATTTTTTGTATACCTGCTTAACAAATCTTTTTCTTTTAGGGATCTTTCTTTATCCATACCAAGGGCAAACACCTCTTCATTCAAATCTGCTAACTCCTTTTCGATCCTTCTCTTTTCCTTGAAGATATCCCTAAAGGATTCTTTATTCCAGGCCTTTAGGTTTTTCTTGATTAGCATCAACTTACAAAAGAGGGAAAACATCTTTGGTCCATTTTGCACCTTGATTGCCCACCATTCCTTGATTTTTGAAAAAAAACATTAGATATCTAAACCACATATTTTCATATTTGAATGGACTCCTTTCGGGTTCCTGATCATCCATTAGATCAAGATGAATTGGGAAATGTTCTGATCCAGAGCAAGAGATCAAATTGTAGCTGTAGGTTTTGTAGACACCCAAAAATGTCCACTTGTCGCAATGTTACATCAGTTAGGCATCTCGTAGCATCTTTGCCCTAAACAACCCATATCGTCACCTAATCTAGCATCTTCCTCTAACAAATTAAATAAATCCAATATTTATTTAATTTGTCCCCGTCCCCTTAACATCATTAAATAAATAAATTATATTTATTTATCTAGTCCACTTTCCTCTTAAAATTAAATAAAATAAATATTTTATTTTATTTATTTATCATTTAATCCTCACATACCTCATAAATTAAATAATTTGTTTTTAAATTATTTAATTATGGCTCACCTACTTACCATTTCTATCTCTCAACTCATCTCTTTCACTTTCTAATTTCCTCACAAGTTAACTTGATTCACCTTCTAATTATCTCTCCCAAACCACTCACCTACCTTCCACTTTTCTCTCCCAAGTTGCATAGCAACTTTCTAAATTTGATTATCACTCCCAAATTGGAAGGTTTTTCCCTCCATTTTCTCACACTTGCCTATAAATGCACCCATTTTCATGCCATTTGGCATGGATGAAATCTTATATGCGTCATTACTCTGCCAAAATTCCTCCTCATCCATCAACCTACCTATCTTCCTCTCATCCATCAATCTCATTTCGTTGTTATGCTGCAAACGTGAATCAATCAACAATCCACAATCAAACCAAGGAATTGAAGCATCTAGGTGATCTCGTTTATGTTGCATGTTGTTTTAATCATTTAGGTTGGATTTCTTGAAGGTATTAGGGTTTTAATCTCGTTTGCGTTGTTTAATCTGCTAACTTGGATTTTTCCCCGATGTACAGGTTTTATTAAAGGACTCCCAAACTCCACTCCACAAAAACCTATCAAGTCTTTCAGAGATGTTGCTAAAACCCAAGCGACGATTGGTCCATGTGTATTTTCCATTCCTTAATGGGATATCAAACAAATTGGATCTTTTAACAAATTCAGTAAAATCAATCTAAGACTGACTCCTATTTTGAGTCCCTCCCAACTTGTTGTCATCAAACAAGATTGCATTGAAGTCACCACGAAGGATTGTTGTCATCAGACAAAAATCTTGCTATTTTCTGCCAGACCACCTTCTTCAAGGGACATGATGTTGGAAGTGTTGTCATTGATGTCAAAGGTGCACATATTCTCATTGATGTCAAAAGGAAGTTCAGAGATGAAAATGACAAAGAAAAGATGCGAAGGCATTATTTATGCCTAAAGTATCGACAAAAGTTGGTTCGCAGGTTTTCTAGTGATCCTCAGAGTTTAGGAATTGGGCCTTATCCCTTCTCTAGGTTGAGGAAATAAGAAGGGCCAGAGTGGAAGGCCCGGTTGTGAAGCTTTGATAACTTGTGTGTATTAGTCATTGCTTCCAGGAGTTGGAGGGCGAAGATGTTCCTTGTTGAATTCAAATGAGAAGATGTTACTTAGAAAGTTCGGTGCGTGAACTCTGATATATAAGGAGTCAGAGGATGAAGATATTCCTTGTTAAATTTAAATGAGAAGATGTTACTTAGAAAGCCCAACGTGCGTACTCTGATATATTAGCAAGTGATTGAGGGTCAGAGGGCAGGGCTACCCTTTGATCAATTCAAAATGGGAAGCGGTAGACAGGAAGCCCGACACCTGATGAGGAAGGTGGTAGACAGGAAGTCTGTCGCTCGATAAGGAAGGTGGTAGACAGGAAGTCTGTCGCTCGATAAGGAAGACGGTAGACAGGAAGCCTGACACCCGATGAGGAAGGTGGTAGACAAGAAGTCCGTCGACTGATAAGAAAGGTGATAGACATGAAGTCCATTGCCCGATAAGGAAGGTAGTAGACAAGAAGCCCAGTGCTCGATATCTCTACTAAGGAAGAATCTAATGGGACCAAAGGAGACCCTCTAAGGCTTTCAAAGAGGAAGGCGGAAGACCGAAAGCCCAATAACTGATGCTCTACGAATTTAATTAATGTAAAAGGAAAAGATACAAAGCACGGAATTTTAGGATTCAAAACTCTAAGGCTAACTTTGGAGGATGTTTTAAGTTAATGCATTAGTTGACATTGAAATGCACACATTGGAATTCACAAGTTTAATTTTTCTTTCTCTGGTTATTGTTTCAATTGCAATTAGTATGGTCACAAAGCTATTGAATGCAGATCAAGAATGAGGAGAAGCAATTTTGTAAGTAGAATTCTTTTGCCCCTTTATTTGATTTCAATATAATATGTCATATTTGCAACAATTTTGGGAACATAGCAAGGTTTTTCAGAAGTAGCTTAGCAAAGTCAAAATCTCATATGACTAATTTTGATAACCAAGAAAAGAGGATAGACATTTCTAAAAATTAGAAGTCAGATTAGAAGAAGGAATGGAGAATCAAGAAGAACAATCATGAAAGTGAAAACTCAATGATTGTCCAAACTACATTTCATGCACTAGGACAAGCAAATACTTGGATTATAGACATCAGATGCTCAAGTCACATGATAGGGGACAAGAGAAAGTTTCTCAGTCTTGAAAAGTGGAATGGTGGATCAGTCAAGTTTGGAGAAAATACCTCTGCAAAAGTATGTGGCAAAGGCTTAGTAAGTGTTGATGAAAAGAATAGGACTGAAGATGTTCTATATTTAGAAGGTCTCAAGCACAATCTTCTTAGTGTAAGTCAATTGTGTAGAAAAGGTTATAATCTCATCTTCCATGCACAAGGATGTGAAATCAGAAGAGAAAGCACTGGCAAACTTGTGGCAGAAGCAAACAAAATAGCGAATAACTTGTATAATATTTGTGAAGTCAAAGGAAAGAGTTGCCTTTTAGGACATATTGATGAGAGTTGGTTGTGGCATAAGAGGATGGGGCACATCAACTTTGACAATCTTGTGAAGATCAGCTCTAAACTCTCAGTTAGAGACATGCCAAAGATTGTCAAACCTACTAGTTCCTTTTGTAAGGAATGTCAATTTGGGAAGCAAACAAGAACCAAGTTCAAGACCAAGGAGTACTCTTCTACTGAGCATTTGGAACTAGTTCATACAAATTTATGTGGTCCTACCAGAACAAGAAGTCTCCAAGGTGAAAGGTTTATCATGTTGCTCATTGAACTCTAGAATGACATGGGTTACTTTTTTAAAAGATAAATTAGAAGCATTCAGTAGATTTAAAATCTTCAAATCTATGGTTTAGAATGAAATGAATGCTAGAATCAAGTGTTTAAGATCAGACAGAGGTGGTGAGTTCACATCAAATGAATTTGAAGAATTCTATGAAGAACATGGGATAAAAAGACAATACTCTGCAATAAGGACTCCTCAGCAAAATGGAGTGGTTAAAAGAAAGAATAGAACAATTCAGGAGATGACAAGAACAATGTTGAATGAAGCCAAGATGCCTGATGTATATTGGAAAGAAGTTGTTTATATCCTGAATAAAGGACAACTAAGAGTAAACATCACTAAGACACCATATGAGCTATGGAAGGGCATACCTGTATCAGTTAAGTATTTTAGAATTTTTGGAAGCAAATGCTACATTAGAAGAGATGAAGATAATTTGAGTAAGTTTGACTCAAGATCAGATGAAAGGATTTTTCTTGGTTACTCAACTAGAAGCAAGGCTTATAAATGTTACAACAAGAGACTGAAGAAGACAGTTGAGAGTACAAATGTTAGGGTTGATGGAAAGCTACATTGTCATGTCCCTAATTTTTATTAATTTAATTTCATGGGAAAAATGATCATTCCAACATTTTATATTATGGGTTGAGGAAGGAGATTTAATATTTAATATTTTGGACCGACGATTAATTTATATTTTCAAGCTACTTAATCGAGGCCAATTAAATATTAAATATTTTATCTATTTATTTTGTGTTAGAAATCTAAAGTGGGGTGTAGAGTATCTTGTGGTGCAATTAATAATTTCAAAGATCATATTGCACCTAATTTTAGAATATTTTATGATAGATTTTATGACAACTTGCAAGAGGGAGTTATTGCCTATTTTTAGTCGGGAATAAAGTAGAGGTTATGAAAAGTCTTTATGGGACTTTTTTGGGGGAGAAATTGGTGGGAATGATATTATTTTATTTATTTTTCCAAGAATGGGTCGTTTGGATTTGTTCCTCTATATATTTACAAGCAATTTCACTTCCCAGGCATCTCATTTTATCATACAAAAACTCTGCCGAAATTTGTCTGGACATTAGTGTTCAACAAATAAACTTCTGTGGATGAAAACCTATTGAAGATTGGTGATCAGTGGATGAAAACCCATTGGTTGCAGGTATCAGAGGATGAAACCCATTTGGTACATGAAGGTAATCTCACACTGAGGTTGCATTGGAGCTCCACATAGTTGCAGGATTTTAGCTAGTTCAGTTAATGTGTTTTGCAGGTTTTGGTAGTAGCATTGTGGAGTTTGGATTTATGATTTATGTGTGTGTTATGGTTGTTGTAGAATCCATGTTTTAGATGTTTTATTATTATTAGATCCTCTTGGTTTAGCTACAAAGTTTGTTTTAGAGCTTTGTTCAGTGTAGTTTCAGTTGGTGTGTTGTTGCAAGGTTTTGGAGTTGTAGTTTGAGTAGATTTCAGAGTAGTGTTTCCAGATTTGTTTCATTTTTTTATTGCTTGTTGTGGTGAATGTACAATAGTACCTTATGCTTTACTTACATCAGATATATCATTAATATAAGCTGGAGGTTATTAGTTGTCATTTTTGTGCTTTCTAATGAAATCGGGTGAAGCAAAATTATTGATTTGGTATGCACATTTATATGTTATATTAAATCTGGTAATTTTATGATATCATACAGCAAGAGGCCATACCATTAATGGTAATTAAAGATAATTATTAGTATTTTATGTTTCAAGAAGTTACCCTTTGCATTTGTAATAAAATTATCAATTTCGGGATCAATCGATGTAGGGCAAAATTGGGTGTTTTGGAAGTTAATAAAAAATCATTTTCAAATTTGATTGTTGGATGCAAATATTTTGTTTGGAACATTACAATGGTATCATAGCATGATCTTTCCAGCCTGTAGGGTTGTTTGATTCATGCTTCTTTGTGAATGAGGCCTCAGAGCTTTGAGA
Source organism: Cunninghamia lanceolata (assembly GCA_027924645.1). Classification (NCBI taxonomy): domain Eukaryota; kingdom Viridiplantae; phylum Streptophyta; class Pinopsida; order Cupressales; family Cupressaceae; genus Cunninghamia; species Cunninghamia lanceolata. The sequence goes on from BSBN01001435.1 coordinate 8,606,803, forward strand.
AGAGAGCAAAGGAAATTAGCAGTTGATTTTAAATTTGGAGAAGAGCAAATCATGGCTAAAGATGCTGAGATATCAAAGTGGTTTGAAGAATATTCCAAGCAATCTAAAGCCTACAAATTAGCTATTTTATTTGAAAGACTTCTAGAAATTTTTGGTAAGGGGCAAAGGAAAAAATATCAAGATCAGAAGGTGGAAGAAGTAAAATTGAAATTGTCTCATAAAAAATATGAGGATGTTGCAAGGAAGAGTGAACCTCAGAAAAAAGGTCAAGATAATTACCAGATTCAAGGTAATGGAGAGATGAAGAATAAATTTCAGGGAGGATTCCAAAAGAAGCCACAAAATAAGTCAAGTCCAATTGTTACAAAGAAGATGCAAGAAGACAGAAAAAATGAACTCAGAAGAAAAAGGCTCTATTTTACATGCAAAGAACCTTGGGAGTCAAGTCATAGATGTGGGAACAATGAAGCGAGGATGCTAGAAGAAGGATCAAGAGTGCCATAAAAGAAGATAATGGAACCATAGTTAATGGTTGATACACCTGAGTCACACCAAGTTATTACGGAACAAATCATCAAACATGAACCATAGGAAATTTTTTTACAGAAGGAAGAAAGAGATGAACCAGAGGCACTCCAAGCCATAAAGGTTGAAGGTAAAAAAAAAATTGTTCATTGAAGATTCTTTATTGACTTCTAATGATTGTATATGTTAGGAAAGTATCAATGAAGTCAAAGAGAAAGATTCAGAAATTACAGGAGTAGCGGATGAAAAGAAGGTAGATCAAGAAGATTTTTAGACTATCTTGTTAGAAGCTTCAATTGAAGAACATGTTGAGCATGCTGATGTTGGGAATGAGTCATATACACTTGGGAAGACCATTGTGGTCAGCCCTAGCACAAAAAAGTTGAGCCACTTGGATGGAAGTGTTGAGGATATCTCAACAATGTCTCTTTTGACAATGGTGGATGAGCATTTTATTTGCAATCCAAGGTATGAAAATATTTCAGATTTGATGCTTCCTATGTGACTACAAAATTTTTGTCATCATGGAAAGCATGCAAAAATGGGTGATAGGGTAAGGGCTACAACTTGCAGTATAGGGCATGTGGACTATTTGCTTCAAGTTTGAAATTATTGTTACATAAGGGATCCAAGTAATCTCTTGAGGGTTAAAACATGTAGCAGATTTGATGTTACTATTGAGTTCTTCATCTCTTGCATATGGAATGAAAGGAGGTTTATGATTAATCACATAGGGTTTGTTTTATTTTCTAACCCCATTGGGAAGGACCAATGTTGACAGTTTATAGATCACTTGTAGGAGCCAAGCACCAAAATTGAAGATGATCTCATGAGTGATAGCCAAATGGAGATAGCCCCTTTGGGAAGCTTGATGTTAGATGTGGATAAGCAAAATAAGTGTCTTTTTGAAGTTCAAGATTTTGTGACTAAGTTTGTTAAGGTGCTTTGGGTATCAAGCTACAAGTAGATTGAAGGACTCATGAAGGAGGAGACACTACAAATTACTAACATCATGAAGACAAGGAAATTGGTCATCCTATTGGGTGAACAAGAGACATGCAAAGACTTCTATATCATGGGTCTTGGAGGTATCAACAAAACATGGAGCTCGCAATGGGTGTACTCTATGGACAGGTTCACTATGGAGATGGAATTCAAGAGAAGGGAGGTATATCTTCAAGGCACTGAAGATGAAGTTCCAAAAGTTTCCATAGTAATGTGGATGAAATATCAATGGGAGACATTCATGACCTTTTTGCAAGCCCAAGAAGAGTTTTTAGTCATGAAGTGGAGGAGTTTCCTGCCCATTGTCATTGTTGAGTTATTTGCAACTAATACAAGGTAGTTTCTAAATATCACATTTCTGATTTTTAGTAAAAGAATGTAGTGTTACGGCCATGGTTTTGGGAAGTTCTTTTTGCCTCATATTGTGTGTAAGAAGTTTCATCCTTTGGGGCTACTAAGTGTCAATATTCTAGCTAATATATTGTTGTTTGAAAGGAAATCTCAAGCTAACTATGACTGTTATAGCCACCTTCCAACCCACATACAATTTGATCCAAACCATCTTTCAAGTGATAGACCTTTGGATAACATGGTAAGAGTCCTTGGAATAAATGGTAATTATCATGACTATAATCTCGGAGAGAGGAGCCAAATTTTGAGCATGCCTTGGCCTCAGATCAAGGAAGAGGAGGTAAGAAATTTTTATTGTGTTTATGATGATGATATTTTGATCTCCAACAAGACTTGGAAAATTATTTGGGAGCATTTGGATGTAGTTAGGATTGTAATTCAACAACATGATCTTTTTGCCAAAGTATCTATAGGGGATATTGACATCACCTACTTGGATCAAGTTATAATGAGAAAGAGTAGGTTGTTGTTTTTGAAGGGTTTTAGAAGTGTACAGATGTTTGTGGAGGGATTTTATATCATTGTGTGATTAATTACCTCCATATTGTAGACATTGTTGATTTACTATTGTTCCACCCTTTTGACATTGATGATTTTAATGTTTCATAACCTTTAATGGCTGATTGCAACCATGCACACTTGCATATGAGATGACTGGTACACATTCAAGAATATTGCAGCCTATAGTATAGTGGGAATTCTAGTCATGGGGAAGAGTATTTTTCAGTTTGTGACTTCTAATGGGGAGTTTTCAATCCTTACATGGATAATAATCAAATACTCATTGATCACATGGATGAGTGTTGCACAGGTTTGCCATTTTTGTAATTATTACATCATATGTATTGTTTGCAGATTTCCACTGAAGTCACGGGTGTTGTGTATGATGGAGTATGCTACTATTGTAGAATAGTTTGAAGCTAATGTATACCATTTTATATTGTTATTTTCTCCATTTATATCAGCTTCAGAAGTTGTGGTTTTAGTCTTTCAGTTGGGAGTGGAACAATGTTGGCAGTATTGTGTGATTTGGAGTTTTGGTTCAATTTTTGGAGAATTATGGAGCATAAGTTGTTGTTGTATGATGTTATTTTTCACTCCTCTACTAAACTCTTACTGTTATAGATCAGCCCTTGAAGCTGAAGGTATCATCTCTCGTGTTGAGGTAAAAATTGGGCGAATTAGAGTGCATTTCAGCCATATTGATTTCATTGTTTTGAAGGTAGAAGTGGTTGTTGTTTCCCAAACATGTACTCGTTGTAGAGGATGTAGTGAATTCTCCAATAGTCCTAATAGAAGAAAAAATCAGAATTGTACTATTGGGAGAAGTTATAGGATTTTTTTGTTTAACTTGTCTTGTGACAGTACACACACATTTTGGGAGGTCCAAGCTAAAAGGAAGAGGTTGTTGAATGGGACAGATACAAGGCATTCTACAGGCCCACAGGTAACATGGGATATTTTGTTGTACATTGAATATTGTTGCAGCAATACCACACAGCAGAAAAAACACAATGTCAATCATCCCAGGTATACTTTCCAAGGATTTGTTACCAACTCTTAGTGGAAGGATGAAGATTAGTTGGAGTATGGGAAAGAATGCATCAAAGATTTCCATATAATAGATTTCATATTATATGTATATTTTGGTTTGGTACATGGCATTGAGGAATTTATGTTTTTAGGTTTGCACAATGTCATATGGCAAAAATTGCAACATTTCTCAAGTACAAGATCAAGGCTTTCTGTGCAGTATAACTTGATTTATTTTGGCATGAAGATTTTGAAGCATCTTGGTTTGCATTGCTTGAGGACAAGAAATCTTGAGGAGGGAGGACTTGTCATGTCCCAAATTTGTATTAATTCAATTTCATGGGAAAAATGCTCATTCCAACATTTTATATTATGGGTTGAGGAAGGAGATTTAATATTTAATATTTTGGACCGACGATTAATTTATATTTTCAAGCTACTTAATCGGGGCCAATTAAATATTAAATATTTTATCTATTTATTTTGTGTTGGAAATCCAAAGTGGGGTTGTAGAGTACCTTGTGGTGTAATTAATAATTTCAAAGATCATATTGCACCTAATTTTAGAATATTCTATGATAGATTTTATGACAACTTGCAAGAGGGAGTTATTGTCAATTTTTAGCTGGGAATCAAGTAGAGGTTATGAAAAGTCTTTATGGGACTTTTTTTGGAGGGAAATTGGTGGGAATGATATTATTTTATTTATTTTTCCAAGAATGGGTTGTTTGGATTTGTTCCTCTATATATTTGCAAGCAATTTCACTTCCCAAGCATCTCATTTTATCATACAAAAACTCTGCCAAAATTTGTCTGGACATTGGTGTTCAACAAATAATCTTCTGTGGACAAAAACCCATTGAAGATTGGTGATCAATGGATGAAAAACCATTGGTTGCAGGTATCAGAGGATGAAACCCCTTTGGTACATGAGGGTAATCTCATACAGAGGTTGCATTGGAGCTCCACGCAGTTGCGGGATTTCAACAAGTTCAGTTAATGTCTTTTGCAAGTTTTGGTAGTAGCATTGTGGAGTTTGGATTTATGATTTGTGTGTGTGCTATGGTTGTTGTAGAAGCCATGTTTCATATGTTTATTTATTATTAGATCCTCTTGGTTCAGATATAAAGGTTGTTTCAGAGCTTTGTCCAGTGCAGTTTCAGTTGGTGTGTTGCTGCAGGGTTTTGGAGTTATAGTTTGAGCAGATTTCAGAGTAGTGTTTCTAGATTTGTTTCAATTGTTTATTGCTATTGTGGTGACTGTTTAGATGATCAAGATGATGACTGTTTAGATGATTCAACCTAATTCTTAGATGATTAAGTCGACACAGAAGAAGAAAATGAAGTTGGAGAAGAACAAACACTCATAGAGACCACCAGGTCACCTGCAAAGTTCATTCAAAAGAATCATTCTAAAAATTAGATAATTGGAGATAATAATGAAGGAGTTATGACTAGGGGAAGACTTAGAGAACAAGTAAACTTCTCACTGTTGTCCAAGATAGAACCAAAGAATTTTTTTGAATCAAACAAGGATGAAAGTTGGATTGATGCAATGCAAGAAGAGTTAAATCAGATTGAGAAGAATAAAACTTGGGAACTTGTTCCAAGGCCAAAGGACAAGAATGTGATTGGAACCAAGTGGGTTTTCAAAAATAAGTTGAATGAAGATGGAGAAGTTGTTAGAAACAAAGCAAGATTGGTTTGCAAGGGCTATTCACAAGTGGAAGGCATTGATTTTGAGGAGACATTTGCTCCTGTGGCAAGAATGGAAGCAATAAGGATGTTCCTTGCATTTGCAGTTCACAAAGACTTCAAGGTATATCAAATGGATGTCAAATCTACTTTATTGAATGGTGACTTAGAAGAAGAAGTTTACATAGAGCAACCTGAAGGATTTTAGCTATTAGAAGATCAAAAACATGGTATGCAGACTTAAGAAAGCCTTATATGGTCTCAAACAAGCTCCTAGGGCTTGGTATGCAAGGTTGGACAAGTATTTACTGCAACAGGGCTTCAAGAAAGGTACAATAGATAGCAATCTATGTATCAAAATTGAGAATGGGCAAATCTTAATAGCAGTAGTATACGTTGATGATATTATCTTTGGTGGCAATGATGAAATGTGTAAGAAGTTTGCAGAAGAGATGCAAAAGGAATTTGAGCTGTCTATGATTGGTGAGCTTTCATTTTTCCTTGGACTTCAAATTGCTCAATCGGACAAGGGTATGTTTATTTCACAAACTAAGTATGTCAAGGAGATGTTGAAAAAGTTTGGTATGTATGAGTGCAAACCTGTGAGCACACCTATGGTTACAGGTTGTCATCTAAGAAAGGATGATGAGTCACCTCAAGCTGATCAAACTCCATATAGATCCATGATTGGAAGCTTATTATACTTGATTGCATCTAGGCTAGATATTATGCAAGCAGTTTGTATGGTGGCTATATTTCAAGTTGATCAAAAAGAAACTCACGTAAAGGTTGTTAAAAGAATTTTCAAAAATTTGAAGAGCACATTGGACTATGGATTGTGGTATGAGAAGGGAAAGGATTTCTCTTTGATAGCATATACAGATGTAGATTGGGTAGGAAACATTGATGACAGGAAGAACACAAGTGGTGGAGCCTTCTTTCTAGGTGGTAGATTGGTTTAATGGTTAAGCAAAAAGCAAGATTCAGTTGCCTTATCAATAGCAGAAGCAAAATACATTGCAACAACAACTTGTTGTACTTAGGTTTTGTGGATGAAGCAGACATTGAAGGATATAGGAGTTGTATATGATGAGCCCATTTCAATTTTGTGTGACAATACATGTGCAATTAACATATCAAAGAATCCAGTGATGCATTCAAGAACCAAGCATATATCTATTAGGTATCATTTTTTGAGAGAAAAGGTTATTGATCAAGAGGTGAAATTGGAGTATGTGCCTACAAAGGATTAGATTATAGACATCTTCATAAAACCTCTTCCTAAAGATACATTTGAATACTTAATGCATAAGTTTGGAGTGATATCACTCTCACCAAATCAGTAAATGTTTATGATAGAGCTTCTGTCCAGGGGCAGCAACACAAAGCATATCCTTCATCCCTGTTTGGATAGTGGCTATCTCTCAGGGGGAGAGGGTAGAAAGAAGACAACTTGGATGATCATAGTTTGGTGTGACATGGTGAGGAGAAGTATTACAGTTAGGGGGAGCTTGTCTTTACAGTTTCAGATTGCAGTAAGAAAAGAAGTTGGTTACCTTCCTTTGCCATTGATGTCAAAGGGGGAGAGATAGAGTAAGGGGGAGAAATTGCAAAAGAGATAGAGTAACAACAGAGATAGAGCTAGATTATGTTTGTGTTGCCATCAATGACAAAAGGGGAGATTATTGGAAGTGTTGTCATTGATGTCAAAGGTGTATCCACATATTGTCATTGATGTCGAAAGGAAGTTCATAGATGAAGATGACAAAGAAAAGATGCTAATGCATGAATGATTTCTACCTAAAGTATTGGCAAAAGTTGGTTCGTAGGTTTTCTGGTGATCATCGGAGTTTGGGGATTGGGTCTTACCCCTTCTCCAGGTTGAGGAAATAAGAAGGTCTAGAGTGGAAAGCCCGATCATGAAGCTCTGACAACTTGTGTGTACTAGTCATTGCTTTCAGGAGTCATAGGGCAAAGATGTTCCTTGTTAAATTCAAATGAGAAGAAGTTACTTAGAAATCCCGACGCGTGAACTCTGATATATCAAGAGTCAGAGGGCAGAGATGTTCCTTGTTGAATTCAAATGAGAATATGTTACTAAGAAAGCCCAGTGCGCATACTCTGATATATGCTAAGTGATCAGGGGTCGGAGGGTGGGGCTTCCCTTTGATCAATTCAAAATGGGAAGCAGTAGACAGGAAGCTCGACACCTGATGAGGAAAGTAGTAGACAGGAAGTCTGTCGCCCGATAAGGAAGGCGGTAGACATGAAGCTTGACACCCAATGAGAAATGTGGTAGACAGGAAGTCTATCGCTCGATAATGAAGGTGATAGACAGGAAGTTCGTCACTCGATAAGGAAGGCGATAGATAGGAAGCACACCGCCCGATAAGGAAGGCGATAGACAAGAAGCCTGACGCTCGATAGATCAACTAAGGAAGAATCCAACAAGACTGGAGGAGACCCTCTAAGGCTTTGACAGAGGAAGGCAGAAGACCAGAAGCCTGATCTCCGATGCTATGCAAGTTTAATTAATGCAAAGGGAAAAGATACAAAGCACAAAATTTTAGGATTCAAAACTTTAAGGCTAACTTTGGAGGATGTTTTAAGTTAATGCATTAGCCAACATTGAAATGCACACATTGAAATTCAAAAGTTTAATTGTTGGAGCCATTTTAGTAACATGTGGATTTTTTAGTTTTAGGTCCGGACCTATTTTTGGGTTGACTAAGTATATGTGATTTGGGCCTGATCCTCTAGATTAAACATGTTAGAATTTGAATTAACAGAGTCTGACATTGGAGATTGTTATAATTTTGTATAGCTGACTTAGAGATTTGAAAATATACAATTTGGTATAAAAGAAATATCAGTTTGTGCATTTGTGAGTATCCGTGTATGTGAGTATGTGTGCGCAAGAACTAAAGTGAAAAATATGAACATACGCAAGGTGACTGGATAATCGAAGTATAAGCTAATAAAGTGATCAGGCATGAATAGAGAAGTGGAGTTGAAGTGTGCAAAGGGCATGAACTGGATATGATTCTGAGTTTACACAGTAAGTTTTTGTTTATTGATTCTATTTCAGTTTGCTGGGTTGAATCTCAGTCTATAAAGAGGTTGAAGCCTCAGTTTGTAAGTGTTGTAGCACTTTAGGGAGTTGTTGCTTCCTTTGGGTTGTAGCCCATAAATATATATATATCGGGAAGTTGTTGCTTCTATACTAGGTTGTATCTCAGTTTGTTTTGAGATTGAAGTCTCTGGTAGGTTGGTGCCTATAGATTTGTAAAAAGGATTGTAGTCCTTCTCAGGTTGAATTTTTTGTGGGTTGGAGCCTACAAAATATTGTAATTCACTATTTCATTTTTGTGAGGCTGGATTTGGATAGTAGATCCAAGCAGCTTGCTCACTGTGGTTTTTCCCTTCTAGGGTTTCCATGTAAATCTAGTGTTATGGACTTTTGTGTGGATGTGTGAATTTGCTTATGCTTGCATAGTTCTTTCAATTTTGTTTAATGGAGTAGAGATCATGTCAGTGCAATAGAATTGTTTTAAAAAGTGGCATATATTGATTCACCCCCTCTCAGTATATCTATGTGTTCTAACATGAGAATTTGACCTGTAAACATTAATCAGGATAAACTGACAACTATAAGTGAGACTTGTGATCTTGCACACCATCCAAAAACTTGAACTTCCCAACAATTCTAATTTCACAGATTCTAGGTGCCAAAAGGTAGCAATACCTCCAGACACCCCTTCCAAATTGACAAACAAACCTTCCCAATACTTAAGTTTCATTTTCATGATGTTGGCATCATTGTTATCTAGTTTGGTTTCTTGAAGCATGAACATATATGCTCTAGATACATCTGTTTGGTGCTTTACCAAGAACTTTTTGTTAGGGGCGTTTAAGCCCCTAACATTCCACAAAAGGATCCACATTGCTCGTTGGGAAGGGTTATTCCCTTCCCAGATCTCAGCATCATACTTATTTTTAGTTAGCCTTCAGCATCTCTTGAAAGTAATTTTCCTTTGTTTGTTTTTCTTCCCTTGCGCTTAGGATCCTCGACATCAAGTTTCTCCTTTTTGGACTCAGAATGACTAATTCCCAACTTTTTTAAAGAGAGAACATCCTCCTCCATCAATCCGTGCTCTTTGAAATTTGCTTCCAGATCGACTGAAGGGCACTCACCAGTCTTTGCATCTACCAATGCAAGGAGTTCCCCATTTTGGTCAACAATCTCCTCTATAACCCATTCCTCCTTAATAACCTTGGGTATGGAGACTTCTTGCTCCAATTTCTTAGTCTCTGTTACATCTGTATCATTGTTGGTGATCCCAAATAATTCCAAGGCCAACTTAAAGTTACTTTTCTTCACTTTTGAGTCCTTGGAGAGATAGGGTTCTATCTCACCGATCTCTTCCTCTGACCAAACATCTCCTATCCCTGCTTCCCTAGCATTTGGACTAGAGTCCCAGTCAACAACCCCCACCTACTCATCCTAACCAATACCATTTTCAACCATTCTTTCCCTTTCCTCAGTTTTAGGACTTGTTTTTTGTTCCTTCTTGATCCTCTACTTGGTTTGTCTTGTCACCTTCCCTTTTTCCTTCTAGGAGAGGGGAAGAGGGGCCTTCTTGATCTCTATTTTTTGATTCCAAAGCCCATTCTTTGAAATTATTTCTATGTCTTTGGGGGTCTCCTCTACCAAATTTAGATTTACACAAATCCTTGCATAAATCTCAAATTCACCTTTCTCCGTGGATTCATCAAGTTTGACAAAGGATCTGAGGCAATTACCTATTTCCTTCAAAATATATGTAACCTAGTATTTAGTAGGAAGGTTGTATAACCTCACCCACATTGGCATTATTTGGATCTGGTGATTCAATGGGTCAAAGTTGGGTTCCCAATCCTTTAAGTAGAAGCTCACTCTGTCTATTATCACGGGGCCTCCTCCTAAAATGTTCTTTTTTTTCCTTTGAATCACACAGGATAAGAAAAATCCCTTGGGAAGATTTCTCACAGAGACCGAATCTCCCCAATTAGTCTTGCACCGCTTGCTGATTCTTCCCCAAGATGACCATAAAATAGCCCATTTGATGATGAGGGCTTTGTCCATGAGAGACTGCACTGGTAAAGCCAAGGTTTGGGAATGGGATATGCGCAAAGATTTTGGAGAAACCCTAACTTTCCCAAAGGAACCTATTTTCTCCTATTGCAAGATCTGAAATACTTGCGACCGAACCATCTTCTTCTGCAATCAAAGAGGGATTCTTCATGGCTGGCCCTATCTACTAACCAACCCTTGATGTTTCTCCATGAAAACAATTTTGTTTTACCCTCTAGGTAGTATCTTCACCAAATATTTTTGGAGCACTATCCCTCTGGAATCCTCTATATTTGATCCTTCCTCGATCCATTAAAAAATGCCTTCTTCTTCCATCTTCTCTGAAATCGTTCGTTGGTCTTGATTCCTCTACTCTTCTATAACCTCCTTCGAACCTTCGAATCGAAGGCGATCACTATTTCGGTAGTGATCCATATTTTTTCATATGTGTCTCTTGATTTTTACTACCTCCTTCACCACCTCTTATTTGCATTAATAAGAAGACAAAATAAACCTCAAGCAAATAATAAAATTGTTTTTTCAATATAGAAAATCTTATTTTATTAAGACTAAAAAGCTTAATTCATTTCCATTCATTTGTCAAAATTTGACAAATTCTTATAAACTCTTAATTATATGGAGGAAGAGGTAGGAGAGAAAAAATAGACCACCAAAGTGATAAAGAGGTCAAAGGTGGTGGAGGCACAAAGTCAAAGAGAATTGGAAACTGGTGAAGGGAAGGTGCATGGAGGCAAGATGAAAAAGGGGGGAGGAGAAAGGGATAACGACAAGGGAGAAAAGGACAAAATATTTAGATTTGCACACTGAATTTACTAGAAAGGTAAATGAACATAATCATCATAAGCATTTGTTTACCACACATAATATTTGCATAATCAAATAAATAAATAGCATATCTTTTCTGAATATTTTTAAACCTAAAAATTACAACATATTCAAAGATAACATTTCAGTGAAATCTTTCACTTTACATCTACAATGTTTTTCTCTTGGCAATAAGAATAATTTTACATAGATTTGACTGTCAAAAGTCATAATATGAAATGTACTACATCTAGAATCTTGACATATGTCTTCATAAGTCTTAGATTATCTTCTTCTTGGGAAGGAGAGCATTCGAGGGATTTTCCTTCAACCACATACTGGCGGTCCCCCGCACACCTTCCTTCCTAGAAGTGGCCCTACCCTTCACAAAGGGTATAGATATAAGAAACAAACAGGTTTTTTTTCCATCTAAGTTTCTAGTGTTGTGTCCTACATAGCCAACACGGTCATACAACCATAGATTCCTTCTAACTAAGTATGGCACTACTGGGTGGTTATGCAAATCTGGAACACAGTGAACCAACTAATGCATGCAGAGATAGATGCATTACTTTGGCCAAAGATTCATTATAAATAGATGTTTCACAATGAACGTAGTCAAAAGTTCACACACCCTTAACTCGACTTAGAAACTATCTCATCCTACAATGAATTTAGTTTAACCAATGCTAGTTAGGGAGTGACTTAATTAAATTTCACCCATAGTCCACCTAACTTAGACTTCTAACCCTGATTTCTGGAGTACAATACCAAGGATGGTTCGGATTGAGGTCTTAGTCTTTCGAAAAGCCTCTTGTTGCAACTTTAACATGAAATCTATGAATCCTTGTCACTCTATTTCTTGTTTCAAAGGTTTATATATTCTTGGTTTTGGTTTCTAGTATCGACATAGAGAATAGTTTTATCTATAACTTCATAAATTCATCCAAGGTACTTATCTTGGTTTAAGAATTTTCATCTAATCCTTATCGACAATAAAATATCTTCATTAAGTCAACCACATACTTATGAGAAGAATTATATGTTTCCTATGCATATATGGGATACGCTTAGAGAACTATCTTCTCTAATCCCTTCATACAAAATGACATTTAAAACCCTTATCATATATAAAAGAATATCTTGACATACATCATAATACAAACTCTAATACTCAACTTTCATTTAGAATACTTACCAAATCATGGCTAAGTAGATGTCATCGTGTGACATGGTTTTATCGACCACAAGTCCTTTCTAGACTATCATAAAGTTGGTCATATTAGTACCATAATGGGGCAATAGATTCTATTAACTACAATAATACATTTTATGATAATCATTATTCTTCTCTCCAACTAGTAATAATATACTAAAATTTATGGGACTCGAGAGCCTATCATCTTGTAATATGGCTCGAGAGTCTATCATCCTGTAATATGGGGCTCGAGAGTCTAAGTATCGACTCCATTATTCTACCCAAAACCATTCTTATTTACTTCTACAGGTGAGTTCTTTCAAAAGACAATAGAATATGAAGTCTAAACATTTAGTTAGCAGACTATCAAACATTTGGAAAAGATAGTAACATCTAAGAAGTTTACTTTAAACTCAACTACCTGAGTATCGTCCCTAATTAAGAAAGACTGGTTTATCTACTCAAAGGTTTTATTATTCGCCATGCTGACATTCTAACAAGGAGCTAAATCAAGAATTTACAAAGACACAGGCTAACAACCTATGTGGCAAGAGATAGTCCCGGTCATTTCCAAGAAACCATTCATAATATGCATAAGATTGTGGCAAGGATAATCTCATAAACTTATTGTTATCTGCCTATCTTTCTCTCTGTGAGAATCCTTGTTATCAATTTATAAAACCTGAGCATTTGCTATCAAGAATTTAACGATATGATAGTTTTAAAGACATACTACAAGCTTATTGTTATCATTTTTATACCACAACAAGGTTACAATGCATCTCATAGGCTATCAACCTTTGATAGACTCCAGATAAATGTTACAGTGTAAACGAATATAATAAAAAGATAAATAGATACATGCATTGAATCCCGCCTAGTTTGGCTGCATCATATGTATATATATAAACATCAAGAGGTACCTGTGTAAAGCTCCAACACAATCTTCCCTACTGAGCTAAAATTCTTCTTTTATGTTATTCTTTCTCAGAAACTTATCGTGATCCCTTCTATTCTCCAATCTCTCTTTTGAATGTCTCCCTATTTTCTACTAACTACTATCTGAAAGATATGAACAACTTTTTTTTCCTCCTGCCACCCGCGGTAGTAACCACCCATACTCTTATTAAGTCTCCCAAAAGGAGCATACAACACTAGTTAGGCTCCCCATTATGCAAAGCCCACTCCTAAACTCCACATCAAGCTCTCCACTCTCTCCACTTTTCGTGGAGTATGTAGTCATGCCCACTTTATGAGTGAGGTGGATTGCAATAGTCGATGCTTATCATGATATGATAAGGTCTCAAGACTAAAACATACAACTACATTTACTCATTATATATATATTTACTACACAAAATAATAAATAAATATAACCTATACTAATACAATGGTAGCAATACCATAAGTATGGATGTAGGAAAAATAGTCATGCGAAAAAATGCGAGTATGGGGTTGAGGTTTTCTCCCCCTCGCAACCTTGCACTGACATCAATAATTAAGTCGATAATCGTGGAAAATTTTATATATATATATATATATATATATATATATATATATATATATATATATATATATATATATATATATATATATATATATATATATATATATATATCAAAAAATTCTAACAAGGAAAATGATTAAACTCTAAACATCAATAATATTTCCTAAACATCTCTCAACCATATCAAATGAAGTTTGACATTGGAAAACCTTTCCTTAATGACAAATTGACAATGGTCAAGTTGAGATTGACTTAAACAAGGAGTGTTAATTATTACTTACCTGTCTCAAGAGGATTCATTAATTATACAACACAGAACTCAAGTGGCAAAACCTGTTCCTTTCCAAACATCTATTCCCTTCTCTCTGATGATGCTCTCCTTTTCTCAGAGGTGGAAATCTATTTTTTGGTTACAACTCACAGTCACACAAACTATGATTAGTGTATCATCAGTAAATCTTTATACATCATACTTAAATAATCTCAATAACATTTAATTTCATGTCAAATTCTATGCATTTTATCATAATTCATAAAATCAATGATTTATCCTGACATTTTCCCTAAACGTCAAATCATTAATCCATGAAAATTTACTCTCTAATTACTGTTGATAACTGAGAGGGGGGGGTGAATCAGTTATCTTAATTATTTCCCTTATTGAGCTTTTCTTTTAATTGATGTAGCATAAAATCAAACACAAAAACATTAACCATGAAATAAGAAACACATGACACAGTATTTTTGACGTGGAAACCCTGTTAAGGGAGAAACCACGGGGTGATTAACCCAAGAATTATTCTCTGTTAGAAGAATAGGAAATTACAAAAATGGCACTTGCCAATTAGGGCTCACTGCCCGAGCACACTGCTCACAAGAGGCCCACTGCCTACAAGAAGACACATTGTCTACAAAGTGATGAGAATCATAGTCTTGAACTGATTGGAAGCATCTGCATATGCTGGAGTTCAGTTCCGGTTAGGCTCAGTACACTGATCTGCTGCACTTCATCTTTCCTCTGTTCTTTATTCTGCTATCTTTCACATACCGGATCCTTTTTGCTACCTCTGCTCTTTCTCTGGACTTATTCGCATATCTCTCTACACACACTACTCACTTCACAACTAAATCCATCCTCTATATATATCCGCACAAGTAATTTCATCACCTTTCTAGTCGGCATCCGGAACAGTCTAGTTTCTTATAAACTTTCATTCTGTCGGCTGAATCCTTCCTCACCAAGCAATGCGGATCAAGCATATACTTGTAGATATCATTAATCATGTCGGCCAAACATGATTCATGCCTTCACAACCTCTGTCATCAATAGTAACTCATCCGGAAAGCAGTCTGATACTCTGCCAGTCAGTTCTTCCTCTGTTTTCACTGTCTCTCAGGAATCCGGTACTCAACCATTCATATCTTTTTCCTTGTCCATCACCGGAGGCTAAATCCTTGGAATATACCACTCAAGGTAGTCCTCTTGACTTCCCCAAATCCGCACTGCACCAAGACACTTCCACTGAGAGGTCCGGACCAATCTGTCGGACCTTGCCACATGCTCTGTTCTTCTTCACCGGACCACAACATTCTTTATTCTGACTTCCGGTAGAGACACATCATGACTTGCGGATATGTGGGATGACCTTTGTTGCCATCAATGACAACAACCATGAATCCATATAGTGTCTCTTGCCAACAATCTCCCCCTTTGGCATTGATGGCAACACTTAGTGAAAAATGACTAAGTGTTTTCACTATGCTCCCCCTTTGCTGATGCTCTGTCTTTATATACAATTTCCGGAACTCCCCCTTAGTTGGATCCCTCATTTTTCACTGCTCCTCACTCCCCCTTTGACATCAATGGCAAAGGGTAGGGTCCGCATATCAAAATTTTCAAAAATTTCTTATACTTAGCCGCATATTTACATACTCACATATATTGAAGAATGTCTGCAAAGGATGTCTGTAATTGAATCATTTCGGTAGCCCAACTTTGCTTCATTCTGTCCAAAATTGAAATGTGACCACTTAGCAAAAATGCAAAGGCTTCTGCCCGCTTGAGATCTGTCGGATCTTTTGTTTGGGCGGTGGTCTGGGCATCACTGATGGCCTCATGCATTGTTTCCAACTTAGGGATTATAATCCTTCTAAGTTCTCCCATCCGGTTGGTGATGTTCTTCCTTTCCTTCTCAAGATTTTTTATTTCATTCAAGACTGCAATGGTCTGACATTCTTGATTTATTATAGAGGAAGAGAGAGGATCAAAACTTTGAGATAAGCTTTGTAGCTTATCCTGTTCCTCTTTTATTTTCTTGTCAAATGCTGCTGTTGCCTTTGACCAGGATATGCAAAATTTGTAGATGTCACCGCCATCCTTAAGAGCATTCTCTAAGCTCTTTATTCCAATGCTTACAATCTTCCTATCTTTAGAGATTAATTCTAATATCTCTGAAAATCTTTTATCCAAAAATTCCTTCCGGACCTTTTCTTCAGCTGATTTTTCTAAAGAATCAAAATGTGTATCAACACTGCTGACTAAGGTTTTTAGATTACCAGAAGTGGAGGCTGTCGGATCTATTTGGATTGATGGCATGATCTTCACAAGTACTCCGGAAGCAGCCTCTATCAACTCACAGTCTTCCATATGAGACTTCAGGAGCTTTTCATTTGCCTTGGCATTTGCAAATGAAGCTATCTTCATTGTTTGTACCGGAGAGAGAGAGTCAAAATCAAATGGGCCTTTTAGAAGCTCCGGTTCATCAATCTCTAAAGTTTCTTTACTCAAAAATTGTTGAACAGTTTGTGCAGTGTCTCTTGCCGGAGACAGATGTTTCTTTTCTTCTGCAGTCTTAGAACTGTCAACCTCTTTGTCTTTCACCACTGCTTCCTTCTCCTGTAATTGCTCTTCTTCTTTGGATCCGGAGACTGTAGGGGAAACCGGAGGAGAGATGCTAACTTGTTCATGGGCCCCTTCTTCTGGAGCAGAGGGTCCCAAGTCCTCACTTGTCTGTTCAGGGCTCACTTCTTCCAGAACAGAAGATTCCAAATCAGCAGCTGTTTCTGCACCTAAGTCCTCTACAACAGGAAGATTGAACCTTTTGAAGGCCTTCCGGAGGATCTCTTCTGTTTCTTGGGCCACTTTGTCAGTCTCACCAAGCATGAGTTGATTCATCCTGGCTTTGCTTCTGAACTCATCTTTGCAGTCCTTGAAGATAATGTTCATTGTCTTGGGATCAATTTGAGGATATAGCTGAATAGCTATCTGCTCCCGGATCTCAAGATCTTTGGCATGAGCATTATTCTTTCTTACTTCCATTTCCTTCTCTAGGCTTTTAGGAATGAGAGATATGATCTCAATGAAAGCCTTATTGTATATGTTCAGATATTTAACTGTGGCTTCCTGCAGAGTCTTTTGGTCTGCCTCACTGAAGTCATCATAGGATTCAGTCATTGGTTGAAGGTTTCCATCCACCGTGACCGACTTGATTATGCTCTCTAGTGACAGAGTGGGCTTTTCTGCCATTTCATCCTTGTCTTGGCCTGTGGAGGGCTTACCGGATCCTTTCTTCTTCTGTTTCTTTACTTCTCTTACTCCCTCATCTGATTCTGTTTCCTCTTCATCCTTTTGGCTTCCATAAGCCCTTGTGGCTTTTGTCTTGGATCTCTTACCGGATGCCTGGACTTCCGGTTTTGAACTTTTGGTTGAGGGAGGTGCAGATCTCTTTGTTGATCTGGTCCGGGTGGGAGCTCCAACCGGAGCACTTTCTTTGCTTTTCTCTTCTTCCTCGGCCTTCCTCCTCTTTTCCCGGCTGGCATCAAGTGCCTCCTTTGAGATACCTAGGCCTTGAGCAATGTGCTCTACTTCTTTTCTTACCTTTCTTTTAATCTCAGGTTCCCTGAGTTCTACATGTATTTTTACACTCAGCTCCTCAAAGGTTCCAAACCTTTCTGCCTTAGGATCTTTGGGCTGACTTAGCATGTGTTGAACATGCAGCTCCACTATCTGTTCATCAACTTCATACCCCATGGGCATGATCCAGACAGTCCTTGGCTCCACTGCCTCCATTAGGCACTGATCAGTGTCAACCATAAAGCACACTGAGTCCTTGTATTTCTCAATGAGAGACTGAGGAATTCTCTCTCTTGCTTGCATCATGCTCTGAAAGTTTTTGAAGTATCCCCATAGAGCTGAATTTCTCGCTTTTGCATCCCCAAGTCCATGCAAGTAGTCTCTTATCTGGACTGCAACAGGTTTGTCATTCTGCCATACCCATCCACTTGTTCCGGGTAGCTCATTCATGAAGTAGAAGAATAGACATACAATAAGAGTACCATACTTGAAGGAATTCTTCTTATCCTTCTTGATTTTTTGTATATTTTCCATTAATTGGCTTAGCAGTAGTTCGCAGAGGTCATATTCTGCATTTTTCCTTAGCATTTCAAAAGCAGTGTATACTGCAGTTCCGGATACAGAATTCTCCCTGCTGGAGTGATAGATCTTGTATCCTATTATCATTGATGCATATTTGATATCCGGATCTGAAATATCTTCAATGGTCATTGCCCTCTTGTCAAATTTTGATCCGGTGGCCTCTGTTACAATGTTGTTCTTGACAGATTTGAGGATAGGTACCCCTCCGGAAGAGTATAGGCCAGTTACTGCTCTAATTGCCTCTTTTGTGATCTTACAGGGTCTATCTAGCCATAGAAAGTTGTCATGCATCCTGCTCAGTACATACCGGACCCATTCATCTTCTTCAAAGCAGGGGAAATGAATAAATTGCTCAAATTGTTTCTTCTGAATATCCTTATACTCTGGTTTAAGGTCAAAAGCATTGTCAATCAGCTGCTTGTGATAGAGGTCTCTTAATTTGAATTCCCCAAATTCCTCAATGTTTGCATGTATGTAAACCCTAATGTCTTCGGTGTGTAAAACTCCGTGAGGAACACTAGAGAAGGCTCCTAGTGGGTCTACCTCCAATGATTTGTAGGGATGTTTCTTGAATGAGGGGCGAGGTCTATCAGAGATCTTAACTATGTTTGGAGTAGCCATTCTTCAAAGATTTGCAGTGAGGTAATGAAAAACGGAGAATACCTTATGCGCCTTCGGTTTGCACGGAGTGGTTGGATTGATTTCTTTATCCAATAGCTTCGGCAGGAGATCCTTGGTGTGCTTGAAGAACCTTGTTGCAGAGCTCCACTTTTCGCTTCTTCTCGAGTGCAGAATGAGCAAATGACCTTTGAGAAATCCCTTAAATTGCTCCGCGAACCCTAATACCTGTCTGCAATAAATGCTTCACCTACATCATTCCGGTTTGCCTTGTCTGGATAGCTTGGAGTGTCCCGGATTAGTCCTGATCTATGGATATCATCCGGATCTTTCAATCATGAATAAATCGAGGTAGCATATTACAAGATCATCTCAAACACTCTGTCCAATCCGCAGAACAAGATAGTGCATTTCCGGATCTTTCCGGACCTTTTTGTAATCCTTTATCATACCGGAGCATCTCCCTGAACAGGTCTTATTTGATCGATCACAGCTTCTTCATAACTTCATGCGGACCTCTGAAAACTTGACTGAAGTATCTCAAGATTCATATCTACAAACCCTTTGATCCGCATCTTGTGCCACATCCGGCACCACTTGTTTGGCTGGGGGAACAAGATTTTCTTTGAGTCTCCCCCTGAGCCTGAGCTCACTTTTAATTTCCGGAAGAAATATCAGCACCAGAGTCTGGTGCGGATCCAACCTCTACATTCTCTGAACTTTTCTTCACCCAAATCTTGCTCATCTGATTCCTAACCTCATCCGCATTCATCTTTTGTTTACCCTTGTCTTGATTCTGATTATACACCGGACCTCTTTTGTCCTGATTCTTGTTTCTGCAGACTTTAGCATTATGACCGGACCTATTGCAGATTTGGCAAATAACATTTCTTTGCATATTTGACTGATATCCTCTTGATCTGCATTGATTTGCCATATGACCTATTCTATTGCATGTGAAGCATCTACCTTTGAATGATTTGTTTACTTGCATAATTCTGCATTCATGGGATTTGTGTCCATACCTTTTGCAGTTGAAGCACTGTCCGGAGAAGGATGAATTATTCTGATTCATTCTCATTCTGCACTGATTAGCTTTGTGACCAAAGTGGTTGCAGTTGTGGCAGTATCCATTGAAGGATGGATATCTTTGAGCATTTGGCTGTCTTACCGGAGGTCTTCTAGGCCTGCTCCTTGGATTTTCTGATCCAAGATTCTTCTGACCGGATCCGGAGCTTTCTCCTTTCGCATATCCCAAGCCATACTTGTCATCTGTCCTCTTTTGACTTCCAAGAAGAACTTCAAGTTGAGCAGAACTTATCTTGAATTTCTCTTTATATTCATTTGCTGTTTGAAGGTCTCTTTTGAGAGAGGCAATTTGATCCTCAAGTTTTCCTTCATTATCTTTGGCATCTTCAAGATCAGATTCAAGGTGTCTGATAATCCTGTCCATCTGGTGGCATTCTTCTGATTTTTCTTTAAGAGATTGTCTTAGATTGTCTTCAGCCTTTCTTTTTTCTTCAATCTCTTGAGTAAACTTTATAGTTCCTGATTCCATTTCATGTCTTAACATAATGACTTCTTTTGATAACTTTTCACATAACTTGGTTTGCTCAGTCAATTCCTCATTTGTATTGCTTTCTTCACTTTGTCTTGCCAACTGTTGAAGCAGCTCCTTTCTCTTTTTCATAGAGAGACTTAA
The DNA here is from genome assembly GCA_027924645.1 of Cunninghamia lanceolata. NCBI lineage: Eukaryota > Viridiplantae > Streptophyta > Pinopsida > Cupressales > Cupressaceae > Cunninghamia > Cunninghamia lanceolata. The sequence goes on from BSBN01001435.1 coordinate 8,627,369, forward strand.
TTTGTCTTTTAATTCTCTCATGAATTCATCAGCCTGTTTGAGTCTTTCCTTTAATTCACTGACTTCAGAATTTGACTGTTCAAGATCCTCAAGGGCAGTCTTGAGTTGCTCCCTTAAACCATATGCATCCATTTGAAATCCCAGATCTTCCTCAAGCTGTTAGGCTCTATTAGGAGGAACTTAGCTCTGATACCAATTGTTGATAACTGAGAGGGGGGGGTGAATCAGTTATCTTAATTATTTCCCTTATTGAGCTTTTCTTTTAATTGATGTAGCATAAAATCAAACACAAAAACATTAACCATGAAATAAGAAACACATGACACAGTATTTTTGACGTGGAAACCCTGTTAAGGGAGAAAACCACGGGGTGATTAACCCAAGAATTATTCTCTGTTAGAAGAATAGGAAATTACAAAAATGGCACTTGCCAATTAGGGCTCACTGCCCGAGCACACTGCTCACAAGAGGCCCACTGCCTACAAGAAGACACACTGTCTACAAAGTGATGAGAATCATAGTCTTGAACTGATTGGAAGCATCTGCATATGCTGGAGTTCAGTTCCGGTTAGGCTCAGTACACTGATCTGCTGCACTTCATCTTTCCTCTGTTCTTTATTCTGCTATCTTTCACATACCGGATCCTTTTTGCTACCTCTGCTCTTTCTCTGGACTTATTCGCATATCTCTCTACACACACTACTCACTTCACAACTAAATCCATCCTCTATATATATCCGCACAAGTAATTTCATCACCTTTCTAGTCGGCATCCGGAACAGTCTAGTTTCTTATAAACTTTCATTCTGTCGGCTGAATCCTTCCTCACCAAGCAATGCGGATCAAGCATATACTTGTAGATATCATTAATCATGTCGGTCAAACATGATTCATGCCTTCACAACCTCTGTCATCAATAGTAACTCATCCGGAAAGCAGTCTGATACTCTGCCAGTCAGTTCTTCCTCTGTTTTCACTGTCTCTCAGGAATCCGGTACTCAACCATTCATATCTTTTTCCTTGTCCATCACCGGAGGCTAAATCCTTGGAATATACCACTCAAGGTAGTCCTCTTGACTTCCCCAAATCCGCACTGCACCAAGACACTTCCACTGAGAGGTCCGGACCAATCTGTTGGACCTTGCCACATGCTCTGTTCTTCTTCACCGGACCACAACATTCTTTATTCTGACTTCCGGTAGAGACACATCATGACTTGCGGATATGTGGGATGACCTTTGTTGCCATCAATGACAACAACCATGAATCCATATAGTGTCTCTTGCCAACAATTACATGTAAGTAAAAGTAAAGCATAGTCAAAGTTTGGGGATGTAACATATATCCCCCCATAAGAATCATCGTCCCCGATGATCCAATGTATCCAAAATTTATAGCATGAAAAAGTTTTTGTGTTCATCTTAGTAAAAATTTAAAATAGATGAGGAAATCTTTGATAAATATCATGATAATTTTCCTAGGTGGCATTCTCTTATGCATATTGGTCCCACTGGACCTTGCACTGAGTAACTTCTTTATTACACAAGCATAGATTACGTATTTCAAGCATTTTGATAGGCTCAATCATTACCACTCCTGGGTCCTTCACCTGTAAGGCATTCCAATCAAGAATAAAAATATGCTTATCTCTTGCAATATACTTTTTCAATTAAGAAACATGGAAAACATTATGCATCATTGCAAGAGCTGGAGGTAGAGCAATCTTCTTTGCAACTGGGTTGACTTCCTCAAGAACTTCAAAGGGACCCACATATCTAGGAGCTAGTTTGGATGACTTTCCAAACTTAATGGAACTCTTTTGCGGCTTGACTCTTAACAAAACTTTCTCTCCTACTGAGAAATGTCTTTGAATGCGCTTAACATTTGCATAGCTTTTTTGTCTATCATTTGCCTCCGCTAACCTTTTCTTGATCAAATGGACATGTTCTTCCATTTTCAATAGCATTTCTGGACCAAGGCTAATCCCATCTTCTAGTTTATCCCAACTTATATGAGTTCAACACTTTCTTCCATATAATGCTTCAAATGGAGCCATTTTAATAAAAGAATGATAGGAATTATTATAAGTAAATTCTACAAGAGGTAAATAATCCTCCCACTTGTATTGTTGATCCATGCAATACATTCTCAATAGATCTTCCAACACTTGGTTTACTCTTTCCATCTGACCATCGGTCTTGGGATGATAAGCTGAGCTTATATTCAACTGAGTTCCAAGTGAGGAGAATAAATTTTGCCAAAACCTTGATGTCATGCGGGCATCCCTATCTGAGATGATCTTCTTAGGAATGCCATGCAACCTAAATACTTCTTGTACAAATTTACGGGCTATGACTGGTGCTCCATCTATCAAATTCCCAAGTGTAAAATGAGCTACCTTAGTGAGTCTATCTACCACTAACAGAATAACATTATGCCTATTTCTAGACATAGGAAGACCTTGCACAAAATCCATGCTAATGATCTTCCATTTCCATTCCAGAATCTCATGAGGATATAGAAGTCCTACCAAGTGATGATGTTATGCTTTTCACCCTCTGCCATTCTAGACATCCTACTACAAACCTTACAACATCCCTCTTCATTCCTTTCCAGAAATACAATCCAGGATGTCCTGAATAGGGTGCATAATGAACTTCCTTCCACATGATATTCCTTAACTCCTCGAAGTTTAGAACATAAATTCTTCCTCTACATCTTTATAGTCCATCTGATTCAAAGTGGAATCCATCATACCTAGAATCATAAGGATTGTTCAAGAGAGCTTGTTTGACTTGCTCATAATATTCATCTCCCTTGGATTTTTGCAACACCTGATTCTTAAAATCAGAATGAATAGAGATCATAGAGGAGATATGCCTCCTTTGAATCAAGGCATCCACCACTCAGTTTTCCTTGCCCTGGATGTATTTGATCTCAAAATCATAATCAAATATTAATTCTAACCACCTCCTCTAATGATCATTAAGATGTGGTTGAGTAAACATTTATTTAAGTCCTTGATGACCTATCTTTAACTCAAAGGGTTTCCCAAGCAAGTAATGCCGCCACATTTGTAGTGCATGCACAACTGCTGCCAACTCGAGATCATGAGGAGCATAATTCTACTCATATGTCTTCAATTTCCTAGACTCATAAGCAATAACTTGCCCATATTTCACATGTGCACTACCTAATCCTTCTCCCGAGGCATCGGTGATGACTATAAAATGACCCTCTGGATTAGGTACCTTTAGAATTGGTGTTATAGTTAGTTTCTCTTTTAGTTGATCAAATGCCTCATGGCACTTTTCTGACCAAACAAATCTTTTGCATTTCCTTTGTAGAGAAGTAATGGGGTAGGCAATTTTTGAAAAGTTAGCCAAAATTTTTGTAATATCCTACTAGGCCCATAAAACTATAGACTTCATGCACATTTTTTGGTGGAGGCCACTCTAGAATGGCTTTGATCTTTGCTGGATCCATTGTAATTCCCTCAGCTGAAATTACATAACCCAAGTACTATACTTCTTTTTGGAAGAAAGTACACTTTGAGAGCTTACCATAAAGTTTATGCTCTCTCAAACGCTGAAGAACGATCTACAAATGTTGGAGACGTTCTTCCTCATTTTTGGAATAAATCAAAATATCATCTAGAAAAACAAGGACAAACTTATCCAGACAATCTCTGAACACATTGTTCATTAAGTTCATGAATGCTGCAGGTGCATTCGTCAGTCCAAATGGTAGGATGGTAAATTTATAGTGTCCATACCTCATTCTAAAGGTTGTTTTATGGATATCTTCATCTTTCAGCCTTAACTGATGGTATCGTGATCATAGATTGATCTTTGAAAACACAGTTGCTCCATGTATCTGATCAGAAATATCATCAATATGGGGCAACGGATACTTATTCTTTATTGTTGCTTTGTTTAGCGTATGATAGTCTATACATAGGCGCAATGTGCCATCTTTCTTTTTAACAAAAATCACGGGTGCTCCCCAGGGTGAAACACTAGGTCTTATCAATGCTTTTTCTAGCAATTCCTGCAGCTGAGCCTTTAGCTCCATCAACTCTATTGTAGTCATTCGATAAGGAGCTTTGTATATAGGTTTCAATCCCAGAATTATATCTATTGAAAAATCAAAAGCTCTCTTAGGAGGTAATCCAGGTAATTCATCTAGAAATACATCCTCAAAATCTCAAAGAAAGGGATACTTCTCCATATATGATCTCTCTTGATCTAGAGATTCTTCTCCATCTACTCCTTGGAGTTTCTGAGATTCATAATACATTAAATCATCTTGAAAGATAGATTCTTTGTGATCATCTATTTTCTCCATTTTGATTGCAAAGAGTTGACACCCTTTTCATTGGGCTCTCTTCAACTATAAGGTAAATATTTGCCTTATCTTGACCTCTCTAGAAATACCTTGCAGAAAAACTCTATTTCCAAGGTCATCTAGGCATTCTACTATTTTAGCAAAACAATCCACCTTAGCCTTATGCCTCCATAACCAATTTATTACAAGGATGACATCATATGATCCTAAGGGGGCTACATAAAGGTTTACTTCAGTCGAAAAGCTTGGGAGCTCAACCTTAGCTTCGAACAAACACTGCTCTACCTAAGCCCTTGTCTAGTTAACATACTCTACTAACCATGATTTTTCCATATAACCAACTATTCTATCTATATCTTATTTAAAACTTTTGGAGAAATAAAGAATTCAGTGGCACTGGTATCTATTAAAACTAAAATTGGGATACTCTGGTACTCCGCTTGTCAGTTATCTAGTACTACATGAATTCTCTATTAGAAGGCGGCCTATTGTGATGGTAAGGGATTTCCTCGCAGTTGAGTTCCTTGTGTCTTATTAGGACACTGATTAGCACAGTGGTCACCTCTACATGAAAAACACCCTCCCGGGGGTCCTCGCCTTTCAAAAGGCTTTCCTAAGTTATCTCCATTCTTCTTAGAGTTATTGTTACCATTTTTCTTATCACCTTTGGACTTATTTTGATTGTTTCTGAATCCTTTATCACCTTTCCTTTTGAAGCTTTTCTTGTTACCTTTTTTCTTAAATGATTAGGAGGATTGTGACTAATTGAACTTCTTGCTGTTCTTTTCCCGATATGAAGATATGGACTTTAGCTTCTACTCTTGTTTAATGGCTTTCTCATAAACTTGGTCCAAAGTAGTGGGACCATGCATAGCTACCTCACCTCCTATTTTGGCATTTAATACCATGATGAACTTTCAGATACGAAACCTTTCATCCTACTGGTATTGAGGGACATACTTAAGGAGTCGAGTAAACTTCTCCTAATACTCATTTATGGATAAGTCACCTTGTCTCATATTTTGGAAATCTATGAGCTTCTGATCAAAATACTTGATTGTGGCAACCATCTTTCCCTGAAAAGTTCTAGAAACTTATCCAAAGTTAGACTCAAAGAGCTCAATCCCAGCTCCATCTTCTTATTCATCCACCAAGTGGATGCTTCACTAGCCAAATGATATGCTCCCCATAATGCCTTGGTTATTTCCGAATAGTTCCTGATTTCAAAATATTTTTCCATTTCTATGAGCCATGCCTCTGCAGCATCTCCACTCGCAGTTCCATCAAATTTAGGGGGTGTGACCTTTTTCATGTCCTTGGATAATTCGAGGGCCAAATGGCTCCTCTTTTCCTCATCTTGTCTCAATTTTGAGTTATTTTCTCCATGCCCACTCTGGGTGGTGTGTTCATGATGACCCTCGTCTTCACCTTCGTGGAAAGCTTCATGCTCAAGTCTACTCTAACCTCTGACCTCTTGCTCTAAATTTCCAATCCTTGCCCTTGTTTCATGGAGCATTGCATGAATCTAGTTTAGTTTCACATCAGAGTTGCTAGAAGGTTTCCCTTCCTCTTGGCTACCCCCAAGATTGGTTATGGTTCGAACCATGCTAAAATTCTACTTCTCCTGAAGTTTTCATGTTAAGAATTCAATTAGTTTTTCATACAATTGAATTCATTCTTAAACATAAATCCATTCTCATTTATACAGTCTTAAATAAGAAAGGGAAGTTTTTGCCAAAATTCCAAAATTGTATTATAGTATCTATGGATCACATAATATCCATCATTTATTACAAACTTTAAAATCTTGCGACTGTAGGTTGTTGTCAAGAAGGGGGAATTCCTTGGGTTCTTCCTCACCCTTGAGGTTTACCAAAGTAGGCTTGGAAGGTGGATGTACTCGTAGGTATTCATCCATAACTTCATGACTAATGACAGGGGCATTAGGACCACATCCAAATGGTAAGTCTCTATGTGCGGAAGGTTTAACTGGTTCATCCTCAGTGATAGGAACAATAGCCTTAGTTGCTTTGTCCTTCTTCTCCTTCTCCTGCTTGATATGCTTAAGAGCGTCAACAAAGGTCTCTGAGTTAGTTAACCATGCACCTTCAATGTAACTAGTTTTGCCTAGGCTCTTCATTTTTGAGGCTCTCTCCCTCATATCCTTTAGGTAATGTCCATTTCCTGTTACCTTCTTCCTTGGGGTTAACCTTGTTCTTACCACTCTGGCAAAAGAACATTCAAACATTGGCAATTGTTAATGTCTGAGGAAGATTTTATGCAGTGAGCTCATAGGTCCATGTAATGAATCTAGTAGCTCTGATACCATATGTAACATGCCTTCACTTAACATTTGAATTTACACACCGAATTTACTAGAAAGGTAAATGAACATAATCATCATAAGCATTTGTTTACCACATATAACATTTACATTATCAAATAAATAAACAACATATCTTTTCTGAATATTTTCATATGTGAAAATTACAACATATTCAAAGATAACATTTTAGTGAAATCTTTCACTTTACATCTACAATATTTTTCTCTTTGCAATAAGAATAATTTTACATAGATTTGACTATCAAAAGTTATAATATGAAATGTATTGCATTTGGAATCTTGATATCTGTCTTCATAAGTCTCAGCTTGTCTTCTGCTTGGGAAGGAGAGCATCACCTGAGGGATTTTCCTTCAACCACAGATCGGCGGTCCTTGGCACACCTTCCTTCCTAGAAGTGGCCCTACCCTTCATGAAGGGTATATATAAGGAACCGACAGGTTTTTGCCATCTGAATTTCTAGTGTTGTGTCCTACATAACCAACACGATCATACAACTATAGATTCCTTTGAACTGAGTATGACACTACTGGGTGGTTACGCAAATCTAGAGCACAATGAACTGACTAATGCATGCAGAGAAGGATGCATTACTTTGGCCAAAGATTCATTATAAATAGACGTTTCACAATGAATGTAGTTGAAAGTTCACACACCTCTAACTCGACTTCAAAGGTTTATATATTCTTGGTTTTGGTGTCTAGTATCGACATAGAGAATAGTTTTATCTATTACTTCATAAATTCGTCCAAGGTACTTATCTTGGTTCAAGGATTTTCATCTAATCCTTATCAAAAATAAAATATCTTCATTAAGTCGACTACATACTTATGAGAAGAATTATATGTTTACTATGCATATCTGGGATACTCTTAGAGAACTATATTCTCTAATCCTTTCATACAAAATGACATTTAAAACCCTTATCATATGTAAAAGAATATCTTGACATACATCATAATATAAGCTCTAATACTCAACTTTCATTTAGAATACTTACCAAATCATTGCTAAGTAGATGCCATCGTGTGACATGGTTTTATTGACCACAAGTCCTTTCTAGACTATCATAAAGTTGGTCGTATTGGTTCCATAATGGGGCACAATAGATTCTATTAATTACAATAATACATTTCATGATAATCATTATTCTTCTTTCAAACTAGTAATAATATATTGAAATTTATGGGACTCGAGAGCCTATCATCTTGTAAATGGCTTGAGAGTCTATCATCCTATAATATGGGGCTCAAGAGTCTAATTCTCGACCCCATTATTCTGCCCAAAAACATTCTTGTTTACTTCTACAGGTGAGTTTCTTTCAAAAGACGATAGAATATGGAGTCTAAACATTTAGTTAGCAGAATATCAAACATTTGGAAAAGATAGTAACATTTGAGAAGTTTACTTTAAACTCAACTACCTGAGTATCGTCCCTAATTAAGAAAGATCGACTTATCTACTCAAAGGTTTTATTCTTAGCCATGTTGACGTTCTACCAAGGAGCTAAATCAAGAATTTACAATGACATGGGTTAACAACCTCTGTGGCATGAGATAGTCCCGGTCATTTACAAGAAACCATTCATAATATGCATAAGATTGTGGCAAAGGATAATCTCATAAACTTATTGTTATCTACCTATCTTTCTCTCTGTGAGAATCCTTATTATTAGTTTATAAAACTTGAGCATTTGCTAATAAGAGTTTAATGATATGATAGTTTTAAAGACATACTACAAGCTTACTATTATCATTTTTATACCACAACAAGGTTACAATGCATCTCGTAGGCTATCAACCTTTGATAGACTGCAGATAAACGTTACAGTGTAAATGAATATGATAAAAAGATAAATAGATACATACATCGAATCCCACCTATTTCGGTTGCATCATATGTATATATAAACATCAAGAGGTACCTGTCTAAAGCTCTAATATAGTCTTCCCTGCTGAGCTAGAATTCTTCTTTTATGTTATTCTTTCATAGAAACTTATCGTGCTCCCTTCTATTCTCCAATCTCTCTTTTGAATGTCTCCCTATTTTCTACTAACTACTCTATGAAGGATATGAACAACTTGTTTTTCCTCCTGCCACCTGCTAGTAACCACCCATACTCCTATTAAGTCTCCCAAAAGGAACATGCAACACTAGTTGAGCTCCCTGTTACGCAAAGCCCACTCCTAAACTCCACATTAAGCTCTCCACTCTCTCCACTTTTTATGGAGTATGGAGTCATGCCCACTTTATGAGTGAGGTGGATTGCAACAGTTGATGCTTATCATGATATGATAAGGTCTTAAGACTAAAACATACATCTACATTTACTCATTATATATATAGTAATACACAAAATAATAAATAAATATAACCTATACTAATACAATGGTAGCAATACCATAAGTACGGATGTAGGAAAAATAGTCATGTGGCAAAATGCGAGTATGGGGTTGAGGTTTTCTCCCCCCTCACAACCTTGCACTGACGTCAATAATTAAGTCGATAATCGTGGAAAATTATATATATATAGGAAAATTTCGACAAGGAAAATGATTAAACTCTAAACATCAATAATATTTCCTAAACATCTCTCAACCATATCAAACAAAGTTTGACGTCGAAAAACCTTTCCTTAATGACAAATCAATAATGGTCAAGTTGAGATTGACTTAAACAAGGAGAGTTAATTACTACTTACGCGTCTCAAGAGGATTTACTAATTATACAACACGAAATTCGAGTGGCAAAACCTGTTCCTTTCTGAACATCTATTCCCTTCTCTCTGATGATGCTCTCCTATATATATATATATAGGAAAATTCCGACAAGGAAAATGATTAAACTCTAAACATCAATAATATTTCTTGAACATCTCTCAACCATATCAAACAAAGTTTGACGTCGAAAAACCTTTCCTTAATGACAAATCGATAATGGTCAAGTTGAGATTGACTTAAACAAGGAGAATTAATTACTACTTACGCGTCTCAAGAGGATTTACTAATTATACAACACGAAATTCGAGTGGCAAAACCTGTTCCTTTCTGAACATCTATTCCCTTCTCTCTGATGATGCTCTCCTATATATATAGGAAAATTCCGACAAGGAAAATGATTAAACTCTAAACATCAATAATATTTCTTGAACATCTCTCAACCATATCAAACAAAGTTTGACGTTGAAAAACCTTTCCTTAATGACAAATCGATAATGGTCAAGTTGAGATTGACTTAAACAAGGAGAATTAATTACTACTTACGTGTCTCAAGAGGATTTACTAATTATACAACACGAAATTCAAGTGGCAAAACCTGTTCCTTTCTGAACATCTATTCCCTTCTCTCTGATGATGCTCTCCTTCTTTTCTCAGAGGTGGAAATCTATTTCCTGGTTACAACTCACAGTCACACAAACTATGATTAGTGTATCATCAGTAAATCTTTATACATCATGCTTAAATAATCTCAATAACATTTAATCTCATGTCAAATTCTATGCATTTAATCATAATTCATAAAATCAATGATTTATCTTGACATTTTCCCTAAACGTCAAATCATTAATCCATGAAAATTTATCCTCTAATTACATGTAAGTAAAATTAAAGCATAGTCAAAGTTTGGGGATGTAATATAAAAGAAAAAAATGAGAGTCGATTAGTAAACATTGAGGCACAAGATGAGAGAGGGAGATTCAAACAAAGTAGAAATCGCTATTTATGAGAGGGTAAAATAGAATACCATGAGAAACTCAAACTCAAATCATCATCTTGATTGAAGTTATGCATGTGCCTCTTGATTTCTACTACCTCCTTCACCACCTCTTATTTACATCAACAAGAAGACAAAATAAACCTCAAGCCAATAATAAGATTGTTTTTTCAATATAAAAAATCTTATTTTATTAGGATTCTAAAAAAATTAATTCGATTGCCATTCATTTTTCAAAAGTTAGACAAATTATTATAAACTCTTAAACATAGAAATATGATATAAACTTCAAATGAATAATAGAATTATTTTACAAAATAAAAATCTTATTTTTTTTTTTTAAAATTCTTATAAAGAAACTCTAACACAAAGGAGACAATATAGGTAGGCATCAATTTTAAGAAGTCTCTAGAAATGCATCCCACAAAGACTAAAACACAAGTTATGGACAGTGATTTTTTGGTCCACAGTAGAGCTTAAATTTGACAGTTATATAACTTCAATGATTTTTTGGTCAACAGGACTTAAATTTGACAGTTGTATAGCTCTATTTAAACATTTTAGCAGTAAAATACAACTGAAAATTTGAAAAGAAGATATCTTTTTATATAGGATTCTGACGATATATATATTTGGTTTTTATATTTTAAAGGCACCATTGAATAGATAACTGTCATAAACAAAATACTTGACAAGCAAGGTTGATTGTCAAATTTAGGACGTTCAACTGAAAATTTGAAAAGAAGAGATCTTTTTATATAGGATTCTGACGATATATATATTTGGTTTTTATATTTTAAAGGCACCATTGAATAGATAACTGTCATAAACAAAATACTTGACAAGCAAGGTTGATTGTCAAATTTAGGACGTTCAACTGCTTTTATTTATCTGCATAAATTAAAAAAAAAAATTTATCGACCACAGTGGGAGTCGAACCCACGACCTTTTGATCCGAAGTCAAACGCGCTAATCCACTGCGCTATGCGGCCCATGTTGATTATGGCTCTGTTTTCTTCATTTCATTTTGTAATCTTATCCATTCTCTTTCAATTAAGATGGTTTTTTTTAGGTTATATCATTATTTGTAGCTGAAAAACCTACATGACGCTGCCAGGGGCACGCACTATAAATGCCAAACTAGGGCTGTTAATTAACCTTACTAGTAACTACAATCTACAATGTCTTCTATTAACCCAAAATGGTTTACTTGTAATTGGAACCATATTTTCTTTCCATTATTTGAAGAACATGGGTTATTTGGATGTCATTTGCTTTTTCAATTTACCCCTATTTACGTACTCCCTTCAGAATGATTTGTATCTTTGCTATTAGTCAAAATTGGAGGGGTTATAATTCGAGGGCCTATACACTACTTCAGATAACACGTTCTTAATCATTTAATTAGGCCAAAGACTACTTCTTAATGTAGGATTTTCTAACAAAGTATTGCACATCCCATAGACAGCCACATTAATTATCTGATTACAATTTATCTTCCTATTTTGTTTCATCACATTAATAATACCAACTCCAATAGAAACAAACAATATCTAATACCCATCCACTCAAATTTTACCAGAAGCAATGGCTATGGCAGTGGCAATGGTGGCTTCCACATACTTTGGAATGAAGCCCATTACTTCAAGGTCACTGATAGAGTGTTCAATGCCTTCCTCAAGGACCAGCACAATCAAGGTACTATATAATCCATAAATTCATAATTTGCCCTCTTATGCATAAAAACAACTAATACTATACTTGTGAGAGTATATTTGCATCTGTGGCATATAACTGGGGTTACAAAGTGATGAGTCTTTAAAACAAATACAGGTAATTGTAAATGGAGCAGGCAAGGACATTGGAAGAGCTGCAATAGCTGCAGTCAGTAAAGCAAGAGGAATGGAATTGGCTGGTGCAATTGATCCTTTACTTGTAGGAATGGATGCTGGAGAGGTGGGTTCTTTGCCTTTGTTCCATTTAATGTATGCTTCACGCACCCACATTACAAGAGTGTCCCTGTCTAGTATATTTTACTGTGACAATCAGATTTTCACTTGTTAATACAGATAGCCAACTTGGATGAACCTCTGGAGGTCCCTGTGCTTAATGATTTGGTTATGTTGTTGGGCTCTCTATCACAGGTGATAGTTGAATCATGAAACATGAAGAAAGTCTTCAATTTAGACTGCAATGCATGCCGCATGTATTAACGTAGTGCTTGTTTTGTATGTAGTCTAGGACTGCAGGGGTTTTGGTGGACTTCTCAGAGCCTTATTCTGTATATGACAATGTCAGACAGGTGCTATCATCACCCACCTTTTAGAAATAGCTAATTAAGTTATTGTAACTGTTGAGTTGTTAATCATCCAGCACATTGCTATCAGGGCTCAATCATTTGTCCTGGCGAATATTGACATTATATGAAGCACTGTAGTTCTGTCTACCTTTGTGCATTGCAGCTGTGTTAGTGGTTTCTTTTGTTTGTTTTCTGAGACAATGGTCGACATAGTTAGTGGGTTTGTGTTTGAGCCTTAAGTCAGGTGGATCCCTTGCTGGAGGATTTATCCGCAGCCAATCTTTGGACTCGGGTGTCATTATAAGCATGGGTTAGCATTTGAGCCCCAAGTCTGCCAGTTCAAAATAATAAGCGGATGGCATACTACTCTGATGTTAAAGCCAGTTTTTATGTAATCTTAACATGCAACTTCAATATGGGTTCTGACCACGGGAAAGTTTAGGGGCTCTCCATTGCTAAATAGGGATTATTTTGGTAATCTTTTCACCAAATTAATAGTCCAGTTAATAAAAATTGTGTATAACCTTCCTCTAGACATAAAATTTCAGCAAAAGTTTTAAGCCAATTCGTTGAAATTTGTATGGATTGATTGGAAATTTTGATCGTTGTTAGATTATTTATGTATAATATGCTTCAAAGTTTTTCCAACTAACAAAAATTATGTCCAATGTTGGATTCTATATAATCCTCTTTGATTTCAATCCTAAATGTGGACTGAACCCAATATTTAGGAACTGGTCGCCAATACAATTGCTTAGAATTATTTCCCTTTGATATTGCTACTGATTCATCTCACTTGAGTTGCCTTTGGTGGGTGTCTTTTCAGGCAACAGCTTTTGGTATGAGAAGTGTAGTTCATGTCCCTGGGGTTGATATGGATGTCATAGCTTCGTTATCTAAATTTTGTGAGAAGGCGAGCATGGTGAGCTTTGGTGAGGTTCTTTTCTGTTATTGAAAAGAGTGTGCAAGTAGGCTTGTGAACAGAAATTCAAGCTATGTGAAGTGATTATTTCTTATTTTAAGTTCTCTAATTGAGACTAACTGTAAGCATCTGAAGAATTCCATTCAAGTTTCTAGGGTGATTGGTCTCTTTACACTAATTAATACTGGCTTGGAGTTCATGCAGGGCTGTATTATTTCACCAACATTATCTATCGGTTCTCTTCTTCTTGAGAAAGCTGCTATGACTGCAGCATACCACTATAATCATGTTGAGATTGTTGAATCAAGGCCAGATACATCTGTAAGTTGGCAATAACAGTTTTATGTCATTTATTAAACTGGAAAAGAGTGGAAACTGTAGATCTAAGGTTATTTTACTTAAACAGAATGTGTTTTAGCCACAAATTATAAATAAGAGAGTGTAATGACACCTTAAGGAAAATAATTCCAATAATTGCCATGAAGACAGAATGTCACATATCAATTTGAAAGGATCATTAAATAATTGGTACGATTCAGGACAAGCAGACATCACCCAACCTAGAGATGTTGATTGCTGACTAGCATAACTTTAAATATATATGTTGATATAGAGACTGTTGTGGGCATAATAGGTTAAGTTGGAACACAAGAATGTATGATGATAAGTGTTTTATGATTTTATCTGTTTACAAGAACTAGAGTGTCTTATCTGAAAATATACATTATTGTTCTCTGGGTATTTGGATGGATAATCTGGATTCCATCTCAGACCCATATAAATACAGGTCTGAAATGCACCTATATGCACACTCTCAACACTTTTGTGCTCATCTATCTAACATTAGAACACATTATTATGAAAAGTAGTGTGTCTCTTCACACATATCAGGCCTGTGTTTACATGGGTCTGATCTATTTGCTCTTGCATGAAGTCTGGTTGGAATGGAATATTTGCACTTCAGCCTAAAGTTTTCTCCAGACTTTGCTTCCGCAGTTGTAATTGAAAACCATAATTAATGATACATTTGAGTTGCTATGAAAAAAGTTTCAAATTTGGCTAGTTATTTTTAAGTGGAAGATAGCGTTAAAAGAGTTGTCATGTTCAAAGTATACTTTGAAATCTTGTCATACCCTTATTACCCACAAAAAATTTTAAGATCACAATTTTCTTTTCCATTTTTATACCTTGGCAGCAGGTCTAATTATTCTATCTGTAATTGATTGTTCATTATCACAGTAAGCACCTCTGTCTAAAGATATGATCATAATAGACTCATTCTTCAATGTGTGCTTCAGTAGTGCTTCTATTTCTTGGAGATTTTATGTACGAGAATCTTTCTATTGTGATTGTCTAGTGGAAAAAACAACCATACTTGCTTATTTTACCACTCTTGATACCAGTTATATGTCTTGGGTTTTACAAATGCCACAAGCTATATTGCAAGTCATATTTTTCTTGGTATATGGCTTGTGTCTTAAAACTAGTTGTAATTATTAGAGATGTTGGGTAGAGGTGGTATATTGGATCTCAATGGTAATTTTCCAGACTGTCAAAGTGTTTTCTATGTTATAATTGTATAAAAGAGCGTGCAAAGGAATCTTAAGAAAATACCACCAATAATTGCCATGAAGTCACAGCCACTTCAATTTGGAGAAAAACATTGAGTATTTGATAGTATTCAGGACAATAGACATGTCAAATTAGCACAGAGATGCCAATTGCTAAGTGGCATTATGCAAAATCTATGACTCACTAAGGCTAAAATAGGTAAGGTTTAAACAGAAAATGTATGGTGAAAAGTCCTTTACCAGTGTTATGAGAACTGAAGTGTCTTAACTGAAAATTCTCATCATACTTCTGGGCATTTGGATGGATGATCTTACTATAAGATCAAAGTGACAAGGCCCAACCCTTTTCTTCAGCCAATCCAAAGCTGACATATTTGCAAAGCTAGTGATACCTTTCAAGAATGTTGGGCTTCAAGTTCAAAGCTTTTAGAGGTTTGTAAGAACAATATACAAGTCATTAATGGGCATATTTTCATATGCACTTGTAATGCCCCCTTCCTAAGCATCCGACAGTTAGTAACGGTTAGCCTATCACTTGGGTTCCCGTAGGCTAACATGGTGGTTAGGGGACCCCTTCCGAGGGGGTTGATGGCATGATAGTTCAACCGTTTGGGTTTTATCAGAGGTTGCATTGAGCTTAGAGATGTCAAGAGATTCACGGTGATGCTTTCTGGGGCATTTTTGGACACTAGGTCCGCACTTACTATTTTTAGTAGGGGCACTTTCTAACACCGACCTTGCCACATGGCATCAATTATGTTCTGGTCTAGTTGGGTCCTTCATCCTATGCTGTTGGTGTCTGTTTGAGTAGAGATGGTTTATTTTAATTAACGTTAATGCTATTAAGTTAAATTAAAGATTTAACTTAACGTTAATTAATTAATAAAGGTGACTTTATTATTTATTTTGGAGCGCTCAGTCTTGCTAAGACATTTTGTTATAAAATAAAGTTATATTAATCTCTTTGGTGGCGTCGGACTTAAGGGAGATATTAGGATGGAAAATAAAGTAAATATTTTATCATTTCCAAGAAGGGCTTGAGGGTTTTGAAGGCTTTTAAAAGAAAAAGAGAGCTCATTTGCACGGATATGCTTGGATATTATTCTACAGGTTATTGTGGATGAACTTTGGTTCTTCTTTAGCTTTATGAGGATGAAATCCCTCATGAGGATCAATAGCTGCAGGATTGGAAGACATCCCAAGGTTGTTTGCTGATAGTCTCATACGGGGCTATGCTGGAATACATTGTTGCAGATTTCTAGAGTTTCTAAACAAGGGCTTGATTGCAGATTTTGAATACAATCTTTGGAGAAGTATGACAATGTGATTGAAGGCAGTTTTTGGGAAGTTCAAGACAGGTTTCAGTTTGTTGCAGGGTCGTACCATTCCCATTAGCAGGCCGTACCAGTTGGTGACCCTCTTGGCTTTGTTCTTGAAGTTTTCTTCACATTTCTTGGCATTGAGAGTTGGGATTTTGATTGTAGAAGGGAAAAGAGTGTATGGTGAGTAGATTAAGGGAGTTTACACATAATTTAAGGCTGTCGTACCTCAACAGACCAGGTTGTACCAGTCAAGGGACAAAAACGTGGTCTCCCTAGGTCAAAGCGCTTAGGGTTTGGAGTTTATTCCTTCATCATTTGAGGCACTTGGGGTGTCTATACTACTGTGTAGCAATTTGGAGGAGGAGAACATAGGGATTGCCTAATTTTGGTATCATTTTAGGGTTTCAGCTTGCTGTAATATTTCATATCAGATCTGCAATATACAAAACAACAAATGGGTATGTTCACATTTTGATATTTATGCAAATTCTTCATCTGGGCATTTGTTAGTTTGATGTTATTAATGTTTCCCACATAAATAAGCATCTAGGTATCATTAGATTGCTTTATATTTGAATGTATGTCATATGCAATGCAAAACAAATGCAAAACCCGAACAAACAAATACAACACTGAACAGAAAACACAAGGAAAAAACTAGGGTGGGACATTACTTTGGTATCAGAGCACATATTTTTCTTGCCATCCTATGTAGTTGATGTGGTGAACATGCAGCGACTTTCTTGAGTAATGCAACCTAATACTCATCAGTACTATAAGAAGAAACGGATCAAACCCAAACCTTGAAGTCCCAGCACATGTAGATCCTTTTGTAGGTGTTGACAGAGTTGAGGTAGGTATGGGTGATAGAGATCACGGTGAACCGAGCACTAGAGATATCTTAAATGATCTTGCTAGGGGACAGCGAGAGTTGCAATAGAATATGAATCAACTTTGTTCCCTTCTGGCTTAGCAGATTGCGGGAAATAATAATAACAATAACAATGGCGGTACTCAGGGCAATGGAAGAAATGGTGATGGTAATGGCAATGAAAGGAATGGTGAAAATGGGGATGGAACAACAAACACTAGACCTCGTATGCCTAACTTTCCTCACGGGATAACCCTTCGGTTGTAAATGAACCCACATAGCATGAGTTGCAGGACCAAATAATGAGGGATCAAAGGGATTCAGGGGCATAATTTTAGGCTGAAATGTCATTCCATGATTATATGGACATCAAATTGAGGCATAGACCCCATAGAGGTGGGGGTGGTAGACTACATAATCAGGAATTACAGAAGAAGGTTAGTAAGTTATCTATTCCTTATTTCGATGGATCAGGAAAAACTACAGCTAGAGCTTGGGTCACAGGGTAGACAACTATTTTCAGCTTAGTCCTATGCCTGAGGATGAGGCCATTACATATGCAACTCTTCATTTAGATGGTAGTGCCCATAAATGGTGGCACCATGGGATGGTCACATTGGGCCATGATCAAATTACTTCTTATGTCGATTTTACCGAGAGGTTGATGGATAGATTTGACAAAAGGGATCCTAAGTTGCAATTTAAGGAGTTGGCATAGTTGAAACAATGGGGTTCAGTGGATACTTACATTTTTGAATTCCAAAAGTTATATGTGATGGTGACTGATATTTCTGAGAGGAGATTGATGGTTCTATTTATTGATGGTCTGTCTGATCCCTTGAGAGGTTGGATTTAGGCCCTTAATCCACCTTCTTTGCAGGATGCTCTGAAGAAAGCAAGAGATATGGTGTCTTCCACTTCAAGGAACAAATTTAAGACCAAAGGTTTCTTTCATAAGAAAGACAAGGATGAGAAACGATTTAAGAGAGATTCCAATCCATCTAAGAAGGGACCCTCGAGATTAGATAGTGATCATCTCAATGAACTCATAAGAAAGAAATTGTGTTTTCATTGCAGGGAGCCTTGGCATCCATCGCACAAGTGCGTTGCCCAAGCCAAGGCTAAACAGATAGAGTACTTTTCAGCAGAAGAATCAACAGATGAAGATGTAGATCATGATGCCAATTCAAGGGATTCAGAGAGGGAGAACTCCTCAGATGAGTCCAAGAAGGAGCAGGAAGATGAGAGACTCATAGCCCAACTCTCTAGCATCTAGAAAGAGGGTTCATTCAGGATTCGGGGAGTCCTCGGGGGACAGAGAGTAGTTACTTTTCTTGACACAGGAGCCACTCATAACTCCATTGATGAAGGGCTAGTTGCTAAAAGGGGATTCAAGACAGAAGAGTTTGAAGGATCCAAGGTGAGAGTAGCGGATGCTTTTGTTATCACATGTAAGAGGAGGATTCCTAACTTGACTATTCAGTTGAGTGATTATGAGTTCCAAGCTGGTTATTATGTAGTGAGCATGGGGGAGATGGATGTGGTTCTTGGCATGAGGTGGCTTCATGCTATCGGAGAATTTTACCTCAACTTGCGTACCATGGAGATGAAGTTTGAGGTTGATGGGAGGAAGCATGTGCTTAGGGGAATGTCAGATGGTGGTTTACGAGTTGTGTCTCTCAGGAGGATGGAGAGACTTCTTAGACATGATCAGGTAGAGTGAGTAGCAGAGTGCTTGATTATGCCCACAATTATAGAGCAATAGAAGCAGAGTTACCACCCAGATATCCAGGCTTTGTTGGTGAAGCACAACAAAGTGTTTAGCAACATTCCACTTGGAAGGCCTCCTGAGAGGGGCATTGAGCATGTGATAGAGTTGGACGGGGCCAAGCCGGTCATTATTACTCCCTACAGGCATTTAAAGAGGTTGAAGGACGAGATCGAGAAGGCTATCAAAGAGCTTCTCGAGATGGGGCACATCAGGCCAAGTAAGAGCCCTTTTGCTTCTGCGGTAGTGTTGGTGAAGAAAAAAGATGGGACGTTGAGGATGTGTATTGACTACATGGCCTTGAACAAGAAGACGATAAAGAACAAATACCCCATCCCATGTATTGGTGAGCTCATAGATGAGCTACATGGCGCTTGCTACTTTTCAAAGATAGATTTGAGATCAGGGTACCACTAGATTCGAGTTAGGGAAGAAGATGCGGAGAAGACGACATTCCGATGCCATTATGGGAACTTCGAGTTTCTGGTTATGTCTTTTGGCTTAACCAATGCCCCAGCTACATTTCAGTCTTGCATGAATAGGGTGTTTCGGGATTAGTTGAGGAAATTTGTCCCCATCTTCTTTGACGACATATTGATTTTTAGCAGGACTTGGGAGGAACACCTGCAACATATTGATGAGGTGTTGAGCATTTTGGAGAGGGAGTCACTATACGCCAAAGAGTCCAAGTGTGAGTTTGGCATGATCGAGCTCTTGTATCTTGGTCACATTATTAGCTTTGAGGGTGTTAAGAGTGGATCTCGAGAAGATTAGAGCAATCATTGATTGGCCTCCACCCAATAATCTCTCACAACTCAAGGGATTCTTTGGTCTTTGCAGATTCTACAGGAGGTTCGTCAAGGGGTTTTCATAGGAAGCTGCTCCACTTACAGACTTGACAAAGAAGGGGCCATTTGTTTGGTCTAGTGATGCACAACAATGTTTTGATCGGTTCAAATAGTTAATGAGCGCTTGCCTAGTATTGGCTATTCCTGATGTTGATGATTGTTTTTAGACAAGTCAACAATAGAGTAAAACACTAGAGTATCCCTCTCTCTTGAATAAAGCTCTTCAAAGGCTGAACAATGTGATCCAGTGAAGTAACTCCAAGGTTCTTTTTTATGATTCGTGATGGGTTAACTCAGTGATTACATGTGATCTTGCTGATAATCACAAAGGGACTTACATAGACATCTTCATACTTGTTTAGCTTATTCCTCCTTCAGTGTGGGTGACATATATACAAGGTTTCAATAACAAAGAAAAGTAAAAGATAAAGGTTTAAGGAATCTAATCTAAGGTCAATGAAGCAATGATGATGCAAGAATAGACAAACTCCTGAATTAACCTAACTCCACTTCGCCAAGGATGCCTACAACTACATGGAGTTGGTGCAATCTCCTAAGGTAAACGAATGGTTTTCAAATCATGAAGGCTTATACAAGCACCCATTAAACGGCGCAGCTCAAACAAGCATCCACAATCGAACTTAAGCAAATGATGAGGCTCAAACTAGCTTTACACAACACTTCACCGGCGATAAATGTTAAAAGCATGAGCTAGGAGTTGATCAAATATTCAATACATACATGCATTACATCAAAGAGCTCTAATCTATTTCTAATCTAATTTGAAACATCCCTTCATTTCATTAAGATACAAGAAATCATGTTACTCCACAAGACAACACTTAACACCAAACAATTCCAATGTCATTGCATTAATCTTGAGTAATATTTACAACAACTTCAAGTCCTCTCAGGAAATTTCGAGAGTCTCTTCTACTCTACTTACCTAATCTATTGCCTACAATCTAATGAATTACAAATGAGGCAACAAGGCCTTTATATAGTGTCCAGAATACAACGAATGGTTTTAGATCATTTCATGTAGCCAAGGGCCTAGATCATGCCAACTCAGAGGTAGTTACAACAACTTGCTATTTTTAGTACAAAGAGAGGCAATGACGACACGTTTTCCAAGAAGATAAAGATAAGATAGAATCATTTAAAACATCTTCTACATAGGCGTCCCTTTGGCTTCTTTTATTAAATGATACATTTAATGCTATTGAATTGATGTGGCTAATTATGAAATAATAATAGGTACTCGCCACATAGGTGCCACCTCAGCATATCTTGTGGATTTCAACTGTTAATTCAATATGCTTTTGATGAAGAACACTTGATAGGTATCTTATTGATCTTGCCTTGTTGACTGGATAAGTATGATACATGTTGCTTCATTTGACTAACACTGTGATGTTCCTTCTTCTTGTAGGTTGATCTTCTTCGATGCATCTTCATGAAGAGTAATATATATGATGATACTGCTTCCTCCATGTAAGAGTAGAGTAGGAGTAGGAGATCTCTCTTAGACTTGAAGGTTGAATGGAACTTGAAGCTACGAAGGATGAATGTCTTCGAACATGATGCTTGATGATGAATGTTGAACCTGATATGACCTTTTAGAGTGGTGTTTCTTCTGCAACTTGAAGATGATTCAGGTGCTTGTCCTTAATGATCTTGAACTATTCTTTAGATTAGCCACATGATGATGCTTCCTTGAAGGTGACTCTTTGGGTGAAGGTGACTCAGGTGCTTGCTCCTCATAAGATTCCTTTCACCACCAACGTTTCTGCAACACCAAGAAACAACATATCAATCTCTTCATAACACAAAGAAATAGCTTTAAACATATAAACAACCTTACTTCAATCTAGGTGCCTATCTAGTGTTGTAGAAGTGCAAAGTGCACCTAACTCACAATAGCTTCATACTTGCCACTTTAAAGGGTTTCAAACAATTGTGATAGCTTAAAGTGATTCTTCTTCTCAGGGCACTCACTTCTGGACGTGGTTTTGAGTGGTTCTGAGTGGTTCTCCCTAGGCGCCAGAAATGACTAAAACTACAAGAGATAGCGCCTAAGGTCTTTATGCATTTCTAATGACTTCAAACACTTTGTTGAAGGTTTCAAAAACTTATACCCCTTAAGCGCTTACTGAGGTTGTCTTGGAATGCAATTTCTTCCTAGGCGCCAGAATGGGTTTGAACTGATGGAAAGTGCGCCTAGACTTGATGACTTGATACTTGCAATTTTGCAATTCTAAGTGATGAAACATGTCTTGAATGACTCCTATCTTTCAAGCGCCTATCCAAAAAGGTCATCTCATATAATTTCTTTCAAGGGGCTCATTGAGGTGTTGGGAGCAAGGAGACGTGCCTGGGGTTGAATTGGTCTTACACTTGTATTTATAACTTAAAGCACATTCACTAAGGTAAGTTAGATGACTTCTACCACTTTGTATTCCTAGGTGCCAACTTGTAGCCTCCAGTGATTGAAATGCGCCTAAAGTCTTTAGGAAACTCAAGATAACTCTATCAACTTCTTATAGTCTTAGGCGCTTAATCCTACCTTAATGATCAACCTTCCTCCTAGGCGCCCACACAAGAGAGTTTTAACAAGGAAATGCGCCTAGCTTTGATATGACCAATTCACTCCTCAACTTGACATTCTAGATGTTTAAGACCCTTAGGTGCTTTATTGAGGTGATTCTAGGGATAATGAGCGCCTTTGACATTCAAGCTTAGTTTTAGGCATTTTAAAACTCTTAACATTAGGCGCTAAGACAACCAAGAAAGTGCGCCTAAAGTTATCCACTTCTAGTCAAGGCACAAGTTGATGAACATTTGAGTGTGCAATTGGCGCCTAACTCACAATGTGGGTTTTGTGGACTTGGATGAATCCTTGGGTCTTAAGGAAGGAGATATCTCTTTAGGCGCCATCTATAATTGATTTGAACATCATCTCTCATCAAGGCGCAGATATGAATCTCAACTTAAGGCGTTAATTTGGGTTGGCAGAGGTAGAAAAATGCGCCCTAGATCCTAGAGGAAATTCGCGCCTAGATTTGGAAGTCCCAGAGGATAAGGTATATTGAAAAATATATTTAGTATAGATTGAATTTCTTATACTTTAAATATTTTTCAATATACCTTTTAGGATGTTTGAGATAGGTCTCGAATCCACCGGGTTTAACATGTAGATTATAGAATTTGGAGGATCCACCAGATTTCAGACTTAGTCAATTTTTCAGTGTTTCAGGATATTAGGCTACCAGACTTAGTCATTTCAGGATCTCAAACATACATCAAGCTTGGTCTCAGTGTTCATTATTTGGATTTATAGGGCTTAACTTGGCATGTTAGATCAACTTTGGAAATCAAAATAGACTGCCTCCTTGGAGGCGCCTAAACTCTATCCTCAAGGTGCCAGAATGAAGTGATCTTGATGAAAAATACGCCTTGTCTTGAAAATGCACTTAGAAACAATCTTGAAGTCCTAACTCCTCAGGGTGCTCAGAATGGACAAATTAAACTGCTTTCTAACTCAAGGCGCCCAAATGGTGTCATTTAGGAATGAAATGGCGCCTAGACTTATAAGGCGTTTCCTTGTCAGATTTTCAATGTTTCAGGCTTCCCAACATCAATTTCAATCAAGGCGCCCTAGTTTACTCTCTCCTTGCTCAAGGCGCACATTTGGGTTTCTGCCTTAGGCGCACATTGAGGCTTTTGCAAGTGGAAAAAATGCGCCTAAGTTCCTAGAGTGAATTTGCGCCTAGATTTGGAAGTCGCAGAGGGTAAGGTATATTGAAAAATATATTTAAGTATAAGTATTTCTTATACTTTAAATATTTTTCAATATAACTTTCAGGATGTTTGAGATAGGTCTCAGATCCACCGGATTTAACATGCAGATTCTAGATTTTTGAGGATCCACCAGATTTCAGACTTAGCCAATTTTCAGGATCTTCAGGATCAGGATACCAGACTTAGTCATTTTCAGGATCTCAAACATCAAGATCAGGTCATCAAGGGACTACAGGACTCAAACACCACTGACTTCATCATGAAATAGCTCTAAGACATCATCAAAACTTCATGCAAAGCATCAAAACTCAAAAAAAGGGCGGTCCCCATTTGCAATGGGGCGATGTGTGATTAGGTCACAACACCTGACTTCTCTAAGCCATTCGAGTTGGATTGTGATGCTTTTGGAGAGGGAGTAGGGGTAGTGTTGATGCAGGATAAGCATCCCATAGCGTTTGAGAGCAAAAAATTGCGGGGTGCCGAGAGAGGTTACATCATTTATGATAAGGAGATGTTGGCTATTATGGATGTATTAACCAAATTCATACCTTACTAAGTGGGGGGCAAGTTTATTATTTAGACAGATCAAAACAGCCTCAAACATTTCCTGAATCAGAGAGACCTAAATGACAGGCAGCAAAAATGTGTGAGTAAGCTACATGCTTACGACTTTGACATAGTTTATGTCAATGGAAAAAAGAATGTCGTTGCTGATGCTTTGTCCAGGAGACCACATTTATGCTCCTTAGTAGAGATCACAACTGATTGGAAAGAGTTAATTTCAGTTGAGCATGCTAAGGATTAGTGGGCCACAGGTATTATTGAGGGTATCATTTGTGATGATAGGTACACGGTTGTGAATGATCTCATCATTTACAAGAATAGAATATTCTTGGTACCTAATTCTAAGATTAAAAAAAAGATTTTGAGGGCATTCCATGATGTTCCAATGGCCGATCACTCGGGTTATTTCAAGACTTATAGGCAGATCTGGGAGAGACTTACATGGAAAGGGCTCAAGATAGAAGTTCTTAAGTATGTTCGTGAATGTCCTACTTGCCAACAAAATAAGCATGAGCATTCTTATCCAGTTGGTCTTCTACAACCCCTACCTATTCCGAATCAAAAGTGGGAATACATCTCCATGGATTTTATCACAGGGCTGCCCAAGGCCCATGGGAAGGACTATATTTATGTTGTGGTTGATAGATTAACGAAATTTGCTCACTTTTTGCTATTTCAACCACATACACAGCAGCACAGGTTGCTGATTTGTTTTTCAGAGAGGTATTCAGGCTTTATGGGTTGCCTAGAAGCATAGTGACAGGGACAACAAGTTCCTAAGTCACTTTTAGCAGGAGCTCTTCAAGTTGAGTGGGACTGAACTCACTCCTAGCACCAATTATCACCCACAAACTGATGGGCAAACATAAATTGTTAACAAGTGGGTGGAAGGATACCTCAGAAACTACATTGCAGGGCAGCAAAAGGCATGGGTTAAGTGGCTCCACCTTGGTGAGTATTGCTACAATACCACTTACCATATGTCCATACATATGTCACCATTCATGGCGTTATATGGCTATGAGGCGCTGAACTTCCTAGACTTGTTTGGGGTTAGTAGAGTGCCCAAGGCAAAGGACTTATTACAGGAGAGCCAAGATATCATGAGTCCTTGAAGGAGAATTTATAGAAAGCATAGAATCAACAGAAGCAATACACAGATCAACATCGTGTTGAGCGTTCCTTTGAGGTTGGTGACATGGTCTACTTGATGCTGTAGCCTTACAGACAGTCCACTCTCAAGAAGAGTGGTGCAGAGAAGTTGAATCCATGGTATTGTGGCCCATTCAGAGTCTCCCGATGAATTGGGGAGGTGGCTTATGAGTTAGAGTTTTCGGCGGAGAGTAGAGTTAATAATGTCTTCCTCGTATCTTGCCTCAAGAAGGCACTTGGGCACAATGTGATCCCTTCTACTGAGCTACTGCCTCTAGATAAAGAAGGCAAGCTGATTCTTATTTCGGAGGCCATCATAGACACTAGAGAGCATACTTTGCGGAAGAGGGTCATCAGAGAATACCTTGTGAAATGGAAGAATTTGCCAGTGGAGGATGCTACATGGGAGAATGAGCAGATTTTACAACACTCAGAGTTGAGATTGCTTGTGGACAAGCAATTTTGGGGAGGGCGGACTGTAATGCCCCCTTCCTAAGCATCCGATAGTTAGTAACGGTTAGTCTATCACTTGGGTTCCCATAGGCTAACATGGTGGTTAGGGGACTCCTTCTAAGGGGTTGATGGCATGATAGTTCAGCCGTTTGGGTTTTTTTAGAGGTTGCATTGAGCTCAAAAATGTCAGGAGATTCATAGTGATGCTTTCCGGGGCATTTTTGAACATTGGGTCCGCACTTGCTATTTTTAGTAAGGGCACCTTTTGACACTGACCTCGCCACATGGCATCGATTATGTTTCGGCCTAGTTGGGTCCTTCATCCTATGCCATTGGTGTTCGTTTGAGTAGAGATGGTTTATTTGAATTAACATTAATGCTATTAAGTTAAATTAAAGATTTAACTTAACGTTAATTATTAAAGGTGACTTTATGTAATGTCCCCATTTTCGTGAACATCAGAGTTGGAGGATTTAGCCTATCCTTGTAGGCTAATATCGGTGTTTAGAGGATCCTGTTGTGGAGTTATTTGGCTCTCCAGAGAGCAGTTGTCTATATTTCCATCTCCAGATCCTTCATATGTTATGAGGCAATTGATATTCAGGGGTTTATGGCTTTATTTGCATATACTTACTATTTATAGTAAGTTAGTGGATGTTAGAGAGGGACCCTTACTATTTTTAGTAAGGCATTCAGATGGACAGAGGGAGCAGTGGGCTAGCTAGTGATGAAGTCAGAATCATTGAATAATGATTATTAATAGAGTTATGACATTTAATTATTATTAAAGTGTTACTTTAATAATAATTAATTATTTAAGGGAATATTATATTGACTTCATGTGACTTTATAATTGAGAGGTATTTAATATCAAAAATCAAAATATTAAGTGAGCATTTAATGACTTTATTATAAGGGGCATTAATTATTATTAAGTCATGTTATTAAAAAGGTGCATTTAAGTCATGTTGGGCGGCCCTTATGAAATATATTATAAAGTGCCAAAGCAAATGATAGTAATGATATTTTTAAATGATTAAAATGCCTCATATTGAATCGACCCTCTTGGGGATGAGTATTTAAGGACCTCAAAAAGCAAATAGAATTATCTTTTGATCATTCAACTCTTGTCGTTTATGAGCATTTTGGCTTTTGTTGAGAGAGACCTAGGGTTTTTGCAATTCTTGGGCATTGGAGAACGTGTTTTCTTCTTTGTTTCAACATTTTGAGGTTGTGCAACACCAGCTGAAGATTGCTTAATGATTTGGCTTCATCCAGAGGTCAAAATTGTGCATAATTGAGAAGATACCTTCAAGGGTTTGATGAGAATATCATTGAAAATCTGAAAGGCATTTATTATTCCTGCATTTATTGAAGATTGTTCCTGGCTGGGCCGTACATCAGCAGCAAACAGAGGCCGTACCATTCTTGGTGGGTATTGTGTTTATTATGGAGTATTTTATGTGGGTTCCCGTCACAGTTTGGAGTGCTTGGACCAGCGATTCAGTTCAGATTGGGTTGAGCAGATATTTGAGGGAAGTGAGGATTCAAAGTATTATTTTCTACTGTTGTGAAGGCCGTACCAATAGGCCACAAGGACGTGGGTATCTCAGTTTGCATTTTCCAGCCTCTTTTGTACCTTGCTTGTCCTTTTGGGAGCAACAGATTCTATATACACAACTGTCTTGTATCTCAGTTAATGTAATCACTTGTTTGACGAATATCAAAGAAGATTTTTATGTGTAAGCTGCTGTTATAGTGTGTTTTAGACCTGTACCTTCAAAACAACTCATGGGTATGTGAGTTTTAATTTATATGTCCATTCCTTCATATGGGTATTGTTTGAAAAGATGTTATTATGCATTCCTATTGAGTTTTAGCTTCTGGATATTCCTATTTCAATATATTTTCGAAAAATATATATATGCATGTGTTCCCAGTCAAATCGAAACAAATAAAAACCTGAAACCCCAAGCGAAATATACAGGCAGAAACTAAGTTAGCAAGTGTCCACCTGGGCTGGGACATTACACTTTATTATTTATTTTGGAGCGCTTGGCCTTACTAAGACATTTGTTATAAAATAAAGTTATATTACCCTCTTTGGTGGCATCCAACTTAAGGGAGATATAAGGATGGAAAATAAAGTAAATATTTTAACATTTCCAAGAAGGGCGTGAGGGTTTTGGAGGCTTTTAAAAGAAAAAGAGAGCTCATTTGCACGGGTATGCTTGGATATTATTCTACAGGTTATTGTGGCTGAACTTTGATTCTTATTTAGCTTTATGAGGATGAAATCCCTCATGAGGATCAACAATTGTAGGATTGGAAGGAATCCCAAGGTTGTTTGCTGATAGTCTCATACGGGGGCTATGCTAGAATAGATTGTTGCAAATTTCTAGAGTTTTAAACAAGGGTTTGAACTTTGATTGTAGATTTTGAATACAATCTTTGGAGGTGTATGGCAGTGTGATTGAAGGCAGTTTTTGGGAAGTTCAAAACAGGTCTCAGTTTGCTGTAGGGCCGTACCATTCCCATTAGCAAGACGTACCATTTGGTGATCCTCTTGGCTTTGTTCTTGAAGTTTTCTTCACATTTCTTGGCGTTGAGAGTTGGGATTTTGATTGTAGAAGGGAAAAGAGTGTATGGTGAGCAGATTAAGGGAGTTTACACATGATTTAAGGCTGCTGTACCTCAACAGACCAGGGCATACTAGTCAAGGGACAAAAACGTGGTCTCTCTAGATCAAAGCGCTTAGGGTTTGGAGTTTATTCCTTCATCATTTGAGGCACCTTGGGTGTCTATACTATTGTGTAGCAATTTGGAGGAGGAGAACGTAGGGATTGCCTTATTTTGGTACCATTTTAGGGTTTCAGCTTGCTGTAATATTTCATATCAGACCTGCAATATACAAAACAACAAATGGGTATGTTCACATTTTGATATTTATGCAAATTCTTCATTTGGGTATTTATTAGTTTGATGTTATTAATGTTTCCCACATAAATAAGTATCTGGGTATCATTAGATTGCTTTATATTTGAATGTATGTCATATGCAATGCAAAACAAATGCAAAACCCGAACAAACAAATACAACACTGAACAAAAAACACAAGGAAAAAACTAGGGTGGGACATTACAGCACTAAGTCTACATCATAGCAATGACTAACACTTCAAGTGAAAATGAAGTGACTGAGATCCATTTCCCTTTCCGTGAGGTGCACTTAAATTTTGAGAAACATAGTGTTCTATGTAGACATGTAAAAAAAATATTTACAAATCTGAGCCACAGAACTGGAAGTCCTTAGTTTACATAAATTAATGCTATTTGGCATATTTTCATATAGCTTCATCATCTGTAGTGCCCCTTTTTCACTAAATGGGATCATTTGAACAGTAACATTGCACAAAATAACAAATGTGACTGGCATCAAATTATGTTAAACTCCACATTTACACTACCAAAGGGCCTTAATATGTGGGTTTTTTCAGTCATAGAATCATATTGGCATGATATATAAAGTCAATTATGTTTGTTTAATATCAAATATGTACACTTTACATGTATTTTTTTTAGTTTAATTAGTGAGGGGTCTGTTGGGGCCCTTGCCTGTACGCGAAATAAAGATACATAAAAGAACATAATAAAACAGTATCATCTGATCATACAGCTACAGAGCACTGAAGCTTGAAACCAAAGCCCTTGTTCCCATATGGATTCCTTATGTATAGCCTTACTAAACTGAATAAGAAAGAAACCATTCGAAAGGGCAGTCAGGGAGGGGAGAAGGATATCAGGCTTTTGGACTTGCCATTTGATGTAGCAAATTCTTTAGAGTAAACATGAATTTATGTGTCCATTTTTTCTCAATTACAAAATTGAGTAAAGCTCATTTCTTGGAGTCCAATTACATATGAAGCTAATTCAGTAACACATTTGTTCGAAAACTAGAAATGTTCTGAAAGTATATTGAAGTTGTTCTAAGTTCTATCTCCTATATGTGGTAAGGAAATTATGGATATTCGGGACGTTGAAGCTATTTGTCTACGGTAGGTTGCACAATACTTATTGGACAGTGGATGAGCATTATTTTGAACTCTGTTTTGTTTTGCACATTACACTGCTAGAGAGTACATGATTCACAGTGATGACAAAAGTTTTGGCATCCTGCTTGTAGGACAAGAATGAAACTGACACAATAGTGAGAGTTGATTATATCAAAAAAGGAATAACATTAGACGAAGTTCTTTTTACCAAACATATGGAAATATTAAATGATTTAGCATTATCTTGTGCATAAATTAACAATTACCCTAGTAGCCAGACTTGGAATTGCTGGGGACTAAGCAAGAGGAAGAGTCAATGTCAACTCAGACTCATCTTGCATTTGACACCAAGAGTAGGCCAAATACTTGTGAAATTGAAAAGTCATAAAATCTTGAAATAGGTCAATTTTCTTTCATATTAGAAGAAATTAACTTGAATGACATCCAAAATAAAGACAAATTCATGTCAACTATGTATCAAGTAGAAGCAATTCAATTACTCAGTCATACATAAAGCAGAAGATAGTTTCTTTCTGTATTAAAGTTCCAAAA
This sequence comes from Cunninghamia lanceolata, assembly GCA_027924645.1. Classification (NCBI taxonomy): domain Eukaryota; kingdom Viridiplantae; phylum Streptophyta; class Pinopsida; order Cupressales; family Cupressaceae; genus Cunninghamia; species Cunninghamia lanceolata. The sequence continues at coordinate 8,657,948 of BSBN01001435.1, forward strand.
ATGGTCTACACAGTTCACAATCCATGGATTGTGATATCCATGGCATGAAACATATGAAGGCCAGATAATCAACAAGAGGAATTGGAGCCATTGTACACAATGCTACTCTGTCTTCCCTTCTGCAATCTCATGCCCTGTGTGTTAGTCCATTTACTAATCTTCAGTGTTCCTAGCATTCTTTTGCCCATACCTCTTCCTCCGGTTGGAGGTTGGATCAAGCTCATCCAAGTAAATATCCTTCACGTCAGTTACCTCCAATTGTTTGTGGTAGATTTGATAGCTCATCAATAAGCACTAGTAAGTCATTTTTTAAAATCAATTTATTGTGTTTCTTGGAGCGTAGACATGTTCAAACCTACTCCAGTTGTACTTACATCCCAAATCATTGCATGGCCAACTCAAAACTATAGTGGCAACCCCCTGAAGCATGGGATTTTATGTCATGTCCCCATATTAAGACATTGTTTAAATTAAAGATTTAAATGTCATGATAAAGGAGGAGAAATCGTTTCCGTCAAATATAGTGGTTGTCATCATCAATCGTGTATATAAACAATAATATTAAATAATATTATTTTATAAATATTTTTATATTTATGGTATTTATAAATGATAATATAAATACAAAAATAATATTATCAGTGTTCCACGGAGTTTCCTGACGGGGAGGGGACGGGTCTCGGGGACGGGGGGACAAAGGGTCTAAGTTTGGGGACGGCGGGGGGGCGGCGCTGATATACATATGGTACTTGAATAACTAGTTATAAAAAGATGTTTAAGAATAACATTTCAAATTAAACTTTGGTAAATTAGTAAAATAGCAAAATTGCAAATACTAACATTTTAAATACTTGAATACTATTACTAAAAGACAAATGAAATTGTCGAATTTGAGATTTCTATTATATCGAAAACGGAAAATATAACATGTCACATCATAATATCATATCAATGTATCATAAAGTCTTAAAGATGGTTACAATGAGTAGCATATGATGATATCAAAATAAGTACAAACTACAAAATGCAAAAATCAAAATGTAGTGAAGGGAGGCTCCTCCTCTTCTTCTTCTTTCTCCTTCTCACCCCTCTTGCACTTGCAACACCTCAAACTCATTCTTTCACCCACTCTTCTCACTGGTTTTCCTCTTCTTCACCTAGCTGTTGCAAAACATGAAATGGCATATTGAGCAAATAAAATGAAGAATGAGAGTTTAATGAGAGTTTTTAGCTTTTAAAATGGTCAAACACCTCCTTAGGGTTCGGACCTGGGCTCTAAGTCCAAGGCAAAACAAAAAAAATTAAAAAAAAAAAGACTTTTTGCTGCCCCCAGCACAGGAGACGTCTAGAAGTCCCTGAGACGCTCGAGGGATGTCTAGAAGTCCCTGAGACGCTCGAGGGATGTCTAGAAGTCCCCGAAGTTTCCTCGACGAATCTCGCGTACCGATGGCGGTGGGGGGACGGCGAGGGACGTCTCGTAGGCGTCCCCAAGTCTCGGAAACGTCCCGGACTTGGGGACGGGTGGTTTTACGGGGGGGACGGGTCCCCGTGGAACAATGAATATTATCAATATTGATATTATTATTATAATTACAATATAATATATTAATAAATATATTTATACATTTAAACTATGTTACCGGTTCTTCATTACAGGGGGCAGGTACCGGACCGGACGGGAGCGGGCAGGGAGCGCCCCGCCCGCACTCGGCCGCTCCCAGCCGCTCCCGCGAGCGAAAAAACATTTTTTTTGTGTTAAAAATTTTTAAAAATGTTTTTAAAACTCATTTTTTAATGAAAAAAAACAAAAACTAAAACCCTAAAAAGGTCAATATAACAAAAACGTCCCTATTCACTTCTTATTTTTGCAACAACTCCTCCATTTCACAAGAGTTTTTCACATTTTGTTCATTTTTGCATTGTGGAGGGAATCCGGGATCGATTGCAAAGCACCAAGGAAGGATTGTAGTTTGCACAAAGGTCATCTATTGATCTAAGGTAAGTAGTTTAACCTATTTTTTCTAGTTTTTGTTGAATTTGTTCAAGTTTTTTTATGGATTTTTAAATTTTTTCAAATTTTTTTCAAAAATTTCAACTTTTTTTTTTGAAAAAAAAAAACAAGTTTGAACATTTTTTAAACCTATTTTATTGTTTCTCTTGAATGTTTAGGTGTTTTATTAGTGTGTAGGGTTGGAATATTTTTATTATATTTTAATTTAAATTTTGTAATTTTTTAAGCAGCAATCTATTTGAAAGTGAAATGGCTATGCCTACTAGTTCAAGTTCAGTGGGTCTTGAGAAGAGTAAACAATTTAAATATGATCAAGGATCTCCTCTTTGGAGACATGTCAACATGATTGAACAACTAGCAGGAGGTGGGGCTTTTGTTTGGGTTTGTAATGAGTGCAAAGTCACATTTAAGAGCTCATATACTCGATTGAAAGCTCACTTATGTGCCATAAGTGGAAAAGGAATAAAAATATGTGAAGGGCCAAACAAGAGGGGGTTGCCAAAAGCACAAATTATGGCATACATTAAAGAACAAGAAGAAGCTGATGAAAAGAGTGCAAGAGCAAAATCAAGAGCTCATCCTTTAACAAAGAAAACATCAATGAATCCACCTACAAAAGCTCCTTGTTCCAGGCCACAACATCCTTTCTTGGACTTGGAGGTAATCCAAGATGATGAACCCTCTTCTTCTCGCAAAAGAGGTCCATTGGCAAAGGCATTTCAAAATGAAACGAGAGATATTGCAGATGAAAAAATTGCACGTTGCATTTATGCCAATGGTCTTCCTTTCAACTTGGTGAGATCACAATATTGGCGGGAAATGGTGGTAGCAATTAGTAATGCACCTTCTGATTACATAGGCCCTGGTTATGAAAAGGTGCGAACCACCTTATTGGCAAAAGAAAAAAGTTATGTAGAGAAATCACTAAAACCAATTAGAGATTCATGGATTGAAACAGGAGTGTCCATTGTTTCTGATGGATGGAAAGATTGCAAAAACCGACCTTTAATAAATGTTATTGCTGTGTCCCCCAAAGGGGCAATGTTTTTGAAGTCGGTTGATTGTGAGGGGGAAATCAAGGATGCACAATTTATTTCCAAAATCCTCATTGAGTCCATAGAGATGGTGGGTGTTGATAATGTTGTCCAAGTCATTACAGACAATGCAAAAAATTGTAGGGCAGCAGGTGCTTTGGTTGAGGAAAGATACTCACACATATTTTGGACACCATGTACCGTACACTCCCTTAACTTGGTGATGCAAGCAATTGGCACTCAAGTAGATTGGGTGAAAAATACATACAATGAGGGTGAGGAGATTCAAATGTTTGTGACAAACCATCATATGTCACAAGGCATCTTCAGGTCTTTTTCGCATTTGGAGTTGTTGAAGGTAAATTTAGTTTATTTTAATTTTAATTTATGCCATATTTTTATTTACTTGAGTTGCATGATTCATTGATTTAGATTTTAATTTTTAATGTGTTATTAACTTGTTTTTTTACATAACATTAGGTTGCTGAGACCTGATTTGCATCACACACAATCGTTTTGAGACAAATTGTGAAGGTGAAAGAGGCATTAGGCTCCATGGTCACTAGCCACCAATGGAGTATATGGAAGACAGCTAATTCAGAGAGGGCTCAAAAGGTGAAGTCATTGATCCTAGCTGATGAGTTCTGGGAACGTGTGCAATATGTTTTGAGTTTCACGGAGCCTATCATGAGTATGCTTAGGTTTGCTGATACAGATCAGCCATGTTTGGGGGAAATCTATGATGGCATTGACTCCATGGTAGAAAAAATAAAGAGCATAATAACACAAAAGGACAATGACCCCAATGAAACATTTTTCCTAAGTGTCAAAAAAATCATTGATGACCGTTGGGACAAGATGAACACACCCTTGCACCTCCTTGCATATGCCTTGTCTCCCAAATATTATAGTACTGAGATACTTGCTTTGCCGGGGAGAACCGCACCATATAGAGATAGAGAAGTTGCTTCCGGCTGCATGAAAGCATTTCGAAGAATCTACTCCGATCCAGAAATGGTGAATGGTGTTAGGAAAGAGTTTGGCAAGTTCATACAAGGACGAGAGCATAGTTTGTGTGCTATTGCAGACATGTACAAGGAAGATGCACATACATGGTGGTACCTCCATGGGCAAGATTATGTTTTGCTCTAGCCTCTTGCAATCAAAATTCTATCACAAGTAAGCATGTTTTATTTTAACATTCTTAGTACTTACCATTTTTTGCATTTTAAAGTTGTATTGACTAGAGCTCTAATTTGAAATTTGAATAGGTTGCAAGTTCTTCTTCGGCTGAACGGAATTGGAGTACATACTCCTATATCCACTCAGTGAAGCGTAATCGATTGGCTGCTAAAAAAGAAGAAGACTTGGTCTATGTCCACTCCAACTTGCGTCTTCTATCACATAAGTAAGTTGAGTACAAGGACGGGGCAGCGAAGAATTGGGATATAGCCCCTAAGTGTGCCAACTTGGATGCATCTATTACAGAGCTTGCTACAATCACTGTAGATGATGAGGAGAATTTTCTACATGATGTACATAGTGCGAGTGGCACTCCATATGTTGGTGTTTCAAACGATTTGCAACCAACCAATGATGATGACTTAGATCTAGATCCTTTTGATGAAGATTGAAGAGCGAAAGATTGACTTTTGAATCTTGATTATAGACTTATAGACTTATAGTATTTTACTATTTTGAAATTTCAAATTTTGTAATACAGTATTGACTACTGAGTATTTGTAATGATTTTCAATGTTTCATTGTTCATTGGTCATCTAAATTATCAATCAAGATTCAAATGTATTATGTATGTTCAATTCTGTATATTTTTAAATTTTTTTGGTATATACAGTTATACTATATAAATAAATATATATATATAGTATAGCCGTACCCAGCCGTACCCACAGAATTTTTTTTTCGCCGTACCGGCATACCAGAACCCCGCTCCCGAACCTGTTCCCGTACCAGAACCGGCAACTTAGCATTTAAATAATAATATAAATATTATTATAAATATAAATAAATATAAATATAAATAAGAAATATTATTAGAATCATTTATTATAATAATATAATAAATATATTATAAATATAAAATATAAAATATAAATATAAATATTAATATTAATATAGATATTAGTATGTAATACTAATATAAAAATAATAATAAATATAATTCCAATTATAAAAGTAACTCCATATAAATAAAGTAACTTCATATAAATAAAATAAAGATACTAAAAAGGACAACGGTGATATAAAAACTAAAGAAAGACTAATACCATAAGTGGTACGATGTAAAGGACAGCGATATGTTTTTAGAAGATAGTAATAATCATAAAGGCAATTATCATATGAAAAGGTATGTATTTAATAATAAGTTGCATCTTTTGTAAATGGCTGTCTTTAAAGAGAAGTCACCTCCATTCACAAGAAACATAAGCATATATAAGGAAGATGTGGAGAATTTTGCATAGGAGAAATAAGGAAAATCATTTAAGTACTCAAGCAGATTTAAAGAGGAGAATACGTAGAGCAATTCAGATTTATATCAGTATATACGAAGAGACTATTAATGTTGTGAAAGGGAAGAGCAAATGATACATTATTAGAAAGCAGAAATTTTAAGGAAGACATAGCCATATTTGTGATCAGATTTTGAAGGAAGATATTGCCATATTTATAATCAGTCTTGTGAAAGAAAGTTGTGCATGATTGTAATCAGAATTGTGAAAGAAGGTTATTGCTTGAGTTGTGATCAGATTTGTGAAGAAAGGATAGTGATGATGGTTGTTTTTCGACAAGTCAACAATAGAGTAAAACACGGAGTATCCAACTCTCTCTTGAATAAAGCCTCTTGAATGCTAAACAAAGTGATCAAACGAGATGACTCCAAGGTTCCTTTCCTTATGATTTGTGATGGATAACTCAATGACTTGATGTGATTTTGCTGATAAACACAAAGGGACTTACACAATTGTTCAAACAACTCGTTTCAATGAAAGAGGCAAACACTTAGAGTATCTAAGTACTACAACTTATGACGTATGATATGGCAATGAAGTACTTGATCCTAAATTCTAACAAGATGGATAAAAAAAGACAAAAGATAAAGGGTTCGGTGAAACTAATCTAATCCTAGATGTAAGAGATGATTACTGCTCAGGTGAAATCAACCAACTCTGCTTTGCCATGTTAAACAACTACACAAAGTTGATGCTATCTTCTAAGGTTATACAAGATATTCAAATCACTTATGCTCATGAAAATTCAACAAACATAAACGATCAAAGTTAAGCTCACTTTGTTCAGACTAACCATACACTGTAATTTGCAAGCCACAAACTACAAATGGTGTGAACATTAAAGATTTCACCACGAAACAATAATAAAACTTTCCACCAACTAACATAACACTTAAAAGAAAACTTAATCTAATTTAACATTCGCTTGAAGAAATCAGAAACCATGCAACACTTAGAAACATATATAGAATCACCAAACAATGAGTCTTATATTATTTCAAAAGAGCTCTTGCAACAATTTTTAGAGTCTTCAACCTTTTCAAATGAGAACAAAAGAGCCTTTATATAGGCTTGAAGAATACATGAGTGGTTAGGATTGATTGGCAAAGCCAACGGATCAGATAATACCACCTAAGCAGGCGATTACAACAAACTTCTATTTTTAGCATACAAAGAGGGAACAAAGGCACGTTTCCCAAGAAGATAAGGATGCCACATCATATCCTTTCACATGGTAATACTATGAAGTGCAATGAATCTAGACACAATTTGAGCAACATCTCCCATTGGTACACTTGTCGCAGCATTAATAGATCCTTCTGCAGTTGTCACATTTGACTCATAGATGCCAAGTGTCTTCTCTCAGTCAGCTATCCAAGACTTGTTTGCTCCAAGATGGAATGCAAGTGTGAATATGTTATCCAGCTGTTCTTCATCAATCCCATCCTTCTGAAAGTAGAATGCCTTGACTTGTTGCTTCATGTTTTCAATAGTGATCTCTCCATATGGATTGCATATTGTGGTCAACAAAGTATGCACATGATTTTGTGTCCTTAGAAGAACACTTCTTATTCTAGACATATCCACCTCAATCTTATCAACTAGTTGCCCCTTATTGTGAAAGGAGAAATACCAAGTGGTGAAGTCATGTGAAGTATTTTGATCAATCACCTTATCTCGAACTAGATCTTCCATTGAAGCTTCCATCAAATTCTTGAGATGTGGCATGTAATGCTCCTTGATAGGCTTGAACTCAGCACATGTCTTTAGTAGAGATTGAACTCTATCCTTGAGGCTAATGACTATCATAAACTTGCACAACTTCTTCAAGATAAATGTATACTTTCTCCTCTGTCTTCTCTATCCAACCCTTCATTAAATGAGATGAAGCTCTCATATCTTCAACTTGTGATACTGTTTCTTGTGAAAGAATAGATGGAGGTACTGGAGTGGCTTCCTTCTGTTGGATGGGTTGCATGACTTGTTGAATGTATTGCTTTAGTGTATTGAAGTCTTGCTCCACCTTTTGCTTAGCTTCTCTTTCCTGTCTTAGCATGATTCTTACACTGTTAACTGATTCTTGAAGTTCCTCTTCTACTTATTCTCCTGTGATCGGACCCATATCAATAGTAGTCACATTGTAGTCTTCAGGTGCCATGTCTTCCAAATCTTTCTCGACTCTAGGAACAACTACATGTACTTCTCTATTCCCAGAAGGATCTTGAGTGATTTTTGAAAAGACAGCTGCTTTCTTCTTTTGATTACTTTTCTGTGCACTCATAAGTAATTCTTCTACCGGAGTAGGCTGATATGTTTCTATGGTTGTATTCTCTTCAATTCTCTTCCTCAACCAAGATGGAAATGAAGAAAGGTCCTGTTGTCTTTGTACTTGATTGTAGTGTACACGCGCTGCATCTTCATCAGATTCCGCTTGTCCTTCCATTTCTTGATCAGCAACATCATCCTCCTCTATTTCAACATCATCCTTCCATCTCTTCGGATGGAACCACCACAGTCTCTTCTACTACTTCAACTTCTTGTATTGGAATATGAGCATTTGAAGTCCCTTCTTGTAAACTAGATGAAGTAGATTGACTATTCTTCTTCTTAGGTCTTTGACTTGATTCTCCGTGATCCTGATTTAGTCTTTTCCTTTTCCTAGCTTGATTGTCGCCTTGATCACTTCCACTGTGCTGGAGTCCACTATGTGCACTATGCTGTCCTGACTCTTCTTCGTCCATTTTATCATATGTAAGAACCTGCCCTTCCTCATTCATTTCTTGTAGCAACTGAGTTATACATGCTTGTGTCATAGCTAGGACTGGCTCCATTAGTTCTTCTTTAGAAACATCCCTCTTTGACCACTCAATTGTATAGGGCAAATCTTTTATCTTTTTCAATTCATCTATCAACATAGTGTCATCTTCTATGAACTGATCTGGAATTTGGAATACCTTGGATTCTCTTACTAGATCCCATGTAAGTCTTGAACACTTGAGTGTTCGAAGATGATCTTCATCTTTTACATTTGCCCAGTGATCTTCTAACTGCATGACATGCTTGTATTCTCTGTTTTACTTCCAACAAACTTTGAAAGGATCAAAATTAAGCCTTTTGGTACCATGAGTTTGTAAATGATATGCTTGAAGCTCTGTTTCAGAATATTCAGCTGCTGCCAATGATGGACACTCAAGGTTTTGTCCAAGAACTAGTGGAAACTGGATTCCTCCTTTCCTCCTTAACTTTTGTAGCCTGACGAGTTCTAGGAGTTGTCTTGAAACTTCCAACATCACCATCCTATTGGTTGGATATCTCGGTAACCTGTATGGATAAGATGTAAAACCCTGGATCCTTATGTATGTATATTTTTCATGTTGTGTGTACCAATGTCCATATGTTCCGATGAATTCCCTTGCTGCATTTGACAATCTTTGGTGGAACTCTCCTCTCAATCTCTTCAATATGAACATAGCAAATGCATCATTGAACCTCATATAGTGATTGATGTTCTTGAGATGTAATTGAGGATAACATTGATGCGACAAGTACTTATTCGGTCCAATTCCAACTTCTCCTTTTCTAGTCAAACACGGATAAACTTCATTCCTTGATAGAAGATATACTACATAAGAACTCATATGGAATGACTTAGTACTTGAAAAGTTGACGAGTTGCTCATGTATGCTCTGCCTGATGAGTCCGGCCCAATCAATCATCTTTCCTTTGAGAATCAGCTTGATGAAAGAATACATCCATGACTGAAAGGTTGCTGATTGTGGCATACCTGTTACTTTGTTGAGGAACATAATCAAGTATCCAATCTCCGGATGAAAGTCTGATTTATGAAATTGTGGAGGATTATTTGTATTAATCTTCAATGACGGATTCATCATCCATTCCCTCTTCATCTCTTGCAATCTCTTCTTTGAATCAGCATCATATTCTTGTTGACCTTGGTGTATGGAGATGCCAATCATCCTATCTTTGGTTGGAATGTTGAATGTGTCTTCAATCGCTTCCTTTTGTAAGTAGGCTAGCACTGTTCCATCTTTGGCCACAATTTGCCTAGTATCCTTGTCATACTTCTTAACACATTTTATGATCATTTCCTGACAAGGTAGAATTGGCGGAAAGCAAGCGGCTTCAATAGCTCCACTCCTTACGATGGCTCTAGCAAGACTACTCCCAACGGGTTCCTGAAGCACGGTCTTGATATCTTCTAGATTGTTGTTGCCCATGTTCGTATCTCCAATAGTCGCCATCTTGAAACAAGTTTTGACTCCGGGACTTTTCCTTTAGCATCCATGCGAATCCTCGCTTGCCTCTCCTTTGATGTCATCGCCATGATCCTACAAACTTGACACGAATAAGTAACTTTAAACATGAATGATCAAACAACTTACTTCAGCATTCAATGTGTATTGAAATTCTGATTTTTTAAGGTTCTAAAATGGAGTTTCACAGGAAGATCATGTCTTTTATCATGATGATTTTTATCCTCTATGCAAAATCCATTAACATTAAAACAATTTTCTTGCTTAAAATCAATAAGTCTGCTGAAAATGGAAGAAAAATCAGAACACTATCTACAGATCAGACTTACAAAATGGACTGATTTGGACGAATACCTTCAACACTTGATCAAAATCAGACTCAACTTGACTAAAATCAGACTTGTACTTTGCTAAAATTACTTTTACTTCTGCTCCTTGATGAGTTATAAAATGAAGAACAAAGCAGACAAATATATGATTTGTATTAAAAACTGACCAACTTGCCTAGGCCGACCTCATTAAATGCTAAAAAAAAACAATTTAATTCACCTTCTCTTGCTGACTGTGACACAGATTTCTATGTAATTGAGGCAAGATTTCAATTTTTTTTCAAATGATGTTCTAATGCTTGGCGCATTGGTTGAGGGATTGAGTGTTTTGTTTGAATGTACTCAACATCTTAGCATTACCCTTTCATAGATGGCACATTAGACTAGAGGCGCAATGGTTGATGTTTTTGATCTTTGTTTAGAAATCACTCATAATCTTGAACTTATCCTCCTTCATAATGGTGCATTAGATAGCAATTTTAATCTTCTTTGACTTGGGCGGACTGGTTGAAGATTCTTGATCCTGATTTGGAAGTTACCCAAGTGGCGCTTTGGTTAGGCATTTTGGTTCCCGGTTAATAGATGATTTAAAACTTGAAACTTGCCTCTTCTTAAAATGGCACTTTGCTTCATGATTTTGATGCTTGGTTTAGAACTTGCAGTTCAACTTACCTCCATCTTGATCACAAATCGGATCTCTACTTCGAAAGATGCCTTTTGGCCTTGGGCGCATTGCTTAAAGGTTTTGGACTCCGATTGAACTTTCCATCATAAGGGTGCTGTGGTTGAGGTTTTTAGATCCTCATCCCATTATACCAATAATCTTGACTTCTTTATCATCATTGGCGCGGTGGTTGAGATTTTTGGGCTCCGGTTAAATGCCTCACAAGACTTAACTTAATCTCCTCGCATAGGTGGCATTCTCAATTGAAGCGCTTTGGTTTCAAAGTTTTGATTCTTCTTAACATACCTTGCTTCATCCTTGGATGCTCCGGTTAGACATTTTGGATCCTAGTTGAATGATCACCCAAAAACTGAACCAAACTCCCTCTAGCAATGGCGCATTGGTTAAACAACTTAATCTTTGGTTATCATGACTACTTAGAATGTGAGACCAATTACTTCATCTTTGGGTGCATTGGTTTACAATTTTGAGCTCTGGATAAATCATACTTTGAAAGCTCACTCCCTAGGTGATGGCGCATTGGTTGAAGTTTTGAGATCCAGTTGAAAAGATGTCTTAAACTTAAGTCTAACTCCCTCCACAAGGTGGCGCATTGGTTGGAGTTTTTGAGCTCCGGTTGAAAAGATGTCTCTTGAAACTCATCAACCCCTCCTTTTGACAAGGGTGCATTGCTTCATGATTTTAGTCTTTGGTTGATTTTGGTGGAGTGGTTGAAGGTTTTAATGCTCGGTTGTTATGATCACAAGTCACTTCATGCTTGGGCGCATTGGTTTGGGCGCAAGAGGTCCACATTTTGAACTTTCCTCCAACACTTCTTCAAAAACTCACTTCACCTTGCCTTCTAAAATGGCGCTTTGGTTCCGTCGCATTGGTTGAGGATTCTGTGCTCCTGTTGAATGTGGCGCATTTCGTCAAGATTATGAATGTGGCGCATTTCATCAAGATTATGCGCTATCCTCATGTCTTGGCGCACTGGTCAAGGATTTTGGATCCTCTGGAGTACTTAGCCATTTTTTTAGTGTCCTTCAGGGTAAGGTATATTGAAAAATACATTTAAGTATAAGTTTAGAGATTTTCTTATACTTTAAATATTTTTCAATATACCTTTCAGGATGTTTGAGATAGGTCTCGAATCCACCGGATTTAACATGCAGATTATAGAATTTGGAGGATCCACTAGATTTTAGACTTAGTCAAATTTTCAGGATTTCAGGATTTCAGGACTTAGTCTATTTCAGGGTCTCAAACATACATCAGGATTGATCTCAGAAAGCAAGCACATGACACTTGAATTATAACTAGACTGAGAACTCAAAACAAACCATTGACCCTATCATGCAACAAACTAAAGACATCATCAAAACTTCATGCAAAGTATTAGAGCTCGAAAAAAGGGGGTCCCCATTTGCAATGGGGTGAGGTGTGATTTGGTCACAACAGATAGTACATAAGTTTGGATTAGATTTGTAAAGAAAAGACATACATCATTTGAGATCAGAAGTTATAATTAGATTTGTGAGGAAGGGAGAACAATATTATCTATTGAAGAATTTGGAGTTAAATCAAGTCAAGGTACTCTCTAAACCTTTGTTTACTTGGAAATTGATAATTTAGAAAAAAATTAGTGTTATTCCAAAAGGGGACATTACAAGTGGTATCAGAGCTATCATCCTGCCATCCTGTGAATGATAATTGACTTACATGCATTTAAGTGTATACTCTATGACTTGTATTTGTATTCGAGTGTATACTCTATGACTTTGAGCTGGTTGCTTGCCTACTTGAGCTACTTGCCTACTTGCTTGAGCTACTTGCTTGTCTACTTGAGCTACTTGCCTACTTGCTTGAGCTACTTACTTACCTACGTGAGCTACTTGCCTACTTGCTTAAGCTACTTGCTTGTCTACTTGAGCTACTTGCCTACTTGCTTGAGCTACTTGCCTACTTGAGCTACTTGCCTACTTGCTTGTCTACTTGAGCTACTTGCCTACTTGCTTGAGCTGGTTGCTTGCGTACTTAAGCTACTTGGTTGTCTACTTCAATTTTATTATGTAAATCGAAATTGGTGTAATCACTTCTATATTCAACATCCTGTGAAAGAATTTAATGCAAGCTTTCTCAAGGAGGAAAATTTTGAACCTGATGAGAAGAAAAGGAAACAAAGTAAAGAAGAATGTTCATGATGGCTCGAGTACAAGCAAACCATGTTTGAGACATGATAGGTAGGAAGAATGCCCTCCATCATACCCTCATTAAGACATGATAGGTAGGAAGAATGCCCTCCATCATACCTCATCAATACATGATAGGTAGGAAGAATGCCCTCCATCATGCTCTTATCAAATTATGTTAAATGGATGATAGGTAAGAAGAATGCCCTCCATCATACCCTCATTAAGACATGATAGGTAGGAAGAATGCCCTCCATCATACCTCAACAAGACATGATAGGTAGGAAGAATGCCCTCCATCATGCTCTTGTTAAGATGTGATAGGTAGGAAGTGTGCCCTCCATCACATTCTTGAACCTTGAAGGTGTACATAAAGAGGTGATAGGTAGGAAGTGTGCCCTCCATCACGCTCTAGCTTGCAAGCATCGAAGGATCGACTTGAGGTATGGATAACTATATGTTGAAATTAAATATTATTTATGTTATATCATTAATTATGTTATGATGTATTGATTTCATTGCTAATTTATTGATCTTTAATATTGCTAATGTCCCTTTCAAGAGTTATTCTTGTGTGCAGGTGAAGAAATTAGTATATCCTACAAGGGACATTAGGGAAGTAGAGAAAATAAAAGTTAATTTCATTAATCACAAGACCCATGAACTAAATTCATTTCTTCCAAGAATCTCTTTTGAATTCTTCTCTTGATTTAAGTAACATAAAACCGATACTTATATTACAGGCCCATAACCCACAAATTCCCAGGATCATTCTTCATAATCATCTATAACACTTACATTTCATCAAGCACATTGCTATTCAAATAAAAGCTTACCAAATCTTTGATCATAAAATTTCTCTCCATGACATCATATAATCAATTACTCCTCAAGAATACGGCTCTTCTCAATTTTGAGGTCAATAACATATGACAAGTATAAGACCAAATCTCGTGATCAAAGATCAAGATATCTTCATCATTCATTGGAATCTTGGAATCTCAATGCTCTCAAAATCTTCTTTAGCATTGAAAATATTTTCATTGCCTAAAACCACATCTTCATCTATGATACTTACATCACATTGTTATTCAAATCATTAAACAAATGCTTTCATTAGACCTTTCAAGTATTCTTTGGTTACAAATTCTCTTTCATGGAATCACAATCATTTTCTCTTCACTAAAGTAGGTTCATCCAGAATCAAACCATGACTTTGTCTCAACACATTTAAGGTAAGCGTTAAAGTGCAAGGTAACTTATTGTGATTGCTTGAGGACAAGCAATTTTGAGTGGGGAGGGCCGTCATGTCCCCATATTTAGACATTGTTTAAATTAAAGATTTAAACGCCATGATAAAGGAGGAGAAATCGTTTCCGTCAAATATAGTGTTTGTTATCGTCAATCGTGTATATAAACAATAATATTAAATAATATTATTTTATAAATATTTTTATATTTATGGTATTTATAAATGATAATATAAATACAAAAATAATATTATCAATATTGATATTATTATTATAATTACAATATAATATATTAATAAATATATTTATATATTTAAATAATAATATAAATATTATTATAAATATAAATATAAATAAGAAATATTATTAGAATCATTTATTATAATAATATAATAAATATAAAATATAAATATTAATATTAATATTAATATCAGGCTTACACAGGGACGCGTCCCCGACTTTTTTAGCCCCGTCCCCGTCCTCGATGGCGTTTCCGGGATGGGGGGACGGTAGGGGACGTCCCTTTGGCGTCCCCGGCAAAACAGAAAATTAGGAAATGTAGCGGGGACGGCTAAAAAATTCAGGGGATGGCAAATAAAATCAGGGGCAGAAAAATGAGGGTTTCTGGCGGTGCAACATGTGAGTTGTTGCACGAGCGTCATGAATTCTCCCGCATTTGTGTGTATTATCTTGGGAGAGTGCGCCTACATAATAATCGGTAGCCTGTATTGGATCGCGAACTCCACGTTATCACAGTTAATTTTGAAAATTTCCCTCATATTCACTGTGTTCACTGCGCCTAAATAAGTGGGCTCCCCTACCAGTTGTGAGCTTGAAATTGTTGGAGAAGGCGAGAGGGAGAATGCCAGAAGCTGAAAACAAATGTGAGGTAAGTTCGCTGAGAAATAAATAAATACGGTATTTCCTCACGGGAAGGAGTGAAATCCCCACGTCATGATCAAGTATAAGGTGAGGTGTTAAGGGGTAAAATCCCTTATGCAATGTGGCGCCGATGGAAGAACCTTCATTGATGGAGCTGTATGGAGTAAGAGATAAACGACTCTCGAAACCTTGAGCGGCACCAACCTCGGACCCTGCAATCTTCTTCCTATTTTCCTTAGAAGAATTCATAATTTGCTTTGATTTTTATAAAGTTTAATATATTAAAATGTGAAACAATAGTTTCATTTTGTTTTTATTTTTTTATATTAAAATTTAATATATTAAAATGTGAAATGATAGTTTTTTTTTTTATTTTAAAATTTAATATTTTAAAATATTTAATTTAGATTTTTAATTTATTAATATCTTTAATATATAAAATTTGATATATTATTATATTTACAATATTAAAATTAAAAAATTAAAATCTATTGATATTTTAATATCAGTTATTGACATATATGCTATTTTTTTTTCTCTATATAACATATTGATATTTTGAAAAATTCAAATATATATATATTTTAAAATTCATATATCGCCGTCCCCCGCCGTTCCCAAAAATTGGCCCTCGGACTGCCGTCCCCAAAACACTGTAAAACATAGATTAATATAGATATTAGTATGTAATACTAATATAAAAATAATAATAAATATAATTCCAATTATAAAAGTAACTCCATATAAATAAAGTAACTTCATATAAATAAAATAAAGATACTAAAAAGGACAACGGTGATATAAAAACTAAAGAAAGACTAATACCATAAGTGGTATGATTTAAAGGACAGCGATATGTTTTTAGAAGATAGTAATAATCATAAAGGCAATTATCATATGAAAAGGTATGTATTTAATAATAAGTTGCATCTTTTGTAAATGGTTCTCTTTAAAGAGAAGTCACCTCCATTCACAAGAAACATAAGCATATATAAGGAAGATGTGGAGAATTTTGCATAGGAGAAATAAGGAAAATCATTTAAGTACTCAAGCAGATTTAAAGAGGAGAATACGTAGAGCAATTCAGATTTATATCAGTATATATGAAGAGACTATTAATGTTGTGAAAGGGAAGAGCAAATGATACATTATTAGAAAGCAGAAATTTTAAGGAAGACATAGCCATATTTGTGATCAGATTTTGAAGGAAGATATTGCCATATTTATAATCAGTCTTGTGAAAGAAAGTTGTGCATGATTGTAATCAGAATTGTGAAAGAAGGTTATTGCTTGAGTTGTGATCAGATTTGTGAAGAAAGGATAGTACATAAGTTTGGATCAGATTTGTAAAGAAAAGACATACATCATTTGAGATCATAAGTTATAATTAGATTTGTGAGGAAGGGAGAACAATATTATCTATTGAAGAATTTGGAGGAGTTAAATCAAGTCAAGGTACTCTCTAAACCTTTGTTTACTTGGAAATTGATAATTTAGAAAAAAATTAGTGTTGTTCCAAAATTGGACATTACATTTTAGGCACTGTACTCCTCTCACCTTACACCGTAAAAGTATATGCATGTCATTATTACTAATGCAAAATTAATAAAAATAGAAAGAAAAATTCATCACTAGAATTGGAAACAGAAATATTCAATTTTGAAAGGCTAGATTTTATAAATTTAGCAGGTAATAGGAGCTTCATTCCTGTTTTAGAAATCCTTGAAACACCCTGTCATTCCCTGTTTGGCAAAGACTAATGATTAAGAAGGACCTTGTGATAAAAACTCATGAATTATTATTCCGACTCCTTAGTTTGATAATCATGAATTAATATGTTATATTCATGATTTTGTGTTTTGAATTTGAATGACATGATTTACACTGGATAAAAGTATTTTGAGTAAATATTTCCATAATTTCTTACAAGTAATTCCAAAGTGATTAGGAATAATATTGGTGCTAATCAAAGTATTATTTAAACTAATGTTTAAGACTCATGATTTGGAACAAGGGAAAATCAGAATGATGAGCTGGACTAATGTTTATTCGGAGGACAACTTGTTCATGTTCTTGAGTTTATTCAAACAATGAAATTCAGGCTAGCAGTCACTGGTTTTGAAAATTTATTTTTAGACTACCATTGCATAGATTAATGTTTGAAACTGATATTTAGAAGTGAAGTTTATTCTCAACACTTGACGGATTTGTCTGAATGTGCAAGAAGTGCTGACATGGATAGGGCCAAATTGAGTTGAGGGGGGGTGGATGGGGGGGGGGACACTTTGTTTCATGGGATTCCATTGGTGACCAATGATGGTGCATGGGCGGACCGACAGAGGCAGAACCGAGAGGCCAAGTGGCAATCACTATGCCAGCATGAAAACCCTGATTGCTCAATGCAATGAGCATACGTAGGGTTTGAGGTAATTAACCTTGGAGCAGATAAATCAAGACTGCTGAGAAAATTCTTGGAAAAATAGGTGCATGAAAAGGATGCCATGAATAATAGGAAACAAGGTGGCAATTGGCAGATAAAAGAGGCAAGCTGAACTAATTAACTAAGAAACACCAAGAAAGAGGTGGAATTGCCAGCTAAAACGAACCACCAGAAGGAGGCCCAATTGGACAAAGCCAATATTTGGCATGGCTCAGAAAAATCCAGAGTGATTCATAATTTCCTTGATATGGGAAAGTCTTGGATGACTATTTTGAATTAAAGATGCCACTCAGATTGACCAATAAGATCCAAGGGAGAGGAACTCAAAAATTAGGATAAGTATCAAGGGGTCTCAATGGATAGAAGCTACTAAATCTACAGTGTTTAGCATAGGATGGTCTGGTGGATAAGCAGAAGAAGTAAAGTATATTAGAGGAAAAGGGGGAAAAGGCTGAAGGAGGATTGATGAAGTAATTGGTTGGGTTGAAGCCTAGTGTTGTTAACCAGTGAAATAATATTTTGTGTATATGCATTGTGTGTGTCTTGTGATGTTAAATTGTGACGGTCTATGCCCAGGTTGGAACCCAATGTAGTTAATATGTGAATGTGCCCTTTTGTGTTTGTGAATTTGTGAGTCTCATGGTGTCAAGTCCGAGTTGTGATCCTCGTATGGGAGTATGATCCATTATGGCATAGTATGCATGTAAGTCAATGACAAGGAAAACGCCGTGAATTAAAATGCTGATTAGCCTTGAGGCCTCGGTGGAGCTGTATAGCCATAATTTTGCCAAGAGTAGAGCTTTGTGGCCATCTGTGCTTAAAATCAAATGATGGTTGTCTTGGGGAATTTGAAAACCAAATGATGGTCATCCTGGTAGAGATGGTGATGTAGGAGCATCCAGTGGTGTAAGGGCAATCTTGCATCACCTAAAAAGAAGAGAATTCAAAATCATTGTAGTTGTTTTCATTTCTTTCCATAATTAGTGTTTTTGGTTCCATAATATCAGAATAATGATGTAAGACTTTTAGTTTTTCCAAAACTGCTAAAAATAGCAACCTGCCTGTTTTGGAAAGTGTACCTGCTATTTTTGGAAAGTTTGCATTTGGGCACGGATTGAAGCGAAAACTTACAGAAAGTTACATAACGGAAATATAAGACCTTTGGCGAAGGAATCAGACAAAGATCATTTGTGAGCTGAAAGATATTAAAGTTTTTGTTTTCCGAAAAGCCCCTGAAAATTTTTGAAACGAGATATGAGGCACTAAAACATCCCATAACGTCCCGAAAAGTTGACGGAAATCCGTTTACGGATTTCCGGCATGATAGTTCACATCGCGAGCTTTCCGGCGCTTAAAACGGTTCGTCAATCGGACACCCGGATCAAAAATTATGCTTCCCGGAAGTTGACCTACTTTTGGAAGGAGTTGCAAATTTTGAAATTTAGCTGGAGGCTGCCAAAAGGTGCTATTTATGACTATTTTGGGAACACTGGGTGGTAGTAGAGTTAAGGGGGCCAGTGTAGAGTCAAGATTAGGTGGGAAAGCAGAAACCCTAGCTGATTTGGGTGTTATAGAAGGCAGAAGATTCTAGAGCCTGGTGATGTGTAGCTGTAGTGTGTTGCAGCCTGTGGAGGATTGATTCCTCTGATTGTAATTAAGCTTCTGTAATGTAATGAGTTGCCCAGATCAATAAAAGAAAGTTCTATTTTCTGTGTTCAATTTCTGTTGTTGTGTGTTTTGTGATTTACCCCCTTCATCAAGTGGTATCAGAGCAAGGGTTCCTGAGTGTGTAGACAGATCGCCGACCGTAAGGTAGTTTGCACCAGGACCTGAGGTTGTGGGTTTGCTGCGGAGATCAAGATGCCTCCACGAAGAAATCGTGTTGGGAGAAATGCTTTGACGGAAGAGGGTTTTAGAGCCCTACAAAGGCAAATCGATGCATTGCAAGAGGAGCTGCGAAGAGGGTTTGATCCGAGAACAAGAGAAGAAAGCGAAGATGAAGCTGAAGAGGAGCTATCTGAGGAAGAACAAGAAGCTGCAGGAGATCCTACAGAAGTTAGGTTGTTGAGGGCCATTTCTAAGATCGGAAAGAGGCCCAGGATCGAAGTTTCTACATATTCTAGAGATTTGAATCCGAAACAGCTTATTGATTGGATTAATGACATGGAGGAGTATTTCGAGTATGAAGATGTGGATGACCCAGATCGGGTCAAGTTTGCAAAAACAAAGTTGAAGGGCCACGTCAATATTTGGTGGAAGGAGGTCCAGTTAGAGAGGAACAGAAGAGGAAAAGGAAAGATCACTAGATGGGATTGGATGGTGGAGAAACTGAAGAAGCAGTTCATTCCTGTGGACTATGAGATGGAGTTGCTGAAGAAGCTGCAAGGACTGAAGCAAGGTAACAAGTCTGTTAAGGAGTCTATATAAGAGTTTTATAAGATTACTATCAGAACCGGTCATGCAGAGGCCAATAAGGAGAAGGTAGCCCGTTACATTAATGGGTTGAGGCTAAGTATCCAAGAAGAGCTGAGCCTAGTCAGAATGACCACCATAGAAGATGCGTATCAGTTTTCCCTGAAGGTGGAAGAGAAGTTGAATAAAAGATTTGGCAGCAAGCAAAGGGGAAGAGGTCAAGGCGGAAGGACTGGTGGAAGACCCTATGGAGGCCGAAATGAAGATGCAAAGAAAAGTGACGAAGCTGGCACCAGTCGAAATCAGAGAGATAATACCTACCGCCCTCGTGACCAGAACAATGGTGAGCAAAGAGGAAGAGGCAGACCTGAACAAGGACCTGGAAGAGGAGGTTTCAGAGGAACCTGTTTCCAATGTGGAGAAGAAGGGCATCAAGCATACGAGTGTCCACAACATCAAGGAAGGACAAATAGAAGACCTGAAGGTAATGCACGAGTTGCACATGTAGATGAAGATGCACATTCTGAGCATTCTGAAGATGCTGAAAGGGGAGAAACTGTAGTTGTCAGAAGAACCTTGCTGAATGAGGAGAAAAAACCAAATCAGAGGAAGAGTTTATTCCGCACAAGGTGCAAATGTGAAGGTAAGTGTTGTGATATTATTATTAACAGTGGAAGCACTGACAATCTTGTTTCAGAGGAGATGGTTGACAAGTTGAAGTTGACAAGAAGAAAGCATCCACATCTATATCGGATTGCATGGTTGCAGAAGGACCACAGAGCTTTGGTCAATGAGCAGTGTTTAGTGAAGTTCAAGATTGGGGACTACCATGATGAGGTGTTGTGTGATATCATACCGATGGATGCATGTCATATGCTGTTGGGGAGGCCATGGCAGCATGATAGGAGCGTTGTCCATGATGGCCGTGCAAACACATATTCCCTAACAAAAGATGGAGTTCGCCATAAGTTGAAGCCTTTGAAGGAGGTGGAAGAAAAGGTATGTAGTATTGCCAGAATTTGTTTAGTAGATGGTAGAAATTTTTTGGAGGGTATGAAGCATGAGCGTCATTGCTATGCATTGATTCCAAAGATTAGTCAAGAGAAATGTGAAGATGTACCAGCAGAAGTTTCAGATATGTTGGAAGAATTTCAGGACATTATCTCTAATAATGTACCGGAGGGTTTACCACCAGTAAGGAAGATAAGTCATCAAATGGATTTGATACCAGGAGCCAATTTGTCGAATAAGGCAGCCCATAGAATGACCTCTGCAGAGAATGAAGAGCTGAACAGACAAGTTTAGGAGTTGTTGAGGAAGGGACTGATAAGGGAGAGCCTAAGGCCATATGCGGTACCTGTAGTACTAGCACCAAAGAAAGATGGAGAGTGGAGAATGTGTACAGACTCTTGAGCCATCAATAAGATCACGATCAAGTACAGATTTCCATTGCCCAGAATGGATGACATAATGGACTGTTTGAGTGGAGCCAAGTACTTCACGAAGATTGACCTAAAGAGTGGGTATCACCAGATCCGTATCAGAGAAGGAGACGAGTGGAAGACAGCCTTCAAAACCAAAGAAGGTTTGTATGAGTGGTTAGTCATGCCATTTGGACTAACCAATGCATCGAGTACATTCATGCGGCTCATGAACGAGGTACTGAAAGAATTTTTGGGAAGTTTTGTTATTGTTTATTTGGATGATATTTTGATTTTCAGTAAGTCTTGGGATGAGCATCTGATGCATATCAGAAGAGTTCTAGAGAAGCTGAGGGAGGAGAAGTTGCTGATTAATCTGAAGAAATGTAGTTTTGCAAAGGAGTTGGTGTACTTGGGATTTGTTGTCTCAGAGGAAGGTCTTAAGATGGACCCAGAAAAAGTAAGGGCTATCATTGAATGGTCTACGCCAAGGAGTGCAATGGAGGTAAGATCTTTTCATGGTTTGGCAAGTTTTTACAGAAAGTTAATCAGGAATTTTAGTAGTATTTGTGCACCCCTAACTGAGACAATGAGAGGGGATAGAAAAGAGTTTAGATGGACTAAAGGAGCAGACACGAGCTTTGATGCATTGAAGCAGAAAGTCGTAGAACAACTTGTTTTGGCACTTCCAGATTTCAATAAGGTATTTCAGGTAGATTGTGATGCTAGTGGTAGTGGTATAGGAGCTGTTTTGAGCCAAGAAGGTAAACCCATTGCCTATTTTAGTGAGAAGCTTAATGATGCCAAGAAAAAGTATTCTGTTTATGATCAGGAGTTTTATGCAATAGTTTAGGCTTTGAAGAAATGGAGACATTATTTGTTGCCAAAGGAGTTTGTTTTATATACTGATCATCAGGCTTTACAATATCTTAATAGTCAAGGAAAGTTAAATCAAAGGCACTTAAAATGGGTGGAGTTTTTGTAGAGCTATACTTTTGTTTTGAAACACAGGAGTGGGAAGTCCAACAGAGTTGCAGATGCCTTGAGCAGAAGGCAAAATTTGTTGACAGAAATGAAGATAGAGGTTGTTGGATTCGATGAGCTCAAAAGTTTGTATCCTGAAGATCCAGATTTTGCAGAGGCCTGGAAAGCTTGTTTAGAACCTGTTACTTTGGACAGGACAAAATGGTTGGATTTCATAATCCAAGATGGCATGTTGTTTAGAGGAAGTCAGTTGTGCATTCCGAGGAGTTCCATGAGAGAGAACCTGATTAAGGAGAAGCATAGTGGAGGATTGGCTGGACACTTTGGTGGAGATAAGACCATTGCTATTGTTGGTGAAAATTATTATTGGCCACAGTTGCAGCAGGATGTGAGGAAATTTGTGTAGAGTTGCAGAGTATTTCAGATGGCAAAAGGAGCAAGTCAGAACACAGGTCTATACCAGCCATTACCTGTACCCGAGAAGCCATGGGATGATATTAGTATGGATTTTGTTCTTGGTTTACCAAGGACACAGATAGGACATGATTCCATTTTTGTGGTAGTGGACAGATTCTCAAAGATGGCACATTTTATTCCTTGCAAGAAGACTAATGATGCTGTTCATATTGCAGAGTTATTTTTCAGGGAGGTGGTGAGATTACATGGTCTACCAAAGAGCATAGTTTCAGATTGGGATACCAAGTTTGTTGGTTATTTCTGGAGGACCTTATGGAAGAAGTTGAAGACAGATTTGAAGTTCAGTTCTGCACACCATCCACAGACTGATGGGCAGACGGAAGTGGAGAATAGGAGTTTGGGTAACCTGCTACAATGCTTAGTAGGAGATAAGCCCAAAGGATGGGATTTGATTTTACCACAGGTAGAATTTGCTTACAACAATTCTGTCAATAGAAGTACTGGTAAATCACCATTTTAGATTGTATATGGGAATAGTCCAAGAAATGCTTCAGAGTTAAGGAAGCTAGACAAAGGAGAAAAGACAAGTGCTGAACCTGAAGACTTTGCAGAACATCTGAAGAATTTGCATGAAGAGGTGAGAAAGCACATTAATAAGATGAAATTTCAGTACAAGGCTAAGGCAGATCAAAATAGGAGGTATAAGGAGTTCCAAGTAGGAGATGAAGTCATGGTTCACTTGAGAAAAGAAAGGTTCCCAATTGGAACATACAATAAGTTGAAAATGAAGAAATTTGGACCATGCAAAATCCTGAAGAAGCATGATTCAAGAAATGCATATGAGGTAGAGCTGCCGAGTGGGATCAATATTTCCCCTGTTTTCAACATTGCTGATTTATCAGAATATCATGAAGGTGGAACAGAGGATGGACCAACAGAAATGCAGTGGAGTATTCCGGCATCTACTTCAATGGAGGAGATAGAAGAGATCTTGGATAGCCGTGTGGGAAGAAGTACTCGAAACAAGCAATATGAAGAATATCTGGTAAAATGGAAAGGAAGGCCTGTTGAAGATTCTTCTTAGTTGTCTAAGGCAGAGGTTGACCGTTTGGGTTTTCCTCACACAAACATCTAAGACGTGATAGGGTCACTTCTCAAATTACCCTGGGTCTCTGATGCAGGAGCATCCAGTGGTGTAAGGGCAATCTTGCATCACCCAAAAAGAAGATAATTCAAAATCCTTGTAGTTGTTTTCATTTCTTTCCATAATTAGTGTTTTTGGTTCCATAATATCCAGAATAATGATGTAGGACTTTCAGTTTTTCCAAAACTGCTAAAAATAGCAACCTGCCTATTTTGGAAAGTGTACCTACTATTTTTGGAAAGTTTGCATTTGGGCACGGATTGAAGCGAAAACTTACAGAAAGTTACATAACGGAAATATAAGACCTTTGGTGAAGGAATCAGGCAAAGATCATTTGTGAGCTAAAAGATATTAAAGTTTTTGTTTTCCGAAAAGCCCCTAAAAATTTCCAAATCGAGATATGAGGCACTAAAACATCTCATAACGTCCCGAAAAGTTGACGGAAATCCGTTTACGGATTTCCGGCATGATAGTTCACATCGCGAGCTTTCCGGCACTTAAAACGGTTCGTCAATCGGACACGCGGATCAAAAGTTATGCTTCCCAGAAGTTGACCTACTTTTGGAGGGAGTTGCAAATTTTGAAATTTAGTTGGAGGCTGCCAAAAAGTGCTATTTATGACTATTTTGGGAAACCTGGGCAGTAGTAGAGTTAAGGGGGCCAGTGTAGAGTCAAGAATAGGTGGGAAAACAAAATCCGTAGTTGATTTGGGGGTTACAGAAGGTAGAAGATTCTAGAGCCTGGTGATGTGTAGCTGTAGTGTGTTGCAGGCTGTGGAGGATTGATTCCTCTTATTGTAATTAAGCTTCTGTAATGTAATGAGTTGCCCAGATCAATAAAAGAAAGTTCTATTTTCTGTGTTCAATTTCTGTTGTTGTGTGTTTTGTGATTTACACCCTTCATCAGATGGGATATTGGCTATCTTAGTTAAAAGTTTGATAGTGTACCTTGCCATAGCGAGGTGTTGCCTTGATTATCAAGGTGTTTCCAAGATAATGGCTATCTTAGTTATAAGATGGCTAGTGTTGCCTTGCTACAGTGAAGTGGTGCCTTGCTATAAGGTATTTCCTTGTTCACGTAATCGCCATCCAATTTTTTTTTTGAAGTTCCACACAAAAGGAAGATGCAACGGTTAAGTTTTTCCACACTCTTCTGATCACCTAGATCCCTATACAGGCAAGGGGAGAGCATACAAGTGCTTCCGAGTTAGCATTTCAGACCAACATGCAATAATAACAACTTCCACTTATTCAGTTGGCATCTGCTTACATAGCGGGCATCCACTTATTCGTGTTAATCACCACTCGTTCAATGGGGGAAAACTGAAAGTAAAGTTAGGCACATCCACTTATTCAGCAAGAAGCCATTAACAATTAGACCACTTATCCAGTGGGTGAAAAATGAGAAGAAAACAACTACTCCACTGGCGGTAATACCATCCAGGGTTACATTCATAAATATTGCAACTAATAACAGTAAAACAAGGGGTTAGGGCATGCCGCAACAATTATAAAACTCTTATTCTTACTAGTTATCTCTGCTGTAGCAACAAAATCAGAATATGAGAGTGAAGAAGTCACCCCAGACAACATCCAGAAGCATACCCATGAAGCTCTGTTACTAGATACGGATGTAATATTGATGCTACACCTCTGAAAGCATTCTGACAGTAGAAAACATAGGTCTGATACAAAAATCATAAATCTGGAAATGCATAGAAACCTTGAAAATTCCCCATAACTCCACATATACTGCAAAATTGTAATGTCCCATTTTTGCTGCATAGACCTTTTGTGCGTATTATGCTTGTTCCTAGTCTTCCGGAGGCTATTCGTCATGTTTGGAAGAACTCCAACGTTCTTGGAGTGGCTGTGGCTCAGTCTTACATAGCAATTGTTCATGTTTTTAAGTTCGGCTAGTCATTTGGAGTTCATAGATGCTTTCGGAATTCAGTTCCGACCTCTCAGGTGCTATCCAACTTTCTTGGAGAAACATGCTATTTTTAGATGGTCACCCGACGACCTCCGATTTTCATTCCAAGTCTTTAGTATCCTGTTGGTATGATCAGAATTGCAAAATTATATTATTTGGATGCTTTCCGCAACTTGGGTATATTATTGAGTTATTTAATTATTTATTCACTTAAGTTGTCTAAGGATAGGAAATATTAAAAGATAACTTAAGTGCAATAGCTCTTTGGAAAGGTGTTGAAAAGTATTATTTGATGCTCACATAAAAGGAATGTTAGGCAAGGGAGACATAAAGTGAGCAATTAAAAAGGTTATTTTTATGTGAGGAGGAAATTAAAAGAAAAGTGAAATTATTATTTTTATTTCCTCTTTTTGCCCTAAAAGTGTCCTTATAAAGGGGTTTTGGGCTCATTTGGGGTTTTATGCTGTTGGATATATTTTCATTTCTTTTGAAAACTTGTGCTGCTGAGCAGAGTTTCTTCTTGGGGTTGTTTAGCCTCAACTTCTCATCTAGTTTCAGTTGTGGAAGATCAACCCTAGCTGGATATCTGGTGATTTTATTCAGAAATTACAAGGAGCTTCAATGGAGTCATCATGCAGAGATTTTGGATTGAATAGTTTTGATGTATTTTGATGTGTGAAAGTTTGAGATGTTTTTCAGTGATATTTTTGGAGTATTTTGTGCTAAGTTTTGGGGTGAATTGTGGTGTGCGAAGAGTTTTGGGGTTGTGAGAAGTATTTTTGTGTATTTCTAGTTTGCTGGGTTTTGTATCAGACCTGAGTATTTTGCTGTTAGAGTGCTTTCAGAGGTGTATTTTTAGTGTTTGAGCTTCATTACATCCATAACCAGCAACAGAGCTTCATGGGTATGCTTCAGGGTGATGTTTGATAACTTCTCAACTCCTCATATTCCGATTTTTAATGCTACAACAGTTTATTTCAGTTCTGATCAGAATTAATAAAATATTGCAGCGTGCCCTAACTCGTGTTTCCTTTCTATGTTGCAATAAATCTGTTTTTGTAATACCGGATGGTAGTACCATTGGTTACTTCATAAAATTGTGCTTCATTTTGTAATATTGGACGGTTTACCGCCAATAAATTATAGCATGAATTCACAGCCCGTTTTGGCATGAACAAGCTGGCATATCGATCTTATTGGTTTGAGTCAAGCTTATAAATTCTGTCAGTGGCCTACACACATTCCCACGATTAAGTGGATGCCCGCTGCATAAGCGGATGCCTGATAAGCGGATGCCCACTGAATAAGTGGAAGTTGTTATTATTGCATGTTGGTTTTGAATGCTAACTCAGAAGCATTTGTATGCTCTCACCTTGCTCGCATAGGGATCTGGGTGATCAAAAGAGTGTGGAAGAACTTAACCATTGCATCTTTCTTTGTGTGTGGAATTTTAAAAAAAACTGGGGTGCTCATTACAAAAATCCACACCAAAACCTCAATGAATAGATGAAACTGCCCTAGGCGCCTCCTTTCATAGAATAATAGGCTCCCAAAGAGGAGTGCTTTACCCCGTCTACCCTCACGTGCATTGGTACGGCCAGCTCAAAATGTACAGCCTACTGGTAATTGCCATATCTCCTTGCTAACTCTCCAAAATTACCCTTAACATAGGCGTCTAGGTCTCTAGGGAATTATAGTTGCAATTTCCAGCCATTCCGATTAGGGATAAACATTCTGCAAACAAAATTGTACGACAGCCCTTAGGGGAGTGGTATGGCCCTGTTGTGATAAAATCCTTCAAATACTTCCACAAACAACATTAAATCACACCAAAATTATAATGCAAACCGGCTCAAATGAAAACACTTCAAAACACATCAAAATTAATCAATCCAACTTCGTTGTGAACAGACTCCATTGAAGCTCCTTGTGATTTCTGAGTTAAAATCACCAAATACTCTAGTTAGGGTTGGTCTTCCACAACCGAAACCAGAAGGAAGATGAGGGATACGACCTCACAGGACAAAGCTTGATAGCTCTCCACATAAATTCATATAAAAAAATGCATAAACTCTCACGAGCATTTAAAACTCCATTTTATAACTTCTCGTGCATGCCAAGGATAAATAAAATATAATATTGCATTACGGCTTCATGAGTATTTATTTTCCATTAAAGTGGGGCGCTCACTTTAAAGAATAAAATAATCTTTTTCACCAAGCGCTCACCAAGCGAGAAAAGACACTTTTAAAATAATTTAAGTTGTCAACTTTAAAATATAAAGTTAAAACCAAGGACAACTTAATTTTAATTATTTTAAAAGTCATTTCCCTTAAAATAACCTAGTTAGCCTTTGAGAATTTCATGGAAACAAGGCTAACTATTATTAAGTTAATTACCGACGGAAAGGGGACATTACAGTCCTCCCTCCCCAAAGTCGCTTGTCTTCAAGCAATTGCAACTCTAGATGCTGCAAAATCTGCTCGCTCTCCCACGTAGCATCCTCCAAAGATAGGTTTTTCCATTTGATCAGATACTCACTAATGGTCCTCTTCCTAACTGTTCGTTCTCTGAATTCCAAGACTCCTTCTGGAATCAACACAAGATTGCCCTCCTCATCCAATGGGGGCAATTCTGAAGAAGCTACCACATTGTGCCCAAGAGCCTTCTTGAGGCGTGACACATGAAAAATATTGTGAACCTCGTTCATAGGAAGTTCCAGCTCATAAGCCACTTCACCAAACCTCCTCTTGACCTTGAAAGGTCCATTAAAACATGGCTTCAACTTTTTTGCTCTACTCTTCATCAGAGTGGACTGATGGTAAGGCTGCAACCTCAAATAAACCATGTCTCCCACCTCAAAAGAGCGCTCAACACAGTGTTGATCTACATAAAATTTATGTCGGTTTTGAGCATGCCGGAGGTTGTCTTTCAAAGTCTTTATGATATCTTGACTTTGTCGTAGCAAGTCTTTGGCTTGGGGCACTCTGCACTCATGAAAAATTAAATCAACAAAACTAGGTGCATCATAACCATAGAGAGACATGAATGGAGACATTTTAATAGAAATGTGATAGGAAGAGTTATAACAATACTCCCCCAAATGAAGCCAACAAACGCAAGCCATTTATTGTCCTGAAACATAGTTTCTTAGATATCCCTCCACCCACTTATTCACAATTTCTGTCTACCCATCGGCTTGTGGGTGATAAGTAGTGCTCGGAGTGAGCTCAGTCCCACTCAAATGGAACAATTCCTGCCAAAACAAGTTGAGGAACTTGCTGTCCCTATCACTTACTATGTTCCGTGGTAACCCATGCAATTTGAACACTTCCCTGAAAAACAACTCAGCCACTTGGGCTGCTCTAAAATCTGAACTAATTGCAAAAAAATGAGCAACCTTTGTTAATCTGTCCACTACAACATAAATACAGTCTCTACCTTATACCTTGGGCAGTCCGGTGATGAAATCCATCGATATGCTTTCCCATTTTTGATTGGGAATGGGCAAAGGTTGCAGCAAACCAACAGGGTATGTGTGTTCATTTTTGTTCTGTTGGCACACATAACACTCCCTTACATGGTTCATGACATCATTTTTCAGCCCTTTCCATGAGAATCTCTCACGGATCAGCTTATAGGTCTTATAGACACCTTGGTGACCAGCCAACGGTTCATCATGAAGTGACCATAAAACCTTCTCTTTAACCCTTGATTTTGCCACTAAAAATATGCACTCTTTGTAAAATATCAATCCATTGATTACCTTGTACTTATCCTCATGGGTGGCACCATTGATGATACTTGAAGTGAAAGGATCTTTAGCATATTCTGCAAGGATTTGATCCTTCCAATATGCTGTAATCTCAACAATGGAGGTGAGATATGGTCTCCTAGAAAGTGCATCAACAACAATGTTCTTTCCCTTCATGAAGACAATGTCAAAATCGTAAGCTTCAAGCTTACTCACCCAACGTTGTTGCTTCTCACTAAGATCCTTTTGGTTGAGGAAATACTTAAGACTATTATGATTAGTTTTTACAATGAATTTACCTCCCATCAAGTATTGACGAAATTTGATCAATGCATGCATGATTGCAAGCATTTCTTTGTCATAGATTGAGTAACTCTTCTCACCACCACGCAGCTTCCTACTCTCAAAGGCAATTGGGTGTTTTTGCTACATGAGGACAACACCAATGCCTTCTCCTGAAGCATCACACTCAAGCTCAAATGGCTTGGTGAAGTCTGGAAGTGCTAACACCTGACAATTACTCATGATGACCTTGAATTCTTCAAAAGATTTTTGCGCTGAATCTGACCAAGAGAATGCTCCCTTCTTAGTAAGATCAGTAAGGGGAGCTACTAATTGTGAAAATCCCTTCACAAAGCGTCTATAAAAACTGCATAACCCAAAGAAACCCTTCAAATGTCTGAGGTTTTTTGGTGGTGGCCACTCAAGGATAGCACGAATCTTCTCTTGATCCACTCTAATTCCATCAGCACTGATCACATGACCAAGATACAAGATCATAGTCATTCCAAACTCACACTTAGACTCCTTGGCAAACATAGATTTTGCCTCAAGAATCTCCAACAGTTCATCCAAATGATGCAAGTGTTCTTCCCAAGTCTTATTGTAAATAAGAATGTCATCAAAAAACACCAATAGGAATTTACGAAGTTGCTCACTGAAAATCTAATTCATACATGATTGGAACATGGCAGGAGATTGGTTAGGCCAAAGGGCATAACCAGAAATTCAAAATGCCCAAAGTGGCATCTAAAATCAGTTTTTTCTACATCCATCTCATGCATGCAAATCCGATGATACTCGGATCTTAAGTCTATTTTAGAGAAATAAACTGCTCCATGTAGCCCATCAATGAACTCATCTATCCTTGGTATTGGATATCGGTTTTTGATAGTTCTCTTGTTGATCTCATGGTAATCTATGCATAAATGCATAGTTCCATCCTTCTTCACTAACACAACTGAAGATGCAAAAGGACTCTTGCTAGGCCGAATGAACCCCATGTCAAGTAACTCTTTGATGGCCTTCTCAATCTCATCCTTGAAGCGTTTTGGGTGTCTGTAGGAGTGGTTATCACATGTTTGGCTCCCTCCTCTATCTCAATCACATGCTCAATGCCTCTATGAGGAGGCCTTCTTGGTGGCAACCCACCGAAGACTTTGGTATGCTTGGTCAATAAAGTTTGCACATCAGGATGGTGTACTCTCTTCCCCTCATGAATAGAAGTAGGCATGACTAAACACTCTACAACCCACTTAGCTTGGCCTTGCCTCAAAATACGTTCCATCTTCTTGGTTGTGACAACCCTTGGACCTCCATTTGACATTCCCTGGAGGACAACCTTCTTCCCCTCTGATTCAAACTTAAGCTCCATGGTTTTGAAATTCAAATAGATCTCACCCAAGGATTTCAACCATTGAATTCCAAGTACCGCATCGGTGTCATCAATGCTTACAACATAGAATTCATCCTCGACCTCGTAATTTCCCAACTGAATGCAAAGTTGAGAGATCTTTCGTGTGCAAGTGAGGGTGAAGCCATCAACAACCATGACTTTGAACCCATCAAACTCCTCCATCTTCAACCCACACTTTGCCGCAAGGCCTTCATCTATGAAATTATGCGTGGCACTAGTGTCAATAAGAGCAACCATACGCTGCCCTCCAAGAACTCCACAAACTCTAAAAGGGTTGTTCTTTTGCGTGCTGGATAATTGTGCAAGTATTCCATTGTCCTCCTTCACCTCTTCAATTTCTTCAAAGTATTCAACTTCTTCACAATCTTCAAATTCAGCTTGTTGTTCTGATTTTTCTGATTCAGAATCAGCATCTGAATACACCTCCAAATGGCGAACTTGTCCCTTCTCAAAGCATTTATGACCGGGAGCCCAAGGCTCTTTGCATATGAAGCACAACTTCTTTCTTTTGAGCTCATTTATGATGCCTTCACTTATTTTCTGCATAGGTTGCTTTTGCTGATTTGGAAATTTCGGGAATGGTCTTTTATCTTTATTGAAGGGAAATGGTTTTGCTGCAATCTTGGGCCTTGGAGTTGAGAACTCCATGTTTCGAGCTCTCTTGATAGCCAATTGTAATGTTTGTGAGCCAAGAGACTTGACCGAACCTCTTATTGGCTATGAAAGATCCTCTACAAACAGGAAGATGAATCTCCTTTTTGAGACATCCGAAACCATAACACTGTCTTTGAAACTCAGTGTTGTAGGCATCAATGGTGCTGGTTTGCTTTAGCTGAGCTAGATCTTTGAAGCTTTGTTCCGGATTTTGTTTGTCAAATCGTTCAACGAGCCTATTGGTGAACTCATCGTAGGTGGTGATAAGATTGTGACCTTGTGTCACCAATCCGTGGTACCACCACTCGTGGGCTGCTCCATCCAAGTGCAAGGTAGCGAAGTTTAGAGCTTCCTCTTCCGGCATAGGCTTTAATGCAAGGTAGTTATCTAGCTTCTGAACCCAGGCTCTTGCTGTGCACTTTCCACTTCCATCAAAGTGGGCTAGGGAAACTTTGTTCAAGGCCTGCTGATAGTCCCTTTGGACTCCGTAGCCTTTGGTGTCTTGCCTTCCTCCGTTTCTCTTCTTTTGGTTCATGAATTGGTCGAAGGTCAAGATTTTGCGGACTTGATTTGGAAGCGTGCTATACTCATCATAGCAAGTCATAACTTCATCAGTGAATGCAACTTGCTCATTTTGCACAAGAGGTGCCTCCTCCCTTCTAGTGAAAACCGGTTGAAGGGGCCTAGCAACCAATCCCACCAATGTTCTGGCCACTCCTTTGTTGTTACTACAGGAGCCATTGCTCTGGGAGCAACTGGCATCAGTATTTGGTCTCTGCATGTTGTTCAAGTTCTGATCCATCTTGTTTATAAGCTGTGTCATCATGTCAAACATCATGTCAAATTGGCTTCCAATTCTATCACTTGTACTATGTGGTGGACAAGCATCTAGTCCCTTTCTGCCATGTTTGGAGTTTCTTTCACAGAGCTCTCTGATCCCAATGTTGATTTCAATTTTCTCTCCTCTCTCTGCTGATATCTCTTTTCTCTGTCACTTGTTTGCTACATGCAGGGTTAGCAAATCACATAGGCTGGCAGGAGACCAGCTCTGATACCACTGTAATGGTCACCCTAGTTTTTTTTTTAAAAGTTCCACACAAAAGGAAGATGCAATGGTTAAGTTCTTCCACACTCTTTTGATCACCCAAATCCCTATGCGAGTAAGGTGAGAGCATACAAGTGCTTCCAAGTTAGCATTTCAAACCAACATGCAATAGTAACAACTTCCACTTATTCAATGGGCATCTGCTTACGCAACGGGCATCCACTTAATCCTGGGAATCACCACTTGTTCAGTGGGGGAAAACTGGAAGTGAAGTTAGGCACATCCACTTATTTAGCAAGTGAGAAATAAGAAGAAAACAACTACTCCACTGGTGGTAATACCATCCAGGGTTACATTCATAAATATTGCAACTAATAACAGTAACACAAGGGTTTAGGGCATGCTGCAACAATTATAAAACTCTGATTCTTACCAGTTATCTCTGCTGTAGCAACAAAATCAGAAAATGAGAGTGAAGAAGTCACCCTAGACAACACCCATAAGCATACCCATGAAGCTCTGTTACTAGATATGGATGTAATGACTCTCAAACATTGATGCTACACCTCTGAAAGCATTCTGACAGGAGAAAACACAGGTTTGATACAAAAATTAGAAATCTGGAAATGCACAGAAACCTTAAAAATTCCCCATAACTCCACATATACTGTAAAATCCACACCAAAACCTCAATGAACAGATGAAACTGCCCTAGGCGCCTCCTTTCATAGCAGAATAGACTCCCAGAGAGGAGCACTTCACCCCTTCTACCCTCACGTCCCTCACCTGCATTGGTACGACCAGCTCAAGATGTACGGCCTGCTGGTAATTGCCATATCTCCTTGCTAAGTCTCCAAAATCACTCTTAACATAGGCATCTAGGTCTCTATGGAATTATAGTTGCAATTTCCAGCCATTTCGATTAGGGATAAACATTCTGCAAACAAAATGGTACAACAACCCTTAGGGAAATTGTACGACCTTGTTGTGATAAAATCCTTCAAATACTTCCACAAACAACATTAAATCACACCAAAATTATAATGCAAACCAGCTCAAACCAAAACACTTCAAAACACATAAAAATTAATCAATTCAACTTCGCTGCAAACAAACTCCATTGAAGCTCCTTGTGCTTTCTGAGTTAAAATCACCAAATACTCCAACTAGGGTTGGTCTTCCACAACCGAAACCAGAAGGAAAATGAGGGATGCAACCTCACAAGACAAAGCTTGGTAGCTCTCCATAGAAATTCATATTAGAAAATGCATAAACTCTCATGAGCATTCAAAACTCCATTTTATAACTTCCTGTGCATGCTAAGGATAAATAAAATATAATATTGCATTATGGATTCATGAGTATTTATTGCCCACTAAAGTGTGGTGCTCACTTTAAAGAACAAAATAATCTTTTTCACCAAGCGCTCACCAAGCTAGAAAAGATACTTTTAAAATAATTTAAGTTGTCAACTTTAAAATATAAAGTTAAAACCAAGGACAACTTAATTTTAATAATTTTAAAAGTCATTTCCCTTAAAATAACCTAGTTAGCCTTCGGGAAATTCATGGAAGCAAGGCTAACTATTATTAAGTTACTTACCGACGGAAAGGGGACATTACAGTTCACCTATGCTTGTGGCCCATTGGAGTGGTTGTAGCCCTCCCAAACTATGTCTTGAATGTAACTGAGACTTGTGTTTGCAATTATATGCATGCTTGTGCATGTGTGCCGGTTAAGCTAGTGAGTTTGAATCCTGGATTGGTTGAGTTTTGGATGCCATAATTTTCTTGGATTGGTTGAATGGTGGATGCCATGGTTTGCTTGGACTGGTTTTGGAAATTAGCTACAAAATTGTTTAGATGGTGGAAGCCTTGCACCAATTAGATAGGTTAGAGACTTCTAAATGGCCACACACCTCATTGTCAACCTGTGAAGCTAGTACCTCATTGTGAGGGTGGCCCGGTGGAAAAGCAGGCTTGATACTTGGGTTTGGCCTCCGAGCAAATTCCTCCGCACTCTGGTGACAACTAGATAATACCTATTCTTGCAATCTCTGAAGTATACGTAGTTTTGGTTGCAATATGGATGAATAGTTGTTATTTATGAATTCATGATTTGATTATGATTATGTCTTTACATGACTGAATTCTATTCTCATTATTGCCTACTGTATTTGCAAATGAAAGGAGTGGATAATGGTTATGAACTTGCAAATCTCATTAGAGTCGTGCAATAAGAAGCAAGGAGACGTCTTGTCTAATTGAGAATGATCTTCAGATTCTTGTTAAGGATCAAGAAAATTGTGACAATATCTAGAGTCAATGAGTTGTAAAGCTTAGAAAAATTTACATGACATAGCTCCTAAGGCTTTGTGTACTCGTGTAAATTCCCACAAGATTTGGTGGGAATCTAATCACACGAGCCTGGATCTAGGTGCATGAAGAAAGTTACAATAGCTGCAAGCACAAAACAAATGATGCAATATGCAAGAACACAAGCTATTCCATAATAGAGGAAATCAAATCAACCATCAAATGAATGGATGAAGTACATATAAATAGGCCACCTAAATGCATGACTCAAGGAGATGAAATTTCTAGTGGTCATGAGTTTAATTCCCAATCAGTGGATCGGTTAACTCAATTTAACTATGAGGTCAAGAGTTGAACTGCCAATCAGTGGATCAGTTCATGCAATCTAACTAAGACAAAGGTGGCCTTGACTGAACAAAGGTGCCACCTAACTACTATCAACCAAGGATTGATGAGGCAGTGGTGGCACTTGTGTACCTCAAGTCAAGGTGTACACGTCATTATTAGCTAATTAGATGAGGAAGATTAGTTATTCCTAATATCCTAAGTAAATTTATTAAATAGGGGCAATGTCACACTTAGGATAGAACATATCCAAGGTGAAGTGAATATTACACCAACAATTCCTGCAAGAAATCTTATGATGTCCCATTCAGTTGTGTAAACTCTTTAATTCCAATGATATAATGAGCCTAAGGCTTGTATGAACTTCTTGAAGGACCTAATGAGTATAGTTAAATTTTGTATCGAGATTTCATGTCCTATTGTTTTATTGGCAAAGCCAATTCTAAACCCTCTAAGGCTTGTTATCATGCTGTTGTAGTGTTACTGTATACTCTTGTTTGGGTTAACCTGTAAGACATGAGACATGATTTGTAATGTTCTAGTGAATGAAGCTAATTGCCTAAGTATAGTTAACTTAGAGTGAATGTTCCAAGTGGTTGGAGTCATGGATAGTTAAAGGCTCAAGTTTGGAGGCTATGTATTTGGGATTCCTGAAATTGATGAGTAATTCTCGTGTTATAGGCTAAGCGCATTCCCCAAATGTAAACTAGGCCCCTGTTGTGATGTTTTCACACATCGCCCCATTGCAAATGGGGACCCCCTCTTTTGCTCGCTTTCGCCGTCGTTTTTGCTTTGATCTTGCAGTTTCTTGCCCGAATCCATGAAGCTAGGAAAGAATGTCCAAGCAGTTAGCTCACAGGGAACATTAGGAGTGCTTGAAGTAGTGAAGAAAAGGGCAACTCTCCTGAGGATGAATAATGCCCTACCTATCATTCCTCGATTAAATCTGGCCAGTCCATGGAAGGAGTCCATCATTCCATGGAAAAGGGTCCAAATCATTCACCCGCAGCATAAAACTCCTTGATGAACAAGGAATCCTATTCCAAAGTTCCTATCAAGGAATCTTATTCCAAAGTTCCTATCCAGAAATCCAGCCCAGAGGTCCAAACCGGAGTCCTGTCCGGAAGTGCCTATTCCGGAGTCTTGTTCGAGGAATTCTTGCCCGGAATCCTGTTTCAAGGTCTATCTAGATTCTTCTTCCAACCAAGGTGGAATTCAACAAGGACTGTCACTCCTTGGCACGATCATCCTTTAGTCATGGAACTCAGTTCCCGGCCCGACAGCTCCAGTCCGGAAGTTCAATCCAGGGGATATCCTTCTGATCCCAACCCGGCACTCAACCTCATTTCACAAACTCGGAAGACTCTCAAATTAGTAGGATTTTCAAGACTTAGGGCGATTTCAAAAAACAATCAGTATCCAGAGTACCCCTCCAGAAGCTGGAAATGCAGACCTTTGAACATTCCTGGTCGCATATTCCAGTACCAACTGGAATATGCACCCAGGACAAATCTTTGTCTTGGTCGCATAATCCAGTAGGTACTGGATTATGTGCCCAGGACAATTTTTTGTCTTGGTCGCAAAATCCAGTACCTACTGGATTTTGTGCCCTAGGACTGGAGGTGTCCAGTTTAGCCTCCTGACTTGGCTAGTCAATCCTGGCTTGAAAATCTGTCTCTAACTCCTCTGTGGATGCCTGAATCTTGGAATTCATAGTCAGGATGGAAGGAACGAACTCTGAATCTTGCCATGGAAGTGAGATATTCCTCGAGAGGATGGAAGAAACGAAGGATGGAAGAAACGAACTCTGAATCTCGCCATGGAAATAAGATTCCTCGAGGGGATGGAAGAAATGAGGGATGGAAGAAATGAAAGTCCCGTGTTTCTGATTCCGTATCGATAACTAAACCTCTGTAAAAACAGCTCAAAGTGTACCTGATGCAAAACTGAAATCCCACTCAAAATTGAAGAAAAGATATTTCCAAGGCCAAAATCCATGAAACTGGACAGGCAGGTCAAAAGCGCAGAATCCCTGACAAGATGAAATGTGCGCTCCAGGACAATTTTTGTCCTTGGGCGCAAAATCCCTGACCTACTAAAATTTGCGCTCAAGGACAATTTTTGTCCTTGGGCGCAAAATCCTACGCCAGTGGAAATTGCGCTCCTAGGGAACTTAGCCATTTTTCAGTGTCTCTTAGGGTAAAGGTATATTAAAAAATATATTTAAGTATAAGATTTCTTATACTTTAAATATTTTTCAATACACCTTTCAGGATGTTTGAGATAGGTCTCGAATCCACCGGATTTAACATGCAAAATCTAGAATTTGGAGGATCCACCAGATTTCAGACTTAGTCAAATTTTCAGGATTTCAGGATTTCAAGCTACTAGACTTAGCCAATTTCAAACAGATAAGTTGCAAAATCATTCAAATGGAAGGAATCCCTAACTCAAGGAGAATTTGTCCAAGGTCGCATAATCCCCGACCTCAGGAAATCCCCGACATCAGGAATTCCCCGACAGGCCAAATTCCCCGACAGACCAAATTCCCCGACCACCGACGAAGCAGAAAAAGACAAAAGATCTAAGTCAACTGGGTCATAAAGTATGGCAGCTAGGGTTTTTCTAGGCTAACCTAAGTCGGCCAAGTGGCAAAGAAGGTTTAAGTTACCTATATAAAGGGGGCGCTCATGTCATTTCCAAGCATTCAAATTCAATTCCAGAGCAAGGAGGGTAGAAATTCATCCTCCAGGACAAGTGGAATTCCAGGATGAGCAGAAATCCCCAACCAATTGAAATTCCTCCTGTCCATGCATGGTAACCCTGGAATGAAGGAAAAGTCAGTCGAGTATGAAGAATGCCGGAGAATGAGGGAAATCCTTTGTTTGTTCAGGAATTTATAAGTGAAATTGATCAAAACTTGCAAAATCATTCATGTTTCATTTCATATTGCATTGTATTTATGGATTTTGTGCATCATGACTATTCGAGGTTTCCCTTGTTTTGCAGGAATCCAAGACGAGGATAAGTTCCATGGGGAGGATGAACAAGGATAATCCGGGGCAAGCAGGATGGATGCAGAGAGTTCAAGTGCCGGAAATGATGACCATTTCAAGGATCCAGGAGTTCCGACAATAAGAAAACTACACATGCATACCGAGGGAAGGGAAGGCAACATCAAAGATTCCAGTTCGGCGACAGGGAGACTTCGCACAAGGGGATAAGAAAGATCAAGATGTCCTTCCAAAGATTTCAAATGACACAGGGAATGCCTGCATCAAGGATGGCGGAATGGGAGAAATCACTCCAAGTCCAGTATCAGGGATTCCGATTCCGGACAAGAGGATCAATCCTTGGAAAACCAAGAGGATACACTTCAAGTTCACATCCATCAGGAAGAACGGGAATCCACGCCAAGGATGAGGAATTCCAACCCAAGAATCCAGGACAGGGAATTCTATTCCACGATAGGGAATTCCAACTCAGGAAGGAATTCCATTCCAGGACCCTAAGGAAAGTGCGCCCCTGCTCAAGGAAGGATTCCTCCACATGAAAATCCTATTCACCCTAGAATCTGTGCTCAGGATAAAGGACTCCAGGATACCATGGAATTTGCGACCAAGGAGCAGGACAAACAGACAGTTGACTGGTCTCACCTACTTACCAAGCAGCTTAGTCAGCCTGGCATCCAGGACAAGTGGCAACTTTTCATCCAGGGCAGGTGGCGTCCAGGACAAGTGGCAGCATCCCATGGAGCCTATGACATGTTCATCCCTATCTCTTTAGGGTTTGCATGGATTTCAAGGAGATCTAATCTCCTCACCTCCTCTTTGTATTCTGCTTGCCTATATAAGGGCTGAGGGGCCTCATTTGAAAGGGTCTTCTTTCTTCTTTCATTTCTTAAGCTCTTAGAGCAAGTAGTTAGTTAGCTGTTCCTTTCTGTTGCACTTCATTTCTGGAGCAAAGGAACTTTGAAGAATCAGCAAGATTGTTGTAAGACATTCCCAAATCAATATATGGACATTGAAGATTGGTGTTCTTGATATTCTTTGGATTGTGGCATGGTTTTCTGACTTCTTTGAAGCAAATCATAAGCTCCAAGATTTAAGTTGTTTCATTTCTATTTTCTTTCAAAGCTTTTCATTAGTTAGAATGATGGAGATTATTACTGTTGAATGGTTGAATCTGTTTGTTCATACCATTGGTGATCTGTGGCTTGCAAATCACCGTGCATGGTTAGCCTGAACTAATTCCAAGTTTAACTTCGGTTGTTCTACATGTTTCAGTTCCATGTCTCTTGCAGGAGCAGTCTGAAAATCCTTACTCCCCCTCAGAAGATAGCACCATCCCTGCCTAGCTGTTGTCTCATGACGAAGCAGAGGACTGGTTCCAGTTTCCATCTTCAACAGTAGTCATTTCCATTAATTAGATTCCTGAACCCTTACCCCATCTTTTGCATTTTCTTTTAGATCTTCGTTAGGAATAGTCTGTAAGGAACCTCACTGAAAAATCATTCCCTATCCGGAAGTGGAACTAAGAGCCTATGCCTTGTTTTCCTTGGAAGAGATAGTGAAATCCAGGCCTTTCCGTGGAAGAAACAGTGAAATCCCAGTCTCTTTGTTGGAGGAAGCAGTAGATTCCAGGTTGTCCATTTGCAAAGGAGTTTCATTCACCCACCAATCCGAGTCCCAGGAGTGAATTCCATTTCCACGAAGGAGTAATCCCATGTAAGTCACCCTCGTGATTACTAGCAAATCACATCATTCCACTGAGTCTATCCCTGTGCACATCAAGACCTGACACAAAAAGAACCTTGGAGCAGTCTCATTCGATCACGCAATTCAGCGTCTGAGAAGCTTTATTCAAGAGAGGATAGAATACTCTGCGTTTTATTCTAATGTTGTTGCAGTCACAAAAACCTCATCAACAGCCCCCTAAATGATCAAGCTTTGTTATGAGCTAACTATGTGTTTCCCGTGGACAAATCCTCAAAGGAAGTGTTAGTGAAGTTCTTAGAGGTAAAATTGATAGCCTAGACTGAGACCCATATTCTCTGGCTCTCCACAGGTTTCAATAATTTGTTTCTACTTGTGAAGTTTAAATAAATTGAGCCAGGGAGGTCGTTGTTGAGTTTAATTCTACTAAGTCTTAAAATCGCTTCACTAGAGTCTCCCTGTCAAGGCCACGCTTCGAGGAAATTCTCGATCATAGATGTCTTAGAGTAGACCCCTAGTCAACACGTTCCCCCTCGGTAGGAAGGCGAATGTAGCCCTTGTAAAAAACTAGAACCAAAATTGCGTTAAGCTCAAATTTACAAGGAACCTCATGACCATTTGGAATCTCAGAAATAAAGCTATATCAATTCTAGACCTGAGCACACAAATTAATTAGAATTAATAGGGAAACTCACGTTTGTGGAACCTTGGAGATAAATCCTTTGGAATTACGGAACTGAGCTTCTAGATAAATTAGGAGTGATAATAAGTTTGATAAGATGTCGAGAGCCGAGTCTCCTTGAGAGACCTAACCATTTAGTGCATGTTGCATGTCTATCTTGGAGTTAACCCTAAGCCAACACGTGTCCTCTCCAAAGTAATTTCTAATGGAGCCTTTGGAGTCAAACTAATTTGTGATTATGTCATGTTTTAATAGGACTCTCACGTCCACCAAAGACTTAGACTTGAAGCCATTAACTTTTCGAACCCAAAGTTATTTATGTATTCAAGTTGAGTGAGGGGCTCACGTTCAATCTCATTGATATATTTCATGATTGAAGTGTCTGTGGTCTTCCACAGTGCCTTGAGTGTCTACCACATGTCTTGTCTTATTCACTTATGTTGGAGTGTCTACATGTCTAGGACTTGAAGATCCTAGATATGCTAATTCACTTGCTTCCTTGCATCCACAAGTCAACTCTATATTACATTCCTAGACCGAAGTCTGCGAGTAAGTTAGGTTTACCTAAAACTCATGTCCATTTATATGTGGCATGTCAAATTTGCGACTCTTCAGACTAAGGTAGTTCTATTTCTTGATTTTATTGATAGCTTGCATCTAGAAGTGAGTGGCTTTCAAACCAGAAGTGCCATGATGGACCTAGATGAGTGAATTAAATCTAATTTATTATAAGCTCACGTCCGATAGTGTGTAATGTTCAAGTCTGGAGAAACCTGAGCACATAATGGACCTGAGAATTTTATTCAATTTATTAGACCAAGTTGCCTTGCATCTACATTGCTAACATCTCTTGGACCTAGACAATTTATATATCCTAATTTGGTGAGATTTTCACTTTCATGAAACAAGAGATTGGACCAACCAGAGTTGGCCACATGTCCCCTTACCGAGTGTGACGAAATTTGACGGCTCGACTCATTCTAAATCTAGTCTTGAAACCCATCTTACAGCTGTCACCCTGCATTTTAGATAAACCAAGGATTCTTTCAGACTCGGACATGAATGCCTGAGCTTGACATTAACATCTGATCCGAGAAGCCAAGTATGTCAAATCCAAGAGAATCTCGAGATGACCTACAAAGGGAATTTATTGTTGTTGTAAGACCACATTCTTTTATAACAGATAATATAGGTGAAAGCTTAAGAAGTACCAATCAAAGAGAAAGAAAAAAAATTGGTCTGGTTTTTGCCAAGCCCTTTAGGGTGTTACAATCCTGTAATGGTAGGTTGAACAAGATCTTTCAAAGAATATAGAAATGCATTCAAAATTTTCCTAGATATTGTATAGATGCATTTGAAGCTTCTATTTCCTCCTTCTAGCAGTAGGGGCTTAACTTGTTTTCTTTTATTTATGCTCCAATTTGGAGTTCTGCCCTTCAACATTGGTCCAAATTGCAAAAAGTTGCAGGTGAGTTTATGATGCTCGAAATTCCCATATATTTTAACATTCCAAAGCATTCTCTGACAAATCCTCATGATCACAGATGTAAGCAAGTTGTCGCTAGATCAATTATGATTTAAAAGTTTTGTTTCAAAATCTAATTTTCAACAAAATATCTGACAACTATCATAGGAAATAATATTTTCAGTGGAAGATTTCTCCACCATCAACTCTTTTACAAGAAAATCTTCAAACGTTATCAACATTCATGATTTTCTAACTTTAAATGCAAACTAACTTAATTGATCACTATCTATTTTACTACACCTAGCCTTTCTTTGTCAAACACCTCTTGTCAATGCCATTGCCTATGCAGATTATTATCCTACTCCAGTTTTTTGTCAAAACTTGTTTCTCTGGAATTCTGTCCAAGGACTCAGTTCTTCAAATAGGCAAATGAGCAATACATGCTGCTTGGTCTTCAATCAGGGTGAGATCTAAAATATATTATATGTTAATTCAAGAATTTCATCTGATATATATTCTCAATTTACTTGAACTTGAGTCATCCTAGATTTGCCCATCCATAATCCTCTATTCATTCAAGCACACGTTATAAGAGAGAATCGCAGAACATGCATCTTTAAATGGATATATGCAAAAGAAACATGGAATCATTGGTTTCAGACATGGTCAGAGTCCAGAGATATTGAAATTAAACACACAAACCCCAGAAATAACAAACTCTTACTTTAAGCTTGTCTTTGATTTTCAGTTGTCTATACAAATCAGATAGGCAGTTACAAGCCAACCACATAGCTGATTTCAAATTATGGACACAGAGAGGTTACTAACATATATACCATTAACAACAGGAAGACGTTGACAAGTAGTTTATGAACAAGTAGCCAGTGAACTATGGAGCCACCTATTTTGACACCTAGATAGCATGTAATGTCCCCTTCTAACAAGCCAAAATTTAACTTGTAAAGAGCACATTAGTATTCTATCTTTTTCTTTTAATATTTAACTATATATTATTTCTTTCATAACTATATGTTTTTCTTGTTTATACTTAATGAATTACCTTGGGTGAGATAACCTTAAGCCTATTAATCATTCTTTCAACCTTATGGGAGAAGATACTTAAGGATGTAATGTCACCCCAATTCTCATGGGTCCATCATTATTCCTTCAATTCTCTAATCGAAGGCCTATTATTCCTTGGTTCGTCAACCAAGGCCTATTAGTCCTTGGTTCTCCAGCCAAGGACTATTATTTCCTTGGTTCTCTAACCAAGGCCTCTTATTCCTTGGTTCTCTTACCAAGGCCTATTATTTCCTTGGTTCTCTAACCAAGGCCTCTTATTCCTTGGTTCTCCTACCAAGGCCCATCCCTTCAATACTAGATTGAGGGCTTCATTCCTTGGTTCTCTTACCAAGGTCTATCCCTTCAATACTAGATTGAGGGCTTATTATCTTCCTTGATTCGTCAATCAAGGCCTATGATTTATCCCATGAATTGGTCAACTACGATCCTTGTTTTCCACCCCATCTCTATGGTGAAGATGATTAATGTTTAAGGACTATTATCTACCCCTTGGGTAATCATGCCTTTACAAATCTATTTCATATTCATAACTATGAACTTATAACCTTCTTGCACTCATTATCTTATTTAAACAAGAATCATGCATTTATGTAGGACATTTATTAGTCTCATATTTACTTGATTTCATAAGACCTCTACCTTTATATCTCATTCATCATGGATCATCTTTTCTTACTTATATGCAGTTCTAAGACTAATCTCATATTGTTATTTTCATACATGTAGATTCCAATTATATAATTCTATTATAATATTTATTATAATCTCTATATTATATTATATATGTGTGTACTATGCAAAATTTATATTTTATATTATTTATATATAATAATAATTATTATTATTATTATAATAATTAATCACTATTATTCTAATGATCATTTTTATTGTCATCACAATATTATTATATCATTATCCATATGATTTTGTAATTAATTCAAATTGTATCTTGTTCTTATCTGAATATCACAATTCACTTTAGAATATCTATATACTCTTAGAAATCCAAAAATATATTATTTTCTTCTATACACCCAGCAGACATGTATATATATTTGCTAGCACTTGAAT
This sequence comes from Cunninghamia lanceolata, assembly GCA_027924645.1. NCBI lineage: Eukaryota > Viridiplantae > Streptophyta > Pinopsida > Cupressales > Cupressaceae > Cunninghamia > Cunninghamia lanceolata. Next base: position 8,702,693 of record BSBN01001435.1, read on the forward strand.
TCTATTGTTGTATTATTATTAACATAGCTTTATAATATATTACTTATTTATTATCATTATAATATTATTATTATAAATATATATATAGACATCATTTAATTATTATATAATATATATATATTATTATAATATTATTTGTTATTTTTATTATAATATCATTATTATAGTATTATCATAAATATAATTTTTAATATTGTTTAATCGTGCCGATCTCTATCGCATCCTTTATCTACTATATATATATATATATTTTCTTGAATCCTTTCTCCCTTTTGCTGCTGATGTACATATCTCTATACATTAATTTATGATATCTTGCCTATGATGTTTTCCTTCTATCTCACAACCTTTATTTATTTCCCTTTCAAGGGATATGTTCGAAGAGGCACGTCTTTTATTATGCTTGGTGGTAAAAGACATACTTACCCTCTTATAATTTTTATATTAATTCCCTTTTATGGTAAAACTAGTTCTACCCATACGTAACTCCCTTATCATAAGGGGATAGGTTAAAAGATGTTTATTTATATTATATCATTATAATAAATGATATATTATTTATTCATATTACATCATTTATATCATAATAAATGATATATGATTTATATTATATTATTTATATTTGTATTACAATATAAGATAATAATAATATTTGTATTTATATTATTAGATATATTTATAATATATTATTTATTAATGTGATCGCTGGTGTCAACCAACTTAATCGCTGCACTTATAAATATTCTCTTTCGGCCTCCCCTTAATCTTTTTAAAGTACATTATTTATATATAGTAATATATCTTATTAATTATTCACATAAATATTATATTAAAATATTCATATTTATAATATAACTAGTTAATTAAATATATATATTTCATATATTTTATAATATTTAAATTATATTAAATTAATATTATTTATTAACTAATAGATATTAATAATATATTTTAAATAAATATATTATATATTTAGTTTATATAAGGCTAACTTATTATTTAAATAAACAATTCAATTATAAATCATTATAGGGACATGACATAGCAATATATAATATATGTGGCTCCAGTAAAGGGGCAGAACAGTCCTATTAACCATATATATTGAGGCCTGGACACTAAAATTTTAAGTTGTTTTGTGATGGAATGGCAATTTATGGTTTTGAAAAACTAATAGGCAATGTGGCTTAAAAAGTTCCAAGCCTCATAAAGGATCTTTATTGAAACACTGCAATTGATGAGAAACTGTTCAAATCCTGAAAAGATCCTTCAATTTCTCCATTTTTAATTATAGTAATTCTGAGCTACAGAAATAAGGTTATGAAGTTTTTCTCCTACATTGTATTGATAGGCATGCCTTATGTTGAGAACCACACACTACTCTCTCTTCACAAGTGCTGAAATGTGTAAAATTGCAACACTGTCATCAAAGATTAATGTCAGATTTGAATGCTTATGCCATATTGAATCGAATGAATGTGCAGCAATGTAGAAATGTACACATAAAACTTATCCTCATACAGCTGATAGTAGGATTGCATGTGGTCTGCATTGCTCTTCTGCTGTCAACAAACCCAATAGCCATTAAATAAAAAAGTTAAAAAAACCTTCGCACGTGGTCTTCACTGCTCAGTTTTATTATGAGCATGGCTAAATTTATAGAGAGGTTTCACAAGAAATCTGCTCTGATACCATATTAAAGTTATGAGATTTGTCTCAAAAACTGTTATGATCAATCACCATTGCACATCTTTCATTACATTGTATTGGCTTTATAAAGCATGCATTTCCTGTACAAAACTAATTTTGAGAATATAACTCCCAAAACAAACTAACATCATTATTTAATAATTATTTATTATTTATTTGTCATGCATTAATTTCTAACATAAACTAGATCAATAGAACTTGAAAAGACCTATAGAATGGCTAATAAATTTAAGTGCAATAAGAAACAGCCAGAGCAAATTCGGAGAGGGCCACTTCCAAGAACAGACTCAAAAATACCTAGAACAGAGTCCAATTTATTCTCTCATTCCTGATATCTATATCATAGTTCCAACTTTCTGTCTTTGTGATTTGCTTAATACTTTGAATGTTCTTTTATGTTTTGAGCAATGTTCTTATTATCTTTAATCTGTGTATGGCTTTCCTTCTTGTTGGTCATTTAGCATAACCAGTTTGATAGTTTTCTGATTTTACCATGTGCCATGCAGGTCTGTCCATCTCCTGATACAATACAGCTTGCAAACAATCTTTCTGGCTTAGGCCAAACATACAACAAAAATGACCTTTCAACAGGTTTTGTGGTAGGTATATATTTCTCCCATTGCTACTTACACTGCTTTTTTCTGGGGCAGCAAAAGCGACTCCATGTCAATTTAATGCTAAGTGCAAAATGCAGGTCCAATGAAAAGCTTATCTAACTGCCTGTTATTGCTTTTCAGTGATGTACAAATTGTCAGCAATTACATATAGATTAAAATCCACAAATATCTGCATATAGGCATGCCAATTACAAAGTTTGAACAGATGAATTAAGAAAATTTGAGGATGATTATCAACAGCAGGGAGCAAAATATGTTATATCATATTATCTAAACCAGTTGAAGAGACTGTGAATCCAAGAACTTAAGGACCACCATTTCCGCTAATTGTGAATGAACAAAGATTGTTTGCAAATTAGTCAACCCAGATTAGTGATCTGTTGGGAGACCCCCATACTAAAACTGAGGAATTCTTTTGCCACTCACACTGTTATGTGCCCTGAGAATGAAAAAGTGTGAAACCCAAGTTAACTAGAAGATTCCATCAAAGAAGCTCTTCATTTTTATTTTAGTTTTTAATCTTGTTCCTTTCATACATTTATCAAATTGTTAAGAAGCAAGGGGTGTGTCTATTTTTATGGAGTGTATCTGTGATCATGAAAATTGATTCCATATAATTTAATGAAGTGATAGGAAACAACAAGCCTATGTGTGGGGAGAAATTTCTATTTTAATTATATTGTTGATAATATGTTTGAAGCATGCAAATGTATTCCTCATTGTTCACACTAATGCAACATAGGGATGTTTCATGGTTAAATTGAACTCTTCTCCCAAAACTACTTTTCAACGTTTGACATTTAGCATTTAATCAACCTACCTATAATTTCAAATTTTCTGGCAAGATTCAGAAACCATTCAGATATTTTTCATTGATTTGGTATCACTTTAGGCCAAGGGTGATATGCTTGCCCTTGCTGCATACTCTTTCTCCTTTGATGATGTAAAGGATGTGGTTGTAAAAGACAATATGTAGGTTCTAGTCCACAGTACTACTGCCTTAGAATTATTCCATTCTTAACATCTGTATGATGTCAAAGTCTGACTTATATGCTCCAGGCATTAGTTGGAAACAGAAATATTGATAGCATGCCTATCCATACTTGAATCCATCTAGTAGGCAACAACTTCCCTTAAACTTTCCTAAAGCTGTAGATGTTTGTATCTCTCTTGTAAAATCTATTGAATCTAGACCACCGTGTCAACATTTTGTATCACAAAACTAATGGAATTTTTTATTGTTCAATTTGTTAGGAAGCAAGTTCTTGGTTACATGTGCCTACATACCAAATAAACCACTTGCTTTTGCTATTGTTTCTTAGATATGGCATAAACCTTGTCCTCCCCTTTAGGCAATTACTTAATAATATGACATTGCAGTCTAGCTTCAACACATAATTTTTCATTATTTACTCATTTTTAGCTGCCGACTATTTTTAATGAGAATTTGTTTTGAATATTAGAATTTCATTTGAAATGAGATCCATTATTAATTGTATATGCATTGGATAACCCTGAAGCGAAAACCTTTTGGAAGTTGATTTTTGTTGAGTAGTTGCTAGTAGCTACAATTGTTTACATTGGCCCCTTTATGAATTACTAATTAGCACATACAATAAATGATTGTTATGTTAATATTTAATCTAGTAAAATAAAATTTCTTTTGTAACGGAACTTTTAAAGAAAACCTTTTTGCCTGATTTGAGTTTTCTTCTTTTTTTCTGGCATAGGCAAGGGGCTCAGTAAGTATGGGGGAGCTGGCCTTCCTTCCTCAATACAATATCCCTTAACTGAAAAGTTAACTAACTCTTCATATCTCATCAGATTGCAAAATCATGAAAATTTGACTTTTCCACCAATCTACACCAAACTGCATTTGTACCGGGGCAAGTTTGCCAATTTTTGAGCAAGGGACATTGTGGTGGTAAGTGCCCTACCTTATCATTAGACTATGCTTTGATAGACTTCTTACCTGATTCTAGTTACTTGGCTCAAAGCTCTATTTATATCATGGAATGGATCCCTTCTCTTCATTTTCGATAAATTTTATTTTTACCATGAAATGGTTGATTTGTTTAATTTTTGTTTATATTTTTAATCTTTAGGCCATTGTACTATACTTGTGTTGGCCTTTTGAGGGTGCACTAAAAAGCCATTTCTTATTCTCATTTGAACTTGAGTGATTTTTTATTTGATTAAGTTTTCTCAAGTCACTTACCAATCATGATATAGTTCTAGTATTGTCATAATATTTATTTAATTTAAATTTGAAACAATTATTCTTCTACTTTTGCTCTATTCTGTCCAACATTTACTAGATCATTATCAAAAATACAACTTCTTCTGAAAACTAATTGGGCCTTATTTTTTTCTACTTTATTTGGTTTCTAAAATCCTCTCTAAGATAGTTGCTTTCTTTTTTCTATGGTAAATCATCAGTTCTTTGCCTTGAAACATTTTCTTCTCTTGCTTGGGCTTATTTATCTTTTTTGTTTTGGAATTTATACAATCTATGCAACCAAGGAACCCATGGATTAGTGTGCACTGAATCATCTCTTGTGTACTATAGTTCCACTATGGTAAACTTAGCAGTGAGAACTACATCTTTCCAAGGCAAGTGATTGTTATGAATGTTAATGCAGTCAAGGTTGGAGGGTCCAATTAAGGATTGTCCAGCCTCGCAGCCAACATAACTTTCTTATCCAAACCTCGTCAGGTCAGGAATGGATTGAAAACGAAAATGGAAAATGTAATAAATGCAAACCCAAAGATCAATACCATTGAATGAAAAAAACTGTATATAAAAAGATCAACAAGGTGACCTTTCAGTTCAACTAAAAGAGACTATTCAGTTCATCTTCAAGATGATTGTTCAGATTCTATAGAAAAACGCAAGGATTATTTACAAAATGTTCACATAATATTACATACCCCCCTTAATCTGCAGGGGTTATAGTGAGACCAAGCATGCATCTAAATTTTTCAATTTTCTCCCTTCCAAGTGCTTTTGTCAGGATGTCTGCTGGTTGATCTACAGTTGGACAATGGATCATTTTGACGCTACCATCTTTCACATAATGTCGAATCAAATGAAATTTGGTGTTGATGTGCTTGGTTCGGTCGTGAAAAAATGGATTCCTCGCCATCTTGATCACAGAAGTGTTGTCAACCATGAGTGGTGTTGATGAGACTTGTTTTTCCTGCAAATCCTGAAAAACCCTTTTGAGCCACAATATTTCTCTAATTGCTTTGGAAGCTGCCATATATTCTACTTCTACTAAAGAAAGAGTTGGTACTAACTGCTTCTTTGACTTCCAACTGATGAATGCTGATCCTAAATTTTTCAATATAGTTGAAGTAGATTTCCCATCTTCAAAATCTCTTGCATAGTTTGAATCTGAATATCCAACTAGTTTGAAATCTATTACCTTGGAGTAATGAAGCTCAATATTTTGAGTTCCCTTTAGATATTGAAGAACCCTCTTTGCTGCTAGCCAATGACTTTTTCTTGACTTTTGCATGAATCTAGAGAGAACACCAACAACAAATGAAATGTCTGGTCTAGTTGTGGTTACATAGATCAGACTTCCAATGAGTTGTCTATACTTAGTCACATCTTCAAACTTTGCAGTATCATCTGATGTCAACTTCAAATTTTGTTCCATGGGTGTGCTAAGTGGTTTATAGTTTGCCATTTCAAATTTGCTCAAGATTTCACCAAATACTTCTGTTGTGTGATGAAAATGGACTTGGATTTTTGAATTTCTTCAATACCTAAATAGTAATGACGATGACCCAAATCTGTCATTGGCTTTGATTTTTGTAGTGTATTTTTCATTATTTCCTGCTATGAACAAATCATCCACATTACAACTAGGTATAAAACTATTTTGTCAAGTGTCTTGACAAAAAGAGTTGCATCTTCAAATTCAAAACGGTTGAAGTTTATGCTTAAGAGGTGCTCAATGAGCTTTTTGTACCAGGTTTGTGGGGCTTGTTTTAAACCATACAATGATTTTACTAACTTTCACACTTTGTGTTTGCGACCTTCAACTGCAAAATGGCTGAGTCATGTAAATTGTTTCTTTGAGATCACCATTCAAAAAAGCAGTTTTCAATTCCATTTGATGAACTTTCCATCCATTTTGTGCTACCAAAGCCAACAAAACCCGAATGGTGGTCTATTTCGTTATAGGAGACAAAGGTCTCCTCATAGTCTATTCTTTCTTTTTGAGCATATCCCTTTGTGACGAGCCTTGCTTTGTGCTTGTCAAGTGAGTCATCTGCTTTGTATTTGTTTCAAAAGACCCACTTGCAGCCAATTGGTTTAGAATTGAGTGGAGGATCAACCAACTCCCAAGTGCCATTTTTGATCAAGGCACCATATTCAACTTTCATTGCTTTTCTTCACACATCAAGCTTTTTTGCTTGTTTGAAGGAAGTTGGTTCTGAATCAAAAGCAATATTGATTTCTTCTTCTAAATGCCCTTCCACGGTAAGCTTTGCAAGCTTATCCTGAATGTTTTCTAGGAACTTTTCTTCTTGTTGTTTGGCTTTGTATGCATATCTAGTGCACGTTTTTCCAACTTCATCAAGTTTGACTTCTTTGAGAGTTTGTGTGACCCATTTTGACATCTCTTTCTATGTTACTTGCGGAGCAATTGGTGCCTCATTCTCTTGATCTAAAGTTCTTTCATTTGTTGGTTGTTGCTCTAGAAACAAGTTTTCTTCTTCTGATGAAGTTTCAAATTCTTTCTTAGGGGGAGTTTCTTATTCAATTATTGGAGGCAAAATGGATTCAATAGATTCCAAACAATGTGTTCCCCTCTTAATGTTTGGAATCTCCATATCACTCTCTTTGAAAACACCAAATTTTGCAATTTTCTCAAGTTGATGCAATTGTCGATCAATGTTGGCTTGTGTCCTTTGTGGTTTCACAAAAGACATCTCTTGCAATGAGAAATTTCTTGTTTTTCTCATCAAACAGTGTATAGCCCTTTGAGGATTTTGAATATCCCAAAAGGATGCATTTGTGACTCTTGTGATCCAACTTGTTCCTTTTCTCCTTGGGAATCAATGCATAGTAGGTGGATCCGAAAACCCAAAGATGCCGTACTAACGGAAGATGACCACACCAAATTTCATATGGAGTCTTCATTTGAAGAGCTGCTAAAGGTGACTTGTTGCAGAGATAGACAGTTGTTTGAGCTACTTCTGCCCAAAAGTGCAAGTTTACTCCTTCCAAATACAACATTGCTTGAACCATATTCATCATAGTTTTGTTCATCCTTTCAACTATTCCATTTTGTTGAGGATGTAATGTCCCCTTCTAGCAAGCCAAAATTTTCGCAACCTTGCAAACAATTCCAACTTGTAAAAGAGTACATTAGAATCCAATTCTTCTATTTCAATCATAGTAAACCATACGAAATCTTAAATTCAACTTTATAAACATAAATCATATGTATTATGCTTTCACTATAACAATCACACATATCAATTGAGAGAGTTATACTTAGGTCTACTTGTCCATCAATTCACTTTCCCACGAGAGAGGGCCTATAGGAGGTACAATCATGGGGTCCATATGCCATTCCTTTGACTTGGAGACCAACCCAAATCAAAGGCCCATCCCTTGCCTCATGGGGTCTTCTAGACCAACATTAGACAAGGGCCTATCCATTGTCCTGTGGGGTCCCTTTGACCAACATGAGACAATGGGAAACTTATCCTTGTGGGGTCCTATAGACCAACATTGAGATAAGGCCTATTGGGTCTTTAGCCCGGAAGGTTCTCTTGACCAACTCAAGGATCAACCAAAGTACCATGTTGCATTGCCTCCTTTCCCTTTGTCTCGATCCTTGGGATATTGATTGATGGGCTACGAGCCTCTATTTCTCATCTCTCTTTCACAATTAACTTATCTCTTTCCTAAACTCATTTCATATGTTTGTGTAATACAATCATTTATCCAACTATTCTAGATTTCATATCCATGATGATAATGCATATAAATATCCTATATCAATTATATGATCCATCTCAATTGATTGCTATCCTAATCAATATAATGTAATGCATTCTATAAGCTAGTCATATCTTATCTCATGTCATACATTTTTATCATTTACCAATGTAACATTGAGTAATGCACTTGCAACTATATATTACTTATTGACATATGAATGAGCAGATGCATATATTCAGAAATTGGCTTAAAGATATATTTATAAGTCCAACATATAACGGAGATTCCATACCTTTAATTGCAGGCTGATTTAATATGCAGCCGATTGCTGTTGGTGGTAATATGATACGATTTCCTTGTGGCTGATGTTAATATTGCTGTCTCCTTAGGATTCGTTCCTTATTACTGCTGTGATTGATGAGGGATGGCGTGAGATTTATGATATATGATATATGCTACCTTTAATATGAATGGCACCTGTCTGATCTGCAGATGCTATATGGGTTCGATTACTTAATGCTTGATGTTCGATTGCCTAAGACTTGTTCGATTCTGCCATAGAAGATAAGAACTTGTGTTTTGATCGATCCCTTTATTGCCTATTTTCTGATGTGTAGGGAATGTTTTATTGATGATCATATCCCCCCCTCCTTCGAACAGCTTATTGTTTTTATATTCGTTGTATTTCTAAATGAAAGGGAGTGACTATAAGACGTGCCTCCTCTATTTGGTTAGTTTGCTGCTAACCACGATAGCTTAGGCATGATCACCGCCTATTTAGATACTAATATATTATATTATATAGTATATTTAAATAATTACATTTATATCCATATTTATATAATATTTATTATATTGTATTTGTAATATATTTATCATTATGTTAAATATAATATATATTATATTTAATAGCATATCATATTATAATTTGATAATATGATATTTGTAATTATATTTATATTATTATATTATTATAATAAATTATTATAATAATATTTAAATTATTAATATTTGCATTTATATTTATATTTGTTATTTATGAATATAATATATCGGTTAATATATTATATGCATAATCGACTCAATTAGAACCCATTAGTTTGAGGACATGACAGAGGAGTGTAAGAAACTGTGAGATGATGCTTGATCCCATTTTTCTTGAGATAGTCTTTAAACACCTTTGATGTGAATTCACAACCATTCTCAATCCTTAGTGTACCAATATGGAATTGTGCATCATTTTCAACCATGGTGCGAAACTTTTGAAATGTTTCAAAAGCTTCTGATTTTTGCTCAAAAATAGATCTAGGTCATTCTGTTGTAGTCATCAATGAACAACATGAAATATTTATTACCACTGACAGAAGGAACTAGAAGAGGACCACACAAATCAGAGTGAATCAATTGCAATTTCCTTTCAGCTCTCCAGTTTGACTTTTGAAAGGGCTCTCTTTCTTGTTTAGCCAATATGCACGCTTCACATTTTTCAATCTTTTTGGGTAGAGTCGGCAATCCTACAATACCATCCTTTTGCATTGTGCGAATGTTGTCATAGTTGGTATGCCCAAATCTTGCATGCCACAACAAACTTGTTGACATTCCTCCTTCGACGAGGTGAGCAAAGTTCCTTGAAATTGAAGACTCACATTTGACATTCAACAACTTTCCTTCCTCAAATCTAGTCAAGACTATTGTATTATCACATTTTCTTTTGATTATAACCTCTCCATCATCCAGTAAAATGGAATGGCCTTATTGTCGAATGAGCACTAGGGACAATAAATTTCATTTCAATTGAGAAGGGTATAGGACACTATGGAGAATACAATCTAGAAGTCCTAGCGACTTGAGTCGAATCATCGCTTTTCCTTCAGGTTGCAAACTTATTTTGTTTGCCAAGTACATAAGTCCACATCTTTCTTCATGAAACTCTTCAAAGAAGTCTCTTCAGAAAGTTGAATGTGTTGTGTGGCACCCGTATCTAGGACCCAATCATCATACCAGGTTGAATTTTTGGAGACATAATTGACATCATTTGATATGGAAAGCACTCACTCAGTTGCAAACTGAGCTGAGTCTAATTCTAAGATTTTCTTCTTACGATTGTTTGCTTCCTTCTGTTTTTGATAGGCCTCAATCTTATCCCATGGTCTTTTGCATTCATGGGCTTCATGACTTCCTCTTCTGCGACAATGTTTGCGAAACAAATTTTGTCTGTCATTTTGCTTCTGATGGTGTTAACCATTATTTTTGTTAGTTCTGCCTCTTCCTCTAAAGTGTCCTTTCCCTCTTTCATTTCCTTCATTTTTGGAAGATGAACCCTTATTGGAAAATTTGTCTTTTTGACGAGCGTAGCAAATATCCTCTCCTGTGTTTTCAGTTTTTCTTCTAAACGCCTTTTCTCTTTCATCCATCTTTTCAACCAAGTGATCAAAAGTGAGTGTCTTCAATTGATTGCTTGTTCGTAATGAGTCCAAGTAGGTTGAATATGTAGGAAGAAGAGATTTTATGAAAGCAGTTGTGTATATATATATATCCTGTGTTTACAGTTTTTCTTCTAAATGCCTTTTCTCTTTCAGCCATCTTTTCAACCAAGTGATCAAAAGTGAGTGTCTTCAATTGATTGCTTGTTCGTAATGAGTCCAAGTATGTTGAATACGTAAGAGAGATTTTATGAGAGCATTTGTGTGTGTGTATCATTTTTTACACTAGTAGCTTCACCATCATGCTTGATTTCCTAGATCTTGAAAGCAAGACACATTACATTACCATTCTCAACTCAAGTTTGAACAACTTCAGCTGCAATTGTATGTGTTCCAATTTTGAATGTGAACCATACAAATCCTTCAATTTGTTTAGTGCTTCCCATGGTGTATTGCACCCTTGAATGTGATGAAAAAATTCTCCATCAGCTGAAGCCCATATTAAGGCCAATGCCTTAGAATTTTTATGTTTCCAAATGTTTTTTTGCAACTACTACAGGTTCAGTGGGTTGTGAGTCTCCATCACAAATGTTGAACCACAAATCATTGAAGATGAGAGTATTCTCAACTTGCCTTGACCATTCTTACTAGGTATCTTTTCCGGTTAGTGTTGTACCAATGATTGATGTCATAGAATGCATTTTGTTGTCAATGGGAGATGGATTGGTTCCTTACCACTCCAAAAGGTTTCTTTTTCTATATACCACCGAATTGATATATCAAACCTCTCAATATGCTCACCCTTTCGATGTACCCATCGATATATGGAAGAAGTTTGTCCTTTCTATATACCTGTTAGTACGTGAAAGAAATGTTAAAAGCACGTGAGAGCAAAGAGGTACGTGGGACATAGGTAGCACGTGAAAAGGATTCATCCTATCAATGATACCTGCTTAGAAAGAGATTGAACTTTCTTCCTATCAGGATTTACGTCTTATGATAGCGACGAATGGGTAACAAAAGGAAATGGAGAATGAAAAATGATCTTATTTCTCCTTGGTGATTTATAGGGACGAAGCCACAAATGCCATTGTTGCAGTTATATTAGGCGTTGGGTATAGTAGTTCAATCCATAGTTTAAAAACTCAGTGATAACTCGGCAAAGTTATCGAACATTAAAAAGTACATTAATTTTTAAAAATATGCTTTAAAAACATCCATATTATTGAATTTATAAATCATATTACTGATTTCCATCATATATAGATCAAAATTAAAGTTTAATACACTTCATAGACTAAAAATTGGGTTCAAACTTCAAAGTGTCAATACATATAAACTTCGAGTTTCAATATCAACAAAAATTACAAATCATAAATTTCTTCTACGACTAAAACTCAAAAAAGTCTACTGTCACTGTGTGGGTGCTGTGGAAGTTGATGGTATGGTTGTATTATCCTTAACAGGAGCAACAATAGGAGCCACAATAGGACCCTTTGGCATGGGACCAATCTCTGTATGTTGCAAACCTACCCCTGATGACTAGCCAAACTCATCTTTTGAAGCCTCATATGCTGCCACATTTGCTTGCCATCCAGCGTCTTCCCTCTCCAAATCAACAATCTCATCAGCCGTAAGCAGAGTATCCACATCCTCAGCAATCCAATCTGAATATGGATCAATGTCATTGAGATCAAGTGCTTGATGTGACTCCTCCTCTTGTACCTTCTTTTCATGCAGTCGAAGGTTGTATCACACAAACACAAGGTCAGTCAAGCATTTTTTAGTCAATCTGTTGCGCTTTTTGGTGTGAATAGACCCAAAAACACTCCAATTACGCTCATAACTAGAAGCGCTACAGGGCTAAGATAGAATGCGAATGACAAGTTTTTGAAGATTAGGCATTGTGGCACCAAAATCTTCCCACCACAAATCTGCAAGGACGATATGTGTAACTTTGTAAGAAATTAAGAATTTTAGTAAGCTTAAAAGTTAAAATAAATTGTAAACTAAAATTAAACATAATGTTTTTTTTACCTGGCTGCAGAGTCTCTCCTACGAATGCATAAAGATGAAGAAAATTGTAATGCCCCTTACCTAATCTGCCCTAGAAAATATCAAATGTCACAAGTTAGGGTTAGGGTTTCAGAATTACCATTTAGACTATCTTCAAACCGCATCATTCTTGTGCTCTAAATCTGCAATCATGACATAGGTAACACATATGCAAAATATAGATATACAAACATACATCTTGAAATATTAGTGTTAGATAAGATTTTCCTGTATTCAAATTCATAAACAATATTCATATAGACAGATCATCTATTTATTACTATGCAATTAACTCATTTTATTCACTCAACTCAGTCATAGTAGGGGATGGTGCTGAGCAACATGGCAAGACATAGATTGGTCAACAATACCTCCATGCAGGCCCTAACGAGGGGCATGGCAGGGTGTTACTCAGTTCTCCCTCCATACAGGCCCTAACGGGGGCTTGGCTGGATATAGGCTGTCAACAAGGCCTCCATAAGGTCCCTTCAGGGAGGTATGGCAGGGGTGCTGATCGGTCCTTCCTCCAAACAAGCCCTTAGGGGGGCATGGTAGGGTTGCCTCCACATAATCCCCTCACCATCCTTCTATGACTGCTAAGTCTTATGACATATGTATATATAAATGACAGTAGTATAAATAAATCAGTCAATAGTCACTACTCTGACCTATTAAATAATGTTTAGCAATGTATCCTTTGACGTCTCAGCTATCTATATGACTGTGTATAAATATAATCTTCTGCAGATCCAATGTCTGCTCCTTATTAATGAATATTATTCCTTATGATCTATCCCTTGCAAATATGATGAGACTATTGTATGTATATGTATGTTATTCTTTTTATTATTCAAAAAATATCTTATTCGATGCTTTCCTTTGACGTCCACCTCCTTCTCTTTATATTTCCATATCCAAGTGAAGCGACACACCTCGTTGAATCCAAAGAGTCATTACCCTTTATAAAGAAGTGATCGCATCCCTTTTGCAACTTATTCAAAAAATATCTTATTCGATGCTTTCCTTTGACATCCACCTCGTCCTCTTTATATTTTCATATCCAAGTGAAGCGACACACCTCATTGAATCCAAAGAGTCATCACCCTTTATAAAGAAGTGATCGCATCCCTTTTGAAACTATTTTATAATTTCTATCACTCAAGTGCTGCCTTCTTCATATCATACTCGTTGCCTGTAACAAATACGAGTCGTTACCTTTGTTGACAAAACACATCTCAAAATATTATTGATCTTTAACTAACTCCTTTACATTGTGCTCATCATTTATTCAAGTCGCATCTATTTTTGGGAGGCAGCTTCTGACGCCATCTGCAGTCCTGTCCCCCTTAGACTCACGATTCCCTTCTTGTTCATGTGAAGAAGTGGAAAGACGGACCCACCATATGCCTTTACATATTTCATTATATAATAAATAAAACTCATCTCTTCATCTGTTGTTCGTTCCTCTCTTTATGGTCTTAATCCTCTTGATAATGATCACAGTCTTTTCTTACTGCCAACGTCTCACTTTATAATTTTTTATCTTAAATAAGATAATCTTTTATGATTGCTGTCTTTTGTGTTATTTAACATATCTTTATACCATATGTTAGTTGGTCCTTATATGTTTCCAATTCACTGCTTTGTCAACTATGAATAAGACTTGTATAATTTGTAACTTGAGTCAGCTCGTAGGGGAGGGGACATGACAGTCCACCTTGCCCAAGATTGCTTGTCCTCAAGCAATCATAACTAGGATGCTCCTAAAATAATCAGCATCCCAATTCAATCCTCATTGAAGAGTTGTTAGTCTACTTGTCTCTGCCCAACCGCCAATATAACCTTTTCTAAAATATGAGGATAGTGTATTGTCCCTTATTCTTCTAATTTATATACTTGTATTTCCTAATATCTCTCAACAATCATACCAAGAGTTGGCAAATGGTAAGGTCTATGATTTAAGACACGTTTTCTCTCATTCTCAGAGAGAAGAAACTAAAGGATATCTTCATTTGTATAGTTTTGAAGCCATGTAAAGAAAGCTTCAATCAAAAATCAACTTCTTCTTTGGTATCGACTACATCTTCAAAGAATCAATTGGGTTGGATAAGTCTTTGTGAGAAGTACATTTCCTAGGGTTTGGGATTGTTGTGAACAACAAAATCTTTACTACAGTTTGTACCCTTTTTCTTATACCATCAACTGGAGTATCTTTTATTTCACCCAATCATTCAAATAGAGTTTGAGACAAGATTGAGGGTGTAGTCGAAAATATCTTATAGCTTAGTTTCAACATTTTTCAACATATATCATCTTGTCGTAGACTCATTAATAACATGTTATAACCTTTTGAGTATATATTCCCTAAATAATCCTCAAGTATAATTTATTGGATGTGCCAAAGTCTTAGACACCATAGAAAACAGTTAGCGTGTAATGTCCCCTTCTAGTGAGTCCAAATTTTTCCTTTCACCTTGCACAATTTAACTCACAAAAGAGAACATTAGAGTTCTATTTTCCATTTCATATCATTATTCTAGTTATCTAATTAATATCCTTTCACACTTATGTCCTTATGCTTATGATCTCATAATCCCATTTTCATATTCATAATCATTTTTATATTCACTTTCATATTCATATTTATATCCATTTTCATATATGTATGCAAATTTACCTTATTTCTACACTCCTATTTATTCTCATATTATTATACCTATTCTATATGCATACTTATACATAATGAATGTATATACATCAATGATGGTAATATATTCCAATTATTATTATGCTGATAAAAGCAGTATTCATTTATTTATATTCATATTATTCGTCTACAACATTTATATTGCCTAACCTATTAATAAAGGAAAGTGCACGTACCTCTTTATGCTGCTTGTCTTGTTGAATCTGCTCACTGGATTCTATTCTCTTTCGCCTATTCTTTAATATTTATATATTATAGTATTTGTTATAATATTAATAATATCTCTATATTATATTATTATATATGCTATTAATATTATTGTATATATATATTTATTTTTACTTGAATAATTCCTCCCTATATGTATTTATGATATCTTTCCTACTTATGACTCAAAAATATATATATATATATAAATATAATGCGGATTTAATTATATTTATTTATAATGCCGATATTCCATTTATAATACTTCCTCTTAAATTAAATGCAAGCTACTGTTATTCCATACTTCCTGACTTTCATATTTAAAGACTTCTGTTTGCTTACTTTAGACTTCCTTATTTTCTTATATCCCAAAAATCTGATCCCCTTTCCTTCCTTGCTGCTGCTATTTATATTATATATGTTCCATAATGCCTCTTACGAAGAATGGTGACTCTTCAAAGAGTCACATACATAATATTAATATCTAATATATATATTATTTAATTAATTAATTCATATTAATAATATATATTATAATAATATTTATATCTGTTAATATCTTATGAGTATAATAATAATAATATTTGATATTTATATTCATGTAATATGATAATATATTATATAACTTATTAATATTTATGTGTAATTAAATATATTGTTTAAATCTTTAATTTAAACAAGGCTTTAATATGGGGACATGACATAGCGCTTACGAACACTTCATAAAATTTGAATTTATAAATTGATAGTAACATCCAATTTCCATATCAATGGGAGGTTGTCACTTCTTTATAAAGATTTGACATATTCCCATGTTAACACCAGGATGATTTTCATATCTCAGGAAAGTATTATTTCATTCCATCTAGTTCAACAATCTTAGTTTTTCCCAAAGTTTAAGAGATGAAAATGATCCTGGGATTTGTGGGTTATGGGCCCATAATGTAACAAATTTGGTATAACTTATTGTGTATCAAATTTATCTAAGGTACTTATGTGCCTAATACTGATGTCCTTCATTTTTAATCATGAATGAAGAGTTACTCTAATCAAGAAAAAAAACTTAGGAGAAGAAGACCCTTGGATGAAATGATCTACTCTAGATATTACATATAGAAGTGAATTTGGTCCACAAGACAGAGTTTACTGGATCAATTTTATAGGTTACAAGGTAGATCCTATGTGGTATGGACTGGATTGTATCGCCATTGTTTCAATGAGTGTGGGATAGATCACTTGATTGTATATTTGATCTTGTTCCAAAGGAATAGAACAATTTATTCTTAATTATGTTCCTCTTCCATGAAGCTTGATGAATATATCTTACGATAGATTTCCAACATTTCTCTTTAAGATTTCTCAAGAGTCCAAATTTATAGGTTCCTAAAGAATTGAGTTATCTTTGTTACATTCTCTCAAAATATCGTTTTGGCTTTTAAGGGATTGACCATCCTAGGTCAATATGATACTTCAGTGCACCTAAAAGATAATCTTAATTCATCTTTGTGTCTTTAGTTATGGTTTGCTTGTTCCTTCCTTGGGAACTTTTGATATTTTGATTGCTTGATTTCCTGATGATTAGATAAGTGACGATTGCTAATGAATTGATTTATCCTTTATATCTATTTCTTGAAGGAGTCACTACTCTTCTCGGCTACCTTTTTTTTCCGAGAATAATACTTTTCCTTTGAGTTGATTGTTAGATTTATTTCCTATTGATGGTTTCTTCACAAGGAAATGATTCCCTTTTATATTTTTATAGTTAAGGAAGTCCTGCATTTGAAGGGTCACACTTTTCGTATTTGGGTTTTCATCCTTTCTCGCATCATCATTATTCTTGAGAACCTAATTTGGTTTACTTATAAAATCACTTAGGGTTCTATTCTCAATTGAATTCTTCAATGATGTTTTGGATGTCTTTTTCAAATGAAATGTTATCCCCTTTTATATCTCAAGTTTGAGGGAGTCACACTTTTTCGCTTCACTGGTTACAACTCTTCCTTATTACATAAGTTAATTTGTTAGTGCTTCTCAACCCAAGAAGTGTTTGACAATAAAGCTTGATAGATTTGGCATTTTCATAATTTTTAAGCATAAAGTAATCTTAAACTCACAGAGTAAACTTGTTGGAGAAACATTAGACATGAAGCAAACACATAGATGTACATAATACATGAAGCATACGTGATACACGAAGTATACACATGAGACACAAAGCATGAAATATATGCAATATGCAAAGTATACACATAAATACATGTGGGGCATGAAGCATATAAGTACATCTGATACTTGAAGTATACGTAAAACACAAAGTATACGCATAAATACACGGGGCATGAAGCATATACGCACTACACGAAGCATGCATAAATACACATGATATACGAAGCATGAAGCATACATGAAATACATGAAGTATATGCATAAATACATGTAATCCAATAAGCATAAAGCATACACGTAATACACGAAGTATACGCATAAGTACATGTAATACAAGAAGCATGAAACATACACATAATACACATAAACACATGTAATACACAAAGCATGAAGCATACATGTAATACACGAAGTATGCACATGAATACACGTAAGTCATGGAGTATACACTTGAATACACGCAAGTCATGAAGTATATACTTGAATACACGCAAGTCATGGTATACACTTGGATACACGTAAGTCATGAAGTATGTAAGTCATGAAGTATACACTCGAATACATGTAAGTCATGAAGTATATACTTGAATACACACAATTCATGGTATACACTTGGATACACGTAAGTCATGAAGTATTAAGGCATGAAGTATACACATGAATATACATTGCATCAACTATCATTCACAAGATGGCAGGAAATTGGCTCTGATACCAATTGTAATGTCCCTTACCTAATCTGCCCTAGAAAATATCAAATGTCACAAGTTAGAGTTAGGGTTTCAGAATTACCATTTAGACTATCTTCAAACCGCATCATTCTTGTGCTCTAAATTTGCAATCATGACATAGGAAACACATATACAAAATATAGATATACAAACATACCTCTTGAAATATTAGTGTTAGATAAGATTTCCCTGTATTCAAATTCATAAACAATATTCATATAGACAGATCATCTATTTATTACTATGAAATTAACTCAATTTATTCACTCAACTCAGTCATAGTAGGGGATGGTGTTGAGCAACATGGCAGGACATAGACTGGTCAACAATACCTCCATGCAGGCCCTAACGGGGGGCATGGTAGGGTGTTACTCAGTTCTCCCTCCATATAGACCCTACTAGGGGGCTTGGTAGGATATAGGCTATCAACAAGGCCTCCATATGGTCCCTTCAGGGAGGTATGGCAGGGGTGCTGATCGGTCCTTCCTCCAAACAGGCCCTTAGGGGGGCATGGTAGGGTTGCCTCCACATAATCCCCTCACCATCCTTCTATGACTGGTAAGTCTTATGACATGTATATATAAATGATAGTAGTATAAATAAATCAGTCAATAGTCACTGCTCTGACCCACTAAATAATGTTTACCAATGTATCCTTTGATGTCTCAACAGTCTATATCACTGTGTATAAATATAATCTTCTGCAGATCCAACGTCTGCTCCTTTATTAATGAATATTATTCCTTATGATCTATCCCTCGCAAATATGATGAGACTGTTGTATTTATATGTATGTTATTCTTTTTATTATTCAGAAAATATCTTATTCAATGCTTTTCTTTGACGTCCACCTCCTTCTCTTTATATTTCCATATCCAAGTGAAGCGACACACCTCGTTGAATCCAAATTGTCATCACCCATTATAAAGAAGTGATCGCATCCCTTTTGAAACTTTTTTATAATTTCTATTACTCAAGCACTGCCTTCTTCATATCATACTCATTGCCTCTAACAAATACTAGCCGCTACCTTTGTTGACAAAACACATCTCAAAATATTATTGATCTTTAACTAACTCCTTTACATA
Source organism: Cunninghamia lanceolata (assembly GCA_027924645.1). Classification (NCBI taxonomy): domain Eukaryota; kingdom Viridiplantae; phylum Streptophyta; class Pinopsida; order Cupressales; family Cupressaceae; genus Cunninghamia; species Cunninghamia lanceolata. The sequence continues at coordinate 8,722,365 of BSBN01001435.1, forward strand.
GTGCTTATCATATATTCAAGTCACATCTATTTTTGGGAGACAGCTTCTGACACCATCTACAGTCCTGTCCCCCTTAGACTTATGGTTCCCTTGTTCATGTGAAGAAGTGGAAAGAGGGACCCACCATATGCCTTTACATATTTCATAATATAATAAATAAAACTCATCTCTTCATCTGTTGTTCGTTCCTCTCTTTATGGTCTTAATCCTCTTGATAATGATCACAGTCTTTTCTTACTGCCAACGTCTCACTTCATAATTTTTTATCTTAAATAAGATTATCTTTTATGATTGCTGTCTTTTGTGTTATTTAACATATCTTTATACCATATGTTAGTTGGTCCTTATATGTTTCCAATTCGCTTCTTTGTCAACTATGAATAAGACTTGTATAATTTGTAACTTGAGTCGGCTCATAGGGGAGGGGACATGACAAAAATAATGCCCCCTTCGTGTTCTTATAACTCTATAGCTCATTGTGTACAAGGTCTCGAAGGTTGTCATCAGGGATCAACCTCTCAATATACGTGTTGAGGCCAAGCATAACCTCTGCATCCGCTCTAAATGAAGGGGAGAAGAAAAATTTGGGGTTTAAATAATATGCAACAGCATGAATATGTTGGTGGAGTTGTTGATTCCACCTTCGATCAATACTACGCCAAATGGGTTCATATTTCATTCTATTAGACCCATACAAATGTTGAATTGCTTTTTTGGCCCTATCCATGGCCTCATATAAATACCCCATGGGGTTTTTATCCCCATCCACCAACCGCAGAACCTTAACCAATGGTTCTGACACCTAAAACAAGAGAGTGAATGAAAACGAAATTAGTTAATTAAAATAATAAAAAATAAAAAACAAAAAAATTAAAATCAGCAAATTAAAATATCAAAACATTACAAAAACAACTTGTAACATTGAAAAAAAAAATTGAAAAGAAGAAAAGCTAATAAAAAACTTACCTTGATGATCTCCTCCAAGGTCTTGACAAATGTATCATCAAAAATGGTCTTCACGACCCTCTTTGCTTCAGCCTTCCTGCAGTAAGGACTCTCCAACCATCTTTCTCTCACAAACATGCGCTTGAGGTTGGGAAATGTGGTTGCTATGCTTTGCAAGGTAAGGAAATTCATGGCAAAGTGTGTCACTCCTGAACGCATGAGCTCCTTGCCATTAGTGTGCTCTCTCATGAGATTCAAAAACCCATGTGTGATTGTAGATGTATTTGGTTATATTTCTTCCATCTTCCACCGCATTCTTCACCCAACTTAATTTCCCTATGTTCTCAAGGAGAAGATCAAGGCAATGGGCCGCACAAGGGCCCCAGAACAATGTAGGGTGCCTCACATATGTAGATGCATTGTCTGTAACTATTTGGATAACATTATCTACTCCTATCTCCATCACCACCTCATCCAACATGCTACACAAAGTCTTGGCATTTTTTGCTTCCCTGGAGGCATCCACTGACTTCAAAAAGATCAATTGTCCTCCTGAACCCACTAAAAAGTTAATCATGTTGGAGCAGCCAAGATCAATCAGCAATGACTAGAATCACTTCCACAAAAGACAATTGCACATAATAAGCCAAATTGATATATTCAAGAGATAAGTAGAATGTACATAGATGCCTTGTATAAATAGGCATGAGAGAGAAGGTAGGATGGTCGAACACAACGATTGACTAATCTTCCTAAGATGCAACACTTGTGAGCTCAAGTGACAAGTGCCCATGCAAGTGGCAAGTAGACATGCAATAGGTGTCTCATAAGCATGAGGACCTATACTCTAAAAATCCTAAGTAAACTTAAGCTAAGTGTGAATAGATCAATCCTAGTAAAGGTGATATTCTAACTAAATACAATATGACCTTATTTACACTAACACCCCCCCTTAAGTGCAACTTAGGGAGAAGCGATACATAGATGATGGGTCCTGGCTTCTAGGCCGTGTTAGGTACCCATGTACAAATGAATTTCTCAATAGTGAAGTAAAGGAGAAAACCCAGTGGGAAAAACTCCTCTCCAAAAGAGAAATGATACAAATAGAATGTATAGGTGAAGAAGAAGATAGGACTCATCATGACCCCCCAAGGACTACTATCACAAAAGTACATGAAATGTTCCCCCCAAAGGAGAGAAAGAGAGAGACTAGAGAGCCCCCCCCATAGAATAACAGATCCTACAGTGCTGAGTGATGCTCAATGAAGAACGCTGAAAGTGATCCTGAAATGTTGAACATCATTTCTTCCCTATGGAAGAAAGAGAACTCAATAAATGTGCATGTGTTCTTCCCAAGTGTGAAGAACAAAGTATGTCTCGGAATGTTGCACATAATTCAGAGACTCAAATGAAATATCTAGAAGTTGTATAGAAACCACTGGTGGAACCAAAACAAAATCAAGAGATGTATGGACAACATCCTGGTGCAAGGAATTTGAAGAAGCCCTCTGTGAAGCAACAAGTGATGGTGGAGGTGATGGCTGACCTGTTTGAAGAACATGAAGGTTTGACTGACCAAACTGTACCTCCGATGGACTATCCACATTAGATTCAGGAGTGTGAACTAGAGTGGAAATATGATCAGGTGCAAAGTGATAAAATGTGTAAACACAAGAAAAGTTGTCAACTTTTCTAACTGCAATGACTTCTTTGCTCTGTTTGTGTTGAATGATGACTGATTCTGGATTAAACTCAACTGTCTTTCTTGTGCCACTGTTGGTAATGTGATAGATAGAAAGAAGATTGTGTGACAATTCTGGAATGAAGAGGACATTAGCAAAGTGTCCTACGCCTATGTCAACTGTACCTTTCCCACAAACAGGCATATATGTGTTGTTTGCCATCAGTATTTTTGATGTGGATGTAGGGCCTAATGTTGAGAACAGAAGCGGTCATAAGTCATGTGATGGGAAGCTCCAGAATCGAGGATCCATCGCTAAGAATTGGAGACTGCAGATGCCATGAGTGCTTTGCCCTTAGAGTTTTCTGATGTTGATAGAGAAGATGAAGAAATACAAGCCATTAGTTCAGAATTTTTGAGTTCTTTTTGTTGAATAATTATCTTGAACTCATCTTCTTTCTTTTTAAAACATTGGCTTTCTTCATGGCCATTTTTCTTGCAATAAGAGCAAGTGGGCTTCTCCTTATTACTTTTCCCTTTTGAGGGAGATGAATCAGATTGATCTCGAGACTTTGATCCTTTATCTGAATTACCCTTATCTTGATCCTTAGATTTGTTCTTTGCCTTGTGATTTGAAGATGAATTTGCAACAAGTGCATGAGATCTTGGAAACTTCAATATACCCATTTGAATTAGCTTATCTTGCTCTTGTGTTAAATGAACAACAAATTTTGCAACTGTAGGCATAGTATAGGTTGTACCAATTGCACCCTCGGTAGTATGAAAAGTAGAAACAAAGACAGAATATTGTGGACCAAGTTTGGATAAGATACTTAGGACCAATTGCTCATCTTTCTTCTCAATGCCACATTGTTTTAGTTGAACCTTAGTAGATTCAGCTTAGTAAAGAAATCCTAGATTGTTGTGAAGTCTTGTGGATTAAGACCGATTAATACATTTTCAAGCTGATGCCCTCTCATGACATTCTGTTTGCCAAACAAACTTTCTAACTTTGTCTAGACTTTGTTAGGTGTTGTGGCTGAGTCAAGATGAAAGAGAAGATCGTCTGAAATTGAGACACACAGAGTTCCATAGGCTTCATCATTACCTGTTGCTTCACAAAGGGCTTCTTCAGATTCCTTGCACTAGGATGTTGTCCATGTTGGAGCAGCCAAGATCAGCCAGCAATAACTAAAATCACTTCCACAAAAAACAATTGCACATAATAAGCCAAATTGATATATTCAAGAGATAATTAAAATGTACATAGATGCCTTGTATACATAGGCATGAGAGAGAAGGAAGGATGGTCGAACACAACGACTGACTAACCTTCCTAAAATGCGACACTTGTGAGCTCAAGTGACAAGTGCTCATGCAAGGGGCAAGTAGACATGCAATAGGTGTCTCATAAGGATGAGGACACATGTCTCAACTATATGAGTTGAGACAAAACTCTAAAAAGCCTAAATAAACTTAAGCTAAGTGTGAATAGGTTAATCCTAGTAAAGGTGATATCGTAACTAGATACAATATGACCTTATTTACACTAACAAATCAATGTCCTATTTTTGCCATTTGTCCGCCCATCAGATAAAATGCTACAACCTTCGCTTTTCCAAATCTCTTTTTGTTGCTCTACTAGCTTATATGTAATTTGGACCTCATCCTCCAATAATGGGCCACTCAATTCGTAATTGCTTGGGGCCTTGAACCCCTTACCTGCCATGGTCAATGTGGTAACCAACTCCTTCCAATAAGGACTCGAAGCAACATTAAAGGGAATACTGTTCTAGGACCAAAATTTGGCACATGCCAACTTTGCTTGTAATGTCCCACCCCTATTTGAGACCAATTTTTTCGGTTTTTGTGGTTTAGTTGATACCAGGTGCGTGTTGGGTTTTTTGCATTTTGACATAGAAAACATGCATATACATATATTCGAAATTAACAACAAATAGAGATACCCATATGCTTATATGTGATCTAAATGCATTAGTATGCCTAAAGAAACAATACCCATATGAAGAAATGATCCAAACATGGAATATCTTACATACCCATTTCGCTGTCCAAATGTTACAAGGCTGGAAATGAAGGTACAGCAGACTGTGAATGCTCAGAGCACATCAAATGTTACCTAGCTTACAAAAGATACATCAAATAACAGCCAAGATACTCTAGACGCCTCAAATGGAGGTCTAAAAATGCATCAAAAACAGTTTTGGAAAGTCAATGCAAACCCACGCCTCTCCTCATGCATAGTACGACCTGGCCGGAAATGCAACAGCATTCAATACACTCCAAACTGCCTCAAAACTCTGCTAAAAACCTCTGTTTATGATTGCAGATCTTCAACGGCTTGTTGGAAGGAAGTATTCAGACCAAACACCCCCACAAAACCACTAAAAGCTCACTGTATGGTATGGCCTTGGCTGGGTATGGTACAGCCAGATTATGAGTTTAAAAGCATATCAAAACCACTCCAAAATGCAATCCATAACTTGTAATATGGTCTTCAATACCCCTCTGCAATTATAGTGACAAAAGGCTGGTGATATCTCCTTGAAATCCCTTCTGTGACAATCCAACTTTGTCCAATGATGCTCAATGGTGATCCCTGCAATGAAGCCACTCAAACAACATCCTGGGAGTGTCTTCCAACCCCGCAGATGCTCTCAACAAAGGAGGTTTTCGTCTTCAATGAAGCTGGTTCAAAACCCTTGCTCTCACGAACGAAGCTCAGACAATATCAAAATATGCAATAGTGAATGAATGTCACTTTTCCCTTTTGTTATTCCCCCTTTCCCAATGCCCCTTTTTTTGGAATTATAAAACTTTATATTATTTTTCACCCATCTCTCCTTGGGCACCCACTTAAGTGACTTTATGAACTAAAAATAAATCATAAAGTTCATAATATATTATAAAGTCACTTTTTAATAATAAACATATTAAGTTATATATTTAATTTAACTTAAATATGTCGATTATTAAAATATTAACTCGAATAGTCTCCTCTGGCCTCTGTAGTACCACTGAGCTGGCCAATGGAATGTCGACGTGATTTCCAGACCGTTGCACCAACTCGCTCGGAGTCCTGTGAGCCCCTACTATAAATAGTAAGTTTGGCCAAATGGCCCAAACTCACTCTAGAAAAAGCCAATTGGCAACTCCTTCCAAGAGGAATCCAGCTCATCACTCGGAAAAGCTGACTGAGCTTCGGTGAGCCACATCACCATGGGTCCCCTAACCACACTCACTAGTCTATGGGAACCCGTATAGTAGACTAGCCCGACACACAAGTGCCGGCTAAGGAAGGGGACATTACATTGCTTCATGATGCAATTCCTTATTCCATGAAGTACCCTCCAACGAAGGTTGTGCACCGGGAGTGTTACGAGGAACCAAAAAACTAGATGCACTGCTGCCCACATTGCTTAATCCTCACATTTGTGGCCCAAGGGAAGAACTAGAGCCCTCTATATCTCGCCCAATGGCTTCCATTGCCTCTGTCATCCTCTTTTTTGCTGTTTTTTTCCGCTCATATTGTTCAAGGAGAGCTCTTGCCTCATTCCAAACCTCCAAACTTCCTTCAGTAGATGGTGTAACATCTCGGCAAGGGACCCGTGCAAGGTGATATTTCAGCCGATTTATACCTCCTCTCATATTTTTAGTACAATGGTTGCAAATAACCATCCCCTTTTCCATACCTTCTTTCCCATGTTTCCAACAAGGGTCTTTAGGCTTGCCACCTTTCCTAGTTGTTGTAGACATGGATGCCATATTCTTTTAGAAAGATGGAAATAAAGCCTGCCAAAAAGAAAAGTTCAATTCTTCAGCATATACATTTGTAAAGAAAATTTGAAGTTTGTAAAGATTACGAGTTGAGTTCTTTAGCATATGCATTTTTTCTACTTATCTAATATAAAGTTATAAACATAACTTCATATAAATCTTCCCTAAAAATGTTAAGTTCTTTTAAGTTTGTAACTGAAAACAAAAGTTGCCTGTCTAAAAGGTTGATTTGCATTGATTTTTTCAGTAGAGAAAATATTGTAATTCGGTAGCATAAGGATGCAAATATTGGCAGTTGTGGAATAAAGAGAGGTTTGAGTCAAAACTTCATAAATGCCTTTCTACCAGGTTGGTTGTTACATTCTATGATAATTTTTTAGAGAAAACAAATTATATGGGCTATTTTTAATTTATCTGATTTTGAACCTTCTTTGTGTCATTCCTTGATTTCCTTGGGACTGTCATTCATGCTATTTGCCTTGCCATATCTGAGATGGGTGCTTGGTAAAGCTCTCATGACTTGTGGGAGACTTGGTGCCTTTATAAACATGCGAGTTTACTTTGACCTAGCCTCTAAATTTTTTCTCCATCTTGAAACATCCTTTAGCTATCACTGAATTCCTATAGACTACTTTTCTTATGCCCCAGTAACAATTAGGCACCTTGGCTCTATTCCAACCATATTCACAATGGCTGCTTAGTGCTCCAAATATTTTTTTATCAGTGTGGTCACCTAATCCACACCATTAGTATGAAACTAACAATTTGGTATTGGGATGATTCGGGCATTTTGTCACATAGAAATCCCATTCTTTGCATTCTCGAGATTGTGTTATTCGACTACTGTTAAATTGTTAATATCTCTTTCAATTCATCAACTACCCTTGTTCGTTTTGGTTCTGTTGCTGACCTTGGGAAGAATTTCAAAGTCTGCCCTTGTTTTGTTTTTGGTTTTATTGAGATGGTTTTGGCTATAGAAAATTGTATAGTTTGATGCCCAAGGATCAATGAAATATGATTGTTTCTTTATGTGTTGCTTTTAATAAGTCTAATAGAATATAAAGTAAAACACATAACCAGTTATGTTAGACTATGTTAGGTTTAGAATTTAGACTATATTGGAAGAACAAAGACTAGAAGATTACACTTGAATTTGCATCCAAAATCAAACCTGTGTAGAAACGTGATGCTAGTCGCACGCGAGGGTTTTCTGCTAGAAAAGAGAAGGTAAAAAAATGAAATCGTGTTTTGAGTTTTTATTGCATTTTTGGTGTTTTTTTGCTGCTTGGGTCACAATTTTTCGTGATTCCATGCGATTTATAGGTCCAAAATCACAGCGAGTTATTAAAATAACTCAACAATGAGTTTTTGGGTTGATTACTCGCCCTCAGAAAATTCCCGTGAGTACTCGCGAGTTGGGCGAGTAATTGGCGAGTTTTCTTATCTATGGTTCAATCGCGATGGCTTGAGTTGTAAACATGAACCAGAGGTTCCTTGAATACCGAACTGCAATTGTTTTGGTTTGCAAATTTTCTTTTGTTTGTTTGTTTGCATTATAATAATGACTTATTTTGCTATATTTTTAAATAAGTCATCATATTTCAAATATCCTTCTAATTTTAAAAGTAATTATATTTGAAAAAAAAAAGAAATTTATACTCTGAAAAATGAAAGTTATCGAATTTCTTAGTTTGCTTGAGGAAGCAGGATTTTTGTAGCTCGTGAATACTAGGGCACAAGTTTTGCAGGTTCCAAGTCTACGATTTTGTGAAAGAATGTTGCAGACAAATTGTGGCCTTCCTTTCCCTCATCTTCTGACTTTAGATTAAAACTTGTAGGGCGATCGACACATTGTGAAAGCCATCAATGGTGTTCTATAACTTTGACTGAGCCGCAAATTAAATTTTTGTGGGGAGTTTGAAGAAACAAACCCAATAACCAGGGAAGCTGAGATATTAAACTCTCTTTATCCTACTTCCTCACAATGAATCCTTCAACATAATTGTTTCTACACATGGCTCCATAAGTGGCATCCTTCCATTTGACTTGAACAAAGATTTGTTGCAGCAAAGGAAAAACCATGATGATTTGGAAATATGCACGGGAGTTATAGGGACAAGATGCAGATATAGGAACAAAAGTGATTTTTGCAGTGTTAGAACTAGGATACATGGGCTTACCAGATGAGGGATGCGGAAAAAACGCGAAATATAGAGAATGCATGCGATTTGATGCTAGGATAGGCACAAAATATTGTAAGTTGCATAGGTATTAGAGGCGACACAAATATTTGGATGACATGGAAAAATAGAGCATGAAGATGGGAAATACTGATCCTCGAGGGATTTATTTGGCTTTTGCTTGAAAACATTAGGTGACAGAAGTAAATTCAAATGACTTGCAAATAAGAGAAGGAACAATAATTTCAAACAGTGAGTAGAGATTTGGAGGAGAATGTGTAAAAACCTGTGCTTTGATACCAATGTCAAGCCAGGAACGGACTGAAAATGAAAATGGAAAATGTATTAAAGTGCAACCCAAGGATCGATACCATTGAATGAAAAAATTGTACATAAATAGATCAACAAAGTGACCTTTCAGTTCAGCTACAAGAGACTATTCAGTTCATCTTCAAGGTGACTATTCAGATTCTATACCCAAGGATTATTTACAAAATATTACAAACCTTATTAAATTTTGCATATAAAAACAAATCACTTGTGCAAATCAATAGTGCTTTATTGATCTAAAAGTTGTATCACAAGTTCTGGGCATCAGTCATGAATTACAACTAGATCACAATTTGAACATATGATCTCATTCAATGTATTTCTTTCTGATTATGCTCAGTCAGTTTTTTCTCCTTAAGCTCCTTCAAACAGTCAACTAGCTCTCTTCTTTGATGTCTGTCTACTTGACACTCCCTATTTTCTTTCTTTTCCTCTCTCCTCAAATCATATCGGACTTCTCTTTTATAGGAGATGTAGAACACAATGCAATGGTTGGTATCATGATCGATGCCTCTTGAGTAAGGTGGTAAGGATCATTGGCCCCAAAATTAAATGTTTTTCCCAACAGTTTACCTTGGGAGTTGGTGCACCACCCTAGCATAACGTGTAAGTTCATTGGTAATGTGTGCTACTCCCCAATAAGCTAGGAGTCTCCAAATTAAATGTGGTTCCATATATAACCCTTGCTAGGACCTATAATGATATAGGTAACATTTAGAATTGCTGCAAGTTTCAAATACTTGCTACATTGATCAAACAGGTTTCCATTTTACAATAAATACTTGGTATAGTCCTCAAATGAGTTCCTCAAGTGAATAACATGCATGCGGTGATCCAAAATAGATAGAAATCAAATGGTAGGTTCTAGATCCATCAAACAATCTATGATTCCAACTGCATCCAATGAGAACAAACTACGGTGACTTGTGGTAATTCTGATGACCTGATTGTGCTTGTGATTGCAGTTATGAGGTCTTGAATCATGAAAACATGAGTGTGGTAATGTGTGGTGCCTCAAACTTGACTTAGACTATTGCAAAACATCTGTAAATTAGCAAGAATACCTGCAAAAACAAACAAACATTAAAAAAATATTTTTGGTTGATACAAGATTGCTCTTACACCCCAGATGCTCCTGCATCAGAGACCCTAGGTAATTGAAAAGTGAGCTCTCTCACTCTTGTTCAGAAGGATGAGCTAAAGGTAATCCAAGTTGGTTAACCTCTGCTCTAGATATCTAACTAGAATCCTTGAGTGGTTTATCTGTCCACTTCACTAAGTATTCTTCATATAGTGTGTTCCTTGTACTTCTCCCAAATTTGTAATCAAATATCTCATCAGTCTCTTCCATTCTTTGTGTAGATACCCATGCTTCCAAATTTCTTATAAAGATCAGCAATGTTAAATACTAGTGAAATACCAAGATCTTTAGATAATTCTACTTCATTTGCATTCCCGGAAACAATTTTTTTAAGAATCCTACAAGGTCCAAACTTCGTCTTCATTTTATTGTATGTACCCTATGGAAATCTTTCATTTTTCAAATAAACTATTACTTCATCCCCAACTTCATACTCCTTATGTTTTCACCTTTGATCAACATTCACTTTATATTTCTGATTAGCCTTTTCCAATTGTTGTTTAACTCCCTGTTGTAGTTCATATATTTTGCATACTCTTCAGCTACAACACTTTTTCTATGATCTTCAGTAAAATTTCTTAGTTCTAAAACATTTCTAGGATTTTGTCCATATACAATTTCAAAAGGTGTCTTTCTAGTACTTCAATTCATTGAGTAAGTTCAAATCCCAACTTCCTATCTTCTCACCTGATAAACATCTCAGCAAATTTCCTAAACTCCTATTAACAACTTTTGTTTGTCCATCTATGATCTATCTATGGATGATATGCGGAACTAAACTTCAAGTTTGTATTCATCTTCTCCCATAAAGTTCTCCAAAAGTGTCCAACAAGTTTCACATCTCTATCTGACATAATGCTTTTAGGTAACCCATGTAATCACACAATTTCCTTGAAAAACAAATCAGTTATGTGTACCCCATCATTAGTCTTCTTAAAATTTATCGACAACAATAAAAACAAGATCATGTCCTCTTTGTGTTCTTAGTAATCCCAATACAAAATTCATATTAATATCCTCCCGTGGTCTCTCCGGAATTGGTAAAGATTTATACAACCCAATATTCTAACTTCCTCCCTTTGCTACTTGGCAAGTTCTGCAATTCTATACATATTTTCTAACATCCTTATACATATTTGGCCAAAAATAATATTCACTTACTAACGCAAATGTTTTATCAACACCAAAATGTCCTACCAATCCACTACTATGTTTTTCTTTGATCAAATTCTCCCTCATTGAACTCTTAGGAATATGTAGTCGATTACCCTTAAATAACAAATCTTCTTGAATTACATAATCTAATCATCTGGTCCTATCTCTCTCTATTGGTACCTTACATGACTTCCATGATTTTGTTGTTTGACCAACATCTGCTCGTGCTTAAACCTTGGCACCCAACTTTTAACCCTACTTATGAATCTTTCTCTGTAACTCCTATATGGGTACGACTTCCTAATCTTCCTCTCCAATTTTGGTTTGAATCTTGCTTTGAAGCAATTGGTAATAAACTAGTGAAGTTTTTGGTTGTTGATAAAGGCTTCTCTGATTTCCTGCATACCACTTTTGCACGCATTTTGGTTGATATAGATACCTCAAAAAATCTCCCAACTGAAATTACTCTAAAAACCTCTAATCGTAGCTGGAATCAGATTCTGGACTATGAGGGCTTGCCTTTACATTGCCGCAAGTGTTTTAGTACTGGCCACATTGCTGCAAATTGTTCCAAACACAAGCTTGATTTTGCACGCATTTTGGTTGATATAGATACCTCAAAAAATCTCCCAACTGAAATTACTCTAAAAACCTCTAATTGTAGCTGGAATCAGATTATGAGGGCTTGCCTTTCCATTGCCGCAGGTGTTTTAGTACTAGCCACATTGCTGCAAATTGTTCCAAACACAAGCTTGATGGACAAGCCTCATGGTGGAAAGATGCCTCTATCCACCATTATTTAGTGGAAAAAGAGGTTTCTGCTCCACCCCAAGAGTTTATCCTCAAGAGAATATTAATAAGGAATCCTCTACAAAGTTGAGGACTCCCGATAAAGGTACAACAACCACTCATGAATCTTCTCCTTCTGGGGCAGGAAGTGATAAAGCTTCAGACATGCAGGTATCCAAGCCTAAAGGATGCTTGACTACACAGACAGAGGCTTTAGGAATGTCTGATAATGATGCCATTCCCTCAGCTACTAATGTTGTGGCCTCGGATGCTGGGAATACAAATAAAAGTTGGACAGTGGTGCAGAACAAAAAAGAAAAAGGATTTAACTGCTCACAATATGCAGCTATGCTCCCATTCCAAATCCAGTGTTAACACTTTGAACTCTTGTGTTTGATCACAAATAATTGTACCCCTACCTCTTTGTGCTCTCATAGGATCCACTGGCAAAGTGCCATAATGGAGGGGTAGATATGAAACTTTAGTCTTAAGAGTCAAATAGTGTTGCACCCCTGTTTATGGGTCTGATGCTCTTCAATTTATTTTTTGTTAAACTATTATAGTTCAATGGGAGTGACCCCCAAAAGGTCACAATTCACTGATAATATATATATATATATATATATTAGAAAAAAAATTTAAAAATAAAAAATGTCACATTTTAAAACTTAATGTATTAAATTTAATTAAAATAAAAACAAAATAAATACAAAAACTACATGGTAAAAATAAAACCTAAAGACAAACTACGCAAAACAAAATAAAAGAAAAACAATTAAGCGATGCCCACCTCTGTTGCCTCCCGTAGCCGTCTCTTGCAACATCTACCATAGACGTCTCAACACTCGCCTCAACACTGAGCTCACAGTGTATGTGAATGAGAATCCAGTTACACGAATACAATAGTCTTGCTATGTGCGGTTGTCACTCGTCTTTGCTTCCACGAACCCACACCAGGGCCAAACTCGCTATAGGCTCAATAGTGAACACGACAGTATGGAGTCTAGACTCTACAACAAGAAGCAGCCACCACTTCATTTTCAAATATATTTTAATAAAAAGGACCTAAGCCATTTTCCATACAAATTCATGGTGAACTAAAACAATTCTTTAAGGTTTTCTTTAAGTTCATTGGATTTTGAACCTCGTGGATTAAATTCCGCGAACCCTGTGACATAGCTTGATAGAACCTATAATGATGTAGGTAACATGTAGAATTGCCTCAAGTTTCAAATACTTGCCACATCGATCAAACAAGTTACTGTTATACAGTAAATACCTGGTATAGGCCTCAACTAAGTTCCTCAGGTGAATTACATGTATGTGGTGATCCAAAATACATAGAAATCAAATGGTAGATTCTAGATACATCAAACAATTATGATTCCAACTGCATCCAATGAGAACAAACTACAATGAATTGTGGTGCTTCTAATGATTTGATTGTGCTTGCAGTCGCAGTTATGACATCTTGAATCATGAAAACATGAATGCATTAATGTGTGGTGCCTCAAACTAAACTTAGACTATTGCAAAACATTTGTAAATCAGTGAGAATACTTGCAAAAAAAATGAGCGTTAAAGTTTTGGTTGATGCAAGATTGCCCTTACACCCTAGATGCTCCTACATCAAACGTAGGACAGCAGTATACCAAACAACAATCATAGTTATGGAAGGTTTAGGAAGTTCAATTTATTAGGTGAATAACTACCAATGTGGGAATCGTGATGTGTGAAAGTACAACCCTCCCCACATGTTCACATTTATTGTTGCAAGCACAAATGCTTATAATCAGCTAGCCATGTCTGAGCATGTCCCATAACAAGTGTTCTTTGTGCAACCATCCCTTATGAATGGAGGGTAAAATTCTATTACTGCAATATACAAGAGCACTAAGTCAGGTTCTAGACACTTAACCAAGTGTAAGGAGAATCTCAACATGACAGGCTTCCACAATCTCCATGTCTTGACAATGCTGAAGAGCACGTCTCTCTAAGCCATTTCAAATAAGGCAAGGGTACTGTTGATGGTTGTTTTTTGACAAGTCAACAATAGAGTAAAACACTAGAGTATCCCACTCTCTCTTGAATAAAGCTCTTCAAAGGCTGAACTATGTGATCCAGTGAAGTAACTCCAAGGTTCCTTTTATGATTCATGATGGGTTAACTCAGTGATTACATGTGATCTTGCTGATAATCACAAAGGGACTTACATTAGATTCTTCTTCATACACTTAGATTATTTCTCCTTTCAGTGTGGATGATGTATCAATGACAAAGAAAAGCAAAAAGATAAAGGTTCAGAAAGTTAATCTAAGGTCAAGGAAGCAATGATGATGTATGAATAGACAAACTCCTTGATAAACCTAACTCCACTTCGCCAAGGATGCCTACAACTACATGGAGTTGGTGCAATCTCCTAAGGTTACGCGAATGGTTTTCAAATCATGTAGGTTCATATGAGCACCCATCGGATGGTGCAGCTCAAACAAGCATCCACGATTGAACTTATGCAAATGAGGCTCATACTAGCTTTACACAACACTTCACCGGCGATGAATGTTAAAAGCATGAGCTAGGAGTTCATCAAATATTAATACAAACATACATTACATCAAAGAGCTTCTAATCTACTTTTAATCTACTTTGAAACATCTCTCCACTTCATTAAGATACAAGAAATCATGTTACTCCACAAGACAACACTTAACACCAAACAATGCTCCAATGTTTTTGCATTAATCTTGAGAAATATTTACAACTTCAAGCACTCTCAGAGAATTTTGAGAGTCTCTCCTATTCTACTCCTACAAAACTATCAACTGAACTACTGATTTTACAAATGAGGCAACAAGGCCTTTATATAGTGTCCAGATTACAATGAATGGCTAAGATCAATTCATGTAGCCAAGGGCTTAGATCATGCCACCTCAAAGGTAGTTACAACAACTTGCTATTTTTAGTACAAAGAGAGGCAATGACGACATGTTTTCCAAGAAGATAAAGATAAGATGGAATCATTTAAAACATCTTCTACATAGGCGTCCCTTTGGCTTCTTTTATTAAATGATACATTGAATGCAATTGAAATAATGTGGCTGATATTGAATGATGATAGGTACTCGCCACATAGGTGCCACCTTAGCATATCTTGTGGATTTCAACTATTAATTCAATTTGCTTTTGGGCACATTCCCAAATTGTATCATCTTTGTGCGATGTCTTCAATGTAATTACTTTGATGATGAACACTTGAGATGTATCTTGTTGATCTTGCCTTGTTCATGTTTTGTAAACTGGATGTATGATAGATGTTGCTTCATTTGATTAATTTCGTGATGTTTTTTTTTCTTCTTGCAGGTAGGTAAGTTGATGTTGATCTTCTTCGTAGCTTCTTGGAGAGTAGATATCGATGATAACATGAAGTAGAGTATATGATGGTACTTGATTGAGCAGGAGACTCTTTTAATACTTGAAGTATGATGGATGAATGTCTTCAATGTAGAAGTTGATGAAGAGTGTCAACATGTTAGACTTGATGTGACCTTTTAGAAAGGTGTTTCCTCTGCAACTTGAGGGTAATTCAGGTACTTGTCCTTGATGACTCCTTGGCTTCACCAACACTCCTCTCAATAATGCAACTTGATGATGATCTTGAAGAGTAGATGATGATGAGGTGTTCTAACAGGATGACCCCCTTTAGCTTCACTCCTTGACTGAAGGTGACTCCAAGCGTCGACTCCTCTTAGCTCCCTTCCTACAAGACAAGAGAAACAGTATTAATCACTTTATAACAAAGGAAAACATGTAATAATCCCACTTCAAGCTTGGGCGTATATAAAGAGCGCCTAACTTAAGTTAGTCCCACATTCATAACTTTAAATGATTTTAAACAATTGCAAGGGTTTAAAAAAAGTCAATCCCCCTTATAGCGCTCACTATTAGATATGAACTTAAGTAATTCTCCTCAAGGCGCCTATATGTGTTGGTGTGAAGATGAAAGGACGCCTTGATCAACTTGGGTTCTACTGGCTACTTTCAAGGCTTTGAATGATCAAACGTGTTTTAAAGTGACCCTTTCTCTCTAAGTGCTCAATTAATGAGATTTGTGATGTTCTTTCTAGGGTGCCAATGTAGGTTTGTAGAGAAGTAAAAGGGCCCCCTAGCTCATAAGGCTTTAATTTTGTCATTTCAAACTCAAATTGGTGATTATGACTCTCCCTTTTGATGAGGTGAAGTTCTTAAGACTTGATTCTTACCTTCACAAGGCTAGGCACTCACTCAATGATGCCCTTAGATGCAACCTCTCCAAGGCGCTAGGATGATTCCAAACCATTTGGGAGGTCTAAGGGTGTTCCCTTTCCTTCAAAATACTTGTTTATTGACTTCAATTCATGATTTCCTTCGAAGGCGCCACATGGAGGTGGTTTAAGTGGGAATTAGCGCCTAAATTTATTTAGCCTTATACTTGCCATTTTAGGCTTTAAACAATTGTGTGGGTCTCAAGATGACTTCCCCCACCTAGGCGCTTAATGAATTACTCCCTTTGAGTTTAGGCACTAATATGAGGTAGCCCAATGCATAGGCGCCTAGACTCATTTTTGCTCATTTTTGAAGTCTTTAAGGCTCTTCAATATTTGTTATACCCTTGTGAGATTACTTTACCTTTAGGTGCTATATTGGGGATGCTTGAGGTCTTAGAAGTACTAAGCGCCCTTAAAAGGTCATTTGGACATAGAATTGGCACCTTAACATCATAACTTTCTCATCCAAGTTGGGCACCGTTTGAGGTTTATAAGGAAATGCGCCTAAAATCCTTGGCTTATTTTGACATATTAATGACTTCAAATACTTGCTAATAGCTCCAAGACCCTATTCCCCCCTTAGGCGCTCATTGAGGAATCATTAGAAATCCATGATTGATAAGTGCAAATTGGAGGTTGTATAAGTCTATACCAGCGCCTAGGCATGGATGGAAATTCTCTTCAACTTAGGCGCAAATGTGAAGTCACTCAGGAGGAAATTGGCGCCTAAATCATTTCATGTATCTGATCAATGTTAAAACCTTTCCTAAGGCGCTATTTCCAATAGGTTTAGTCACTCTCCTTTAGGCGCAATTAATTTAGACTTCATCAAGGCGCCATAATGGGATTACAGAGAGACAAACTTGCGCCTAACTCCAAATATAGTCTTCTTCATAATTAGGCGCATTTTGATGATGATTCACATATGTATAGGCGCCTAAAATCCTTTTGACTTAGTTCTTGATATTTCAATAAGTTCAAGCACCTTCACTAAGTTAAGCTTGATGACTTCTCACAACCTGTATTCCTAGGCGCCAAAACTAGATGAAACAAGAAAATGCGCCTATCATGCTTGTGGTTTTGAACTTGTTGTTTGGGCGCCAACTTCACTTGTCAAAGTTATCCACTCCCTAGGCATTCATTTGAGTGCACAAAGGGATAGAAGGGCGCCTAGAAGATTTAGTGACCTTATGCTAGTCATTCAAACGGTTTGAACTCATCACAGAGACTTCATTTGCAAGGCGCCTATCTTGGAGCTTTCAACACCAAACTTCGATCCTTATCTCTCTCCTAGGCGCTTTTCTAGGTTGAAACATCTTCCTCATATTAAGGCGCTCAAAATGACAAGAACAACAAGGAATGGGCGCCTAAGATCATTCACCTCAACTTAACGCGCTATCTGATGATGATTTGAACATGAAAAAGGCGCCCAAAACTCCTGGATCATTCCTTTGTCAAATTCTTACTTCTTGAGGTCTTTTATGCCAATTCCAATCAAGGCGCCATATTTGTTTGCTCCTATGTTTATTTCATGTCAAGGCGCAATTTTGAAGTTGGTTGGAATGATGGGAGGCACCCTGAGTTGTAGGCGCCATTTGGAGTCACTGCAAGTGGAGAAATGCGCCCAGAAATGGAAGTCCCTTAGGTAAAGGTATATTTAAAAATATATTTAAGTATAAGAAATTCTTTAAATATTTTTCAATATACCTTTCAGGATGTTTGAGATAGGTCTCAGATCCATCGGATTTAACATGCAAAATCTAGAATTTGGAGGATCCACTAGATTTCAGACTTAGTCAAATTTTCAGGATTTCAGGATTTCAGGCTACCAGACTTAGTCATTTTCAGGATCTCAAACATACATCAGGATTGATCTCAGTGTTCATGAACTGGATGGAATTTGATCAAGACTCTTCGTTACTGCAAGTTCATGTTCCAGATTAAACCTCCAATTATAAAGCAAAATCTTCTAGGAGAGAGACTTCTTGTCTGATTGGCAGAGGAAACGGACCTAAGACATCATCCAAAACCAAATGCAAATCATCAGAGCTCAAAAAAAAGGGGGTCCCCATTTGCAATGGGGCGATGTGTGATTTGGTCACAACAGGTACTACCAATAAGAGATTTCTCTCGAGTTTGCTTTGTTTTCTGCAGTGTCCAGTTAGCTTATGTGACAGGTTGTACCATGCTAATCTCATTCAAGGTTTTACAAACAGATCCATCAGGTAGTTTATGTAATGACCTTTGACAAACAAAAATATCTGAATTATCTGAAATGCATAGCTTTGTATTATTTAGTGCTGAAACTTTTTATATTGGAAACAGGTAAGTATGACAACCTGCTTCCTATGGCCTGGACATGTTGGCTTCATTTCATGACATTTCATCTATACTGATTAAATTAAATCTGGGATTTCTATCGTGTGGATTTTTGTTAGGATTTGTTAATTTGAACCTTGTTAATGCTACTAACATATTACACTAAAACAACATAGAAATTCCACAGATAATCACGGCTTTATGTCAAATCACATATAACATTATGCTGAGTCTCACCAAATAATGTAGAAATTCAAAATTAGCATTTATGAATATATTCCAAGTGAATCCCTTATGAAATATACTGTAACCAGCTAACAGGTATAAATGGTATCTACAAAATACTAATTGCTAACAGTTGACCTGGTGAGCCAATTTCCCAGAAACTATAACAGATTACCAAAAGTGAACATTAATGGGTTTCATCCAAGCACTTAAATGACAGACTATATCTCCCCAAAGCCAGTGCAGGTAGTCACAACTCACAAGGGCAATGAGTAGCTTTGGAGTCCACTGCAAAACAGTAAAAGAAGAAAAGTGAAGAGCCAAGAGAAAAAAGAAGTTGATATATGGTGTCTGCCAGAGGTGCAGCTGGACCTATCTGAACCTTTGGACTGGCATCTACCTCAATCAACCCATCTATGCTTGCCACAAGTAAACTACTGAGAGTGACTCTTGTCCAATTCAATACAAGCCAACTTATCTCTTGCTTGAATCATGTCATTTCTGGGTTGACAAAAGCTGATATTTTATCCTGCAACATCTTCCAACATTATTTTGTACTAGATTTTTTGATAAATCCTGCAAATGTGCTAAGACTGATCTTTCAGAATTTGAAATTGATCTGTCTGGAAAGCTTCTAAAAACCTATCCTTCAAAATTTTCCTGCTTGCCTACAATCATCAATCTCCTTTCACACTTTAAATGACCAAGTTATTATGCCTTATTGCACTAACAAAATGCCCACAAAGCTCCTCTAGTCTTTTCCTTCTCCAAACATAGGGGTTGTCTCGAATAAGACACATATTTGATTCATATTGTGTAGATGCTTCCAACATGCTCTTTTAGCATCTTTATGTTTGAGCTGTCCCACCCTCCACTGCCATATCCACCCTTACATGAGTCACTTGATGAATGGATTTTTTATCGTGCTTTATCAAGAGACGGGTCTATCCTATGTTTATATTTCTCTTAACACAATTTAGTTCTCGTACGAGTGGTCTTTTCAGTGTATCAAATTATGTGATGATTTATCAGGATTCGACTGTATGGTTTCAACTTTCAAGTCAATCTTCATTGGCCCACATTTCATGATTAGTGGTTCACAAGAACCCATCTCCCAAGACTGCACAGTTGAATCCTGATAAATCATCACATGATACTTTTAACTGTCAAAATATGATTTACATTGTCTGGAAATAGGGTAGCCTATGCTTTCTGAAAATTGAGATTTCTATTATTTTGGAAACTACTTCTTGTTATCATATGCAATCTAATTACAAGTTGCTTTTTATTGTTTTGGATAATTTGTACAAATGATCTGCATGAATGTATATTTTTCTTATTGGCATAAAAAAAATCATATTATATTTATAAAGACTACAATATATAGAGAATCACCATCCGCAGAACTTACTGGAATCTGGAATAAATAAGAAACCACATCCCACAACAGATTTAGGGTTGACCAAATCATACCCATAAATCATATTACAAAAATATTAGTAACTGCTCAAATAGACCAACACATAGTAGTTCCAGATAAACACGTATACCAAAGGAGAACAGGCACCCCATAAGACCAAACTGATTCCCCTCATGTGAAACAAGTGTGTAGTAAACATGCCTTCGCACTGTGTGACATTTATCCTTATGCTAATTTCATAAGATGATAGCTATGATATGATTTGCCACTTGTAAAGTTTAAGTCTTTAAGGCCAATTCAACTCCCACCATGAAAAGAAAATCTGCCACCGAATTAGCCTGATATTACAGTCTTCATATATGTAGACAGGGATTTAATCTTATGGATATCAGAGGGCTTCTTGGATCCTTGATAATAAGGGACCAAATGATTTTAAATCAGTTCTAATAACAACTTTCTAAAATCCATCTTGGATAGCATACTTGGGTCCAATTTTATTACCTTCCTTCATGCAATGTCATTAGTTTGAATGCCAAGATTCAGGGCCATCAAGATCTAATAACAATTTTTTTAAATCCATCTTTGATAGCATACTTCGGTCCAATTTTATTACCTTCCTTCATGCAATGTCATTAGTTTGAATGCCAAGATTTAGGGCCATCAAGAATTTAAGCTCCTGTTTACTCCCTTCACAAATATCACTAACTCTAATCAATTCTGGAGTGGCTTTTACGGACCAACCAAATTATTTTAACCCAATCCACTGTGGGTGGATGCCAAGTTATTGCCTGAGCCATTTGTCTTCATGCCAACCCCATTATCAGGGTTAATCACAGTACCATAGCTATAGCTATGATGTATACTAACTTCTACACTATAATATTGAATAAGGCTTTTTCTATTCAAAGGGTTTATTGGTGATCATACCTAGCATAGAAAAAGTATTCAAAGAAGTGTCATAGAGAAACTTGCAGTTAGATTTATTTCAACACAAACTGAAATTTGCAATGCTATTACAAAAGATACGTGTCCATAAAGTTCACATCTATAGGTGTAGCTTTTAATACCAGAGTTTGCATGTTGCTATACTTGGTATCTGCTGTCATGAAGCTCTAATATGCTAGAATCATAATGTGCGTTATCTTTTATAAATGAAAGTATAAGAGGATCATGAGAATATTCAGATGATAGCTATCAATTGTGAATGTGGGTGTATGCATAGAACATTCTATTGCGACATGTTATAAAATTTTCTTTGAAATTTTCACCTATATTACAAACTGGTCATTTTAAGTAAACAGCTAAAGGTTGGTTGAAACTGTGGGCATTTGATGAACCAAGGCAAGGGGTGCAGTTGTTGGGGATGGTGTACGCGTGCATAGTATGGCTTTGCCAGGGCTCTGCTCAAGCATGGAAGTACACTTCTCTGCACCTGGAGAGGTAGATTACAAAGAAATAAAGTCCAATTGTTTTGGCATTCCTTTTAGATTTGATTGTTAAGGATCACTCTATGTTGAAACAACATGCCATAATCTTCCCATTTTATTTGCAGGTTTTGTCCATAAGGCATGATGTAACAAATTTGCAGTCTTTAATGCCAGGCCTTCTACTGGCTATTCGGAGAGTTGTTCGACTAAAGGTTTTTTGTCATACTTATCTCCACATCTTTTTCTTCTTTCTGACAGCATGAATTTTTTGGCTCTAGTGAAAACAAAGGAACTGAGCTTCTTTAGAGCTTCATCATTGTTAAAGTTGAAATTTTTGTGCAGTCCTTGGTCTATGGATTGGAGAAGTTTCTATGAAAAAGGAGATCCGTATATAGAAATCGACACTTTGCAAACATTTTACAATATCTGAGCAAATGATGGGTTCTTTTCCAAATTTTTGGGCCTCCAAATTGTGGCTTGGATAAAATCTTGTTCGAGCATCCAGATCTAATGCATGTATACCTCTCTGTCAATGTTTAGTGTGGTTCCAAATTTTTTGTTCCTTATGACACAACACTTCATGTTCCCTTCCTAAGTAAACATCTGATGCTCATTCTTTTATTTGCCTCCAGTGTGCTTTAGTCATTTGGCGAAAGGGCCAAATCATTTATTTATTGTCAGGGAAACATCTTGAAAAGTTTATGTAATTCATTACAGGTTAGTGAATTCATTTGATTGAACTTACTATAAAAGCTGTGATGTGTTGGCAAGAAATAAATCTTTGTATGCAGCACTGCAGATAATGGTGGTGATATATGCTTTTATTAGCCGATAGGCTTTATATGTGAGCATTCATGCTCGGAATTAAGTATTTCTCATGCCGGTTTTGCGTTTTCAGTCGCTGATTTTTTTTTTACTGCAAGAAAAAGTTATTGAGATCTATTATATTGTCGTCAATGGTTGTCGATATCTGTCACATTCTTAAACTCAAATGTTTATTGCATCCATATACAAATCTCCACCTACCTTTGAATAATTATTGCTTCTATGATTGAAGATATGTCAACAAACATGACAAACTCGCTGTAGAATAATGATAATCAATAGAAAATTTAAGGAAATGGGTGTTTGACAGTTTCAATGAGTGGTGCAAATCCATGGGACTCCATGTCAAATCTTCAATCAAATCTTGCAGCTGTACAAAATCTGCTCATGAATGGGGAAGCAGTAATAATATTAATACTCGGATTTATTATATGGTTTGCGTTGCATCCTACATCATGTGTGTCGATCCTTGCCCATGGCGATCACTAAGTTTTTTCCGTTGTGAAGCTTTGTAAGACATATATCATCTACACAGTAATAATAATTTTCCCTCCAAGACTTCGAATTGGCTTAATTTGCAAGTTCACATATTTGGTTGGTAAAATCTAGATGCTCATTTCGAATCTCACAAGACCTCAGGCTTAAGGAATCAATTGGGCCAATTTTGCGATAGGGACGCATAGAACGCTCAGTAATAGCTTGTTAGAATGATTTGAATTTGAAATGTTTGCAGCGAGTGAATTTTATATGGTATTTAGGTGACTGAGATTTTGCATGTTTTTGTATTTTTGGTTGTGTGGGCAAGATTATACAGTTTGCCAAATCTGGGGTTTTGGGCTTTGATCGGAGTGTTTTTGGGGATGTTTGCGGTTTCCTAGCTGAAATTTCACAGGCATGACTAGAAGTGGTGAACAACATTTATTTAGAAAGTTGGGTTAAATTTTGAGGAAATTTGATACAAGCGACAGTTGCATGGCTAATTCTAGGGGGGAAATTGTAGGAGAAGTAATTTGGTGTGGTTTAGCAAGTTCAGAGTGGTATTGGAGTCATTTGTACCGGTCTATCAAAATTTAGACAAAATTAATCAAGTGCGAAGTGAATCCTGGCTGGATTGACGGTTTTGTTGATTTGATTTGCATTTTGTTGTGTTGTGGCTCATGGCATCATCATCTCCATTTCTAATGGCTGATCAATCTGATGCGGATTTGTTTGATAAGCTTGTGGATGATGACAATGATTATCAAGTTCCTAATTCTGAAAATTTAGAAAATACTACTTCAGCTGATATTGCAGAAATTGAGCCTGATGCGGCTTCTATTGATAACACAAGTGATGCAATATAGAAATTGATGTTAGATGCAACATAAGATAATAAAAAGTTGGTATCTTTTTTTTTCAGTAGAAGTTGTTTTAGGATTAAATAAGATAATCCTTGGGTTATTAATAATCATGTATTATTTTGAGTTAACTATGCAATTAGTTAACCAATAAGTTTAATATGTGGGCATTCATGCTTGGAATTAAGTGTATCTCATGCTGGTTTCTCATTTTCAGTCTCCATTTTTTTTCAATTGCCATTCGGCACACCACCTCACTGTACAGCATCCCAAGTGAATGACAAGTACGTGAATGGTCATCATTCATGAGGGCAATGAGATAATCAATTCCTATCATCTGATCATTGCATTTTGATGTTTGCAAGTAATTTCACTTTCTCTATTTTTCATAAGCCTAAATTGCCTTTCCCATTGTATGCTTCTTCGCGGACTCTGTCTGCTCTCCAGTCGTGTTCCAAAAGGATGACCTCCCCTTATTTCATCTTGAGAAAGTAGGCAAATCATATTTTTTTAAGGTTTTTATTTTTTCTTTTTGGAATCCCTTTTGATTATTTATTTGGCAAAATTTGCTTATGAAGTGAAGTATTTCCATTTAGATGGCACAATTGTTTGGTATATTTCCACCGCTTTATCAATTGAGCATATCCAATTCTACATCCAGTGGAGTAAGGTTTTTGCTATTCTGATATGTGGTTATTGTAAATTGAATAGTTTAATGAGGAAGTGACAAACGTGTTGGAGGTGGAGTAGAAGTATAATGAGATATGAGGACCTGTTTATTTTTAAGGGAAGACACTTTGCTCCTCCAAATGAGAAATTTAATTCTTGGGTTAGATTCATAGATCTTTTTTTTTTCAATGATGGTCCTTATTGGGTTGTGCACTATGATCCCATTAACCTAGGTGCCTGTATTTACTCAGGGAAGTTGGATTTTTTTTTTTCATACATAGGGAATGCACCACCAAGTGTATATCGTTGTTGGGCCTAGAAGTCTAGTCTGCAGGTTTAATCGATGCAATTTGGGGGTTATTTTGATGTCATCATCAGAGATCATATATTTGGTGCTTTCTCGCAACTTATTCTTTACCTATTTTCCTTTTATCCACCGTCCAACTTCCATTGCCATTAGATTGCATATAAAGGGCATAGGGGCTCATGCATATTTTGGAAGACGTAGAGGAAGAGTGGAGTGTTGCCATCAATAAATTTCTCTGTGATTTTGTATCCCAGAGCTTCCCTTTGGTGCTTTCTATAATCTTACAACGAACAAAATTTATGGCTTCTCATTGGTGATTTTATCTATTACTGCAATCCTGCATGCATTTGTTCCTCGGTTGTCTGATATTCGGTTCTCTATTGCTCTTCAACCACAGGTATGCTTTACAATTCTCGCTTGTTTTTCCTTTCATTGATTTGTAACTGATTATCAAACAACTTCAAGACATGGCATAAATGTCTCAATTTATGTGGCAAACAAGTAGTAGAAACTTGTGTTTGGGTGACATGGCAAGCCCTTCCCTTCTTAGAACCCTCCTATGCTGATCGTCGCTTGAAGATTATTTATGATTTGCACAAAGCATGGTAAGTAACAATCCTTGTACGTTCCACCATTGCACTACTCAGCTCACAATTTCAACATTCTCATTTGTTGGCAGGGTTACAGGTTTCATTCTTGTTGAGATATTTTATGCTACTCTTGCCTAGTAAGCAATTTCAATGTGGACATCTGCCTGCTCCCTTGCCTAGATTCTGTTATCCCCTTGTTACTGGCCGCTCACTTTCACTTTACTTCATTTTAGAAGCAGCCCTCCTTGGAGGTTGATTGCATCTTTTCTTTGACTACGTTCTTTCATGTCATAAAATTTCACAATATTCTCATTGTAAATATACCAATTTAGTGGTATAAATATGGTTTCATTGCAATTGAAAAAAATGAGTGATGGAATCTATTGTGCTCACAAAAACCATTTTCAACATGTGGATAGAGCTCAAGCTCATCTTTGTTTATTTAGTAGGAAAATTACCACTAGGTTGTCACATCTAGTGTACATCAATATATCAAAATGTAACATAGTATTTAATTTGTTCCAATTTTAGAATCAATTTAAGGATAGGTCTCATGGATGTCATTAAAATCTCCCCTATCAAATATCCATGTGTCCCTTTGAATTTCCTATATTAATTTCATTCTTAGCTTTAGTATTATTTGAGAATATTGAATGAGATTGTTTTAATGTTTGTATTAAACTTATTTATTCCTATAATTCCCGTCCTATTGTAGAGAACTTGTGTCTTTTATTGTAGAATGCAAATTGAGATGAAGAGTCAATTTATGTCCTTGGACTCAATTAAATGCTATGTGGCACTTGATAAACACCTGCATTCACAGAGCCGGCAGTTATTCAAATATAATTATTTAATTTTGAGACTTTATCTCAGATTAGCAAGTCAATAAACATTTTTTGAAGACCTCTAAAAAAATGCTAAGCTTCTCTATTGACCTAATGCTACTTTCAAATTTATAGGACATTCCATATAAATTGCAATTGGTGTAACCATTGCACCTCCTTCTGGTGCAAGTGCTAGTTCATAGAAAGCTTGTATCTCATAAGAAGTTGGATCCCCTTAATATTATTGTATGTGCAAGAGTATATCTTGATGGTTTTATCATTCATCATCAAGTATTGAGAGGTTTCTAGTTAATAACTAAGCACCAACATGAGCACATATGAAGACGCTTCCATTGGTGTTACATCCCTCCTTTTAAAAACAATTATGCTATTTACTTTCTTGCAAATTTCAGTAAATTACTATGATGTGAACGACATGAAAACTGAAAATTTATCTTACAAAGTTGTAATATGAAATTGCGGAATCTATTGATTACGATCAAGATACGTAGACTAAATGTCTTTATAATAAATGCAATGATGTTTGAATATATTATATTTGGATCATAGATGCTTTGACCACAAAATTGTATGCGAGTCTGTCGATGCAGGAACAGGTGGACCGTGTTCGACGGAAGAAAAAGTATCTTCGAGAGAGAGTATAGACTCTGGAAACTAACCAAAGGTGTTTGTCACTGAGATCGCCAAGCAGATAGATAAACTTGGGAACCAACAAGTAAGTTTTGTTTGTCGGTTTGGGTAGTTAATTTGATATCGACGCCAAAGGATAAAGTATAACATCCTAGTCGAAAGTCGTCTTGTAGAATCTTGGAGTTGTCGATGGCGTCGTAAGTCCATTATAGCAAGTCGACTTAGTTAGACGTTTACTATTTTCGTTTATAAGTATTTAATGAACCATGGTGTGGCGAAATAGTAAATCTTGTTCTGTAGTCGAAGGACACGAGAAGTCGACCTTGAGCGTCTAACGTTGTAAGAATTCGTTTGCGATACGATCAATCCGTCGTGATTGTCGTAAATCGCGTCGAATTTATGTTGCGAATATTTTCTTTTCGCATAGATCGACGAATGTCGATTTGAAAGCCTTAGCGTGAAATAATTTATTATGTTCGTCGTTTAACGTGAGTCTTTTCTTCTATCTTTGACCGCGAGTTGTTGTCAATCTGACCTTGAGTTTTCTTAACAAGGTGGTCTTTGTCTCTTTTTCTATTTTGACCAAAACGGTGCTCTAATCATTTCCTAACCGCCGCCGTGTCGAGTTTAACTTTTCAATTCATCTTTAATTGGTTTGGAAGGTTTGATGCCATTATGTTTGAGTAAGTACGGAATTGCTATGTCCTTTAGCGAAGTCATGTCGCTATAGGAGCCATCACCTTTTTGTTTGGTCGTGATAAATGGGAAATCGGGTTTAAGGTCAGTAATGTCGACCCCCCCTAAGTTAGGCTAGTATTGATAGTGGTAGAATGTCTTAAGTTCCTCCTCCGTGGGTGAGAGAGAAAATTTAGTGATGGTGTTAGAAGTGCGATCGTCGAAGTTAATGCCATGCTGTCTCATTGTAGAGGGAACGAAATCATAGTTGTGCGGTTGGAATGAGGTTAACAAACCTCAGCTCGAGGAGCTTCATCATCGTGGAAGGTAGTGGAGCGAGTTGGAGAAAACCGCAACTTATTGATTGATGCCATCACTAAAGTGAGTGGAAGGTATCGGGGGTGTTTGGGATTAAATCATTATCTAAACCGCAGTATGTTGGGAGTTACACCTGCGTGGTATGGGAGATACCGACGGATAGGGAGAAGCTGCGGAGAAAGATGAAACAAACGGCGGTTGTTGTGGTTAGAAGGAATAGTGGCGACGGCATAGGAGGAAGGAGTGTGTTTCTTAGTTGGAGGTGAGAGTTAAGAGGGTCGGAGGTAGTTAGTAGTGGCCGGGGGGCGAGCAAGTAAGGACTGCGACGTGGGGAAAATGGAGAGAACAGTTTGTGAAGTGGGGTCGCTGTGTTTAAGGAGAGAGATTCCTTCGCATGGTGGCGGGAGAAATGGCAGTAAAAAGAGAGTTTGTTTTCCTTCACGGGAGAGAGATGTGGGATAAGGGAAATACTCGTGGGTAAGGAGAGAACGGGTGGTCGTTATTGGTCTGGGGGAAAGTTTTCTGCGGAAGATTTCGGGGAAACCAGTGAGGACGGGAAAGGAAGGTGTTGTGGGTAAAGTCTGGGGAAGGACAATGTCGAAGGAGCAGCTAAGACTTCCAGTTTAGAGCGTTATTCTACTACAGAGAGACAGGTTCTTATCTCTCTCTCTCTCTCTGCACTGTCTGTTCACGTATTTCATGTCTTGTCTGGCAGCGTATGAGTGTTGCTATTGATGTATAAGATTCTGTTTTCAAACATATGTTTCGATA
This sequence comes from Cunninghamia lanceolata, assembly GCA_027924645.1. NCBI lineage: Eukaryota > Viridiplantae > Streptophyta > Pinopsida > Cupressales > Cupressaceae > Cunninghamia > Cunninghamia lanceolata. The sequence goes on from BSBN01001435.1 coordinate 8,751,046, forward strand.
ATCTTCAAGTAAGTCTACCCCACATAATCTACATCATAGTTTTCTGCATAAGTATGTGAGTGGAGAGTTTAGTCTGCTTGCCGCATTGGAAGCTTAGAAAAAGCTATGTTTCTTTAGTCATTAAAACTTATAACGTAGCAAAATATTTTGGTTGTATAGTGAAGAGTACATCATGATATCTGTGAATATGGCCAGAGAACCGTAAGTTTCATCTTTAATTACTGCATGGCTCTCTGACCATGAATAAGTGTTGAGATATGATTGTAGAGACTTTCTGGCATTGGATAAAATGTCCCTACGTGAACTAAGCATCGAACCTCCCTATGATGTCAGATAAACTATTATAACTATCCCACTTGTGTAGATTGAACAACATTCAGGTTGTTACGTGATTGAAGCATCTTTGAAATTATTAAATCATTCATTAACTAATCTAGGAGATCTAGGAAAGTTTCTGAGTTATCGTCTTCACTCTAAAGACATTGTCAACCCAAGACCAGTCATCAACAATACTACAATAGAGTATTTCTTGAATGGCGATGAGCTACCAGATACAACAAGTAATGTTAATGCAACCAACTAAAGTGGGAGCTTTATTTTTGAGAATTAACATGGGTGGGGGTTATGGAACCCACTTTTTGTGTTTTAAATAAAATTGCCTGCGATGAGTTTGGTGTCGCTATTTTAATGAAGACCTTTTTGGGTCTAAAACTTTGAATTCTGGGATTACGAGTAATTATTGATATATACGTAAGTAAGTCGTATAAACTTATGGGAACCGGAAAGCTAAGATAGAGATCGCTTAGGTGTGGGCGTCAGTAAATAATGTTTTTACATAAACAAGAGTTTATGAAACTATGAACTCTGAATTAGAGTAAATGTTGCGCTGGCGCTATTACAGGAGGAAATCCTAAACCCTTGAGGTCATCAAGGTTGTCCATTATTTCAAATTATACAAATGGGAAACTGTAGGATTTCGATCAGTTCAAGTCGAGTAGGGTGGGTGAACCAAGTTCGTGCGTTCTTAGAACGCTACCGAAAAACAAATCCTTTGGCCAAGGTGGTGTACTATCCTCAAGTGCATCGAACGTTCACCGTAACTGGATGGCGTTTCTTGTGGAGTGTCGTGCATGACTAGAGGGTATCTAGGGATCTGTACGATAACAAGATACGTAGGTTACAACACCAGAGCTCAGATGGCAAACACCGATGGTTATCCTAAGTCTATCCTCTTGAGTAGGGTAGGGCCACTTCCGGTTAGGAAGGAGTGCGGGAGACCGACGGTCTGTGGTTGGAGGTTAAGCTCCTTGAAGATACTTTCTCTTCCAAATACTGAGGAATGCCGAGTCTTGAATGTGATGGGCCGATAATCGAGATGCATGATCATGGTATGTTTCCAATATTTGTTGTTTCAAGAAAATTTCATTGATTAGAAAAGAGTTTAATGTATATCATTTCTTTCAAGTTTTTATGAAAATGAAATCATGTTTATAATAGAATGAAAAATGTTGTATTGGATTATAGATGAGTTACTTTTGTATTTGATTACCTAGTAAAAAAAAAAATTTACCGTTGTGAAAACTTAGTTACTTCTTGTCATTTTGGATTTGGATGTTACATATGGTATCAGAGCTAGCCAGGTTCAGCATTAGGGCTGATGAGTCCACTAACCTGATTAGGAAATCATCATTATGCGGGTAGCTAATGATTTGGTTTATTGTGCCAGGATGGTATACACCAAGAAAACCGCAAGAAAATCCTTCGCGGGTAAAAAGCGTTATCTGCAAGCTAAGCAGAAATGACTTGCGATGGTCAAGACCATAGAGAAAACCAATGACGAGAATGACATTTGGCTTGATGATGTGGAAACCTTAGCCAATGTAATGTCACGACTTAAGCAAGTGAGGAGAGAACTCCTAGAGGGAGTAGCGATGGCAGTTCGAACCATGATCGATCGTTGCTCCTGGATAGAAACTGATAGTGTACCTGTTAGTGTACCTAAGATTGTACCTAGTAATATACCCATGATCACTAGAGATCCACGTGTAATGCCTAGAGCTGAGATTATCGAGTTATCTTCAGATAGTGAGTCTAAGGGGTATACACCTCGTGATTATGTGTTGGATAATGAATCCGAAGGTTACACTCCACTAGATAACATTATGTAGAAACATGAGATTTGTCTATCTCTAATGATGTTGAAACAATTTTGCAAAATAAATAAAGACAATTTTGGTTTGAGAGCAATTATGAATATGATCAAATGCTGTGTTCTTTTGATGGTGTTTAATTTAATAAGCGTAAAACTGATTAGTATATGTTTAAACAGGTGTGAAACTAAACTAGCATGGACCAATCAGGGTTTAACGAGGGGGAGGATCGGGAAGGTCGTAACTCTCGGGAAAATTCCACTGACAAGTTGGATAGGATCCTCAACATGCTCACTGAAACCAAGGAAAGATTGAACAAACTAGAGAGGAAAATAGATGAAATTGGTAACACAGAGGATGGAAACGAGAACTCTCACTTCACAAGCAAGAGTAAACATTGGGAAAATGGCACGTCAAGTGAACATCATGATGACAGTGAAGCCCAAAGAAGAACCAAGGATAAACTTGCCTTAGAGCTATCTAAGGATATGAAGAAGGTTAATCCTCCAAAGTTTGATGGAACAAAAACTGGAGACGCAGCTGAAGCATGGTTGACGGAGATGGAGAAATATTTTGAGATCAGAAACTACTCTGAGGTTACTAAAGCCGTGTGGGGAGCCTATCAGCTGTCTGGGGAAGCATCCACTTGGTGGATGAATAAGAAAATGGAGTTGGAACTAAGTCCCTTGAAGGTGACATGGGATGAGTTCGTGGAACTATTCCGTAAACGGTGGTTACCACAGTTGTATTTTGATCAGAAGTTAACGGACTTCCAAAACCTCAGGCAAGGTGAATTATCTGTGATTGAGTATGCAGAAAAATTCACTAGGTTACTGAAGTATGTTCCCCAATACCAAAAGGACGAAAGGTTCCAAATCAGAAAGTTCATCATGGGACTCAACCCTCAGATCGGTGCTGAAGTGGAGGTGCATGGTCCAAGCACAATGGATCAAGTTTATGAAAAGGCAATAAAACAGGAGCAGAAGATTAAGTCTATCTCCGCTTACCGTGACAAGAAACGCAAGAAGTTTGACAAGAACTACAATGATCAGTCTTTTAAAAGGAAAAACGATAAGGGATATGGAAACAGGAGATTTGATAGGGGAAATCGAAAGAATCAAGGAGGATCTGGTAATGAGCGCAGGGGTGAAGATTTTAAGAGAAATACAAATTTTAAGAAGAATGGTGACTCTGCAAGTAGGCCAACTGAGAAGCGAGGACCTATAGGAGGATGTTTCTCTTGTGGAGGAGATCATTATGCCAATCGTTGCCCCAACAAGAAGCCAAATGGGAGGCCCAGGAACACGGAGCTTCCTTCACAACAGGAAGCCTTTCAGCAAAGGATTCATGCCGCTCTCGACAATCGGCAAGCAGAGTATCAGATCACTCCTATTGAGATGACAGGTACCTTATTTGGAGTTCCTGTTTCTATTTTATTTGATACGGGTGCAACAGAAAATTTTGTGTCACCTAGAGTCCTAAGTAAATTTTCTAGAAAAGCTGGCTTTATGTCAAAACCTTGGACAGTAGAGTATGCAAATAATTCAAAGGCTCAGGTAGAGCAATGTTTGTTCGAAGCTAGGATTGATGTTTCTAACTTCACCACTGAGGCAAACTTGTACGTAGCGCCTTTAGGGTCCTACGATGTCATCCTAGGAATGAGCTGGTTGTGGAAACATCGAGCCAAAGTAGATTGTTTTCATAAAACCATCGAGTGTCTGGATGAGACGGGCAAAACTGTAAATCTTCAAGGAATTCAGCGGGAAATAAAGGTTAGATCCATTTCTTCAAAACAACTAAAGCGGGCTAGATGAAAGGGGTGTCAACTTTTTGCAGTTAAGATGGACCTAGTAGAGGAAACCTCGGAGAAGCAATCTTTTGAGGAAAAATATCCATTTCTGTGCAACTTTAGAGACATATTTCCCGAGGAGTTAGCTGGCTTGCCTCCGAAGAGAACTTTTGACTTTGGTATAGATATTAAACCAGGATCGGAGCCAATCTCTAAAGCTCCATACCGTATGACTACCACTGAACTTATGGAATTAAAAGCTCAGTTGCAGGAGCTTTTGTCTAAGAATTTGATTAGGCCAAGTGTATCACCGTGGGGAGCTCCAGTTATCTTTGTCAAAAAGAAAGATGGAACTCTCAGGCTGTGCATAGACTATAGGATGCTTAATAAGGCAACTATAAAGAACAAGTATCCCTTGCCACGAATTGATGATCTATTTGACCAAATGCGTGGCGCATCGGTCTTTTCCAAGATAGATCTGAGATCCGGATACCATCAGTTAAGGTTAAAAGAGGAAGACATTCCCAAAACAGCTTTTAGAACGAGGTATGGTCATTATGAGTTCACGGTGTTACCATTTGGATTAACCAACGCACCTGCTGCTTTCATGAATCTCATGAATAGCGTATTCAGAGATTGTCTCGATAAGTTTGTACTAGTCTTCATTGATGATATTCTGATCTATTCCAAGGATGAAGAGGAGCATGCACGACATCTTCAAATAGTCTTGCAGCGATTAAGAGAGCATAAGCTGTATGCGAAACTCTCCAAGTGCACTTTCTTTCAGAAAGAGGTACAGTATTTAGGGCACATTATATCAGCCGATGGGATATCAGTTGATCCGGCCAAAATAAAAGCTATTATGGAATGGCCTGAACCTACCAATGTGTCAGAGGTACGAAGTTTCATGGGATTGGCAGGGTATTACAGGAAATTTGTGCTGAACTTCTCAAGCATTGCTAGTCCTATCACCTCATTGCAGAGAAAAGGAAAAAGGTTTGTTTGGACAGTTGAATGTCAAAAGGCATTTGACTTGTTAAAAGAAAAATTAACAACCGCTCCAATTTTGAAAGTTCCTGATCCAGAGGGTGAGTTTGAGGTTATCACTGATGCCTCGGGTGAAGGATTGGGAGGTGTGCTTATGCAAGATGGCAGGGTGGTAGCCTATGAGTCAAGGAAGCTGAAAAATTATGAGCAGGACTACGCTCATGACCTAGAGATGGCAGCAGTGGTTCACGCCCTACAGATGTGGTGACATTACTTGTTGGGAAGGACTTTTATTTTAAAATCTGATCACCAAAGCCTTCGCTACATATTCACACAACCTAATCTCAATGCAAGGCAAAGGAGATGGCTGGAACTCATATCAGATTATGACTTTGAAATTTCTTATATCAAGGGCAAGGAAAACCGAGTAGCAGATGCCCTAAGTAGAAGAAGGCACATAGCCTCTATAATCTCCATACATGCTAACTTTAAAGATTTAGTATTGCAAAACTTATCTGGGGATGAGTATTATGAACAAGTGAAACAGGCTCTGCACCTAAACCCTAAGGATCCAAGATATGACGGATTCAGTTTTGAATCCGATGGATTGCTGAGATTTAAGGGAAGAATTTATGTCCCTGATTCAGAGGAACTTAGAAACCTTGTGTGGAAGGAAGTTCACTGTGCTCCTTACTCGGGACACCCTGGTGTGACAAAACTGTTAGCTGATGTCAAGCAATTATATTTCTGGAAAGGAATGAAAAGCGATGCTACAAAGTTTGTAGCTAGTTGTTTGGAGTGTCAGAGAGTGAAGGCAGAACACCAACATCCTGCTGGGTTGTTGTACCCACATGATATTCCAGAATGGAAATGGCAAGTTATTAGTATGGATTTTGTCCAGGGGTTGCCAATGTCTAAGAATAGGCATGATGCAATATTGGTTGTTGTGGATAAACTAACCAAGGTTGCACATTTCATACCGGGAAACTTGACAGATGGAGCACATCTTTTGGCTCGAAAATTTGTGCAAGAGATTTTCAGATTGCATGGGGTACCTGAAAAGATAATATCTGATAGAGATGCTCGGATAACTTCACGGTTTTGGCAAACCTTATTTTCTGCATTAAGGACTAAACTGAATGTAAGTACTGCTTATCATCCCGAAACTGATGGTCAGACAGAAAGAGTGAACCAGGTATTGGAAGACCTTTTGAGAATGTATTGCATGGATCAGCAATATAGATGGGAGGAATATCTACCTCTTGTCGAGTTTGCCTATAACAACTCCTATCATTCTGCCATTAAGATGGCGCCATTTGAAGCATTATATGGAAGGAAATGCAGAACTCCTATAAGGTGGGATAAGCTGGAAGATAGGATAAGCATTGGACCTGAAATGCTTGCTGATATGGAAGAAAAAGTTAAAGTGATTAGGAAGAGGTTGGCAGAAGCCAATGACAGGCAAAAGAGTTATGCTGATCGCAAACGAGTGCCTAGACACTTCTCTATTGGCGAGAAGGTGTTTTTGCGGGTGAAACCCCAAAAGAGTTATATCAAGTTTGGTAAATCTTCGAAATTGGCTCCTCGTTATGTCGGACCTTTCGAAGTACTAGAGATTATCAATCCGGTTGCCTACAAAGTTGCTCTACCTCCAGCCTTGTCTAAGATGCATAATGTTTTTCATGTTTCGTATTTAAAGAAATATTTTGTAGGTAATAACCACATCCTTAACTGGAATTCCTTACAGATGCAAGAACCCGGGGTGGTTGTGATCGAGCTACTCAAGCTGCTCGAAATGCGTCAACTTCGTTTACGTAATCGAGAAGTTTTACAATGCAAAATACAGTGGGACCAATATGGCGAGGATAGCGCCACTTGGGAAGACTACAAAGACATTTATCAAAGATTTCCAAAACTTTTTAAAGACATTAATGTTGCATTATAGAAAGTTTGTTTTAAGTTTAAGTTTTGCTTGATAAACTTAATCATCGGGGACGATGATTTTTAAAGGCGAAGGATATGTTACATCCCTCCTTTTGAAAACAATTATGCTATTTACTTTCTTGCAAATTTCAGTAAATTACTATGATGTGAACGACATGAAAACTGAAAATTTATCTTACAAAGTTGTAATATGAAATTGCAGAATCTATTGATTACGATCAAGATACGTAGACTAAATGTCTTTAGAATAAATGCAATGATGTTTGAATATATTATATTTGGATCATAGATGCTTTGACCACAAAATTGTATGCGAGTCTGTCGATGCAGGAACAGGTGGACCGTGTTCGACGGAAGAGAAAGTATCTTCGAGAGAGAGTATAGACTCTGGAAACTAACCAAAGGTGTTTGTCACTGAGATCGCCAAGCAGATAGATAAACTTGGGAACCAACAAGTAAGTCTTGTTTGTCGGTTTGGGTAGTTAATTTGATATCGACGCCAAAGGATAAAGTATAACATCCTAGTCAAAAGTCGTCTTGTAGAATCTTGGAGTCGTCGATGGCGTCGTAAGTCCATTATAGCAAGTCGACTTAGTTAGACGTTTACTATTTTCGTTTATAAGTATTTAATGAACCATGGTGTGGCGAAATAGTAAATCTTGTTCTGTAGTCGAAGGACGCGAGAAGTCGACCTTGAGCGTCTAACGTTGTAAGAATTCATTTGCGATACGATCAATCCGTCGTGATTGTCGTAAATCGCGTCGAATTTATGTTGCGAATATTTTCTTTTCGCATAGATCGATGAATTTCGATTTGAAAGCCTTAGCATGAAATAATTTATTATGTTCGTCGTTTAACGTGAGTCTTTTCTTCTATCTTTGACCGCGAGTTGTTGTCAATCTGACCTTGAGTTTTCTTAACAAGGTGGTCTTTGTCTCTTTTTCTATTTTGACCAAAACGGTGCTCTAATCATTTCCTAACCGCCGCCGTGTCGAGTTTAACTTTTCAATTCATCTTTAATTGGTTTGGAAGGTTTGATGCCATTATGTTTGAGTAAGTACGGAATTGCTATGTCCTTTAGCGAAGTCATGTCGCTATAGGAGCCATCACCTTTTTGTTTGGTCGTGATAAATGGGAAATCGGGTTTAAGGTCAGTAATGTCGACCCCCCCTGAGTTAGGCTAGTATTGATAGTGGTAGAATGTCTTAAGTTCCTCCTCCGTGGGTGAGAGAGAAAATTTAGTGATGGTGTTAGAAGTGCGACCGTCGAAGTTAATGCCATGCTGTCTCATTGTAGAGGGAACAAAATCATAGTTGTGCGGTTGGAATGAGGTTAACAAACCTCAGCTCGAGGAGCTTCATCATCGTGGAAGGTAGTGGAGCGAGTTGGAGAAAACCGCAACTTATTGATTGATGCCATCACTAAAGTGAGTGGAAGGTATCGGGGGTGTTTGGGATTAAATCATTATCTAAACCGCAGTATGTTGGGAGTTACACCTGCGTGGTATGGGAGATACCGACGGATAGGGAGAAGCTGCGGAGAAAGATGAAACAAACGGCGGTTGTTGTGGTTAGAAGGAATAGTGGCGACGGCATAGGAGGAAGGAGTGTGTTTCTTAGTTGGAGGTGAGAATTAAGAGGGTCGGAGGTAGTTAGTAGTGGCCGGGGGGCGAGCAAGTAAGGACTGCGACGTGAGGAAAATGGAGAGAACAGTTTGTGAAGTGGGGTCGCTGTGTTTAAGGAGAGAGATTCCTTCGCATGGTGGCGGGAGAAACGGCAGTAAAAAGAGAGTTTGTTTTCCTTCACGGGAGAGAGATGTGGGATAAGGGAAATACTCGTGGGTAAGGAGAGAACGGGTGGTCGTTATTGGTCTGGGGGAAAGTTTTCTGCGGAAGATTTCGGGGAAACCAGTGAGGACGGGAAAGGAAGGTGTTGTGGGTAAAGTCTGGGGAAGGACAACGTCGAAGGAGCAGCTAAGACTTCCAGTTTAGAGCGTTATTCTACTACAGAGAGACAGGTTCTTATCTCTCTCTCTCTGCACTGTCTGTTCACGTATTTCATGTCTTGTCTGGCAGCGTATGAGTGTTGCTATTGATGTATAAGATTCTGTTTTCAAACATATGTTTCGATAATCTTCAAGTAAGTCTACCCCACATAATCTGCATCATAGTTTTCTGCATAAGTATGTGAGTGGAGAGTTTAGTCTGCTTGCCGCATTGGAAGCTTAGAAAAAGCTATGTTTCTTTAGTCATTAAAACTTATAACGTAGCAAAATATTTTGGTTGTATAGTGAAGAGTACATCATGATATCTGTGAATATGGCCAGAGAACCATAAGTTTCATCTTTAATTACTGCATGGCTCTCTGACCATGAATAAGTGTTGAGATATGATTGTAGAGACTTTCTGGCATTGGATAAAATGTCCCTACGTGAACTAAGCATCGAACCTCCCTATGATGTCAGATAAACTATTATAACTATCCCACTTGTGTAGATTGAACAACATTCAGGTTGTTACGTGATTGAAGCATCTTTGAAATTATTAAATCATTCATTAACTAATCTAGGAGATCTAGGAAAGTTTCTGAGTTATCGTCTTCACTCTAAAGACATTGTCAACCCAAGACCAGTCATCAACAATACTACAATAGAGTATTTCTTGAATGGCGATGAGCTACCAGATACAACAAGTAATGTTAATGCAACCAACTAAAGTGGGAGCTTTATTTTTGAGAATTAACATGGGTGGGGGTTATGGAACCCACTTTTTGTGTTTTAAATAAAATTGCCTGCGATGAGTTTGGTGTCGCTATTTTAATGAAGACCTTTTTGGGTCTAAAACTTTGAATTCTGGGATTACGAGTAATTATTGATATATACGTAAGTAAGTCGTATAAACTTATGGGAACCGGAAAGCTAAGATAGAGATCGCTTAGGTGTGGGCGTCAGTAAATAATGTTTTTACATAAACAAGAGTTTATGAAACTATGAATTCTGAATTAGAGTAAATGTTGCGCTGGCGCTATTACAGGAGGAAATCCTAAACCCTTGAGGTCATCAAGGTTGTCCATTATTTCAAATTATACAAATGGGAAACTGTAGGATTTCGATCAGTTCAAGTCGAGTAGGGTGGGTGAACCAAGTTCGTGCGTTCTTAGAACGCTACCGAAAAACAAATCCTTTGGCCAAGGTGGTGTACTATCCTCAAGTGCATCGAACGTTCACCGTAACTGGATGGCGTTTCTTATGGAGTGTCGTGCATGACTAGAGGGTATCTAGGGATCTGTACGATAACAAGATACGTAGGTTACAACACCAGAGCTCAGATGGCAAACACCGATGGTTATCCTAAGTCTATCCTCTTGAGTAGGGTAGGGCCACTTCCGGTTAGGAAGGAGTGCGGGAGACCGACAGTCTGTGGTTGGAGGTTAAGCTCCTTGAAGATACTTTCTTTTCCAAATACTGAGGAATGCCGAGTCTTGAATGTGATGGGCCGATAATCGAGATGCATGATCATGGTATGTTTCCAATATTTGTTGTTTCAAGAAAATTTCATTGATTAGAAAAGAGTTTAATGTATATCATTTCTTTCAAGTTTTTATGAAAATGAAATCATGTTTATAATAGAATGAAAAATGTTGTATTGGATTATAGATGAGTTACTTTTGTATTTGATTACCTAGTAAAAAAAAAAATTTACCGTTGTGAAAACTTAGTTACTTCTTGTCATTTTGGATTTGGATGTTACAATTGGGATTTGTAATTGCTGCTCATTATTGCAGACTGATTTACAATTTTTGATATATCCACCAATTCATTCAGGAGATGGATTTTTTCTATATAAATAATTTATTGCTGGCAACATCTGATTTATGATTTGCCATAATCTCTATGATTACAATGTTTGTATGTGAAATTAACTAGATATCACTAACTACTGTAAGAGGTTAAAATATTTATGCTTTAGCAGTCCTAGAAATGCTATTGCCCTGATTGACATGATTGCAGATTCAATGGACATAGCCCGATGCTTTTCACTTGCCTCCAATTTGTTACAAGATTGGCATAATGATGTCAGAATAGACCCTTATTTTTTCCTTTTTTTTCCTTTGTGCCAGATTTTTTTTCTAATGAATCTTTCTGTCCTTTTTTCCCTCACTCCACCAAAAAGATTGGAAAGGAAAGAATCTAAGATGTAGAAAGAAGGATGGCTAACTCTCTATCGTTTTGCTAGATGTAGGTAGAAATTGTCTGTTCTACATGTTTTGGTTTTGGATGTTATGTAGTTGGTGGATAGATTGGATGCACGGAGTGGAGCTTGGTTATTATTTCAATAGCATGTATTTGGATGTCTCATTCGCAACTTTACATATTCTAAATTGCTGATCTGATATCCACTATTATTGAAAAAAACAATTAACAAAATGCATCTTTATTTTTTGCTTTTCTTCCTAGTAGGACCATATGGATAAAATTTCTCTTTGTTTCCCACATTTCTTATAAGTTATTTCAATTGGATTTCAACCTCATGGTCTCATGATGAGAGTCATTTCTCCTTGGCTTTGGGTGCAATCCCTATTTTAAGTTATTATTTATCATCACCATGGTGGTTGGTTTTACCTCTCCCCTCACATTAAAACACATGATGACGAGATATTATTGTGGGGCTAGCATGCAATTCAACCAAATCTCAATTAGGACGTGGCTATAAAGCTTTGCATTGAACTCTATCAAACTACAACATTACATAAGGCATTCTTACCTTAGGAATTTTGTAATCAATGACTCTGCCCTTACTACCAATCCCTTTAGCAACCCTTATTGATCCATGTCCAACATAAGTTTCTTATGGGTCAACACACTAAACCCTAGCAAATGAAGCCATCCTTACCATGCCGTGCATTTACTCCCCAATTATCAATATTGAAAAAGTGTAAGGGTTAGCCTACCTCACGACTACTTGGAATTTGCCCATTTTGCATCACCCGTGAAACTGCTTCCGCTTCCAACATACATTATTATAAACCATCCATGCTTGTATAACATTGTATATAAATATACATATGCACTCTTCCATGGCATGCTTGTGGTAACTAAAAGAAAATAATTGTTTCACTACCTTGGGCCTTTTAAGCCAGTGTTGTAAACATCTTTTTTTTCTTTCCCTAAAACGTGGATTTTTTATTTTTTCGTACATACAAACAATTACTACTTATAGCAGCAAAGTTACAACTAGCTAAAATAAGCACCTTTCTATGCTCCTATTTTTAGTGCAAGGAGGCCTATAAAATTCAAAAGAAACCTTCTATAGAGGAATATCACCCCAACTAGTTATCTAGAATGGTCTTGGGAAAATTACCAATTTGTTGTGTTTGTAGTCTATCATATAGTCATTAAGTATTGTATTTTTGTATAACTAAAATAAATAGTCGACTTAGTTGCAATGTTAGTCATTGTATTGATGAGTTAAGTAGAGTGTTGGCCACTTTTTGGTTATGTATGGTTACGGTTGACAATTATCTCTATTGACAATTAATTGGTCTCATAGATAGTAAGTTGATTGTTGAGGTAAGGGCATTGATGTGACAAATCCTCCTTAGCCCAAGTATCACATTTTATTGTGCACTGCCTTGTGCAATACAGCTATTGATATATATTTGCTCTTCTTTATTATATTTATGGTATATAATTATGTTAATAGGTGTTCTTTTCTGAGAGCCTAAACAATTTGGGTCGCTAATGTCAACAGCAGTAACAATTTGCTAAGAGTATATTTATGGAGATTGAAGGTAGTGTAGATTGACCATAGAGAAGTTGGCAGCAAAACGTAATGTGTAGAGTGAAGGTAAGATTTGGAAGTGAGGCTTCTATGCAGTGGTAGCTAAGCATCAACAATTTATGTTTGATCCACACAAGTGGAAGGTCACTAGAGCAATCTTAGCCAAACATTGCCTTGACAGTGTAGGGGTTTTTGTTTTTTGTGGAGCATTAATACATTTGAAAAGTTCTTTGAAACAGTCTTGCGGCAAGGATATAAATTTGCCATATTTTGGAAATTTTTGTGTATGGGTTTGGACGGTTGTTGTGAGTGGCTCGTGTTTGACATTGGTTGCTATGAGTTGCAAGTGGTTGTTTGTTACATCCCCAAATTTTGACTATGCCTTACTTTTATTTTCATATGATTAAGTGGGTAATTAATCATAGATTAATGATTTGACGTAGGATAAATCATTGATTTTATGAATTATGATTAATGCTTAGAATTAGATATGAGATTACATGTTTTTGTGATTATTTAATCATGATGTATAACAATTTATTGATGATACACTGATCATAAGTTTGTATGATTGTGAGTGTAACCAGGAAAAGATTTCTACCTCCAAGAATAGAAGGAAAGCATCACCAGAGAGAGGGGAATAGATGTTTTGGAAAAAGTTAGGTTTGCCATTTGAGACCTAAGTGGTATATTTCGTGAACCCTCTCGAGACGGGGTATGTTTTAGTTATCTCTCCTATTGTGTCAATCTCAATTCGACCTTCGTCGTTTTGGTGTTAGGAAAGTTTCCCGATGCCTAACTTCGTTAGACTCGACCGAGAATGTCCAGGGGACATTGTTGTTGTGTTGAGTTTATTTTCCTTCTTTGTCGGAAATTTACGAAATACTTGTATACATATATATTTGTATACATTATTTCCCTTGAGTATCGTTTTAACTAGTTTTGTTGTGCAAAGTTGCAATGGGGCAGCAAGTCTCAACCAAATGCTTTCTTTTGATCATATGATCATTCCTTATCTCCATCATAGTTGTGGTATTCTTATATTCTTATTATTAGAAATTATAATGGTTTAATTATTATGTATTCTTATTTATATTTATAAAATGAAATATTTAGTTGTATATTTATATTAACCAGTTGTAAGACTCGGTTGTTGCCATTATATATCCCAATCCTAACGTGGGAAAAGACTCCATACTCCATGATAAGTGGAGAGAATGGAGAGTAGTTGTTAAGGCCGAAGTGGCTCGGAAGTAGTGGAGCCCGATTCTCCTTACATGATGAGGAGAGGAGTCTTTTTAGGGGAAAGATAGTTACTGCCGTGGGGTGGCAGGTATGAGTAGAAGAACCTCTCATTCGAGAAGGGGTTAGAAACAAAAACAAAAATAGGCACGGGAAATATTTAGAGGCATTGCGAAGGAAGTAAGGGCTTCGCATAATAAAACCACCATAGCAGTGTACGAGCTCAAGAACGAGAACGCAAAAGAGCTTATACAGATATCAATAATGATATGATACATATTTTTTATATATTCTTATGATGATGTTATCATCTGGGTTAATCGACCCATGCAACCATTATGGTTTATCTGTTTACTATGAGCCATGTTGTTCATTTTAAATTATCTTGGGCAATAGCCCGAAGTTTATATTGGCTATTGTAATGGGTTAAAATGTTCAAATCAACATGAAAGATTAGATAAAAACCCAAAACTACAAGAAATCAAACCCTAAGCAAATAATTGACATGCAAATCAAAACGATTTCACCTGGGTGTAGGATTCCTTGGTTTTCATTGTTGATTGCTTCACAATCTGCAGCTATAACGGTTGGATTGAAGAAGATAGATGGAGATTAGATAGATGAAAGATAGGTAGAGGTTGATGGATGAGAGATTGAGAAGAAAATTTGGTAGAGTTACAGTGCTTTTAGAGTTCATCCATGCCAAATGACATGAAAATTGGTCAATTTATAGAGCATAATGAGAAAATGGAAGGATAAACATTCCAATTTGCAAGTGATAATCGAATTGGAAAGTTGCTATGCAACTTGGGAGAGAAAAGTGGAAGGTAGGTGAGTGATTTGGGAGATGGAAATGGTAAGTAGGAATAGATGAGTTGAGAGGAAATTAGAAAGTGAAAGAAATGAGTTGAGTGATGAATGGAGATGAAAATGGAAGGTGGAAGAGATAACTCAAGAGGTAATTAGAGTCATCTCGAGAGACAAAGATGGAAGGTGGACTTAATAATTTAAATAATTTAATATTATTTAAATTATGAGGAAATGAGGAGTGATAAATAAAATAAAATAAAATATTCATTTTATTTAACTTAAGAAGAAAGTGGATTAAATAAATAAATAAATGGTGAAGGATAGGATGAATTAAATAAATGTTATATTTATTTAATTTAATAGAGGAAAATGCTAGGTTAGGTGATGAAGAAGGGGACCTAGGGCAAAGATGTTACAAGATGTTCTAACTGATGTGACGTTGCGACAAGTGGCCATTTTTGGGTGTCTACATTTTGCCCCTGTTTGAGATGATGATCGAGATGATGAGATTTGTATCGAGTAACATCATTTCAAAGAAGCTAAGATATGGGTAGAAGAAAAAGATAGGATGATGGAAAGAAAGACGATGATGATGGGATGATGCTGCCCCCTCGAGAGGATAGGCGGGTTGGACAAACACGGGTAGGCTCTTGAAATGAAATGGATTGGCTAAGGAAGAAAGATAAGGAAATGGAAGGAAGAGATAAAAGGATACGTTATGTTGCAATGAAAGTGAGCAATCATATGTTTGATATAGCATGAGATGTTATGCACTAGGGTATAAGGACCAAGGTGACGATGTGTCCCATGCCCCAGCGTAATACAACCTTGTCTAGACACAAGATATGAATATTAGCTGGGAAGATAATGATGCAAATGCAAGATAAAAATGATAACACACACAAGCAAGCAAGCATGCACAAATGATACAAAAATAAACAAGGTATTGCCATTGTCAAGCTATAAACTGATGATTAATTGTTGATTGATTGATGGATTGATTAAGGATAGTGTTGTCATGGCGGGGAACGATATATCCCTAGAGCAACATAAGGATGATTGATGATTGATTGATTAAATAATTGATTGATGATTGATTGGGTTTACGACAAGATTAGGATCAAGACCATTGATTGCGATTGGATAATTTGATAAGCTCAATTAACTTGGTTGGTATGGATAAATGATGACGTGCATTTGGATTTATTGTATGAAATGACTTGATTAAAAGAAGTGATGGATTGATGATTTGAAGAAGTGGTTTGATTGGAAGAATTGTTTTGAAAGATTGATGATTTGAATGATTGATTGGAAGAAATGTTTTGAAAGATAGATGAATTGATGAAGATAGATGATAGAAGAAGATGATGAGAGGAAAAAGAAGAATATCGTCTGTGCCTGAATCTAGGCACTTCCTTCGTACTCCAGACTGCCTACATATCCTGTATCCACGGGATCAAGGCACTTAACGATAGAGATGAGATGTAGTTCTGATTTTGTTTTATTGATGGTGATGATGATTGATTTGATTTTCGTTGATTGATTGGATTTGATTTGATAGGTTTGATTGGATTTGATGATTTGATTAGATTTGTTTGGATGGATTTGAGTGGTTTGAGGAAGTGATTTTGATTTGATCGGAGTTTGATGATTGATTGATTTTGATTTTGATTGATTTTGATGATTGGATTAATGATTTGATTGATAATTTGATTGTTGATTTGATTAGAAGTTTGGCTTGATTTGATTTGATTTGATTATTTGATTAGATTTGATGTGATGGATTGATAGATTGACTTGATGCAATTTGATTTTGATGATTGACTTTGACGATTGTTTGGATTTTTGTTGGATTTTATGATTTTTTTGTATTTTTTGTACTTTTTCAGGTATTTTTATGATTTTTTTGGATTTTTTCAACACTTTTTATGATTTTTTTTGGATTTTTTCATGACAGTTTATTTTTTTTTGGTATTTTTTCAGGACTTTTTATTATTTTTTAGATTTTTTCAGGACTTTTTATGATTTTTGGGATATTTGGGATGTCAATGGATTTACAATATTGATAGCCTTTGCGGTAGATACCAGTGACGAGGGAGGACCAAGTCTAGGTGGCAAGAGGTAGATAGGTGTGATGACTCATGATAGATGAATGGATAAAAGGACATACAATAGTAGATGGGATGGAAGAATCATGATAAATGGATGGATAAGGGGATAGGCGACATCGGATGTATGCATAAGAGAGCTAGGATGTGATCTCAAAGACTATGTCGCATAGGAATAACATGCCCCAGTCTAGGTGTAATACTTAGGATTTTTCATGACAACGCTTATGACCATAGGATAGTGATAGGATTAGGCTTATGACAATGGGATGATGATAGGACGATAGGATGTATTGGAAGGGATAAGGTACATCAAGAGTTTTTTTCCAAGCATGTTTCAACATTTTTGCCCCCAATCTCTATCAAGATCAATAGGAGGAAAGGTGGATGATGAATGGACTCACTGGGATAGGTACGTGTATGTGGATGGATAAGGATGGTAGGATAGAAATGGTAAGATAGGTTATGATAAGATGGGAAGTGATAGGTAGGATGAGACAAGGTTGAAAATGATATGGCAGACGAGACTAGGTGCCCCCAAGTGTAGGTGACATAGAAGATCAAGCTTACACATGATGCCTGTTTGCCAGGTTTTCATTATGGTACTTATCCAGGGCGCCTGTTTGCTAGGTTTTCACTATTGGACGAAGTGATTTCTCTTTACTCTTTTTTTTTCATCATTTTTCTTTTTGCTCTTTTTAAAAAAAAATTGCTTTTTTTTTGTTTTTTTATTTTTTTATTGCTTTTATCTTTTTTGACTTTTTTGGATAGGAGAAGGTGGATGTGGATGAGAGGGACTCAAGTGTCTAGTTCCATGAAAGTGATAGTCCCGCTAAATGGATATCATTGCATGGACCATGTCAAGTGTGCTCATAGACATTGGTAAGGGATTTCATGAAAGCGAGATGGAGTAGGTAGATAGCGGATTATGGAAGGTGCGATAGTGGATTATGATGTGGATTATGGAGGGAAGATAGTGGTTTATGTATGTGGATTATGGATGACTTATGGATGGAAGGATAGTGGATTATGATGGATGAGAGGCTTATGCAAAAGCATGGACCATAGGGATATGATGAGGAAGATATGTAGGATAATAGTTGAATGGTGGGGAGATGGAGGTATGTGGAAGTGTTGCGGAATGGAATGGAACCATGACCAACGGCTGCACACACTGTGATAAACATTGAAGCTTATGATGGGATGGTGGCATAGGAAGCAATGGAGATGTTTGTTTAGGAGATGGATGATGTAAGCATTTGGGGACCCACATGGACTTAGTGTTTTTGTGATTTTTGCTTTTCATGTGGGACGGAGGGGTTTGGGATTTTTGGATGGAATGGATAGAAGGAGATGGTTGGGATTCGCGAGAGGTGGATGCCTCATTTGGTTTGATGGCTTGTTGTTTAGGGACCCATACCATTTTAATTTTTGACTTTGCTTGTGGAGGTATGGGTTGGGATATATGCGGCTTTTGTGCAACTTTTGGAGTAATTACTTGTTGCTTGGGGACCCACACCTTTTTCATTTTTGCTTTGAGGTGTGTGGATGTATGCAGCTATTGAGATGGATGTTTCTTTGATTCTTGGCTTTTGTGTCCTAAAACATGAGGACCTTTAAGATTTTTGGATTTATGTGTAGAGGCATCCAAATTTTATTTTTGAATCCCATGGGGTAAATGGAAGGAGAGAAAGCTTCATGCTTAGACAATATGTGCATTTGCTGGTCATGATTGGGATTTTTAGAGGGCTTATGGATGGATGGATAAGGCATTGGAAGTAGTGGAGGCAAAGTGGATGGTGGGATATTAGGAGTTGGGAGAAGTGGAGGTAAATTGGATGGGGGAAGGTGTACAATCACATGCTTTTGACATTTGTAAGAGGATGGAGGCGGAATGGCGACATATGATTTAGGTATATGATGGGATGTGCGATGGAAAGTGATGGACTTAGGATGTGTGGAGGAAGTACCAACATCGTTAGATTGTTGTCCTTGGGGTGTGTATCCAAGGCCAAATGAGCGCAAAGGGACATTGACATGGATTGGCTCCAAAATACCTTGTTCAAGAGGGCCTAAACCCTTACCTTGATAGTTCATGTTTTGGAGGATGCGGTCAATAATGGGACTAGGTGTAGGTGGAACACTAGACACGAGTTCCTTATTGGATGGAGAAGGTGAAATAGAGGATAATGGTTGGTGGTGTTCTAAGGAGGAACACTCATGGATAAAGGTGGATAGACTAATAGGACATGATGGTGGAGTTGAGATAGGGTCGATAGTAGGTGATGGAGGATCATTAGAATCTTGCTTTTGCTCATTATGATCCAAGGTATCTATTTGATCTTCTATGCTTATGAGTTCTTGGGAGGCACATGTCTCATCATGACAAGTGGAAGCTTGCACATTAGGGCTAGATGGAGGATAGATAGGAGCAATTTGGATATCTTGCTCATGGAGGGGTGTGGGATTATGAATAAGATCAAGGTGCTCATGGATAGCTTCTTCATAGATAATTTCATATTGATCATGGAAGAGGCACATGCTTAGGATTATTTCCTTAGCATACCTCTTGGGTTGCTTGAATGGAAGTATGAGGCTCTTGGATGATTTCTTGGTCAACAACATGAGAGGGCAATGAGCTCATGGGAAGAAAATTTTCAATATGCTCAAGGGGTTGTGAACCACATGATGGGATTGTAGAAGTGAACATAGCATTCAAAGGTTCTTTGGTAGGCTCATCGATGGGTGCCTGACATGGGGATTGTTTATTCCTTGCTAGTAGTCCTTGAATCACATCCTTTGTAGGCGGAGGGTTGATGGGAGCTGAAGGCTCATGATTGGGATTAGATGGAAGACTAATTGGCTTAGGGCTTGTGAGATGGATAGTGGGATTAGATGGGCTAGGACTTGGGCTAGATGGAAGGATGAGGGGATTAGACGGATTGGTTTTATCTAACCCAATCTTACCACAATCTTCTAGGTTCTTGATCAATCTTTTAAATTGTGTACAAGTGGATATGAGATGGCCCTTACACCTAAGGTATGCACAATATTCATCATCTTTATACCAGTGGGGTTTAAAGTAGATTTCTTCAAAGGATGTTATTGGTGGCAGCTCAATCAAATTTTTTTGGACCAATTGTTGTAGGGTCATCTCTAAGGGATCCTTTAGTGGAAGGCTTGATGGATTAAAAGGTTGACATGAAGGTGTTGGGAGAGGACTAGTTGACTCATGTGTTGGCATGTGCTCGGACGGTGATGGAGGATGCTCATAGGATACATACTCTAGATTGATTTCTCCCCTGTCAAAGGTATCATGAGTATTGAAGAATATTAGGTCTTGTTGCAAAAGTGAACTTAGATCTATCAACGGTGTTTGATAGTCTTGTTGTGGAGACCATTGATAGGCTTGGTAGTTTGTATTGGAAGAAGTGGGGTACGATGATGTGGCATTTTTATGGGAATATGTAAGATAAGGTGATGTGGAAGTGATTTGAAATCCGGATGGATTAGATTGATAAGGAATAAGATAAGGTGATGTGGAATTGTTATGATATGTGGATGGATTAGGTTGGTGTGAAATGGAAGGGGATAACACATAGGCATGAGGTGGAATTGGTTGGTGTTGAATGGATAAAGGATGATGATGTGGGGTTTGTGGTTGGCAAATGGCTACAAGGTGTTGGATTTGTGCTATGAGGTGCTGCATGTGAGGCGATTGGCTTGCTTGAAGTTTTGGGATCATGCTATGGACCTTTTGAATGATTTGTTTGTCTAGAGGTTTTGGCATTTCGTGAAGTATGTGAATGATCTCTTGTGCTAGGTCCTCTAATGTTGGCATGGTGGAAGATGATGTGGATTGGACTTATGCAACAAAGTTGAGACTCTTGGATTGAGTGGTTTTCTTGATTGATTGATTGGATTGGCTTGGTCGATTAATTGGATTGGTTTGATCAGTTGGTTGATTGTATAAGATTATCTCCCAAGAGATAGACTCATGAACTCAAGGGTAGACAAGGTTGGTTGATAATGCTGATATGATCAAATGCTAGATAAGGACCAAAGCCAAAAGACAAGGTTGGTTGATTAGATCGATGTTGGATAGCTGATGTAGAGTCTCAAAAGGGATATAGGGCTCAAGAAGTCCAATGATATGACATAGTCAGACTAGATGGGATGGTGTAGAATGATGCTAATTGGATTAGAGAGAGGATAATGTGTATTGATGAGGTTAGATGACTCAAATTGATTGGGATGTGGTTGATTGGATGACAAGGATGGTTTGGTTTAGAAGGATTGGATGAAGTGTAATGATTGGGATGTGTGTTATGACAAGTAGGATTGAGGATGACATGGCAATATCAAACACAAGATCTCACATGTACATGCATGCACACCAAACACAATGATCAATATATACAACCTAGGCTAGGCAAGGACAGTATCTGTTGGGTTCCCACTTGGTTTTACCCAGCCGCGCCTACTTATGGTGTATAGCTCCAAGAACTTGGGGCACGGGCTCCCCCTTACAGTGCACTCATTTCTCAGGCACACCAAGTTCCAAGTCCACAAGGCTCGCAAACCTTGTGATACTTTGCTATCTCTGCCATAAGCCGCGAAAATGTGGGACGGCTATCAAAGTTTCCTCCTGTACCAACAGATAGGGGTTTTTGGCCAATAAAACACAGTTTTTAGTTTAGATTTCCCGAAGTGGCTATACATGCGGCAGCGCTAGTCTCCGTTATGGAGTCTCCCAACCTTCAAGGGTTGCACCTTGGAGGGTTTTAGGGGAGGTTGGTTGTCGGTATAGCACAGCAACACCC
Organism: Cunninghamia lanceolata; assembly: GCA_027924645.1. NCBI lineage: Eukaryota > Viridiplantae > Streptophyta > Pinopsida > Cupressales > Cupressaceae > Cunninghamia > Cunninghamia lanceolata. The sequence goes on from BSBN01001435.1 coordinate 8,772,678, forward strand.
ATCATTTGTGACTTTTGTCACAAACGCATTATTTATCAAGCGGATTGGAATGGTTTGGCTTTGACCTGTTTCCGCCCGGGTCGTCCCCTTCTCACAATGGGAAGGCAGGCCCGCCTAAAAGTTAGCAACACGTTCTCTTACACCCCAGATCTGTTGGTTAGGCAGGGGGAGAGGATACTTGTATTGCTACCTTGGGTGACAATCAAACTCAGACAGGCAAATAAAGAAAATGAAAAATAGGCACGATGAAGACAAAGTTAATTTTAATGCCCAAAACTAAATGTGCCTATTCTAGTGATAAAAAGATTGTTTGTCTTGGACCGCTCGAACTTGTAGAAGATATGTCAGAAGTTGGTTTCCTTCGTTCTTTGACAAGCGTTTAGGACAAGCTGCACATATAGATTGTTAGATGCCAAAGATATGATCAGATAAAAACTTGCAAATGATGGTCTGATATAGCCAAATAGATAGCAAAAACAAAAAGTTTAGATGATTCTATGCAATTTTTACAAAAAAATTGTTAAATTTTGATGTGTTTTGCTCAAGTTATGTGCATTTTAAGTTTGAAAGAAGGCTGATGTTTGACTGAGAAATTACCTACTGAAATGGTGAAATTACCTGAAGATATTGACACCACTACGAAGTTTGCAAAGTCATCTTTCCAATGCCTATAAAACGCAAAAATCCGATATGATATGCAAAAGTTATGGCAGTTTTAAAAAAGGAAACTATTTTAAGCTTTAAAAAACACTATTCACGACCTGAAAACACTGTTCACAAACCTAAAAACATTGTTCATGACCGGAAGTACTGTTCACACCAAAAACATTGTTCACTACCGGAAATACTGTTCATCGCCGGAAAGCACTGTTCACCGCCGGAAACACTATTTATCGTCGGAAGTACTATTCATCGTCGGAAAGCATTGTTCACCACCGAAAACACTATTCATCACAGAAAGCACTGTTCACCGCTGGAAACACTATTCATCACCCTACAAACATTTGTTTAAATTTGACCTGCAGTAAAAATGGTCAAATTATATGTTTTTCTTCACCTCTTGGCCCTTCTGGATGCAACCGTGATGTCTATTTTAGGCCTGGAGATCACTTGTAATATATCCTTTGCAAAACTTGCAAATGAGGGTTAGGTAAACACAAATTTTTATAACGAAAACTTGCAAAAATTAATGATTTGGTCCCACCGGGCGTGCCATTCTGTAATGGGTTAAAATGTTCATATCAACATGAAAGATCATATAAAAACCCAAAACTACAAGAAATCAAACCCTAAGCAAATAATTGACATGCAAATCAAAATGATTTCACTTGGGTGTAGGATTCCTTGGTTTTCATTGTTGATTGCTTCACAATCTGCAGCTATAATGATTGGATTGAAGAAGATAGATGGAGGTTAGATAGAGGTTGATGGATGAGAGATTCAGAAGAAAATTCGGCAGAGTTACGATGCTTTTAGAGTTCATCCATGCTAAATGACATGAAAATTGGTCAATTTATAGAGCATAATGAGAAAATGGAAGGATAAACATTCCAATTTGCAAGTGATAATCAAATTGAAAAGTTGCTATGCAAATTGGGAGAGAAAAGTGGAACGTAGGTGAGTGATTTGGGAGATGGAAATGGTAAGTAGGAAGAGATGAGTTGAGAGGAAATTAGAAAGTGAAAGAAATGAGTTGAATGATGAGTGGAGATGAAAATGGAAGGTGGAAGAGATAACTCAAGAGGTAATTAGAGTCATCTCGAGAGACAAAGATGGAAGGTGGACTTAATAATTTAAATAATTTAATATTATTTAAATTATGAGGAAATGAGGAGTGATAAATAAAATAAAATAAAATATTCATTTTATTTAACTTAAGAAGAAAGTGGATTAAATAAATAAATAAATGGTGAAGGATAGGATGAATTAAATAAATGTTATATTTATTTAATTTAATAGAGGAAAATGCTAGGTTAGGTGATGAAGAAGGGGACCTAGGGCAAAGATGTTACAAGATGTTCTAACTAATGTGACGTTGCGACAAGTGGACATTTTTGGGTGTCTACAGCTATTATCATGTGTATGTATATGATGTTGCAAACAGTGTGGCGACGTCCACAGATATTATCCTGTTGTTAAACTATTGCATACAGTGTGGCAACGTCCACAAAGAATATATATGCTATTGCATACAGTGTGGCGACGTCCACAAAGAATATATATGCAGTTGCGTACATTGTGGCGATGCCCACTGAGATTTTCTTGTTCATACATATGTTGTATACTGTGTGGCGACGCCACAGAAACATCATGCAATGTCTTATTCTCACACAAGTGCTCTAGTTTCTTAAAAATTGATACATAGACTTGTTTTCTTGAGAATGGTTAGTGGATAACCGGCTATGGGGAATAAAATGTTTTCCTTGTTGCCTATTTAAATATTATCTAAGAAATGGTCGAGGCTATCTAAGCCACAACAGTGGTCTAGTCATCCCTGGAAACTTGAACTTAAAAATGTGTGCATGGCTGGAATAGAGCCACAGAATGTATAAACCCAACCTTTTTTGTTTAAGTGTCGATATATTCAGACTTATACTTCTTGACAATGAAAGGGTTTCATTTGTTTGTGGGCAAAGCTAACAGAGCGATATCCAGAATGAAAGGATCCCAATACCCATTATGAATTGGTGAGTTCTTTAACTTTCGGTTATATATAAATCTCTTACTTTGAAAGAAAAATGTTTATTGTTTGAGGAAGGAATTAATGTAATTTATAACAACTTGTGTGTACTATTATGGTACCAACGACCATATTTGTGATAGTCTAGAGAAAGACTATGGTCAATAAAACTATGTCATGCAATGACACCTACAAGAATGTGATAGACTTAAATAGGCATTTTAATGTCGATAAAGATGAAATGAAAATCTTTGAACCAAGGTTAATATCTTGGATAGGTTTATGAAATCATAGACAAAATCGTCCTATGTCGGGATGAGACAATAAACTATACATCTATAGTTATTCAATTAGACTTTTTGAAGCAAAGGAATAGAGTGACAAGGTGTCATACATAGAGGGAATCTATAGTTGTATGACCATGATGAGTTATGTAGGACACAACACTAGAAACTCATATGGCAAACCTTTTTGGTCCTTTATATCTATTCCCTTCGTGAAGGGTAGGGCCACTTCCAAGAAGGAAGGTGTGCGGGGGACTGCCAATCTATGGTTGGAGGAAAAGCACTCGGGTGATGCTCTTCTTCCCAAGCAGACGACAAGCCAAGACTTATGAGGATAGATATCAAAACTCCAGATGCAACATATTCTATTTATATGGCTTAACAGTCAAATTTTATGTAAATTTATCTTTATTGCCACGAGCAAAATATTGTGATTGTAAAGTGAAGGATTTCACTATCAGGCTATCTTGGAATATGTTAAATATTTTTAGTTTGAAAATAAATAAAAAGATATGTTTTTTTATGAAATGATTAAGCAAATGATTATTGTTTATTAAAACAAATGTTTATGATGATCATGATTATTTACTTGATAGTAAATTGGGAATGTAAATTCGTGTAATATGAGATGACATGTTACATTGTTGGTTGTGCTTGTAGTGAAGAACATGGCATTTTTAAAAATCGTGTGGTTTATGCTCTAGGGTCCTCATGTTGTGATCCTAGTAGGTGATATTCATAGATACAACTATAAATAAAATTTCTTGCAAATTGTTCTCTTTTGCCATTTAACATATGTTGTTAGGGTTAGATTATTTATTGGCATTCAATACCATCAAGTTAATTTTGATATTGGCGTAAGTAATGGTCTACTTTTAGTCATGTATAATAGTGAGTAATAGTGAGTTTCCTTTGAGGTATTTTGTCGTATGGATAATGTGCCCTATCTATGGTTTCCCATTTTGCATACACGTTTACTAGGGTAGTTTAATAAATACTACCAATTTCATAATTATTGGTTTGAGGCATTGTGTCTAATGAGCCTACATGGTAATCCGATGATGAGTTGTAGTCCTGAACACGTACATGTAAGTGTGTAAATATGTGTAACACCCCGTTAGGAAACCCCAGAGGACAACACAACTATGTAAAAGGAAACAAGAATTTTTATTTTTATTTTAATAGAAATAATAAAGTAATGTCAACCCGTCAATACATATCAATAACTAACTCGTCCTCTAGGGTTCCACAGCTACATTACTTACTAAACTTAACAGGATCAAGAATTAACTAACATCAAAAGTTCAATTCTAATCTATTGGATCACATGAATGAACACATACATTTTCGTGTTATAACATTAGATAAGAAATCAACAAGATCATATAATTAGAACTTCAAGTACAAATACAATTTCCCATACACAAGGGTACATCATTACATCTTTCACACTACCACTTTCCAGATTTCATTGGAATACTTACAATATGATATATCTGATACACAAACTTAGCACATGAGAATAGATGTCTCATCAACTGGAACATAATCTGGAATCTGCATCACAAGATCCATTCTTCTTGCACACAAACATCAGCAAGGGAGAACCAATGGAGAAAATAGCACTACCATCCGACCACGTGGAACCCTAAGGTCCACCCCTTCGTGCTAGGAGATAACATAAGGTTCCACATCAGCAACAGACAAGAAGACAACAGACAGACAGGTGCAAGGACTACACATGACTCAAGTACACATGGGTTAACAAGACAACATAGGCAACATAAACATCACTTCCACACACTTAACAAAACTTTCAGAGGCAGTCATACAACCTAGAGAAAGAACAACAAAGAGGGAATGCTAGACTACAGTAGGGAAAGTGTCATCGCATGGTCCTAGCATGGGTTTTCTAGGCTATCTCTCACTAGAAACCGGCCCCCATCTATGGTTTTCCTGGTGACCTCTCTCTAGGCACCGGCCCCATAGGGTGACTCATGCGGAACCAACATTTCTTTCATGAGGACGAGCAAGTTGATCTTGCCAACCATGGCCTTCTCATCCCATCTCAAGCTTAAACGAGCACTTGAGCCATAAGTGAGGCATCCGCTTATCTTGTTTAATGTGAAATTTCCCCAACACTCCAAATTTTATTATTAAGTTATCACTTGATTAACAACTTCCAATGGGTTATCCTGGCAGCCACTTTGGGCACCGGCCCCACATTGGAAGCCACTTCCCACCTGCATCTAAAAGACCCTAACCATCAAACATAACAACAAGTATCCATAAGCCATGCAAGGCATTTACCCTCTTGCATACAAATCTCAACAAAATATATAACCAGAGCAAGGCATGGGTTCTCTTTCTCCCAAAATCTCAACCATAATAGAGTATAATCCAGAGCAAGGCATGGGTCCTCTTGCTCCCAAAATCTCAACCATAAAATAAACCAACACAGAAATTTATTACATGTTTAATAAAATAATGAACCACAACAATTAAGAAGGACTCTACCACATGGATTCAAGACATATCAACCAGAATAGGTATACTGAGCAAGGCCTTATCCCTCTTGCATAGTCGTCATAATCACATAAATCATAAACAGAGAGAAGTCAACATAAAACCAAAACAAGTTCATTCTTTAACAAGATTGCACTATCTCAAGGGTCAACCCACAACTACCCCTCCTAGCCTCTGGAATCCACTTATCTAATGACACAGAAACTAAGCACCACTATAACACAATGGCCCCACATCGACATTCACCCTCAAATGCACAACATCATCAAATAGACCAAACTAAGTCAAAAATCCAAATACAACACCATAATTGCAACACCTATCATCAGAATTCTACATTGGTAAATCAAGTAACAACATCATCTTCCAATTCAAATCGATACTAACTCAGTAAATCCATAAAAGAACTATGACAAATCTGATTATTTAAATAACTTTGAATTCATCCAAAACTCATATTTTCATTTCCAATATATTTATACAATTCAAAATGCATAATTTTGTTCCTCGATAAAAACTTAATTTAACAAATGTGTCACTCTTGAAATATGTATATCAAAGACATAACTATATTATATATGTTAAAACACAATTATTATATATATCCATCATTACATGATTAAACTAGTACACTTTCTTTACATCGATTAACATAATACATATAATTCTAATTATGAGAGGTTTTTCAAAATCAAGAACCAAATATAATTTCCTTAAATCTAATCTACAATGATTTCCTAACAACCGCTATTAAATTAAACTTTCTTATCATGGATCTAAGTGTACCCTTCTAATAAATATTATGAAATAATTTATAGGCTTAAATACCTATATTTGATTACATATTTTACTCTATTATACAAATATCAGGAAGGCAGATTTCTATATTTATATAAATAAAACCACGTACATTTTAATATTTTAAACTCACACTAATATTTACATCGAATCCACTAGATATGAATGTATTAATAATCCTCGAGGGACTTCTAGTCTTATTAAGGACTTTCTAAAAAAGAAACAAGCATTAAATTAACTTTCCTAATATGAATCTGACAGTAACTTCCTACTAAATACTACTAAATTCATTCAAGACATTCCAAAATTGTAGGTAATCAAAAACCTATATGGAGGGATGATTAACTAAATATTCACGAATGCTAAATGCAAGAGCACTTCATGATATTTGGTCTAGCACGAATAATAAATGCAAATTAACCTAAATGGTTGTGGACAAGGGCACCAAAAACTTGATCAATTCCAAATGGAATAAATGCAACATTTTGCAAGGTAGATCTGTAGCAAGGGCGTCAGAAAATAATTAGCAAAAGCAATCTTTGTATGAATTGACAGAATGACTCAAAATAATGACAAATGCTTGCAGAAATAAATTCACAGATGTAACGTGGTTACTGGGTCGACAGATGCCTAAAAGAGGAAAACGGTTGCAGAAATCTCAAAATAGATTTGTTAAAATGGTTTAAGAACTTTCAGGTAGCTCGCAGAATGTGAATACACGGAAATGCACATGCACCATCAACAGAACGCCTTAAAGAGAAGTGGTTTCGAGTTTGGAGGATGCTTAAATAGGCACTTGCACCCATAGGAATTCCATGGAATGCGTCGATAGGAACAGCCGACGAATTGAAAGTTTAACGGTGAGGGAGACAATACACAGCAGTAATGCTCACATATAAAAAAAACCATCACTAAAAAGCTTCAAGCTTGGAAAGAAGACTACCTGAACTCAATGATACCGAACGAGCTACAAAATTCCACTAAAGAGGACGGAGGATTCCCTGGCTCTTATTCTGTTTTAAAAGAAAGATTGGAAGGTTTTGCCGAACTATCCTTGTTAGGATTTACCGGAAGTTGCCGGTTGTTTTTGTAGCACTCTAGTTAGATATTCGGAATGCTAGGAATAAATTACTGATTTATTATAAGCTTGTGGCCGAACAAGACTGGCGGAAGTTAACATCGGGAGTCTCAAAATACAACGTATGGTTGAGGAAATTAACATAGAAACTTAAGCAACGCAAATGGCAGGCTTATCTCCAAATTCAAAAAAAAAATGTTACCGCCCTCCTCTCTGCTCGCACTAGACTGGGAGCTCCGACTAGACAACGAATAGATTATGTTCGGTAGACATGTTTGCAAAATGTGGAAGCATAAATAAGGCGTGCAAAATTTTTGACTGAGATCTTCAAAAGATGCAATGATTACAGGACAAGCACAAAATGGATTTGCTAACAGGCTATAGAAACTTTCAAGCGAATGCAATGATTTGTGGAACATGAGCGGGTGGGACGCGCGGACAGGTATAAGGCTTGATTCTTATCACCCTACGACGTCAATATGGATACATGACAAGCTTGATGGGTCGATGCTGGAAGCAACAAGATGTTTTCCTAAGAGCCTACATAACGCTTAGAAAATTGGCTCGGGGTAAAACAATGACTCTGGATAACACTTATAACATTTTGATGCACTAATAAGATCCTAAACATAGGCTGGCTAACTTTTGTTCTCCCTTCTCGTCTATGCAGGAATGCCCAGAATAAATGCTACCCAATAATATGTTTGCACAAACAGAGTTTCACTGAGTAGAATTAGAAACTTCCTAACAGATGCCTTTAACAGAACAAGAGTACGATCTACCGACTGAATGTCTCAGAGAGAGAGATGCATAGACAAGGTTACATTCTATTTATGTTGCGGCTTGGATTCCACTCCCAAAGCTTGTGCAGAATGGCTAGCATGGAAAAGTTTAATTAGTGATGAGTTTGGAGAAAGATAGCGACGTCCAGATGATCCCTGGGTGAAATTTGGACTTCCATCAATTAATGAGGACGGAGTGCTCCATTCATGGAATGATGAACATAGCAGCATTTTCGTTAGAGCATCACCTTGGCAGCTAGAGGCCATAGGAATCTAGAGGGAAAGGTAATAATCTGGTAAGGTATCCAAGAAGTAACCAGAGGGAAAAATTGATCAAAACAAGTACCCTATCAAAGACTGAGAGGTTCCGTAAAAGCAATAAAATTTTCAATCAAAACATACCTGGAATCATGAAGCATGCAATCTCCTCCTCCCTCTTCTCCCCCCTCTCCCTCTGCCTTTCTACCTCCTCCAAAAATAATGGTCCTCTCCCAAAATCACACACAGAAGCATAAAAATAGCAAAAGCAATCAATCCCCTTTTTCTGTTATTCTCAGAAACCCACTCTCTCCACAATCTCCTCCCGCCAGAATAAAAAATCATTTTATTTAATATCCACCTAACCCAAGATTCTCTCCAACCTTGAATAAAAGTATTTCCTACATAATATGACAACTCAACAAAATTTGTTAATCTTAAATAACAAAATAGGATGCTTTATGACAACACAATAAGAGAATTTATTTTTATCGACACTTAAACAAAATATTACTTGTTTACAAATTATTTTCATACTAATATTATCAATTAAATTATTTTATTTATCTTATTAATATTACCAATGGTTGTTAAAGTGCTTTCAAGACTAAACATTTCTATTTTAACGAAGCAATTAATTAAACGAAATCCCACAATTACAACCCACATAAACCAACTGCCGAACAATAATTGACGACTACTCACGATTGAACAATTGAGACTCGCAACCATGACCATTCAGACAGGACACAGGACTTAAAACTTATCCTCTTCGAGGATGGTGACAAGCTGAGCGAGACCTTACATTATCTCCGTTCAACAATTTCCATTGGTTAAGACACACTCAGACCTGTTAGTTCAAGTGGAGTCGATGCCTGATACCTGTTCACTCAAGCATGCCAATTAGAGTACACCTTCATAGCTAAAGCACTGGAAAGAATCTCTAACGTTCGTATCTCATTCCCGTATGTCCATACGTTCAATGGTACGATGTCGCCCTTTCCACCTAACCTAACAACATACTACTGCATCATCTAATTGTAATATTAACATAACAATATGCATTTTACTTATAGGAGCTCATATTCCATCTTCATCTTCAGATTCCTTAGTCAAACTACCTGCACAACCAAGGTGAAAATGGAGGGGCACTACAATATGACTTCTCAGTAGTATTCCTCTTGGTGACATGTGTCTTTGTTTTTCACTTTGTTCTTTTCTAACCTCCAAGCTAACCTTCTAAGGTCCTACACACTGTCTTCCTAGTCACCTAACCCATCTTCGACAAACCACTCATGTTGCTTGCCAACCTTAATGACATGACTAATCGACTTCACAAGAGGGAAATCAATTTTCCCTAGGAGCTTTCCCATCCATTCTTCCTTCCCCACCCATCCAACTCACTTTCCAATCATCTACCAAACCTTCTAAGGCTTAAGAGACTGAGAGGATACCCAGAGCAAAAATGATCTAAAAGTATAATTATGAGGCACTTTCAAGAGAAACACCATTGTGTAGTGCTCAAAAAAATATGCAATTTAAAAAAAGCGACACCCAAAAAGGATTTTGTATGTGCCCGAACGAGCTCCCGGAAGTTCCTTATGACCTATTCAAACCATTGTTGTCACCCCCTGTCATTTCTAAATCTCCCATGGGTGACCTCGAAACTCCCCTAGGGGTGACCTTGGATCTCCCCTAGGTGACTTTCCCTGTCAATATGGGCGATCCACCCTCTTGAGGTCCTTCAATCTGTCTCTAGGTCTTGAGGTCATCTTTAGCCCCCTCTGGTCATTCATAGCCCCCGAAACCATGTATAGAACTTAGTCTTTTTGGGTTGCCCATATTGTCATCTGAAACTCCCCTCAATGACCCTAGATCTTCCATGGGGGCGACCCAGGATCTCCCTTGGGCAACCTGCCCTATCAAACTACGTAACTTTGTTGTGTTTTAACTTGTGTGTTTCTCTTCAATTTGAGCCCAAATTAGCTCCATTTTTCCTCCAGTTTGCATGGCTCTTTAACCCTAATTGAGCCTAGTCTATTTATAACTCCTCCTCCACTCCCAATCACTCTATTCTTAGCTCCAACTGAGCTATTCTTATCTCCCAATCAATCCCATGCTAACTCCATTCCTCCTTGAGTGATAAGCTATCAAGCCCAGTTCATTCCCTAATCAGGCATGTTCACTCCCTAATCAATCAAAGGAGTTAACTCTTCAGTCAACTCCACCATTTGTGAGCTCTCCAAACCTATAAATACCCCTCACCTCTTCATTATTTCTCAAGTCTAAGAATGCTCTTCTCATCTTCACAAGTTTTTTCAAGATTCTTCACAGGCCTTTGAGCCTTTTAGTTCATTTCTTTAGTTTTCCTTTTTGCAAAGCTTCAAAACTTTCCCTTGGGAGGCAAATTCATTGTTGCACACCAATTCCTAGCTTTTCTTTTCGCTCTCCATAGCATGCTTATGCTCTTCACAAGACTTGTGAGCCTTTTGCTTTCTTAGTTTAGTTATCAAGCTTTCAAAAGCTTCAATAGCTCAATTCTTTCATCATAGCTTTCATAAGTTCATTCAAATCAATTTCTACTTCATCTCTATTGCCAAGAGGAGTCCCCGCACTGCTGCAAAGGAGAGGAGGTTGCCACAAAGGACTTTTGAGGATATGTTAGGCTCATGCACCAAATAGAATCCAGGTTTTTAATGCTTTTAATTAGTAATTAGATCACACTCTTGCTCTTGGAGAATTAATCTTTGCATTGTTCTTTCCTTTATAGGATTTGTTTTGATTTTATTAGATTAGCATTGGTTAGATTAGATTTGTTGCAATTCATAGATTATGTTTCAATTCGAGTACTTATAATTCCTAGAGTAAATTCAAAAATCGTCACACAAAATACCAAAAACATAGGATTAGATTGAATTCAAAAAACTCATATAGTTGAATCCATATTTCAATTTTTAGCTAATTAAATCACTTTTATATTCAATTTGGAAAAAAGAAACAAAAGTTGTCTTGCATTCATATTAGTTGCATATCATGAGAAAAACACAAAAAATATTAGAAAACTTAGAGCTAAACCCTCAATCTCATCACGAGGTACACTTCAAGTTAAACAAGAACTAAACCCTCGATCCCATCATGAGGTGCATCATACATTCAAATGATCAGAAAAAGTAAAACAAACCTTTGACTTCAAGTCAAAGTCAACTCTAGTAAACAAATTCAAACACGCCTAAATTTATCCTCTCCCAAGCATTCGATGTGCCTAGGGATTAGAGGAGATTGGATTAAGGCCATTCTTGAGGAAATAGAGGAAATTCGCCCAAGACCGCAACACACACAACAAATGATAGAAGAGCAAGAGCACACTCTTAGAATCATCCAACAAAGAGACATCGTGCAACAAATCAGCCAAGCGAATGAGGATAGGTTACAATGCTCTAGATTTATCAATGAGCAAAACATTCTACCCACCAGGCATTGGAACTTTTGAAATTCAAACAGAAGACATAGGACTAATGACCCTTCGATTCATATAATTATCTCCACTACAATAGTTCTAGAACGAGCTTGTCAAATATCAATCCAGACTCGGCCCGCAAACCAGCCAACCACCCTCCGCGAAGTTTTGCTTCCATGCGAACAAAACCACCCCCAAGTCTCACCCCCACTCGATTGGCTTCTACCACGAGAGTGAGAGTGACTTGGAGGTCACCCATAGCAAGGAGGCAGTTTATGTGTGATGTCAAGGCTGATTCATTCACGTTGTGCTTGAGTCACATTTCAGAGCATATAGTGTTAAACAATTAACATGCCCTATGTATAGTTTCACATTTTACATACAATTACTCTCAAATTACTTGCACACAATGGAGAGAGCATTGTATGATAGGGCTCATCTAACTTAAAATATGTAAAGAAATGAGGGTTAATTAAATAACAATTTAGTAGATTTTGGACAACTGGAAGATCAAATATGTAACTTAATTTTATGGGTCTTAAATTATGGCTTAAGAGGGAATAGTTTAAAGTGTAAACAATCTATGCCTTAGCAAATATGTTCCTTGAGTAGCTTTATTTGGCTGAGGAATCTTGTCAATTGACATGATTAATGTTTGCACAAGTCATTTTCAATATTATTTTGTTTTTAGCCTCTTTGGTTTTGAGTTAAGGTCATTAGCAGATTAATTGTTCGCATTCCCTTATTTTAAATTTTTTTATTGACAAGTTGGTTTTAATATCAATGGCAAAAAATAACGGACCCAAAATTTTTTGTTGTTTACATCTAAGAATGAATTTGGATGGGTAAAGGAGAGGAATGAGTATTTGTAGTTCTATTGCAAGTGTTCTTAGGCAGGAAAAGCAAAAATACAATCTACTTTTGCACACTTGTAATGGTATTGTTTGAAACTGTAACGTTGGAAAATGTCCCCTTGGGGGCTTTTCCCTCATAAGGTTTAGCTCTCTAGTCTTTTAGCTGCATTTAGGACATCTTGAATCATATTTTGACATCCCAATAAAATGAGCCCTAAGTTTCATGACAAATGGGACCTAGGGGGATCCCTTGAACCTAACCCTGACCAAAATAGGGGGGACTTGGGCGCCCACACCCTAGTCCTGTCCTATTTTGGGTTAGTCCCAAATTTTTTGTGTCAGCTTGTGACCGTTATTTGGGTCCTATGCCGACATGGTAAGTTTGAATTACGAAATTCTTGGTGGGAGTGTTTGTAGTTGCATATATAAGCATGTTTAGGCATTCATTCATAAACTAGATTACAATTAGATGAGCATTGGCATTCTAAAGGTGATTCAAGGCATTCATTGTGTAGCAAGAGCATATTTGTGTTGTCCATGTGTTTGTATTTGCAGATTTGAGCAATCATCTCCTCATGGCATGAAGAGCTTCTTCCTCCCATGAGATCTTCACTACAAGGTGACATCATTTATGTTTTTGAGCATTTATCATTTGGTTTCTGCCTCTGCCTCTCAAGGGCACGCACTTTGTATCTAACAAAGGTGTTCGAAAGACTTGAATGTCTCTCCAGGGCTTGACTGAGGGAAACCTCTAAACACCACAACCCCCTCCCAAAGTTTCTGTGATTGTAGGTTACAGGTTGAGGATATAGGAGAAGAGGAGCTGCAGGAGGGTATTATAGAGTGTCAAATTTGCAAATCAGAGTTGAAAACAACACCCTGGACTTGGGCGCCCACTACCAAGTCCTCTAGATTCCGTGACAGGAAAATCTTTGATGCAGCAGGAACATGTTATAGATCAAGTTTCTAGATCCCGACAAAAACCTAGGCACTGGTCTTGGGTGCCTGCTACATAGTCCCCGACTATTCTGCTTCCCAAACTTTGGAAACTGGTACATATTTGTTTGTTATTTTACATCTTTCTGTAGCAATATTTTTCGATATTCGTTTGTTTGCTTCCATATTTGCATAATTAGGGTTTTGATGCATAATTGAGTATAAGTGAGCATAATTGACAATCAAATCATACAAATCCAATCTTCCCTACATCTCACAGTGACCAAGGGTATGATAGTGCATTGCCACTCGACCCAAAATCTCCAATGCAATATCATCATTCATCTTATTGCATTGGAAAACTTACAAAAAAATTGAAAAATTAGAAAATTTTGAAATTGGAAACCCTAGATTGCATCTTCATATGGTTTCTATTTGGCATCCATTAATTTGAATTCCATCAAATTTCTTATTTTTGCATTAGATCTGAGTTAAATTGCATAAAATTACAAAAATTCAATAGCTCGCATTGTATTTTCATCATAAAATTGCTAGGGTTTTGTTGAAAATTGTGAATTTTTCGTATAACCTAGTAATTCCAAAATCTAGGGTTTGTAAGCAAAATCTTGTTTCAGATTTTTCTACTGATCTTAGATACTCATTCAAATTTGGCTATAGTGTTGCATTTTAGTGTAAACTTGCATTTAGATCTCAAAAATTTGCATTTTTACATAGAAACTCTCAACAAAAAAATTAGCATTTTCATTGATTTTTCACTAGATTTGCAGTTGCATTTTGCATCTTAGGACTTGGAAATCATTTTAAGATCTGAGTGCATTTAATTTTCACCATACATCATCTTGCAAAATGTTCATATAACATTTTACATTAAGATCTCAAACCTAGGGCTTGGAAAACCTTGGTTTTTACTAGATTTGACCTTATCGACTTTCAAAATTTGCACCATAGGCATGTTTTGAAGAATATTTTTGCACTAATTAGCTATTATCAGGGTTATTATCTATCACCCCTCCTAAAAATCTTCACAACACCTTTTTATTGGGCTCTTGTATTGAAAATTTGGCACAAAATTGCACATTTTTGCTATATTTGCCCTAGGGTTTGACCTAGATTGCACTCCAAGTGTGTTGTAAAAGATTTTATGATTGTAGATTACTGATATCATTGCTATTATTAGCTGCACCTCCTAAAATTCTTTACAACACCCGTTTTGCTAGGTCTTGGAGTTGAAAATTTGTGAAAATTTACATATTTTTGCTATATTTTCACTAGGGTTTGATCTTGAGTGGCACTATAAGTGTGTTTTGACGGATTTTTTGGCATTAGGAGGCTGTTATTACTGATATAGTTTTTTTTCCATCACCATTTTCCTCACAACACCCTTTGTCATGCTCTTTTGCATTGAGATTTGGTGAAAAATCGCATATTTTAGTGTATCTTCACTAGATTTGGACTAGTCATCATCTTAGATTTTCATCAAGAGTGTGTTGTGACAGATATTATTGTTGTATTGGATTGATATCAGACATATTATTTTCTTCCCCTAATCAAAATCTTTACAACACCTTTTCTTTCATATATTAGCATTGAAAAAGTACAAAAAATCAAGCATTTTAGGTCATTTTCGCACATAGTTTTGCACTTTTCTTTTGCATAACTGTTGAAAAGTTTAAAAAATCTGATTTTGCATTGATGTTACAAGACATTTCACCATGGCATATTTATCTCATTGCTCTTTGGTACCTTTACATGCATATATCAAAAACTTCGAGAGTTTCTACAAATTTCTTAATATGAATCCTCATGTTCTCACTTATTTACAAGCTATGTATCACAAGGATATATTTAAATGCTCTTCATTTGAAATCCTTGACTATGTATCTGATTATGAAAACTTCACATCTCTCATGAATACATACCCTTGGGTAGTAGAAGATTTGACGAAACACATTGAGAATGATGAGAGTGAAAGTTCTCTTAATGCTTTGGATTTAATAGCTAAAACACGTGATGATGACATAGAAAATGATTCCTCCTATGAGGATATACTAGCACAAGAGGATGAAATCATTGACACATTCTTGAACATCACCCTACCCTCTTTGGAAAATGAAACATTAGTGGATAAAGGGCTCCCTCTCAAGAAGGATTCTTCATGGGTGGAAAAAGATTGTTCACCTAATGATCATTTGGTGCATGAGACCTCTACAGATAATCCATTAGACCTTCCACCTTTGATTAAAAACTCAAGAACCTTCGATGAGAAGACTATGGATAGCTCTAGTCCGCCTAACAATACAATACCTTCCTCTCATCCCATTGCTCCCCCTGGCCAAGATGTAGCATTAGTGGATGAGAAAAGGTCTCTCACATTAAATCCCCTAGGGATATATGCTGGGTATAATCAAGAGGAAAACAATGTTAATTCAATACTCATTAATAAATTTTGTAGCAATATCCCTAAGATGGTTGTACAGGGGGCACCTAGTGCACTTTCTTGCGTAAAGCCGGTGATTACGGTTCAAGGTGTTCAAAATGTGTTACAACAACCACACCACAATATGATTGCTCACACATACAACACCCGTAATAACAAGCAAAGTAAGAAAGCACCTCATGTGCCTATCTCCCTGCCAGTTTCTCAACCTATGCTCCCTCCACCACCTCGTCTTACTCATAAAAGTGGTCAAGAATATGATCTTGTTAAGAAACTCTGCGCTACTCAGGCTAAGATCTCTCTTTGGGATTTAATACAAACATCGCCTACATACCATGGAATGCTCCAAGAAGCTTTACAAAAGGTGATTGTACCACCTGCTGTTAAGCTGAATGATGTAGCAGCTCTATTAGATTGTATGCATGCAACAAAAATAGATATTCTCTTTCAACCACATGAATTACCGTCAATTGAAGTTCAAAACCAATATGATCCTCTTATAATCTGTCACAATAAACAAAACATTGGTTAAGAGAGTTATGATTGATAATGGATCAGCTCTTAATGTTTGTGGCATTGACTTATTACATAAGATTAAAGTTGATACATCTGCCATTAAGCCAGAAACATTAAGCATCCGTGGTTTTGACAATGTTGGATGACAATCCATGGGCACTATAACTTTAACTATATAAGTGGGACCTATGGGACCTATGATTGTGCCTACCCTGATTCATGTCATGCCTTGTTCTTTATCTTACAACATGATTCTTCGTAGGCCTTGGATTCATGCATTGGGGGCAGTCCCTTCCACCCTGCATCACTCAATCAAATTAATATTCAAAGGTAAACTTCATACTATTCATGTTGATCCTAAACCAGATAACTGTTTACATATTAAAACGTAAAAACTAGTTTACAATCATACAAGCTTAAACAATTTACGAGTTGATTCATCAATGCCTCTAGCCACGAATGATGTTGTGAAAGATGCTATATCATCGAATGCACTTTTTGGTGATGATTGGGGTTCATTAGATTTTAATCCTTGTAGTGTAGGGGACTATAAACTTAATAACCTCGACACATCAAAAGTAGCATCGATCTCATCTAAGAAATCTTTTGAAGCATCTGAAAAATGTAAAGTCTCCTTGGTAGAAAATAAAGATAATCTACACTACAAATTATGATACCTACGAGGCTTCACCTTCTTCTAAGGAACTGGGCTCTTTATATGGTCGTGGATTTCAAATTTTGTACAAAAATAACAATTATGTAGGTAATGGTTGCGGTGTAAATCAATAAGGAATCAGAGTACCTTTACAAGTTGTTGGAATTCACTACACGACTAGTATAGGATACTGCTCTTTGAATCCCACTAAAGCCTCTTGTCATCCTAAACTTAATGTTAATACAATATCAACAAGACTAAATCAACATGAGAGATATCCTAGATATGTATGTTCTTAATGATGGTCCTACCAGATAAGTATTTCTAACCCTTTATCTCTCTCATGATTTGCTTCCCCCGTGATGTGTTATGTGTTGTTTAGGCCTCCTGAGATGACCCCTGATTCTCTTGTAAGGTCCGGGATACTAGGAGACCGCCTCTGCTGTGACATTCTTCTATTTGTATCATCATTCTTCTATATTGCCTCTCTCTGATTTCATTGTCGTGTGTTGTGTCTTACGGACATAGCATTGCGGTTGGTGACTTGGAGGCACCCTCCTACGTGACTGTCCCTAACACACTTGTTTCTCCTCTCTTGATTTATTGTTTCCCTTCCTCTAGTGTTTCTATCTAGTGGGCAAATGATGAAAAACATTTATACTAATACGGACCTAGCATCCCTTTAGTGAGAAATCAAAAATTGGACTTAGTTCCTAATATGACAATGGGGTTGTATATCTTATCTGACGCTTGGCTAGTAGAAGCACTCCATGCTTTCTATGTAGTGATTTTGATGATGTTTTATCTCACTTACAAACCTTAACAATACTTCTGCTCCGCGCACTTTGCCTGTCTTTGAATCTCACCTTGGTGACACTCGGTTTAGAGATTTTTGTGATATAACCCCACGGTTATCCTCAATCTTCAAATTCGTAGTATAACCTTGGCTCTTTGTGTGATTAATCATTTGCATTGATGTTGTTGTTTATCATGATTATGGACACTAACATGTTTCTTGCAGGGATGTGTTTGTGGGAACATTTGGCGATCGTAAAGTACATGTCACCTTCGGGGGGCATGGACTTTTTGAAAGTCCGTGTTCCCTTGTGTGTTTTCTTCCTACCTTAACATGCTTGATATCAATGTGTGATATCAACCACCTTAAGGTGGGGGCATATATAAGGTAAGTTGTATGTTGTAGATGTTAGCGATGTTATTGTCCTCAGGTGCAGTTTAAAGACTGGTGGCGATGAGTCCCTCCTACACTCTGAATTTGTTTGCAATCAATCAATCAATCAATCATTTTACGCCCTCTGCGAAGGTGGGGGTGGTGTATCTCTTGCGGAGAGTGCCCATCCTGTCATTTTCAGAAGTCCTCTGCAGAGCTGGGGAGCGTTTCTGTGACTAACTCAACCCTTAAGCATGTCTTTGGTGAGTGTTGTGGTGAAGCCCAATCATCGGTGTGTGCCTGTAATGTGTTTGAGATGATGATGAGCCTAAAAATAGGAACACTCCATCACTTGCCTGACGTGTTTTCTCCGTGTCTTCAAAGTGTGTGTGTTTGGTGTGCTTGCTTTGTTTGGCATGTTTGTTGCCCCATATGCAGTCTAAAGACCAATGTGATGAGTGCTTCCTGCATTTTGGGAGGTTTGGTGTGTCTTGCATGTGTGTTTCCCCATATATGCAGTTTAAAGACTAGTGCAATGAGTGCTTCCTGCATTATGGGAGGTGTGTTTACTTTCCTTGTACTTGCATCTGCATTTCATATATATGAGAAAAAGAAAAGAAAAGAAATCATTCATGTATTCCATGCGTTAACTGTCTTCTATGCATCTACTGTATTTGTCATGTTTTTTGTGACTGTAACTATCTTCTCTGTGTTTTACGTGCCTGTCATTGTCTTCAAAGTGTTTGATGTGTCTTCTCTATGCTTGGCATTTTTGCTGTGTTTGTTGACCGTACTTTAATGCATGTATTGGCCTCGCATTTATACATACATTAAAGTGGGGGCTAAATGTAACATCAGAAAATGTCCCTTTGGGGGATTTTCCCTCATAAGGTTTAGCTCCTGAGTCTTTTAGCTACATTTAGGACATCTTGCATCATATTTTGACATCCTGATGAAATGAGCCCTAAGTTTCATGACAAATGGGACCTAGGGGGATCCCTTGAACCTAACCCTAACCAAAATAGGGGGAGGACTTGGGCGCCCACACCCTAGTCCTACCCTATTTTGGGTCAGTCCCAAATTTTTAGTGTCGGCTTGTGACCGTTATTTGGGTCCTATGTCGACACAGTAAGTTTGAATTATGAAATTCTTGGCGGGAGTGTTTGTAGTTGCATATATAAAAATGTTTAGACATTCATTTGTAAACTAGATTACAACTAGATGAGCATTGGCATTCATTGTGTAGCAAGAGTAGATTTGTGTTGTCTATGTGTTTGTATTTGCATATTTGAGCAATCATCTCCTCATGGCATGAAGAGCTTCTTCCTCCCATGAGATCTTCACTACAAGGTGACACCATTTGTGTTTTTGAGCATTTATCATTTGGTTTCTACCTTTGCCCCTCAAGGGAATGCACTCTATATCTGACAAAGGTGTTCAGAAGACTTGAATGTCTCTCTAGGGCTTGACTGAAGCAAGCCTCTAAACACCACAACCCCCTCCCAAAGTTTCTGTGATTGCAGGTTACAGGTTGAGGATACAGGAGAAGTGAAGCTGCAGGAGGGTATTATAGAGTGTCAGATTTGTAGATCAGAGTTGAAAACAACACCCTGGACTTGGGTGCCCGTTACTAAGTCCTCCAGATTCCATGACGGGAAAATCTTTGATGCAACAGGAATAGGTTATAGATCAAGTTTCCAGATCCTAACAAAAACCTAGGCATTGGACTTGGGCGCCCGCTACATAGTCCCTAACTGTTCCACTTCAAAAACTTCAAAAACTGGTACATATTTGTCTATTATTTTACATCTTTCTATAGCAGCATTTTCTGATATTCGTCTGTTTGCTTCTGTATTTGCATAATTAGGGTTTTGATGCATGATTGAGTATAAGTGAGCATAATTGACAATCAAATCATACAAATCCAATCTTCCCTACATCTCACAGTGACAAAGGGTATGATAGTGCATTTCCACTCGACCTAAAGTCCTTGAATGAAAGGGTGAAAGGAGGATACATACACAAAACTACCAAAATCAAACTATCCAAATTTTACCCTTTATAGAAACAAGATTGATGTGTTCCACTTATCTTTGCAACCATTTTATTTATGTAAGTTTCTACTTATTTATCCAAACAATGTCTTGTTTTGTTACCTCCACAACCAATTATAAGATTTATGAACATTTCTCCATTAATATATTATTCAATATTGAAAAATCAGAAGCCATAAATTTGAAAGCATTCTTGTGGAGAAAAAAATGATCTGCAATAGGTTTTTATCAAATATGTTTTAAGATATTGACCAATTGTTTGGAATTTTTATTTTTGTAGTTAAATAAGATTTTTTATTGACATGATGAAATTTTATTAGTGATATTGGGAAGGTATACTATTTTTGAAAACTATTATTCAAGTTGCATTCTCTAATTTTATTGCATGATTAGTAAATTGCTTACACTTCTTTCTTGTATGTCAATTTTCAATGGCAAGGAAATTGAGAAGTGGGGTTTATAAAATATTTATTCCTCAAAGTTATAAATATTTTTCTTCTAGCCAAATCAAGATTATTCCTAGAGTCTCCTATGTTACCCTACAAGTTTTATTTTAATAATTGATATCATCTTGATGGTAGAAAAGAAAATGACTTTACTCAATGAACTTGAAAATGGATGCATTCAAAAGAAATCTATTATAAAAACTTGAGCTTAAGAACTTCACTAAAATATTTGAGACTTTATTGTAAATATCGTAATAATTTTAATTAATAGAAATCCTTTATATTTTAGGGAGGGGTGGTTAGAAAGGCCCCTCACAAAACCTTTAAGGATGGCAATAGATATCCTTGAGGATGTGTCTATTTTTCTTTTATGTTTTTAAATTTGTTATGGTAGAAATGTTTTTAAAATATGGTTAAATTAACATATTTTTTATGTTTTTAATAATGATTAAGTTGTATTTATTAGCTAAATAGTTTAACATATGTGTATTGTTATTGTTTATTCAGAGTAATATGGAGGCATGGAGAACCAAAAATGAGGGAACTAGAAGGTAGTGGAAGAAAACAAAGTTATGATAATGCTTTTGATTAGATAAAAGGGCTAATTAGGGACTCTAGCCTTACAAAAGCCTAAAGGTTGAGGCAAAATGAGTCCCTACATGGGGACCACCTAAAACAACCAAAAGACAGACAACTAGTAAAACAACCCGCAAACTAACAACACACCAACGACATAGAAGACCAACACTAGTAGCACTCCTCCATGAACTAGAGCTAATGGGAAAGAGAGCAACCTAGGCCCTAGAGGTTGAGTGTCACTTCCCATTCTTCATAAAGCTAATGCAAAGTATCCATGAGGGAATCAGCATCACCATTAGACTCATTGATAGCAACAATCTTCTTCTTCTCTTTGGTCCTTAGTTCCTCAAAAGAAATTCTGCTTGAAGTAGTAAATTCCAAGCATTGTTTGCTCAGATTCGGCATATTGGTAACTGATCCTTCCAACTCTTTGACTTTCCTTTTCAATGAGACCATTTTGTTTTGTAAAACATTTATCCTTTTGTGGTTGAAGTAGCAAGTAGTGTAGGCGTGTTGTTTGTTGTTAATCTCCATGAACTTGTTCTTCTTGTTCTCACTATCAACAACATTAGTACGGTTCTCCTCTCGCTTCTCTGGGGGTTTTTTCTCCTCTTTCTTCTGCTTCAGGTGGGGGTGCTTCACAAATGGCTTGTCTTTTATAGGCATAGTCTCTTCCCTCTCCTCAACAAAAGTAAAGGAGTCTTTCTTGGTTTTCATCACGCTTTGGATGGGGGAGTGTCTTCTAGTACTCATATCATCTCTGGAGTACAAGGCCACCCTTTCAATTTTTGAGGGCACATACAGATCATTCTTCTCATTGCTAGATTCTACCATATTGACCTCATCCTTAGTGGGGTTGATTTCGGATATGGGATGGTGGGTAGCAAAGCGGGAAGATTTTCTAGCCCCAACAATATTCTCCCTAGTTCTCTTCTTAGCATCATCTCTTATGGAATTACCCACAATGATGATAATGTTTAAATGAGTGCAAGGATAACTTTTAAAAATAGTTTCTATTATAATTTTAACATAAAAATTTACACTCATAAATTTAAAATAATTGTTATTTTTATTTTTTTAATAATGAAATATATGACTTTAGATTTCTTTTGTAATCAATGATATGTACCTACGGATGATGTAAGGCCCATAGTTATTTGTACCTTTCTCTTTGTCTTGTTTTGGCACAATGGAGTTATATGATACTATTATGTTATATTTTGTATCATGGTTTATGATTGTTTGTGGATATCAATGCACTATTTTGGATTACACACACACACGCGTGCGCGCGCACACACACACACACACATATATGTATTGGTGTTTCAACTTTATTGTTTTCATATAATTGACATGCTAGTCGGGTAGATTTAGTTCCTTCAGTGTTATTCTTATAATGATTAAATTGTATTTTGTTCTTATTGTTAGTGTAGACACCCAAAATTGACCCTTCATATCGTTTGTCAATTAGTCGCATTATTTACCATTGCATATGTCAATTTCATCTAGCACACTTGTATCAATCATCCATTTCCATCATTAATTAAATAAATTATATTTATTTAATTAAATTTCATCTATTTCCATCTCATTTCATCTTTATTCTTCTATTTTCTATCTATAATTAAATAATCTTTAATTATTCAATTATCCCATTATTCCTCTAAAATAAATAAAATTAATATTTTATTTATTTATCTTCTCATCATGCACATAAATTAAATAAATTTATTTATTTAATTTATGTTGATTCTTCCAATTTTCTAAATTTAGCTCTTTCCTCTATCATCTAAAAATAAATTAAATGAATTTATTTATTTAATTTATTTTTATCTTATCATTTCTCTCTCTTATCACATTCTTCTATATGTACAAGATAAGTCCTATCCTCAATCAAATACAAAAAATGATTTAATTGTTCTAAAATCAATCATCCACATCATCCAATCCTTAAAATGGAAAAACACCCTATTTTAAGAAAATCAATCTTACCATTACCAACAAGCCAACTACTATCATTTAATAAAAGTTATTCCTATGGACACATGTCTTGTACACATTTATCCAAGCTTCTTGTTTAATCTCAATAGTTCACATAGCCACCTTTTCTCCACCATTGATCAATCTTAGTTGAGAGCTATATATACACCCTCTCATTTCATTCCAAACCCCATGATCCCACACAATCTTGATAGAATCTAGATTATCATCTCATGCATATTGAATCCCATTGACCATCCATTGAGCACTTTGAACATATTATCTATCATCATGGTAGCTTTGACAACTATGGTTGTTCACTATTGAGAAGCAATCCACATTCCAACCAAGGAATCAATACAATCTAAGTGACATTGTTCTTTGATTTGCTTTCATTCTGTGTCATTTAGATGGATTCTTTAAAGGTGGTAGGATTGGGTTTTGATTGTAATGTTTGATCTCTTATTAACCTGATTTTTCTTGCTAACACATTCTGGCATGCCCGGTGGGACCCACGTCTTTGATTAATCTTTTCATTTGAAAGTTATTTTTTGAAGTCGAGATACGTAGAGCGCATTTGATCCGCAGAGAATCACATTTGATCGACAATAAATTGCCTTTGAATGGCTTCGACTCGCCTTTGATTGGGGCAAAATCGCATTTGCATTATCATCAGTCACCTCTGGTCAACAGATCATCACCTTTGATCAGCAAGGAATTGCCTTTGGTTAACTAAGGTTTTGTTGATTTTTTTTGTTACAAGTTTTTTAGGGTTTTCTTTGATCTTTCTATGTCTGATTTGGGTTGCAAGCTAGTTTATTTGCTAACCCTAGTGGTCTTTTGTCATCCTCAAGCTGGTTTATTTGGGGTTTGATTTGTCTTTGACCTAATCATATCACATAGTGGGATCTTTTGTGTTGTGTTGCAGAATATTGGATCTAGTTCAAGCAATCCATCCTCCTGGGTTATCAGAGCCTTCATATTTGCCTTTTTGATCATTTATCTAACCCTAGATCTTGAGTTTTCTACAGATTTCACCCATCTGAGCGCCTTTGGTTAACAATGAATCACATTTGCATAGTCTTTGATAGCCTTTGGACCATACAGACTCGCATTTACACAGGAGGGAGTCTCATCTAGTAAAATTATCATCACCTTTGATTTGCAGACAGTCGTACTTGATCATTGCTCATTCACCTTTGGTTTATACAGTTGCAAGTTGATTTTCTTTGGCAGCTAACACTTGTCATTGCAGCATCTTATTGTTTGTCGAAGAAAGGTGGATCTAAAACTACTAACATATCTATTGCATGATCAATTGGTCAAAGACTTATCATGTTTTTCACTAATCTAGGAACACTAGTTTTGGTGCTTAAAAGGAACCTTGTTTGCTCTGTGTTTGTTTTATCTTTTTTGCTTTCTTGTTGTGCATGATTGTAACCCTAAGCTAATAACAAAAGTATCCTCTCCCCTTGCCGATCAAATGGATCTTGGGTGCAAGAGAGCTTGTTATTATCTTTAGAGAGGCCTACCTTGGTGGAAAAAGAGGTACTCACCCCAAGGGAATGACCTTAAGCGGTCTTTCGTTCGGTCCGCTATATAAAATAAGATAAGGAGAAAGCCAAATCCAAACCAATATCAATGCTTACCATATAGTGCTAGTTTGAAAGGAGGCGTACCTTGCATATATGAGACTCCTAGTAGAACTAGTTAGAGTGTTAAGTGGCTTGTTGGATGCACGTAACGTACCAATCCCCTGAATATTCACTAGAAACCATTTGTTTTAGAGGCCCTACATGTACTATTAATTGTAGAGATAGAAATTCCCTCGATTCACACAATCCGAAGGGTAAGAGAAATTGGTGTGCCCGTTCCATGTAAGGGGGAGCCAGTGTCACCAATAGCTCTAGATGTCTACTTTGTCTCATTATTTGGAGAAATCCAAGTAGGAATTCAATAGTGGTGCAGGAGCACCTACCTGACAGCTGGCCTCCATGAGGCAGTTAGTTTGTTATAGGTCTGGTTAATGTTTCCAAGAAGGTCTTATAAGACCAATGCATGTAATAAGGTCATGTTGACCAGACTTTACTATTTTTAGCTAGGTTGTTAGGACAGCTGTTATGCTGTATGTTCGGTTGGATCCTCCCAGCCGCTTGGAAGCTCCCAGCCGCTGGGAATCGAGTGGTAGTACTCACAAGAAATCTTATTTATGCATTAGGATCGGTTAGTTTTAGGCAGGATTGCAGATCATCGATCAGACTTTGCAGAGAGTGAGACAGAGGGAGAGACTGAGTATTGTATTTGCATCTTTTGAAATCAATAAAGAGATCCTGTTTGTGTCCATTCTCTATTTTGAATTCCATTGTGTGATCGATTTGCTGTTCTGGTGGTTGCATGGATTCGCTGATCCATTCCACCGGTTGATTCGTCGAATCGGTGGAATGGCCATGTATAATAGCTTAGGGTTTAGTCTGCATTTTGTGTTTGTTTGCATGCAGGTGTGCAGGATCGCAATCGAGAGGTGTTGAGAACCCTAGCATGGGTATGTGCTAGGTCGTGCTGATAGTTCGAGTCTGGAAGATCGCCCTGAAAGTAGATCGGGTCACCTCAGGAGGTTCGGCGGATTGAAAATTCGCTAAGGTTGGAAATTCGTCACAACGGCATCATCAGGATATTTCTGTGTATATCCTGCAGTTACTTCGGGCGTCATCCGAGTAGATGGAGGTGAGCATGATGCAGTAGATTGCATAAGGTGAATGTGCATTGGGGTGATCATCATCAGGTGTTGCCGAGGAGGAGCGTATCGGCATAAGGTAGAAGATCGGGTTGATAAAACCATCGCGGGCCGATAATGTTAAGTTTGGCCGACAGCAGGATATTGAAGGAGCTGCATGTGACGTCATCGTCATCAGGATAATAGTCATCAGGATATCGGGGTGATGTAAGCATCGAAGGAAAGGTGCGTGAAGTGTCGTCATCAGGATATATGGGAGGAACAGGATATTTTATATCCTGCTGATGAACATGATGTTGAACATCATGATGCTGCAAATAGCGTTTGGCGGTAAGATGAACAGTGAACATCAGGAGGATGTTTGCGCTTGCCGAATGTGATGATGCTGCCGATAGCCAGATATGATGATGCTGCTGACAGGCGAAAGGTCGAAGGTTCGTCTGCAGGAGGATATCGGTCGGCGGAGAAAATATGATGATGCTGACAGTGTTAAGGGAAATATGATGATGATGATAAAGGGTTGCGGACATACATGCTGTATGTCAAGGTTTTAGTGTGGATGCCTCTGCATCATAGTGGTATCAGAGCTCAGCAAAAGGTCTGGGCTGTTGTGTGTTGATTCTGTCACCGAAAGGGCAGAGGTAGAGTTGATTCTGTCACTGGAAAGGACAGAGGTAGAGAAGTGAGAGGTTGACAAAATGCCTCCGAAAGGTAATGGTACTGCAAGGGAATTGCAGGAGATGAAGGAAAAACATGCCAGAGAGATGAGGAAGATGAAGGAGCTTGCTGAAGCACTTCAAGCCAGGCTTGTAGCCCTGGAGAAGAACAAAAAGAGGGAAGTGGATGACAGTGAGTCTGAAGAAGATGAAGATGCTGTTGAAGAGTATGAAGAGGTAGCTGAAGATCTGGATGCTGAAGACCAGAGATTTGCAAAACTGTTAAAGGCAGTGCAGAGTGATAAACCTAAGGTAAAGGTTGATGTTTCCAAGTATAATGGAAGTTTGAATGAAGATGAGTTACTGGATTGGATTGCTGCACTTGATAATCACTTTGAATGTGAAGATGTTGCTGAGGATCAGAAGGTAAAGATTGCAAAGACCAAGTTAGGAGGTCATGCTTTGGTATGGTGGGATTATGTACAATCCGAGAGAAGGAAACAAGGAAAGTCAAAGATCACTTCATGGGATAAAATGGTAGCAAGGATCAAAGGTAAATTCTTGCCTAGGGATTATGAAATTCAGATGTTTAAGAAGCTGCAATTTTTAAGGCAGAAGGAAATGGATGTGAAGGCATATACTGAGGAGTTTTATAAGTCGAGTATGAGATCTGGTCATCATGAGAATGAGGTAGAAAAGGTGGCTAGGTACTTGGCTGGTTTGAGATTGAACATACAGGATGAGTTAGTTTTAGCTAACCCTAAGAGTGTGGAAGATTGTTACCAAATGGCAATCAGGATTGAAGAAAAGGTGAATAGAAGACAAGATAATTCCATGAGAGGAAGAGGCAGCAATATGAGGGGAAGAGGATCAGCCCCTACTACAAGGCAAACCAATGAGGGTCAAGAAGACACTGGTAAAGGACAGGGACAGTCTGATTTCAGAGGTGGATGGAAAGGTAATAGAGGCAGATTTGGAAGTGGTAGAGGTTCTACTACATTTTCAGGAAAGTGTTACACCTGTGGTGAGTTTGGTCATCCATTTTTCAAATGTCCAGAAAGCAAAGGTTCATCATCCAGAAATGATAGAACGAATGACAAGAGAGTACAACTTGTGCAAGAAGAGAAAGTAGAGCAAAGTGTGCAAAGTTCAAACACTTATCAAGGAGATAGAGTTCCTGACAATTATGGATATCCTGAGGAGGGAGAAGCATTGATGCTTAGGAGAACTAGTTTGCAGGCATCAAAGGATATGATGCAAAGAAGAGCTCTTTTCAAGACCACATGCAAGAGCAAAGGTAAGGTATGTAAGGTTGTCATTGATACTGGTTCAACAGACAACATGTTATCTCAGGAAATGGTGGATAAACTGCATTTGGAAAGGATTCCACACCAACACCCTTACAAGGCATCTTGGGTGAGTGATAGTCAATCACTTTTTGTCTATGAACAGGCATATGTTGATTTTCAGATTGGAGCATATCATGATAGAGTTTTGTGTGACATTTTGCCCATGGAATGTTGTCACCTACTGTTGGGTAGACCATGGCAATTTGATAGGAGAGTACTGTATGATGGGTATGCTAATACCTACACCATCAAGAAAGATGGGAAGACTATTATATTGATGCCATTGCAGGCAAATGCTGCAGCACAGGGGGCAGCCCAAATCATTTTAGTGGGAAAGAAGGAATTTGTGCAGATGCCTATAGCAGCAGGCATAAAGGCAGTTGAGGACACTGCAGGGAAAGAAGTTGTTAAGGACAACAGGTTGCAGAAAGTTTCAGTTTTGACTGACAGAGGTCAGCAGCAGGTTCAGCAACAGGTTTGCAAACAGCAACCAATTGAGAGGAATGACAAGGATGTTGTCATAGTTGGGACTATTGTTTGTCCTATAAAGGTTGAAAGAAAGATAGAGTTGAACATTGCAGAAGTTCAAGAGGCAGTTCAGACAGAGGTTCTGGTCAGACAACCTGACAAACACAAGGTATGTGAGAGAAGGGCCTACATTGACAGGCATGAGGATTTACTTGCAAGAAGGCAAGTTACAGTTCAGAAGTCTTGGAGCAGCCAAGAGCCAGCAGAGGACAAAGTTGGAACAGGTCAGAACACTGACATGACAAAGTGTAAAGGTGGAGGACTTCCACAACCAAACTCATGGGACATGAGTTCTTTTCTGTTGGGGAGTATGGTGCAGGAGCACCTACCTGACAGCTGGCCTCCATGAGGCAGTTAGTTTGTTATAGGTCTGGTTAATGTTTCCAAGAAGGTCTTATAAGACCAATGCATGTAATAAGGTCATGTTGACCAGACTTTACTATTTTTAGCTAGGTTGTTAGGACAGTTGTTATGCTGTATGTTCGGTTGGATCCTCCCAGCCGCTTGGAAGCTCCCAGCCGCTGGGAATCGAGTGGTAGTACTCGCAGGAAATCTTATTTATGCATTAGGATCGGTTGGTTTTAGGCAGGATTGCAAATCATCGATCAGACTTTGCAGAGAGTGAGACTGAGGGAGAGACTGAGTATTGTATTTGCATCTTTTGAAATCAATAAAGAGATCCTGTTTGTGTCCATTCTCTGTTTTGAATTCCATTGTGTGATCGATTTGCTGTTCTGGTGGTTGCATGGATTCGCTGATCCATTCCACCGGTTGATTCATCGAATCGGTGGAATGGCCATGTATAATAGCTTAGGGTTTAGTCTGCATTTTGTGTTTGTTTGCATGCAGGTGTGCAGGATCGCAGTCGAGAGGTGTTGAGAACCCTAGCATGGGTATGTGCTAGGTCGTGCTGATAGTTCGAGTCTGGAAGATCACCCTAAAAGTAGATCGGGTCACCTCAGGAGGTTCGGCGGATTGAAAATTCGCTAAGGTTGGAAATTCGTCACAACGGCATCATCAGGATATTTCTGTGTATATCCTACAGTTACTTCGGGCGTCATCCGAGTAGATGGAGGTGAGCATGATGCAGTAGATTGCATAAGGTGAATGTGCATTGGGGTGATCATCATCAGGTGTTGCCGAGGAGGAGCGTATCGGCATAAGGTAGAAGATCGGGTTGATAAAACCATCGCGGGCCGATAATGTTAAGTTTGGCCGACAGCAGGATATTGAAGGAGCTGCATGTGACGTCATCGTCATCAGGATATCGGGGTGACGTAAGCATCGAAGGAAAGGTGCGTGAAGTGTCATCATCAGGATATATGGGAGGAACAGGATATTTTATATCCTGCTGATGAACATGATGTTGAACATCATGATGCTGCAGATAGCGTTTGGCGATAAGATGAACAGTGAACATCAGGAGGATGTTTGCGCTTGCCGAATGTGATGATGCTGCCGATAGCCGGATATGATGATGCTGCTGACAAGCGAAAGGTCGAAGGTTCGTCTGCAGGAGGATATCGGTCGGCGGAGAAAATATGATGATGCTGACAGTGTTAAGGGAAATATGATGATGATGATAAAGGGTTGCGGACATACATGCTGTATGTCAAGGTTTTAGTGTGGATGCCTCTGCATCAAATAGGTAGTACCCTTTCTAGCCTAGGTTGTACATGCTTGTGAGTGTCTTGTGTGTGTGTCTTTTGCTATTTGTTTTCTTGTCAAAAAACCAAAAAAAAACTACCAAAAAAAAATAATTCACTGTCATAGAAAATCACCTTTGAACAACAGTCAGTCGCCTTTGAATCACAGAAGCTCACCTCTAGCTAGCTTCAATTTTACCACTGACTATAATCCAGGCACCTTTGAAATATCGAATGTGACCTTTGAGCCATATACAGTCGCATTTGAGCAACAGAAAGTCACCTTTGGTCTTTAGACAATCACCTTTGGATTATCCTCAGTCGCATTTGAGCTATTGCCAATCGCCTTTGTTGCATTCAGCCTCGCTTCTGGTTACTTATAGACTGTCTTCATTTATCCAATTCAAAATCACATTTCCAACCAAATCCTGAGCATTATCATCAATTTTCAGACAATACACTAATTGACTTGCCAAAAGCGTCTTAAATCCTAAAACACTTGTGTGACATCATGCCAACATTAGAAGACATAGTACCCCAATTCCAAGCCCTCCTCCAAGCACTTTACCGAGAACCACAACCCCTAGACCAACAAATCCTTCAACGACTACAAGCCTTCATCCAACAACCTCAACTTCAAACAAACCATTCACCTCAAATACAACACCTCATAGCCCAAGCCCAACATCTCATGGCCATTTGTCAAGCTCAACAAACACATCCTCTATCCATTCAATATCAACCAATTCCACCTCATTCCTATGTGTTATCCCCCTCCACTTCATACCAATCTAATCCACCCGCCTATCAAGTCAATACCACATCAACTTATCCCACATATTTCCATGTCAATGTCACATCAACATATCCACCCACATCACAACAAGAACATGTGAGCCCAAGTCCACCTCAGCAACAAGATCAAATGCCCTCACCTTCATACCAACCCCAAGATCTTTTGTCTACATATCCCACCATTTCACCTAATCACCAAGACTATCACCTTCACCACAAGAACATGTGAGCCTAAGTTACCATATGCAGCAAGACCTAATATCCTTTGATGAGGGAAATACCAATCTAGATTATGTATCCCATGAGTACCCTCCATCGCCATCCAACCAAATCCCAATCCATGAGCCTACTAGTCCTATCTTGACATCACCATGTGATCTCACTCCTAGTCCATTAATTCACCAACCTTCTAAGCCATCAAGCCCTTCATTACCTTCATCACCATGTTACTCTAATCCTCCACCAAGAGATAATGTTGAGAATATTTTACAACGGATGCTTGAAGCAAAACTTATTGAACTTCCTGAAATCAAATCATGTGAGGAAATTGCATA
The DNA here is from genome assembly GCA_027924645.1 of Cunninghamia lanceolata. Classification (NCBI taxonomy): domain Eukaryota; kingdom Viridiplantae; phylum Streptophyta; class Pinopsida; order Cupressales; family Cupressaceae; genus Cunninghamia; species Cunninghamia lanceolata. The sequence goes on from BSBN01001435.1 coordinate 8,804,452, forward strand.
CAATGAATATGACTATTGTGCATACCATAGGGCCAAAGGTCATAATATAAATGAATGTCCCATCTTTATGCCACTCCTCTATAAGATGTACAAACATAGCACCCTTGAGAATGCTAAATCATCCCAATCCCATGTCTCACCTTCATCCAATCCAAGTCCTAATCCATCCAATCCTACTATCCCTCCATCCAATCCAAAACCTGTTGGCAATGAGCCAACATCTCTCATGGGATTCATGACATGGCTTAACCGCCTCATGTGGATTCATTAACTATGGTGGTTGTATCGGGCATTAATAGGTCAACCTTTTGGTGCAACGGAAATCGTGGGCCAACAATTGGTATTAGAGCCAAAGGTTTCGGGTTTGAATCTCCCCGCGAGTGACATGGGCTCCCGCGAGTGACACTAGGGGGATTCTTAGCAGTGAGCTAGCATCTCTCACAGGATTCGTGACATGGCTTAACCGCCTCCCGTGGATTCATTAACTTTGGTGGTTGTATCGGGCATTAATAGGTCGGCCTTTTGGTGCAACGACAATCATGGGCCAACAAAACCTACTCCTAAGCCTATAACACCATCCACCATTATTATCCATCTACTATATTATCTTTCCACACATGCCCGTGCAAAGGATGTGATCCAATGGCTACTCACATGGAATAGACCATCTCCATGTCAAAGTCATATTCATGAGCCTATCAAAGAATCTCCAAATGTATGTCTAATCCTCCAAATCCTTCATGTAGTCCACAACCCATCAAGCCTATTGAAAAGTCTCCAAATATGAGTCCAAGTGAAGATCCATCATGCCCTCATGTCGATAACCCTCAAGAATATGTCAAGCCTATCCAAGAGCCTTTTACTTCCATTCAAGCAACCCGAGAGATATGTCAAGAACATAATCCTAAGAATGGGAAAACATCAATCCCTATTCCTAATCAAGATCAACTCCTTTCCATCCAACCTATCCATAATGCATGTACTTTCTATGATCAAGATGATATCTATGATGAAGAAGCTACCCATGAGCAACTTGATCCTATAACTATCCATGAGCAAGTAATCCAAATCTAACCCATCCATAACATATATATTTTCCATGATCAAGTTATTATTCATGATGAAGAAGATATCCATGAGCACCTTGATCTTATCCATAATCCTATACCTATCCATGAGCAAGATATACAAATTGCTCCAATCCATCCTCCATCTGGCCCTATCTGTGATCCACCAACACCCACTTCCCTTGATGAGACACATGTCTCCCAAGTAAACATAGATGATCAAACCAATAGCTTGGATCTTAATGAACATCATGATAATCAAGATCCTAATAGTCCTTCCACATCCACCATCGACCATGTTGCAAATCCATCATCGTATCCTATTTGTCTTACCACCCTCATCCATGAATGTTCTTCCTTAGGACAACAACAACCTTTGTCCTCCACCTCACCTTCTCCACCCAATAATGAACTCGTGTCTAGTGTTCAAACTACATCTAGTCCCATAGTCCATTGCACACTCCAAAACATGAACTACCAAGGTAAAGGCTTAGGCCTTTATGAACAAGGTATTTTGGAGCCTATCTATGTCAAAGTCCCCCCACGCTCATATGGCCTTGGATACACATCCCAAGGTAAACAATCCAAAGATGTTGGTACTTCCTCCATGCATCCTAAGTCCACTTTCTGTCATAAATCGTCTCGTCCACCCAAAACATATGTTGTCATTCCACCTCCACCATCCTACAAGTGTCAAAAGCATGTGACCATACACCTTCCACTATCCACTTTACCTTCATTACTTCTAACTCCCAATATCCCTCCATCCACTTCACCTCCACTTCTTCCAACTCCTAACATCTCTCCATCCACTTTACCTCTATTGCTTCCAATGCTTAACATCCCTATCATCCAATCCACTTATCCTAATCATGACCAACAAATGCACATATTGTCTAAACATGAAGCTTACACTCATTCCACCAAACCCATGGGATTCAAAATTAAAAATTTGGATGCCTCCTTCATAATGCCAAAAATCCTAAAGGTCTTAATGCCTTAGGACATCAATGCAAAAAGTCAAAGCAAAATCCACCTAAAAAGCTATCCAAGCTCATACCTCCAAAACAAAAGTCAAGAACCAAAATGGTGTGGGTCCCTAAGCAAAAATCAAGCAAGTCAAATGGAGCATCCACATCTCAAAAATCCCAACCATCCCCTTCCATCCAAAAATCCTATTCCATTCAAAAATCTCAAATTCTTTCATCCCACAAGCAAATCAAAAATCATAAAAATACTAAGTATATGTGGGTTCCTAAATAACTACATCAACCATCCCCTAAGCAAACACCACCATTGCTTCCTACACCACTTCCAAGTCAAAAGCTTCAATGTTTATCACGATGTGTGCACCGTTGGTCATGGTTCCCTTCCATTCAACATTTCCACATACCTCCATCTCCCCATCCTTCATCCACTATCCTACATATCTCCCCAATCACTTTCCTATGGTCCATGCTTTTGCATAAGCCTTCCATCCATCTGTTTGCATAAGTCCTACATAATCCACATCATAATCCACTTTTCCCCATCCATTATCCTTCCTTTCATAATCCACATCATAATCCATTATCCCCCTACTCCATCATAATCCACATCATCATCCACTATCCACCTAATACATCTCCATCACTCTTCCATGCAATCCTTTACCAACATCTATGAGCATAATGACACTTGACATGGTCCATGTGCAATGACATCACTCTCTAGTGGGACTATCACTTTCCATGGCACTAGACATTGTAGTCCCTCCTATCCATATCTCCCTATCCCATTCAAGAAAAAAAAAAACAACAATCAAAATAGTAAAGAGAAATCCCTTCGTCCAATGGTGAAAACCACCCTTGGTGGCATCTTGGATAAGTACCATGATGAAAACCTGGCAAATAGGCATCATGTGTAGGTTGATCTTCTATGCCACTTACACTTGGGGGCACGTTGTCTCATTCAAACTATCTATCCCATCATACCATTTCTTATCCTATCTTCCCATCCTTATCCAATACACCCATATACCTATCCTATTGAGTACATCCATCCTCCTTTCCTCCTTTTGATCTTGATGAAGACATAGGGGCAAAATATTGAAACATGCTTTGGATATCTCTTGATATACCTTATCCTTTCCAAACCAACCAATCATATCATTATCCTATTGTCATAAGTTTTGTCATGTACAATCCTAAGTCTACTACCTAGAATGGGGCATGGTATTCCTATGTGACATAGTTTTTGGAGATCACATCCTAGCTCTATTATAAGGCATACATCCATCCACTATAGCCTATCCTTGTATCTATCCATTTATCATGAGTTTTTCATTCCATGGCCTATACTCTTATCCATCCATCTATCATGAGTCTTTCATCCCATCCATCTATCATGAACCTTCCATCCCATTTACTATCACTCATCCTTTTATCAATCCATCCTACCTCAATCCTTGCACCTAGACTGGGTCTTCCCTTGTCATTGGTATCTAGTGTAAAGGCTATCAAAATTGTAAATCCATTGACATTTCAAAATATTTCAAAAATCCAAAAAAAAATCAAAACATTCCTAAAATACAAAAAAATCAAATATCTAACAAAAATCCACTCCCATCAAATCAATCCATCCAATCAATCACTCCAAGCAATGAGCTAAATGTAAGTCATCCTTAATCCATATCAATCAAGTCAATCAATCATGCCAAATTATCCAATCACATCCTTTGGTCTTGATCCTAATCTTGTCGTAAACCAAATCAATCATCATCATCATCAATGGGATATATCGTTCCCACAGCCTTGTGTTGATCTAGGGATATATCGTTCCTTGCAATGACAACACTATCATCATCAATCATTATCAATCAATCATTGGTTTACAGCTTGACAGGGGTAATACCTTGTTTGTTTTTGATAAATTCATCCCACACTGGGGGCACTGGCTTGCGCTTAGTCTTTAATGTGGATACCTAAAAGCACCATCGCCAAACATCTCACCAGCATTTCATATCATCAAACAATTAACCAATCCCATCAATCCATAATTTCATCAATCCATCCATCTTCATCATCTCCATCAATAAAACATATAAGAACTACACCTCATCTCTATCGTTAAGTGCCTTGATTCTGTGGATACAGGGTATGTAGGCAATTTGGAATATGAAGGAAATATCCAGATTCAGGCATAAGTGATACACCACTTCTATCTTTCATCCTTCGTCCAACCTTCACCCCATCATTGTCTTCATCCATCTTGTGTTCTTCCTTCATCTATCTCCCACATCATTAATAAACACCCAGAACTACATATTATCATGTCTCATCATTATCGCACTGTGCTTTGATCCCATGGATACAGGGTATGTAGGCAGTTTGGAATACAAAGGAAGTATCCAGTACGTAAGCACAAACGATTCATTATTCCATTCCCATTTCATCCTTCTCTCTTCCATCTTCTTCCCTTTGACTAACTCAAGAAGAAAATGAATTACACGTATCTCGATAGCTCAAGTACTCATCAAATCAGAGGTAACCAAAGATGTTTGTCAGCATGCCTTTAGCCAACATTTGCTATATCAATCTAATATCTCAGCCTTCAACATGATATATCTTTCCTCACAACAAGACGCTATCTAATCTATCCAAGAGCACCATATTTTGGCAAGAGAGCATGATGGCTATGTCTTTTGTTTTCCTTTTGATTTATCTTTTGTCCCTTTCAAATACCTAATCTAAGCTGCATTGATTTATCATATCTTGGTATGTTGCGATTAAGTATGGACTGGGGCATGGTCATTTGCTTTCATATGTTGTGTTTGTGGGATGATCTTATTCTCCTACTATGCCTAATGGTATCTTGTATGTGTTGGGATTAGCATCTTGCATATCAATATTTTTTTTGTATCTGAGGAGCTAAATAGTCGCTTATGCACTAAGACTATTCTATGATAAGACTATTTTCCATACATATAACCAACAAGATTTCATTATGTTTAGTGGAAATAAGTTCAAACCATTGCTTGCAGAGTCAAAGTCCATCTCGGATTAGCTAATATTCATATCTTGTGTATGTTGGATCAACATCTTGACCTCATACGATAGACAAGATTGTATTATGCTGAATGCATTGGATACATCGACACCCTGGTCTTCTATACCTTGGTGCATAATATCCATATGCTATATCAAACATAAGGATTGCAATCTCTAAATTTGTGTGCAAATATTGAAGCTGCCATCCATCCATTCATTTATTCTCCGTAATAAAATTCATAGCTCTCACAAGGATTGATCAATCGAATTTCACCTATTTTCTTTTGTTCATCATCATCCATGTCTTTCTTATCTTCATCCTGCAAAACAAGTGTGTTAGACAATATACCATCATACATCATTTTCTATCATTATCATTATATCCATAACATAGATCATTATACATCTCATTAACATAACCATTCATTCATTATAAGCATTGCATTCTTTTATTATCCATTTCTTATCCATCCATATGCCTGTAATAATCATAAAAAGCATAAAAATAAATATCATGCATCATGCATCCATAATCATAACACCACATATCGCCATCAAAATCAATCATATATATGCATCTAGGTCAATATACAAGTGTCTCCTCATGTACAAAATGAATCGATATATACAAGCTGGCTATCCAAGAGCCATCAAAAATATACATATATCGGCTCACAGGCCTCAAAATGATACAACATGATAGTACAGTATGATACAATATATACAAGCATGCTATCCTTGGTGTCTCGAGTGGGTGGCACTCCCCAAGGAAGCCTCTCCCTGATCCCCACTAGCTCCCTAAGCTCCTCCTGCACCTTGGTGTAGTGGTGGCCCCACCATCCTTAAGCTCTCAGAAGTCCTAATGCACTCTAAATCACTAGAGCTCTAGAATTCTCAAACCAAATAGCACAAATGAGTTGAATTGATCCCTTGAAGCCTATTTATAGATCCAAAACCTAATTTATTCTAAGTCAAAAACTTAATTTATCGCCTCCACACCCTAATTTGGCGTGTCACCCTAACCTCGTCTATCCTTGTCTTGTCATCTAATCACGAGTCAACCCAGTCTTTTCCTGGTAGCTTGGTTTTCCTCTCGAAGGGGCATCACCCGCCAGTCTCACTGGGGCATAGCTTGTTTATCGTGTATCAATCATATCTTCTTTGAAACAATGTCCTAATGGACATTGTCTCAAAGAGGGGCAAAATGTAGACACCCAAAATTGACCCTTCATATCATTTGTCAATTAGTCACATTATTTACCATTACATATGTCAATTTTGTCTAGCACACTTGTATCAATCATCCATTTCCATCATTAATTAAATAAATTATATTTATTTAATTAAATTTCATCTATTTCCATCTCATTTTATCTTTATTCTTCTATTTTCTATCTATAATTAAATAATCTTTAATTATTTAATTATTCCATTATTCCTCTAAAATAAATAAAATTAATATCTTATTTATTTATCTTCTCATCATGCACATAAATTAAATAAATTTATTTATTTAATTTATATTGATTCTTCCAAATTTCTAAATTTAGCTCTTTTCTCTATCATCTAAAAATAAATTAAATGAATTTATTTATTTAATTTATTTTTATCTTATCATTTCCCTCTCTTATCACATTCTTGTATGTGTACAAGATAGGTCCTATCCTAAATCAAATACAAAAAATGATTTAATTGGTTCTAAAATCAATCATCCACATCATCCAATCCTTAAAATGAAAAGCACCCTATTTTAAGAAGATCAATCTTACCATTACCAACAAGCCAACTACAATCATTTAATAAAAGTTATTCCTATGGACACATGTCTTGTACACATTCATCCAAGCTTCTTGTTTAATCTCAACCGTTCACATAGCCACCTTTTCTCCGCCATTGATCAATCTTAGTTGAGAGTAATATATACACCCTCTCATTTCATTCCAAACCCCATGATCCCACACAATCTTGATAGCGTCCAGATTATCATCTCATGCATATTGAATCTATTGAGCATCCATTGAGCACTTTGAGCATATTATCTATCATCACGGCAGCTTTGACAACTATGGTTGTTCACTATTGAGAAGCAATCCACATTCCAACCAAGGAATCAATACAATCTAGGTGACATTGTTCTTTGATTTGCTTTCATTTTGTGTCATTTAGATGGATTCTTTGAAGGTGGTAGGATTGGGTTTTGATTGTAATGCTTGATCTTATTAACCCAATTTTTCCTTCTAACACAATTAGAATGAATGATTTAATTGGAATGTGTTTAGTAAATGTGTATATTATTTCATTGGGTAATTTTTTCACTTTGGCTATTGTTACATATTGAGTAGATGCATGTAACATTTGATTGAGTGTGTAGGAAACATATAAGGTGTTTGATCAATGGTTGGTATGTGGATAACGTTGACATGGATTTCACTTAGCCATCTCACCTTACTTAGTTCTTGTCACGTACAAACCTATGAAACCATATCTAAATCGACCACGATTATGGATCTCCTTGTGTTAGACCTATGAATGTGTCTTCTTGGATGTTTTTTAACTACCATTTATGTCTTTGTTTGGTGTGTACAAAAAAATTAATAGTCCTTTTGAAATATTAATTATGTTATTAATTAGTGGAAAAGAGAAAAGTAATTGAATTATAAAGTATGTTAGTATATTAATTGGAAGGAGGAAGGAAATTGATTATTGAAGTCAATTGTATTTTAGAAATGATGCAATTGTGTGAAAAGCATTTGATTTAATAATCAATATTTTAGAAATAGATTAAATTTGAATAAGTTAGAAATATCTCTTTGAAGATATTATCTCTTAGTGAAGTGCAATGTGAAAAAGGAAAAAGGTTTTAGGATATGTTATTTCCTAGGTTTAGGCTTATATGGAAAAAGTGTATATTATTTTCATTTATGATGTTATGTTAGAAAAAGTGAGCAAAAAGAGATAAAATATTTTTTTTTAAAACCTTCCTTGTGAATAAGATTTGCTATTGCTTGGAGTGGATTGAATTGCTTGTGGAGGGAAAAAGGTTCATCTTGAAATTACTTTTGGATTCATTGAGGTAATTCTTACTCTGTTTGTTGTAGAATTTGAATTTTTAATTTAAGTTGTAGGAAAATATTTTTGTGAAAGTGAATTTCCTACCCAAACCGTGGAAAAAAGTTTCAAAACTAATATGCGATCATGAAAGTGTATTGTTGGATAGATTTAGGCCAAGAAGGTGTTCTTGAAATTTTAATGTAATGCATTTTTAATTTTTATGAAAAATAAGTGACATTGCTCTCTAAACCCTATCAAAATTTCTTGAAATTTTTATGTGTTTGGGAAAGTGTGATGTTAGGTAGATTTGGAGCATAAGGGTATTTTTTAGAATTTTTACATTTTAATTTTGTTAAAATTTAAGAAAACTTGGAGAAATTTTGGTAAGCTAGCTTCAAGATCCATTACGAGCTAAACCTAGATATTTCTTGAAAATAATTTATTTTTATTTTTAGGATTTTGAATTTTTTTTATTTATTTTGTGGAATGATGTATTCTCCCATGAAAATAAAATGTGTGTGCATTGGGAAGCATATTTTATTGGAAAACCAAACCTTATCTATCCTCGGGCTTTCTGAAGAAGAGTTGACCCCTAGATTGTTTAGGATTGGGGGATACCCATAGGAGGCTTGGGGTGGCCAATTAACAAACTCTGGGGAAGAGATTTGGATGCATAATGTTGAGAAGCCTTGCTTGAAATGAGTAATAAAGAATGTTAAATTACCAAACTCTTGGGAAGAGCTTAGATGCACGTGCTAAAGAAGCCTTGCTTAAAATTAAGTAATGTGAATTAATTTATGAATCTTGAATCTAATAAATTGAATTAAGCAAACCATGTTAATGAAATTTAATCGGTGGATGTAGTATTGTTATGGAGTAAAATGTGTACACTAGCATTTTACACCTAGTTTAGCACCTGGGTGGACCTAAAATGTTTACACTTGCTAATCAGGACCTATTTTAACACCTTTTTGAACATTAAATGATTAATTCTTGATCTCAATGATAAAACCTGACAAAATAACAATGAATCTGACCTAAGCACACTTAAAGGGACTTATGTCAAAGTTTTTGGGACTAAAGGACAAGGGCGCCCAAGCTTCCCGGTCCCTCATTTAGCCTTGACCTTATTTAAAGGTATGTCAACTTGACACATCTTAAGTGGTTCCTCATGTCAGCCCCATTTGGTTTTATTCATCATTGGTGAGTGGGAATGCATATAAAAGCAAGTTAGTTTAATCATTTGAACACATCTAAGCTATCTCTAACTTCTTGAAGGATTCTAGCTCGCTTCTTCTCTCTCATGCTCTCTATTCTTATCTAAAGCTCTCTATGGTGGATTATTGTTGCACCACTAACTTATTGCAGGTCTTATGAAGATATTTCTACTTCTTTTGGCTACACCAACTTCTTGAGTCAAGTTGTGATGCCACATCAAGCATGATAGGGTTTCCATGCTCATGGTGACTTCTTTCCTTCATGTTTTGATCTAGCATTCCATTCTACTTTAGATTTGCCTTTCCCCTCCTCAAGCACACACTCTTTGAGATCTCATCATTGCTATTGCATAGGTGGAAACACCATTCATGGAAATTGACTTAGGAAAGCTCCTAAATAACACCCAACCATTTTCGTTCTTGTGTGTGTGCAGGTAGCATCCAGAGGAATCTGTAGAAAACAAGTTACAGGAAGCAGGAACACAGAAGGGTGAAGGCACAGGAAGTTTAACATTCTGCAAAACCCTAATTAGGGTCTAGGGCGCCCAAGTGCCCTATTCCTTTGAGCTCCCAAGTCCATATCTAGGTTCTCCTCTATCCACTGGTCTCAATTGTGTTTCCGGATTGTCCATATCTATTTCTCATAGTCCTTTATGTTTTGATCTTGCTTAACTAGGGTTTTTACTTTACCCTAGCTTGATTGGTTGGATTTGGTTGATTCTTCTCTATATAACAAAGGGACAAATCCCCTATACTTTGGCTCTCCTTCTTGGGTAGAAGCCAAGCTCAACTTGTGCTCTAATGTTGGATAGAAGAGGGTTTGACCTAGTTTAACCTTTTGGGCTTGGTCTCTCTTTTTTGTCTAACATTTTGGTGAACCTGTCGTTTCTTGCACTTTGGCATCCTTCTTGCTTTAGATCTGAGATATTTTTAACCCTAGATATGATTATATTACATTCATTCATTATTTTGCATACTTACATAGCTTATTTTTTGCATTGTTTCAAAATTAGAGTTTGCAAAAACCTTGCATTTTTAGAAAATCTAGCTAGTCTTGAACCTAGGTTTTGGAGATTAGTGAGTTGTTTCAAATCTTTGTTGCATGATTAAATTAATTTCATTTTCTGTAGCATATCATCTTTGTATTTAAGAAAAGACATTCTTGCATATGTGCATTGAAAAGTAAAAAATAAGAATTTTAGGCTTAGAAAAAGGCATATTTTATGCATTGTTTTCATTGCATATGTTTACATCATCATAGAAATATTTAAAATTTTGATTTTTGCATCAGATCTAATTAGTATAACAGTAGTTAATCATTTCATGGTATTTCATCTTACATTTAAAACTCTCATTTGCTAGGGCTTTGTCAAAAAAGTTGCATTTTTGGAAAACCTAGGGTAAGTGCACAAAGATGAGGGACCAAAAGGGGGTCTTAAGATGCCACTTTTTTTTTGAAATTAGGAAACATTGATGTTGGATGAGAAATTGAAGATAGTTACACTCAAAATTTGAATATGCAACAAAAATAAGAGTCGTAGTGCTCCAAATCTAGTTTCTAAACTACTTTTTTTTTTTCAAAAATGGTTGAGATTAAGGGGTTCAAAAAGGGGGAGCACATAAATTGGTTCTTTTTTTCTCAAAAAAACATAACATAGCGTCTGGTGTACTCCCCCTAAAATGCTAACTTTTTTTTAGTATTTCAAAAATCACTCCAGTGAGAAATTAGCTAACACCATGTAGTTTATCCCTAATTTTTCTGATAATTTTTCATGAATAATTAATTTTTTAGTAATTTTCAAAGTGGAGACATCCTAAAAAATAGAAAATTGAGCGTGCTTCCCCCTAAAATTTTTGAAAACTAATCGAAAATCGAAAAAAAAAATTGAATACGTGTAGAATGGAGTCTAGTTTCTAAAAATGTAACTTACTTCAAATTTCGATGAACGGTTTAAAAAAAGTCAAAAATACTAGGCACTGGTTTTTGACAAAAAATGGACACACTAACAAAAGAAATTAAAGATGAAACCCTTAACGCACTCAAAATGTGAAAAAAAATATATGGTTAGATATCTAATAGAGAGCTTAAGATTATGGTGGTATTTTTTTGTGTTTTTATTGAAAAACGTGCCATCCTGATGGGGAGCACTCTCTAGATTATCTCAAAATTTTACTAAAAACTAATTAAAACACGTCCAAACAAGCTCAACATAACGTGAGCATGTTATAACACACTCATATTATGTGAAATCAATAACATGAGCGCGTTATAACATGCTCGTGTTATGCTGAGCATGTTTGGCTATACACATGCCAATTGCATTTGCTTGAAAGTTTCTAAAGCCTTTTCAACAAATCCATTTTTTGTATATCTTGCAATCATTGCATTCCATTACAGAACATCTCTTTGAAGTGTTACATCTTACAATTGACATGCCTTGTCTATGCTTCCGCACTTTACATACATGTCTACAAGGGCAGTTGCACTTCTTATCATCTCTCTCACTCTCTACTTCCCTCCCCTCTCTACATCCTACCCTCTCTCTGAGTGTCTGCTTCCCTCCCCTCTCTACCTCCTACCTTCTCTCTCACTCTCTTCTTCCCTCCCCTCTCTACCTTCTACCCTCTCTCTCACTCTCTACTTCCCTCCCCTCTCTACCTTCTACCCTCTCTCTCACTCTCTACTTCCCTCCCCTATCTACCTCCTACCCTCTTTCTGAGTCTCTGCTTCCCTCACCTCTCTACCTCCTACCTTCTCTCTCACTCTTCTCCCCCCCTCTCTACCTCCTACCCTCTCTCTCACTCTCTACTTCCCTCCCCTCTCTACCTCCTACCCTCTCAATCTCTTCTTCCCTCCCCTATCTACCTCCTACCCTCTCTCTCTCTTCTTCCTTCCCCTCTCTACCTCCTACCCTCTCTCACTCTCTACTTCCCTCCCGTCTCTACCTCCTACCCTCTCTCTCTCACTCTCTACTTCCCTCCCCTCTCTACCTCTCCTCATCATTCTTCCCATCCAATGAAATTTCATAAATTATCTTGTTTCTATTTCATCATCCCAATTTATATCTTTGTCCCTCTTTGCATGTCCTAGTTTTCTTGTTTCCATGTTCTTTGTCGACATGGGAGAGGAGAGGGAGGGAGAGGGAGAGAGGATGGAGATGGAGAGGAGAGAGAGGGGAAAGATAGGGTGATAAGGAGAGAAAGAGTCCTAGTTTTCTTGTTTTGGAGAGAGAGAGAGAGGGTTGGTCAAGTTTATGAGTTTAGGGTTTAGTGGAATTATTTAGGGTTTAGGGGTTAGGTTTTAGGGGAATTATTTAGGGTTTTGGGAGAGAGAGAGAGAGAGAGAGAGAGAGAGAGTTTCTTAGGTTTAGGGGCATTATTTAGGGTTTATGAGTTTAGGGTTTCTCAAACCTTTAGGGGCATTATTTAGGTTTATGAGTTTCTAGGGTTGCTCAAGTTTAGGGTTTATGGGTTAGGGTTAAAGGGGAATTATTTTATAATTTCCCTCTAATCCTCCTAATCCTAACACATTAGTCCACCCATCTCCTAATCCATCAATCCCTATCATCCATCCACCATATAAATCACCATCTAATCCACGATCAAACATTCTAAGCTCTAATTCATCAACCCATGAACCCTTGAAAATTTTTCTCCAAAGACTCTTTACAAAATCCAAAAATAAAAGCAAAGATATGGATCCATCCAAATCCACTGATCCAATTTCATCCCCCTCTAATACTCCCAATCCTAATCCATCCCCTCCTATATCCATTCACTCAATCCTAATCCTAACCCCACAACATCTTCCATCATTGTCCATCAACTATATGCATATCCTAATCCATCAACCCATGAAGCCATGAAGGATGTGACCCAAGGACTATTAGTATGGAATCTAAGAACATCATGTACTCAAATTCCTATCCTTGAGCCTAACAAAGAACCTCCTAATAACATGTCTACCACTCCAACACCATCATCCACTCCTATGTCTATCCATTTCATTGAAGAGTCTCCTACCATAAGTCCAAGGCAAACCCCATCATGTAGCAATGTTGTCAAACATCCAAAGATTATCGATCCCATCCAAGAACCCATCACATCCATCTAAGAAACCTAATATCTATGTTAAGAGTCTAGTCCAAAGCATGTGGAAACACCAACCACCCATCCTAATCAAAGTCCAAACATCCCATCTAATCCCATCCCAGATCCCTTACCATCTCATGGTCAACCCATCTACATCAATCCCATCATTGATCCTCCAACATCTCCTAGTGAACTTGCATCACCACCTCTTACTCACCAATCCAATGAATATCAATGCATCCCCACTTACCCTATCCATATCTAATATCGCACTATCCATGCTTATCCTCCCTATGATCAAGATCTTATCCATGTGAAAGTAACCCACATCACTCCTATCCATCATCCCATTAGCCCTATCCATCATCCCACTAGTCCTATTCATTATCCATCAATATCCCATGATGAGACACTTGGTCCCTAAGAAAACATAGATAATCAAACAAATAACTTGGATCCTATCAAATCACATCCCAATGAGGATAATGAGAATCAAGATTCAAGAATTCTACATCCATTTCCCATTGATCCTCCATCATCCCCTATCGAACTATATGTTTAGGGGTTTAGCCTAGTTGCTCAAGTTTAGGGGTCAAGGGTCAGGGGCATTATTTGGGGTTTATGAGTTTAGGGTTGCTCAAGTTTAGGGTTTAGAGTTTTAGGGTTAGGGTTTAGGGGAATTATTTAGGCTTTAGGGGTTTAGGGATGCTCAAGTTTAGGTTTTAGGGTTTAGGGGTTAGGGTTTAGGGGTTTACGGTTGCTCAAGTTTAGGGTTTAGGGGTTAGGGGTTTAGGTTGCTCAAGTTTAGGGGTTAGGGTTTAGGGTTTAGAGAGAGATAGAGTGAGGGGACCGATAGAGATTGGGAGAGATAGGGAGATAAAGGTTTAGGGTTGCTTTCAGGGCTTATGGTTTAGGGGTTAGGGGTTTAGGGTTGCTCATTTTTAGGTTTTAGGGGTTAGGGGTTAGGGTTTAGGTTAGGGTTTAGAGAGAGAGGAATGATAGGGAGATATAGAGGAGACCGAGCCTGGGAGAGATATCTATGTCTCCTCTATCCCTCTCTCTAACTATATTTGCCTCTATCTCTCTCTCCCTATCTCTCTATCTTGCTCTCTATCGATCCCCTCTCTCTAACTCTACCTTTCTATCTCTCCCTCCCTCACTATCTCACTCCCCCTCTCTATCACTCTCCCAATCCCTCTACCTCAAATCTATCTCCCTATGTCTCTAGACATCTCTTGATCTCTTTCCCTATCTCTATCTCTCCACATGTCTCTATCTCTTAATCTATCCCTCTACCTCTCCCTCCCTCCCTCTCTATCTCTTAATCTATCCCTCTCTACCTCTCCCTCCCTCCCTCTCTATCTCTCTCCTCCTCTCTATCTCTCTCCCCATCCCTCTACCTCTTGAAATCTCTCTCCCTATGTCTCTGGACATCTCTCCATCTCTTTCCCTATCTCTATCTCTCCCCATAACCCTATCTCTTAATATATCCCTCTTTACCTCTCTCTGTATTTCCCTATCTATCTCTCCCTCGCTAGATCTATCTCCCTATATCTCCCCTCTATATATATATATATATATATATCCCTCTTTATCTATCTTTATCCCTCTATAGACCCCTTTGTCTATCTCAATCTCCCTCTGTCCCTATATATATATATATATATATATATATATATATATATATATATATATATATATATATATATATATATATATATATATATATCCCTCTTTATCTATCTTTATCCCTCTATAGACCCCTTTGTCTATCTCAATCCCCCTCTCTCCCTATCCTCGTCTCTATCTCCACCTATCCCTCTCTATCTGTCTATTTGCCCCTCTTTCTATGTTTTTTCCTTTCTCTAACTCTATCTCTATCTCTCCATCTCTTTCCATATCCCTGGGCTTTCTCCCTATCCATGTCCATGTCCCTCTCTATCTCTCCATGTCTCCCTCTCCCCCTCCCCCTTTCTGTCTCCCTCTCTCTCTATATACATCCCTTTTTATCTATCTATTTCTCCCTTTATCTCTTTATTTATCTACCCTCCCTCTATCTAAATATATGTACCTCTCTATCTCTATATCTCTCTCCCTCACATTCCAAGGGGACGACAGAGAGAGGGAGAGAGATATAGAGAAAGAGAGGCAGATAGAGTTGTAGAGAGGGAGGATAGAGAAATAGAGAGAGAGAGAGAGAGACTCTCCCATGTAGATACAAGGTTACATTTGTCCATCCTAGTATAGACAAGTTCTATTTCATGAACCACATGGATATTTGAGTCTAGGGATACTCTTGCACCATCACTTGATTACCTATTTGATGCACTACATGCATAGTTACAATATATTTTATGTGAGAGTGTGACATCCTAGACCATGATTTTGGCACCAACATTGAGAAGGTTATGATTTTTGCATGCATGAAGCTTAATGTTTTCATGCTTCCTATAACGCGCTAGCGTTATGGGAAGCAAAATAAATGGCAACAAAGCATGTGGGATCCGTGATTCAGACCCCACATGGCTATTATTCCTACTTTTCATGCAGTATATCAGACAAGAAAATGCTTTTTCATGTTGTTTGACATATTAAGAATCATTTTTAGATCAATCCACCACCTTTTTTGTTTTTTTCAATGTAGAAGAACTAATTTTGCATTTTTTTGGATAAAATTTGATTATTTAAACCTAAAGTTTCATGTTTCATGTTTGATATTGTTTCAAAGCTAATTACCATTGATAAATAGATTGAATTTGATGATATATGTTTGTTTTTCCATAAATTTCACTAATCCTATTCTAGAGTTATATAGAATTCATAATCAAACTTGCGAAAAAGAAGAGTTGGATTTTGAAGCCATATTTTGGAGAATTGGTCAACTCCAATATCGAATTCTAAGGTATGTTCAAGTTATGTCCATTTTAATTCACTTATATATGTTCTTATGTTCTTTATGTCTTTATGTTCTTTATGTCTTTATGTTCTTTATGTTCTTTATGTTTTTTATGTTCTAAGATATGTTCTTTAAATATGCTTTCATACTTAGTCAAAATTTGTTGACCAAAACACATGAAATGTGTATGTATGTCTTCATACATTGCAACCAAAATTAAACTATGGCTTGCGATAACAAAGACAAACTCGAGCAATTGCTTCTTATCACTTTGATACCTCAAAACATTCTCTAGAAAATATATACATGTTCTCAATTGTCATTACATGCACTCCAACACTGCCACATGTGCCCTTGCACTACCATACATGTTGTAGCAACTCACTTAGCTCATGATGCAATAGCGAGTTCTTCACCAAGCGTCTTGCAATTGCTACCATAGCAACTATTGGTTGTAATAAATCTCCATGCCATAGAACAATGTCCAACCTATCTCATCATTATATTCTTCTTCCTTCTCATCTTCTCATCTTCTCATCATTATATTTTTCTTTAATAACCTATCTCACCATTTGTCCTTCAATGATCTTGTGATTGTCAGGTTGTAATGCACCAATTTACTTATGAAACTTCTAGGGTTTGATCATTCTTATTTTGGACTACTATTTGAACAATGTCATGTGATATTCCTAAGGTTACAATGACTGTCCTATACATTTATGATTCCTATAAAACCCCTCGTTTACACCTTGACAAGTTATCAAATTATCTTCATACCTGGTTTGATGTTCCTATTGACTATCATGATAGTCCTAGTTGTGTTGATAGTCCATTTAAGGTGCTTGACAATTCTACTATGTATATAAGATCAGTCCTTTTCATCATGTTGTCATCTCTTACCTTGTGAATAGGGTAGTGAGAGTCTATTGCATTTTTTGAATATCTGACCTTAATAGTGATCACGAGTTTCATCATAGTCTTCTATATTAATGATGTGATAGTCTATGTGGTTGTTTGTAATAGTCATAGTGCAATTTGATAGTCTTTTCCCTCAACATCACCTCCATACTTAGCAATTTGTCTATCATTGTATATGATAATGTTCACATATGGGATATACTCAAAATATTATAGTTTAGGACAACTTGTCATCATGAAACAGAACTTTGCCCTGAATTTTTGCACCTTGTTATTCTGTCCTAACCCTAACTCTGTTGAAAATCAAATCTTCAACAAGATCAAGTGAACAATCCAAAAATCTTAGGATTTGATACAATCTATGAGGGATTTATTCATAGGGTTATCTTTTCATGATACATAACAAAGAATATGAAATGAGCAGAACTTGAAACATGACTACATTATTGATAGTGTGCATTTGTTCAACTTACAAACTATGATTGTCTTCTCCCAAAGTGCCAATACCTTTGCATTTGATATAGTATATGCATTCTACAACCTCTTTGAAGCCACCACTACCTACCACTCATAATAGGAATTAAATTCCTCCCTTCATCCTATGCAGTTGATTATTTTGCTACCAACATCTACTCAACTATCCTTTTTTCCCATCCTTCCTTGAATGGATTCCTTCAATGTTGTTGCAACTTCCTTTGCCACCCAATCATGGCCTCCAAATAGCCCTTCAAATCACTTTGTCATAAATCATACTAATTGCAATGTCCTTTCATAATCAATTCTCCTTATTCCCACCCTTTCTACTATTTTGTTGCCTTCATGTAGGCTCTTGATCTCCTCCTTAGATCTGTTGTGCACCTCACAACCATGAAACCAACTTGTACCTTCATTACACAACTAATGCAACACCTACATATTCCTCCTACATCCACATCAGCAACCAACACTTCCACTACCACCTCTTCATCTTCATGACCCGTTCTTATTTGGTTGCTTCTACTCTACTAGCAACCATGTATTCTTCAAGCATAAAATACCAAACTTGTCATTGTTGATCTTGCAACCTCTCTTTCTCCACATGAGAACTCTCATTATGCTACCCTCAAACCTCAGCAATCTCCCTATTTTAGCAAGTGTGCCTACCCCAAGCACCTCACTCCTTTTGTTGCAAGTGCCCATCACTCCATGGTTACACCTCAAGTTGTTGCAAGTAGCCTCTACTTTACTATAATTGTCCTATACATTTATGATTCCTAGAAAACCCCTCCTTTACACCTTGACAAGATATCAAATTATCTTCATACCTGGTTCGATGTTCCTATTGACTATCATGATAGTCCTAGTTGTGTTGATAGTCCATTTAAGGTGCTTGACAATTCTAATCTGTATATAAGATTGAACTCCTTTTCATCATGTTGTCATCTCTTACCTTGTGAATAGGGTAGTGAGAGCCTAATGCATATTTTGAATATCTGACCTTAATAGTGATCTAGAGTTTCATGATCAATAGTCTTCTATGTTTATGATGTGACAGTCTATGTGGTTGTATGTAATACTCATATAGCACAATTTCATAGTCTTTTCCCTCAACATGACCTCCATACATAGCAATTTGTCTATCATTATTTATGATAATGTTCACATATGGTATATACTCAAAATATTATAGTTTAGGACAACTTGTCATCATGAAACAGAACTTTGCCCTAAATTTCTGCACCTTGTTATTCCTAGAAAACCCCTCCTCTATGCCTTGACAAGATATCAAATTATCTTCATACCTTGTTTGATGTTCCTATTGACTGTCATGATAGTGCTAGTTGTGTTGATAGTCCATTTAAGGTGCTTGAAAATTCTAATATGTATATAACCAGTCCAATCATGGCCTCCAAATAGCCCTTCAAATCTCTATCATAAATCACACTACTTGCAATGTCCTTCCATAATCATGGTTTCTTATTGCCACCCTTTCTACTATAATTTTGTTTCCTTCATGTAGCCTCTTTATCTCCTTCTTAGATCTTCTATGCACCTCACAACCATGAAACCAACTTGTACCTTCATTACACAACTAATGCACTTAATATTCCTCTTGATGTCTTAACAATTCTTTGATGACCTACATCCACCAATATCAATCATTTGGATACTCTTTAGTCCCAGTTGACTGCTCTATCATGTGAGAATAGAGTGTTGTGATGAACAACAATCCTTTTGTGCATGGGTTTGTAAGCATCTGATTGTTATAATAGTATTCTCCAACTATTAAAATACCCTTGTAAGCAAAGACCATGATTACCCTCTTATTAACAACACCTTCCATATTTAATGATGAGGGTTTTATTCTCTATACTAGCATTGTTTCTCCTTTTAACAATATGGCAATCATATTCATAGGTCATGGGATAAAATCTTTTGGTAAAGGACAACCTTAGGGTTGCTATAGCAATCATAGTACTCATGATTGTTTTTGCATCTCATGTGACACCATTTCAATGTTGTTCATGATAACCTTATAGCATAAAGACAAACTCAATTGCATGCAGGATTTTAGTATGATGGAGGTAGGCATAATCCTTATGAAGTTGCCTTTGGAAGGAAAGTAAGGTAGGTTTTCATGATTATTTCACGATGATATGTCCTTTACTTTCTATTTCATAATGAGTTTTAATGAGTTTTAACGATGTTACTATGAGTTCTAATTTGTTTTAATGATGTTACTATTTCATAGTGAGTCTTAATGAGTTTAATGACAAACAATTGATAGCGGTGGTAAGGGCAGCCTCAATTGATGCCCTACAAGACATTGGATCAAGTGAGAACACCTTTATAGTACTGAATTTTCATCTACCAGAAAGGTATTCTGACTAAATTTTTATATTCAGCATCTCATGGGGCCAAACGGATGGTGCAAACACATTCGAGTGGGTGGGTAAATGCTAGGAGAGATGTCTTTTCGGTGGCAAAGCCTCATGGTCGTTCTTGGCTATATCGAACGCAGACAATCTCTCAAGAGCCCTAAGAAAAACAAACATCACAAACTTTGGATCGACTGTTCCATCAAACTATGACACCTAGGAACATCTTATTTGCATGTATAGGTGGATGTTAGGTCCACCTACAAGCACCTACCTTGATTTTTGCTAAATCAATTTCATTTGCCTATGGTGGCAAGGAATGTATTGTTCTAAAATGCTTCAGTTTCATGCAGTGGAAAGGTGCTAGGAGTGACATTTTGCATTCCATAGCTCATGGGGCTGAACAAACTTCACCCACGCATCGAGGTGGAAGGTTAAATGCCAAGGGAGGTCTCATTTTGTGTGCCAAGCACCCCAGTTGTTTGGGGCAACAGGCTACCGACAAAGTCCCTTAAGATCCCTAAGACCAAAAAACTACCAAACTTTGACAGAGCAGTTATAATAATTCAGGATAGATGGGAACATTCTATTTAGACCTACAGGTGCATGTGGGGTCCATCCACAATAACCTCTCTCAGTTTTGGTCAACTTCAGTCCATTTGACCGTTCCAAAATCAAATGCATTCTTGCAAAATGCTTCAATTTCATGCAGTGGAAAGGTGCTAGGAGTGACATTTTGCATTCCATAGCTCATGGGGCCAAATGGACTTCGCCAATGCATTGGGGTGGGTGGGTAAATGCCAGGTGAGGTCTCGTTTCATGTGCCGAGGGTCCCAATCGTTCGGGGCAGCAGGCTACTGGCAAAGTCACTTAAGATCCTAAGACCAAAAACTGCTAAACTTTGATGGAGTAGTTCTCAGAATTTGTGGCATCTGGGAACATTCTTTTTGTACCTACAAGTGCATGTGGGGTCCATCCACAATAACCTCTCTCAGTTTTGGTCAACTTCAGTCTGTTTGACCATGCCGAAATCAAATGCAATCTTGCAAAATACTTCAATTTCATGTAGCACAAGATTGCCAGGTGCCATAATTTTTGTTCTGCTCATCATGGGGCCGAACTGACTGTAGCAACACGTCAGGGTGGGTGGGTATATGTTAGAGGAGGTCTTGTTTCGTGTGCCAAGCGTCCCAGTCGTTCCGGGCTGTAAGCTACCAACAAAGTAGAAAGTTGCTAAGACTAAAATTTTGCATTCCATAGCTCGTGGGGTTGAATCAACTACACCAACACATCCGAGTGGGCAGGTAAATGCTAAGGGAGGTCTCATTTCATGTGCCAAGTGTCTCAATCATTCCAGGCTGCAAGCTACCGACAAAGTCGAAAGGTGTTAGGAGTGACATTTTGCATTCCATAGCTCATGGGGCTGAACGGACTTCACTAACGTGTCGGGGTGGGTGAGTAAATGCTAGGGGAGGTCTCATTTTGTGTGCCAAGGGTCTCAGTTGTTCTAGGTTGTAAGTTATCGACAAAGTCACTTTGTCGATATCTTGTAGGCTAGAATGACTGGGATGCTTGGCACACGAAATGAGACCTCCCCTAGCATTAACCACCCACCCTGATGCGTTGGCGAAGTCCATTCGGCCTCACGACTAGCAAATCAAAAAATATAGCACCTGGTAAGGTTGTGTTGCATGAAACTGAAGCATTTTGCAAGAATGCATTTGATTTTGACACAGTCAAACGGACTGGAGTTGACCAAAACTAAGAGAGGTTATTGTGGAAGAACCCCACATGCACCTATAGGTCCAAATAGAATGTTCCCAGCTGCCACAAATTCCAAGAACTACTCTATCAAAGTTTGGTAGTTTTTGGTCTTAGGATCTTAAGTGACTTTGTCGGTAGCCTACCGCCCCGAATGATTGGACCCTTGGCACATGAAACGAGACCTCCCCTAGCATTTACCTACCCACCCCAACGCATTGGCAAAGTCTGTTTGGCCCCACGAGCTATGGAATACAACATGTCACTCCTAGCAGCTTTCCACTGCATGAAACTGAAGCATTTTGCAAAAATGCATTTGATTTCGGCATGGTCAAACGGATTGGAGTTGACTGAAACTAAGAGAGGTTATTGTGGACAGACCCCACGTACACCTGTAGGTCTAAATGAAACATTCCCAGCTTCCCTAAATTTTGAGAACTGCTCCGTCAAAGTTTGGCAGTTTTTTGGTCTTAGGGATCTTAAGGGACTTTGTCAGTAACCTGCTACCCCGAATGACTGGGGCACTTGGCACATGAAATGAGACCTTCCCTAGCATTTACCTACCCACCTTGACATGTTGGCAAAGTCCGTTTAGCCCCACAAGTTATGGAATGCAAAATGTCACTCCTAGCACCTTTCGACTTTGTCGGTAGCTTGTAGCCCGGAACGATTAAGACACATGGTGTTGTTATATGGAGCCTAATCAAACTCAGAGGTTAAATTTACCCCACTTTCATTAGCACAGTTTCCCCCCAAATTATTTAACGGGGTCAAGGGGCAGCACCCCTTGCGGGGGTTTGGGGACAGCACCCCCAAGACGGGGTCAAGGGGCAGCGCCCCTAGCGCGCTCCCTGTCGTGATACAGGGCGAGGTCAAGGGGCAGCGCCCCCAAAACCTCTAATGATTTTTTATTATTTTATTAAGGCGTCGAGAGTTATTTTTCTATTGGCCGACATAAAAAAACCCTATTTTTGTAACTGACATAAGGCTTGATAAAAGCGGTTAAGGGTTAGTGTTTCCATTGATGTATTGTAGCATTTTGCAGCGGTATTGAGTTGCAAGGATTATTGGTTGTAATCAGTTTGATTTACTGGATAATAATATTGGACTCTCTGTTGGTGGATGTAGCCCGAGTTCGGGTGAACCACGTTAAAACTTCTCTCGCTGTTATTATTTCTGTGTATTTTCATTCCTCTTTTTAATCTTTATTTGCATTTAATTAATATCTTCTGCCGGCTAACCCTAACACCTAGCACATGAAATGAGACCTCCCCTAGCATTTACCTGCACACTCAGACATGTTGGCGCAGTCGGTTCAACCCCACGAGCTATGGAATGTAAAATTTCAGTCTTAGCAACTTTCTACTTTGTCGGTAGCTTACAGCCCAGAATGACTGAGACACTTGGCACATGAAACGAGACCTCCCCTAACATTTACCCGCCCACCCCGATGTCTTACCACAGTCAGTTCAGCCCCACAATGAGTAGAACAAAAAATATGGCACCTAGAAATGTTGTGTTGCATGAAACTGAAGCATTTTGTAAGATTGCATTTGATTTCGGCATAGTCAAACGGACTAGAGTTGACCAAAATTGAGAGAGGTTATTGCGGATGGACCCCACATACACCTGTAGGTCCAAACAGAACCTTCCCAGCTACCATGAATTTTGAGAATTGCTCCATCAAAGTTTAGCAATTTTTGGTCTTAGGATCTTAAGTGACTTTGTCGGTAGCCTACTGTCCTGAATGATTGGGACCCTTGGCACACAAAACGAGACTTCCCCTAGCATTTACCTACCCACCCCACATGCACCTATAGGTCCAAACAGAACCTTCCCAACTGCCATGAATTCTGAGAATTGCTCCATCAAAGTTTGGCAATTTTTGGTCTTAGGATCTTAAGTGACTTTGTCTGTAGCCTACTGTCCCAAATGATTGGGACCCTTGGCACACTAAACAAGACTTCCCCTAGCATTTACCTACCCATCCCGATGGTTTGGCGAAGTCCGTTCAACCCCACGAGCTATGGAATGCAAAATTCCACTCCTAGCACCTTTCCACTGCATGAAACTGAAGCATTTTGCAAGAATGCATTTGATTTCAGCACGGTCAAATGAACTGGAGTTGACCAAAACTGAGAGAGGTTATTATGGATGGAGCCCATGTGCACCTGTAGGTCTAAAAGGAATATTCCTAGCTACCTTGAATTCTAAGAACTGCTTCATCAAAGTTTGGCAATTATTGCGGACGGACCCCACATGCACCTGTAGGTCCAAACAGAACCTTCCCAGCTGCCATGAATTATGAGAATTGCTCCATCAAAGTTTGGCAATTTTTGGTCTTAGGATCTTAAGTGACTTTGTCGATAGACTACTATCCGGAATGATTGGGACCCTTGGCACATGAAACGAGACTTCCCCTAGCATTTACCTACCCACCTCAATGGGTTGGCGAAGTCCGTTTGGCCCCACGAGCTATGGAATGCAAAATTCCACTCCTAGCACCTTTCCACTGCATGAAACTGAAGCATTTTGCAAGAATGCATTTGATTTCGACACAGTCAAATGAACTAGAGTTGACCAAAACTGAGAGAGGTTATTGTGGATGGACCCCATGTGCACCTGTAGGTCCAAAAGGAATATTCCCAGCTACCTTGAATTCTGAGAACTGCTTCATCAAAGTTTAGCAATTTTTGGTCTTAGGGATCTTAAGGGACTTTGCCAGTAGCCTACTACCCCAAACAATTGGGGTGCTTGGCACACA
This sequence comes from Cunninghamia lanceolata, assembly GCA_027924645.1. Lineage (NCBI taxonomy): Eukaryota > Viridiplantae > Streptophyta > Pinopsida > Cupressales > Cupressaceae > Cunninghamia > Cunninghamia lanceolata. Next base: position 8,829,104 of record BSBN01001435.1, read on the forward strand.
AAACAAGACCTCCCCTAGCATTTACCTACCCACCCCAATGCATTGGCAAAGTCTGTTTAGCCCCACAAGCTAGGGAATGCAAAATGTCACTCCTAGCACCTTTCAACTGCATGAAACTGAAGCATTTTGTAAGAATGCATTTGATTTGAATATTTGAACTCTAACTGTACCGGTTCCTTATTTTCCACCACTATCCTAATATATGTGTGACAACACTATCCTAATATATGTGGGACTAGTTTATGGATACATTGTCACCAGTGGACACGTTTCAATGCCTAAAACCTTAATCTATGCCTGCACATGTGTGAACAACATTTAGAGATGTATGTTATTCATTCTACCTGACTAGAGACCATATTTCATAAGGTTTTCTGGGCAAAATACAAAGATATAATGGACTGATCCATTGTTGTATTGACTATGACAGCCATGATTAGAGGTCAAAATACATTGCATTTACATAATTTCATGCTGTTTACATGGTGATTAAGCTATTTGTGTGATTAACCCTAGTGTCCATAATAGATCAAATAGATAATGGTGAATAAGGGACAGATCAATGGTAGCTCAAATAGATAAGGGGAGATAGCATGATGTCTCCCAATATGGACATAGGATCAAATAATGATATAACCAATAAGGATCAATACTAAACTCTCAAAATAAGATAAAAAAGTGTTGGATGATAACATGTATACTCTATAAAGTACGTATTAAAAGATGAGATTATAAGACAAGATATAGTAATATGAGATCATGATATTTAAGATATACCAATGTAATATCATAAGGCATGGTATATAAGATATAAAAATATAGGATCTCAATGATGTAAATTCTCTAAAATAGAAAAATATGTCAATATTTGATCTTAAATGCTCATAATAGCTAGGTAGAAACAATGATAAGAGATGGACCATAGACAAGATGCTCAATATAATGATAGACCATGAATGTTCTAAGAAGCTAGAACCTCACTCAATGTGAGTATATTTGATAATGCTTTAAGAAGTTAGATCAAATAGTGTAAGAACATAGTAAAGTAAAGAGCCATTAGTATCATTGGATACAAAACCAGGGATCAAAATATAAGATGTAAAGGATTAAGAGAAAGGACCAAAGAAAAAACATAATTAAGTAGACAAGACAAGATAAGACAATGTAAAGATGAAATATGAAAAACAAAGATCATGAGATCAAAATGTAATCCATCCATAAAACCATCATAAGCATTGCATAATAACTCCTCACTAAGACTTCTAATATGATAAGTTGCTAATGTATCATCATAAAAGCATAAGCAATCATGTGAAGCAATAGAATAATCATGATGAGGCTCATCATCATGATGTATAACATAAGGTAGCACATTTAGAGAATCATCATGATATATAGGAAGAATATGAAAAAGGTAATAAACAAAATTTTCAACACTAGGGAAATAATCATAAATATGTAGTACCAAAAAAACATGCATATCTCTAATCTTGGAAGATGGTATATAATTAATAATATCATCATGGCATGTGAGAGGAGTATCATTATAAAATACAAGAATGTCATTAGTAGGAGGTAAGATTATGTCATCTTGATGCATGTCCTACAAGGTGCATCACAAGGTCTAGATCATTAGTATGTATGTACTCACCACTATCCATATGATCATCATTAGGCTTACTATGAAAAATGGAATATGAAGAAGAATAAACAATATCAAATCACAATGAACTATTTCATCATCTATAGGTATATCATGCAAAGAAGGTGTGCTCAAAGGTAATAGTTCATCCTCCCTATTTGTACACCAAAATAGGATGTTTGGAACAATGTATGGATAGACATCAAAGCATAAAGGATATAGGAAATTTGTCACATGCTGTAATTGCAGCTGCCCATGTAGACATGTATGCAAAGTGTGGAAGCATAGACAAGGCACATGAACTGTTTGGCATGATGCCCCAAAGAAATGTTGCCTCATGGAATGCAATGATTGCAAGATATGAACAAAATGGATTTTTTGATAAGGCTTTAGAAACTTTCAAGCAAATGTAATTGGTGGTTGTAAATCCAAGTTCCAAAACCTTTGAAATGGTATCTTTGGAACACAGCATAGACATCCATCAAAGCATAAAGGATATAGCAATTTTGTCAAAAATTGTAGTTGCAACTACCCTGCAAGACATGTATGCAAAGTGTGGAAGCATAGACAAGGCACGTGGACTGTTTGATACAACACCATAAAGAGATGTCCTCTCATGGGATGTAATGATTGCAAGATATGCAAAAAATAGATTTGTTGAAAAGACTTTAGAAACTTTCAAGTAAATGCAATTAGCACGTGTAAAGCCAAATTCCACAACCTTTGCCAGCATCCTCCCTATCTGTACACCAAAATAGGATGTTTGGAACAACGTATGGGCAACCATCAAAGCATAAAGGATATAGGAAATTTGTCACATGTTGTAATTGTAGCTGCCCTTGTAGACATGTATGTAAAGTGTGGAAGCATAGACAAGGTACGTGAAGTGTTTGGCATGATGCCCCAAAGAAATGTCGCCTCATGGAATGCAATGATTGTAAGATATGAACAAAAAAAGGATTTTTTTGACAAGACTTTATAAACTTTCAAAAAAATACGATTGGCAAGTGTAAAGCAAAATTCCACGACCTTAGCCAGTATCCTCCTTGCCTATGCCAAAATGGACATCCATCAAAGGATAAAAGAAATGGACATCCAGCAAAGTGTGGAAGCATAGACAAGGCACGTGAACTGTTTGGCATGATGCCTCAAAGAAATGTCGCCTCATGGAATGCAATGATTGCAAGATATGAACAAAATGGATTTTTTGATAAGCCTTTAGAAAGTTTCAAGAAAATGCAATTGGCGAGTGTAAAGCCAAATTCCAAAACCTTAAAAATGGTATCTTTGGAACACGATATAGACATCCATCAAAGCATAAAGGATATAGGAATTTTGTCAAATGTTGTAGTTGTAAGTACCTTGCAAGACATGTATGCAAAGTGTGGAAGCATATACAATGAACGTGACCTATTTGATACATTGCCTCAAAGAAATGTTGTCTCATGGAATGCAATGATTGCAAGATATGCACAAAATGGATTTTTCATAAGGCTTTAAAAACTCTCAAGCAATTGCACAAAAGTAAATTTCAACCAAATGTAAATTTTGGCACGTCTAAAACCAAATTGCACAACCTTATCCAACTTCCTCCTTGCCTATGCCAGAAAGGGATCTGGGGAACATGGTGTGGACAACCTCAAAGCATAAATGATATAGGAATTTTGTCACCTGTATTGTATTTGCAGCTACCCTTGTAGACATGTATGGAAAGTGTAGAGGCATAGATAAGGCATGTGAACTGTTTGAAATGATGCCTTAAAGAAATGCATAGTCCCACACAATGCAATGATTGCAAGATATGCACAAAATGGATTATTTGAAAATGATTTATAAACTTTCAAGCAAATGCAATTGGCACGTGTAAAACTAAATTCCTGTAATGATAATTGATCATCATATTAAATATTTCATATAAACTATCATATACATAATTTCATGAACATAACATCTAGTTTATATACAAATCCATATAGGCATGTCCAAACAAAGCCATACATTCATAGATACAAAAATATACAGATCGGTAACATACAAAAGTATGTATATGAAGCCAGCTAGGCATACAAAAAATGTCCCAAAAACTAGTTTCCTATGGACTTTTATGAAATAATCGGTGGCCCTTGCTTGACCATGAAGATGGAGACCTAATCAGTGACTCATCCTCTCTCTGTCGTCGAGTAGACCTCCTCGACAGAAGTTCATCCAGCTTCACCTATTAATATAATCAAACAATATGCACATTAATATATAGAAAATGTATGAAATATATAACATCACATATGTAATCAATCACTTACCGCCACCCGATGATCACTCTCCATCATCTTTTCTCTCTCTTCGTCTGTACTTGGATATGCTAGAGTTGTGACCTCCTGTGAGAAGCATCAAGAAGCAAAATTGACTAAACATAAATATCATTTATGTACATCAAATGATATGAGATAAAACAAGAAATATAAAATTATGACATTTTCACATTATTGGCTCATACCTCGGTCAAAGGATTTGAAGACATCATAGCTATAGCAATGCCTACCTACTCTAACTCACGAAGATGAGGAGGAGTGTCCATGTTCAACATTTGAAAATCAAGTTCAAGATCATTTGACCAAAATAAATACATAATATTATTTAAATGCATAATGATTAGAAATGGTTAAATTTACCTCCGTATAAGTGGTGGATTTGCATCCAGAGGACCAAGGAAACCATGGAGGTGCCGGTGACTATTGAAATCATCAAAATTGTCACAAAATAATATTACCATTGATATATGTACAATAATTATGAACATGTGATAAATTACATACCTGCTGACTTGACCTCCTCTCATAACCCGCCAATGGACGGCTAACAGAGGCAGGATGAAGACTCTGACACTAGAATTTCATTGCGCAGACAATTACATACATTATTTTTCACTTATAATATAGATAGTCATATAAAATTAATTACAAATTTCAAATAACAATATATTAAATCAAGATGAAACTTGTAAAAAATTACCTGAGTCAATACCAATTGTCTACTGCAAGACATCATCAGTGAGAACAATCTCATCCAATATGGATGTCTCCAACATTAGATGTTGCCCCTGCGTCGCAGCATCCTACTGAGAGTCCTATCGTGCATCCTGTGTCCCATAATCACACAGGTTCCCACATGAACTGCACAAATGTGGGGACAAATCACGCCTACTACTCTCATCCTCATCGGCTTGGGTAAGATCATCGGCCATGTTGTGCTAGAGACTGCGTGAGAGTAGTTAATGAATGTAATGTCTCCACCTCAACACTCTCCTTTAAAGTCGAAGGGAGTGACACATGTTCTAGGGTCATCCCACAATAATGGGTTACACTACTTGGCCAAACTTGACATTGAAATCAACATTTTGAACTAAATCTTCACTTTCTGACACCTATAGCCACTAAACCATTAGGAATTTGAAGATGATGTGAACTAGTGATTTGTGAGATTTTGTTTGTAGATTCTAAATATATTTTTTAAAAAAATTGGAATTAAATTGTAATAAAATTTGTGTCTCCTTTGATAACTAGTTTTTAATAGTAAACAACATTTTTTTAAAGTGATGTGTATTCTGTAGCACATAACTTTTTTTCTACAAAGGATAAAATTTTGATTCTTTTGAATTTAGATTGGTAACACCGATATATAGGGCATGCATTTGGTTTTATAATGTTTTGTTGAATATTTTTTTTAATTAAGTTTTTAAGTCAAACCAATTATAATTTAGACATAGGCGTATTCCGTAAAACATAACTTTTTCTATATGTATCGAAATTCAATTTTTTTCTTTGTTGAAACAAGGACATCAATACCTAGGGCATAGATATTTTTTAGAATTTTTTTCACTAATTTACTATTTTTTTGTGTGTGTAGAACATAGAACTTGATGTTCGGTGAAAAACCTACATTCACAAGAAATAAAAAATAAATATAATAATCAAATTAAATATATTTAAAATTATACTTTTTGGGAAGCTTATAAAAAGGACTACATACTTACAAAACATAAATTTTAAATGAATTGAACATTTGATCCCCCAAAAAGTAAATCAAAAGTGGTTTTCTATCAGCATTTTGATAGGTGTAGAGGAGACTCCATTATAGGTATGGTTTAAAACTAGCGAGGTTCTATCCAAGGGGGTTTGATCAAACCCTCTTCAATTAAAATCCTTTAAATGGAACCTTTCAAGTCTTAAATCATTATATTTTCTAAAAATATGTGATTTTAGCGAAAATCAGGATGTCCTAGAAGGTGTAACCCATTATTGTGGCAGCACCCTCTATCCTCAACAAGGGTCTAGGTATACAGTTTTCATCTCACTGAGCCCCCTCTCTATCTTGGCCAGAGCCACCATCTCTACCCTGGAACTCTTGAATGTCAAAATAATTGGGAATCTTCTTGAGGACGAACTCACAATAGAGTTTCCTCAAGAAATATTGTGGCACCTCATCTTTGTTGCATGGGTGCTCATCAAAGACCATGTACTATCTATCCCAAAAGTTTTGGGATATTTCTTCATTCCTACAACAATGAATAGGGAACCATTTACAAGTTTCTTCTAATCTTTGGCCAGTTTTAGGATTCATAAAGTGTGCACATAATTGAGATTTTGTATTTTTTTCATTCTTCACTTGTTCATATGACAATTTGTAAAAATAGTAATGCCGACACCTCTCCCTATAATCTTGAAATTTGGTGATTTGTTTTGTCGCCGATTCGGTGTGGGAAATAAGAGCCTCTAATGACTTCGCAAGTGCTCTCCTACGATCGATGCTTGCACTTGGATTATTTAGCATTTGAATAAGGGTTTGAAGATGTCTTTTGTTTTCTTCTATTTGCCCTAGGTAGTTTTCTTGTGTATCCCTTACATTGTGAGGATGTGAAGGTGGGTTTTGAGGGTTTGGAGGGTTTTGGGGGTTGTTTTGACCCTCCTTAGCTAGATTTGAGTTTTCTCTTGCCTCATTAACTGTAAATGCAAATAAAAAACTAATCAAACATTGCAAAAGTCAAAAATTATTATCAAACTAACAAAAATTAAACAAACCATGCCTTCTTCAGCTGCTAGGCCCTTCAAATTTGTTTCACATTGTCTTTGACTGTGAGGTGGCATCGTGAAACTGTTGATTTCTCCCTTGCACTATCTTGGAGAGACTTTCCTTGAATGCTCTCACGCTTTGAACACTATTTTTTTGCATACAAATTTCTTTGGCCACGGGTGAATGGTAGAAAATGAAGTTTTTTTGACTTTTAAAGCAAGTCAAAACGTGAGCGCATTATAACACGCTCACTTTTTGGCCTATTATGGACCAAAAAGTCCCATGGTGGTGACTTTTTGGTTCTTCATATTTGTGCATACAGCCTCTAGTCAAATTCAAAACCTAGGGTTTGTAATAAATATCTTGTTTCAAATTTTGCTTCTGCCATCTACATTTCATATCTAGTTTTCCATTATTGTAGCATTTCATAAACATCATTTGTGTTCAAGTTACAAAGAGAAAGCATTCTTGCATCAAATAATTTTGGTTTAGGAATGAGCATCTAAGATCTAGGGTTTGATGGTGAAACCCTAGCTAGTCTTGCATTTAATAGTTGTGTTTGAAATCTTATTTCTAGATCTTTGCTATGTTGAATGATTGCAAAATCCGGTTTTAAGTTGTAACTCATCATATGTTTCATATTTGTTTAAATTAAAACAATCATCTTCTCTTTGAAATTGTAAAACAATAGCATAAACAAACAAAACTATCTAGCTTCATTTGACACTTATGTGTCTTCATTTAAAGCAAAATTTTCTAAATCATTGACACATTCCTTAATATTACTTTACCTGCTCTTCATTTGAATGATCTTTATTCTAGAGATGTGGCATTAGAGGATGTTAAGCATACTATTTCTACTTCTACCATAGCACATGATGATTCCATGAATCATCCTATTAATCTTCCTCTTATGGTTGAATGTTCAAGTACCTTGGATATCACTAAGGATGTGAAGACCCTTGATCTTCCTCCTTTGGTTGAATGTTCAAGTACCTTAGATATCATTAAGGATGTCAAGACCCTTGGTATTCCTCCTTTGGTTACATGTTCAAACCCCTTGGACATCACTAAAGATACAATCATTAACAATTTTCTTAACATCACTCTACCCCCTCTTCATTCCAATGCTCTCCCGTCAAAAGATGAAGTTGTTGCAAGTATATGCCTAATCGGTGTTGTCATTGGTGTCAACTGTGCTCCTATCTTGTTTCTTTCTTGTAATGAGTAAGATGCTTTGTAAGTAATTCTGATGTTGAGGATATTGAGAAAATTAGCTCCTCTGGTAGAAACAGTAAGTTGCAGTGGAAACAATGTATTGCATACAGAAGAACAGTCCAAGAGATTGCTCCGCATTTCCCGCTGGATGAATATCTTTGTCTGCGGATTGGAAGTTATTTAGAAGTCTGTCTAAAGATGTTATATTCCAAGTTTAAGCCTCTAGTATGAAGATTTGAGTGAGTTATGTTCACTAGAGTGAAAACTATTTTTCTTGTATGTTTGGTAATGACAGGGAGAAAGTATTATGCTTTGCATTCCTTCGCATTGAAGTATTTTGATCTACAGTTCTAGATTTAAGTCTGAGATGATGTTATGTGCCTTCAACTCCAATGGTTCATGATTTGACAGTCTGCAAGTGATCTTTTCATTATGACAGTGGCTGGTAGTGTTGGCTATGTGCTCCGGTTTGAAGAATCTTCTCTACAGAGTGGTTAAAGGTTGTGCAGTTGTTCCTGGTGATTACAATGTGCTTGTGGATGTCTCCTAATCGTGTTCCTACCTTTGGATTGGTCAGCAACGAATAATTTGGATCATGGATGAAGTTTGTTCCTTGAAGACCTAGTGTTCTCACCAGTTTTGGCCAACTTGGTTGATTTTACTAATTGTGGAGAGGCCTTGAAGATTGTGGGAGCATGTCGTGGCGTGGAGAATTATGTTTGAGTCCCAGCTAAGGTGTAATGTGATATGCATACATCTTTACCTTAGCAAATTTTGTTTAGGTCTAGACCTATTTCTTTGTATTATTGTAATGCCGACCTTGGAGAATGTTTCAATGGTTGATGAATGTAATGCCAACCTTGATGTATATTTCAAGGTTGATGAATTGTATAAAAGCATGTAATAGAATTGCAAAAAAGTGTAGTGTGTATGCGAATATGAAGAGATAAGTGCGAAGGTGTGAGAGCAGAGCAGAGAAGTTATATTGTGCTTCAATGGAACTAAATCCTGGCATGGAGTAGATGCTACTTAATCAGTTCATCACTTTGGCAGTGAGCCACCCCTTGGCAGTGAGCCACCCTTTGGTAGTGAGTCATTCTTTGCAGTGAGCAATTTGGGCAGTGAGCCTCTATTTTTTGGTATTGTTATAACTCATAGATTTCTGTGGGCTAACACCCACCATGATTTTTTCCTTTTAGGGTTTTCCACGTAAAAATCTGGTGTCTACTGTGTTGGATGTGTGATTGTGATTAAGCTTATGGTTTCATGCTTTCATGGTTAAATCTGATTATAAGTAATTAAGTTGTTGATGGTTTGATATTCACATGAAGCTAAGTTTTTGTGACAACTGTTTCAGCCCCCCCTCAGTTGTCTAGTGTATTTCAACAATTGGTATCAGAGCAAGGTTCCTCGGTGGTAAGCTTAATAGCTTGAGGTAGATACAGGATGTCTTACAAGGAGGCTCTATAATTTGATGGGACAAATTATGCAACTTGGAAGATTCGCATGAAAATCCATCTACTTTGTATTGGTTATAAAGTATGGCAAGTGACACAGACTGAATATACCATGTCAGAAAATGGTCTGACAACTAAAGATGAAATCAAAGAATATGAGGTAAATATAAAAGCCAGAGATGCTCTGCTGAGTGCATTGACTGACTCTGATTTAATAAAGGTCATGGATTATGAGTATGCTAAAGAAGTCTGGGATAAGCTGAGTAATCTATATGAAGGAGATGAATCTGTAAAGAATACCAAATTGCAGGGACTAAAAGCCAAATATGAAGGTCTTAAGATGGGTCAAGATGAAAACATAACATCCTTAATGCAAAAGGTTGATGAACTTGTTACTGGAATCAAAGGTATGGGAAGAACTGTTGATGAAACTGAAGTTGTGATGAAAATTCTTAGTCCATTACCTAAATCCTACGCTCACAAGGTAGTTGCAATTGAAGAAATAATGATTGTGAAAAAGATTAATAAGGATCGGTTGCTTGGTAAGATTACTGCTTTTGAAATAAGAGAGTTTGGTGATGCTCTGCCAAAAGTAGAAATTGCTTTCAAAGCCAATGCATCAGAAAAGATCTCCAGAGTAGAAAAATACAAGGTAGAACCTGATGATGAGCTTGATGAAATTGCAGCCAACTTTGTTGACAGACTACAAAGAGGTTCCGATAAGTTGAAAGGAAAACTACCTTTCAAATGTTTTTCATGTGGTAAAGTAGGTCATTATGCTTCCAAATGTCCTAAAAGAATTGAAAGGAACAAAAAAAGATTTGAGAACAGGCCTAGAGCTCCAAAGAAATGCTACTATGTTAGAGATTTTGATGGTGAAGGTGTAACTGATGATGAATCTAATGATGCTAGTACTAGTGCAAATGAATGCTTGTTTATCGCCATTAAAGAAGAACCTGTGTCTACTAATCCTGCTAGTTGTGTGAAGGAAGAAAAACCAATGGAAGAAAGTGCTTTGGTTGTTCAGGTTGAGAAAGATAAGGATGAATGGATTATTGATAGTGGATGCTCACATCACATGACTGGTGACAAAAGTAAGTTTGTAAGTTTGGAAAAATATGATGGAGGACTAGTTAGGTTTGAAGACAATGTAGCTGGTAAGATTTGTGGAAAAGGATCTATTTCATTTGATGGAAAGCATAACACTGATAATGTTCTCTATGTGAAGGGTTTAAAGCATAATCTTTTGAGTGTTGGTCAGATGTGTGACAAAGGTTATGATCTAAGATTCAAAGATAGTGGGTGCAAGATAATGGAAAGCTCCAGAACTGTGATTGCTACTGGTAAGAAGACCAGAGGTAACATCTATCAATTAAGAGGAACTAATGATTATTATTTATTAGCCCAAGTACATGAAAGTTGGTTGTGGCATAGAAGGTTATGTCATATAAATTTTTATAATCTGGTAAAGATAAGTTTAGGTCAAACTGTAAGAGATTTACCAAAATTTATGAAACCCAGCAATACTATTTGCAAGGAATGTCAGTTGGGGAAGCAGACAAGAACAAGTTTCAAGAGTAAAGAGCAATTTTTTGCCAGTTTGCTAGATATAGTTCATACAGATCTATGTGGTCCTACAAGGATAGGAAGTTTGCAAGGTGACAGGTACTTCATGTTGTTTATTGATGATAATTCTAGTATGACTTGGGTTACTTTTCTAAGAGACAAATCAGAAGCCCTAGAGAAGTTCAAATCCTTCAAAGCAATGGTTGAAAATGAAATAGAATTGAAAATCAAATGCTTGAGGTCTGATAGAGGAGGTGAGTTCACATCAAATGAATTCAACAATTTATGTGAAGAACAAGGAATAAAAAGACAATTGTCTGCACCTAGAACTCCTCAGCAAAATGGAGTTGTGGAAAGGAAGAACAAGATAGTTCAAGAAGTTGCCAAAACAATGATGAAGGAATGAGGCTTGCCGGAAGTTTTCTAGAAAGAAGCTATACATACTGATGTCTACATTCAAAACAGAGTTCAAGTGAAAGGTAATGGCACTAAAACCCCCTATGAATTGTGGTATGGAAGAATTCCAACAGTAAGATACTTCAAAGTCTTTGGAAGCAAGTGCTATATCATAAGAGATGAAGACCTAGGGAAATTTGATGCAAGATGTGATGAAGGAATCTTCCTTGGATACTCTACCAAGAGTAAGGCCTACTGGTGCTACAACAAAAGGTTGAAAAAGATTGTGGAGAGTGCAAATGTGAAGGTGGATGAAGGTAAAGGAAAAACATCAGTTCAGAGTGGCTATGAGTCAGATGAACCTGCAGATATAACTTATGAAGAAAAAGTAGAACAAGAAGACAATCAAAGTGAAGAAGAAAAGGCTCCAAAAATTGCTAAGACTCCCAGGTATGTAAGAATCAATCACTTTGAAGATCAAATTATTGGAGACAAAGAGAAAGGAGTACTGACAAGGAAAAGAGTTATAGAAGAACAAGTGAATTACTATCTACTCTCTACAGTTGAACCAAAAAATGTGAATGAAGCCTGTAATGATGAAAATTGGGTTAAGGCAATGGAAGAAGAACTAATGTAGATAGAGAAGAATGAAACTTGGGAATTAATTCCTAGACCTACTGAAAAAAATATTATTGGAACCAAATAGGTCTTCAGGAATAAGCTGAATGAAAATGGAGAAGTTGTAAGGAATAAAGCAAGGCTTGTGTGCAAAGGATATTCTCAAATTGAAGGGATAGATTTTTAAGAGACTTTTGCTCCAATAGCCTTGATTGAAGCAATTAGAATGTTTTTGGCATTTGCATCTCACAAAGATTTCAAAGTGTATTAGATGGATGTGAAGTCTACATTCCTGAATGGTGAGTTAGAAGAGGAAGTCTACATTGAGCAACCAGAAGGATTCCAACTATCAAATCAAGGTGATATGGTATGCAGATTGAAGAAAGCATTGTATGGACTCAAGCAAGCTCCTAGGACCTGGTATGCAAGGTTGGATAAGTACTTATTGCAGTTAGGTTTCAGTAAATGCACTGCTGATAGTAATATTTATTTCAAGATTAATGGTGATCAAATTTTGATTGTTGAAGTCTTTGTTGATGATATCATCTTTGGTGGAAATGAAGGTATGTGTATGAAATTTGCTAGTGAAATGCAGAAAGAGTTTGAGATGTCTATGTTTGGTGAGATGAATTTCTTTCTAGGTCTGCAAATCAATCAATCAGATAAAGGAATCTTCATATCTCAGTCTAAGTATGTGAAAGAGTTGTTAAAGAAGTTTGGGATGGAAGACTCTAAACCAGTATGTACTCCCATGGTGATTGGATACAAATTGAGAAAAATTGATGAATCACCCAAGACTAATCAAAAAAAGTACAGATCCATGATTGGAGGATTACTTTATCTAACTCAAACCAGACCTGATATTATGCATGTAGTTTGTCTTGTTGCAAGATTTCAAGTTGATCCAAGAGAATCGCATGTGTTGGTAGTAAAGAGAATCCTAAGGTATTTAAAAGGCACTCCAAATCATGGCTTATGGTATCCAAAGGATAATGATTTTACTCTCAGTGGTTATACAGATGTTGATTGGGAAGGAGATGTTGATGACAGAAAAACTACAAGTGGAGGTGCTTTCTTTTTGGGAAATAGATTGGTTTCATGGTTAAGCAAGAAGCAAGATTCAATCTCTTTATCAACAGTAGAAGTAGAGTATATTGCAGCAGCATGTTGTTGTACTCAAGTGTTATGGATGAAGCAAACTTTGAAGGATATAAGAGTTGTTTATGAAGATCCAATTGCAATCTTGTGTCACAATACAAGTACCATAAATATTTCCAAGAATCCAGTGATGCACTCAAGAACAAAGAATATATCTATAAGGTATCACTTTTTGAGGGAAAAGCTGATAGAGAATGAAGTTAAGTTGGAATATGTGTCCACAAAGGATTAGATTGCAAATATTTTCACTAAGCCTGTACCTAAGGATACTTTTGAGTATCTCAGGGAAAAATTAGGGTTCATTACCCCTCCAGCTCTGAACTAAGATGCAAAGGAATGCATCAGTCCATTGGTGCCCAAAGATTCACTCTTTGATTTGGATTGATGTTCTGAAAGCTACCTCTTAGGGGGATTAGTTGAATGATGACAAAAGAGTTGGTTGCAGAAGTTTAATTTGATCAAAGCAACAGAGTGCAAGTACGTGCCCTTTGCCATTGATGTCAAAGGGGGAGAGAAATCATGTGAAAAACTCAAAAAAGAAAAGAGTGCAGATGTGTAAAGAGAAAGGGGGAGAATTGTGTCTTGATGATCTTTACAATTTTTCACATCATATGTTGCCATCAATGACAAAGGGGGAGATTGTTGCAAGTATGTGCCTAATTGGTGTTGTCATTGATGTCAACATATCTATGTTGTCATTGGTGTCAATTGTGCTCCTATCTTCTTTCTTGCTTGTAATGAGTAAGATGCTTTGTAAGTAATCCTAATGTTGAGGATATTGAGAAAATTACCTCATCTGGTAGAAATGGTGAGTTGTAGTGGAAACAGTGTATTGCATACAGAAGAATAGCCCCAGAGATTGCTCCACATTTCCTGTTGGATGAATATCTTTGTCTGTAGATTGGAAGTTATTTAGAAGTTTGTCTGAAGATGTTATATTCCAAGTTTGAGCCTCTGGTATGAAGATTTGAGTGAGTTATGTTCACCAGAGTGAAAAATGCTCTTCCTGTATGTTTGGTAATGATAGGGAGAAAGTATTATACTCTGCATTCCTCTACATTGATGTATTTTGATTTGCAGTTCTAGAGTTAAGTCTAAGATGATGTTATGTGCCTTCAACTCCAATGGTTCATGATTTGGCGGTCCGCAAGTGATCTTTTAATTATGATAGTGGCTGGTAGTGTTGGCTATGTGCTCTAGTTTGAAGAATCTTCTCTACAGAGTGGTTAAAGGTTGTTTGGTTGTTCCTGGTGATTACAATGTGCTTGTGGATGTCTCTTGATCATGTTCCTACCTTTGGATTGGTTTGCAAAGGATAATTTGGATCGTGGATGAAGTTTGTTCCTTGAAGACCTTATAGTGTTCTCACTAGTCTTGGCTGACTTGGTTGATTTCACTAATTGTGGAGAGGCCTTGAAGATTGTGGAAGTGTGTCGTGGTGTGGAGAATTGTGTGAGTCCCAGCTAAGGCATAATGTGATCCGCATACATCTTTACCTTAGCAAATTCTGTTTAATTCTAGACTTATTTCTTTGTATTATTGTAATACTGACCTTGGAGAGTGTTCCAATGGTTGATGAATGTAATGCCAACCTTGATGTATATTCCAAGGTTGATGACTTGTATAAAAGCATGTAATAGAATTGCGACAAAGTGTAGTGAGTATGCGAATATGAAGAGATAAGTGTGAAGGTGTGAAAGAGCATAGCAGAGAAGTTATATTGTGCTTCAATGGAACTGAATCCTGGCATAGAGTAGATGCTACTTAATCAGTTCACCACTTTGGCAGTGAGCCACCCCTTGGCATTGAGCCACCCTTTGGCAGTGAGCCATTCTTTGCAGTGAGCAATTTGGGCAGTGAGCCTCTATTTTTTGGTATTGTTATAACTCATATATTTCTATGGGCTAACACCCACCGTGGTTTTTCCCTTTTAGGGTTTTCCACATAAAAATTTGGTGTCTACTGTGTTGGATGTGTGATTGTGATTAAGCTTATGGTTTCATGCTTTCATGGTTAAATCTGATTATAAGTAATTAAGTTGTTGATGGTTTGATATTCATATGAAGCTAAGTTTTTGTGACAACTGAGTCACCCCCCCTCTCATATGTCTAGAGTATTTCAACAAAAGCATTAGTGGATGAAGATTCTTCTTTTGTAATTGATAGGGAGGGACTCTAGAATGTCAATTCTACCTATCTTGAATCAATTCAAGACTCTGGACAACTCTAGCCTCTCTACCAATTCAAGTGCTCATGACATCTTTCTACACAAAAATGTTTGTTGAATTCCTCCATTCTCTGCAGAGATGGAAAATTCTATCACACTACTTGGTGTGGGACACATTCCTTGTCCTCACTACTTACAAGATACTGCCTCAAGGGCACATAACTTTTCTGAGCCATTGTCCACCCTTCTCTCTCTATTCAAGGGTCTTGACTGCTTGGTTCTCACTTTCACCCTCTCTGTTCTCCACCCCTGCAAGTCTATTCTCCTACTTGTCTATCTAGCTGGACTCCTTATTGAGCTCACCTAGAACAAGCATGCATTGCCTCTAGTCGACCATCCAACAATCCCACAAAAGAAAAACAAACAAAAGGCATGGCTCTGCTTGATGGCCTCCATACTGTACAGAGGAACTTGAGGAACATCAATACAGAGCCATGGTTGGCAAAAGAAAAACAAAATTGCAGAAAAAGGAAATGACTAGTCTACTTCAGAATAGTAAACTGAAAACATAACAGAAATACAAAAATTGGTTGAACTGCTGTATTTGATTTTTATTCAAAATTTGCCCTTACATCAAAATGCCTCTCAATTACAATCTTTTTCCCGAACCCCTTACACAGAGAATGCTACATCATATATAGTTATCTCATGTCCGTTACAGGACGGTTTAATTCCTAGACCGGTTCATAGTCTAACTGCCTGGTTCATCGTTCCATCGTGGGAACTCAATTTGCAGTCTGGGCGATAGCCTGATATCCTCTCGCCTTCTCCGTGACCAGAAATGATCACCATTGTGGTTTGTCTTTCCTCCTTTGTTCTTCCCAGGTTGAAAACCCTTAAAATAGAAACTATTGCCTTATCGGCAATGCATTTTCATTTGTTACACTTTAGAGTCATATCTCCCATCGGAGTATCATGGGAACCTCAAACCCACTTGGGCCGATGGCCCGATACACTACTTTGGCACATAGTCTCCTCGGCGTATCGTTGGAACCTTCTGCCAGGTTCCAACGATAGCCCGACACACTGTCTACTCCATTCTCTTTGCTATCGTTGTGTCGCTGGGACACTCCACATTGTTACGCCGATAGACCGATCTATTTGGTCATAACCTCCATCGGTGAGAGTCCTGATTTTGACTCTGAATTTGCTTTTTAACCACATTGTCCCAACCTTGCCATTTCACTAGGACTCCAGCTCGACTTAGGTCGACAGGCCGATGAAAAGGGAAACACTTCCCGCCAAGGCTTTATTGAAAAAAAAAACTAAAAAGCTTCAAAACAAAACAACATGTTGCTATGTACAGGGCTGCATTGAGCCCTTGGTGCTCCTGCACCATACTCCCCCTGTGCAGAAAGAAGCTATGTCACCGTCGGTGACAATGAGGCAAAATCAATGCCCCTCTTTTTGAATTCTAACTCTGCAACCCAAGTAGCTTCTGCTTTAGGCAACTGCTTCCATTTGACCAAATGCTCCATGTAGACACCATGTCTGGTTTGCTTCTGTACTCTTGAATCCAGTATTCTCTCTGCCTGTAGTTTGGGTTTTAGTGGCAAAGTCACATCTTTGACTGTCTATTCCTTCTCTGAAATGGATCCATTTGCTGCTGGTTGAGGACCCCTATATGGTGCCAGGTCTTGGACATTAAACACTGGTAAGATTGCCAGGTCTTTTGGCAATTCAATCCTGTATGCATTGTTACCATACTTGTTCAGGATTCTGCAAGGACCAATTCTTCGCATTTACAGTTTGGTTGGCATTCCCTTCTACAGTCTGGCTTTGTTCAGGTGCACCATAACCAGATCACCAACTTCAAACTGGATGTCCTTCCTATGGGCATCTACTCTATCCTTGATCTTCTGTGTGTTTTCTGTCAAGGTTTTCTTCACCTGTTCATGTACTTCTTTCATGGATTGTGCAAAATCCTCTGCATGACCACTTCTGTTCTCCAGATCTCTAAGATTTTTGAGTTCACATACACCTCTAGGGTGCATTCCATAGATGATTTCAAAAGGACTCTTGCCAGTAGTCCTGTTCACACTATCATTATAGGCAAATTCTACCTGATGAATGACTTGATCCCAACTCTGCCCATATTCCTTGGTTATACATCTTAATAGGTTACCCAATGTCCTGTTTACCACCTCTGTCTGACCATTTGTTTGTGGATGGTATGTTGAGCTGAAAGATAAATTTGTCCCTAATCTCTACCACAAAGTTTTCCAGAAATACCCCATGAACTTAGCATCTCTGTCAGACACAATGCTTGCTGGAAGTCCATGAATCCTTATCACTTTTCTGAAAAATAATTGTGCTATATGACTGGCATCATGAGTCACTTTACAAGGAATGAAATGACTCATCTTGCTAAACCTGTCCACAACTACATATATGCTATCATAACTAGTCTTAGTCTTAGGCAAACCAACCACAAAGTCCATACTTACACATTCCCATGGCCTGGAAGGAATGGGCAAAGGTCGGTACAGTCCTGCATTTGAAGTGGTTCCCTTGGCCTTCTGACATACGATACACTACTCTACATACGTTCTAATGTCTCTATGCATCCTCGGCCAATAATAGAACCTTTGGACTAGCTCTAGTGTTTTGTTCAGACCAAAATGGCCACTCAGACTGCCATTGTGCTTCTCATGTATGAGATTTTCTCTCGTAGATCCCCTTGGCACACATAATTGTCCACCTTTGAATAGCAATCCCTGCTGCAAGGTGAAATCTGCAAACTCACTGTGAAAGTGATTCTCAAAATCCTGACATACCTTGTATGCCTCAAAAAAGTCTTCATCATCTTTGTAGAGATCCTTGCAGTCTTCAACTCCAATGCTCTTCAACTGCACTTCCTGCACTGTGAGCAACCTCTTGCTCAAAGCATCTGCAACTTTCTTGAGCTACCCCTTCTTATGCTTAATTATAAAAGTGTAGGATTGCAGGTACTCCATCCACTTGATATGTCTGCTGCTCAACTTATTCTGTGAGTTTAGAAAATTCAGGGCTTGGTTATCTGTGTAGACAACAAATTCCTTAGGTAGGAGATAATGTCTCCACTTCCTAAGTGCTTGGACTAGAGCATACAACTCTAAGTCATACGAAGAGTATTTACTCTTTGCTTCATTCAGCCTCTCACTGAAAAAGGCTACAGGTCTGTTCTCCTGATTTAACACTGCTCCTACAGCTATGTTACTTGCATCACATTCAATAGTAAATAGCTTATCAAAACTAGGTAGCAATAGTACAGGTTGTGTTGCTACCTCTCTCTTCAACCGTTCAAAACTTCTATCTGCAGCTGGTGTCCATCTAAATTTTGCTTTCATTCCACCCTTAATTGTATCCAACATGGGTGCACAAATCCCACTGAAATTCCTTATGAACTTTCTGTAAAACTGGGCTAAGCCATGGAAACTTCTCACCTCTGTGGCTGCTCTAGGAGTAGGCCAGCTCAAGATTGCCTCTACCTTTGACTTGTCCATCTTCAATTCTCCCTGGGATGACACAAAACCAAGGTATACCAATTCCTGCTTCATGAATTCACACTTCTCCAGATTGATGGTTAGTTGTTCATCATGTAATTTTTGTAAAATAGTATTTACATGTTCTAGATGTTCTTCCTTAGTCTGACTAAAAATTAGAATATCATCTAGAAAAACAACTACGAATTTACCAATATAATCCTTTAGGACTTCATTCATGAGTCTCATAAAGGTGTTGGGTGCATTTGATAGACCAAATGGCATACCAAGCCATGCATACAGTCCTTCTGTGGTCTTGAAGGCTGTCTTCCACTCATCACCTTCCTTGATTCTTATTTGGTGGTAACCACTCTTCAGGTCTATCTTAGTAAAGTACTTTGCTTTTCCAATACAGTCCATGAGATCTTTAATTCTGGGAATTGGAAATCTGTACCTTATAGTTATCTTGTTTATGGCTTTGGCATCTGTGCATAATCTCCATGATCCTCCTTTCTTCGGCGCCAACACTGTGGGCACTGCACAAGGACTTATGCTTTTTCTGATCAATCCCTGATCAAGCAACTCTTGCACTTGTCTGGCAATTTCTTTGTGCTGGTCTGGGGTCATCTTGTAAGGAGCCTTGTTTGGCAAAGATGCTCCTGGAATCAGGTCTATCTGATGACTTATTTCTCTCTATGGAGGCAATGTGGCTGGTGTACCATCACTGATTATGCCCTTATACTTCTCTAGTGTAGGCTACATTTCTTTTGGGATTTCTACCCTTTTATCTTGCTGCTCCTCTTTGGGTTTTACTATGATGGCATAACCAATACCATCCTCATTAAGAGTATTCAAAAACTCTTTTCCACTCACAACCAAGATATTGGGACTCTTTGTCTGAACTGCATCCTCATCCTCTAATGACTGAATCTTATAGGTGACACCATCCTTCTGAAAAGAATAGACATTCTTCTCACCATCACGTATTGCCTTTCAGTCATACTGCCATGGTCTGCCCAATAGGAGATGGCATGCATCCATCGGTAGTATGTCACATAACACCTTATCCTTATAGCCATCTATGCTAAACTCTACCCAACTTTGTTCATTTACTACCACATGTTGACCCTTGTTCAACCATGTGACTCTATATGGGTTTGCATGAGTTATTCTTTTCAAATTCAGTTTCTTAATTGCTTCATCAGAAATAATATTATCAGTAGATCCTGAGTCTATGATAATTTTACATACCTTATTCAAAATCTTGCATTTGATTCTGAATAGTGCTCTCCTCTGGCTTGGTTCAGAGTTTACTGGTTCCTTCATCAAGGCTCTCCTTATCATCAGGTTCTCTCCCTCTTCTGAGTTCAAACTGACCTCAGGTGACTGGCTGTTGGATGCATTATCTTGGATCCTCTTCCTCTGTAGTTTCCTCTACCACTCGACTCCCCACTCTGCTCTGTGAGTTTGGATTCTGCTTGGGATCTATTGTCAGTATTCCTTCCACCAAAACTTCCTATGTGTCCTCTATTATCTCTGCCTCTTCCTCTTTCTCTGCTATTTGAGTCTTGTTTCCTCTTGCTCTTTTCCTCCACTTTCAGTGCTAGTTGATAGCATTTGTGCACTATTGTAGGACACAACAAACTGATCTCTTCTTGTATATTCCACTTCAGACCGTTAAGGTACCTTGCTACCTTTATGCTTTCATCCTCCATCACTTTGGACCTTAAGCATAGCTTTTGGAATTCTTCAGTGTATGCACTAACATCTAGTTCTTTCTGTCTCAGGTTCTACCTCTTCCTATGCAATTGAATTTCATAATCTTCTGGCATATATGCTTCTTTTATCTTAGCTACCATTCCCTTTCATGTAGCTATTGGCTTCTTATCTTCTTTTGCTCTTTCAGTCTGCACAAATTTCCACCAGGTTAAGGCAGCTCCCCTGAGTCTGGATTTGGCCACCTTTACTTTCTATGCCTCGCTTACACCATCACATTCAAAATGATTTTCAAGTCCTTCTATCCACTCCATGACCAAATCTGGGTCCATTTTCCCACTGAAAAGTGGTACTCCTTCCAATGTTTTACCACTCATTGCTTTGAAAGCTTTCAAGAATGGTTCTTCCTACATTTCAAGATCCGGTGTGGGTTGTTCATCTTCAACAGACACACCTTTCTCCTTATCCTCAGAGTCTTTAACTCTCTGGCTGACTTTTTCAGTCTTTTGCAACATTGCACCTAGCTTACTCTCCATTTCTGCTAGTCTTTCTTTCAGAAATCTATTTTCTTCTTCCTGTTCGCCAACCTTCTTGGCCAATTCTGCATTGGTCACCATCTTTTTTGCTGAATTCACAGATTCACTGGTTGATGACATACAACTCTTCTATTTCAATCTAGGAATAACCCAAATCTTACTGCTCTGATACTAATTTGATAGGGAGGGACTCTAGAATGTCAATTCTACCTATCTTGAATCAATTCAAGACTCTGGACAACTCTAGCCTCTCTACCAATTCAAGTGCTCATGACATCTTTCTACACAAAAATATCTGCTAAATTCCTCCATTCTTTGCAGAGATGGAAAATTCTATCACACTACTTGGTGTGGGACACATTCCTTGTCCTCACTGCTTCCAAGATACTGCCTCAAGGGCACATAACTTTTCTGAGCCGTTGTCCACCCTTCTCTCTCTGTTCAAGGGTCTTGACTGCTTGGTGCTCACTTTCACCCTCTCTGTTCTCCACCCCTGCAAGTCTATTCTCCTATTTGTCTATCTAGTCGGACTCCTTACTGAGCTCGCCTAGAACAAGCATGCATTGCCTCTAATCGACCATCCAACAATCCCACAAAAGAAAAATAAACAAAAGGCATGGCTTTGCTTGATGGCCTCCATACTGTACAGAGGAACTTGAGGAACATCAATACAGAGCCATGGTTGGCAAAAGAAAAACAAAATTGCAGAAAAAGGAAACGACTAGTCTACTTCAGAATAGTAAACTGAAAATAGAACAGAAATACAAAAATTGGTCGAACTGCTGTATTTGATTTTTATTCAAAATTTGCCCTTACATCAAAATGCCTCTCAATTACAATCTTTTTCCCGAACCCCTTACAGAGAGAATGCTACATCATATATAGTTATCTCATGTCCATTACAGGACGGTTTAATTCCCAGACTGGTTCATAGTCTAACTGCCCGATTCATCGTTCCATCATGGGAACTCAATCTACAGTCTGGGCGATAGCCCCATATCCGCTCGCCTTCTCTGTGACCGGAAATGATCACCGTTGCGGTTGTCTTTTCTCCTTTGTTCTTCCTGGGTTGAAAACCCTCGAAATAGAGAATATTGCCTTATCAGCAATGCATTTTCCTTTGTTGCACTTTAGAGTCATATCTCCCATCAGAGTATCGTGGGAACCTCAAACCCACTTGGGTCGATGGCCTGATACACTACTTCGGCACATAGTCTCCTCGGCGTATCGTTGGAACCTTCTGTCGAGTTCCAACGATAGCTCGACACACTGTCTACTCCGTTCTCTTTGCTATCGTTGTGTCACTGGGACACTCCACATTGTTACGCCGATAGACCGATCTATTTGGTCATAACCTCCATCGGTGAGAGCCCCAATTCTGACTCTAAATTTGCTTTTTAACCACATCGTCCCAACCTTGCCATTTCACTGGGACTCCAGCTCGACTTAGGCCGACAGGCTGATGAAAAGGGAAACACTTCCTGCCAAGGCTTTATTGAAAAAAAAAACTAAAAAGCTTTAAAACAAAACAACATGCTGCTATGTATAGGGCTGCATTGAGCCCTTGGTGCTCCTGCACCAGTAATGGATTTCCCTAGGAAGATATTGGGTATTCATCTCAAAAATATATCAATTCTATCATCATTAATAGACTTATTTCGCTCGCTAAGGGGATAGTGAATAAGTGCATTAATGTTCAAAATATTCCTAAAATCATGGTACATGAGGCACCTAATCTAGTTCAAGGTGTTCCAAAACCATCTCGACCTCCTAGTTACTATCTCAGTAAGGC
The DNA here is from genome assembly GCA_027924645.1 of Cunninghamia lanceolata. NCBI lineage: Eukaryota > Viridiplantae > Streptophyta > Pinopsida > Cupressales > Cupressaceae > Cunninghamia > Cunninghamia lanceolata. The sequence goes on from BSBN01001435.1 coordinate 8,851,960, forward strand.
AAAGCAAATTACTCAAATGAATCAAGTTGTTCAAAATATATCGCAACAACCTCATTATTATGAGGTTGCTCACACATACAACACCCGCAATAACAAACAAAGTAATCAAGCACCAAGTGTGCCCACTTATCTTCCACCTTATCAACCTATTCTTCTTTAAGCACCTCGTCTTCCTCAACATATTGGTAAAGAATACGATCTTCTCGAGTAGCTCCATGCTACTCCGACTAAGATCTCTCTGTGGGATTTAATTCAAACATCGCCTACATACCATGCAATGCTCCAAGAGGCTCTACAAAAGGTAGTTGTTCCACCTTATGTTAGACCAAATGATGTAGCATCTATGTTTAGTTGTATGTATGCAACAACATCAGAGATTTCATTTCAACAACATGAATTACCTCCCATAGAATTTCAAAACCAATATGAGCCTCTTATGATATCTGTCATTATTAATAAAATGAGAGTTAGATGTACCATGATTGATGGTGGATCAGGTCTTAATGTCTGTGGCATAGACTTGTTACATAAAATCAATGTTGATACCTCTCTCATTAAACCAGATAAACTCATCCTTCATGGCTTTGATAATGTTGGTAAACAATCACTAGCTACAATCACCTTAAATATTAAGGTTGGACCTGTGAAATTGCCTACTCTTATCCATGTCATGCCTAATTCTCTCACATACAATCTTCTTCTTGGTAGACCATGGATTCATGCCATGGGGCCAGTCCCATCTACTCTTCATCACTCAATAAATTTTGTCTTTGAAAACAAGCTCTATACAATCAAAGATGATTCGGTTCCGAAAAGTTGTTTACAAACGGAAGTGAGACATCAAACTCCTTTAAGTGATTTAATCCCTTCTTTAACAAAAATGAAACCACTATCCTCTGCTACTAACAACAGTGTTGGTCAGGATAATGTTGGTCCTTCGAATGCATTTTTAGTGATGATTGGGGTTCGTTAGATTTTACACCCACCTTTGTAGGTGAATATAAAATCTCACCCTCACGCCCAAAAACCTCAAAGGTAAATGAAATTTCTTCAACACAATCTCATACTCCTAACAAACATAAACTCAAGAGTAATAATGATGGAAATTTTGATATTGATGATGATCTGCCTTCTTCTATAGAAATAGCAGTCATTTGTGATAAAGTATCATCCCAATCTAATGAATCTTCTTCTAATGCATGTTGTGATAATGATGAGATCCCTTTAGATTTCAACCTCCATGGGATTGTTAAAACAAAGATGGACCCTCCTCACCATGATTAAAAGAATGATCCTTCTTCTTCAACACATGATAACAATTCTCATTTCAATAAAGCTAGCCATATGACCTCTCCTCTTCCTATGGACTTGGAGATGCATTATGGGCATGGATTCAAAATTCTTTCTAAGCAAGGATACAATGGAAATGGGTTAAGATGCAAAGAACAAGGAATTAAGGAACATGTGGAACCAACATTGCACTTGTCTAAAGTAGGTTTAGGTTTTTGACCTTCTCCTACATTCTCTCCACCATTTTCACAACAAAAAGGATTGCTTCCTACTCCACCTATATCTTCTCTTCTATCTCAACAAGAGTGTATGTTGTCGAGTCTACTCAAAGACCGCTTAATCATTCTTCCTACTCCAACACACAAAAAAATTCAACAAAATAATCATTCAACACCTCATTATTGTGCATATCATCGAGCACTTGGCCATTCCACTAAGGAATGTCAAGTCTTGGGTGAAAATTCAACAACTTCAAACAAGGTATGGATCTAGTACTCTTCACCATTCTTGATGCAGTCCCTAGAGCAGCTTGTTCTCCGTCCATTTTATAATAAGCAAGTTGGGGGAGGATGATTTGCTATAGACTAACTCGCGAGTGTGGTCCTTCCTCATTTTGTGTTATTCTTATATGTAACATTATCCATGTATTGTGATGTTGTGGTTCTCCCTTGGCACCATTGTTAGCACAATGCTACAAGGAGGAAGAATATGTTGTGTCATTCCTCTATATGTATCTTCATTCTTCTATATGTCATGATACACAATTTTGCTATTTTCCTTGGATGATTTAGTATCCTTTCATGTTGATTCAATTTATGTGTAGTCTACTTCCATATGATCTTTCTTCTGTCATCTTCATATCTATGTGGCACCTTGTTGCAATGCTCGGCGTCATATCATGACTACACAAGCCATTGTGTATCATGCCTATAAGCATCGCCTTGGTTTTCTCATCCTTGGGGCAACCCCTTGTCACGATGTAGCTTTTGAAAATACATATCATTTGGGCATGTTCTTTTAGAAATCTCTCGTGCCTATTTGATAGTTCTTCCTCACTCTACCTTAAAGGAAATTGCTCCTTGATGGAGTTAGCAAGCACTTTAAGTTGGGGGCATACATCGTGTTATGAGCCTTACTCTCTTTCTTTCTATCAAAACACTTGTTCATTATCTTTTTTGTTACACTCTCTTGGAAAGGATTGTGGAAAGCTTGGAAACAAGATCTTGAGCCTATCTTGTTCTCCCAAGTTGAATCTTCTTGCATGTTTGGGAGAAGGGTTGCACCACCAACTACAGTTTGGTAGTAAGGTCTCTTCGCCTTCTTATTCTATAAGACTTTGTATAAATCCTCTTGCAGGAGGTTGATTGTGTATTCCATTGAGTGGAAACACTTTTCTTTAGATAGATTATGTGTATGATGTGTTTATATATCCTCTTGTGTCTCTTATTTCTAACTAACCCCTTAGCATTCTTCTTATTGCATCTTGGAGAATGATACATGGTGATTGAGACAACCTTTTAGATTGAGGTCTCCTTTGTCATGTTGACACAAGGTCTTCTATTATGTGCCTTTTGTGATTGATGTATGATGCGTGTATTCTCCTCACATATTCTTATTCTCTATATGTTCTTCACGCCTCGCATGTATTCTCTATGTGTTCCTTATGTATTCTCCTTAAGTGATTTCTGTGTATTCCATGTATTTTTCATTTGTATTCTATGTATACTTTATGCCTTATGTGTATGCTTCGTGTCAACCGTGTATGCTTAGTGTATTGTGTGTATAAATTGTGATCTCTCATGTGTATGCCTTGTGTATATCTTGTCTTGTCTCATGTCTTCTAAGTGCTTCATGTTGCAAGTATGTGCTAATCAATGTTGTCATTGATGTCAACATGTTTGTGTTGTCATTGGTGTCAAATGTGTCTTCTGATGAAGGTTTTATTGTTTGATTCAGTTTCTTTGCTAGAAGGTGATTTGAATGCTTTGTATAGATGCTAAAGGAATTGAGGATATGCTTATGTAGCTGGGTTTCCAAGTGCTTTTGAGAAAATTTGATTAATACTAAAAATAGTGTGTTGAACAGTTGGAGTCTTCGGGCTTACAGAATACTATTCGAGATTTGCTCTGCATTTCTTCTGTGTTGAAGATCTAAATGTGTAGTTTGGATATGTTGTCAAGAAGTGTTTGAAGATGTTAAACCCAGAATTTGGTGCTTTGGATTGTTTTACAGTGAAAGTTATGTTCACCAGTTTGAAGACAGTGTCTGACAGTGTTTGCAGTGTGTCTAAGAGAAAGTATTTTACTCCACATTCCTCCACAGAAAGGTTTTATGTGTTGTGGTTTTGGATATGTGTTCATAAGATCCTTATCTATCTTCATGCTAGAGGGTTTGTGATTTGGTGCTTTGGAAAGCAATTTATTGTGTGGTAGATTTCAACAAAGTTGTTGTGTTCAAGTGAAAGTTGTTGTGGCTAAATTTGTTGGTTTCTAGGTGACTTCAAGATGTTCAGGGATGTTTTTAGATTGTGTTAAAGCCCTGTGTATGGCTCGTAAGTTATGGTTGTGATTGTGGAAGCATGTGATCAAGAATTCCTTATGTTTACATTGTTTGGCCGACCTTGAATGTTTGCATTGATTGAGGAATTGATTTGGTGATTATGTGAGTGTTGTGTAGCATGCCTAGATAGATTTGGGTTTGAGCTAAGGCATAGAGTGGTTTGCCTTCATTCCCCTATGTCATTGAATGTTTAGGTCTAGACCTAATTCAAACATTGTGTGTTTGCTGACCTTGGAGATTGTTTCAAGGATTGAAGACTACGTTGCCGACCTTCAAGATTATTTAAAGGGTAATGATGGTATAAATAAGTTTCAAGGATTCATGGATGGAAGAGAAAATGAGGAGGATGGTGTGAATGATGCAAAATTGATCAAGGTAGCAAGAGCTTTCATGTGTTAGGCTACCATATGCAGTGAGCAGAAGGTGTCTACAATTTTCGGTGATGCTGTGAAGGTGTTGTGTATGTTGAGCTTCAATGGAACTAAACTCCATGCATAGGTTAGATGCAATTATATTAGTTCAAAGCATGGCAGTGAGCCATTCTTCTCTTCTTTCTTTCTTTCTCAATGAACAGTGAGTCCACTTGGATAGTGAGCCCCTTGTAATGAGCATTCCCTCTATGGAAGTGAGCCTTTGTAATTTGATATTGTTACTACATTATATTGTGAGCTAATCCTCACTGTAGTTTTTCCCTTTTAGGATTTTCCACGTAAAAATCTGGTGTTCTCTTGTGCATGGTGTTGATGTGTTTAAGTTTCTGTTATCTGCTTTTCATGTTTAAACTTCATAATAGATTAAGGGTTTAAGTGAGCTGATGTGGATGTGATTATGTTTATGAGGGTTGAATTTTTTGATACAACTAATTCACCCACCCTCTCAGTTGTCTTGTGCCTTCAACTATTGGTATCAGAGCAAGGTTCCTTTGAAGAAAGCTTAATAGCTTGAGGTAGATCCGAGATGGAGCACAAGAAGGATGATACTGTTGTAGATGACTCTAAAGGATGCATGGAAGAAAATGCTCTGGAAGTAAGTCTTGACAATGAAGATACTCCTCTTACCAGTCAAGAAAAGAACTATTGGGTTATTGATAGTAGTTGCACAAATCATATGACTGGTGAAAGAAGCAAGTTTGTTAAATTTGAGAAATATGATGGAGGACTAGTTATCTTTGGTGATGATTATACTTCTACAATATGTGGAAGAGGCTCAATCAGTCTTGATGGAAAGCATATTACTGATGATGTTCTATGTGTCAAAGGCTTAAAGTAAAATCTCTTGAGTGTTGGACAATTATGTAGCAAAGGATACACTCTTATGTTTCAGGATGACGGCTTTGAGATTAGAAGGAAATCTGGAACTTTGATAGCTGCTGGAAAAAAGACAGATGGAAATATTTATCATCTCAAAGAAAATGATGGTTATTTCTTTACAACTCAAATCAATGAAAGGTGGTTATGGCATAGAAGGATGTGTCACATCAGTTTTGATAGTCTAGTGAAGATAAGTATAGTTCAAGTTGTGAAAGACCTACCAAAGATCATCAAACCTACTAATGCTATCTGCAAGGAATGTCAAGTTTGAAAGCAAGTGAGGAGAAGTTCTGAAGTCAAAGAACAATCTTCTATCAGACTATTGGAATTGGTGCATACAGAACTCTGTGGTCCTACCAAAGTAAGAAGTATTCAAGCTGATTGGTATTTTATGATATTAACTGATGATTATTCCATAATGACATGGGTTATTTTTCTTAAAGAAAAATTAGAAGCCCTAGATAAGTTCAAGACATTTAAAACTATGGTGGAAAATGAAATAGACATGAAAATCAAATACGTGAGCTCTGATGGAGAATTTACTTCAAATGAGTTTAACATCTTCTGTGAGGATCATGGAATAAAGAGGCAATTATCTACTCCTAGGACTTCTTAGCAGAATGGAGTAGTTGAGAGGAGGAATAGGACCATTCAAGAAGTTGCAAGGACTATGTTAAAAGAAGCAAGCCTATCAGAAGCCTCCTGGAGGGAAGCGATTCAGACTGTTGTCTACATACAAAACAAAGTACAAGTAAAAGCAAATGATACAAAGACTCCCTATGAGCTATGGTATGGAAGGATTCCTACCATTAAATATTTAAAAATGTTTGGAAGCAAATGTTATATCAGAAGAAATGAAGATCTACGAAAATTTGATGTAAGATATGATGAAGGTATTTTTCTTGGGTACTCTAACAAAAGCAAAGCTCACTGGTGCTATAACAAAAGGCTAAGAAAGATTGTTGAGAGTGTGAATGTCAAGGTTGACGAAGACATACATAAGATTTCTGAAGTTAATAAATATGCATTAGATTCAGATGAGTTCTCTTGCAAAGAAGAAGAAAATGTTCTTGAAAAGGAAATACAAATTGAAGGACAAGAAGCTCCGGAAAGAATCCTTGAAACTCCCAAGTATGTGTAGAGGCATCTTGTTGAAGACCAAATCATTGGTGACAAGAGCAAAGAGATATCAACAAGAAGGAAAGTTGTGGAAGAACAAGTAAATTTGTGTTTAATTTCTAAAGTAGAACCTAAAACAATGGTTGGGGCATGCAAGGATGAACATCGGATCAAGACAATAGAAAAAGAAATTCCTGCTATTGAATTTTCAGAAGAGGAATGTATGTCTGCTAATAGTGAAGAACTCAAGATTGCTCTTGAAGATCTAGAGAGGACTGGAGAAGAAATCATAGACTTGAAGGAGAATGTCAAAGAGGAAAATGAATGTATTAGAAATCTGAAAGAGCAAGTCAAGAAATTCAAACAAAGGCATAAGGAGGTCAGTGAACAATTGAGATTAGTAAATGAATCCATAACTGGTTTGAAAGTGTAAGATGAAGAAAAGGTAAGAACCAAGGAATGTCTGAACTCAATGATGAAAAGCAAATCTGAAGAATGTACAAGGCTGGAGCAAGAAGTTGTGAAATTGAAATTAGATTTGGATAAGGCAAAGAACTATGAAGAAAAATTCAAGTTAAGTTCTGCAAGCTTAATGAGATAAATGCAAGTCAGAAAGATCCCAATGATAAAGAAGGCTTAAGGTTTGAAAATGATGTAAGTTCAAAATCAGGTCAAGCATCAAAAGTTGAAGATAAGAAGAACAATGACAAGCAGATCTGGAATCAGAAGAAAGGAGCTAGAAGACCACTAGTCAAACAACCTAATGCTCAAAGGTACCCATCTTTCAATGGCTATTGTCATTCTTGCAATAAATTTGGACATAAGGCTACACAATGTAGGAGCATGATGAATCAAAATGCTCCATGTTTTTCTAGTCAATGTTTCACATGCAAAAAAGCTGGTCATAAAGCTAATGATTGCAGAAATCAAAGAATGAATGACTATAACAATGACAGAATGATTCAATCCTTTAATGGCAACTGTTATATATGCAATAGATTTGGGCACAAAGCTAATCAATGCAGATCCAAAATGAATGGAAGGAACAATGGTCAGAGGAATGTTGTGTGCTACAATTGCAGTAAGCTTGGACACATTTCAAAGTTTTGCAGAAGATGAAGCATGAACAAGGATATTCCAATGGAGAAGAACAAACCAGTACAAAGAATTGATCCGACAGAGACTAAGAAGGAGATGAGTAAGATTTGGATTAAGAAGGATGTAACAGAGGCTAAGAACATACCAGTACCAGCTTCTGGTGTAGATGTTTCCTCCAGAAACTGAGTTGGAAGCTACCTCTTAGGGGGAGTAGGTAGTGGTGTTGTTGGTTGTTGCAGACAGGGGGAGTATTCAGAGCAGTAAAAGAAAAAGATGAAAACAAAATAGTTGAGAAGAGTACAAGTATGTGTAGTATCATATTCAAGGGGAGAAAGCTTGAGAAAAATATGTCACCCTTTGCCCTTGATGTCAAAGGAGGAGAGAGTTCATGTGAAAAACAAAGGTAGAGAAAGAGAGCAAGATGTGTAAAAGAAAGGGGGAGAGTGAGATTAGTGCAAAGTTATGTCATGATGGTTTTTCACATCATATGTTGCCATCAATGATAAAGGGGAAGATTGTTGCAAGTATGTCCTAATCGATGTTGTCATTGATGTCAACATGTTTGTGTTGTCATTGGTGTCAACTATGTCTTCTGATGAAGGTCTTATTATTTGATTCAGTTGCTTTGATAGAAGGTGATTTGAATGCTTTTTATAGATGTTGAAGGCATTGAGGATATGCTTATGTAGCTAGGTTTCCAAGTGCTTTTGAGAAAATTTTATTAATACTGAAAAAAGTGTGTTGAACTGTTGAAGGAATCTTCTAGCTTACAAAATATTGTTTGAGTTTTTGCTCCACATTTCTTCTGTGTTGAAGATCCAAGTTTGTGGTTTGGATATGTTGTCAAGAACTGTTTGAAGATGTTAAATCCAGAATTTGGTGCTCTGGATTATTGTGCAGTGAAAGTTATGTTCACCAGTTTGAAGATAGTGTCTGACAGTGTTTGCAGTGTGTCTGAGAGAAAGTATTTTACTCCGCATTCCTCTGTAAAAAGGTTTTAGGTGCTTCAGTTCTAGATATGTGTTCATAAGATCCTTATCTATATTCATTCTAGAGGATTTGTGATTTGGTGCTCCAAAAAGTAATTTATTGTGCGGCAGATTTCGACAAAGTTGTTGTGTTCAAGTGAAAGTTGTGGCTAAATTTGTTGGTTTCTAGGTGACTTCAAGATGTTCATGGATGTTTCTAGATTGTGTTAAATCCCTATGTATGGTCCTTAAGTTATGGTTGTGATCGTGGAAGCATGTGATCAAGAATTCCTTATGTTTACACTATTTGGCCGACCTTGAATGTTTGTGTTGATTGAGGAATTGATTTGGTGATTATGTGAGTGTTGTGTAGCGTGTCTAGATAGATTTGGGTCCAAGCTAAGGAATATAGTGGTTTTCCTTAATTCCCCTATGTCATGGAATGTTTAGGTCCAGACCTAACTCAAACATTGTGTGTTTGCCAACCTTGGAGATTATTTCAAGGATTGAAGATTGTGTTGCCGACCTTGAAGATTGTTTCAAGGGTAATGATGGTATAAATAAATGTCAAGGATTCATGGATGGAAGAGTGAGCAAGGAGGATAGTGTGAATGATGTGAAATTGATCAAGGCACCAAGAGCTTTCATGTGTTAGGCTACTTAATGCAGTGAGCAGAAGGTGTCTACAATTTCTGATGATGCTGCGAAGGTGTTGTGTATGTTGAGCTTCATTGGAATTGAACTCCATGCATAGGTTAGATGCAATTATATTAGTTCAAAGCATGGTAGTGAGCCATTCTCCTATTCTTTCTTTCTTTCTCAATGGGCAGTGAGTAACCTATAGTGAGCATTCCCTCTATGGTGGTGAGCATTTGTAATTCAGTATTGTTACTACATTATATTGTGAACTAATCCTCACCGTGGTTTTTCCCTTTTAGGGTTTTCTATGTAAAAATTTGGTGTTCTCTTGTGTATGGTGTTGATGTGTTTAAGTTTTTTGTTATATGCTTTTCATGTTTAAAATTCATAACAGATTAGGGTTTAAGTGAGCTAATGTGGATGTGATTATGTTTATGAGGGTTTAAAGTTTTTGATACAACTGATTCACCCCCCCCTCTCAGTTGTCTTGTGCCTTCAACACTTCATGTATGAGTGAATTATGTCATGTGTTTTATGTGTATGCCAATCATCATAGAATCCTAGAATCTTAAACTTGGGGGCTTGAGCACCCCTCAATTTTGGCGACATTCTATGGTGTCTATGTGTGGTGTTTGAAATTTGTCTTCTCTTTCCTTTAGTGTGAGTTTGAACGTAAGTTCATACCCACACTAAAGTGGGGGCTAAATGTTATGGAGTAAAATGTGTACACTAGCATTTTACACCTAGTTTAGCACCTGGGTGGACCTAAAATGTTTACACTTGTTAATCAGGACCTATTTTAGTACCTTTTGAACATTAAATGATTAATTCTTGATCCTGATGATAAAACCCGATAAAATAACAATGAGACCGACCTAAGCACACTTAAAGGGACATATGTCAGAGTTTTGGGGGCTAAAGAACAAGGGTGCTCAAGTGCCCTGGTCCCTTATTTAGTACTAGTGTAATTTTAAGGTATGTCGGCTTAAGACATCTTAAGTGGTTCCTCATGTTAGCCCCATTTGGTTTTATTCATCGTTGGTGAGTAGGAATGCATATAAAATCAAGTTAGTTTATTCATTTAAACACATATAAGCTATCTCTAACTTCTTGAAGGATTCTAGTTGTCTCTTCTTCTCTCTCATGCTCTCTATTCTTCTCTAAAGCTCTCTATGGTGGATTATTGTTGCGGCACTAACTTCTTGCAGGTCTTGTGAAGATCTTTCTACTTCTTTGGACTACACAAACTTCTTGAGTCAAGTTGTGATGTCACATCAAGCATGTTAGGGTTTCCATGCTCATGGTGACTTCTTTCCCTCATGCTTTGTTCTAGTATTCCATTCTACTTCAGATTTGTCTATACCCTCCTAGGGCATGTACTCTTTGATATCTCATCATTACTATTGTGGAGGTGGAAACGCCATTCATGGAGCTTGACTTAGGCAAGTTGCTAAATAGCACCTAACCATTTTCCTTCTTGTGTGTGTAGGTAGCATTTGGAGGAATCTGCAGAAAATAAGTTATAGGAAGAAGTAATAGAGAAGGGCGAAGGCACAGGAAGTTTTACATTCTACAAAACCCTAATTAGGGTCTAGGGTGCCCAAGCGCCCTGGTCCTTTGAGCTCTCAAGTCAGGATCTTGGTTCTCCTCTGTCCATCGGTCTTTGTTGTGCTTTCGGATTGTCTATATCTATTTCTAAATTTGGTTGATTCTTCTCTATACAACAAAGGGACAAAGCCCCTATAGTTTGGCTTTCCTTCTTGGGTAGAAGCCAAGCTTGGCTTGTGTTCTAATGTTGGATAGAAGAGGGTTTGATCTAGTTTAATCTTTTGGGCTTGGTCTTTCTTTTCTATCTAACAAGTGTGTTGAAGTGTCTCACTGCCTTTTGAGAAGCATACACGAAGTCAATGCTTACTTGAGACCTTTGTGGCCTAATTCACTTCCTAGGTTTGTTATGGAGAACTAAGGGGAAGTACACTCCAACACCTTAGCTACCCTCTTCTTATCCTTGTTGATTGGGTTGAAATGATTTGATCATGCATTGAGAAAACCATGTTTTAAATGTGTATGTGAGGCCAACCTTCTGTGATCATGTGTGAGTGTCAGTGCCTTTCTTGAGACTCTTTGTAGTGTGTGAGATTTGGCTTTGATAACAATGTATCCATGATCTTCTTCATAGCTCTGGGGTTGCCTAGAGTGGCATAGAGATCTATTGTATTCGATGACGGTAATATGGTTGGGAAGTAGGTAACATTTCCCACTGGTCCATTTATGAATATCTCTTGGGAGCTGGAAGAGTTCCTTGTTCAGTATTTTATGATGTAATCATGTTGTGGTTTGTAATTATTGGAGTACCTTGGTTGTGACTCATCATTGATGTAATATTATTCTTTGTATTATTTATGTATTAGAGTGTGATCCTTCCATGTTTGGAAAGTAGCCTCTATCTTGTAATCGTGTTATGTTATCATTTGGTTGGAATTTGATTCTTGCTTTGGAAGGAAATTATCATGTGTTGAAATGTATTCCTTGTGTAGAAATGATTAATTGGGGCGTTGGAGTCCTCTTCTATATATTCAAAAATTATTGTATGTTATGCTGATGTGTTGGCTTGTATTGTGTCCACATAATGTGTGAGAGTTTTATCGTTGCCTTTGGCCCATCTCGATGTTGGTGTCTAACAAGCATGATGTTCTATATTGTTTTTCTCATGTTTAGCTATGTAATTTTCCATTCCTTAAGTTTTGGAGTGGGATTCATTCCACCTTGTTCCTTGGGAACTATGCCCTTCATGAGGCTTTTGTGTAGCCAGGTTGGAACCCACAATTCCTTGAACGATTGACTAGAATCATTTCTAAATAGCTCATAAATCGAGGAAGCTATGTCTCATTGAGTGCAAAAAATGAGCTTGTTTTTATGCCTTAGTGTTTTTATGCTCTATTTTTGTAAGTTATAAAAATAGTTTGAACTACATGCATATCAAGTTTACCAATCCAAACTACCAGTTACAATTGGTCCCTAGAATCTGAAGTGCAAGGGGTCTGGAATTTATAATCCCATCACAACTTGCATTGTGCATGTTGCAATCGACTTCTAGATTCCCAAGTCATTGGTAGTCCGAAGTTTGGAATTCATTTACACTTTGTAGAAGTGCAAATTGCAAATGGTTTCCAAAGTTTGAGGTCATTCTGAGCTAGAAACCAAAGTTCCTTTGCACTTTGCAGTTGTGCAAACTGTAAAATATTTCTAGAGCTTGAAGTTGTCTTTGGGGTCAGTGTCCAAGGTTGCCTTGCTATTCCGCATGGTGTGATGTGCAAATGTAACCTAAATCCTAAGAAGGTGCAGGCTGCAATAGCAACCCAAAATTTGAGCCCAAGTTAATGTTCTAGATTGCAAGTTGCATTCTATTTTTGAAACTTGACTCAAGTGCAAGTCCTTCCCTGAAGTACAAAATTATGGCAGTTTTGGCTTTTTTCTCTTTGTAACTTTGAGATATCTAAGAGATGGTCTAGTAGAGATGTAGGGGTTTTTCAATGATCTCGGAAATCTTGTCACTTCTCCATGTCTCATTTTTTGTGCCCACCATGGTGTTTTGTTTCATGATGTTTTTAAGTCTTCCGCTTGTGTCACCTTTCTTATGTTTTGGTGTTTGTGTCAAGTGTGTCATCATGGTTGTCATGACACTTGAGGTATGTTATAGTGTAGTGTGGTTTCTTATTGCCACTTTTATATCACAAAAAGTTTGTTTGGTCAATTTTTGTCTGTTAATATTTGAGTGTAAGCTTGGGGAATTACATATATTATGATGTATTTAGGTGAATGGAGATGCCAACATGTCACACACATTCCTTAAGTTAGTTATATTGGGTCATGAATTATATTAGGTAATTAGGAGGCTTACATGGGTTTAATGATTTACCCCTCCATTATGTTATTAAGAGTAGGTCTATATAAAGAAGGTGAATATCATTGTAAGGGGATGTGTTGAGTATGATATTGTGTTTGGGATCTCTCGAAGATGTAGCTTAGAGTTGCTTCTTCCATAAGGATTATTGTATAGTGTTACCCTATCTCAAGAGTTTATTCTATTTCTACAAGTATTGGATATTAGGGCATATTGGCCCATGAACATCTATTGTGTTGTGTGTGATCTATCTTCTACACTATCTTATTGTAATTATTGCATGTGTGGATCTTAGCAAGTCATATTAGAGCAATGATTTGGGCAAAGGTGAGGATGAAACCCTATTTTTTTAAGATTTGCCTATATCTTTCAAATGGCTATGAATTTCCTACAATTTTTTATTGAAATTGGAGGATCAAATAAGGAAGCTACAACCTAAAATATAGCTTTTGATCATTAATACTGAATGATTTATTGCAATTTTATGGTTTTCATAAATTTGCTCTCTAGGCCATAAATCATGATTTTTTTTTGGTTTTTTTTTACATTTCTAGAAAGCTTGTCAAAATTCATTTGGGATATATTTTTTATTTTGAGGTTGACAACGTTATCAAATGATCTAATCAAAGATGGGTCTATGGTATGAATAGAAAAGTGATCTATTGAAATAGTTTTTTTCTTTAAACTTTAGTTTCAATGGGGTGTCCTAATTTTTATGGAAATGGAGATGAATTAAAATGATGGAACCAATATAAAAGATCTTATGATGAAAATATATTATGGAAAGAATATTTTTCTCTACACTTAGAAGGTGAAGCTAAACATTGGTACATGCCATTGTGTAATAACATTTCTTCATTGGATGAACTAGAACAAGATTTCTCAAATAGATGGGCACCAAAAGGAATAAAAAAAGAAGTAGAAGAAGGAGATGATGAATAAGAAGAAGAGAAAGGATAGAGGAAGGAGAAGAAGATGAAGAGAAGATAAAGGATAAATTTACACATGCCTTTTAGCTCCAAGGAAAGAAGATTCAATCCTTCAAATTCATGGTTGTATTCAAAAGGTAAAGGCTATTGTTTTTGTAAACTCTAGCAACAAGTATAACTTCATTAGCATAGAATTAGCCAATAAATTACATGTACAAGCAAAGCAAATCAAGGATAGTCAAATAGGGGTAAGGATATTCAATTTTTTTAAGATTTAAAGCTCTCCATGGATAAATATGTTTTGCATTCAAACTTTCATGCTTTGGATATGGATGGGTTGGATATTGTTCTTAGTTATCCTTAGAATCTTTGGGAACAAAAAACATTAATATGCAAAAAGAAGTTCATGAAGCTTTGGTAGAGAAAAAAGATACATTACAAGATATTACACATATTGAAGACCAAATGAAAGTCAAGGTAGAGAAAGTTCAAGAAGCTACTGAAGAGTGCACCAAAGAGTCAAAGAACAAACAAGAAAAAAAGAAGGAAAAATATGTTCTTCTTCTGGAGTCAACAAATGAAGTGGCAATAAATGGTGAAGTATCAAAGATGGTTCAAAGATAGCAAAAGGTGCAATATATAAGCATCCACATTATTGTAAGAGGGTAAGAGTCATGGAGGCATGATACTACATGAAATCAACAAGCCAATCACTATGGATCTACATGGAATCAAAGGAGCAATTACAACAATTAGTGGCATCATAGAAGTAATGGCTATTCATGGAAAAAAAGGAAATACTATGATGGAGAATGGAATTAGATGGGTAGAGAAGTGTGGATCAAGGATGGGATCTAGGTACCATCAAGCTAAAACCACCACGAAGATAGCAGATGGATGGTTGGTTGATAGGACATGGTATCATATTTGTAATGATTTGCGGCAATCTTACTATTTGGCTTCTTTTCATGTTTCTGGGATGAAACATTTTAAGGAGGGGTGGCATGCTATGTACCTAGGGATGTGATATTATAATGTATTTAGGTGGATGGAGATGCTGGCATGTGGCACACATTCCTTAAGTTAGTTATATTGGGTCATGAATTACATAAGTTAATTAGGAGGATTACATGGGTTTAGTGGTTTACCCTTCCATTATGTCATTAAGAGGAGGTCTATATAAAGATGGTGAATATCATTGTAAGGGGGTGTGTTGAGTATGATATTGTGTTTGGGATCTCATGGAGATATAGCATGGAGTGGCTTCTTCCATAAATTATACAGTGCTACACAACCTCAAGGGTTTATTTTATTTCTGCATTTATTGGATATTAGGGTATCTTGGCCCACGAACATCTCTTGTGTTGTATGTGATCTATATTTTACATTATCTTATTACAATTATTATATACATGGATCTTATCAATCAATATTTAACAAAATATGGTAAATGCAAATGTATTAGACTTTTGTTTGTTTATATTTATTTGTTTGGAATTGTGAGGAGTGATAAGAGGAGAAGGAACTAGAGGGAATATAAGAAGGAAGTATATTTTTCTTTAATAAATTGTGATTGCAAACTATTTTTTTTTTGTTTTTTTATATTTCTATTATTACCATTATATAAATGTTTATTTGGAATATGAAGGAATGGATGAAGGAGTAATATAGAGGAATGAGTGAAGTAAATAATTAGGTTTTCTTTGTGCCTATTTTTAAATTTTTTGTTGTTTTTATTTGTTTATATTTGAATGTATTCTTTTGTTTGGAGATGAATGAGGGGAGAGGAAAGGTACAATGTGATTGTATGTATGCCTATTCTTTAATCAATAGATGTGGTGATACAAAAATAATTAGATTTTTTGTTAGTGTATGTAGATTTCTTTGTTTAGAATATGGAGAAAGAAGGGAGAAGGATGAATTGAAGAGGATTGGAGAAGGGGTGAAGTAATAATTTGGTTTCTTTCTTTCTATATTTAAATTGTTTGTATGTTTTTTTTTTATTTTGAAAAATATGAAGGAATACATGGAGAGGAAAGGGCAAAGTGAATTTATGCTTATTTTAAAACATCTAGACATAGTGTTCTAAAAATCATTAGATTTTGTTAGTGTGTGTGTATTTGTTTGTGTAGAATATGGAGAATGGAAGAAGAAGAAAATAATTGAAGCACATGGGGAAGGGGTAAATTAGTAATTAGATTTTTAACTTTCTATGTTTTCTAATTATCTTCGATAGATTTTGTTCTTGTACATGAACATACGATTAAAAATGTATTTTGAGAATGAATGAAATTTGTTGATACTTGGAACCATAAAGGAATGAATTAGATTATGGAGATCTTATGATATTTTATGATTATGGATTGTGAAACCTAATCATCTAATCCATTAAAATGACTAATCATATTCCTTGTTAGTTGTGAATATTTGATTAAAATTAACATGTTGCAATTTTAAATGCATTTAATTGGATTTTTATTTATATGGATATAATAGTAATTGTCGATTATTGGTCTAGACCTAATCCATCTAGTAGGATGAAACATGGAATGTTGAATGAATTAGTCATAGTTCAAACCTAGGGGTGGTGTTGTGCTTAATGTAAACTTTAGTTTGGTTGACACTTGATTAAAAATTGATTGTAGTTAAGTCATAGTTAGAGACCTTGACATTAACTTAGAGTTGACAATGATGTTGCAATATTTTGATACTTATTGTTCTCTATTTATATGATTTTTTTGCAAAGATTATTATGAGTAATGTGTATTCTATTTATTGCTTGGAGAAAAAAATTAATTACATATCTTTAGGTCCTTACATATTATCCCCAATCACACATGTAATAAACTAATAAAGTCTATTGAATGTCATTTCTTATTCAATTATTTCTTTAATTTTTTGTTGGTTGATATCTTGCACAAACTTTGTTGAGCCACAAACTCCTATAAAGGTTTTGTGAAAAAATTATGGCATTTTTTTAGGTCCTTGCATGATTATTCTGAATCGCACATGTCTAATTAAACTAATCAAGTATGATTATCCTCAATCACACTTTGTTGGGCTGTGAAATCCTCTAAAGGTTTTGTCAAACAACAATACAAATACATGGCAAAGCAAAAGAACAACTCATATGGAGCAATCCCACATTCATAACACAAAAGGAATAGTTATGACAATTGCCATAAATTCTAAACCCCTTTATAAGGTTATGGCCTAGATTTCTCAGTTAGTTTTGGAGAATTGAACCCCTATGGGAAAGGATTGGACCTCATAGGAAAGGGGAAAGGGAAGAGTAGTCAAAAAAAGGAGGCTCAGAAAATAGTGGATGTTGGCTTAGATAGAAAGGTGGGGCGCCCTACACAAAGGGAACTAGATCTAGAGAGGCGACTAAGGATATTGCTAATGGTAGACAAAGAACCCCGGAGCTAAATGCCTCCAGGAAATCCTGAAAATGATTATTTTGAAAAGAAAGACTAGGGGGTTTTCAACCCCTTTAAGCATCATAGGCCTATGGAATGTAATATTAAGATTATTTTTCTGTTTCAGATTGGTAAAATGGAAGATTTCTTTTTTTTGGATGTTGGTGATTTGTTGAGTTTGTTCTTTAGGGGATTGCTGATTAAATGAGGATGTTTCTTGAAATATTAGAGGGTTAAATAGTCCTCATAAATAATTTCTTCTTAAAATTTGCATTCTTGATAATAGAGTGGATATTATTCTCATTTAGGAGACTAAGATGTTTGAATCTATTTTTTGTCAAATTGCTAATAAGGTTTGGATTGGGGCTAATCACAGTATTAGTCCTACTGAAGGAGCTTTAGGAGGTATTGTCACTATGGGCAATCCTTCCATCTTGGCTGGGATATTAGTTGATTCTTCTAAACATTGCCTTGTTACTTCTTTCTCACATCTACTGGCACAAGAGGCCTAGATGCTTGCTAATATATATGCACCTGATGAGCACACAATTATACTGAGAGGGGTGTGAATCAATATAATACAATCTTTTACTTTTCAAAATTGAATCAACCACAACAATAATACGCATGCAAGATCTAGCAATTAAGAACACAGGAAGAAGACACGATTTACGTGGAAACCCTTGCGGGAGAAAACCATGGAAAAATGTTGCTTATATATATTGATCTTCTTCGTAGGCACCAACCTACTTCTTTTACACTTCTTTTGTAGGCACCAACCTACAGGAGACACCAATCTCCACTTACAAAATTTGTAGGCACCAACCCAATGGAGACACCAATCCCCACAACTGAGCACCAACTCAGCAAGAGACACCAAACTCTTCTTTGACATGCACCAACCTTCAAATTCTTCAATGAGTTTTATTGTTTTCCTTCCTACACAAATTTAATCACAACTTCTGATTTGGAATAATGGAAGTCTTTCCTTCACAAATCTTATCCAAACTCATACAATATCCTTCCTTCACAAATCTAATCCAAATCACACACAATCTTCTTTCACAAAATTGATCACAAATATGACAATGTCTTCTTTCAAATTTTGATTATTGCTATGTCCTTTAAAAATCTGCTCTCTAATAATGCAATGCTACTGAAAATAGACTAAATATATTTTGCATTACTTGTCTTCCACTCACATCTTTTCTCTTCTTTTATTCTTTCATTGAATAGATGTGCCTATTACAAAGGGAGGCAACTCTTTTTATATATACACCTCTTCCTAACAAATTTCATCTTCTAGTGTGTAGCACTTCCATATGAAGAGTCGGCCCTCTAACAAACAATGTATATTTAATTTTTAAACTCTAATTTTGGCGCTCATCAAGTCAGCCTCATAAAGCATTGTTTATTAAATATTGAAACTCAAAATCTTGGTGCCAAAACTAACACGACTAGCATGAGTCGGCTAGCATTAATACGTTTAAATCTTTAATTTAAACTTCAACATAATCGTCTATTCTAGAGGGAAGTCAGCCTTGTCACTATTTTTACTCTTCACCAAAAATCTCAATGGAGATGCAACTAAAAGGAACTCACCTTTGACATCAATGACATTACTTTGACACCAATGACAATAATTTCCAACAGTGCCAAACTCAAAAGCTGCTAGGAAACAACTATGGGAGAAATCTACCACTGTTAAAAATTTACCCATTGATGAGACATGAAAATTGCCTAAATATTCCCTGTTATTTTATAATATTAATACTATTTTATGTGTTGGAGGCTTAATATTTTAATTGTTTAGGCTATTATTATGTATGTATTATATGCTAGAGTAGGCAAATAGTAGAATGATATTATTTTTGATATATTTTGTGGATATGGAGTTCTATTAACAAATATATTCCAAGATATGTCAAAGCTTTATGCAGGAATAATGGAGAATACAAAGAAGAGAAGTCACATAATGAAGAGGAGCTATAATCGAGGATCAATGGAGATGGTCAAAGATTCCCATGTGCATAAAAATAGAATAAAATATTGTACAACTTGGATTGTTTATCCAAAGGGAATAAAGTTAGTTAGATATCTAAAAATAAGGAGGGATAGCTTATCTCTCCAAGTGGCATATCCTAGAAAGGTGGAAGTTGACTTAACCATTTTGCACCTATATTTAGATCTTATGATTTGTATAAATAAATCTCAATTGATAAGGAAAAGGGGGAAGAAGATTAATTTGGAATTAATCATCAGAATTGTACTTCCAATGGGAATAAAATGACAGTCTATTCTCTCATCTTTCTTCTTGTCTTTGATTTGATTTCATTATAGAAGAATTAATCATTATTGTAGTAATCTGTGTTGTAGTAGTCATGTTATATTCCATTATTGTAGTAACCTTTGTTATGTTCACCATATTTGTATTCCATTGTTACAGTAACTTTATTATGGTAGTCATGTTCATATTCCATTACCTTCATTATCATAGTAATCTTGATTTGTTTATGTTTATGTTGAACAAATAATCTCGAGATAGGCTAAATAGGTTTTGATGCTTTCTAGAGTTAGACATTTTACCTCCAAAGTAAGTTGTGACAGGACTGAAATGGAGATGATTTTCCCTGCTTTCCTTTACAATGCTTTTAGGTTTAGTAATCATTTCTAAAGTAAGTTGTGACAGGACTGAAATGGAAATGATTTTCTCTGCTTTCCTTTACAATGCTTTTTTAGGTTTAGTAATCATTTCTAAAGTAAGTTGTGACATGACTGAAATGGAGATGATTTTCCCTGCTTTCATTTACATTGTTTTCTAGGTCTAAACATTTCATTCTTGAGTTTTAGCTTGTTTTACCCCCATTTTCACTGGCGTAGTAAGAATCATTTCTGAAGCTGTCCTATGAAAAATCCTTATCATTTTTCATAGGCGTAGTAAGAATTATTTCTAAAGTTGTCCTGTGATATATAGATATAATCCAGCCATTGGTCTATATAGGACCGCCTCCTTTAAATAAAACCTTGGTTGTCCCTGGATTGACATTGATGCATGAAAAATCTGCTCATCACCCATCATAATTAGATGTTTGCTAGAGATTTTAACACTCCCTTATTTCCTTCAGAAAATCTAGGTGGGTTAGAAGACTATTATGAAAGCATGGTTGATCTAGCTAATTTTCTAACAGAAACTGTTCTTTTTGATGTGGACCTAACTAGTAGTGCTTTCACTTGGTCTAATAGAAGGATGGGGAGTAACCTTATTCAATTTAAGCTAGACTAGGTGTTTATTTTTTACTCTTGGAATGTGCTTGCTAACCTTCACCTCTCTGCTCTTCCAAGAGTAGGTTCAGAGCATAATCCTCTTCTTTTGGATTGGATAACGTAAAGAAGGAAAATGGTATTACCCTTTTAGGTATGGAATTACGTGGGCTTCTCATCCCATCTTTAGGGATCTCCTGTAAAAGTGGTGGAATACTCCCTTTAAAGGATCTGCAATATTTTGTTTAGCACAAAAAATAAGGTTCGTTAAGGATCTTGAGTTAAGGGGTGGAATAAGCTTACCTTTGGGAATGTGTTCAACCAAAAGGAGAATATTGCAAGGAAGCTAAAGGAAATTTAGGATAAAATGGCCCTGGGCATTGATGATATGTAGGATTTTCAGCAAGAGAAAATTCTTCAAGGAGAGTGGCATCAACTCTTGCTAAGGGAGGAAATTTTACGGAAGCAAAAATCTATGATTCAATGGCTTATAGATGATAATTTTTTTCACCAATCAACCTTAAGACATAGGAAAAGGAACACTATTATTAGGCTCGAGGATGGGGAAGGCAATTTTATTACTTCTGAAGATTAAATTGGTAATATTGTTGCTAATTATTTTAAGGATCTCCTCTAGGAAGAACAATATAATTTCATGCTTAGAAATATAATGTTGGAGGCTATTCCTTCCATTCTTACTAAGGTCGACAATGAAGAAATGGTTAGAATGTTTATGATGAAGAAGTAAGAGATGTTGTCTTCTATTTTGGGGCCTATAAGGCCCCTTTCCTTGATGGCTTCCACCCTTTTTTTTCTAGGAATTTTGAGAAATTATGGGAGCAAATATTATTTATGTTGCTAGGGATTTCTTTAAATCTTCTAAGCGCCTTAAGAAATTCAATAATACTTTCATTCTTCTGGTGCCTAAAAAAGGTGAGGTTTTTCTATGAATGACTTTAGGCCTATCATCCTTTGTAACACTATTTATAATTTTTTTTCTAAGATCATTTTGTTCAGGATTAAACCTTTTCTTCATAAGCTGATTTTTCACCATCATAAAGGTTTTGTTCCTGATCGACAAATACTAGATGTTGCTCTTGCTACTCATGAAATCCTTCACTCTATGGATAATAATAAGAAGGTTGGTCTGGATCTTAAATTGGATATTTCTAAGGCTTATTATAGGGTTTCCAGAACATTTTTTGTTGTCCTTCAAAAATTTGGTTTTTAAGACAAAATTCTTCAAATTATTCAGGAATGTGTTTCTACTCCAAAATTTTATGTTCTTGTTAATGGCATTCCAAAGGTATTTTTTAATAGTGGTTGAGGGTTGAGACAAGGAGATCCTATCTCCCCTTATATTTTTATTTTGGTGGCGGAAGTTCTTGGAAGAAATATCTCTAGGTTGATTGATGGCCAAAATCTTGCTGGTATTAAATCTACCTCTTTTCTCCATCCTTCTTCTCACCAGCAGTTTGTTGATGACACAGTCCTTTTTGGTGCATTCTCAACTATAGAAGCTAAGATTTGGAAACAACTCCTTAATCAATATGCTCAAGTCTCAGGCCAATTTATCAACTATGAGAAAAGTGTTATTTATTTCTTTAATATAGAAGAAGCCCTTCAGCTGAAGATTGTTAGGATCCTTGGTTGTGCTAGAGTTAATCTTCCTACTATTTATCTTGGGCTCCCCCTCACCATTAAGAAAATCACCAATAATTTATGGTATGGCATTGTTGAGAGAATCCAAAAAAATATGGCAGGTTGGAAAGGAAAGCTATTAAGTCAAGCTACCTTAGTATCAACTTTTGAAGGTCTCATTGCAAAACATTTCAGTTTATTATTTATCCCTTTTTAAAATCTCTCAAAACATGGTTGAAAGAATTGAGAAAATTTAGAAAAAGTTTCTCTAGATTGGTATGGAGGAAAAGGAAAGGCTGGCTTTAGTTAGCTAGGAAAGAGTTTGTAGGAGTAAAAGGAATGGTGGCTTGGGCATCAGAAGCATTCAATAGTTTAACAAAGCCCTTCTAGCCAAAATTGGATGGAATAATTTAAGTGGAGAAAAGGATTGTTCTTCCATTATCAAAGCTAAATATTTGTAGAATAGAGATTTTATTTTCTCTCTTAATGAATCTAACCTCCCCGTTGGTTCTATCATTTGGAACAACATGATTAAAACTAGAGGAGTTCTCAGAGCAGGTATATGATGGAGGGTGGGGAATGGTAGAAGAATTAAGTTTTAGGAGGATATCTAACTGAATAACACCCCTCTTTCTAGTCACCAACAATTCTCAAGATTAATGCAGCCTCTATCTGGGATGTTAGGGACTACTCTCCAAGATTATGTTGTTCCTCAAGGTCACACTTTCAAATGGAAGAATTTTCAGGATCTTTTGGCTTAAATGAATGGGATCTAAGATATTATTGTTGATTTCCAAACTTTTCTTGATGGGTTTAACTTTTTCTTCCCCATGAGAGAAGACGAAGTTCTCTAGGATACTCATTCATCTGGAAACTACATTGTTGCTTATGCTTATTCTATGATTTCTAGTATTCCTAATGAATTTTTTGATTGGAAGATTCTTTGGAATCATAGACTCATTCCCAAGATAAATTTATTTTGGTGGACATCTAATCACAATAAAATTCTTACCCAAGATAATCTTATTAAATGGGGTTTCTATTTGCCTAATAGATTCCCTTTATGTTGTGCTAATGAAGAAACTATTAACCATTTGTTTTTCACTACAACTTTGTCAGGGAAATTTGGGAGGTGATCTTCTCCAAGTTTGAGATAAATTGAATTGTCTAAAGGCATTAATACTTTTGTGCATGGCTGGAATGTGAATACTCCTTTCAAACATCCTATTATAAGAGAGCTTTGGAACTAAGCCCCTCCTCATGTTACTTGGGGAGTTTGGAAAGAAAGAAATAATAGGATATTTCAAGACACTTGAAGGGATTCTTTGACTCTCTCTAATGGTGTGTAATGCTATTTATGAAAATGTGAGTGTTGCTAATGTTGATAAGTCTAAAAAGCTTCCTATTGCTCAGGAGATTAGAATAAGTAAAAAGTGGGGC
The DNA here is from genome assembly GCA_027924645.1 of Cunninghamia lanceolata. NCBI lineage: Eukaryota > Viridiplantae > Streptophyta > Pinopsida > Cupressales > Cupressaceae > Cunninghamia > Cunninghamia lanceolata. The sequence continues at coordinate 8,875,537 of BSBN01001435.1, forward strand.
ATTGCTAAGACCTTGAACAATATAGATACTCAAAAGGCCTTAGTCGAGAGGCATACCAAATGGAAATGTCTGTGTCAAGGTTGGTTGAAGCTCAATTTTGATGGTTGTTCAAAGGGTAACCTAGGTAAAGCTACTTCATAAGGTATCATTTGTAATGACAAAGGCACCATGGTTGAAGGGTTTGCTAAGTGTATTGGTATTAAGACTAATAATGAAGTTGAGGTTGTGGCCCTATGGTGGAGAATTAAATGTGCTATGTATTATGGTATTCAAAATATTAAAATTGAAGGAGACTCTAAGGTCATTCTATTGCAAATATGTGCCTATGATGTGTTGTCATTGATGTCAACATATCCCTTTGTCAGAAATAGGGGAAACAGTGCAGATCAGTGAAGTGAATGAAGATCAAAGTACGCGGACCATATGGTTGTGTAGTGGATTGTCTGAAGTAGCTCCAATTAAGATTTGAGAGGTCTGCATGAAGATTTGAAGAAGCTATGGCCATCTGAGTAGAACTGGGTTTTGCAGTGTTTAGAAGAGACAGAGTAACAGGAAATTGGTCGATGAAAAATTATGATCTGCGGATCTAGAGGCATGTTTGGGAAGTTAGTGTGTATCCTCAACTCAAGTGGTTCATGGTTTGGAGGTCTGCAAGAAATCTTTCTAGTGTGTCAGTCATGGCCGAAAGTGTTCTTGAGGTTCCGGATGAAGATGCAAGTGATTCTGATGATTTAAAGTAGTATGGATGTTATTGTTGAATTCAATGTGCTTGTGGAGGTCTCTGGATCATGTGCCTACTATGTTGGAGGTCTGTATTGAAGATTGAGCTCGTTGTTGAAGATTTCTTCCTTGGTGTTGCTGTTCTTCCCAGTCTTGGCTGACCGGATGACTCAAGCGTGTTGCAAATGATCTAAGAGCAATTCTCTTGAGTGTAGCATGTTGATCGAAGAAGATTCAAGTCCCAGCTATGTTTGGCCAATAGTTCAGTGATTTGCATTGAGTCAAGCCAACCTTGATGTTCATTCCAAGGTTGATGAAGCATATAAGTACTTGTGGATGAGTTGTGGAAAGTGGTCCTTGTGTGAAAATGATAAAATCCTAAGCAAGGTACAGAGGCAGAGCAGAGAAGAGGAGGAGTAGAAGAACACGAGTAGTAAAGGATGAAGAGATAGTGAAGAAGTGTTTGGGGGCAGAGTAAAAGTTTTGTGAGCTTTCAATGGGACTGAACTAGGCATGAAGAAGATGTTATTCCTCAGTTCATTCTTTCTGTATTAAACATAAAATCCTGTAGGCAGTGAGCCTCTTTGAGTAGTGAGCTCTAGGCAATGCACCCGAAGGCAAGTGCCTTCCCATTTCTTTTAAGTACTTTTAGCAGGGTACAAATCTTGTGGGTTAACCCCCGCCGTGGTTTTCCCTTAATCGAGTTTCCACGTAAAAATTTTGGTGTTATGTGTGTTCATTTTGTTTCTATTCATGTGTTGTTGATTCATGCTTTAATGTTTACATCATTAAACTGTTTGTAAGTTGTGAAAGAAGATTAAAAGAAGAAAAGGTTAAAATTGTGGGACAACTGATTCACCCCCCCTCTCAGTTGTCCAACCTAATTCTAACAATTGGTATCAGAGTCGGTTCCTCTAAAAGAAGCTTGACTACTTGAGGAGATCCAAGATGTCGACTTACAAGAAGGACAGTCTAAGATTTGATGGAACAAATTAGTCCCTTTGGAAGATGCGCATGCAGTGTCATTTGCAATGTATGGGTGCTGTCTATTGGTTGATAACTAAGGATGAGTATAAAATTTTGGAGACAGGCCCTTCAACTATAGACAAACTCAAGGAGGCTGAATACAACATTCAAGCTAAAGAAGCTTTGTTGAGTGCCTTGACTGATACAAAAATGACAAATGTCCTGGAATTAAAAACTGCTCATGAAATCTGGGAAAAGTTGGAAACTCTGTATGAAGGTGATAAATATGTCAAATGTGCCAAGCAACAGAGCCTGAAGGGTAGATACGAAAGGTTGATGATGAGTGAAGATGAAAACATTACTTCCTACATGCATAAGGTGAATGAACTTGTGAGCGGTATCAGGAGTGCTGGTGGAATATTAGAAGAATCATATATTGTTGCTAAAGTGCTCAGATCCTTACCTGCAGCATACAAGCATTAAGTTGCTGCCATTGAAGAGATCAGGACTATGACAACTATTACAAGGGATTAGTTGGTTGGTAAGTGTTGATGCTTAGAATTGTGCTGTTTCCAACACCAACATGGGAAACTCTGAGACGTGGGAATGTTCCTTAGAGTAACCTCCAGATTTTTAAGAAGCTGGCTCTTCTTTATCTCAAAAGTGTTTTGGGATAAGGGATAGAATTAAACAGAATCACAAATGCAACCGAAAATAAAACTAAACTATGGCGATGCGCCTGGATATGATTTTATTTCTCAACACTAAGCACAATGAAACTACTATTAGGATTCAGTTACATTAAAGAGCAAACAATGCATGATCAATGTAAAAGATGAAAAAACAAATAGGATCAAAGGCTCACAACTTAGAAGATTTTGTAATAACACAGAAAATATCAACAAAGGCACAGAACTCCGTCTTTTATTAATTTTCTAGTCACATAAAAGGCACAGTTATACAAACTCTCTGAATCAAGAAAACAGAACAAAGGCAAATGATATTACTGGCCACTACAAAAGATCTTCAAAATTCTCTAACAATCCGTGATGCAGAAAAAATATCTATATCTCCAATGTTATTCTAAACTGCGATCTGAACCCATATTTATAGCATAGAACTGGCTCAAAGATTGCCCGCATGATCAAATCTCAACGGTCTAACCGAACTGGGACTTAATTGGAAGTGTCTGACAGAAAATATATTTAGGATCTGAAATGGTTAGCCACTCTGCAAGTTCATTAGCTGAAACAGATACATGTAACTCCACTTACTTGAATCAGGTAAGAATGCGTGGCAGTTTCTGATAGTCTTTGCGACTATAAACCCTTGGGACAACTGGCATTCATACACGCCCCTTTCTTGAAACTCCTTCATCTTTCCAGAATAATAGGAAACTAACACATGGCATTCTCCACTGCAATGAGAAACAACAACCCTTAAGACAGATGGCACTCTCTACGTTCTTTACTGAAAACTGTTTCAATATTCAAGAAGCACCAGAAAATGACACTTGGCAGTGTTCGTGTCCCTTGCAAAAAGATACGTGGCACTTTCTGCGTTCTTAAAGTTTTACTGTGGCTTTATATTAGGAGTGCTCAGGCTTTGCCATCTGTCACGGTCCGCTGCCTCGAGCCTTTAATTACTTACCAAAAATGGGACCCACCAAACCCTGTGCTCGAGCAGTGTCAAAAAGAAAAGGGCAGGTGGCACTTTCGGCTGATCTTAGAAACATACACACGGCAGCTTCCACGTAACTTAGAGAGACTGTAGAAACATTTATGTGGTCCTGCGGAAGATGACACATGGCAGTCTCCGTTGAGCTTTGAGAAACATTACAAAACCTCTGCAGACGTTGCCACTTGGCGCTTGCTGCGTAACTCTGTAAATAATTATAGAAACATTAGAGACTCATAAGGATCACGCAGATGGTGACACATGTCGCGCTCCATGGAACTTTAGAAATATTACCGGGGCCCACCAAACTCTTCACTTAGCAATGAAACAAAAAGGGAACCCACGGAAGTTGACACTTGGTGCACTCTGCAGAGGTTATATGGGACACGTGGCACCTTCCGTGTAACTTAAGAAACTTTTAGGAAACTCTTCGCATCTGCCACTTGGCGCTTGCCACACTCACTGAAGCTTTAAAAGGGGACCCACCACATTATGAGAAACATTAAAGGGATGCTTGAAACTTTATAAGAAACTAAAATGGATGCCGACACTTGGCACACTCTGCCTTAATGCAAAAAGACACTTGGTACCATTGCGCTACTTTGAGAAACCTTAGAATGTGTCTCGGGTGCTGACACTCGGCAGCTTCCGCTGCATCTCTGGGGCTTAGCCAAAATTTACAAAATAAAACCTACGCGCCCGCGCTCTGTGTCAAAACCTCACCGCCAAAATTGAAACTCAGAGAAATAGAACTAGAGCTCGCACAACTAAAACTCAAAAATGAACATGTAGAGTATTTTACTCTACAGTTCTTGGTGACCCCGAGGACTTTTGAGCCTGCCCAAAAAGAATCCCAAAATGTTCATATATATAGCAAAATTTACAAATTTTGCAATGCTGTCTGATATATAGACCACTCAGCATCAGATAATCCCTATTTGTTCTACAAATTCTGGAAGGCTAAATCCAGGTTGATAATGTCTTTATGTGAAAACCTCTGTAAAACATGGACTGCAGCTCTTAATTGGAAATCAAGTTGGGCCATAGGGATCAAAACGGCTTCCACTTCTAACACTGTTGAGGCATCTGTGAGACCCTGAAAAACTGACTGGTCATTTTGTCTGGCTAGCAACAGAGCCTTGATTTCATCAACCATTAATACAGTGTTACTATCAGGGAAAGGGGAGGGGAGACCCAATTTCACTAGGTCTTCAATGTGTTTCTTCATGTCCTTCACTCCCTCCTTGACCACATCCAGGAGCTCCTGACAAGTAATGGCAACAGAGTTGCAACTGAGAACCTCATTCACCTATTTTGTAGCAATCATTCTATCATTGATCCCTGTTGCTGATAGTGCTTCATCAGATGTATCATACAGTTTCCCCAGCAGCAATTGAGAATCTGAAACTCTCATGGAAACAATGGACAAAGTGACCTGAACTGAGGTCTCTACCTTTTCACACAACTGTTGTGCATGTAGCAGGAAAGTTAAAGAGGGTTTGAGCTGGATAATCTCCTCAGAGATTCCTGTCCATAGTGATGCATACAGCTCCTTAACCAGGTTCAACACTCCTACATTTTGTGGCCTATTTGCCAACTCAAGGGTCAATTGTTTTGTTGTTTGTTGCTCAGCCTGAAGTTGAGCCTGTATAGCAGCAACATTGTTATATTCCTTCAACAGCTGCTGTTGAAATTGTGTGGCTTGTTGAGAGGAATCCTGATGCCTCTTCTGCAAGGTGGCCTTTTCCTACTTCAGGGTAGTCACTACAGACTTCACCTGCATTAGCTCCTCCTTCAAAGAAGCATTTTGGCTCTATGTAGCCTGATGAATCTGACATGAAACAGTATTTTGCAACTGTTTAGTGAGATCTTCTATTTCATCTTTTTTAATTTGAGCTCAGCAGTCAAGGTGTCACTATGTGCCTTTTCTTGAGCCAGATCAGCCTCCACCTTCTGCAACTTCCTTGATAACTTCAAATAATCAGTGGCTACAGCAAAAGTGGTTTCATTTAGCAGCTCTACCCTGTCTTGTGGCCTAAAAAGTGACATGTCCATGGCCACCGCACTCATTGTATAATCTTGGGGCTGCATTTGCTCATTAGGTCTAACCACATTTGGTGACAAATGAGTCATCGTTGGCTGCTGTTGTATTGGGTCAAATAGTGACCTCATGTGTGGGATAGCCTGAGCTTTATTTTCCTTCTTTCTCTTCTTGTCCAATCGAGCTTCCCTAGCCTTCTTAGCAGTGTCTGCTTGAGCTTGGAAGGTAGGGGGAGAGGCAATATACCCGCCCGCAAAAGGATGACCCTGTGGCAAGCCATAGGGGATAGCCAAATGTTGGCTAGGGGAAACTTGAGGAGGTAGTCTCCTAGGAAAAGAAAGGGAAAAGGGAGGCAATGATGTGGCCAGTGATGACATGGCCTATGTAGTAACAGGTGGGGAAAACTGGGAAATTGGCACAACAGAGGTGGCAAGGGAAAATATTTGGCTAGTTGGGATTGCCACCCCTATAGAAGAAAGAGACTAAGAAGGAGAAGGAGGAGTAGCACGTACCTAAGAAGCAATAGATACACTTGGTGGTGGCTGCTGTGAAGGTTCTGATTCCTCATCTGAATCAAGCTGAAGTTTCAGCCTCTTATGTTTCCTTGGCCTCTCCTCTTCCTGCTGTGTTTCTTTCTCCTCAACATTTACCACTGTTGCTAGTGGTGTCTGTACAAAACTGGAAGCTCCAACCATTGAAACTGATGGGGTCCCTCTAGGTGGTGATGACACCACACCCTTTTGCTTCTCTATGGCACTGAGGGATTGGGGCCAAGCAGTTACAGCAACTATAGATGATGCTTGTCCTGTGGCCTGCACCGTATGAGTGGACCCTGCTTCCTTTTCTGACTCTTCACCTTGAGTCTGTTGTTTGCTTGTATTGGGGCTAGAAACTGGAGATGGATGCCACTCATCCCAAATAGACTCCCATTTCTCATCTGTATCAACATTACCAAAAGAGTGGGTGATCTCAGATATCTCCTGCCTATACTTCCAATAGGCTTCTATCTTCTCAGCTTTCCATTCTCTATCTCTTATTAAATTTTTCTTTAATCCAGTGCCCATTTTGAGTTTAGGGTCAAAAACCTTTTTCTTATTATAAAACGATTCCCATGGTCTAGGCCCCTGAAAAGGCAAATCTATCAATTCTGCATATAAATCGGGGATGTCCTCCTTAGGGTTTCTTCTGTCCTCCCAAAAGGGACGGCCCTCGTGCACAATTTTAGCACCGACACTGTTATTCCTGACCCATAAGGTTATGAAACTGTTTCGGTCATATCTCCATTTATCCTCAATCAAAAGGAAACCCAGGACAACTAACTTTCTCAGCAACAAGTGTTCAGGATCCCTGACCAGTAGGGCCATATTTTTCTTCACCCATGGAATATCGTACATTTTCCTTTTCTTCTTGCCAGTGCCATAATCATTATCAACCACAGACACTTGCCGGGTGACTTCTAAAAAGGCTAACCTAGGAGTCAAAACCTTGGGCAGTAATATTGGCTCTCCATTAAATCCGTGGACCCTAATGATAGTATGGTGAGACCCAAAGAAATAGTCACAAGGAATGGGAGAATTTACCATGAGGCCTCTAACACTTAGTGTTAATCTATTCTCAACAAGCTCTGGGCTTAGGTGACTAAAGGCAAGGGCGACAAAAAGTTTCCAAAATTCATAGGGGTCAGATGAGCTAGAACATGTGTCCATGCGGACACAGGAATGGTTCTATTGGGACCGAAACTTGGGTCATACATATTCAAATGCATATACTGGGAGAAGATAGCATGGTTTTGATATAACATGAGATAAAACAAGTAAGAAGAATACCTGAAAACCCTTGTTGATTTGAAATTAGTGAGTTGGTCGGCCATTGAGTATGCAATCTGCTCTGAGAAATCCAGTCTAAACTCCTAAGACTTGTCCACGGTCTTCATTCTGAATAAAATGGCAAGTTGCCAATCATAGACGGTGATGTCTTCTTTCATTCCGAAGATAAATGCCATCATGGATAGCGCTTCCTGACTGGCTTGTGTAAATTGTGCCCTCCCCATTGGTAGCGCTAGCATTTGTGTGTTCTCATCTCCCAGCTGCATCTCAGAATTGAGAAACCTTAATTGGTACTTGACGTTTGCCCATGTCTTCTGCATTTTGGCAATGGTGGGAAATGTGGCTGTGCTATCATAGTGTAGGGCCAACATGTCCCTGATAGCCTTTGGTGTAATTTGCACCATGAAGGGTCCCTTTTGAATGGTGCTTGAGGGTGCATGAAACAATTCTGCGCATACCTCAATCAGGTTGGGGCATAAATGAATGCTTGGGACCATAAATTTTGCCAATTGAGAGGTCCATATCCGCATTCTGAATGTCTCAAATTGTCTAGCCTTGGCCTTCAGGAGGCATCTTTGGTGTGCTCCCTCTTGTAGAGCTTTGCCAGACTTTTGAAGGACTGGGTCAGCAATACCATTTGCAAAATCCTGCACCTTAGCTGAGTTGGCCGCATAACCAACCTCAGGAACCTTGGTCCTTGGATAGGTCTTTAAGGGTTGTGCAGGGGCCGAAGCATATGACTTGCTGGCAAGAATCGTGTCAATAGACTCGTAAATCCCAAGCCCCTGCTGTGAAGACTGTGCCTCCGCCATCTCTGTATCAGCACTGGGAATTGGTAAACTTATGTAACAAGTATAGAAGCTTTGCAACTGGGAAGGCACGCTTATGGAATAGGTTTTGCTATGAAATCGCAAGCAATAGGGAAGACACTTAGCAAAAGTAGAAACGAATGAAACACAGTTAAGCTTTAACTCTTGTTATTAGGGCATTTTAATGACACATCAAGTCTCATAAATGGCATTAAAAATGGAAAACCGTTGGTAAATCTTATGCGATCTGAGTGGGATAGAGTGTCAGACACGTCATAAAAGCGGTTGAATACAGGTACTTTTTGGGAATTTTGGGGATTGGAGAGAGATTCATTGAATGCAAGAGTTTCAAAACTTTAAGAGACTTTAGCTGTGGCCACGTGTTCACTAGAACACTTATTTAAAAGAAAGAGCGGGAAAAAGACAACGCGGGAAAACAAAGCAACAAAGAAGGGGAAACTATCTAACTATAATACACAGGAAAGACACTGGTTAATTGAAATGCTTCAAGTAGATCCCATTCACAGGAATCTCCATAGGTTCACCCTCCATTGTTTCGAGTTCAAATGAATTATATTGTTTACAGGCATGAATCTTGAAGGGGCCGGTCCACAATGACTCAAATTTGTTGTGTTGGCCTGGCTTAGCAGCTCTCGTCCCATTTCAAAACAACTGATCCTACTTCAAAATGGGGATTTGAAGTCTTCTTATCGAAATAGTCTTTGATTATTTTCTGATGTTTCATTAATGATTCATGTATTGTATCCCTCTTTTCTTGAACTTCTAGGAGCTCAACAAGTCTGACCTGCATGGGACCATTCTCTTCAATCTCAATCTATTTCAATAATTGGAGAGCAGGAATCTCCAAGCTCAGGGGCATTACGGCAGGCTTGCCATAGACCAATTCATATGGGGACATTTTTGTCACTTGTTTAGGCGTAATCCTATCAGCCCACAGTGCTATATTAAGCACTTTATGCCACTCTTTGTGGTGATCAGCACCAATTCTCTTGATAAGTCTAATCAGATTCTTGTTAGTTGACTCCGCCAAACCATTACCCTGAGGATAATAATTTGAGGAATTTTTCAAATAGATTCCATATTTTAGTGCAAAATCAGATATTTTCACCCCTAAAAATGCCTTAGCATTATCTAAAATTATGGTACGAGGAGGCCCGAAGCGAGTAGCGATACCTTCCAGAAAGTCTAGGATCACCTTTTCTGTTGCTTCTTTAAGTAATACTGCCTCACTCCATCTGGTAAAATAATCTGTGGCAGTTAGAATCTATTTGTATCCCATACTTGACACTGGATTGATCATTCCAATGAAGTCTAGACCCCATTGGGCAAAGGGTTCATCAACAATTATAGGGCTAAGGGGCATTGCTGCATTCCTTCTTTTCCCCACATAATACTAACAAGATTGACACTGATTGACCAGTTGATAACAGTCTGTAAATAAAGTGGGCCAGAAGTAACCTGCCTGACTTATCTTTATAGCTGTGGTTCTTGTAGAAAAATGTCCACCTGAGACTCCATCGTGCATCTCATGAAGTATTTTTTGGGCTTCACCTTTCTCTATGCATCTTAAAAGTATGCCATCAGTATTTCTTCTGAAAAGAACCTGGTCAATTAGAACATAATGGGCTCCTTGTTGTCTATAGTATCTCTTCTTGTCCTGAGAGAGCTCTTTTGGGAAAATCCCATGTTTCATAAACTGGATCCTATTTGTGAGCCAAGAATTCTGATCAACTTCTTGTATCCTAAATACACTTTCCTTTTTAGTTTCTTTGATTATCATTTTTTCCATATCTTGAACCATATACTGGCACAAACCCTTGCCTCTGACGAGTTTAGTTGGTCTGACCTCCACATCATATTTAAGAATCTTTGTTATCCAGTTCGCTCTTTTCTCAGTGATTTCTCCTTCCATAATGTATTCTCTGACACTTGGATGAGCCACTAATATCATAATCTTATTACCTGTGACCATGTGTCTAAATTTCTTGAGGGCTTTCACCATAGCATATGCCTGTTTCTCTACAAAGTTATACCTAGCTTCATACTCCCTAAGAGTCCTTGAGAAAAAGGCTATTGGATGCTCTCCCTCTTTCTGATCATCTTTCTGTGTTAGGATAGCAGCAACACTGAATTCTCCTCCATAGACATACATTACAAAAGACTTAGAGCAGTCAGGATTCCTCAATACTGGGGCTATTGAAATTGCTTTCTTGACCTCTTCAAAAGCCTGTCTCCCTTCTGTAGTCCATTTGAACACCAGGTCTTTCTTTAGTAGCAGTGTAATTGGTCTTATCAGGCCTGCAAAGACTAATATGAACCTACTGACAAAATTAATCTTTCCCAAAAAGGACTGAACTGCTTTCTTATTGACTGGCAGGGATAGGTTCATTATGGCAGTGACTCTCTCTGGATCTATAGAGACTCCTTCTTTTGACACTATATGCCCTAATAATTTACCTTGAGGTACTACAAAAATGCATTTCTTAGGATTTAGAGATATTCCAAACTCTTGGCATTTCTTAAAAACTGCTTCTAAATGGTCAAAATGATCTACAGCTTTTTTAGAGAAAACAGTGAGGTCATCTAGGTAAATTAGAATGATTTTATTTATAAGCTCTCTAAATGCTACATCCATTGCCCTCTGAAATGTAGCTCTAGCATTTGAAAGACCAAAAGGCATCTTTGCATAAGCAAATGTTCCCCATTTTGTGGTGAAAGCAGTCTTATGTTGGTCTTCATCAGCCAACCAAATCTGATTGTATCCAGAGAAACCATCTAGCAAGGAAAATCTCTTTGATCCAGCCACAATCTGTAAAATTTGTTCCATAGAGGGCAAGGGGTAGTGATCCTTCAAGGATGCTCTATTTAGATCTCTGAAATCCACACAGAGCCTTATGTCTCCATTCTTTTTTCTGACTGGTACTAGGTTGGATACCCAAGTTGAGTGTTTAATTAGGAAAATGATCCTTGATTCTAATAGTTTCTGCAACTCATCCACCATCAAAGGTTCAATCCTAGGATTCACTGGCCTCTGCTTCTGCCTAACCAGTTTAGATCCTTCAGTCAACTCTATAGTGTGTTGAATGATATTTCTATCATAACCATGGAGATCCTCATAGGTCCAGGCTATGACCCTATCATATTTCTCACATAAATCAATTAGCCTTTCTCTTTCCTATTGAGTGGCAGAATTTCCAACCTTCAATTTTCTCCCCTCACTAACCTGAATCTCAGAATAGTCCTCTTTATTTGCTTGAAATCTCTTCTTTTCTAGGCTGGCATCTTCCGAGTCAAACAAGTTTTCCAAGGTAATCAATCCTTTAGGGAGCTTGTTTGACTTCAGTTGAATGATCTGATCACCATATGCCTCTTCAATTTTGGGTTGTAACTGATTAGCAAATTCTCCTGACTGTTGCAAAAATGAGAGTACTTGAAAATCATTTTCAAAGACTTGCCAATTTTCATCATTGTCTGGGATGGTTGGCCTCACAATAACTTTGACTGACTCATTATTGACCATTAGATCAGTTATTGGATCAAACTGTGAACCAATTTGTGCCATCCTATCTGCCTCAGAATTTTGGGCTCTAGGTACTACTTCTATATTGAAGGCTTCAAAATTTTCTATTAAGTCCCAAATTCTGTGCCTATAGGATCTCATCCTTACATTTTTGGCTACCGCCTTCTCTCTTATTTGTTTCACCACTAGTTCTGAATCTCCTTTGACTATTAGATTATTTACTCCTTTCCTTTTTGCCAATAGAAGTCCATGCACTAAAGATTCATATTCAGCATCATTATTGGTAAAGGCAAAATGAAAGCGAATGGCTCTTAAAATCTTTTCACCATTAGGGGCAGTAAGACAAATTCCTGCTCCAACTCCATTTTTACTTCTAGCCCCATCAAAATTTAGGGTCCAGATTCCTGAGTCATTTATGGATTCTTGAGTCTAAGAGGGCTCATTTCTTAAGACATTAGGGATCTCCTGGTCTTCTTCAAAAATAACATAAGTACCCAACCCTGTTGAGTCATAGTTTCCAAAGGGATCACTTTGCATCATTGTTAACAACTGGTTATCTTCTTCTTACTGATCATATTCAGTCCAGTCCCCTATTTCTTCAACAAAAACTCTTTCCTCTTTATTTAGCATGGCATGGGCTACTTCTAACTTTGGGGTCGGTTCATTTGTGATATGATCCTTTGACAATCATTCTAACAGTACCTTCATTTTAGTCCCATATTTGGTTCTTAGGATGAGGTGAGACCAATCAAGTGACATATAACCTCCTATCTTGGCTGTAAAATCTCTGGATAGGCATAAGCCAAAAACAGGAGGAATATCTATGACCACAACATCTTGATTTACAACTATATTTGGGTAGGTATACAGCTAAAGTGGGAGTTGTTTAATTTTCCCTATTGTTTGCACAGACTTCCCATCTAACTGCATAACTCCTTTTGTAAGTGGCTCATATTTTATCTTCAAAGCATCTGCTATTTGCTTTGGCATCACTGTGGTGCTAGCCCCAGAGTCTATCATTGCATTGTGTAACAGTTTCTTCCCAACTACTAAAGTTAAATAAAAGGGATCTAGCTTGGATTTACTTACCTCTGGTGCATTGTTCAGAAGGGCTGTTGTCTGCGGAGGAACAGTGTCTTTGAGCTTTTCTTTATCAGTAGGTCCTCCTTTGATGCCAGTCTATTTAGGCACTGCTAGGCTCTGTAGAGCTTCTTGCAACAGTGTCTTTTGCTCAGGAATGGCTAGCATGTCCCATATTGACACATGGGCTGGAGTCCTCTTTAACTGATCCACCACATTTACAAGTCCTAGTGCTCGGGTTCTTAGATAATAAGGGTACCTTGCTTTTACTTGAACTTGTCCAGAAACTACTTGGTTTTGCACTGGCTGAGGTATTTCTTGTCTAGTAGCTGTATTTTGATGATCTTGAAATGGAGGAATCCCCATAATTTCATTATTTGTGACTCCAGGCTGTTCCATCATCCTTCTCTTGGCTCTAGTATAGTAATCTGATTGTACCAATGGCTTCTTAGAGGTTGAAGCTTCATTTAAGAATACTGACTCTTCATCTTCAATCCATGAGATCAAAGCATGTTCAGGGGCTATTTCTTCTTCTTGTTGTAAAGACATCCCTTGCATCTGAGCCACCAGGACTGAATTTTACATACCAGGGGATTGGTAGGGTTGAGTGTCAGAAGTATTTGCAAATTGTCCATCCGTTCTTCTTTGCTCTGCTATCTTTTGCTGTAGATTACCCCTAGGACAATCTCTGGGCATATGAGCATTATTGCAAGGGAAACACTAGGCATTGGTGTCATCCGCATAATTATTCTACCCTGGGACAATCTCTCTGTTTGGATTAGGAGGAACAGTTTGCAAGGGTGTAGGAACTGTAACTAATTGGTTTGATGGCTGAGGATTAGTTTGCCTTTGGGGACCCTGATACTGATTTGGCTGTGGAGGAGTTCTATTCCCTTGATAGCCTTGATATTGGGGTTTGGGATAAGGATTCTGCTATCTTTTTAGGTTAATTATTTCATTGGAAAATGTTCGTAGGATGTTCTTGACATCATCCATCTCAGAGGACTGGGCAGGGACTGTAGCTTTAGCAGGTTGTTGGGGAAACGTATACATGGACACAGGTGGGGTTATGGAGTTAGGATCTTCTTAAGGCAATGGTAGGGTAATCTCTGGAAACATAGGCATGGGGGGCCTTGGGGGCAATTTTCTAGCATCTATCAAATTGTTTTCAGCTCTGACTACATAATCATAGGCTTCTGGCAGAGTCTAGCCTCCAAGTGATTGAATCATTACTGCTATATTTGAATTTAGGGCTTTAAGATAAAATACTATAGCCATACCTGGTAATGGTCTTACTGTAGTAGGAATCCTTTCCCAAGTCTTCTGAAATCTTGAATTGAAGTTAGTCATTACTTCTTGTGGTGCCCTCTTGATGGTAATCAGTTGTTGTAACAAAGAAGATTTGTCACCCTTTTCTTTGAATCTTGCAAAGAACGCATCTCCAAGCTGATCCCATGTAGATATTGAATTTGGGGTCAAAGACCTGTACAGTCCAGAGCCTTCCCCTTAAAAGAAGCTGCTAACAGTCTTATAGCCACATTTTGCTGTGTGATCACATGTATTGCACAGACATCAGACACATCTTGCAGATGCTCTTCAGGTGTTTTGAAATCCTCTCCACTGAATTTGGGCAGAGCCTTCAGGGCATTTGCTGGAATAGGATCCCAAGTGGCTGGTGGTACTGGGAGAAACAGAGCACTGCTAGTGTTCCAATTTGCATAATTCCTTGGGGCTATAGGTGCTCCCATGTTTGCACTTAGTGTTGCTGTAATCTGATTTACCCTTCTTCTTGGATTAGTTATCAATGGTGGTAAAAGAATACCTGGGTTCGCAGCAGATTGAGCTCTTGTCACAGGTCCGCAGCTTGACTCCTTGTGACTCTCTGGTTCATACAATCTTGAAAGAAACTTCAAGAAACTGTCCCACCAGGCGTGCCAAAAACTGTTGATGCTTAGAATTGCACTATTTCCAACACCAACATGGGAAACTCTGAGACGTGGGAATGTTCCTCAGAGTAACCTCTAGATTTTAAAGAAGCTGGCTCTTCTTTATCTCAAAAGTGTTTTGGGATAAGGGATAGAATTAAACAGAATCACAAATGCAACCAAAAATAAAACTAAACTATGGCAATGCACCTGGATATGATTTTGTTTCTCAACACTAAGCACAGTGAAACTACTATTAGGATTCAGTTACATTAAAGAGCAAACAATTCATGATCAATGTAAAAGATGAAAAAACAAATAGGATCAAAGGCTCACAACTTAGAAGATTTTGTAATAACACAGAAAATATCAGCAAAGGCACAGAACTCCGTCTTTTATTAATTTTCCAGTCACATAAAAGGCACAGAATCATGCACAGTTATACAAACTCTTTGAATCAAGAAAATAGAACAAAGGCAAATGATATTACTAGCCACTACAAAAGATCTTCAAACTTCTCTAACAATCCGTGATGCAGAAAAAATCTCTATATCTCCAATGTTATTCTAAACTGTGATCTGAACCCATATTTATAGCATAGAACTGGCTCAAAGATTGCCCGCATGATCAAATCTCAACAGTCTAACTGAACTGGGACTTAACTGGAAGTGTTTGACAGAAAATATATTTAGGATCTGAAACGCTTAGCCACTCTGCAAGTTCATTGGCTGAAACAGATACATGTAACTCCACTTACTTGAATTAGGTAAGAACGCGTGGTAGTTTTTGATAGTCTTTGCGACTATAAACCCTTGGGATAGCTGGCATTCATACACACCCCTTTCTTGAAACTCCTTCATCTTTCCAGAATAATAGGAAACTAAAACATGGCATTCTCCGCTGTAATGAGAAACAACAACCCTTAAGACAGATGGCACTCTCCGCGTTCTTTACTAAAAACTGTTTCAATATTCAGGAAGCACCAGAAAATGACACTTGGCAGCGTCCGCATCCCTTGCAAAAAGATACATGGCACTTTCCACGTTCTTAAAGTTTTACTGTGGCTTTATATTAGGAGTGCTCAGGCTTTGCCATCTGTCACGGTCCACTGCCTCGAGTTTTTAATTACTTACCAAAAATGGGACCCACCAAACCCCGTGCTCAAGCAGCGTCAAAAAGAAAAGGACAGGTGGCGCTTTTCGCTGATCTTAGAAACATACACACGGCAGCTTCCACGTAACTTAGAGAGACTGTAGAAATATTTATGGGGTCCCGTAGAAGATGACACATAGCAGTCTCCGCCGAGCTTTGAGAAACATTACAAAACCTCTGCGGACATTGCCACTTGGCGCTTGCCGTGCAACTCTATAAATATTTATAGAAACATTAGAGACTCATAAGGATCACGCGGATGGTGACACATGTTGCACTTCGCGGAACTTTAGAAATATTACCGGGGCCCACCAAACTCTTCACTTAGCAATGAAACAAAAAGGGAACCCGCGGAAGTCGACACTTGGCACACTTCGCAGAGGTTATATGGGACACGCAGCACCTCCCGTGTAACTTAAGAAACTTTTAGGAAACTCTCTGCATCTGCCACTTGGTGCTTGCCGTGCTCACTGAAGCTTTAAAAGGGGACCCGCCACATTATGAGAAACATTAAAGGGACGCTTGAAACTTTATAAGAAATTGAAACGGATGCCGACACTTGGCACACTCCACCTTAATGCAAAAAGACACTTGGTACCATTGCGCTACTTTGAGAAACCTTAGAATGTGTCTTGGGTGCTAACACTTGGCAGCTTCCGCTGCATCTCTGGGGCTTAGCCAAAATTTACAAAATAAAACCCGTGCGCCCGCACTCTGTGTCAAAACCTCACCGCCAAAACTGAAACTCAGAGAAACAGAACCAGAGCTCGCACAACTGAAACTCAAAAATGAACATGTAGAGTATTTTACTCTACAGTAAGCTTTCAGCATTTGAAATGAGTGAGTTTGGTGATTCTCTTCCTAAATATGAAACTACATTTAAGGCTAGTATTTCTGGAAAGAAAAGATATGATCCAGGTGAAATCTCTTCAAGAAAGTTAACCAGATACCAGAAGGCAAAGAAGGAACTTGAAGAAGATGAAACTAAGTTTGATGAACTTGAAGCCCTTATTGCCAAAAGATTGCCAAGAGGATCCGGTAAGTATGAAGGAAAGTTGCCTTTCAAATGTTTTGCTTGTAATAAGATTGGTCATTTTGCCTCAAGGTGTCTAGAGAGGGTTTCAAAGACAAACTCTAACAGGTCAAGGGCTCAGAAGAAATGTTACTGTGTCGAAGAAGCTGAAGAAGGTGTCACTAATGATGAATTTGCTATGGGAAGTAACTCAGGAAATGAATGGGTGTTCATTGCCATCAAAGAAGAAGATCCGGTGTCTACTGAATCTACTAGTTGTGTGAATGTGGAAAGTGCCTTGGCTGCTCAGATTGAAGAAAAGGATGAATGGGTGATTGACAATGGATGTTCTCATCATATGACTAGTGATAAAAGTAAGTTCATAAGTTTGGAAAGATATGAAGGTGGAATTGTGAAGTTTGGAGACAATTCAGCTAGTAGAATTCGTGGCAGATGATCCATCTCTTTTGATGGTAAGAATAACACTAATGGTGTTCTGTATGTAGAAGGATTGAAGCATATACTTCTCAGTGTTGGACAGTTGGTTGACAAAGGGTATGATCTCTGATTCAAGGATGGAAAATGCAAAATCTTAGCAAGCTCTGGAACTGTGATTGCATCAAGTACACAAACCAAAGGCAACATCTTTCATTTAAGTGGTACTGGAAAAAGTTGTTTGATTGCTCAAATTGATCAGAGCTGGTTATGGCATAGAAGAATGTGTCATGTAAACTTTGATAACATTGTCAGGATAACTAATACTCAGGCTGTGAGAGATCTTCCAAAGCTTATGAAACTTGCAAATAGCATGTACAAGGAAAGTCAGTTGGGCAAACAGATTAGAACTACATTCAAAAGTAAGGAATAGTCTTCAAGTGGATTATTGGAACTTGTGCACACTGATTTGTGTGGTCCTACAAGAGTTAGGAGTCTGCAAGGAGACAGGTACTTTATGTTGCTGATTGATGACTACTCTCAGATGATGTGGATCAATTTCTTAATAGAGAAATCAGAGGCTCTTGACAGATTCAAGGTGTTCAAGGCTATGGTGGAGAATGAGATTAGTGTGAAGATAAAATGTCTGAGATCTAACAGAGGCAGAGAGTTTACCTCTGATGAGTTCAATGCATTTTGTGAAAAGCATGGAATAAGAAGATAGTTATCTACCCCTAGGAGTCCTCAGCAGAATGGAGTTGTGGAAAGGAAGAACCGGACTATTCAAGAGGCTGCTAGAACCATGATGATAGATGCAAATCTACCGCGTGTCTTTTGGAAAGAGGCTATGAGTATTGCTATCTACACTCTCAATCGAGTGTAGATCAAAGGTAATACTGGTAAAACACCTTATGAATTATGGTTTGGTAATGCACCTACTGTGAAATACTTCAAAGTTTTTGGTAGTAAATGTTATATCAAAAGAGATGAGGGTCTAGGCAAGTTTGATGGAAGAAGTGATGAAGGAATATTTATGGGTTATTCTAACCATAGCAAGGCATACTGATGCTTTAACAAGAGATTGAAAAGGATTGTTGAAAGTACTAATGTCAGAGTTGATGAAAGTAAGGAGAGACCTTCCAGGTCTTGTGGATATGAATCTGATGATGAAAGTCCAAATGAAGTCCAAACTCAACCTCAGATCCAAATTGGCCCGAAGAACCCAGTGACTCAAGAAGTTAGTGAAAATGTTGAGGAACAAGCTCAAGAATCGGAAATTTAAGAAACTCCCAGAACCCCTAGGTATGTAAGGTTGAATCATTCTGAAGATCAAATCATAGGAGACAAGAATAAAGGTGTTCAAACTAGAATAATAATTGTTGAAGATCAAGTGGAGTATTGTTTGATTTCAAAGATTGAACCAAAAACAGTGAATGAAGCCTGTAATGATGAAAATTGGGTAAAAGCAATGGAAGAAGAATTAATACAAATTGAAAAGAATCATACTTGGGATCTTGTTCCTAGACCTGAAAACAAAAATATGATTGGAACTAAAAGAATCTTCTGGAATAAACTGAATAAAGATGGTGAAGTTGTAAGAAACAAAGCAAGATTGGTATGCAAAGGATATTCTCAAGTAGAGGGAATTGATTTTGAGAAAACATTTGCTTCAATGGCAAGAATTGAAGCAGTCAAATTATTTCTTGCATTTGCTGCTTTCAAAGATTTCAAAGTTTACCAAATGGATGTCAAGTCAGCATTCCTGAATGGAGAGTTAGAGGAAGAAGTCTACATTAAGCAACCGGAAGGATTCCAGTTGTCTGATCAGAAAGATATGGTCTGCAGATTGAGGAAAGCTTTGTATGGACTTAAACAAGCCCCAAGAGCCTGGTATGCAAGATTAGATAGGTATCTGCTAAAGCTAGGATTTAGAAAAGGCACAACTGACAACAATCTTTATTTCAAAATTGATCATGAGCACATCTTGATTGTTGAGGTATTTGTTGATGATATCATTTTTGGTGGAAATGGAAGCATGTGTAAGAAATTTGTTGATCAGATGCAAAGTGAATTTGAGATGTCCATGTTTGGTGAAATGAATTTCTTTATAGGTCTGCAAATCACTCAGTTAGATAAAGGTATCTTCATATCTCAGTCTAAGTATGTGAGAGAATTGTTGAAAAAGTTTGGAATGGAAGATTCAAAACTAGTGAGTACACCTATGGTAATTGGATGCAAGTTGAGTAAAGATGATGATTCACCTAAGGCAGATTAGAAAAAGTATAGATAAATGATTAGAAGAATGCTTTTATTAACTTATACCAGACCTAATATTATGAATGCAATTGGACTTTTTGCTACATTCAAGTTGATCCTAGAGAATCCCATGTTGTAGTTATCAAAAGAATTTTTAGATATCTAAAGGGGACATCTGATTATGACTTATGGTATCCAAAGGATAATGACTTCACTCTTCATGCATATACAGATGTTGATTGGGCAGAAGATGTGGATGACGGGAAAGGTACTAGTGATGGTGCATTCTTCTTGGGAAGGAGATTGGTTTCTTGGTTGAGCAAAAAGCAGGAGGCAATATCTCTGTCTACTACAGAGGCAGAGTATATAGCAGCAGCAAGCAATTGTACTTGAGTCTTGTGGATGAAGTAAATGTTGAAGGATATCAGAATTGTGTTTGAAGATCTTGTTACAATCTTCTGTGATAATTCAAGTGTAATAAACATCTCCAAGAATCTGGTGTTGCATTCAAAGACAAAGCACATATCCATCAAGTTTCACTTCTTGAGAGAGAAGGTAAATGAGAATGAAGTCAGATTGGAGTTTGTTTCTTCAAAGGATCAGATTGCGGATATATTCACCAAGCCTCTGCCTAAGGATACTTTTAAGTATCTCAAAGGGAAGCTAGGGATTATTACCCCTCCTGTTCAGAACTAAGATGCACTAGTGTGCATCAGTCCAGTGGAATTCACAATCATATCTTGTGATCCAGATTGATGTTAAGGAGATACTACTTAGGGGGAGTAGTCAGTATGCAAATTTTGGAGATCAGTCTGAAACAAAAAGGGGTAGAAAAGATTGCAAATATGTGGCCTTTGCCATTGATCTCAAAGGGGGAGAGAAGTCTTGTGAAAAACTAGTTGCTGATGAAAGGGGGAGCAGTGAAGAAATTGGTTGCAGAAGTGATAAGAGAAAGGGGGAGAAATCCTTGTCTTGATGGTTGAATCAATTTTTCACATCATATGTTGCCATCAATGACAAAGGGGGAGATTGTTGCAAATATGTGCCTATGATGTGTTGTCATTTATGTCAACATATCCCTTTGTCAGAAATAGGGGAAACAGTGTAGATCAGTCAAGTAGATTGCTCTACATTTCTATGGGAATGAAGATCAAAGTATGTGGACCATATGGCTATGTAGTGGATTGTCTAAAGTAGCTCCAATTAAGATTTGAGAGGTCTACATGAAGATTTGAAGAAGTTATGGCCATCTGAGTAGAATTGGGTTTTGCAGTGTTTAGAAGAGACAGAGTAACAAGAAATTGGTTTGGATTGCTCCGCAATGAAAAATTATGATCTGCGGATCTAGAGGCATGTTTGGGAAGTTAGTGTGTATCCTCAACTCAAGTAGTTCGTGGTTTGGAGGTCCAAAAGAAATCTTTCTAGTGTGACAGTCATGGCAGACAATGTTCTTGAGGTTCTGGATGAAGATACAAGTGATTCTAATGATTTGGAGTAGTTTGGATGTTATTGTTGAATTCAATGTGCTTGTAAAGGTCTCTAGATCACGTGCCTGCTATGTTGGAGGTCTGCATTAAAGATTGAGCTCGTTGTTGAAGATTTCTTCCTTGGTGTTGTTTTTCTTCCCAGTCTTGGCCGACCGGATGATTCAAGCGTGTTGCAGATGATCTAAGAGCAATTCTCTGGAGCGTAGCGTGTTGATCGAAGAAGATTCAAGTCCAAGATATGTTTTGTCGACAGTTCAGTGATCTGCATTGAGTCAAGCCAACCTTGATGTTCATTCCAAGGTTGATGAAGCATATAAGTACTTGTGGATGAGTTGTGGAAAATGGTCCTTGTGCGAAAATGATAAAATCCTAAGAAAGGTACAGAGGTAGAGCAGAGAAGAGCAAGAGTAGAAGAACATGAGCAGTAAAGGATGAAGAGATAGTGAAGAAGTGTTTGGGGGCAGAGCAGAAGTTTTGTGAGCTTTCAATGGGACTGAACCAGGCATGAAGAAGATGCTATTCCTCAGTTCATTATTTTTGTATTAAACATAAAATCATGTAGGCAATGAGCCTCTTTGAGCAATGAGCTTTGGGCAGTGCGCCCGAAGGCAAGTGCCTTCCCATTTCTTTTAAGTACTTTTAACAGGGTACGAATCTTGTGGGTTAACCCCCACCGTGATTTTCCCTTAATCAGGTTTCCACGTAAAAATTTAGGGGTTATGTGTGTTCATTTTGTTTCTGCTCATGTGTTGTTGATTCATGCTTTAATGTTTACATCATTAATCTTTTTGTAAGTTGTGAAAGAAGATTAAAAGCAGAAAAGGTTAAAATTGTGGAACAACTAACTCACCCCCCCTCTCAGTTGTCTGACCTAATTCCAACACATCCTAGATTTGGTCAAGAGTAGTGAAAATCCCCCTTGGATGTTGAGGGATTATATTGAAGAAATAATGGATTCCCTTAAGAATTTTAAAAACTATAACATTAATCATATATATCCAGAGGGAAATAAAGTAGATGATAATTTGGCCAACCTAGGCATTGACGAGGAAAGTTGGATGTATTGGCACAATATCAAAGATCTTCCTATGTCTATGGGGGTTGTTATTCATGATGAAGCTTATTGACAAGTGTTATCATTGTTCAAGCATGACCACCTTTAAAGGGGTTTTTAGTTTGATCAGTATGGATATTGGAAATGAATTTTCGTCAGTTAAGAAGATTCACCTTATGAATTATGTGAAGGTTACTCATAACATATTTAGTATACACTTGCCTGCTTGTGACAAGTCTCTGCCTTTCCTTATGAGGAGTAATCATTATTCGTCCATTGGTGGCTGAAGTATCACTTCTATTATGACAATAGACTAGCAATAATTGTTGAGTTGTTTTATCCAACCTCGGGTTATTCTTTCCTTTAATCTATTCATTGTTCGCACAACTCTTTCAAGCAAATATTGGATAGACAGAAATATGGATGGGCAACGTTTGCAGGTTGAGGCTATTTCCTATGTTTACTTGTAGAAAAATGTAGAGATTTGGTGTATCTTTGAATAGGGTGGTATAACATCTTATTTTTAGGCCATGAAGTGCCATGATGTAAACCTAACATCTCAATCTGTGAATTCTTGGCCCAATAGAGAAGTAGCCATAGGAGACCTGTAAGTTTTACTATCATTGAAAAGATGATTGGGTAAGCTACTGGTCTTATTTGTGATGGGAGGAAGGTCCCACGGTTGGGGAAATGTAAAGAGAAGAAATTTATAGATTCCTTTCTAGAGGAGGGTGAACCTGTTGTTCAACATCTGAATGGCTATGATAGGACTACTCTTCCTTCACCCTGGGCTTTGGCCAGCTTTCATCTCATCAAGTACTTCACACTAGAAGGTAGGTTCTCCACTATCCATGGTTACCACTTTCCTTTACTTGATCATCTCAGGCACAGGAAAATTGTTAGCTTTTCCTTTTTCTTATTATCTTCTCTTGAAAAATGTATTATTGAGGGTGTATCCCCCTCTCCATTAGGGTCTGATTTATGCCATGTATCAGTATAATCTATCTCTAACCCCCACAACTATCCCTAGTGTTGGTACTCCTTCTATGAAGACCTATGTTAAACATTCTAACCTATGTTGAGTGGGAAGAGTAAAAAGAATTGTGACCTTGTTGTTTAGGGTACCCCAACTACTGATCTTGAAGATCCTAATGGTAAGAAGAATGTTGTTATTTATACTAACCCCCATTTTGCTAGGAGTAAGGGAAAGAAAAAACTTTTCTTTACTAATAATGTGTCTACTACTGATGATGCAAATTTTGTGGAGGAAGACTCGACATCCTACACTTATTTCTACTATTAAAGGTCCTTAGGGAAAAAGAATAATGCCTCTTCTCCTGAGAAGATTTTACTTTCCCTTAAGAAGGATGTTAAAATGGGCTCTTCTTCTAAAAACCCTAGAAAGAATATAAAATAAAGTCTACAAAAGTTGATCTGGACTTAGATATGGATTTTGAGCCTTTTAAACCAAAAGAAACAGATAATTTTGATGAGGTCTATGCTCATACTACTAGTGGTGGTTAGAGATTTGCTAGGCTTGCTAAGGTTTCTGTTATTGATAGTGGGCATAGGGATCAGTGCAAAATAGTGAAGGTAAGGCTTCTAAGATAATTATATAGGAAATACTTTTACATTCTCTTAGTCAGGGGAGAGAGAGAGAGATCTAGGGATGAAGGTGACTTTCAGGAAGTGGATGATTTAATTTCTCCTAAAATTAATGAGAATTTTGGTTTGGAGGGTGAAGATCCTGATAATGACCAAATGGAAGATGACAGTATGGAAACCAATGAGAATGAGAATATTGCTGAAATTTCTAGTACCCTAGAGGATCTTCTTGTTAGAAAGAACATGCCTGAATATTGTAGGGAAGAGATAGAGCTTGTGATAGTTGTGCTAAGAATTTGGATAACATGTATGATACTATGAAGATGTATCAAAACAGACTATTTAAGGTTGAGAAAGCAATGAATTCTTTGGTGAAATTTACTAATGATATGATGTGAAAGGCAATCTCTTGTGTTCTCACCCTTCAACCTAAGCTTAACAAGCGGAAACATATTCAAGAGGAAGAAATTAAGGCATCAAAGAAAAAGCTAAAAAGAAGTGAGGATCATAGGACTCTGGGTGCAGCTAGCTGGAAAGATACTCTAAAGACTCTGAGCATGGACTAGGACTCTTTGGTCTCTAAGCATAAGATTTGATTTTCTGCTATCTGGTCTTTCTTTGTGTTGCTCGTGTGTTGTTCATTAGTTGTCTTTTTATTGTTCCTAATCTGTTTGGTGTTTGGCCTGGGTATTTATCCAACCAATTCTTTCTGGTTGTGTTTATGTTTAGTCTCTCTCCTTTCATGTTGTAATTGTCTTGATATGTAAGGGACAGGAACCCTTTTCCCAACTTATATAATAAAAAATATTTAACATTTTCTTAGATATGGTTAGAAATGTAGGAGAAAAAACTATAAAAGTTTTGTTAAGTGTGCTTTATTTTTCAATATGTGTCTTGAGATTATTTCATGTAGTAGGGAAGCTATGTATAGTTTAGAAAGCTAAGTAATATATAGATTATATATTCAAGGCTCCTATAATAGGCATTTGGAAAAAGTATTATAGAATATACAAAAATATATATATAAATATTTAGTGTAATATTTATGGGATATATAATTATGGGTGGGTGTTGAATTTTTTTGATATAGGGTAAAAAGGGGTTTTTTAATTGCCCCACAAAATTGAACCAACATGAGACAACAAAATGACCATGCAACAGTACAACAACAACACTATATAGCATAGTAATAGTAGAGAGCAAATCTGACAACAGAAGGAAAGAAGGGAAAAAACAACCTTAAACAAGGCATCCAAAGAAAGAGAAAATAAAATACCAAAAAGATCAAATCTCATTAAGAGCTAGACGAGCCTCTCATTCATCCTAGTGGGTGTTAAAAATTGGGTTAGTAGTACCCTATGTATTTTGTTACAAGCTATAAATGCTTGCCAAGGAATAACAACACTTGTATTAAGGTTGTTGTAAAATAACTAATGATTTAGTTTTGTCTATGGACCTTCAGTTACAACAAGATGTGCATTTTTAAGTTAAATTATGTACTTTTCATGGTCTTGTAAACTAATCAAGATAGTTATTTGCATTTGTTATGTTGTGCAATATTTTATGCCTCTCATATGGCTAACCATGTTTATATGTTTCAAATTTCTATGTTCATATTTGTTTTGAATTAGACAGTGCTTATTTTATTTTGTTAATGCATTAAGGCCAAGGTTATGGCTTTGTCTCCACATTCTATTAAGTGTGTTTTTGAGTTTGTTGAAATCACGAGTAAAAGACCAAATCGGAGTGTAACAAGCTCAGCCTTTGTTGGGCTTGCTATGAATGTCTCTCATAATACAAATGTGGCAACAGAACTCTAGGGGCTTTTGATGGAGTTGCCTCAATGTTGATGTGACCTCCTTTAGAGGGCTAGGAGTGTTGGTGCCTGTTGTTGGTTTAGGTTTCAAATATTCATCTGTAGGCACCCTTCATGAAAATCAAGAAATTTCTAAGTCTTTCAGCCTTTACAGTTGAAAAATGCAATAAATAGTTTTATATGTGTTTCTTTGTATATACATGTATGTTTGTATGAACAAGTGCATTGTGCATTGGCGGGCCCAAAGAATGTTCAATCAGCCTTCAAAAAATAGTAAAAATTGGTTGTATGCATTTCACAATGCATATCGGGTTGTATATGAATTAAGGAATCTATCACAGATTTCAGGAATATGTTGTGTTTGTATCTAAGGGATTGCATGTATATTTGCATTGTATGTTCAGACATACAACGGGTAGATGCAAGCGGACATACAATGGAAAGGTACATTGGACATATGCAAGGGTGAATGTATGTCCGACATACATTGGGTTTATACAATGAAAAACATACAAAGAAACCGACATGCATTTGCTACGGTGAGAGGGTCATTGGCATGACAAGATGCATCGGCAGATAACTCCAAAGTTTCCCCGATGGCCGATGCACATACAAGGCAGAATGTATATCGGGTGCATACAAAGAAAATATGCAAGGAATGGAGATATAAAGCATGGGGCCCACCGTTTGCATATACAAGTGTGATTGTATGTTCGAACATACAAAGGAAACATACAGGCGGCGCATATATAATGGAAAGATACATGTCAGGTTGAAGTGGTGGTCAGGTCCACATACATGCAAGGTGAACAGTGAAAGGGAAGCCATCACCGTGACATGCTTCATCGGCGGCCAAGTTTAAAGTCCCGCTGATTGGCCAATGCATACAATGATACATGCAAAGAAGAGATGCAAGGGTGGGGTCCACCACTTGTATATGCAATTGTATGTTTGCATATACAAGTCAGACATACAATGAAAAGATACAAAAGGCACATACAAGTTGGCAAGTGCAAGGGCGATTGTATGTCTGCACATACAAGGGCCATATACAAGCAAACATATACAAAGACAAGTGCAAGACCTTAGGCCCACCGATTGTATGTATATGGTGATTGTATGTACATACAATCACATGCAATTTCAAATGCAAAGGAACATGCATTGGGTCATCGATAGGACCACATATATCAGCTGACCCTTCTTGGGTCATTCTGATGGCCGATGAGAAGTTAATGTGCACAGCGACTGTGGACAAATCACAAGCTGCCACGTGTCCGAGAGCTGTTGCATGTATATGCCAATGCATATACAAAGGAATTTTAAGGTGAAAAAGGCAGAAGGCAATGAAAATGCAAAGGCACGTCGCCAAGACCACATATATCGGCGAATGCTTCTTTGGTCTTCCCGACGGTCGATGGGTTGCAGTTTCACAGCGATGAAAAAGTCAAAGGAGCATGACTATCTACTTGGCGCAATTTAACTGGGCTATGACTTTTCAGTGATGTTTGGAGCCGTTGATCTTAGTGATAGACATCATGCATCGATGGCTAGTTTCAACTTTCATGTACAGGAGGTTTTGTATGCCTGCAGCTGCGTTTTGAGCGGGAACGAGCTTCAAGGGCACGCAAACCATTCCCAAGGCAAGTTGGTGACCATTAATGACAGATTTTATAGTAGTTGGGTCAATGATTGACAGGCCACCCACCGTATTTCATGAGAAAATCTTCAAGCGGTGGCACATTTTCCAATCCCACCCGCTCATCCTTCTTTTTCTGCCTGAATCATTCAATGTTTTAGGGGCCATTCCTATGGTGCAATGTATTTGGCAGAATTTTGAAATTGCCATGCAATTATTGCTGAATACATAGTCTTGCTATAAATGGCAAACTGTGTTACTCATTGGTCGTGGTTGAAGACTTGGGCATTTTTGGGGGAAAAATAACGAAAGACAGAGCATTTTCTTGGTTGCTCTATCTCTTTTGGAGTTTATGTGTTGCATTTTGAATGTAGGTTGCACATATGTTCAGTTTCATGTCATTTTATTTGAAAAATGCATTATTGCATGTGCTTATCTGTCTGTCTCCATTTGTTGTATGCATTTTCTTCTTTTGAATCTGGTTGCTAAGGGTTTCTCAGATTCTAAGATATAGGTTTTCTGTATCACATGCTTAATCTCTAACTTCCATTCAAGGAGTGGATTAAACTGTTTTAGGTCAAGTATGGAGAAGAATGTGTGTCAGCTAGGATATTTGTAAGTAGAGACAGTTAAATACTTATCCTTGGGTCATGTTTGTAAGGCAAATACCAATCCTAACCCCTTGAAACTTGAATACCAGTTGCAAGCCATTCTCTTGTATACGTCTAGTTGACTCCTTGCCCTGAGATAGGCACTGGTCTGCCCTTGTGTAGTAGTTATGATCCAAAACCCCCTGTCTTGCATCCAAAATATAAAATCCATCATTCCATTTTTTCAACCTGTTAGTTTGTAGGAGCAGGAGTAGGAGTAGGACCCTTGCATACTCTCATCCATAACCAGTTAGATATGTCCAAGAGTGTTGCCAAACTTGTGATCTATCATTCAAATCTTGGTCCATACATGAGAGTATTCTGCCTGTTGTTGTAAAGCTAAATCTTTATGTCATTGGGTGAGTCAAGGTTAATCTTTAGCTATAGGGATACCCCCCTTGGTGCGGTAGAACCAGAAGTGAAGGGGAGGCAGCTCATGCAACCTCCTGTATTAGTTGGTCGAATCTGCCTGTGCATTGGATCTGGCAAACGCTCTGCTGATTCAGAAAGAAAACCAACAAGGAGAATGGATGTTTCCACACATTTGTTGGAGGTGGATGAGTTGCAAGCCTTTAATGATGCATTGTCTAGCTTGGCTATGATGTATGATAAGTTTGATGGGCTATTTTCTTGTTGAAAGATATCTTCTATAAACAATAGTATGGATTGAGTGGAGTTACCAAGTTATTGGATGTGCTAGAGCATTGCTTGCATACTATGTAGTGTTGGTGAACATTTTTAAAATGCACTTGTAACCTTCACTTGTAAAGATTTCTATGGAATTGTAAACAAGTTTTTTTCCATCTCTTGCTATGCCTTTTTGTTTATGTAGTCATTCATTTTGTGTGTTTGTAAATAAAATGTGTTTTGTTATGTGACTTATACAAAATTGTGTGCTTGATTTTTCCTCTTGTAAGAATTTGTGTTGACATGATCTTTCTCAAGTCAACAATTAACTGTACATTTCATTCCACATATATTATGGTTTTGAAGATATGGTGTTTAGTATCTTCTCACACATAAAAGATTGTGGTTTATGTGCCTTTCTAGGTTATTTCCTTGTTCTACACATCTCCTTTCTTTTGATTGATTTTTTCCTCACTAGATTTTGTTCTCAAAATATTTATGACAACTTGTTTCCTTGCACTCTCCAAATACCTAATGAACAATCCCTTAAGTTATGGTGCTATTATAAAACTTCTTGTATGCACCATTGCGTTGTGCTCTCCCCTCTAGGTCATCAATTTGGAACCCATTCTCACCACGCATGGTTCTCTCTTGAAATATTATCTTCAATTCTCTAATGGGCTTCACATGCATGACGCTCTCTTGCTCTTGAAGTATAACAAGATTTTTTTTGGTAGTGAAATTTTGGAGGGGTCCATTATGCAATTGAATTGGTATCCTTGCCAAGTGTTCAAAAAATTGATATAAGAAAATACTTGTGTTTGTCTTAAATTTTATGGTCTCTTTCCTCTTCCTATGTAATTTAAAATCATAATATGAAGTCATAACTATTAAATTATTCATCTCTCAAAGCTCACACTAAACCATCAAATAGAGTATGGTTATGGGTTTGGTGTCAATTTCAAGTTTAATATCTAAATTTATTCAAGAGAAATTAGGTTCTTCTAACTTCCATTATCAACTATGAAATGCACTAGCTATCTATTGACCCACATCTAAGAGTGAAATAATCTTTTCACTTCCTCGATGTTTGAAATGGAAGTAGAGATATTTGTGGTACCTACTATGGAACTAGGCTCAACTTTCATAATCTTATTACCTCTATCCTATGTTGTAGTGGTGCTAATACCTTATATCTTCAGCTGTGTAGGTAGATTCATTCAAACATGATATTATTCTATAGTATGAGTTTTGGAATTCTAAACTATGAACCACTTGAGAATCATAGACTACTTATGATTATAATCATGTTGTTGCTACTACTTCTTATATGGATGGAATGGGGAGCCATTATTTGTTTTGGAATTTTTCTTTGAGGGCTTAGATGACAACTTGTTCTAAGACTTATAGCCTTCTGCCTCACTGTTGATCTTCGCCTTTATTTCAAATTTACAATCAAATGTGTATGCTTCTACAATGGAAGAGATCTACAATAAATCCATATAAAATTGGATACAGGGTCTCAAGCCTAATTAGTACTTCAAAACAAGGTTTTTCTTTGAATCCTGGAATCCTACTTTAGACACCAAAGTATGGAACATGTATATGTATTCTTACATGGTTTGATCTCAATCTTGGTTCAATTGAGAAATCTTGATGTACTAGTCATCATAGTTTCCTATAGGGTAGAAGGCTTCTTTGAGGGTTATAATGAAACCATTCTTTGTAGGTGCATCTATATCATCCTCATGAGTTTTGTAATAGTTATTCCACCATTTCTTCACTAAGAGAGAAACTTTTAGAAGAGAAAATGTGGTTTTATTTTGACTAGTAATTTGATGAACTATCCAATATGAATAGATTTGGTTAAGCTAGTTATCTCGGGCATCCATGTCAATCTTTCCTTCAAACATGGTAATGTCTAGATTGACTTGTATCTTATATGACATGTGACCACCAAATGGTTGTTGATAATTCGTAGGGTTTTGAACTTGTTTGTGAAAATTAATCAATAGTGCCCACTCTTTCACATGCACAGTGTTCCTCCAATTCTTCTCATTATCTTTGCAGAGCATCCTCTATCATCTTATGGAATATCTCTAGTGTTAGCATGGTTGATAATTTGTCTCCCATCTAAGGATGTAAAGGAAAGTATGATGAAGGGTTACATATTTTGAGCCCTAAATTATTGTACATAGACCTCATGTGAGTGGGAATGCAAATAGAGATTTATTCAATTATCACTCCAAATGACACAAAATGATATTGCTCTAATACCAGTAATCTAGGGTCTAAGTGCAAAGCCTAATGTGCAACCCAATCAAAGAGATCCAATTAGATTATGTGTGAAATATTTGTGTATGATAGGGATTTCAAGAATACACAAAGAATAATTACAAATAACGTAAATTTAGAGTATAGACAATTATAATTGTAACAACAAAATTATATTATGCTTAGTTTTATCTATGATCTATGAGAATGTAAATGTATAATATATCTCTTGATTGTTCAATCCATTGTCTATCTAGCCATACAAAGAACGGGTATGTATATATTTATAAAAGAGAGGAATAGAACACATCAGTTGGAACACAACAGTTAATCCTATTGCAACTACCACAACTACTCATAACTATTGATAACAAGTTAAATTTTGTGGTACTGCTAACATGAGTTATGATTTGTAGTTTGGACTAGGGGTGTTGACTAGGATGAGGATCTTGCTAATGAAATTGTAAAGGGTAAAATTTGGGTAATTGATTTTTGGTAGTTTTATATGTGTATCCTCCTTTCACCCTTTCATTCAAGGACTTTGGGTCGAGTGGCAAGGCACTATCATACCCTTGGTCACTAGGAATGTAGGGAAACTTGGATTTGTATGATTTGATACTCAATTATGTCAATTATACATTGAAACCTATTGGGATAAGGTACCATTAACCTTGTAAATCCCAATATTGTATTTATTCCATTTATTATATGTAATTTGTAATTATCCATGAGGAGATGTACTAGTTTCACCGACATGGGCAATTTTGAAGTAACTGGAGGTAATTACGAAGTGACTTTTACTGTTGGCAAATGTAAAAACTCAAAGTAAATTAGGGTAGGCATGATCCCTTGAGGAATCTACTATTTTTGGCATGTATGACAACTGTCATAATGTTTGGTAAGTGAATCTATGACAGCTGCAAGTTGTCATAAGATTCTGAGATTCTATAACGCATATAACGGATATGTTAGTTGTATATTTACTATATTTAGCCCAAGGTTCCTATCTTGGAAAGATACTCTTTTGTGGAATCTATGACGGTTATGATGCGTCATAAGATGTTGTAAGAGGCCAAATTTAGTCTTTGGACAAGTGTAAGATGGTAATTAATGTTTACAGGTTGGAGAATCTTAGGAGAGAGAAGGTGAACACCTAGGATGAGTTGGAAAACATTTTTATAAGTATTTTCCATGTTTTTATTGCTGCAATATAGATTTTATGTACAGGTGTTGCTGGAATGCTGTCAGATTGAAGACTTGTGGAGAGAGTTGTGTAGTTGATGTATTGTACAATCTTGTTGAGATTAATACAAACTTGTGCCTCTTTCCTGGTGGAGTTTTTTACCTGCAAGGGTTTTCTCCACCTAAACACCATGTCATTGTGCTGAGTTCTTCATGTTTGACATCTTTTCTGTAGTGGGTTTTATGTTTTTTTACAATCTTCATTGTTAATGTACACTTAAAGATTGTTGAAATTTATTCGAATTAGATTTCTATTAAAGTAGTGTTGCTTTCATTTCCAACATTTGGTATTAGAGCTTGGCCAACTTTGACTCTTAGGTGATAGTGTGGAAGCTGTAGCTGCAGTGGGAGATTTGGTTGTGTTTATTTTGCAGATCTTGTGTTGTTATTATGGCTACATCCACCGTTGCATCAACCTCTTGAATGGACATCGAGAATTTCAACAGAACGAGGTATGAGTTGTGAAAGCTGAAAATGGAAGATTTGTTGGAAGAAAGAAACCAATGGTTGGCTGTTCAAAAAGAGAAGAAACTTAATGATGTCTCTCAAGATGAGTGGGATAAACTGGATAAGAAGGCACGGGGAACCATCCAGTTGTGTCTTTTAGACTCTGTCCTGTTGAATGTTGCAAAGGAGGAGACCACACACAAATTGTGGAATTGGTTGGGTGAGATCTATCAAGCCAAGAGTATGGTAAATAAACTTTATTTAAAAAGAAAATTATTTTCCATGAAAATGCGAGAAGGTGAATCAGTTGCAGAGCATTTAAATTCTTTTAAGTGGGTCAGCTTGATTCAGTAGATGTTGAGGTTAGTGAGGAATATAAATGTATCTTACTTCTTTGTTCTTTACCTAAGTCTTGGGAGAATGTTATCCTTACTATCACTGCTAACCTAGTGGATCTGAAGTTGGATGCTCTTGTTTCAATGCTACTATCATAGGAATTGAGGAAGAAGAGTTCAAATAGTTCAGGGGATGCTCTCAGTGTCAGGGGAAGATCTAAGGAAAGGGGACCTAAAGGAGATCAAAAAAGGGCTAAGGACAAGTCCAAGGGCTAGTCTAAAACTCCTGGTAAAAAGAATAGAGTTAAGTGTTGGAACTGCGGCAAAAGGGGACATGTGAAGAAGGAATGCAGAAATGCCAAGAAACAGTGGGAGAGTGCTTCGGATAAGTCCTCGAATGCAGGTGAAGATGTTTTACTTTATGCATGTAATGTTGTTTCTAATGAAAACTAGTTGATTGACTCAAGATGCTCATTTCATATGACCCCGCATAAGGAATGGTTCTCCACATATGAAGAATATGATGGAGGTAATATCTACCTTGGTGACAACTCTTCATATTTGATTGTCGAGAAAGGAAAGATTGGTGAGAAGGAACTTGGTGGTAGTGAAAGGGAAAAGATTTGGGAAATTGTTTAAGCTTGAAGCCACTACAGTTTGTAATGCCTCTTATATTTCTAAGGCTTTTGAAAACACTTGTATGTCGTGGCACAGTAGATTGGGTCACAAAAGCAATAATGTATTAAAAACTATTAAGAATAAAGAATTGTTGGACGATTTCTCTTATTCTGATGAGCACTTTGATTTCTGTGAGCATTGTGTGTTTGGTAAACAAAATAGAAAATCATTTCCTTCAGGAAGCAATAGAGCAAAAGAGAAATTAGAAATTATTCATACGGATGTGTTTGGACCTATGGATAATGAATCTATTGAAAAATCTCATTATTTTGTCACCTTCATTGATGATGTATCCATATTTACATGGATTTATTTTATGAAACATAAATCTGAAGTTTTCACTAAGTTTAAGGAATTCAAAGTCTTAGTAGAGAACCAATCAGATTTAAAGATAAAAATATTAAGATCTGACAATGGAGGGGAATATTGCTGTAAGGAATTTGATCAGTTTTGCAAGCATGCAGGTATAATCAGACAAAAGACAACTCTGTATACACCACAGCAGAATGGTGTTGCAGAAAGAATGAACCGAACAATTATGGAAAGACCTAGAAGTATGCTTAGTGATACACAGGTGGATAAATACTTTTGGCCAGAGGCTATGTGTACTACTTGCTATTTGATAAACAGGTCTCCTTGTAAGGCTCTTGATTCAACACCTTATGAAGTGTGGACAAGTAAGAAACCTTCTATTTCACATTTAAGGGTTTTTGGCTATGAGGCTTTTGTTCATGTGCCTAAGGAAAAGAAATCTAAGTTGGATCCAAAGGTTGAAAAGTGTACATTCATTGGATATGGTGATAATGTGAAAGGTTGTATGCTTTGGAATCCACTAACCTGCAAGATTATCTTTTCTAGAGATGTTATTTTCAGGGAACGTAGAGCTATTTATGAACTTGAGCAGCCAAAAGAAAAATAAGAAAAGGTAAAGAAGGTGCACTTTGATTTAGAGCAACAAGATGCACCTCAGGAAGAACAAAATGATGGATTGGGGGGTGAAGAAGAAGAAGAAGATTCGAGTAGTTCTGATGAAGATGAGTCTGTTGTTACAGAAGAAGTTGTTGCAGATGATCATGCAGAAGAATTAGTAGAGTCTCTTACTCCACCCTTGAGGAGATCCACAAGACAACGAAATCCATTTGACAAGTATAGCCCACCAGATTTCGATTGTGTATATGCTTTATTGAGTACTAACGATGAACCTAGATCCTACAGGGAAGCTATTTCTACATATGATAGTGAGTCTTGGCAGTTAGCCATGTAGGAGGAGATGATGGCTTTAGACTCTTGTAACACCTGGGATCTTGTTCATTTGCCCAAAGGAAGAAAGGACATAGGATGTAAGTGGGTCTTCAAGAAGAATTTTGGAGTAGATGGGTCATTGGAGAAATACAAGGCTAGACTAGTAGCCAAGGGCTACTCCCAGAGAGAGGGAGTTGATTTTGGTGAGATATTCTCTCCTATTGCTAAATTGACTTCTATTAGATTTCTTTTGTCCATTACTACAGCTTATGATTGGGAGATTCAGCAAATGGATGTTAAGACTGCGTTCTTGCATGGAGATCTTGAAGAAGAAATTTATATGCAACAGCCTACAGGTTTTGAGGTAAAAGGAAAAGAACATTGGGTTTACAGGTTAAAGAGGTCTCTTTGTGGTCTGAAACAGTTTCCCAGAATGTGGTATCAAAAGTTTGACTCATTTGTTTTGAAACTGGGTTTTGTTAGAAGTGAGGAGGATCATTGTGTTTACATTCATTGTATTGATGATTCTATACTGGTTATTGCATTGTATGTTGATGACATGTTATTTTTCAGCAATACTAAGGGTATGATCAGTGAACTTAAAGCCCTCAGGTGCATTTGATATGAAGGATCTTGGAGCTGCCAGGTATATTCTAGGAATGGAGATTAGAAGAGACAGAGGTAACAGAAATCTTTGGTTGTCACAAAGTAAGTATGTGAATACTATTTTGCAAAGGTTTAGTTTGCAGGACTGTAACCTAGTTAGAGTTCCTTTACCCATTGGTACTAAGCTTTCATTAGATATGTGTCCAAATACTGGGGATGATTTTGAGGATATGTCTAATGTGCCATATGCTAGTGTTGTAGGGCGTTTGATGTATGCAATGGTTTGCACTAGACCAGATATTGCCCAAGCAGTGGGAGTTTTGAGCAGATTTATGTCTAACCCTAGTAGACAGCATTGGAACTATGCGAAGAGGGTGTTTAAATATCTTGTAGGTACTCCTAATCATTGTTTGGTTTATTCTGGTACTAATAGTGCTGATAAATCTTTGGACATATAGGGTTTTGTTGATGCAGATTGGGCAGGTGACTTGGATAGTCGAAGGTCCATTAGTGGCTATATGTTTACTCTATTTGGAGGTGCAGTGAGTTGGATGAGTAAGAATCAGCCCACAGTTGCTTTGTCCACCACAGAAGTAGAGTATATGGTTGCTACTCATGTCTCTAAGGAGGTAGTTTGGTTGAGGGGACTGTGTACAGGTATTGGTTTTGATTTCAAGATCATTCAGATTGGTTGTGATAGTCAGAGTGCTATCTGTTTGGCCAAGAATCCCATGTATCATGCTCAGACTAAGCATGTTGATGTTTAGTATCACTTTGTTCAAGAGTTGGTTGCAAATGGAGAGATTGAGCTGAAGAAGATAGACACAGGAGAATGTTGCAGATTCATTGACCAAGCCTATGAGCACAGAGAAGTTTGTATGGTGCAGAGAGGCCATGGGCCTTGTTTCTAGTGCCTGATTATTTTCATTTGATTTCCTATGGGTTGATTTACAATGTATAATGTCAAGTGGAAGAATGTTGGGATAAGGTTCCATTAACCTTGTAAATCCCAATATTGTATTTATTCCATTTATTATATGTAATTTGTAATTACCCATGAGATGTACTAGTTTCACCGACAAGGGCAATTTTGGAGTAATCGGAGGTAATTACGGAGTGACTTTTACTGTTGGCAATGTAAAAACTCAAAGTAAATGAGGGTAGGCAAGATCCCTTGAGGAATCTACTATTTTTGGCATGTATGACAGCTGTCATAATGTTTGGTAAGTGAATCTATGACAGCTACAAGTTGTCATAAGATTCTAAGATTCTATGACGTATATGACGGATATGTTAGTTATATATTTGATATATTTAGCCCAAGGTTCCTATCTTGGAAAGATACTCTTTTGTGGAATCTATTATAGTTATGGCACATCATAAGATGTTGTAAGAGGCCAGATTTAGTTTTGGGCCCCCAACCTTTCCATGGTTGTTTTTGGACAAGTGTAAGATGCTTGTAAGATGGTAATTAATGTTTACAAGTTGGAGAATCTTAAGAGAGAGAAGGTGAATGCCTAGGATGAGTTGGAAAATATTTCTATAAGTATTTACCATGTATTTGTTGCTGCAATACAGATTTTAGGTACTCAGGTGTTGCCAGAATGTTGTCGGATTGAAGACTTGTGGAGAGAGTTGTGTAGTTGATGTATTGTACAATCTTGTTGAGATTAATACAAACTTGTGCCTCTTTCCTAGTGGATTTTTTTACCCGCAAGGGTTTTCTCCACATAAACACTATGTCATTGTGTTGAGTTCTTCATGTTTGACATCTTTTATGTAGTGGGTTTTATGTTTTGTTACAATCTCCATTGTTAATTACACTTAAAGATTGCTGAAATTTATTTGAATCAGATTTCCATTAAAGTAGTGTTGCTTTCATTTCTAACAAAACCCTAATTATGCAAATACGGAAGCAAACAAATGAATATCAGAAAATGCTGCTACATAAAGATGTCAAATGACAGATAAATGTGCACCTATTTTCAGGGTTTGGAAGCGGAACAGTTGGGGACTAATGAGCGGGCGCCCTAGTCCAGTGCCATGTTTTTTGTCGAGATCTAGGAACTCAGTCTACAACTTGTTCCTGTTGTCACAGAGATTTCTCTGTTGCAAAATCTAGAGGACTAAAGAGCGGGAACCCAAGTCCAGGGTGTTGTTTTCAACTCTGATCTGCAAATTTGGCACTCTATAATGCCCTCCTCCAACTCCACTTTTCTTGTATCTTCAACCTGTAACCTACAATCACAAAAATTTTGGGAGGAGGTTGTGGTGTTTAGAGGCTTGCCTTAGTCAGGCACTGGAGAGACATTCAAGTCTTCCGAACACCATTTTCAGATAGAGAGTGCATGCCCTTGTGAAGTAGAGGCAAAAACCAAATGATAAATGCTCAAAAAACACAAATGATGTCACCGTGTAGTGAAGATCTCATGGGAGGAAGAAGCTCTTCATGCCATGAGGAGATGATTTCTCAAATCTACAAATATAAACGCATAGACAACACAAATCTACTCTTGCTACACAATGAATGCCTTGAATCACCTTCACATAAAATTGAGAATCGAAATTGATAGCTAGTAATCATCTAGTTTATAAATGAATGCCTAAACATGCTTTTATATGCAACTACAAAACTGCCGCCAAGAATTTCATAATTCAAACTTGCCGTGTCGGCATAGGACCCAAATAACGGTCATAAGCCAACACTAAAAATTTTGGACTAACCCAAAATAGGGCAAGACTAGGGCACGGGCGCCCAAGTCCTCCCCCCTATTTTGGTCAGGGTTAGGTTCAAGGGATTCCCCTAGGTCCCATTTGTCATGAAACTTAGGGATCATTTCATCGAGATATCAAAATATGATGCAAGATGTCCTAAATGCAGATAAAAGACCCGTGAGCTAAACCTTATGAGGGAAAAGCCCCCAAGGGGACATTTTCTGACGTTACATTTAGCCCCCACTTTAATGTATGTATAAACACAAGGCCAATACATGCATTAAAGTATGGTTGACAAACACATTAAACACGCCAAGCATGGAGAAGACACGCCAGACACATTAAAGACAATGACAGGCAACAAAACATAGCGAAGACATTTACAGTCATGCAAAACACGGAGAAAATAGCAGATGCATAGAAGATAGTTAATGCATAGAAGATAGGAATGATTTCTTTTCTTTTCTTTTTCTCATATATATGAAATGCAAATGCAAGTATAGGAAAGTAAACACACCTCCCTTAATGTAGGAAGCACTCATCGTGCTAGTCTTTAGACTACATATATGGGGCAACACACACGCAAGACACACCAAACCTCCCAAAATGCAGGAAGCACTCATCACACTAGTCTTTAGACTGCATATGGGGCAACAGACATGCCAAACAAAGCAAGCACACCAAACACACACTTTGAAGACACGGAGAAAAAACATGGCAAACAAGCGATGGAGTATTCTTATTTCTAGGCTCATCACCATCTCAGGCGCATTACAGGCACACACTGACGATTGGGCTTTGCCACAACAATCGCTGAAGACACGCTTAAGGGTTGAGTTAGTCACAGAACCACTCCTCGCCTCCATAAAGGAATTTTGAAAATGAAAGGATGGGCACTCTCCGGAAGAGATACACCACCCTCGCCTCTACAGAGGGCTTAAGATGATTGATTGATTGATTGATTGAAAACAAACTCAGAATGCAGGAGGGACTCATCGCCACTAGTCTTTAAACTGCACCTGAGGACAAGCACATTGCTAACATCTACAACAAACAGCTTACCTTATATATGCCCCCACCTTAAGGTGGTTGATATCATGCATCGATATCAAGCACGTTAAGGTAGGAAGAAAAGACACAAGGGAACACGGACTTTTGCAAAGCCCATGCCCCCCGAAGGTGACATGTACTTTACGATTGCCAAATGTTCCCACAAACATATCCCTGCAAGAAACATGTTAGTGTCTACATAATCATGATAAACAACAACATTAATGCATATGATTAATCAAACAAAGAGCCAAGGTTATACTACTAATTCAGAGATCGAGGTAACTGTGGAGCTATATCACGAAAATCTCAGAACCGAGTGTCACCAAGGCGAGATTCAAAGACAAACAAAGTGCAACGAGCAGCAGTATTGTTAAGGTTTGTAAGTGAGATAAAAACATCATCAAAATTGCTATGCAGAAAGCATGAGTGCTTCTACTAGCCAAGCGTCGGATAAGATATACAACCCCATCGTCATATTAGGAACTAAGTCCAATTTTTTATTTCTCACTAAAGGGACACTAGGTCCGCATCAGTATAAATGTTTTTCATCATCTTCCCACTAGATAGAAACACTAGAGGAAGGTAAACAATAAATAAGAGGGGAGAAACAAGTGTCTTAGGGACAGTCACATAGGAGGGTGCCCCCAAGTCACCAATTGCAACGCTATGTCCGTAAGACACAACACACAACAATGAAATTAGAGAGAGTCAACATAGAAGAATGATGATACAAATAGAAGAATGTCACAATAGATTCAGTCTCCTGGTATCCCAGACCTTACAAGAGAATCAAGGGTCATCCCAAGAGGCCTAAACAACACATAGCACATCACGGGGGAAGTACATCACGACAGAGATAATGGGTTAGAAATACTTACCTGTAGGATCTTTGTATCAGATTTTTGAACTTGCAAACCTCTTGGAGAGGTATTCGATCATGTTAAGTGCAAAGTTTGAGTGGTTCTTATGGAAGTCTTGTTTATTATCATGTGATGCTTGGTTTTTAAATCCTTGTGTAAATGAGACTTTTTGTTGCTTATGAGGGGGAGAACCACTATAATTTCCAACTGCTGACAGTCGTCTTACTCTTTTCTGATTTTTAGCAAGTTTTCATTGTTGAAGTTGTCTAAAATAGTAACAGGAATCATCCTATACCATCTCGCTCGTCTGTATCGGTTGTTCTATTTATTTTTTGTAATGCATTTTGGTTATCCCCCAATCCTATATAGGATAACAGAGGAGGAACCTCAGCATAAATCCCATTTCTTCATGGACAAGGTGGGTTATCCAACTTTTCCTTATCCACCTCAATCATACCCACGATGTTATCATATTCCAAGTAATCATCATCAGGTACTTCTATTAGTCCTTTTTCCAACATATTGTTATCAGTATGTTTAGGGAAAAGATTAGTGAAGATTTGTAAATTTTGATTTGGTGGAGCAACTGACTTATTTCTATTATCATTCACACCTGATACCTGTATGATATTCGAATCAATGAGGTCTTGTATTTCATGTTTAAGATGCATACATCATTCAGTATCATGTCCTTGTGTTCGATGAAAATGACAAAAAGCATTAGCATCAAAGTAAGGTCCTTATGCTTTGCTAGGATCAACAGGCTTAATCAGGGGAAGCTTTAGAATGTTATTACTCACATATCAGAGTAAACTTTATTGGTTGATATGATGCTTTCTTTGGATTGGTGATAGCAAACACATTAGAAAAATTGTTTGTGTTTGGTCCATTAATCTTGATGAAAACTCCCATTATTATTATTCCTCTTAAAGTTGTTTTGTTACGATCCACCCATGGATTGACCAACTTGAGCTGATGAGTTTTGGTTTTCATATTGACTAGACGAAAGTTGATAATCATGAAGGGTGGTACATAAGTGTTGAAAGGAATTATACTTCATCAAGAGGATCTTATCATGGATGTTAGGTTGTAGAGTAGTGATAAACACCTTCTGAACATCCTCATCTTTCATCTGATATTGAATTTGCATATATAAAGCTTGATACTGACTAATAAACTCAGTTAACTTATCTTTTAGACCTTGCTTGCAATGAACTAAGTCAATCAAAGAGACTTGAGGTCTAATGTTTGCTTGAAAATGTTGTAAAAATTGATCAATCAACTACGAAAAGGAGTGTATTGAATTCAGAGGCAAAGAGCAAAACCATTCTAAAGCAGTATCTTTGAGATATTGTCGAAGAAGTTTTTCCAACAAGTCCTCTTCAAAATAAAAATTACTACACATAGTTGTGAATGCTGCCACATGAGTATTAGGATCACCTTTTCCACCATATTTTTCAAAGCAAGGAGTCTCAAACCTCTCGTGCATAGGAGTTCTCAAAATTTCATAGGAAAGGGGATTACAAGCATGATATGTTGGTATATTGGGCTGCGAAGAATTTATCAGATTTGTTACCTTTTGTTGTAAAGCAGTCATGCCCTGCAAAAGTTTGTTTAGGATGGCATCATTGGGAGATGCAGTTTGCTGTGAGGAATTGGAACCAAAGTTGAGATATGATAGGAGGAGGCTGTGGATAGGTCAACAGTGGTTGGACATAATGGTAGGTGACAGCTGGTTGAGAATAACTATATGTAATGGGAGGTTGAGAATAAGTGGGATGAAGAGGTGGTTAAGAGCAATTATTCATAGAAGAGGTCCCCTTAGAAACCAAATTTTGATAATTAAATCCCACAGCTTTGTAATTAGTGCCATTAGATACTCCAATACCAATGGTAGCATTACAAGCATTTGCATCAATTGTTAAGATCTTTGATGTAAAGGTAGATATTCCCATAGTCGATATAGGTGCTGATACTTGTGTATGAGACGATGACAAAGTGTTATTTATCACTTTTGCACATTCAGTCACTAGCATGATATTGGTTTGTACAATATGTGCTAAACCACAAATTGTATTAACACCGTCTTGTCCTTCTTTTATCAATTCTCTTACATGGTGAATCACAGGTATAGCTTCTTCAACTATCCTCTTAGTTTGCACATAGTCTTGGAATTCAGCTAGGTCTTAATCAATTTTATCTATTTTCTCATCAGATACATGTCTTGTTGCCTCAATAGTATCATCAACATCATGAAAAGTTTGTTCTTCCATTGTACTTGTGATAGGTGTAATATCTTGTAACATTTGTGTCTCTCCTCTTGTAAAGAAGGTGTTCAATGTGCCAACTTCTTCAAGAGCACTAGATCCCATGTGTCTTATGCTTCTTATTAAAGTAATATTTCTCTTAGGGCAGAGAGTTATTAGACTCAATCTAGGATGACGACAAGTTAAAACCTAGTGAAAATGCCCTAAAATATGCAAATTTTCATAGTTTTTCAATCCCAAGACCTAACAAAAGGGGTATTGTAAGGAATTTTATGAGGTGCAGAAAATAATAGCAATGATGTCAGTCACCTAGAATCATAAAATCATTTACAACATGCTTGAGGTGCAAACTAGATCAAACCCTAGGGCAAATATAGCAAAAATGTGTAATTTTTTGCCAAATTTTCAATACAAGAGGCTCATAACAAGATGTTGTAAATAATTTGAGGATGGGTTGCATATAATAACCCTGACATCAGCCAATTAGTGCAAAAATATTCTTTACAACACGCCTATAGTGCAAATCTAGAGAGTCGATAAGGCCAAATCTAGTGAAAATCAAGGTTTTTCAAGCCCTAGGTGTGAGATCTTAATGTAAAATGCTATATGAATGTTTTTCAAGGTGATTTATGATAAAAATTAAATGCACTCAGATCTGAAAATTATTTCCAAGTCCTAAGATACAAAATGTAAGTGCAAATCTAGTGAAAAATCAATGAAAATGCTAGTTTTTGTTAAAATTTTCTATGTAAAAATGCAAATTTTTGAGATCTAAATGCAAATTTACACTAAAATGCAACACTACAAACAAATGAAAAATTGAATGAGTGCCTAAGATCAGTAGAAAAATCTAAAACAAGATTTTACCTACAAACCCTAGTTTTTGGAATTACTAGGTTATATGAAAAATTCAAAATTTCCAACAAAACCCTAGCAATTTTATGATGAAAATGCAATGCAAGCTATTGAATTTTTGTAATTTTCTGCAATTTATCTCAGATCTAATGCAAAAACAGAAATTTGATGTAATTCAAATTAATTGATGCCAAATAGAAAACCTAGAATGCATTTTTTTTCAATTTTTCCAATTTTTCAATTTTGTTTTGTAAGTTTTCCAATGCAATAAGATGAATGACTATATGAATGAATGAAATCAATGTAAATCTGAAGACACTTAGCAAGGTGCAAACAAGTCCAATAACATGGGTTCACCAAAATGTAAAGGGTAAAATTTGGATAATTGGTTTTTGGTAGTTTTATATGTGTATCCTCCTTTCACCCTTTCATTCAAGGACTTTGGGTCGAGTGGCAATGCACTATCATACCCTTGGTCACTAGGAATGTAGGGAAACTTGGATTTGTATGATTTGATTATCAATTATGCTCAATTATACATTGAAACCCTAATTATGCAAATACGGAAGCAAACAGACGAATATTAGAAAATGTTGCTATAAAAAGATGTAAAATGATAGATAATTATGCACCTATTTTTAGGGTTTGAAAGCAGAACAGTCAAGGACTAATGAGTGGGTACCCTAGTCCAGTGCCATGCTTTTTATCAGGATCTGGGAACTCAGTCTGCAACCTGTTCCTGCTGTCACAGAGATTTCTCCATTACAGAATCTAGAGGACTAAAGAGCGGGTGCCCAAGTCCAGGGTGTTGTTTTCAACTCTGATCTACAAATCTGACACTCTGTAATGCCCTCCTACAACTCCACTTTTCTTGTATCTTTAACCTGTAACCTGTAATCACAGAAACTTTGGGAGGGGGTTGTGGTGTTTACAGGCCTGCCTCAGTCAAGCCTTGGAGAGACATTCAAGTCTTCTGAATACCGTTGTCAAATAGAGAGTACGTGCCCTTGTGAGGCAGAGGCAAAAACCAAATGATTAATGCTCAAAAAACACAAATGATGTCACCTTGTAGTGAAGATCTCATGGGAGGAAGAAGCTCTTCATGCCATGAGGAGATGATTGCTCAAATCTGCAAATATAAACACAGACAACACAAATTTGTTCTTTCTACGCAATGAATGCCTTGAATCACCTTCACATAAACTTGAGAATCTAAATTGCTAACTAGTAATCATCTAGTTTACA
This sequence comes from Cunninghamia lanceolata, assembly GCA_027924645.1. Classification (NCBI taxonomy): domain Eukaryota; kingdom Viridiplantae; phylum Streptophyta; class Pinopsida; order Cupressales; family Cupressaceae; genus Cunninghamia; species Cunninghamia lanceolata. The sequence goes on from BSBN01001435.1 coordinate 8,919,674, forward strand.
AATGAATGCCTTGAATCACCTTCACATAAACTTGAGAATCTAAATTGCTAACTAGTAATCATCTAGTTTACAAATGAATGCCTAAACATGCTTTTATATGCAACTTCAAATAGTCCCGCCAAGAATTTTGTAATTCAAACTTACCGTGTCGGCATAGGACCCAAATAACAGTCACAAGCCGACACTAAAAATTTGGGACTGACCCAAAATAGGGCAGGACTAGGGCATGGGCGCCCAAGTCCTCCCCCTATTTTGGTTAGGGTTAGGTTCAGGGATCCCCTTAGGTCCAATTTGTCATGAAACTTAGGGATCATTTCATCAGGATATCAAAATATGATGCAAGATGTCCTAAATGCATATAAAAGACCTAGGAGCTAAACCTTATGAGGGAAAAGCCCCCAAGGGGACATTTTCTGATGTTACAGAAACCATGAAGTCCATTGTGCAACACATAAGATTTGTAGTATTATTAAGTGGACCAGATCCTCATAGATCAAATTGGCTAGATGCTACATGCCATCAAATTCCATATATTCTAAATGAGGTTTGGAGCATTACTTATAAATTTTTTATTCATTTTAATAGATTTATAGTAAGAGTTTACAATGATACAATATTAAAAATGAAGTAGGGATGTTCATTATTGAAGATAATCACAGAGGGTAAGTCATTATCCTAATTCAAAATAATTGCTAATTTATCTTAAATTTAAAGGTGTATACTCAATGTCTTCCTTTTTAAATGTCATCACTACTTTTTATTTTTAACACTTTAAAGTCAAATACTAAAAAAAAATCTTTTGCAAATGTCAGTACTTGTGTGTCAACACTTGTGTGTAATGTGAATTATAATTTCTATTTGCAAGACTTAATGATCACAAATAAAATTATTTTTAGATTCAAGTGTCGTTTATCAAGAGTTGGTGTTGTTTCTTTCAACAAAGATGGATGATATTATGGATGAATAGTTAATTTTAGTAGGCAAGAAATTATAAAATTAATTATGAGAATTGAAGTGTGGATTGCAATATTTAGTGTGTCTAATTCTAAAATTAAATTAGTCCACCTAATCCTCCTTTATCAGGATTGGTACTATCCACATACCGAGCTTTGTCATGAAAGGAATCTAAGTTGTGGAAACACTTCCTACACTAATCTAAGAGGAGAGATGAACAAAAAAATGATCTAAAATAATTTGCAAGAAAGAGACGACATAATAAAATCATTCATCATAACACAATGATGTATCCTAGGAAAACCCTTTTAGAAAAAATCCATGCTCTAAAATTTGAACCAATGTATTAATCAACAATATTAGTTACAATACAATTTAGGCAAGGAGCCTTCGTAAGAGATAACATCAGCACTAAGATCTAGAGTAATACCAGGAGTGTAATAATACCTACAAAATACACTTTGCAAACTCCATCCAAAACACCTAATAAATAAAGAAACCAATAAATGAAACCACCAAAAAGTGGCACCCAAAACCCCTAGTGAAGTTCCAATGCTCAAATACCAAGAAGAGGCCTCGTGCTAAATATAGCATATTCCTTACACCCATCATAAGAATATATAATAACATGTCATAGAACTATCCTCCTAACTTGGATGCTCTAATTTGTCTTATTCAATCCCTTTAAAGATGCCTTATGACACTTATAATAACATGTCATGGGTTTGTGAGTGTTCTTGGTCAACATGCACATAACCCCCCCTTATAGCTCTCTTATGCATCATATATGTTCTTACATTTTTTATGTCGGGAACCTAATCTATGGAGGCCATAACTTTTGATTTGGGAAGTTGATTAAGCCTAATTTTTTTAAATTAAAAATATGAGACACATTTCCTAACATGTTATGTGTATGAGGCAAATTTACTTGGCTATAGATTTATTGACGCTATTCCAAACTATATATTGGAAGAAATATCCAAAACAATGTTGCTAAATAGGTTAGTTTTGGATTATAGTGAAGCATTTGTGAAAATAGATTCCTATCCAAGATTAAATAAATGAAATAGAGTTTTGATAAATTAAAACATGTAAATGAAAGCAAAGTGGTTATATCAATGTAGGGCAATACACATATGACCAATATATTATTAAAAAATGTTTCGATTCTCGAATGGTCTTTTTATCTAAAATTAAGTAGATTATTTATTAACCAATCAAAAAACTCAAACAATGCACATCTATAAAATGCATGTTTATATTAGAAGAAAAATATAAAAACCATGGGACCACTAACCCAAAAAACCTCCTAAAAACAGTTGAGAAATTGCTACTAAAAAACTTAGCTAAGAGGCTACTCCAAACCTACTCTAAGAATTTCTTCACTGAAGACACCAAATATTATATAACTTTGTTAAAACTTACATAAATACATGTATAAAAACCTAAGGACACCATTTTTGTTGGCCTACCACCTTGAATTAAATACTCTTAGACTAGGGGGTCAAGTTAAAGTGCACCATGCCCATGTGGTTACACAACTTCTATAGGGCTTGGTACATTGACTAGACACAACAAGTGTTTATAATATCTTGTTACCTAGATTTAAATCTTTAGTGATGAAAACCAAGGTAACCACTTCACCTGTAGAGTATTTAGGTGTCCCAATATTTGGTGTTGGTTTGCCTCAAGGTGAGTGAGTTTGTTAGTGATGTTGATGACTTGGTCAGTGAGGTTAGAATTATCTTGGATGAAATGGAAAATGACATCAATTTTCTCCCATTTCTCCCAAATGACTTACTTTGTGCTAAGTTGATCTTGTGGCCATCTCCATCCTATAGAGGTGATGTCTAGTTTAAACCTAAGGATGGATAAGAACTGGGAGCTAGAGGAGATGTCATTCTCTCTAATATTAGCTTTTAACATCTACAAGCACTAGCAAGGATTGTCGACTGAAATGAATTAGGTCACCTTTATAGTAATTTACTCACTCCTAGGCAAACATCAAGTTCATCAAGCGTGTGTGATCCTTTCCTTTAGTTAAGATAATTGTAATGGTTTCATCTAGGGCATCTAATTAGGCTCCCTAAAGGTCTACGATATTTTCTTGTATAGTTATTTCAAAGATATGTTGACTTGAATTGGTGATATGGCTTGCCACTAATTTTCTATAAGGAAAATACATTCTCTTATCATTTTTTAAATTTTACCAAGATTTGATGATCAAGGATGTAGGTAAAATAGATGAACAATTGGGAATAGATCCAAAAGTCTCATGTGATCTTGATAATTTGTTGTGGTTCTAACACCTATCTATGCTAATGACTATTTCACAATCAGGAGCTTTACATTGTGTCACAAATGCCACAAGCATCCATAATAAGTGTGCAAATTTACAAAACAACTCACAACTACCCAAGAATATCTACAAAGTTTCCACAACTCTTACTCTAAACAAATTAGATGATTGGTGATTAATGTTAGGACTTATTTCCCCATAAGTGTGTGGGTATGGTTTATCTCCTATAATAGAACATGAATTATTGATCGTTGTGAATTAGAAGGTGTATATTTGTGTAGCATCGTAAATTGTGAGCTCCCACAATTTCATGCTATGTTTGGCACTCGCTTTAGTGTCCATGCCCTTAGTGTGTTTTAGGATCATTTATAGCCTTGGTCTTACCCTTGACCCACAAGATGTGCCTTTGCATTGCTTTGACCCTTTCTACTCATCATATCCAAAAATTGTAAAAGCGCCTAAATCCTAGCCTTGTCCAAAGTTGATTAGACCTTTCAAGAACAAAAATTTCTAAGACTCTAGCAATTAGCGCGGACATATGTGCCATGTGTAGATGTCCCGAAAGCCTTTGTTAGTCTTGTGATCATTTTTGGCAGTTGTCTTTTCACTTGCACGATTCGTTGAGATTTTCTTGATCCTTATCTACGCCCATACGGATCCTCTCCTTGATTTTTCACCCTTTCCCTCTCTATTTAAGAAAGTAGATTTTCTATTGCAAAGGATTGATTCTTTTTTATAGCGAAGCTCTGCTGAAATATGGATCAATTTCCTTTCATAAAGAAACTATGCACCGAAATTGAGAACCACCATTGCTGCAATTTATTTTCTCAAGATCATATCATGCTCTTGCCCACAAGTTTGTTTTGATATCTCTCTTATCTTTGTGGGTTGAATACATTTCCTACTTATCTCTGTCATATAGGGGTTATCTTGTGAATCCACTCTAAGTCATTGAGTAAGATTTTGTTCTAGCAATATTGCATTATCATTTGTCACTACTCATTACAATTCTAGACACACTTAGAATTAAGAGCATACACTGTTTATCAATATATTTGTATCTTTGGTTTTCATTGAGGTGAAACACTAAAAACAAGGTTTGACTGAGGTAAACTCATATATAGCCCAACGCTTTCTTTCATTTGTGCATTTGCAGGTCCCATCAAGAAGCTTGGTGATGGGGGGAAGGACAAAAAAAACTCGCACAAGAGATGAGGTTGCAAATCCATATAGTACCTATACTGTACATATTACAATGTAGTGCATAGACATCCACGTGGTGCACTATCATTCTGGACAGTGAGGTTGTTCACTTGGTGACAGGTTCCTTATCATTTTGTCTTTTCATTTTTGTACTTCATTTCTCAAAATTCTATTTACTGCCATTCTTTTTTGTTAAAACATAAAGTGGTTCTATAGACATAGATTTTGTGTAAAATATTAGCTAACAGAACCCTAGTGTAATGTTAGTGGAAAGCTCCCTTCATTGATATGCTCAGTTAAGGAGTAGCTTTTCCTACTTTACATTTTGGTGAACCTAATGTGTTTAACTTAAATCACCTTCTTTTTCATTCAAAATTATTTTCTTTCTGAAAAAAATATTTCAGGGCGCTGCCCTAAACCCCAACCTTCAGAGGGATCTATCAATACATCTCTTAATCTTTCCCCCTTCTATTTTTTCTAAATTATAATGTTCTCTTCTTTTCTTACGTCACTTTCCAACTTTACTTAAAGGATTCATGAAAGTGATGTTCCATTCAATGCATGTGATGGTGACTTAGCTCTTCATATGTCACTCTATTCTTTTGATCCCTCTTCTAAGATTCCTCATGTTTATGAGGATATTTTGGCACAAGAGGTTGAAATCATTGATACATTTCTTAACATTACTCTACCTTCTCTTCATTTCAATGCTCTCCCTTCTAGAGATGAAGCATTAGTAGATGAAGAGCCTCACCTCACATCGGATCCCCCACAGATAAATGTTGAGCATACTTCTTCTATCTCTTCTTCTATATCATGTATTTCTCAAGAGGATAATAATATTAATACAATCATTATTAATCAATTTATCCCACCTACAAATTGAATGTTGGATAAGTGCATTAATTTTCAAAATATATCTTCTATTCCTAAAATCATTATGCATAGGGTGTCTGATCGACCCTCGCTCTCTCATCCTGTAATCATTGTTCAGAGTATTCCTAAAAATCCTCATCTTTCTACTGATATAACTTTTCATTTCTTTGAACTCTCTTGTATTGAAGTTTAGAAGCAATTAGGATGCTCTTATGATTATTGTAGCTATAAACTCGACTAGGATTAAGAGAACCCTTATAGATAGTGGTTATGGTCTTAATGTCTGCAATTTAGACCTCCTTAATCATCTTGAAATCAATGTGTCTTCTATTTCTCCTTCAAATATATTCATATAGGTTTAAATAATGTGGCTCACCCAACTTTAGACACTATCACATTGCCTATTAAGTTAGGCCCCATTATATTACCTACTAAATTTCATGTCATGTAGGAGATTCTTTCTTATAATCTTCTCCTTGATAGACTGTAGATTCATGCCATGGGTGAAGTTTCATATACCCTTCATCAATCTCTTAAATTTCTTTATAATGGTAAATAACATAAGGTAAGTGTTGATCATGACCCCTTTCAATACTATCAATGGGCATAATTGGGTCATGAGAAGCCTGCCCTTTATTCTCTTCATAATTTTATTCCTTCTACAAAAAATTCTCAAACACCATCGTCACCCTTTGTTGATGATGGCGTGCCTTCATCATCTAATTCATGTCTTGGTGATGATTGGGGCTCCTTAGACTTCACCCCCCATGGGCCTCGTGAATATAAGATTGACTCTCCTCAGTTTGACATTTCCACATTCAACAAGGATCTGTATTATGGTATTAGAATTGATCCTTCTTCTTTTCATGTGAATTATGCTACTACTTCTTCTCTAACATGTACATACACTTCTCATTTCAACAAGGCTAGTGATGTTGATTCTTCTCCTCTTTCTGATTTGGAGACACATTACAGGCTCAGATACAAAATCCTTTCTAAATATGTAATGGAAATGGTCTAGGATGCATGAAACAAGGAGTTAAGATCCCTATGGAACCTACACTGCACCTACATTCTACAGTAGGTTTAGGTTACTGGTCGTCTCCTGTGTCTACATCCCCTCCTCCATTGTCTAAGGTATCTATGGCTCCTTCTTTTCAAAAATCAAACCTTTCTCCACAATAGAAAGGGTTGCTTCCTACTCCATCTCTTCTATCTAAACAAGAGCGTATCTTGTTGAGGTTTCTCAAAGCCCGCTTGATCACTCTTCCTCTTCCTACAAAATAAAATTTTCCTAAGCATATTTAATCAACACTTTCTTTCTATGCATATCATCGAGTGCTTGGCCATTCCACCAGTGAATGCCAAGCCTTGAAGGACAAAATTCAACAATTTCTTAATATGGGTGTTCTCTCTCTTCCATCTAATGAAACACCTGTCTCTTCTCTACATGAAAAGTGTTATTGAACATGGCCTCTATCTAGTTCATTGTTCTTTCTCTATTTTCTCATGAGACAATTGTGATGCTACCCACTATGTGGCACCTGTAACTTTCTTTATTTGCTCATTTCCATTCATGGTGGTACAATCTTACGTGCAACCATACTTTACTTTTGGTAACAACACAATATTCTTTTTCATGGTTGTCCTCACCCATATTCTGGGGGGCAAAGAAATTTGTTCCAGGTGTATGCATTCTTCATAAGGATCCCCCTCCTCTTTATTCCCCCTTTCTTTACCTTAAAATATTTTCATATTGTACGTACTAATATTTTAAGGGGGGCATATATTCTCCTCACATGTGCATCCATACATGTACCCTTCTTTATTCACATCCCTTGAGGTGTTGCATTTAACACTCCCTAAAGTGTTCACCCCCTATGGTGTTGGTGTTTGATACGCTCCTTGAGGAGTTGGTGTTTGATACACTCCCTAAGGAGTTGTTTTTTGATACGCTCCCTGAGGTGTTGGTTTTTGGTACGCTCCTTGAGGCGTTGGTAGCATATGATCACCTAGCATAATGCAACATGCTAGTTTGTGATCCATGTAGTCTATGAGCCACCTAGCATAATGCAACTTGCTAGTTCATGTGCTTTGTATGACCTACCTTTTTACACCCATGGTTATCTAGCATAATGCAGCTTGCTAGTCCATGATCCATGGCAGTATTTTTTTTACATGACCCCTGGTGACAAAGTAAGCTAGCGTCAGAGTCATGTACTCTTCTTCGTTCATATTGATTGCTCCCCTATCTATATGTATGTCTTCTCTCCTTAAAGAAATTAATCACCTCATTATATTCGTCTGTCTCCATTTAAGAATTCCTCTATTTGTTGTTTTCTTTATTTTTGTTGTATTTTGGGGACGACACATGGTATTGAGACAACCTTTCACATTGAGGTCTCCTTCACTTTACTGACTCAAAATTTTTCTTTGTTTGATGTGTGTTTCTCTCCTCTATGTATATGTTTTTTTATGTTTATGTATATGTTTGTGGTGTTCTGACATAGTGGTTTTGTAGGTTTATGCTCTAACACTATTGTCTTGTAGGTTTTTGTTGTCTAACATATTGGTTTTGTAGGTTCTTAGTCTGGGGACTTGTTCCTCTGCTTGAAGAGCTTTGCATCCTCTATAGTATCCTTTTGGGTATCTTTTTCATGCTTATTTAATTTTAGTACTTTCTTTCCTGTACTTTAGCATGCATATGCACGTAGTGTCATACACTCACTAAAGTGGGGGCTAATTGTAGCATTGTCTATTATGTGCTCCCACAATTTCACACTATGTTTGGCACTTGCTTTAGTGTCCATACCCTTAGTGTGTTTTAGGATAATTTCTAGCCTTGTCCTTACTCTCAACCTATGAGATGTGCCTTTGCGCTGCTTTGACCCTTTCTACTCATCATATCCAAAAACTATAAAAAGTGCCTAAATCTTGACCTTGTCCCAAGTTGATTAGACCTTTTAAGAACTAAAATTTCCAAGACTCTATCGCTTAGTGCGAACGTCTGTGCCACATGCAGATGTCTCAATCCTCTATCATTCTTGAGATCATTTTTGGAAGTTGTCTTTTCACTTGCGTGATTCATTGAGATTTTATTGATCCTTATTCATGCCCAAATGGATCCTTTCCTTGATTTTTCGCCTTTTCCCTCTATATTTAAGCAAGTAGATTTGCCATTACAAAGGATTGATTTTTTTCATAGTGAAGCTTTGCTAAAATATGGACCAATTTCATTTCATAGCGAAACTCTACCAAAATTGAGAACCACCATTGCTACAATTTATTTTCTCAAGATCATATCGTACTCTTGATCACAAGTTTGTTTTGATATATCTCTTATCTTTGTGGGTTGAATACATTTCCTACTTATCTCTGTCATAAAGGGATTGTCTTGTGAATCCACTCTAAGTCACTAAGTAAGATTTTGTTCTCTCAATATCGCATTATCATTTATCATTGTCATTACAATTCTAGACACACTTAGAATTAAGAGCACACACTGTTTATCAATATATTTGTATCTCTAGTCATCATTGAGGTGGAAACATCAAAAATGGGTTTTGACTGAGGCAAACTCCTATACAACCTAACCCTTTCTTTTGTCTGTGCATTTATAGGTTCCATCAGGGAGCTCGACAGCGGAAGGACTAAAAAGATTGGCACAAGAGTTGAGGTCATAAATTCATACAATACCTACACTGTACAGACTGCAACATGACACACAAATGTCCATGTGGCACGTTGTCATGTTGTATAGTGAGGTTGTCCTCCTGGTGACAAGTTCCTTATCATTTTGTCTTTTCATTTCTGTACTTCATTTCTCAAAATTCTATTTTATACTATTCATTTCTATTAAAACATAAAATGATTCTATAGACATAAATTTTGTATAAACTATTAGCTAATAGAACACTAATGTAATGTTAGTGGAAAGCTCCCTTGATTGATATGTTTAGTTAAGGAGTAGCTTTTCCTACATCACAATTTGTTCCTAATTCCAGTTGATAACTTTCCAAATGAATTAATTATACCCTTTTACATTAGAATATTTTTTCCATCCAAATTATGTAATTTTTAAACCAGTTGATAATTCCCCCAATAAATTATTTTATTTTTTGAATTAGTCAATAATTTACCCAATAAATTATTTTATTTATGCAAAATACTCTACAATTTACCAAGTAAAAACAACATTGTCTAAGAATGTCCACAAATTCACCATGGAGACTACTTTTTCCCCCAAAATAGGAATCAGTTTGCCACAAAAATCAATGCACCTCGCTAGGATTCAGCAAGATTTTATAGAATTTTTAGGGGGTTTTCTTAAAGTTGTCATTGTGTGGCACATGTGTGGCTTTGAGATGGAAGGGCCTATTTTTTAAAGTATGCATGTGTGGCAAAGGAAGCGATAGCTAATGTGGCATACGGTACAAGGTGTTATATAGTGTAGGTGAAGGTTTGTGGAGGTACTTGGGGCAATGTAAAATGTGTACCTTATGCACTCCTCAAGGTAAGTATAGTGCCTCATAAATTGAGTGCTCAAAAAACAGATAAAGCATTGTACAAGAGATATGTATTATACAAGAGAGAAATGTATTTACCTAAGTAAACTTAATAAAACAATAGGTGCAAAGGAACATTACACCAATAGTTGTGAATAAATCTTATAGCCATTTTGAAGTAAAAAATGAGTGTATACTCATAATTTCCTAGAGTTTTTTCCCACGAAGAGTTTCTCCTAGGCATCTTGATCTATTTCATGGTGTTTTAGCTCTTTAATGTTGTTTTTTGTTTCTATTTAGCTGCTTAAGTTATTCAGTCAATTTTCTTTCATGTTTTAACGCTAACAATTTCATTATTGATGAACTAGTCGAGGAATATCTTTGATCATTTACATAAAAAACAAGTAATAATCTATAAAGATAAACCTTGTAAAACATGTCATGTGAGATATAAACATGTTAGTATGCATGTGCAAAACAATAATTAGAGAACATATCCTCTAAGGTGTGAATGCAAAAGCACACATGATAAGTAAGAGATATGGTCACCTAGGGTGAAAGGTATAATAATAGACATCACATGTAGGTGAAGGAACATTAGACTAAGGAATCTCAAGACTCTTAAATGAACCCTAATAACACTACAATCTTTGAAGATCAGGTAACTCTATAAGTTAAGCATCATTAAATGCATCATTTGTAAGCACATAGAACACTATCCATCTATAAAATTGTGAATGATGATATCATAGGAATTTATACCTTGTAACTACCACCTAATCAATAAATGACATCATTTTTAACAATAAGATAACATGAAAATATATGTAATCTACAAAGATAGTATGAAAAGTGTATAATAATAGTAGATATGGTTGTAAAATACCCCTTGTGAGACTAATCCATAAGTGTATACACTATTTCTAACCATACAACTTATAAATGCTATCTCAAAAATAACCACTATAATAAATGCATCACTATAAAATAACTCTAAAATGTGTCCATGTTGCATATCATGGCCAATAGGGTAGCTCATTGAAAATAATGATAGCATGTGTACAATATGTACTTTTCATTTTCACTGTCACTTACGATAGAGGGCCTTTTAGCATGAAACAATGGTGCATGTAATTTATTATTTTATTTGTCCTCGTGAAATAGGACATCCACTTTATGCCTTGGCCATTATGCCATGTATAATTATTGGTATTTAAGTGTGTTTAAAATATATTTGTAAAATAATATCTTGTCATGAATGATGTGTAAGAACACCTACAAGAAAGATAATGGTTATAATGCATAAGAGCATGATTGAGAGGGAGGTTACAGAGTGGACTAGGAATCTCGACACACTTATGATGCATGTTATGACTTGTCATAAAGCATCTTTCTAAAGAAGGTAAATGACAAATAATGGAATATGGGTCGTATGGATTTTTACCATGGTATTTTGGGACCTTGTTCAAGCACATGGTAATGTCTTATGGTGGTATTTTGGGCCCCCATGAGTCTATATATTTAGGGCTTGAGATTGAGACATAAGAGATAATTTTTTGCAACGTCGTGTTGTCAATTTTCTACCAAAGGAAGATGGTGTTGATCTTTGGAGGTTGGGTTTATCCTGAAAGGGTTTCCCCGGGTTATATCTTTGTCATTCTCTTTTTTATGGTTGGTTTTCCTTCTATCTCGCTCATTATTTATTTTCTAAGTGTTGTTTACATGCTAGAATGTTGTTGAAATTTCTATAGATTTGATTACTACAATAATCTCCTCAAGAGGTTAATATGGAACTGCATGCAATACTTAATAATTATGTTTAATCAAGTTTAGTTAATAAGGGATTTGTGGATACTTTTCCTAACATTTGGTATCATAGTAGAGGTGGTTTTTTGGTTGCATGTGAGTTGCATGTACTTTCATGTTGCTTGCATAGACTTGCATGTTGCTTGCATGTCATTGCATGTAATGGATACATGGTGATTTGTTCTAGGTATTCCTTTGCTATTGATTTCTTAGTCTAACAAACTTGTGGGAATCTATTGGAAGGAATTGACTAGTTATTAGTCCTTGTATGAGTGGGATTTTGTAGTGGATTTGGTTTGTTATTTTAGGAAATAGTATGGTAAGTATTGGTGGAATGGTATAGGTTCAATGGAGTTGCTCAAGTATATGCATGTTACATGATTATGACCTGGAGCTCTTTTTTGGTAGTATGTGACTACCCTCTAACATGGGTTTCTTCATCATGTGGTTATGTGTAATGAAAGAGTGTTCATGTTGGACACCTACTTTTGGCCTCCTAGTCACATGGGAAAGTACTAGTTCTATTGACTGCTGTAAGGAGAGCTTATGTTGGGTTCATTGTTTCAACCCTTGGTTTTATGAAAGTACTAGATTATTAGCCCCTAGTTGCATGTAGGTTGTGGAGCTAGTCTTTTGGTGACCTAGAAGCTCTTAGACAACTCAGTTCCTTCATTTGCAGGTATTAGTGATGGTTGTGGAATTAGTCTTTTAGTGACTTGGATTTCCTAGAAAACTCTCTAATCCTATTGGATATTTCTATTTGCATGTTTCGAATTCATTTTATTTTGGATTTGTGGGTTTTGTAGATTTCCTTTTTAAAATTTGTGGACTTGGATATCTATGATATTTCATTGTTTCAAATTACAAATTTGGTGTTTTTTATTGTTGTGGGTTTTTGGGTGTATAAGTGGATTTAGATTTGCATGGATGGTTTTGTAAGTTTTACATGCTAACTAAAATTTATGATTTGTAGACTTATGAAGAGATTGTCATTTAGGGACTTTTTGGATGGAGATAGTTGTAGATTTGCATGCATGCTTCATGTATGGTTTGAGGAGGTTGGTTGTAGCCTTCTCAGGTGTGGAAGTGTTGGTATATTCTTTGTCACTTAACATTTATGTAGAGTCACTTGTTGGGTTCCTAAAATGTGGTTACTTTGTTGTGATTTTATAGAAAACTTGATCTAGAATTGATTTGGTGTTTGAGTCATGAAGAATATACATGTTATCTCTAGTTGTCTCTATTTTTAATGTTACTAATGTGACGGTGAATCTATTTATTACATTGTTTGAGATCTATGGGTTTTGCAATTTCTTTGGTTTTGAAGTTGGAGCACTATCCATGCTTTTTTGTCACCTTCAAGATGTTGCATGTGCATAGATCTTGTGGGTTATCTAGTGTGGATTCTATTGGGTTGGTCTTTATTGCTTACCTTGGTGCATTGGTATGTTTATTGTAGTGAGACAGAGAAATGGTGTTTGGAGTACTTGAGATAATTGTATTATGGGACCTATAGCTATTGACTATGGTGGCATGAGAGGCTCTAGGTCATAGTTCAATGGCAGCTTTGTGTGGTTGCATAGTTGGTTCTATCTTCTTTGTTAGATATCATGGCTCTACCTTGGGAGTTGTTGGTGTTGTAGTTATGTTATTTGATTCTATGGGGACCATGAGTGATCTTCAATTAGGAGATGCTTATCACTGTGTCATGTGTAGCTTGGGACCACCTTCAGTGGGAGCTTTGATGGTGATGTGGATCTGTCACTTTGTGATGGATGATATTCTATAGTGGTTGTTGGTGTCATGAGGAGCTCTTGATACTTACTGTAGGAGTTCAGGACAACACTGAGAAGGGGGGTGAATCAGTGTTGAATTAGTTTTCAAAACTTTTGCAACTTTTTGCAAACTTTCTCTTACAAAACAAATAGAGGAATACATTAATGATTTGTGCACAAGATTAATAATGAAGGATGTGAACAAAAACTTAATAAGCAAAGCACTAATATACACACATACAGATGAAGACACCATGAAACTTAACACATGCTTTTCACAAGTGGAAAACCCTTCTGGGGTAAAAAGACACTCAAAATTGCCTCACTGGCTTAACTGATAAAACATGCCTCACTGGCTACAAATAAGCCTCACTGGCTACAATACGTGTCTCACTGACAAATGGTCTTACTGACCTACAAGCCTCACTGGCATACTGTTGTGCCTCACTGGCATAAATGTTTAGAAGCATCAACTTCAAAGAGCACCAATCCCTAATACAGAACAAATTAACAACTCAGAGGGTTTCTCTGTTTCAATACAAAACATTTCTTCTCTCACATGTGTATGTCAAATGGCCATTCTTTTCATCAACCCAAATCATATACAAAACTCAGATATTCAAAATCAATCCTGTATCCTGATCCACTCAACAACACTACATCAATCTATTTGCGAAGCCAATATATACAATTTCATATTTTGTCTTCTCTCCACAACTGTTTCAATCCTTGATATTCTTGCATTTGCAAATACGGTCTTTTCAAATTCTCTGTCCTGCAAATTCATTTTAGTGAGCATAAAACCTTTCATATTCTGAAAAACAAATTCAATGATTTTCATTATCTTATTTTTGCCCTCATATCTGTAAATGTCTTCCATTTAATGCACCCATTCAATTCCCTATCAGAATATATCTTCAAAAACACTTCATATTTTCTCTGCAAAAGAAAATCTTCTATATAAAAAAATAATTCTTCAATTAATCTGCCTTCATGTATGATTCTTCATATTCTTGAAAAAAAAAACTTCATTTTACATAAGACTTTTCATCTTCATGCAATCTCCTTCTCTGCAAATTCCTGCAATCAAACTCTTTATCTTCTCAAGAAAAAACAATCTTCAATGATAATATCTTCATCCTCTATAAAAATCTTCACCAAAAGAAATTAAATTCAAATTCTCTAAAACCATCTATATGAACTCTTAAAAAGATAAAAAATCTTTATACAATATTACTTTCCCTTTTCTTTTAATACATGAGATGGATTTTAAAAGGAATAAATCTCTTAAATAGAAACTCCTGAAAATCTTAACTTGCCCACCTTTTGTTTAAAGCATAATTAGAAATTACTTTTTAATGTCATAAAAATGACATAAGGAGGGACCAACCACTTTAGTGTTTAAAACAAAGTTTCCCAAACATTTAGACTAAAGCCATAAAAGTCTTAAAAATCAGGCTTCCTTCCTTTTCTAAATAAAGCACATTCAACACCATATTTAGCCGATAGGCTTTTAGTTGTGAACATTATAGTGCTCGGAATTGTCTCACGCCGTAAAAAAAAAATTTCACGGCAGAAAAATCTCTGAACTCGTCAATGCCGTGAGCATTATAGTGCTCGGAATTGTCTCACGCCATCAAAAATATTTCTGCCGTTGTTTTTGCTTGCCGGTGCTCTGAAAACTGTACAACGTCGTTTGTTTTTCTCGCCAGTGCTTGAAAACTATCAATGCACTAAATGCATAAAATCAAATCTGGGTCGATCTGATTCAATTGCCATGGTAGATAGGATAGCTTTCTTTGCAGTAAATGCATTTAAAAATAAAATCTAAATTCTTTGTAGCAAATGCATATGCTGGCGGCAATTTACTATACTGCCTTTGATCACCGCCAAGGTTGTGTATAAATAGACAGAAGATTAGTAAGATGAATTTAAATGGATTTTTAGGGATTGTAATGGTATTCGCACCCTATGACATAGTCTATGGGTCATGGAATCCAGGTCTGACTTTGAAATCCAACGGGACCGGTTAATATTCTATGGCTTAAAGGGTGCAGGCCATGGATCGGGGAAGCGCAGCTCATCTTCTGGCTCTGGCTCGAGCCCTGTTCTCTAAGCACTACGGTCCAGAACTTCTTCTGCCATTCCTTGCTGGTCTAAGGCATTTCGCAGGGCTTGCTCGGCCTAAAGAAGAGAAAGATGGAGGGACACCATGGACAAAATCCGTAACATCAAAATTTCAGCTCCCATAGATTCTGGGAAAACAACATTGACAGAAGGAATACTTTTCTACACGAGAAGGATTCACGAGATCCATGAGGTCCGTGGAAAAGACGGTGTGGGCACTAAGATGGACTCCATTGATTTGCAGCGTGAATTTGAACTTTTTCAAATCCATGAGAATTTTCAAGTGATATCTTCAACCTGTAAATTAAATAGTAAGAAAAATGTCAAAAATGAGTGACGTTTTGAAAATTAAACTACAAAGCTCTCTGTTTTTACCCACTTTTTCAATAATATATTGCTTCTGAACTGAATACCATTTATCTCATATGGTAATTTATGCTAAATGGGACTCAAGGGTGAGTGAACTATAATTTGATAGATAGATATAGATTTTAATAATGCCCCCCTGACCAGAATTGTCTATGGGACCCACAGAGCTAAAACCAAAGGAGCAAGATGTTGCTAAAAGGCACCGTACAACAGTAAAATCCTAGCTTCAAGCTCTGTTATCTTTCTGCTTTTGAAGTTTATTTCTTCTGCTATGAATTTTGATCAACAATTCTCTATTTTTTCCAACATTTCCCTCTTTAATCATGGTAGCCAACAACCCCCCTACAAGCCTGCAAGCTGTCCCAAGAAATGACGTTCATTGTGGAGGATTAATCTTGGTTAATTGACACTCAAAGTGAGTGTGAACTAGAAATGAGGCTCAAATTTGATTCTTTGATAAACCCTGACAATTGTATGGAATAAGCTATACTGGTTGTCCATTTGACTTTACTAAAATAGCCACCAATTTTAGTTTGTCCTTTCGATTTTCTTTTGCTTGTTGCAACTTCATCGGTTTGCCGATAAATGAGCAGGTTGATTTGTGCCGATAAACTGCATTCATGAGATCATGGGATGGGGGAAGGGTTTCAGTAGGATAATAGGCTAGAATACTTAGTAGATAATAGAATTAGTTATACGTCAATGGTTCATTTCAACTGTCAAGGCCATTAGGTTCAAGAGTCTTGACATTTATAAATGGAAGTTCAGGTGGTTAAATAGTGTAGTCTGAAAAGTGGAGTCTGATCCAACATTGGAATCTATCAATTATTTTATAGTTCTTTATAACATATCTTTGCAACTTCAGGGCTGTAAGGATTCGCCAATAGGAAGTTTAAAAGAACGTTAAGGAGATTGGGATCAATCATTGGATCCTACATGCTAATATTTAAAATGACTAAGAGTAGAACAATGCTACTATGAAAAACTCGTGGTCAATGATTTAACATAACATATAAATCATTCAAAAGGGCACAACTTTCAATAGGCAAGGTAAATGTAACCATTAACTTCTAAGTACCAAGATATGGCCTTTTGGCGTATTATCTACTATCTCTTGATGTACTTTAGATATATTTTTTAAATATAGGTATACTAGTATATATTATAATGTTTTATTACTATTTTATATAGTTTGCACTTACAAGATATTTAAACTACTAATATACATAATAATTAATTGATAGAATAATCACTCAAATTTTTAATAGAAATACAATTTTTTTTAGTTTTTACTCAAGTTCTCCAAGCCCCATATTACTTAATTCTAGTCTAAGTTCTTCAAATCTCAATGTTCCAAATGTTTTCCATTTAAACTAGTACCACTTGAGGGTTTGGTTTTGACAAAACATTTAATTTGCTACTATTAGAATGGTGCATCTTTGAATTTGCTTCCAGGACTAAAAAATCTTTCCAATTGTTCACAAATAAAATTATAAATAATGTATAACCATTTAGCTTATAGATTAAAAATATAAATAAAATATTAAAAAGTGTTTAGTAGTGACAGTGACTTATAAACAACATTTAATTCTCTATTTACATCAACTAATCAAATATATACATCTATTCTTATTTTGTGACATCTATAATTATTCTTGATTATTTATATAGACCATGGAATATTATGTCTATAACTATTGTATCTTTCTTGTGCTATGATAATAAACTATAAAAAATGTTTATAATTTTAATGGTTAAATTTGCCCATCTTACCTCAAATTTCCTATCGGCGTATCCCTTGAACCTCCAAAGGGTGCAAGTGCTAGTATACTTATCTCCATACTAGTTTCATTTTTAAAAAAAGACTTCAAATGCAACTTCAAAAACCGCATCGGGCTCCCATTGTGACTTTTGAATTATTTATACTTAAAGCATATACTCCACACGCTCATGCAATTTAAAACAAAGACCACCGATGATATTAAAGTTTATAACTTAAAACAAGAAACTCCCCTTTTT
Source organism: Cunninghamia lanceolata (assembly GCA_027924645.1). NCBI lineage: Eukaryota > Viridiplantae > Streptophyta > Pinopsida > Cupressales > Cupressaceae > Cunninghamia > Cunninghamia lanceolata. Next base: position 8,937,607 of record BSBN01001435.1, read on the forward strand.
GGCGGTCACCTTATGAAGACTTGTTACCTCTGGTTTCCTTAGCCATGGGGCCGGTTAGCATATGAAAAAGACCCCCTTAAGTCTTCACTTAAGTGGTCGGTCACTTATGACAGCAGGTCAATGACCATTCATAACAAAAGGCAAACCTTGTCATATATGGGCAAAAAGGTAAAATAAAAGATTAGTCTTTAGGATATTCAAGCCTTGTTTGAAGTCTTCTTCTCACTCAATGAAGACTTAAAAGTATTAAATCCTTCGAATATAGACAGTGGGTAAAAATCACCAACAGTAAAATAAGTATGGACAATTCAGGAAGAATATGATATGAAGAACATCAACTTTGTGAGAGATATGCTTAGCACCAATAGCTTCAGGATAAGAATCTCCACACCAAAATGAATGAACCCTTTTCAACAATACCAACGCAAACAAACAAGTATATGTTTCTTCAACTATTTCACTACAGCAACACCATACTCTTGGTATCAAAAAGATATAATATATGAGTCTTTGAACACCTTATTGCTCCTATCTAGATGATATCCTGAGTACTTCTTATGAACAATACAAGGATACAAACAACATGTCTTGATGAAACTTGCATAACAACTAAACAACATCAACTGATCAAATCAAACACTCTGCAACCATGTAACATTCTCTGCAAGTACCACTTTCTGCAAGGCTTTTTCATGACATCATTATGAGTAAAATATCTTGACATAATCAAAGAACATATGAAGACAAGGACACATTATGAAGAATGCATATTGATCATCCTGATCAAACTATCAACTTCAAAAACACCAATGAACATCATGATATTGCATGACATATAAAGCACTTGTTAACCTTCTTATATAAATCCTTTGCATATGAACAACTCCTGATTCCTACCATAAACAACTGTGAAATGCATGATCCTCAAATGTCCTGCAGTTCTGATGATACCTTGTGAAGATGCACAACAACTCAACTCTCTCAATACCTTTTGACATCAATGAGAAACTATCACCATCACTTACCTTATGTGTGAAATGAGTGTTCATTGACATCTCTAGCTCTATTGAAAGAGGATGCTTAGCTATATTGCCATGGAGGGCTCTTAGAGTTCTTCGTTGACCTGTTAGTTATGATCTGCCAATTGAGACGAGTGATCCTTGGTTTATGAGGATGTGTCTTGATCTTCGATTGTTGGTGTGGTTATGAGGTAAATCATGATGTCGTGGTAAGTTCTTGGATTGTGTATTGATCATGCATTGGGATCTTTGGGGGCACTTTGTGGTAATCTAATAGATGAGTGTTATGATCATTTTATCTTATAAGCTTCTAGTTATTGTAGTTCAAGTTTAGTTGGCATGAGATGATCATTGTACACCTATATCAAATCTGGGAGAGGATATATCTCTTGCTTTTGGATATTGTGCATTGGAACAGTAACTCACTAGATGAGGTTTTAGTAGAAAGTGTGAGGCCCACCCTTTTGTGACATACTTATTTGCACTATTAGACTTAATTATGTTGGGATACACCTGAGTAAAGGATATGGTAGATGGACTTACAATCCTTTTCGATGGACTATAATAGTATTGATGTTGGATTGGAATAGTTAATTTAATTGCATATGTTGATTGGATCTAATTAGAAGAAAGTTGTGTTATAATTCAAATTATGTATAAGAGATGCATGTCTTGATTTGGGTTAATTGTATGTCATTCAATTGTGATTGGAAATGATCCTCCTGCTTAGTTGAATTGTATTGCAATTAATTACGTATGTTTAATAGATCATAATATTGGGCACATGATGTCAAAAGAAGATAATTTGATTTGAAATTTCTTTTGATACACATTGTGGTGAGTAGATTAATTTTGGATAAACATGTGATTTATGATTATTTCAATGGTCATTAGAAATGAATTCATTAATCAAGTAGGCTGGAAATGTATTAGAAAATCTATGTTAAAGGATTGAAATGATAGACATGTGATGTCGATATGAAATGAGGTCGAAATGGATTAGATTAGCAACATGTGTCTTGATAGATTAAATTATTTGACATTTAAAGTGTGAACATTTGTATGTTACGTGATTGAGTGTCTGATTTAATTTAAGTTGCTTCGGATATATATATATATATATATATATATATATGTTAAATATATTGATGGGCGCATTTGAGTGTGCAGGTTATTTTTCATGGCTAATGGAAATTTAGAGGTCTATCAAGTAACCCCTGTGAATTAATCTTGTGACACCAAACCTAGTCCCTAAGGTGGACTAAGGTCTTTAGTTGATTTTTGAATGTTGAAATGTGTTAATTCTTTTGTAAATTTTAATTATTTGAGTGTCCTAAGGTTGTTTAGGATGAGTTAGATGATGTGTTGTCATCCTTGCTTAATTTTGGATTTGTGAATTAAGGGCTTTTTAAAAAGCGTTATGTGGTTTTTTTCTTGGTTATTTTATTGTTTTTAAGGCCCTAGGCCAAGTACCTATGTTATAGGTACTTGTTGGGCTACTGATCTTTGGTCTTGACCAATATTTGACCCTTCCAAAGTGCCTTGGGAAGGGAGTGACGAAAATTGGGTTTGGGGAAGAGGGATGAGTGACTTGTCACCATCCCATTCCCATTCCCCAAGGTTCATGTATAGGTTTGGGTTGATCCCAAAGCCTCACACATGTGTGAGCACACAATGTAAGTTTTTCATACGAAGAAAGTCCAAGTACTTCTCACTCCCCAATAAACGACACATGTCAGAATATTTGTGGAGAGATGTGCTCTTGAGAGTGAATGGGAAGGTGATGCTTTGGGAAGGGAGTGACAAAATTTGGGTTTGGGGAAGAGGGATGAGTGACTTGTAACCATCCCATTCCCATTCCTCAAGGTTTGTGTATGGGTTTGGGTTGATCCCAAAGCCTCACACATGTGTGAGCACACAATGTAAGTTTTTCATGCGAAGAAAGTCCAAGTACTTCTCACTCCCCAATATATCACACATGTCAGAATATTTGTGGGGAGATGTGCTCTTGAGATTGAATGGCAAAGTGACAAGTGTCACCTCCCCATTGAAGAGATTTGAAATTTGAATCCCTATTTATCACCCTCTTTAGGGTGAAGAAAGGGATTTTTGTTATTTTGAAATTTTGGACTTTTGATTTTGGAGAGGGAGTTGTTACAAGAAGATCTTGAAGTTGGAAATCTTGGAAGGGATCCAACAACTCTTTATCAAATCTTTTGAAATCTTGAGAGGTAGGCTCTCAATACTTCTAAGACTATGTGTGTGTGTGTGTTACAATGCTCTTTCTTGTCTTAAAACATTCTTATGAGTGTTTTGTATAAGATGGATCTCTTGGTTTTATTGTTTATATGTATTGTGGGTAAGGGTTGTGATAGGTGATGGTCTCTCCATGCGTGGGAGCATATTTTGTTTGAAGTTGAGAGAGGTGTGAACCTCCTCGAAGGAAGTCTACTTCTTGAGAGGAGTTTGTAGGAAAGATTGCCTTGATTCTTGGTGATTTTGGAGTATTGTGAAGTTTGTAAGCAAGAGTGCCTTGATTCTTGTTGATTTTGGAGTATTGTGAAGTTTGTAGGCAAGAGTGCCTTAATTCTTGTTGATTTTAGAGTATTGTGAAGTTGTAGGCAAGAGTGCCTTGATCCTTGGATATTATGAGTATAGTGAAGTTATATCAAGATGCTATAGTGTTTTGGTATTAATATTTTGGAAAAGTTTTCATGCAAGTTTTGATATATTACTTATCCCTTGTAGGAGTGATGTCCACTCTACTCCCCTCTTGAATCCTTGTTGATGGGTTCATATGTCTATGAGTATCCTTGGGTTGGGAGTGAAATATGTATTTTGTGTGTGAGTTGTGGCTTTGTTGTGTGTTTGATCTCGGGTTTACCTTGAAGACCTCCTAGCTCAATGGTGACTTGTGAGAAAGCTTATGGTTGGGTGGTGAGCCCTCCCTTGGCCTAGCTTGAAGTTGTGGCTTTTTGTAGGTTTTAAAAATGGTTAAAGTGATGTAAGGTTACCAAGATCTTGGTGTTGTACTAGTTCCTCATGGAAAGAGGAGATCCTTGTGTAAAAGGCTTTGTAAGGTGTTTGAAGCCCATAAGAAGTCCTTGTTGAGTCTCTTGTGTTATTGGAGTCTTGAAAATTAAATAAGTTGGTTTATGACTCATTGGGAGTCTATCAAATGATTATGCAAACATTGACAAAGGATGTATTTGTTCTCCTTTCTTAAGTTTAAGTTTGTAAACATTTGTTGATATTTGAATACATAATTTGGTGTAAGAAAATTAGTCACACTTTTGCTTATTGTCATTCAAGAATTTGCTTTAAATGTTTAAAAGATAGGAAGGTGTTAGTAGTATTGTGGTTAAATTAAAAAAAGAAAAATCTCCCTCTCTCTAAATAAATAAAATGGTACTATGCCATTGTTATTTATGAAAATGTATTTGGTTTAAACTTGAACATTATGAAAATACCAAAAGATATATATATATAAACTTGAACATTATGAAAATACCAAAAGATATATATATATATATATATATATATATATATATATATATATATATATATATATATATATATATTGAGAGTTCTGATTTAATACAAATTACAAATATGTTTTATTCTTTTTTGTGTTATATATATAGAGTTATGTTTATGCAAATGATAAAGAATTTGTTGAAATAAATATAGAGGGGGGAGTTGTTGTTTTAGTTTTTTTTTTTAAATATAAGTTTTGGTTGGGGGAAGGGCTAAAGCCCTAACCCCCGCATCCTCCAAATATATATATATATTTGTGTGTGTGTGTGTGTGTGTGTGTGATGTTTGCCTCTATATTTTAAAACAAAAAAAAATCAGAGAGTTATATTTTCATTTAACAATATATGTGTGTGTGTGGAAAATGTAGAGTTCCATCCTTTTCAAAAGGCAACTTTTTGGAGGGAAACAAAAACATCTAAAAGAGGAACCAAAATATAGACCTTTTAGAAAACAAATAAATTAAACATGGTTGGAAATATTAGGAAAACTATTGAAAACAATTTGGAAAACTATAGCAAAATAAATGTTGAGTAAATGGAAAACTTAGCTAAGTTAGTCAACATAGAGAAATAATCTTCTATTTGAGAAGAGATTTCTTATCCTTGCTCTTCTCCAACCTACAAACACAAATGCATGTAATGAGGATTAATGGTTCGTTTATAATTGTTTTTAGGGATTTTTGAGTTGCTATAAAGGGGTTAGTGTCCTAAATTTGTTTTAAGATTAATTAATCTCACTTAGGGATTATAAACCTCTTTTTGGTTAGTTTTATAGTTTAGATTTAATTTATTGTTTGGGAATTTAATTGTTTTAGTCATTAGTGAAAATTAATTTAAGTGTTGGCTCTTTGTAATTTCAAATGAATTATATTTTTAATTGGATTAATGATTAGCGTGCTTTGATTTATTAATTTTTCGGAATCGAAATAGATCATGTGTATTCTTGTATCGAAAAGATTTATTTTCCTGTAAATATTTAAGTCACATTTAGGTTTATTTTCTTATGTAAATTAAATCAAATTGATTTAATTAATTATTATTTTAATTTCTATTGTCCAATTGATGTATTTAGTTAGATTTTAATTGTCGTAATACTTAAATAAATTTTTAGGGTATTTAAATATTAGTTAAATTATTTCCTTCTGCTTTGGGATGTTAGTTTTGAGAACAATGTGTTTTAAAGAGTATAGGAGATGGCTAGTGGCTTTGGGCTCATTCCCTTGTCATGGGAATGGTTGTTTGGTCTTTATTTAGCTTGAGAGGCTTACGTTCATTATTGCTATGTTTGACATTAGATTGGATGGTTAGATGTTGACAATTTTTTTGTTTAGGGTTCTAGAGGAGACCTTATCACAACTTTAGCACATGTTAGTGTTGGTAAAAGGACATGGTTTGATTTGTTGGTATTTTCTCTACAGTTTGTTGTGTGTCCCAAAGGTTTGGTTCAATTCATGTTGGAGTTGAGATTTGTGTAGAGTTGATCATTTATTGTTATCAAGTACTTCATTATATTTTAGTAATAATAAGGATGATTGAAAGTATCTAGTCTTTGTCTTCTATGCGATGTTAAGAACTTGGGAGAGATATGGTGATCCAAAGAGAGTTTTGTAGTAGGCGTGTTTGTAGGTTTGTAGATTAGTGTGTTCTTTGACACTACATGATAGAGGATTTAGCCACATCCTCTATGTGAGTGCTATTGGTGGATTCTTTGGTGCTTTGGTCATTTTTAGACTTGGCATTGCACATGTAGTGGGGAGTCTTGGGGAGGTATATGCATTATTGGAGTGAGGTACAAAGGTCTTCAAGTTTTTTGCATGTTTATGTGTTTGTTAGCATTCAAGATAGACTTTGTGCGGGATAGAGAATATAGAGGGACTTGTGATTGTGGATTGGACTAGATATGTTGATAGTAGAAGGCCTACCTATGATGTGTGTACCTTTTTTTTGAGGTATGGCTAATTGGATGTGTTAGTGATATGATGTGTCACTATTCCAATTGTTGTTGATAATATGATAGATACTCGATTCTATTTTGGAGGCGATGGACTTTAGTGTATGTATTTGGTTTGAAGCATGATCTTTAGAATGTGGTCTTGGCCTTGGTTTCTTATCTTTCATGCTTGGGCATGATGAAGGATGAGAGTGTTGTGGTTGAAATGGTGGTCACTTGATGGATGTTGTAGATGTTTGGTTTAGCTCATGAGCACATAGGAGTTGGTGTAGCATGGTTATACCCTTGGTGGTTAGTTCACTATTTGTTGGTGTTCCCTTTTGCTCTTGGAAGGTATATGACAAGTGGGAGAATGTTGGGATTAGGTGTGTTATGCAACTTGCAAGTCTTAATATTTAGATTATTTAATTACTTATTATTTTATTTGTCCTCATGAAATAGGACGTCCACTTCATGCCTTGGCCATTATGCCATGTGTAACTATTGGTATTTTTATGTGTAAATATATTTGTAAAAGATTATATTGTCAGTAATAATGTGTAAGAGCATCTATGACAAAGATAATGGTTATAACACGTAAGAACATGATTAAAACTTAAGAGGGAGGTTACAAAGTGGACTAGGAATCTTGAACCACTTATGACACATGTTATGACACATCATAAAGCATATTTCTAAAGAAGGTGAATGACAAATAATGGAGTGTGGGTCGTATGGTTTTTTAATGTGGTATTTTGGGACCTTGTTTGGGCCCATGGTAATGTCTTATGGTGGTATTTTGGTACCCCACAAGCCTATATAGTGAGGGCTTGAGGTGGAAACATAAGAGAGGATTTTTTATAGGGTTATGCTACTAGTTTTCTACCAGAGGAAGAGGATGTTGATCTCCATGGAGGCAAGAGCTTGATATTATATTATAACAAGTTTATTCTTGTTGATTAAAATACATTGGTTTAATGCTTTGGACGCTGGGTTTTTCTCAAAAGGGTTTTCCTAGGGTATATATATGTGTCATTCTCTTTCTTGTGGTTTATTTCCCTTCTATCTCTCTCATTATTTCTTTTCTAAGTTTTGTTTACATGCCAAAATTTCTATAGATTTGATTACTACAATAATCCCCTCAAAGGGTTAATGTGAGAATGCTTAAAATACTCAATACTTTTGTTTAATTTGGTTTAATTAATAAAGGGTTTGTGGGTACTTTTCCTAACACACATTCCCACTCAAGCTGAGAGGGTATGAGCTGTGTAAATAGTTATTGGCAATATTTTAGAGTTAAAATCATGTGGTTTTCTAAAAAAAATTGGTCTTTGAAAAATGATCAAGATGATATAAAAATAGTGTACAATATATTCTATGTGAAAAGTTGAAATTTATGGAAGTGACCTTAATTGTGCATAAGTGACCTCACTCTTGTGGAAGTGAACCAACATCCATGAATTTGGTTGATAAATGCAAATTCAACTCAAAACATTCAATTTGTAAAATTTCCCATCAATTTAGATTTTTATTATTAGTTTTTGCCTAACATGGTACTAATGATCCTCTTGTTGTTGGATTTGATGTAGAGTGATCTCAAGATTAGAGAGAAATCCCACAACCATTAGTTACAGAATCTTCATGGATTGGATATCATAGTTGTCAAGATCCAAATGGTGGATAGAGTTGGTTTCGGGTACATGAGAGAGATTATTAATTTTGGATATGATGTGCATGTGTTGATAATACTTGCCAAGAGATGTGATTCATACATAAATGCCTTCTACATACCCCTAGGAGAGATGTACATTACACTTGAAGATGTGTGGCAAACCTTAAGATTGCCAATCTATGGGAGGCAAGTAGTCACTAACTACTAAACTACTTAGTAGTAGGATAAGGCCCTTTATTAGTACCATACATGTAGAGTAGGTCATGCAAAAGGGGTACTATTGTGTAACATCCCAGTGGATACAAAATGTAATGGACACAAGTGGTTCCTTTTGATATTTGTAGTATTACTACTTTCAAATAGGAAGGGGTCATCAAATTCATATAGTATGATTTATCTATTTCAAGACATGGAGCAACATGGTGTTGTATATTTGTGAGGGAAGTGCATGTCGGTGTACCTATATGATAACTCCCATAGGTTTCTAGATTCTAAGGGATTAATTTATGGTCTACAACACTATTACAATGTTGGGCGTATAAGAGTGTTGGGACACCCAAACCCTCAAGTGTGCCTAGAGGGATAGTAGAGGATAAACCTTGAGTGTATTGTTATAACATAAGCTAGACGAGTAGATAGAGAGGGGATGACATTTCTAGGATGGAGGATGATATTTAATAGATTAATAATGGTTGACATCACATGGAAGCCATATAGGTACATGAAGGGATGGCCAAAGGGTTAATGTCAATTAGGGAGGATTAGGTGGTCCTAGTGGTATTCTGGTTATACCACAACTTGACTAGAGTGGTTTCACTCTAGGTAAGTCCTCTTGTAGTTTAGAATTTGATAAGATGTGAAAGTAGAGCCTCCAATATACAAGAGAGATCAATGCTAACCCTTTAGACCTAGGGAGAATGACAGGCTAACATTTTTCACACTAGTAATTATAGATGAGGATCAGGTCAATAAGTTCACAAGGATGGTGGTAAAAGACAATGTTGGGGTGATAAATGCATATACCTAGACTATTATCAAAGACCATGCCCCACACCATCATATCCATTGGATGATGGGGAAGTGGGAGAGGTAGGTGGTGGAACAACAAATGAGACATCATAAGCTATGGGAGGTGATGAGGTGATGGGTATGAGTGAAGAGAAGCCCCTCTAAATGTGGCCCTATTATAGTATATAGGGGAGACGAGAACAAATAAATAAATGATCCCAGTATGTGATAGATAATAACTAAGTTGCATTTAAAGTGTGGATAATAAGATATCTTGTGATAAATGGCCTAACACATGTCGCACATGTGATATGCAAGTGATGTGGAAAAGTGGGCATTGCTTATAAACCAACTAACTCATGAGGTGCTAACAATACTAGCCAAACAAATAGTGTGAGATCAGAAGCATGTTAGTTAATTCACTCCACTTTTTGATTCAACGAGCCATGCTTGATAGGAATATAAGAGTGTAGTAGCCAAATGTGTGACATTATTGACTGAGAGGGACATAGGCTTGGCCAAGAGAATGTGGCATATGGTAAGACAGATGCAACACTAGTAGAACAATAAACATTATAGGTGGATAGAGATAGGTTCCATACATAGTTAGGGTAGACATAGGTAAGAGAAATCATTCCACCACTTGTAGGTGATGTGGTAAGCACTATGATATTCCAACTGCTAACAATAATGTAGGTAAAGAACATGGAAAAATACAAGTGGAGATTGCCAACCTATGAGAAAAGGTTGATAGGTTACAAGCAATGATTATTGTAATGAGCGAGTCTAGGTCTAAGAGTAGATCGAGGAGTAGGGTGCACTTATCTATGAGATCTAGGTCTATGACTAGCACAATGAGAGAGACAGGGGAGGGGTCATCAAGTAAACCCCTAATCAAGATGCATTTGATCATTTTACTTTGACTATATTCATGTTGGACACTTTGATATATGTGTTGTAACTTTCTTGTATTGGCTCATGACATGGATGATTATGTGAAATATACTTTATTTATGTTTTCTATTTTCTACATGTCTTGTGTGCATGTAAATGATATAACATTAATAATCAATACACACTAACATATGATTAATTAATGAATGTTATAACTCATAATAGAGTCATAATTAAGATGAATCAATTAATGTACTAAAAGGAATCTCATAATCAAAAACTAAATCACATGTAATATCTCTATAATGGATGAACAAGATGTATCACTAAAGTTTTGATCAATATGAATTATAGATTTTACATGTTTTCCTCTTTGTTTATGTTCTTTTAACCATTTCTTCATATCATTAGGCATATAATTGATACCTATGTCTTCCTCTAATGTTAATCTCTCAAGTAAAACATGTTTGTGTCATCCAAGTCCTTTACCTTTATAACCAAGTTTTTAAATAATCTTGAATCTCGGGAAATATAACTAATCAAGTGGTAGAGAGGGAGAAGAGTAACCAACAATAAAAGAATTACCCTCTAAACTACTATTAGTCATTGTATTGTGCTTTAGGTGGTTTCCCATAGATGGATGCATCCATGTAAAATGGAGGGATGTTGTAAGCTTTAGGATCAACCCAATACTCTCCTATATCATAGGCTGTAAAGGCTAGCATACCTTAATCATCATCAGATAAAGCACTATGATTTTGTGGGAGTCTTCCTTTGTAGGTTCTATAGACACCTAAATTCATCCTAGTACAACCTTATTCTAAATTAACTAAAAGATCACATTATTTAGTTAATTTATCCCTACCTAATGTATCCCACATACTAATTAAACAATTTTATTATTTAATTATCCTCTTTTCCATCTCACATAACAAATGGCTATTTTCTCTCCAACATGTTTCCACCTTTTTTTAAATCAAAAGAAACATGAATATTTTCTCTCCGACATGTTTCCACCTTTTTCTAAATAAAAAAGACACATGTTACATAGTCATAACACATAGCTATTTTCTCTCCATTTCATCTCCATCTTTTCCTAAATCAAAGGCGACACATGTTGCATGACTACAACAAACTCTCCTTAATCCTAGGGAAATCCTTTGATGCATCCTCCATCGTTGATCTTTTGATGCGTCCTCCACCATTGATCTTCTTCCCTAAAAATATACAAATAAGAGCTCCATGCTCTCATTTGATGATCCACCTTTATGTTATCCATATGCCATCATTATTTCATCCATATTTAGGTTAAGTATACACTATCGAAATAGTGACTATTCGTGCAAAGAGCATCCACATTTCTCAATCATTTCAGAGCAAATCCACTTTCAACAATGGAGATTATGGTAACTTTGTTTTAGTTTTTTTTCTTTGATTTCCATTTGCATGCTCTACCTAAGGTTTGTGGTAGTTTAGAGTAGAAAACTCTCATATTTTGCATAAATCTTTTCTAATTTTATATCTAAATTATCACTTATAGGTTCATTTGTGATTTGTTGATTTTGTGGAATGAAATCTTTAGAGTCACCAATCGTCTAGAAAATACTAAATGCCTAAGGTTCAACTAATATTTGACATTTTTATTGTTATGCTAGAATTTAACACATCGATGCAATGTAGAAGGCTCGAACCATATAGCATGATACCATGGATGCCCTAATAACACATTATACATAATTGTCTAGGCATCACATAGAATAATGTACATCCAAGGTAAGTGGGTCGATTGTGATAGGAAGAGTAATAACACCTAAAGAATGTCTGAACATTGTCAAATCCTCTAATTTAGTAAGAACTAATTTTTACAACTTAGACATATCCACATTCACTTTTTTCAAACAATCCTTGGTGCAAATGTTCAAACTGGATCCATTTACATCCACTTGAAATGTTTGATGTTCAACTTATCATATCTTACGATAATGGGTAAAGGTAAATACTCATTAATAATTGAATTAGGTGGGAGATCCATGTCATCAAATGGAATAGAATAATGATCCTTGTGACCAATATATTCTATTAAAGAAGTCACTAGATGTGGAGTAGTATTAAAATTCACTTGAATCCTTTTTAAATCCTTATGCATGATATATTAATGTAAAGGTGAAGTACACACTAAATGCTAAAGATATATCTTAGCTTACCTGTTTAAAAGCTAGTTAACAATTTCATATTCCTTAGGTGCCTTTGATATGAGCTTAGTTGTAAATGGAAGATAATTATACTAGATGGTAAAACTGGTTGTTGAGATGGAACATTTTGACCTCTAGCCATCCTTTGACATGTATGTCCAATTGTATGATAACTCTGTGAAGTAGTTTGAGCATGAATAGTAGGTATATCCTTAAGGGGAGATGGATTAGCACAAGAATTAGGATATGGAGATACTTAAGCCATGTGACTAGTAAGAGAAAAGGATGGACATACATCTAAAGATAGATCATGAAAATGATCAACTAAGTTCACATTGTCTTCAAGCACACCAGGACAAGAAAAATAAACTATAAAAGCATGTGCCAAATCCATAAATGAATGATACAATAAACAAGATGAATCAAATCATTGAAATGCTTTACCACTCAAATAAAGTCTAATCTCACTAATCAATAAGATATCATCATCTAAATACTTTTAATTAGCAAGCAACAAAAGGCTTAACATGTAAGGATGCATTAGTAGTCCATCAAAATCATCATATAACAGTTGTCCACTAAGAGTGATAATATCATCATGGAATGGAGAATAAGATATTGAAGCATCGATAACATCTATATGAGAACCTAAAGAAGTAGATTATCATAATGCATGCTATCATAATGTAATGTATCACAAGCTAAATTGTCATCATGAATAACCGATAATTAATATTAGATGGAAAAGAAACATTGTCACAAAGCATATCATCATCATGTATAAAATAAGGTAGTTCACATGAATCACTATCTCTAGGCTTCTCATAAGATGCATCATCAAAAGGATATGAATCTAAGGGTGTATAAATAAGTCCATCACAACATGTAGAAATGATAATATCAAAAGGTTCAACAAGGCCATGAATAGCTAAAGAAGGTGTAACCTCATTACACAAAGTATCATCCCTAGATATATCTCTACTATGTAGGAGTAGAACATCATCATCCATCACATAGGGATAACTAACATCATGAACCAAAGCATTTGAAGGAAAAGCACCCAAAGGTAAAACATCATGGTTAACACCACTATCACCAATCAAAGGGAATAAATGATCAAAATGAAGTACATAAGCAAGTAAAGTGAGTGCATCGAAGAGAAAATAATAAACACTAACCAACTCTATGAAGGAAGGAAAATCATAGACATGATAAAACAACACCTTCATAAAAAATACATCCACGTCCATACCATAAAAATACATTAGAACATCAAGGATGGAAGGGTTAGATGCTACAACATATAGGAACATATCAAAATTGATAAGGTTTGCATGGATAAAGGCTAAAGGTAAAGATCCATGAGGATCAATGATAAATAATATATATCAATAACACTCAAAGCACACAAGGGTGGGTGGGTAAGAATCAAATAGATATCATACAATGAAACCCAAACTCTAATCAAAATAAAACAACAAAGCACAAAAAAAGGGTGGATCCAGACCCTAATAAAAAATGAAATGAAAGATGAACAATAAAAAATATTACTTATGAAACCCCAATATAGAAGGACTAAAACTGTGTGGTCTGTTGGGTGAATATTTTGTCTTTAGCTAACTAAAGGCAAAATGGTTATATCAACCACAATGTGATGAGATAAATCTCTCCTCTCAGCAAGGGGACGTTCCCTTTTATTGCCAAATACTAACTAGTAACTATTACAAACTTATTTACACTTAATACTAACTTCGGGGTGATTCTATATCATCCATTTCTCTTTTTTCAGAAATGATGTTTACAATTCTCAATATGAAATTCAACACAAAAAGATAATTAAAACAATACCAGTATTCTTAAATCATGAAGAAACCCACGAAAACACAAAGTTTCTTGTTACTCCTTATGCCAGTTGAAAACAAAAGATTTTAGAATAGAGTGCAGCCCAAAGTCTTCACTATATGCCGATGTAAGATAACATGATCACTAACAATAACTTGAAACTCAAAGTCTTCAAGTTACTTCTCATTCACAAACTTAAATGCAAATTCCAAATATGATATAGCAGCACAAAGTCTACAAAATCAGATTTGAATCACCTTCCGAACACTTGATTTCCACGCTCACAATTCAAACATTCATACAAGATAATGTAATAGAAAGGACATAAGAGCAATTCTATAACATTACAAACTTGCTCCAAGACAAAGATTAGATGCCAACTTTCTTCTTTATATTGCTTGAAAACTGATTTACAAAATAAGCTCAAAGTCTTAAATTGCTCTTCAAAATGGTAGCGCTTCGCTTCAATAGACAAAAGATAAGAATTACAATAGAGGCCCTCTTTATTTATAGGGAGAGGCCTTGAGAAAATTTAGGAAAAACCTAACTACTTTGACTTATTCAAAAATAGGAGTCCTTATTGAGTTGGGACTCCCTATGTTTTTACATGTAATTACATATGAGAAAAGTACATGTAAAAATGTCCAAAACTAAATGAAAAGTACATATGAAAGTATAGAAAATAAACTAAATCATGACACTTTGCATCAACTTGCATCTCCATTCTTCTTCAGATGAGCATCATACATAGTGAATGCTACTTGCAACCCATAGCTATCACGACCAACAGTGTTCCTAAAGATTACTCGAGCTCTGATCACTGCATCTTTCACTTTTGTGGTTGCCTTGTTGTGACTAGTCAACTTTGATTTCAAATTATCTAGTGTTAACCGATAATCCAGAATATTGTCTAAATAGGTAGCTAAGAAGGATTTCTCTTCAAACTCCCTTTGAAACATATTCTTGAACTCTTGAATCATCTCATTATTGGGGAGAAAATGATGATCCTCAGATGTCAGCTTACATGGGAGCTCTTCCAGTTTGTGCAAAAGACTAACATCACTCTCTTCGCTGATTTCCTTAGCACTCTCCAAGTCCTTGATCAGCTCTTTCTGGAAACACTACTTCGATAACTTAATGACTCTTTCATTTCCACATAAGACTCATAATTAGAAACAATGCCAAGTGATATCATAGTTCTTATTTTCAGCTTTTTCATCTCAATCCACTTCTCTAGGCTTTCATCTAGATACTCAATGTCTTGAGAAATAGTATCCACCAAGTCATCCAACTCAACTCTAATTTTTTCCATCCTGCTTGTTTTCTCGGATGTACTGGTAAGAAGAGACAATCCTTGTTCCTGCATTTTATCAAGGTATTCTTCCACATCTCTCCCTTTCACATGAGTCTTCTCTGCCCTTTGAACAACAGGATCTTCCACTATAATTGCCTTCGGAGTGATTGACTAAGATGTCAAAGTAATTTTTCTCACCACTGCCGCCAACTGTTCTGCCATTGCTTTGTACTGCTCTTTCATTTCCCTCTCATGATGAAATTTCACAAGTAAGGAATTGAGTGTAGACTGGGCATCAGATTTGGTACTTTTGAATTTCAACATTATCCTAGCATTCAACATTTTTTAAATTTCAGCAAGGATCATACTTGATATTTTTGGATTGTATTGCCTCTACTTCTGCTAGTGAGGCAATGATCACACCTTGAGAGGAATCTCATGTTGGATCTCTTGTGGTCTGATAGACTTCAAGTCATCATATGAATATGCAAGCACATTGATATAATGGTGTAGAAGTGTTGTGAACTTGAACTTTTCATCTTCAGTGCAACATTTCCCCATATTGACCATCTTAGGATCCACTTCTGTGTTCAGGTTCACTTGTTCAAATTCCATTGACGAACTTGAACCAAGTTGCTGTTGTTGTTTGATATATCGATCATGCTTGTCAAATAACTTTTCAAGAGAAACCAAACCTTTCAGAATTTTATTCCCTTTTAACTAGAGAAATTCTTCACCAGTCTATGAATCTACTTTGGAAACATATTCCCGAGGTGGAGAATTACTCCCTTCAAAGTAGAGTTCATCAAAGCTATCTGTCTCCTCTGAGAAAACTATGATCTAATTATCACCATTGAATACTTGCCAATGGTCCGCATTATCAGGTACACTTGGTCAGAAGACCAACTCAATTGTGTACTTATCACCTTTAAAATCCTTGTGAGAGACCATAAGGGTGGCAGAGACGATTAATGAATCAACACGATCATTAAACTCTCTTGGTACTGCAAAGATGTTGAAAGCATCAAAACCTTCAATGCAATCCTAGACATGATTGCAGTAATGTCTTAGCCTTTCATTCTTGGTTTGGTAAAGATTCCTTACCTGACAAACAACAAGCTCCACATCACCTTGTGCATGAAGATTTTTTATCCCTTTAACCCGAGTAGCCTCCATTCTGAGTAACAATGACTCGTACTCAACAATATTATTGGTATTATCAAACTGTAGTTTATATGAGAAAGGAAAAATATCACCTTGAGGAGATATTAGAACTACTCCATCCCCAGATCCAGTGGAAGAACAGCTACCATCAAATTCCAAAATCCAAATATCATTTGAATTTCCTACTTTGATATTTCTATGATTAGCAGACTCTTAACCAGAATAAGGAGAAGAATCATCTGTCACCATACTCTCATCTAAACTTTCATCATAATTTCCTTCTGAGTCTTCATCTGAATTATCTGAGTTTTCATCTAATGAACTAGAGGTGTTTGCAGCGGTCAAGAAATAATTATCCATCCCTGAAGACTCAAATAAAATTTGAGCTTTTAGATCTTCAAATTGAGTAACAATATATTTTGCTTCTCTTTCAGGAAGCAATTTCTGCATGACACCTTTGAGAGATATCCTTGCCTCAGACAAATCCATATTTAGTTGTCCTCCCACATCCTTACAAAAATTTCGTCCAAGCAAAATACCATAAGAAGCTAGAACATCAGGAACCAGGACGATCATCTTTATTCTTTTCTCTGGAAAAGTTGCAAATGCAAATTGTGCATCCTTAATTTGGCCTAACAAAGGCACTTGTTTATTTTCCATTGAAAAGCATCTCCCAAAGGTCTTGGTCAAAGTGAGTCCAAGAGCATTCGCCACCTTGGCAGGCATGACATTGTCGGACGCTCCCGAGTCTATGATACAATTACTTAATTTATGACCGTTGACTAACAGAGAAACATAAAAGGGTTCAATTTTCCCTAGGGCAACAAGAGGAGTGGTAACTAGGTTGTTCTGGCCAGACCTATTCTTTAAGGAGTCATGAGCAGTTTTGGGAGTATCTTGCCCTACAGAGGCAGTCTTATTCTTAATAAATTTGGCTAACCTTTCAAATTGATCAGGGTTAGCTTGCAAATATTCTACCTCAGACATCTGTATTTTAGTTTTCCTAGCATGGTCAATTATGTCAAAAAGGTGAAATGAATTAGACACAGAAGAAGGAAAACTTTCATTCTAAGATTTCTTTGGGGAAGTACTGGCCTAAGGAATAGCAGCAGAAGAAGTAGGATTGTTAGAACTTACTTGTTTATTACCAACTGGATCCCTTGTTTGAAAAGGCAAAGGAGTTCCTCATTTGGCAATAGAAATCATAGGTTGAGGATCTTCTCTTGATTTTCCTTTATCAACTACTTGTTGATTTGACTGATTTTGAGACCGGGTGAAAACGGCATATGCTCCATCGCATGCGTCTTCTCCTCTTTCTACTTCATCTTGATAGTTCAAGAACCCAATAGTAGAGTTGCCAGCTAATTCCTCTCCTTCCATAAAGAGGTTGGCAGCATTTTCCTGACCCAAATTAGGTTGGAAAGAGTCATCTTGTTCAGCTTCATAGTAGCCAACTTTTGCGTTGACCGGTTGAGCCTCCAATGCTAGTCTTCCTTGAGTAGGAGGAAGTCGGTTTTGTAACCCTTGGTTTCTCGCGGGATTGCCTTGATATGAAGTATTGGGGAATGTCCTTCTTGGTATGTCCCAATAAGAAGGAGCGAGCATATTCTGGGACATCTATTTTTTCAAAGCTAGCAACTCATTGGCTAACTTCTGCACCATATGATCTGTAGTGCTTGTAGTAGATATTTCAGTAGAAGGTTGCCCTCTACTTTGGTTTGAATCTCTTCTTATCTTACCCACAAGGATAAGATCATCTTCTACCTTAGTAGCCAAATTTTGTCCTATAGCAAGATCAGCAGGATTAGCATGTCTTAACAAAAAGATTACCTCAGGAAGCTGAGTGTTGATGAAGAAACATTTCAGATTCTCTACCGTTGGTTAGGCAGTTGCTGGAATCCGATTTGTTAATTTGTTGAACTTGGCAATGAATTCCCGCATGGGCTCTTGCGGTTCTTTCTTCATCTGTGTTAGATGAGCTAACAAGGCATGTGTATCTTCTATAGGCTTAAACCTAGCTTCAAACTTGGTTTTAAGAGTATTCCATCCATTGATGGTTTGGGCCGGAAGGTGATAGAACCAATCAATTGCAACACCTTGGAGTGTTTCTACAAACAATCTCATAGAAACATCTTCATATTCCACCCCTAACACACCACATGCTATGTAAAAAGCCGCTATGTGTTCATCAGGATGGACTTTCCCATCGCCATAGAATTTGGAAAAATTCTTTCTTGAACTACGGGGTAGTTCATGCAACGGTGGTGTCAAATTTAGGGGTCCAAAAGAGTTACCCCAAGGGCCTTGAGCTGCCATAGTACGCCGGTTGAAAGGTGGGATAACACAACTTTGATGAACCCCAGTGGATAGTACTCTGTTAGTATTTACACTAGAAGCTTCACCTGGAATAGGAGACCTAGCGTTTGTAGGAGGGAAACTCCTTATACGCTGAAGTCTTGGTATCGGAGGTAAAAGACCAAAATTACTTTGCTGCATTAACTCAAACACATGATCAATAATTCCTTGAGCTCTTTACTTCTTGTATACCTTGATTCTGCCAGAATGTAAAGTACTTAACAAAGATAAAAACTTGAACAAACTAATTTCAAGCAATGAGGCCGAAATGCTTCAACTCAAAGCGTGAGGCTCTAAGTTGTGCGTAAGTCCCCAGTAGAGTCACCAAAAACTGTTGGGTGAATATTTTGTCTTTAGCTAACTAAAGGCAAAATGGTTATATCAACCACAGTGTGATGAGATAAATCTCTCCTCTCAGCAAGGGGAGGTTCCCTTTTATTGCTAAATACTAACTAGTAACTATTACAAACTTATTTACACTTAATACTAACTTTGGTGTGATTCTATATCATCCATTTCTCTTTTTTCAGAAATGATGTTTACAATTCTCAATTCTCAATATGAAATTCAACACAAAAGGATAATTAAAACAATACCAGTATACTTAAATCGTGAAGAAACCCACAAAAACACAAAGTTTCTCGTTGCTCCTTATGCCAATTGAAAACAAAAGATTTCAGAATAGAGTGCAACCCAAAGTCTTCACTATATGCCAATGTAAGATAACATGATCACGGACAATAACCTGTAGCTCAAAGTCTTCAAGTTACTTCTCATTCACAAACTTAAATGCAAATTCCAAATATGATATAGCAACACAAAGTCTACAAAATCAGATTTGAATCACCTTCTGAACACTTGATTTCCACACTCACAATTCAAACATTGATACAAGATAATGTAATAGAAAGGACATAAGAACAATTCTATAACATTAAAAACTTGCTCCAAGACAAAGATTGGATGCCAACTTGCTTCTTTATATTGCTTGAAAACTGAATTACAAAATAAGCTCAAAGTCTCAAATTGCTCTTCAAAATGGCAGTGCTTTGCTACAATAGACAAAAGATAAGAATTACAATAGAGGCCCTCTTAATTTATAGGGAGAGGCCTTGAGAAAATTTAGGAAAAACCTAACTACTTTGACTTATTCAAAAATAGGAGTCCTTATTGAGTTGGGACTTCCTATGTTTTTGCATGTAATTACATATGAGAAAAGTACATGTAAAAATGTCCAGAACTAAATGAAAAGTACATATGAAAGTACAAAAAATAAACTAAGTCATGACACTTTGCATCAACTTGCATCTTCATTCTTCTTCAGATGAGCATCATACATAGTGAATGTTGATTGCAACCCACAGCTATAAGGATCCACAGTGTTCCTGAAGATTACTCGAGCTTTGATCTCTGCATCTTTCACTTTTGTGGTTGCCTTGTGACTAGTCAACTTTGATTTCAAATTATCTAGTGTTAACTGATAATCCAGAATATTGTCTAAAGAGGCAGCTGAGAAGGATTTCTCTTCAAACTCCCTTTGAAACATATTCTTGAACTCTTGAATCATCTCATTATTGGGGAGAAAATGATGATCCTCAGATGTCAGCTTGCATGGGAGCTCCTCCAGTTTGTGCAAAAGACTAACATCACTCTCTTTGCTTTCCTTAGCACTCTCCAAGTCCTTGATCAACTCTTTCAGAACACTACTCTGATAACTTAATGACTCTTTCGTTTCCACATAAGACTCATAATTAGAAACAATGCCAAGTGATATCATAGTTCTTATTTTCAGCTTTTTCATCTCAGTCCACTTCTCTAGGCTTTCATCTAGATACTCAATGTCTTGAGAAACAATATCCACCAAGTCATCCAACTCAACTCTAGTTTTTTCCATCCTGCTTGTCTTCTCGGCTGTATTGGTAAGAAGAGATAATCCTCGTTCCTGCATTTTATCAAGGTATTCTTCAATAGCTCTCCCTTTCACATGAGTCTTCTCTACCCTCTGAACAACAAGATCTTCCACTGTAATTGCCTCTGGAGTGATTGACTCAGATGTCAAAGTAATTTTTCTCACCATTGCCGCCAACTGTTTCGCCATTGCTTTGTACTACTCTTTCATTTCCCTCTCATGATCAAATTTCACAAGTAAGGAATTGAGTGTCAAAGAGGCACAAGAAAACAACAAAGAAGGCATCATTCACCCTTCTGAAATGATGAATTGAGCCTTTCAAAGTGAGTTGAGGATAATACTGATAAACCGGTACAACCCTCTTCTCTCCATTAGATGTTAAACCTGGGAAGTTCCTCATTGAACCTGCTATGTATACGAGGTCTAAAGTTAGATATAACTTGAAGGTAGTTGATACATTAATTAGCTACTCATGAAGAGCATTACTAATCTGTTCTCACTAGAATATATTCTGCTTACCCTGAAGTATGATCTTGATGTATGGATACATCCAATCATGGAAAGTTGAAGATGAAGATAAGCCTCTAACTCTACTGAGAAGAGTTATAAGATCACTTACTTCCTCCACAAAGTCGCTCCTAGGAAAACTCCTGGGCCATCTAGATAAATTTGGTCTAGCGGTCTTGAGCCATTTAGTATTGATAACTCTTTTTGCCTTTTCAACATCTTTATCATACTCACGCTGAGCAATACCAAAATCTAGTTCTGCAACATTTTCAGTTCTCGAATACATGAACACCTTATTTATAAATTCTGCATCAAGCCTCATGATCACATTGCCATGGGCATCTACTACTGTCCTGTTGTCTTTATTGTAGAAATAAGCAACTTGGAGAACAAACTCCGTATTGTGTGCAGCAACAGGGAATGAAGCCACCAGATGAATATTGCTTTTGATAATCTTTTACATATAAGGACTATGTTTATCTGACTTCATTCTCTCCACAAATTCAACCATATCCACATGACTGATCTTTGTATCCTGTATTTCATCAACATTTGATGTGATTGAAGTTATAGGAAAGACACCTTGATATTTGTGCTTCATCGCTTTGGCCTTCTTTGGAGGCGAATCAGTCATTTGAAAAGAAGGTTCCTTCGAATGGATTTAAGATCTCAGTAGCTTGTAGGAGAAACTGTAACAAAAAGTCATGATCTTGAAGTTAGGGGAAAAATAGGCAATTTTGGGAAACCGCATGTTGTCGATCATGATCACAGGAGTGAGTTTGAAAGGGCTAAAGAGCAAGCAGGTCAAAAAAATGGATGAAAGCGGGCTCAGGATAGCGATTTGGAAAATTCCCTAGAGTTAGAAAATTTCTGAAGAGTGTATGCACGGGCGGTAATTTTTGCCGCCCTTGCATGCTAGGGGAAATACTGGTGTTAGGGCGGCAAAAAATGTCGCTCTTGCACGTAGGAGATAAAACTTTGGCAGATGTATAAGCGATGAATTTTACTGCTTTTGCATTTTGAAGGTTAAGCAAAGATTTTATGTTGGAGCGGCATATTTCACCGCTTATGCATTGGAAGATTTAAACTCACCAAACTCGTGTAGGGGTGGCGAAATTCGCTGCCCTTACACTCAGGGTAGATCTCATAAAACGAAAAACACGGGTGGCATATTTCATCGCCATCACATCTAGGTAGTTAAGTGGGTTTTATGTAGGAGCGGTGAAAATTGCTGCCCTTACATCGGGTATCACTACTAAGACACATGTATAGGCAGTAGAATTTGCCGCTGATACATGTAGACAATCCAAAGACTAAAAACCTAAGTTTTAACAAATGCAAACAGAAATGAAACTGCCATTTGTATAAAACTAGGGTATGGTGAAAATGGTGAAAACTGCCAATATAGGCGAAGAAAAACTCACAAACATTCTACTAGGGTTTTAAAACACAACCAAAGAAAAACAATCATCGATCTAATGATGATTTAACAAAAACAAAAAATGTTTACATAATTCACAAATGAACATTTACATTGTAAATAAACCCTAACAGAAGAAAGAAAAACAAAAATAAAAAAATGAAAACACACCTGATAAAAATACCAAGAAACCCTAAACGCGATCACTGGCGAAATCCGTTCAAACCAAAAATTTATGTGTCTCAATCGACTTCAAAAGGACTCGAAAGGGTATCACAGGAGGTTTAGAATGAAGACTAAATGAAAATAACAACTAAAAATGCTTTAAAAGGTTTTTAAATGAATGCATTAAATCTTGGCACGAGTGCCATTAATACACTCAAAGTTGACTAGATACGCTCGGGATATGCTAGGGCGGTAATTTCACCCGCCTTTACATATGACATGAACAACATGCACGGGCGGTGATTTTAGCCACCCCTGCATCTAGGGCTAAAAACGACACCAACATGCATGAGCGGCGAAAAGTGCCGCTACTGCATGTAAAACATAAAAAGGGGTAAAAACATGTAAGGGCAGTTGATTTTGTCGCCATTACATGCAGGACTTAAAAATTTTCTAACTCCTTTTCCAATTAAACTTATTAATTTAACTTGTTTGCTCACTTATTCAAATTTTTCAAAAGTTGAAAAACCAAAACGAGGATATGCTCGAAATGATTCTCAAGAGTTGGAAGATCACGTATGAGGGCAAAAATTTGCCTCGAAAAACGTGCTTAGAGTTGTAGGCTACGAAACAGAGAAGTTTCGTAGGGGTCATCCTAGAAATTGAGCACAACTAATTTTGAGGACAACATGGTCAAAACTATGGGCAAGCCAATTCAATAGTGATGAACAAAAATTGAAGACAACAAACAATCACACAATATTCTCCTATATTGTTGATACTACATTGATGTCACAAAATTTATGCTATTTAATGCATGTGCAAGATCTGCTCCATCCTAGATAATTTAAATGAATTAGGGTTAATCCTTAAATACACCACCCCAATGTGTAATTTGAAATAATTCATGCTTTAGTCAATGTCTAATGGCTAGCAAGGGAGGGAAATGTGGGCCCAATTTTAAAATATTGAATTTAACAATTTAAGATTCAGATCCATGCATGTAGAAGTGACACAAGTCAATTTCGTATCGAATGTAGATTTAGTAGGTGAGTTCAATTTCTTGGGATGTGTGGAGGTGAAATAAGGTCTAGATAAGGTTATTTGCTAGTTTCCATACAAAATACACCAATCTACAAATTAATTAATGCATAATAACAACCTAGTTATTGTGGATCCAAAACATTAATTTTTTTTACCATTACACTTATCATCTCATAAATTTTATTATCTTAATTTTTAATTTAAAAAAAATTAAGAGCATCATTTGTTATTCTCCTCCTAAAAATAGAAATGAAAATGAAAATGAAATCCTTTTATAATGGAGGATACCTCAATACCTCACCACATAAAATTTTGAAGCCCCTATTTAAAAAAAATTGAAATAAAAAAAATACAAATTAAAATTGTCATCTATATAATAAACCAAGTCTAAAAAGACTACCTTGGGAAGCGGATTTTAGTACTGACAAAAATTCACACTCCGCCAAATATTTGAAATCCTCCTCGGCAATCCAAATATGATTTAGAAGCCGAGAATTATAATCAGTCATACTATATCTGAGAATTCATATTGTTTCGCAAAATTCAAAATGGAGAATGTTAATCCGCCAGACCTGCTAAGGTGTGAAACCTCATTTCTAGGGTTAAGCGGTTCTATGAAGATTAATATTTATATTTTATAGTTTATCATGCGTTTTGTTATAAGGTAGACAGGCATTGGGTTTTTAAGCTTCTATGAAGATTTATATTTTGGTTAAATGGCTCATCTTGTGTTTTTTTTATTTGTTATACAGGCATCTGGAGAAAGAGTCGGAAGTTCTAACACAAGCACATCAGTCCGTCAATAATGAGTTAACAAAACTTCAGGTTAATGAAACTAATCCTTTTTTAAATCTTTTTCTTCCCACGCTTTTCTTATTGATGGAATTAAATGCAAAATAGTACTTTCTTCTTTCTCCGATTGATGTGATGTTTTTTCTTGGGAACTGCAATCTGAAGTCTGTATAAATTTTAGTATTTTATTTTATTTTCTGAAATGGTATAAGTCTGTCAATTCTAGAATTTCTTTCAATGAAGGCAGTTTTTTTTAAGGAAATTTATATGTTTATAAGCTGAAATTTGTTATTATTGTTACTAGGTTAATTTCTTTACTGCCGGGCATATCTCTTCTTTGAAATTCATCCATGACCTGCACACGAACTTGTCCATGGGGTATGCCATACCAGCAAGTTGGATGTAGTATTTATTCAATTTCAAGAATTTATCATATCTTTTACGGATTTGAAGTTGGGGCTATGCTTTTCAAGCCCATGCTTGAGCACTTTGAGCTCATCCAATTCGGACAATTTATTGTTTTGTTTTTAAGAATTCATTCTATGTTTTTCTTTTTTTTGTGAATAATCTTGAAATTCTTAGACTGTATCGAACAATAATAGCGACTAGTTCGTACACTGTTATCTTCTTTTTGCATGGGGTTCTACATTAAACACTTATTCCTGTATTGAATGGTGTACAACTAAAGTTGGTCTATTGGCAAGCCAGGGCAGTGAATGAGGTTGCTTTTCTGACTGTGTGAATGGGCTTCAGAGGACTTATAGTTCTGTACAACCGCACTTTTTGCCTTATGTCTGCAGCGAATGAGTCAAATAACTGGGTGGCATACCTAAGTTAACATTTTCAGACGATGGTAAGCCAATTCTGCACTCAGAAAATTAACCCTAACTGCAAAGTAGCTTAAAATGAAAACTCCAATCAGAACAGCAGATCTGAATACACTAATCTGCAAACACATACTGCTGAAATATGAACAGCAAGTACTCACAAATCTGAACTCTGAAAAGTTAAAACTACATCTATTTTTTTGTTAAAACCTATGTTCCATGAAGTTTTGGATTGGAGAGATGTGGGGATGGCTTTCAAGGATGGGGGGAGTATGGACTCAAATATGGAGACACTAGGGGGACAGTGGTGCAAATATAAAATAGTACTTGAAAAATTAGTTATAAAAAAGTGTATAAGAAATAACAATTGAAATTGTAAACTACTAAACACAATGCATTGGAAATGCTGAATATCAATATTATTATATTCAAAATTTCAATATGATGATTACATTGAAATACAATGGGCCAATGCCTTAGTGGTCTAAGACTCTAATAATCCTCCCCAAACGTCGTGGCACGGTCTTCATCTCTGGGTTTCTTGGACCTATCTAACTCAAGCTTCTCCAAATGGACACCAACCAACCTTGTTTGTGCTTGATCCTTGTCAATTCATGTTGACTCCTCTAGGTCTACATTTCATTGTGTTGCTGGACTCTCCTTGTACATACGTGTGTTGTGATCCATCAGACACGTGATGCCATGTACCATAGCAACAAAAATCTTTTGGGGAAAAAATCAGCAAACCAAAAGTATAAGATTTTTTTAAAAAATCGTGAAAAAATTGGGAAAAAATTGGATTTAAAAAAAAACTTAAAAAAACATAGGAGAATAGAGAAAAAACTACTATTTTTTGAAATTTAAAGGCGTTTCAATAGCATAAAGATATGGAAAGCAAATAAAATTGAGAATGTAGCCCATCAATTGTGGAATATAGATTTTTATCATTTATGTTCATATCACTGATCACATTGCATTGCATAATGCATACATTATAGTGCATAAATAATAACTAGATGCTAATAGTTTCAAAAATTTCAATTATAGTTTACTTTGTACAAAGTCAACCTACAAACTAAGTGCAAAGTTCAAAAAAATTAGACGTAGCCAATGACTCTTCGTGCTACGAAGAGAGCTACACTAGAAGGCTGCAGTTCTTGATGATGAAGCTCCTGGGTCGAAGCCTCTCCTAAGTTGTTTTATATGATCACCATTAAGGTTGGCCTTTGTTAGGGCATCGAAATCCTCAGGATCAACAAGGACACCATCATTTGAGTTCGTCGAGGTCAATTGGCTGGTCTTCCTCAGTATCTAATTTTTTCCATAAAAAAATTAGATTTGGCCATTGAAACTTTGAAAGTGAAAAAACAACGATTACAATTTATAATACGATTTCAAGTATTTCAAAACTACCTTGAGCTTTCTTTAGCTTAAGATGAAGGTCGTGGTGAATGAACACCAAGTCATTCATCCGTTGTTGTGTTAGATGGTTGCGTTTCTTGAAATGTATGTGTTCAAACACACTCCAAGTACGCTCGCAAGCAGATGAACTACATGGCTAGCTCAAAATGCGTCTCGCCATCCATCGAAGATTTTTGGATTCTTGGCCAAAAAAATCCCAACTACATGTCCACAATAGAGAGAGATTGTCCAAAGTTTATAAAGTCTACTTGGTTTGAAGGTCTTCTTGCCTTGCACGACAACCCTACTCGAGAAAAAACCCCTTGCCTGCTTATATATTGGCAGCTCTGCCATAACTACCTCCAACTTTTCTGCAGTAGGGAACATTTTTTTCATGAATGTGAATAGGCCTTGTGAGACCTTAGCATCATCATCTTTGAATGAGGGGCTATAGAAGAACACTGGATTTAGATAGTATCTAGTAGCATGGAGAGGGGAGTGCATCTGTCAGTCCCATCTCCTATCAATTATCTCCCATAATGGCATGTACATGTCCTCGTTATTTTCCATCCTACTCCTCATCACCTCCTTGGCCCTATCCATGGCCTCATACAAATAGCCCATTGGAGGTTTTTTCCCATCCACTAGCCTCAAAACTTTTACTAGAGGCTTTGAAAATTCTACAACTTGTTCAGCTGCATCCCAAAAACTTGTAGAATAAATGTACTCTATCACTATAATGCCATCTACTTGATTTGTGAACTCAGACTCCATCCACTTAGTTGAAACAAACATTCGTTTCAAATTCATTTTTTGTTGGCAAAGAGTCTGCAATTTAAGAAATTGTGTAGCAAATCTTGTCACCTCTGGTCGAACTAGCTCCTTGCCCTCTGTGAAAGAGCACATCATACACAACACCCTTGTGTGATTGTAGATGAACTTCACAATTGTCAAGCCTTTTGCAATACCTCCCTAATCCATTCAAGTTTTTCAATGTCCTCCAAGGTTAGATCAAGGCAGTGTGCCGCGCATGGGGTAAAAAACATAGAGGTATACTTGTCCATCGAGAGTCTCCCAGTAGAAACACAAGTAGCAGCATTGCCTGTAATAAACTAAACCACATTTGGTGCTCCTACCTCCATGAGCACCTTGTCAAACATCTCAAATAGTGCAGCCGCAGATTTGATTGTATCTTATGCATTCATGGATTTCAAAAAAAATCATGCCAATATCACGAGAGACAAGGAAGTTGATGAGGGTTTGGTTCCTTCTATCTGTCCACCCATTTGACATCATGGTGCACCCAATCTTTGCCCACTCTATTCGATGTTCATTCACAACATCCGTAACATCATGTACTGCATCATTGAGCAAATCAACCCTCAATCTCTCATAAGATGGGGCTTTGAACCCAGGACCTACAGTTGCAATAGCATCCACCATGCCTTGCCAGTATGGAGACCTAGCAACATGAAACGACAAGCTAGAGTAGTACCAAAAATTTGCAATCACTTTCTTTCCCTGCTCATGGACGTTCTTCCTCCATCTTGTACTCTCCAAAGTTGTCTGTGATCTCGGTGTACTACAACGTGCAAAGAAAGAATTAATGTTTCCTCCATTAGTGTTTGGGCCATGTCTTGTAGAAGTAGGTGCTGACTCAAACTTGTTGAAAAACTGTTGTGCATCGGCCTCATCCAAAGGATTGCTCCTGGCACGTATAGAATTAGAAGCCACTTTGCCCCAGTTATTGCCTTTTTTGCCTTACCATCAACAATTGCCTCAAGAGCTTGTTTTGCCTAATATGTGACATTTGCAGGGCACAAAGTGCAAGCAGCAGTGTCATGTCGTTGTGCCATGGCTTAAGCTTCTCTGCTCCACTCTTCTTGAGAGTGGACTGCTTGTAAGGCTGCAACATCAAATATACCATGTCACCCATCTCAAATGAACGCTCCGTCCTATGCTGGTCTGCATATTGCTTTTGCCAATTCTGAGCTTTCTGTATATTCTCCTTTAAATACCTCATGATATCCCAACTCTCTTGTAGAAGGTCTTTGGCCTTTGGCACTCTACTATCATCAAACAACAAATCCACATAGCTCGGTGCCTCATACCCATATAAAGCCATGAAGGGTGACATCTGGATAGACATGTGATAAGTGGAATTATAACAATACTCCCCCATGTGAAGCCACTTAATCCATGCCTTTTGCTGCCTTGCTACATAATTTTTGAGGTATCCCTCTACCCATTTATTAACTATCTTTGTCTGACCATCTGTCTGTGGGTGGTAGCTGGTGTTGGGTGTGAGCTCTGTCCCAGTCAACCTAAAGAGCTCCTGCCAAAAATTACTTAGGAACCTGCTGTCCCTATCACTCACAATGCTCCGTGGCAACCCGTGAAGACGGAATACCTCTCTGAAAAATAACTCTGCAACCTGAGCTGCAGTCTAGGTGGTAGGAATGGCAAAGAAATGTGCGAATTTCGTCAATCTATCCACTTCCATGATTTCTTTGCCTTGGACTTTGGGTAGGCTTGTGATAAAGTCCATAGAGATACCATCCCACTTCCTCTTAGGAATGGGCAGGGGCTGCAGTAATCCACCTGGAAAAGAGTGCTACTGCTTATTCTGCTAACTTATCGGACACTCTCACGTACTGCAATACTTCCGTTTTGAGGCCCTTCCAAGTGAAGCGCTCTCTCACTTGTTTGTAGGTTTTGAAGTAACCAGGGTGACTAGCCATAGGCAAATCATGGAAGGCTCTCAAAATCCTCTGCTTAACCACTGAACTTGGTACTAGGAAAATTCTGCCCTTGTAAATGATCAAGTCATTTACCACTAAATACCTGTCATCTCGAACAGTGCCATCAATAATACCAGAAGCCCATTTATCCTTGGCATACTCAGCAGATATCATCTCCCTCCAATCCTCTGCAATAGCAGCCATTGCACACAAATGTGGTCTCCTAGATAAGGTGTCAGCAACTATGTTTTTCTTTCCTTTGACATAGACAATGTCAAAGTCGTAGGCCTGAAGTTTGCTGACCCACTTCTGCTGCCTATCATTCAAATCCTTTTGTCCAAGGAAATGTTTTAGACTGTTATGATCTGTTTTCACCACGAATTTACTCCCCACTAGGTACTATCTGAATTTAGCCAACACATGCATGATGGCTAACATCTCCTTGTCGTATATGCTATAACTCCACTCCACATCCCTCAACTTCCTACTTTCAAATGTTATGGGGTGTTTATCTTGCATTATTACCGCACCAATGCCTTCCCCTGAGGCATCACACTATAACTCAAAAGGTTTGTTGAAATCTGGAATAGCCAACACAGGACAGGTACTCATAATCTCCTTGAACCTATCAAAGCACTCCTGTGTACTTCCTGACCAACTGAATGCATCCTTTCGAGTCAAATCTGTGAGGGGGACAACTGGCTGTGAAAACCCCTTCACAAAACGGTGGTCATACTCACAAAGACCAAGGAATCCCTTGAGCTGAGAGAGATTCTTTGGTGGTGGCTAGTCAATGATTGCCCGAACCTTTTCCGGGTCTACCTTCACACTACCAACACAGATAATATGACCCAAGAACAACAACTCGGTCATCCCAAACTCACACTTTGACATTTTGGCATATAATGACTCCCGCTCAAGAATGCTCAAGACAATGTCAATGTGTTTCAAATGCTCCTCCCAAGTCTTGCTGTATATCAATATGTTTTAAAAAAATATCAATACAAATCTCCTCAACTGTTCCCTGAACACCCTGTTCATACATGATTGGAAGGTGGCTGGTGCATTGGTCAAACCAAAAGGCATGATCAGGAACTTGAAGTGCCCATAATGGCACCTGAAAGTTGTCTTCTCCACATCTTCATCCCTGACCCATATCTGGTGATACCCGGATCTCAAATCTATGTTGGAGAATAGGCCCCGTGCAACTCATATATCAACTCATCAATGCGTGGTATGGGGTATCTGTTCTTAATGGTCTTCTTATTAAGCTCCTTGTAATCGATACACATTTTGAGAGTTACATCTTTTTTCTTCACTAAAACCACTGATGAGGCGAATGGACTTTTGTTTGGCCTTATGTGCCCCATCTCGAGAAGCTTTTTGATAGCTTTCTCAATTTCATCCTTATATCTTTTTGGGTGCCTGTAAAGTGTGGTAATCACGGGCTTAACACCCTCCTCTAGCTCAATAACGTGCTCAATATCCCTATCAGAGGGTCTACCTGGTGGTATGTCACTAAACACTTTGGTGTGTTTAGTCAAGAGAGCTTGTATATTAGGTGGATATTCTCGTTTCTGTTGTTCTGTCACTGCAGGCATCATCACCTTTGCTGCCCACTGCACCTGATCATGTCGAATCAACCTCTCCATCCTCTTGAGTGAAACCACTCTCAATCCACCATCTGAAATTCTCCTGAGCACATGTTGTATCCTGTTCACCTCAAACTTCATCTCCATAGTCCTCAAGTTGAGTGTGAACTCCCCAATGCCATGCAACCATCGCATGCCCAACACCACATCCATCTCACCCATTCTAACTACTTAGAAATTTGACTGGCAAGTGTAATTGTTCAACAGTATGGTGAGATTAGATATCCTCCTAGTGTAGGCAAGTACAAATCCATTTGCTACCCTCACCTTAAACCCTTCAAATTCTTCAGTCTTAAGCCGTCTCTTTGCAACCAAGCCCTCATCTATGAAATTATGAGTAGCACCTATGTCAAGTAGTGTAATCACTCTTTGCCCACCAAGTACTCCTTTCATCCTAAACGACCCCTCTCTGAATGCTAGAGAGATGTGCTGTGGGTAGGGCCGTCTGCTCCTCTGTATCAGATGTCTCAGAAGCACCATTTGTACCTATAATGTCTCCATTTTGAGCTAAGTAATGATTTCTAGTTTGAGCTTGCTTCTAAACATGGAGAAACGAAATGTTGTTTATTTCTACACATGGAGAACTTGAATGTTGGCTCAACTAGTATTTTATTGGTTTGGCTAAGTATTTTCAGGAGATATTATTTTATTTAGCCAAATGATTTGTATAGAGATTGGTGCTATGGAAAATGCAATATTCAAAATTGTATTTTCATTATTATCTCTAGTGGATCGACTCATGCCAAGTGGACTAGGAAAATGAAATCTTTAATTACATTTTCCTAGGTCGACTTCTAATGCCCAAGTTGAGTTGGTTTGTGTGAATAAGGTGTACATATTGGGTTTGGAACTATTCACCCAATGGAAATAAAGCAAGTTAAACAAATATATTGGATCATGTGCCATCGATTGGAGGATAGGGCCTATATGATGTGGATTGCATTGGATCATGTGCAATCGATTGGGAGTTTGCATGGGTTTAGGTGCCAACGCCTAAGCATTATAGCATATTGTGCCAACGACATGAGGAAAGAAGTGACTTCATTGGATCATGTGTCAAACAAATAGCAAATTTCCATTGTTTGAAGAGCCAACAGCCAATAGAGAGGATCGATGCATGCTAAAAGATGAGATTATAATTGCTAAAGGTGCCAATCGACTTCAAGGAGAATCGATTTATGTTCTCGAGGCATATCTTCATTGACAAAAGTGCCAACGGCTGGAAGGAATCGATGAGTAAGGTAAATGAAAGATTTTGAATGTAAAATATCAAATTTTAATGCCAAACGTCCAAATGGTTCATTCGCCCAAGGAAAGGTATGAAAATTTATTAAATAAAATACATGTTGCTGATATGGATTCACTCGCCCAGCCATTAAGAGATATTTTTATTAAATAAAATGATGTTATGCTGGCCGCCGCCCAAGGGAGAGTTAGTTGGAAATGCAAGGTGGATCGATTTTGCCCAAGGCATGGGATTTTGAAGGTTAAAGGCATTCAATAAAAACAGGAAGGATTTTAAATGCTAGTGTTTATTGATCCAATGCATTTACAATTGTGCAAAAAGAAGGATTTTCATTGGTGGACTTCAAACAAACCATGAAATTATGCAAATTGGGACGCGTAGCCAAGCTCAAGGATAAATACCTCAATTTGCCTTCATTTTACAACCTTTGATCATATGGTAAGCTTTTACATTATTTGTTCTTTGGCTGGAAATTGCATTTTCTAGTTATTTATCAAGGTGATGCTTCCTTGATTGTTGTGGTGATGACCCCATGACATCATGTCAGATGTTATCATGCAGATTTCATCATTGTTATACATTTGCAGGTTGATATTGAGTAGTTTGGAGTGATATTTGGTTGCAATGGAAGCCCTTGGTCATTGTTGAAGACTACCAAGGTAGTCGATTTGGCAAAAAGAATCATTTTGTGAGGATTTGCTATCATTTTTAAGTTCTGATTTTTGTAACAGCCAGCTGGGTATTTCATTACAGGGTTCATAGACATCGTTTGATTGAAGATCTTGAGAGTTGAAGACCATTGGAACATCATAGAAGCTGAATTTTGCATCTAGGAACCCATCGCTTGACTTGGAAGGAGTGATTTGACATAGTTTTGGCTTCATCAACATTTCTGGGCAATTTGACATCATATATCAGTCATAACAGCAGCAGATATATTGTTATCAGTCCATTATTTGTCCTCATACAAGGCTGCAACAGTGACATATTGTCTCATTGATCATTCATCATTGATAGGACTTTGATATTCTAGGGTTTGGATGAAATTTGGGTGTTATTTTCATGATGTAATTAAGTCTGATATAAATCAGACCTTGACTGTCATAAAAACCAGCAAATAAGTATTTGTACTTTTCATATTTGAAGACTTCAATAATGCAAGGTGTTTGGGTATCTATTTGTTCATATGTGTGTTGATGTTATTTGGCATGGTGTTCAATTTTTCAAGTGCATTTGAGGAAAAAATTTCAGTCATCATTAGTAGGGTATTTTACAGTACCTAAGTCATTGGCTTCGGATTGCTGCTCTGAATGAGTCTCTGACTCCACGGACTCATCTGCTGAAAAATATTCCAACTGCTTTGCTTTTCCTTGGGCAACACACTTGTGCTTAGGATCCCAAGGCTCTCGGCAATGAAAACAGAGCTTCTTCCTCCTGAGGTCATTCAATTGATCATTGTCCAACCTGGAAGAACTCTTATGCTGTTGTCCTGAATCCTTCTGAAAGTGTCTTCTGTTCTTCTCCTTATCTCTCCTATGCTGAAAACCCTTACACTGAAACTTACTTCTCCAAACAGAAGACTATATCGCGGGCCATTTTCATGGCCTCCTGTAATGATGAAGGGTCCAAACCCTTAACCCAACCACGTAAAGGATCTGTCAACCCATCAATGAAAAGCATGAACAATCTGCATTCTGAAATGTTTGAGACCATAACTGATAGGTCCTAGAACTCCAATATGTAAGAATCCACTGAGCCCACTTGTTTCAATTGAGCCAACTCCTTAAACTACATCTCAGGATCCTTCTTGTCAAATCAGTCTATTAGCTTGGCAGTGAACTCAACGTATGAAGTAATTTGGTCGTGTCCAAAGGTAACCTTGCCATTGCTCCACCATTTATGTGCGCTGCCTTCTAGATGTAAGGCTGCATATGTGATGGCATCGGTCTCGGGCATGGGGCTGATCTGGAGATAGTTGTCCAACTTTTGGACCCAAGCTCTAGTAGAAGTTTTACCATACCCGTCAAAATAGGGCAAAGTCATTTTGCTCACTTTCTTCTGAAGTTCTTGATTATGCTGTCTGTTTCCTCTTTGGGGTCTATGCTTCATCTTAAGGTCTGAATACTCTCCAAATGTCATTTCAGCCTTAAACTCCTCACTGGATGCCCTGCAATCTCTCAGAATCTCGTCTTGAAACTCCAGCTGTGTGGCCTCTTGTTCAGGAACATTGTTCCTGGGTGCAAATACAGGAATGCCAGGTCTATCACTGGCTGTTAGCTGGGTAACCCTCATGTTGGTGACTGAAGCTTCACCCTCATCTTCTCTATCTCGGTGTCTATCCCCATTGTGCCTATCACCATTCTGCCTGTCACCAGTGTGCCTATCACCATTATGCCTATCACCTCCAATATTGATCTTGTTTCTGTCTTCAAAGTTGTTCCTGTTTCTCCCGTTATTATTATTATTATTATCCCTGTTGTTTTCTCTATTATTCCTCGCATCACGAGGTATCAACTGGTTAAGAATTTGAGCTAGTTTTGTCTGTGACTCTCTCATCGTCTCATCCATCCTCAAGAAGCTTCTCTCTATGTTCTGCTGTCCCCTAGCCAATGAATTCAGAATGTCTCGCAAGCTAGGTTCCTCATTATCTCTGTCACCCATCTCTTCAGCCTGTACTGGAATCTCACTTGAAAAAGGATCTGTCCTTGGTACTTCAAGATCTTCTTCACTGTAAAAGACTACTGGTTGTTCCTCTGCGGCTACTACCTCTGTGTCTGTATCAGAAGGATCTCTCTAAGGAACCTGTAAATCTGTTTTAGACCTGTTCCGTCTAAGGTAATATCTACTTGTACCTAGCTGCATGTCTCATGTTTTCATCTGCATGTCTGAATTTGACCTCACAGGGTGGCAGGAAGAGTTGTGCTCTAATACCACTGTAATGTGCCGCACCTGTTGGTAGTGGATAGATTGACGAAGTTTGCACATTTCTTTGCCATTCCTACCACTTACACTGCAGCTCAAGTTGTAGAGTTATTTTTCAGAGAGGTATTCCGTTTTCACGGGTTGCAACAGAGCATTGTGAGTGATAGGGACAACAAGTTCCTAAGTAATTTTTGGCAGGAGCTCTTTAGGTTGACTGGGACAGAGCTCACACCCAACACCAGCTACCACCCACAGACAGATGGTCAGACAGAGATAGTTAATAAATGGGTGGAGGGATACCTCATAAATTATGTAGCGGGGCAGCAAAAGGCATGGATTAAGTGGCTTCACATGGGGGAGTATTGTTATAATTCCACTTATCACATGTCTATCTAGATGTCACCCTTCATGGCTTTATATGGGTATGAGGTACCGAGCTTTGTGGATTTGTTGTTTGATGATAGCAGAGTGCCAAAGGCCAAAGACCTTCTACAGGAGAGTCAGGATATCATGAGGTCTTTGAAGGAGAATATACAGAAAGTTCAGAATCAACAGAAGCAGTATGCAGATTAGCATAGGACGGAGTGTTCATTTGAGGTGGGTGACATGGTGTATTTGATGCTGTAGCCTTATAGACAGTCCACTTCCAAGAGAGTTGGAGAAGTGGTTTATGAGTTAGAGTTGCCGGCAGGAAGCAGGGTACACAATGTGTTTCATGTATCTCGCCTCAAGAAGGCGTTGGGGCATAATGTAACACCTTCAGCAGAGTTATCTCTTCTTGATGAAGAGGGGAAATTGATTTTGGTACCCAAGGCTATAATTGATACCAGGGAAGGCTCTTTGAGGAGAAGGACCATCAGAGAATACCTGGTAAAATGGAAAAACTTGCCAGTTGAGGATGCTACTTGGGAGAACGAGCAAATATTGGAGCACCTTATCTGAGATTGCTTGAGGCAAGCAATCTTAGGGAGGGCAGACTGTAATGTCCCCTTTCTAGTCTTAGTGTTAGTCTATCATTGGGTTCCCGTAGACTGACAATTTGGTTTGGTTGGATTGGCTTTGGATGGGCTATTCAGTGGTGTTGAGGTGGTTTGGGTTCAGTGGCTCCAGTTGGGACTCTCAGAGTTGGCTTCGATTGTTTATGGACCATACTTGCTATTTACAGTAAGTTTGGGGTTGATGTCATTTTTGGATTTTCAGAGGCGGATTGGATTCGTCTTGTCGAGATCTTTCCGACAAGTTGTAGATCAATGGTTTTCGACACCATCTTGATATTTATTTTAAAGTCCGAAGTTATATTATATTTATTTGACGGGACTTTATAAATATTAAGTTAAGTGACTTATGAAAAAGGTAATATTTAAAAGTCACTAAAGGTGAGCTTGGGCGCCAATCCCTAGGGGAATAAAGTGAATTAAAAAACATAACATTTTTCCCCCAAAAGCCAACGCCCCTCTTGGAGAGGAAATAAAAGGTGAAAAGTGAAGTCATTTGGTTATGCTTGAATATATGAAATTGTTGGCTATTTGCTCTGCTATTTTCTGAGAGGGTTTGAAGAGGATTTGAACCAGAGGCTATTGGGAACGAAAACTCCCTCTAGTAACAGTGTTCTACAGGCGTGAAAAACCGTCCAAAGGTGCTTGAATGACAAATACACACAGTGTTTGCATATGGGCTTCAATGGAGTTCGAAGTATTGAGGGTTTGAGGATTTGATTGTTATATCATTTGCAGATTTATTTGTGGGCAGCGGAGACACATTTTCAGTGACAGTTTTGTGGAGTTTGTGGTGCCGTAGTGATTGCATCTCTCCTACCTAGCTGGCCGTACCATTACTAGGTAGGCCGTACTACCTTGTGGGGGCATTTTGTGGTTGTTTGTGTTCATATCTTCCCTCACCTTGGTTGCCTAGTTGCAGACATTGTTTGCAGATCAGTTTCAAGCCATTGTAAGGAGGATTAAGCATTGCTATCTGCTGCAAATCAGTTCCAGCCAAGCCGTACCATGCCTGGAGGGACGTGGGATCTCGTGGAGCAGTAATACCATCATTTCCAGGACTTCTTCCCTTTATGGTTGAGGCATTTAGGGCCCTATTACTTGCTGTTGTGATTATTTTATCAAGAAACCTCTGCTGATTGTTGCTGAGCGATTTCCCTTGTTGCATGTAGCTGGTTCATGTACAGCCATATTGTCAAGTTGTAAAATGCAAATGGGTATTCGACTATAATTCATTTGGAGGTATTTCTTGAACTGGGTGGTTGTTATTTTGCTCAAATTCATAGTATCTTTTCTGGGTATTCACTCTGTGCTTCATATTGTATTGTTCCAGCAACACACATTGCAAGAAAACTGAAATCCCTTCTGCATCTTCTCTCTAGTCTGAAAGAACACAAATAAAAATTAAAAATAACACTAAAAAAGATTTTAAAAAGAACCAACAGCTGCGGCACATTACACATTTGAAGTGATATATGCCTCCGTTGATATCATTCAACCACCAGTTGCATTTGACCTTGGTTGTACCCTTGACTGATGTGCAATATGTCCACGCAAAGTCTCTTGGATGTGGCATTATGATCAAATCTGCAAAAGCATTTGAATTCAGTCTTTCATGATACCATATCTGCAAAAAATAATTTTCTCAAGGCAAATGATGTGCTAACTCTAGGTTTCTGTTGTGCTCAAACTTTGTTAATGCTATGATTTTTCTACGTTTCTTTTGCAAACTCAAAACTTTCTGGATGCTATGATATTCTTGTTTTGTTGGTACCATAGCATTAACTTTTTTCTATAATGCCATAATCAATGTACAAACTGGGGACAATTTCCTCTAAGCAGGGAGGAAATGATGAGGGCATACCATGTTGCTAGAATGTTTACTAAAGTCCACATGCAAGTGGGCTGACAAAATAAGGTAAAAGTAAGACAGCTGTATAGAATCTATAGATAGCTAGATATAAAATAGTCAACAGCTAGAACAGCTGTACAGGACAGTCAGAAATAAAATCCAGAGCTATCAAAACTGCCAAAGTAGTAACATGTAGAATCAAATGTAGTAGCAATTATCATTATTTAAATCTACATGTTCTTAAATTTAATTCAGTGGAGCAAAAATTAAAAATTAAAGTGGACAGCTGGAGCAGCTGTAAAGGATAGATAGAAATAAATAAAAAGTAAGTAGACAGCTCATAACACTAATGACATTGTAAGATTTTTTGGCCTATATATACAGTTTTCTCTTATGTAACAAAAACACTCAGAAACACATTGAGCAATATAATCATATTTATTACATTTGATGCTAACTTTAACTCTCTACAGGCCCCTAGGTTACTGCACAGCAAACTCAATGATGTTGGGATATAATTAAATATTCAGAACTGTTTCTTTGAATTTTAATTTCAAAGCCATACATTAGATAGAAATAAATAAAAAGTAAGTAGACAGCTCATAACAC
The DNA here is from genome assembly GCA_027924645.1 of Cunninghamia lanceolata. Lineage (NCBI taxonomy): Eukaryota > Viridiplantae > Streptophyta > Pinopsida > Cupressales > Cupressaceae > Cunninghamia > Cunninghamia lanceolata. Next base: position 8,976,595 of record BSBN01001435.1, read on the forward strand.
TAATGACATTGTAAGATTTTTTTTTCCATATATATACAGTTTTCTCTTATGTAACAAAAACACTCAGAACCACACTGAGCAATATAATCATATTTATTACATTTGATGCTAACTTTAACTCTCTACAGGCCCCTAGGTTACTGCACAGCAAACAAATTTACAGCCATCTAGACCCAGGTTTAGAGCCAAGTGCAAGTCCAGGGTGATTTTGATGGCAGAGAATTGCCCTTCATAGAGTGACAACTTAGACAAAAGATAACTATGTCTAGCATTCTCTGCCCCCAAAAAGAGCTTTTATTACATTTACACAAACTATCTAGAAGAAATATGCACAATCATCATATATATAAAAGAAAAGAGCACAATGTAATGAAATAGGTGTTTCGTCATTGATAATCTTATCTGTATTAGATCGAAGAGAAAAGCTCATCCTCAAAAAGAAAACACTTAAGCAAGTTTTGGGACTAAAAACTGTACTTTGGTTGCATCAAAAGTCGAAAATCTTTGTGTTGTGTAGGTTTCAATACTTCATTTTTTTGTGTAATAGCATTCCAATTCTTCCTATATTTGACTGTCACTTGGAGTCCCAGTAGAACAGTAGTTTCATTGCTTGGTTCCCTAGTATCTAACTAATTTTGGTGTAAATTTCAGATCACAATCACTGTTATCCAAATTTTCTGAATAATGCTCAAGCTTGAGTCACATGGTAATTAATCATAGATGGGTAACTCTGAATAATCAACTCAAACGTATATATTTCTATGATTTGTAATAGGTAAAGACAGTTGCCTGTGCTTGTCTAGATGTCTGTAACATTCAAAACCCATCACTAGCCCAAAAATTATATCTGGCAACAAGTACACGATGTATTTCTATGATCAGTCCTTTGTTAACACTTAACTTTATTTTGGTTTTGTAACGATGACATTTACAACACAATGAGATCTCTTTCTACATTGCTAAAAGAAATAACAGCCGAAACAGAATGGAATAAATAAAGTTTTTTAATAAACAAACCAGTTTGTAATACAATGCCACAATGCAGGGATTGTTTTGATGAATACCTGTGGTCAGGAAAGGTGAAATCGCATTGCTGAAATCGCGTCGCCTAAATGTGAAATCGCTTCGCCTAAATGTGAAATCGTGTTGCCAAAATGTGAAGTCGCGCTTCCATGCAAATGCATTCTGAAAAAACCCTTAAAATAGGCAAAAACGGGTCTTGAATCGTGTGGGTAATTTTCGTGGGTAAATTGTGGGGATCGAGTGTGTTTTAGTTGAGTTTTGAAAGGGGTTTTTTAACCGATTTAAACGCCAAAAAATCACAGAAAATTGTTGACTGCAATTTATGCTAGGTCGCGGTTTATATTGGTGTAAAAATCAGCGACCTGCCTGATTTGCGATGTTTTCAGAAAATCACATTTTAAACGCGTCTTTTGCTTCTATGCCATGTACAACTACATGCTTCTCCGTTCTCCAAGAAGTAATCTTGTTCTTCATAGAGTGGATGAAGTTGTATGTAGACTAGTTCCTCTAATCAATAGAAGAACTAGAAACTTGGGACTAGAGATGAATGGCTAGTGTGGTTGTCAATAAATGAAGCCCATGCATAGTCCACCATAGTATTGTCATGTGCCATAGTCTCCCTATCCAACTTTGCCTCTTCTGGATATCTTGTGAGCGTGGCAAATTTGGTCCACTCATGATGAATGGTGGTGGCATCCCCAATATTGTACATCTTGAGAAGTGCTTTCATGAAGCCTCTCTTCACCTCAGCATGAGCCCATGAGGTTGAAATCCAATTGCAAGAAACAATTGAAGAACTCATAAGAAGAAAAGTGGGAAACAAAGAGATTTTATCCATATGATCCTATTAGGAAGAAAAGCCAAAAATAAAGATGCATTTTTTTTTTTGATAATAGTGGATATCATATTAGCAATTTATAAAATGTAAAGTTCTTAATGAGACATCCAAAGGCATGCTACTGATAATAACCAAGCTCCACAACTTGCATCCATTCTATCCACAAACTACATAACATCCAAAACTAAAACATGTAGGACAGACAAATTTCTATCTATATATAGCAAAATTATATAGAGTTAGCCATGCTGCTTTCGACATCGTAGATTCTTTCCTTTCCAATTCTTTGGTGGAATGAGGGATAAAAGGACAGAAAGATTCATAAGCAAAAAATCTGGCACAAAGGAAACACAGGAGGAAAAAATAAAGAAGAATCAATGCTGACATCATTATGCCTATCTTGTAACATATGGGATGGAAGTGAAAAACATCTGGCTATTTTGACTGAAAATTTTCTGCAATCAAGTCTATTAGAGCAATAGCATTTTTAGGACTGCTAAAGCATAAATATTTTAACCTCTTACAGTGGTTAGTGATATTTAGTTTAGCTTCACGTTCAAACACTGTAATCATAGAGATTATGACAAATCATAAAATAGATGTTGCCAGCAAGAAATTATTTATATAGAAAAAGTCCATCTCCTGAATGAATTGGTGGATATATTAAAAATAGTAAATCAGTCTGCAATGATGAGCATTAATTACAAATCCCAATGGGAGGCAATAAGTATGATCTCAAAACACTTGGCTCGGAGAAGATCCTTATTTGAATTATGAGGGGAATAACTGTCTCCATATTTGCTCTTGTTGGTGCTTAGTTATTAACTAGGCACCTCTCAATACTCGATGACAAATGATAAAACCATCAAGATAAACTTTTGCACATACAATAATATGAAGGGGATCCAACTTCTTAGGAGATACAAGCTTTCTATGCATAAAAGCAGATATCACCATCACTATGTACGTTGCTGCATGCAAAGATTTATTTTTTGCCAATACATCACAGCTTTTATAGTAAGTTCAATCAAATGAATTCACAAACCTCTAATGAATTACTTAAACCTTTCAAGATGTTTCCCTGATCAATAAATAATGATTTGGACCTCTCGCCAAGTGACTAAAGCATATTGGAGGCAAACAGATGAATAAGCATCAGATGCTTACATAGGAAGGAAACATGAAGTGTTGTGCTATAAGGAACAAAATTTTTGGAACCACACTAAACATTGACAGAGAGGTATACATGCATTAGATCTGGATGCTTGAACATGATTTAATCCAAGCCACAGAAATTTGGAGGTCCAAAAATGTGGAAAAGAATCCATTGTTTGATCAGATATTGTAGAAAATGTTTGCAAAGGGTTGATTTGTAAATCTCGATCCCCTTTTTCATAGAAACTTCTCCAATCCATCGACCAAGGACTGCACAAAAATTTCAATTTTAACAATGATGAAGCTCTAGAGAAACCGAGTTCCTTTGTTTTCAGTAGAGCCAAAAAATTCATGCTGTCAGAAGGAACAAAAATATGTGGAGATAAGTACGACAAAATACCTTTAGCCGAACAAGACTCCGAATAGCCACAAGAAGGCCTGGCACTCAAGACTGCAAATTTGTCATGTCATGCCTTATGGACAAAACCTGGAAATAAAATGGGAAGATTATGGCATGGTTTTTCAACATAGAGTTATCATTAACAATCAAATCCAAAAGGAATGCCAAAACAATTGGACTTTTTCTTTGTAATCTACCTCTCCAGGTGCAGAGAAGTGAATTTCCATGCTTGAGCAGAGCCCTGGAAAAGCCATACTATGCACACGTACACCATCCTTAACAACTGCACCCCTTGCCTTGTTGCATCAAATGCCCACAGTTTCAACCAACCTTTAGCTGTTTACTTAAAATGACCAGTTTGCCATATAAGGTGAAAATTTCAAAGAGAAATTAATAGCATCTCCTAGTAGATCGTTCTATGCAGATGCCCACATTCACAATTGATAGCTATCATCTGAGTATATGTCATGATCTTCCTATACTTTCATGTATAAAAGGTAACATGCATTATGATTCTAGCATATTAGAGCTACATGACTGCAGGTACTGTTGATGTGTTTTTTATGCACAAGGCAACGTGCAGAATAAAATACTAAGTATTCTATCCACTCTTGAAAAAAGACACTCAAAGGCTAAACTACGTGATCCAGTGAGGTGACTCCAAGGTTCCAGATGACAGGTCTTGATAATATGTTGGATATAGACTCAGTATAGATGTATGATGTGATTTGCTGTGAACACAAAGGGACTTACACAATTGTTTGAAATGGACAAAGAATAATGCAATTTCAGATTTCCTCACAAGATTGGCTTCAATGACTTCTTACTTCCACACTTGATTGATAACGTATTCAAATAAAATGCAAAAGATGAAGGGTTTAGGGAAACTACTCTAATCCTATATGCAAGAAACTATTGTTGACAAAGTGAAATCAACCAACTTTGCTTCGCCAAAACAAACAACTACACAAAGCCAATGCAATCTTCTAAGGTAATGTATGATGTTCAAATTACTTGCATACATGAAAGATCAACAAACACAAGTAATCAAAGTTAAGCTTGTTTGAGTTCAGTTTAACCATGCACTGCAACTTGCAAGCCACAAATCACAAATGGTATGAACTTAGAGATTTTGTGCTTATCTTTCCTTACAAATGCAGTTAACTTGGACACAATCTTTGCAATGTCATCGATTGGTACACTTGGCAAATTTTGTATGGTGCGCTCTGTAATTGTCAATTTTTTTGTGTATGCGACAAGTGTCCTTTCCCATTCTGCCATCCAAGCTTGACTTGTGCCAATGAGTGTAGAAAATATGTAGATATTATCCAGTTGTTCTCCAGAGATGGTGTGAACGCTCTCGAAGTAGAGTGCATGTATGTGATTCTTCAAATCATCAATATCAACTTTTCCCGAAGGATCACATATCTTCCTGATTGAACTGCTTATTTTGTCTTGAATTCTTTGGAGTGCACTCCTTACTCGAACACTTTCACTTTCTGCCTTCTCAAGAATTTGCTCCTTAATGAGTAGATTGCAGTACCAAGAAGAGAAATTATATGATGACTCTTGTTCAATCACATCCCCATCTATCAAGGCCATCCTTGGAGTATCCATCAAATCTTTCAAATATGGCATAAGGTCTTCCTTGATGTGTCCAAACTCAGAACATGTAACCAAAATGGCTTGGATCCTTTCCAAAAGCTTGGAAACTCTTCCGTATAGCTGCACAATTTCTTCTATGCATCCATTAGCCTTGTTCTTGACTCTCTCCATCCACTCTTTCACCACTTGAGATGATCATCTCATTTCTTCTAAATGTGCAATAGACTCTTGTGAAAGCATGGTAGGTGGTGTTGATGTTCTTTCATGTTGACGGATAGGATTCATCAATTGTTGAAGTAATACTTGAATCCCAAATTTTCTTTCTCCAATTGATTTCTCTTTTCTCTTTCTTGCCTTAATCTTTCCTTGATGGCTATGTCAGAATCTTCTAACTCTTCCACCTCTTGTTCTTCCGTTGTTGGGCCCAAGTCAAAAATAGTCACATCATAATCCTCTGGAACAATATCATCTATTGTTTTGTCAACTCTTGGAACTGCAATATGTACTTTTCTTGAACCAGAACTATCCCTTATGATTTTGGAGAGTTTGGTTGCCTTCTTTTCTTTATCTTTTCGTGTTCTTTTTAGCAACTCCTGTAGACTGATTTTTGGTTCTCTTTCCACAATAGATGTCTCTTTAACTCTCTCTTTTAACCATTCTGGTAACATAGATAGATCCTCATTGGCTTCTTCTTGAATTTCCATCTCTTGAAATGAGGGCAATGCTTCCTCATTGAATTCCTCATGTGGTGCCTCCATTCCTTGGTCCTCTATATTATCTTCAATCATAGTTGTATCTAGATTCTCCTGTGGACTTGAGTGAACTTCTTCGGCTTGATTTTAATGCAAAGTAGACTCCAAAGACTCATGAACATTTTTTTGATCTTGCACATTCGGAGCTACTTGATCTTCCTCTCTTTCTTCATCTTTAACTATAGATGCCATATTTGCATTCCCGGAAGGATCTTCCTCTTGCCTAGAGGAAGTTCTAGCCTCATGTCTTGAATCTGATTTCTTCTTCTTGCTACATTCTCCTTGTGAATTATTCGGTCTTTTCCTCTTCTTTGTTTGATCTTCTTCCCTTGAGTTATCACTTTTACTTTCATACCCACCGGATTCATTATTAACCTCATTATCAGGTTCACTATTAGATTCACTGTCAGATGCTTCTTTGGATTGCTGTGAACCTACATTTCCCATCAAGTTGTATGTAAGTTGGTGACCCTTCCTAAGCATTCCTTGCACTTGATGATCCACATACTTTCTTGTACGAGCTATGATTGGTTATATCCAATCATCATCATGTGTGATCTCTCTTTTAGACTAATTGATGGTGAACGGCTTATCTCTCTCTTCATCATATGCACTTTGTGAAAGGAATCTATTATCTTCCTCACGTTTGTCGGGAATGCTGAATACTTCGGCTGCTCTTATCAAATCCAAAGATAACCTTGAACACCTTTTCTTCCTTATTTCTACATCATCTAGTGCATCGGCCCAATGGTCTTCAAGGTGCGCCTTATGCTTATATTTCCTTCCACATGTCTTCCGGATGAAGTTGAATGGATCAAAATCCGCCCTCTTTGAATTGTGGAGTGTCATATTATAGGCTTGCAATTCATACTCTGAATTCTCCGCAGCTTGCAATGATGAACAAGTTTCTAATTTTCCAATTCTAATTGGGAAATTGACTCCAACTTTCTTCCTTTTCTTTTGAATTTTGTCATATGCCGCCAATTGCCTTGTCACCTCCAGCAATACCATCTTGTCGGTGGGATACCTCGGCAAGTGGTAGGAAAAAGATGAAAAATCCTTGAATTCTTAAGTAGGTGAACCTTGGGAATTGAATATACCATCCTTCGTACTTCTTCACCAAATTCATAGCTTCTTTTGACAACCTCGTATGAATGCCTCCTTGCAGTTTTCTTATAATGTACATAGAGAAGGCATCGTTGAATCTCCGGTAGTGGCTAATTGCTGTCAAATGCAATTGTGGGTAGCAATCATATACCTTGAATTGTCCAGGGCCGTGTCCAATCTTGCCTCTACATGTCAATCCTCTATATCTTTCACATCTTGCCAACATGTAGATGACATATGAGCTCATGTAGAATGATTTTGTCTCTTCTAGCTTTGTCAATTGCTCATTAATGTTGTTGCTTATTATCTCTGCCCAATCAATCATCCTCTTGCCTCTTACAACCTCTTGCATGTAGAAGAACATCCATGTCTCGAATGTAGATGATGCGGACAACCCATTATCCTATTCAAGAATACAACCATGTATCTGAACTCCGGGAGGAAATCTGATTTGTGGAGCTTCTTCGGCATCTTGCTATTGTGACCTCTTGGTTGTGCCAACCACTTATTGTTGATCTCATTCAAACAATCCTTTGATCTGGAGTCATATAGTTGTTGCGTAGACTCTTTGGTGCAATATGTAGTGGATTTGTATCTTGGAATGTCAAATGTCTCCGTGATAGCCTCTTTCCTTAGGTGAGCTAACACTTCGCCGTCATTTGTCACAATACATCTTCTTTGACGATCATAATGTCTAGCACACTCTAGCATCAACTCGGCACTTAGCAATGCGGGTCGAAAACATGCGGCTTGTACAATTCCATTCTTGAGCATCCCTTTGACAACTTCGGAGTTACTTGGCTTGTATAGCTTCTTCTTGATCTCATCCATGTCGGTGTGTCCCAAGTTGGTGTCGCTCAAATTTCTCCATCTTGATGTGATCTTTGTCTTGGGCATGACTCCTTTCATATCGCTCTTGATCAATGCTTGGCTCTCCTTATAGTTCATCATCAACCTACAAGTGAAAACACCTTAAGTTAGCATATTAACATGATGCTCAATATAAAGAGTAAACAATGATGAATCTCTTCATCCTTGCCAATGTGGGATAAATAAATCATCATTTTTAAAACAATCTTTCACACAAATTTATCCAAAAATATTTGATATTAGCTAATAAAACTTGGAGCAAGGAAGAGTATGATAAAATAAAACCTTAGTTCTTCTCTCCTTTACTAAATTCACCTTCTTAATGAGAAATTTTGCTCCTAATTCGCTGCTCTGCTCTGCAAATCTGCCTTTTTTAATTTCAAATTGATGGAGAAATGATCACGTAACTTCTTCTTTTATAGCGCTCACATGCTCACTTCCTTATAGGGTCAGCCTAGTTCATGATTGTTTTCTTTTGTTTGAAGCCGACTTGTCTTTATACTTGGCGGATTTTGTTGAAGGCAAGGTGAATTAGAGGTGGCGCATTTTCCAGTTGCCTCTGGAATTTGTGCTTTTTAGGCGCAATTTCAAGTCATGCTTGGAATTTGCGAATTTTCCCTCATATGCCAAATTCTGCGACTTTTCTCTTGATTTTTCCAATGATTTTCAAAGAGAATTTTAAGAACTATTTCAATGTTTTCAAGTTTAACTTTGATTTTCATGAGTTTAGGAGTGTATTTTAGCGCAACTTCCACATGTGGGTGGTATTTGCGCTTCTTGAGCACAATTTCCACATGATACTTGAAATTGCGATTTTGCCTTAGCATTTTTTTACCTTTCAAACTTCTCTCACTCCTTTGGCGTGGACTTCTTAGGCGATTTCAAATAGTTTTCAATGGATTTTTCATGAATCTCAAACGATTTTTAGAAGGTTTGAACTTGAAGTTTTCATTTTGAATCACAAGTGAGCGCATTTTCCACATACCCTCTGAATTTGTGCCATTTTGGCGCATTTTCCTCATACCACTGGAAATTGTGATTTTTCCTATGTTTCTTGTTCGTTTTCATGATCTCTTTGCAACGTTTTGAGGTTTGTTTTGTTGATTTTCAAAAGATTGAGATGGAATTTCATCATCAATGCTCAATTTGGTGCTATTTCCTCCTGATGATGGAAATGGCGATTTTCTCCTCTTGTTGCCAAAATTTGCAACAATTTTTTGCTTTTCTCATGATTTCCACAATTTTTTGACGTTTTCCTTAGGAACTTTTAAGGGATGCTTGAGAATTTCGTGATTTTCCTTTGAACCTTTTGAGATCCCCAAGGTGGCGCAATTTCCTCTAGTAGGTGGAAATTGCGATTTTCCACTAGTCATCAAGATTAGCGCCATTTCCTCTTGTCCTTCCAATGTGCGCCACTTCCACATGTGATCAAAATTTGCGATTTTTCATTTCATGGTGGCATTTTTCTAAAGATTGCTCAATGATTTCGGAGAATTTTCAAACTATTGAGTGCCAAAACCTCCCTAGGTGCAATTTCCACTTACCTCTGGAATTTGCAATTTTTTCCAAGATGATGATTTTCTAAGTTTTCTCCAGATGAAATTTGAACCAAGATTGAACATGAAACACCAAAATTTCCAACTATCGATCCACCCTTTGTGAAGAATTGCGAAACTTTCATGATAAAAATGAGTCTCCAAGAGAAGGCGCAATTTCCTTATGAGCCTAGAATTTGCGCCTATTTTGGCGCATTTTCCACATGAGCATGGAAATTGCGAATTTTCAATACTTGGCCATTTTTTCAATTTTGCACTTTCATTCTTCTGTTTTTCAATTTCGACAAGGTTTTGTCATTTCAACTCTCAGGGCTTGATCTCAGTGTTTCTCTATTGCACCTTGTTTGACAGATAATCTCCCTAACTTCTCATCTGCACGGAGATTGAGCAAGACTTAGGACCGGGACTCTCTAAACCATAGGCAAAACGAAAGCGAAAATTGGGGGTCCCCATTTGCAATGGGGCGATGTGTGATTAGGTCACAACAGGTACGAAGTATAACAATATGCAAACTCTGGTATTAAAGGCTACACCTATGTAGACGTGAACTTTATGAACATGTATTTCTGTAATTGCATTGGAAATTTTAGTTTGTGTTGAAATACATCTAACTGCAAGTTTCTCTATGACTGTATAGAATATATCCTTGAATACTTTTTCTATACTAGGTAATGGTATAATCCCCAATAAACCCTTTGAATAGAACAAAACTTATTCATTATTATAGTGCAAAAGTTAGTATACATCATAGTTATGGCTATGCTACTGTGATTATGGTCATCTACCCCTACTAATGGGGTTGGCATGAAGACAAATGGTAGTAAGGCAATAATTTGGGATCCTCCCCCAGTGGGTTGGGTTAAAATTAACTTTGTTGGTCCCTAAAAGGCACTCCAGAATTGATCAGAGTTAGTGGTATTTGTAAAGGGAGTTAAGAGGGGCTTAAATTGTTGGTAGCCCTGAATCTTGCATTCAAACTGATGACATTGCACGAAGGAAGGTAATAAAATTGAACCTAAGTAAGCTATCCAAGATGGATTTAAAACCATTCTTATGAGAACTGATTTAAAACCAATTGGACCCAAGTAAGCTATCCAAGATGGATTTAAAAACATTCTTCTGAGAACTGATTTAAAACCATTTGGTCCCTTATCATCAAGGGTTCAGGAAGTCCTCTAATTTCCATAAGACTAAATTCCTGTCTGCATATATGAAGACCTTAATTCAGGCTAATTGGGAGGCGGATTTTCTTTTCATGGTGGGAGTTAAATTGGCCTCTGCCTTAAACTTTACAAGTGGCAAATCATATCACAATTAGCATTTTATGAAATTAACATAATGATAAATGTCATGCCGTGTGAGGGCATGATTAACCACACTTGCTTGACATGAGGGGAATCAGTTTGGTTGTATGGGGTGCCTGTTCTGCCTTGGTATATGTGTTTATCTGGTACTATTGTGTGTTGGTCTGTCTGGGCAGTTCCTAATATTTTTGTAATATGCTTGATGGGTATGATTTGGTTAACCCTAAATCTGTTGTGAGATGTGGTTTCTTATTCCAGATTCCAGTAAATCCTGCAGATGGTGATTCTCTATATGTTGTGATCTTTAGAAACATAGTATAATTTAATTTATGCCAATAAGAAAAAATATATTCATGTATAGATGATTTGTAGAAATTATCTCAAAACAAGAAAAAGCAACTTGTAATTAGATTGCATATGATAACTAGAAGTTGTTTCCAAAAATAAAAGAAAACTCAATTTTCAGAAAGCATGGGTGTACTAGTTCCAGACAATGTAAATAATATTTGACAGCTAACAGTATAATCAGGATTCAACTGTGCAGTTTTGAGAGATGGGTTCTTGTGAACCTCTAATCATGAAATATGGGTCAATGAAGATTGACTTGAACCCATACAGTTGAATCCTGATAAATCATCACATAATTTGATACACTGTGAAAAGACCACTTGGATGAGAACTAAAATTATGTTAAGAGAAATATAAACATAGAACAGACCTGACTCTCGATAAAGCATAATAAAAAATTCATTCATCAAGTAACTCATGTAAGAGTGGATATGGCAATGGAGGTTGCGACAGCTCAAACATAAAGATGCCAAAAGAGCATGTTGGAATCATCTTAACAAAATGAATCAAATAGGAAATATGAATCAAATATGTGTCCTATTTGAGACAACCCCTATGTTTAGAGAAGGAAAAGACTAGAGGAGCTTTGTGGGCATTTTGTCAGTTCATGTAAGGCATAAAAACTTGGTTGTTTAAGGTGTGAAAGGAGATTTATGATTGTAGGTATGCAGGAAAATTTTGAAGTATAAATTATCAGAAGCTTTCCAGATGGATCATTTTCAAATTCTGAAAGATTAGTCTTAGCACATTTGCAGGATTTTTATAAAAGAGGTCTGGTACAAAATAACATTGAAGATGTTGCAGGGTTAAATACCAGCTTTTGTCAACCCAGAAATAACATGTGTCAAGCAGGAGATATGTTGGCTTGTACTGAATTGGACAAGAGTCACTCTCATTAATTTACTTGTGGCAAGCATAGACAGGGGTTGGTTGAGGCAGATGGCAGCCTAAAGGTTCAGATAGGTCCAGCTGCACCTCTGGCAGATGCCATATATCAACTTCCTTTGTCTCTTGGGTTTTCACTTTTCTTCTTTTACTCTTCCCCAGTGGACTCAAAAGCTACTCATTGCCCTTGTGAGTTGTGACTACCTGTGCTAGATTTGGGGAAATATGGTATGGCATTTAAGTGCTTGGATGAATCCCATAAATGGGCATTTTTGGTTTTCCACTTTAGTTTCTAGAGAATTGGCTCACCATGTCAACTGTTTAGCAGTTAGTATTTTGTACATACCATTTATACTTGTTTGCTGGTTACAGTATATTTTTCGTAAGTGTTTCACTTGGAATATATTCATAATTGCTAATTATGAATTTCTACATTATTTGGAAAGACTCAGCATAATGTTATATTTGATTTGACATAAAGCTCTGATTATCTGTGGAATTTCTTTGTTGATTAGGCATAATATGTTAGTTGCATTTACAAGGCTTATATTAATAAATTCTAACAAACATCCACACAATAGAAAACCCCAGATCTAATTTAACCACTATAGATGAAATGCCATGAAATAGAGCTGACGTATCTGTCATAGGAAGCGGGTTATCATACTTACCTGTTTCAATATTAAAAATCTCAGCACTAAATAATACAAAACTATGCACATTAGATAATTCAGACACTTTTGTTTGTCAAAATGTCATTAAGTAAACAACTACCTTGTGGATCTGTTTGTTAAACCTTGAATGAGATTAGTATGATACGACCTCTGAGATACCACATAAGCTAATTGGACACTGCAGAAAACAAAGCAAACTTAAGATAAATCTCTTATCAATACCCTTGCTTTATTTGAAATGGATTAGAGAGATGTGCTCTTCAGCATTGTCAAGAGATGGGGATCGTGGAAGCTTGTCGTGGAGAATCCCCTTGCACTTGGTTGAGTGCCTAGGACCTGATTTAGTGCTTTTGCATATCACACTCATAGAATTTTACCCTCCATTCATAAGGGATGGTTGCACAAGGAGCACTTGTTATGGAACATGCTCAGACGTGGCTGGTTGATTATAAGCATTTGTGCTTGCAACAATAAATGTGAACATGTGGGAAGGGTTGTACTTTCACACATTGGCAGTTATTCACCTAATAAAACTTCCTAAACCTTCTATAACTGTGATTGTTTTTTTAGTATACTACTGTCCTAGATTCATAACAATCATTTGCCTTGGAAAGATACAGTTCTCACTGCCCAGTTTGCCACAGTGGAACTACAGCACATGAGAGATGATTCAGTGCACACTAATGCATGGGTTCCTTGGTTGAATAGATTGTATAAATAAAGAAGAAAGATGAATAAGCTCAAGCATGAGAAGAAAATGTTTCAAGAAGGCAGAGAAGTGATGATTTGCCATAGAAAAAAGAAAGCAATTATCTTACAGTCTAAAACTGAAAGACTTACAGTGCACTACTTCAACACTCAAATATGCACTCTTTGTCTGCTCTCTCTCTCTCTCTCTCTCTCTCTTATTTCAGTGGTGTGCCCCAAGTCTGCTTCATAGAACAAGAGAACTCTAAGTTTTACAAGGAAAATTCCTGTCTCAGTGGAGTGCCTAGGCTAGAAAAAACTAAAGCAGAAGAGCGCCTTGTTCTAAAATAAGAACAGCAGCTTCTCTCAGAATTTAGAATCCAATCTAAATATTAAAAAAGTAAACACCACACTTTTACAAAAAAAGAAAAGAAAAAGAAGAGATCTGTGCCAAGCTAAAGATAGGAAAAGCTAAAACAAAAAACAAAAAACAAAAAGCTGACTGCTGTGTTGTATTTGGAGAGTGCGCCCTGCTGAAGGAGAACAGCTGCCAAGCGACAGCTACAGGAAAATTAACATTAAGAATACACTGAGACTGCAGGTCACTTTATTGCTAAAGATTTTGGTCCTTACTGCAGGTGGTTTAACTTTGGTTTCATACTTAAAAATACTCCAAGACGCTGGGCTGCCTTGTGCTACTAGAAAGATTAGGCGCTACCTTACTGGAGAGTATGTTTGAATCTGGGCTGCATGCCTAATAATATACTTAGACTGTGGACTGCCTTATTGTGCAGATTGTGGGTGACCTTAGTGCAGGTTGGGGTTAAACCTGGGTTACACACTTGCAATACTCTTGAGAGTCTGAGACTGCGTGCTGCTTTATTGCTGAGATTGTGGGCTTCCGTACTTTAGAGTGGGATTGAATCTGCACTACATATTTAAGATGTATCATTGTATCCACTTGTCAATACTACACAACTTTACCTATATTGAAGTCCTTCACAATCATGGTAACTTGTCCTCCAAGTTATGGGGCACCTTATTGTTTGAATCTGTGTCTGTCTCTTTATTAAAGGGCCCTTTGATCATTAAACCACAACCCTTTGAATACATATAATGCCATCTTCAAGTGGGCAGATCAACATCAATAACTGTAAAATAAATTAAGTACCGAAGGTTTTCGTTGCTGGAAGAAGGATTATGTATTTTCATTGCCAGTCCGAAAATAAAACTCAAACACCTAATTCAGGCTAATTCTGGAGGTTTAAAGTATTCCTTGATAAATAGACTACACTTACACTTGACATCTTAATGCACAATTTATGTAGCATGTACACTTAATGTTTTCTGGGGTGTCCTGCATTATTGGCTATTGCAGATCCATTAACATGGAGAGCAGTCTCAGCGAGGCCTGAAACTGAGTTGTCATAATGGCAACTTCTCTGCCTTATCACTAAGCCATGGCCTTTTGGACAATGGAATTTTATGATTAACTTTGATTTCAATTTTTGGGTTGCTCTGTGAAACTCAGAAATAAGTTGGTGCGGAGTTTGAAATTTCTTGTTTTCCTAGAAAGTAGAGTCAAACTTGGGAGTACTCGGCCCCATTTGCAAAGCTTATATTAATTATGGTGAAGAGTCTCTTTAACTTGAATTTTGCACTCATGTTTTCAGGTGGAAGAAGACATGCTTATGCGGACGTTTTATAATATTCTATCTGATCAAGGATTATTAAGAAGGGTAGGTGCTTTTTTCTGCTTTGGGTTGGCTTGAGTCTTCATTTTATTGTGCCTATTCAAGGTACCTATATAATCTGTAACCTCTAATGTAGATGAGCAATTGGAAATCTACGAGAAGATACTGTTCTCTAAGTCTCCAAATTTCAGTATTTGATGTATTATTGCTGAATGTGTATTTTAAGACCTTTTTGCATAGTGTGAAGCTAATGATCCCACATTATCTGCAACTTATTAGTATCTTAAAAAATTAGATGTTTTTGTGCTTTGTGCAAATGGTATACTTGATCAGAAGTATGCCTACAACTTGTTTTATAAGTTTATTCATTTTACCATTATGAAGGTAGATATCTATTTTATATTGATAGATGTTCTTCATCCACGGTTTAATTTTTTTGCACAGAATTAGTTTAGCAAGGTAGATAGTTGTGCTTATTTGCTAGATCTTATTCTCCTTTGTTTTGAGCAAAATCTGTTTTTAATATTTTATAGGTGGTTTAGATCATGCCTTTGCTGCCTCAATCTTGACAATTTATGTCCATTTGCACCGTCCTTTTAATTTTAAGTTTTTTTTCATGGCTGGGAACTGATTGGAGTGAAAAACGTGATTGTATACCTTAAAGCTTAAGGAATATTTATACTACATATAATTCATTATGAATTGCATTTTTATCATTTTTGCTTTGGGCTTTTTCAAAAAACAGAAAACAAAGCAAAGTGGACTCTTATTAGTTTATTTATTAAGTTTGAATTTATTTTTAGTGACAAATGATGATTCTTGATAAGATATCTGGTAGCATTTCTCTATCTTAAATTTTTAATCAAATACAACATATCAGCTGATCAAATTCAAGTCCACATGTTGGGTTTTCTGTTCCAGAGTGATAAACCAGGGATTGCATTTAAGTGACTGGATTTTAGCTTTTTCTCCGATGTCTTAATTTCTAGTCAAAAGGTTCTTAAAGATGAAAGTTGTCTTTCCCAATAGCTTCACACGTATTTATAATTTCTCTCCTCTGGAGACTCTGGTCTACTTATCCTATTGATGTGTATATGAGCTGTAGTAGATCATAAACATTTATAGGAAAGAAGAATGAATTGGACAAGATACTTTAGTTTCCATCTAGTCTCAAGCGTGAATAACTGTACACCACTGTTCTCCACAGCTGTTTGGAATGTCCATCCACATTCTTCCAGTTTTGTTTCCTGAAATAGCATTACATCAAGGTTTTCCATTTGAATCCTTCTTCTAAGGGGTCTTATAAGGGGCATTAAGTCTCCTAATGTTCTAGGAGAAAAATTCTCATTTTATTATTCTTAGGAGATTCAACTACCCCAATTGAGTCTTTTAGATGAGAGTGGCTACTTGCTTCCAACATGGCTTTGAGTACCATCTAGAGTTTTTCCTGGCATATTTTCTATTTTCCTGCTTTCCTTGTGTTGCCTGTTTTTGCCAATTTTTTCTGTTCCTTTTACTTCAAAGTCCAGATGTATCTTTTTGTCTGCCTTTTTCCCCCTTGCTTAAGGCTCTTGTCCTGGAAACAGTCTCTTGTTTTGAATTGTCTGAATTTTTGTTGGAGGTTCTTCCTCTTGCTTCTCAATCCTTGCATTTTCACAATGAAACTTTGAGTTTTGAATGTACGCTTTTCACAAATTTCAAAACATTTTTACCCTGAGCATCCCTAGAATAAAATGCAGGTCATGCTTCTCAAATGTGTCATTCTCTTCATGATCTGCAAGCATTTCTTTGTACAAAAAAAGTTAGGTTTTCAGGCATTGTTTCCCTTGTTCCCTCTTTTTGGTAAATGGCATTCATTTCCATCCTTCTCACTTTCTTCCTGGGCTGTGCTACTATATTATTGAAAAGATCCCTTCAGAATTCAGTTTATTTTGGGACCAGTTTCCAATTTTCATCCTTTTCTTTGTTCTGTCCATTGATTGCATTTTCACATCCTTCTGAACCATAATTTCATCCTTGGGTCTTGAGATAGTTTTTGATAATGAAACACACTATGGAATGAGACATTCAATGGCAAATTGTTAAATCAATTCAGTCTCCAAACTTTTGCTTACATTTTTCAGGGAGCAGTTTTTCCAAATACAGATCAATCCTCATTCAAGCATAGGTAATGATCTTTTGAGAAAGAGTCAATTCCACAGGCATTTACTCACTAGATTGTGTAATTCTCTGAAGATAAAATTTTTCCAGAACTCTTGAAAGATAGACAACTGCAGTGGTATCCATTTACTTGAATAAGGGTAACTGCAACTGTATCATTTACTCAAATAAGGGCAACAACAGTGGTATCCATAGTTGGATTTGGTTTCTTTGCACTCCTGAAAGGCAAAATCTATTGAAAAACTAATGGTTACCTCAAGGCATTCTATCACAATCTTCTTTTTCTGTTAATGATGGACGTGAAGTAGCCACAGACGTGTATATAGGTTTTCCCCAGTTTTGTTGGATTAGATAAATGAGAAAATTCAGACTGTGGTTCACATACTTTTACTAGATTTCTAAATAAAGTCCTCAACTTCTGCAATATTTTGCTGAACTATTTTGATGTTCAAGAAGTTGAACAGGAAAAACATGTTTTTGTCAAGATTAAGGATGAGAAGCTATGGAAAAAAGAATTTAAGGAATGTCTTTGTCGATGTCCCAACAGAACATTAGAAGCAGTGACCTAGGACTTTATGCTTATCATGAGGGAAGCTGGCCTCATCAGGACAATAAGGTCTCTGAAATGGGGCTGGAAATAACTATATGAATAAGTAAAGGCTTTCATAGGCATTCATAATTATACTTTCAAATTTTTGTTTGTTTTGACCCATTTGTTTTTTAGTCATCTCAAAATGATGTTCATGAGTAGTGATTGCACTAATGACATTTTTCCCCATTAATGTTGGTAATTATTACAAGGCAAGGGGACTCACTCAGTACACAAGCACCCTTAAGCATTTGTTATTGAGGGGGAGGAACAGTGAATGTAAGCCATTGCTTTTCCCAATAGAAGTAAAAATAACAAAAACAAATGTGTACGGACTAAAACTCTAATCCCACATGTCTATAATCTCAATTTAAAATTGATGCCTTCAGCCAACACAGTCAATCTGCTTCACATCCATAGTTGACACTTCAAAAGTTGCAAATAGAATGAAAAGCAACACAAATAAATGTATGCTGATTACCACTCTAATCCCAAATGTCCATAATTTCAATTTAAAAAAAAAGGAAACTCTCTATGGATCCCATATGGTATCTCAGATCTAACATCTGCACAACAACAAACACAGAAAAACCAGAATGGTCTCCAGATGTCCTCTAATATCACTATGAAGAAAGAAAGATCAAATAAGAGATCAGGAGAACACCACCAATACTAAAGGAAATACTTTCTTTGGATATAAGGGGAAAAGGTGCTTCCAAAAAGCAGGCCATTAGAAAATTGCGTATGATGCATTTAGGATTTCCTCGGTATTAGAACTCTTAAGAGATCTCTGTGATGCAGTCCTTTCCAAAATGCAAATGAAGCTAGATAAATGGACAAATAGTTTGCTGTCCTTAGCAGGATGGGTTCAGCTACTACAAGTAGTACACCAAGCTGTTTGGATACACCTTTTTTTCCAGAAGCACTAAAATCTACACCTTCCCTCTCTAATGCCTGTCCTTGGCAATGTGATCAAGCAATCTTCTACCATTTTTTTTGTTTAATTATATGGAGAAGAACAGAATAAAATTAAAAACTCTCTTGGTAATTGGTTTTTGATCATCATGTCTGAAATGAATACAGGCTTCAATACCAAAAACATCTGACAATTCAGCAAAGCATTGGGGATGAAATTAGCCTAGAGGATTTTAAATGGTCTAAACATGCTAACGCAGATTATAATCAATAAATATATATTCTCCTCGATGTCCCCCATAGTCTACAACTAAGTCACACATCTATCTAGAACAACAAGGCTTCTTCTCCAAGACCTGGAATAGCTAAAAAAATACAACTCATGACAAATCAGTATAGGGAAACAAATGATTTCTGATGTGATAGCTGGAATAGACAGTCCCCTCTAAGACTACTTGGAATACCTGACCTACAAATCACTCTCAATTTGGGCTGCATTATGATGAATGCTTTTGGATTTAACTGTGTATCTTTTTTCATCGACGTTTTGGATCATTCCTCTTCCTGTTGATGGATCACTGAGTGTGATCCGAAACTTCGATGAAAAAAGATACATAGTTAAATCCAAAAGCACTCATCATAACGTTATGGACTGTGGAAAACTCATGCCCACTATTTGGGCTGCACGCTGTTCAGGATTACAGGGCTGATATGATTCCAAATGAAACAGAAAAAAGTATTCTGGAATTAGATAGAGGAAACATATCTACCCTGCTAGGAAAGATAAACCACAGTTACCAAGAGACCTTGTATTCTGACCCTTGGTACTTGTCTCCTGTATTGGAAATGTGTCCTCATCTTGAAAACCCATATGGGGAAGTCTCCAGACATCAATAGACTTTAAATGAAGTTCCTTTGCATTTCTATCCATCTCCTAGAAGCATCCCTTGAAAACTGAGAAGCTTCCTATATAGGTGTCTCAGATATGTCATATAAATTACATCAGGCTTTCATAAAGTGTTGATATGTGGTTGACAATAGCTAAAAAGACTAAAGAAGTACATTGATAGACTTGTTTTTTTAATTTTTTGTTTTAAAATCACACTTTTAGTAGCAGAAAATTTTCTTATCAAATCCTAAAGAGGTAATAGTATGAAGAGAAACAATAAGGCTTGAGATGTGTACATGCATTGAAGTTTTATCAAATGATTGAAAATAGTCATTTACAAGGACTCGTACCATGTTTTTAAAATAATGCCATTCCCTTTCTAGTCTTTGTCTACCATCTCTAGGGGATTATGGAATAAAATTTCATTTTTAATATCGTTGAATCTAGTACATTTAACCACAAGCTTGGATTGTAGCTGAAACTTTTCCATAGATTTTTTTATTTCTGATGAAATAGGAGAGACAATAGTTACATGAGACTCATACCCTGACCAGTAGTACTTGTTTCCCATAACGGAAATGCATCCGTCTCAGAGACACATATGGGGATGTCTCCAAACATCAGGAGGCTTCAGATGAAGTTTCTTTGCATCTCTATACATCTCCTAGAAGCACCCCTTGAAAATTGAAAAACTATCCAAATAGGTTTCTTAGATATATCATATAAATTACACCAGGTTTTCCTAAAATGCTAATATATGGCTGACAACAGCTAAAAGAACTAATGAAATACATTAATAGACTTATAACTTTCTATTTTTTTTTTATAAAACTCTACAAATTTTCTTTGTAGCAGAAAATTTTCTTATCAAATTTTAAAGAGTTAATAGTGTGAAGAGAAACAATAAGGCTTAACATGTGTATATGCATTGAAGTTTTATCAATTGATTGAGTCATCTCTAAGGACACTCATTACATGTTTTTTAAAATAATGCCATTCCCTTGTCCCAATCTCCATCTACTATCTCTAGGGGATTATGGTTTAAAACAATTTTATATATCATGATAATGATTATCAAATATCAAGTCCAAGGGGTTGAGCTCAAGTGGTTAAATCATTGGGTTCTCATTGTGGAGACCCAAGTTCAAATTCCTAAAGTGACATCTATTAGCATTTTAATTTGCACCTTTCAGCACAACACAAATAGAACAAATGTGTGGTAGAACTGCTCTTAAAATTAGAAGGGGAAGCTCCTTGTAACACAAAAACTAACCTACTATGAACAATATGTACTTGCTATTCACAATCTTTACAATGGTTTTTTAAGGTGGTTCATGTTCGTGCTAAATAAAATTTAAAATGTCTTTTTGGGTTCACCTAGAGCAAAAGGTTGAGGTTCTTTTCAATTCAAGGCAAATAATTTTTATACTTTTTGATTGAAAATAAATCCTACGACTACATGCTTGTGTTGTTCAGCTGAAAGCAAAGATTAAACAATGCAAGTACACAAGGATTGAATAGGCTTAAACAAATACAATAAATGTTATAAGTCAAACACGATATTTGCATTCAAAGCTACAAGAGATCGACCTAACACCTATTGCAATACAAAGCACAATAACACATAAGACATAACACAAACAATGCAAGTACACAAGGATTGAATAGGCTTAAACACATACAATAAACGTTATAAGTTAAGCATGACAATTGCATTCAAAGCTACACGAGATCGACCTCACATCTATTGCAATACAAAGCTTTCAATAATTGTTAAGTGATATTTAACTTAAAGCACAATAATACATAAGATAGAACACTTCAACAATAATTTAGAAGCAAAATAAGCATACTAAATCTATTGAATGAATAATGAATTCTGGAATAACAATCACGAATACTTGGTGAACGACAATTTTAGCAACAAATAAGTGTGAGAATTACCATTACAAGTTTACGTGCAAATGACATTGATAATGCTTACAAAATATTGCATGAAAATAAATAAAAAGTTAACAACTATTTTAACTCTAGTTATTGGCTTGATTGCACTTAATGCAATCTTTATTACAAAATCCTATCCATTAAGACTAAATATTGAAACTTCGGGAAACTCTTGTTAAGCTGCCAATACAAATTGTTACAAACTTGCACTTAGAATTCATATCTCTTGCATGACAAGAGATCTAAAGATAGAAGATGAACTAAAAGTAGTTGACTTTAGGTTAAAAATAGAGACCGTTAAAAATAATACTAAAGCTAAAAATAACGCGAGCTAAAAATAGAGGTAGCTAATAATAGTGCTGGCTAAAAATAACAAATCATGAAATATGCTCTTCTTGAAAATGGTGATGGCTAAAAATAGACTTTTGGATAGGTGGCTTTAGATGTCTTAGATGTTTATGTAGTTTTCCCTCTAATAATGGCTAACCCTTTGAAGACATCTAAAAAATTCTTGAAAATCCACTGACATTTTGCATCCTGCTGATGTTTGTTTTTGGACAAGTCAACAATTAGAGTGAAATACAAGTGTGAATATGCTATCTAGCTGCCCTTCATCAATTCCATCATCCTGAAAGTAGAATGCCTTAACTTGTTGCTTCATGTTTCCAATAGTAACATCTCCATAAGGATTACATATTCTTGTCAATGCAGTGTATATATGATTCTCTGTCCTTAGAAGAACACTTCTTATTCTAGACATATCTACCTCAATTTTATCAACCAGTTGCCCCTTGTTGTGAAAGGAAAAATACCAAGTGATGAAGTCATGTGGAGTATCTTGATCAACCACCTTATCTTGAATTAGATCCTCTAATGGAGTTTCCATTAAATTCTTGAGTTGCGGCATGTATTGCTCCTTGATAGGTTTGAACTCAGCACATATTTTTAATAAAGCTTGAACTCTATCCTTGAGATTAATGACTCTGTCATAAGCTTACACAATTTCTTCAAGGTGAGTATATGCCTTTTCTTCTGTCTTTCCTATCCATCCCTTCATTATCTGAGATGAAGTTCTCATATTTTCAACTTGAGACATTGTTTCTTGTGGAAGAATGGACGGAGGTATTGGAGTAGCTTCCCTCTGCTGGATAGGCTGCATGACCTGTTAAATATAGTGCTTTAGTACATTAAAATCCTATTCAATCTTTAACTTAGCTTCTCTTTCTTGCTTTAACATAATTCTTACACTATTCACTGACTCTTGAAGTTCCTCCTCTATCTGTTCCCCTGTTATTGGACCCATGCCAATAGTAGTCACATTGTAATCCTCGAGTGCCATGTCTTCTAGATCCTTTTCAACTCTAGGAACAGCTACATGTACCTCTCTGTTTCCAGAAGGATCTTGAGTGATTTTCGAAAAGACAGTTGCTTTCTTCTTCTGATTATTCTTCTGTGCATTTACAAGCAATTCCTCAATTGGAGTAGGCTGATATGTTTCTACAATTGTACTTTCCCCAATCCTTTGTCTCAACCAAGGTGGAAAAGCAGAAAGATCTTGATGCTTTTGAACTTGACTGTGTTGTACTCGTGCCACTTCTTCATCAGATTCCACTTGACCTTCCTCATTTTGATCAAGAACATCATTTTCCTCAATCACAACAGTTGGACTTGAATGAATCTCTTCAGATGGCATCAAGACAACTTCGTCCACAACTTCAATCTCTTGTATTAGATTCCGAACATCTGAAATAGATTGGGTATTCTTCTTTTGAGGTCTTTGGCTTGATTCTCCTTAATCTTGACTAGGTCTTTTCCTTTTTCTAGCTGAATTATTACCTTGATCAGTTCCACTGTGTTGTGGTCCACTATGTATACTATGCTGTCCTGGTCCTCCGTCATCCATTTTGTTGTAAGTAAGAACTTGCCCTTCATCATTCATCTCTTGTAGTAGTTGAGTTATACATGCTTGTGTCATGGCTAGGATTGGCTCCATCAATTCTTCTTCAGACATATCCCTTTTTGACCAATTAACTGTATAAGGCAAATCCTTTATCTTATCGAATTCATCTATCAACATAGTATCATCCTCTGTGAACTGATCTGGAATCCTGAATACTTTGGAAGCTCTAACTAAATCCCATGTGAGTCTTGAACTCTGGAGTGTTCGAAGATCATCTTCATCTTTTACACTGGCCCAATGGTCTTCTAATTGCATGACATGCTTGTACTCTCTGTTATATTTCCAGCAAACTTGAAAAGGATCAAAGTTAAGCCTCTTGGTGCCATGAGTTTGTAAATGATACGCTTGGAGCTCTATCTCAGAATACTCAGCTGTTGCTAATGATGAGCACTCCAGATTTTGTCCAAGAAGAAGTGGAAATTGAATCCCGGCTTTTCTTTTTAACTTTTGGAGCCTGATGAGTTCCAGGAGTTGCCTTGTAACTTCTAACATCACCATCCTGTTGGTTGGATATCTTGGTAACCTGTATGGATAAGATGTAAAACCTTGGATCCTTATGTAAGTGTACCTTTCATGCTGAGTATACCAATGTCCATATGCCGCAATGAACTCTCTCGCTGCATTTGACAACCTTTTATGAAATTCTCCTCTTAATTTCTTCAGTATGAACATAGCAAATGCATCATTGAACCTTGTATAATGATTGATATTCTTGAAGTGTAACTGAGGGTAACATTGATGCGATAAGTACTTATTAGGCCCAATTCCAACTTCTCCTCTTTTGGTCAAACCTGAATAGACTTCACTCCTTGCGAGAAGGTACACCACATAGGAACTCATATAAAAAGACTTGGTCTTAGAAAAATTGATGAACTGCTCATGTATACTCTGACTGATGAGCCCAGCCCAATCAATCATCTTCCCTTTGAGAACCGATTTGATGAAAGAGTACATCCAAGGTTGAAAGGTAGAGGATTGTGGCATTCCTGTCATTCTATTGAGAAACATGATCAAGTATCCAATTTCGGGATGAAAATCTGACTTGTGAAATTGTGGAGGATTATTCATATTGAACTTCATAGATGGATTGGCCATCCATTCTCTCTTTATTTCCTGCAACTTTGCCTTTGAATCAACATTGTATTCCTGCTGACCTTGTTGTATAGAAATGCTGATCATCCTATCCCTAGTTGGAATATTGAAGGTCTCTCCAATTGCCTCCTTTTGCAGATAAGCTAAAATTGTTTCATCTTTGGCTATAATTTGTCTTGTATCTATGTCATACTTTTTAACACATTCAATGATCATCTCTAAACAAGGTAGGGCTGGCAGAAAACAAGCAGCTTCAATAGCTCCACTCCTCATGATGGCTCTAGCAAGACTACCTCCATTGGGTTCATCAAGAACGGACTTGATGTCTTCTAAGTTGCTGTTGCCCATATTCGTGTCTCCTACATTTGTCCACCTTGAAACGAGCTTCGATTCTGGAATTTTACCCTTAGCATCCATCCTGATCCTCGCTTGTCTCTCCTTCGAAGTCATTGCCATGATCCTGCAAACTTGACACGAATAAGCAACTTCGAATATAAACAACTCTCTTCAACTTCCTTAATGCATTGGATTTCTGATTTGTAATATGAAATTTTGCAAGAAAATACTATCATCGAGACTCAAGGAATTTATCAAAAATCCACTTATCTACTTCATTTTTACCAATACTTGGACAACTTTTAATATAAAAGAATGAAAAGAAGAAAATCAGATGAGAAATGTTCAGATCAGACTTACTTGATAGGCTGCCTTAGATTGATACCTTGAAATTTGATCAAATTCTTGCTTAGATTGGTAAAATCAGATCTGCACTTTTTATAAAATCACCTTATTGCTGCTCCTTGAAGACAAATCTTATCCTTAATAATGATGAAAATGAAAGCATTGAGCAACTATAAATACAAATTTTGCTTTAGAAACCTGCCTAACTACCTAGGCCGACTTCATTAAATGAGATAAAAATCATTTAATTCAAGCTCCTCTTTATTCAATGTGATGAAAATTCCAATATACATCTTGCTTTTTCAAGAAAATATTTTCAAAATCATAGGGCAGAGTGTCATAAATTTCCTTTTGAGCATATTGGATGAGCGTTTGAGAGACCTTCTTCTTGAAGTTTAGCATTTTTTACCTTGATGCCTTGAATCAAGTGTTTGGAAACCTCTTGTTTGAGTGCATTAAATAAGACCTTTAAAATCCTCTAGAATCGCGTTAAATGAAGGGTATAATTTCCTCTTGCCTTTGGCGGTTGAGCCTCTAGTTGTAGCGCATCGGTCTGGATTCCTCTTCTGCTTGGGCACGGTGGTTAAAGTGCTAATTTCTTCTAGTTCTATCCCTTTTGGCGCGGCAGTTGACATAAACGAATTCCTCTTTGTTAGCGCGTTGGATCAAGGCTTTGAAATCTTCTGATTGGCGCGCATTGGTTTAGACTTTTGAAATCATCTTGTTATCACTTCCCTCCCAGTGCAATGGTTAAAGGAAACGAATTCCTCTAGAAGGCGCGTGGTGGATAAGCACTTTGCGATTCCTTCTCATCTCCCTTGGCGCATTGGTTTAAGGTGTCGAGATCTTCCTCACTAGATCCCCTTTTGCGGCGGTTCAAAGGTGATGAATCCTCTTGAAGCTAGCGCATTAGTTGGTGTGTTTAAAATCCCGTTCATCTCCCCTTTCATATGTGGCGCGTTGGTAGAGGTAATGAAGATCATCCTCAAAGTGGCGCAATGGTTAGGACTTTTGGAATCTCCTTCAAATCGGCGCGGTGGTTGACTCTTCCGAGATCCTCCTGTTTCAGCGCGGCGGATAAGAAGTGATAAATCTTCTAGCTCTCCTCTAGTTAAGACCTAAGAGTTCTTGAATTTGCTGTGGCGTATTAGTTCACAATCCCAAAACCTTCCTGTTTCGCGCCAGTTAGGTGTTTTGAAATCGAAGGCGTGTTGGATTGGAATATTAGAATCGCCTTCATCTCCTCTCGCGCGATGGATAAGGTTTTAGCATGACGTGATAGTTAAGGTTTTGAAATCCTTAAGTGGCGCGTTGCTTAGAGTATTTCAACATCCCTTGAAAATAGCGCGGCAGTTAGAACTATTGGATTCCTCTAAGATGTTTGCATCGGCGAGTGTTACAGTTCCCACTTTGTTTGGGCGTGGTAGCTAAGGTGTGAAGATCCTTCTGATTGGAGCGCGGCGGTTAAGGCCTTTAGAATCCTCTAGCTCTCCTCTTGGAGCGATGATCAAGCCTCTGAACATCTCCTTCATTGAATTTTGCCTTGGCGCATTTGATGAAAACATCTGAGTTCCCCTAGATTGAAGATGGTGCGATGTTTAGCACTCTTAAAACTTTCCAAATTTCACAATTAGCAAATCAAACAGGAGACCACCATACCAAGCGCATTTAACCAAAAGACCTAATCTTCAAAAATCAGAACAAGATAAAAACAACTAAAATCAACAAGAAAAAGGGGCCCCTATTAATAGGGTGATGTGTGATTTGGTCACAACACATCCCTTTGACATTTTGCATCCCTTTGATGGACACACACTTATGCTTTACATGCATACCAATACACTATAAAATATATTTTGAACTTACTTCTGATTTGCTTTGTGTAGGTATGCACTTCATCACTAGGGGCACACTTGACAACTGGATTTGAAAGTTGAGTTTGAAATCATATTTTCTTTAGTGAGGTGCGCACTTGCACTCTAGATGTACCCCTGATAAAGGCTTTTTTTGATATTTGAATTTTGAATTCAGTTTTTTGTTGAGTTGCACACTTCTCCTCTAGGTACCCCCCTGTCAATATAAAACACGAAGACTTTGATCTCCACTATTAGGTGCACACTTGATGCTCTCACATGCACTTGTACACTGTGATTTTTGAACATTTGATTTTTCCTAAATATATGCATGCACTTCATGCTCCCATGTGCACTTAATGATGGGATTTTCAAACTTTTATGTGAGTTAAAATTTTCTTTGTTGAGGTGCACCCCTACTCCCCAGGTGCACACCTATGTATTGCAATTTGAACTTTTGAAAGTGCATGCTTTTGCCTTTGATAGGCACACCCCTTTTCAAGCAAGGTGAATTTTGAATTTTGAAAACAAAATTTTCATATTTAGGTGCATATTTTGCTTCCTTACATGCACCTCATAATGGAAACTTTACAAGCTTGGAAATTTTATGTATAGAGGTGCAAGTTTGTTCCCCTGGCATGCACCTGTATGAGGAATGTGCACATTTTGAAATTTGTCTATAAAAAGCACGCCCATGACACCAAGTGCACACTTGTGTATTGGCTGCTTGGATTTGATCAAGCATCTCTCTCTGTGACAAGCGTGCAGCTCAAATAGGGCATTTAGACTTTGGTTTTGATGTCAATCTTCTGCTTTCGTTGGACATGCACTTATCTATACACATGCCCCCATGTCCATGTTTAGGTGCATTCTCTTGCTTATGATGCACACTTTGACAACCATCTTTGAAAAGATTTCTGACTTGTTAACAGTTCTGCTTATAAGGTGTGCACTTTTGATCCACATGTGCGCCTAAAAATGCAGTCTGCAACAAAATACCCTTGAATGGAATGTGCCCCTGTCCCCTAGGTGCATCCCTATGAATTGGATTTGTCACTTGAGCTTGAAATCATATTTTCTCTTGTTGTTGAGCATGCCCTTACAGGGCAAGTATGCATCTGAACCAGAGACTTATGATTTGAAGATTGAAATCCTTGTTTCCTTTATGCACCTATGCATGAAATTTTGATCTTGAACTTTTCCTTATCAGGTGCATGCATCTCTCCATTGTTTTTTTTGATTTTCTTTTATGCAAATGCACCCTTATCCTTATGCCTTGTGAAATTTCTTTGACAAAACTTCTTATACTTCACCATGACAAATGTCTTCAAGAACCTTGTTCCATGATCCTGCAAACATTCAGGACAACAAAGATGACAAGACAAAGTAGATTGACAAGTTTTGAAACATGAATTTTGCACTTGAGAAAATAATTGACCTTAGTTTAAAACTTAACATAACATGAAAATTTCATATGGGTTAACAATTGGCTCTGATTGGGGACCATGATGTATACGTATAGTGTAGGAGAACTAGAGAATCTCTACTTTTACAATGGATTGGTGCATATAAGTTGGGCAGTAGGCTTTTCTGGAATCACCTAAAAATGAACATTCTAAATCACCTAATTAATAAGAAAATATGACATCACATTATATAAGTGGGAAACACCATACTACATAACAAAAAATGTCACAAATTGGGAAACACAATACAAAATAACCTAGAAAACAAAAACATTTTGTTACGAGCGGGAACAAGGGGAAACAAAATGAGTTACATGAAACCATTTATAGGCTGGGAAAAGTAGCAACATCTCCTCATGAGCTGATAATCTAGTTGTGATAGTATATATCATGAAAACCTTTGCAAAACTTTCTCAAAGATCCATGGTTTAGGTGGGTAGAAATGAATCATTTAGCAAAAAAACAATACAAACAAATTGATATGCATTGGTTTTTTTTTGGTCTTCTCCCATAAGGAAAAACCTCTCTAGTAGGTAGAGGTACTATGCCTCCTTTTGAAGGTATCTAGCAAGATCTTGCAATTGTAGTGCATCAATAAGAATAGTAAATATCACATATTTGATTTGACCCTCTTCTCCCGTCTCTTCGATGTAAGCAACTTTGAACTTAGTTCAAACGAAAGAAGCAAAAATGGCTAAAATATTGCGATTAATCGCGGAATGCTACTAGTGGTGATTTCTCCCTTGAAAAAATCATGTTTGAAAAAAAATCGTAGTCAACGTATTTTAACAGATTTTTTCTTATCCATTCGTGAACACATTTAAATTGTGTGAATCACGTTTCTTGCAATTTTGATCGATTTTCAATGTTTGTCTTATGGTTTTGCGATTTTTTGGGGATTAGGGTTAAGCAATTCAATATCCATCAGTAGGAGAGGTAGAAAATCTATCTATCAGCCAAATAAGAATGGAAGAGGAGTGATCTGCTCGTCTGATAGCGCTTGCATAGGAGTAACATTTGTGCATGAACTTGGAATAAACATTATACCCAGTTGTTGCTTTCCCTTCTTCCTGGTAGTTGGTTGAATCAATCCAGATCAATCAATCAATCGAATCGCTGGAGATCATTTGAATATCCCATTGTGGCTTGCGTTTAATGAGTTTTAGATCCATTCACTAGAATAAATGGCGGGAAGGGACATTGAGGAAGAATCGAGTCTTGATGTTGAATGCCTTTGCACATGCATTTGACTGATTCAAAACTAACATCATGTTATGTCGAACTTTTGAACATGCGTTCAATTCTAATTGCCTTTTAAACATCCTCATCATATATAATATAGTTGTCCATGTGAATTTTCTCAATTTAATCTAATATTTGTCATTGTTGGCATCTCGTTATAGATCTTACTTTTTACTTTGATTTTCTCTATTGGGCATTCTATTTGCAAGTCGATTTTATTTAAGAATTATTTTATTTTATTTATATTGTTTAAGAGCTATTTTTATTTACTTAAGAATTATTTTATTTACTTAAGAGTTACTTTATTTTACTTCAGAACTATCTAAGAATTATTTCTTCTTATTGACATTGTATTTTATTTTTATTTGAAAAGGTATTTTTTTTACTTAAGAGTTATTTATTTAGTAATTTTTTTTTTGATAATATAACCTGGTTTTAAGGTCCAGGAACCATTTCAAAATTTGGGCTTTCACCCTAAGTCCATGGAAGCATATAGCTGGACACTGTTAATGAGACATAACAAAGACATAGCTATTTTAAATTACTACCCTTCTATTACCCCTGTATCACCCGAACCAACATAGGAACAATATTCATATGTCTAACAGAACAAAGGCAAATTACATAGGCCCATAGTCCTGATAAAAAAAGGACATATACATAACAAACATACCCTATTCAGCATCAGAACCATCAATGTCGACAACTTTATTCTCTAAATCATAGCCACAACAATATGAAGAACGGGGCCACTTCGGTATGTCCACCTCCAGTTTCTCAGCCACGTGCTCTAGCACCTTCCTCGTGTCAATCAACCGGCTTTGGATATCGTGGAGATGCCCCATCAATATCTCCATATGTGTTTGCCTCTGATTAGAAACCTCCACCAAATAATCATGTAAAAGCATGGAGCTTGCTGCAATAGAAAGCATGGTCGCCGTTGATAAAGACTGGGCAGCCTCGTATACATTCCATGTAATGTCCCACCCCTATCTGGGACTCAAATGTTTTTTGGTTTTCTGTAGTTTCGCTGATACTTGGTGCGTTTTGGATTTTTGCATTTGACATAACACACATGCAAGTACAAAATATTCGAAAATACAAGATATAGAGACACCCAGATGCTTATTTATGCGGGAAATACATTAAATATCAATTTTATCAAATACCCATATGAAGAAATTACAAGAATATGGAATATCTCACATGCCCATTTCACTGTCCCGAAAATATGACTGCAAATTGATATTACAGCAGATATAGGAGCTCAAACTCCTTCAAAACACATTCTAACAAATCAATGACCAGATATAACTGCCTATAAAGGCTGGGACGCCACAATAAAGGCTGGAAAAATCAACTTTCAACAAGCTTTTTGGTAATCACAAAGCCCACGACCCAGGTACAGTCTGGTACGAGCTTGTTGGGCAACAACAACAATAAATACGCTCCAATACGGCCCCAAAACTCTGATTCAGAACCTCTGCCCTAGTCTACACCATCCAATGCCAAGATGGAAGAGGCGATACAGTCCAAAAAATGCCCAACAGACACTATAAACCCTGTTGTGTGGTACGGTAGGACAAGTACGGCCAGAAAATGAAGACATAGGCACTTCAAAACTCCTTGAAATTGCAGTCTATCACTTGCAATATGATCTCTAATATTCCCCTGCAATTATGGTGTCAAAATCTTGAAGATATCTCCTTGAAAACTCTTCTGCGACAAACTATCAACTTGCAAAGAAGCTCCAATGTGATCCCTGTGCTGAGACCACTCACACAACACCCTGGGAGATGCTTTCAACCCCGCAGATGCTTTCAACCATGGAGGTTTCTGTCTCTAAAGCTGCTGGTACAAACCCTTGTTCTCCAAGAACCAAGCTCAGACTTAGTGAAATAATCCAATAGTTGTGAATAATCGAAATGAGTGTTCATTTTGCCTTTTTGTTTCTTCCCTCAAACCCAACGCCACTTTTGGGATTATAATAATATTTTGTTATTTCACTTCCTTCACTTCATAAAATATGACTTTATATTTTATATTATATGTCCACTAATAATATAAAGTCACCTTATACTTTATTCCACTAAGTTAAATATTTTAATTTAACTTAGGAAATAGATGTACCATTAAAATTAAATTCATTTGACCTCCGGAAATGGATTCTGTAGCACCGCCAAACTGATCAAATGAAGAGGAATAAAGTTCAGTACATCCGCACTATGTCGCACCAAATGCCGAGCCCCTTGTTAAAAATAGTAAATTTGGCCACGGGGTCCGAAACTGAACCTCCAGAAGTGCAATCCCAACATGGGTCCCTAACCATCCATGTTAGTCTACAAGAACCCACTAATAGACTAACCCTAATCTCTGAATTGCTTAGGAAAGGGACATTATAGTCTGCCCTTGTAATGTCCCCATTTTCGGATTCTCTTGCAACACAGTCGGAGCTGACTTTCTGGGTTGGTGACAGCCTGATCAGAGGAATATTTCGATGTCACCAATGAGTTCAGGTGATCCAATGGAGCTGTATGACACTTTCCGGAGAGATTTCAAACAACTTATCCGTACTTACTATTTATAGTAAGTACTTGCATGGCGACAATTTTTTTTGGTTTTTCTGGGTTTGTTCTCTTTGGTCCTCGGAGAACATTGCTATTTATAGTAAGTGTCAGTCTGACGCTATTTTGGTGACTTGGCAGACAACTATTGGCTATCTCAGATGTTGCATGGAGCTCAGTGATATCAGATGGTTTGCGGTGATGTCTTTTCAGGCGATTTTAGACTTTTGGGCCATTCTGGACACTTTGACCCACACTATTTTTAGTAAATCACTTGGATGTGTCGCTCATATTTACTATCTATAGTAAGTCACTGGTATGGTCAACTGGCAGAGTTTCTATATTTGGCATGGTGGCATAATTATATCTTGGAGTTATATTGGTTGAAACTTAATATTGGTCCTATGCATCTAATATTAATAACATCAAATAATAAAGTTAAATTAAATAATTTAACTTTACGTGTTATTAAAATATAAAAAGGAACTTTATTATAAAGGGGAGATAAGTGATTTTAAAGTATACTTTATAATATAAGTTAAAGTGTCATTTTAAAAGGGGTGATATAAGTGACTTTTAAAGTATACTTTATATTATAAAGTTGTGCACTAAAATTTAAAGAATGAAAGGTGGGAAATGAAAGTAAATTAAATGAAATGAAAGTCAAATGCAAATTGAGAATTATAAAAGAGCATTTGAAGTTCATTTTATTCATTCATGACTGGATATTTGTATTTCTTCTTGCTGGAGGAGTTGGTTCTTCCTGAAGGTTTGTGAGGACGTATACCCTTGCAGGCAACATCTTCCGCGTTGGTGAGAGACCCAATCTGGAGGATTCAGTGGTGGCTTCATACATGGGTTACATTTGGTGCATCACAGTTGTTTATATGTTCAGATTTGAGCTTCAATCTCCATTGCATGTTTGAAGAATTTAACAGGAATACAGATTGAAGAGATATTATCAGATTTTAAGGAGAGTTTTATCTTATTTTCTTGCTGATTAAGGTTCCCAGTCTAGCTGTATAGCTTGTGTGAGGATGTGGGAAACTTGGTGGTGAGGTTGGCTAGGGTTTGTTAGCAGATTTATTGCTGTTGCTGCAAAATCAGACTTGCATGTTGTTCAAATTAAATGGATTTATTGCTATTTGGAGTCACCTAAATCTGCACATCATTGTTTGGTGATTTGGAGCTATTTTGACGTCTTTGGAGGTGTAACGACCAGCCTAGGGTTTCTAAAAATTGTTGTTGCTGCAAAATCAGACTTGCATGTTGTTCAAATTAAATGGTACGCCTCATATTTCATTGTAATGTGATTTCCTAATTTGGGTCTTTGTTATTTTTCTCATAACTGTTAGAGTTTTTTTGGGTTTTCAATGCATGTTATATATTTCATTGTATTTGCAAAAAACATTACATGCAAAACACAAAACCCCTTCTACAACTTCTATCTAGTTTTGAAAGACCACAATAACAATAAAAATAACACATAAAATAAAATAAAATATTACAAACAGGGCAGCCCATTACAACCCTCCTTAGAATTGCTTGCCCACAAACAATTTCAACTCGGGATGCTGCAAAATCTGCTCATTCTCCCATGTAGCATCCTCTACCGGCAAATTTTTCTACTTCACCAAATAGTCCCTGATGACCCTCTTTCGCAAAGTTCGATCCTTGATATCAATGATAGCCTTAGGTACAAGAATCAATTTGCTCTCTTCATCAAGAGGGGGAAGCTCCATCGAGGGTGTCACATTATGTCCCAATGCCTTTTTGAGGCGAGACACGTGGAAAACATTGTGTACTCTACTCCCTGTCGGTAACTCCAACTCATAAGCCACTTCTCCGATCTTCTTAGAAACTCTAAATGGACCATAGTATCGTGGCTTAAGTTTCTCAGCATCACTCTTTTTGAGAGTAGATTGTATGTAGGGCTGTAACATCAAATAGACCATGTCACCAACCTCAAAAGAGCGCTCAACCCTGTGCTGATCTGCATACTGCTTTTGCTGGTTCTAAGCCTTCTAAATATTTTCTTTCAAGGACCTCATGATATCCTGACTTTCTTGGAGCAAGTCCTTGGCCTTAGGCACTCTACTATCCCCAAACAACAGATCAAGGAAGTTTGGTGCCTCATACCCATATAATGCCATGAATGGTGACATCTGAATAGACATGTGGAATGTGGTGTTGTAGCAATATTCCCCCAAATGTAACCACTTAACCCATGCCTTCTGTTGCCCTGCAATGTAATTCCTCAGGTATCCTTCCACCCATTTATTTACAATCTCCGTTTGCTCATTTGTTTGTGGGTGGTAGCTAGTGCTCGGAGTGAGTTTAGTCCCACTCAATCTGAAAAGTTCCTGCCAAAAATGACTCAGGAATTGCTGTCCCTGTCACTAACTATGCTTCTTGGCAGGCCATGAAGCCTAAATATCTCTCTGAAAAATAAATCAGCAACTTGTGTTGCTGTGTATGTGGCTGAAATTGCAAAAAAAAGTGCAAATTTTGTTAACCTGTCAACCATGACAAATATACAGTCCTTACCTTGGGCCTTGGGCAATCTAGTGATAAAGTCCATCGAAATGCATTCCCACTTTTGATTAGGAATGGGCAAGGGCTGCAATAAACCAACTGGAAAGGAGTGCTTATGTTTGTTCTGCTAACAAGTAGGACACTCCCTCACATATTTTAACACCTCGGTCTTGAGATCTTTCCATGTGAACCTCTCCCTAATCTGTCTGTATGTCTCGAAATATCCGGGGTGACCAGCCATAGGAAGATCATGAAAAGCTCTCAAAATTCTCCTCTTCATCTTTGATCCTGGTACCAAAAGTATCCTCCTTTTGTAAATGATGAGATCATTTACCACTGTATACCTGTCATCTTGTATAGTACCATCAATAATGCCTGAAGCCCACTTGTCCTTAGCATACTCATCTGTAATCCACTCTCTCTAATCAGTTGTGATCTCTCCCAAAGAGCACAAGTGAGGTCTCCGTGAAAATGCATCAGCGACAATGTTCCACTTATGTCAACGTCGTAGGCTTGCAACTTGCTAACCCACTTATACTGTCTATTATTGAGGTCACGTTGACTAAGGAAATGCTTAAGGTTGTTATGATCTGTCTTGACCACAAATTTGCCTCCCACCAAATACTGTTTGAGTTTTGCTAGTGCATGCATTATAGCTAACATTTCCTTGTCATATATGCTGTAACCTCTCTCTGCACCTCTTAGTTTTCTACTCTCGAAAGCAATCAGGTGCTTATCTTGCATCAGTACTGCTCCAATGCCTTCCCCTGAGGCATCACACTCAAGCTCAAAGGGCTTGGTGAAATCCGGTATAACCAAAACTGGGCAAGAGCTCATAACCTGCTTGAACTTGTCAAAACACCTTTGTGCCTCGTCTGACCAAACAAATGCCCCCTTCTTTGTCAAATCTGTGAATGGAGCTGCACTTTGTGAAAATCCTTTGACGAAGCAGCGATAGAACCCGCATAAACCAAAGAATTCCTTGAGCTGTGAGAGACTCGTGGGTGGTGGCCAATCCACAATGGCTCGGATCTTTTCCAGATCCACTCTGACTCCTTCTGCACTGATGATGTGTCCTGAATAGAGTAACTCTGTCATGCCAAATTCACATTTTGATTCCTTGGCATACAGTGACTCTCTCTCCAAGATACTCAGTACCTCCTCAATGTGTTGGAGGTGCTCCTCCCAAGTCCTGCTAAAGATCAAAATGTCATCGAAAAATATGAGGACAAACTTCCTCAACTGTTCCCTAAAGACCCTGTTCATAAGGATTGGAAAGTAGTTGGAGCATTGGTTAGACTGAATGGCATAACCAAGAACTCGAAGTGCCCATAATGGCAACAGAAAGCCGTCTTCTCCACATCTTCCTCTCTGACCCTTATCTGATGATATCCCGATCTCAGATCAATCTTGGGGAAGTAACAAGCTTCGTGTAGCTCATCAATGCGCGGGATGGGGTACCTGTTCTTAAGAGTTTGAAATATCCCACCCCTGATAGGATATTTAATTTTCTGGTTTTTTGCCTGTCTGTTTTAATTTGTTTTTGGTTTTCTAATATTCTTGCAATGTTTGATACAACAATATAATACAACAAAATAGAAGATATTGCAATAATAATTTTCAACTCAAAATGAACATTACATAGGGAATACACAGTTGAAAATTCCAGATTTTTATATTAGCTTAGATATTTAGTATTTTCACCAAATATTGACAACCCAGTTAATAAAATATCCCCTATTATTTAAAACATCAATACCTAGAAAAATAAATAGCCAAAATAGTGAAGTATCCTACATACCCACTTTGCTGTCCATACAAAATGAAGATTGATATGGCAGTACAGCAGAATGAAGATGTCAAACAATGTCTTTATTCCATGATGAATGCATGCAACTACTCGTGTAAGGAGATCTGTCTGATAGCAAAAGTTTACACACAATTGAACTCCAAAAAGTGAAGTAAATGAGGACCCACGTCTCTATGGCTGGCTTGTACAGCCTGGGGAATGGAACAACAGCAATAAAATGGAGTCTAATCACCTCCAAACCCTCACCAAAATCTCTGCATTAACTTAGCATAGCTGAACGCCAAAATGAAGGGAAGAGCATGTGCCAAAACTGCCTTCAAACTCTCTAAATGTCTCCAAAATGGTACGGTTGGCCCTAGTGCTGGTATGGCCAGGATATGAAGCCATAATCACCTCTAAACTCCATGAAATCTGCTTCTATCACTTGTATTCTGATCTCCAATATTCTTCTGGAATTATAGTGCCAAAAGATTGAAGATATCTTCGTGTATAACCTTCCGCAACAAAGCTCCAAACTCCAAAACTGAATAAAATGAAGTGCAAATGTAACCACTGAGTATGGCTACCCCAAAGCTCCCTTGGGTGGTCTCTCACACATGCGGAAAACTGCTACCAATGGTGGTTTCATCACCAAAAGCCATGGTTGGAAGAAGTTCTCCAAACCCTCATTTGCAGAGCAAATAGCAATAGAAAAAATATAATGTCATGAATGAATGAATTGCTTTTCACTTTAGCTTTTATAATTCTTTCTTGAGGGTCGACCCTTTTTGAGATGGAGAATAACTTTTATAATTTTTATTTTAATTTTCTCCTCATGAGGCATCCAAGTCCTTAGGTGACTTATTTTTGCCTTTTTATAATTTTCTCTAAGTCACCACACTAATATAAAGTCCAAACATTTAAATATAAATATTAATTTACGAACTTTAAATTGAAAGTGAAACAGACTTGGAATTTGACGAGCGATAGACCGTTGGAAAGGTCTCATCGAAACGCTCCACCTCCAACCCTGAATTTCCCAAAATGGACAGAAACCCTAACTTACTTAAAAATAGTAAGTATGGGCAAAAGGGTCCAAAAATGCTTTGGGAAGCATCATCACGGACTCCTGACATTACTGAGCTTAATGCAACACCTGGAAAGGCTTCGAGACGACCGAACTGCCATGTCACCAAAACAATGTCCAGATTGACACTTACTATAAATAGCAGTGTTCTCCGAGGACCAAAGAGAACAAACCCGGGAAAACCCAAAAATATTGTCGCCATGCTAGCGCTTACTATAAATAGTAAGTATTGCTAAGCTGTCCGAAATCCCTCCGAAAAGTGTCATACGGCTCCACTGGAACACCTGAGCACACTGGTGACATTGAAATACTCCTCTGACCAGGTTGTCACAAACCCAGAAAGTCAGTTCCAACTGCGTTGCAAGAGAACCCGAAAATGGGGACATTACAAAGTTTTCTTGTTTAGAGCCCAGTAATCTATGCACATTCTCAGTGTTCTGTCCTTCTTCACTAGTACTATTGCAGAAGCAAAAGGGCTCTTACTCGGTTTGATATACCCCATCTCTAGAAGCTCCTTAATAGTTTTCTCAATTTCATCTTTCAATCTTTTT
Organism: Cunninghamia lanceolata; assembly: GCA_027924645.1. Classification (NCBI taxonomy): domain Eukaryota; kingdom Viridiplantae; phylum Streptophyta; class Pinopsida; order Cupressales; family Cupressaceae; genus Cunninghamia; species Cunninghamia lanceolata. Next base: position 9,014,810 of record BSBN01001435.1, read on the forward strand.
GGATGCCTATAAGGAGTTATGATGACTGGTTTGGCACCTTCTTCCAGTTCTATTACATGCTCTATGCCTCGATCAGGAGGCCTCCCTGGTGGTATACTACTGAAAACCTTACTGTGCTTGGTAATCAATTTCTGAATATTCGGGTGGTAACTCTGTTTAGGCTATTCAGTAGCTGTTGGCATGATGACACACTCGGCAGCTCACTCAACCCGATCATGTTTGAGCAGTCTCTCCATCCTCCTAAGTGATACCACACGAAGTCCACCATTTGACATTACTCTGAGTACATGCTTCCTGCCGTGTACCTCGAACTTCATCTCTATGGTTCGTAAGTTCAGGTAGAATTCTCCAATTGCATGAAGCAATTTCATGCCAAGAACTACATCCATATCACCCATGCTTACCACATAGTACTCAACCTGAAACTCATAATCACTTAACTTAATGGTTAAGTTAGGGATTCGTCGTTTGCAAGTTATGGTGATTCCATCAGCCACCCTGACCTTAAATCCATCGAACTCTTCTGTCTTGAGTCCCCTTCTAGCCACTAATTCCTCATCTATGAAATTATGTGTGGCCCTTGTGTCGAGAAGTGTGGTGACTCGCTGCCCTTCCAAAACTCCCTGTATCCTGAAAGATCCCTCTCTTTGAATAGCTGAGAGGTGTGCTGTGGGTCTATCTTCATTTTGCTCACCCTATGACTCCTCAGTTGTGCTATCTTCCTCACTCTCTTCTGAATCAGTGTGCTGGTCTGATTTCTTTGAAGGAATCTCTTCCGCTGAAAAGTATTCGAGTTGCTTTGCTTGCCCCTTCATAGGGCACTTATGATTTGGGTCCCATGGGCCTTTGCATTTAAAACACAATTTCTTCCTCCTGTACTCATTAAGAGCATCATCATCAAGTCTCAGCGGGTTTCTTCTGCTGAACTATGTCACGAGGCAAACTCCTCTTGTCCTTATCCTTCTTGTGCAAGAAACCTTTTGACTGAAATTTGCTTCTGTAGGAAGAGAATTCCATATCTTTGCCTTTTTGATCGCCTCTTAAAGTGTAGGCAGATTGAACCCCTTAATCCATCCTCTCAAGGGTTCAGATAGACCATCTATAAACAACACAATGGGCCTCTGCTCTGAAATGTCAGTGACCATGATTGATAGCCTCTGAAAATTAGAAATATAAGCATCTACTCCTCGAAACTGCTTGAGCTGGGCTACCTCCTTGAAATGTAACTTGGGGTCCCCTTTATTGAATCTGTCTATCAACCTATCAGTAAACTCTGTGTAAGAAACAATCTGATCGTGGCCCAATGTGACTAGATCATGGTACCACCATTTGTGTGCACTCCCATCCAAATGCAATGTAGCATACTCAATGGCATCCCGCCCAATCATAGGATTAAGACGTAAATAAGTATCTACTTTCTGAACCCATGCTTTGGTTGAAGTTTTACCTGAGCCGTCATAATAGGGAATGGACATTTTTCCTTTCTTCTTCTACAGATCCTGAGTCTGTTGCCTCACTCCTCCCCGAGGTCTACTCTGTTCCCTGAAAGTCAAGTAAGCCTGAAAAGGCATATCTGCATGGAACCTTGCATCCATAGCTCTCCAATCTCTCCAATATTGAGCATGTTGAACCTGTTTAGTAGGCTAGTGAACCTCCTTCGGTGGATTGTTTTCCTGAATAAATTGAGGCATTAGAGACCTCGTGCTAGCTGATCCAGCGAAGGTACGCTGTTGAGTAACCCGATTGTTAACTGAGTGCTTCCCATTATTGCCATTAATTGCATTATTATTATTACCATTGTTCCCTCTGTCATTTTGATCAGCTCCACCGTTGTTATTGTCATTGTTTCCATTGTTATTTGGTACTAAACGAGCAAGGATTTGGGTCAATTCTATTTGTGAACGATCCATTTTGTCAAACATGTCACACTGCCCTCTAGCTAGATCATTCAATGCATGCAACATACTAGCCATATAAACTCTTCCCTCATCGTGATGGTCTCTACTAGACCTGCCTTCTCGATCACCCATGGTTTCTGTAACGATTTCTTCTTCACTGTAAAGTACTATCTGTTGTTCTTCAAGCTCTGAAGGCCACTCTTCCCACTGTTCTTGTTTAGCTTCTTTCTTTCGTAATCTTTCAAGATATCTCTGCTCTCTGGCACTGCCTCTTATAGAAACTCACACGCAATCACTGTTCGGCCATGAAAATTGACATGCAAGTATATGGGTAGTCTCACAAATCACATGCAACTGTACAAAATTAACAGGCTGACAGGCAAACCAGCTCCGATACCAATGTAATGCCCCACCCCTATCTAAGACTCAATTTTTTTTTTGGTTTTCTGTGGTTTAGCTGATACCTAGTGCGTTTTGGGTTTTTGCATTTGACATAACACATGCAAGCACAAGATATTCGAAAATACAAGATATAGAGACACCCAGATGCTTATTTATGCGGGAAATACATTAAACATCAATTTTATCAAATACCCATATGGAGAAATTACAAGAATATGGAATATCTCACATACCCATTTCACTGTCCCGAAATTATATGACTGGAAATTGATATTATAGCAGATATAGGAGCTCAAACTCCTTCAAAACACATTCTAACAAATCAATGACCAGATATAACTGTCCAGTATGCTGGGATGCCACAATAAAGGCTGGAAAAAAAAACCTTCAACAAGCTTTTTGGTGCTCACAAAGCCCACGACCCAGGTACAATTTGGTACGGCCCTATTGGGCAACAACAACAATAATATGCTCCAATATGGCCCCAAAACTCTGATTCAGAACCTCTGCCCTGGTTTGCACTATCCAACGCCAAGATGGAAGAGGAGATATAGTCCAAAAAATGCCCAACAAACACTCTATAAACCTTGCTGTGTGGTACGGCTAGATGTAGGACAGGTACGACCAGAAAATGAAGACATAGGCACTTCAAAACTCCTCGAAATTACAGTCTATCACTTGCAATATGATCTCTAATATTCTCTTGTAATTATGGTGTCAAAATCCTGAAGGTATCTCCTTGAAAACTCTTCCGCGACAAACTATCAACTTACAAAGAAGCTCCAATGTGATCCCCGTGCTGAGACCACTCACACAACACCCTGGGAGTGTCTTTCAACCCCGCATATGCTTTCAACCATGGAGGTTTCTATCTCCAAAGTTGTTGGTACAAACCATTGTTCTCCAAGAACCAAGCTCAGACTTAGTGAAATAATCCAATAGTTGTGAATAATCCAAATGAGTGTTCATTTTGCCTTTTTGTTTCTTCCCTCAAACCCAACGCCACTTTTGGGATTATAATAATATTTTGTTATTTCACTTTACTTCCTTCACTTCATAAAATATGACTTTATATTTTATATTATATGTCCACTAATAATATAAAGTCACCTTATACTTTATTCCACTAAGTTAAATATTTTAATTTAACTTAGGAAATAGACGTACCATTAAAATTAAATTCATTTGACCTCCGAAAATGGATTCCGTAGCACCGCCAAACTGATCAAATGAAGAGGAATGAAGTTCAGTACATCTGCACTGTGTCGCACCGAATGTCGAGCCCCTTGCTAAAAATAGTAAATTCGGCCACGGGGTCTGAAATTGAACCTCCAGAAGTGCAATCCCAACGTGGTTCCCTAACTATCCATGTTAGTCTACGGGAACCCGCTAAGAGACTAACCCTAATCTCCGAACTACTTAGGAAAGGGGCATTACATTCCACTTGCTCCTCAAGTTGCCAGAATCCAACAATAAGTCCACCATCGCCACCTGAACATTGACCCCGGTTCACTGTCAACCTTCTTTGATAGTTTTAGAATCCTAACTAACCAGTCCCTCAAGGTAGGATCCTTGATTTCCTTCTCCACCTCCTTTACAAAACCTGCCATAGCTTCCTCCCTCGAGATCTTCTCCCTCTTCAGCACCCCAGTCCTCCTCGCATTCTTGCCCCCCTCAACCTCCTTCCCTCCAACATCATTACTCTTAATCTTCCTTCGCAATTGCCTTCTGGGTGTCCCAGAGACAATATTCTTGCCTTTATCTCCCCCCTTTACCGCCACTTTGCCCATCGCTCCTTCACTACCATAGCTAGACGCCATTGCTCACACTGTCGAGGAGAAGAAATGGGAGAGGTGGAAGGAAAGTTGCTGTTTTGACACTCCACCGTAGGCTACAAAGACAACTGGCCATACACCCTGCTTAAGTTGGCACATCAACTTGATGGTCATGTCACACGATCGAAGCTAAGCATGTCACCTCATCATCACTCCAGCTCTCTTCACACACTTTACTGACCCGACCCCTTATCAGGTGGAAAATTAATTTTATTTTATTTTACTTTAAAACTATTTAAGAATTATTTTATTTTATTTATTGTAGAATGCCTCTCGATGTAACAAATAAATATAACAACAATCAAAATGGGTGAGTCTAAATTTGATTTCAATTAATAAACATGGAAGAACCAAGGTTTGTGTTGACTAAAAACAGTAAATGAGGTTTGTATGATGGATTCCTTCCTAGACCCATTAAAAAAAGTGATTCTAGATGGAGTTGTTAGAATCTCTTTTTTATTTGCTCAATATATCTCTATGCTATTAAAACGCCTTTAGATTTGAAAAATAGCAGGTTTTTCTCTTTTTTTTTGCATTTTTTGAAAATTCGATTTTTTCCCAATTAAATCCCGATTTTTTAAAAAGTCTTCTGATTTGCTGATTTTTTCCTTAAAAGATTTTTGCTGCTATGGTCCAAACGTCATCCTTCAAGAAATGCTGAAGTTGTTGAAAGATAATTTCCACTAGTTGTTCTTGACTTTTTGGATCTACAATGGATATCGGTTGTACATCTTGTGATATGAACACTTCTTCATTCTCATTGGTTGAATCTTCATCCAACAACCTATCTAGGTTTGAATCCGACAAATTGTCAAAGTTTCAATGTTCAAGCATTAGATCATTATCGAAGTATAAATTTTGAAGAAAAACATCATCTTCTAGTAGTGAACTTTGCCATCCATTGTCCAATAGTGGCAGTCCTTGGGCGAATTGGGTCCCTTCAGCTTTATCGGAGCAATTGGCTTCAAAGAATATGTTAGTAGGAGGTAGGAAACAATTAAACTCCTCATTACCAATCGTGCAATTGTTGTCTCCTATCACTAGGGCAGGAGTGTGAACACAAATATTTGATAGTATTTCTTTTTCTTTGATCAACCATCCTTCTTTTGATACATACTTACAAATCGATGCTGCATGTTCAACTTTTACTTCTACATTAATGTGTATGGGATCTATTCAAGACGAAGACGAGTCAAACTTCAAGAAGAAATTCATTGTGCCCTCCAATCAAGATTAGTTCTCAAGGTGTTGCATAAAACAATCAAGATTTGGTAACAAATCCTCTATACATGTCTTTGACATAATATAAGCCTTTAGAGCTGGATTATCTTCAAGAAGGAGAAATTGGTCTTTATGATTTATCTAAGTGTGATCCTTCATTGTTATCATGAACCAGAATACCAACCCTCGGTATCAAAGACTTTGTCTCTTTAGTAGATATTGATTGAGATTTTTCATCATTAGTGTTTATGGAAATTGAACTTCAAGCTGAAAACTCTTGAAAGAGAAAAATACCTGGCTCTTCTTTTGTTACATCTTGTGCAGGTTCTTTGAACAACCCTTCGAATGATGAAAAAAGTTACTGGATTCATCATCCTCTTTAGTTCAATTGGCCTCTCCTTGTTCACAACTTTGCTCCTTAGATGTTTGTGTGACTTTATCCTCCTTAGAGAATATATGGCATACTTGTCTAACATTAGGCACTTCTTCCATCAACAACCCTTCTTTTGCTTCAAAGAACTTAAACAATGTATGCAAAATTTTTGCTTCTTGTGGATATTGTTGTTCTAATTGCGGTTCTTGGTTATGTGAACACATGATGTCATTCAATGTTTGATTATGAAAATTATTCCTTACCTTATCGGGTTTGTATTAGGTATATCCCATCACAGTTGTGCCATCAGATTTGTCTAGTAGACATTGAGGATCACAAGAAAACCCTTGATTTTTTTTTTGAAGTTGTCAAAATTTGTTTGAGTCTTTGCTTTTCTAGGCAACTTCTTCCTTCATGTTGATTTGTTGCATGAAACATGTAGTACGCGTGTAGGAAAAGTAACTTTTGCTACTTGCTTTGTTGTAGAAATAGATACATGAGAGCTATCGCTAATACAATTGATGAAAGAATCGTTCTTTCTTGGAGGAGATGGATATTGCTGAAGTGGTGAGATGTTCAAAGGAATTAGTGCCCTGATTGAATATTTTGTATCTTTCTTGAAGTTATCATTCCTCCAACTCGATGGCATGTTCTTGTAAAGCATTTATGAAACAACTTAGAAGAATTTTAGGAGAAGGATTTAAAGTGGCAACAATTCTGATATTCAGATGATTGAATCTTGCAATAAACTCCCTCATTGGTTCGCTATTCTCTTTCTTGGCATTTGAGAGTTGTGTGAACAAAGTATGGTTATCTTCTCTTGGATTTAAACATGTGAGAAACTTCTCGCTCATCAATTCCCAACAAGTAATAGAACCAACAGCAAGACAGTGAAACCAATTTGCTGTAGCAACCTCATAATGTTTCCACAAACAAGCAGATCACAACATCGTCATGTGCTACACTCAAAATTCCATATGCAATGGTGAAGGCTGAAATATGCTCATTGGGATGTTGTTTGCCATCACTGTAGAACTTTGGGAAATTATTACTTGATCCCCGAGGAAGCTCATGCTTTTCTGTCAATGACAATGGAGTAATCTAATTTTCCCATGACAACAATGAAGGTGGTCGATTGTTTTTTTATGCGGTTACCCTGTTGATTAGCCATTGTTTGTAGTGGTTCTTCTAAAGTTGAAAAATATTTCTAGAAACTTTGGAACTTCTATGCCAAACTTCAATGTCTCGATGGATAAAATAGTAGCCTTATGTCGTTTCCCTACCAGTGTTGCAAAAATGGTTGCGTTTTTGCATCTTTTAATGCAACACAAAATGGAATAGATGTGTAGTAGTAGCACTCATCGAATTAGAAGGCAAAGCTGCTTGTAGAACAAAAGCTAACCTACTATGAACAATATGTTTTTGCTATTCACAATCTTTACAATGGTTTCTTAGAGTGGTTCACATTCATGTTGAATAGAATTTAAAGTATTATTCTGGATTCAGCTAGAACAAAGGTTGAGATGCCCTTTAACTCAAGGCAAATGATTTTATATTTTTTGATCGAAAAAATTCTACAACTACATGTTGTGCTGTTCAGCTAAAAGCAAAGACTAAACAATGCAAGTGCACAAGGATTGAAGAGGCTTAAACTTATACAACAAATGCTATATGCTAAACACGACAGTTGCATTCAAAGCTACAAGAGTCGAACCTAACACCTAATGCAATACAAAGATTTTAGTAATTGTGAAGTGATATTTTACTTATAAAAGCACAATAACACATAAGGTGGAATGCTACAACCATGATTTAGAAGCAAAATAAGCATACTAAATACTATTTAGTGAATAACGAATTCTTGAATAACAATACTTGGTGTACAGCAATTTCAACAACAAATAGGCATGGGAATTACCATTACAAATCTAAGTGCATATCACACTTATTTATAATGTTTACAAAGCTATTGCATGAACACAAATAAAAGGCTTGCTGCTATTTCAACTCTAGCTACTAACTGGATTGCATGTAATGCAATCTTTAGTACAAAATCCTATCTACTAAAACTAAATATTGAATTTTGACAAACTCTAGTTAAATTGTCGGTACAAATTATTACTTAGGACTCACATCTCTCGTATGGCAAGAGCTCTAAAAATAGCTGACTCAAGGTTAAAAATAAAGATCACCAAAAACAATGCAAAAGCTAAAAATAGCATGAGCTAATAATAGAGTGAGCTAAAAATAGCACGGGCTATAAATAGTGTCAGCCAAAATTAGCAAATCTCAAAATATGCTTTTACCTTTGAAAATAGTGACTGCTAAAAATAGTGCGAGCAATTTTTAGTGTGGGCTAAAAATAGACTTTTGGAGAGGCAGCTTTGGGTGACTTTGATGATTCTACAATTTTTTTGTTGATCATGGCTAACCCTTTGAAGACATCTAAAATGTCTTAAAAATCCACTTTGAATGAATCCCTTTGATAGACACTTTTGCTTTACACTCGCACCAATACACTATAAAATAGACTTTGAATTTGCACTTTTGATTTCCTTTGTATGGGTATGCAATGTGCATTCATCACGAGGTGCACACTTGAAATTTGGATTTGAAAGTTAAGTTTGAAATCGGATTTTTTTCAGTGAGGTGCACACCGGTACCCTAGATGAGCACCTAATAAAGGCTTTTTTTGATGTTTGCATTTTGAATTCACTCTTTTATTTAGGTGCACACTTCTCCTCTAGACATGCCCCTATCAATATAAAACTTGAAGACTTTTGAACTCCACTAGCAAGTGTGCGCCTTACACTCTCACGTGCACTTGTACATTGTGATTTTTGAACATTTGATTTTTCCTTTATATAGACATGCACTTCATGCTCCCAGACGCACTTAACAATGGGATTTTCAAACTTTGATGTGAGTTAAAATTTTCTTTGTTGAGGTGTGCCTTTGCTCCCTAAGTGTGCACCTATATATTGCAATTTGAACTTTTGAAAGTGCATGCTTTTGCCTTAGATAGGCATGCCTTTTTCAAGCAAGATGAGTTTTAACTTTTGAAAATAAATGTCCATATTTAGGTGTGCACTTTACTTCCTTACATGCACCTCATAATCGAAACTTTGCACACTTGGGAATTTTATGTACAAATGTGTGAGTTTATTCCCCTAGCATGCACTTGTATGAGGGAATTGCACAATTTGAATATGGCCTTTAACAAGTGTGCCTTAGGACACCAAGTGTGCACTTGTGTACTGACTGCTTTGATCTGACCCAGTGTGTTTCTAGGGGGCATTTGTGTTTTGGTTGCTTTGGTTTGATTTGATGAGCACACGATTATACTGAAGGGGGGGGGGAGTGAATCAATATAATACAATCGTTTTACTTTTTCAAATTTTATCAACCATAACAATATCAATCACACAAGATCTACCAATTATGCAACACAAGAAGAACACAAGGTTTACATGGAAACCCTTTTGAGAGAAAACCACGGCAAAATATTGCTTATATAAAATGTTTCTTACAAACTTCATAGGCACCAACCCCCACTGCTAAGCACCAACTTAGCAAGAGACACCAATTTCTTCTGTTTGTAGGCACCAACCTACAGGAGACACCAATCCCCTCAACTGAGCACCAACTCAGCAAGAGACAACAATCTCTTCCTTTTGGGAAGCACCAACTTCCAAATCAAAGTTCCACCTTTAGGATGTTGCTTCTTCAACGGATGATGGACATTACGATCTTCTTCTCAAAATATTTCTTCTTCAATGGATGACAAAGCCTTCGTAAAATCTGATTGTACATAATCTTTTTCTCACAAATCTGCTCTTGGATGATACAACCACTTTCATACACTTTCCTTCTCAAATCTGCATGCACTCTCTCCTTCACAACTGTGCCATAAATCTGCTGTTCTAATTAGCAATCTGCCTTTAAGATCTTCTATTATATCTTCATATGCAGATCTGCTGGTGGGTATTTGATATATCCTTTTATCTCCACACTCACCATATTCCACGAAAAAACTCTTAATATACCTTCACCAAGAGAGACGATGTCATCAAAGGATGCATTGTTTAGCAAAGGAGTGCAACTTTCTATTAACATACACCTCTTCAAAAATGAATCGCTGCCCTTTTTAAGAATAGCTGCTCTACTTAATATATTCACACTCATAAGATAATCGCATCATATACTAAATATGATCGCTGCCTTTGTTATATGTGTAATTTCAAATTAAATGAAATATATCTTGGGTGCCAAAGGTAATCGGATTTTTAAAACAAATTTAACTTCAATTTATTTCCATGTCCATAAAGGAGTTGACCATCTTTACAAAATTAATCGCTGCCTTTGTCTTCATAAAGTTGGCCCATATAATATCATTTTTGTTTCTCTTCCATAGTCCCTGATTAGTAAAAATGAATGTAATCCAATTTCATCCTCCAAATCTTGGAAAGGAGTCAGCCTCTTCATATATATTTATTTGCTTTATGTACAAATACCATTTGATCACTAAATACTTCCCTCCATAATTAGTGACTCCTCAACACTAATGTTACCCTCAACACAGAATGTAAGTCTCTTTTTCTTCTGCACTCCTTTGTTATTCATGGGTTGATCTTCTTCTTTTAATTCCTTTGACATCAATGACAATATTTTCAACAGTGTGCACTTGTGCACAGACTACTTTGATCTGATCAAGTGTGTTTTTAGGGGGCATTTGTGTTCCGGTTGCTTTGATTTGATCAAGTGTGTCTCCCTCTTTGATAAGCATGCACTTGGAATAGGGTGTTTGGGCTTTGATTTTTGGAATGTCTTCAAGAGCCTTGTTCCATGATCCTACGACCATTTAGAAAAGGACAACAAATATGACAAGACAAAGCAAATTGACAAGTTTTGAAACATGAATTGCACTTGAGAAAACAATTGGCATTAGCTTAAAACTTGACACAATATGAAAATTTTGTATGGGTTGTTGGCTTCTGGTGGTAATATCTAAGTTGTAATCTATTAGTCTCAGTTGGCTTAGATGCTCATTTGAGCTTTGATTATTTTTTTCTTTTCTAAATTTAAATTATATATATAATTATTTTTTTAAACTTTAAGCTGTCTCCAAGTATCCATCTCCAACTTTTATTGAAAATGGCATACTGTTGCCCTTCCCTGTCTCCTGTAACAGTACTAGTCCCCATCTCTTGATAGCTGTGAGATAAACTAATTTGGCCTATTACTTCAAATGGGGAAATCAGTGTTGCATCAGCCTTTCAAATACTGGAAAACAACCACAATTCTCCTGCTAAAAAATAGAATGGCTAGGGGCTTACAAAACTGGGTGCAAAATTAAAGACTTTTTATACCTAGTTTTACACAGCAGAAGTATAGCAAATGACAAGCTGCATAAAAGAGGAAAATTAGAGCCACGGATGTCCCAACCACAAGAGAAATGCAGCGATCACAAATCATCTCAATCATAGTGATTTTGCTGTTTAAATCTGTAACCATTTTTCTACCTGCTTCAGCACTGGGAAATTCAGCATAATAGGATACCACAACTCATTCAAATGGACTAAATTGGACCAATATCTCCGGACAATCCATCATATTATTCTTTAGATTTACAATTTGAAATCTATAGAAAGAAGAAAAACTGAAAGAGATACCAAAATACTTGATCAGAATAATCCAAAATAAAATCAGAAGCACTAGGCTTATCTACAACAGAATTGTCTTGTAGGGGTTCCCTGCTTCTCAAACAGACAATCTCTCATGGGCCAGACATCATTGCTTGTCCTTTCAGCATTATAAAAATTAGGTACTCCCCTCACATTGGCTTTTACAATCTTAATTTTAATGGAGCATCCATAAAGAATCCAGGAAAAGCGGTAGTCGAGGCGGTACGAGATCAGAAAGGATGGGTGGTTGTTTTCATTTGTCAATCAATTGGCATTAAATCAAACAGCAATGCAGAAGCCATAGCTCTCAATATGGGTCTCCAGATATGTCATGCTCTGGGTATAAAACATCTTCATATCATATTTGACTCCCTTCTCATTCTGAGCTGGGTCAACGATCTTCAAGACTAGAATGAGGACATGGATACTAAAATTGGACTCCAGACCTAATGCTAAGGCTCATTGACCATAGAATCAATGTAGGAAAATCAGATGTCAAATCAGCAGAATGCTGATGAAGTTTTCCCAGTTGCTGATGAAGTTAGAGGCTGATGAAAAAGTTAGGTTATGCTGATCAAGTTAAACTGCTGCTGCTGAAGTCATGCATTCTATAGTTCACAGTCAATTTTGACTCAGCTGTTTTTAGGAAAATATTTTATAAAATTTTATTTATAAATTACCAAATTAGTATCTTATTTTAGATGAAGTCAGTTGCAGTTTTTTGGAGATTATTTTTGGTATTTTTAGCTGCTATTTATAGGAGGCCGATCTGCTGACTTTAGATGCCTAGTTTTAATAAATGGTGCTTAATTTAGTTGCTTTATTTCTTTTAATTTTAGTCAGTTGAAAACTCGATAATAATTGCCCAATTGCGGATTATTTGTAGTGAAATTCAAGTCATTATGTAAGTAACTCAAGGAAGTCGATTCAGGATAAAAGGATTTTTTCAGCATGTGTTTTCAGTACTGCCCCTGTTTCATAGGTAATTTCTTAACAATCAAAATAATTCTATCAGTTCAAATACTGCATAGGGCTTCAAAGAAATGCCCCATACTATGAGCCGACTTTACCTTGACAAAGGCCACGATCAAGTTTATATTTAATAATGGTGATCCTCATATGGATTCGTGGTTTAAAGAATATCAAACAATAAAAGAAATTTAAATATGGCAGACCCCCTAGCCATTGTCGTCCTTTTAAGGGAATTAAAATGAGTTAAGATAAATTAAAGAGGAGGCTGACCATCTCAATAAAGCGCTCAATGTATATTAAAAGATAAAATGTCTTTAATTCTAAAACAAAAAAAGGATACGATTTAAATCACATAGTAATACATGCGATTCATGAGATTATGAAATGTGATTTAAAGAAAAGGAATACGATGGGAGATGAATGAAATGGTTCGATTTGCATGAGGCAGTGATCAAGGATAGAAGACAGCGATCTAATTGTATTAATAAAAAAGTAGCGGTTATGATAAAGGCAGATCATATTTAAGGAAAGCAATTACCATATCTAGCAGCGACCATATTTAAGATTATAAGGCAGCATTAACAACAGGCAGCAACTCATATTGTTAGTGACTAACAAAAGGCTGCGTTCCATATTAGAAGTGGTGTTGACTCTTTATAAATGGTTATGTCTCTAAAGAAAAGTCATCTCCATTCACAAGAAACACAAGGATATATAAGGAAGGAGAATGATATTTTCTGAATATGAAGAAGAAGAATATATATATTTCAGCAGAGATAAATCTGCAAGAATAGATCAGCAGTGATGCCTATATATGCAATAATTGATAACAACAGAGAATTAATTACTGCAGCCATTCTATCATTCTAAAACTCTCTCATTCTATTAATCTATTATTCTATCATTCTAATATTTTGATTATTATATCACTCTTTCTTCTATCATTATATCATTCATTCTTCTATCATTATATCATTTTGCTCTATCAATCTATCATTCAATTAATCCATCATTCTATTATTATATTATTCTTCATTCTATCCCTCTATCATACAATCATTCTATCCTTCTATTATTCTATCATTCGATTATTCTATCCTTCTATTATTCTATCATTCTATTGTTCTATAATTCTATTATTGAATCAATCGGATCATATTCAGAAATATATCTGCATTCAGGCAAACAAGATCTTCTGAATATTAAAAACAGATCGAACAGCAAGGCAATAAGAGCAGATCAAACATAATTATCTGCACTCAGCAGACAAGGGCAGAAGTCAGCATGGGCTAATATATTTGCATCTTAGAATATAGCAGTCTTATATTTTAGCAAGTATTGTGGTATGCACTATTATGATTATTATGAATGATGATTTGTTTATTAATGTGTAATCTCTTGTGAATCTAAATATGTTTATTGATGTGATTGTTGGTAAAACTAAATTCCTATTAGTCATTAAATTGCTCATTCCCGATAAGCAACCATGTGGAGGAGCAGGTAAATACAAGAAGGGGGAGCAGATACTAGATTTCCTTCTAAGTATGCCACCCCATGTGGATGCCCGCGTGTCTGCCACTTGTGGGTCAAGGGGGTGAATGTCCGCCCTTGGGCTTAGATAGGGGAATCTATGGGCATCCCATTGTAGCTTTCCCTCCGATCTCTACATGGGTTGGTTGTTGAGATGGATTCAAGGAGTCTCAATCATAGGAAGGATGGATAAGACAGCATGGATAGGGAAGGCAGATACAAGTTTATCCACTAAGCACAACACCCCATGTTGGATGCCTGCGTGTCTGCCACTTGGGGCCAAGAGGGATGGTATATCCGCTCTTGGGCTTAGCATGAGGATAGCTTCGGGCGCCCTAGCATGTTTCTCCTCCAAGTCCTATTATGGCTAATTTTCCATCATGCACTATAGATATTATGTAGTTTATATAGGTTTGAAATAGTTATGTATTTTACATGGTTTAAATAGATAAGGCATTCATTATATATGTTTTGATCATATGAATTATATTTCCAATATTATCTAACATGATTGTAGGACCTAAATCAAGATTCATCTTGCTTAAAGCATTTAATTGGTACGGTATAACCCTAAGTACATTAAACTTGTGATTCTAGGGCAAGACTTAGGGAAATCTCAGGAAGGGGACATTACATTCAAAATTCAACAAAGTTGCAAACCTACTTGCAAACATGACTTCTAATTTGGTGAATATTCAACATGGATTAATCATCTGACTTATAGAACAAATTCTCCTCGGTAAAGTCAAACATTAGGGTGGGCTTAAAGAAGATTCACACCTTAACTTGACATGTTGATGGCTAAAATAAAAAAAAATGGGTTTTATGCCATAGGCATATTTGCTTGAACAAATCCCATAGTTTACCACAACAAGGTCCACTCCAATTGTAATTTTTCTCCTATGCCTTCTTTTTAATTTTTTTGCCATCCTAACTCCCTTATCTATATCCCTATGCCTCTCAGCCACCTTAACTTTATCCCATCATTGCAAGGAGATGCATCTCCAACCCCTTGGCACCTCCTGGTATGCATCTCCAATTGGGACATAGGTATGGAGATGTCCCCTATGACTGGAGATGCCCTACCCACATCTCCCAACATCTGAAAAATACCCTAAGCAGAGATGCGAAATCCTAAAAGCCCCAAAAGGCATAAAGTGAACAGAAGACCATAAAAAACGTTCTATAAAGGTGCTTAATAGGCTGTTTTTCACACGAGTATCATCTTCTTAATTCTTCGACAGTGATTTGAGTGTTGAGAGTGATTGGAGAGTTGACGAGTCACTTTAGCAGTGATTTGAACTGTTGAGAGGCGAATTTGGAGCCAAAGATTTTAGATCCCCAGAGTTTGGAGCTGCAACAAAGGTTTGAGGTAGATGTATAGGTCCTTGTTTTGTCACCTAAATTTTTAGGCGTTTTAAAGTTTTAATTTTTAATTTTTAATATTTTAATTTAAAAAAACTCTGTTAATGAATCTACTTAGAATTTTCAATTTAATTTTTTTGAGTCTTTAGCATTTAATTTAATTTTTATGTTTAAATTTTTTACAATAATTGTAAGTTTTGATGTTTTAAGTTTTTACTTGTAGGTTTTTATTATTATTTTAATTAATTTTTAATAGATGTGCTAATTTATTTTTTATTTTTTAATTTTAAATACTTATTAATTTAAAATGCCATACCAATACCCATCCTTGTCTCCTGTACCAGGACCCATTAGTCTCATGGTAACTATACATTTCTCCACCAACAACCCCTTCTCCACAACCACTGAACATTTCCTGCTCATTCCATCTTCCCATATCACATTTCACTATGCAAAACATCAATTGCGATGGTCATTACACAATAGGTAAGTGGGAAATACTCAATGTCCCAAGATAAAAACAAACAGCTGTTAAATTCCCTCCAATATTGATCGGAAAATATTGTGCACAATGGCTATACTCGATGGACCAAAAAAAAGGATCTAGACTCTTCTGCCCATGATATCACGATACAATCTTCAACACACAAGGTTTGGTTTCAAAACACTTAGATATGTAAATTTTATAATTTGTCAAAGAGCCCTAACTCTACAAGGAACCAGAAATGGATAGCACTTTCTTTGTGTATTGACTTTTACCCAGCAAAGATATATCCTTTGGCTCTAAATCTACTTTGTCCAACATTTTCACAGAGAATATAAATGCTGGTTGTCGACATGCTCAATATTGGCATCTAAACATTTGAATGGTTCAAAATTAACTCTTCTCTTCTTGGTCAAACAGCAACTCATTAAATCTGAGGTAGTCAAGCAATAAACTTTTTGTTCACTCAAATCCTCACATTCCCCATCCATGGACTCATTACACCGCACCATTGATTAGACTTGAGATGAAGAAAAATCAACCCAGATTATTATAGTGATGAAGAATTGTGGTGTGTAGTGTATGAAAGATGGTTGTTTGGATGATTTGTATAATAATGTTTGCATGCCTCTAGATGGTCTCTCAGTCAACCAAATCATTCACCCACCAACTACCTCCTTTAATCAAACCACAACACATGAAAAATTGGATAAATCCAGCATAAGATTTCAAATCTATTGATATTCCTAAGACTCAAACTGAATCTGAGTGTCTCATTGATGCTCCACGTCACCAGAAGCCTCTGAAATTATGGCAACGAGCCTTATGCCAAGGCCACAAAATCAGAGCAGCATATGCCAACCAATACCATTCTCAAAAAGCAGCCTTTATATGGTGTTTACCACAAGAAGTTCAAAAGTATTGACACCATGAAGAATTTCTCACCTCAGCCCAAATGTTTGTCAGATTGTTCTGGGCGGAAGTCCAAATCAGGGTCCTATTAAGATTGATGATGAGGACCACCCTGTCATAGCCCATGCCCAAGCCAAAACCCCACGAGAATTAATATCTGGAAGAGCTCTGTGTGAGATCTGCTGGGTTCTTTACACCTGTTCCTAGGCCTAATTACCACCGTAATCTATCCATTCCATCCCTTAACAGTATCTTTTCTCCCATTGGCCACCTGCTTCAGGGAAACCTTCATTTTGCTAATCCCTATGATGCCAACATTCACACTGGTCTTGGGGAACACCATTCCAATTGGTGCTTGGTCTCCCAAGCCACTTTCATCCCAACATGCACACTTGCCCACCCCATAAGCTCCGCAACACTTGAATAATCCTGATCTGGTCCTCAGCACTGCTGTCATTGTCACAACACTCTCAAGCTTGGAGTCCACCATTTTTAGCATGACTAAACAAATAAAAAGAAAGTGGCATAAATGCCCCTCTGCTGTGAGCAATGAACTTTTGGTTGCCTGTGATCAGTTCCGACAACATTGTATCTCTGTTATAGAATATGTTCTATACAGAGGTCCGGCAACACTAAGGTATGCAGAGCTCATACAGGAGTGATCTAATGTTATTCCTCTCCCAACAAATGCCAGAGCATTCCTACTCTGCAACCAGTGGGTGGCACACCTCATCCTATTCACAGCCTGCAGCCAAACTCACCAGCTTCTGATTGGATTTGTTATTTTCTGCAAAGAACCTGCAACAAGATTATGCATTGACTCTGGAGACCCTTGCCCACACACTGAAAATTAATTATGCACTTCCTGTCACCTAATCTTTTATTGTAGTTTCCTTTTAATGACGTTAGCTTAGTTTTTTGCATTCTTGTTTTTTTGTTGGAAACAATCACTAATGTTATACTGGCTTCCTGGTTGGTTTATTGGCATCCCTTGTACTTCTGATATTATCTCTCTCGCTGCTCCAAGTTCGCTGTGACTTGAGAAGTTTAGTAATTTTCTCTAAATCAATATAATTTGCCTTATTTAAAAGCACATGTTTATTTAGGGAGAGGGTAATAATAGTCGTCTTTTGACCTGTGTAGCCCACCTAAATGGCTGCAATTCCTTGACAGCAATCATTGTAGCTTATGTTACATGGTACAATTCTTTATTTCCAATAACAGAACTACTATAAACATTTTTATGTTTGTCATTGAGAACAACAGAAACTAAGAGTCCTTGCTGCATCAAGTACCACTTTGTGTTTGATCTGGTTGGAATTCTGATGCTCATGTTTGTGAGAAGTTGAAGACAGTTTGATTTGGGTCTTTACAGCATCATTATGACATTATACTTGTTGACTCATCAACCTTAGATCACAACTATTCAAGTTAGATTTTTGCTTTCTTTGCATTCTAGTCTAAAATAGAATGCATATTTGAATCTTATTCTCCAATAGAAGGGATTTGTAACATTTAAATATTGTCTGGCCTTAACTGGTCTCTTGGTCTGTTCTTTACAAGTAATTGATTATAGGGTTTTGGATCCAAGGCTTAATTTTTGGTTTCAAGGATTTTTGTTAAGATATATAATAAAATCTCTCTTTCAGAGGAATAATGCTTGTAATGTTTATTATCACAACAAAGAAGACAGTGAATTCATCTTCTTGGTTGCTGCCATCCATTTTAATTTCCTCAAGGGAGGATAAGCAAATATAGAACAGGGGATCCTATAAAAACATTTCAAGTTTCCTCATTTGACTAGTCTTATTGCATATTGGTAAGCATTGCTGACGAAGGCCTAAAAAGAGATGCATTTATTTAGCATACAACATTTTATCAGTTTGGCACTAGAAACTAGCAAAAATTATCTACACAGGTTTACAATTACAGATATGTTCCACCAAGTCTCCTGGTGGTAACACGGAAATGCGGGAACACAAACAGGAGAGGTGGGGATGGGAATGGAGGACTGAGGGTTGGGGATGCATCCCTGCAGAACATAGGTGTTTTTTAATGACACATTAAGTGATGTTTATGACCCAGAGAGACCATATGAGGAAAAAATATGCTTTGAGAACTTAATAAAATTATTATTATTACCACAGACCATATTCATGCAAAACCTGTCTAGAGAGCGACCTTGCTACTGTAAATAATTTGAGTTGCTTGGGTTTTAGTTAAGTTGGTTGAAAAGTTCTAAGTCAGTCAATCCTTGGATAACCATCTTTAATGAATGTGTTTGATTGCCTGTGCATTTTTCTGAGATTGCCTTTCCCAAAGAAGTTTTTTAGTTGCTTTTGAAGGTAGTCCATGATGATTGGATGCATGAATATCTAGGCATTTTTAGCTGTATTTATGTATGATATGCATTTTTTAATTGTTTATATCGTCACGCGTCATAGGTTTTTGCTGTTGTGTGTTAGTTATTTCAAATGAGGAGAGCATCTCTCAATGATTAGCATTGACTTTATAAGAAGTTTGTTTGGAAATGTATAAATGTAAATGTTAGTAAATACCATATAACTAGATGTGTAACATTTTAAATCTGGGGGATGACCCTTTGGTGAAATGGTGGGGCTTCTTGCCTGTAGTGCCAACAACCAAGGTTCAAACCCTGCGGGGTAGCCCTCTACCGCGTCAAAAATTGAGGTTGCTTACCCTCCAAGAGGGGAGACTTTGTGGTGAAATGGTGGGGCTTCGGCCTGTAGAGCCAACAACTCAGATTCAAATCTCCTGGTTTTTCAGGGGATGACCCTTTGGTGAAATGGTGGGGCTTCTTTCCTGTAGTGCCAACAACCAAGGTTCAAACCTCATAGGGTCGCCCTCTACCGCGTCAAAAATTGAGGTTGCTTACCCTCCAAGAGGGGAGACTCTGTGGTGAAATGGTGGGGCTTCGGCCTGTAGAACCAACAATCCAGATTCAAACCTCCTGGTTTTTTAAGCGTTAAAGAGAAGTCCGGGTGTTTTTCTGTCAAAATGGTGATACTTTATGGAAGAAGATTTGGAATCACAATCTAATACCAAAGATCAACCACTTTTGGTGGTTGGTGGTGCAGAACAAAATCCTTACGACCGACAACCTCAAGATCAGAGGATTCCAAATCCCTAAAAGGTGTATTCTTTGTATGAAAGAAGAGGAGACTGTGCCCCATATCCTCCTACATTGCGAATATGCTTGGGAGGCTTGGTGTACTGCTTTGAATATGTTAGGTGTGTCTTGGTGTTGGAATGGGAATTTGGGGGAGTGCATAAGAGCTTGGTTCCCCCCTTTTACAAATCTTGTATGCAGAGAAATTTGGGCCCTGATTTTTCCCATTCTTTCCTGGTGCCTTTGGAAAGAAAGGAACAATAGACTTTTTCGAAAAAAGAATAGAGAACCTAAGGAGGTGTTTGGCTCTGTTGTCAAATTGCTGCAAGACAACATCAACAACAACTCCATAAGAATGGCAGAAACTCCCCCAAATGTGTTGGAAGCAAATATAATCAAGCAGTGGGCCATCCCTTTAAGCTTATGCAGAATAGATGATAGCAGGAAAAAAGCTAGGGCTAACACTAAGTAGTCCCCTCCCCCTGAGGGCTAGTATTTGCTTAACTTCGATGGTGCTGCTAAGGGCAACCCTGGGCTGGCTAGTGAGGGAGGTTTAATAAGATCGGAGAAGGGTGCCCTCCTGGCTGCGTTTACTGGAAGCCTGGGTGAAAATACCAATAATATTGCAGAGGCTACTGCTCTCCTTTGGGGCATTAAATTTGCCTTGGATCTAGGCATAAAAATATCATAGTGGAAGGTGATTCTAAAATTGTGATAGAAGTTGTTAAAGGAAATGCCAAAGTTGACTGGCAGATGGAGGATATTGTTCGAGATATAAAAACCCTCCTCTTAAACTTTGAAGGCAAGGAGGTGAGACATATCTATAGAGAGGGCAACAGAACTGCAGATCTCCTAGCTAATTTTGGGATTAATCTTAATCCCCTAAGATGCTGGAGAGTGTTAGATAATCTACCCTTGAACATTATTGTTAGCATTCAAAAGGAGGCGCCTTCTTAATTCATCATGTCTATTATAATTATATGGATTGCGTGGTGTAGTCTCTTTAAGGGCTTACCTCACTTTGTGTGGAGTCGTGACTTTGTTGATGACATCGAGAGCATTACCAACTTATATATGGTGACGTGGATGTTGGAGACTATGGGGTTATGGACCAACTCAGCAATATGATTGTTTGGCAACTTTGTAGTTTGGGCAAGTCTTTTCAGTCACCTCATGAAGCGTTGGCTTCGGAAGGCTCGCACGAGCTAACGCCTAAAGGCAATAATGATCCGAACGAGCGCGAAGTTGGGAAGGACATGAAAGGTAACTGGAGTAAAGGAATGGAACTAAAGTTTCTTATTTCTCCTTCTAGATTCTTCGGTTGACACTTCTCGTTCCTCTGCAATTGTATTCCCTGGATTGTGTATTGCTTGCTGGGGAAGATGGGTGGAGAGAAAGTTAGAATGGAGCCCATGAACTATGGCGAATTCAAAGAGGATGCTCAGGTCTGGAGCATAGTGTATGAGGGGGGAGTGACCCCTTTTCTCGAAAGCCTGAACAACTTTGATGAGCATTTATCGGCCCAATTCGCTGGCTCTTGGGATGGTAATAGAATGGTGAAGGTGGGAGGAGTTCAATTCGTGGTCTTAGAGGATGCCATTGCCAAGGGTACGGGCTTGCCTTGTTCTAGTAATAGACTCAAGAAGCAGACGCGGGTCCAGGACAACGAGGGAATGAAATTGTTCTTCAGGGAAGGCGAAAAGTAGATAAGACTTCAAGGTGGCTTCGAAGGGGAAAGCTTGGTCAGCCCTTGGAACCGGGTATGTTTTTTAATAATGAAGTATTTTACTTTGGAAGGGAGATATAGGGTCTTCTATCACTATCACTTTGCTTTTCTTAACCATTTTAGACACAAAATTGAGATCAATTTCCCCTCTTTCCTCCTCTCTAGTCTGGAGACTTCTGTGTTACAATCCAAAAAGGCCCACGAGGGCAACCCTGAGGTCACTGCTTTACCTCTACACCAAGGGCTCATCTTTCGTCTTTACTAGTACCACCTTGCTCTATTTCCTTCTAAACCTCCTATTGCCCGTCTTGTGGATGAGAGCTCCAACGATGACCCTGAAGACAAGGCCCCCCTTAGTGTGAGCCTTGGGAAGCCTTCTAAACTGAAATCCTCTGCTTCGTCGGCACCTTTTTCCACTCCTATACTGCCTATGAGCCCCTCAGCCTCGTTATCTAGCCCCCTGTCTCTAAGGCCACCTCCTAGTCCAAAACCTGTTCTAGTAGCTGCACTCTGGGGGCCCCTGTGTCGGTGGAGCAGGTGGGTTCCCATGCTCGCTCTCGTGAGGAAGCGGGGGAGGGCCTTTGCAATCTAAAAAGTAATACTCCTCTACAAAGCAGCAAAAAACGAAAAAGAGAGAATCCCACTCCTGGCAAAGGTGGGGTTAAAAGTTGTAGTAGAAGCGTTGAGGGGTTTGGGAATCTTGATCAGCATACTCAGGGGAATAAGTACAAGCAGGAGCAACATCTGGACAAGGATGTGGAGGTTGTTGAGGAGAGGGCTTTGGGAAAACATAGTGCTGCTAGAAGACTGAGCATCAGAAGATCCTCCAGATTGGCTGGGGATAAGCCCCAAGTCTTAAAGATTGTTGATTACTCTTCTGCCTCTGATCAGGAGGACATTGTGGAAAATGTTGGAAACAAGGAAGTGAAGACCAACCCGGCCCATGTTCAGGAGGGCACCAGCAATTTTGAGTCCATGAACAACTCTTATTACGATACTAATGATGAGGACATTGAAATTCAGAAGACTCCGGAGAAGGAGGTGATGAGCGCCAGGATGGAAATGGACAACAAGAGACTGGAGAAGGAGCTGAATGAGGTCAAGACATGCCTATCTGCTTTGGAGAGCAAAGTTAAGGTGTTAATTAATTTGGTGATGAAGTCTTCTCACAGGGCTGCTGCGGCCTTCTCGATTCCGCAGGATGACCGGATCAATGGTGTGGATTCTCTGCTAGAAGATAAAGAAAACATGTTTAATTTACTCACTGATGAGTGGAAGGAACTCCTTAGCTAGATTTTTCTGTTGTTTTTGTTTTAAAACTCGAACTCTGGTTTTTTGGTTATGCTGTTGAACTGCTGTTATCTGGCTGTTTAAGGCCTGGTGCCTGTTTCGCTGCCTTTTGGTTTTTGTAATTGGGATCTGCACTAGTGTTTGCAGCCTTATAATATCAAAAACATTTTAAATCTTGTTCACAGATAAGAAGTTCAAATTTTAGTTATTGAGTCCAGACTAATTATCACTCAGGTCTATTGTGCATCATCTTTAAATATGCTTTGACTTTTTTTGATCGTGCTATTTGTCAGTTTTTTTCCTTTCATTTGTATTGTATATATATGCAAGTGGGCTCTATCATTTAATGGGTAAAAACAATGTTCATGTCATGTACAGAGAACATATGAGCAGCCCAGAGAATTAATTTGATTGTGCTATTTTCAATGTTTTTTATTTCATTTCTATAGTGTATAAATGCAAGAGGGCCTTTCTTTATCATTTGACTGACAAAGACAACATTCATGTTGTGTACAGAGAGAAAATATGAATGGGCTAGATATGCACCAAAACCAAGTGCCTGAGGAATTTCCTGCAAGACAAATGGAGCAGAATGGACTTCAGAATGAAGTGTCAAGGTCATTGGCGATTGTATCTGAAGAACCTGAAAATGTGGTTGTGGAGGGAAGACAAATAGAAAGTGACCATAATCAGGCAGCTTTGTTGTTATTACCGGAAGCAGATCAGGACAATAGTTGGTCTCAAGGGAATACTATTTGAAATAAAATTTTAAATGATGATTAATTTTCTGACACTTTGTAAGGATGAAAGTATGCTTTACAGAGGTAAGTCAAGTTGCCAATACTTGAGTGATTGAGGCATAAGTAACTACATCCGAAGAAGCAAGGAAATGGGTTATTGCATGAAGCAAATTTGTGATGAAGAGTAAGGATCATGACTGTCAGTTGCTCTCCAATAATATGATTTTTTTCAGATAGAATTAAATCTCAGGTGAATTGGAAGAAGCTAAATTGATCTCTGACTGATTTTGTTCTAAGGATTTAATGAAAATTTCTTTTTGCATGTATCACTAGAAGTGGTACTTTGGTTGGCCATTGTTATTGTAGAGACAAAAACATTGTTAACGAGTTTAGATATCACTGATCAGTGACCAATAATTGTTACATGGTTTTGATCACTTTTTTAATTTTACTGTTTTTCGTAAATGGTTTGGTCTATCATGTCTTGGCAAGGTTTTGAAGACTTACAGGTATGGCTTGTACGTATCATTTAAGTGGATCTAATTCCTATAATCTATGCATATATATGTGAATATATTCCCTTCCCCCTTGTGATTTATTTGTGTGCTCTCACTTTGTGCATATTTGAATATTTGATGAGCAAAGTCTTTAACTTCCCTGGGACCTTACCAGCTCTTCTTTTAGCTTGTTTATGTGATCGGAAGTTTTATTACAAGCTAGGGTTTTTACTTGGTTATATGCAAATTATATTCTCCAACAGGGTGTTTTCTCTGTTTCTCTTAATTTTACTTGTTTCTTTGTTTTAAAATATTGTGTCCGTTTCCCTGCTTGGCTGTAAACAGTAGAGGGAACCTTGAACAGCTCTTTTGTCTTTAACATAAAAATTTTCGGGAGTGGCAGAGCTTCACATCAGCATAGGCTATAGCCGTGTTCACCATAATATTCATTTTTTAGATGGTCGATTGAATTCTGGTAGCAAAAGATACCTTCTGCTGCTGTTGTGTATCTTGTGTGTATGCCACAGAAAATAATATTATTTGCATCCATTTGCAAGCATGGAGTGTGGATTTCCCACAAAATGACCCCCATTAAGCCACAATGATTGGGGAAAACTTGTAGAATGGGTATATAACACAATCATCTCAAATAGAACCATTTCATGAGAGTTGACTGTAGATGTAAAATTAGAAGCAACGAATCCTTAGGAGTCATCTCTAAATGTATTCGAGCCTCAGTCCCAGAGTATTTAAACTACCAGTATTTCCAAATTATCTAAGCCTGTCAGCATCTCCAAATCATCCAAAGCATCTATCTCTCTTATTATTTATACAATCTCTTGATGGCAACCCTCTTAAGAGAGAACTAATGGAATCATCAAGAATCAACTTTGACATTTATCTCCAATGAATCCTCAGCATCAAGCAAATAGAATACGGGGCCTGAAATGCTATCAAGTCAATTACATTGTCCACAGAACTTGCATGTGTCTTATGTGAAGTCCCAAAGATAGAAGATATGAAAATAAAGCTAACCATACGAGAAGGATGATAACTCCATAATGTGTGAATAATATTCAGAATCAAGAATGATGTCATTTACAAAGCTGAAATCAACAAAATCTTCTGCTACAACACTTTCTATCCAAATCAACAATATCTCTCAAGTTACCAAGCAAATTCTACCTATGCCAAGATCAAATCCCATAGTGGACTTCTTCCCAACCAAACAACTTAGGAGGTTATTGTGATATGTAAAATTTGACCTACCACTGTTGTACCCAAGTGTGAGATTATATGTCACACATGCAACCATTTGTTGAGAGGGCGAGTCACTCTTGCTCTCATGGCAATAGCTAGTGAAGTGGGGGAGGGTCCTATGAGCTGTAGTGGGGGTCGGGCATTGGGGGCCTTGTGAGGGGGTTTGGTGGTGGTTGTTGATGCAATGGAGGTTGCAGTGGTGTGGTTGTTGTGATCCTTATATGACTAGGAGGGTCGTTTGATTTGATTCTATTTAATTCATTGGCTGCAAAAGGGTAGAATGTGTTCGACCTTCGCTCTTTTAATTCTATTAATTCCTCTAGAAGTGCATGTTCCCTTGCGCGAAACTCTTTCATTTGGTGCCTTCACTTGTTCGTAAGTTGAATTTCCCTAAGGATCTTTGCTTGCTTGCAGGCTTGGTTCTCAGTGGGTGCTTCTTGGTTTGGTTGATTAGCCCTGATTTCTCTCAAGATAGATGCAATTCAATCCTCTTGAATTCCAGGACACATTGGTGTGAGATGCATAGTGAGGGATTACAAAGGGGATTGGTGGATGCATTAGCCTTAGAGATTTGACTCTATTTGTTTGATGATCGTTTGCTATGGTCGTTTGAAGTTTGAACGTTGAATTTGATTTGTGTTATGATTGAGAGCTTTCTTTTCCTTTGGTTTTAATGTCTATGAGTTTTGATGAGATTTCTAAATGCAAGTTATCTATATGGATGCAAAAATTGAACTACACTATGTTTTTTAATTTCCCCAAATCCAAATGTGATCTAATTAACTAGCAAAAAGTTATCTAATTAACTAGCAAAAAGTAAAACTTTTTCTATATGAATGTAAATAATATGGCTTTTCCAACAAATGCAAGGTGACTAATGTTTTTGCATTTTCATTCTAAGGTATAATCTATGGAAAGTAAATATAATGCAACTAATTTGAAATTGAAATTGTTGAAATCAAGAAAATGCTAATCTAACCAATAAATTCAAGTAAATGTTACTTCCTTGGGTAAGAGAATTTTTCTAATTATCACATAAATCAAAATCTTTTTTCAAAATAAATCAAATTGAATAACGGAACTTGTAATAATTGAAGCTTTCAAGAAGCTTTTTGAAGATGCCTATGTGGTGAGCATCCTTCAGAGGTCTAATGACCGTGTTCTTTCTCTACAATAGTGGGGTCCTTCCTTGATGACAGGGGTAATGCATGGATGCTTTGGCTTTGAGTAAATTGGAGATTACTTGGAAGGTAAGGGAAGCTTTGAAGCTTAAAAAAATATGAAAAGGCATACAAAGTCTTGTATGAGTGTTAGAATGTTGGTGGAGGTTGCAAGATCAAATATAGCTTAGATTCTTAAGGGTGGCTCACTATCCTATCAGGGAGGAAGAGAATGAGAGCCTCTTGTAAGGAAAACTATTGTAATAATGCACAATCTCCTTGATGCCAAAGGCAACAGGAGTATATATAGGTTGGAAGTTTCACAAATTAGTGGAGGTGATTGGGAGAAAAATGGAGAGTTGATGGATAGATGACTAAAGAGCTAATTAAGAGTCAAGAGGAGAGGACAATTAGTTAGGGGAGTAATGACTTAATCAAGATTGGAAATAAATCTCATTCATGAGAAAAAATGGTGGCAAAATGAGTAGAATTGAAGTAATTATGCATCTCCAAAAGATGACAGGGTTGCCCCTTTCAGGATTTGGGTTGCCCATTTTGCCAAGGCAAGTTGCCTAGGTGACCCTACAACTTACCCCAAAATTGAAGGTCTCCCAAAAGGACTTCATAGATGTGCAAGAACTCAAAACTTAGCTCGAGGGATGGACAAGATGGATAAAGAGCCAAGGAGAACAAAGGAGCTGTCATCAAGTATTGAAATGTTGAGGAAGTGTAATTCATGCCTAATGGGTCATGAGCTAGGCCTACCAGATCATCATTGGACATGCCATGTTGGCCCGTACGATTTTGGGCACTTATAGTTACCTAGACTTCTGTTAATAGGCTAAGATGAAGATCAATTTGGTGTTCGATTTCTTTGACAATGTGTGTCAAAAGGGACCCACAAATTTAGTGTCTATTGGAGAGTATACTTTTTGGCAATCCATGGAGTCGAATTATCTCCTTAAAGAATAATGTGGCAACATGTGTGGTATCACTTGGATTTTTACAGGGAGTAAAATGTGTCATTTTGGAAAATCTATCTATTATTGCATAAATGAAATCATTACCTTTGAGCTTTTGGTAGTCCAAGAATGAAGTCCATACATACATCCTCACATGGCCTTTTTGGAATAGGTAAAGGTTGATATGACCTAGTATTTTGGCTCCTCTTTTGCATATTGACAAATTTTGTAGTTCTGCACCATATTCTTCACATCCTTACCCATCTTTCGCTAATAATAACTTTCACTCAATTGTGCCAATATTTTGTCCACTCCAAAGTGTCTAGCTAAGTGTCCACTATGCTTCTCCCTTATTAAATTTTCTCTCATAGATCCTTGATGTATACATAAACACTTTCCCTTGAATGCCAATTATTCCTAAATGAAGTAATCTAACCATGGTGCCCTGTTTTTGTGTATTGGACTTTTGCATACAATCCATGCCGCTTTGTAATCTGAATCATTTTCATACAACTCCTAAAATCCGAGTCATTGTCATACAAACTCTTGAAATCCAAATCATTTTCATATAACTCCTTCATAGAATCAGAACCAACAACCTCTATTCTCATTTCATTTAGCAACAAGCATCTTCTACTTAGTGCATTAACTACCCAATTTGATCTACCACTTCTATGCTTCAAATCAAATGAATAACTTTGAAGCAGTTCAACCCATTTCATGTGTCTTTGATTGAGTTTGGCTTGGATGTTTATGTACTTCAATGCCATGATTTGTGAATAGGACAAATTCTTTTGGTAGCAAATAGTGCCCCCACTTCTTAAGTGCTTGTATAATGGCAAAAAATTCTTGATTATAAACATAATACTTTTTAGCTTCATTCAACTTTTCATTAAAGTAAGCAATGAGTTTACCTTATTGACTCAAGACTCCTTCAATCACTATCTCACTTGCATCACATTCTATTTGAAATACTTTGTCCAAATTTGACAATGCTAAGACAAGTTGTTCTATACCTTCTCTTTTAAGAGCTGAAAACTCTTTTCTATTGTTGTTGTTGTCCATTGAAACTCACTCCTACCACCCTTCATTGTCTTTGTGATAGGTGCATAAATGTTACTAAGAATTTGTATAAACTTCTTGTAGAAGCTTGCTAAGCCATTGGAAGTTTTTTCCTCAAATGTACCTTTTGCAGTGGCCAATCTACAATGGCTTTGACCTTTTTTGGATTTATTCTCAAACCCTCATGGAAAATGACAAATCCCAAATACACTAGTTTGTCCTCAATGAAATTGCATTTCTTCAAATTGATCAACAACTTTTCTACTTTTGTTGGCGAGCATGGAGAGCACGGAGATTTCAAAATTGGATGCGAACGGGAATGGGAATGTGCTTGCAATGGTTGGGTAGGCAACTACAACGGACGGTAAGGAGGCTGCTCCGGATGCCAGTAGAAGGGGCCCTCACGAAGATCAGGATATTAGCTTAGGACTGCTGGGCTCGTCCAATATGGATCATGTGTCTCCCAAAGTTGCTGCGGTTTGCACTATTGTTGGGGGCAAGGACGGTGAGGAAATTGTGACCTGCGGCCCTGCTGTCGGGGATGGTGCTGTTGCGAGGCTTTGGGCTTCCAGGGGGACTTCAGAAATCCTTCTCTACTGCTGTGACTAGCACTAGTGCTCAGTCTTGCCCACCCCAACATGGCTCTTGGCCTATCCCTTGTGCCCGGGAGTCCCCTGTTGTGGTGTGTGGCCCGGAGGTCACAGAAAATGAGGATTACTATCGCAATAAAGGAGTGATATGCAGATTCAATAGTTTTTGGCCCTCTCTGCCCAACCTCCACAATTGGGTCATGGAGTCATGGAAGTCGCTGGTTGAAGGTAAGATTGAGTTGTTTCCCTATGCAAGAGGGTTCTTTATCGTGACTTTTGCTTCCTCGGAGCAACAAGACTTAGTGCTCGATGACAGGGTTTGGTTGTGGGGGGAGCATTCCCTCTCCATCAAACCCCAGACTCTGTCTTTTGATCCCCTTACAGAACCGCTTAACAGCAGACCTATTTGGGTCTGCCTCCCAAATCTCCCTCTCCAGTTTTGGGAGGATTCCTGCTACGAGGGCATCAGCAATGCCATTAGTCATTTCCTCAAGGTGGATTCTACTACTTCTTTCATGGGACATTCCACGATTGGCCGCATCCTAGTGGATATTGACATCTCCAAACCTCTTCATGGAAATGTGGTTTTGATGGTAATGAATAGGCCCTAGAAAGAACAATTAGATCATGAGGGTATCCCATTCAGATGTAGAAGATGTTTTGCTACAGGTCATTTGGCCTCTAGTTGTCCTCTCACACGCCGTAAGGGCGCCGCAACTTGGTGGAAAGATGCCCTTTTGGAGCACTTGACTATTAGTACTTCCCAGGATGATTGTTCCTCTTGGGAGGATGAGTCCTCCGAGGAGGATGAGCTCTCTGATGGGGCTGTTCTTGAGGGGGGGCTGCTGCTTCAATTTCTTTGCATTCTCTGGACTCTTTTGATCATTCCTCGGCTCACTTGTCAGCTCCTCCTGCTTCGGACAGGATTACTTCTTCTGTTCCGGCTTCTTCCTCTCTGGTTTTGCCTTCTTCGAATTTGGCTTCTGCTGCTGGGATGTCTACTATTGCTGCTGGGGTGCCTTCTTTCATTGGGGCTGCTCCTGCCCCTTCGAAGGTTTTGGCACAAAGTTCACCGCCTTCTTGCCCTACTTCTGCTGCTGGAGTTGAGGATGTCTTTTGTACTGTTGTCCAAAGAAGGAAGAGAGGTCTTCCTAAGCATGTTTCTTTGACCCATACTCGGGCCAAGGGAGTTCGACTTGATCGATCAGGTTCTACTTTTGTTTAGTTGTTCCTCGCTGCCTTGTTGTAGCTATTTTGTCAGTGTGTTGTCAATGTACTATTTCTGGCTCATTTAAGGCCTTTTTCTTGCCCTGGGGACAGCTTTGTACAGGGTTCTGGACCCTCTTTTCCAGCTGCTCTTATCAAAAACAACTTTTCTACTTTTATTCTTTGCAAGTCTAACCTTAAATGCTTCAAATGTTCCTTTATCATTCTACTAAAAATCAAAATGTCATTTAAATAAACAATCACAAACTTACTAAGAAAGGGCTTCAATACCTCATTCATCAATTGTATGAAAGTGCTTGGTGCATTGGTCAATCAAAGGCATAACCAACCACTTATATAACCCATTCTTTGTTTTGAATGTGGTCTTCTATTCATCCCCCTTTCTAATTCAAATCTAATGATACCCACTCTTAAAGTCATGTTTTGTGAAATATTTGGATCCACTTAAGCAATCTATCAAGTCATCCATTTAGGGTAACAAAAACTGGTACTTCATTATTATCTTGTTGATGACTTGTGAATCTATGTACATACACCATTCACCATCCTTTTTGGGTGCTAATACTGCTCATATTGCATATGGGATCAAACTCCCCCTATCAATCCTTTATCTAATAGCTCTTGGGCCTATCTTTTACTTTCTCATTCTGTATCAATGTCATCCTATATGCTACCTTGTTTAGTAAGCTTGCTCCGAGAATTAAATCCATGTGATGACTAATACTTCTTATGGGTGGCAACCTATTTGACAACTCTTGTGAATTTTTTTTAACATACTCTTTCAATAGTTTCTGCTCTTTCAATAGTTTCTGCACTTCTGGTGGAACTTCATTTTCTTCTTGTGTTGTCT
Source organism: Cunninghamia lanceolata (assembly GCA_027924645.1). Classification (NCBI taxonomy): domain Eukaryota; kingdom Viridiplantae; phylum Streptophyta; class Pinopsida; order Cupressales; family Cupressaceae; genus Cunninghamia; species Cunninghamia lanceolata. Next base: position 9,045,980 of record BSBN01001435.1, read on the forward strand.
CAACTTTTGCAAGTTTAGAAATAAAGTATAACAAGTTTTCTTCCTCTTATATATCTTTTAAAAACTATTTTCCTAAAACCAAACATACCTTTGGACTGCTATCTACTTCTTCTCCTCTGCTTTTCAATAGGCTCAATATAATTTCTTTCCCATCCTTTACAATGGTGTAGGTGTTCATATTGCCATCATGTACAACCCTTCTGTCATATTGCTATGGTCTACCCAACAAGACATGACAAGCATCCATGAGCATAATATTACACAATATTTCATCCTTGTATGCTTCAATCTAAAAACCTATTAAACATTGCTCACTTACCAAGAGTTGATGCTTATTTTGCAACCATAAGACCTTGCATGGACCGAGGTGTTTGATCCTATTTAGCTTGAGTTTTTCCAGAATCTCCTTGGACACAAAGTTGTCCTTGCTTCCATTGTCAACAACTCAACAACATTTTTCTTTGGACTTGCATATGGTCCTAAAAATATTTTTTCTTTATGCAGGCTTGTGCTCTTCCTTCTTTAATTTTTAATTACAGTCTCTTTATCATGAGAGACTCTCCTTGTTTTGGTTCTTTTGTATGTTGGGTTGATGCTACACTTTCCTCATCAAATTGGGCAATGTGGTTTCTTGCCTCACTCATGTTTCCATGGTTATGTTGTGATTGTGGACATTCAAAGGCTTTATAACCAACTGCCCCACATTTGTAACAAGTGATTCCTCTACCTCTTCCTTTTCCATAATATCATCTTCCTCTTGATGAATTCCCCTTCCATTCGTGAAGTGCTAGATTCTCTCTTGTTAGTATGTTGTCTGTAATGTCCCAATTTTTATGTATGAGGGTGTTTGGGTCACTTTCCATCTTTGGTGGGGTTTTAGGCTTTCTTATGCTGGCATGCCTCTCCTTTATCCCTTGTTTTCTGACTTCCCTATTTTCTTGATTTTTTACCTTCTACGACTTTTCAGGTTTTCCCTTATCTTGGTGTTGTTTCCTTCATTTCCCCAATCACCTTGTTCCCATGCTTCAGACCTTTAGGCTTTCTCATGCTATCATGCCTTTCCTTCAATCCTTGCTTTTTTTATTTCTCTTTCATTTCATAATTTTAGACTTTCTTCTGTTGGCATTCCATTCCTCAATCCCTATGCCCCCACTTCCTATCCCTTGTCTCCCACAGGCTTTCAGAGTTCCATTTCCCTCCTTACACTTCCTTTTAATGGATTGGTCACCTTGATCACCAATCCCTAAGGTATCGAGTATCCTTAAGTCTCGACTTCTACTATATCGTGGGCTCTCAAACTTTTCCCTACCAACATACCTAAAGGGTATATGGTATCCCGTAACCTCAAACCTTCCCATCATGGTGAACTTTTTGGTTTTCCTTTCGCTCATCACTCAAGTATCGAGTATGCTATATCCTTGACTCCCAATCCCCACCAGCATCAGATATACCAAGACTCTGATCCCCAACTTCCCACTCCCTTTCCATTTGTGGACCCTCGAACCTTTTTATCCCTTGATCCTTCTTGCATCGGGTATCTCCAACTCTTGATCTTTGCTCCTTCCTATATCAGGTATCCTTGAATCCTAATTCTTTCTCCTTCCTATATTGGGTATCTTTCAATCTTGATCCCTGCTCCTTGCATCAGGATTACCTAAATCTTGGTCCCCACACCTTCCAGTATCAAATATTTTTGAGCTCTAATCTCCACTTTCCCTTATGAAGCCAGTTGCAAGCTTTCAAACTTTTCTCTCCCCACATCCCTAACTATCAATATCTCATTTTCTAGGATCTTGACCCTTATCATCCTTCCCTCTTATGAACATTTAGGGTTTTCATTACCATCATTCCCTCTTTCAAAACTTTTGCAAGGAGTCCATTCCTCGCTTCCCTATTTCCCCACGTTACTCCTTCCCAGGGTTACAAACCTTTGTTTCCCCATGTGTATTGCATCTCAATCTTCCAACCCACAATTCCTTATTCTTTTATGCATTGTTTTCATAGGTTTTTTGACCCTTTGGCATGCAAATCCCCAACCACTTGTATTTTGAATGCCAAACCCTACCTACCTTCCTGCATAATTTAGAATTCCATTAATAGTCCCGAATAGATGCGATAAGATAGGGGAAGACTTTCAAACACCTATCAACACATGTGGTTCCTCATAGTCATGGTTTGTGTACAAATGTAGATGGTTGCTAATGTAGAGGACATAGTTTTAGGTACACGACCATGTGAAGATTTTAGCAAGCATACAAATTGTACACTTGCAGACGACACTTTCTCTCCCTCTAGGACCACTTGAGGTGGATTTGGTCATGGGATTTTGGGACCCATGCTAGGCCTCCAATCTCTATATATTTCAAGTAGTTTCATTAGTTTTCATCTTTTGTTATTTTATCAAATAAACCCCCAACTTGTCATAGTTTAAACATTTGTGTTCATGTATTAGATTGAAGGATGACAACCCTTGGGATTTTGGAGATTAAATGTAGAAATTGCATGTGTTGAAGGTTGTAATTTGAAATATTCTAGTATATTTGAATAAAATATTTAGTTTCAATGTATGGGTGAATGTTTTTACTATTTATACAATCTATTACCAAATTATTTATCTATAGGTCATCACAATGGTATATTGTCACACAATCTCTAATCCTAACTCTTGTATAATTAAAAAAGGAAATGGATGTTTGTGCTAATTACGGTAAAGGAATAAAATCATCTCAATCTTGTTGGTGAAAGTGTTGAACTCCTACCTCCCCTCGACAAATTTAACTTATAAATGCATGATGAATGAATGATGCCTTCACTAACATTAGTCATTTCCTTCCTATTCTTATCAAATCAAAATCTATGGTGTAGAATGACTACATTGTCTAATTTTATCTAAGCAATTTAAGTGCTTAGATTTAATTTATCCAATCCTTTAGTTATTTATTTAATCTCCATGGTGTTTTCAAATCTATTAATTTGAATGGTCATATTTTATTAAACCCTTTAGTTGTTGTAGTTAAATTTGATTTAATTTTTAGGGGTAAAGTATTTAGTGAAATTTAGTTCATGCTTTTAATTTTGTTTAAATTAAAAAAAGGGGTTTAGGGAAAGTTTTAATTTTAATTCTTTTTAAAAATCTTCCATAGTTGATGAGATGGCGTTATGCTGTGGAAATCATTAGAGAAATATTCCCTTTTATCTCGTTATGCTGTCAAAATTTTCCTAGACTTTAGATGGGTTTAATATTTAATTTAATTTGATTATTTAATTTTCTGCATTAGAAATTGTTTAAATGTTTATGTTCGAAATCATGTTAGCAACATTAATTTAATGTTATTTAAAGATGTAGTTCTTATAGGGTAGATTCTGATTCATATAAGAATCATTCCACTCATCTAGTAAACCCTAGGGTTGGGTTCTGAAACAGAAACCAACCCTCTTAGCATCGCTCCTCATGACACACACCCCCTTAGTGGCTATCGACTCGTAGGGATTGCGAAAGAAGTTTCGTAGGGTCTCATTTGTGATTGACTTCCCCGCCTTCGGGTGACGTGCCTAACGTTGGTTGCGGATGCAACTACGTTACGTGCGTGTCACCGAGTGTGCATGTTGCGTGCAAAGGGGTTTTTAGAGTCGGGTGGGAAATTTTTTGATAATTCGTGTCATGACCACATGACAAATGTGGTCATGACATGTGGTTATCGGGTCATCACCACATGGCAAATGTGGGCATGGCAATTTCATATTAAATTAGAAATGATATTGTAAGTCCATGCATGGAATAGTAGTTGAAATCGATGAAAAGAATAAGTTGGAATCATCATAGTCAATAATAGATATCCAAAATGGATAATTAGTAATTAATTTACATTTATTGAAATTATCTAGCTAGGATATGTTTAGACTCTAGGGCTATAGGGTGAGAGGAGTAGCCCTATCACATCAATAAGAACTTTGAAGAGTGGTCAGCCATAGAGGTCACTTCCCATAAGCATAACACAAGTTGACACTTTAAACCTTTTAGGAAGCTTCTACACAAATGGTGTCACATGGGATGCCGATGATCCAATCATCCTTCATGTGTTCAATGAATCTCCATTCCTTATGCATTATTGACATGTACCTTCTGTACACGTTTAATTTTATGTGTTGATGCACATGGTGATCGCACATGTACACATGTTGCACACTCCCATTGTATAATATTCTATGTTTAAGAAAATAAGCACATGTTTTGTGTGTTTTTCTCATGTCATGTTATGGGCATTACACTCAACTACTATTGTGGAAAGGTTCTCAAACAAATCACCAATCTAAGGCAATGGAAGAGGAAAGGTTGAAGATTCCTTGGAAACCTAGGGAATTCTGATTTCACCCAAATACACATTTCTTCTTCATTCAATTTTTGTTGCTCAAAGTTTTCAATTTAATTTGTGGTATGTTATGGAACTTTCTATAGAATCCCTTCCCTTTCATTTTGGCTATTACTTCCTTTTCATCCTCCATATTCACATTGCAACTATCCATTCTCACAAATGTTCTTATATGTTTTAATAATTTTGTAATCTTTAGGTGGTAGGTACCTCATAATATTACCTTGGGAATCCCAAGGTCTATATTCAAAATATTAAAATAGAAAGGCCTAAATATCTTAGGATTTTAACTATACAATTGGGCAACTTTCAAATTTTTGTTGTCCAAGAAATATTGGTAGTTTGGGAAAATCTCCTAGAGAAATGACCCTCACAATTCCTACAATCCTAGGAGCATACTGATAACACTCTTCCATTATTACTATATGTTTTGGCGTATATATGTCAACCAATGGGGTCTAGACAATGTTGCATGTGTCATGATCAATGTAAATGTGTCACAAGAACCAACTCCCAATAATTTTACTATAATATTTTAATGGCATAGAACTTATCATGATTGCTCTATGCACTAGAGGTAAAAATTGGTTACAAATCAAAGTGTCATAAAGGTGACATTTGCAACCATACAACCATGGACCATACACCACATAAAAAACATCCACGGTAGGTTTCCTAGTGTAGTCACGGTCGGAGGGTCCACGGAGTGAACTATCCAAGCCATGCAACAAGAGTAAACACAATGGAAGCAATTCCAATATAGAATACGAAGAATGATTCATATGCTCAATATATCATAGATTCAAAAGATTGATATGCCGGCAACATGCGGGCTACAAAACAAGGGCTCACAAGCCTGAATTCCAGTACATCAGATAAGCATGATATTATAATGAATTGCATTTCCAGAACAAAGTAATCTGATCTATCATAATCACTAACTGACTTCCTAATACATCCTAAGGACCTATATATATCATCTCCAAGCTCAAGAAATCCTCTGTGTCGGCCAAGAAAGAAGTTACAATCTCCAATGAAAGTGTTACGTGTAGAACAAATAGGTCAGCCTTAAGCAATTGCTACTCCTCTGCAAATGATGGAAACTTGATGCGGATCTCAAGGAAGGTTGGATATGTCCCAAAGTACCTTGAAAGATGTTTCATTTAGCTCCACAAGTCATGGAAGTTCTCTGCAAACATTCTCCTTCAGTTGACTATTTGAATGCTTTGTCCTGAGAAAATAGTTGATCTTCTGATAGCAATATCTTTCTGAAAGTTGATCCAAATAGTCTAAATTTTGGATATGATATGCATGACGATATCTAGATGCTAAGTCTTGCTCTGCAAGCTTTGAAATGCAAATGCGGAAAAATGCGGTACAAAATGTTGGAACTGCTACTGACTGAACTGAACTTAAATGAATTGGAAAATGAAAGAAACAAAGAAAGAATGCAAATATTTTTGGTTGATGCAAGATTGCTCTGCAACTAGGGATGCTCCTGCATCATTTCCACAATGGAAAAAATATAGTTATCAAATGGCAAAGCACTATATAACACATTGATTAATCATGGACACAATTTTTTTTAACCTTTGGTAACGTCTAGTAGTTCCTTTAAATTAAAAGAAATAATTTATCCCTAGTTGAGGACTACATTTTCTATGATAGTGATATTTAGCAATGAAAAATAATCCTTACTTGCTTAGTGTCGGAAGATCCATATAACCTATTTAGAAAGACCCTTGCATATCGAACAATAGGAAGACAATATCTCACCAGGTAAGAAAAATAAGCCTTTTATAAATATTATATTCAAAATTTTGACCACACTCCAAAACCTCAAATATGTTAGAGTCATCTTCTTGTATGTTGTTTGGCATCTAGTTATCCATGTCTATTTTTAAAAAACTTCCTTTTTGGATTATTAAAAACTAACATGTTATTATGCTCGATTAGAACTATTATACTATCCTTTTGGAAGTTGAATTATGTTCATTTAAACTAGAAATTAAAGTAAAACAAGAAGAATATACACTAACACTTTTAATTTCACCTAGGAAATCCCCAACTTAGGACTAAAACCCTAACTTGGTAGGTTCCAATAGAACATACATCCTTATATTACTTGCAAATCAATAGAAAGGTTGAATTACTACTACAACATTTGTTTCACTCCTTTGTTTGGTGCACTTTGGATTGGAACAATGTTCTTAGTGCTCTACAATGGTGTCTTACACATCTCCAAAATTCCCAAGAAGATTTAGTGTACTCCTAACCTCCTTATAGTCATGGCATGGTCCCCCATACATTGGAAACCTCAAAAACTAGAAATGGAATGTCAAAAGTCACGTCCTTTCAAATTCTCCTACCTACTATCTATGCCATAGTGAATTCACTGTTTGCAATAGTATGAAATATCTGCATTATCTTTGCATTCACTAGGGTATTTCACCATTTATCATGAAATTTTGATCATTCACCATGTTATTCCACCATTCATTATGGTATTCAAACAATCAACATGGTAGATAGACATTACCAAGGCAATCACATATTTGTCACTTTTGCAAGGTGACAATTTCATCCATCACGAAACAATAGGTGCCTGTACATTTTTAAATTAAAAAAAACACATTCTATTGTTCCTTAATTCACCATGGTCATTTTCAAATCACACCTCCCTTTATAGAGAGGCTTTTGGTCCCATAAAATCTTAATGCAACATTAGGTGAGGAAACAATGTCCCCATCTTGTCCATGGAGTACCATTGGGCTTGATTGATTGTTTTCCCTTTGAATTCCACTTCCCAAGACTCTTAAATTCCCTTCATCATCTCTTTTTGTTTCCTCTAAAGTACCACAAATCGAAAATTAATGCTTTCTTGTCACAAACCAAGTGCTCTAATGAAGGTAGCACTACATCCTCTTCTTCTTCATCCAACATGGATGGTTTGTACAATTGGAGATATTCACAATTGATCACCAAATGAAGTTTTAGAAAGGAGGTGGGTGAAATCTAAACACATTCTCCCCAACTATCTCTAAGGTGGTGAGTAGCTTGTACCTTAGAGATTTAGTCCTCTTGTCTTTTTCTTTACATTTTCTCTTTTCCTAGGGACAACCAAACTTTATCTCTAACCTTGAGAAAATTCCCCACATGATGTTGATCAGGCCTATCCTTGTACTTCAACTGAGTCTTCTCTAATTGTGACCTCAATGTGAGTATAATTTAATGAATCCTTTCAACAAATTTTGTTACTTTTGCCTCCTCCAAATTTAATCCTACTTTCTTATCCTTCTTTTCAAGTGCAACATCAAGTAGACTGGTTGAAACAAGCCAAACACACTTCCAAAGGTGAGTGATTTGTAGAGGAGTGGAATGCTTTGTTGTATGAGTGTTGTATGTAAGGAAAAGACTCATCCCAAGCCTTTAGAACCTTACTATTGTAGCCTCTTACGAGTTGCATCAATGTCTTGTTCACTACCTTTGCACATTTAATTATAAATGAAAAGCATTACTATTTAGAGTGTGGTTTCCATCTTCTTACACAAGGTGGACCAAAATTTACCTATAAACTATGTACCTCTATTTGAAACAATTGACCTAGGTAACCCATAGTGCACCCACACATTAGAAAATAATATGTTCATGGTCTCTTTTCTGGTATTTGTCTTGTTACATGGGGTTAGTCTTACACATATGGTTCCTAGGGTTGTCATTGATGTCAACACTGTCACTAAGTTGTCATTGATGTCAACACTATCATGGTGGTGTGATGGTGTTCATGGTTGGATGTCATGTCCCATCCAACAAGAGAAGGGAGAAGATATAGTTAATATTAATATGGGAATTAGAAGCATGAAGATGATCAGATGTATTACTAATGTACTGATGGCCTAAAGCATGTATGTTCCAAGTTCCATGATGACTGGATTATCGGAAGAGTGTTTTGCTGTTGACTGACAGTGTTGTCTCTATGAAGGTGTTTTGTGTAGGACAATGGAATGCTCTGTATTCCTTCGCATTTGCAAATATGGCCATGCGGTTCTAGAACTATGTTTAGGATGCAATGAAGGTGATAATTCCAAATTTTTAGATCATTTGTCCTTTTGCAACGAAAGTTATGCATGATAGAGTACCAGCATGTGTTCTGGCAAAGTAAGCTAGTAATAAAGGCCTGTTGGAATGCTTCGCATTCCTCCAGAAATGAATGATTGCCCTTGTGGTTTTAAAGACATATTTATGGATGTGTATTACATGCTTCCTTGCAGTTTCAATGTCCTTGGTGGTCTACAGTTTAGTTTTTCAAATGACAACATATTGCAGTGTATTCCGGATGACATTATTCCTAGAGTTCATGATTGAAGATATGCGGCACAATTCTTTGATGTGCGGGGGAAAAGGAGTGTTTGGAGATGTTGTATGAGTCATTTGGACTCATATGGAAGAGTTTTCATGAAGATATTTATTGTTTCCAGTATCGCACAAGGTTTTCAAGTTGATGTGGTTGTTATGCTTCAAGGTTCATGTGTTTTTGGTTAAAGCTATTCTATTTTCAAATGAGTGGAGTGTGCGGATGTAATTCCTTGGTGTTTGAAGCCATGAAGGATGTTTTGGACCTAGTAAGCAAGTGTTGGTGTCTGAAAGGCGTGGGTCTTCTGTTGGTGTAACGCATGGTTTCACTTAGGACATATCTTCTACACATTTCATATGGTGTGTTGTCTGGCCGACTTGTAAATGTATTTTTCATGTTGTATCTAGCCGACAAGAAATGTAGTCATTGTAATATCATGTATAAATAGTGAATCAAATTGAGTTAGGAGAGTGTGATTGCAAGTTGATTGAAAATCTCGCAAGCAGATAAAAAGCATAATGAATGCATTGTTGATGTGCGACTGAAGGAGAAAGAGCAAAAGTCGTTGATGTTGTCTTGATTCATCTTGAAGACTTATTTGTGATAGTGATCAAGTGTAGAGTGTGCCTAGCTGATCAGATCATTAGAAGAAAGTGTGAAGAGGTACAAGCACAATCATCAAAGGTGTGAGTTTCAATATCAGTTTTCAGACAATAGAAGGTTTGTCATACTGTAATCTTTTGTAAGTGTGTTTTCAATTTAGGGAGTAGTAGCTTCCTTGGGAGTGACCCCAAAACAAAGTCTTTAGGGAGTAGCAGCTTCCTTGGGAGTGACCCTAAATCAAAGTTCTTCAGGGAGTAGTAGCTTCCTTGGGTTGTAGCCCTAAAACAAAGTTGTTATTTGAGCTTCATATATTATGTGTTAATCCTCACTGTGGTTTTTCCATTCTAGGGTTTTCCATGTATATCTGGTGTTATGTGTTGATGTGCATTATGTTAATCTTTCATGTTCACATTAATGCTGTGATGCTTAAGTTTTAATCTGCTCCAGATAAGTTGAAGTTGTTAAAATTGAAGATTGTTTAGATACTGATTCACCCCCCTCTCAGTATCTTAGTGTGTTCAACAGTTAGAATACACATCTTGTTGAAACTATCCACAACAACAAAAAGATAGTTGTTCTTGTGCTTTCTCATTGGAAGTCCGCCCACAAAATCTATGAAAACACTTTCCCATAGTCTAGTAAGAACCATAAGAGGAGTGTACAATATTTCATTTCACATCTCATATTTGTATGTGCAACACAAGTTGCATCCTTGAATTAATTTTGCTACTTCTACTTGCATCCTAGGCCAATATACATACCTTTGTAAATGGGCCACTATCTTTCCAACACCAAAATGACTTTCCACTTTGGAGGTATGTGCCTCCCTCATGAGTAGAAGTCATTACACCTTTGATATACACTTGATTTGACTAACCTATAGATTAGTTCATCCTTGAGTTGAAAGTCTTCTCTACGTTTTGCAACCTCTTGTTCTTGTGGTTGTTTGTAGCTTTCCCCAAATTTGAGACTTGTCCATATTCCTCTCCATAGGCTTCTTTAGTGAAAGGCTCCAACTACATGATTGTAACAAGAGATGACATGAGATTTGAAATAGGTGACCTAGATAACATGTTTAGCACTACATTGGTACTTCCCTTATTATAGTTGATCACCAAATAGAATTGTTGTAGAAAACCCATTCATTTGTAATTACATACTTGTCTCGATCTTGTAAGTATTATAAAAGATTGTAATCCATGTGTAAAATAGTTTCTTTTGCAAGTAGGTAGTGTTTCCATTTCTTGGTAGCTTAGACTAATGCATAAATCTCTCTATCATAGAAGCTGGATAACCCTTATCTACTAAATTGAAGACCTTTGAATGATAGAAAACGGGTTTGCCACTTTGTAGCAAGATGGATCCCATGTCATACTCACTAGTGCTAATGTCTCAACCTCAAAGGGAATCTACAAGTTAGGTGAGGTTAACACCAAAGAATTACAAATCTTATTCTTTAAAATGTCAAAAGCATCATCATGTACCTTCAATGAAAATCCTTACCCAACATTGTAATTGAATGTAAAGGAGCATCTGTAGAAGAGAAATAAAGAATGAATTTACACATGTATTGTGTAGCACCAACAAAGCTCATTGTCTCTATGGCACTTCTTGGTATGAGATAATTCTTGATAGTCTTTGCCTTCATAGAATCCACTCTCAACTCACCTCCTCCATTTACACATGTCCTAGGTATGTCAATGACTCCTTAGTAAACTTGCACTTCTTCAAATTACAAGAGTTGTTTTTCCTTCAACACATTCAAAACTTGTTGTAAATGAATCAAATGTCCCCCCATGTTGCACTAAAAATTAATATGTCATTTAGATACAATATGATATATTTATCTATGAAATTTCTCAACACATCATTCTTCAAACACATAAATGTAATTGGCACATTACATAAATAAAAATAGAAGAACTAACCATTCATACAAACCTTGTGTAGTGCCCCTCCGTTTTCACTTTGGTTGTGTCAGGTATGTTTGACATTTGGTTATTTGGTTTGGATTGTTCATTTGGTGCTATTGGTTAATCATGGCATTAAAATAATATTAGTAGTCATTAAAACATTTTTGATAATTAAATGAATAGAAATGCCTTTATGCAAATTTAGTGCTGAAAATTTAAAAGGGTAAATCCAAATTTATAAATTATTATTTTAGGCCCCTATATTATTTATAGCACTATAGTTTATTAGCTATATTAATTTGTTACATTTTCTAGAGGTTATTTTATATTATTGGTGAGTGAAACCTTATTTTATATAAGGAAACCTAATAAAATATAATGTTATTAAATATTACTTTAGGATACCTAATTATAATTGCTTGAGGACAAGCAATCTTGAGTGGGGAGGGTTGTCATGTCCCTATAATGTTTTATGATTGAATTGTTTATTTAAATAATAAGTTAGCCTTATATAAACTAAATATATAATATATTTATTTAAAATATATTATTAATATGTATTAGTTAATAAATAATATTATTAATTTAATATAATTTAAATATTATAAAATATATGAAATATATATATTTATATTTTAATTAACTAGATATATTATAAATATAAATATTTTAATATAATATTTATGTGAGTAATTAATAAGATATATTATTATATATAAAAATAAATATTATGAAGAGTCTAAACTACTAAAGTTAGAAAGTAAAGTAATTTGGAATAAGACAAAGTAATACGGTTAAACAAAAGGTTAAATTCAAAATAAAATCATATAAAAATAAAAGTCTAATAAGACAAACATTATCCCACCATATTATATGCTTGGAAATAAAATAAAATAAAAGAGCTCCCATACTTAATAACAAAAGTATTTATTTCTACTATATATATTATATAAATAATGTACTTTAAAAAGATTAAGGGGAGGTCGAAGGAAGATATTTATAAGTGCAGCACATTAATAAATAATATATTATAAATATATCTAATAATATAAATACAAATATTATTATTATTATTATCTTATATTGTAATATAAATATAAATAATATATCATTTATTATAATGATATAATATAAATACAAATAAGGTAAATAAATAATAATAAACATCTTTTAACCTATCCTCTTATGATAAGGGAGTTACGTATGGTTAGAACTAGTTTACCACAAAAGGAAATTAATATAAAGTAATAAAAATAATAAGAGACATACCTCTTCGAACATATCCCTTGAAAGGTGTAAGAACCCCTGGTTCTCCCTGAGCTAATTTTCCAATTGTTGGTTTGATGTTTTGAAGTTTTTTGAAATATTTACCAGATAATGCATAAAATTTACAGAACAAGGAAAAGTTGAAGCACAAATATAATATTATATCAGAATTATTATTGTCATGAAATTACATTGAAAGCATTCATACCCGGATAACAAACTTCTGATGATGAAACCCTTATTTTGAATCTCTCCTGTAAATCCAATGAAGCACAAATGCAGCCTCTGACATGAAGCCACCAATGATGCAACCTCAAGTGATCTTTCACACCCTTAGGTAGTAGGAACAATGAAGAATCTTCATTCTCCAAAGCCAAGAATTCTGAAAACCCTAGGTTTCCATCCTCAAGAGCCAAGCTCTCCAGAAGCACAAAATCCAATATGTAAAATGATCCAATGATATCCTTTTCCTTTGCTTTGGTGCCTTTTATATTCTTCTCCAATTAGGTCAATTTCCCCATTGACTTTATTAAATGCATTAATATATAGGCTCTCCTCTTAAAATATAATTAATGCACTTTAAGTCACTTAATTGAGGGTCATAGCCCCATCGATTATAAAGTGACATTATAAACTTTATAATAAACCTTTATATTATTTTATTATCATTAAAGAGACCTTAATGATAATAACTCCTTTAATAACCATTATTTCGCTAAACCAACTGATCATGGAAATCGACCCTGCATCCAAGACATGTCTAGGTGCCTTACCAAATATAGAAATATTGGACTCTATTGACAAGGTGACTTACTATAAATAGTAAGTGTGTGAGATTGAGTCCTGGAACGCCAAACGAAGGCCCAACTTGAACCAAACTCTACTCTGAAGAAGAAGGCAACCAGATAACTGCCAAAACGGACCCTCTGAACAACTCCATTAGCCTACGAGGGTCAAAAGATAGGCTAATCCTCCAAACTCTGATGCTCCTAAAAAAAATAGGGACATTACAGTCTGCCCTCCCTGAAATTGCTTGTCCCCAAGCAATCTCCACTGCAAAGAAACCCCACTCCTCGGAAGGCCCAAAAGAACGGCGAAATGTCCCATGCATCGCTAACTAACTCCTGAAGCACGAACATAAACATAACTGCGCAAGATATCCCTGGATCCCAAACCCAGAATGGAAGTCTACCATGTCTAGTATCCTCCGACTTCCTCTGCGCAAAATTGATCACAACTTCACCATGCTAAAAATGGTGAAGCAACCCGTCAGAACCCATCCAAATTGTAGTGCCAAACCTATCACCACCTGGATCCCAATACAATCTGAACTCACATCCATTTGTCATGAAAAGACAAAAATATCTGGAAGCATCCACAACACAATATCTCTCTACAGTCTCTCCAAAACTCCCATGGATGTGATAACTAACCAAACCATCATGTCCACTGAGACCGTAATTACCCTGTAACCATGTATCTGTATGAGATCTCTGTGACATAGAAGTAACAAACCCTGTCAAATACATATCAGCATGATGGATAACTGATTGCCACCCCTGCAAATACTCTCCTACAAACAACTGAGTGAGGTACTTGTAGCCTCTAGTCCCATCTTCTGAAGATGGCAACTCTCCATCCCATAGTGGATGGTACAAACCCTAAGCCAATCCACTCCGATGCATCAACAAATCCTCTGTGTGTGGATTAAAAGAGAAGTGATGAGCACTCCTCACTATGCAGTCAAAGTAAAATGCTCCAGCCTCTGTCAATGGTTGACCGTCATAGTCGTGGGGAACACTCTCTTCAACTTTCTCATCACTCTCATCACTAGAATCAGAAGATGACTCTGGTCTCCGATCTCGAGTAGCTAATGGGGTAGATGCTCTAATAACCCTCTCTGCATACCCAATAGCAAAATCCCTGTCACAAAGCAAATGGAGGTATTCTAATTTTATTGCCTGCAATGCGCTCCTGATAAAACGTAAACTACGAATAGGAGTACCTGTAGAGACCCCATCCTATCTCTCCTAAAATTCTGCGCAGCAAAGGAGGTACTCCACATACTTATCTGTGCAATCAAAGTGAGATAAGGTTGAATCAACCTTCTCTCCTGTAACCTTTAGCTGATACTTCCAACTCTGTAACTCAACAAACTGTCGATCGTAATCAGCTGCATGGGATGAAATGATTGATTTGCTTTCAAGAGGGGAAAACAAATCAATATAAGAATCAATCTCCACACTGGATGACGCCCTGCATATCTCCTGTGAATAAGATGGGGTAATGTTGTGTTCAGTCACACAACTCTCTGCAGAACCAACCACCTCATCACACAAGCTATCAATATCCTGCTTTGCATCACCTGTAACATGTCTATCCTCTGAGATCCTTGAAGCATCACATGGTTCCCTGCTACTCTCAACCAGCACACTCATCCCATCTACATCACCTGCACCTGCGATTGTAATGGATGTAACCACATCCCCAATACATTCATTTTCATATTCCGTAGATATATGGTCATCACCAACTACTGCCATAGATAACAGAACTGTAACTACTGGTAATGAAGACTGCGCTAAGCTCAACTCCACAGTAAGCTCATCTATCCGTAACTTTGACTCTTGAAGGGCTATCTGAGCACTCTTCAAAGAGTCCATGGTGACTTCTAGCTCATATGTGAGCTCATCAACCTCCTCTTCCCTTCCCTTCAGTGCATCATAACAAGTACAATCTCACTCGAGAAGATAGTCCCTATCAGCAAGTAGCTGCAAATAATTATGTTTCATTATTCCAATAGCTTCTCGGAGTGCATGGAACTCTACTAGGGAAAGGCCACTATCACCATGCTCATCTGTCATAGGAGTGCTCCAACCAAAAGTAGCTAACATCTGACGAGCAACATCAAAGTGCTCTATCGCTGTAGCAACCATACTGTCATTAACCTTTAATTGCCCTGCCAAATGATGATACCCCTGTGACACATCACCTCCACACAAATTTTCTGATTTATAAGCAGCACTATGATAAGAGGTTGAATCATCATCACTTACTGTTTGGTAACCATCAATATGTGTGCCTTCAACTCTGTACACATCATCAACTAAGGTACCGATGTTATGTACCTCATAGGATGGCTCTAATGGCATGGTAGAAGCTGCTGATTTGACAATATCTTCGCACCCTTCCACTGTAACTGTAACTGTATCACCATCCAACTCATGATCCTGAGATCCCATGCCAACAAATGGTTCTTCTAACTTGTTTCCTAAGGTCTGATATGAAAAATCAAACTCATTATGGCATGAATCTTCATCAACCAATGAATCATTGATACTCAAAACTGAATTACCAACATTAGAAGACTCCACAATGTTATCATCCTTGCGTGAAATGGCTTCTGTCACATGACGATACAAGGAAATAGTACTGTTGTTGCAAAGATTAGAACTGCTATGGGTTAACCTTTGCATGCAATCTTCATTCTGCTGCAAGCTACAAGCTGATCTTTGTTGTGAAAGCATAAGTTTTTGCTAGATATTATTCAGGATGCTCTCAACACTTGGCTGCTCACATTTCTTTGATTTTCTTTTTTGCTTGCCACAATCCATCCGATACTTCATATATTGCTCGAAGTCTAGAAGATCTTTGACCTTAACTGGAAGTGCTCTATACTCCTCATAAGCAACCATTACCTCATCAACAAATTTAGAAGCCATCTTCTCATTGAAGCTGGTCAAACAGGGTATACCACTGTAATATCCATCTTAGGATATTAGTTAATGTTCTGATCAATACTCACACTATGTTGGCGTTTCATCAAACACTTTGCAATATACTGAACTCACATTATTTTCTGTTATTTATGATATGGAACAACTTGTTATAAAGTTGAGGTCATATAACATTCATCAATGCATCATAATGATTACAGCTTATGAAAGGACATTATGTCAAACAGATATCATGCAAACAATATTTACAATGAATACCCAGAAAGATGGGTGATGCCACAGTAGTTGATTTATCAGATGAATTTACACTTCAAATTGCTGCTGACAAAATCTAGAGACTACATTCATACACTTCAAACTCCCATGTAACTGGAATATATCTGGAAAACTGAGTGCTAATACTGAAGATGATTGCTATAGCTAATAATGAAATCCTGTTGAGTCTGTATGCTGTTCCGAATGCTCACATTGCAGCCATTAAATTCTGTAAATAAATTTCTGAATATCACTCCAATATAAATGTGGCCCCCACTTTGGTAATACAATGTTTACTAAGTCTTAAAATTTCGTTACTTCTCTTTCAAACCTCACAAATTCTCTTATTGACTAGCTGAGTGGAATGGGGGTCCCACTCTTGTCAGATTTTGTTCCCTAAGAGGCAGTAATGAAACTAACTTATTTTCCTTCAAGCTGCGATTCCTCTTCTCTTCTTTTTTTCTCCTTTTAAAAGAATTTGTTCTTCCAACAGCTCCAAAGCTGGTACGAGTCCCACCTTGGCAGGTTTTGTCTTCCTTTAACAATTCCCAAGGGGACAACTATCATAAAATAATATATATCATTCTTATGCATCAAAGATAAGTTTTTAATCATTTGAAACAATTATGATTTCCTTTAATCCATACACAATTTCCTTCATAAATCATACGCAACCTTTTCAAACAGACTAAATGGATTGAGGGGCCCACGCATTCCGTAGAGATTCCTCAATTGCCACCAAGTAAAATGCGGATCCTTAATGCAGATATATCCACGTCCCTTCACAACTCAGCTTTTATCTTTAATATTATATTGTGCCTAATTAAATTGATAGAGGTTGCGATCAACATTTGAACCTCTGTGTCAGATCTGGGACCCATGGAGGAGTTTAGATAGGTAGCAATATAAACAAAGTCTCCTTGAGCCACCATCGAATATCCTAGAAGCTGCGAACTCTTCAAAGAAACCACGATTGCCTTGCTATCACCTCTATATGCTGTATCATATGAGCGGACTAATCTTCATTTAGCTCTTTTGGCGTTAGCTTGACTTTTTCTAAAAATATTATATGCCTGTGCTATACCTTGTTGGAGATACCACGACTTTGGCTCCTGACCTGGCACTTTAATTCGTCTCCTTCTGAATTTGTCTTTAATGATAATTGCCAAGTCGATGCATGCATCATAAACTTCAAATCGTATCCTTCTTAGATTATATTAGTATCCCCACACTTTGCAAAGGTACCACGATTATGGAGGAAATCGGTAGAATATTATCAATTAAAGAATTTGAATCCAGTTATTCGAATTGTTTAGCTTCTCTTAAAATATTTAATTCCACAATAGAACCCCACTGTTAAACTAACATGAAATAGCTGATCACTAACATGCAACCATTAAAACTAACATGCAACCTGGAATCTTTGACATGTAACTAAATAAATTTTTGATTTCCCAACAGGATGGCAGGAAACCGCTCTGATACCACTGTAAGAACCCCTGGTTCTCCCTGAGCTAATTTTCCAATTGTTGGTTTGATGTTTTGAAGTTTTTTGAAATATTTACCAGATAATGCATAAAATTTACAGAACAAGGAAAAGCTAAAGCACAAATATAATATTATATCAGAATTATTATTGTCATGAAATTACATTGAAAGCATTCATACTTAGATAACAAACTTTTGATGATGAAACCCTTATTTTGAATCTCTCCTGTAAATCTAATGAAGCACAAATGCAGCCTCTGACATGAAGCCACCAATGATGCAACCTCAAGTGATCTTTCACACCCTTAGGTAGTAGGAACAATGAAGAATCTTCATTCTCCAAAGCCAAGAATTCTGAAAACCCTAGGTTTCCATCCTCAAGAGCCAAGCTCTCCAGAAGCACAAAATCCAATATGTAAAATGATCCAATGATATCCTTTTCCTTTGCTTTGGTGCCTTTTATATTCTTCTCCAATTAGGTCAATTTCCCCATTGACTTTATTAAATGCATTAATATATAGGCTCTCCTCTTAAAATATAATTAATGCACTTTAAGTCACTTAATTAAGGGTCATGGCCCCATCGATTATAAAGTGACATTATAAACTTTATAATAAACCTTTATATTATTTTATTATCATTAAAGAGACCTTAATGATAATAACTTCTTTAATAACCATTATTTTGCTAAACCAACTGATCATGGAAATCAACCCTGCATCCAAGACATGTCTAGGTGCCTTACCAAATATAGAAATACTGGACTCTACTGACAAGGTGACTTACTATAAATAGTAAGTGTGTGAGATTGAGTCCTGGAACGCCAAACGAAGGCCCAACCTGAACCAAACTCTACTTTGAAGAAGAAGGCAACCAGATAACTACCAAAACAGACCCTCTAAACAACTCCATTAGCCTACGAGGGTCAAAAGATAGGCTAATCCTCCAAACTCTGATGCTCCTAAAAAAAATGGGAACATATCCCTTGAAAGGGAAATAAATAAAGGTTGTGAGATAGAAGGAAATCATCATCGAAAGAATGAAGTAATAAAAAGAAATAAATAAACAGTTGTGAATTCAATAAAGGCAATAAAGAAGAAACATCATTTGAATTCATCAAAGATACAGCAAGAAAATATCACAAGGAAGACACGAGGGCAGCTAAGGAAAAGGATCATGGGGAGAAAATATAAAGAGTATGGGATAAATACATATATTTAGATCTGCATTTTATAACAACAATACAATAAAGACTATATTACCGCAGCATAGGTAAGGAATCTCAGGTAAAGCAGGTAAGTAAGTGTATACGCCTAAAAATGACACGAATCATCCTAAATAAATATTCTAAATATTAATTCCATTCTTCTATTAATTAAATAAATATTCCAAATTTATTTAATCGATTCACTGTTCCATAATTAAATAAATTCAATTTATTTAATTAAAATTCTTCTAAATGTCCTACACAATTAAATAATCATAAATTATTTAATTAATCCAAATTCCTCTATCCTAAGTTTTAAATTCAAAAATCCACCTCACCTTTACACCTCACCTTTTCCACCTCACCTTTTCCACCTCATCAAATTGCACATGTAATTAAATATATTTAATATTTAATTATCTTATTTTCCCTCACCCACATGGCCTATTTCTTCTCAAATCAGAGGTTAGTTAACTAATCAATCAAAAGTGTTAACTAACCTGATAATTGAGTCAATTCCTCAATCAATTCAGTCAGTTCCATAATCCACTCTTCTAACTGATCAATCAAGTCTGTTAACTGTTCAGTCAATGGAGTTAACTCTCCAATCAATTTTGTCACATCCCCTCTTTCATGATGAAGCTGGGACACTTGTCACATTTCTACTGGTTGCACATTCCTCAACCATCCTCAGCCGTTGATCTTCATATCTCCTCTCAACTGTTGATTCCCATTCTTCCAAGTCTATAAATGAAGCTTCATCCCTCCATTCTAATCATCCAGGCTTTTGACATCGTTACTCTGCAGAAATATCACCAGCGCACCTTTGGCACCCTTTTACCATCCACAAGCTTGAGATCACATACTTGCCTTGGAGCTCATCTTCATTGCATATCACAACAGCCATTTACCATCGACTTCCTCAAACACAGCTTAAAAGAGTGCACTCTCTTAGGGCTCACTTCATCTGCAAAAGGACGGTTGTAATAGGCAAACAACAGAAGCATCGATTTCAGGGAAGGTTTGCTTTGTCTTATTCATTGCTATTTTCGTTTAATCTTTCTTGTTATCTCCTATTCTGTTGATGTTTGGGTCTTACATTGTTCATTTGATTGATCCGCATTTTACCCTTACAGTAAGTATTTATATTTACTTATTCAATTTATGATTTGTAAGAATTTATAATTACTTGTTCAATTTATAACTTGAAAAATATAAATAATAAGGTTATTAAGTAGAAAACTGATATATGTGATATATACATTTATGTCTAAAATTTATATTTTAAATATGTATCTTGTATGATTTGAATTCATAAGTTGTTAATAAATGACGTATGAGAGATAACAAGTATGTATATGTATAGATGAAGATTAATTAAGGCCTTAGGGTAAAACCTAGGGAGAAGGCTCTAGGATAAAACCTAAAGATTAATGAAGGCTTTAGGGTAAAACCCTAAGATTAATAAAGGCATGAATTCCTAAGGGTAGATACGAGACTTCCTAATTAACCACCTAACACTAAAAAAGGTGGGCTAGATAGTTATGGTAGGTATTGATCATTCCATGGGAATGGGCCTTGATTGACGAATCAAGGATATTACTATGGACCTTCAATTTAAGTATCGAAGGAATGGGCCTTAGTTGACGAACTAAGGAATTATGGGCATTGGTTGACAAACTAAGGAATAATATTAATGGACCCATAGGATTGAGATGACATCACCTACCTAACGAATCTTCTCTCACAAGGTGGAAGGTGAGGTTAATAAGAGGCCAAAGGATTATCTCACCCAAGGAGAATCATGATGTATGGAAAAAATGGATTTATGAAATGGCAAATAGTATATGGTTATGTTTATGATTATCATCAAGATTAAAAGGAAATGAAAAATGGAATACTAATGTTCTCTTTTGGTAAGTTGAAATTGTTTGCAAGGGTGCAAAATTTTTGGCTTGCTAGAAGGGGACATTACATTTGGTATCAGAGCGAAGTTTCAGCACTGGGACCTCTGGATTAATGTTGTCGCCCATGTTTAGCTATAGTAGTACTTTTTATGCAAGTGGTAGGAAACTCCTGAGTAGGATACTATGCTTGATCTATACACCTAGATTGATGTATTGGATAGATGATCATGAGATTGAGATTTAGGATCGTGTAATACACAGAAAAGTAGAGTGGAAGGAAACTGGAATAGGGAAGTGGATAACAGGTAATGTTATGATTTTGCAAATAGGAATCATATTGGTAGTAATGGAATTGTGTATATAAAAGTAATCTTCCCATGTAAAAGTGTGAAACCAGTAACTGTGCATTGGTTGAGTGTTGTGAATACCCCGTACTTGCTTTGTGTGCCCTTGAGATGGTGATACTGGGTACCCATCCATGGGGAAATGTGTATTTTAGGTGTGGAATCAACCATACCATTATGTGTGTTTGTATGTTTGTTACCTGATTAAGGGCCAACCTTTGCGAGGTTGAAAATATATATATAAAAGAGTAGCCAAAAGTTAGATTCATAGATTCTCTTCTTTTGGTTCACTAGTCCCTCAATCTGTGAAGGGGTAGTAGCAGCCACAAAGTTCCTTGGGCGGAGTGTACAGCGTATGCTTATGACGACACAGAGCAGTCCCTTGCTTAACCGAACCTGAGGAAACGTACTCACTACTTTCCCTTATGATGGATCAGGGTACTTGATTCATATGTGTTAGCCTAATCCCCACAGTTTCTGAACATCTAGATGGTATTTCTTGGAGGATCATTTACCTTGTCTTCACGAAAGGTATGATATGCCACATGAGTTGTCAGTTGGGGGCCGGGTCTAGGACCTGCAAGGATAACCCAACTAGAACTATGCGATGACATGAGTCGTCATTTGGGGGCCAGGGTCTAAGACCTGCATGGATAACCCAAGTGAGACCATGTGCCCCATGTATATTTGAGGTCCAACATGTGGAGGGAGATTTGTTACCCATGTTGAGACAGATTCCGTATCTGTACATGTTCCGACATGATGCAATAGGTACGATGCCACACCCCACTAATGTTCCAACACAGTGTTGGTGATGATGCCGTGTCGCTGATGGTAGTGAGCTGGGCTCGAGGACACGATGCCACGTGTATAGCCATGTGAAGGTGCACTATGAGATTGTGTTATAGCCTACTTGTGTGATGAGCGTAATGGGGCCTCGCACACTTGTAGAGGGATACCCATGTTTGCTTTCGACAGTGTTGGGTCAGTTAGCATATGGGTAGGTCCTAGCCATGTATACCTTTGGCTACGACGAGTACCTGCGTGTGCCTTCTTCACGATGTATCGCTATGCGGGGTGTTTTCTGCGCGTGCCTACTTCCGCGGAGCCACAGACACACTGCCATGCGGCATACGGCCAGTACGTGCCTTCTCCAGCTGGCGTATGACCATGCCGCGCTGAGATGCAATGCGGGATGTGGCTGAGGTGCATGTTCCATGCAGGCAGCCAAGGAGTGTGCGGACTACTTGGTTAGTCCATGCCGCGTGACGACGCGATGTAGGGTGTAGCTGAGGGGTACACCTTGAGCCATGTGGATGGCGTGCTCACTCCGCACCACATGAGGGCTACTGCTATAGCCTAACGTTGTTCCCTCCTTCCTCATTGGTGGCTAGTATCTAGTCACGCAGTGTTGTACAGTGCAATTTTGAAGATTGTGGACTTTCTTTATGGTTGTTGATGATTTTCTATTGATTGTGAAGGCTGACACCTTGTTTATATTTAATTGTGATGGTTTAGCCACACCTTGTGATCTTATTTGCATGTAACCATCGTGGTTACATTTGATTTAGTGTTGAAATTGCACACATTTCTTTCTTTATTGTTGAAATTAAATTTTTATTTGATCTTTCTTTATGACATTGGTGGCTAAACTAGTTTTTTCTTATTGTTTTCGATGTCGGCCATGTGTCGTATTGTGATTCCTCTCCAAGGATGTATGAGGCGTACTTGATGAGTGTATACGAGGAAGCAGATGCAGGGAACCTTGAGGATGGGGCTATGTGAGGCTGTTACACAGCTAGGACCCACTACCCACCTATGTGTGATGACTATCTCTTGGAGGCTAACTACCTTATACAACAAGAGATAGGTCATTGTGGTCTTGTTTGGATGGTCTCACCATGTGTGTGTGGCCTAACACCATCAAGCCACTACGTGTGAGGTATAGATTATGTGAGATGGATTTTGGCTCTTGGCTCATGGATTATGTATCATGGATTAATATATTTTTTTCCGGTATCCAGATGAACCCTTGTGTAGCCTTGTGATGTGAATCCCAGTAATGTTAATTTGTGTGTATGTGAAGAATATATGGTAAATCATGAAAATGGATTTATGAAATGATAAAGTGTGTTTCCATGCTTCAAAAGGTGAAAAAAAATCATGATCTTGTTGAAGATGCTATGAGATTTAGTGAAAAAGGTGTGTTTTAGGTGTATGAATATGTTGATATTTTGTGAAATGTAGCATTCTGACCTATGGTTTGCTTAACAACAGATTGGTGGAGAAATTACAATGGTGGTGTATTTGAAATAGAATGCTTCATATGTTTATGATATGATAATTTTTACAAGTTAGGAATAAAAAGGTGCAATGTTTTCCTTGTTCTCAAGAAACTGGTTGGGTGTCAATGCTAACTTGTAAGGATTGGGAGTGGTTTATGCATTATGAAACCACTTTTGAAATTGCAAGCTTTGATTGTGTAGATTATTTTTGAGATGGAGTATATAAGTTTATATTTTAGTGTGTATTATTGTATGAAATGAATCAGCTTTAATGTTGTTACTAACTTGTAATGTTTCCACCTTAGCTGCGACTTTCAGGAGTAAGTCGAGTTTTAGGGGGGACGATGTAGTGCCCCTCTGTTTTCACTTTGGTTGTGTCAGGTATGTTTGACATTTGGTTATTTGGTTTGGATTGTTCATTTGATGCTATTGGTTAATCATGGCATTAAAATAATATTAGTAGTTGTATACGCCTAAAAATGACACGAATCATCCTAAATAAATATTCTAAATATTTATTCCATTCTTCTATTAATTAAATAAATATTCTAAATTTATTTAATCGATTCACTGTTCCATCATTAAATAAATTCAATTTATTTAATTAAAATTCTTCTATTTGTCCTTCACAATTAAATAATCATAAATTATTTAATTAATCCTATTTCCTCTATCCTAAAGTTCTAAATTCAAAATTCCACCTCACCTTTACACCTCACCTTTCCCACCTCACCTTGTCCACATCATCAGGTTGCACATGTAATTAAATATATTTAATATTTAATTATCTTATTTTCCCTCACCCACATGGCCTATTTCTTCTCCAATCAGAGGTCAGTTAACCAATCAATCAAATCTGTTAACTAACCTGTCAGTTGAGTCAAATCCTCAATCAATCCAGTCAGTTCCACAATCCACTCTTCTAACTGATCAATCAATTCTGTTAACAGACCAGTCAATGGAGTTAACTCTCCAATCAGTTTTGTCACATCCCACCTTTCATGATGGAGCTGGGACACTTGTCACGTTTCCATTGGTTGCACATTCCTCAACCATCCTCAACCGTTGATCTTCATATCTTCTCTCAACCGTTGATTCCTATTCCTCCGGGTCTATAAATGAAGCTTCATCCCTTCATTCTAATTATCCAGGCTTTTGACATCGTTACTCTGCAGAAATATCACCAGCGCGCCTTTGGCACCCAATTGTCATCCACAAGCTTGAGATCACCATTGTTGCATTGGAGCTCACCTTCCTTGCATGTCACACTACAGCCGTTCACCATCGACTTCCTCCAACAGCTTTTAAAAGATTGCACTCTCTGAGGGCTCATCTCATCTGCGAAAGGACGATTCGTGATAGGTGAACAACAGAAGTTTCGAAACGGAAGAGGTTTGCTGTGTTTGTTCATTGCTTTGTTCATTTGAATCTTCTTTGTTTCTCTATTCTGTTGATGTTTGGGTCATCTGTTATTCATTTGATTGATGCACTATTTTACCCTCATAATTATTATTATTATCTTATATTGTAATATAAATATAAATAATATATCATTTATTATAATGATATAATATAAATACAAATAAGGTAAATAAATAATAATAAACATCTTTTAACCTATCCTCTTATGATAAGGGAGTTACGTATGGTTAGAACTAGTTTTACCACAAAAGGGAATTAATATAAAGTAATAAAAATAATAAGAGACATACCTCTTCGAACATATCCCTTGAAAGGGAAATAAATAAAGGTTGTGAGATAGAAGGAAATCATCATTGAAAGAATGAAGTAATAAAAAGAAATAAATAAACAGCTGTGAATTCAATAAAGGCAATAAAGAAGAAACATCATTTGAATTCATCAAAGACACAGCAAGAAAATATCACAAGGAAGACACGAGGGCAGCCAAGGAAAAGAATCATGGGGAGAAAATATAAAGAGTATGGGATAAATACATATATTTAGATCTGCATTTTATAACAGCAATACAATAAAGACTATATTACCGCAGCATAGGTAAGGAATCTCAGGTAAAGCAGGTAAGTAAGTATTTATATTTACTTATTCAATTTATGATTTGTAAGAATTTATAATTACTTGTTCAATTTATAACTTGAAAGATATAAATAATAAGGTTATTAAGTAGAAAACTGATATATGTGATATATACATTTATGTCTGAAATTTATATTTTAAATATGTATCTTGTATGATTTGAATTCATAAGTTGTTAATAAATGACGTATGAGAGATAACAAGTATGTATATGTATAGATGGAGATTAATTAAGGCCTTAGGGTAAAACCTAGGGAGAAGGCTCTAGGATAAAACCTAAAGATTAATGAAGGCTTTAGGGTAAAACCCTTAGATTAATAAAGGCATGAATTCCTAAGGGTAGATACGAGACTTCCTAATTAACCACCTAACACTAAAAAAGGTGGGGTAGATAGTTATGGTAGGTATTGATCATTCCATGGGAATGGGCCTTGATTGACGAATCAAGGATATTATGGGCCTTGATTTACGAATCAAGGATATTACTATGGACCTTCGATTTAAGTATCGAAAGAATGGGCCTTAGTTGACAAGCTAAGGAATTATAGGCCTTAGTTGACGAAATAAGGAATTATGGGCATTGGTTGACAAACTAAGGAATAATATTAATGGACCCATAGGATTGAGATGACATCACCTACCTAATGAATCTTCTCTCACAAGGTGGAAGGTGAGGTTAATAAGAGGCCTAAGGATTATCTCACCCAAGGAGAATCATGATGTATGGAAAAAATGGATTTATGAAATGGCAAATAGTATATGGTTATGTTTATGATTATCATCAAGATTAAAAGGAAATGAAAAATGGAATACTAATGTTCTCTTTTGGTAAGTTGAAATTGTTTGCAAGGGTGCGAAAATTTTGGCTTGCTAGAATGGGACATTACACCTTGCTTGATTTTGATAGTGGGTTTCCATGTATCCTCCTCCTTCATCCATGCATGATGATATCTTGATTTTAGATCCAATTTTGTGAAATACATCACACGTTACAATTGGCCCAACAAGTCATCTATTCTTGGGATAGGATAACAATTCTTGATAGTGATCTTATTGGAAGCATGATAGTCTATGCACATTCTCTAAGATCCATCCTTCTTTCATACCGTGACTATAGGTGATCCACATAGCAAAGTGTTGAGGCATATTACACCTTGTTCCAATAACTCTTGAAGTAGTTTGTTACGCCATTTCTCTCTATCAATGATTGTCTATACAATCATATATTGGGTAGAGGAGATTCAAGAATCAAATGAATCTTATACTTCATCTCTTCTAGGAGGTAACACCTTAGGCTCATTTAATACCTCCTTAAATGATTCCAATTATTATTCTAACCCCTTGGTCTTTTTGCTACTATGAGACATAAAAGAAACCCTAATTCTCTTTTGTTTATCTTTCAAAAGTAAAAGACCAAGTTGCTTGGTGTCTTGTATTATCTTGAGTGCTTGATTAGAACTTACCATGTGGGAATCTATTCTTTTCTTTGGTGTCCCTTGACAATGTACTTGACTCCATAATCAACCAATTGGTACATATTACCCCTCCTTCTAAGAATAGCATGTCTAACATATAAGTGTGGACACCTAAGCATAATATCAAATGCTGTTGGAATACAATGGATCACTGAGAGGGGGGTGAGTCAGTGATCTAATAAAATTAACTTTACTAATTCTTTGAATTATTGTAAACACTATTATGTTAGAACATCAAAGCACTTAGAAAACTAAAGAACCACACCAAACACACCATAAAACAAGGATGTATGTGGAAAACCCTAAAAGGGAAAAACCATTGTGTGAAGAGTTTATTGGGTTTATTTGACCAATTCAACCTCACAAAAAGATCACCATTAGGTCTCACTGACCAAATCTCACTGATTACACTTTTACATCTAGATTTAGGAGCACCAACTCCAAACACTCAGGAGCACCCACTCCAATCAAATCAGGAGCACCAACTCCAATCATAAAACAAGTAAACATACATAGTACTACTATGTTTACAATATCATCAATGGTTACATATGGATTCTATAACTCTCTCACTCAATCACCTCTATGTGAAGATATTCAAAAACAGTAACACACTCTTCCCTTACTGATTATTCAAAGAATGACTCTTCAAAAACCATCATCCACCCAACACAAAATGCACTACTTTGTTTACACTGAAATCACAAATCCAAATACTATTTCTACTTACTTACCACTCTGCTTTCTTTAGACTATATCTTTACACCTATAACATACTCTTCTTTCACCAACTATACAAAGAATGTTTCTTCAAAACTCTATCAATCTCATTATAGATCAAACATTAAACATCTGCAATACACACTTTTGTGTTCAACCCTCACATACCTTTGCAATCATTTCTCTGTATATAGTATACCACTTCACTCTAAAGGCATTACATCAAACATTCTCCTTCTTTTTCAATCTAATTTCATGAATGGTTCTGTAAAAATTCATCATCAAACCTGCACACATGAATACCCCCTTATTTATCATCATACCCTACTAACACAACTACAGGACACACCCTTGCATAATGGTTTGAAACTACCAAACATTCGGTACCAGAAGCAGATACAAAAACTGACTATAATTGCAACACACATAGAATACGGGCATTTGCCTGTCAAATATCATAACCATGCAGATGTTTGTTGGAGTTTGAATATAGTTTGAATGCTCACCGTTGATGTTACTCATTGCGCCATCAAAGTCTTGAACATATACCGTTGATTTATGTTTCCCGCTCACTTGCAAAACATAGTCGAGAGAGGCCGGTCCCGACTAGGTCGAGGGTTCAGTCACCCAACGAACACCATCACTTCAAGTTGTCACTCAAGTGACAGAGACCGGTGATCATAAGTCACCTACAAATTAAAACAAAAAGTAAACTATCACAAAAGGAACACTCTGCTTATGAGTCCTTAGGGTTTTAGGAGGTCTCAGGGTTTTAGTTAAGAGGTCCTTAGGGTTTTAGATATTTAGGCCCTCAATTCTTTCAAACCCTAATAAATCCTTAAGAAATTAACATAATTAACCTCTGTAGATATAGTTTGTTGCAGAGAATAAACAATGAAGATAATATAACACAAAACTCCTTTGATCCTTAAACAAATAGGACCTTAAAGTTTTAGAACCTCAACCAAACTGTCAAACCCTAATTTGCAGGAACCCTTACAAAGATGTAATCACACTATGCACATGTTATTGTTGCCTTCCTAATATCACTAAGCAATATATGTGATACAAACACCCATGATGCATGAGAATGAAGATGATAGTCTTCTTCAGAGAATTGCATCCATGAAACAACCCACTGTCTCCTTCATGTCTGACTGCTCCATAACATGTTCAACTGATGAGGGACTAATGTCAAGAACCATCAAGATGATAAGGACTGTACCAACAATGAACTATCTTCTTCAAGCAAGCAGAGACAAGGACTAAAGACCTTGTTACTTCCATACAACATCAAACCTCTAATGATAATATGAATGATAATAATAATATGAATGATCAATACCTCTAATAAATGATCAAGTACCCAAGAGTAGCAAGTACCCAAGATTAGTCAACCATACATGTCCACATCAGTAGGCTAGTAGCACATTTGACATCAATGACAACATTGTCAACAAACTCCCCCTTTGTCATTGATGGCAACACACACAAACATACAACTTGAGGACAAACATACACCTTGAACATTTCTCTTACTTACATTGCTCTTACATACTTTGTCTCCCCCCCTTTGACATCAATGGCAAAGGGATGTGATTATACCTTTTGTCATGAGATAATTCTCTATTCAATGAAGCTCCCCTTGTCTGTATAACTCCTTCTTTCTGTACTTCCTCACAAATTCTGATCTAACACAATTGAAAGAGTGTAAAAATGTAACAAGGAGTTCTTAGATTCTTTACACAGAGACACAATAACAATGCCCCATGATGACTGTGACTGCTCTGTTACACTTCATATAGTTTATAGTCATATACAGACTGGTTACATTCATACATTTGTGTGCTACATTCATATATTGACTGGTTACATTCATACACATGTGTGCATATGCCATAACACCTTGAACACACTTTACATTCATATATTGACTTTGTACAGATATCATGGTCATGTCAGAGCATAAACATTACTAGGATTGTATCACTATTCCAACATAGTATTACATCACTGTAAGTACTAATACAATCATATACAAATATGTATCACTGATTTACTCCAACATACTCCAACATACACTTGATATCATGCCATTGACATACCTTATAACAAATTGTATCAGTCATTCCAGCAAAGAGCTGCTCACAAATTGCATCAGCATCAGTCAGTCACTCCAGCAAACTGCTCCATACCTTATGTCACTAAACCACTAATACATACCTTATATTGATATATTCCTTATGTGTAGCATTTGCTCTACTCCCTCTGAAACCATATCAGAACTCAAATCTAGTGGACAACATAACACAATATGTCACAACATACTACTTCTGACACTACAACTCTCCCTATCTGACACTGTCATTGATGGTCATGATCATTGCCACTGATGGGATTTCATTCACAATACACTATATGTATACTATATGTGACTTTGACACTTACAAAGAATACAAACACATCCATTTTACAATTGCCTACTAGATGGCAATGTCACTTTGGTGGGTGAACATCATGGAACACATATATTTTTGATGCCATACTAGATTGTCTTCTGAAACCACACAACACTTCCATACTATCATACACTGCAGTTACCTTGATGATGATCACCCTGATGATGATCCACACTACACTCATTCAATACCTGGTCCAATAAAACACACATCCTTATACCTTCTGCTGTCATGAACCTTCTGCTACACTGCATTGTTATGGAGTGAACTGTCATGAGGTCTCATGAGGTCTTTCTGTCATGGAATTATCATGGGGTTTTTTGAGCTCTTACTCCCTTGCATGTGTATACCAACTTAATGACTCATACCTTGATTAGACTTGTAGGATTTTATGCATACTCATATGCTTGATTAGCAACTCTATGGAGTCCAAGTTCCATAATCAGAATGGAGACTCAAATGCATCTTAGTCTTCTAATCAAGACCTTATGAAGCCTCCCCTACTTGTGTACTATTTGAATACAAATCACAAATCCTTCGGCATATCTTTATCTCTGTATTGTGTGAAAAGTTTCAACAAGACATTTATGGAACTCTTAAAACTCTAGACATATTTTGAGTACCATTATCTCCTCATCCTACCTTGAATGGATAATGTAGACTTTGAATAATTTGAAGCTTCAATAAAAATGATCTCTTCTCCTTTTGAACCATCAATCACTAGTGTTCATATACTTATGCATATAAATAACCTTTTTTCCAAGATATTTGGTGATAATAACATAGATCCCTAATCCTCAAGTAACTCTGTAGAGTTTGATAGTCTCATAATACCTCTGACAAAGTTGTAGGTGATACATGAGGTTTACAAACCATTGTGTAATCTTCGAAATGGCTTGACAAAAACCATTAAGGTAATAGAGATATGAGACTACCTACTTCTCTTTTAAACATAAATAACTATATCAACATAACCAATGACTCTCAAAAATACTTATAGAGTCAAAATGTCCCTTAAGATGTTCATAAAGGATTGTGTTTGATAACACATGATATTTCATTATTTTGATCTCATTGTGTTACACCTTTTGTATAGTGTGGAAAGGTCCTTGAGAAGATTTAAATCATTGTTCACTATCCTGGAATTTTATGTTGTCAAGTCTTCACCACCATAGTTAAACTTCAAACCTGTATATACCCTACTGCTTACTATCAACCTATTCTATGATCCTTCAACACCTCTTAATGTGAAGTGCACAAAGTCTTCATAACCTTGTTTAAACTATTCTTAAACAACTTTGATATCACTGTTTCTTTGTTTCTATGGCAGTCCTGAGATATGACTGTTCCTTGACAACAATTCTTCATTTTCTCTGTCATCTATATGAATATCTCTCTTTGTATGATAGATTCTAGGGTTATGAGATCTTCCTTTCCCATATTTATTGCTCTTCTTGCATATTACACCGTTATAAACCTAACATTAATGTCTCTAGATTGTTCCCTTATTGGATCATCAATCACTTACTATCATTGATGAGACATAACCTCTTTGTTGTTGTCTATGTTGCTGAATGATACATCAATGATCAGCTCCCCCTCAACTTATGCTACTCCTTATGTACTTAGTGATGCCTCTTGTGCAGTATGCACAAGCTTAGGTTCTTTCTTCTCCTGCCTAGGTTTTCTTCTCCACACTTTCATAGGTTCTTACTTTTGGTTGGTCAGAGTGTCTATCTTTTTGTTATGTATAGATGGTTCAATTAAACTACTTCTACAATATTGTGCTCTACGTCCAAAGTTATTGCATTTATAGCATATGACCTTGTAACCAACTAGAGGAACAAAAGAATTATAGTTTCTTGAAAATCCAAAACCACCATGTCTTACTTGTGTACCACAATCTCTTGCAATGTGACCAAGATGGTTGCATTTATAACATAGAATATTACATCTTCTATTTGACAACTTATAAGAACTCTTATTCCAATCACCTTTTCTTGCATGCATCCAACAGTCTACTGCTCTATGACCAAATTCATGACAATAATAGCAATAACCATGAAAATAATTTTCAAACCTGGGCATTTGATGTTGTCCTGGATGGAAATATCTTTTAAATCTGTTCTTGTTGGCCTATGTAGAAGTACTCTCCTTTTGTGGGACTTGACCTTCCTTCTTCTTGCTTCTTTCACTTTTGATTGGGGCTTCATTCGACTTCTTTTGTGCCTTATTGGAATCCTCTTTATAACCATGTCCTATCATATTGAAAGGTGATCTCCGCTCATTTAATATCTCATCTAAACATTCAGTGCTCTTTTCAAATTGAAGGTTCTTGTGCAACTTGGAGGATGCCTTTTCTAGTTCCTTTCTCAAGGAAACTATCTCTAACTCATATGTTTCACAATCCACCTATTTTTCCTTTAACTGATTTATTACTTCTCCTTCTATTTTCTTAACTTCTTCAACTTGTACCTTTAAATCCATGATCAGTTTTTCTACTTCATCAAGAGCTAAAAGTGTTTTGGCCTTGGATTCCTTTTCTTCTTGAAGCTGCAACTTTAGTCTTGAGTTTTCTTTTTTAAGTTTTTCAACCACATTGTAAGCATAATAGAGTTCTTCTTCAAGATCTACTTTTTCATCATCCTCTAGATCAGTTTTAAACTCTTCTTCTTCATATGAATGGCTCCTTTCTTTATCATTATTCTCAACCACAAGGCTATCCTCTCTTTCAAATACATCACTTCTTATGTTACTTGACATGTGTGTTTCATGCCCCAACTTATCATTTGATTTGATTGGTGCTTGTTGAACAACATTTTGCTTAGCACTTCTTCTTTTATTTCCTTTTCTTTTTTCCATAGTATTCCACTACAAAGATCAACCCAAGTTTGTTAAACTTATGCAAGGAACTTGCTGCTCTAATACCAATTGTTGGAATACGATGGATCACTGAGAGGGGGCGTGAATCAATGATCTAATAAAATTAACTTTTTAAATTCTTTGAATTCTTGTAAACATTATTATGTTAGAACATCAAAGCACTTCGAAAACCAAAGAACCACACCATAACACAATAAAGTATGTGGAAAACCCTTAAAGGGAAAAACCACTGTGTGAAGAGTTGATTAGGTTTATTTGACCAATTAAACCTCACAAAAAGATCACCATTAGATCTCACTGACCAAATCCCATTGATTACACTTTTACATCTGGATTTAGGAGCACCAACTCCAAACATTCAAGAGCACCCACTCCAATCAAATCAGGGGCACCAATTCCAATCACAAAACAAGTAAACATACAGAGTACTACTCTGTTTATAATATCATCCAAGGTTACATATGGATTCTATAACTCTCTCACTCAATCACCTCTATGTGAATATATTCAAAAACAGTAACACACTCTTCCCTTACTGATTATTCAAAGAATGACTCTTCAAAAACCATAATCCACCCAACACAAAAATGAACTACTTTGTTTACACTAGAATCACAAATCCAAATACTATTTCTGCTTACTCACCACTCTGCTTTCTTTAGACTATATCTTTACACCTATAATGTACTCTTCTTTTACCAACTATACAAAGAATGTTTCTTCAAAACTCTATCAATCTCATTATAGATAAAACATGAATCATCTGCAATACACACTTATGTGTTCAACCCTCACATACCTCTGCAATCATTTTTTTGTATACAGTGGACCACTTCATTCTAAAGGCATTACATCAAACATTCTCCCTTCTTTTTCAATATGATTTCATGAATGGTTCTATAAAAAATTCATCATCAAACCTGCACACACGAATATCCCCTTATTTATCATCATACCTTACTAACACAATCACGAGACACATCCCTACATAATGGTTTGAAACTGTCAAACATTCGGTACTAGAAGCAGTTACAAAAAATGACTATAACTGCAACACACAGAGAATATGGACATTTTCTTGTCAAATATCATAACCCTATAGATGTCCGTTGGGGTTTGAATATAGTTTGAATGTTCACCGTTGATGTTACTCATCGGGCCATCGAAGTCTTGAACATATACCATTGATTTATGTTTCCCGCTCACTTGCAAAACATAGTCGGGAGAGGCCAGTCCTGACTAGGTTGAGGGGCTGGTCACCCAACGAGCACCATCCCTTCAAGTTGTCACTTAAGTGAGGAGATTGGTGATCATAAGTCACCTACAAATTAAAACATAAAGTAAACTATCACAAAAGGAACACTTTGCTTATGAGTCCTTAGGGTTTTAGGAGGTCTTAGGGTTTTAGTTAAAAGGTCCTTAGGGTTTTAGATATTTATGCCCTTAATTCTTTCAAACCCTAATAAATCCTTAAGACATTAACATACTTAATTTCTTCAAATACAATCTGTTGCAGAGAATTAACAATGAAGATAATATAACACAAAAAACTCCTTTGATCTTCAAACAAATAGGACCTTAGAGTTTTAGAACCTCAACCAAACTATCAAACCCTAATTTGCACGAACCCTTACAAAGATGTAATCACACTAGGCATATGTTATTGATGCATGATTGATATCACTGAGCAATATATGTGATACAAACACCCATGATACATGAGAATGAAGATGATAGTCTACTTCAAAGAATTGCATCCATGAAACAACCCACTGTCTCCTTCATGTCTGACTGCTCCATGACATGTTCAACTAATGAGGGACTAATGTCAAGAACCTTCAAGATGATCATCAAGATGATAAGGACTATACCAACAATGAACTATCTTCTTCAAGCAAGCAGAAACAAGGACTGAAGACCTTGTTACTTTCCTACAACATCAAACCCCTAATGATCATATGAATGATCAAGACCTCTAATGAATGATAAAGTACCCATGAGTAGTAAACCATACATGTCCACATCAGTAGGCTAGTAGCACCTTTGACATCAATGACAACATTGCCAACAAATGCATCTTGAGTGAAATCACACATGCCTCTACTTCATCTACATACTAAGTAGTAATAGGAAACTAAAATTTGCAACTTTTATTTACTTGAATCTCCATACCCTTCTTGATCCAATCCAAAGTGTAAGATTGAGGATGTTTATAAGTCTTCAAGCCAAGAATTTGAACTATCTTAGCTAAAATTGAATTGTGTTGAGGAAAGAGACCTATTAGTGCTCTTACCTTTGTTTTCTTCACTTGGGACCTTTTAGAGTGAAAAGTTGATTCATTGCCTCAAGTTCTTGTTTGCTCAGGATTATCCTTGTAGATATGCATCCCAATTTTTATCAACATCCAAGTTGTCTTGTCTTTCCACCTCCTCTTTGATGGTAGCCATGGATGTCTTGGAGTCCTCCTTGGCTTGTTTTTATGGTGTAACTTGAGGTGCAACCTCCAACACTTGTTTTCGATATGACCATTAATATTGCAAAGTGAATAATGATTTTTAGGGTCTTTTATAGTTGTGGACAACAAAATTAGTCTTCTTACCTTTCCAATTTACTTGGAGTTTTAGATTGAAAATTTTATTCATTGCCTCGAGTTCTTGTTTGCTCATGACTATCCCTATAGCTATGTATCCTAAATTTTCATCAACATATAAGTTGTTCTTTATCTCCATCTCCTCTTTGATGGTTTCTAGGAATGCCTTGGAGTCCTCCTTGGGATTATTTTTAGGATGAAACTTGGGGTGCGACCTCCAATTCTTGTTTTCAATATGACCATCAATATTGTAATATGAATAATGATGTTTGGGGTCTTTAAAATTGTGGGCAATAACAATACTTTTCTTACCTTGACATTTATTGAAGGATTTGCCTTTCTTTTTCTTGGTTTGTTCTTGTTGTTTCCTTTTTTAGAATATTCTCCCTTGCCTTTCTTTTTCTCATCATCTATGTAGTTTGCCAATGCATAAGCCTCATCCAAATCAACTAGCTTAGCGGTGATGACCTTCCTTCTTAGGTTTGAATGTAACCCACCAAGGTATTTGGTAATGATAGTTTCTTTTTCCAAGTCTACACTAGAAATATGGCTTGTCTACAAAACTTGGACCACTTCCTTGCCTATGGTAGAGCCACTTTATTTTTTGATTAGTTTCATGATCAAAAAATCCCTCAACAAGTCCTTGAAGGCATCTCAACTATAGATTGTTGGTTTCTTTTTCTTCTCACATGAAGAAAGATGCCTTTACCACCATACAAGAGCATGTGCACTCATTTTCAAGAAATCATAAGAATATTCTAAGCTTCACTCACATTATAGACACTTAAATACACATCCATTTACTTCATCCAAATGTCTAAAATCTCTTCATTCACTTGACCTTCAAAATTTTTGATGTCAGCCTTGGTTTTGACCTTAAATGGAGTTGTTCCAAAATTTACTTTGGATTCTCTATCTTCCCATTTGCACTTATGTTCATACTTCTTTTCCACCATCTCTAATACCAAATTTATTAACTAGAGCTTACGCTAGAGTATTTGTAGGTGATTTCTCTTGGGTTGTTTGAGCTTCTTGTTTGGCCATATGCTCTAGTTGTTGAGTGATCCAATATTGATGCTTCATTACTTGTTCCATCTGAATCTATAGGTTTGGAAGTATTTAATTAATGTTACTCATTCTTATTTCTCTATTCCAATGGTGTGTTCCAATCTCTGGATTCATTGGAATAACTTTTTTTATTTGAAGACCTTGCCACTAATATCATACAAATCCACTTCCACTTATTTTGCATGAGTTTTATCCCACTCTAATACCAAAATGACAAGTAATCATCTACAAAAACCTACTTTGTGGATTACAAATCACTAATATATTTCTATGCTTTGTTTAGAAATATTATATTATCATTTGTAATTTGAACTATGTTCACTTAAACTAGAAGTTTCAAAGTAACACACAAGTATATACACTATTATGTCATAAAATGTCCCCCTAGGACTTTTACCTCCTAAGTTTAGCTCCCGGGTCTTTTAGATTTAATCATGCATGTTAAAAATGAATCCTGAAGTTAAATCCCCCAAAACCCATGTCAAATGGGACTTAGGGGACACTCTTGAGCTTAAGCGAGTCCTAAAAGTAGGACCCTAGACAAGGGCATCTGTGCCCTAGTCCAGACCTATTTTGTCGGGACACAAATTTTAAATGTCCGCAAAGTGACCATTAAAAGGTTTCCCTTTGTCAGCCTATTTAATTTGAATTATGAATGTTTAATAGGAATGCATATATAAGCATGTTTAGGACTTCATTTTACACCTAGATGGATAATGCAGACTTGTGATCTTGTGCTAAGGATATTCAAGGCTTTCATTGTGTTGCAGAGTAGTATTGTGTTGTGTTTGTA
Source organism: Cunninghamia lanceolata (assembly GCA_027924645.1). NCBI lineage: Eukaryota > Viridiplantae > Streptophyta > Pinopsida > Cupressales > Cupressaceae > Cunninghamia > Cunninghamia lanceolata. Next base: position 9,083,752 of record BSBN01001435.1, read on the forward strand.
CTTGTGTGTTGTAGATTTGTCTTCATCAATCCATTTCCTCATGGCGTGAAAGATCTTCATCTCCCCGTGAGAGCTTCACCTTTGAGGTGACATCCATTTTGAGTTTCAATCAATTTATCATATCATTTGCTTTTGCCTCTGTCCACCAAGGACTCAGACTCTATCTAACAATGGTGTTGGAAGGCTTGCATGCCATTTCGGGGCTTAGCTGAGGCAAGCTCCTAAACACCACAATCCCTAACCCCTCTCTTGTGATTGCAGGTTATAGGTGTCAGATCTTGTGGAGAGGAGTTACAGGAGATCAAAGTAGAGCAAGAAGATTCTAGATCTGAAGAAAATGACAGAAAATATCCATAATTGGACAAGGGCACACGCTCTTTTGTCCTCCAGTTTTGTAGTGTTGGGAATCTTTGAGCAAGTTATAGTCTGAAGCATATTTTACTCCGAAGACCTCAGGAAAAGCACTACATTGGACAAGGGCGCCCGCTCTTTTGTCCCCGAAGTTTTTGCTTTCTGAAATCCAAAATCTAGTATGTATCTAATCTACATTTAGTGCCTTCCTGTGCGAGAATTTGTCAGGTTTCGTCTGTTTGCTTACGATTTTGCATAATTAGGGTTTTAGGCCTAATCGGATTAAGGTTTAACAAATTAATCAACAAATTCTAAATTTCCTTGTCATTCCAAGTGACACCAAACCTGTAGCTGAGTCCTCTTGCAAAAGTTGTGATTCAACTCGGTTTAATGTCCTTGAATGTATGTAGTGAAAGGAGGATCTAATTAAGCTATCAACCTCATTAAACAAACCCTCTTTTTCTACATAAAATGCTTTTGCTGAATTTTGTACCTTGCTGAGTGTTGTAAATCAGATTTGCATTCATACATTCCATTTTCATCATCATATATTTGAAAACCTTGAATAAAAATTAAAAATTTTGTAACAAAAAAAGGCATTTTTGGCTTGCATTTAGACATCATTTGCACTATTTTCCTTGCATATTATTGAAAACATTTAATTTTCTAATATTTACATCAGATCTAAGATAAATTACAACATTTTATCTTTTTATCATCATTTACCTTGCATTTGCATCTCTCATTTCCTAGGGTTTTAATTGAAGTTTTGCATTTTTTCATATAACGTAGTAATTTCAAAAGCTAGGATTTGTAATTAAAATCTTTTTTCAGATTTTATTACTCATTTAACACTCTTTTAAATCTGATTTTTGAAGGTAGTGTGGCTGCATTGTGTATCTTTGCATTTACATTGAAAAAAGTGAAAAAATTGAGCATTTTAGGTGCGTAAGAAAGCATAGTTTTGCTTTGTTTCATTGCATTTGTCATTAATATCATTCATTTAAGATCTTGAATTCATTAGTAAGCATATATCCATTGGTCATTTGAAAATTTCGCATCAATTCATAACATTTTGTGAAAATTGACATATTTTTAATACATATTGTGTATTTCAACACTAGGTGTTTATACACTTTGTTCACACTTTCTTGATCAAAACCTTTAAAATCATCAATTGGGCCTTGTTGTGTTGTACTCTTTCTTCCTATCCACTTTTTTTGTTGTGGAATCTATGTATTTTTACTCGTTTCCCTCAAGCAAGTGTTTTAGGTGTGAACTAGTCTCTCATCTATGGCTTTTCATCATAAAAACACTGAGCTATGGTCCTTCCTTGCCCTGATAGGAAAAGGAAGGTCCTTGATCCTAATATTACATTTACACCACATGATAGAACAATAGGGAATGTTGAAGGTCCCCTTTACATTGAAGTTAGCATTATGGAGACTCCTGTGAAAGGAGCCCTTGTTGATCCCAATTGCATAACTAACATCGCCACAGAAGAGTTCCTCTATTCAAACAATTTGATACAAGAAACTTATGAACCTACTAACATGATGATAAGAACACATAATGGAGCTCTTCTCCTGGATTTAGGGAAGATTTCTTTAGTGGTCCGAGTGTTTGACAAAGCCTTGGAACAATCATTTGAAATTATCTCAACATCTGACCTCTTCTGTGTGAAACTAGGCCATTCGTGGCTCAAGGCTATGAAAGCTTGCCTTCAAAAATCCATAAATGCTTAAAGTTTATGCATCATGGGAGTACACATACCATTCACCATAGTCGATGGCAACCTATGATCACTCAAAAGAATGTCATCCTTGATTACTTCTGGCTGGAGCCTATAGCAGAAATTGAAACACGAATAGATCAACTTTTCTTAGAATATCGGCATTACAAAGCACAATTACTATCTAGATTGGTTGGTCCTCCTATTCAACAAATAGTACCTAAAGAGCAACCTATATTACAAGAACCCCCTAGACCGAAAGGAAAAGGGATATATGCTGAGGTTCCTCCTTCGTCATCCCTAGAAGGATCGAGAGAAAACCATAGAAAACAATACCATGCATCACCACGAGTTAATCACACATCTGCTTCTTCCTTTGAGATACAAAAACCTATGGAAAAACATGAGATTCCTTTTGGAGATATAAGCAATAAAACAAGAAGAAATAGACAACCTAGAGAAAGAAGAAAGGAAGACAAGTCTTGGCTCGAAACAACACATCACCTCAACAAGAAAACATTGAACCACCTAACACTGAAACAAACAAAGAAGAGCCTAAGGCCGATTTAAGGTAAAGGATAAGGAATCTAAATGGGCACTTGTCCCCTATATACCTCTCTCCTCCGACATTTAGGATTGGGAGAAGGATGATTTGCTTGATGACAACCACTAGTTTGGTTGTATACATAGGTAAGTATTTCTAACTCTGTTGGTCACCTTTGTCATAGCATATCTATGCTCACTTACGTGACCTTCTCTTATGTGTTGCGTTCCCTCTGTGATGTGTTATGTGTTGTTTAGGCCTCCTTGGATGACCCTTGATACTCTTGTAAGGTCAAGGATACTGAGAGACCGCCTCTGTTGTGACCATTCTTCTATTTGTTTCATCATTCTTCTATCTTGCCTCTCCTCTATTTCATTATTATATGTTGTGCCTTAGGGGCATAGTGTTGTGGTTGATGACCTGGGGGCATCCTCCTACGTGGTGTTCCTAAGACACTTGTTCTCCTCTCTCATTTTTATTGTTTACCTTCTTCAGTGATTCTACCTAGTTGGCAAATGACGAAAACAAACAAATACTGATACGGACCATGTGTCCCTTCAACAAGAAAGCAAAAATGGACCTAGTCCATATATGAAGATGGGTTTGATCTATATATATCCAACACTTGACTAGTAGAATCACTCCATGTGATGTATCATCTTGTGGAATTTATTGTGACTAACATTTTACAATCCACTCAATCTACTCTTGTACACTTTGATTGGTATCTCACCCTGTTGCTACACTCGGTTCTGAGATACCTATAGTATAGCCCAACAGTTATACTTAGCTCCGAACCCATAGTATAGCCTTGGTCCTTAATGTGATTATTTTCATGCATAGATTTTATGATGTGATATGGTTGTTATCTTAGAGTAAGATTTTCTAACCATCTTTTTATTTATCTTAGCATATCTTATTAATGTGTTTGTGGGAACATTCGGCAATCGTAAGCACATGTCACCTTGGGGGCATGGGCTTTTCGAGAGCTCTTGTTCCCTTGAGTGTCTTCTCTCTACCTTAACGTGATTAATATCGGTACATGACATCAACCACCTTAAGGTGGGGGCATATATAATGATATCTATCTGATGATTTTGGTACTAACGAAGTGTGTTTGTAAGCCCTCCCCATGAGGCAGGATGTTGTATCTCTGACACAAGTACACATCTTTATATATATTGCAAGCAAAAATCCCTCTCTGTGGGGTAGGATAGCATATCCTTTATCAAAGAAGCCCTCTACGCGAGGTGGGATAACGTATCTCTTGATCTAGTGTGTATCCTTTTATTCAAAATCCCTTTTGCGGAAGGCGGGATGGTGTATCTCTTGAGCTAGTGCACATCCTTTTATTTCAAAAGTTCTCCGCGGAGGCAGGGTTGGATCTTGAGACTATCCTCCCTTAAGCATGTCTTTGGTGGTTGTTGTGGCATAAGCCCAACTGTCAGGTGTGTCTGCAACGTGTTTGAGATGGTGGGACTTAGCGATAAGCTCCTTCCATCACCTGTTTTTGCCATGTTTAAGACGTATAGTATGTCTATGGCATGCTATACGGTGCTCGTGTATTCCGTGGGTCTTGCGTGTGTCTTCCCCTGTGTGTAGTGTAAAGGGTGTGGTGATGAGTCCCCCCTACACTCAAGTTTTTAATGGCATGTTTTCCCTCATGTGTAGTGTAAAGGGTGTGGCGATGAGGTCCCAGTACACTCAGGTTTTGTATGGCGTGTTTTCCCCTAGTGTAGTGTAAAGAGTGTGGCGATGAGTCTGCCCTACACTCGGGTTTTGTATGGCGTGTTTTCCCCCTAGTGTAGTATAAAGGGTGTGGCGATGAGTCCCCCATACACTTTGAGTTTTGTTTTATGTGCTTTTTAGGATTTCATTTTATATGTGAAAATGTTATGAAAATGCTATATCAATGTATTCATCGTGTTTACATGACTGCTCTCATGTCTTCATCGTGTTTTGTGTGTCTTCAATACTGTCTTCTCCATGTCTTGCATGCTTCCTACTATCTTCATTGTGTTTTGCGTGTCTATGATGTGTCTTCTAGTGCTTACTTGAGATTGGGGGCTAGAAATAGTTCCTCAATCTTTGTGTATGCCTTAGCTTCAAGTGACTGGTGTGTCTGATATATTTTTGACCATACATTAATGCATGTATGGGTCGTAAGATCATACATACATTAAAGTGGGGGCTAAATGTTATGCCTTAAAATGTCCCCCTAGGACTTTTATCTCCTAAGTTTAGCTCTCGGGTCCTTTAGATTTAATCATGCATGTTAAAAATGAATCTCGAAGCAAAATCCCATGAAACCCATGTCAAATGGGACTTAGTGGACACTCTTGAGCTTAAGCAAGTTCCAAAATAAGACCTAGACAAGGGCGCTCGTGCCCTAGTCTTGACCTATTTTTTCGGGACCCAAATTTTAAATGTTCGCAAAGTGACCGTTAAAAGGTTTCCCTTTGTCGGCCTATTCAATTTGAATTATGAATGTTTAATAGGAATGCATATATAAGCATGTTTAGGACTTCATTTTACACCTAGATGGATAATGCAAACTTGTGATCTTGTGTTAAGGATATTCAAGGCTTTCATTGTGTTGTAGAGCAGTATTGTGTTGTGTTTGTACTTGTGTGTTGCAGATTTGTCTTCATCAATCCATCTCCTCATGGTGTGAAAGATCTTCATCTCCCTGTGAGAGCTTCACCTCTGAGGTGACATCTATTTTGTGTTTCAATTAATTTATCATATCATTGGCTTTTGCCTCTATCCACCAAGGACACACACTCTATCTAACAATGGTGTTGGAAGGCTTGAATGCCATTCTAAGGCTTGATCAAGGCAAGCTCCTAAACACTACAACCCCCAACCCCTCTCTTGTGATTGTAGGTTACAGGTGTCGGATCTTGCGGAGAGGAGTTGCAGGAGATCAAAGAAGAGCAGGAAGATTCTAGATCTGAAGAAAATGACAGAAAATATCCCTAATTGGACAAGGGTGCCCGCTCTTTTGTCCTCTAGTTTTGTAGTGTCAGGAATCTCTAAGCAGGTTACAGTCTGAAGCATATTTTACTCTGAAGCCCTAAAAAAAACACTACATTGGACAAGGGCGCCCACTCTTTTGTCCCCAAAGTTTCTACCTTCTGAAATTTGAAATCTAGTATGTATCTAATTTGCATTTAGTGCCTTCCTGTTCGAGCATTTGTTGGGTTTCATCCGTTTGCTTACGATTTTGCATAATTAGGGTTTTAGGCCTAATCAGATTAAGGTTTAACAAATTAATCAACAAATTCTAAATTTCCTTGTCATTCCAAGTGACACCAAAGTTGAGTCCTCTTGCAAAAGTTGTGATTCAACTCGGTTTAATGTCCTTGAATGTATGGATCTAATAAAACTATCAACCTCATTAAACAAACCCTCTTTTTTCTACATAACACACACTAACACCTATGTTTTCACTTGTGAAACCCTCAATTTGGAAGGAAAAACCCAACTTGGTAGGTGCCAATAGCACTTCTAGCTCACTGCATTACTTGCATATCAATACAAAGGTAGGATTGCAACTACAATAGTTGTTTTAGTCATTTGTTTGGTTCACTATGGACTAGAATGTTTTTCTTAGTTCTCTACAATGGTGTCTTGCACTTCTACAAACTTCCTAATTGAATGTACTCCTAACCTCCTCATAGACATGGCATGGTCCTCCCATGCCCTAGAAGCCTCCAAAATAAGAAATAGAATGTGAAAAGTCACATCCTTCCAAATTCCCCTACTTAGTATTTGTGCCATAGTAATTTGCTGCTTACAATAATATGAAATAATCATATTGTGGTATTCAAACACTCATTGTGGTACATAGACAAATACCACAATATATTAACAACTATTAGGGTGATTGCACATTCATCAAGTGACAATTTCACTTGTCATAAATTAATAAATACTTACATATTTTCAAATTTACAATAAATAAATAGAGCATTTTCTTGTTACTTAATTCACCTTTATCCTTTTGGCATCAACTAGTCTATTCTCTCTCATTCATGCTCTTAGAATGTGGGAATTGAGATTGAGCATTTTCTTAAAGGAAAACCTAGATACCTCTACTATTCCCTAAACCAAATTTGAATATAAAATTCTAATCTCTCAAAGTAAACTAAAAAATCATTTTAATAGTATCAGGGCATGTAAATACCTTTGGTGTCACTACCGCTTGATCAAGAATGATGTTTGTGTGCTTGATGCATGACATGCTTCCTTTACAACAACCTAAGATGATTCTGAAGATGTCAACTCTGTGTTCTTAAACTTGTGAAACAGGGCAGTGGAATTAGCTATCGTAGATATGTTCAGTGAAAATGTTGTATCCCTATATTCTGAAATTCCTAGGCTTACGAGTTGAGCACTTTGTTTAGCTTTCAAAGCCATGGTGTAAAATAGCAATACGACACACTTGAGCTGCAAATAGTACTTCTTCAAGGATTTCCTAAGCTTCCAATTCTCCTCACTTAACCGGTAATTCTATAAAGAGCTCTTGTCAATATGCATTTGAAACAGTGAGATGAAATAACAAGGCCATTTATTCAGCATGGTTTAAATCTTCTTTCTTACTCAATTGATTCTTTGGAAGACGATGCTTAAATTCACCACCATTAATGGTCTCCATCACTCATCTATTCCTTTCAAATTAGACATTTGGCATGGTGAAATGTCTACTCAGAGCAATCAAATTTCTTTTCGGTAGGTTGCCCATCAATTTTTACACAAAATTCTCAGAGTTTGTGACTTTAGAATTATACCCAGATTACACTCCTAAGCCCTCTGAGAATCCAATTAAGCGAGGTAATGATTAGTGTCATCATCACAGTTATTCAGAGAATAAAAAAATCCAAGCACACTCCTTGAAGACAAAAAAAAAACATGATATCTGACAACCCAAATGAATGAGTAACTGCCGAGTGTAAAGGAAATATTAGCTCAGAGATCAGAGAAATCCACCATACAAAGGGACAAAGAAACATAAATCAAAGTTCTAATATCCAGAGTGATTAGGTAAACAAAATATGTGCTCACTGCGTGGAGTTGAATCATTGGAAGCATAAGTGGCGGATAATAATCGAAAGGGAAAAACAAAACACATTGACCCAATGTAATGAGACTTTTAACACGTCCAGAACCTCTTCACGAAGAGTGGATACAAAAGGAAGAATGAATGAAAGAAATTTTAATAGCGCCGAGACCAAGCAATCTATCAGAATAGACAAAGATGAAAATAAACAACTAAGAATCATACAGAATGACAAATTTTTTTAGCATGGTTGTAGTCATTTTGTATCCAATAATTCCAAATTTAATTAGTAGGGGAAAAGACCCAATAGGTGAGATAGTTCCAATGGTTGAGATAGTATATGTGCATTTAAGTTCTAATATTTTTTGAAATTTAGTACTAGTAGTTGTGAATTTAAAGTTGTTAGTGTTACTATAAGTACTAATAATTGAATGAAATGTGTCATTTAGATTTAAAAAGCAACCAATCATGTGATGCCACATCAGCTCACCAACAAAACATGACTTAATGCACATCTATTGGTCCACCCTTTTTTTTGGGGAACTATTTGGCACCTCAACAAAAAGCATGCTGATGTGACATCATATTTGATGATGTGGCCCTGAAACCTTAGTTATACGCAAGGGCGTTGCCAAGTAAGCTACTGTAGAAATTTTGGAGTGATTCAAAATTGCCACGTATGACTTTGAGAGGCGTGAAGTTAGGGTGCACCACTACTAGGTCCTCTCCCCTATGATCTAAATCATGAAAACTCGTATTAAAGAGGGACATTTCTGCTAGTAGGGAACTTTAATATAAGTACAATAACAAACAATCTAACATTCTAGGAAGCAAGGGAGATTTACAAATGAATCCTTTTTAGATGGCAGAAGAAGAAAATTACAAAGGACCAAAGTTTTGAAAGATGCACGTAGGACCATCATGCACTTTGGAGAGGGATTATTAGGTTTATGCAGTATACATAACTTGATCATATATAATGGTATGAGTCAATGAGAAAAAATAAGAAAATATATGTGCAAAACCTACAATGGGCAGAGTGTAATTGACTACATTATATGCTCACAAAATTGTATATTTATAATAAAAAAGCTAGAAGTTGAAGACTTTCTCATGGAGCTTAAATCATATCACAACCCAAATTTTATGAAATTTTAATTAGGAGGCAAACAATATGACAAGCACAATTGAACCAACCAAAGTAAACCTCCATTCAAAGGAAACATCTTCTTGACAAAGGAAAATCAACAAGCCTTCATGGCAGCCTTGAATAGCAAACAACAAGAAGAGAAAAACAAGGGAGCACCTAGCATTTGTCTAGATTCTACTAAGAGCAAGAAGCTAATGCACCCCATTCAAGACACCTTTATACACATGGAAGAGAGCTAAACTTCAAAAGAAGAAAAGAAATAGCTTCTCGAGAAACCTATGATATGTTGCAAGGTGTGCGCCCTTGGTCTCCTTGTGCTATGCAGCGAGCACTTGGGTTCGTGACAAGGCTTAACCACCTCCCGTGGATTCATTAACTCTGGTGGTTGTATTGGGCATTAACAGGTTGATCTTTTGGTTCAACGGAAACCATCTTTACAATAATTGGTATCCGAACCTAGGTCACAGGTTTGAACCCCTTGCTTGGACTGGGGGGGATTGTTGCAAGGTGTGCGCCCTTGGTCTCCTTGTGTTGTGTAGCGCATCACTTGGGTTCGTGACAAGACTTAACCGCCTCCTGTAGATTCATTAACTCTGGCGGTTGTATCGGGCATTAACAGGTCGATCTTTTGGTGCAACGACAACCGTCATTGCAACATGGTATGATGAATAATGCAAGGCAATGCAAAGATTGCTAAAGAAACCAACAGGGAGAACAAATGAAAACCAAAACAGTAATGAGCAATTGGTAAGAACATAAAAAGAAGAATATACACAAAATAGAAGGAAGGACCTAATTTACTTAGAGAAACATGAACCAAAAAGATTTTGGAGGGAGCTTTGCAAAGAAAATAGTCAAACAAAAAACAACATATCAACAAGTCAGTGGTTGAACTACACAAAGCAATTGTATGAACATGGAAATGAAAAAGACGCACTTCCTAAAATCATTGTTAGTGAAGAATTTTTTATAACTAGAGACATCATGCAAGGGAGTAATAAGATGGCAATGGGTAACACTCACAACATAGACAACCTACAAGTAGAGCATCTAAATGGGGAGCTAAAATCCAAGCACCTCAAATCAAAGAAATTTTCAATGAGGTCATTCAAAGTGGTTTCCTAACAGAGTGGACAACTAGCCTAACCATACCATTTGTTTAAAAAATGAGATGCAAATAATCCCTCAAATTATCAAACTATCATGGTCACTCCTCTCTTTGTAAAGATTTTTGGGAGTATGATAGAGCACAAGATTAGCAGTTGGCTAGAGGAACAAGGAAAGAGAGCAAAGGGACAAGCAGGTTTTAAACTTAAACACTCAACTATTAATCACTATGTCATGCTAAAACACGTAGTTGAAAAAGTTTGGGACAAAAGAAGGATGTATATCATTACTTTGTGGACTTCAAAAAGGCATTTGACATAGTGCCAAGGAGCAAATTATGGAGCATAATGGAGGAATCAAGATTCCTAATGCATTATAGGACAACAATTCATAGATTGTATGTACAAGTCAAGGCTAAAATCAAAATGCAAGTAGGGTTGTTTGAAGATTTAGGGAGTGATATAGGCATCAAACAAGACAGCCCTCTATCCTCAACTTTATTTGGGCTATTCATTGACAAGTTGGAAGATTGGACAAACAAATTTGGAGGGGAAGGGGTCCACTTGGACAAGTATGTGGTAAAACTCCAACTTTATGTCAATGACCTAATTCTACTGGAAGAGACAATCCAATATGTAAGGGATCATCTATAGGATCTAGAGCTCTTTTGTAAAGAAGTTGGGATGTAGGTGAATGTCAACACAACCAAAATTTTGGTTTTCTCATTGAAAATGAAGAAGCATTTCGACTTTCAATTTGAATAGTCTCTTGAAGTGGTGTCTAGATACAAGTATCTTGGCCTTGACTTTCATAGCAAACTCAACTGGAACACATGTAGGATGAAAATAATACAAGGAGGTTGGAGAGTTCTTTATGCACTTGAAAATAGCTATAGGAATGAAAAGTTACAGGATTGGAATACCACCAAGGTCCTATTTGGGTTGCTGATCACACTGGTCGTGTCAATGTATGGTTGTCAACTATGGGCTAGTAGAATGTCAAGTTTGAAAAGAAAAATAAAAAGGATCGAAAAGTGTCTTATCACAAACAATTTTAGAATTGAGGCTTCATTTATGTTCGAAATTATCCTTGTTAAGACAAGAACTTTCATTTTAGAGGCAACTGCTATGACTAGGGTATTATGTTACTTGGAAAAAATGGAAAACACAAAGATCAACAAGTGACCTAGGGCCACAAGAGATGAAGAGTTGCACACAAGAACACATGAATGAAACAAAATCACAAATGGATGGGTGGATGGAACATTAACCTAAATGAATGCCTAAACCTTAATAACTACTTAAAAAATTATGTGAACGAAAAGCTTAGAATAGTGACGTGGAGGGAAAAAAATAAGTAGGAAACAACAACACTATATTACAAAGTTCAACCCGACTTACAAGCATTGCAAAAAAACATATATAAGGGTTAAAATCAAATGGAGGGAAAAGATCCTCATTGCTCAACTAAGGACCAGCTTCCATAAGCTCATAAATGATAAAGGTATATAGATTACACTTGATGAAGATTGGGAAGAGAGGACTTGCATGTTTTGCACCACATGGGTAGTAGAAACAAAGAAGCCTTTCATCCTTGAATGTCCAAGCTACACGAGCCAAATATGAGGAAACACTAAGAGTCGGTTCCATGATAGAGTTATTCGAGGAAAACACTCAAAGGATCGAGAGAGTTTCTAACTCAAATCACTAAGAGAAGGTGTGGTCTTGCCACATGTCTTATGAATCTTTGAACAGTTGAAGCGACTGATAGTCCCATAGACGGTTTGGTCTCATAGACAGAGTTAAACTCATCTCATTTCATGAGAACACTAGCTGTAACAAAAGAAAAACCCACTAAACACAACCACAAAGCACAAAAGCCACCTAATTAACCATATAAAATTTCCCAACTTTTTTTGATATCAAATCTTTTCACCTTGTGCCCATGAATTGATGGGTGCAAAGTCTTTCCACGTGGTGCCCATGAATTGAATCAGACGACCAAACAATACGATAAAAATGCAGTTTCTGTACGGATTCAACTCCGTAGCAGATAAACATTAAAAAGTCACCACAATGGACAATAATTTAATAGCAAGATGTCTAAGATGAACACTTAAACTTTTCACCCATTAAATTTAAGTGACGCGGGGCATTGTGTCTTCAAATGGTCAAACGTTTTGTGTGACAATACGAGGCTTTAAGGGCACGCTTTTGTTCTTTGTTTTTTTTTTAATTTGAAAAAGTTTCATGCCTTGAATATTTTATAAGAATTCCAAAACTACCCTAACCTTTTACTTTGCAAGATCAGATCTGAAATTCAAGGAAGCCTTCACAAATAGACTCTAACCTATGGTGGGGGAGTATAAATATATTCCAACGATTATAGTGATTATGCATTGTATAAAGTGACAATGATGGTAATAAACTTAATATAAAATTATTCCCAAGTAAGATCCCCCAACTTCCAAGCCATCAAATGTGATGTATATGTTTCCATTAACAACTAAGGTAAAACATTTATACATAGATATATATATGTACACATCTCGGTGTTTAAAGTATGTTAAGCATAAATTTAGACGTTAAGATATGCAATGCTATTCTACCCCAAGAGACACGTGTAAAAGTAAGAGCATATGCTAGGCTTGCAAACTTTTTGACACAATTTCTTAAGGTAAAGTAGCAACACACATACGTAATGCCAACTATTTGACAAAATATCAAAATTGCAAGCCTTCACTCCCTATAAATTGTCTCTAATAGTAACAAAGTAGAAGATATGCACCTTTTTAGCAATATTAATTAACATAACGCTTTTAATAAAATTATGTCAAAAGCAACAAGTATTTCCAATTGCTCCATTTACTTCCCAATTTGAGTTATGTCCACCCCAACTCGAGCACAGATTGAGCTATTATAAGATATAATCCCCTTTTATTACACATAACTGACTTGTGAAATTTATGATATAATTCCAAAGTTGCAACATGAGTAGCCAACTTGGGATCTTCAAGATTAGCTAATAACAAGAATGATATTCTCCTATGACTCAGGCAAAGAACATAAAAGCATAATGCATTTATCTTCCCTACTTATCTTAACATCAACTAAAGCTAATTGACTCAAAATCAAATTAAATGAATTTAAATGCTTAGCAACTGAATCACCTTCCTTCATTTTTAGAGAAAACAATTTTCTTGTCAAATATAATTTATTTACCAAAGTCTTGTCTTGGTAGATCTCACCCAAACATTTCCATAGGGCATATGCAGTGGGCTCTTCAACTACATTTAACAGAACTGAATCTACAAGACAAAGCCAGATTGTCCCTTGCGCTTTCTTATCCATCTTGTCCTATTCATCTTGATCTATTTTATCAAATTTCTTTTTCTTTATTGCAGCTAACCATTGATCCATCTCTTCAAGGAGATGCTCCATCTTCAACTTCCACAAATCATAGTTAGTCCCATTGAACTTCTCAACATCTAACTGAGATGTAGATGCAACCATGGCTTCTACACACAAATCTGGAAAACAAATTCAATTAGAACTCCCATTACAACACATAAAACCTTCACTCTTCCACCAAGAAGCAAAGATGACCAATCTCTGATACCAAATGTTAGAAATGAAGGCAAACCACTATACAATAGAAATCTAAATTTTAATCTACAAATCTAAAATTTAATAGTAGAGTGCCAAATAGAGATTTGCACATGTAAAATCAAGAACAAAGAGAATCAACAAACACAAAGAGATTTACACACAACATAGTGATTAATGTGGATAAACCTTTTCAAGAAAAAACTCCACCAAGAAGAGCGACCAAGTATGTATTATCTTGAAACAAGAATGCAATACAATCACTTTCTACACTCCTTCAACATCCAATCCGATAGCACTTGTGTACTTGTGCAACCTCAACTCATACTACCATCTACCTCCTCAAGCACTTGTTAAATAGAATATACATACATGAGAATACTAAAGATGTGGCATCCAAATTTGGGCAAATTTCAACGCCTCATTTTGGGAATCCCACTAGTATGCTAAACATAGCCTCTTATAGTCTTTCATAACTAACTAAAATTAACTCTCCATTTTGGGACCTAGTTTGTCATACAATCCCTTAGAAATAGGAGATGCTCTTACAAGGTGTCATAGACTAATAATAGAAATACAAAGATCCCTTCTTATGTGTGTCATTACAACCCAAGAATAGCCACACCAACTTGGGCACCAAGTTTGACATTATCACCTCATTTACATTCCCAAAGTAAAAAGATGCTCTAATTGGTAAACAATAAGCCACTACCAGTAAATAATTAATTATCGTACTAGTAAAAATTAATTACCGATGTTGGTAAATCCTTCATCCCTTATGAATACATTTACAAACAATATTAGGAAATAATTAAATGACATAGGATTTACAAGGTTGATGGCACCTTAATCCTAACAGATCCTAACATCTTTTACCTCCATGCTACTAGCAAAATTTAGTCCAACCTGGTATGGGTGGCTCCTTGTATCTATTGCCTGAATGATACTATTGAAATCCATCTAAGCCTTATCATATCGTGGGTAGCCCCTAGCATCCGTCACCTTTGTGCTACTAGCGATAGTAGGGTAAACCTTAAGATGTAATGGTTAGCTCTTGGCATTTGTCATATGCATAGTATTGGTGACAGTTAGCTAAATCGCTCTTGTATCATAGCATGGATAGCTCCTAGCATCCTTCACCTCTATGCTATGGGAGAAAGTTGGTTATTCCTTAAGATACGATAGATAACTCCTAACATTTGTCACCTACATGGTACTGGTAACTTTTGGTTATTCACATCTTTATTAGACTTAGTTTTGACATGTGGGTCATCTTATAGCTAGGTATACATAAACAAGGTATCCCAAGGATTCACAAACACTAGGTAGGTTGACTTGGTTACATACCACTTAGAGTATTCCATAAACCTATACACATGGTCCTATAGGTCTCGAGGTCAAAATTATTGGTCAACACACAAGTAACACACTAAACCCACATGAGGTAGCTTCTATCTAGTCACATATACTTAAATAAATACAAACTCATTCATTAATCTCAAAGGCCATTCAATACATTCAATTTATTAGACATAAATTCAAACTCACATTACTAATATTAGATAATATTATACTTCTGAGTACATAAAATTTTGCATGTTACCAATCACAAAGATTAGCATACAATTAGCCACCAAATAAATATAAAGGCAAAACATCATACCATGTTTGGTAATACTTACCATTAATTTCCCATAGTTGGAAAAAGAATTCATAAGGACCTCCATCCTAAACCCAACACAAATCTAGGAACATATTTATAGTAGGTAATAATCCACACATATTAAAGTTTGTTCACACCATCAAATCATAATTTGGCTTATTTAACATCATCATTAAATGCAAAGTTAGCAGGTTTTCATAATTCATTCATAGCCATGTCATGGCCAAGTTTATCATGTCATTATTTCTTTGAAGAATAGAACTCTCTAGTTTCTTGAGGCTAACCTTTACCTTCCTATACTTATCATTGAGCCTAGACACAATTCCATAGTGTTCAACACACAAAACTTTAATAATTTTAGTCCTAAAATGTCTATAAGCATTCTCATGCATTCACATTAGAGACATATCATGATGACAATAACTTTAAAAATTCATCCAAGATTAGGGTAGATTTTGGAAAGCCAAACACCAAAAACCTTAGTGTAGATAAGCTTAACGATTACGAAGTGCCTTTTATTGGCTCGAACCTATACAATGGGGACATATTAATTAGAAAGTGAGTTCACAGTTGTTTGATGAAAATTTTAGCCTCATGCTAAAACATACTGAAGAGGGAAGGTTGATCAAGTTTAGGAACACCCAAAACCTTGGATCTATTCCCTAAACCCCTCCCTTATGGACTTGGGTCATAGGGACATCCTTCACTACCTACACACTTGCTTCCAAACGTGATTGAACTCCCATGTAACTTTCTCCTAGGATTTCAACTATTGAGATGATAACTTGGACTTACCCAAGATAAGATAACCTAAACAAATACTAGACACAACCTTTGTCACATACATCAGTAAGGTATGGACCTCTAGGATTCCCAACCTTGATAGATAGTTTCCCTAAAGAAGCTAGGGAGTAGCTCAACCAAGGAAGATCATGAAGAGGATACAAAACTTAACTATATATGATTTTACTCAAATGCACCATTTCAATATGTTAAGATGGAACATTGCTAAGACCAAGGTTCTTAAACTACCTCTACCTACAATGGTGCCACTTATCCACCATTGTATACTTAGCTAGGCATTAAAATATCACCCATCTTAAATGATACACCTCAGACAATAGTTTCATATAAGGAAAAGTAGTTAGAATTAAATCTATACCCCGTAAGTTAGGCATAATTGCCCACTCAATACAAAATGAATTGACTCATAATAGATCATAGGGAAACAACAATCAGAATATCATCACCATGCAATAATTATGCAAAAGCCCCTATATGGCTCCAAGTGATGACCTACTATAATATGATTCAATGAGATAAAGTATCATAATCATATTATATTACGACATCCTTCTTGATGGAACACAACATGCATCAATAAGGCCACATAATAATCATCTAAAGATTGAAAGACATACAACAATAATTACTTTCTGTAAGCATGATCAATAACTAGATCATACTCAAGATAACTGGAAACACTATATGAAAATACATTAGATCAACATAGGAAGATATACGCTCAATAATAATAGTAATAACATTTATAACCTTCTGTTCATTTATCTTATGCTGCAACCTAATGTTCTTATAATAGTTCATTTCACTAACTAGATAATATTTACACTTTCCACTTATAAATAAATACGATCATAATGGTCAACAATAAGTGATCCTATAATGCAACTATATAGTTACAAATCAACACTTATGCTCAGATTGCAGTGGTCATAAGATGCAAAAACATTACTAACTCACAATACATATTTCAATACCCAATATCTTTTGACCAACAAGAAACCAAACACAACACAATATAGATGCAAGGTGTTTAAACCCAATGAAAAATCCTCACAATTTAGTATGCAATATGTATGAACACTTCTTAGTTCAAGCATCTTAGAAGGATGAAGATCGTAAGGGCATCCTAAAATCAATAACTAATTCACACTAAGTTAAATCCATCACAGGGTTTCACAAGTTACAACTGCAAGTTACCCTATCAACACTTGTATAACACAACTTAGCACACAGAGATTCCTATACCTCTGTCATGCCTAGCAATGTCTATTAATGATATTATCAATCTTTTTTCAAATTATAATAATATTAAAGAAGATTGATCTCAGCAAGGGCGTCATTGACAAAGTAAAGGTTATGGATTTTGTCACAATATGCTAGAAAAATTATAATTGACCCATCAACAAATAAACATCTAGTATTAGTATGCATTCCTATGAAGGAAATAGCTTTCATAGAGTTAAAATGTAGGTACACCATACTATTTATAACATATAGTAGTTATCAAGGATATAATAGTCTTAAGGACATATGTGTAGCTTCTCATGTTCTCTAATTGAAATAGTTTTAATATAGGTGAACAATATCATGTTGTTGAGGTTGAAATACAACCAAACTAGTCTCAAACAAGCTCTTTCTTTTAATCACAACTATGAACCTAACAGGATCCCAAAAACAAGAATCATTGCCATTGTATAATTAGTACCTTTGTTTTCAAGACAAGTTGGCTCTTCCTCATATGGTTTGTTTAGCAAATCATAATATATCTCATTATACTATATACACATAGGTAAAGATTTACAAGTTAAAGATGGTTGAGGGTATTAGAAATGAAGAGAACAATATGGGAATTAGTTTACCCAATGCTAGATAACCCATACTAAGGGTGTAGGATAAGCTAGTGGAGGCTAGACTCGCATTGTTTTACCCAACGCATATTGACCTATACATTTATCAACATGTACCCTATTATAAAATTAGTGTTAATGCTATCCAAATTAAACCAATTTAGTTTTAAGCCATAAGTATATTAATTGAAGTCACTAAGAGATCAGAAAATATAAAGGGATGGGTTATGCCATCATACAAAACCCCATGTTAGGTCCTTGATCTTTGCTATCACGGTGATCATGTATACATTGTACTCTAGTTACCCATGGTTTCAAGGGGTTCAAACCATATACAACACTACTAGCATTCTACAGCTATGTAAATTTTTTTTTATCAACATTAATAACAACATACAACCAAATATATAGATACTATCAACATTATGAACAATATAAACTTGGGTATATGAATTTTTATCAACACTAACAACTATATGCAACTAAGTATATGAATTTTTATCAATGCAAATGATAATATACAACCTTGTATATGGACTCTAAGAATATAAATGTTAGCATATAGTAGGGTATATTGATTCTATCCACATAAATGATAATATACAACCTAGATTAATTATTTATCAGTTGCAAAGGTGAATAATTTAGAATTAAATATTATTTTAGGAATGTAATTTAAAGGAGTGTACATATCTTTGAGGATGATGTTGAAGATATTTTTGATGCAGAGACTCAAATAAACTTTATCACCCAAAAGTTCCCCCTAGCCTTGCATATATTCCTTTAACTTTAGACTAACAGGAAACAACACATGCACAAGGAACCAACAAGAAGGTGCCTCCAATCAATAGGCACCTCCAATCAATAAGCACCCTATCTAACCTAGAAAATGAACTGGCATTGCACATCATGTCTAGTTCACAATTCCACAAAATCTTCATCTCTTCAAGGTATTCTCTATTGCTTCTTGCTCCAAATCTCCCATTTTACTCCAAATCTCCCATTTTTGCATAGGCAGACTGAATCCCCCAATATATGAACCCATTCCCCATTTTATATGTACTCATCATGATGCATAATAATAATTCATGCACCAATGTCTATGGTGCCAAAAGCTATGGCCACTTTCTAAATAACTTCCAACTTTCCCCCATTCCCAACACAATCCATATCTTGGTAATTCCAACTTGCATAAAACAATGACTCCCTTAATTCTTGTAGTGCCTACTACTTATCATCTCCAAAAATTCCTCTATCCTTTTTGCTTTGATGGATGTCCATACCTTACTCTACTTCTCCCCACCAAACTCATGTCAATCAAATTTAATAGTTAAGGGTTGCCCATGCTCCATTGTACATGGGTGCCATACCCTCTTCAATGGTGTTGTAGTTAGTTTCTCTCCTCTCTTGCCAACCTACTATCCTTCTTCTATGATGCCCATGCTTTTATAGTTAAATTTGTGACTTCACTTTTGACCAATTTATTTGGTTTTAAAGATCTATTTTTATTTTTATTTTGGCCCTCCTGTAATCTCTAGCATGTAAGTTGAACTTCCACGAGGGATGTGAAAAAAAATGCACTTCCTATAATCATTGTCAATGAATAAGTTTTCATGACTAGAGACATCATGCAAGGGATTAAAAAACTAGCAATAGGTAACTATCAAGACACAAACAACCTACAAGTGGAGAATCTAAAATGGGGAGCTAAAATACTAGCACCTCAAATCAAATAAATTTTCAGTGAGGTAATTCAAAGTGGTTTCCTGAGAGAGTGGACAACTAGCCTAACTGTACCTTTAAAAAAAAATTGAGATGTAAACAATCCATCAAATTATCAAAAAACCATGGTCAATCCTCTCTTTGTAAAGATTTTTGGGAGTATGATAGAGCATAAGATTAGTAGCTGGGTGGAGGAACAAGGAAAGAGAACAAAGGGACGAGCAGGTTTTAAATCCAAACACTCAACTATTAATCACTATGTCATGCTAAAACACCTAGTTGAAAAAGTTTGGGACAAAAAGAGTATGTATATTGTTGCTTTGTGGACTTCAAAAAGGCATTTGACATAGTGCCAATGAGAAAATTATGGAGTAGAGTGGATGAACTAGGAGTCCTAGTGAATTATAAGGTAGCAATTCATAGATTGTATATACAAGTCAAGGCTAAAATCAAAATGAAAGTAGGGTTGTTCGAAGATTTAGGGAGTGATATAGGTGTCAAACAAGGTTGTCTCTATCCTTGACTTTTATTGGTGCTATATATTGACAAGTTAGAAGATTGGATAAATGAATTTCGAGGGGAAGGGGCCCACTTGGCCAAGTATGTGGTGAAACTCCTATTCTATATCAATGGCTTAAATCTAATTGAAGAGACAACCCAAGATTTAAGAGATCGCCTATAGGCTTTAGAGCTCTTTTGTAAATAAGTTGGGATGCAAGTGAACATCGACAAAACCAAAATTTTAATTTTCTCATTGAAAAGGAAGAAGCATTTTGACTTTAGTTTGAAGTAGAGTCTCTTGAATTAGTGTTTGGATACAAGTATCTTGGCCTTGACTTTCATAGCAAACTCAATTGGAACACATATAGGATGAAAATAGTACAAGGAGGTTGGAGAGCCCTTTATGCACTTCAAAATAGTTGTAGGAATACAAAATTATGGGGTTGGAAGACCACCAAGGTCCTATTTGGGTTACTTATTGCACTAGTGGTGTTAATGTATGGTTGTGAGCTATGGGCTAGTGGAACGTCAAGTTTGAAATGGAAAACAATACAAAAGATCCAAAAGTATCTTATCACAAGCAATTTTACAATTGAGGCTTTATTTCCATATGAAATTATCCTTGCTAAGACAAGCACTCTTCCTTTAGAGGCAACTGTTATGACTTGTAGTGCCCCTCGTCTCATCGTCCATCAGATTGATGTTTGCTTAAACTTTATAGTGTCCTAGACCGTAGAAGATGGATCTCTTGTTATCTTGTTACTTCATTGTGAACTTAATTGTTAAGATAACAGATGTTGATGTTGGATTATGCCATTTTATGCTTTACAATTTGATAAATGAACTGATGTTTTAGATGCTTTGATGTTATTCATTATATGGATTGGAAGTTAGTTGATCATTTTATGTCGTAGATTAGTAATCTGATACTCTGTTCAATATAGTTGATTGTTATTTATAAACATGAATGGAACAGTGTTGTATTACTCGTTCTCGAGTACCCTACCCCACTGCGATTTCCATTCACGATAGGACTGCTTGTGATGTATATGTATATCTTGTTATGGTTAACTGTGCGTTGCTGCAGGATGCAGGTACTAGGCATCGACTCCACCTGATTACAGGTCTGAGCGTGCCTTCGCCAATGGATTAGTTGGTTGGAGTTAACGTGAGGTCCCTAGTCAGTGTTCCTTCGTCGTCAGTTTACCCTTGTGGTTAGTGGTGGTTATTTGCCCATGTCTTACGGTCAGGTAATGCCGTATCTTAGAGTCTAATGAGTTCTGCAGGTGTCTAAGTATGTGTGGCAATGTTGTGCTTTAATTAGAATTATTCTACGGAAGAGTATAAGTGTTGTTAAATGGGCATAATGCCGTTAGTTGTCGATTTTAGCTATAAATAAATTACTATTTTAATAGAAGTGTTGTTGATAAATAAAGTTGTAAGAAGTTTGTATTATTCAATATAATATTAATTATAATAAATATTTAAATAAATAAATAGATGTAATCATGTTGTAAATTGTGATTTACAACTTGATTAATAAGATAAATTAAAGTATAGTACAAAATTATATAATTGTCGATATAGTACTATTCTATTTATAACAATAATTTGGGTCGGCTATAAAGAAAAATAATAATAAAATAAAATATCTAATAATTGGGATCTTTAAATTAAATAAAAAAAATACATATTCTTTAAATGAGTGGTGCTCGGGATCGCGTGCCAAGCCCTTGGAGAGGAGAGAGGCTGAGTTATAAAAGAGCGGGAGGGGCTTCAAGGAGATCATGACAGGTGAAAGGAAAGAAGCAGCTTGGAACTGCAACGATTGAAGCAAGTTCGTCGAGTGGATTGCGAAACCAGGTTCCGTCAAATGCCTTATCTCTGAACTTCATTTCGAATCTGCAAATGTGGTTATAGTTTATTCGATTCCAAATAGTTCTGTAGACTGTCCTCTCTGTGTGTAATCAGCATCTTCTCTTAGGGTTTAAATACATCGTTTCTGCTCAAGGATTCTGTAAGTCAAATGTTCTTCTTCCACTGGTTGACGAATCATTCTGAGTGCATTCTCAGACGGGCGTGATTTTGGTTGTAGGACACCTCGATAGAATTGCCGTAAATCGCTGTTGGCTACAGCTAGTTGTTCCTGAAAGATCAGATTAATGTTGTTATTGTCTTTTCTCTGTGTTTAGTCAGAAACTTGTCTGGAAACTCGCTGTAAGTCGCTTTGTATTCATTTGATTTTCCTGGTTGCGTACCTTTTTAACCTGCCCTCACATCTGCAAATGAAGTTCCTTCGTTCAAATAGACCTGGTTAATGTTTTGTGTCTGAGAATCAGTGAATCCTCTTGTTCCTGTTGGCCTTATTTACTAGTCGATTGTGCACATGAATCGCTGCAAGTTTGCAATGCTAGGGCGTGATTGACAGTTCGCTGTTATTGTCTTATTGTTATTTGATCTAGTTGAAAATCTCTGGAACCTTGTGCCACGCCATTCCATGTATATTGTTTAGCTGTGTTTGGGTTTATTTCTTGTGTGGGCCGATTATATTAGTTAGTCCACGGCCTGGTCATCATTCGTTGAACGAAAGTTCCGAAGCCTTTGCTTAAGCCATTTACCTAGTATTATGTTATACCTCCGATGACTAGTCTATTTGTGGCGTGAGTTAGCAGCATCCCTTCATTTTCGATTATTGAAGTTTCTTGTTTGGTTTTCCGGAGGTTAGTATAAGGGTTGCACCTATGATGCAAGTGTAAAGCAGAATTAGACAGGCGATACCATCATATGTCAGGCGTGGGACTAATGAGAAGTAGTGCGAATTTAACGCATAGGTTAGGGTTAACCTGTCAGCCACTGTCCATAGGTTTATGTCTGCAATTTGAAGTTCTTTTGTTTAATAAGATTTGGTTAACGAGTTTTGCCTGAGATGTTAATTATTCTTTTGTTCCTTGGTATTATTTATGGTGGAAGGATGATTTTGTGTACCGCTGTAAGTGGCAACGCTAGGGTGTGAAAGGGAGGTAATGTTTGTAGTTAGCTCGCTGCCTTATTATCATTTGTTTTAAATGAAAGTATTGAATCCTTTTCATTCGCCTATTCCTCCAGACAATGCTGCCCCTTGAATCGTCCACCAAATCCTGTGGCCGCTAGCTTCCCTGACTAATGTCTTGTAAGAAGCAATCGGTGGTGTTCTATTCACCTTTCCTACATAAGATCAATACGATGGTTCCCCATTTTGAACAGCACTCTTGGTGACTGTTTTACATTTGTAGACTGTTATTACAAGACAAAAGGACCATGTCAATGATAACTCGTGCCAAGAATATGCAACGGATTCTAGATGTTCTGTTTTCAAAACTATAGCTTTATAATAAAGGTTTGCCATTAAAAAGGCTGAAAACTTGCACCTGTTTTCGTCCATTGCTCTGGAGCATGCCCAGTGAGTAGGATAGAGGGGTTTAGCTTTAATATTGATGATAGAAATATAATGACGATGCTCTGTTAATTTGATTTGCCATTGTCAAAATATATTTGCCTGGGTAGAATGATTATCTAAGATTCTGATTTAGCACAGAAAACTTTGCAGATCGATTTGAGCATCGTGGGCTTATCACAAATGTTTTAATTATTTGGTCATGCAGTATCCAGCTGACGGCTTTTGGAGATGTGCTATAGGAAGGAATGAACTCTGTTCTTAGCACACAGACAATGATCCATATAAATAAAGTTAAACATCAATAATAAGATATTCGGTGGTTTTAGAATGGTTGTCCTCTAGTGCTATCTCTAAGTCCACCCTTCTGATCCATGATACTGTATTCTATCAACTATTACTAATAGTGATAATGCTTCCATACCACCATTTTCCAGAATACATCTTACTCGATGGATAAAGTTATGCAACAACTAGGAAGGCCAATGTAAACAAGCACCACAGGAAAATGGTATTAAAAACACAATAGGTGCCATGTGATTATGTGGACACTAGATGTTCCATGTAAACATATTCAATGCAGAGATTCATTCAGAAAATTGTTAATAACTTATAACGTACAGCTTACTTGACACCTAAATGGATTCTTCTCCACCACTGAACAGCTGTCACTTAAATAGAATCAATGCTTCATAGCATTTACACACTTGCATTTATAGAATTGAATTTCGCAAAGATCGGAGAGCGAAATGAATATCTACTTAAGATGTGTCATCAGATATACAATTACCACCACCACTAAGATCATTAAATCTGCGTCACTCAACCAACCTGCTGTAAAAGTTGTCAAAGTTGCTCTCACCCGTAACTGTTATCTAATAATTGGTTCTAGCCGTATTATAATCTGTTTTAACAATTTCATTTGAGAACTTATCAAACTGTCTTCCTTATAATTTGCTTGTATTAATAAATTAGGTTTCCTGCATTGCAAAACTGGAAAATCTAAAGTTAGTTGTTATATCTGACCAGTCCACTCCATAGCTAGGGTGATTGAAGTCATGCTGGCCTGCAAACAGTTGATTACTATCAGTTTGAGCGAATTATAATCATCCGGGAAAGATCGCCCTTGTTTTGAGCGAATTCATTGGCTAGTGTTGTTTGTTTTGTCTTGCATCATTCACTACTGCCCTCACAGTGAATCTGGAGGATATTGTCTGAAACACGTTATGTCCTATATTTGCTGGAACGCTGTTACCAGCCAATCGCCACCTTGTGTATATTAGCTATCACAACCTTTCAATCACCGCAGATTTAACTGTGGTCTCAAATATTAAAGTTTAGGGTATGCAGATTTACCAGTTATATCGATGAGATGAATAACACAGCCTCGGTATTTGTCTTGTCCCTTCTGTTAATAAATGGTTCTACCAATCATCTAAATGACACTACAATAGTTAACAGTTTGAACTATGGCTTGAGCAGTGGCATTCTTTTTAGACCTTTGTTTCTGTGGATCTGGAAAGTTTTAAAGGACATTTGGATTATAAGCGAACACTAGTCTTAGAAAGGGATGAAATATAGGTGGTGGTCCAGCGCTTGACAAATTACATTAGTCTAATTATATTTATTATCCCTTGTAATATATCTGGTTGGAGCTTTTCATGTGAACGTCCCACCTCAGTTCGCATTCTTGCTCTTGTCACTGGATTTCAAGCAAACAATTTACACTACCAACACAAACCTAGCAAGATATCTCGAAGATGTAGATTGGCGCTCCTCCGAAGGCCAGTGCAGTGAAGAAATTCGACGGAGCTCATACAGCGTTCAACTGTTGAAACCTACAGAGTGTGGTGAGGTCAATGTCTGTCAGAAATGACTGGTTAAGGTCTGATGCTATCCATTTCTATGGAAAAACAGTCAATAGCAATTTTACATCTCAGTAGTAAAGTATCTCAAACTGTTCGCATAGGGCACTTTTACGACCATTCTCCCTAAGGAATTAAATCACTATGGATAAGATCAGTTTCGGAGATAACTTCAAATCATCATAAAAGAATTCTTTTGGATTTCGTGATCGAATTCGCCTCGTGTGATTGCCGTTCAGCCATAAGACATCTCTCCTAGCGTTATTATTCACTTTATCCTTGATAGAATAAAGTTAATAAGTTTGAAGGTAAGAATATAAAGTTTGTATCTGGAGTTAAGTGGTTCTTTTATCAATTATTGTAATGATTTAGTAACCAATTAATTTATCTTTTGAAACAAATAAAGGTTAGTTAGATATTTAGTTGCAAGGTGTTAATTTTATTGTTGTAATTAAACGTTCTTTTATTACGGGAGTTGTTTGCATTGAACTGAGAATGAATGATAGTATTTCATCTCCTGAATTTTGAACTGAATTGATTGAGTGTTGTAATGAGTCGATTTGAGGTTGTTCAAACCCGAATTCCAGAGGCTAAGTCGTCAATGTTGAGTATTTGCAGCTTGTGTATTGTTGATGTTGTAATTACGATGTAATAGCGTTTATGTGAATCAAACATAGTATGAAGTATAATGAGGTATTGTCAAGGTTGAATGATGTGTCTGGTAAAGTATTAAGCTCTAGATGAGATATCAAACCTCTTGTGATTTTATTGTACCGTTCTGTCATTTGGAGAGACCTGAAATCTGTAAAAAATAAAGTATTGTAATGTTAAAAAGTGTTGGATAACAATTGATGTTATAATTCTATTTTGATGCAAGAGGGTTTATGCCTTGCAGTGTTCATATACGTGTTTTGTTATAAAGTTTTGTATGACGTTAAGGTTACTAGGTGTTAGGAAGGAGAGTGGCTTTCAACGTGGGGCCGGCGCCCAAAGTGGCAGTCAGGATAACCCATTGGAAGTAGATTAATCAAGTGATAACCTAAAATTAACTAGGGGGTTAAGGGTAGATTTCACATTAATAAGATTAATGGATTCCTCTCCCATGGCCTGTAGTGCTTGTTTAGACTAAGGATGGGTAGAGAAGGCCTGGTCGGCATGATTGACTTCCTTGTCCTCATGAAAGGAAGGTCGATTCCGCATGTGTCACCCTATGGGGCTGGCGCCTAGTGAGAGGCTGTCAGGATAACCATAGATGGGGGCCGGCGCCTAGTGAGAGGCTGTCAGGATAACCCATGTTAGGACCATGCGATGACACTCTCCCTACTACAACCTAGCATTCCTTGTTCGGTCTCTCCTCATTTGTTTTGTGTCGCCTCTAGAAGTGAAAGTTAAGTTAAGTTATGTTGTGTTGTATTGATATTGCCATGTGTTGTATTGGCGTTTGGTCGTCCTTTGTTCTTGTTTGTCCTTCGTCTACCTGACTGTCAGTGTTTGGGACCTCATGTTAACTCCTAGCTCGGGGGGTGGACCTTTGGGTTCCACATGGTCGGGTGGAAGAGCTATTTTATCCATTGGTTATTCCTGTCAAGATCATATGCAGAAAGGATTTGTTCCAGTTGTACTTGTTCCAATGGTGATGATGTAAGTGCATAACCTTGTACCAGATTTGTGTAACAGAACATTCTTATGTATGTAACTTTTGATGTAGACTAAAAGTAGCAATGTAATGATGTTATGATGTACTTATATGAAAGCATTTCAGTTATGTATTTAATCATGCAGATTCCGTTATTTGATGATTGCAATGAATGTGAATAAGTTATTTAAATTGAGTATGGAATTGGATCAGTTGTTGATGTATGTTAAATTATGTTAGCTGATTTGTTAAGTGATGCAGCCTTGGACCCTTAGAGAATATGTTGTAATTAGTTATGTTATCGTTATTTAATCTTTTTAAAAAAAAAAATTTTCCTGTTTCATATTGCAAAAGTGTGTATTCTTTAAGGCGTTCAAGGCGGGCGTTACAGACTAGGTTATTATGTTACTTTAAAAAATAAAAATGTGAGGCCCACCTTTCCTCCTTATGATCATACTTTATTTTGATAGACTTGTTTTGCTCATGACACTCATGGATACAACATTTTATTTTGTTAAGATTATAGACTGTGTTGACTCTATCATCATGTTAGAGTAGTAGTTGTTAACTATCGATGATGACTTGATAATTAATAATTATGGACTTGTTCGTGTTTTCTAGATTAGCATTTAAATATTATAGTTAGTTATCTCTATGGATCGATTTTAGAATGAACACAATTGTGTATGATAAATCTAAATTATATTTGGTTAAATGCTATGTGTTTATGCGATTTTGTATTAATATAATTTGGATAAAGGATTAAACTTGTTATTTAGATTTTCATTTAATCATGATAATGTTGTTAATTATGACGTATTTTATTGTGTATATTAACTTAATTATAAATAATGCTTCAGTTATTATTTTGGATATATTGACATTTGTGTGCAAGTGCACAGGTTGAATTCTAGGACCAATAAATAAATTGTGGAGGTTCTGAAGAAACCACCGTTGTGTTTCCTCAGTGTACCTAGGCCTTATCCTAAGAGGGGATTAAGGTCTTCTTGTGTAAATGTGTTGTGGGTGTGATTTTGTTAATTAATGTTCAAATTATATTTTATTATTCTAAGTTGGGTTTCATCAAGTTTAAGTGTCAAATCTCATATTTGAACTTAAGAGAAAATTTTGAGTCATTTAGTTTTATTTTCCATATTATTTGTGTAAAATTAAACTGCTATAGTGATAACATATGAGAGGGGCCCATGTTTGGGTGTTTAAAAAGTGTTTTGGAAGTGTTTAGAGCCTTGAAAAGTGCCTTGGAAGATAGGTGATGAGTTTTTGGAGGCAAATTTGATTTTTAATTGCAAAGTTAAACTTAACCCTTGGTTCATTGCATCTAGACATTTGTCTTTTATTTAGTACCTTCTTGAAGCTTTGTGTGGGGTTGGCCTTTCTATTTTTTGTGATTACTATTTTGAGTATAAAGGTTTTTGGTGAAAGAGGAGATTGGAAGAAGAGCTTGAGAGATTGGAGAAGAGGAGAGCTTGAGAAAATTAGATCAAGGGCTTTATCAAACTTGGTTGAAGCATTGAGGTAGGCTCTTAAGCCACTTTTAGAGTGCTTTTAGTGTTGTTTATAATTAATATACTAATAGAAAGTTGTTGATTTTTCTATGAACACTCTTATTTTTTTTTTGTTTGAAAATCCCATTGTGTGTTGTTATTTTGTGTATTGTTTATTTTGGGATAGGGTTGTGTTGGGTGCAGATCTTCCCATTTGGGTTAAGAGCAACCTATGTAATGGGGGTTGAGAGAAGCGTGGACTCTCTCTTGAGGAAACATACTCAATCTATTGAGTTTAAGGCATGAGTGCCTTTGCATTTTTATGTGAATTGTTTCTTGGTGATATAAGGAGTATTCATGAGGGGTTATAGTGATTTCATGGAATTGAGTGCCTTGTATGTGATGTGTGATATCATGGAATGTGAAAATTTTATTGTGAAATTATGGCCATGGTTTTAACATGGAGGGTGTAAAATGAAGATGGAGTATGGTTATGTGCTTTTGGTATATGTGGGTATTTGAAAAAAGAGGAGATTTGATGTTATTTATATTTTCCCCCAACAAGTTAATGAGTCCCCTTAACTCCTCCTTTTTATGAATCTTGAGAAGATTCACGTGTTGTGTTAGCTTTTGGGACGTTGCTGAAATTTGTGTATGTGTAACCTTTGTGGATGTGAAACTTGGTTTCTTGAGGTCTCCTAGCTTGGGGGTAGATTTGTATTACAAGTCCTATGGTTGAGAGGTGAGATAACCTTGGTCATGAGAGGCTTTGTGACTATTTGTTGTAATAAACACCTTGGTTACTATTAATTTTTTTTCTCATTACATACCAAGTACTAAGTTAATTAACCAATCAACTTCTATCCAAATTAGAAGTGCCAACTTCAAAGTATTACCAACCATAGCTATGACAACAACTATGTGCCACAACTCATATACTCGCACTAAGTATGGTAAGCTCCCAATGTTAGGGTCATCCCTAGACCTAGAACTAAACCTTGAGGGTTCATTCACAATGGTCTTGCCTACGTATCCCTTCTTGGGAATCAATTCCTTTATAGTTTGTACACCAACAATAGAGAGACTTCATCCTTTCCTTTGATATGAGATCTATGATCTTACTTTTAAAATCAATCTCTAAGTGGATCTTATGATTCTACTTTAGTTCATACACAATAGTGTGATAGCAAATGTAGTCCAGTCAAATGTTGGTTCAATGCCAACATCAATGTACGAACATACACAAAACCACATAGTGACTAGCTCATATATACATCGCATGTTCACACATAGTTATTTGCTCATACATTACATATACACAATGTGGATGACTTAGGTATGCATCACATATACATAGTGTGACTAACTCATGCATGCAACATACATACACAATATAATTAGCACACACATCACATATACACAATGTGATTATCCCATTTAGGTGTCACAAATACACATAGTGACTAATTCACACACACATCACATATACACAATTTGACCTATCTCATGCATGATCCATACCTGTACACATTCTGACTGTCTCATACACACATCATAGGTATGCATAGTAAGTAGCTAACAAAAGGGAATGACTTCCACCTTACTACAAGCATCTTCCCTTTTTCCCTGGTTCACTAACCCATAAGCCCTCAAATAAATCCCAACTAGAAAAAATATTGTTGGTGCATCTTGTGCCACACTGTGGGTCCCATCCTTTATCTGGTTCACTACCAATTATGATGACAAGCAATGATCCTATACTAATTGTGGTCATCACTAACTAAGGTGTAAGTGTAACAACATATAACACATGAGGCCATTAATAAGATTTCTATATCCCACTAAGCATCCAAGTCATATTATAACTAGATAAACATAATCAAAGTATCTTATGGTTTTACCTCAATTAAGACTAGTGCTTGTCCTATTTTTCACTTGGACTAATGTAACAACTAGAAACTTGAGAACCATGCCTCAAGTAGAAATAACACAAGAAGCACACAAAATCATTCTAATAATGCAATACCAATACTAAACTCATGAGATGGATAGATACTGGCATCCATCACTTGCATACCATTGGAAAAAGTTAGACTAGTACTGGCACTTGTCACTTGCATGCTACTGGTGAAAGGTTATCTAAACTCTATGAAAATGAGTAGCTTCTAGCATCTGTCACCTATATTCTATTGATGAAAGCCTACTAATCCCTATGAAATCAAGTAGCTCCTGGAATCTATCACTTACATGCTACTGGTGAAAGCATGATAGCCCTATGATACCATTGAATACTTATTTAGGTAGAGCACTCTCCCTAACTAGTATCAAGTTGGAGCATTGATAAACTTATCTTTGATGTGGGTCATAGGATTTATAATGTTGGTGATCACCATGGAAAGAGTGAAACAAGCTACGTTCTAGGAGCTATTGCATTCCTCCTAACTATGTTATCATAGATCCCTTACTCCAACCATCATGTGATGCCAAGAAGTCAGCTCCTGTATTGATCTTAATTCAGTATTTTGACATTTAAAAGGTATAAGAATATTGATCTAAAACATACTATCCTAAGGGTTTACACCTTAGACTAGTTAATCTGGTTACAATTGCCATATAGGAACCCATAAACCTATACACATGGTCTTATAGGTCTTGGGGTTAAAACTACCAACATGCAAGTAACACATTGTACACATAGGAGCTAGGTCACATATACATAACAAAACAACTCATAGAGTAATCTCAAAGGCCATTCACATCATTCCATTTTTACTCAAAAATATAATATTCATTAGACAAAACTCAAACCCAAAATAGTACTATTATACAACATTCTACTTCTGAGTATGTAATATTTACATATTACCAATCATAAATCTTAACATACAATTCCCCACCAAACTGATATTAAAGTAAACCACCATACCATATAAATGATAATGTTGGCAAGAGACACTATATGGATTCATGGTTGTTGTCATTGATGGCAACAAAGGTCATCCCACATATCCGCAAGTCATAATGTGTCTCTACCGGAAGTCAGAATAAAGATTGTTGTGGTCCGGTGAACAAGAATAGAGCATGTGGCAAGGTCCGACAGATTGATCCGGATCTCTCAGAGGAAGTGTCTTGGTGCAGTGCGGATTTGGGGAAGTCAAGAGGACTACCTTGAGTGGTATATTCCAAGGATTTAGCCTCCGGTGATGGACAAGGAGAAAGATATGAATAGTTGAGTACCGGATTCCTGAGAGACAGTGAAAACAGAGGAAGAACTGACTGACAGAGTATCAGACTACTTTCTGGATGTGTTACTATTGATGATAGAGGTTGTGAAGGCATGAATCATGTTTGGCCGACATGATTAATGATATCTACAAGTATATGCTTGATCCGCATTGCTTGGTGAGGAAGGATTCAGCCGACAGAACAAAAGTTTGTAAGAAACTAGACTGTTCCGGATGCCGACTAGAAAGGTGATGAAATTACTTGTGCGGATATATATAGAGGATGGATTTAGTTGTGAAGAAAAAAATGGTGTAAAGATATATGCGAATAAGTCCAGAACAGAGCAGAAGTAACAAAAAGGATCCGGTATGTGAAAGATAGCAGAATAAAGAACAGAGGAAAGATGAAGTGCAGCAGATCAGTGTACTGAGCCTAACCGGAACTGAACTCTAGCATATGCAGATGCTTCCAATCAGTTCAAGATTGTGATTCTTATCACTTTGTAGACAGTGTGTCTTCTTGTAGGCAGTGGGCCTCTTGTGAGCAGTGTGCTCGGGCAGTGAGCCCTAATTGGCAAGTGCCATTTTTTGTAATCTCCTATTCTTCTAACAGAGAATAATTTTTGGGTTAATCACCCCGTGGTTTTCTCCCTTAACAGGGTTTCCACGTCAAAAATTACTGTGTCATGTGTCTCTTATTTCATGGTAATGTTTTTGTGTTTGATTCAATGCTGCATTAATTAATAGGAAAGTTCAGAAAGGGAAATAATTAGGATAACTGATTCACCCCCCCCTCTCAGTTATCAACAATTGGTATCAGAGCTAAGTTCCTCCTAATAGAGCCTAACAGCTTGAGGAAGATCTGGGAGTTCAAATGGATGCATATGGTTTAAGGGAGCAACTCAAGACTGCTCTTGAGGATCTTGAACAGTCAAATTCTGAAGTCAGTGAATTAAAGGAAAGACTCAAACAGGCTGATGAATTCATGAGAGAATTAAAAGACAAATTAAGTCTCTCTATGAAAAAGAGAAAGGAGCTGCTCTAACAGTTGGCAAGACAAAGTGAAGAAAGCAATACAAATGAAGAATTGACTGAGCAAACCAAGTTATGTGAAAAGTTATCAAAAGAAGTCATTATGTTAAGACATGAAATGGAATCAGGAACTATAAAGTTTACTCAAGAGATTGAAGAAAAAAGAAAGGCTGAAGACAATCTAAGACAATCTCTTAAAGAAAAATCAGAAGAATGCCACCAGATGGACAGGATTATCAGACATCTTGAATCTGATCTTGAAGATGCCAAAGTTAATGAAGAAAAACTTGAGGATCAAATTGCCTCTCTCAAAAGAGACCTTCAAACAGCAAATGAATATAAAGAGAAATTCAAGATAAGTTCTGCTCAACTTGAAGTTCTTCTTGGAAGTCAAAAGAGGACAGATGACAAGTATGGTTTGGGATATGAGAAAGGAGAAAGCTCCGGATCCGGTTAGAAGAATCTTGGATCAGAAAATCCAAGGAGCAGGCCTAGAAGACCTCCGGTAAGACAGCCAAATGCTCAAAGATATCCATCCTTCAATGGATACTGCCACAGCTGCAACCACTTTGGTCACAAAGCTAATCAGTGCAGAATGAGAATGAATCAGATTAATTCATCCTTCTCCGGACAGTGCTTCAACTGCAAAAGGTATGGACACAAATCCCATGAATGCAGAATTATGCAAGTAAACAAATCATTCAAAGGTAGATGCTTCACATGCAATAGAGTAGGTCATATGGCTAATCAATGCAGATCAAGAGGATATCAGTCAAATATGCAAAGAAATGTTATTTGCCAAATCTGCAATAGGTCCGGTCATAATGCTAAAGTCTGCAGAAACAAGAATCAGGACAAAAGAGGTCCGGTGTACAATCAGAATCAAGACAAGGGTAAACAAAAGATGAATGCGGATGAAGTTAGGAATCAGATGAGCAAGATTTGGGTAAAGAAAAGTTTAGAGAATGTAGAGGTTAGATCCGCACCAGACTCTGGTGCTGATATTTCTTCCGGAAATTAAAAAGTGAGCTCAGGCTCAGGGGGAGACTCAAAGAAAATCCTGTTCCCCCAGCCAAACAAGTGGTGCCGGATGTGGCACAAGATGCGGATTAAAGGGTTTGCAGATATGAGTCTTGAGATGCTTCAGTCAAGATTTCAGAGGTCCGCATGGAGTTATGAAGAAGCTGTGATCGATCAAATAAGACCTGTTCAGGGAGATGCTCCGGTATGACAAAGGATTACAAAAAGGTCTGGAGAGATCCGGAAGTGCACTATCTTGTTCTGCGGTTTGGACAGAATGCTTGGGATGTTCTTGTAATATGTTACCTCGATTTATTCATGATTGAAAGATCCGGATGATATTCACAGATCAGGACTAATCCGGGATACTCCAAGCTATCCAGACAAGGCAAACCGGATTAATGTAGGTGAAGAATTTATTGCAGACAGATATTAGGGTTCGCGGAGCAATATAAGGGATTTCTCAAAAGTCATTTGCTCATTCTGCACTCAAGAAGAAGCGAAAAGTGGAGCTCTGCAACAAGGTTCATCAAGCACACCAAGGATCTCCTGCCGAAGTTATTGCATAAAGAAATCAATCCAACCACTCCGTGCAAACCGAAGGCGCATAAGGTATTCTCCGTTTTTCATTATCTCACTACAAATCTTTGAAGAATGGCTACTCCAAATATAGTTAAGATCTCTGATAGACCTCGCCCCACATTCAAGAAACATCCTTACAAATCATTGGAGGTAGATCCACTAGGAGCCTTCTCTAGTGTTCCTCACGGAGTTTTACATACTGAAGACATTAGGGTTTACATACATGCAAGCATTGAGGAATTTGGGGAATTCAAATTAAGAGACCTCTATCACAAGCAACTGATAGACAATGCTTTTGAGCTTAAACCAGAGTATAAGGATATCCAGAAGAAACAATTTGAGCAATTTATTCATTTCCCCTGCTTTGAAGAAGATGAATGGGTCCGGTATGTACTGAGCAGGATGCATGACAACTTTCTATGGCTGGATAGACCCTGCAAGATCACAAAAGAGGCAATTAGAGCAGTAACTGGTCTATACTCTTCCGGAGGGATACCTATCCTCAAATCTGTTAAGAACAACATTGTAACTGAGGCCACCGGATCAAAATTTGATAAGAGGGCAATGACCATTGAAGATATTTCGGATCCGGATATCAAATATGCATCCATGATAATAGGATACAAGATCTATCACTCCAGCAGGGAGAATTCTGTATCCGGAACTGCAGTATACACTGCCTATGAAATGCTAAGAAAGAATGCAGAATATGATCTCTGCGAACTACTGCTAAGCCAATTAATGGAAAATATACAGAAAATCAAGAAGGATAAGAAGAATTCCTTTAAGTATGGTACTCTTATTGTATGTCTATTCTTCTACTTCATGAATGAGCTACCCGGATCAAGTGGATGGGTATGGCAGAATGACAAACCTGTTGCAGTCCAGATAAGAGACTATTTGCATGGACTTGGGGATGCAAAAGCGAGAAATACAGCTCTATGGGGATACTTCAAAAACTTTCAGAGCATGATGCAAGCAAGAGAGAGAATTCCCCAGTCTCTTGTTGAAAAATACAAAGACTCAGTGTGCTTTATGGTTGACACTGATCAGTGCCTAATGGAGGCAGTGGAGCCAAGGACTGTCTGGATCATGCCCATGGGGTATGAAGTGGATGAACAGATAGTGGAGCTGCATGTTCAACACATGCTAAGTCAGCCCAAAGATCCTAAGGCAGAAAGGTTTGGAACCTTTGAGGAGCTGAGTGTAAAAATACATGTAGAACTCAGGGAACCTGAGATTAAAAGAAAGGTGAGAAAAGAAGTAGAGCACATTGCTCAAGGCCTAGGCATCTCAAAAGAGGCACTTGATGCCAGCTGGGAAAAGAGGAGGAAGGCTGAGGAAGAAGAGAAAAGTAAAGAAAGTGCTCCGGTTGAAGCTCCCACCCGAACCAGATCATCAAAGAGATCTGCACCTCCCACAACCAAAAGTTCAAAACCGGAAGTCCAGGCATCCGGTAAGAGATCCAAGACAAAAGCCACAAGGGCTTATGAAAGCCAACAGGATGAAGAGGAAACAGAGTCAAATGAGGGAGTAAAAGAAATAAAGAAGCAGAAGAAGAAAGGATCCGATAAACCCTCCACAGGCCAAGACAAAGATGAAATGGCAGAGGTATCTATTGAAAAGTCCACTTTGTCTCTAGAGAGTGTAATCAAGTCAGTCACGGTAGATGGAAACCTTCAACCTTTGACTGAATTTTATGATGACTACAATGAGGCTGACCAAAAGATTCTACAGGAAGCCACAGTCAAATATCTGAACATATACAATAAGGCTTTCATTGAGATCATATCTCTTATTCCTAAAAGCCTAGAAAAGGAATTAGAAATAAGAAAGAATAATGCTCATGCTAAAGATCTTGAGATCCGGGAGTAGATAGCTATTCAGCTATATCCTCAAATTGATCCCAAGACAATGAACATTATCTTCAAGGACTGCAAAGATGAGTTCAGAAGTAAAGCCAGGATGAATCAACTCATGCTTGGTGAGACTGACAGAGTGGCCCAAGAGACAGAAGAGATCCTCCGGAAGGCCTTCAAAAGGTTCAATCTTCCTGTTGTAGAGGACTTAGGTGCAGAAATAGCTGCTGATTTGGAATCATCTGTTCCGGAAGAAGTGAGCCCTGAACAGACAAACATCTCTCCTCCGGTTTCCCCTACAGTCTCCGGATCCAAAGAAGAAGAGCAATTACAGGAGAAGGAAGCAGTGGTGAAAGACAAAGAGGTTGACAGTTCCAAGACTGCAGAAGAAAAGAAACATCTGTCTCCGGCAAGAGACACTGTACAAACTGTTCAACAATTTTTGAGCAAAGAAACTTTAGAGATTGATGAACCGGAGCTTCTAAAAGGCCCATTCGACTTTGACTCTCTCTCTCCGGTACAAACAATGAAGATAGCTTCATTTGCAAATGCCAAGGCAAATGAAAAGCTCCTGAAGTCTCATATGGAAGATTGTGAGTTGATAGAGGCTGCTTCCGGAGTACTTGTAAAGATTATGCCATCAATCCAGATAGATCCGACAGCCTCCTCTTCCGGTAATCTAAAAACCTTAGTCAGCAGTGTTGATACACATTTTGATTCTCTAGAAAAATCAGCTGAAGAAAAGGTCCGGAAGGAATTTTTGGATAAAAGATTTTCAGAAATATTAGAATTAATCTCTAAAGATAGGAAGATTGTGAGCATTGGAATAAAGAGCTTAGAGAATGCTCTTAAGGATGGCGGTGACATCTACAAATTTTGTATATCCTGGTCAAAGGCAACAGCAGCAATTGATAAGAAAATAAAAGAGGAACAGGATAAGCTACAAAGCTTATCTCAAAGTTTTGATCCTCTCTCTTCCTCCATAATAAATCAAGAATGTCAGACTATTGCAGTCTTGAATGAAATAAAGAATCTTGAGAAGGAAAGGAAGAATATCACTAACCGGATGGGAGAACTTAGAAGGATTATAATCCCTAAGTTGGAAACTATGCATGAGGCCATCAGTGATGCTCAGACCACCGCCCAAACAAAAGATCCGACAGATCTCAAGCGGGCAGAAGCTTTTGCATTTTTGTTGAGTGGTCACATTTCAATTTTGGATAGAATGAAGCAAAGTTGGGCTACAGAAATGATCCAATTGCAGACATCCTTTGCAGACATTCTTCAGTATATGTGAGTATGTAAATATGCGGCTATGTATAGAAAATTTTTGAAAATTTTGATATGCGGACCCTACCCTTTGCCATTGATGTCAAAGGGGGAGTGAGGAGCAGTGAAAAATGAGGAATCCAATTAAGGGGGAGTTCCGGAAATTGTATATAAAGACAGAGCATCAGCAAAGGGGGAGCATAGTGAAAACACTTAGTCATTTTTCACTAAGTGTTGCCATCAATGCCAAAGGGGGAGATTGTTGGCAAGAGACACTATATGGATTCATGGTTGTTGTCATTGATGGCAACAAAGGTCATCCCACATATCCGCAAGTCATAATGTGTCTCTACCGGAAGTCAGAATAAAGATTGTTGTGGTCCGGTGAACAAGAACAGAGCATGTGGCAAGGTCCGACAGATTGATCCGGATCTCTCAGAGGAAGTGTCTTGGTGCAGTGCGGATTTGGGGAAGTCAAGAGGACTACCTTGAGTGGTATATTCCAAGGATTTAGCCTCCGGTGATGGACAAGGAGAAAGATATGAATAGTTGAGTACCGGATTCCTGAGAGACAGTGAAAACAGAGGAAGAACTGACTGACAGAGTATCAGACTACTTTCCGGATGTGTTACTATTGATGATAGAGGTTGTGAAGGCATGAATCATGTTTGGCCGACATGATTAATGATATCTACAAGTATATGCTTGATCCGCATTGCTTGGTGAGGAAGGATTCAGCCGACAGAACAAAAGTTTGTAAGAAACTAGACTGTTCCGGATGCCGACTAGAAAGGTGATGAAATTACTTGTGCGGATATATATAGAGGATGGATTTAGTTGTGAAGAAAAAAATGGTGTAAAGATATATGCGAATAAGTCCAGAACAGAGCAGAAGTAACAAAAAGGATCCGGTATGTGAAAGATAGCAGAATAAAGAACAGAGGAAAGATGAAGTGCAGCAGATCAGTGTACTGAGCCTAACCAGAACTGAACTCCAGCATATGCAGATGCTTCCAATCAGTTCAAGACTGTGATTCTTATCACTTTGTAGACAGTGTGTCTTCTTGTAGGCAGTGGGCCTCTTGTGAGCAGTGTGCTCGGGCAGTGAGCCCTAATTGGCAAGTGCCATTTTTTGTAATCTCCTATTCTTCTAACAGAGAATAATTTTTGGGTTAATCACCCCGTGGTTTTCTCCCTTAACAGGGTTTCCACGTCAAAAATTACTGTGTCATGTGTCTCTTATTTCATGGTAATGTTTTTGTGTTTGATTCAATGCTGCATTAATTAATAGGAAAGTTCAGAAAGGGAAATAATTAGGATAACTGATTCACCCCCCCTCTCAGTTATCAACAGATAATACTTATTGTTAGTTGCTCGCATTTGGTAAAGACAATCATAAGAAATTCCATCCTAATTCAACACAGATTCAGGCACATATTTATAGTTGGTGGATCTTCCACACATATTAAGAGTTGTTCAGACCATTAGATCATAATGGTTTAATTTAGTGTCATCATTAAATTCAAGATTAGTAGGTTTCCATAATACATTTATAACCCTATCATGACAAAGTTTATCATACCCTTATTTCTTAGAAGAATAAATCTCTCAAGTGTCTTGAGTCCAACCTATACATTCCTACACTTATCACTAAGCCCAGATAGCATGCCATAGTGTTCATCACACAAAACTCTAATAATCTTAGTCCCAACAAGTCTAAAGGCATTCTCAAGATTTCATTTTTGAGACTAACCGTGATGATAGTGACTCTAAAAGTTCATCCAAGATGAGAGTAGATTGTGGAAGCCAAACTCCACAAAGCTTAGAGTAGGTAAGCTTGGTGATAATGGAGTGCCTTTTATTGTCTCAGGCCTATATAGTTAGGACTTTTTAATTAGAAGGTGAGTTCATAGCCATCTGATGTAGTTTCAACCTCAAGTTGAAACATATTGAGGAGGGAAGGTTGATAAAGTTTAGGAACACCCCATACCTTGGAGTCATTCCCTAAACCCCTCCCCTATGGACTTGGAGTCCAGGGGCATCTTTTACCCAAGAATTGCTTGCATACCCACTTTCAAACGGGATCAAAGTCACATGTAGTTCTCCTCACTTAATCTCTCAAGGGTTATAGACATAGGTTCCTACCCTCAAGGTTTAATTATTACCCAATTTCATACCAACACTTACTAATATTCCCATAATTAAATCCATACATATAAATATGCATAACATCATGCAAGGGCAATGACCTCCACCATATATTTATTTGTACAAATTAGCTATACCTTGCTAACAGTTAAAGAACCTTTCCACTCAAAACATGGATAGAAAGATAAATCCTTGGTATCTAAAAGTAACATCATTAATAGATCATTTTATTGAGATAGTTTACTCTCTAAATCAATACATGTTAGTGGCAGATACAAGGTTAGTCCAAGCCATGGGTGATTGACCCAAGCCCCAAGATTCTTAGATGACCCAATCTATCATCCTAAACCCACTATAAACAAATGGTGAGGATACACCATGTATTCAATAAAATAACATAGTCCACTTGAAAGTGGGTTGATAGAGATGAAGTGAAAGACAATTTGCCTTCTATTCAGAATGCAATCATGCAACAATCTAGAACAACTATAGTACCCTTCCCTTAGTTCCTTTGATAGTTCCAATGTCAGGGTTCTTATACTTAAGAGGTCTATAGATATTAAGCATTTGTGGAAAGCCTTATCCTCAAATCCAAAGCTGATTACTCAAAGGTATCAACCCACAACATTAAAAATATGAATACAATATAGTTTTATTTCCTATAATGAAGTCATTATCACCTACATTATTAAATAATCATAAGCCAAAACTTGTATTAAGTAGATATTGAATAAGTAAGATACTACTAATAAGATGTTAAAATAAAATAACACTCTAAGCCATATATATAAACTCCCAATAGATGTAATCAAAGATTCTACAATGATACCATCACACACTTAAGCCCAATAGGTAAGACGTGATAATGGATTCATTTAGTCAGAGATAATAAACATAAATCAATCCCTTTAAATTCTTTATAAATGTCATACTCTAGGGATAATAATATCAAATGTTCTCTTTACCATTAGCACATAGTGGTATAACCTTCCCACTAAGATACAATTTACTCACAAATCAAAATTGAGTGAATATATACCTTCAATGTTTAAGGAAGTTTGTTAACCCAAAAGTTTACAATTTAGCAATTTAGGGAGACCATGATTTTATGCATGAACAATCCCAATTTGGACAATTACCCATAATTCTTAAGGATTGGGAGCTTAATTATAAGTCTATCCATTATGAGAAAGGGAGGATTAGTAGTTCCTATATTCCTTTAAATTCCTCTATCCTTTATATGTGTCCTACCTCCATGCCAACCTCCTACCTTGAGAGCAAGTTCAGAGAGCACAAGGAATCCCATATTTCCTAAAAATTAACAAAAGAAACTATAGAATCCAGGTTACATAATACATCTTCCTTTCAAAAAAATCCCATCAGATATTTGTATCTAATGAATATTCTTCTAGCTATTATATGTAGTTTTGAAAGCAACCGATTCGCATAGAAATTGAAACTCATAGAAAGAAAGAGATAACAAAAATAAAGTGAAGGCTTATGTTCCTCTATCCAACTCCAACATCCTCCTCATAGTTCCCTTGAAAAAATTGCTCTTCAACGAGTTGTGACCTGGAGTTCATGGAATTCATGTCATTTCACATCGGCATTTCCTATCCAGATTGCACAAAAAATGAGTGAGGCGAGGAGGGCCATTCCTTAGTAATGGCATGGAAATTGCTCTTCCCATGCCTCACCATAACTCTATCTCCTCATATGGTAGACAACTTTAATAGCATTAAATTTCCTCAACCCTAGAGACCATTAAGATTGTGCAAGGAAAGCCTCTCCTCCAAGTTTAGCCGAAGCTCTCCATCTAAATTCTCTATAAAGAAGAGATGAATGGATCTACATTAATAGCAATGCAATCTATCAATAAACAATAAAACTAACAATAATTATGATAGACGCTGGTTGGTGTGGATTGGTATACAAATTAGGTAGTCATTTCTCCTCCTCGAAACATTTGTCACTTCTTTAAACAATATACACATTACATATCCAAAATATGTAATGTCCACATGTATAATTCACCTTCCACGGCAATGTGACATTTGTGTTGCAAATTTGAAACTTGCTTCTTAGATGGAGTCCTCATTGTGAGAATAGGTTATACATTACCTTTATGTTATTTTAAACAAATCCTCATTGCAAATGGGTTTATGTAATTTTATCCATTTGAGTAAAGGCATATTATATTTGCCATATGAGGATTGAGCCTATCATGTAAATGGAGTTATTATTCTACTTTGTTATTGTATCCACCATTGTAAGACAAAACTCTACATGTATGTATACCTTCAATAGTGAAAGCTTTTGTCTCTAAATTAACAAATCTGAATTTGTAGGAGTATGTGGAAAATGAGGATACGAAATTAAATTTCTGGTTATTGTTAGTTT
This sequence comes from Cunninghamia lanceolata, assembly GCA_027924645.1. Taxonomy (NCBI): domain Eukaryota; kingdom Viridiplantae; phylum Streptophyta; class Pinopsida; order Cupressales; family Cupressaceae; genus Cunninghamia; species Cunninghamia lanceolata. Next base: position 9,125,813 of record BSBN01001435.1, read on the forward strand.
TCTTCCATAGATAGAGATAAAAAAAGAAAAATCAAGACTAATAGTTGAAGATTAAGTTTTGATATCCAATTATTTCTTCTTTCAAATTTGAATTTCATTAATTTCTAGTAAATATATAATTAATTTTATCAAAGCAAATAGAGAGAACAATAAAACTAGTTAGTATTTATATGCAAATATGTATATTACTATACAACAATACATATAAATATTAATATTGATCTATTTCTAGAAAATAATTAAGTATTAATGTTAAGGATTTATACTTATATGATCACTAGATTTATACACAAAAAGAGATTACACACACCACATTAAAAAAAAAGTGTTGCTAGTTTCATTACTAAAAGCTTCAACGAAACAAAATTTGAGATAAATTAAATAATATTTTATTTATCTATTAAGAAAATACATTGTAGGGCCATACTATTTGGTTGCCATTACAAAGGATAAAGGGTAGAAAGAAAACTAATAATAATTTAAAAGCTTAGTTGTTGCAAATCATCCTTTTTGATGTTTAAATTTTTTTCAAAACTCTTTTATCATTCTCTTAAATTAGCAATAGAAAACTTGTTAAAATCTCCAACAAAAAGACTTTAAGCATTAAGATCTTTGGCTGTATTAAACCCCTCTTTTGTTGATAAATGTTCCATGATAGTTTATTCTTCTCACAAACCTATAGTTGAACAAAGAGAAAAGAAAGATAAATACCAAAAATATTTAGATTAAAATAGATCTATTTTAAAAACAAATATTGGTATTTTAGAAGACACACTTGTAACACGTTTGGCCACAAGAAGTTCTTTGCCGCTCATGCTCTACAACTTTCCCGCTCGAACTCCATTTGAACTTGCTTAGGTCAACCAAGTGGGGGGCCCTCTGCCCCCCACTGGGCCCTTAGGTGGAACCTATTGATGTTTGTATTGCCTCGGGCAGTACTCCTGAGCACAAATCTCCAGCTTCAGGGTTGGATTCCAAGGCTTGGAAAAAGGCATTGCTAGGGGAGGATAGCAGGTCAGATGAAGACTCTACTACCCCAGTGTTGTCAGAGCCTGGGAATGGAACGGATTTTTGGATCCCAGATCAGATGATGGATAAAATAACCTCAACCATGGAATTATCTTTAGTGGGTAAGTTCCAAGCCTTAAGGCCTAACATTGACATGGTTCAGAGATGGGTGGCCTCAAGATGGCACCTGAAAGGAAGTGTGGTTACTAGTGCTATGGTAGGGGGCCTCTTCCTTTTTAAGTTCACTTCCAAAGAGGACCTAGTTGCAACGTTGGCGGGTGGCCCTTGGTTGTACGACAAACACAACCTTTGCTTAAGGCACTCGAAACCTAGGTTCGATGTGGCTATGGAACTCAGTAGGTTGGCCCTGGTCTGGGTTAGGCTACCTGGACTTCCTCTAGAATTCTGGGATGAGGAGATCTTCACATGGATAGGAAACTCTTTTGGGTGTTTCATCACCCTAGACAACACCACCAAGCACAAAACAAGGTTAGTTTTTGCTAGATTATGTGTTAGTGTAGATATCGATAAAACTCTACCTAATACCATTAATAAAAGATCTAAATATGGTAGTTGGGAGCAACACCTGAAGTACGAGCATGCTACCACATTTTGTCAAAATTTTTCCAAGAAAGGGCACCTGATCAATGAATGTAAATTACTAAGGAAACAAAAAAATAAAGAGGTCTCTGAGGAGGAGAATATAGTTGAGGAATACCTGCTCAAAGATGACTTGCTTAATATCATCAAGTCCCCTTTGATAACAAAGCAACTGGAAAGGACCCAGACACAAAATGAGCCTGAGACTGAACAACCATTGTCAGCTATAAAGGCCTTACTGCTCCACAAGCCTTAGATCTAGAGTGATCCTGTAGCTGAACAACCATTGTTAGCTCAACAGTTAGACACTCCTATTGGTTCAAGGGAGACAGAAGAAGGGGAGATCCTCACCTCCAAAGAGAAGACTAATCCAAAGCCTCAGAATGTGGATTTAGGTAGTAAGGTGCCTGAAGGAGGGCAGGCAGAAGTACTGGCAGGTTTAGAGAAATTTCTACTATCCCCCACCAAGGTCTTTATCTCCTGAGGCTGGTCCTAGCTTCTTGAGGGATAACCAGGATGGTTGGGTGACACAAAAAAATGGTAAAGGCCATCAGAAGGAGTCAGCTGATGTGGGGACAGAGGGAAAGGCGGGTAGATTGTCCCAGAGAAACCAGAAATAGAGAAGCAACCAAGGAAATAGCCATTGAGAGACAAGCACACTGGAGGCTATCTCCAAAAGACCATGTAAATGAAGGTCCTCTCATGGAATGTGAGAGGACTAAATAGTCCTCAGAAATAGTTCATGGTTAAGAACTGTATTTATGACAATAAGGTGGATATCATCCTTCTCCAGGAAGTTAAGATGTCTTAAGACAACTTCAAAAATATAGCTAATAATATCTGGCCTACGACTGACTACATTATCAACCCATCTACTAGGGTGTTAGGGGGCCTTGTCACTATGTGAAACAAGCATATCATCTCAGGTAGTCATTGCTCACATAGTAAAAATAGTCTGGAAGTGAAATGCACTATGAACAAGAAGACCTGGAAGCTGATCAATATCTATGCCCCCAACACCAGGAACACCATAAAAGACCTATGGGAAGGTTTAATCCCTAAACTCAATGCTGAGAGAAGGACTAAGTGGATGCTGGGTGGAGATTTCAACACCCCACTTTTCCCTTCAGAAAAGTTTGGGGGAATCACAGACTACTTGGACAACATGGTGGACCTAGCAAACTTCCTCAATCAGACATGGCTTATGGATTTAGAGGTAAATAATCAACTCTACTCTTGGACCAATAGAAGAAGGGGAGATCAGCTAATTTAGGTTAAGCTGGTCATGATGCTTGTCTCATCTAATTGGGACATGGTTCAATATTCTATTCTTACTGCCTTGCCTCGCACCATCTCTGATTCCTCCTTTCCTAGATTGAAGGTACTCCTAAGGGGCCTTACCCATTTAGATATGAAATCATGTGGGCCTCCAACCCAGATTTCAGGGACTGCATTGCTGATTGGTGGAGTATCCCGGTGCATGGATCTCTTGTGTTTAGACTCATCCAAAAACTTAATCATGTCAAGCACAAAGTTAAAGGATGGAATAGATTCTACTTCGGGAATGTGATGAACCAGAAAAAGCACATTACTGACAGCCTATTGGAAATACAAGACAACATGGCCAAGGGAGATACGAGGGAGGATAATTTCAACAAGGAGGAGGCTCTACTCAAAAACCTTAAGGATATAATCAAAAAAGAAGAAATCTTCTAGAAATAGAAGTCTAGAGTTCAATGGTTGAAGGAGGGAGATAGAAACACCACTTTCTTCCATCAGTCAACCATGAAGCATAGAAAGAGGAACAAAATCACCAAACTGCTCGATGAAAACAATAGGGAAATTCAAGAAGAAGAGGAACTGGGACATCTGGCCTCCAACTACTTTAGTAACTTTCTTGCGGAGCATAGAAACAATTCTGATAATGGTAGGGCGGATAAGCTTCTTGACATCATTCCTTCAGTTCTCTCAAAGGATGATAACAATGTACTGTTGAAGCCTATTACTGCGAAGGAAGTTCAAGTGGTTGTGTTCTCTATGGGGGCCTTTAAATCTCTGGGCCTGGATGGATTTCTCCTGGCTTTTTTCCAAGATTTCTAGGAGATAGTGGGTTCGGATGTCACTACTGCTGTTAGAGATTTTTTCAGGACCAACAAGATCCTTAAGCAAATTAACTCCACATTCATAGCTCTTATCCCCAAGAAGAGCATCACTGAGTCCATGGTTGATTTCTGCCCTATTAGCTTCTGCAACACCATTTATAAGATTATCATGAAGACCCTGGTCCTTAGACTCCAACCGTTGTTGGACAACCTTATATCTAACTGTCAAAAAGGTTTTGTCTCTGGTAGACAGATTATGGATGTGGCCATATCCACTCATGAGATCATTCACTTGATGGATAGAAGTAACATCCCTAGCATGACTCTTAAACTGGATATATCTAAGGCCTATGACAGAATCTCCTGGGACTTCATGTTCAAGGTCCTGAGGAAGTTTAGGTTTCAGGACAAAATTATGACTTTGATAAGGGAATGTGTTACTACTGTCAAGTACTCAGTTCTGGTCAATGGCTCTCCTCAGGGGTTCTTTAATGCGGGTAGGGGTATCAGATAGGGGGATCCCCTTTTCCCCTACCTTTTTATCATTATGGCTGAGGTCCTCGGTAGAAACATCCTATCCCACCTAGATAGTCATACCCTCAGGGGAGTCAAAGTTACATCCATGGTGGGTCCATCAGCTATCCAACAATTTGTTGATGATACTATGCTCTTCGGAGCAACTTTGGTTGTGGAAGCCAAAAGATGGAAAAATCTGTTGAACTCATATGCGGAAGTTTTAGGCCAGTGCATAAATTATGAAAAGAGCAATGTGTTCTTTTTCAATACTGATATGGAGCTACAAGAAAAGGTGAGAAACATCTTGAAGTGTAATAAAGCCAATCTCCCAGCTACTTACCTGGGTCTTCCACTCACGGTCAAGGAGGTGACTGATGGGCTGAATTATTGACCTCTTTTTATGTTGTTTTATATGTTTTTAAGAACTTTTCTATATGATCCTCTAGACACTTTACCAACATCACCATCATTATATGTTGTCATTTTTATATACTTTGCAAGACTTTGAACCTCTGATATTAATATGGAATATGGTGATGATGTTATCAATTGAATGATTTAAATATGAGTATGCATGCAATATAAATGGAATCCTATGGTTTAGTCATGAAGGTTATTTGTGTGCATATGTTTTGTGAATTAACCCCTATGCAGCAAGAATGTGTCATTAAGTAAATGAGCATTTGTAGTGAAGTTGAAGATAGAAGAATTAAAGGAAGTGAAGTTGGATGCCAAACATGCAGGCAACTGGAGGACGAATGTGAACCATCATGGATAGAAATAAATGTAGAAGACGAAGACTTATTTCAAATGCAGCCTATGTGTGTTCTTCATGAGATCCATTGCATAAGAATCCTTGTTTGGATAGGATTCTACTTCCTCTGTTCAGTTAGATTAATAAATTGATCTCAAACCTATATCCTAGTATCTAGGAATGGATTGATGGTTGAAGTCAGTTAGTAGTTGCATAAAACTCTCCCATTTTTGTATAAGTTAGAAGGGATGAGTTAGATATCGAGTTAGTTACTTTTATTTCCATTTACTTAGTTGTTACTCTATTTTCTATATTGGAAGATGCAGACATGTTTTATTAAGGAATGTCATTATTGAATACAATCTGAAAGAGATTTTGTTTTATGATATGAAGTGAATGAATTATGTGTTATGAAGATGCGTAGAAATCTGAACTAGATTTGATTCTCAGTTGAGTGAGTCAGTCCCTCAAGCCAGCCAGTCAAGGTACTAATCCTCACTTCATTTATTTACTTGTTCTTTTATGCATTAATTGTTAAATATGTTTTTCATTTGCATATAGATATATCACGAGTCACTTAGATTTCTTTGGCTGTCGAATTATAAGTAGTATGGTTCATGAACAAGTGCATGCTTTATCCACTTTAAGTCCTCTGGAGGTTAGCATTAGTTCTTTTATCATTTTGGATGTTTTGAGTTAATTCTATAATTTCCTATTGATAACAATCATCTACAACTTATGTTGTAGGTACCCATAGCCACTAGATTCTATAGCTATTTTACTGTTCTTGCATTTTTATGAATTCCAACATAATAGAATAGCCTGAATAGGTTTGGATAAGATAGTTTAGGAGGAATATGAGCCCTGAAGGCACATATAGTGCAGTGCCATCATAAGCTTACACTCCTTGGTTGATAATTTAATGTAGGAATGCAATGATAGAGTGGATTGTTCAGATAGTTTTACCCCTAAATTATGTTAAGTCTACAACGCATTAGTTTTCCTCTATATTTTTGGCGCCATTGCCGGGGATGGTGCTACCGTCATAGGCTCATTTTTTTTACATGCTTCATAGTTTAAATTTTGATTCCAGCATTAGGATTAATAAATTCACTTTTCAGGAAACACCAGAAAGTATACTAACATTTGTGCAGGATTGCTGGAATATAAAGCCAAATTCACTGTATGCAGAGGCAGAGAGATAACCGAGGTAGATTCCTCCCTTCAAATTTTTAGGATAGTGAAGCAACAACTAACTTTATCAATTATATAGTAGAAAGTGCTGAAGAAGAATTTCCTCTTACATCTTCATCAACACCTTCTACATCTTCATCATCTTCTTCCACAACTACAGAAGGGACCTTTAGAACCATGGCAGATGCTGTAGTGGAGGATCCACTAGAGTAGGCAATGTTTGAGTTTCCTATCACTGATCAGGAGAGGGCTACAGTGCTGAAAAATATTCCACCATTAGCATTACTAGTATTCTATGGCCTGGTGACAGAGGATCCAGATACGTTCCTATTTGAGTTTGATATCTTGTGTAGGAGCTAGACTACACCTCAGACGCTCATAGGCTAAAACTCTTTCCTGCTACCCTCAAGGATGTAGTTTTGAGATGGTTTATGGGGCTAGGAAAAGATGTCATTCCAGACTAGGATACTATGAAGGAGAAATTCTTGGAGAAATACCAAGATTACTGCCGAGGACATGATAGGAGGAGAGACATCTTCAGGATGTCACAAAAGGAGAAGCCACTTGAAGATTATGTTGAAAGATTCCAGTTTGCTCTGAAGAAGAACCCCCAAAATAGATTATCTGAAGAACCATTAATACTGGTTTTCTTGAGAGGGGTTAAGGATGATTGCATGGATGCTTTGAATCTCATTGGGCAAGGTGATATATCTCAGCTACCTTTTGAGTCCATTTGTAAAGTCTACCAAAATTATTCAAGGACTTTCACTAGACGACCAAGGGGAGAAAGGACATCAATTACAAACAAGGAAACCAATGGAGTTTCAAGAGTGGAAATAAGTAATTTGCTGTCCAACATGAAGGAGGACATAATCAGCCATATGGCTACACAGATGGACACTCTTCACATCAAGAAGAAACATGAAGAAGCTGATGCAATGCTTACTGAGTATTGTCCCAGTTGTAGGCAAAGGAAGGCCAGTTGTAAATGCAAGAGGGTGGCAAGCATCCAGCAGGAGAAGGTTGAAAGGCCAGAATTTTAGCCATTTGAAGGAGAGGATGGAGAACTATTCTTCATTACTCAAAGGAGACCTTGGTAGCAAAGACAAGGTATGCCCTCTGATCCACTAAATTTTAGTTCACCCTTTCCTATTGCAAACCAAAATTTCTCTACTTGGAAAACTTAGCCATGGCCTAGTAATCAACATCTCTGGCAGAACCCATAATGGCCTACTCCACAACCTGAATGGAACCAACATCAGCCAAACCCATGGCCCCAACAAGGTTTTCAAGGTTCAAACTATAATCCCCAATGGCCTACACAACAACCTCAATGGCAGCCTCAATGGAACAAGAACCAACAATGGCAGCAAAATGCAAATTACTAGTAACCTATGATTCCATCTCAACCACAACAGCCAGCCATAATGTCGCCATCAACACCTCAAAATCCACCTCCTAGACCTACCCAAATCCCTGCCCAACCAGCACCTAACCCTAACAACAAGCCTATTCAATAGGCTTATACTAACGAGGTGATGCAATACCCCACCTATGGGGTAGAAGTGAGTAATGTTCATCTCAAATCAGGGAAGCAACTTGCAGGTCCTTCATCTCCCTAAATTATAGAACTTGAAGATGAAGAACCCACAGAGGAAGCCTCAAATAAACCACCTTTGGAACCTAAATCAACTCAGGAACCTCAAACCATTTCACATCCTAAGCCTCCTTTCCTTGAACACTTGGCTATCCAGAAACAACTAGCACAGTCTGAAAATGACCTCATAGGCCAGTTGCAAGACAAACATAAAGATTCCCTTAATCCAAACCATCAAAGATATTCCCATCTACACTAAGACTATCTGAGATCTCTGCATAAAGAAACCAGAAAGAAAGAGAATAGACCCAAAGATAGTTCATGTTTTGGGCAACCTAGCTAACATAATGTTGGGGAACATAACTGTTCCCAAATATACAGATCCAGGTAGTCTAGTGGTGGATGTCAAAATCAATGGGACTCTAATTAAGAATACTCTGATAGATTTAGGTTTTGCAATTAATGTAATGATTAAGGAGACAACGCAGACACTCCAGTTGAACAACCTTAGGCCTACTCAGACAGTCTTGCAATTAGCTAATAGGTCCACAGTCAAACCTGAAGGAGTCATTGAGGATTTGGTCATTGCATTAGATTCTTGGGAATACCCTACTGATTTCATAGTCCTGCAGCCAAAGGTTAATCTTCCTGGGTATCCTCTTATACTAGACAAACCATGGCTTGCCACAACAGATGCATTTATAGGTTTTAGGTCTAGTAACATGATCATATCCAATGGGACTATGACCAAGAAATTGGTTCTATACCCACCAGCCCAACCATACCATGAGCTTGAGCAGACCATTTGGTGTACCCTAGAAGATGAGGACAGTTATTCCTTGCAAACCCTGATGACTATTGAACACAACCCCTTTCTGAATATTCAATATGAAGATGAGTTGATTGCTCACATTGTGCAAAATGACTGTGGAAGGCATCCGCTGCAGCAAGATTGTTTATCTTGCTTAAAAGATCCCTTAGGAAGCATAATACCTACCAGTTCCTCAGAGGAAGTATCTCAAATATTTCATACTTTGTTACCACAACAATGCTTACTAGTAATACCTAGCCTTGATTTGTCCTCTATGCAAGAAATGTCTAAACCATTAGAAATCAAGCTAGGAAAAGTGTTGATTGTTAATAATGCATTGATTGATGAGCATCAACAATCCCTGCATGCAGTATTACAAACCCACTCAACAACATTTGCATGGGATTATAGTGACATGAAAGGCATAAATCATGCTTTGTGTATGCATAAAATATACATTGATGATGGCCACAGGCCTATAAGACAGCAATAGAGACACATGAATCCTGCTCTTAGAGAGATAGTGAAAGCAGAACTTCAAAATCTTTTAGATGAAGGGTTCATATACCCCATTTCAGACAGTGAATGGGTTTCACCATTGGTCATAGTTCCTAAGAAAGGTGGCAAATGGAGAGTTTGTGTTGATCATAGAGAACTTGATTACAGAGAACTAAATGCTGCCACCAGGAAAGATCACTTTCCATTGCCCTTCATTGATTAAATTCTTGACTCTTTAGCAGGTAAGAAATATTTCTCATTTCTTGATGGTTTTAATGGCTATAACCAAATCAAGATTGCACCAGAGGATCAAGATAAGACAACATTTACATGCCCTTGGGGGACCTATGCATATTCTGTCTTGCCTTTTGGTCTGTGCAATGATCCAACCACTTTTCAAAGAGCAATCCTTAGTATTTTCTCTGATTTTGCCCATGAGAGTATGGAGAATTATATGGATGATTTCACCACATATGGTGAAACATATGATGAAGCTTTACAAAATTTGGAGAAAGTTTTGAAGGGATGCACAGAGCACAACCTATCTTTGAGCAATGAAAAGTGTTTTATGATGATGACACAAGGAATAGTTTTGGGACATTTTATCTCAAGTGCAGGCATACAAGTTGACCCAAAGAAGATTGAAATTATCTCTACCCTTCCTATTCCACAGAAACAAAAGAATGTAAGGAGCTTCTTGGGACATGCAGGTTATTACAGGATGTTCATTCAGGATTTTAGCAAAATTGCTGCACCTCTGTTTACTCTGTTGACAAAGGACGGTGAATTTGAATGGACACCAGATTGTCAGACTTCCTTTGAAAATCTAAAAGCATCCTTGAAACAAGCTGATGGGTTCAAATGTTGATTTCTTTTATGCTATTTCTTATGCTTCCAGACTTTATACCTATGCTATTTTAGATACTTTTCTAAGATATTACTACCATAATATGCTGTCTTTTAATATATATTCTGCAAACCTTGAACTTAATCTACCAATATGAAACATGGTGATAATATTTGTCAATTGCATGAGTTAGACATAAGTATGTATGTATATAAATGGGATTTTGTAGATTAATTATGAAGGCTATTTTGTATGCATATGTTTTATGGATTAACCCTGTGCAACAACAAGTTGGTAGCATTAAGGAGAGGAGAATTCGTAGCACATTGCAAGACAGAGCATTGAAGGAAGTCATAGTTAAGCGCCAACTGAAGATGAACGTGATCATCATGAAGAAATAAATACAAGAGAAGAAGAAGACTTGTTCTAGAATTCTAATCACAACTTATGAGTTTTCATTCATGAGCTATTGTGTAGGAATTTCTATTTGAGCAAGACTCTGCTTCCTTTGTTTCATTTAGAATAATAAATTGATCTCAAACCTATACCCTGATATCTAGGGATGAATTGATGATCAAGTTAGTTGGTAGTTATATCCTACTCTCTTGTTTCTGTATAAGTTAGGAGGGATGAGTTCAATGGTTAGTTAGAGAGTTTTCCTTTCCAAGTTACTTTATTTTTATAGTTGCTCAATGGTTACTCTATTTTTATGTTGAAAGATACAGACATATTTTATTGAATATAATCTGAAAAGATCCTGTTTCTGATATGAAGTGAATACAACTATGTGTTATGAGAATCTGAAGTAGATTTAGTTTCTAGATTAAGTGAGATAGTTCCCTGAACTGGCCACTCAAGGTACTAACCCTCACTTTGTATTTTTCCTTATTTATTCATGCATTTCTAGTTAAAACTATTTCATGTTATTTTATAAAGTTGCATTGTGGAATGAGTAGAATATCTGGATTGCTATTTCTAGTAGTTGCAATTCATGAATAGAATACATATTTGAAGTCCTCCAGAGGTTAGTGTCAATTATTTTATCATTCTGTGCATTTTGAGTTAATTCTATAATTCTCTTTGAATATAGTTATCTTTAGCTTATGCTGAGTGTACCCGCAGCAACTGAATTTTGAACTATTTTTACTGTTCTTACATTTATGTGAACTTTGATAAATTAGGTTAACTAGAATAAGTCTGTATGAGTTAGTTTAGATTAGAAATGAGTCTTGAAGGCATATATAATGCAGGCATCATCATAAGCTTATGCTCCTTGGTCGATAATTCAATGTAGGAATGTAATGATAGAGTGGACTATTTAGATAGTTTTACCCTAAATTTTGTTTAAGTCTACAATGCATTAGTTTTCCTCTACATTTTTGGCGTTGTTGCTAGGAATGGTGCTATCTTCATAGTCTCATTAGTTTGATGTGCTTTCATAGATTAAAATTTTGATTCCAGCATTAGAATTAATGAATTCATTTTTCTTTAGGAAACACCAGACATTATACTAACATTGTGCAGGACCGTGGAAATTATCAAGCTAAAACTATTGTATGTAGAGGCAGAGAGATCACCGAGGTAGATTCCTCCCTTCAACTTCTTAGGATAATGAGGACACAACTGATTTTATCAACTACACAGTAGAAAGTGTTGAAGAAGAGTTTCCTCTTACATATTCATCAACACCTCCTACATCTCCATCAACTTCCTCCATGGCCATAGAAGGGGCTTTTAGAACCATGGCAGATGTTGCAGCAGAGGATCCTCTAGGACAAGTGACATTTGAATTCCCTATCCCAGACCAAGCATGGGCTGCTACTCTGAAAAATATACCACCTTCTACATTGCCTGTTTTCTACGGCTTGGCGATTGAAGATCCTGACACTTTCCTGCTCAAGTTTGATGTCTTGTGTAGGAGTTATGACTACACCACTAATCCTTACAGACTCAAGCTATTCCCTGCCACACTAAAAGATGTTGCTTTAAGATGGTTTATGGGGTTGGGGAAAGATGTCATTCCAGACTGGGATACCATGAAGACAAAGTTCCTGGCAAAATATAAAGACTACTGCAGAGGACATGATAGGAGAAGAGATGACATCTTCAAGATGTCACAGAAAGAGGATGAACCACTAGAAGACTATGTTGAAAGATTCCAGTTTGCCTTGAAGAAAAGCCCTCAAAATAGATTGTCTAAAGAATCATTGAAGCTGGTCTTTTTGAGGGGAGTTAATGATGACTGCATGGATGCCCTCAATCTCATTGGAACAGGAGCTATATCCCAACTTCCCTTTGAAGATGTCTGTAGAGCCTGCAAAAATTATTCTAGAACATATTCTAGAAAACCAAGGAGAGAAAGAGCAGCCATCACAGACAAGGCAACTAATGGAGTTTTAAGAGTGGAGATTAGTAACCTGCTAACCAACATGAAGGACATTATTAGCCATATGGCTACACAACTGGGCACTCTTCATATCAAGAAGAAACAAGAAGAGGTAGATGCAATGCTTACTGAATACTGCCCCAGTTGTAGATAGAGGAAGGCCAATTGTAAATGCAAAAGGGTGGCCAGTATCCAGCAAGAAAATATTGAAAGGCCAGAATTGCAGCCATTTGAAGGAGAAGATGGGAAACTGTTCTTCATAGCTCAGAGGAGACCTTGACAACAAAGGCAAGGTATGCCCTCTGATCCACTTACTTTTAATTCTCCCTTTCCTGCTGCAAATCAGAACTTCTCTTCTTGGAATACTCAACAATGGCCTGGTAACCCAAATGCATGGAAAAACCCCCAATGGCCTACTCCACAAGCTGGTTGGAACCAACAACAGCAAAACTCATGGCCTCAATAAAATTTCCAAGGTCCCAACTATAACCCCCAATGGCCTACTCAGTAGCAACAATGGCAGCCTCAGTGGAACAAGGGCCAACAATGGCAACAAAATGCGCAATTTCAGCAACCTATGATTCCATCTCAGCCACAGCAGCCAGCCATAATGCCACCATCAACACCTCAAAATCCATCTCCTAGACCTACCTAAATCCCTGCCCAACCTGTACCTAACCCTAACAACAAGCCTATTCAGCAGGCTTATACTAACAAGGTAATGCAATATCCCAACTATGGGGTGGAAGTGAGTAATGTTCATCTTAGATCAGGGAAGCAACTTGTAGGGCCTTCATCTCCCCAAATTATAGAGCTTGAAGATGAAGAACCCACTGAAGAAACCTCAGATAAGCCACCTTTGGAACCTGAATCAACCCAAGATGCCCAAACTACCTTACAACAGAAGCCTCCTCCTTTCCTTGAGTGCTTGGCCATGCAAAAGCAAACAACCCAAACTGATATTGTCCTTCTCAGCCAGCTAAAAGATATAAGCATCAAGATTCCCTTAATCCAAGCCATCAAGGATATTCCTATCTACACCAAAACTATTAGGGATCTTTGCATAAAGAATCTAGGAAGGAAGAGAATAGACCCTCAGATAGTGCATGTTTTAGGTAATCTTGTTGATATCATGTTGGGTAATATAACCGTTCCCAAATACACAAATCCAAGTAGTCCAGTGGTGGATGTAAATATCAATGGAACTCTGATTAAGAATACTTTGATTGATTTAGGTGTTGCAATTAATTTCATGACCAAGGAGACAATGCATACACTCAAATTAAACAACCTTAGGCCTACTCAGACAGTCTTGCAATTAGCTGATAGGTCTACAGTCAAACCTGAAGGAGTCATAGAAGATTTGGTCATTGCATTAGATTCTTGAGAATACCCTACTGACTTCATAGTCTTACAGCCAAAGGTTAATCTTGTCAGTTATCCTCTTATACTAGGAAGACCATGGCTTGCCACTACTGATGCATTTATAGGTTGCAAGTCTGGTAACATGATCATATCCAATGGGACAATGACCAAGAAATTGGTTTTATATCCACCAGCCCAGCCATACCATGAGCTTGAGCAGACCATTTGGCCTAGCCTGGAGGATGAGGACACCTATTCCCTGCAAACCCTGATGACTACTGAATGCAGCCCTTTATTGAATATTCCATATGAAGATGAGTTAATTGCTCAAGTCATACAAAATAATTGTGGGAAGCACCCATAGCAACAAGACTGCCTATCTTTCTTACAAGACCCTTTGAGCAGCATAATACCCAGCAGTTCATCAGAAGAAGTCTCCCAAATCTTCCATGCATTATTACCTCAGCAATGCTTACCTATATTACCCAGCCTTGATTTGTCTTCCGTGCAAGAACTCTCCAAACAAGTAGAAATAAAGCCAAGTAAGATGTTGAATATTAACAATACATTGACTGATGAACAACAGCAATCCCTGCTTGAAATATTGCATACACACTCAACATCATTCACCTAGGATTACAGTGGCATGAAAGGCATTGATCATGCCTTATGAATGCACAAAATATATATTGATGATGGCTATAGACCCATCAAGCAGCAGTAGAGGCGCATGAACCCCGCCCTCAGAGAGATTGTGAAAGCTGAGCTTCAAAAGCTTCTGGATGCAAGCTTTATATACCCCATTTTAGACAGTGAATGGGTTTCACCATTGGTCATAGTACCCAAGAAAGGTGCAAATGGAGAGTTTGTGTTGATTACAGGGAACTGAATATTGCTACCAGGAAGAATCACTTTCCATTGCCATTTATTGACCAAATTCTTGACTCTTTAGCAGGCAAGAAATATTTTTCCTTTCTTGATGGTTTTAGTGGCTATAACTAGATTAAGATTGCTCCAGAGGATCAGGATAAGATGTTTACTTGCCATTGGGGGACATATGCATATTCTGTCTTACCCTTTGGTTTGTACAATACTGCAGCTACATTTCAACGAGCAGTCCTTAGTATTTTCTCTAATTTTGGCCATGACAGCATGGAGATTTATATGGATGACTTCACCACATATGGTGACACATATGATGAATCCTTACACAATTTGGAGAAAGTGTTGAAAAGATGTACAGAGCACAACCTCTCTTTGAGTAATGAAAAGTGTTTTTTGATGATGACACAGGGAATAGTCTTGGGACATTTCATCTCAAGTGTAGGCATCCAAGTTGACCCAAAGAAGATTGAGATCATATCTACCTTGCCTATTCCACAAAAACAAAAGGATGTAAGGAGTTTCCTGGGCCATGCAGGATATTACATGAGGTTCATTTAGGATTTTAGCAAGATTGATTCCCCTCTATTTACTCTGCTAACCAAGGACAATGAATTTGAATGGACATCAGATTGTTAGATTTCTTTTGAAAATCTAAAAACATCATTGACACAAGCCCCTATTCTTAGAGGTCCAAATTGGTCACTACCTTTTCACATCCATACAGATGCATCAGATTTTTCCATTGGGGGGTCCTAGGCCAACATGAAGGAACCAAAGAATATGCCATATACTATGTAAGTAAAAATCTGCAAGGGGCTGAGTTAAATTACACTGTGACAGAGAAAGAGATGTTGGTAGTTGTTTATGCAATTAACAAATTCAGGCATTACATAACTGGTTACAAGGTATTCATACATACTGATCATGCAACCATTAGATATTTGATGAAGAAGCCAATAGTGAGTGGCAGACTTGTAAGATGGTTATTGTTGTTACAGGAATTTGATATTACAATTGTTGACAAATAAGGTAAGGCCAATGTAGTTTCTGATTTTCTATTCAGACTACCTACACAATCTTCAGAAGGAGTGGTTGATGATTCTTTTCCTGATGAGAATCTATTTGCTCTCACTATACACACTCAATGGTATGCAAATATAGCCAATTATTTGGTTACAGGGCAGATTCCAGGATACTTCTCTCCAAGGGAGAAGAGGCAGCTAGTTCACAAATGTTTTCCTTATTCATGGATTTTTCGATTTTTATTTTACACTGGGCCATATAATATTATGCGTAGATGTATCAGAGAAGATGAGGTATTTGATATATTGAAGGCCTGTCATGATGAGCCTTGTGGGGGACATTTTGTAGCCAAGAGGACAGCCTTCAAAATATTAACAACAGGGTATTACTGGCCAACACTTCATAAAGATGCTGTCAAATACACTAGGAGCTGTGATAGATGTCAGAGAATGGGGAGGCCTACAAGAAGTGATGAGATGCCCTTGCAGCCACAAATCTCATTGGCTCCTTTTGACAAGTGGGGTTTGGATTTTGTGTGTCCTATATCTCCTACATCCAACAACAAAGGATATATCCTGATATGTACTAATTACTTAACTAAATGGGTTGAAGTGAAGACATTACAGTTTGCCAGAGATGGCAATGTGGCCAAATTCCTGTATGAGGACATCTTCACTAGGTATGGTGTGCCAAGGGAGATAGTAACTGATCAAGGACCACAATTTACATATGATTTAATCACCAAATTGGTTGAGGAATATCAGATCGGACATAAAAAATCCACTCTCTACCACCCTCAAGCCAATGGTCAGGTGGAAGTCACAAATAGGGAGATTGAGAACATCTTGACTAAGACAATGCAGCTTCACAGAAGAGATTGGGTTTCTAGGCTCCCTGAAGCTGTTTGGGCATACAGAACAACCTGGAAGACAACTACAAGGTTTACACCTTATGAGTTGGTCTATGGCAAGACAACAGTCCTGCCTATCAAATTTGAACACAAAACCCTGAGGACAGTAGTGGAACTAGGAATGGATTTGACTACATCACAACAAGAAAGGATACAACATTTGAATGCTTTGGATGAAATCCGATTGGAGGCTATTCATCACATAGAGGTCATACAGAAACAAAGAGCAAAATGGCATGACAAGTACATCAAGACAAAGGAATTCACTGCAGGTGACTGGGCACTCCTTTATGATTCAAGATATAAAGACTTCAAGGGCAAGCTTCAGTCATGTTGGTTAGGCCCTTTGAGATCAAGCAAGTCTTTCCTAATGGTGTAGTTCAATTGCAGACTATTGATGCAGTTCGGTTTTCACTGCTAGTAAATGGGCACATGCTAAAATTGTATAAAAAGCCACTTTCAAAGAATGACTTTCTTGTTTCTCTAGCTACTCAGTATGGTCCCTCTGACACTCCTAATGATGATGATGCAACACCAAATGATACACCTTCAGATATTGATCCACCGACACTGTCCAGTGATGTGGAGGTTGAGTTGCAATACTCAACCCCTATTGCTGAAACATAATTTTCTTTGCTTTAAAATCACATGCACACACAACACATTATACATGATGACCACTGTCAATTTCACAGGGACCTTTTTTTCACATATCATAGGGACTTGTTGCAGTTGGGCCCTGGTTTCCTATTTATGAACATATTCAGTCGGGACTTGTGCTGCAGGTGCCTATAGCAACGAGTGTCTGTGGAGATTTTCAAACATTTGGCACACATTTCATTCTTCTTCACGCACATTTCCTTACTGCTCCACATGCTTCAATCCCCTTCCATAATCCAATGGTTTCGGCATGGTATTAACCGGCTGTTACATCAACTTTTACGGCCTGTCAACTTGAATAAATTCTAACGTAGGTGCCACCCTCCCATCTACTCTATGCATATCACTCCACTCGTGCCAACGTACTGATCTCTTTTTCCAAGGCGATCCGCTCCATGCTCTTCATAATCAATGCACATAAGGTAACCTTTTAATGATTATCTTCAAAGTTTTTATTTGTATTCATTATTACTAAGTGTTTATCTCATGCATGCAGCAATATATCACCCTTTTGTATGTAATCATTACTCTTTCATCCCTGCACATTCGTTTGTGAAGTGTGGTCACTTCACCTTTCAGTTGGGGGGAGGGGTATATGGTCAATTTTTATTTTTATTTTTACCATCAATCAAATTTTTAAGTTGTTGTCAAGGTTTTCCTATGCCATTTTTTCATGATAGTCGACCTGCCCTAAACTGTGAGCTTGTTACTTCCCTATAAGTGAGCTAAATTTCAAATTTTTACTAACAAAGAACTCTAAAAGCTACAATTGGGGATGAAAGAATTGAAAGGCAATTTTCTGAGGTGGTAAAATTGAAATTAGGTAGAATTATACAGAGTTGAGAATTGATAAGAGTGCAGAATACAAGTGCAATGGGGGGTGATATAATCAGAAGAGAACCATCAGTGCATAAGGAGATATTGGAAGATGTATTGGTTCTCCCACTCTTTACTAGAGTGGGGTAGTTAGACTATTTTCTGAAGTTAACGGAGTATGACAATGATATGGCAAGGGATTTTGTAGCAACTCTGCAGTATGATGAAGTGACAGTGAGGGGATTAGTTGTGGACGCCTCTAAAATAGCTATTTCCCAAGTCACCGGATTACCACGAACAAGGTCTGAGTATCCCGCCCGTGTTGATGCAGCAACGACGAGGGAGGAATTCTGCGAGTGTGGTGAGAACCTAGATTGGACCACACAAGGTACAAAAAGATTATCCCTTCCTTTCTTCTGGGGGAAATATGCTTCATATATTATCAAATATATCACTTGTGATGGTAGACATAACCTGTTGTATACTCCACACTTTAAATTGTTGAATCACCTGCGCCATGACAAACTGGTTAATGTTCCCAATTATCTGTACAACATGTTGAAGAGAATGGCATTTGAGTATCAGAAAAGACAAACAAAGATTACATTATCTCATCATTGTTTGGTAGCTCTACTGGTTAAAAGAAGTTTGAGAATCCAGCACCCACAGGTTAGTTGGGATGCTTTTAAACAATGCAAGGATATTTCTGAATTGCTGGAAGTAGATGAGCCTCAACAGGATCCAGAACCAAAAGTTGATCCTAATGTTGAACTAGAGGTTGAACCTGAAGTTGAGCCTGAACGAGAAGAGTTGCAGGAGGAAATTCCTCTAGAAACTATGCCAGTGACAACAAAAGAAACCTCAATTCCTAACCCTAAACCCATGAGGGGAACTATGAGAAGTGATGCTTCTACTTCTTCTAAGAAGAAGAAGAGTACGAAGAATGTAGAGAAGCATAAGGGCATTGAGAGAGAGAAGGGTGTAGGGGAAAAGAAGAGGAGGAGAAGTCAGAAAAAGAGAAAAAGTGAAGATAAATTAGAACTGTCACGCTTAGGAGTTTAGGAAGACTGAGGAGGCAGAATGTAGGAAAAAGAGTTGATGATGGACAAGGGGAAGTAGAAAAGGAGGAAGCACAACAGCAGCAAGATCCAACATTGTTGGACACAACTTCAAAGAAGGAAGGAAATGTCCTTGGAAATACTCCTATTGATGCTAGTGTACCTGCCAAACGTAGAAGGTATGTTTCTCCATCCTCGAGTTCTGATTCAGAGGACATTTTCATTGAAAGAAAAATGGGAAAAATAGTTCCTAGAAGCCCTATTAGAGAAATTTTTAATGTAACTGAAAGTAAGGATGAAGGTTTTGATGTTGAACAAGAAAAAGAGTTGTTAGAAGATAGAAATATGAGGCAAGAACTTCAGGAAGCCCTTAATAGAATTAAACAATTAGAAGAACAAGTGAAACAGTATGAGGAGAAGGATAGGGAGAAAGAGATAAGAATAAACAAATTGGAGGCAAAGATTCAGACATATGGTCATGGCTCTAACATGGATCTCTTAGCACAAGTGATTGAGAGTAAAATGGAAAATGAGGAAAAAGAAGCTCCAATCCTGCAGCCTCCTGTAATAAGACCTCCAACATGGCTCACTGTTCTATCTATGGGTTTTGAATTGATGAAGTTCAATGATGAATTCAAGAAAGAAAAAGAAAAAAGGGAAAAGGAGAAACAAATTCTTAATACATCATTGGATAGTAAAAATGCTGAGTTAAAGAGGTTGGAAGGGAAGCTAACAGAGGTAGTTGACATGGCAATTCAAATCATAGAATGCAGACCTCCACCAAAAGTTTATGCCTTATTTCTCAAAGAAAAGTTTCTTAGTTTTCAATTCAATAGATTCATCAATGATCAGTCCATTTCCATCTATTCAAGGCATGATTTTTTCTAGTTATTTCAAGGAGTTAGTTTGGAAGAACAAGATCAGCTGTGTGAATATTGTTTGCACAATTATTTGATGGATGAAGATACAGAGTGGAACCCCTTGATCTATGCTAGTGATCTTCAAGTCAGAGCACTAATGTCTTATCTCAGAAATGTGTAGCTTAGAGGGGAGCTGATGGATAGATATGAGGAACATGAAAAGAAAATGCCAGAAAGAAGCATTAGATCCTGAAGTAATCCTAACCCAATGGCTAACACTACTTTCTCATAAGGGTCCAGGTAAGGTAATTATGGATTTAAGACTCAAGGATTATAGGAGAATACAGCAGTTGGCAGTATCTATCATTCAAAATTGCAAAAGGTATGTGCAAAATAGATGGGATAGTTTGACCCCAGAATTATAGAAGAAAGAGCCTCATTGTCTCCACAACTTTATGAATATGTTTGAAAGGTTGCACAGGTATATCCAGATCTCAGAGCAAAAAGGAGTGGAATGGTTACCCCTTACTTATCACCCTCCTATTCTTCTTTATCTAGTGCCACACTAGGCAGGAGGAAGAGGTGATGAGTGCAGGCATGCTGAATTAATCAGGTTGGAGAAACTTGCATGCTACAATGGATTCTATCTCAAATAGGGAAAGGGGGTCAGAGAAGATATGGATCTAAGTCAGATAATTTTGTATTATAACCTTTTCCCCTAGGTGTTTTATTGAATATTTTGCTTGAGGACAAGCAAAAGTCTAAGTTGGGGGGAAATGATGGGTTCAAATGTTGACTTCTTTTATGCTATTTCTTATGCTTCCAGACTTTATACTTATGCTATTTCAGATACTTTTCTAAGATATTACTACCATAATATGCTATCTTTTTATATATATTCTGCAAACCTTGAATTTAATCTGCCAATATGAAACATGGTGATAATATTTGTCAATTGCATGAGTTAGACATAAGTATGTATGTATATAAATGGGATTTTGTAGATTAATTATGAAGGCTATTTTGTATGCATATGTTTTATGGATTAGCCCTGTGCAATAGCAAGTTGGTAGCGTTAAGGAGAGGAGAATTCACAGCACATTGCAAGATAGAGCATTGAAGGAAGTCATGGTTAAGCGCCAACTGAAGTTGAATGTGATCATCATGGAGAAATAAATACAAGAGAAAAAGAAGACTTGTTCTAGGATTCCAATCGCAAATTATGAGTTTTCATTCATGAGCTATTGTGTAGGAATTTCTATTTGAGCAGGACTCTACTTCCTTTGTTTCAGTTAGAATAATAAATTGATCTCAAACCTATACCCTGATATCTAGGGATGAATTGATGATCAAGTTAGTTGGTAGTTACATCGTACTCTCCCATTTTTGTATAAGTTAGGAGGGATGAGTTCGATGGGAAGTTAGAGAGTTTTCCTTTCCAATTTACTTTATTTTTACAGTTGCTCAATGGTTACTCTATTTTTATGTTGAAAGATACAGACATGTTTTATTGAATACAATCTGAAAAGATCCTGTTTCTGATATGAAGTGAATACAACTATGTGTTATGAGAATCTGAAGTAGATTTAGTTTCTAGATTAAGTGAGATAGTTCCCTGAGCTGGCCACTCAAGGTACTAACCCTCACTTTGTATTTTTCCTTATTTATTCATGCATTTCTAGTTAAATCTGTTTCATGTTATTTTATAAAGTTGAATTGTGGAATGAGTAGAATATCTTGATTGCTATTTCTAGTAGTTGTGATTCATGAATAGAATACATATTTGAAGTCCTCTGGAGGTTAGTGTCAATTCTTTTATCATTCTATGTATTTTGAGTTAATTCTATAATTCTCTGTTGAATATAGTTATCTTCAACTTATGCTGAGGGTACCCGTAGCAATTGGATTTTTAACTATTTTTACTCTTCTTACATTTCCGTGAACTTCGGTAAATTAGGTTAACTAGAATAAGTTTGTATGAGTTAGTTTAGATTAGAAATGAGTCTTGAAGGCATATATAATGCATACATCATCATAAGCTTACGCTCCTTGATCGATAATTCAATGTAGGAATGCAATGATAGAGTGGACTATTCAGATAGGTTTACCCCTGAATTTTGTTTAAGTCTGTTGGTAATTATTTATGTTTAGGGTTTTGAGCTTGAACATTTGCAAGTTTCCTCATTCAAACCCTGAATTTTATGAGTCATGGGGTCTTGCATTGCTTTGTCTATTTTAATGGTGGCCTTTTGTGGTGGGTTCCTAGTTATTATGTCTCATCCTCATGCTTTGATGTTCGAAGGTTGACTAGCCCCCACACAATGTTTCACTACTTTTTCCTGTTGTACTTGAGAAAAGTGCTGATTTCTGTATATGCAAAGGTGAATTGTATGTTGGTGGGCTTGTGAAATCTCAATCGGCCTTTGAAAAATGATAACAAATTGAGTTATATGCATTTTAGATGCATATCAGGTCACAAGTGCAAAGGGGGAATCTATCATAGATTCCCAGGTACATTCTGCAGTTGTATGCATTTCCAAATGCATATTGGGCTTACAAGGAAAAATATACAAGGGTGGAATATACATCACAGATCCTCAGAATATTTGCTATTTGTATATCGGGTCCGCATGTATATTTGGTTTGTATGTTCAGAAATACAATGGTTAGATACATTGTAGGTATATTCCAGGAAAGATTCCTTGTTTGTAAGATGCAAGTGGTCTTGTATGTTCGGCAATATACAAGCAACGGGAGAAACATTTGGTGGGCCCACAGATATACAAAGTGAATTGTATGGTACACATGCATCGGAGGAAATATGCAAATGGACAGGTACAAGATGGACGCAGCTAATAAATTAACTGTATATGTGAAATATTTTGAAGTCCGCCGTTGTATATTTGGGATTGTACATTCCAAATATACAATTGAACATGCATTCCAAAGGTACAAAGCTGAACCCGAGGTTGTTTTCAATTTGCCTCATGAAAAATTTGGGATCTGCCTTGTTTAGGGATCCATTATATGCAACCCGATATACAAAGAAGTGACATACAACCCGGACATGATAGAGGAATGAAATGCAGTGAGTAAATATTTGAGGTTCATAAGTTGTATAAAGTGCTTGTATATGTCGATATACAAGCCGATGTGCAATGAAAGGGATACAAGCTGGATTTGAACCGATTCTCAAATTGTTCTATAAAATTTTAAGGTCCGACTTGTATATATGGTGCTTGTATGTGCTTTTGCATATACAAGGGCGAAAAGGGAAAAATAAGGATTGGAAATGTCAGCGATAGAGGAGCAAAGTGCCTACATGGCACATTTTCATTGGTTCTCAACTTTTCAGCATTTTTGATGCCGTAAATCTCAGCGATGGAATTAAAATCGATGGCTATCTTTCAATTTTGCTGCAGCGATGAGTTTCTTTAAATGCGGCCCATTTTTTGAGCGGGAAAACTTCAAACGTATTCGTTGTTGTATCCCGCGGGTAGCTGAATCATTAATGGCAGAAATGTAGCAGTATGGGTCGACGATGGATAGGCCAACTACCAGATTTAAGATGCAAGTCTTTGAGCGGTGGCTCAGATCCTGAGCCCACCTGCTCTCTTCCTCTGCTTCCCGGCTGCATTCAATTTTGAGTGCCATTTCTCATGATGAGATTGTATCTGGCAATTTTTGAGTTGGCCGTTGTAATTTTGGCTGAGTACACAGTTTTGCTATAAAGGCAAACTGTGTCACTCATATTTGGTTGTGGAAAACTAGACTAAAATTTTGGTGTTGTAATCGGATACAATCTCATTGGTGGCTCTGCTCTGGGTACATTGTGAGTTTATGAGTTGTATGTTGAATGTCTTATATACAGAATTCATCAGTTTCATGTTGATTTAAATGAGTAATGCTTTATAGCATGTGTTTTGTTATTTGTCTCCAAACTGGATGTGTTCTTCTTCTGAATCTAAACAGCTAAGGGGTGTTTGGGATTCTAGAATATGGGTTTACTATGTTGAATGCTTGATCTTTTACTTCTGCTTAAGGAGTGGATTAAATGTTTTGGGTTAAGTATTGAGAAGAGTACATTGCAGTAAGGATGTTCATAAGCAGAAATAACTAAATACTTTATCTTGGGTATTATCTATAAGGCAGACATTGTATAATCCCCTTGAAATCTGATTGTTGTCTCAGGTCTGTGATAAACATTCACATATATATGTCTATTGACTCCAAGCCCTGGATAGGCACCGATCTAGTCTTGTATTTTGGTTACAACCCAAAGTCTTCAGTTTTGCATCCAAACATAAAATCAAACTCAAACTTTAAATACGAACCATTAGGACTTTAGAAGTAGTTTTAGGACCAAAATCCTCTGTCTCACAACTGAATATAGGCCCAAAGCTAACCCCTTTGCACTTATTCCACAATTTTGGTCTGCATAAAGGAGGATTTATCTGCTTTGTGTCAACATCCTAGCTAATTTGTAGATGCATTTCATAGATGTTGAATAGGGAATACCCCCCTTGGTTCTGCAGAGCCTAAAGAAGAGGAGGAGATATTTATAGAGTCTATCTCCTGTACTGTTGGCCCCTAGCCTGGGAATCCTGTTGATCAATGATGGCTACCTTGTAGGGATAACTGGGAATAAGCATCCAGTCTGGGAAAATAACCAACAAAGTCTACAACGCATTAGTTTTCCTCTACATAGGCTCTAATTCTCAGAGGTCCAAATTGGACACTACCTTTTCACATCCACACAGATGCATCAGACTTTGCCATTAGAGTAGTTCTAGGCCGGCAAGAAGGAACTAAGGAGTATGCAATATACTATGTAAGTAAAAATCTACAGGGAGTTGAGTTGAACTACACTATGACAGAAAAAGAGATGTTGGTAGTTGTTTATGCCATTAACAAATTCAGACACTACATTACTAGTTATAAAGTGTTCATACACACAAATCATGTAGCAATTAGATATTTGATGAATAAGCCAATAGTGGGTGGCAGGCTTGTCAGATGGTTGTTGTTACTACAAGAATTTGACATAACAATTATTGACAAACTAGGGAAAGCTAATGTAGTTGCTAATTTTCTATCTAGACTACCCACACAATCATCAAAAGGAGTGGTCGATGACACTTTTCCTAATGAGCATCTATTTTCTCTAACTATACACACTCCATGGTATGCAGACATAGCCAACTATTTAGTTTTCGGGCAGATTCCAGGTTACGTTTCTCCAAGGGAGAAGAGACAACTAGTTCACAAATGTTTATCTTATTCTTGGATTTTTGGATTCCTATTTTACACTAGCCCAAATAACATTATGAGAAGATGTATCAGAGAGGATGAGGTGTTTGATATACTGAAGTCCTGTCATGATGAACCCTGTGGTGGCCACAAGATATTACTAGCCAACACTTCATAAAGATGATGTCAAGTATACTAGAAGTTGTGATCGGTGTCAAAGGATGGGGAGACCTACCAGAAGTGATGAAATGCCTTTGCAACCACAAATCTCATTAGCTCCTTTTGATAAGTGGGGACTGGATTTTGTTGGTCCTATCTCTCCTACTTCAAACAACAAGGAATATATCCTGGTATGTACTGATTACTTAACCAAATGGGTGGAAGTTAAAGCCTTACAGTTTGCTAGAGATGGCAATGTGCCAAAATTTTTATATGAGGACATCTTCACTAGATATGGTGTACCAAAGGAGATAGTGACTGATCAAGGCCCACAATTCACCTCAGATTTAATCACTGAACTGGTAGAGGAATATCATATTAGACACAAGAAGTCCACTCCCTACCATCCTCAGGCTAATGATCAGGTAGAAGTCACAAACAGAGAAATTAAGAACATCTTGATAAAGACAGTACAACTTCACATAAGAGATTGGGTTTCTAGGTTACCAGAAGCTGTTTGGGCATATAGAACTACCTGGAAGACAACTATAGGGTTTACACCTTATGAATTGGTCTATGGCAAGACAATAGTCCTACCTATAGAATTTGAATACAAAACCCTGAGGACAACAATGGAATTAGGGATGGATTTGATAGCAACTCAACATGATAGACTACAACATTTGAATGCACTCTGGATGAAATCTAATTAGAAGCCATCCACCACACAGAAGTCATACAGAAACAAAGAGTCAAATAGCATGACAAGTATATCAAGACTAAAGAATTCATTGGTTGGGACCCTGTGAGATTAAACAAGTCTTCCCTAATAGTGTAGTCCAATTACAGACCATTGATGAGGTTCAGTTTTCATTGCTAGTAAATGGACACAGGCTGAAACTGTAGAAGAAGCCACTTCAGAAGGATGACTTTCTTGTTTCTCTAGCTACTTAGTATGGTACTCCTGGCACTCCTAATGAAGGTTCTGTGACACCAGCTGATACACTGTTAGAAGATGATTCGCCAATCATGTCTAGTGATACAGAGGTTGAGTTGCAATACTCAACCCCTGTCGCTGAGACCTAATTTTTCATGCTTTATAATTCACATGCACACACAACACATTATCAAAATGACCACAATCAACTCTAGAGGAACCTGTTTTTCACTTTCAGTTGGGACCTGACATATTGCCTAGGTAACTATTCAGTCAGGACCTGTGCTGGAGGCACCCATAGCAACTTCTGTCTGCAGATATCTTCACTACTTTGGCATGCAGTACACCATTTTTCCCACTCATTTCAAATCATCTACACATTGCTTCATTCATCACGCAATAACTCTAGCGCTGTTGCAATGGTGTCAACTCAAGCTAGTGAGTTGTCCATTCCCGTATGGCGAGATGTCACATCAATCAACTTTGCAGTACCCACCACCTTACCATTCATTCACATGCATGTCATCCTACTTGTATCAAATAAACTGCCGAGTACATGTTCTCAAATTCTAAGGTGAGCTAATCATTTATTCCATAATGTGTGTACATATGGTAATTTTCAATGATTATACTTAGCTTTCCTTTTATATTCATTATTACTTCTTATTTAATTCATGCATGTGAAAATGTTTATCATCATTCCAATTAATAATTCCTCTTCCTTGCATTTCAATTGCCACGTGAAGTGAGGTCACTTCACAGTTTAGTTGGGGGGATGGGTTTAATTTTTTAGTTTTTGCCATTTTCGCTATCTCTATTTTTTTAAAGAACATCCTATGCCATTTTCTAAAATAGTAAACCTTCCCTGTTTCGCCAAAATATGAATTTGTTACCCTGAGAAAGTTGCAATGGGAGGAATAGAGAAGGGGTAGTAAACTGTAGGTTGGTTCTCTTCAAGGTGGTAGAATTGGAGTTTAGCAGAAATTGAAGAAATTGAGACTTCAAGAAATTACAGAATACATGCATAATGGGGGGTGATGCAATATGGCGAGAGCCATCTGCACATAAAGAAATATTAGAGGATGTGTTAGTGCTACCACTCTTTACCAGAGTAGGATGGTTGGACTACTTTTTGAAGTTGACAGAGTATGATAACGAAATGGCAAAGGAATTTCTAGCCACACTGCAGTATGATGGGGCAATGGTCAGAGGATTGATAGTAGATGCTTTAGAGATGGCCATTGCCCAAGTCACAGGATTTTCGCACACAGGGCCGAGTATCCAACTTGTGCTGATGTAGTCATAGCGAGGGAAGAATTCTATGAGAGAGGAGAGCATTTGGACTCGACGACACAAGGTACAAAAAGATTATCCCTTCCATTTTTCTAGGGAAAATGTGCTTCATACATCATTAAATACATTACCTATGATGGCTGGCATAATTTGCTGTATACTGTACATTTTAAGTTGCTTAATCATCTTCGCCATGATAAGTTGGTCAACGTCCCCAATTTCCTATATAATATGTTGAAAAGGATGGTGTTTGAATACCAGAAGAAGCAAGCGGACACCACATTGTCCCATCATTGTTTAATAGCCTTATTGATAAAGAGGAGCCTAAGAATTCAATACCCTCAGGTTGACTGGGAAGCTTTTAAACAATGTGTAGATATCACAACACTATTAGAGGAACCTAAAGCAGAGAATTAACCCCCATATGACTCTGGACTTGAAATTGAGCTTGTACAAGAGGGGCTGCAAGAGGATAACACTCTAGAGGAGAGGCCTGTAACAACAGAGGAACCCTCGTCTTCTAAAACTAAACCTACGAGAGGCATTGATTCAACACCTGTTAAGAAAAAGAGAAATAAGAGAAGGGTTGAAAAGCCTAAGAGCACTGAGAAGGGAGAAGATGTAGGGGAAAAGAAGAGGAAGAGGAGTAAAAAGAAAAGGAAAGATGAAACCAAACATGAGACCTCTACTCCCAAGCACTTAGGAAGGATAAAGAGGCAGAGTGTGAAGGAAAGAACTGTTAAAGAACAAGGGCAGGAAGAAGGTGAAGGACATCAGCATGATGATCCAACACTAGTGAATTTAGATTTAGATAAAGGAGGAATTGCCCCTAAGGATGTGCCTGCTGATGTTCCTAAGGATGTCTCTACTGATGCCTGTGAAAATGTTAATGTATCTGCCAAAAAGAGAAGGTATGCTTCTTCGACTTCTGATTCTAATTCAGAGGACCAATTTATTACAAAGAAAATGGGAAAGTCAATTCCTAGCAGTTATGCTAAGGAAGTTTTTGATATAGCTGGGAATGATAGTGATGAAGGTCTCAATTTTGAGAAAAAAAAGAATTGTTGGAGGATAGAAACATAAGAAAAGAACTGCAAGAAGCTCTTGATAGAATAAAACACTTAGAAGAGTAGGTGAAAGGATATGAAGAGAAGGACAAAGAAAAGGAGAAAAGAATACAAGAGTTGGAGGAGAGGATTTAGACCTATGGCCATGGAACTAATTTAGATTTGTTAGTATAGATGGCTGTAAGTAAAACAAATGTTGAAGAAAATGAGGTAATCACTCCACAACTTCCTGTAACAAGAACTCCAGTATACCACACTACTTTGTCTTTAGGTTTTGAGTTAATGAAACTCACTCATGAGTTCAATCAAGAAAAGGAAAACTGGGAAAAGGAAAAATAGAATCTCAATGCATTAATAGAAGAAAAGAATTTGGTGATAAAAAGGTTGGAGGATAAGCTGACAGAGGTAATTGATAGGGCTATACAGATCATTGGGTGTAGACCTCCACCAAGGGTATATGCATTGTTTTTGAAAGAAAAGCTCCTTAGTTTTCAGTTTAATAGATTCATTAATAATCAACCTGCTTTACATTCAAGGCATATTATCTACAGCCATTTTAAAGAAATCAGTTTAGAGGAGCAAGACCAATTATGTGAATACTTTTTGCATAACTACTTAATGGAAGAGGACATAGAATGGAACCCTTCAATGTATGTTGGGGATTTGCAGGTTAGGGCACTGTTATCATACCTCAAGAATGAAAAGCTTAGAGGAGAGTTGGTGGATAAGTATGAGGAACAAGAAAAAATAGTGACACTATAGGTCAGAAGGGAAGCACTAAATCCTGATGTAATCCTCACCCAATGGCTAACACTCCTCTCACACAAAGGCCCAGGTAAAATAATTATGGATTTAAGACTGCAAGATCACAGGAGGATACAACAGTTAGCAGGGCCTATGCTTCAAAATTGTCTCAGGTATGTGAAAGATAGATGGAATAGTCTGACTCCAGCACTGCAGAGGAAGGAGCCCCATTCTTTTCACAATTTTATGAATGTTTGAGAGACTGCACAAGCATATCCAGATTTCAGAGCAAATAGGAGTAGGATGGCTGCCACTCACATTTCATCCTCCTATTCTCCTTTATCCAGTACCACATTGGATAGGGGAAAAGGGTGATGGGTGTAGGAATGCAGAGTCAGTCAGATTGGATAGGCTTGCTTGTTACAATGGTTTTTATCTAAAGCAGGGTTCAGGAGTCAGAGAAATAATGGACTTGAGGTAGATTACTTTGCACTACAATCTTCTTCCCTAGGTGTTCAATTCAATGATTTTGCTTGAGGGCAAGCAAAAGACTAAGTTGGGGGGAATGATGGGCTGAATTATTGACCTCTTTTTATGTTGTTTTGTATGCTTTTAAGAACTTTTCTAAATGATCCTCCAGACACTTTACCAACGTCACCATCATTATATGTTGTCGTTTTTATATACTTTGCAAGACTTTGAACCTATGATATTAATATGGAATATGGTGATGATGTTATCAATTGAATGATTTAAATATGAGTATGCATGCAATATAAATGGAATCCTATGGTTTAGTCATGAAGGTTATTTGTGTGCATATGTTTTGTGAATTAACCCCTGTGCGGCAAGAACGTGTCATCAAGGAAATGAGCATTTGCAATGAAGCTAAAGATAGGAGAATTAAAGGAAGTGAAGTTGGACGTCAAATGTGCAGGCAGCTGGAGGACGAATGTGAACCATCATAGACCGAAATAAATGTAGAAGAAGAAGAAGACTTGTTTCAAACACAGCCTATGTGTGTTCTTCAT
Source organism: Cunninghamia lanceolata (assembly GCA_027924645.1). Taxonomy (NCBI): domain Eukaryota; kingdom Viridiplantae; phylum Streptophyta; class Pinopsida; order Cupressales; family Cupressaceae; genus Cunninghamia; species Cunninghamia lanceolata. The sequence continues at coordinate 9,156,184 of BSBN01001435.1, forward strand.
GAGATCCTTTGCATAAGAATTCTTGTTTGGATAGGACTCTGCTTCCTCTATTTAGTTAGATTAATAAATTGATCTCAAACATGTATCCTAGTATCTAGGAATGGATTGATGGTTGAATTCAGTTAGTAGTTGCATAAAACTCTCTTGTTTTTGTATAAGTTAGAAGGGATGAGTTAGATATCAAGTTAGTTACTTTTATTTCTAGTTACTTAGTTATTACTCTATTGTTACTCTATTTTCTATATTGGAAGATGCAGACATTCTTTATTAAGGAATGTCATTATTGAATACAATCTCAAAGAGATTTTGTTTTATGATATGAATTGAATGAATTATGTGTTATGAAGATGCGTAGAAATCTGAACTAGATTTGATTCTCAGTTGAGTGAGTTAGTCCCCTGATCCGGCCACTCAAGGTACTGATCCTCACTTCATTTATTTACTTGTTCTTTTATGCACTTATTGTTAAATTTGTTTTTCATTTGCATATGGATATATCATGAGTCACTTAGATTTCTTTGGTTATCGAATTATAAGTAGTATGGTTCATGAACAAGTGCATGCTTTATCCACTTTAAGTCCTCCAAAGGTTAGCATTAGTTCTTTTATCAATTTGGATGTTTTGAGTTAATTCTGTAATTTCCTGTTGATAACAGTCATCTATAGCTTATGCTGTAGGTACACGTAGCCACTAGATTTTGTAGTTGTTTTCACCATTCTTGCATTTCTGTGAATTCCAGCAGAATAGAATAGCCTGAATAGGTTTGGATAAGATAGTTTAGGAGGAATATGAGCCCTGAAGACACATACAGTGCAGTGCCATCATAAGCTTACGCTCCTTGGTTGATAATTTAATGTAGGAATGCAATGATAGAGTGGACTGTTCAGATAGGTTTACCCCTAAATTATATTAAGTCTACAACGCATTAGTTTTCCTCTGCAGTGACCCCAGCTTACTGGAACACTGTTCTGGAAAGAATCCAAAAAAAGATGGAAGGATGGAAAGGCAAACTCCTTAGCCAACCTGGCAAACATCAACTCCCGAAGGCCTCCTTGCAGGGTATCCCTACCTATTTTCTTACCCTCTTCAAAATGCCGAGATACATGGCAGAAAAGCTGGAGAAGATTCATAAAACCTTCCTTTGGACTGGGGTTGAGGGGAAAAAGAGGATCTCGCTGGTGGGGTGGGATAAAGTTTGTCTTCCCAAATCTCAAGGGGGACTAGGTGTAAAGGGTGGAATTTGGATGTTAGGTTTTTGGTAGTTTTGGTGTATATCCTCCTTTCACCCTTACATTCAAGGACCTAGGGTCGAGTTGCAATGTATTATCATACCCTAGGTCACTATTGAGATGTAGGGAAACTTGGATTTCAATGATTTGATTGTCAATTTCCTTCTCTTATGCTCAATTATACCTTAAAACCCTAATTATGCAAATACGACAGCAAACAGACAAATAACAGAAAATGCTGCTACAGGAAGATGTAAAATAATAAATCACTACGTACCTATTTTTAGGGTTCAGAGACAGAAAAGTTAGGGACTAAGGACTGGGCGCCAAAGTCCAAGGTACCAGTTTCTTTGCGGGATCCTGACATCCTTCTGACACTGATCTGCACTGTAATTTCTGTTTCTGGAAATTCAACTGCAGAGGACATAGGGACTAGCGGCCAAGTCCCAAAAAGGCTCCAGTGTCTTGCTTCTCTTCAGATCCTGAATCCTTGATGTCTAGTGATCCTTCCTGCAACTCCACTTTTTCCAGATGTGACACCTGTAACCTGCAATCATAAAACTTTAGGAGGGGATTGTGGTGTTTGGAGGCTTGCCTCAGTCAAGCCCCAGAGAGACATTCAAGTCTTCCAAACACCATTGTCAGATAGAGAGTGCATGCCTAGGGAGGCAGAGGCAAAAACCAAATGATAAATGCTCAATAATCATAATAGATATCACCTTGTAGTGAAGATCTCATGGGAGGAAGAAGCTCTTCATTCCATGAGGAGGTGGATGCTCAAATCTGCAAACACAAACACATAGACAACACAAATATGCTCTTGCAACACAATGAAAGTCTTGAATCACTTCTAGGATGCATAAAGTTCACAATAACTTGCTAGTAATCATCTAGTTGAAATCTAGTTTACAAATGAATGCCTAAACATGCTTTTATATGCAACTACAAACATTCCCGCCAAGATTTCATAAATTCAAACTTACCATGTCAGCCTAGGGATGAAATAACGGTCATAAACTGACACTTCAAATTTGGGACTAACCCAAAATAGGGCAGGACTAGGGTGCGAGCGCCCAAGTCCTCCCCCTATTTTGGATAGGGTTAGGTTCAAGGGGTCCCCCTAGGCCCCATTTGTCATGATACCCAGGGTTCATTCCATCAGGATGTTGAATTATGATGTAATATGTCCTAAATGTAGCTAAGAGACCCAGTGAGGGAAAAGCCTCGAAGGGGACATTTTCTGACATTACATTTAGCCCCCACTTTAATGTATGTATAAACGTGAGGCCAATACATGCATTAAAGTACGATCAACAAACACAGTAAACATGCCAAGCATGGAGAAGACACGCCAATCACATAGAAAACAATAACAGGCACGTAAAACATGGAGAAGACATTTACAGTCACGCATAACATAGAGAATACATTGAAAGCATAGAAGACACATTAATGCATGGAAGACAGGAATGATTTCTTTTCTTTTCTTTTTCTCATTTATATGAAATGCAAATGCAAGTACAGGAAAGTAAACAAACCTCCCATAATACAGGATGCACTCATCACGCAAGTCTTTAAACTATATATATGGGGAAACACACACGCAAGACACGCAAAACCTCTCAAAATGTAGGATGTACTCATCGCATAGGTCTTTAAACTACATATGGGGCAACAAACATGCCAAACAAAGCAAGCACGCCAAACACACACACACTTTGAAGACATAGAGAAAACACAACAGACAAGTGATGGAGTGTCCCTATTTCTAGGTTCAACACCATCTCAGGCACATTATAGGCACACACTGACGATTGGGCTTTGCCACAACAATCGCTGAAGACATGCTTAAGGGTTGAGTTAGTCACATAACCGTTCCCTACCTCCGTAGAGGACTTTTGAAAATGATAGGATGGTGCAATCTGCTTCGAAAAATACACCACCCCTGCCTCCACAGAGGGATTAAGAAAAAGGACATGCTCGATATCCCGCCTCCGGAGAGGGCTTACATGATTGATTGATTGCAAACAAACTCAGGATGTAGGATGCACTCATCGTGCAAGTCTTTAAACTGCACCTAAGGACAAACACATTGCTAACATCTACAACAGACATCTTACCTTATATGCCCCCACTTTAAGGTGGTTGATATCATGCATCGATATCAAGCACGTTAAGGTAGGAAGAAAACACACAAGGGAACACAGACTTTCACAAAGTCCATGCCCCCCAGAGGTGACATCTACTTTATGATTGCCAAATGTTCCCACAAACACATCCCTACAAGAAACATGTTAGTGTCCATAATCATGATAAACAACAACATTAATGCTTATGAAATCTGAGGCATGCAAGATTCAAGATAGACAAAGTGCAGCAACAATATTGTTATGATTTGTAAATGAGATAGAACACCATCAAAATCACTACGTGAAAAGCATGAGTGCTTCCACTAGCCAAGCTACAGATAAAATATACAACCCCATCGTCATATTAGGAACTAAGTCCATTTTTTTATTGCTCTCGAAAGGGACACTAGGTCTGCATCAGTATAAATGTTTTTCGTCATCCGTCCGCTAGATAGAAACACTAGAGGAAGGGAAATAATAAATAAGAGAGGAGAAACAAGTGTCTTAGGGACAGTCATGTAGGAGGGTGCCCCCAAGTCACCAACCGCAACGCTATGTCCGCAAGACACAACACATAACAATGAAATTAGAGAGAGGCAATATAGAAGAATGATGATACAAATAGAAGGTCACAACAGAGGCGGTCTCCTAGTACCCTAGACCTTACAAGAGAATCAAGGGTCATCCCAGGAGGCCTAAACAACACATAACACATCACGGGGGAAGCACATCACGAGAGAGATAAAGGATTAGAGATACTTACCTGGAGGGTCCTCTGGGCTAAGTCTCATCGTCAAGTAAATCATCGTCATCTTCCCACTCCCAGATCTTAGAGGAAAGTGGGACATAAGAAACCATAGCCCAATTCTCATCATTGTTAGGGTCATCTTTGTTTTGTTCAATGTTTGGATCAATGTTTTCTTGTTGAGAGGCAAGGTTTATGGCATATGCTTGTCTTCTTCATCTTCTTTCTCTTGCTTTTTTATTTCTCTTTGTTCTACCACTTATCTCTTGTAAGATAGGGCTTTACTCTTTCATAGGTTTTTGCAATTTAGAAGAGGAAGCACCAGGATCAAATCTCATTTGTCTAGGTGGCATATTTTGTTGCCGACTATTACCTCCCGATCCTTGTAAGGATGACAGGGGAGGAACCTCAACATAGGGACCTTGTCCTTTCGGTCTATGGTTCTCTTCAAATGCAGGTTGCTTGTCTTTTGTCATTTCTTGCATAGAGGGTCTGGTTGTTGGATGTAATAGTTTTGCTTTGTAATTTCTATAGCCTAAGAAGTTAAAATCTATTCATGGTTTAGGTTTCCCTCTAGATTTGTCCCAAAAGTAATCCAGTGTAAAGTATTTTTGTGTAATCAAAGGTTTGTATGTATTTTGATGAATAGCATGCACTTGTCCATTCAAAGGAAATTTTACACATTTATAGATTGTTGAAGGGACAAATCTCATAGCTTTTAACCATGGATGTCCAAGTTTTATTTGAAATATGTCAGAATCAGGGACAACATTAAACCATTGTTCTACATGTTTCTCAAATATAGTTACTAACAATGATATCTTACCCAAAGGATTTATGAAGGTTCCCTTATGTGTTTTAATCATTTTATCCGAAGGGTCATAAGATCGTTGCATTAAATTATGTTCAAAGAGGAGCTCTTCCGTGGCAACATTAGTCATGCAATTAGGATCAACAAGAGTTCCATCCATGGGGTTTTCCATTATTTTCACAGTGATGTAAAGAGGTATGTCAGTATCTTCAATTATTCTATCATGAGGTGTAAACACAATTTCAGGTTCAGGGACCTTTCTTTTCATGTAAGGTCTAGGAGGGAACCTATTGTTGTTGTTGCGATTAGAGGCCATGTGTATATGCTCAAATTAGTGGCAAATCAGATTTTGAAAGCTTGTAAGTGCAAAGTTATATGCAACAATGACCTAAATGCTTGATTTTTTGTACTTTTTCAATGCAAATATATGGAAGCAAAGGTGTTGTAAGGATTTTGATCAAGGGCAGAAAATTATATGACTGATATCAATCCAATACAGCAATAATATCTATCACAACACACTCTTGATGAAAATCTAAGATGATGCCAAGTCAAAATATAGTGAAAATACACTAAAATATGCGATTTTTTTTCACCAAATCTCAATGCAAAAGAGCATAACCAAGGGTGTTGTGAGGAAAATGATGATGGACAGAAAATTATATCAGTAATAACAGCCTCTTAATGCTAAAATATCTGTCACAACACACTTGTAGTGTCTTCCAAGGTCAAACCCTAGTGAAAATGTAGCAAAATAAGTAATTTTTCACGGTTTTTCAATTCCAAGACCTAGCAAAAGGGGTGTTGTAAAGAGTTTTAGGAGGTGAATAAAATAATAGTAATGATATCAGTCACCTCAATCCATAAAATTTATTACAACATACTTGGAGTGCAAACTAGGCCAAACCCTAGGGCAAAAATAGCAAAAATGTGTAGTTTTTCACCAAATTTTCAATACAAAATCCCGTTAAAAAGGTGTTGTGAAGATTTTAGGAGGGGAATAAAATGATTACCTTGATAACAACCAATTAGTGCAAAATTATCCTTCACAAGACGCCTATGGTGCAAATTTAGGAAGTCGATATGGCCAAATCTAGTGAAAATCAATGTTTTTGAAGCCCTAGGTTTGAGATCTTGACACAAAATGCTATATGAATGTTTTGCAAGCTGGTATATGATGAAAATTACATGCTCTCAGATCTTAAAATTGTTTTTATTCTCTAACATGCAAAATGCAAGTGCAAATCTAATGAAAAATCAATGAAAATGCTAGCTTTTTGCTGACTTTTTCTATGCAAAAAATGCAAATTTTTAAAATCTAAATGCAAATTTGTTCCAAGATGCAAGACTACAGACAAATGCAAGTTTGAATGAGTCTCTAAAATTAGTAGAAAAATATGAAACAAGATTTTACCTACAAACCCTAGATTTTGGAATTACTAGGTTCTATGTAAAATTGACAATTTTCAACAAAACCCTAGCAATTTTATGATGAAAATGCAATGCAAACTAATGATTTCTTGTAATTTTCTGTAATTTAAATCAGATCTAATACAAAAATCAGAAATTTGATGAAATTCAAACTAATTAATGCAACATGCAAAACCCTAGCATGTAATTTTTTAAAATTTTTCTAATTTTTCAATTTTTTTGTAAGTTTTCCAATGCAATAAGATGAATGACTATATGAATGAATGAAATCAATGAAAATCTGAAGCACAACACTCAGCAAGGTGCAAACAAGTCCAGTAACATGGGTTCACCAAAATACAAAGGGTGAAATTTAGATGTTAGGTTTTTGGTAGTTTTCGTGTATATCCTCCTTTCACCCTTACATTCAAGGACCTAGGGTCGAGTTGCAATGTATTATCATACCCTGGGTCACTATTGAGATGTAGGGAAACTTGGATTTCTATGATTTGATTATCAATTTCCTTCTCTTATGCTCAATTATACCTTAAAACCCTAATTATGCAAATACGACAGCAAACAGACAAATAACAGAAAATGCTGCTATAGGAAGATGTAAAATAACAAATCACTGCGTACCTATTTTTAGGGTTCAGAGACAGAAAAGTCAAGGAATAAGGAGCGGATGCCCAACTCCAAGGTACCAGTTTCTTTGCAGGATCCTGACCTCCTTCTGACACTGATCTGCATTGTAACTTCTATTTCTAGAAATTCAACTGCAGAGGACACAGGGACTAGTGCCCAAGTCCCAAAAAGGCTCCAGTGTCTTGCTTCTCTTCAGATCCTAAATCCTTGATGTCTGTTGATCCTTCCTACAACTCTACTTTTTCCAGATGAGACACTTGTAACCTGCAATCACAAAACTTTGGGAGCAGGTTGTGGTGTTTAGAGGCTTACCTCAGTTAAGCCCCAGAGAGACATTCAAGTCTTCCGAACACCGTTGTCAGAAAGAGAGTGTGTGCCTAGGGAGGTAGAGGAAAAAACCAAATGATAAATGCTCAATAATCACAATAGATATCACCTTGTAGTGAAGATCTCATGGGAGGAAGAAGCTCTTCGTTCCATGAGGAGATGGATGCTCAAATCTGCAAACACAAACACATAGACAACACAAATATGCTCTTGCAACACAATGAAAGTCTTGAATCACTTCTAAGATGCATAAAGTTCACAATAACTTGCTAGTAATCATCTAGTTGAAATCTAGTTTACAAATGAATGCCTAGACATGCTTTTATATGCAACTACAAACATTCCCATCAAGATTTCGTAAATTCAAACTTACCATGTCGGCCTAGGGACCAAATAACGGTCATAAACTGACACTTCAAATTTGGGCTTGACCCAAAATAGGGCAGGACTAGGGTGCGGGCACCCAAGTCCTCCCCCCTATTTTGGATAGGGTTAGGTTCAAGGGGTCCCCTTAGGCCCCATTTTTCATGATACTGAGGGTTTATTCCATCGAGATGTTGAATTATGATGTAATATGTCCTAAATGCAGCTAAGAGACCCAAGAGCTAAACCCTTTGAGGAAAAAGCCCCCAAGGGGACATTTTCTGACATTACACTAGGAATTAGAAAAATACAGGTAACGGACAAAGCTTTACTGGCCAAGATTGGTTGGACCTTCCTTAAGGAAGAGAAAGACTGGGTGCATATTATGAAAGCCAAATACCTGCATAATGGGGAAAAGTTAGGGCTAGTTGACAGAGAGAGCCTTCCTAAAGGCTCCATTATCTGGAACAAAATGATCAAAACCAGGAGTACATTGGCTCAAGGCATTAAATGGAAGATGGGTAAGGGAGACAAAATTAGATTTTGGGAGGATAATTGGGTCTTCAAGGGCCCGCTGTCTAACTAGAAGAATTCCATTACTAAAGAAAGAGATGTTACCCATTTTGGGAGGTTGGTCAGCAATTACATCAATGGCCAAACCCACAGCCATAAGAGTTGGAAGAACCTTTTTGATTGTTGGAACATCAATTGGCCTGAGAAATAGGAGTGTCTGGCTCTGCAAGTGGAGTTGAACAAGTACATAATTCCTTTATTTCCTAGGGAAGATGAAATGCTCTGGGGTCAGGATCAAAAGGGGATTTTCTTGGTTAAATCTTCTTACAATCTACTGACCAACAACAAACAAGGGAGCAGGTTCTAAAAGATTGTCTGGAACAACAAGATGACCCCTAAAATTAACTTTTTTTGGTGGTCTATGGCTCATAACAAAATTCTTACTACCGATAACCTCAATAAAAGGGGCTTCCAACTGGTTAGCATATGTGTTCTATGTCTAAAAGAGGAAGAGTCCATCCAGCACCTTCTCTTCCATTGTGAATATTCAAAAGAGATATGGGGAAAAACCATGGAGAAACTTAACATGGATTGGGTCTTCCCAGAAAACTTCAAGGATTTCACCCAAAGCTGGCTCACTCCCTTCTCCCACCCCAGGGTTAGGGAGCTTTGCAGACAAATTCCCCCGCATCTGGGGTAGAGTGTGTGGAAGGAAAGGAACAATAGAATATTCAAAGAAAAGGTTAAAAATGCCAATGAGGTTTTCTACTCCTTTAGCAAGTTGGTCTATGAGAATGCGTCCTCCAGCACTCTCCAAGTGGCTAAGGAACCCCCACTCAGATGGAAATTTAGATTGCCAAGAACTGGGGTTTTACTGCAGATTTGACTAAGATTGACAATACCAGAAAGAAGGCCAGACAAAATACCATCTAGAGATCCCCTCCCAAGGACTAGATCAAACTTAATTTTGATGGAGCAGAAAAAAAGAACATTGGGTTGGCTATGTTGGATCTAGGGCATACAACTGAGAGGGGGGGTGAATCAGTTGTATGAAAACTTGCTCTCTATTTCAAACACTTGATTCGTCTTGTTAGTTAACAGCATATCAATTAATCATCCATGAAAGTAAAACGCACAAACACAAGAGCAGATAAACATCAACACATTGAACACTAAGATTTTGACGTGGAAAACCCAGTTAAGGGAAAAACCACGGGGTGATTAACCCAAGGATTATTATTTGTTAAAAGAATAAGAAAAAGAATGGCACTTGCCAATTAGGGCTCACTGCCCGAGCACACTACTCACAAAGAGGCCCACTGCCTACAAGGAGACACACTGTCTACAAAGTGATAAGAATCACAGTCTTGAACTGGAGAATGACATCTTTACCATGTCCGGATCAGTTCCATTTAAGCCCCAAACCTCTGCTCTGCCTTTCACACTTCTCTTCGCTACACCACTCTCATCCACACAATCCACACTTCAAAATGAACTCACAAACCTTTATTTATACAAGACATCGACTTAGGAACAATCATCTAAGTCGGCAATCAACCATAAGAATATCCGCAAGATGAATAACACATACAGTCAGCCACCACAAGAACATTCGCAGGATGAACAACTCATCTGGTCGGCTAGTCAGAACAAGAACTTCATCTGGAAGAATATCTTCAATTTCAGGCTCTACTATCAATGCGGACCAACAACACAACCTCAACATGATCCAAGAACCTTCACAAGCCTACCTGAATGACCAGGTACATCCGCACTTTCTCTACATACTGGAATCTCTTCTCTCCCTGATCCGAAACTTCAAGAACACAGTTTGTCGCCACTGTCACAATGCAAAAGGTACTTTCAGACCTCCAAATCATACACAGCTTGAGATGACACATCACAAGGACATCCCAAACACTCCTTCCAATCCGCAGATTAGGATTATACAATTTCGGACCTCACCGGACCTTTCTGTGATCCTTTGTCACCTCTGAACACTTGCCGGAACCGGTTCCACACCGACAGCCACAACTCCTTCCGATCTTCATGCGGACCTCTGAAATCTTAACTAAAGCATCTCAAGACTCATATCTACAAACCCTTTAATCCGCATCCTCCGGTTCACATCCTATACAATACATTTGTCTTCTTCTCATCACTGTTCTTCACTGTTCTTGACTGAGGCTAATTTTCTCAATATCCTCAGCACACTGGTCATCGAATCCTTCTTGTTAATGCAATATGAGTATGTTGACATCAATGACAACACTGGTTCACCTCATACTTGCAACAATCTCCCCCTTTGTCATTGATGGCAACATATGATGTGAAAAACCATCAAGACAAGAACTTCTCCTTTCTGTCACAGCTCCCCCTATCAGCAACATGTCTTCTCCTCATTTACTGCTCCCCCTTTGATCATCAGCTACTTGTTTTTCACATGTCTTCTCTCCCCCTTTGACATCAATGACAAAGGGCTCATACTTGCAATTCTAACACATCAGAATCATACCAGCTGCTCCCCTTAGTAGCAGCTCCCCATCATCAATCCGGATCACAAGATATGACTATGATATCCACCGGATTGATGCACATTAGTGCATCCTAGTTCATCACCGGAGGGGCCATGACCCCTAACTTCTCCCAGAGATATTCAAATGAGTCCTTGGGAAGAGGTTTAGTAAAGATATCTGCAATCTGATCCTTGGAGGGAACATACTCCAACCTGACTTCTTCCTTGTTCACTTGTTCTCTCAAAAAGTGAAACTTGATAGATATGTGCTTAGTCTTAGAGTGCAATACTGGATTCTTGGAAATATTAATTGCACTTGAATTATCACAGAAAATTGTGATAGGCTCCTCATATTCAACTTTAATGTCTCTTAGCATCTGCTTCATCCATAAGATTTGAGTGCAACTACCTATTGCTGCAATGTATTCTGCTTCAGTTGTAGACAGAGATATTGCATCTTGCTTCTTGTTTAGCCAAGAAACCAATCTCTTCCCCAAAAAGAATGCTCCACCACTAGTGCTCTTCCGGTCATCCACATCTCCTGCCCAATCTGCATCTGTGTAAGCATAAGAGAAATCCGGATCTCTAGGATACCATAGACCATACTCAACTGTTCCTTTCAAGTACCTAAAAATTCTTTTGATTGCCATAACATGAGATTCTCTAGGATTAGCTTGGAATCTTACCACAAGACCAACAGCCTGCATTATATCTGGTCTGGTCTGAGTGAGATACAACAATCGACCAATCATTGATCTATACTTTGTCTGATCTGCCTTTGGGGAGTCATCATCTTTGCTCAACTTACATCCGGTTGCCATGGGAGTGTTCATTGGCTTTGAATCTTCCATACCAAATTTCCTTAACAATTCTTTCACATATTTGGTCTGAGAAATGAAGATCCCTTCCTTTGTTTGAGTAATTTGCAGACCCAAGAAGAAATTCATTTCACCAAGCATAGACATTTCAAACTCACATTTCATCTAATTTGCAAAAGTTTTGCACATACTATCTCTTCCTCCAAAAATGATCTCATCCACAAACACTTCAACAATCAAAATGTTTTCATGATCAATTTTGAAATATAAGTTACTGTCAGCAGTACCTTTGCTGAATCCAATTTGCACAAGATGCTTATCCAACCTTTCATACCATGCTCTTGGGGCTTGTTTTAATCCATACAATGCTTTCTTCAACTTGCAGACCATATCATCATTGTCAGACAATTGAAATCCATCCGGTTGTTCAATGTAAACTTCTTCTTCCAGATCACCATTTAGGAAGGTAGACTTGACATCCATCTGATATACCTTGAAGTCTTTAAAGGTAGCAAATGCAAGAAATAATCTGACTGCTTCAATTCTTGCCATCAGAGCAAAGGTCTCTTCAAAATCAATTCCTTCTATTTGAGAGTAGCCTTTGCAGACCAATCTAGCTTTGTTTCTGATTACTTCACCAGCTTCATTTAATTTGTTCCGGAAGACCCATTTGGTTCCAATCACATTCCTGTCTCTAGGTCTGGGAACAAGATCCCAAGTGTGATTTTTCTCAATTTGCATTAATTCATCTTTCATTGCTTTGGTCCAGTTTTCATCATTGCAGGCTTCATTTACTGTTTTAGGTTCAATCTTTGAAATCAGACAACATTCATCCTGATTTTGAGCAACATTCCTTCTAGTTTGCACACCTTTGTTTCTGTCACCTATGATCTGATCTTCAGAGTGGTTCAGTATTACATACCTTGGAATTTTGGGAGTATCCTGCACTGCTGCTTCTTGATCAGGCTCATTCAAACCTATCTCTTCTTCCTGATTTACCAGATCAGGCTGACTCTGTCTTACCGGAGAGGATTGAGTTCCTTGAACCTGAACACCGTCTTGGTCATCTTCATCAAATTCATAAAATCTTGAGGGCTTCTCAATTCCTTCATCAACTTTCACATTAGTGCTTTCTATCATCTTCCTCAGTCTCTTATTGTAACACTGGTATGCTTTGCTTTGAGTGGAGTAACCCAAGAAAATTCCTTCATCACTTCTAGCATCAAACTTTCCTAGATCTTCATCTCTTTTAATATAACACTTGCTACCAAATACTCTGAAATATTTCACAGTAGGAGTGATGCCAAACCAGAGTTCATAGGGGGTCTTACCGGTATTGTTTCTGATTTGAACTCGATTTAGAGTGTAGACTGCAGTGCTAATAGCTTCTTTCCAAAACATCTGAGGAACATTTGCTTCCAACATCATTGTCCTGGCAGCTTCCTAGATGGTCCGGTTCTTTCTTTCAACTACTCCATTCTACTGTGGAGTCCTAGGAGCAGACAATTGTCTCCTTATACCCTGCTTCTCACAAAAGTCAATGAACTCATCAGATGTAAATTCACCACCTCTATTAGACCTTAGACACTTCAGTTTCAATCCGGTTTGATTCTCTACCATAGCTTTGAAGATTTTGAACTTCTCAAATGCTTCTAATTTTTCTTTTAGGAAGGTAACCCACATCATCCGGGAATGGTCATCAATTAATAACATGAAATATCTATCACCTTGCAGACTCTTGATTCTTGTCGGACCACAAAGATCAGTATGTATCAATTCCAACAATCCGGTAGAGGATTGATCTTTGCTTTTGAAGGAGACTCTGCTTTGTTTACCTAGCTGACATTCTTTTCACAAACTATTTGTAGGTTTCATCAATTTTGGAAGATCTCTTATAGCCTGAGTATTGCTTATCTTGATGATGTTATCAAAATTTACATGACACATTCTTCTATGCCATAACCAACTCTGATCAATTTGAACAAACAGACAACTTTTATTTGAACCAACAAGATGAAAGATATTACCTTTTGTCTGAGTACCAGATGCAATTTTAGTTCCGGAGCTTGTAAAGATTCTGCATTTTCCATTCTTAAACTGGAGATCATAGCCTTTGTCTACTAACTGACCAACACTGAGAAGATTGCGCTTCAATCCTTCAACATATAGTACATTACCTGTTTTGCTCTTTCCATCAAAGGAAATAGTTCCCCTACCTCTGATTCTGCCAGCAGAATTGTCACCAAACTTTACCATTCCTCCTTCATACAGAAGTTCCAGTTTAGTCAGGATCTCATATGCAGTTGGTAGGTCAATAACATTTGAGAGATCTGAGTCATTCAATGCGCTTAGAAGAGCTTCCTTGGTCCGCAGATTGTTTTCAGCATCTGTGATTTCATTCAGAGTTGTCAGACCACCTTGTGGAGGTACATATGGTTTTGAAACCATGGCCAAGTATGCTTTTCCCATACATTCCAAGTGACATTTCATGCGACCCTTCCAGAGAGTGAAATTCGTTCCATCAAACTTCGGACTATCCTTTTTGTATGACGACATCCTGGATCTCCTCAAGCGGTTAAGCTCTTTTTAGAGGAACTTGGCTCTGATACCAATTGTTGGATCTAGGGCATACAACTGAGAGGGGGGGTGAATCAGTTGTATAAAAACTTGCTTTCTATTTCAAACACTTGATTCGTCTTGTTAGTTAACAACATATCAATTAATCATCCATGAAAGTAAAATGCACAAACACAAGAGCAGATAAACATCAACATATTGAACACCAAGATTTTGACGTGGAAAACCCGGTTAAGGGAAAAACCACGAGGTGATTAACCCAAGGATTATTCTCTATTAAAAGAATAAGAAAAAGAATGACACTTGCCAATTAGGGCTCACTGCCCGAGCACATTGCTCACAAAGAGGCCCACGACCTACAAGGAGACACACTGTCTACAAAGTGATGAGAATCACAGTCTTGAACTGGAGAATGACATCTTTACCATGTTTGGATCAGTTCCATTTAAGCCCAAAACCTCTGCTCTGCCTTTCGCACTTCTCTTTGCTACACCACTCTCATCCACACAATCCACACTTCAAAATGAACTCACAAACCTTTATTTATACAAGACATCAACTTAGGAACAATCATCTAAGTCGGCAATCAACCATAAGAATATCCGCAGGATGAATAACACATCCGGTCAGCCACCACAAAAACATTCGTAGGATGAACAACTCATCTGGTCGGCTAGTCGGAACAAGAACTTCATCTGGAAGAATATCTTCAATTCCGGGCTCTACTATCAATGCAGACCAACAACACAACGTTAACATGATCCAAGAACCTTCACAAGCCTGCCTGAATGACCAGGTACATCCGCACTTTCTCTACGTACTGGAATCTCTTCTCTCCCTGATCTGGAACTTCAAGAACACAGTCTGTCGCCACTGTCACAATGCAAAAGGTACTTCCGGACCTCCAAATCATACATAGCTCAAGATGAAACATCACAAGGACATCCCAAACACTCCTTCCAATCCGCAGATTAGGATTATACAATTTCAGACCTCACCGGACCTTCTGTGATCCTCTGTCACCTTTGAACACTTGCCGGAACCGGTTCCACATCGACAGCCACAACTCCTTCCGATCTTCATGCGGACCTCTGAAATCTTAACTGAAGCATCTCAAGACTCATATCTACAAACCCTTTAATCCACATCCTCTGGTTCACATCCTATACAATACATTTGTCTTCTTCTCATCACTGTTCTTCACTGTTCCTGACTGAGGCTAATTTTCTCAATATCCTCAGCACACTGGTCATCAAATCCTTCTTGTTAATGCAATATGAGTATGTTGACATCAATGACAACACTGGTTCACCTCATACTTGCAACAGGCTAGTGGTGGAGGGGTTTTCAGAGATAGTCAGGGGGTCCTCATTGCTACTTATGCAAGGTGCATCAACATTTAGTCCAATAATGTGGTGGAGGGATTGGCTTTGCTATGGGGGCTCAAAATTTCTCACTCTATGGGGATGGATAAGTTGCAAGTGGAGGGGGATTTAAAAATTATTGTTGATGATGCTCTTGGTAGGTCTAATAGCAGATGGAAACTTAAAGGTATCACTAAAGATATCATCTGCTTACTATTTGGGTTCAATGAGAAAGAAATTGGGCATATTTATTGCGAAGGCAATAAAGTGGCTGATGGTATGGCCAACCTTAGGCAGAGCTTGGACAGATGGAGATGTTGGAAAAAAAGGAGAATTTACCTGTTCAGATATAAAACCTTCTTGAAAAGGAGCAAGATCCTACCCCTGGTCCTTCATGTTTGTAATCCTAAGTCCCCCTATCCCTTGGCCTATGGGATACATTAGGCACCAAATGGGATCTTTGTTTGACTACCATTTGGATTTGACAACTGGTAGTATGGGTGGTGTGACAGCTTATTGCCAACTCAAATAGATCAGAAGGTGGGCCTATCACCATACGTCAAGTAGCCATCCTGACATCATGATGTGGAGGCCTAAGGAGGGATTCCACATGGCCAAGCACGTGAGCAATGGTGGAGTTAAGTCGACTAGCCTCCGTAGAATTAGTAATCATGACCAATTAAAGAGTATTAATTATGAAAGGAAAGGGAGTGCCTATTCACATTTTGTGAAATTAAAAAAGAATAACACCAATGGTTGGTGAAGGGACACTCTACTCATTAATTTGAGTGCGAGTATTGGTTTATGAGTTATTATCTGCAGCTTGAAAATTTCTAAGTTAGCCAGAGATAACTAGATTTCTAGATTACCTATGAAAAGTTGGTTCACTCTAAGAATGGGTGGAGAGAGGACTCAAATAGAGCATGAATCTTGTGAGGAGTTCAAGCACAATGAGACCCTCTGGCACATTTGCCAAGAGGGTGGGGTGGCTTCCTACTTGGAATGCCTGCAAGGGCACGACGAAAACCTTTCTAAGCAGTTTCTGTAGTCTTTTGAGGGTAGACATGTCCAGGTGGGTGGCGTGGGGTTTGATATCTCAGAGGAAGTTATTGGGATGGTGATGGGCATGCCAATCAATGGTATTAAACAAAAGAAAATGAGTAAAGTTTTTGATCCGGATGGGATGGATTTATTCCTAAAGAAAGGGGAGGTCTACATAGCCTGTAAGGAGGGTTTGATAGAGAGGGCTGTTGAAACCTCAGGACGATGTGTGCCACTTGATCATCAAATACTTCACACTTGAAGGTAGATTCTGTCATTTTTTTCACTACCATTTTTCTTTATTAAACCATTTTAGGCGTAGCAAGTTTATTAGTTTTCCTTTCTACTTGTTGTCATCCCTTGAAGCCTCAATTGTGTCTGCAGTTGATCAACATGCAAATGACCCTAACAAGCCCCTTATCCCGCTCCATCAGGGGCTCATTTTCAGGATTTACAAGTTCCATCTGGCTCTCTGTCCCCCTAAGACCCTCACTGCTACTCGTGTTGACCCTCCATTGCTGCCCAATAGTAACTTTGACAAGAATAGCCTAGTGATAATTACTGAAATCACCCCAAGAAAAAAAAACAATCCCACTAGTCTGGGAAGAAGAAAATTGTGACTGGTAATAGCCCTATGCCTAAGTCTATCGACCAGACCCCTAAGACCATTTCGTTTCTGCCAAAAGAAAGATTATCTCTGATGACTCCTCCCATGAGACTCCTCAGAAGAAGAATAAGGAGGGGGTGGAGGGGGGTAGTGTCTCGGACAGTGGAGACAACACTAAAGCTGAAATTCTGGAGGTGGAGAATGTTGGCTCCGAGGAAGGTGACATTGGGAGTGATAGTACCAAAGATGAGGAGTTTGCCTTGCCTAAAAGTAAACCCCAGGTGCCGTCGACCAGAAGGTCGACTAGGCTTGCTACAAAACCTAGTCCCGCTCTTCAGGAGCAAGTGTTGATTGTTGAGTCGGTGGAAGGAGAGGAAGACTTGGTGGGTGTGGACAATACTAGAAACAAAGACAACAAAGATGAGACGATGGAGGTTTGGGTCGATGATGGCCCTAGTAATTTTCCAGAGCTCAATGTCTAGGGGTCTGACTCCGTGAGTTTTGAGAAAGTGGTGCAGGATACTGGCAAGAATAACATGGGTGGTAAGAAAACCATGAAGGATAGGAAGATGGGTGCCCTCATTGGCAGTGTCTGAGCTGGAGAGGAAATTTAAGACTCTGGCCAGGTTCACCTCCAAAGTCATGCACAGATCAACCACCACTCTTGTGGTCCTCCAGGACATTGAACTTACCAGTCACGGGATGAAAGATAAAGAGTTGAAGGAATACAAAGATCTATACTAGTTCCTGAAGGAGGATTGGGAACACTTGTTTAATCAACCCTAGGGGCTTTTCTATGCTTTCTGTTGTTTTTCTATTATCGGTCTGCTGTCTGTCTACTGTGTTTGGGTCTGTGGTTTTTTGGCTTTTCTTTTTGCCTGGGTCTATATCTTTTTTATGGAACTTTAATGTGCCTCTGTGGCTGATGTGTAATGGGATTGACACCCTTTTTTGCTATCAAAAATAAATATTGGTATTTTGTACAGATTTTAATCATACCCTTGTTTATCCTTACTAGATCTATGAATTTGTACATAATATTAGAGACTCTACAATACAGACACAATAGAAAACAATGCAGATTCACATTTATTATTTCTGGAAATGGTTTTTATTTAGGGTCTTTAAAAATTGCATCGGATGGGATAACTTATAATCAATAACCAACTGGAAATCATTATTTTTTATCCATTGTATACCTTTCCATTTTTTAATATCCATATAGGGTGAAAAATAGATCAAATGCACACAAGAAGAACAAGAATCTGGTAGTTGGGAGGTTGTGTTTGTTTTACTCTCAAATCTCATGGACATCATCCTAGACGCCAACTACGTACTTCCCATAGCCATGAGAGTGGTGAACAAGAAGCTTTTTATTGTGGAAGATGGAATGAGGCCCTTCTTCAGAGGTTGTGTCTATTTTTCTCTCAAATCTCATGGACATCATCCTAGACGCCAACTACATACTTCCCATAGCCATGAGAGTGGTGAACAAGAATCTTTTTAATGTGGAAAGATGGAATGAGGCCCTGCAATTCTATGGCATTTCAGTAGGTGACGCTTGGATTGGAGGGATTTTCCTAGTATATCAACTTCGCTCTTGCAAGTCCTATGAATGTATCTACAAGACAATGCAGCGAGGTCTCGGTTGCGATTGCATCAACAAATTAGAAAGGGTCATCAAGGGACATGCCTTCACGGTGCCAAAGCTACTAAGGATTCGATGCAAGGCAGTTTTCATGGCAATTCACTTCCTGCGATTCCATGCCGCTAACCTCTCTCCGCATCTTCCTAGGAGCTCAGACGCCGTGGACACAGATTCAGACACAGAAGAGGGTCTAGCGCAGAACGATGTGGAGGAAGCAGCTGCCGATGCGAGAAAGGTGGTCAGTCCGATGGCAATGGAGGATGTTTAGGGTGCTAGCTCTCTGTTATCTTTTTTGCATTTAGTTATGGTGGTTTCTTTGTATGGCTTGTAATTAAGTCATATTTTTTGTATTCACCACTTTATGTATATTCTTTGAATGATGAACTCGCCTATGGGCTTACTATTATAAATTTTTATAATTCCTACTTACTATCAATATACGTCTGAGGGTCCCCCCCTCTTTTTAAAAAAAAAGAATTTGGAAGTTGGGAGAGATGTGTGAATTTCCATAGCTTCTCTATGAGCCTGCAACAGAGAAAAAAATTATGGAAGAAGAAGCATGCAAATGAAAGAAATTATAGAAGGATAAATTTTTATGTCTTTGGTTTTGCATTGCCCTAACCTTTAGTATAAAATATTATTTTTTACATTTTTACTTTTACTTTAATTCAACTTGTGTTGTTATAATATTTTATTTCATTTAGTTATGATTAGAGGTTAATAAAATTAATTTAGGAAAATTAGGATAAGGCTGTGAAAATGGAGTTTAGCATAATCTAAATTTAATTTTTATTTAAATTTGCTTTCATAATGCATGGTGGAATGATTAATTAGATTAAAAAATTAATTACTAGAGTATTTAATTGATAATTTTTTTATATTTGTCAACCTTGTCTTATTAAATTGAAAATTTATATTATTTTATTACTTATTTATGGTGGCATGAATTCAAAATATATTTACTTGTGCCTTGAAATTAAACTTCATATTATTTTATTAGTATAAATCATATCCCTATGATTTAACTAATTAATTTATTATTTTATGGTCTTTTCAATTGTGACCTGAATTTAAATTGATTTATTTTTTTACGTTAGCATCTACTTTTTATTAAAAATGAAAAAAATAAAGATTTAAAACTAGCAAAGAAAATATTTTTATTTATTAAATAGAACTAGCATAGATATCTTAAATACATCTATCTTAAAGACACCAAGAGATATTAGTCTTGAGGTGCCTATATTGAAATTGATATTGAGAATAAATAGGCACCTCGAGACTAATATCTCTCAACATCTTTTAGATAGATGTATTTAAGATATCTATGCTAGTAGTATCCGTAGCGCAGCATGTAAAATGTTAATTTAGCATCTTTTTCTTGTGTATGTATAAAGTATTGTTATCCTTTGCAAATAAGGAAGCCTATCATATTCATTGAAATGTAAAATATAAATTCCATGTATTGAACATTATTGAAGCATTTCATATTCTTTCAAATATGCAATATACAACATATTAAAAGATAATTAATGAGACATTTCATATTTATCCAAAAATTTCATAGAAGAATAATAAAAGTTTCATAGAAGAATTATATCTAAAAATGTATGAATTATATAAAATTATTGTATTTCCAAATATTTGAGTCTCTCTTCCTCATGCTTCTTTTTAAAGAGAAGTTTCCTTGTTTTCATTTTTTCATAATGGTCATATGAAAATGATGGTGAGATTTAGAGTCCATCCAAGGACTTAACCATGCTCTTTCTCTTGGTCCTATATCAATTGTTGCTTTGGAAAGAGTCAATCCTTGTCATTTGTTGATTGTTAATGCCCAAACTAATCATTGTTATTGCCCAAGATAAGCATTGTTAGTGTAGGTTTTTATTCCTTTTTATAAGGTTTTTCCTACACATTTATTTAATCTTGCTTAGGTTAATAAAGCATGTTTTATTAGGTGAGAGGATTATGAGGTGTCACCTTCCTACATGTTAGCATCCATTAGCTATCTTGGGAAGATACTTTGCTATCTTTAGTCTGATAGATGGTTGCTCCTCATTGGTCGGTGTTGCCACCTCCTCCCTCTCCATGGTCTATATAAGCATGCTACCTAGCTTGTATTTTCATTCGATATTGGAGATAGTTATCTAATGCTATTTTGCCATTCGAGCATTTCACATCAATCTCTTGGTATCATTGTTATGTTGTTTTAATTGCTTTTGCATTTACAGTTTATGTTTCTAACTCTTTCAATTGATTCTGGGTTATAATCTATTTTACAGATTCTAACATGGTATTAGAGCAAGTTTTGTAAGGTTAGATTCTTTGTAGAGATCTTGCAAAATCTCGTATGCTCTTCTCTTGTGTTTTCAAACAATCTGGAGAATCATAAAGGATTTATGAAGATCCAAGAATCTGATTTTTGCATGTATGATAACTGGGTGATTGCAACATCTTCAGGTAGTCTGGCAACTTTTTTGACTGTTCCATCGCATCTGGGAGGCTCTTGAAAGTCATTTTTGGCTTTCATTTCACTCAATTTGGAGATCGTTGGCCATACCTGCAAACAAGAGTTTTGAAGCTTGCATATTTTGTGTTTTCATTAATATTTCAGGTTGCAGCATGCCTTTTCTTGTCTTAGGTAGCTAATTCAACCTTTGCATGCCATTTTTTGGTTGTTGGGGTCATTTTTTGTTGCTAAAGGTGTCTATTTTACATTAAATCCACATCTTTTGTACATCAACAAGAAAAACGCCTTATGGGTTTTGTTCGCAGCATCAAAAAACCAGATGGGTATCTTTTATTATTATACAACCTGTATATTTTGTAGAAACGAACTCATAAAGCTAAAATAATACCTCTCTCCATTGAGAATTGCAGATTTGAAGGTAGTTTTCAAATGCTCCGTTCTTGCTCATACAGACTCCGTTTTTTGAGATTTTTTTTTATCTTGGCTATTTTTTTGTGCTCTATGCACTAGTGTAGACTTTTTTTAATTTTGATGTCGAGAATTTTTGTAAATTGTAGATTCTCAGTTGTGACACTACATAGTTCATATTTTGGGAACTTCGAAGAAGCATAACTTTTCATAAAACCTCGGATCAAGGTGATTCCTTTTTTAAAAGTGAATTTTTTTGTGTACCTTGCAGTGGTGTTATTTATTTCACTAGGTATTGTGCCAAAGTTGTATTTTCAGCATATGCTCTTCTTGAAGATTTGTAATAGCATTGAGATCAAGTCCACTTAGTATTTCTTGCTGGTGGCAATTGTAAACGCACTAAATATAAAGTGCCAAATCAAATTTTCTTGGAGGGGATTTTTGATTGAGTGAAAAAGGGGGGGTGTCTTGTGTGTTCTTTCTTGCACAACAACAACAACAATCTATTTTCGTATTAAGATGGATCAATTAACAATGCATGTTCTAACACCCTACAACTACTATGAGTGGAAGTCCAAGATGACTATCTAACTTAAGAGGTTAGGACTATATAGAGTAACTATAGTTTAGAAACTGAACCAACCTTAATTGTAAAAAGGCCTAAATTTCATAACAGGCTAGATGAAGCTTTTGGAACTCTATGCATGTCTGTATCTCCTAATCTTCTTTTTCATGTTGAATCTGCTGCAACACCAAATGATGTATGGACTACTTTGGAAAATCTCTTTGGTAAACAAGATGAATTAAGGGGACACTAATTGGAGAATGAGCTAATAGGTTTAAATCCATGTAATTTTGATACAATACAAGACTTCTTCACAAAGCTAAAGGCCATTAGATTATAGTTGAAACAATGTGGGATTGAGAAGAAAGACACATAATTGATCTTAAGTATTCTTTCTAAGCTTGGTCCTAACTACTCAGTGTTTGTTTCTACATTTTATGCCACTAAAAGTGCTCTTGGGGCTACCTACAAAATGTCTTCTTTAGATGAATTTGCTACTGAACTCACTAAAGAATAGGATAAATTGGTTCATATGGGCACTATTAAGCCTTCTAAGTCTCATGCCTTGGCTGCAAATTAGGGCACTAAAGATTAGAAAGGCAATGGCAAGCAAAATAAGAAACAAAAGGTTTAAGGAGAGAAGAAACAAGGTCCAAAACAAGCTGCAACCAATGCAACTCCCGAGTCTTCCTCTAAAGACAACAAGTCTAAAAAGGAGAAGACAAAGTGTGCCTTTTGTAATAAATCTGGTCACGATGAGCATAAGTGTTTGAAAAAGTAAATAGCTCATCTCACTTATCTTCTTGAGAACAATAATATCAAAGTACCAGATTCAACTAAGGAAGATTATTCTGAATCTTCAAAGGACATGAAAAATAGTAAGGGGAAGGGCAAGGCCCTTGTTGTAGTTGCTACACCGCCATATAGTTGGGTAATTGACTCAGGTGCTTCTCACCACATGGCCAATACAAAAAAAAGTTTCTCATCCTTGGAGTCATGTTCTATGCTTGATATTCTTATGGGTAATGATACGCCAGAAGAAGTTCTTGGGAGAGGGTCTGTTGATGTTGGTGATAGGACATTCCATGATGTTCTTTGTGTACCTTCTTTGTCAGCTAATCTCCTATCTGTCTACCAAATCACCCATACATGTTTTGGCAAGAGATTTGAATTCACACCTAACTTAGTGGTTATTAGTGATATGTACAGTGGGTCTACAATTGCTATAGGAAAATTTGATAATCATTCACGGCTCTATCACTTTTCTCATTTTGTTCCTGATTCTCCTTCACTGGCATTGCTCACTCACTTAGAGGAGGTGAGTCATTTGTGGCATCATCGGTTTGGCCACTTGAACTATCGCTACTTGCAATAGCTCAGTCAGCATGACATGGTTACAGGGTTGCCTTCTATTCAATTCTCTAATGGAGTTTGTTAAGGCTGCATTCTTGGCAAGCATCTTGAAGAAAAATTTGATAAAGGAAAAGCATGGAGATCCACACAGCTATTGGAGTCAGTACACAATGATTTGGCTGGTCCATTTCAACATCCTTCATTCAATAGATCTAGATATGTATTGACCTTCATTAAGGATCTTTCCCAATACACCTTTGTATACTTTCTCAAACAAAAGTCTGAAGTCTTTAAGTCTTTTCAGGACTTTAAAGCTTTTGCAGAGAAACAATCTGGGAAGGTTGTCAAGATTTTGCACACTGATAATGGCATGGAATATGTCAACCAGAGGTTTGAGTAGTTTTGTGCCTTAGAGGGCATTGATCTTCAGCACATAGTTCCCTATAGTCCACAACAAAACAGAGTTGCAAAACGTAAGAATCGATCATTGAAGGAAATGGCCAATTGCATGATTCACTCCAAATAATTGGCACCTCAGTATTGGGTAGAGGCCATCAACTGTGCATGTTATATCCAAAACTGGGTTCCTCATCGAGTTGTCAAGGGGGTAACTTTTTTTCAAGCTTGGACCGGTCAGAAAGCCACAGTCAAGCACTTCCGAGTGTTTGGGTCTCTTGCATGGACCCACATTCCAATAGAGAAACGCAAGGCTATGGATCCGCATAGTAGGCCTTTCATATTTGTTGGCTATCCAGATGGTGTCAAAGGCTATAGACTACTCCACCCTACCACACATGAGCTCTTCATTAAGAGGAGTGTTTATTTTGAGGAGGATACTTCTTCTACCACTTCTCCATCATTCATTCCCACGGAGACACTGTGACTTCATGATGATAGTTCTTCTAAGATCTTAATCCTCCTTAGGAGTCTTCTTCCTCCACTTCAGATGGCGATGATGAGGGTTCATCTCCCTCCTCTCTTAGTCATCATTCAGAGGATGTTGATTCTCCTCCAGATTCTCCTAATTCTCCTACCACTGGGCCTCTTTGGGCTTGCCAGACTTTGGAGTCAGTAGGTGATTGGGTTGGTGATCCTTCAGATGTAAGAAGAACAAGGTCACAGTTCAAGTAGGCTCCTCATCTCTTCTTTGCTACAGATTTTGATGCATAGTCCTTCAGGGAATCTTCTGGTGTCCCTGAGTGGGATGTTGCTATACAGGAAGAGTTCAATTCCTTGTAAAGGAACCATACTTGGGATTTAGTCCCACTTCCTAAGGGAAGAAAACTTGTTTGATGCAAGTGGGTCTATCAAACAAAATTTGTTGCAGATGGGTCGGTCGATAAACATAAGGCTCACTTGGTCGCAAAAGGATTCTCCCAGGTTCTTGGGATTGACTACTCTAAGACTTTTGCACCGATTGCCAAGATGAATTCAATCTGACTTATCCTTGTCATTGTTGCAGCCCATTGCTGGGAAGTTCATCAAATGGATGTGAAGAGTGCTTTTCTTCACGGTGACCTTCAGGAGGAGATATATATGGAGCAACCATAGGGGTTCATCCAGGATCCTTCACTTGTCTACCGACTTCAGAAGTCTCTTTATGGCTTTAAACAGGCCCCTCAAGCCTGGTATGCCAAGATGGACTCTTTCCTTCTATTAGTCGGGTTCACTCAGTGCCATTCTGATCTGAACGTCTACATTTTGCAGTAGGATGAAACTCTCACTACCTTGTTCTCTATGTTGATGACTTGTTGATTACATGGAGTTCCTCATCCACCATCAAGGCAGTGAAAACTGCCCTTCATGATTGGTTTGTGATGTTTGACTTGGGTCTTCTTCACTACTTCTTGGGCATTGAGATCAACTGCCCTTCATGATTGGTTTGTGATGTTTGACTTGGGTCTTCTTCACTACTTCTTGGGCATTGAGATCACACAGTCTTCGGCTAGTATCTTTCTTTCTCAGCCCAAGTATGCTCTTGATATGCTCTCCAGATTTTGCATGGCTGACTGTAAGCCTGCGTCGACTTCATTTTTGTCAGGGGTCAAACTTGAGGCTTCTTGTTCTTCACCTTTGGTAGATGCTACCTTATATCACCAATTGGTTGGAAGTCTCATATAATTGACTCACACGAGGCCTGATATTTCATATGTTGTGGGTCTGGTCTCCAGGTTCATGCAGGAGCCACATGAGCTGCATTGGAAAGTAGCTAAGCGGATTCTTCACTATGTACAGGGAACTCACAGTTATGGGATTTATTATGCAGTGGGCATGGATATTGACTTGGTGGGATACAGAGATTCAAATTGGGTGGGCAATTCTTAGGATCACAAGTCTACTTCAAGGTATTGCTTCTCTCTTGGTTCTAGTTTGATTTCTTGGTCGATCAAGAAGCAGTCTGCTATTGCTCTTTCATCTACAAAGGCTGAGTATTGAGGAATAGTTAATGTTGCTACTGAGGCTATTTGGCTTCAACACATTCTCACTGAGTTTGGAATTTCCTTTAGGAAGCCTACAGTCATCTTTTGTGACAACCAGAGTGCTATTCAAATCTCTCGCAATCCGGTCCATCATCAGTGGACCAAACACATTAGGATTCACATGAACTACATTCGGGAGCTGATTTGTGATCAGGCTCTTGATCTTCAGTACTGTTCAACATTAGATTAGACAGTAGACATCTTCACCAAACCCTTCACTAAGAGCAAGTTCATTCATTTGCAATCTTTTCTTGGGGTGCGAAAAGTGTCCTCCATTGAGGGGGCTTCTTAGCTCCTTATTTCCTTCTCTCTCTATTCTAGAGGGGCGTACTCTCTTTTGTGGGGGGGCTACTTCTCTTTTGGGGGGAATTCATTGTACATGGGTACCTCATCAGGCTTCATTTGCCAGGACCCATCTCTTTACCCACCTAAGCTATGCTTAAGGGGGGTGTTAGTGTAGGTTTTTTATTCCTTTTTATAAGGTTTTCCTATACATTTATTTAAGCTTGCTTAGGTTAATAAAGCATGTTTTATTAGGTGAGAGGATTATGAGGTGTCACCTTCCTACATGTGAGCATCCATTAGCTATCTTGGGAAGATACTTTTCTATCTTTAGTCTGATAGATGGTTGCTCCTCATTGGTCGATGTTGCCACCTCCTCCCTCTCCCTGGTCTATAATTGACGTGTGCATCCCCTTGTATTGATGAAATTAGAATTAAATTTGGAGATGCAACTTCAAATGGAATTTTAGAGTAATTATCAAATTTGACCATATAACATATGTTGGTGAATCTAGTGGGGCTCTTCCAAGTTTGTATATGATATTCCAAATGTATCCTAAAACTCCATTTATAAGACCTACTTCTATCCATAGATTAGAGGTTAACATGACCCTTGCATCCTTAGCAATTAATAATTCAACATCCAATTCATCATTCTGATCTCTTGATGGATTAGCACTCCCTTCTTTGGTTGCAATGCTACGAGCTATCAATCTTCTCAATGAATACAATTTTCCTCTATTATGGTTATGTACAATATCATTTGTTGAAAATAGATGAATATTACTATCAAACTCTTCCCTAATTGTTGGATGTAAGACAACATATGTTCTTGTCATCAATAATTTCCAATTGTTAATTGTTGGATGTGTATCTCTAATATTTGTGAGTAGTTTGAAAAATCTTTGTTGGTCCTCACTTTCAACTTCATGTCTAAATACCTTATCCAAAGTAACAACTATCTTAAATTTTTCGGGCCATAGTAATTTTGCATGTATGTTACTATCATATGGTGGTTTACCACTAATAGGAGGTAGCTGTCCCAAATATCCTACCAAAATTATTGATCTTACTCCAAAACTCAAGTTTGCTTTTTCAGGAAATGTTTAGCGTAGTCTTGAATCAATATTATGTAGCAAATTTTGTCCAATAAAGCTCATTTCATCAATCAATATGTATTTTATATGTTGGATTTCTTCTTGGAAACTTATGAGTTTTATTCCTTCTAATTCAATAAAATCTGTAAGTGGAATTCTTAGTGTTGAATGGATTGTTGATGCACCAATATTAAAAGTTACAACTCTAGTTGGTGCTAGTAATAATAGGGGACAACATTGTGGTTCTGATGCATCTTGAAGAGCTTGATAAATTGTATGAATTAGATATGATTTAACTATTCCAACAGTTCCTTGGATTATCATGCATAGTGGTATGACATTTTGATCTTGATAATAATGTGACATGATAATATCAAGCGCTTTCTTTTTCTTAGCACCTAAGGTTCATATGATATATTTGATATTATATAGGGAGACACATTAAAAGGAGAGATGCATAGATAGTTAGTACTTATATTGATTATAGAAATATTTACATATGTATTCTCAATATATCATATGTATTTTATTTCCGACAGAGCCAGGATTAATTTTTGTGTTCTTTGAAGTTGTCTTCATCTTCTTGGTTGATATGTTAACTCCTCTTGTGAACTATTATTTCTACATGATTTTGAGTTTCAACATTCATTGCATCCTAAACTATATTATCTAGTGTTTGTAGCACACGATCTATTGTAATAGAATTCATCCCTTCAAAATTAACCTCAACATTCCCATGAGATTGACGATGTCTTTGCACTAATTCATGGTTATGTGCTTGTAGCTGTTGTTATCTTTTTGTCTCATTGAATTGATCTAAACACATATCTCTTTGTAATCTTCTTCTTAATATGCATTGCTCCTCTTAAGATGTCCATACCTGATGTCTTATCATCTCATATGCTTGTTGTCTCATTTCTACCTTGATCTCTTCAATTATCATATCTTACCTACGTTTAACACGTCTTTCTTTATCATTTTGATTTTGACAATTTCTTACTTCCGCTCTTTGTGCATCTATCATTTGTTCATGTAGTTTTTTGGTGTGAACAGTGTTATCACCTAACCGGTTTACCCTTGTGTCGATAATTCATATTATTTAACTATTTGTTAGTTAAATAATATTCACACATCACACATAATTCACACATGTTAAGTTGACTT
The DNA here is from genome assembly GCA_027924645.1 of Cunninghamia lanceolata. NCBI lineage: Eukaryota > Viridiplantae > Streptophyta > Pinopsida > Cupressales > Cupressaceae > Cunninghamia > Cunninghamia lanceolata. The sequence continues at coordinate 9,184,743 of BSBN01001435.1, forward strand.
AGTGAGTCTACTAGATGTTTCTAGTTGTTGATAGTTGTTGATAGTTGTCATCTTATCATATAGTTGTCACATGTCATAGGATAATGACACTTTTCACATGACTATAACATCTTATCTTTCATCCTTGTCTTTATAAGCAAGGCATGTCATGTACATTGTAAGAACAATCTTGTAATCTTTTGCATTCATTGATAGAATAAAATTATTCTTTCATTTGATCTCTCTTGTGCTTTCATGAAGTCCTAGATCTTGGGTGGCTCCAATCATAGCCAAATCTAACATGGTATTAGAGCTCTAGGAAGAATCACTTTGTGTTAGTTAATTTTTTGAGAGATCTTGAGTGCAATTCATGGTGGATCTTGATAGTTGAGCATGTTCTTCTCTTGCATCGAATGATGACCTAGAGAATCAGAAAGACTTATAGAAAAACTAGATTTGTGAGGGTTTCCTCTTTGTGGCCTTGTATTGAAGGTTCATTTTGGAGCATGTTGTTGCAAATCTGAGCACACCATTGTGTTTAGGAGATCCGAGATAGTCAAGATCGCCTTTTGTTTCGTTCAAATCTGACATCGATGGCCAAATCTATGAGGGTTTGAAGATGGAAGGTGCATGCTTGATCCAATAGGTACCTAATCTTTCAAAGCATTTTGGGTTAAATCCAACCCTACCATCGTGCTTAGGAGGCCTAAAAACCCCAAGATCGACTGACAAATCATCAAAATCAGACAAAGTTGCAGCAAAAGGCAAAAATATTTTGCCCCTCGGCTGTACGGAATCTCTACAAGAAATATTCCCTACACAGTAGGAATCTTCTTTGCCTGCATCAGTGAATTTGAGCGGCGTAATACTCATCGGGTAATAGATTAGCACACTGGTTTAAATCTTTTTCTATTGGTTAATAAGTTTTTTCTGCGAAGGTTTTTTGTATAGAGTACCCTATCTGCAAGGTATCACAGACCTGTAGGGTTTTGACAAATTGTGGGGCATCATGTGTGACATAGGCCCCCACACTAGTCAATGCCCAAACCATATCGTTGGCGGACACTTTGAAAACATCAACGGTAATCGTTGGTTTTGTGCATATAGCTTTGGCGATCTTCAAACATCCACCAATGGTGAACTTGAACAGCGCCTATTTTTTTAAAATCGGAAGGCATTTTCTTGATCAGCAGGCATATTCCTAAACGGTGAAATCCCAGCTCACCTTCCACTGATGGATCTTTCTGGTAGTCATCATTTGAAAACCATGGCCTGCTTTTAAGGTTAATCGTTGGTCTGCACAATTCAAAACCAGTGGCGGCTGTAAACATCATCAACAGGTGTTTAAAAACTTTCAGCAGCCATTTGATCTACAAGCCTGCATTTTCTCATCAGCTGAGCCTTTAAAACCTTTGTGAAATGTGGTTATAAACTATGAGTGGCGGGTTTAAACCACATCCCAGTAGCGTTTAAATTCTGGTGGTTTATTAAATCAACGATTCCATCTATCTCACAGTGGATTAAATCTAAAATCAACTGCCAGCAACTTCAAACCAAATAGTGGTGAAATCTTTAGAGAATTAGAAGGATATTCCTTTTAATCAACCTATCAAACCACTTTTTCAAGCCTATAAACAGTTTTGATGGTAGTTTCCATGAAAACGAGAAGGTTGTTTTTTGCCTAAATCAGCAATTTTGCTTAAAACTCAGGCGGTTTTGCGCCTAAACATCACCAATTTTCTGTAAACAACTGAGGTTTTGGCCTAAAACTAGTGGTTTTTCCCTCTGAATTGTGGTTTCATAGTCCAACGGCAGTTTTGAGCTCTGCAGAGGGAATATTCCAACAACAAATGAGAATATTCCATCAACAAGGGCTCTACTTGGCCCCTCAAAGCCCTAAAAGGGGGCATTTTTTCCCCTTTTCCATAACTTTTTCCCACGGAGGTGAAATCAAGAAAACGAGATATTGTTGGAAAGTTGACAGAGAGCACTTTGCAATGGTTTTAGTAGTTTTTTGATATTTTTCTGCAGCTGATATATACAATAGTTTGAAGATAGATCTTTGTTTTCAGCTTTTGAGCTAACAACTTTTTGGCACGATCTCTAATTTTTGTGATTCTTGCGGCATTGAAAAGGTATTCAAGAGCTCTTCAAATCCATCCATGCACTTTTCTTAGATTCAGCTCCAAGTTCATTTTATTTAATTTGTCAATGTTTTGGCTTTTGAGTGATAACTTGGGCATTTTGACACTTAAGGAAGTGAAATTTGTTTTGGACAGATTTGTTTGCTCTAATAAATCATTGTGAGTGACTATAATCTCCCTTGGATCTCATTTTTAAGAGATTTTCATGTTTTCCCAATTTTGGTCCCTTGAGGACAATTGTAAATCACACTAAGTATAAAGTGCCACAATCATTCTTTTTTGGGGGGGTGATCTCTTTGATTAAGTAATAGGGGGTTGTACTTGTGTTCTTTTTTTTACTCTTGTATCATGGGTCCAAAGAAACTTCCTCTACTCACACCATATAACTATCATGAGTGGAAAACTAAAATGGAGATTCATTTAAGAAGTTTGAAAATTCATCGAGTAACAATGGGTACAGAAATTGAACCAACATCAGCTGCAGAAAAGAGAAAGTGGTATAATAGATGTGATCAAGCCTATGGAACACTATGCTTATCTATCTCTCCTGATCTTCTTTTTCATATCGAATCTTGTAAAACACCTAATGAAGTGTGGACTACCTTAGAAAATATCTTTGGTAAGCAAGATACTATGAGATGTTTCAAATTAGAGAATGAACTAATTGGTTTGAATCCAACCGACTTTACAAGCATCCAAGACTTCTTAACAAAGTTGAAGTCACTTCGATTGCAGCTCAAACAATGTGGAATTGAGAAAGAGGACACTCAATTGATTGTTTCAATCCTTGCCAAGCTTGGTCCTGACTATTCAGTTTTTGTTTCTACCTTTTATGCTACTATGGATGCACTTGGGAAAGCTTTCACAATGCCTTCACTTGATGAGTTTGCCGCATCACTCACAAGGGAGCAAACTAAGTTAGTACACATGAGCACATTGAAGTCTTCTAGATATCAAGCACTTCTTTCTAGTCAAGGTACAAAGGATCAAAAGGCTTCAACTAGAAAAGGCAAAAAACATAAAAATAAGGATTTCAAGAACAATGAGAAAGCAAAGGAGTCAACCAAATCACTTAAGTCCTCATCCTCTCCCAAGGAGGAATCATATAAGAAGGAGAGACCAAAGTGTGCATATTGCAAGAAACTAGGACATGATGAGCATAAGTGTTATGAGAAGAAAATTGATGAGTTGACTCACATTATTCAAAAGCACAATATCAAAATTCCATCATCATCACCTAGTACATCATCTTCTTCAACACCGTCATCATATACACAGACAGGGACAGTAAGATTTGCAAATGGGTTAGATAAAGGAAAAGGACAGACACGCTTTGCTTCAACAAGTCTTTAGTCAGAGAGATTGCTTCTTGATTTAGGAGCTTCTCATCATATGGAATCTTCACAAGGGATGTTCTCTTCATTTCAGTCATGTACTTTGCCACCTATTTTGATGGGTAACAATACATACATGCATACAACTGGAAAAGGAACTATTGATGTTGGAGAGAGTACATTCAACAATGTGTTGTGTGTACCTTCCTTGACAACCAATCTCCTTTCCATCTACCAGATTACTCATTGTGGTGCAGGGAAGATAGTTGAGTTCACTCTTGATTATGTGATCATACGAGACTTGGAGAGCAGAGATATCATTGATATTGGTATGGTTGATCATGCATCGTGCTTGTATACATTCTCCCATTTTGTTTCTAATGATGATGTAGATCCATTGATTGATATTCACACTCATGCATCAAGTGTGAATCATGTTTCTAAGAAGTTTGGTCACTTGAACCTTGGTGTTCTTTCACCCACTTTGGTTCATGAGACTAGTGCTGAGCTTCCATCATCTCAACCTCCTGCTTCTTTAGAGATCGACATCGACATGGTTCATCTACATTAGTAGAGTAGGATCATTCCAGTCTTTCAGACACAACTTTGTGGGATATTTTCTTGGCAGGTATATATCAGACTTGTTTTGTGAGTCTCATATTGCATATTTGGAGGACACACTTGAGGGGATATCTCTCCTCTTTTATGACAGTTATAGCACAACTACTATCCCGTCTACTTCATCTTTGGAGATTGTTCTTCATGAGTCTACCCATGATTTTGGATTGGTCACACCTCATTGCATAGTGCCATTCTTTGATTATGACATGTGGACACTTGAACAGTTTTCAGAGACAACATACATCATGAGGCTTTTTCCCTCATACCTTGAGATGGAGTTTCTTCTACATCAACCTTTGGACATATTTCTTTCTAAGGGGAAGAATGTTGTTTGCAAGCTTTGGATTCTCTTTAGCATTCTTCTTCAAGAATTCACCATCGGTATAGGAGCTACTTCATTGTGGGGGGGACCTATAGTCTCATACTTGCTCTCCTATGGGGGGTATTTGATTGTACATATGTGTTGGATGTAGTTCTAGGGGGTCTTGAGTCCTCCTTCCACCACATCTTTCATTTGTTTTTTTTGCATTCTCACTTTTGGAGAGGAGTTTTGTCCCATGAGGTTTTCTCCTTTTCTCCACTTGAGATTTATTGTACATGGGTACCTAACATGGCCTAGTTGCCGGGACCCATCATCACCATCCATCATTGTACATCTTGCTTTAGTTAGCTACTCCCTAAGTTGCACTTAAGGGGGGGTGTTGGTGTGAACAAAGTTATCACCTAATTGGTTTACCCTTGTGTGGATAATTCAGATTATTTAGCTATTTATTAGTTAAATAATATTCACACATCACACATAATTCATTCATGTTAAGTTGACTTAGTGAGTCTACTAGATGTTTCTAGTTGTGTCTAGTTGTGTCTAGTTGTTGATAGTTGTCATCTTATCCTATAGTTGTCACATGTCATAGGATAATGACACTTGTCACATGACTACAACATCTTATCTTTCATCGTTGTGTTTATAAGCAAGGCATGTCATGTATATTGTAAGAACAATCTTGTAATCTTTTGCATTCATTGATAGAATAGAATTATTCTTTCATTTGATATTTCTTGTGCTTTCATGAAGTCCTAGATCCTGGGTGGCTCCAATCATAGCCAACTCTAACATAGTTGTCTCATATAATTTCAGACATATTCTCTTCGATGTTCTTTTCGTTGCTCTTCATTTTCAAAATTTAACCTTGGGCGAGGCATCCTACAAAATTATAAGCAAATATATCAATCAACTTATAATACATTATTAACAATTAAATGTATAAATAATTCAAATTTAATTTTTGCATAATATTTACTAATAATTAACTATTAATTGGCACAATGTTAATTTATGACATATATTTCCCTCCTAATTTATTATTTTTTAATAGACTATTTTTTTAATTTTCATCTTATAGATATTCTAAACTGACATTACAAAATATTAATCTTGTAATAAAATAATAATAATTTATATATTTCCAAAATATATTACATATAATATTTTAAGGAATACACACATAACATAATGAAAAAATTATTATTATTATAACAAAATTATATAATTGAATTTAAATATCATATTTATAATTCGATACATTCTTCATCACTCTTACATATTCTACATTATTCTAAATTTTAACATAAAACTAAATTGACATGAAGTAAAAGAGTGTATGTTTGCTATAAAGTGTCCAAACATTTTTCCTCATATCATGATAAATTCACATGAATTAATATTTCATAAAAATATTTATTTGAAGAGTCTTAAAATAAAATAAAAGTAAAATACAACATATATTTATTTGTAGATGAGTTCAAACTTAAATGTTTCGAATGGAAATGAAATGAAAGATTTTTAATGACATTCACAAGACCAAGTAGTCTAAGGGACCACGAGCTGCATCCTTTAAGACATTTTCAAGTTCCTTTCGATGTTAGATCTTCTACTATGAATCTTGACCAAGAAACCAACTATTTTTTGAAGCCTTGCCTCCTCAAATAACTCATTTAGACTACTCACCTTCAAATTATTTTCATACATAATATAGATATCCTCATACACTACATATTCTATGATGAAGTCATTTATCAAGCCCTCTTTATTTCTAAAAATTAATACATTTTATATCTCCTCTAGAATTTGTGTGCCACCCTTTTCCTTTAAGTAATTATACTCTAAATTAACATCTTATAATTCTCTCTGTGTCTCTATTAGCTTATAGATAAAGATAGATGCACTTATATATAAGATGCGAGTTACATAAGATATATTAGGATGATATTAATTCTCAATTCTATATGATAGATATCTTAAATACTACATTTTTTTTATTAATAAAAACAATGTACATAAAATAATGAGCTACATGTTTTGACAGAGTTTTAATACTATTTCTGGGCATTAATGTTAGGATCAAGGTGCCATCAACCTTGTAAATCCTATGTATTTAATTACTCCTAATATTGTTTGTAAATCATTCATAAGGGATGAAGTTTTCACCAAGTAGCGATCTTGTTTTAGCTGCATGTTTGATCCCGGTACCTGACGGATGTAGGTTATCTAGGGGGTTGTAGGGGGTACTCCCCTATAAGGTCGGGGAGAATGGCCCCCCTAGTGGGGGGTCTGGGGGCTGTGTGCCCTCGTTGCCCCCGAAACCACATTTCATATATATTTTCTCATTGTAAATTTAGACCGTTCATTATTAGGTCACCGATCTAACAGTAGAGGTTATATTGGCTTGTCTTTCCCTAGAAGGCAACCCCTTTATGAGGATATTATATTATGGCTGTGTATGGGAAAAGTTGAGGGTATTACAGGTGCCGTTGGATTGAGGACTGAAGAGGAGATTGATAGTGGTGTATTGTAAACTCTATTGAAGTTAATACAGATTGGTGCATCTCTTCTTGTGTACAGTTGTTTCCACAAAGGGTTTCTCCACTAAACACTGTGTTATGTGTTTGATCTTATGTTCTGTTATTTCTTTGTGTTGATTTTATACCATCTCCATTTTGGTTCTACACAGTTATAGTTATAATCATTTTTTATTGATAGTTTTTTACCTTCATTTCTAACATTTGGTATTAGATCCTGGCCAATTCTGTGTCTTGAGTGAAAGTGTGAGGGTTTTTTGAGCTATAGTGGGAGTTTTGGTTGAATTTGTTTTGCAAATTTTGTGTAGAATCCATGGCTGCATCCTCATCCCAATTGGACATCAACAAATTGAATGGAGCAAGTTATGAGTTGTGAAAGTTGAAAATGGATGATCTCCTTGAAGAAATATATCAATGGTTGGCTGCGACAAAAGAGAAGAAACCTGATACTATCAATCAAGATGAGTGGGACAAGATGGACAAAAATACATGAGGGACAATCCGATTATGCCTTGCAGACTCTGTCCTATTGAATGTCTCTGCTGAGAAGACTGCGCATGCTTTATGGAAGCGGTTGGGTGAAATATACCAAGCAAAGAGCCTGGTAAATAAACTGTATCTCAAAAGAAAGTTATTTTCCATTAAAATGAAGGAGGGTGATTTGATAACTGAGCACTTGAATACATTTAATGTGATTCTGAGTAAGTTAGCTTTTGTGGATGTTAAGATAGATGAGGAAGATAAGTGTATTATGCTTCTTTATTCTTTGCCTGAGTCTTGGGAGAATTTCATTCTTGCTATCATTACTAACCTCGAAGATCCAAAGATGGATGCTCTTGTTGCAACTCTATTGTCACAGGAAATGAGGAAGAAGGCTATAGATAGCTTTGTGGATGCTCTTAATGTCAGGGTAGGTCTAAGAAAAAAGGACCAAAAGGAGATCAGAAGGGGCATAAGGAATCAAAAGGTTGGTCTAAAACTCCTGGGAAGAAGAACAGAGTTAAGTCTTGGAACTGTAGTAAGAGGGGACATGTGAAGAAAGAATGTAGAAACACAAAGAAACAATGGAATTCCTCTACCGAAAAGTCCTCAAATGCAGATGATGAAGTTTTACTTTTTGCATGTAATGTTATGTCTAACGAATAGTGGTTGATTGACTCAGGTTGCTTGTATCATATGACTCCTCATGAGGAATGGTTCTCCACATATGAGAAATATGACGGAGATCATTTTTACCTTGGGGACAACTCTACATATCTGATTGTTGGCCGAGGAAAGGTACAGTTATGTTTCAATGATGAGAGAATTTAAACCCTCCCTAGTATTTTACATATTCCTGGATCAGCTAGAAATCTTATCTCTATTTCAAAGTTGAATGATCCAGGAATGAATGTAACATTTAATAAGCATGGCTACAAATTGGTGAGAGGAAGCTTGGTGACCTAGCTAGGGGAACAAGGATGGGAACTCTATTTAGGCTTGAGGCCACTACATTTAGAAGATCCACTAATGTAACTGAAACTACTGAAAATACATGTATATTGTGGCACCACGGGTTGGGCCACACAAGTGAAAATGTTTTAAAACAATTATAAATAAAAGGTTGTTTGATGGTTTCTCCTATTCTAATGAGAACTTTGATTTCTGTGAGCATTGTGTGTTTGGTAAATAGAACATAAATTCTTTTCCTTTAGGAAGCAAGAGGGTGAAAGAGAAATTAGAAATTATTCATTCAGATGTGTTTGGACCTATGGATATTGATTCTATTGGAAGATCTCATTATTTCATTACCTTCATTGATGATGTATCCAGATTTACATGGATTTATTTTATGAAGCATAAATATTAAGTTTTCACTAAGTTAAGGAGATTAAAGTCTTAGTAGAAAACCAATCAGGACTTAAGATAAAAATATTAAGATTTGACAATGGAGGGGAATATTTCTCTAAGGAATTTGATGAGTTCTGTAAGCATGCAGGTATCATAAGACAAAAGACAACTCCATATACACCACAACAAAATGGTGTTCCAGAAAGGATGAACCGAACAATAATGGAAAGAGCCAGAAGTATGTTAAGTGATGCATAGTTGGATAAATGCTTTTGGGAAGAAGCTGTGAGTACCACTTGTTACTTGTTAAATAGATTCTCTTGTAAGGATCTTGATTCGAAACCTTATGAAGTGTGGACAAGTAAGAAGCCTTCTGTTTCACATTTAAGGGTTTTTGGCTGTGAGGCTTTTGTTCATGTGCCTAAGGAAAAGTGATCTAAGTTGGATCCAAAATCATAGAAATGTATCTTCATTGGATATGGTGAGAATGTAAGAGGTTATAAGCTTTGGGATTCTCTAACCAAAAAAGTTATTTTTTCTAGAGATGTGATTTTTAGGGAACTTAGAGCTATTTTTGATCTTGTACAACCAGCAGAAAAAGAAAGGAAGAGGATAGTACATTTGGATTTACAACAAGAAAATGCACATTAGGAAGAACAAAATGATGGATTAGGGGATGGAGAAAAAGAATACAATTCAAGTGAAAGTTCAGATGAGGAAGACTCTATTGTTACTATTGTCTTTTTGTGCTCCTGAGCTCAAATAGGTAAACTAAATATCATGGTTTTGTTTTGAAGGTCCTAGTTAAAAAGTGTAAGGTAAAATTTAAGTTTTTAGACCATCTTCCTTTGGTATTTTTTAATTCTAAGCCTTTTTCAAAGATAAATGTGTTTAAATGGTTAAATATGTTTTGTCTTGTCAATGTTTTATGTTAAGGATCATTAGGGAGGTGTTGAGATTGCCTTTAAATTAGTTAGACTTGTCAAAATTACCTTACTTTCTTCTAAAATACTTCCTTCCATGTAGCATGCTTTTCTTTTAATGAGTCAAAGGGTCAAAAAGCATTTTTGAACATCCAGATATCCTTAATCTTGTCAAAAACCATCGTGCATGTTGGCAGGAAGATCAGTTCAATTCCAAACCAGGTTTTAGGTCATGGTTTTGTAAGTTTCAAACTCAAAGTCCTTGAGTTAGTATTGTTGCAAGTATGAGAAGTAAGTGTTGCAACTGATGTCAACACCTAAGGTCACCATCTAAGGAAGTTGTTTAGATGAGTTTGAGGAAGTGTTTGAGAAGTTGGTGAAGTTGCAGAATTGTTCTATCTCCCAGAACAGTGCAGTGTTTTTCTTTGCATATCCTGTAGATTGAATATCTTTGTCTGCGGTTTGGAAGTTGTGTTAAAGGATGCCTTTAGTTTCTATGTTTCAAGTTTGAGCATCCGTTGTAAATATTTGAGTGAGTTCTATTCACCAGAGTAAAAACTATTTTTCCATGTGTTATATGGTGATAGGGAGAATGTATTTTGCTCTGCATCTCTCCGCATTTAAGTTTTACAGTTTGTGGTTCTAGAGTTAAGTTTGGGATGATGTTATGTGTCTTTAGTTGTAGTGGTTCATGATTTGGTGCTCTGCAAGCAATCTTTTCTTTGTGACAGTGGTTGACAGTATTGTTCAAGTGGTCCAGTTTGAAGAATATTCTGGAAAGAGTGTTTGGAGGTTGTGCAGAAGTTCCTGGTGATTGTAACATGCTTGTGGATGTCTCTAGATCATGTTCCTTCCTTGTGATTGGTCCACAAATTGTAATTTGGATCGTGGTTGAAGCGTGTTCCTAAAGGACTTAGTGTTAACGCCAGTTTTGGCCAACCTGGATGGTTGCGGTGAGGTGTAAAGTGGTTTTCCTTCATTCCTTTGTACCGTGGGATGTTTAGGTCCAGACCTAATTCAAATTATGTATGTTTTATGACCTTGAACATTGTTTCGAGGGTTGTAATGTGCTTTGCCAACCTTGGTAAATGTTTCAAGGTTGATGATGATATAAATAAGTGCAAAGGATTCGTGTGTAGGGTGTGTAGTGCGTGGATGAGAATATCTTTGATGTGAATGTGAATCAGAGGTAGAATTTGAATGTAGCTATGAAGATGATAATTGTTGTGCTTCAATGGAATTGAACCCTTGCATGTGCAGATGTAGTTATATCAGTTCATGGTAGTGAGCCTTTCTAATCTCTTTTGGCAGTGAGCCTTTTCTCTTGGCAGTGAACATTTTGGACAATGAGTCCTTGGGCAGTGAGCCTTGTTGTAACTTTGATATATCATTTATATTGTGAGTTAACCCTCACCATGGTTTTTCCCTTATTGAGTTTTCCACATTAAAAAAATGGTGTCTCATGTATTGAGTATGTGGATGTGCTTAAGTTTATGTTTTCATGCTTTCATGGTTAAATCATAATAACAATGATTAAGTGGTTGATATTTTGATGTATGTAACAAGTTAAGTTTTGGTTACAAGTGATTCACCCCCGCTCTCAATTGTCTTGTGCATTTCAACAATTGGTATTAGAGTGAGGGTTCCTTGGAAGAAAGCCTAAACAACTTAAGGTAGATCCGAGATGGCACACAAGAAGGATATTCTACAGTTTGATGGAACTGATAATGCTCTCTGGAAGGTACGAATGAAAATTCATCTCATTTCTCTTGGATATAGTGTTCGGAAGATGGAAGAAATAAAGTATACTATTCCTACTTAGATGGTCCATCATCTAAAGATGAAGTCAAATAGTATGAGTTAAATGGAAAAGCTAGAGATGCTCTGTTGAATGCTTTAACTAACACTGAGTTGGTGAAAGTATTGGATCTGGAAACTGCTTATGAGATCTGGGACAAGTTGAAAAGTGTATATGAAGGAGATGAATCTGTGAAGAATGCCAAGTTCCAGAACTTGAAGGTAAAGTATTAAGCTCTGAAGATGAGTGATGATGAGAACATAATGATCTACATGCAAAAAGTTGATGAAGTTGTCAATGGTATCAAAGGTCTTGGAGGAACTATTGATGATAAAGAGATTGTATTGAAGATTCTTAGGTCACTACCTAAATCCTACAATCATAAGGTGTCTACAATTGAAGAACTTATGGATTTGAACAAGCTTACAAAGGACTAGTTGCTTGGAATGTTTACTGCTTTTGAGATGAGAGAGTTTGGTGATGCTCTGTCGAAGACTGAGACTACTTTCAAAGCCAACACATCAAAGAAGACATCCAGATCTGAGAAGTATGCTATGGAACCAGATGATGATCTTGATGAGATTGAATCCAACTTTGTGGACAGAATGCAAAGAGGTACTGGTAAGTTCCAAGGCAAATTACATTTCTAATGCTTTACTTGTGGTATAATTGGACACTATGCTTCTAGGTGTCCGAAGAGAATTGAGAAGGTCAAGAAGAAAATGGAAAGTAGACCTAGGATCATAAAGAAATGCTATTATGTTAGAGAGGATGATGATGATGGTGTAACTGATGATGAGTCTGATGATACTATTGCAAATGAATGCTTCTTTATTGCTATCAAGGAAGAACCTATGTCTGCTAATCCTGCTAGCTGTGTGAAGGAAGAAAAATCAATGGAAGAGAGTGCTTTGTCTGTCTCTCAGGTTGAGAAAGATAAGGATGAATAGATTATTGACAGTAGATGTTCACATCACATGACCGGTGATAAAAGTAAGTTTGTGAGTTTGGAAACGTATGATGGAGGACTGGTTAGATTTGGAGATGATGCAGCTGGTAAGATTTGTGGAAGAGGATCTATTTATTTTGATGGAAAGCACAATACAGATGATGTTCTATATGTGAAGGGTTTAAAGCATAATCTTTTGAGTGTTGGTCAGATGTGTGATAAAGGGTATTATCTAAGATTCAAGGATAATGGATGCAAGATCATGGAAATCTCTAGAATAGTGATTACTATTGGTAAGAAGACCAGAGGTAATGTGTATCACTTGAGAGGAACTAATGATTGTTGCTTGTTGGCTCAGATAGATGAGAGTTGGTTGTGGCATAGAAGGATGTGTCATATCAATTTTGACAGCTTGGTGAAGATAAGTTCAATACAAGCTGTGAGAGATTTTCCTAAGCTTGTGAAGCCTGCCAATAATATTTGCAAGGAATGTCAAATGGGGAAATAGATAAGGACAAGTTTTAAGAGTAAAGAACAATTCTCTTCTAGATTGCTTGAGCTGGTGCATACAATTTTGTGGGGTCCTACAAGAACAATAAGTTTGCAAGGAGAGAGGTACTTTATGTTTGTTTATTGATGATTATTCTAGAATGACTTGGGTCACTTTTCTAAAAGATAAATCAGAAGCCCTAGACAAGTTCAGAGCTTTCAAGGCGATGGTTGAGAGTGAGTTAGAATTGAGGATCAAGTGCTTAAGGTCTGATAGAGGAGGTGAGTTTACATCAAATGAATTCAATGTTTTCTGTGAAGAACTTGGGATAAAGAGATAGTTGTCTGCTCCTAGGACTCCTCAGCAGAATGGAGTTATTGAAAGAAAGAACATGACAGTTCAAGAGGATGCTAGGTCAATGATGAAGGAAGCTAACCTACCAGAAGTATATTGGAGAGAAGCTATACATACTACTATCTACATTCAAAATAGAGTTAAAGTCAAAGGTAATGGTACTAAAACTCCTTATGAATTGTGGTATGGAAGAGTTCCTATGGTAAAATATTTCAAATCTTTTTGAAGCAAATGTTATATCAGAAGAGAAGAAGAGTTAGGTAAGTTTGATGCTAGATGTGATGAAGGGATTTTCCTTGGATACTCTACTAATAGTAAGGCTTACTGGTGCTACAATAAGAGATTAAGAAAGATCAATGAGAGTGCTAATGTGAAGGTTGATGAAGACATTGAAAGAATATCAAATCTGAGTGGCTATAAATCAAATGAACCTGTTGATACAGTGAATGAAGAAAAAGTTGAACAAAAGGACAGTCAGGTTGAAGAAGAAAAGGCTCCAGAACGTGCTGTTAAGACTCCTAGGTATGTAAAGATTAATCATTCTGAAGATCATATTAGTGGTGACAAAAGAAAAAGAGTATTGACAAGGAAAAGAGTTGTAGAAGAACAGGTGAACTATTGTTTACTTTCAAAAATTGAACCTAAAACAGTGAGTGAAGGATGCAAAGATGAAAATTGGGCAAAGGCTATGGAAGAAGAGTTGATGCAGATATAGAAGAATTAGACTTGGGAATTGGTTCCTAGGCTTGCTGATAAGAATGTGATTGGAACTAAATGGGTTTTCAAAAATAAGATGAATGAAAATGGAGAAGTAGTAAGAAACAAAGCAAGATTGGTATGCAAAGGATATTCTCAAGTTGAAGGTATAGATTTTGAGGAGACTTATGCTCCTGTGGAAAGGATTAAAGCAATAAGAATATTTTTGGCATTTGCAGCACACAAAGATTTTAAGGTGTACCAGATGGATGTGAAGTCTGCATTCTTGAATGGTGAGTTGGAAGAAGAGGTTTACATAGAACAACTAGAAGGATTTCAGTTATCAGATCAAGGTGACATGGTGTGCAAATTAAAGAAAGCCTTGTATGGACTAAAGCAAGCCCCTAGAGCTTGGTATGCAAGGTTGGATAAGTATTTGTTGCAGTTAGGGTTCCATAAAGGTATCACGAACAATAATCTCTATTTCAAAATTAATGGTGATCAAATTCTAATTGTTGTAGTCTTTGTTGATGATATCATCTTTGGAGGCAATGAAGGTATGTGTAAGAAGTTTGCAGAGGAAATGCAAAAGGAGTTTGAGATGCCTATGTTTGATGAAATGAATTTCTTTCTAGGTTTGCAGATTACTCAATCAGAAAAAGGAATTTTCATTTCTTAGTCAAAGTATGTGAAAGAGTTGTTGAAGAAATTTGGAATGGAGGATTCTAAGCTTGTGTGTACCCCTATGGTAACTAGTTACAAGTTGAGCAAGAATGATGAATCACCTAAGGCTAATCAAAAAAAGTATAGGTCTATGATTGAAGGACTACTTTACCCGACTTATACCAGACTAGATATAATGCATGCAGTTTGTCTTGTGGCAAGATTTCAAGAAGATCCTAGAGAGTCACATGTGTTGCGAGCTAAAAGGATCATGAGGTATTTAAAAGGCACTTCAGACTATGGATTGTGGTATCCTAAAGATACTAAATTTACTCTTAGTGCCTATACAGATGTAGATTGGGCCAGAGATGTTGATGATAGAAAAAGTACAAGTGGCGGTGCTTTCTTCTTGGGTAACAGATTGGTTTCATGGCTGAGCAAGAAGCAAGATTCAATTTCTTTGTCTACTATAGAAGCAGAGTATATTGCTACAACATGTTGTTGCACTCAAGTGCTTTGGATGAAACAAACATTGAAGGATATAAGAGTTGTGTATGAAGAACCCACTTCAATCTTTTGTGACAATACACATGCTATAAACATTTCAAAGAATCTGGTGATGCATTCAAGAACAAAGCATATATCAATAAGGTATCACTTTCTGAGAGAAAAGGTAATAGAGAATGAAGTAAAGATGGATTATGTGTCTACAAAGGACCAGATTGGAGATATTTTCACAAAGCCTCTACCTAAGGATACTTTTGAGTATCTCAGGGAGAAGTTAGGGGTTATTGCCACTCCTGCTTTGAACTAAGATGCATGAGAAGTGCGTCAATCCAATGGTGCCCAAAGTTTCATTCTTTGATCTGGATTGATGTTTTGAAGGCTACCTCTCAGGGGGAGTAGGTAGATGTTACTAATATATGTTACTGGTAAAGAGCAATAAGTGTTGCAGTGTTGCTAACAGGGGGAATAGTGCATTTGTTGTAAGATCCGAGTTGAGCTTTGATAACCAAAGGGGAGAGAAGTAAAAATTTCTAGCACCCTTTGCCATTGATGTCAAAGGGGGATAGAAGTTCACGTGAAATACATAAGGAGAGTGATTATGATTGATGTCAAGAAGAGGAGAGAGTTGCAATCAAAGAAAGCATAAAGTAAGGGGGAGCAAAGAAGCAAAGCAAGTATGTTTGTCTTGATGGTTTTTCACATCATGTGTTAACATCAATGACAAAGGGGGAGATTGTTCCAAGTATGAGCAGTAAGTGTTGTCATTGATGTCAACACTTAAGGTCAGCATCTAAGGAAGTTGTTTGGATGAGTTTGAGCAAGTGTTTGAGAAGTTGGTGAAGTTGTAAAATTGTTCCGTCTCCCAGAATAGTGCAGTGTTTTTCTTTGCATTCCTATAGATTGAATATCTTTGTCTACGGTTTGGAAGTTGTGTTAAAGGAATCCTTTAACACAACTTCCAAACCGTAGACAAAGATATTCAATTCCTTTTACACAAATTCCAAACCACATACAAAGATATTCAATCTATAGGAATGCAGAGCAAAACACTACATTGTTCTAGGAGACAGAGCAATTCTGTAACTTCCCCAACTTCTCAAACACTTGCTCAAACTCATCCAAACAACTTCCTTAGATGCTAACCTTAGGTGTTGACATCAATGAAAACACTTACTTATCATACTTGCAACAATCTCCCCCTTTGTCATTGATGGCAACACATGATGTTAAAAACCATCAAGACAAACAAACTTGCTTTGCTTCTTTGCTCCCCCTTACTTTATGCTTTCTCTAACTGCAACTCTCTCCTCCTCTTGACATCAATCAGAATCACTCTCCTTATGCATTTCACATTAACTTCTTGTGTTAAGGGATGCCTTTAGTTGCTATGTTTCAAATTTGAGCCTCTGGTGTGAAGATTTGAGTGAGTTCTGTTCACCAACGTAAAAATTGTTTTTCTATGTGTTCAATCGTGACAGGGAGAATGTATTTTGCTTCGCATCTCTCCGCATTTAAGTTTTATAGTTTGTAGTTCTAGAGTTGAGTTTGGGTTGATGTTATGTGTCTTCAGTTGAAGTGGTTCGTGATTTGGTTCTCCACAAGCGATCTTTTCTTTGTGACAATGGTTGACAGTATTGTTCAAGTGGTTCAGTTTGAAGAATCTTCTGGAAAGAGTGTTTGGAGGTTGTGCATAAGTTCTTGATGATTGTAACATGCTTGTGGATGTCTCTAGATCATGTTCCTACCTTTTGATTGGTCTGCAAATTGTAATTTGGATCGTGGTTGAAGTGTGTTCCTAAAGGACTTAGTGTTAACGCCAGGTTTGGATGACCTAGATGGTTGTGGTGATTAAGGAGATGATTTGATGATTGTGTAAGTGTTGTGTAGCATGCTTGGATAGATTTACGTCAGAGCTAAGGTGTAAAGTGGTTTGCCTTTATTCCTTTGTACTGCGGGATGTTTAGGTCCAGACCTAATTCAAATTATGTATGTTTGCTGACCTTGAAGATTGTTTTGAGGGTTGTAATGTGCTTTATCAACCTTGGTGAATGTTTCAAGGTTGATGATGATATAAATAAGTGCAAAGGATTCATGTGTAGGGTGTGTAGTGTGTGAATGAGAATATCTTTGATGCGAATGTGAATCAGAGGCATAATTTGAATGTAGCCATGAAGATGATAATTGTTATGCTTCAATGGAACTAAACCCTTGCATGTGCAGATGTAGTTATATGAGTTCATGGCAGTGAGCCTTTCTAATCTCTTTTGGCAGTGAGCCTTTTCTCTTGGCAGTGAGCTTGTTGCAGTGAACATTTTGGATAGTGAGTCCTTAGGCAGTGAGCCTCCGGCATTGAGCTTTGTTGTAACTTTGATATATCATTTATATTGTGAGTTAATCATCACCATGATTTTTCCCTTATTGGGTTTTCCATGTAAAAAATCTGGTGTCTCATGTATTGAGTGTGTGGATGTGCTTAATTTTCTATTTTCATGCTTTCATGGTTAAATCATAATAACAATGATTAAGTGGTTGATGTTTTGATGTATGTAAGAAGTTAAGTTTTGGTTACAACTAATTCACCCCCCTCTCAGTTGTCTTGTGCATTTCAATAAGGATGTGGGGTCAAGTTGAGGTTTAGGTTTTCCTTAGGATTGAGTATTCTTCTCTATGATTTACACTTCCTTTAGGGTTTCCTAACTTGTTTTGCAGGTATTTTTAGATATGTGGAAGAATGTATAGCAGGTTTGCAAATTTTGAAGATCACTGATGTTTTGTGGTAGTTGAAGGTTTCATGGAGTAGCCATATGAAGAGTCAAAGTTAGAGGTAGTTCTCTATGTATTTCTTCATCTTCTCATTCATGTTTATCCTCCTTGAAGACTAGTGGAAAACTAGAGAAAGGTTTTTGAGATTATTTCAAGATTATATATTTAAAAAGAGGGTCTGTATAACATGTTCAATGACTTTAACAATGGGAACAATGGTATGAAAGCATTTATTCTCTATTAAAAGATTGAGAGATACCTGTGTATGCATCCAAAAGGATTGTCAAGTGTTTAGGTCAAGAATTTTCAACACATCCATAAGGGATTTCTAAGACAACAAGATATAAAAGGATCTTAATATCATAATGAAGATTGAAGGCAGTGAGGGCCATATACTAGCATACCAAAGATTTAAAAGAAGTTTGTATACATGACAAGCAGAGATGATGTGGAGAGATGGCTCTAGCATAGTCTTGCCAACTCCTAAGAATCCACATGCAATGAGAAGGAATATTTGTCTTTATAAGGATTCATAAGGTGGGAAGAACATCCATAAACCATTGAGATCTATAGGCTCTTGAGTTTTGTCTTAAAAGTCTAGGGGGCAGTGATCTCATGAGGAATACCATGAGAGTAGAGACCTATAAGATTCAGAGACCATAGAGTTTCAAGACATATGTAATGAGACAGTCTAATGTCAAGAAATTCTACAGGTTTAAGAGCTTTGCTACAATCATTGTGGTCAATGACAGAGGTTTTTGAAAGGTATATAGAGATCTTCAAGACCTATATTCCCTTGTATTAGTCTTTATCTTTATTTTGAGGATAATCATGAAATTACAGGTGGATAGATCTGAGACAAGGTAAGAGTGATGATTCAGTGATCATAGAGAATAGAATAGATTGTCATCATATCTTAACAGCTATGAAAACCCACAGTGGTCAACACAAAAAGTCTTCAAGTTTGCTAACAGTTTAGAGCCAACACATTTACTAAGAAGGTCTATGGAGCTATGAAGAGTATCAAACCATCATAGGGATTGTCAAATAGTTTGAAGGCTATGCATTAAGGACAGTGTATGCAATGTTCAAGTCCACAAGAATGTAAAGAAGGTTTGTGGAGTCATATCAAAGGTCATTGTGATTCAATGTAATCATGTCAAGTCTTGTTCAAACCCTTCATAATCTATCACAGATCTGCCACAAGGTAAGAAGACATTGTCAAACCTTATACAAATATTGTCAAGAGTGATGGACCATATTCAGTCCTAGAAATAGTATAACTCTTCAAGGAACCCTAAGTCTGTATAAAAACTTAGAGACTTATTTAAACCACAAGGAAGTTGTATTGAACAGTAACTTGAAACTTTGTGAAGGATATTAAGCTCTACCACCAGTGATTTTTTTAGTGGCTAATATTCACCAATTGGCTAATAGTTGAAATTGGGGATTCAAAATTTGGCTAATAGTACAAGTTGTAATGCGATGTGAATTGCCACAATTTTACAAAATTTTATTTTAGTCCTAACTAAATCGCCAGAACATTTATTTTATTAAAGTTTTAAATTCAAAGATTCGCCACAATATTTGATACTTGATTAGATTAGATTCGCCTAAATTTTATAAGTTATAGTAGAAAATGAAATTAATTTGCCAATAATATTATATAATTATTGGTCGCTTTAGGGCCATATCGCCAATTTTTAATCACCACCATTGATTTTATTTAAAATCTAATGACTTGGGTTTTATTCCATGGGTTAATGTACCCATGGAGCTCTAATGCCAATCAAGCCCAAAATTGTATTTGGGACATTGATCTCAATTTATAATCTAATGGTTGGGGTTAAATTCTACAAGCCAAAATGTACCCGCAGAGCTCCAATGCCCATGGGTCCTGAAATTGCATTTAGGTCATTGATCTCCATTGAGATCAAGCCTAAATGCAATTTCGAGCTCCATGGGCATTAGAGCTTCACGGGTACATTTTGGCTCACGGAATAGAACCCAAACTGTTAGATTATAAATAAAATCAAGGGTGGTGAAAAATAATTTAGGAACGATTTAAAATATTCAATGTTTGATTTAAAATATTAAGGAATTATAGACATGAGCACTACACCTTAAACTAGTCAATCACTGCCACCCTCTGGAACTTACTTTTCCATAGGAATTTAATTTTTTTAAAAGGAATGATGTGCCATGGTAATCAATGCATTTGCGTATTTTTCGTCAAGATTCACCAGGATTTTCTACAAATTTCTAGTGATTTAAAAAAATTCGCCAATAAAATTAATATTTTTTTCAAAAAAGGGAAAGATTCGCTAATAGAAATTAATATTTTTTTCCAAAAAAATGAAATATTCGCTAGGATTTTATATTTTTTTCAGGGGGGATTTCTTAAAGTTATCACTGTAGACTACCACCAGTCAAGGGTCAGTGGAGCATAAGAAAAAATTATGATATATTAACAATGTCTACAAAGATTAGAGTTGCTACAAGTAAATGAGGATCTTTCACAAGTGAGCAGAGTCCAGAAGAGAGAATACAAAAGGTCTGCTACAACCAACAAAGGGTCAATACCATGGTCTCCATCCAAAAGATTGTCTCAATTAGTGTAATACTTGGTATGCAACTTAGAAGGGACTGAACAATGGGAAAGTCTAAAACAGTAAATAAGGAGGTATCTTGGAAGGTATCCTCGTTGATATTGTAATTTGCATATTCCTTGAAGATTCAATAAGAGTCTAGGCTATTGTACGGGCTTTCAAGCTTGCATTACATTCTTTGTTGTTTAAGTTATCATAAGGATAGAGATGAAGATAAAGACAAGAATGTGATAGAGATGATGGAGATAGGCATGTTTAAGATAGTCTACAGGGTCTATGTAGATTGAGACCTAAGAAGGAAAAGATTTGCTCATCCAAAAAGCATGCCATGAACCTGAGAAGAGTTAGGGATAGTAATTTCAAAGGGAAGAGTTAGCAAGGTAGTATTGATCATAACTATTGAGGCCTATCCTTAGGAAATCAAATCACCATGACAGGGGTTTAACCAAGTGGAGGATGACTCAGGAGTAAGGACAAGTGGATTAAAAAAGTTAAAGAGAGTTGTTGAATGGGAAGTTGGAGTCCTAAAAGACTAAAATCCTTCTCCACACCTCCAAGAGGACCATGTTAGTTCAAACTCATGAAGAGCACATGTCCTACAATCCTGCAAGATGGAGTTGGAGGAAGTAATAATCAATTAGGACCTAGTTATGACAGCACATAAGGCAGTTTTGAGCATCACTACTCATCTAGGGAGCATTTCTTGGAGCATTTCCACCTTCCAAGTTGCACAACCCAACTACCTCCTCTTTTCATGCTTGATGGACCTCTTCAAAGAGATAAATTAGAAAGATGTTCCTACAACAACACCAAAGAAGGTTTGACCAACTTTTTTCAAGGACAAGTGTCTCTACTTTTTCTAGATTCTTTTGCTATATTCTCTCCATGTTGGGTAGAAAAGGAGGGATGCTTAGGGTAGGAAGGAGCTCTTTCTAGTGATTTTCAGAAGCACTATGTATTGTCACTTAGTTTTTGAGAAAATATATCAGAAATACTATCATTTTATGACCTTTTTAGAAGACTTTAGATCTGTACTAAACTAGGTTTGTACCTTTGAAGATCAATAAAAAGAGCTTTTCATCTATTCAAGTTTGTCTTATTTATGCAGTATTTGATGATTTTCTTGTGATTTCATTGTTATCCTTAAAATTTAGTCCTATTTCCCATTACTTTTAGGCAGAAGATTACATGAATGTGTAGGTCATGGTTTGTTTGATCAACTAATGTATGGTTTAGTTGTGAAAATATCAGTTATTTCCTTCTAAAACACTGCCCAAACTTAAGTTTATCTCTATGAAATACTTATGCACTAAGATATGTCAAAAATCCTGAGTTGTGTGAGTCAAAAGTTTAGTTATTGAGTGCATTGTGTATGTGAAACAACAATATAAGTCCTATACCATTTGGTGCATCGCCTCCTTAGGATGTAGTTTCAGTTCATGTCATTCTTTCTCTCTTTTCTTGTCAAAGCAGTAATAGTTTAGTTTTAGTTTTAGGTGATAAACCAAGAGAACCAACCCTCTTTGGAGATACATCCTGGTTTATAAGAAACCCATAGGTCTTAGGATGTTTCCATTGTATCAACTGAGTGAAGAAGCTTGAAGACTTTCAAGGGTGCAATTCAAGATTGATAACAATTACAAAAGAAGTTGAGCATACAGAAGAACATGAGGAAGAATCTCTTACTCCACCCTTGAGAAGATCCACAAGACAATGGAACCCAATTAATAGGTATAACCCACTAGATTTTCGTTGTGTATTTTCTTTATTAAGTACTATCGATGAACCTATATCCTATAGGCAAGCTATTCATGTAGATGATAAGGAGTCTTGGCAGTTAGCCATGCAGGAGGAGATGATGGCTTTAGACTCGTGTGACACCTGGGATCTTGTACATTTTCCCAAAGGAAGAAAGGCCACAGGATGTAAGTGGGTCTTCAAGAAGAAGTTTGAAGCAGATGGTTCATTACAGAAGTACAAGGCTAGACTGGTAGCCAAGGGCTACTCCCAAAGAGAAGGAGTTGATTTTGGTGAAATTTTCTCTCCCATTGCTAAATTATATTTTATTAGATTGAGCAAATGGATGTTACGACTGCATTTTTACATGGAGATCTAGAAGAAGAAATTTATATGCAACAACCTATAGGTTTTGAGGTAAAAGGGAAAGAACATTGGGTATGCAAATTAAAAAGATCTCTTTATGGTTTAAAATAGTTCCCCAGAATGTGGTAGTAGAAATTTGATTCATTTGTTTTAAAATTGGGCTCTGTTAGAAGTGAAGAGGATTGTTGTTTCTACATTCGATGTATTGATGATCATATTTTGATTATTGCCTTGTATGTGGATGATATGTTATTTTTCAGTAACACCAATGGTATGAACAGTGAGTTGAAAGCTCAACTTTCAGGTGCATTTGAAGGATCTAGGGGCAGCCATGTATATTTTGGGAATGGAAATCAAAAGAGATCGAGTAAACAAAAAGCTTTGGTTATCACAAAGTAAGTATGTGAATATTATTTTGCACAGATTGGGCATGCAGGATTGCAATCCAGTTAGAATTCCTTTACCAGTTGGTACTAAGAGTTCATTAGATATGTTCCATAAGAATGAAGATGATTTAGAGGATATGTTTGATGTGCCATATATGCTAGTGTTGTTGAAAGTTTGATGTATGCAATGGTTTGCATTAGACTAGATAATGCCTAAGTAGTGGAAGTTTTGAGTAGGTTTATGTCTAACCTTGGTACATAGCATTAGAATTTCGCAAAGAGGGTGTTAAGATATTTGTGTGGTACTTCTAATTACTTTTTGGTTTATTCTGGTAGTAACAGTGAGGATTAGACATTGGACATACAAGGTTTTGTTGATACAAATTGGGCAGGTGACTTGGATAGTCGAACGTCCACTAGTGGCTATGTGTTTACTTTGTTTGGAGGAGCTGTGAGTTGAATGAGTAAAAGACAATCCATCATTGCTTTATCCACCACCGAAGCAGAGTATATGGCTGCTACTCATTTCTCTAAGGAGGCAGTTTGGTTGCAGAGACTGTGTACAGGTATTGGTTTTGATTGCAGGATTATTTAGATTAGTTGTGATAGTCAAAGTGTAATATGTTTGGCCAAGAATCCCATCTATCATGCATAGACTAAGCATGTGGATGTTCAATACCATTTTGTTCGTGAAATGATTGCTAATGGTTAGATTGAGCTAAAGAAGGTTGATACTAAGGAGAATGTTGCAGATTCACTTACTAAATCTATGAGCACAAAAAAGTTTACGTGGTGTAGGAAGGCCATAGGCCTTGTTCCTAGTGCTTAGTTGTTTTATGTTTTCCTATGGATGTATTTACAATGTATGATGTCAAGTGGGAGAATGTTAGGATTAAGGTGTCATCAACCTTGTAAATCCTATGTATTTAATTACTCCTAATATTGTTTGTAAATCATTCATAAGGGATGAAGTATTCACCAACTAGTGATCTTGTTTCAGTTGCATGTTTGATTTTGATACTCGACGGATGTAGGTTATCTAGGCAGGGGGTATCCCCCTACAGGGGCCAGGGGATGCCCCCCGGCACCCCCGGAAGTCACATTTATATATATTTTCTCATTGTAAATCTGGACAGTTCATCATTAGGTCATAGATCTGATGGTAGGGGTTATGTTGGCTTGTCTTACCCTAGAAGGCAACCCCTTTATGAGGATATTGTATTATGACTGTGTATGGGAAGAGTTGAGGGTATTACAAGCGCTGCTAGATTGAAGGCTAAAGAGGAGATTGATAGTGTTGTATTGTAAACTCTATTGAAGTTAATATAGACTTGTGCATCTCTTCTTGTGTGGAGTTTTTTCCCAAAAGGATTTCTCCATGTAAACATAGTGTTATGTGTTTAATCTTTTGTTCTGTTATTCCTTTGTGTTGATTTTATACCATCTCCATTTTGGGTCTGCATAGTTATAATTGTAATCAGTTTTTCATTGATAACTATTTACCTTCATTTCTAACAATTGAAAAGAGAGAGACATAGATAGGTAGTACTTATATTGATTATAGATATATTTACATATGTATTCTCAATATATCATATGTATTTTTATTTCCGGTAGAGCTAGTATTGATTTTAATTTTAATTTTTTTAATGTTCAACACAACTTGTACAAAATAGTATGGAATGACTCTTGCATACACCATTTAAAATTTTTAAAATTTTAAAATTGGTTTTAAAATGAAATTCATACCTTAATTTTTTTTGTGATTCTTGATCTTTTGCTCCTTCCTTCTATAGTTCGTGATTTTTATTTTGTACTCTTCTTCCTGCTGTAATTTTTATTTTCTGTGGCTTCTTCCTTGTTCTACTCTAAAATTCTTCAATTATTTTTGGTATTGGAGAGTTATATATATATATATATATATATATATATATATATATATATATATATATATATATATATATATATATATATATATATATTGTGTTGAGTTTGTCGGCTATAATTTTTGAATTTTTAAATTTTTTTTAAATATGTCGGTCGTTTACTTGTTTTTGTTAACATGCTCATGCCATTACACTCCACCCCGTGCTACCACTGTAGGTTACACCTCTCGACGTAAAAAGGAGATTAGATATAAATTTAATATATTAAGAAAAAAAAATCATTTTAATTATTTCTTTTTTTGAATTATTGTGAAAATGTGCGTTAATATAATAATAGTCAATTTATATTAATTTAATTAAAGTAGTTTTTTTAAATTGTCAAAAATTACTTGGTTGTTTATTTAATTCTATTATGTTCATTTTAAAATTTAAATATGGGTCGATATATATTATGTAATTTGAATTTTATTGTGAAAGGAGCTAAAGATTATTAAAATAATTCCAAATGCTTGTGTTAAATTAAATATTAAGATATATTTTTTATCATCTTGGCAAATAAAATTATTTGCTCTTGTCGTTGTAAGGTGACAGGGAGTTAACTTTTTCATGTAGGAAACTTAGAGGGAAATTACTTATGCGAGTTGTTTTCTTTGCAACACCATGCATAACAACATCGACACCTTGATACATTGCTCTCATTTTTCCTAGGGTGTTACAACTAGAGTTCCATCACACCACTTAAACTTTTGTTTCTCTTTGCGTCAAGCGGTGTGCCCTCATACGTTGCACACACAACATTGGCGAGTATGCATTATTCGCTATTGTGAGTAGTGTAACCCTTAGTATTACAGTGCTTATAATTAAAAAAAATAGTCACATTGTGTTTATGTCCATTTGTATATGTGTGCATGGCAAGGTATGATAAAAAAACACGAAGATTAACAAGTGGCATAGGGCTACAAGAGATGAAGAGCTACACAAAAAGAACACATGGATAAAACAAAATCACAAATAGATGAGTAGATGGAACATTAACATAAATGAATGCCCAAACCTTAATATCTGTATAAAAAATTAGGTGAATGAAAAGTTTAGAATAGTTATGTGGAGGAAGAAAACAAGTAGGAAACAAAGAGTTCAACTTAACTTACAAGCATTGCAAAAAATATATATATAAGGGCTAAAATCAAATAGAAGGAAAAGATCCTCATTGCTCAACTAGGGATTAGCTTCCATAGGCTCATACATGGGAAAGGTAGATAGATTACACTTGATGAAGAGTGGGAAGATAAGGTTTGTATATTTTGCACCACAAGGGTAGTAGAAACAAATGAGCCTTTCATCCTTGAATGTCCAAGCTACACGAGCTAAATATGAGGAAACACTAAGTCAATTACATGATAGAATTATTTGAGGAAAACACGCTCAAAGGATTGAAAGAGCTTCTAACTCAAATCAGCAAGAGAAGGTGTAATCTTGCCACCTGTCCCGTGAATCTTTGAACAATTGAAACAACTAAGAGTCCCATAGACCGTTTAATCTCGTGGACTTAATTAAATTCATTTCATTTCATGAAACCTAAGCTGCAACAAAAGAACAACCCACTATACACAACCACAAAGCACAAAAGTAACCTATTTAACCATATAAAATTAGCCAAAACCTTTTTTTATATCAAATCTTTTCACTAAGTACCCATGAATTGATGGGAGTAAAGTCTTTCCACGTGGTGCCTATGAATTGAATCAGATGACCAAACACCACAAATCCAGAGAAAACATTGCAATTTCTGTACGGATTGCACTAGGGAGGAGATAAACATTAAAAAGTCATCACAATGGGCAATAATTTAATAGCAAGATAAGATAAGCACTTAAAGTTTTCGCCCAATAAATTTATGAGACGCAGGGCGTCGTGTCTTCAAATGGTCAAACGTTTTGTGTGACAATACGAAACTTTAAGGGCACGCTTTTGTTCTTTTTTTAAAAAAAACTGAAAAAGTTTCATGCCTTGAATATTTTATAAGAATTCGAAAACTATCCTTAGCCTTTTAGTTTGCAAGATCAGATCTGAAATTAAAGGAAGCTTTCACACAGACTCTAATCTATGGTGGAGGAGTATAAATATGAAGAAAATGAAAGTAAATGCAACGTGTTGTCTCTGGCTTAAACCATGGTGGTTAATTTGCATTAGAATGCACATCACAAGATCATCTTCTTTTTCACATAGATCTTAATATATCTATTAGTAGATTTAAATGAGCTTTATGTTTCCACAAGCTTATGCAAGCATTTCACATCATTAACATCTATGGTTTTGGAGCACACACATACACATTGTGTATCCAACTCTAATGGAGACATTTAAATTAAAGAATTATTTGAAGTAAAGGTATACCTAACTTTTTTTTAAAAAAATTGATTGAAGTTTGGAGACTTTGAATTTGGTACTTAGTGTCTTGCACTCATAATTTGACTGGTGCACCATGTAACTATTTGCAGACATAACACGCATGTAATCATGTGATGCTGGGTTAGAGAGAGGTTTATGAAGATGGGCCAAACAAATAATTAAAAAAAAGTCATGAATTGTTGTTGTTGTTGAACAAAAGTTTAAATGAGAGTTTAATATGGCAATGATGTCTTTTATGATGTAAATATCCACATGTTTTGGGCATTTTGTAATGGTTAGGGAGTAGTTATGGGTTGCTTAGGTGGGTCATATTAAAGACTTAACCCTACTTTCTTGCCTTTTATGTGCTTTATATATATATATATATATATATATATATATATATATATATATAAAAGTTTGATTAGGTGCTTTTAGTTTGTATTAATTTATTAAAAGTTTATTGAGTATAAAATATACTAAATAATAAAATTTAAATTTTGGAGAAGTATATACATGCTCTGTTTGATGAAGAATTTGGAGATGTGTGTATAAATATATACATTTTGAAGTTTTAATTAGACGACATTTTTGAGTCAAAGAACACATCATCTAGTGTTCAAATTGAGTTAATATCTCAAGAGTGCATACTTCCCATCTTATTTGTTGGAGATTTAGTTAGGAGAAGAAGGGCTAGTTTCAATGTCAAGAGAATGGTCCTCCATTCCACTACCTCTCAACACAAACAAGATGGTCTTGACCAAGATGCCATTGCCCTCTTCTCTACATTTGTTAAAACCTCTTAAAATAATCTTAGTAGAGTGTAGGTTGGTGATTTGATGTAAGATTGGTAGAAAGTTTTAGGAAATAATAAATAGGTGAGTTTTTGTTATTTCTATTTTTTATAGTTTTCCCTAATAGGTGGATTGGGCTATTGGTCTCGTTGTCCTACCTTTGGTGTAGTTAGAAGTTTCTTTTATAGATGTTTGATTGTATTTGGGTTTGTGAGCTCTTAGCTTCTTTTTTGTTTTTATAAATCTCTATTTTTGGGGATATGGACCTCGTAAATCTCACATTTATCTTAAAAATTATAGAAAATATTACATTCAAATTTTGAACTAGTATAAAATGTGACATCAAACTAAAATACAAATTTTATGATTTTAACAAAAAAATCTTTCATTTTGTAATGGTGAAATTTGCATACCTATACCATTTCCCATTTAGTTTTGTGCCTATTTTGAGGAGAGTGCTTTGACATAGAGACATATTGACAAATGGCATAATCTTGTGCAAAGTTGATTCCCTTGCCCAATGTTATCCACCTACTTCATTACACATATTTTTATATACCTACTACTTATCCACTTTTCCATGTTCACACACCTTTATACATTTACCCAATCCACTTATTTGTTATTCACATGCTCACACCTATTCTCATGTACACACCATCCACTATGATCTAGATCTTTTTTCATCTTGGGACTAATTCATAGATGTGAGACCATCCTCATAATTGTAGACTCATCTTACCCTAACTTAAATTTTAAATTCATATTTAATTGACTTCCCACCTTTACCCTTCTTGCTAGGGCCAACTAAACACAAGTTTGTGTGATATGTTGCTATGTACTTGTATTTAAGGGCATTCAATGCTTCATTATAATCATCTAGAAATCAAGGAAGTGATTTGAATATCATTCACATCTACACACTTCAATTGGTACTCTAAAAGGAATACAATGCTGCACAATCATTCTAGGAGCTTTGCAATGGCTGAAGAGTGTTGTTTTTGATATTGTTCAATTTCAAGGGGTTGATCAAGGCACATAGCCATTGTGACTCAATTGTATGACAACTCAACATTTTTTTTCAATATTGCCAACCCTTGCAAATACCAAGAAGCACAAAAAGGATCAAGGTGTCTTGGTGAAGTAAAGAGAAGTAGTCTACCAAATACATAGGTCAAGATCGTGGGTATGTGATAAATATCATAGTCACATATTTGTCCTTGATGCTCAGACTTAACCCTACACAATCGAAATAAGATATTCTAATTCTTAAACAAATTACTAATTTGTTAACTATTACAAATTTACATATACATCAAATTCAAATCCATATCAAATTTAGAACCATCTTCAATTATAAAATTAAATAAATTTACACATTTTATTAGTCACATATTAAAACAATATTAACAAACTAAAAATAAATAAAAATTTAAAAATGAAAGAATCAAACGCCTAAATAACCAATAAACAAAATCAAATATAAATCTTCTAAGTACAAGAGAAGAAACACCCCTATGTGAAAAAATTGCCATAAAAAAATGAAGGGATAGACCATATAGATTAAGAAGAATGCCAAAAGCATCATTTATATAACTCAAGACATATTCCTTCCTACAAGAAGGGAATTTTTGACTATACAAATATGATTGGTTTTCCCAAAATTTAATTAGAATTATTATAGATATTTTAAATATATCTATTTAAAAACATTCACCTTTTAAAAAAAATTATTTTAGAACTATTTTATTTATTAGATATACTTAAACACATAAATTTGAATTTTTAGTTAAGAATTATTTTATTTTATTTATATTTATATTTTATTTTTATTTGAAGAGTTAATTTTATTTTTATATGTAACTTTTTATTTCTCTTTTGGAAAAACCATGGTTCATTATTTTAGTAATTCTTTTGTTTTGTTTTTATTTTGAAAACTGTTATTTTTTAATAGTTTACTTGTAGGCATTATATATTTTAAAATTTTGATGTCTTTATATTTAAAAATAATAATAACTTTTCTATTAAATAAAAATTAATTAGTTTATAATATATACTTATTTTGCGAGCAGAGATCTATAGAAGGGGGCGAGTAGCAAACAATGGAAGGAGGCAATGGGTATGACGTGCTTTAAGAATGGTGGAAGAATCTTTGATTTTCTTAAGGATGAAACCCCTCAGGTAACTGTCGATAAGGAGATGGTTAAAGGGCAACAAAAAAGGTTTTAAGCTTCCTCCTTTGGCCCTAGTGGCGGGTTTGGCAACTCTAAATGGGCAGGAGTCTATGGTTTTGAAACCATTGGTGACAACACTTGAAAACGCTCCTCAAATCCATTCCATAGTTGTATCAATTTTTACAGAAATCAAAATTTAAACAGAAACCTTAAGGTGGATCTTGGGATTAAAGAAATTTCTAAGGTGACTTTGTGCTCTCTATCCTCTATAGCATTAGGGGTGAATATATGTTTAACTCCTGAGCCTCTTCCCTATCCATCTCATTCGATTTATTCTATTGCTCTCTCTTTAGGGGACTTTGTGGTCTCATTGGTTGCAGATCCTATCGATTTCCACATTTCAAATGAATGTATCAAAAAGATTTTTGAGAGCATGGGATCAAGATCCCTTATTTTTAGAAATGTGGTAAAATGCCCACATGCGGATATTTTTTTCTTGGTCTAGAGCAACATGGAACAATTTGGAAACTACTTTGGTGGAACTCTTGGATCATGGTTTCTTCCCAGTCACTTTCCACTCTTCTGAAGACTGCAGATATGTTCAGGATCATGGCCCTTGGTTTTTTAGGAAATCGGGCTTATTTATGACCCTATGGACTCCATTTTTTTATCTTGCCAATGTGAGCACCACCACTATTTTCATCTAGTTGCGCTTATACAACCTTCCTTTAGTCATGAGGGATTTTGAGCTCATTCAAAAATTGGTCAACCAATTTAGAGAGTTCATTAGGATGGATAAAGGTTCTTTAGATAAGTCAAGAAGATTTCTTAGAGTTTTGTGTTATGATCAACATCTCCAAGCCTATCATACACATGCTTAAAATCAATTCCACATAGGGTTCTTGGATGCGATACTTAAATTATGAAGTTCTTCTTGAGCATTGTTTTAGATGTAACCAATTAGGCCATAAAATTGTAGGGCGTTATGCCAAATCAATTTGTGGCTCTCGAAGCCTTAATCTCAGACAATGGATTCATAAAGCAGGCAACCTAGATGCTAATTTTATATGGAGGAACCATGGGATTTTCATTGAATGCTCTTTTGCTCCCTCTTTTTGGGATGTGGTGGTTGGGTCCAATTCAGAATAAGCTAATAATCCCTATAGTGCATTGGTGGTTTTATAGGACTTAAAGTAGGATTCAAATGTTTTGGAGGACTTTTAACAATGTAGGGATCAAGGGTTAGTGAATGAGGATTATTCATGCCTTCATGACCTCATAGAGCATAATGATGAACTAGCTTCCACCTAAATCACCACCACTGCTCATATTGCAAGCAAGATAACGAAACCAAACTATAGTCAGTTAAGTAAGAGGCATGGTAGGAAATCAGAGATTGAAAAATTAATACTAGAGGCCTTAGATTCTATAGTTGATGGTAATTAATGGACCATGGAATCTCTCCTAACCAGGCAAACAAAAGCAAAAAATGATGCCCTCATGGTGACATACCTTGGGATAAAATTTTTAGTTTTTCTTTATGCTTGTGAAGATTGAATGTGTAGGTAATTTTTTATTTCATGGTTTAGCTTTCTCTAGGAGATTGGTTCTCAAGTCTTCTATTCTCTCATTTCCTATTTTGTGGGTTTGAATCTTTCTTTCCACTTTATTTATGATATTATATAAGGGAGTGGGCCCTCATCCCACAACTCACACACACACACACACACACACACACACACACACACACACACACACACACACACACACACACACACACACACACACACATATATTCTTATTTTATTGTTGACAAAGTAAAAGAAAAATATATATTTGTTTTTTTATATTTATTTTATATTTATATTTTTTATTCCTATATTTAATTATGTTGGCTATATTTTTAATTTTATTTTTTAAAAATATATGTTGGTTGTGTTTTAGTTTTTACGTATATGACCATGACATGAGACTCCTTTCCCTGTGATTTAAAATGTCTCTTAGTATAATTAAATAATTTCATAAGCTCCAAATAAAATATGGCATTTTAAGTTCTACACATTAAATAATATTCTTGCAAATTCCACATCAATGTAATAAAGATGATGTTAATAATTTTTTATTCTTCTAAATTTCAAGCAAAATGCCTACAAGACTATTTTTAACTATAAAGCTAATATAAATATTCCACATGGCAAACAAATATTTAGCTATTGTTTAGATTTCGAGATGAAAAGGGTGAATAAAATCCCCTTTATATAAATGGTCTAACATAATCAATGAAATATAATTAAATAATTATTTCAAGATTAAATAGTTAATGAAGTAATTGTTTAGAGTAAAGTGTTAAAAACTAAATAAATAGAATAAAAGTAGTTAGAAACTTTATGAAGATGGTCGAAAGGTGATTCATTTATATTTAGAAAAATTAGGGATGAATAGATAATTGGTCTAGAATCTGTAAAGTTGTTGTAAATCACTATTTAGGCCAATTCAACAACTGTAGAATTGATTATAGAACTATGGATCCAACTTGCTCTAGATGCACATATCTAATCTAGATGTATAGTTTTGTTCAACCCCATGAGGTGCAGGATGAAAAATTTCACTCCTTGCACCTTTCCACTACACGAAACTGAAACATTTTGCAAGAATGCATCAACTCTCCTCACGATTAAATGATGTTGAGTTCATAGAAACCGAGATAGGTTATTGTGGATGGACCCCACATTCATATGTAGGTCCAAGAGAAACATTCCCAGGTGTCATAGAATCTGAGAACTACCTCGCCAAAGATTGACAATTTTTGCCTCCCAAGACTCTTAAGAGACATTACCAGTAGTGTTTAGTCCACAACAATTAGGCCACTTGGGGCACAAAATGAGACCTCTCCTATAATTCACCTATCCACCCCGATGTGTTGGTGTAGTACATTCAGCCCCACGAGGTGCAGGATGCAAAATTTCACTCCTTGCACCTTTTCACTACATGAAACTAAAGCATTTTGCAAGAATGCATCCACTCTCCTCACTGTCAAACAATGTTGAGTTCGTAGAAACCAAGAGAGGTTATTGTGGATGGACCCCACATGCATATGTAGATCCAAAAGAAACATTCCTAGGTGTCATGAAATATGAGAACTAACCCGTCAAAGATTGGTAGTTTTTACCTCTCAGGGCTCTTAAGAGACATTGTCAGTAGTGTGTAGTCCGGAATGATTTAGCAACTTGGGGCATGAAATGAGACCACTCCTAGCATTCATTCACCCACTCTGATGTTTTGGCATAGTCCGTTCGGCCCCATCAGGTGCACAATGCAAAATTTCACTTCTTGCACCTTTCCACTGCACGAAACTGAAGCATTTTGCAAGAATGCATCCACTCTCCTCACAATCAAATGATGTTGAGTTTACAAAAATTGAGACTAAGTTTATTGTGGATGGAACCCACATGCATATGTAGGTCCAAATGAAACATTCCTAGGTATCACAAAACTTAAGAACTGCGCCATCAAAGATTAGTAATTTTTGCCTCTTAGGACTCTTAAGAGACATTGCTAGTAGCATGTAGCTTGAAATGATTTGGCCACTTGGGGCATGAAATGAGACCCCTCCTATCATTCACCCACCCACCTCAACATGTTGACATAGTTCGTTCAGCCCCACAAGGTGCAGGATGCAAAATTTCACTCCTTGCACCTTTCCACTACACGAAACTGAAGCATTTTACAACAATACATCCACTGTCCTCACGATCAAACAATGTTGAGTTCACAGAAGCTGAGAGAAGTTATTGTGGATGGACCCCACATGCATCTGTTGATCCAAATGAAACATTCTTGCATGCCATAGTTTGAGAGAACAAATAATGTAAAGTATGGCACCTTTTTTTTGTCTTTAGACTCTTAAGAGACTATCTCTATCTAATGTAGTGAAGAATGATCAAGAGGCATGGACACCAAAAGGACATCTCCCCTAGCATTCAATCTTCCACCTTGACATGTTGGCGCTAGCATTTTGGACTCATGAGGTGAAGAATGTAAAATATCACTATTGGTTAAACATATAGAAGGTGAAATGAGGGTGTAAAGCTAAATTCCACAATGATTGCCTACATCCTCTCTACCTGTGCCAAAATGGGATATCTGGAACGCAATACATGGACATCCATCAAAGCATAAAGGATATGGGAATTTTGATAGATGTTTTAGTTGCAACTACCCTAGAAGACATGTTTTCAAAATGTGGAAGCATAAACAAGGCAAGTGAACTGTTTGACAAGACACCTCAAAGAAATAAGGTTTTAGATTTAACTAATTATTTCTTTGTCTTCCTCTATACCTCATTCTACTGTTTCTATAACCTATTACTAAGCATTCATGTCATAATTTAGCATAAACAAATATTGAACAAGTATGTACTAATTTAGCATAAATTAAAATGAATTGTTAAATATAGATTTCATATGGTTTCCATTATGCTTCTTTTTTATTAATTCTTACTAATTAGGGTATTCATATAGAAATATATAGTATCT
This sequence comes from Cunninghamia lanceolata, assembly GCA_027924645.1. Taxonomy (NCBI): domain Eukaryota; kingdom Viridiplantae; phylum Streptophyta; class Pinopsida; order Cupressales; family Cupressaceae; genus Cunninghamia; species Cunninghamia lanceolata. The sequence goes on from BSBN01001435.1 coordinate 9,219,531, forward strand.
CATGTATTCTTACAAAAGGCATATGAGAATTGTATCAAATGTTGTAGTTGCATGGAATGATGCCTCAAAGAAATGCGGTCTCATGGAAGTTTGAAAAATGTTGTAGTTGTAACTACCCTGGAAGACATGTATGCAAAATGTGGAAGCATAGACAAGGTGAGTGAACTGTTTGACATGATGCCTCAAAGAAATGCAGTCTCATGGAATGCCATGATTGCAAGATATGCACAAAATGGATTTGTCGATAAGGCTTCAGAAACTTTCAAGGAAAAGCAATTGGTGGGTGTAAAGCTAAAATCCACAACCTTTGACTGCATCCTCTCTTCCAGTGCCAAACTGAGATCTTTGGATCATGGCACATGGACATCCATTAAAGCATAAATGATATGGGAATTTTTCAAATGTTGTAGTTGTAATTTCCATAGGAGACATGTATGCAAAATGTGGAAGCATAGAGAAGGACAGTGGATTGTTTGATATGATGCCTCAAAGAGATGCAATCTCATGGAATGCCATGATTGTAGGATATGCACAAAATGGTTTTGTTGATAAAGCTTTAGAAACTTTCAAGCAAAAGCATTTTGCAGGTGTAAAGCCAAATTCCACAACCTTTGATTGCATCCTCTCTGCTTATACCAAAGTATGATTTTTGGAACATGGTGTAACGTCAGAAAATGTCCCCTTGGGGGCTTTTCCCTCATAAGGTTTAGCTCCCAGGTCTTTTATCTACATTTAGGACATCTTGCATCATATTTTGACATCCCGATGAAATGAGCCCTAAGTTCCATGACAAATGGGACCTAGGGGGATCCCTTGAACCTAACCTTGACCAAAATAGGGAGGGAGGACTTGGACACCCGCGCCCTAGTCATGCCCTATTTTGGGTCAATCCCAAATTTTGAGTGTTGGCTTATGACCGTTATTTGGGTCCTATGCCGAAACGGTAAGTTTGAATTATGAAATTCTTGGTGGGAGTGTTTGTAGTTGCATATATAAGCATGTTTAGGCATTCATTTGTAAACTAGATGATTACTAGCAAGCAATTGTGATCTTTGGCATTCAAAAGGTGATTTAAGGCATTTATTGTATAGCAAGAGCAGATTTGTGTTGTCTACGTGTTTGTATTTGTAGATTTGAGCAATCATCTCCACATGGCATGAAGAGCTTCTTCCTTCCATGAGATCTTCACTACAAGGTGACATCACTTATGTTTTTGAGCATATATCATTTAGTTTTTGCCTCTGCCTCCCAAGGGCATGTACTCTTTATCTAACAACAGTGTTCGGAAGACTTGAATGTCTCTCCGGGGCTTGACTAAGGCAAGCCTCTAAGCACCACAAAGTTTCTATGATTGCAAGTTACAGGATGAAGATATAGGAAAGGTGGAGTTGCAGGAGGGTATTACAAAGTGTCAGATTTGCAAATCAGACTTGAAAATAGCACCCTGGACTTGGGCACCCGCTCTTTAGTCCTCCAGATTCCGTGACAGGAAAATCTTTGATACAATAGGAACAGGTTATAGATCAAGCTTCCATATCCCAACAAAAACCTAGGCATTCGACTTGACTGCCCAATCATTAGTCCCTGACTATTCTACTTCCCGATCTTTGAAAATAGGTGCATAGTTATCTGTCATTTTACATCTCCCTATTGCAATATTTTTAGTAATTTGTCTGTTTGCTTCTGTAATTGCATAATTAGGGTTTTGAGGTATAATTGAGCATAATTGGACACAATTGGCAATCAAATCACACAAATCCAAGTTTCCCTACATCTCACAGTGATCAAGTGTCTGATAGTGCATTGCCACTCGACCTAAGGTCCTTGAATGTAAGAGGTGAAAGGAGGATAGACATCAAACTAATCAAACACCAACACTATCCTTAAATCTTTTTCTACTTTACATTTTGGTGAACCCATGTTGTTGGACTTGTTTGCACCTTGGTAAGTGTTTTGCTTCAGATTTTCATTGATTTCATTCATTCAAGTATCATTCATCTTATTGCATTGGAAAACTTACAAAAAAATTGAAAATTTTGAAAATTTGAAAAATAATTGCACTCTAGGGTTTCTATTTTGCATTAATTAATTTGAATTTCATCAAATTTCTGATTTTTACATTATACCTAAGCTAAATTTTAGAAAATTGTAAAAATTTAATCAATTGCATTGCATTTTTATCATAAAATTGCTAGGGTTTTGTTGCAAATTTTTAATTTTTCATATAACCTAGTAATTTCAAAACTAGGGTTTGTAGGCAAAATCTTATTTCAGATTTTTCTAATGATATTAGACACTCATTAAAATTTTCCTTTGGCTATAGTGTTTCATTTTAGTGTAAATTTGCATTTAGATCTCAAAAAAATTTGCATTTTTACATAGAAAATTTCATCAAAAACTAGCATTTTCATTGATTTTTCCTTAGGTTTGCACTTGCATTTTGCATGGTAAGGCTTGAAAATCATTTTCAGATCTTAGGGAATCTAATTTTTATCATAAATCAGATTTCAACATATTCATATAGCATTTTATATCAATATCTCAAACCTAGGGCTTGAAAAACCTTGATTTCCACTAGATTTGGCCTTATCGACTCTCTAAATTTGCACCATAGGCGTGTTGTGAAGAATCTTTTTGCACTAATTGGCTTTTATTAGGGTTTTTATCTTCTTCCCCTCCTAAAAATCTTCACAACACCTTGTTATCGAGCCCTTGTATTGAAAATTTGGCAAAAAATTGCACATTTTTGCTATATTTGCCCTAGGGTTTGACCTAGATTTGCACTCCAAGCGTGTTCTGACAATTTTTATGGCTTGAGGTGACTGATATAATTTATATTATTTTATTCACCTCCTAAAATCCTTTACAACACCCCTTTTGCTAGGTCTTGGAGTTGAAAAATTGTGAAAAATTGCATATTTTTGCTATATTTTCACTAGGGTTTGATCTTGAGTGGCACTATAAGCGTGTTGTGACGGATTTTTTGGAATTAGGTGGCTGTTATTACTGATATAATTTTTTGTCCATCACAATTTTCCTCGCAAAACCCTTTGTCATGCTCTTTTGCATTGAGATGTGATGAAAAAATCGCATATTTTCATGTATTTTCACTAGGTTTTGACTAGTCATCATCTTAGATTTGCATCAAGAGTATGTTGTGATGGATATTACTGCTATATTAGATTGACATCAGACATATTATTCACTTCCCCTTATAAAAATCTTTACAACACCTTTTCTTTCATATATTTGCATTGAAAAAGTACAAAAAAAAATCAAGCATTTTAGGTCATTTTTGCATATAGTTTTGCAATTGTCTCTTGCACAAATTTTGAAAAACTTTTTAAAAGCAGATATTGCATTGATTTGAAAACTTAAACACATAGCTTCTAACTACAACAATAACAATAGGTTCCCTCCTAGGCCTTACATGAAAAGAAAGGTCCCTGAACTTGAAATTGTGTTTACACCTCATGATAGAACAATTGGAGATACTGAAGGACCTATTTACATCACTGTGAAAATAATCGGACACCCTATGGATGGAACCCTTATTGATCCTAATTGCTTGACTAATATCTCCATGGAAGATTTCCTCTTTGCACATCAATTAATGCAAGGATCTTATAACCCTTCGGACATGATGATTAAAACACATAAGGGAACCTTTATAAACACTTCTGGGAAGATATCATTGTTGGTCACAGTATTTGAGAAACATGTAGAACAATGGTTTGATGTTGCCCCGTGTCTGACCTCTTTCACATTAAATTGGGACACATTTGGTTAAAGGCTATGGAAGCTATCCCTTCAACAATTCATAATTGTCTAAAATTTCCTTTTGATGGACATGTAATTACTATCCCTTGCAATAAGTATAAACCTTTGGTTGCAAGAAAACATTGTACACTTGATTACTTTTGGGGCAAATCTGAAAAGAAACCAGAGCCATGAACAAACTTTAACTTCTTGAGCTATAGAAATTACAAATCAAAACTATTACATCCAATGGTTGGTCCCTCTATGCAAGAAATAACAAAAGACAAGTAACCTGCATTTGAAGAGAACCCTAGATCGAAAGGACAAGGTCCCTATGCTCAGGCTCCTCTCCCGCCATCCTTACAAGGATCGGGAGGTAATTGTCGACAACAAAACATTCCACCTAGACAAATGAGATTTGATCCCAGTGCTTCCTCTTCTAGAACACACAAACCCATGAAAGAGAAAAGCCTTATCTTACAAGAGATAAGTGGTAAGAGAAAAAGAAATAGAAAAGCAAGAGAAACAAGGAGAAGAAGAAAAGATTATTCCATAAACCTTGCATCTCAACAAGAAAACATTGATCCAAACATTGAACCAAACAAAGATGATCCTAACAATGAACAATATAAAGACAAACAAGAATTGGGCTATGGTACCTTATGTCCCACTTTCCTCTAAAATGTGGGAGTGGGAGGATGACGATGATTTACTCGATGACGAGACCTAGTACGAAGACCCTACAGGTAAGTATCTCTAACCCTTTATCTCTCTCATGATGTGTTTCCCCCGTGATGTGTTATGTGTTGTTTAGGCATCCTGGGATGACCCCTGATTCTCTTATAAGGTCCAGAATACCAAGAGATCACCTCTGTTGTGACCTTCTTTTATTTGTATCATCATTCTTCTATATTGCCTCTCTCTTTGATTTCATTGTTGTGTGTTGTGCCTTACGGACATAGCTTTGTGGTTGGTGACTTGGGGGCACCCTCCAACGTGAATATCCCTAAGACACTTGTTTCTCCTCTCTTATTTATTGTTTGCCTTCCTCTAGTGTTTCTATCTAGAGGACGGATGACGAAAAACATTTATACTGATGTGGACCTAGCACCCTTTAGCAAGAAATCAAAAATTGGACTTAGTTCCTAATATGATGATGGGGTTGTAATATATTATCCAATGCTTGGCTAGTAGAAGCACTCTATGCTTTCTACGTGGTGATTTTGATGATGTTTTTATCTCTTACAAACCTTAACACTACTGCTACTCCATGCACTTTGTTTGTCTTTGAATCTTGCCTTGGGGATGCTCGATCTGAGATTTTCGTGATATAGCCCCATGGTTATCCTTGATCTCTAAATTTGTAGTATAACCTTGGCTCTTTGTGTGATTGATCATATGCATTGATGTTATTGTTTATCATGATTATGTGGAAACTAACATGTTTCTTACAGGGATGTATTTGTGGGAACATTTGGTGATCGTAAAGTACATGTCACCTTCAGGGGGCATGGGCTTTGCGAAAGTCCATGTTCCCTTGTGTGTTTTCTTCCTACCTTAACGTGTTTGATATCAATGCGTGATATCAACCACCTTAAGGTGGGGGCATATATAAGATAAGTTGTTTGTTGTAGATGTTAGCAATGTGCTTGTCCTCAGGTGCAGTTTAAAGACTGGTGGCGATGAGTCCCTCCTGCATTCTGAGTTTGTGTTCAATCAATCAATCAATCAATCATCTAAAGCCCTCTGCAGAGGTGGGGATGGTGTATTTTTCGAAGTAGATTGCATCATCCTATCATTTTCAAAATGTCCTCATCAGGAGGCGAGGAGCGGTTCTGTGACTAACTCAACCCTTAAGCATGTCTTTGGTAATTGTTGTGGTGAAGCCCAATCGTCGGTGTGTGCATGTAATGTGCCTGAGATGGTGATGAGCCTAGAAATAGGAACACTCCATTGCTTGTCTGTTGTTTTTTCTCCATGTCTTCAAAGTGTGTGTTTGGAATGCTTGCTCTGTTTGGCATGTCTATTGGCCCATATGCAGTCTAAAGACCAGCGCAATGAGTGCTTCCTGCATTTTGGGAGGTTTGTGTGTCATGCATATGTGTTACCCCATATATGCAATTTAAAGACCAGCACGATGAGTGCTTTCTGCATTATGGGAGGTGTGTTTACTTTCCTTGTACTTGCATCTACATTTCATATATATGAGAAAAAGAAAAGAAAAGAAATCATTCCTGTCTTCTATGCATCTGATGTTTTCTCTATGTTTTGCATGACTGTAACTATCTTCTCTGTGTCTTGCATGCCTGTCATTGTCTTCAATGTGTCTGGCGTGTCTTCTCCATGCTTGGCATGTTTGTTGTGTTTGTTGACCGTACTTTAATGCATGTATTGGCCTTGCGTTTATACATACATTAAAGTGGGGGCTAAATGTAACATCAGAAATGTCCCCTTGAGGGATTTTCCCTTATAAGGTTTAGCTCCCGGGTCTTTTATATGCATTTAGGACATCTTGCATCATATTTTGACATCCCGATGAAATGAGCCCTAAGTTCCATGACAAATGGGACCTAGGGGAATCCCTTGAACCTAACCCTGACCAAAATAGGGAGGGAGGACTTGGGCACCCATGCCTTAGTCTTGCCCTATTTTGGGTCAATCCCAAATTTTGAGTGTCGGCTTGTGACCGTTATTTGGGTCCTATGCCGACATGGTAAGTTTGAATTACAAAATTCTTGGCGGGAGTGTTTGTAGTTGCACATATAAGCATGTTTAGGCATTCATTTGTAAACTAGATGATTACTAGCAAGCATTTGTGATCTTTGGCATTCAAAAGGTGATTCAAGGCATTCATTGTATAGCAAGAGTAGATTTGTGTTGTCTATGTGTTTGTATTTGTAGATTTGAGCAATCATCTCCTCATGGCATGAAGAGCTTCTTCCTTCCATGAGATCTTCACTAGAAGGTGACATCATTTATGTTTTTGAGCATATATCATTTGGTTTTTGCCTCTACCTCCCAAGGGCACGCACTCTCTATCTGACAACGGTGTTCAGGAGACTTTAATCTCTCTAGGGCCTGACTGAGGCAAGCTTCTAAACACCACAACCCCCTCCCAAAGTTTATGTGATTGTAGGTTACAGGCTAAAGATACAAGAAATGTGGAGTTGTAGGAGGGTATTACAGAGTGCCAGATTTGCAGATCAGAGTTGAAAATAGCACCCTAGACTTGGGCGCCCTCTCTTTAGTCCTCCGGATTCCATGACGGGAAAATCTCTGATACAACAGGAACATGTTACAAATCAAGCTTCTAGATCTTGACAAAAACCTAGCCATTAGACTTGGGTGCCCACTCATTAGTCCCCGATTGTGCCACTTCCCAAACTTCGAAAACATGTGCACAGTTATCTATCATTTTACATCTCCCTATCGCAACATTTTCAGTAATTTGTCTGTTTGTTTCCGTAATTGCATAATTAGGGTTTTGAGGTATAATTGAGCATAATTGGACACAATTGGCAATCAAACCACACAAATCCAAGTTTCCCTACATCTCATAGTGATCAAGGGCCTGATAGTGCATTGCCACTCGACCCAAGGTCCTTGAATGTAAGTGGTGAAAGGAGGATAGACATCAAACTAATCAAACACCAACACTATCCTTAAATCTTTTTCTACTTTACACACAGTACATGGACATCCATCAAAGCATAAAGGATATGGGAATTTTGATAGATGTTATAGTTGCAACTTCCCTAGAAGACATGTATTTAAAATCTGTAAGCATAGACAAGGCAAGTGAACTGTTTGACATGACACCTCATGGAGTGAAATGATTGCAAGATATGGACAAAATGGGAATGTTGATAAGGCTTTAGAAACTAGGTGAAATGAGGGTATGCTAGACCTGTAGATAGTGTAATGAGGATATGATATTAAAACATGGGGTATATGATATTGAAACATACTTCCATTTAAGTTGTACACCTATTTACATTTCCAAATGTAATGTTAGGTGAATTTGGGTTGTGGATGACAATTTTTACATAAACTAGATAAGAAAATGGGTAAAAACACAAACATGTCTTTGCTCATTAATACAAAAATAACTCTCTTTGATTTCATGAAAAACATCATAACTTTTATCATTTTTAACATGTATCTTGCATGTTTAATATGTAAGATGAGAAATTATCTATGATTATCATATCAAAACTAGTAATTCCTATATCAAATCTAGTAGTTTCAATATCATGATTATTATGAGATGTATACAAAAAGAGTCTAGTACAACAAATATGTATGCAAAATGTGGAAGCATATGGGAATTTTATCAAGTGTTGTAGTTGCATGGAATGATGCCTCAAAGAAATGCAGTCTCATGGAATGCCATGATTGCAGGATATGCACAAAATGGATTTGTTGATAAGGCTTTAGAAACTTTCAAGAAAAAGCAATTAGCAAGTGTAAAGCCAAATTCCACAACCTTTGACTGCATCCTCTCTACCTGTGCTAAACTGTGATCTTTGGAACATGGTACATGGACATCCATCAAAGCATAAAGGTTATGAGAATTTTGACAGATGTTGTATTTGCAACTACCCTAGAAGACATGTATGCAAAATGTGGAAGCATAGACAAGGCAAGTGAACTGTTTGACATGATGCCTCAAAGAAATGTGGTCTCATGGAATGCCATGATTGTAGGATATACATAAAATGGACTTGTTGATAAGGTTTTAGAAACTTTCAAGAAAAAGAATTGGCAGGTGTAAATGCCAAAATGGGATCTTTGGAATAGGGTATGGACATCCATCAAAGCATAATGGATATGAGAATTTTGTTAGATGTTGTAGTTTCAAACGCCCAAGGAGACATGTATACAAAATGTGGAAGCATAGACAAGGTGCGTGAGCTATTTGACATGATGCCTCAAAGAAATGCAGTCTAATGGAATGCCATGATTGTAGGATATGCACAAAATGTATTTTGCAAGGATGCTTTCAAAAAAAATGAATTAATCAAACACTCTGAAACATATATTGAAACTAATTGAACATAATATCATTTCATGAAACATTGAAGAACACATACGCAATATCAAAACTTTTAAGCATGATACATTATCTATCCTATAACCATAATTGATCATCATATATAATGTAAAATCTCATATACATAATGTCATGAAAATAACATAGAGTGTATATATAAAGCCATATAGGCATGTACAAACAAAGCCATATAGGCATATATACAATGATATACATTAGAAAATAGAAAAGTATGTTTACAACTCGCCATATAGGCATACAACAAAATTTCCCAAAATCAAATTTTCTATGGAGTGCTATGAAATAATCAATAGCTCTTGCTTAGCCATGAAGAAGGAGAATCCATCAATGACTCATCCTCTCTCGTTTGTCGATTAGACCTCTTGGATAGAGATTTTTGAAGCTCCACCTGTTAATACAACCAAACAATACCCAAATTAATATAGAAAACATGAAATTATATGCAACATGACATAATTAATTAATCACTTACGCAAGCTAGTGATCCCTCTAAATCATTTGTTGTCTCTCTTCATCGATAGCTGCATGGGTTGAAGTTCTAACCTCCTGTGAGAAGCATGAAGAAGTAAAATTGAGTTAACATGAATATTATTTATGTACATTAAATGACGTGAGATGAAATAAGAAACACATAATGACATCTACATGTTATTGGTTCTTACCTCAGTCAAAGGATTTATAGGCTAAATAACTACAACAATGCCCATCTCCATTGACTGACGAATATGAGGAGTCTCAAGACCTATAATCAACTGAAAAAAGAGTTCAAGGTTATTTGACCAAAATCTACAAAACATTATTTAAATGCATAATGATTAGAAATGGTAGAATTTACCTCAGTGAAACTACCTCTATATCTGGCCCAACTAACTCCTCCTGAAGGTGAAGCTCTGACATCCATCTATTCATCATCAAATCATCACTAAATAAGATTACCATTGATATATGAAAAAAAAAGTTTACATGTACTATATTTACTATCTTGTTATGTAAATTGCATACTTGTCAAATTGACCTTCTCTCATAACCTTGCAGTGGACAGATGACATATGTAGGATGAGTACTTTGACCCTGGAATTCCATAACGTATAAAATTATCTACATTAATTTGACTTATAATATCTATTAATATATTTAATTAGAGATTTCAAATACAAATATAATAAATTGAAAAACCTTCTAAAAATTTACATGTGAATCAATACCAAATGTACTATCCAAGTCATATGTCAGTACAATATCATCTAATATGGATGTGTCATGCATCTACTCCTACCCCTATGTGGCATAGTCCTAAAAGTGTGGAATATCCTCTCCATTGTTTGTACCATGATCATCCTTCGATCCATAATCACATAATGCTCCACATGATCGACAAAGATGCGGGGATCAACGATGCCTGCTACTCTCACCCTCACTAGCCTAGGAAAGAGTACTACCATGTTGTGTTAAATCCTAAGTGAGTGAGCTTAGAGTCTCTAGCATCTCCACCTCAACACTCTCCTTCAAAGATGAAGGGAGTGAGTATATTGTGGCCTCCCTAGGGGTCTAGGACAATGAGTCTAATCACGTTGTGTCCCCACTCTATCCTATGTAGTGCCACTACTTCTGCCCTGGAAATCGTGTATGTCAAAGTAGTTTGGAATCTTGTTGAGGACAAACTCGCAATAGAGTCTCCTCAAAAAATATTGTGGGACCTCAAGGTTGTTACATGGTAGCTCATCAAACACCATACACCACCTATCCTAGAAGTTTTTGGATATTCCTTCGTGCACACACCAATGAATGGGGAATCTTTTACAACTCCCATGTAATGGTTGATTTGTTCTAGTATCAAAAAAATGCACACATAGATCATACTTCAAAATTTTTTGGTCTTTAACTTGTATGTATGATAGTTTGTCTGCATAGAATGATCGACAACTCTCCCTATAGTCTTCCCATAGCTTGATTTGGTTTGTTACTGTAGCAATGTGGGAAATAATGGACTCTAAGGAAGTAGCAAGAGATCTCTGATGATCATTCCTTCCATTTGGTTGCTTTAATTGTTGAACTAAGTTTTCAAGTTATTTTTTATTGTTTTCAATTTCCCTTAAATAATTTTGTTGTGTGTCATGAGGGTGGCGAGGAAATCAAGGCAAAGTTTGAGGAGGGTTCTAATCCTCCTCTTCAATTGGATTCTCATCTATTAGATTAATCCTTTGGGATGATTCACTTCCTGAAAAAGTTAAAATAAAAATTCAATCAAAAAAATGAAAAACAAATTCAATTTGTTTTCACATTTACAAAAAATATTCAAACCCTACCTTCTTGAGTTTATCGAATCCGTTGAGAACATGCATAATGGGAACGATGAGGTGGCATCATGTTTTAGTGTGATTTCTTATTCAAATTGCTCTAAATGCAATTATGCAATAACCCTAGTGCATTTTGACTCTCAAATTGAAAATAAGGTGAAAATACAAACTCTCCGCTATGCATTTTTATATTTAGCTCATTAAAACACGATCACATTTTAGGGTCCGTATTACCAAGCCTAAAATGTGATCATGTTATAATGCGATCACGTTATAACGTGATCACGTTATAACGTGATCATGTTATAACATGATCATGTTATAACGCGGTCATGTTATAACACGATCACGTTATATAATTGCCTAGGACCAAAAAGTGGTTTTGCCACTTTTTGGCCCCCCATCTTCTTGCACTTACTTGAATGGAGGATAAGAATTGTAACCTATCTTCTCATGAGGTATCTTAGCTCAAGTAATGAAGAGGGATTCATTTTCTCCATAGTTTCATTTTCAACTTGTCCTCGGTTCCTTTGTTGTAAATGCATATGATATAACTTATAAAATTTATGTTGGTGCTCTTATGGAGCTTAATTAGGAGTCTCCTTATGATGAACCTTACCATTGCATTCATAAGGAGATTTTGTCAGAGTTTCCATATAATTATCAAGTTTCAAATTACGTGACTTGTAAATAGGCACATATACATCCCTCTTAAATTTTACAATTCTATCTCCATGAACATACTTAAAACATAGACATGAACCATAGAGGGAACTTCTTTTAACTATTCTATCCAAGGACTTCCAAGTGATATGTAGAATCTATCAAAAAGTGGAATAACATGTGTAGACACTTAAAATTGTCCATGTCTTGCAATAACACCTTGTCGACACATTAAGTGAGACATCTTATAACATTTTGTCCTAATCCTGCTCCTAATCCCATTTAGCCCACTAGCCAATTAATTAAATAAATCCTATTTATTTAATTAATTTCTCTTCTCCCATTTTCCAACTAATTCAAATAAAATATTTGAATTTGTTCTCACCTTTCACCTCATTGCAACACATGTCACATGCTACATTTTTCATTTAGTGCCTTCACATGTCCAACTAATATAAATAATTCTATTATTTGAATTAGGTCAACCTACACTTGTCACATGACTACAACTCCTTGTGGAGTGGTAAACCCTATTCAATCTCAACCGTCCACATCATTCAATTCAACTTTCAATCATACCCCTTTATTCAAATCACTCGTCTCCTATAAATTAACCCTCACCCAAACCATTTGGGGGATCCATTCTGCAAGTAGCCTCATGCTGTAGAATTTTCTCTAGAATCATTCTCATTCATCTTTAATCTAGTGTTTTGTTGCTAAAATAGTGAGCAATCAGCATTCATCCTTCAATATTTTGCATTCCTATGCAAGATTGAGAAGAGCAATGGAGGAGAGCCAGGCTTAGCATAGAGATTTGATTTGGGTTTTCTTTGTCATTTGGGTTTCTATTCTATCTTGTACTTCATTATGGTGTTAGGGTTTAATGATTGTTGTTTGTGATTCATAGCTCTGATTTTTCCCCTAATACATTTGGTGAACTTGACGTGAATCAAATCCATATCATTCCAGCTAATATTCATATCTTGTGTATGTTGGAATAGATTTTTGCATTATCCTTTACATCTAAGGTCATATCATACCTTTTGTGCATTAGGACTTTAATGCTCTAAGTTTACTTCCTCATATGTCTAGACAAAGTTGTATTACGCCGGGTGCACAAGACACATCATCACCCTAGTTCTTATACCTTGGTGCATAATGTCTAGTGCTATATCAAACTTCATGGTTGCTCACCTTCATTGTAGTATAACGTATCATTCATCTCTTCTATCCATTCCTGTATCTTTCTTCCTTGACCAATCCCTTTCATTTCGAGAGCATACCCATTTTCGTCCAACCCACCTATCCTCTCGAGGGGACATCATCATCCCACTTCTTTACATCATCATCCTTTTCTTCTATCCATACCTTAGCTTCCTTGAAATGATGTTACTTCTCTTAGTCGTAACATCATCTCAAAGAGGGGCAAAATGTAGACACTTAAAATTATCCATGTCTTACAACATCACCTTGTCGACACATTAAGTGAGACATCTTGTAACATTTTGTCCTAATCTCACTCCTAATCCCATTTATCCCACTAGACAATTAATTAAATAAATCATATTTATTTAATTAATTTCCCTCTCCCATTTTCCAACTAATTCAAATAAAATATTTGATTTTGTCCTCACCTTTCACCTCATTGCACAACATGTCCAATACTACATTTTCCATTTAATGTCTTCACATGTCCAACTAATTTAAATAATCTTTTATTTGAATTAAGCCAGCCCTATTCCTATCTGTACACTTGTCACATGACTACAACTCCTTGTGGAGTGGGATTTACCCTATTCAATCTCAACCGTCCACATCATTCAAATCAACTTTCAATCCTAGCCATTAATTCAAATCACTCATTTCCTATAAATCAACCCTCACCCAAGCCATTTGGGGGATCCATTCTGAAATTAGCCTCATGCTGTTGAATTTACTCTAGAATCATCCATCATTCCTCTTTCATTCCATTGTTATGCTACTGAAATAGTGAGCAATCAATATTCATCCTTTGATATTTTGCATTCCTATGCAAGATTGAGAAGAGAAATGGAGGAGAGCCAAGCTTAGCATAGGGATTTGATTTAGTTTGTTTTCATGCTTTTATTTTTATGTTATCTTGTACTCCATTGTGTTGTTAGGGTTTAATTATTGTTGTTTGTGATTCATAGCTCTGATTTTTCCCCTAACACAACATGAAACAAGACCTCAACTTCCTTCAGCCCCACTTAGAGAGGTAAGATTATGCATCCTAACATAGAAATAATAATACCATTAGTCATCTTCAATAAGATACTTAAATGTGCATAACTATCCTATTGCAAATGATAATCATATAAAAACATTCCATGCAAATGTTAAATTGATTCACTATATATTGATAAGTATACCATCACATGGACAACCATGGATAGTAACATGAACGTACGATGGTCCATAGTGATTTTTTTGAGGAATATTTTCATCATAGATGAAATAACTAGAGGTACATGGGTCCAAAAGAAGCTCTAGTATAAGTTAACCACACAAAAAAAATTAGTGATATAGGAAGGTGAATGAACATGCTATATATCCAAAAATCTCTATCATATGTGTATGTGCCATCTAATTAGAAAAGATGCAAGTAGTCACTTGTTGAAAATATCTATTGTTAGAATGAGAATATAAAGGAAAATAATTTGTATAAATCTATAAATTTTGATTAGGTTGGGCTACCAAATGATTTCCTCCATCATTAGCACAATCTACATGTATAACAAATGTATTATCTATAAAATCTTGCATCTTATGCTTAAGAGTCATACAAATTTCTATGTGATGACCATTAGCCCTATGACAAATACAAAAAAACATTCTCATTATATCCTTTGGGGACTCCTTTAGAGGGATCTGGTGGATGAATGAGAGTGAGGGTGATTAAGTTAGAATTTTAAAAAGTTTGAAGCACATTGTCTAGAGGTTAACTCAGTCTTGTGAATTTTCTAGTGGTTTGATGCGTACAAGAAAGAGAATTAGAAGTAGTAGCTACATGGTAAGCATTAGATTTGGGTTATTTATTTTCATTACCCTTTTGGAAAGTATTAGAATTTTGAAATTTGGAAGGGTAAGAAGGTGTGAAGGACGTACGGGAGGACCCATGCTTTAAGCATTGGAAGCAAGTAAATTGAGTTGAACATTCTTAACATGAGCATAAAGGTCCATGAAGGAGGCAAATATGTTCAAGTATACATTGTATTAAAGAGGAGATAATAGGCCCTTAATAAGAATATGTTGTAATTCACTTTACAAAAATCTATTGTAATTCATCACTAAGAAAATGTTATTTTATTTGTGCAAAAAAACTGAAATAAATGTCAAAATAATCATTGTGTTATTTATTGGGACCTTGGGCCCTCCCAAATAAATCATAAACAATAATTTTTAGGTCCATATTCATCTAGAAATGGTTAAGGAAAGTTGTATCTGGTTGATCAAAAGAATGGATAGAGCTATGTGTTAGAGTGGAACCTTTGAATAGTATATAGGAGATTGTGAGGAAATAACTTAGCCAAAATATTATAATTGTAAGCTTGGTCTAAGCATAGTATATTAATAAATTGTAAATGAGTGTTAGAGTCACCTTTACCATGATCAAATTCAAAGCAAGGTGCCACAAAACCAACATGTAGTGGATAGGTTGCAATTACACATGTAAGGGGTGTGCAATGTACCAAAGGATAAGTAATAACATCTTTCTCGTTGGGCACAAAATTAACTTTGTTCTCAACTTTATCTAGATTTTGTAATAGTGCATCAAGGGTGGAAGTGGGGATAGTGGTGGTGGCAAGAGTATGAGAAATAATGGGGCAAGTATAAAGGGAATGGGAAACAAGAGGAAAGGATATGGCACTATGAAGGTGGAAGGAAATATTATAAGGAAAAGAGGTAGGTGTGGTCTGTTGGGTCCCAAAATAGTTAATCCAAAAACATAGAGTGTTTCCTAATCTCCTAGGCTAGGGGTGTCATCAAGGAGACAAGAAAGGGGCTCATCAATAGGTTGAGGATGATTTAGGGGAAACAAGTAGGAGTGGGTAATCTCCTCTTCTCTTCAAGATTAGCTAGAATTAGGAGGGTATTCCTAGAGGTATCCCTCTATAGGGACTGAGAACAACACAAAATACTTTCAAATTTATGACACAACAACAATACCCAAGTTGTAGTTTTAATCCCCAATATTGTCACTAGATCAAAATAAGCTTACTGCACTATAAAACCTCTTTCTAAGTTGACGAATGCATCTTTGAAACATAAGATATACAAAGGGTATACATTTGGTCTGAGAAACTTAAATGTTAAAATGAACTTATACTAGATTTTCCCTTGTTAAACAAAACCAAATAATACATACACACTGTTGTTATTTCGACCTTACACATGAGAGACTTTGTTCATTTTATGAGGTTGTGGGTGGTTAAGCAACATTAGACCAGTGCCTATTATGGGCTATAGAGTCATCAATCTATCAAGGGAAACAAACATGAAGAAACACATGGGTGTTATGTATAAAAATTGATTACAAATGGTGGATATAATTAGTTATCTATTACTCTAATGCATTCATTTACATGTAACACTAAAATGATCATTACAATGGCTACAATGTATTAAGAGTATATCTCACTGCTCAAATCAATGATTACATTCATGTTACTAAACATAACAAGAGGAAACCCTAACAATAATTGAGGGGTTTCCCTAAATGAATACACGAAATTTTGGAGAAGTCCACAATATGCACTCAGTTAAACCTATAAATCTGTATATATTTCTAAATATCTGATCCCTGATATATTGATATGGAAGTTTTTTGAATCTTATAGAGCACTACACCTTCTACTTGGAGATCTTGCAAAAAAAACCCCTCTTACATCCTCCGACCACATATATATAGCAATCGCTTTTCTACTGATGCCCTTGGGTGGGAATCACCTACCTCATCTACCTCTATAACCTTGACATTAAATTGCACCCACCTTGCCACCTACTTTTTCACTATCTTTATTTTGCATTAATGGCATCCCAAGTGTAGACCTTTGCATTTTCTTCACAAGCCTTGGAGACTTGCTAACTCACTTTCTTTGATTAATGGTGCAACACCCAACACTTGTTGGCTCTGACACAATCCTGGTGATGCATGAACCATTGAATTTCTTCAACTTATAATCGATAGTTTGGAGCCTTTGATGCCTCACAAAGAAAAATGGGACCCACAACTTATGACTTGGCGTTAACTAATGGCCCAATGTTTAAAATGTGTCAAGCCTCTCTTCTTTGAATTGTTGTGTGGTTGATACAAGTTTCTCCTCCTTACACCTTCCTTGATTTCCCTTTATTTAATGAAGCTGGACCAACCCACTCACCGAGTCATCATTTTCAACCAATGGTGCAATGGGAAGATTGTGTCAGTTCTACTACCCTTGAAAAGGTGTGTGGTGCTACCATGTGAGAACATTGCATCAAGTGCTTCTACAATCTGTCATCCCATATTTTTTATTCTTCAACATTCAAGTGATTTGGCGAACCTATAAACTGTTTCAACAAGTTCGCAAACCTGCGAACTTGCCGAAAGTCGCTTCCTTCTTCCCATTTTGGTGATTCAAAAAAAATTGGAACTATCAAACCACTTTAGACAGGTTTGCAAGTTCATGAAAATGTCGAATCATTGAAACATAAGGCAAACACAAGGCCTTTTTGGCCTTTTGATGGGTTCAGAAACTTGTGAACTTGTCGAAAGGTAAACACTTAAAATTTTTTAGGACTTGAAGGATTTAGAGAATTTTCTTGATGATTTTTGAGGACGTGAGGGGGGGGGCATTGAAAATGTCTTAGATCGGATATACATGATGGGCACAACATGGAAATGCAATAGAGGGGGGATAGAACTTAGGATTTTATAAATTCTAGTATAAGGATAGGACTGGAAAATAAGGGTCCCAACATGGTCGAGGAATATGAGATGAAGGGATGCACTAGTGGGATGAGAGATAAGTGGAACATTAGTGGAAGGAGAAGTAGTGAGGACTCTAGAATAAAGCACATGAGAAATAAAAGTCACACTAGAAGTTGTAACATGGGAAGTAGGCACAATGGGGGGATCTACCATAGGATGAGAAGATATCATAAATGGAAGAAGGATGGGTGGGTAAGGTGGAATATGCACCATGAAAAGCATTAGAAGAGGCCATCATAGTGTTGAATGCACAAGAGAACTGAGAGGGGGGTGAATCAATTGTAAATTATAATTCCAAATCCATCAAACACGTTTAGATCCACATCAATTTAGTTAACCCTTAAATTGTTATGATGATTAAGCATGAAAGCAAGTAACAGAAGTTAAATCAAATCAACATCAAACACAAGAGAACACCAGATTTATGTGGAAAACCCAAGAAGGGAAAAACCATGGTGAGGATTAGCTCATAGTACAAAGTAATATCAAAATCGAAAAACAATAGGATCACTTCCAGACGGCTCATTGCCAAAGGGCTCACTGCTAGAATAGAGAAGAAGTAGAGAAGATTGTTACAAAGAGAAGACTATCTCATTGCAATGGAGAATTCCACCACAACACCTTCATAGTCATACTGAAGAATTGTATACCTTTTGCTCACTGCATGTCTAGTAGTCTAACACATGAGAGCTTGTACTACACCACACATTCACCACACTCTTATTCACATCACATACATCATGCACACCCACTTTCATGATCCCTTGATACTTATTTATATCGTCTTCAACCTTGAAAGCATTCTCCAAGGTCGGAAAAGCACCTTAGTTTTGCAAATTCAAATTAGGTTGGACCCAAAACATTCCCATGTTGGAAAGGAATGAAGGCAGGCCACAACACACCTTATCTCAAACCTAAATTCATCCAAGCACACCACTCCACACTTTTACAATCACCAAAGCACTCCGCAATTAGTGTAAACACCCAACCAAACCTGTGTTAACACAATGAACTTTTAAGTACACGCTTCCTCAAGACAAAATACAACTTTGTGGACCATATACCAAGATTTAACATAATCTAGAGTATTCCATGAACATCCTAAAATCCAACAAATTCCTCTGCAACAACTTTCACCTTTTGCACAACCATATCTTGTTTATCCAGTACACTTAACTATCTTTGTCATGCATTGTATCTCTAGAAATCAACTTCCGGAGCACCACACCATAGACAACTTCAACAGAAGAAAGATATGAATCTTATAAGCACATTTCCAAAACCACAAGACCTAAAACCACCTTGCGGAGAAATGCGGAGCAAAGACATTTCTCCTAGACACCTCTGCAAACCTCTACGAATCATGGTCTTCATACTGGTGAACACACCTCCCTCTACACAACAATATGGCATGCCCAATCTTGAATGTATCATCTATAAACACCTCTAAACAACATATTCAAACCACATGAACAAATCTTCAGTATATAAGAAATGCAGAGCAAAACCAAAACACTAGCCTGCAACATAGAACATTTTTGTAACACATTGTTTCCTTTATTATTCAATTTTTTTCAAAAGCACTTGGAAACCAAGCATCAGAAGCATATTATCACCAACTTCAGCACTTCCTCATCATTAGAGATAGCATCCACTCAACACCAACTACTTATACTCTTGCAACATTTATTACTCATACAATTTACACAGTTGACACCAATGACAACACAAACTTGTTGACATCAATGGCAACACTGACTACACATACTTGTAACAATCTCCCCCTTTGTCATTGATGGAAACACATAATGTGAAAAACCATCAATACAACAACATCCTCAATACTATGCTTCGTACCAACTCTTTTCCTTTTTCTTTCTCTTCCCCTTAGCTTGCTACTCTCTTCTTGACAACTGACTCTTTCCTTTTTCACATTGCTCCCTCTCCCCCTTTGACATCAATGGAAAAGGGCTATACATCTCTCTTTCAATCTCATGTTTAGACAACTGCTCAAACTTGTACCTGCTCACTACTACTTTGCAACATCATTTCATTTATTGCTCTGCATACTCCCCCTTAGAAGCAACCAACATTATAACTTACTCCCCCTGACAACAACCATCATGACCACTACCTACTCCCCCTAAGAGGTAACCTCCAACATCAGTCCAGAATAAAGAATGAATCTTGAAAATCACTGGACTGATGCATCTCCTTATGTATCTAGTTCAAGGAAGGAGGGGCAATAACCCCTAAATTCTCTTAGAGATACCCAAATGTATCCTTAGGAAGAGCCTTAGTGAATATATCATCAACCCAATCCTTTGTAGGCACATACTCAAGCTTCGCTTCATTCTCTGTAACCTTCTCTCTTAGAAAGTGACACCGAATCAATATATGTTTTGTCCTTGAGTGCATCATCAGATTCTTTGAAATGTTAATAACACTTGTATTATCACAGAAGATAGGAATAGGTTCATCATATACAACTTTGATATTCTTTAAGGTTTGCCTCATCCACAACACTTATGTGTAGCAAGATGTTTCTGCAATGTATTTTGCCTCTACAGTAGACAAAGATATTGAATCATGCTTCTTACTTAACCATGACACCAGTCTGCCACCAAGAAAGAATGCACCACCACTTGTACTTTTCCTGTCATCTACACAACCAGCCCAATCTGCATCTATATAAGCACTTAGAGCAAAGTCATTATCCTTTGGATACCACAATCCATGATCCAAAGTACCCTTTAAATATCTAAATATCCTCTTCATTACTGCAACATGTGACTCTCTAGGATCTTCTTGAAATCTGGCCACAAGACAAACTGCATGCATAATATATGGTCTAGTAGTAGTTAGATTTAGCAATCCTCCAATCATTGATCTATACCTACTCTAATCAACCTTAGTAGATTCATCATTCTTGCTCAGCTTGCAACCAGTTGTCATAGGGGTACATACTGGTTTAGAGTCTTCCATTCCAAACTTCTTCAACATCTCCTTGACATACTTTGATTGTGAAATGAAAATACCATTATTAGTCTGATTGATTTGTAGCCCAAGGAAGAATTTCATTTCCCCACACATTAACATTTCAAATTCTTTATGCATTTCATCTGCAAAACTCTTACACATACCTTCATTTCCACCAAAGATTATATCATCTACATACACTTCCACAGTTACAATTTGATTTTCTCCTACTTTAATGTACAGATTACTATCTACAAAACCTTTATTGAATCCTTGTTGTATTAAGTACCTGCCTAACCTTGCATACCAAGCTCTAGGAGCTTGCTTCAAACCATACAGTGCCTTCTTCAATCTGCAAACCATATCTGGTTTATCTGATAACTAAAATCCATCTGGTTGTTCTATGTATACTTCTTCTTCCAATTCACCATTCAAAAAAGTAGACTTTACATCCATTTGATATACTTTGAAATCCTTATGTGCTGCAAAAGCTAAAAACATCCTAATGGCCTCCATTCTAGCCACTGGAGCATAAGTTTCCTCATAATCTATTCCTTCTACTTGAGAGTGACCTTTACACACAAGCCTTGCCTTGTTTCTTACCACTTCTCCATTTTCATTCAGTTTGTTCTAGAATACCCACTTAGTTCCAATCACATTTTTGTTTGCTAGTCTTGGGACAAGTTCCCAAGTCTGATTCTTTTCAATCTGCATCAATTCTTCTTCCGTAGCCTTGATCCAATATTCATCCTTGCATGCTTCAATTACTATTTTAGGTTCAACTTTAGAAAGTAAACATAGATTTACCTATTATTCAACAACTTTCCTTCTTATTAGCACACCTTTGTTCTTATCACCAATGGTTTGATGTTCAGAATGATGCTCCTACACATACTTGGGAGTTTTAGGAGTATTTTCTGGAGCTTCTTCCTCTTCAACCCGTACTTCCTTTTCCTTAGCATTTTCTTCTTCTCTGCAAGAAGATTCATCTGATTCATATCCATTCACTTCTAAATTATTTTGTAGATCTTCATCAACTTTGACATTGGCACTCTCAACAATCCTTCTTAGCCTCTTGTTGTAGCACCAATAAACTTTTCTTTTAGTAGAATACCCAAGGAAGATACCTTCATCAGACCTTGCATCAAACTTTCCTAGATTTTCTTCATCCCTTCTAATATAACATTTGTTTCCAAACACTCTAAAGTATTTGGCAGTAGGAATCATTCCATACCATAACTCATAAGGAGTCTTTGTACGGTTTTCTCTTGTCTGCACTCTGTTTAGTATATAAAAAAATAGTATAAATTGCTTCTCTCCAGTAGACCTCTAGTATATTTTCTTCTTTTATCATTGTCCTTGTAGCTTATTGAACAGTCCTATTCTTTATTTCAACCACTACATTTTGCTGATGAGTCCTAGGGGTAGATAAATGCCTCTTTATTCCATGATTCTCACAAAACATGTTAAACTCATTAGAGGCAAACTCTCCACCTTTGTCATATCTCAAACATTTGATTCTCATATCCATTTCATTCTCAACCATGACTTTGAATTCTTTGAACTTATCTAGGGCTTCTAATTTTTCTTTGAGAAAAGTAACCCATCTCATTCTAGAATAATAATCAATCAGTAACATGAAATACCTGTCACCTTGAAAACTCCTTACTTTGGTAGGACCACATAGATCTATATGCACCAATTCTAACAGTCCGGTAGAGGATTGATCCTTGATTTTGAATCTAATTCTTTCTTGCTTCCCAACTTGACATTCCTTGTAGATAGCATTGATAGGCTTTGTAATCTTTGGCAGATCTCTCACGACTTGAACTGAACTTATTCTTACCAGGCTATCAAAATTAATGTGACAAAATCTTCTATGCCATAGCCAACTCTCACTGATCTGAGTCATGAAGTAATAACCATCACTACCTTTGAGCTGATAAACATTTCCATCTATCCTCTTTCCAGCAACTATTACAGTTCTGGAGTCTTTCATGATCTCACAACCACCATCCTGAAACACAAGATTGTATCATTTGCTACACATTTGTCCAACACTCAAGAGATTATGCTTTAAACCCTTAACATAAAGAACATCGTCAGTATTATTCTTGCCATCAAAACTGATTGAACCTCTTCCACATATATTAGTAGATGTATCATCACCAAATCTAACTAGTCCTCTATCATATTTTTCAAGTTTAACACACTTACTCTTATCACTGGTCATATGATTTGAGCATCCACTGTTAATGACCCAATAGTTCTTTTCATGTCTAGTATGAAAAGAAAATATCAAAGTGCCTTTAGTATTAAGACTTACTTCTAGAGTTATAGACTATCAAGTAGGATGGCCGAGGAAGGCTTTGGCGCAGCGATTGCAGCCCGCGGACTGTGAGGCCATGGTTGCATGTCACTATTTTCCTTTGCATGTGCTTCAGGGTGCTTGATCAGTGGTTTTTGCATGCTACAGA
Source organism: Cunninghamia lanceolata (assembly GCA_027924645.1). NCBI lineage: Eukaryota > Viridiplantae > Streptophyta > Pinopsida > Cupressales > Cupressaceae > Cunninghamia > Cunninghamia lanceolata. Next base: position 9,242,769 of record BSBN01001435.1, read on the forward strand.
GTAGGGTGGGGTCTTTTATGTGTGCGGGGGGGACTTTTTCTTTCTTTTTATGTGCCTGGTTTTTACTTCTGCTGCTTGGTGCTGTGCATAGAATTGGACCTGCGTAGTCTTGACGGGGCGAGTGGAGGTTTTTGTCCACTTATATTTTGGATTTTTCTTTTTTTCTCTAGGAGCGAGATTTTGGCCTCCAATTCGCCTAGAGGTAGCTAGCCATTTAAACATGGCCAACCCGAGTGAGGGTTTGGCAAGGAATGGAGGTTTTCGGTTGCAAAAGATTAATGGGTGCCTATAAAGAGCACAGGAACGTCCAGTGTTGGTTATTCAACCAGATTCTATGGCTGAGGATATTGAATACTACACCAATCACTTGCTGATTTGCAAGTTCATGGGGATGAGGGTTTCACTCTCATTTCTTGACTCTTGGATCTGAAAGACCTGGAACCCTAAAGGGGATTTTGATATATTATTGGCAGCCAATAGCTTCTTTATGGTGGATTTTTCCTATGTTACAAACAAAAATAAGGTGTTTGAAGGGGGGTCGTATTTCTACAATTAGGTGGGCCTCTTCATTAAACCATGGCATGTAGGTTTCAACTCTACTGAAGAACTACCCTCTAGGGTTCCAGTTTAGGTTCATCTCCCTCGTCTGCCATTGGAATGTTGGTGAAGTGATATTTTGCAGATGATTGCTCTCTTGCTCGGGAAGCCTATAGGGCCCTCCCAACAAACTTTAACTAAAAGGGTTCTCTCTTTTTCTCATTTGTGCATCAAAATTGACCTAAACAAACCGCTGTCGGATTCGATTGATATGAGTATTGGGTCGATTTCTTGGACCCAATAGCTGGATTATGAGGCTTTGCCTTTTCGATGTCATTTATGCCATGAATATGGTCACCTTCAATGGAAATGCCCCAAAGTTGCTAGTTCTGCTAGCCTGGCTAACGCTAGCTCTCAATCTACTCTGAAGTTGGACAAGGGGAAATCTCCAATGCAGGGGGTGGAGGGAGAAAAGGATGGTTTTGTACCAGTTAAGTCATGCAATAGAGGTAGAGGTCAAAAGAGGACTCTCAAAGATAGGCAAGATGAGGAGACTTTCAACAGGTTTGATGCCCTAGAGGATTTAGTTCTGGAAGAAGGTGCTCCTCTTGACAGGCAAGTAGGAGATAGCTTAGTAGATGTGGTGCCCCTTAAGGATCAACATGTTGTTATCTTTGTTCCAACCCCCACAGAGGGTCAAATGACTCAGATGGACCTGAACCTTCCTTCTTTTGTTCTTGTGCCTAGGGACACAGGTATGAGGCCAGAGATTACTTCAGATTTGGCTTCCATTGCTAAGGAACATATAATTGAGAAAGGTGTTGGGGAGATTGGTAAAAGTAAATGATCATCTCCTACTTTTGGTCTATAGCAAAACCCCCCCAAAAAAAAGGGGCCCATGAGAAGGCCCTTAAAGCTGGAAGGAAGAAGGATCAAGAAAAGGTGAAACTAATTGGTGAGACATTGGTGGAGTCTGGTTCTGTGAGAACTATTGATTCTCACTTCTCCTAGTCCCAACGATGATTGTAGTTTCATGGAATGTTAGGGGTATGAATAGCATCCCTAGACAAAAGGCTATTCATGAGTTAATTCATACTCATTCTCCTGATATGGTTTTCTTCCAGGAAACCAAGTTAACAGTGGACAGTATGTTGAATCTAGCTTATAAGATATGGGGTAGAAGTATGTGCCAGTGTATTGGGGCGCATGATAGTTCTAGGGGTCTTGTTTGTTTATGGGATCCGCGTAGGATTACTCCTATTTGGTGGCTCTCTTGCAGATCCTCCATTTCTCTTGTGGCTTCTAGCCTGGAGACAGGTGAAAGATTTCTTTTCTCCAACATATATGCTCCTACTGATTTCCCTAGTAAGATGCAATTGTGGTCATGTTAGATACTTGCGTTCTTTGGAGCCTTTTCTTCCTTGGAGGAGAAAAGGGGCGGTTCTACCCATATGGACCCTTCCTCAAACCTCCTCAAGGACAATGTGGCTCTTCTAAATCTAGTGGACATCAAGCCCTCGAATGGGTTGTTTACCTGGAACAATAGGAGGACTGGGGATGATGTCATCTCAAAAAGGCTTGACAAGTTCCTAGTATCTAGCTTTTAGGTCAGTGAAAGATGGAGAACCAGCTCAGAGAATTTGGATTGGAGGAGTTCTGATCATTGGCCGATTAAACTCTTTGTTTGTTTATCCAACTACTCTAAAAAGTAATCTTTTAGATTTCAGCTCATGTGGCTTCGTGATGCTTCTCTTCATGATCTTGTTCCTAGTTGGTGGAGTAACGGGAAGCCGACATTCGACACTGCTATGTACTCCTTTGTCAAAAGGCTCCAGTACATTAAGTATATGCTAAAATGGTGGAATTGGCATCATTTTGGTAATATCTTCTAGGCTAAACAAGTTGCTCAAGCGCATTTGGATTCCATTACTCAGCAAATCCAAGCCCAGGGTCTCTCTAATGATCTAAGCAGGTTAGAAGTAATGGGAATGAAGGATGTGGAGGAATGGGAGCTTCGGGAGGAAATATTTTGGAAGAAGAAGTCTCGTATTGATTGGCTCCAGGAAGGGGACAGGAATACTTCTTTCTTTCACAACTTGGTTAAGGACAGGAGGCAGGGCAATGTCATTTCCTCTCTCAGATCCCCTAAGAGGGGTCTTCCATATTCCTTTGCTGATATTTCTCAGGAGTTTTTTAGGTTTTTCTCAGCCTTATTTTCTAATGATTCTCTTCCTGCCAATGATGAGGAGGCTACAATTTTAGCTTGCATCCCTCCTTTGGTAATCGATGAAATGAATGACTCTCTTCTCAGACCGATCTCCTTGGTGGAGGTAGAAGATATTTTTTTTCAAATGAAGAAAGGTAAAGCTCCTGGGCCTGATGGTTTTCTGATTGAGTTCTTTCAGGAGTTTTGGGAGGTTGTTAAGCTTGACTTGCTAGAAGTGATCCAGGAGTCTTTGAGAAACAAGCAAATTTTAAGAGCCATGAATGCCACTTTTCTAGCTCTTATCTCTAAGAGGGAAGGTGCGAACTCTCTAGATCTCTTTAGGCCAATTGCCTTCTATAATGTGGTGTACAAAATTATTACAAAGTTGATTTCTAAGTGCTTGAAGCCGTGGCTAAATAGGCTTGTTTCTGAGGAGCGGGGTGGTTTTGTTGCTGGTAGGTAGATTCCAGATGAAGTGGTCATTGTTGCTAAAAGAGTGCATTCCATGGCTTCTTCCAAAGAAAAGGCTATGTTTATTAAGTTGGACATGGCCAAAGCTTATGATCATGTCAAGTGGGATTTTCTTGCCAAGATCCTAGGTGTTTTTGGGTTTCGTAGGGCTTGAATTGAGTGGGTTATGGGTTGTGTTACTACCCCCTCATTTTTGGTGCTCATCAATGGAGAGCCTACAAAGTTGTTTGGGGCATCCAAGGGCCTTTGACAAGGAGATCCTTTATCCCCATACTTATTTATTCTTATGGCTGAGGGGCTTGGATGATTTATTAGATCTCACATAGAGCTTGGCCTGATTCAGGGTTGGAGTTGGGGAGATAATCTACCTCCCCAATCTCATCTTTAGTTTGTGGATGACACGACTCTGATGGGCTTGGCTAGAGTGGAAGAAGCTGTCAATTGGAGGAAGGCCCTGGATTTCTATCTAGATGCTTCAGGACAGTGCATCAATGAGGGCAAGTCCTTCATTTATTTCTTCAACACTCCTAACCTTATTCAGCAGAGAATAGCAAGGATTATCAGGTTCCAAATTGGTTCTCTTCCCCATGTTTATCTCAAAATTCCTCTTACTGTGTGTAGACTTCCAAGGCTATTTCGGCAAGATGTTATTGAGAAGTTTCATAAAAAATTTAGTTATTGGACTTGTAGGTGGCTCTCTACTGCTAGCAGAGTGACTCTTTTGAAGTTAGTGGTTCAGGCCCTCCCACTATATAGGTCTTTTGTACTTTCTTCCCCTTCCAGCTTTATCAAAGACTTTGAGTCTCTGCCGTCAGTTTCTTTGGTCGGGTAACCTCCTACTAAGAAAGTGGAGTCTTGTTAAATGGGAGGATGTGTGTAGGCCAAAGAAGAGAGGTGGTCTTGGCCTACGATGGGCGGATTTGAATGGCCAAGCCTTGGCGGCTAAATTGTATTGGCGTTGGTGTTCACAACAACACCAGTCTTGGGCTAGGATTCTTACCTCAAAATATCTGAGGGTTGTGGAGAGGGCGGATGTGCCTAGATGCAGTCTTATGGGCAAAGGTTCTATGATTTGGAACACCCTCAAAAGGGGTGCCAAGATGGTTAAACAAGGATTGTTCTAGATTTGCAACCGAGGCTCTGGTGGTCTTTTTTGGTCTGATTCTTGGGATGGGCACCCTCCTATTTTGGTGACATATCCTCACTTGCAGAACTTATGTAGGAATTTTCTAGAGGTTGGGTGGAGTCGGGTAGAGGATTTCAAAACCCCTCAGGTTCTGGATTCAGTTACTTTGTATAGGTGGAAGACCCCGCATGAGTGGCCTCCCGTGGGATTGCTGGAGGAACATCAAGAACTCGCTTGCATTTTGGATCGTAGGATCTGCAATTCTCTTCTAGAGAGGGATATGTTGGCTTGGGGTCATGACCCGAAAGGTAAATTCTCTATTTCCGTTGGCTACCAGGTGTTGGATACTCAGATTTTTGGGTGTACTGGGGTTCCCTGGTGGAAGCAGATTTGGATTAAATTCTCTTAGCCTAAATGCAATTTCTTTGCTTGGCTTGTGGTTCATAATAGATGTTTGACTTGGGAGAATCTTTTTAGCATGGTTTCAAGGCCCATCCATGTGTGTTTTGTGCCTGAATAGTGATGAGAACTCCTCTCATCTCTTCTAATAGTGCTCTTTTGTTAGGGAGATTTGGCATCACTGGTGGGATGCTTAGAGTTAGTCATGCATACATGCCTCTTCTTTATATGAGTTCTGGCTTTGGATGGGGAATCCCCCAGCTAAGACTTCCTTCCTTCACACTACTTGGGTGATTGTCCCTAGCTTGGTTATCTGGCATATTTGGCTTGAGCGCAACTGTAGGATTTTCTGGGATAAGAAGCTATTGGTGCATCAGGTGTGGATGAGAATTTTGGGCGATATTCAAGAGATGTTGGAGGCCAAGTGTGACCTATCAGTCCTAGTGGATCTGGGTGACACAGATGTGGTTCAAAGTTTGGGAATTCTAGTTTGTGGCAAGGATGCGTCTAGGCCTGATCTAGGTCAAGGTGCCAAAGGGAGGATTTTGAGAGATGGTTGTTGGAGGCCACCTCCTTTGGGCGTGTTGAAGATTAATATTGATGGGTCCTCTAGGGGTAACCTGGGGCATGCTGGGGTTGGTGGTATTGGTAGAGACAGCTTTGGAGTGGTTGAATTCTTCTTTTCGGAGTACAGGGGTAAGCACTCTAATAATTTTATGGAGGCACTGGCTATTCTCTTGGCTTTGAAAAGGGCCTATGATATTGGCTGGAGATGGATAATATGTGAATCTAATTCTTAGATTGTGATAGACTTGTTAAACAAGCACCGATTTGAGGATGTAAATTGGCAGTTAGCGGTGGTGGTTCATCAAATTATTTCTCTGAGTGGTGCCTTGGATTCTATCACCTTCTGCCATATCCCTTGAGAGTGGAATAAGGTGGCTGATGGTCTGGCGAAATGGGTGTCTGAGCAGATGGGTGAATGGAATGTGGGTGAATGGGGACTCCTTCCTGAGAATCTTTCACAAGAACTTGAGGATTTTGTTGTGTAGGATATGAGATATTTCTTAGGATTTGCTTGATGGTTGTCTGTTGGCTTTTGGCCCCTGGTGGTTTGGTTGTTATTCCTACTTTGTAATGATTTCTTGATTCAATAAAGTTTTTACCCCCTTTTATAAAAAAAGACTTACTTCTGGAGTCCTTTCCTTCACACATTTCTTAGAGTTAGCAGAAACAATATTATCTTTTAAAGCTATGAACAGACATTCATTATCCTCATCATTTTCATAATCAGATTCATCATCAGATATACTTGCATCTTCTCTAACATAGTAGCTTTTCTTAGGCACTCTACTTTTGTTCTACCTATTTTTGCTTCTCAAAATTCTTTCTGGACATCTTGAAGCATAATGACCTATATTGTCACAACTGAAACAATTGAAAGGCAACTTACCACTGTACTTACAAGTACCCAATTTCATTTTTCTCACAAAGTTAGCTCCCACATCATCAGAATCCTCTTGATCTGATTTCCACAGTCTTCTCAGAATTGCCAGCCTTGAAGGCAGTCTCAGCCTTTGCACTACTTTTACCAAATTCTCTCATTTCAAAAGTAGTTAAGGTACGAAGCAACTAATCTTTGGTAAATTAATTCATATTTTGTAATTCTTCAATAGCAAAAAATTTATGACTGTAAGCTTTAGGAAGAGTTCTAAGTACCTTCAATACCACTTCTTTTTCTTCCACATCTCCACCAAGTCCTTTGATGCCATTGATAACTTCATCCACCTTCTATAAGTAGCTTGCAATGTTTTCATCTTCAGACATTCGCATGGTCTCAAACATAAGCTTCAAATTTTGCATTTTAGCTTTCTTGACCTTATCATCTCCTTCATAAATACTTTTTAACTTTTTTCAAATTTTATTAGCAATTTTCAAATTCATAATTTTCACCAATTCAAAAATAGTAAGACCACTTAAAAGAGCATACCTTGCTTTACCATTGGTTTCATAGGCCTTGATGTCATTTGTAGTACTTGGACCATTTTCTGGTATAGTGTATTCAATCTCAATAGATTTCTAGATCTCATATCCAAGAGAAATCAGATAACCTTCCATCCTTATTTTCCAAAATGTATAATTTGTTCCATCAAACAAAGGAACATCCTTCTTGTGTGCCATCCCTGATCTACCTCAAGTGGTTAAGATTCCTTCCAAGGAACCTTGCTCTGATACCAATTGTTGAATGCACACGACAACTGAGGAGGGGGTGAATCAGTTGTAACTTATAATTCCAAAACCCTCAAACACATTTAGATCCACATCAATTCAATTAACCCTTAATCTGTTATGATGATTAAGCACGAAAGCAAGTAACAGAAACTAAATCAAATCAACATCAAACACAAGAGAACACTAGATTTACATGGAAAACCCAAGAAGGGAAAAACCACGGTGAGGATTAGCTCATAGTATAAAGTAATATCAACACTAAAAAATAATAGGCTCACTGGAAAAGGGCTCATTGCCCAAAAGAAAGGCTCACTGCTAGAATAGAAAAGAAGATAGAGAAGATTGTTACAAGGAGAAGACTATCTCAATGCAATAGAAAATTCCACCACAACACCATCAACACCTTCACAGTCATACTAAAGAATTGTAGACACCTTCTGCTCACTACATATCCAGTAGTCTAACACATGAGAGCTTGTACTACACCACAAATTCACCACACTGTTATTCACATCACATACATGACGCACACCCACTTTCACAATCCCTTGATACTTATTTATATTGTCTTCAACCTTGAAAGCATTCTACAATGTCGACAAAGCACCTTAGTTTCACAAATTCAAATTAGGTCAGACCCAAAACATTCTTGCAGTGGAAAGGAATGAAGTCAAACCACAACACATTGTAGCTTAGACCTAAATTCATCCAAGCATGCCACTCCACGCTTTTATAATCACCAAAGCAACTCCGCAATTAGTGTAAACACCCAAGGTCGGCCAAACTTGTGTTAACATAATGAACTTTTAAGTACATGCTTCCTTAAGACAAAATACAACTTTATGGACCATATACCAAGCTTTAACATAATCTAGAGTATTCCACAAGCATCCTGAAACATCTTGAAATCCAACAAATTCCTCTGTAACAACTTTCACCTGCCACACAGCCTTATCCTATTTTTCCAGTATACTTAACTATCTCTGTCATGCATTGTATCTCTATAAATCAACTTCTGAAGCACCACACCATGAACAACTTCAACAGAAGAAAGATATGAACCTTATAAGCACATTTCCAAAATTGCAAGACCTAAAACCACTTTGCAGAGAAATGTGGAGCAAAGACATTTCTCCTAGACACCTCTGCAAACCTCTGCAAATCACAGTCTTGATACTGGTGAACACGCCTCCCACTACACAATAATATATCATGCCAAATCCTAAATGTAGCATCTATAAACACCTCTAAACAACATATTCAAACCACATGCACATATATTCAGTATATAAGAAATGCAAAGCAAAACAAAAACACTACCCTGCAACACAGAACATCTTTACAACACATTGTTTCCTTTATATTTCAAATTTTCTCAAAAGCACTTGGAAACCAAGCACTAGAAGCATATTATCACCAACTTCAGCACTTCCTCATCATCAGAGACATCATCCACTCAACACTAACTACTCATACTCTTGCAACATTTCTTACTCATACAGTTGACACCAATGAAAACACAAACTTGTTGACATCAATGACAACACCGACTGCACATACTTGCAACACATAGTGCCTATGCCATGAAGAATATCTATGCAAAAGGGTGCACTAATTAATAAATTATAAAGAGGTGTAGCTAACCATGAAGGAGAAGTAGCACTAGCAAGCTCTTGAAAAAGAAATTATCTAGTTAGAGATAAATCTTACTTATCCGCATGTGAATCATGACCATAATCAAGTTTCTCATATATGATTATTCTCAATAGGGATTTCATGATCAATAGATTGAGAAGCCATATGAGGATTTAAGTGAGCACTTCTTTTCAAAGGTATATATTGGTTTCAATTAGTTCTTGGTATTTAAACAAACCCTAGAAATACAATCACAGATAAATAAAGGGTAACTATGAATATGAATCTTAGAAATATAATCAATTTTAAATAAAAAACTTATTAGTAAAATAAGAAGATAAACCCTAAAGGGAAACACTAAGTGTTGATAACTGAGAGGGGGGGGTGAATCAGTTATCCTAATTATTTCCCTTATTAAACTTTCCTTCTAATTGAAGCAGCATAAAATCAAACACAAAACATTAACCATGAAGTATGACACAGTATTTTTGACGTGGAAACCCTGTTAAGGGAGAAAACCACGGGGTGATTAACCCAAGAATTATTCTCTGTTAGAAGAATAGGAAATTACAAAAATGGCACTTGCCAATTAGGGCTCACTGCCCGAGCACACTGCTCACAAGAGGCTCACTGCCTACAAGAAGACACACTGTCTTACAAAGTGATAAGAATCACAGTCTTGAACTGATTGGAAGCATCTGCATATGCTGGAGTTCAGTTCCGGTTAGGTTCAGTATACTGATCTGCTGCACTTCATCTTTCCTCTGTTCTTTAGTCTGCTGTCCTTTCACATACCGGATCTTTCTTGTTACTTCTGCTCTATTCTGGACTTGTTCGCATATCCTCTCACACACTTTTCAACTAAATCCATCCTCTATATATATCCGCACAAGTAATTTCATCATCTTTCTAGTCGGCATCCGGAACAGTCTAGTTTCTTACAAACTTAGTTCTGTCGGCTGAATCCTTGCTCACCAAGCAATGCGGATCAAGCATATACTTGTAGATATCATCAATTATGTCGGCCAAACATGATTCATGCCTCCGCAACCTTTATCATCATCTGTAACACATCTGGAAAGTAGTTTGATACTCTGTCAGTCAGTTCTTCCTCTGTTTTTACTGTCTCTCAGGAATCCGGTACTCAACTATTCATATCTTTTTCCTTGTCCATCTCCGGAGGCTAAATCCTTGGAATATACTACTCAAGATAGTCCTCTTGACTTCCCCAGATCCGCACTGTGCCAAGACACTTCCTCTGAGAGATCCGGACCAATCTGTCGGACCTTGCCACATGCTCTGTTCTTGTTCACCGGACCACAACAATCTTCAATCTGACTTCCGGTAGAGATATATCATGACTTGCGGATATGTGGAATGACCTTTGTTGCCATCAATGACAACAACCATGAATCCATATAGTGTCTCTTGCCAACAATCTCCCCCTTTGGCATTGATGGCAACACTTAGTGAAAAATGACTAAGTGTTTACACTATGCTCCCCCTTTGCTGATGCTCTGTCTTTATATACAATTTCCGGAACTCCCCCTGAGTTGGATTCCTCATTTTTCACTGCTCCTCACTCCCCCTTTGACATCAATGGCAAAGGGTAGGGTCCGCACACCAAAATTTTCAAAAATTTTCTATATATAGCCGCATATTTACATACTCACATATACTGCAGAATGTCTGCAAAGGATGTCTGCAGTTGAACCATTTCAGTAGCCCAACTTAGCTTCATTCTGTCCAAGATTGAAATGTGACCACTCAACAAAAATGCAAAAGCTTCTGCCCGCCTGAGATCTGTCGGATCTTTTGTATGGGCGGTGGTCTGGGCATCACTGATGGCCTCATGCATAGTTTCCAACTTAGGGACTATAATCCTTCTAAGTTCTCCCATCCGGTTGGTAATGTTCTTCCTCTCCTTTTCAAGATTCTTTATTTCATTTAAGACTGCAATAGTCTGACATTCTTGATTTATTATAGAGGAAGAGAGAGGATCAAAACTTTGAGATAAGCTTTGAAGCTTGTCCTGTTCCTCTTTTATTTTCTTGTCAATTGCTGCTGTTGCCTTTGACCAAGATATACAAAATTTGTATATGTCACCGCCATCCTTAAGAGCATTTTCTAAGCTCTTTATTCCAATGCTTACAATCTTCCTATCCTTAGAGATTAATTCTAATATTTCAGAAAATCTCTTATCCAAAAATTCCTTCCGGACCTTTTCTTCAGCTGATTTTTCTAGAGAATTAAAATGTGTATCAATACTGCTGACTAAGGTTTTTAGATTACCGGAAGTGGAGGCTGTCGGATCTATCTGGATTGATGGCATGATCTTTACAAGTACTCCGGAGGCAGCCTCTATTAACTCACAGTCTTCCATATGAGACTTCAGGAGCTTTTCATTTGCCTTGGCATTTGCAAATGAGGCTATCTTCATTGTTTGTACCGGAGAGAGAGAGTCAAAATCAAATGGACCTTTTAGAAGCTCCGGTTCATCAATCTCTAGAGTTTCTTTGCTCAAAAATTGTTGAACAGTTTGTGCAGTGTCTCTTGCCGGAGACAGATGTTTCTTTTCTTCTGCAGTCTTAGAACTGTCAACCTCTTTGTCTGTCACCACTGCTTCCTTCTCCTGCAATTGCTCTTCTTCTTTGGATCCGGAGACTATAGGGGAAACCGGAGGAGAGATGCTTGCTCGTTCATGGGCCACTTCTTCTGGAGCAGAGGGTTCCAAGTCCTCACTTGTCTGTTCAGGGCTCACTTCTTCCGGAACAGAAGATCCCAAATCAGCAGCTGTTTCTGCACCTAAGTCCTCTACAACAGGAAGATTGAACCTTTTGAAGGCCTTCCGGAGGATCTCTTCTGTCTCTTGTGCCACTTTGTCAGTCTCACCAAGCATGAGCTGATTCATCCTGGCTTTACTTCTGAACTCATCTTTGCAGTCCTTGAAGATCATGTTCATTGTCTTGGGATCAATTTGAGGATATAGCTGAATAGCTATCTGCTCCCGGATCTCAAGATCTTTAGCATGAGCATTATTTTTCCTCACTTCCATTTCCTTTTCTAGGCTTTTAGGAATAAGAGATATTATTTCAATGAAAGCCTTATTATATATGTTAAGATATTTCACTGTGGCCTCCTGCAGAGTCTTTTGGTCTGTCTCACTGAAGTCATCATAGGATTCAGTCATTGGTTGAAGGTTTCCATCCACCGTGACCGACTTGATTATGCTCTCTAGTGACAGAGTGGGCTTTTCAACAGTTACCTCTGCCATTTCCTCCTTGTCTTGGCCTGTGGAGGGCTTACCGGATCCTTTCTTTTTCTGTTTCTTTACTTCTCTTACTCCTTCATCTGATTCTGTCTCCTCTTCATCCTTTTGGCTTCCATAAGCCCTTGTGGCTTTTGCCTTTGATCTCTTTCCGGATGCCTGGACTTCCGGTTTTGAACTTTTGGTTGAGGGAGGTGCAGATCTCTTTGTTGATCTGGTCCGGGTGGGAGCTCCAACCGGAGCACTTTCTTTGCTTTTCTCTTCTTCCTCAGCCTTTCTCCTCTTTTCCCGGCTGGCATCAAGTGCCTCTTTTGAGATGCCTAGGCCTTGAGCAATGTGCTCTACTTCTTTTCTCACTTTTCTCTTAATCTCAGGTTCCCTGAGTTCTACATGTAATTTCACGCTCAGCTCCTCAAAGGTTCCAAACCTTTCTGCCTTAGGATCTTTGGGCTGACTTAGCATGTGTTGAACATGCAGCTCTACTATCTGTTCATCAACTTCATACCCCATGGGCATGATCCAGACAGTCCTTGGCTCCACTGCCTCCATTAGGCACTGATCAGTGTCAACCATAAAACATACTGAGTCCTTGTATTTCTCAATGAGAGACTGGGGAATTCTCTCTCTTGCTTGCATCATGCTCTGAAAGTTTTTGAAGTATCCCCATAGAGCTGTATTTCTCGCTTTTGCATCCCCAAGTCCATGCAAATAGTCTCTTATCTGGACTGCAACAGGTTTGTCATTCTGCCATACCCATCCACTTGTTCCGGGTAGCTCATTCATGAAGTAAAAGAATAGACATACAGTGAGAGTACCATACTTAAAGGAGTTCTTCTTGTCTTTCTTGATTTTCTGTACATTTTCCATCAATTGGCTTAGTAGTAGTTCACAAAGATCATAATCTGCATTCTTTCTTAGCATTTCATATGCTGTGTATATTGCAGTTCCGGATACAGAATTCTCCCTGCTGGAGTGATAGATCTTGTATCCTATTATCATTGATGCATATTTGATATCCGGATCCGAAATATCTTCAATGGTCATTGCCTTCTTATCATATTTTGATCCGGTGGCCTCAGTTACAACGTTGTTCTTGACAGATTTGAGGATAGGTACCCCCCCGGAAGAGTATAGACCAGTTACTGCTCTAATTGCTTCTTTTGTAATCTTACAGGGTCTATCTAGCCAAAGGAAGTTGTCATGCATCCTGCTCAGTACATACCGGACCCATTCATCTTCTTCAAAGCTAGGGAAATGAATGAATTGCTCAAATTGTTTCTTCTGGATACCCTTATACTCTGGTTTGAGCTCAAAAGCATTGTCTATCAGTTGCTTGTGATAGAGGTCTCTTAATTTGAATTCCCCAAATTCCTCAATGTTTGCGTGTATGTAAACCCTAATATCTTCAGTATGTAAGACTCCGTGGGGAACACTAGAGAAGGCTCCTAGTGGATCTACCTCCAATGATTTGTAGGGATGTTTCTTGAATGAGGGGCGAGGTCTATCAGAGATCTTAACTATGTTTGGAGTAGCCATTCTTCAAGGATTTGCAGTGAGGCAATGAAAACGAAGAATACCTTATGCGCCTTCGGTTTGCACGGAGTGGTTGGATTGATTTCTTTATGCAATAGCTTCGGCAGGAGATCCTTGGTGTGCTTGATGAACCTTGTTTGCAGAGCTCCACTATTCGCTTCTTCTCAAGTGTAGAATGAGCAGATAACTTTTGAGAAATCCCTTATATTGCTCCGCAAACCCTAATATCTGTCTGCAATAAATGCTTCACCTGCATTATTCCGGTTTACCATGTCTGGACAGCTTGGAGTATCCCGGATTAGTCCTGATCACTGAATATCATCCGGATCTTTAAATCATGAATAAATCTAGGTAACATATTACAAGAACATCCCAAACACTCTGTCCAATCCGCAAGACAAGATCGTGCACTTCCGGATCTCTCCGGACCTTTTTGTAATCCTTTATCATACCGGAGCACCTCCCTGAACAGGTCTAACTTAATCGAACACAGCTTCTTCATAACTCCATGCGGACCTCTGAAAACTTGACTGAAGCATCTCAGGACTTATATCTACAAACCCTTTAATCCGCATCTTGTGCCACATCCGGCACAACTTGTTTGGCTGGGGGAACAGAATCTTCTTTGAGTCTCCCCCTGAGCCTGAGCTCACTTTTTAATTTCCGGAAGAAATATCAGCACCAGAATCTGGTGCGGATCCAACCTCTACATTCTCTGAGCTTTTCTTCACCCAAATCTTGCTCATCTGATTCCTAACTTCATCCGCATTCATCTTTTGTTTACCCTTGTCTTGATTCTGATTATACACCGGACCTCTTTTGTCCTGATTCTTGTTTCTGCAGACTTTAGCATTATGACCGGACCTATTGCAGATTTGGCAAATAACATTTCTTTGCATATTTAACTGATATCCCCTTGATCTGCATTGATTAGCCATATGACCTACTCTATTGCATGTAAAGCATCTACCTTTGAATGATTTGTTTACTTGCATAATTCTGCATTCATGGGATTTGTGTCCATACCTTTTGCAGTTGAAGCACTGTCCGGAGAAGGATGAATTAATCTGATTCATTCTCATTCTGCACTGATTAGCTTTGTGACCAAAATGGTTGCAGCTGTGGCAGTATCCATTGAAGGATGGATATTTTTGAGCATTTGGCTGTCTTACCGGAGGTCTTCTAGGCCTGCTCCTTGGATTTTCTGATCCAAGATTCTTCTGACCGGATCCGGAGCTTTCTCCTTTCTCATATCCCAAACCATACTTGTCATCAGTCCTCTTTTGACTTCCAAGAAGAATTTCAAGTTGAGCAGAACTTATCTTGAATTTCTCTTTATATTCATTTGCTGTTTGAAGGTCTCTTTTGAGAGAGGCAATTTGATCCTCAAGTTTTCCTTCATTATCTTTGGAATCTTCAAGATCAGATTCAAGGTGTCTGATAATCCTGTCCATCTGGTGGCATTCTTCTGATTTTTCTTTAAGAGATTGTCTTAGATTGTCTTCAGCCTTTCTTTTTTCTTCAATCTCTTGAGTAAACTTTATAGTTCCGGATTCCATTTCATGTCTTAACATAATGACTTCTTTTGATAACTTTTCACATAACTTGGTTTGCTCAGTCAATTCCTCACTTGTATTGCTTTCTTCACTTTGTCTTGCCAACTGTTGAAGCAGCTCCTTTCTCTTTTTCATAGAGAGACTTAATTTGTCTTTTAATTCTCTCATGAATTCATCAGCCTGTTTGAGTCTTTCCTTTAATTCACTGACTTCAGAATTTGACTGTTCAAGATCCTCAAGGGCAGTCTTGAGTTGCTCCCTTAAACCATATGCATCCATTTGAAATCCCAGATCTTCCTCAAGCTGTTAGGCTCTATTAAGAGGAACTTAGCTCTGATACCAATTGTTGATAACTGAGAGGGGGGGTGAATCAGTTATCCTAATTATTTCCCTTATTAAACTTTCCTTCTAATTGAAGCAGCATAAAATCAAACACAAAACATTAACCATGAAGTATGACACAGTATTTTTGACGTGGAAACCCTGTTAAGGGAGAAAACCACGGGGTGATTAACCCAAGAATTATTCTCTGTTAGAAGAATAGGAAATTACAAAAATGGCACTTGCCAATTAGGGCTCACTGCCCGAGCACACTGCTCACAAGAGGCTCACTGCCTACAAGAAGACACACTGTCTTACAAAGTGATAAGAATCACAGTCTTGAACTGATTGGAAGCATCTGCATATGCTGGAGTTCAGTTCCGGTTAGGTTCAGTATACTGATCTGCTGCACTTCATCTTTCCTCTGTTCTTTAGTCTGCTGTCCTTTCACATACCGGATCTTTCTTGTTACTTCTGCTCTATTCTGGACTTGTTCGCATATCCTCTCACACACTTTTCAACTAAATCCATCCTCTATATATATCCGCACAAGTAATTTCATCATCTTTCTAGTCGGCA
Source organism: Cunninghamia lanceolata (assembly GCA_027924645.1). Classification (NCBI taxonomy): domain Eukaryota; kingdom Viridiplantae; phylum Streptophyta; class Pinopsida; order Cupressales; family Cupressaceae; genus Cunninghamia; species Cunninghamia lanceolata. Next base: position 9,258,632 of record BSBN01001435.1, read on the forward strand.
TCCGGAACAGTCTAGTTTCTTACAAACTTAGTTCTGTCGGCTGAATCCTTGCTCACCAAGCAATGCGGATCAAGCATATACTTGTAGATATCATCAATTATGTCGGCCAAACATGATTCATGCCTCCGCAACCTTTATCATCATCTGTAACACATCCGGAAAGTAGTTTGATACTCTGTCAGTCAGTTCTTCCTCTGTTTTTACTGTCTCTCAGGAATCCGGTACTCAACTATTCATATCTTTTTCCTTGTCCATCTCCGGAGGCTAAATCCTTGGAATATACTACTCAAGATAGTCCTCTTGACTTCCCCAGATCCGCACTGTGCCAAGACACTTCCTCTGAGAGATCCGGACCAATCTGTCGGACCTTGCCACATGCTCTGTTCTTGTTCACCGGACCACAACAATCTTCAATCTGACTTCCGGTAGAGATATATCATGACTTGCGGATATGTGGAATGACCTTTGTTGCCATCAATGACAACAACCATGAATCCATATAGTGTCTCTTGCCAACACTAAGAGGGTGTAAGGGCAAAGCGGTTCACAAAAATAAAAAGGAAAAATAAAATATCCTTTAAATAAATCCTTCTAGGGTAAAATAATTAATCATATAGTTAGATAATCGCCCTAGGATTAATAATAGGGGAAGAAACTAGCTAGAGTAAATTGCTAAATTAAATAAATAAATAAAACTTAGGTTGAAACCTAATGTAAATATGCTATGATAGATGGTTGAAAGGTGATTTCTCAATATGCAAGAAAATCAATTATGACCAAATAAATGCCTTGGATATTGTAAACTCATTTATCATTGTGTCTCACTTCCACAACTATAAAATTGAATGTGTAACTATGAAATCGACCTATGGAAGTGTGGATATGATCTAGATGCATGAATCTAATCTATGTAAATATTTTGATGCTTAATCTCATACCATCTTGACACCTACATCTTTTTGTATAGAAACTTAGTTGTGTGTGTTTGGAAGTTTACTAATGGTAAGAAATATGTCACCCTTTGGTCAAACTCCTTGGATTCTAAGTGAGTAACTTTTGGAAATGGTTGAAGACAACATGTGAGAATGTAGGAGATTCCATAGATGATGATGCAAATATATAATATTGTAGTGAATGTTATGATTTAAATCTCCTTGAATTATGATGCATATATATATGTGAGAGCTATTCAATAATCTATAGGCATGTAAAAATGAACTAGGGTTAGTCATTAAATACAAATCAAAAGGACACAAATGAAACATAATGTGCTTTGAGTTGGCATGCAACAACTAGTTATCTAAGGGTTAGGCCAACCCTAAATTTGAAATTGAAAATTAAATTTTCTAGGAACTATATTGTTTGGAATGTGACTTAGACATAGTGCAAGTGAGCCAAACTTCAACACAGTACATGCAATTCACCCTTGCTAAAGATGTCGGTTGAATCATTCCTATTATTCCAAGGAAATCTAGCTAGATAGGGGTGATCAGACTGATTACTCTCTTCTCACGTAAGAGGAGTGTCATGGGTGACAGAAAAGTTGTTTATGTTGTGTTTGAATGTTGAATTGTTGAGTTTGTGTACCTTGTGATGAAATCAAGGGTTTCCTTGATGTTTTCTATGTTTGACTATTTGATTTGAAGATGTTTTTTTTGTTGACCTCATGGTGAAATCAAGGGTTTCTCTTGATCACTTTATTTTCATGTTTTGAATGAGTTTTTAATGCAACTTAAGTGTAAATGAATGCAAACAATTTGTATTTCAATTACTAAATGTTTTTTCAGATGCAAACCTAGATAACTTTTCCCTAAATAATATGTTTCTATGTTTTTGTATTTTCATGTTTCAATTTGGGATCTAAACTACCAAAGTAAATCTTGAAACTATTCTAAGCAAACATGAAATAAGCTTTAATCTAAGAAAGAATATAAATCTAAACTATCAAGAGAAAGATAAACAATGATTTAATTCCTCAAGAGAAAGATTATGAGCTAATTACTACTAAAGAAATACATAACATATACAAAGTGGCACCAGTGCCCAGTTTGCCTCCTTAGAGATCCTTTAGGCAATCATTTCCACCTATACAGTAGTAGGGTCCTCCTCTTGATGATAGGAAGGGATGGGGATTTGAGGAAATTTGCAAATAGGAAAGAATCTCAAAGGCTTGTCAAGCATGGTTCTCCAAGTAAAAGGCTCAAAAATTTTGTAAAGAGCATGTGGATGCTAGAGGGGTTGCTATAAACTTGTCAAGACAAGAATGGAAATAGCCTCCTAAAGGGAAATCTTAGAAGCTTTGCAAAACTAAAACTAAAAGTAAAAGAAATAAAAGGCACACTAGGTCCTATGCAAGAGTCTTGCTTGCTTCTTGTGTGTGAACATCATTGTTATTCTAAGCTATATGGATATTTAAAACTAAAACAAAGTAAAAGTTTCAAAGTCCTATGAAGAATATTGTGATGAGAATGCATCATGCATCATGCAAACAATGGAGAATAAATGGGTATTTATAAGAGGAAATGGGAGGGAAAGGATGAAGGTATAAGATCATAAGAAAGAGTTAACTGAAGAAGAAAAGAAAATGATCCAAGAATAGGCAAGAGGATAGAGATGAAACAAGAAGAAAACTAGAAGATAGCTTGAAGAAAACAAGAGTGAACTCGAAGAGATTTGGGGAGAAAATTGGAATAGATAAGATTCAATCATGAGTTCACGATAAAAAGAAAGCAAAAAAAGGATGAGTTAGCATGGAAAAATGTGAGCGAAAATGGGCTAACACTTTAATAAGAAGAAAAGTCAGAATTGAGAGTCATTTTAGACTTCCAAAAATGATAGTTTCACCCCTTTTCGAAAGTGGTTTGCCCCTTTTGTTAGTGTTGGTCGCCTAAGAGACCCTACAAATTAAGGATGGGTCACCTGAGTGATCCACAAGGTCAAAGGGGCGACCCTTTGAAGAGGATCTAGAATGGTTAGATAGGAAATGTGAAGTTAGGAAACTCAGTTTGGGGGGTTGGAAAGAGCGATCAAAGAGGAAAAACACAAAGGGGCATGTCATTAAGAGTGAAACTACTAAGAGGAGTATAATCCATGCCTATGTGGTTGTGATTAGGACGTCTATATTATCATTGAACTGCCATGTAGGCTTGTGTGCATTTTTTGTACTTACAAGAACACTTCTACAAATTATGCAACCAATCTAGATCACTTGCACAAATTGCATATCAAACCTTAGGTGAGAAATGGATAAACTAAGGATCAAGAGTAGTCCCCAAGAATGAGTGTAGATGGGAATATGAAGTGTTTGGGTAATGTACCAACATTTACTAAAAATCATGCCACTTAAATACACTTGTCACTACATAAGGAATAACCAAGGCAAATGAGCTCAAAATGAAAGGGAAAAGTGCAAGGTATGCATTTTTCACCATTACACTAATTAATAGGTAAAACTCATGATAAATTCTATATATAATACTATTTACTAATGTGCAATTTTTGTAAACTATAATTATATTAATTATTAAAAAATCCATGTTGATATTATATAAAATTTAGCTCAAACATCAATGAATTAGATAAAAGTATATATATAATCCCTTAAGCATAAAATTGAATATAAAGAAATTGGATTAAAAAACCTAAAGAAAGCATGATATATAAGTTATTAAATGTCTTGAAATCAATAAAAAAGACCATGCTTATGAAACCACATAAAATAATTCATCCATCTACTATTATGTTTGGTAGTAAAGAATGCATGAACGATGACCAAGTCATTAGTCCCACAACTAGTGTGAACCAAATTAGTATATAGTCAATACTTTAGTTATTACATGTTCTCTTAGTACACTCCAACTACATGAATGTCAATGTGTAATGAAATAACTTGCACAAGAGAAGAATATAATATGAAATATGCTTCAAATACTTGATATTACTTGAGAAGAACAAGCCACTTTGAGGGGGCAAACCTTCAAAAGTCTCGAATAAGAGCACAATTTGCAATATGATGATAATAAGCTATCCTCTAATTCATTTATATACTTAATCATGCCATGGATGCTACCCCAGGACAACTTAACTACTTATATAAGACTATATTAATGATCGTATAACTTAATTAAGAGTTATGGTGGCCACAAGCCAACTACTCATATCCCTATGTACACTATAGATTAAGGGCATATCATAATGAATAGGCACAATTTTGTTGATGCGTAGGAATTTTTCTAATATAAACTAATCTCTAAATTGACAATTCTCCTATTTAGGTAGGGTAAACCCTTATACTTTCAAATTGGTAATACCCATAAGACAACACATTACTTCATGAATTTACATCATACTAATTCTCAAAATTTGAACATATTGACAAGTCTAATTATGTTGAGTGTTCACAACTTTGTTGAGGTGCACAAAACATTGAGACACTTAATGGAAGCTTAGTTGTGATATTTGCATTAAATAAATATAGTTGTTCTCAAGTAGTTATTTTTTAGTTTGAATGGGGATGATAATTTAGTTTTAGTACCCTTCACCTATCTAGGGGTTAAAATTTAGAAGAGTCACCCCATTCATTCTATATGGCTAAATATACATATATTTGTTGTGATTGTAAGCAAATGAGGACATCTTTGGAGAAGAATGCATCTTTTTTCAAACATATAAGTGAGTAGACCCCTTAGATGAATGGAAACATCTAAATTCTATATTGGCCTCTTTCTCTATGACATTTGTTATTCCCACTAGAAGTGGAGATGTTTACTTGAGGATATGGTCATTCTAGTCAACACAAACAACAACCATAAGCTCTTGGATCACAATTAGTTTGTTGGACCCAAAAGCCTAAGAGCGATGTTTGAAGGGGTGAAGTTGTATGCTTAAACTGACATGACAACACCATTAGGGGGTTCAATGAAACATTTGAATGGGTAAAAAATCAAGAAGAATAAGGAAGGAGGGAGCATCACATACAAGTGTGAATATTACTAACTAGAATATATTCACTTGGATATTCAACACATTGGACCAATGCTACATTGTAGCATAATGACACTGAAAGATGACATCTATTGATAATTAATGTTTTTTTCTAAATGATAAATAATTTGAATGTTATGATCTCTATTGATAGCATGACATCTTCCTAGATAATATTAGAGAGGTTGTGTGTATAATTTTTAAGAATGCACTTGAATTTAATGTCTAGATATAATCCAAAACCATATTAATGTGAGTTAAGTGCTCAAGTCAATACCTTGATGCCTCTTACATTTTTTAATGACTCATGGAGGGTGTAGTAATAATTTCCAATCTTATCTATATGTGCTTTTAGATGACCACCTTTGAAAGAGGAAGGAACCTAGCTATGCAATGTTATAAATTAGGAACTCGCTTCTAGAAAGACATGGTCCATTCACATTTTCATCCCATTTAAATCAAAAGATTTATTTTTTAAGCAAGCATTAATTTGAGTTTAACTTTGTGTAATAATGAAATGTTATTTAACTAAATTCTTAAAATTAGGTGTTACATACCTAATACTATTGTGAAATCCTTATGTTTCTCTGTTTGAGAGCACTACCCCTTCAATCAACCCATACTAACGTGCAAATTCCATTCATTAAACAATTCTCAAACAAACAAGTGTATTTTTAAATTTAAAAAAAAAAAAAAAAATTCAAAGTAAATATTTTACAAACAAAAACCAAAGGAACCTTCACTAAAAAACTTGTGGGTCTTAATATTGCTTAACTTGCACTAAGAAATATTACTTCATTTACAAACAAGCTTATAATATGAGAATATTCATTTTAACAATAACCACAATTAATATGGTAGACTGTATCAAATTTCCATAATCCATAATATTGTAATTCTGTGTTTGTGTGATAGTTTTTTTCCTCAACATTTCGGATCATACTCCACGATCCATCATCAGGAGAGTAGAAAGCAAGAGAAGAGAAAATGGTCCACAATTAATATGTTCCCTAATGTAGGCTTGGATAGTCAAACACTTTAATTAAGCACGTCTCAAGTTCAAAACTTGACTCAAATTACCAAGAAGGAATGGAACATCCTAACAAAGCTCCAAAATTATAGGAACTCGCTCCACTGATTAGTACCTTCTAAATAGATGCTAAACCATTGAGCCACAAATTAAATGGTAGGCTCTCAAATCAAAACTTTTAAGAAATATAGCACCTTATGAATCTCCAATAACCTTATAGGAGAAACCAAAGTACTTCCCAATTGACAAAACATTTTAAGCAGTTTATGCTAAGTCAAAAATCTTATGTTATCATTGACAAGGCTTCAGCAGCTGTCCTTTGAGTGCTCGCTCGTATGTCACAAATATATTTTCTGTGACGTCTAATCCAGTCGAAGCAAAATTATTTTAAAAATAGAAGGCATTTTCTCAATGTTCTTTGTTAACCGTACTTTTTCGATAAGAAATGGGTATAAAATAGCAGCAGTGTGCTCAACTCTTCACACCCAGATTGCTTGCTGAATTTCATTTTGTTCAACAATGACCATTTCTAATGACAAGAAGAGCAAGGTAAGTTTCAAAAAATTTCCTATCCTTCGAACAACGCATATATTAATTTCAAGCGTTTGTTTCTCCCTAGTATTTTTTATATACCACTATATTTGTTTAATTGAGCTTGGTTGGTGTTTCATGTTTGTGCAGTATTCATGGCCTAAGTTGGTGGCAAGGAAATGGCTGAATATGAAGATAAAACCAGACGAGTTTTATGCTGATGAAATTATTGGAGGTAATCTCATACCCATTAGGAAGAATGTGCACCTAATTGATATAATTATGGCTGAGTTCACACTTCTATATTAGATGGTGCACTGCTGTTTCCATTATTGAAAACTTCCTTGGGTTCTTGAATGGAGATCCCCTTAACAATACTATGTATCATTTGCACATCTTGACGATAATACCAACTAGATAATTAAACTTTTAAACTTTGTCTAAGGGGATATTAAACCAGACATCACTTCGATTAAGAAAATTTAAGTGTATATTATGAGAGCAGGTATTTTTGGTGGTGAAATCCATGTCCTCAAGAAAAGGCTTAATAGGTGCTAAAAGCATTGTTTCAAAGAACTGATAAATTGGGTTTTTATTTGACAAATCGTTCTATATATTTTAAAATTAGAATGCATTTCTTTCAAGTTTGAGTAATTGCATTACATATTTCAGCTGCAATTCTCACTATTTTTGTCAAACATGACAGAAAATTTGTTGAACAAAACTGCACATGACACACTGGTAAGGCTGGAGCCACATATATCTCAGGACACGAATGTTCAAAATCTAAGGTATATTTGATAAGCTATGTTGCTATTGACAATATACAAAAGCCTATGAAAACTTGTTTCTGAAACTTTAAGTCGTTGATTCAAACCAGTTTTCTTACTACATGACAAGGAGGAGGTAACTTTAAGCTTTTGGGGTTGCAGGGTATTTGTGGGAACCTGGAATGTAGGAGGTGAAGCACCCAATAGTGGCCTCAATTTGGATGAATGGCTACATGCATCATCAGCTCCAGCAGACATCTATGTATTGGGGTACAAACCAAAACTCCTTATTGCATCTAGTTCACTAGTATGAACATGAGTATATATTTTTTCTTTTTGTAATCAATGGAACTTCACTTTATAGATAAGCCCTTTTGCTAGTGAAGCAGAGGTGAGCTGTTGGGCCTTCATCATTTGCAGGTCAGAGTGAATACTCCTTTGACCTGGAGCATTCCCCACTCATTGGGATTGCTTGAAAATGATCCATGTACATTCACGTGGAAGAGATTTCCAACTGGGATGACAGCCCTTTGAGTGTCTCAAATGGCCAGGATAGTACTGTGGATGAGTGTAACAAATGTGTGGTGTGTTTTTGAGCCCTCACCGTCAACAGCTTAAAAAAAACAAATTATGGGGGCTAAAAGTATTTACGTTTAGTAACAGACTTAAAAAATCAGAGATGGCAGCTGCCAAAAATTGAATTTCAAAGACCAAAACCTGAGCCCTACTATTCAAAATCTTGGAATCTAAACATCTAATAGACTGATACCACAATTACTAAAAATTCAGAAATTAGATATAGCAGCTGCTAAAACTGATTTTCAAATACCAAACCTTAGTCCCACTATTCAAAAGCTTGGAATCTGAAGATCTAATATACTGATAGCATAATTACTAAGCTAAGCAGCTCCTGAAGCAAGATTGATAGAACGCTGGTAGCCCTCAGTATTACCCACAAAAATGGGAATATTGGTTACTTTGAAGTTCCTTTTTCTCTCTATCTTTTCTTTCTAACCCTTAGCTTTGAGTTAGTTGATCTTCCCCACTTCTTTCATCACACTAGTCTATCTATTATACTTATGATATCATTTTCATTCTATCCTCGAGCATTGTTTTTAATTCTTTCTTTAATAATGGGTCCAGTAGTGTGGGTTGAAACATCGGAAAATAAGAATATCATGCAGTTGATTGCAGAAGAACTTTTCCATGTTGTTAAAATTTATAAATAAAAGTTGAATACACGGAATCAAAACCATTACCACTATTTTTCATCATATTTTCTCAAATTATCATGGGTTAGGCCTTAGTCACTCCTGAATCCTCCATCTGCTTCTAAATATTACCCCTTATTTTTGATATTTACCACTGCCTCTTCTTCTTGGGAGCCCCTTTTATACTAATTCCCTTGTTTTTAAGAGCAAAATATACTTCAGGAATGCACTTAAGTGGTATTTAGTATTTCCTATGTTTTATGGGTAAACATACATAAGGATCTCCACAACAATTTGGCCTTGCTTCATTTTATCATGGATAGAAGTCACAGTACTGAAATTTGCTTGTCATAAGAAAATTCGCATCCTTAACTGCTTTATTCATCTAACAAGAATAATTGTTTCCAACTACTAACTGCTTTATCAGGATCTTGGTCAAGGTTACCAAATATGGTGGATATCATCATATCTATCTTATTTTTTCATTTGTTTTAGTCCACCATAGGGAATAATTGTAGGAGAGATTTAAAAAATAACAAATTATTTCTTAATTTATGAAAACCTTAATAGGGAACGCCCTTATATTTCTGCTCCTAATATTTTCCAGATCAAATGTTCAACATTCGAATAATGGGATCTTCTTCAGCTTTCGTCCATTCTGCCATGGTAGTTCATCCAAAAAAAACCAGAATACTCACTTCTGAAGAAGCAAAACACAATCACAAGACACTACTCGCTGCACAAAAATATTGTAGGTGTTTCGATTTTAAAAATAAGGTGAAATAGATTGGCTGGTCTTGAGAAGGAAAAGTAAGATGTTAAGATGTGCACATCTGCCAATCTGACATGCTTTGACATCTGAATTTCGCCAGGTTTAATTGCATTTGAATAACATGTACCCATAATATTCATTTTTTTCTTTTCAAGAAAAGATTATATATTGTCAGGATTTGAGAAGGGAATTAAGATGTTAATAATTTTGATTAAGGTGTCCATAACTGTAAGAATGATGCGATCTTGCATCTGAATTTTTTCCAGGTTTCAGGAAATTGTCCCTTTAAATGCAAGGAATGTCTTGGGTGTAGAAGACAATGGCCCTGCAGAAAAATGGCTGGCACTTATTCGCAAAACATTGAACACGAACATAAGTCAAAGTAGCAGTTTCACATCTTGTTCCAGGGATGGGCTGACCGCTCAATCAGAAGCACTTTACACTTTTGATTCTGATTTTGGAGATTCTCAAGTGCATAAAAATTCAGTTCCTTATCAGAGAAATTCCTTCCAGGCCTCAAACCTGCTTCCCACACCAGATGGTGAACCTAAAAGTTCTTTATTAAAGCCAAAGCGAATGTTCAGCCTTGTTGATCATCTCTCCTTGAGAATAAATGACACAGTTGATTTCAGCACCTTATTTAGATCAGTTTCTTCAGAGGATGAAAGTGGCTTCAGTGGGAGAGAATCTCCCTGTACTGTTTTACACTCTCCAATGTCATATAGTTCCCCATCAGATAGATTCGACTCAGGTGAGATGAACAACAGGTTCGATTCAAGTCAGCTAACTTATTGTCTGGCAGCTAGCAAACAGATGGTTGGTGTGTTTCTCTGTGTTTGGGTGCGTAGTGATCTAAGACAGCATGTTCAATATTTAGAAGTCTCTTGTGTTGGTTGTGGGCTAATGGGTTACCTTGGCAACAAGGTAAGAAAAGAATAATACACTGCTTCAACTATTAAGAGAGTGCATATTTTGTCATTTCCATTTCTTTTGACTGTATCTCATAATGTTGAAAACCATTGATTTATAAATAGAAGTACATTAGTCAACAATAAACTGAAGAATAGGTCTATTTTTACCAGAATTGTTTTCAAAATATCTGATCAAAGTAGCATTACCTAGAGAGATATAAAAGATTCCTTTACAAGACCATAATATTCTGTTAAAGTTTCTAAGAAGAGTTACCTAGTGGCATTATCCAGTATAAAGAATTTGTTCACATTTTCCTGTACCCAAGCACACTTTAGAATTACTCTTTAATGTATATTGTGCATGCTTACAGGGTTCCATTTCAATCAGCATGTTATTCCATCAGACAAGTTTCTGCTTTGTTTGCACTCATTTAACTTCAGGAGAGAAAGAAGGTGATGAGATACGGAGAAATTCTGATGTCATGGAGATCATAAAGAAGACTCACTTTCCACGAATTGACATGATTTTGGCAAAGAAAACTCCAGAAAGCATTTTGGAGCATGAGTAGGTCTCAACTATGTATTTTTATATTCTGTGATGCATTGATAGACTGAGGCGGAGATCTGATATTATTTGTTTTGTTATAATATGTTCACTATAGGTAGGAATGAAGAGCCGAAACTCTAGACTAAGCCATCTTATAAAAAAAAGCCAAATGAGAAAACTTTAGATCTTCCAAATTTCCTCTATAATAAATAGATTGCATTGGATTTCTATAGTATGCTAATTATCTAATTTGACCTTGTCGTTTTCTTTTGCAGTCGAGTTATTTGGCTTGGGGATTTAAATTATCGTCTTGCAATTCCTTATGCTGATAGTAAAAAACTCATGGAAAACAATGACTGGGAAATTATGTTGGAGAAAGATCAGGTAGGTACATAATCTTTGTATAATATTATGTGATGATTTAGTGGGATTCAATTGTATAGTTTTGAGTCAATCTTCATCAATCCATGTTTCATGAGTTCACAAGAACCCATCTCTCGAGACCATGAATGGTCCACTTAACACTTTCATCAATCCATATTTTATGAGTAATAGTTTACAAGATTGATGAATGGTAAACTACTTTGGATCAAGCATGCTTAACCATGGAGTTTACATCACAATCAAACCTACTTGGCTTGCAACCCTATTTGCAAAACCTTCTTCAAGTGTTGTCCCTTATAAACCATTCATTATAGTGCTCCCTAGCTCATTTATTTTCATATAAGTGGTGTCTTTGTAGTGTATTCATATTGTGTGATGATTTATCAGGATTTAACTGTGTAGTTTCAAGTCAGTCTTCATTAATCCATATTTCATGAGTAGTGGTTCACAAGAATCTAACTGTCATGACCATGAATTATATGCTTAGCACTCATTGCATCTATGATCTAGGTGATGCTCATAGGGGTGAAAAACTTCGCCAAGGTTCATGGTGTTTCATCCCTATGAGCATCACCTATATACAATGAGTGCTAAGTGTACCATCATGGTTGTGAGAGTTAGGTTCTTGTAAACAACTACTCATGAAATATGAGTTGATGAAGACTAACTCAAAACTATGCTATTGAATCTGAATAATTCATAATATAATTTAATACAATGCAGAAACACAATTTACACAAAAACTTCATAAAAGATGTTAATTGCTGCAGCTGAGTTATGCTAGAGTTTTACTTAAACTTAGACGATTAATTTTGCTTGAAAACTTGATATTTGTGAACTCAATCAAATCTGGATTTCTTGCTGGCAGCTTCAAAATGAGAAGAAAGAAGGATGTATATTTGAAGGATGGAATGAAGGGAAAATACATTTCCCTCCCACTTACAAGTATTGCAGAAATTCAGACCAGTATGCTGGAGAAAATCTTAGATCAAGGGCAAAGCGACGCACACCAGCATGGTATGTGCAATTTAGTGTTCTTAATGGTTTTGTTCTATAAAATAATTGGTGATAGAAGTTCAATCTAAACTTCTAAGTAACCATGGAGACAGGACAAAGTTATAAGTTTCATAAGGGGTTGAAAAATGGATTTTAGATTTATAAAACACAAAGAATGTATTTTCCCTAGAAGTCTAATCACAGTTTCCCAATCCAAAGGAGGTTTTTAATTCTCCTCCATTATCCCTGAAGTTTTTTTTTGGTAGAGAGGAAGGGGGCTTCATTTTAAGACTGCATTTACATAGGTTATATTTGAGTAATCTCAAGAATTTGAATTTTAAAACTCAAATAACTGAGAAAATATCAGCAATGTCATGTCCTTGGTATAAGTTCTTAGAAATCCTTGGTAGGAGGATTGAGAGAAAATAGAAACCCCCTCATGCTGTCTCTAACCTCTAATTGTTAGTAGTTTTTTCATGAGCGCTTCTTTGAGACAACTGAATGTTTAACTTATAAATATATTATTGATTGCAAATGATCAAATCTTGTTAATATTTTGCCTGTTGTGTCTTATTGTCAGGTTTCATGTGAGATGCATTAGCTTATGTTGATATAGCTCAGACATGAACCTACAGGAATTAAAGCAATTAAATTTAAAATGAAACAATTGTAGTTTTATTCAAAATACATTTAGCTATTAGTTTCTTAAAAGGAAAAATATCTGTTTACCAGTAAAGTTACTTCTTCATGGAATCTCTTTAATGACCTGGTTCAAGGAAGCAAATGGGTATTTAGTAAATTTATAAATGATGTTAACACTGCTTATAAATATAAATTTATAATCATTACGAATGGTTATCAACCATCACAACCATTTGAAGAGATCTTTTGATGGTTACAAAGGATAGTCACATGGAATTGTCCTTCATAATTGTAGTGGAGCCAGATCCACTAGCAATGGAACATTGTTTATTATTTGCTTTTTAGCATCTATTCTTGATATGTATGGTGTGTCTATTCTTATCGTAAGAAACATGTCTAATTCTGAATTAACTTTACAGGCCTTTAGAAGTTTTATAAGCTATGGAATAGCCTATAACTATTTGCTTTGTGCTTAATAACTTGCAAGAAAATGTGATCTACATGGCAGAGGTTAAGTTTAGAGAGTCTCTACACATTGTGAAACACAATGATTACTTCAACATGTCAACCTTGTTTACTTGGGTGATTGTAATCTTTCCATTTGGACACACTACTCCCATAATAATATAAAATTGCTCAGATATTTTAACACTGCAGTTCAAATGATCAATGCATTTTTAATTTATTATCTATGCTTCAATCACTTCTTGTACTACAGGTGTGATCGTATACTTTGGTATGGTAAAGGTTTAAGGGAGCTCTCTTATGATCGTGGAGAATCAAAGTTCTCCGACCACCGGCCTGTTTCTTCAGTTTTTATGGCAGAGGTGGAAATTCTCAACAGAGGCAAGTTAGAAAAAGCTTTGATGAATTCAGGTGCAAGATCCCAAATGGAAGAGCTCCCACCGAAAACTAAAACTTGTCATTAAGTTCTCAGATTAAATGTAAGTACTTGAACCTTGGGAGTTCTTGGCATCATTCTCACCATATAAAATCTGTTGAATATGTGTCACCTACATTAGGAGCAACTTGCCATTGAAGTATGATAATACAAAAGCTTCAAGATTATTATACTAATCAGTGTCCTTAAAAATTATGTTCTGATGCTCTGGTTCTATCATTTTACAGGCATGATATGCTAGAGATATTTTATGAAAAAAATACTCTTATGGGGTTCTAACAAGTGATTTCTCTGTTACTAGGATGTTGGATGTAAATTTTGTAAAACAACTCAAAAATGCAGAGATGTATGGTACATTACTAGAAATTTAAACATAGTAAGCATTACAACCAACATCTCATTTTAAGCTTATGAAGTTATACCACAAGATTTTTATGTTAACTAAAATTGAATTTAGAGCAGGCTTGATGGAAGGCTTTTTATACAAAAAGCTTAACTAGCCACTATTTTGTTGTGCAGGGTGCACTTGGGTGGCCCTCAAATATTAGGAAAATACCCAATTGTATTTTAGAAATCAAGCGCAACTGTGTACATAAAACAGTGCACTGCAGAGTTGAAGCAAAGAGGTGGTTGGGGGTTGGAGTAACAGATTGCTCACCTTTTATTCAAATGCACAGTCGAGTGTTAGCTACGTAGTATTGTTGAGGACCAATCATTAATGCTGTTCTAGAAACAGCTTGCATTATAATACAGACATAATAATGAGGTGAAAGGAACATTCCTTGCTACTTTTGTTGGCTTATACCAAAGAAGCACAGATTTAATGACTTATAAACTTAGCTCATCAGCACTGAGATAGAACTACAGTATTGTATTTCTATTGTCTATGCATTATCCCATGCTCCTTTGCTGGACAACCATCTTATTTGTTTGCTTTATGTTTTCTCAGGTCATCACACCAAATACAGGGGAAAGACATGGGAAGGGAAGGAATGCCAAACAAGGCAGAGACAGCATAGAGATCAGGGTTGTGGAAATGTTTCATAATTAACCCGGTGATCCCATGGAGGGGCATTCCTACAGTAATTTTTCTAGTATGTAATCTGATACCAGAAAATATATGGACCATCTAATTGAAAGGCGAAAGAGCTTGTCAGATAGGGAGTCCATACTCGCATGTAAAATTTTGATCGGTGCTAAATAACATGATTTCAGTGAACTCGTGAATTGGCTTCTTATTTTGATAAAGGATAGAATCATTCAAAGAACCCGTAAGCAATCTTATTGCACATATTGAATACAGAATACCCAAATTATGAGATATTTACTTGAATTTCTATGGAGTTCAAATTTTTCGTGCTCTTCCTAGTTCGCTGTTATCTGAGCTCGACTGATCTTTGGAACTTCTAGATTTTCTGTGCTTTTGCTATAGTTTTCTGTTGTGCCCCCTATAATGAATAAAACTATTAGAGTATAAATATTAGTATCTGAATCTATATTTGTAGAAAAGTCTAAATGTTTTCAATAATAGGAACAGATCCCAAATCTAGGTTGTGAGAATTTCTACCAGATGTGCGTATGAGGGTTGGATTGCCATATTTTATTGATGTAAACCATGTTATGATTTGTAGGAAAATAATATTGTATCCCAAAATATAGTATTCCATTCCTAACAAATTCAGTATGTGTATGGTTGACCAAAATGTTGATGACTGTATCATTGAAGAAGTCAAAGAGGTAGGCATTATTTTTTGGTCGTCTTCTATATTGTAGTATTTGGCTATGTAGATAGCCACCCAAGATTTAGAGGCTTAATGGAAAGTACAAAGAACTTAAAAAATCAATATGATAAGAATAAATTGTATTCCTATCAAAGAATGTAAATAGAATGTGTATGATACAATGAGAAACCCTTCTTGGTTATATACACCAAGGTGAGACATGGGACAACATAAGATTATGACAAGTGTCCTAATTTTATGATATGAGATATAAAGTGAAAATGCCCTAATAAAGCCTCAAGTAAACTTAAGTGACTAGGTGTGAAAAGGACCCAAGAGTGAAACCAGATAGGGAAATAACCCTATTCACACCAACACTCCCTCTTAAGTGCAACTTAGGGGTAAAGAGAAAATATGCAAACACACAAAGATGGGTCTTAGCTACAAGGCCTGATGAGGTACCCATGTACAAATGAATCTCTCACAATAGGAGAAAAGTAGAAAACTTATAGGAAAAAAATCCTCTCCAAAAGATAAAAGGATATGAAAGTTGCTCTCAAATGTATGAGAAGGATAAAACTTTAGTGAGAAAAAAGTCCCCTCCATAAGAGAGAATGAAGAGACAAGGTCAGGTGACCCCCCGAAGAAATGTTCTACACTCCTAAGACAACTTGCAAATGATAGTACTTACTCTTAGTGAAGGTTTTGGTGAAGATATCCACAACCTACTCTGTTGTTGGATAATATCACAAATCAATGACCTCCTAAATCATCTCCATGAGAAAATGCACGTGGAACTCGATGTGTTTGGTCAGCTGATGATAGATCGGGTTCTTTGATATTTGGATGACACTTTGGTTGTTGTAGTAGATGACTGATGGCTTCTAAAAAGCGATGCCAAGTTTAGTGAGTATATGTTGAAGCCAAACAACCTCAGTGGTAGCATTAAAAAACCCCTCGATACTTAGCCTAAGTCAAAGAAAGAACAATGACATGCTACTTCTATAAGTATGAAAAAGACACACATGCCTACATGACATCTCAAGGAACCTAATCACATACATGCAAGCATGAAATATATACATACCTCTTAGAAATATTGCTCTTGGTGACGTGTTTTTCACTTTGTTTGTCATTTTCTAACCTCCAAGCCAACCTTCTAAGGTCTTACACACCTTCTTACTAGCTACCTAACCAATGTTTGACGGATCTTTTATATCGTTGTCTAGCCTTGACAACCTTACTAATCCAATTCACATGAGGGTAATTCATGTTCCCTAGGGGCATTTGCATCATTTCATCCACCTAGAATAATCCAATTGACCTTCCCATCCCTTCCATAATCTCAAATTGCATGTCCAACCTTTTCCTTCTAGGTTGCTTCTTATGACTTTAGGATCTCCCTAAGTGACCCTATAGTTGAAACAAGATCTCTAGGGGTGACTTGTCTTGCTAAAAGGGGTGACCCACCCTGCAGAGGTCCTATGGTTAGTTTCAAGGTCTCAAAACCATCTTTAGTCCTTCTCGGTCATTCTTCATCCCAGAAGCCACATGTGCAAACCTCCTTTGTGGGTTGCCCCTTATGTCTTTAGAATCTTCATGGCTAACCTAGCATGTTAAGTAGGATCTCCAAGGGTGACGTTCCCTGCTAAAAGGGGTGATCCACATCCTGAAAGAGGAAACCCTATTGTCTTTTGACATGTGTATTTACTTCAAGTTCTAGCCCAAATTTGCTCCATGACTTCTCTTATCTAATTGATTGCCAACTCCCCTCAACTGATTCATGACTCAATCAACTCAATCTCATCTTCCAATCGATCATGTGTTAACTTCATTTCTTCATTTATGATCTCCTCTATAACCTGTGTTCACTCTCAATCAAAGTCATATCACTTCCCAATCTATTTTTGTTAACTCTCCAATCACCACCACCTTTGTTGTTGATTTTCTACATATAAATAACCCCTCCTTTATGCATTTGGGGAGGCAAATTTAATATTGCATCTATGCTCTTGTTTTGCTTTGTATATAGCTATCTCCATAGCATTTTCATGCTCGTGTAGGACCCTGCGTGCCTTTTGATTTTGTCATAGTTTTAATAGCTCAAGCTATAGTGCTTCATTAGTGTAACATAGAAAATTGCATACCCTCACAATTTCACGATACGTTTTGCTTGCTTTAGTGTCCACACCTGATGCAGGAGCACCTGGGCGCATGAGCAATCCTGTGTCACACAAAAACAATTCTAGTTTTTTGCCTTCAGTTTGTGGTTCCGATATCCTTCTTTATTTTGTGTCAATCTACCCGTCAATGGTTCTATCATAGTCGCAATGGATTTTTTTCAGTCTCGGTTTTCTGCAATTGGAGATATTTATTTGTTCAACCTCATTGGTCATTGTTTTGGCAAAAATGTTTCATAATGGTTGCTCCTTTGTTAGATGACCGATTGGTTTATGTTCTTCTATATTGCTTGACCCTTGGCAAATAGCTTGGAAACAGTGTTGACAATTGTATCTTTGTTTTACTGGCTCTTTCATACATCCCTTCTAGGTGAAGCATATTACTCTCTGCATTACACTAGTATATGATACATGTTCAAATGCTTAGGAGTGTGGAGACCACAAGTTGCGTAGAGGTTGAGGTTTAAACCAAATTCCCTAAGCATTTTATCAAATGTATATTCTTGTGAGTATGTTGTGAAGTGGTCGTGAAATATTCATTTCCAGAGGGCATTTGCAATGTTTGATATGTTTTTATGCAATGGTAAACACCAACAAGGGAGCTACACGGGCCAAGGATAATATTTGAAGTTTGCAAAGTATTATAACCTTTCAAACATTTAGAATGTGGCGCTAAGGATCAGCTTGTTGAATGTGATAAGGAGAATGAAAATCAGGACAATCATAAGTTTTGAAATGGTGTACAGACTGTGCCCAAGACCATGCCTTGTATATGGTGTGAATTTGATATAAATGACATATTTGAATAAGTTTTAAAGAGTTCAATGGTTGCGCCTAATACCCTGCGTGCATATGGAAAGAATTTAGTGTGAATTGTATTACATATGATAATGTTTGTTGTCCCAGCCACCTCTCTATATAGCTTAAAGCTATCAAACAAAATACATTGGGATCAAACTATATGCATGGTGTTTTATGAGGGATCCATAGACATTGTGTTGTCTTTTTGGCTGTCCAAGTTGGCCGTATACGTTGAAGACTGATGATATGTATTGTTTGTGAATTTAAACTAAAGCCAAGTGTGCCACGGTGGATAGAAGTTTCACCAAAACATTTAAAAGAGTTTCCTTGACTGCCAAGGAGATAAGGAGGCCGCGGGCATGAATTAGAGAAGCAAACCAAATTCCAATTAAAGATTTGAATTTAAGAAAATAAAAATAGAGTCTCTTCATCTTTTGTACAGGAATGGAATTGAATTAGCTTATTCCTATAAGAACCTAGAGGAAATTGGGGAATAGGGGTTGGCCTCTAGAGAAGCAGAGCACAAAGTAGAGTTCAGCCGAAGGGCACAAAGGAGTGTGCAGGGGTTCGGCTTCTAGAAGAAAAGAAACAAAGAGTATTGTGAGGGAAGAATCGGCCATAACTAGCAAATGGCTACAAATTTGTAGGAGAAAATTGAATGTGAGGGTAGATTTTGATCTAATTGTAAGGACGCCATTGAAGGCATATTGAAATTTTGTCTATGAATTTAATTTGTTGATTATGTAATGAAGATATTGTTTTTGTTGCAATATGAGTTTTTGTTGCAAGTGAAACTAGTGAGCATGTTATTGTTGTGAGTTTTGTGTGTTTTAAGACAATGGATTTTGCTTTCCCCCTTTTCATCAACACCTGTAGCATGTTTTAAGGTCATCAAACCTAACCTTTTAACCTATTTTCCCTCATCACTAGTTATTTGCCAAAAATGTACTTCAAATACTTACTTGTTATACTTTTTAGAGAACACGTGTGAAGTTTGGAGGAATATTCCTAAGACGCAAGCGTTGTGCGTTGTAACATCACATTCTAAATGAAATAGAAACATTTGAAAATAAATGCAATAAATTGATTAATTCACTATTTTATTTTTTTTATATTCCCTCATAAGAAGTAAAGCAGGTATATTCATAATTACATAATGAATATCTAGTACAATATCTGAAGGTCACATTTCTTGCGACTTACAACTTTTTAACATTTACACTGTTGGAATAGGTGTGTTGTACACCTTGCATAACATTGGATTAATTTAATTATGTAAAATAAATATTTATTTGTGGTGCATCTTAATTGATGTGTTTAGCCACATTAGTTATTTATTTGGGTGCCACTTGTAAACATTGTATGTAACATTGGGTTAGATATTTTTATGTGTCAGAGACATAAGACAAATATTTAATATTTGTGGTAAATATTTAATTTTGCGGTCAATGGTTTTGTGTTCCCATGGTTTTGGGACACATGGTTTTACCCAATACATCTTGTATTTGTGTGAGCTTGACTTATAAAAGCAAGCACATGGTCATTAGTTTGGGTTGACTAGTTGATTATTTTGGTTATATGTGAAGTTGTATGAGGTTGTTTTTGTATTGAGTTTTCTCCTGTGAGTGCATTGTGTGAAGCATGGCATGGGATGTGTGGATTCATGCTTGGGCACATGGAGGATGCATTAAAGGAGTTTGATTTCAGAGGTGTTCATGGAGACTCTGCATATGCATTGTGTTTTTTATTGTTGGATAATACATGAGAGATGGATGCTTTTGGAGGCTGGGTTTTTCCCTCATGGAGGGTTTTCCCAGGGTATATCTTGTATTATCTTGTGTTTGTCATTTGATCTTTTCATTATAGTTACTTGTATGCAGTATACTCTCCTTTTGATTTATGTGGAATTGGTTTATTAAACCTATAAATTCTTAACATACACTTATAAATGAAGCAATGTGTTTTGTACCACAAGTCTTTGGCAATTCAACTACATGAGGAGAGCATCACTCAGGCACTTTTCCTCCAACCACAGATTGGTAGTCCCCTACTCACCTTCCTATTGGAATTGGCCCTACCCTCCGCGAGGGTATAGATAGTGAGAATTAGCAAGATTCAATGTGCCATCTGAGAACTAGAGTGGTATCCTAGAAAAAACAATAGGTTATACAACTTCTAGTCTACCTCTAGCTATGTACAACTAATCTGACTGTTCATGCACACAAGGACATGGTGAACCAACAATGCAAGCAGTGATTTTGCATTACTTTGGCCAAAGTTTCAAGATAAATGAGTCGACTATTCACACACCTCTTTCTCGACTTGGAGACAAACATTCTTCTATTCTTTATTAGTTATAACCAGATTAATGTTAAATCGGAGTAATTAACAATTATTACCCTATAGCTGTCTAATTGTCATCACCAATTTTCCTCTGCTAAAAGTCAACTAGACAGTTATAAGATAAGACCTCGGATGACTTAAAATCATGCATTGAGTTTCTCTTTGTGTCCTTGCAATCTCAGGCCTTTGACATCCATCAACTATTCAATGTTTAGTCAATCATATTTTCATGCTCAAGGAATAGACAAGATGTTTTGATATAAGTCATTCTTTACATCATAGAGTATTTGGTTTAAACCTCCCTTGAGTATTTGTAACTTCTCCCTGAAGTTAGAATACTCAATCACGTAGATCGTATTTAATATGTCTACCTTGGAAACTATAGAGGTCTATAATGCAAGTTTCATCATACATTTTGTTACTATCAACTAAGGTATGTGATAACTTATTAGTAATGGCAATATTGCCCCTAAATTAATGTCAGAAATATACTACTAATGGTGAATATAATTAAGATTTTTAATTATATTATAAACTACTAGTGAATTGACTCTAATCAGACATAATTTACTTGGTGAAATAATTAAACTTATTAGTTTACAAAAATAATTCTTTGGCAAATTAACTAAGACTAAATTAAATTTTCATAAAATTGGGTGATTTAGTCACATTTATAGACTGAAATATTTGCCATTTTTGGAGGCCCCAATTTTAACTATTTGCCAATTGGCAAAGATTTGCCACTAAAAAAATCCATGGAAGGTGGGTGTACTTGTAGGTGTACTCTACCATCACCTCTTTTCATAAAGCAGGCACCTTGCGACCATTGGTGTAGGACAAAATTCAGGGGTTTTATCAAACTATTGAATTAAGCAATAAAACTCAAATAGTAACATGAAACACAATCCACACCCACAACATAACGTATTTATTTATGTCTGTAGCAAACAAAAGTTACAGGAGTACAATTTCTTCATATAGTCACACTTTTGAACCGATACACCAGCCTCCTTCACAGAACTCTTCCTTGACACCTCTTTTTCCAGAAAATTGAACCCTCCAATATGAAATGGTTTTCAATTTATACAGAGATGGATAGAAACTGAAAGGTTGACAGTTTCATAACTGAACCCCAACAGTCGCCAAGCATTTGTATAGTTAAGAACTGATTCGTCAACCCCAAACAAATAGTTTCCCCAAAACTATTGTCGGTGTATAAAATCCTCCAATGAACATTTCAATACTTTATACATATTCAAACTATAGGAAAAATCCATCAGAAAATGACTTCTCCACAAATCACAAAGTCTTTCCAAAACAAAGCTCTCTTTTTTAAAAATCATCTTTATCGATGCTATTTTAGATTTGGAACTCAAACATTCCCTGACACACCATGATGAGGAAGTTGTCGGCAAAAGCGGAACTTCACGAGATTAAGGTTTCACTGATGCACTATATCGGTGAATTAGTTTGTTCACAAACTAAGAAGTTTCTCGATACAATGCCTTAAGCCATTGAGTTTTCCTTATCAGTGAAACTTATCTTTCACGAACCCCTTGTCAGCAAATCGACGACTTTCAAAAACTGTGAACTTCTGTCACTTCAACCTTTTTCCATCGGCCAACTAAGAACTTCAAACTCCAACCTTTAAGGATTTTATCATTAAAGTGAGTCATCGGCGAACCTAAGGGTTCACAAACTGGTGAGTTAGCTGACATTGAAAGTTGTTGACAAAAGATGAAGTTTTAAAACTTCAAATTTGTCAATATCATATAAGACTTCGCTTGAAGTTATTTTTGATGAAGAAATGCCATCACAAAACACCAAATCTTGTCAGTGATATTGCTTGTTGGCAAACTAAGCCATCAGTTAAACATTGGGTCAGCAAACTAAACAGTTCGCGAACCAGAAAATTATCCGACTTGCTCAAACTTAGCCAATTCTCAACCAAACTACGCCAAACTTAAATTGGAGATACCCAATAAACTCTCCTATGTGATGATGCTTTAAGCATGGCCAGATTAATCCAAATTTTGCCTCCTGAAACATAAAACCAACTCTACACAGAAAACAAGTAGAAAACCAACTTAGAAAAATAAAATGTGTTTTTGGTGACACAGGATTGCTAGTGAACCCAGATGCTCTTGCATCAAACATGCCGAGTAAGAGAAATGTTCCTTGAGGCTGCAACTCAAGAACATTTGGGCAAGTTTGGAATACAAATCCCATACTTACCCAACTCAGAAGCTTGCATCCAAGAGGCTTCATCCGCTGGTTTACCCTTCCATCAGACAAGATACTCCATGTATACTTTTCCCCAAGTGTTCTTTTAGCCACACAAGAATCAATCACTTGATCAACTTGTTCAAACTACTTTTTAGGAAATTGATATATCCATTCACATTTATCTTGAACATCTTAACTGAAACTCTCTTGTGTGCTTGACTCACCTTCATAATATCTATACAAATCTGCCACATTGAAACTAGGTGAAATATCTATACCTTGGGGAAGTTCTATTTCATAAGCATTGGAGGAAAACTTACGCAAGACCTTACAAGGTCCATTCTTTTTCCTTTTCAATTTGTTGTAAGTTCCCTGTGGGAACTTCTCCTTCCACAAATGTGCCAAGCCCAAATCTCTAACCTAAAACTATTGTTCTCTCCAATGCATATCAACATGCTCCTTGTATTTGGCAGCACTCTTCTCCAAAGTTTCTTTCACCTATTTATGCAAATCATGAATATATTCAGAAAAATTTTCAGCTACATCACTCTTTTGAGTCAAATCAACACTATCCCGCTATTATGGATTAAAAAGTAACCTCATGCCTTTTTACCTCCTAGTTTAGCTCCTAGGTCCCCATGTTTACACTTTACATGTTTAAAACTTATCCCGGAGCACCGAAATCCATGTTAAATGGGACTCAAGGGCCCAATCTAAATCCTTAATCATGACTCAAATTAGCCTTGTGACTTAGGCACCTGCACCCTAGTCTAGGCTGATTTGTCAGAACCCAAATTTAAGTTTGTCAACATAGGACCTTTAAAAAGGTTTCCCTTTCGACCTTTTCAGTTTGAATTACAAATGTTAGTGGGAAAGCATATATAAGTGAGTTTATGTCTTCATTTTACACCTAGATGGATAATGTGAACTTGTGATATTGAGCTAAGGGATTTCAAGGCATTCATTGTGTTGCAGAGCAGAATTGTGTTATTATTGGGTATGTGCAGGATCATGATGGGCCAAACTATACCTCTAAGTGGCAATGAAAATACTAAAAATCAGACTTAATCAAGTTCATGTTTAAATTTGAATAGATTATCTACACAATTTGAAAAATATGTAAGAAAAAAATTTGTAGAGAATTGAATCTAGTTTATGGGCTACTATTTAAAAAAATAAACTAAGTTTACTTAGTGAAAAATGAATATTTCAATGAACAGCTATTAAATTTTTTAGAAAAAAAAAAAGTGGGTGTCATTCCAGCCAACCTAACTATGAGCAAAAAAAATATTTTTTTTAAATCTTTCAAAATAAGTAGAGGACTCGTGCCCAGATGTGACGCATTTTTTTTGAAATTTTTTTCCAATAAAATAATTAGTTATGATTTTTTTACTGTGACATTTTTTAAAAACTAAAAAGTAATTTTCTATCCAACCTAACTCAATCAAAAAAATTGGAATTCAAATTTATTTTAAACCTATAGCCAGAAAAGTATAGAGTGTGACGTAGATTTCGGATCTCAAAAAGATGAAACGGTTTGAAAGCTGTGGATGTTTTTCAATCAGTGTGTCCATCAAGATTTCAAACACACACTATATAGAAAATTATTAATAATTATTTAATAAAATTATAACCAAGCAAATCTTATATTTTTAGAAAGCTAACAATTTCTTTAGTAAACCCTTTTTGTTTTATCAATTTTGTATTAAAAAAAGTCATCGGCACGAAGGGTGAAGTTCGAAGAAGAGAGTGAAACCTACAAAAATGTTAGAATTCAGGGAAAGTCAACTATGACAGTCCCAAGCTATTCCTAGGAAGCAAAAATACATCCTTCTCAACCTTAGGTGGCATATATTTGTTTCTCAAATGAAGATTTTTGTGTCAATCAGCTTGAATGATCCCCAAATAAATCCTTCTCAACCCTAGGTGGCATATAGAGAGAAGAGTATCTCCATTAGGAAATTAAAATGCATGGTTTAGAATATATCCACAACCTTCCAAAGTGGCTATAAAGCCTTCTTTTCACATCACCAAATCATAAGTTGTAGTTCTTTCAATCTTTTATCTACAAGTAAGAATTGTAGCAACAACTCCTTATGTCAACCTATTGTCATATAGGTTATCTCCTTCATGGATGTGTAGATTAACCATCACCTTGTCAAAAGCTCTCATGGCAACACCATCCTTATAGACTTCTTCAAGTTCAACCTTCACTTCAAAGGCAAAGTAGCTAGTCAAGAAGGGAATTTTATGATAACAGGAGGAGATTTTTATGTCAAATCAACAATCCATTTAATTCTTGGTGGTGAAAATTCCACACCAAGCCTTCATGATCGCATGTATCTATCTCATGTAGCAACTTTAAGGAAGCAGTCATGTTTAATTACCATGTAGTCCTACAACCACAACAAAAAGCAATATCAAATTCTTCTAAATGAGGAAACCTATCAGTCCAAAAGCATTTATCTATAACAATTTAATTCAACAACCTTTTAGTCTTTAAAAGATACAAAGCATTATCATTGCCTTAAACCTACACCTATCCTTGTATATATCTAGAAGATCTTCACCTATGATGTTTAGGACTATAGAGATTTTCAAACCATAAGACTAAATTACAATTCAATTGACCTAAGCATATAGAATGGATAAATTATTCATAAGAATACAAGCAACCATTTACTACTTAGCCTATCTTCAAAGTTCTCTCTTTTCCATCATAATATCAAATTTTGATGTTGCCATGGGCAACCTCATCAAATTTTACAAAATTTATCATATGAATGCTTTCGGTGTCCCTCCAAGGAGGTGATTATCTTGGTAGGCCTCTTATTTACATTTTTAGATCTACATGGCTCTTGAGGCGGTCCATATTCTCCAAGCAAAGCCCATTTTTTGTGGTATTAACACCTACAACCTTAGGGTTTAGAGATGATATTCTTATAGCTGCATTTAGGTTTTGTGAATCTCCTTTTCATTCATGTCAAGTGGATAAGTATTTTGTAATCTTCTAAATGACCATCCTACTTGTATTGCTCTACATACTTCTTCTTTGGCCTAGCTATAGCTCTATTTGACTCGAGATAAATCACTCTAGGTAGCACTAACCTACATACACATGGAAAGAAGAATATTTAAATTCCTTGAGCTAAAAGTGGATAAACATTCATATGTTTTGACTAAATTTACCAACAAATCTTATAGCATTAAATCAATTCTAAAAATCATTATCATACGCAAATCAACTTTGGATAGATTATTTACACATTGCAAAAAATCCCTCTCAAACTTAATTCACTCTTGAGTACAAAATATTTTGAATTTTGGTAAGAAAAATCACCAATAGTATTCCATCCCCTTGTCCAGGGATTGATCTATGCATGTATTTCATGTATATACCCTACAACTTTATGAACACATGGAACACTTGTTTGAATTTATGGTTTGAGAGTATTTTGTGTCCTAATTTGTAGATTTTTGTGCAAACACTAGCTTTGAAACTAAAATGTGTGTATTTCTTTGATCTTGTGGTCAAACTATTAATTCAAAACAATTTTATAAATCATGATAACCAAGAGCATGAATGCAAAGATATTATTGAGGAATCAAACCTTGTGGTATGTGTGTTTACTAAGCATTGTAAACCTATGTAAAAACCCCAGATAGGTGTTTCCAAGCACGACAGGTAAAAGACAAGTGTTCCTAGATCCTCATTTAGAGAGTTGTCCACTTGGATCCAACTTGGGCCCTAGATCAAAGCATTCTTTCTACCATCCTATGAATGATAGTTGATGCACCATATATTCATGTGTATACTTCATGCCTTACATACTATCATGTATATGCTTCATGTCTTACATGTATTCAAGTGTATACCTCAAGACTTTAGTGTATTCATGTGTATACTTTGTGACTGACGTGCATTCAAGTGTATACTTCATGACTTACATCTATTCATGTGTATACTTTGTGACTTATGTGTATTCATGTGTATGCTTCATGACTTATATGTATCCATGTGCATACTTCGTGTATATTACATGTATTTACGTGTATGCTTCATGCCCCATATCTTACGTGTATTTATGCGTATGCTTCATGTATTACGTGTATGCTTCATGCTTCATGTATTATGTGTATTTATGTGAATACTTTGTGTATTACATGTGTATGCTTCATGCTTCTTATATTACATGTACTTATGCGTATACTTGGTGTATTGCATGTATGCTTCATGCTCCATGTATTACATGTATTTATATGTATACTTCGTGTATTACGTGTAGGCTTCATGTTTCGTGTATTATGTGTATCATGTGTATTCATGTGTATGCTTCATGCTTCATATGTACTTATGTGTATTGCGTGTATCTATGAGTATGCTTCATACTTCGTGTATCATGTGTACTTATATGCTTCATGCCTCACATGTATTTATGTGTATACTCTGTAGATTACGTATGCTTCATGCTTTGTGTCTTACATGTATACTTTGTGTATCATATATACTTCATGTATTACACATATTTGGTGTTGGCTTCATGTCTAATGTTTCTCCAACAAGTTACCCTTCTAGAATTAAACCTTGAGAGGAAAACATAATGGATATCTGTTTTATAGAATGAATATCTATTTTACAAAACAAATATCCATTTTGTAGAAGGGATATATGTTACTAGATATCTGTTTCCCAAAGAATTGGGCTTTAGGTAATGAATATCCATTTTTAGAACAGATATCTATTTTGAAAATAGATATCTGTTATGTAAAAGCCAAAAAAAAAGACAAAAGGAATGTTGTTGGGCCCGACAACCATGCCCACAGACCCTCTGCTATCGAAAAACCCATGATCTCTACCTATTATAGTAAAAAATACACTTTTATACACTTTTGGACACATAATTTGCTTGTTACAATCATAAGGGTGATATTTTTGTTCCCCTAATGGGGAGCAATAGTCGTCGTAAAGCAAAAAGGAGGAGGAAAGTTACATTGGAGGAAATTGAAGCAATTAGGGAAACGATAGAACAAGGAAGAGGATTGGAAGACCGAGTTTTGTGAATGCTCATCAAGCTGAAGCTTCTTCTTTACCATATGATGACATGCAAATTGAAGGTGTTAATGTTGATTATAATGAAATGTTAGATAAGAATGAAATTGACCATGATATTGCAAATGAAAATGTTGCAAAATGTTATGAAACACCTATTGATAAGAGCAATACCATTGACAAAGAAGAAGAAGAAAAAAAAAGACGTGCGCTTGAAGAAAGTGGATATGAACCTCATGATGTTGAATTTGTACTCCATAATCCATTTGTTGATAAAATTGATGAGGTTGGTAACATGGATGAAACAATGAAAATCAATGTATCTCCAAATTACATAAGAAGAGAAGACATTTGTCAATAAGAGAATAAGCATGATGAAATTGGAAAACATCCAAGAACCCCAAAATGGTTACTTGAAATTGATGAGAACACAATGGAAAAACTTGAAGGCAAGAGGTCGTCACGAACGGTTCAGTTGTGCGCTTCAAAACTCTTCAATGAATACATTTGAGAATAAAACATTAACTGAACAATGCCAACCTTTTGTGCAATTACTAAATATGTATAGAATGAGATCTTTACTAAAGAAATTAAAGATACGGTTAAACAAAGTGTCCAATCGGAATAAAATTATTGTTAGAAGCCTTTTCAATGCACTCAATTCTATTGGAAAGACTAGCAAGGAGAAAGATAAAAGAGCTACACCTAGAGTAATAACAACCTCAATAGTAAACAAACAATTAAGAAAGGCTCGATTAATGAGGCAAACTTGTGTTGACTTAAGATTTAATCATAAAACATTATCAAAAGCACTAGCATTAAGATTAAGACTAGATAGTCCTCTTGGAAATGATACTTGGGCTTTAAGTGGTTGGTTTCCACAAGTTGATAAAAAGCTAATCAATAGCACAAAGAAAAAAATTGAATGATTTTTGCACACTAGCTCTAGGGTATCACCGAATGCAAAAGACATTTTAAAGTTAAGAATTGGTGATAAAGACCGCACACCACATCCTAAACATTACTTGGAATGTAGCCAAACAACATTGTACAAACAATATTGTGAAACACACCTAGGTATGACAATCTCACAAAGAGCATTTCAATCTCTTAATCCATTTTATTGTGTTCCTTTTAAAATTTGTAATACATGTTGTTGTAAATACCATGTAGAGTTTTCTATGTATCATGAATTATTATGCAATATTCGTTCTACTTTGCACACTAACGAAATGTTATAGGAGTGTGGTACAATTTAGCTACCAAAGTCATCTAGGGACTTATTGGATTTATTTCTATGTATTAGAGATGATGGTTGCATTTTCTACAAGAATGATTGTTTAAATGAAAAGTGTTTACAATGTGGTGGGTTATCAAAGTTTGTGTCATGTTTTTGTGAGGGCAGAAAGCATGATTTTGGAAAGAGAACGGTTGAGAAAAAAAGATATGAGACAGTGAAATATAGTTTGAAAAGTGGAGGTGAAGGTTCTAGATGTGAGTTGATTGTAAGAGAGGTAAGTATTGCTGATTTTATTGATGATTTTAAGAAAAATCTTTTCTACAAGTATGCTAGACACAGCCACAAGTCTCGATGGTTAGATCAATAGTTCAGGATGTGTAAAGACTTTTTCTCAATTGGAACTATTGTCTCTGTAGTTGATTTTACAGAAAACTACACGTTGCAACCTCAAAATGAAGTGCAATCCCAATACTATAATTCTATTCAGATTGTTATTTTTGTTCACATCACATATAGACATGCCCCCAAGAGTACAGAAGAGAACATGAAGATTGTCAGAGAATACTATTTTTACATGAGTGATGATCAATCTCATTCATCAGATTATGTGCAATATTGTTTTCAACAATTTTATGGGTTCTTGCAAGAAAAAGATATTAGAATGGATCAACATCTCATTTTTGTCAGATAATTGCACCAATCAATTCAAGAATGCTCGTATGTTCTATTAGATGAGTAGAATGCATGCAAAGAAGGGTATACCTCATATGTGGAATTTTTTGAAGTTGGGCACAGAAAAGATGAACATGATGGAGCAGGTGCATGTGTGAAGTGAGCTCTTTTTAAAGAACAACTAAAGATTAGAGGTGGTGCTACATTTAGTGATGCGGATTCTATTGTTAAGTGGTGTAACTATGCATTGTCACAAGGAGTGGCTCTTGATTCAGAAGTGTGTAGGTTCTTTTGGTTGGTTGATGAGGGGATAGCGAGAGAGAAATTGGATTATCAGATAATCAATGAATCATAAAAGATGCATTCATTTCGAAGCTCAGATGCAAGTGCATGGACTATTTGGACATGAGAATTAGCTTGTTTTGTCAGAGTTGTATTAAATGTGATTGGGATAATTGTGAGTCAAGTGAGTGGGTAGATGCATGGATTCCACGATATTTAACCCCTTTATCTCAACGTCAATCATCTTTAGTCAATGACATGGAGAGATCATTTGACTATGAACATCTTTCAGACCTTGTACAACTAGGTCATGTTTATGCAATTATTGCACCGCATAAAAATAAAGAGAGATCAAACTATTGATTGGCACGATGTGTATAAGGAAAACAAAAGCTAACACAACATATGACTGATGATGATGGGTTCACATATCCTACATGATCAGTTGTTATTGTTGGGGCTTGGTTACAAACATATATGATTAGAAAGAATTGCATCCTTGCATTTGAAGACTTTGAGAAGCATAAAAACATATTGAAGTATTCGCACCTAGTTGTAGCAACAAATGTTAAGTTACTAAAGCATCATGCAAAACTAAAAACAAAACAACTATGGACAATTAGTAATGTTGATCATAAAGTAATATTGGATACTCTGAAGGTAAGAGATGACCCATCAAGTACGCTTGACTAGCATTTAAACTTCCAAATGGATAGGTATGACAATTTTTATCTTAACTTGTTTTTGTTTTTTTCTATTTTTAGAATTTTTTTATTAAGAATCTTGTTTCTTTAACTATAATGCATGCTTTTGACTATATAGGACAATGAATGAGCTTAGTTTGCATGGCATTGTAGACCCAAGGTACGATTTTTAGTGTTCATTTGTATTTCTTAATATTTGCTTTCTAGATTTTTCTACATACTAATTTCTAAATTCATTTTGTGCATATCCTGCAATCAAGGCATTCCATGAGATGACATGTATTTGATGTGTTCTTCCGAACAGTTCATGTGCCTTGTCTATGCTTCCACATTTTGCATACATGTGTCCCAGGGTAATTACAACAACATTTGACAAAATTCTCATATTCTTCATGCTTTGATGGATGTCCATACCCTATTCCAAAGATCCCATTTTGGCACATGCAGGGAGGATGCTAGAAAAGGTTGTGTAATTTGTCTTTACACTTACCAATTGCATTTTCTTGAAAATGTCTAAAGCCTTTTTCAACAAATCCATTTTGTTCATATCCTGCAATCATGGCATTCCATTAGACCACATTTCTTTGAGGTATTCCACCAAACAGTTCATGTGCCTTGACTATGCTTCCACACTTTGCATTCATGTCTCCTAGGGTAGTTGCAACTACAACATCTGATATAATTCCCATATCCTTCATGCTTTGATGGATGTCCATATCCCATTCCAAAGATCCCATTTTGGCACATGCAGGTAGGATGCTGGCAAAGGCTGTGGAATTTGGCTTTACACCTGCCAATTGCATAAAAAAATGACACTTAGGAAGGTTGCACTTAGATTTGGAACAATGAATATAAGCTTCATGGAAGGCTGCAACAGTCATGTATTTGGCAACAAATCATGAAAAGAATCATGCACTCCATCTTCACTAAACTATAAGAATTTGTTGCCTTCTCTTAGCAGCCCCATCTTCACTCAACTATAGGATCATGTAACAGTCTCTTGGCAGCCCCATTTTCCTTTATGACAATACTCATGACATTCTTGAAGGAACAAAACTATTTATGTACATTAGTCCACTATGACTATCATAGTATTAGTCTTTTGGAAACCTTCCTTCAAACTTTCTCCTTCATAATCCTTAGTGTTTTGACCTCATCATTGCCCCTTGGATGGTCTTCACACTTCCTAAGACAACACCTAGCTTCTCCTTTCCATGGTCATCCTTCATAATATAATGGCAATCATCTATTTTATGATTGTCCTAAGGCATGACAATGCTCCATAATCAGCAAAAATCATTTTTATTTGAAAGCCTCCTTGAAACCTTATGTTTCCTTCTTCTAGATGCTAGTTCACTTCATTGCTAGGTCATTCTCTTGATGAACCTTGGAGGTGACATCATTGATACCAATCCTTTTGGTACATGGACTACCTTCCACAACACTGCCCTCATACCCTAATGATTGTCTTGTTTACTATGACACCTAATCACCTTCTCATTCTCATATTTGGAGGAATCCTAATCACCAAGGGCTTACTTAGAACCCAAGAATGATAACTTTTCAAAGAATGAAAGAATTTGAAACCCTCAATCCATGAGACAACTGAGACCCAAAACTGCTAGTGACATTTTTAGGACAACACTTAGTTTTGTTGACAATCCATCTTTAGGTGTATAATAGGATAGTGACAATTGTCTCCATGAAATGTTAGTCCCTTCTACTTTCCTTGCACTTTGGATAAATGGTTTTAATGACACCTTGACCATGTTCAAGCAAGTAGGTATGATAGTCAGCATGGTACAGTTCCTTATCCTTATGAAAATTTAAATCAAATTGGCACCCACTCATGCTCATGAGTACTCCTGCTGACAGGGTTTTCCTCCCGAGTATTCCTGATTGTTCCTCCATGACCTAACTTTATAGCCATTGGTCATCATAAGAGCTTCTTCTCACTGATGACTGCCCTCCCTTCATCACTCCATCTTTCCAGTATGACATAGTCTACATGAAAATCTCTAGATTGTCTTAAGGTTTATAACTGTTTAGGACAGCCTAGGTATAATAGTCCCCTATGCCTTAGTAAAGATATATTCCATAATAACTATAACATTCAAGAAAGTCCAGGGTTGAGATTATGCACAAAGTCTTAGTAAATAGTTTGTGTGGCTTGTCTATGTTTCCACACTTTGCTTTACATCCGCCAATTACATTTGCTTAAAATTTTCTAAACCAAGAGAGGTTATTGTGGAGGGGCCTGACATCTAGCTATAGGTCTAAATGGATCATTCGTAGGTTCCATGAAGTGTAATAACTACTCCGTCAAAGTTTGGCAATTTTTTTCTCTTAGGTCTCTTAAGAGACTTTATTGGTACACTGTAGCTTGATTTGATTTGGACACCTGGGGAATGAAATAGGGCCTCCACTAGCATAAACCCACCCACCCTGACCTGTCAGCACCATCGGTTAGATCCCATGAGGTGAAGAATGCAAAATATGGCTCCTGGCACCTTTACACATGTCACTGAGGCATTTTTCAAGAATGCATCCATCGTTGGCATGGTCAAACGATGTTGAGTTGGTCAAAATGAGAGAGGTTATTATGGAGGGGCTTGACATCCAGTTGTATGTCTAAACTAATCATTCGTAGGTTCCACGAAGTGCAAGAACTACTCTGTCAAAATCTAGCAATTTTTTGCTTTTAGGTCTCTTAAGAGACTTTGCCGGTACACTATAGCCCAATTTGATTGGGACACACAGGGAACAAAATAGGGCCTCCAATAGCATAAACCCACCCACCCTGACTTTTTAGCATTGTCGGTTAGGGTCCATGGGGTGAAGAATGCAAAATATGGCTCTTGGCACCTTTACACTACATGTCACTAAGGCATGTTTCAAAAATGCATCCGCCGTTGGCACGGTCAAATGATGTTGAGTTGATAAAAAAATGAGAGAGGTTATTATGGAGGGGCCTGACATCCAGCTGTAGGTCTAAATAGATCATTCTTAGGTGCCACAAAGTGCGAGAACTACTCCATCAAAGTCTGGTAATTTTTTGCTCTTAGGTCTCTTAAGAGACTTTGCCGGTACACTGTAGCCAGATTTGATTTGGACACATGGGGAATGAAATAAGGCCTACACTAGCATAAACCCACCCACCCTAACCTGCTGGCACTATTGGTTAGGTCCCATGGGGTGAAGAACGCAAAATATGGCTCCTAGCACCTTTACACTACATGTCACTAATGTATTTTTCAAGAATGCATCTGCTGTTGATATGGTCAAACAATGTTGAGTTGGTCAAAACTAAGAGAGGTTATTGTGGATGGGCCTGACATCCAGCTATAGGTTTAAATAGATCATTTGTAGGTGCCACGAAGTGCAAGAACTACTCCATCAAAGTTTGGCAATTTTTTACTCTTAGGTCTCTTAAGAGACTTTGTCGGTACACTGTAGCCCAATTCAATTTGGACACATGGGGAATGAAACAGGGCCTCCACTAGCATAAACCCACCCACCCCAACCTGGCGACACCATCGGTTAGGTCCCACGGGGTGAAGAACGTAAAATATGGCTCCTGGAACCTTTACACTACATGTCACTAAGGCATTTTTCAAGAATGCATCTACCGTTGGCATGGTCAAACGATGTTGATTTGGTCAAAACTAAGAGAGGTTATTGTGGAGGGGCCTGACATCTAGCTGTAGGTATAAATGAATCATTTGTAGGTGCCACAAAGTGCGAGAACTACTCTATCAAAGTCTGGCAATTTTTTGCTCTTAGGTCTCTTCAGAGACTCTATTGGTACACTATAGCCCGATTCAATTTGGACATATGGGGAATGAAATAGGACCTCCACTAGCATAAACCCACCCACTTCGACCTGTCAGTGCCATTAGTTAGGTCCCATGGGGTGAAGAACACAAAATATGGCTCCTCGCACCTTTACACTACATGTCACTGAGGCATTTTTCAAGAATGCATCCACCGTTGGCATGGTCAAACGATGTTGAGTTGGTCAAAACTGAGAGAGATTATTGTGGAGGGGCCTAACATCCAACTGTAGGTTCAAATGAATCATTTTTAGGTGCCACAAAGTGTGAGAACTACTCTGTCAAAATCTGGCAATTTTTTGCTCTTAGGTCTCTTATGAGACTTTGTCGGTACATTGTAGCCCGATTCAATTTGGACACATGGGGAATGAAATAGGGCCTCCACTAGCACAAACCCACCCACCCTAACCTTTCAGTACCATTGGTTAGGTCCCACGGGGTGAACGCAAAATATGGCTCCTCGCACCTTTACACTACATGTCACTAAGGTATTTTTCAAGAATGCATCTGCCGTTGGCACAGTCAAACGATGTTGAGTTGGTCAAAACTGAGAGAGGTTATTGTGGAGGGGCTTGACATCTAGCTGTAGGTCTGAACAGGTCATTCATAGGTGCCACAAAGTGTGAGAACTACTCCGTCACAGTCTGGCAATTTTTTGCTCTTAGGTCTCTTAAGAGACTTTGCCGATACACTGTAGCTCGATTCGATTTGGACACTTGGGGAACAAAACAAGGCCTCCACTAGCATAAAACCACCCACCCCAACCTATCAGCACTATTGGTTAGGTCCCATGGGGTGAAGAATGCAAAATATGGCTCCTCACACCTTTACACTACATGTCACTGAGGCATTTTTCAAGAATGCATCCATCGTTGGCACAATCAAATGATGTTGAGTTGGTCAAAACTGAGAGAGGTTATTGTGGAGGGGTGTGACATCCATCTATAGATATGAATGGATCATTCTTAGGTGCCACAAAGTGTGAGAACTAGTCCATCAAAGTCTAGAAATTTTTTGCTCTTAGGTCTCTTAAGAGACTTTGTTGGTACATTGTAGCTCGATTCAATTTGGACACCTGGGGAACAAAATAGGGCCTCCACTAGCATAAACCCACCCACCCCAACCTATTAACACCACTATTTAGGTATAAATATGAATCATGCCAAATATATCTCTCTCCCTATGTAGTCATCTTCATCGTCTGTAAGGGAAAAATATTCACTCCCCCACAAACATTGGAACACACCGAGGGCACAACTCATTCTGGGCTTTCCATAACTTATGTAGATGCAAGAAAAATGAGGATATGCAAAGTATGTAGACCATATAGAAGGTGAAATGAGGATTTCAAATCATGCCAAATGTACATATCTCTCCCTATCTCTCTCTCTCTTCCTCTCTACCTCATTATGCTCTTACCATAACCAATATGGAAGGTGAAATGAGGGTATACTAGACCTATAGATGATGAAATGATGATAGGAGAATCATGTTAAGCATATAGAAGGTGAAATGAGCTTAAGAAAATAATGTCAAACATATAGAAGGTGAAACGAGGATACGTTATACATATAGAAGGTGAAATGAAGATACATTATACATATAGAAGGTGAAATGAGGATAAGCGAATCATGTCAAACATGTGGACCTATGAAATGAGGATATACAAAGCATGGATACTATATAGAAGGTGAAATGAGGATATGTTAATCATGCCAAACATGTCTCTCTCCCTACATGGAGATATACAGATCATGAAATGAGGATATGATATTGAAACATGGAGTGTATATGATATTGAAACATACTTACATTTAAGATACATACACCTATTTACATTTCTAAATGCAACGGATGTTGAATTTGGGTTGTGGAAGACATTTATTTGCATAAACTAGATAATGAAATGGGTAAACACACAAACATGTCTTTGCTCATTAATACAAAAATAACTATCTTGGATTGAATGAAAAACATCACAAGTTTTATCATTTTTAACATGTATCTTGCATGTTTAACATGTAAGATGAGAAATTATCAATGATTATCATATCAAATCTAGTAGTTTCTATATCAAATTTAGTGTTCCAAGAAAATCTAACATGTCAAAGCTAGTGTTCTTGAATGAAAAGAACTGACATGTCAAATGTTCTAAGAAAATCCCATATCTAACTAAAACTACAATCACATGGCAATTAAGATCACGTTATGTATTGAGGTATGAAACTACATATAACATCTTTCTACCAAGAAAAACAATCATATATAACAAGAAATCAATCTATAACATGTTATTGATCATAACTCAACCATTGTAAACTGATTATACATTAAAATTTTATGAGTGTGATGTTGATGTTGTAATCTTAATGAGTGTGTTGTTGATGTTGTATGCGTATTTCATTATGTTTCTAATCATGGTTGCAAAGGTTCTTTATTCTTGACCATCTGTCAAGCTTCTCATTACATTATGACACCATGATGGATCTTACCTAGTGATGCAGGAGCATTACTCGCTTCATGTTTTAAGGTCATTTTGATGTCTAGTTTGTGTTTTAAGGTCATTTTTATGTCAAGAGTCTTGAATTAGTGTTTGAAGGTCAATTAGAGTCCATTGGGATCATTTCCAATGGTTTAGAGTTCTTGGGAAGTCCTAGAAATTCAAATTTTGGATTTTCTTGCCAAAAACAAATTTGAGTTTTCTAGGGGTTTTTGGCTTGTTAGAGAGTTTGGATTTGGTTATCAAGGGTGGAAGTAGGTTTAATTAGTCCACTAAGGTCTTGAAAGACCATGTAAACTCTTTTTGTAGTGTTTTTCATTATTAGGTTGTGAATTAGGGGCAAAAAGGACAAAATATTAAGGTTTTATGACAATAATAGCTAGGTTTTTTATGAAAAGACATGCATATTTAATTGTAACTATTTTGGAGACATCATTCCCATCAAATATAGGAAGGAGAATGCTCCAAGAAGATCTGGAGGCAGTTTTTGGATGAAAATACCTTGTTTTCTTGCATTTTGTGATAGTTTTCTGTAAAAATAGTCAAAAAATAGTGTTGTACGGCCATGTACAGATTGGCCTAGGCGTGAAAGTGCATGATATTTGAAGGAAAATGTATTAAAGGTTTAATGAAATTGATTTGAGGTGATTTCATTGTGTTTTGAGTGAGAAATAAGCTAAATGTTGTTGACTACCCTGTTTATGGCCTAGGGTTTCCAGCAAGAGGAAAAAATTCATAACTTTTGTTTGGACTAGTAAAAAATCATGAAACTTGGTGAAAATATTCATTTGGACATGTACTAAGTGTACTCCAAAGGAAAAGTCATGACTCCTTCATATGCATGAGTTATTAGGGACTGTGTGTATTGTTGTCATAAAAGACTGTCAAAACCCTAGTAGAATGAGGGTTTAAGAGGAAAGTTGTTCTTGTTGAAATTGACACGGGAAAGTGAGGGTTTGGTGAGGTTTTACAGAGTATGTGAAAGGTAGAAAGAGTCCAAGTAAACCCAAGCAATGCATATTGTTATATGTAGTACCCTACTAGGTCTTTGGAAGGGTTTAAGCCTAGAAAGATAGGCTAGTAACATATGGTATAATCTGAAACCCTATTGAAATCTTGTGAAGACTAGTGAAATCTTACTTTGTTCTTATTCTTGGTGATCCATAGGTTTGTTTATTGTAACCATCTGCATCACCTAGCAAGCTATCCTATTATTTAGGAGATCACTATGACAACACCATGGAGTTGTCATCAACAATTAATGATCAAGTTGCATGTTTCTAAACCCTTAATCATCACTATTAAAACACAAAAATAGTCAAGGGACTATCATACCAAAAGAGCCTTAAAAGTTCCACAAAACTATTAACTGCCATTATATAACTATGAGGAAATTTGGAAGTTGTCTTGGTCAGTTTCAATAGCCATGCTTTGATCCATGACCATATCATCTTTCCCCAAACCCTAGAATAGTCATGGATCTCCTTGAATCAATCTTTACATAATTAGACACTATGTAAGTTGAAAATCCATCCATGTCATTATGTTGTCAATGATTATATAATTGTCATCTCAAATAGTGTAGCCATGGAGACATGAGGTTGTCATGACATTCATCTTTAGTTAAGATCATTGGGGGTATCATATACATCATAAGTTTATGCATTGGGATGAATACACTAAATACGTAAGGAGATTTCCATTATGTGCTTTAGAAACCATGTAGGCATTATTTGAAAAAGATTGTTATAGTCAAAAGGGATTGTATAGTCATGATTAGGTGGGCTTAAAGCATTGGAACTTGTGCCATAAACCTTAGGTCTTGGTGGAGTGAGGAGAGTGGGTTTAGATTCAATGAAGGATAGTCAATAGGAGTTTATATTTGTCAAAGGAAACATTAAAGTTGTAGAAGGGATGTTAGGACTGTCATGTCTCTAGGAATTCAGTCATGCATGTTGTTCTTGACTTTGTCATGCAACTTGAAGAGTTCATTCAACAACTACAAAATGCATGTGGATAGAACAAGGGACTATCATCTAGTCAATCAACACTCCAACTTAACTAGACTGTTCTAATATCCCAAATGGAATATATGCAACAATTCTGATTTTTCTACTCAAACCCTAATTTTATGAAGTTCTAATTTTTATATCAGACCTAAACATACACTTATGTCATCTCAAAATCCATGTTCAATACATCACAAAAGCATCACCCATACACTTCCCAACAATATATTTGTAATCCACAATGAATTATACAAGGAAAACCATTTCAATTTGCAACTATGATGGACTAAAAGCAAATCAAATATATGCTGCTATAAGTCTGAATATATAATGTTAATTACAAAGTAGTTAGACCTTACAAAATGATAGGAGAAAGGTTCTAATGATGTTGTTCCAAGTTAGTGCATAAACCCTAGGTCTTCTAGGCTCAAAGTACTTAAGAATACCTTCTCAAATGATTGTACTCAAGTCTGCTCTGTTGTTGCCATGTACTTTGCTTTGTTGGCCATTCCTAGAATGGGGACATTACAACTACCATGATCCTCATCATCTTTGGACTACCACATAATTCATGGAGGTGATTTTTTGGACAATATAAGACTACCATCATATCTTATCATCAAGGATCAACTAAAGGGTCTAATACACTACTATTCTATGCAAGAGCACTATCGTAAATGAGATAAAGTGGACCATCACCATGTTGCTCTGCTATTATCACACCTAGTTATGGAATTTGGCAATCAATAGGGTCTTGGGATAGTTTTTAAAAGAATTAATCATTTTGTCAAGGTATTGAGAGAGAAAGAATTCATTTAAAAAATAAAACTCTTATAATCATATGATCTCTAAATGGTCTTTGACTGTCCTAATATCTCATCACAATACACTCACCAAACATAGTTTTTTGTTGTCTCATATCAAAGAACAATAAATCCTTAGAATGTATGCAACTCCTTCAAAGGGTTTGGATCTTGTGAATGCTTTTGTGTCTAGCTTATGGGACAATCATAAAGAATTTTATCCTACTACCACAATCCATAAAGCTACTTGCAATCCTTTGAAAAAGTTACCTACACCCTTGGATTTCCATCTTATGCCTCATAAAGTTGGTCATAATAACAAGACATTATCATAAGGTTTGAAGGTGAATGTATGAGGTCCTAACAAGTCAAAATGTTGAAGGAATGATTGTCATATCAATGAAGAGATGGCATAAATGATGGACATCCATGATTGTGGAGGTTTGTTGCACTATGGTAGGGGTAAGCTATACAAGTTAAGATTGTCAAAAGGTTGAAGGAATAATTTCCATAGCTCAAGAGAAATCATTTATAGTCAAGGGTAGGCTATACAAGTTAATATTGGTCATGCATAAATAGTGAAGATCTAGGAGGCCAAGGAAAAATGATAAATTTGTGAAGTTTCCCACAACAACAAATTTGACAACATGGTTTGTGAGGCTAGAAACATTATGGAAACATCCAAAAACAAGGTAGAAACATGGTGGAAACTTCATGAAATGG
Organism: Cunninghamia lanceolata; assembly: GCA_027924645.1. NCBI lineage: Eukaryota > Viridiplantae > Streptophyta > Pinopsida > Cupressales > Cupressaceae > Cunninghamia > Cunninghamia lanceolata. The sequence goes on from BSBN01001435.1 coordinate 9,299,397, forward strand.
AAAGATCTTCTTTTTCACCTACAAAAATGAAAGATATAAGATGTCAATGAGTTTGAAGACAAACTCTAGGAGATGAAATGAAACAATATTTTCCCATTTACCTAATTTTGAAAACCCTTTTGCAAAGTGTTGTTGTGACAACATTTCAAACTCCCTATTTGCTATACCAGCCATGAAACAACTTGATTTTCAGACCTATATCACTATTGTACCTACACAATCATAGCTAGAAATGGTCAAAGCTGAAGGAATCAAGGTCTTGGAGCTGAATGAAAATGAACTTTATAATCTTATACCAGAATTGTAGCCTTATATATGATTTTTACAACCTTCAATGAGGTACCAAATTGTTGTTCTAGATTGTAGATGTCCTGATTAAGACTAAAAATGGAGAAAACATGAAGAAATAAGGCTAGAAATGAAGTTTTGATGGTTCTATTAGTCATCTAAAACTACTTTTTGATGTTTGTGCTTGAAAAATGAAGATCTACAACTACATATGGAGGAGATAAAAGTTTTCTATAGCTCTACACATGTGTGAACCATTCAAATTTGTCATTTCATGAAAATCCTATATCTAACTAAAACTACAATCACGTGGCAATTAAGATCAAGTTATGTCTTGAGGTATGAAACTACATATATCATATTTCTACCAAGAAAAAGAATCATATATAACAAGAAATTAATCTATAACATGTTATTGATCATAACTCAACCATTGTAAACTGATTATACATTAAACTTTTAAGTTTCAAAGTAGGAATACATGCACATAAGGAATTTAAATTATAATGTATATCAAGGTGTATATATATTAAAATCTAGTCTATAATGGTAGACATATACAAAAATTTGGCAAATATGCCAACTCAAAACATTTTTTACAAAATGTGGCATATGTCATGTCTCAAAATCTATATACAATCTACATGCTGAATAGCTACATCAAATACTAAAGGTCCACTAGACCCTATGTCTTTGGTGAATCCTCAATCTGTTGTGGATCCTCAAAAAGTGTCCTCTTCATACCATGATGTCTAGTCATTGATGGAGGCAAAGTTAACTGCATTAACAAGTCAAACCACAAATTTGATTAATCTCTTCAATGGTAAATATAAATAAGTTAATGTTAGTAAATATAATCTTATCTACTACAATTTAGACTTTCATTTATTAACATACATCTAATTCACTACAATCAACTTGTTGGGTGAATATTTTGTTAACTCACTGAAGACAAAATGGTTATATCAACCTCAGTGTGATGAGATAAATATCTCCTCTCAGCAAGGGGAGGCTCCCTCTAATTGCAAGCTATTACAAACTAATAACTGATAAAACTTATTTACACTAGTAATTATATTTGGGATGATTTCATTCCATCATATTCTCTTTTTTTAGAATATATGTTTACACTTTATTAAAATGATTTCAACAAAACTAGTAATATACAGAGAACTATGAATTATCACAAAATCCACGGAAACACAAAGTCTTCCGTTGTTTCTTTCATCAACTACAAATAAAATGATTTAGATTAAAGTGCAGCCCAAAATCTTCACTTATACCCCAAGATGAGATAAATAGATCAAAGATAACAACTTGCAGCACAAGTCTTCAAGCTATTTCTCATTCACAAATACAACAAAATTCTCGCAAATGATTTTATAGCCCAAAGTCTATTAAAACCAGATTTAGAATACTCCTCAATCACTTGAAAAAACCCTCACACTTCAATTACTTATCAAAGATAATATGATAGCAAAGACATAAGAACAATTCCATCATAAAACAAATCACTCCAAGACAAAGCTTAGAATTGAACTTGCTCTCTTGTATTGATAAATATTTGAAAATTGATTTCCACAAATGAACACAAAGTCTCAACTTGATTTACAATTTGGCAGAGTTTTCTTGCAATAGATAAAAGATAAAAAATTACAAAGAGGCCCCCCTTTATTTATAGGGTGAGGCCAAGATCTAATCTAGGAAAAATTCTAACTACTTTGACTTATTCAAAAAAAAGTCCTTATTGACTTGGGTCTTCCTTTGTTTACACATGTAATTACATCTTTGAAAAGTACATGTGGAAATGTCCAAAACTAAATACAAAGTACATATGAAAATATATGATAAATTTACTAAGGCATGAACATCTAAATTAACTTTCACCCCCATCCTTCTTGAGAAAATCTTCATACATCGTGAACGTTGTTTGCATTTCAAGACTATCAGGACCAACAATATTCTTGGAGATGACTCAAGCTCTGGTTATTGCATCTTTCACTACAGTAGCTGCTTTCTCATGACCTATCAATTTAGCCTTCAGATTATCCAAAGTTAATTGATTGTCTAGTAGATTATCCAGAGAAGCGACTGAAAAAACTGTCTTCAAAATCTCTCTAAATCATACTTTTGAATTCCTAGATCATCTCCTTAGCTAAAGAAATTGATGATTTTCACCTGTTAGTTTGCATTGAAGTTCCTCCAACTTATGAAGAAGATCAACATCACTATCCACACTAAGTTCCTAAGCACTTTGCAAATCTTTGATCAAATCTTTCAACACATTGCTATGATGAATCAATGACTCCTTGCTTTCTACATATGATTCACAGTTTGAAATGATGCCAATTAATATCAAAGTTTTCAACTTCATCTTCTTCATGTCGGTCCACTTTTCAAGACTTGTCTCTAAATACTCAATCTCCAGAGACAAAGCATCAACCAGGTCATCCAATTCAGATCTTACCTCCTCCATTTTGCTTTTCTTTTCAACTATATTTGTTAGAAGTACCCCTTGCTCATGCATCCTTTCAAGATATTCTTTGACTACTTTTCCCTTAGCATGAATCTTCTCAGCTTTCTAGATAATAGGATCCTCCATAGTGATTCATTTAGGTTCCACTGATTCAGAAGACAAAGTGATCTTTCGTATTACTGCAACTAGTTTCTCTGCTCTTGCCTTGTATTGATCCTTCATCTCTCTCTCATGATCAAATTTCATAATCAAAGAATTGAGAGTTGATTGCACATTGGCCTTAGCACTTTCATGAGTGATTTTCCCTAGCTCAATCCTAGAGATTGAATAATCACTCATGTTAGAATTCTCAATGGTTGCATCTGGTGGAGGTTGAGCAATTTCTACATATTATGACCTATATCTTCCAGGGAGAGAGTATTAGGCTTCTTCTAGGTCTTTGCCTTGACAGGTATGAGCTTCTCAAAATTGAAGTCATTTGGAGAGATGGTTGTTTTTTTCTCTTTGGAGTGTAAGACAAGAGCCACGAAGGAAGCACTGATGAACTAGCATCTAGATTAGAATCCATTACTTGCATAGAAGGAATTGTACCCACACTAGTTGTAGTAATTATAGAAGAAGTGTTTGTAAAGATAACACCTGGCACATTAACATTAGCAGTCTGCTTAGTACTTGAAATAATTAGTCCAAAATTGTTTGATCACCAATATCATAGGAGGGAGAAGACAAACTCAGTAAAGACCCTGAAGAACCAAAAACAACATCAAAGGCAGCCTTAGGACTATCAAAAATTGTCCTATAAGAAGATGGTGTAGAAGAACCAGAAGATGGTATGATAATAGGAGTAACTAGAGTACTAGAAACAACAGGCATAGAATCTGAAACAAGTATAGTGGGCAAAGGAGAAGAAGTTTGATGTTCTTGTGTCATGTCTTTTTCAGAAGACATGGTTAGTTCCTCTAGCTATTCATGTTTGTCTTCTTTCTCTGCTTCATGTTCATGCTCTTTTTCCTCTGAAGATTTTTCTTTAGTAGCCATTTCCACATTAGCAGACTCCTTAGTTGTCTGTTCATTTATTTCTATTTCTACTCCACTTGGCTCTTCCTCAGACATTTTAGCTTTGCCACCTTTTGATACAAGTTTTATTTTAGGCCTAGGAGCCCTGGAAGAACTAGGTGCATCGCTCTTATTTTTTGTTCTTATTTTAGCCTTTTTACCTATTTGTTCTAGAGTCTCCTCCTCTGAGCCAGTGATAAAATCCTTCAACTGCATCCCTTTGCTTTTTAGCCAGACATTTGTATTTGCCAGGATAGGCTCAAATCTTTTCCTTATTGAGGTTAATTCTTTCTTTGACCATAAAACTATAGGCAAAGGAGAGTCAGAAACATTTTCATTAACATACTTGGGATTCACAATGTCTTCATCATCTATCATTCCTTCTCGAATATCAGCCAATTCTAAGTCCTCAATTTGACTTAGGGTTAACCTGCAGTAGTCTAATTTCCTGAGCTCTTCCTGAGTTCTTAAGTCAGCCCATATATCTTCCACCATTGGGACATGTGATAGAGTCTTCCTCTTGATCTTGTCCTTTACTCTTCTAAAGTCAAAATTACTTCTCCTCTTGAAATGTTTCATTGTTACCAATTACATTTCAGTCTCAAGAGTCTTGGCCTTAGCAAAAGTGGCAATAGAGTACCTTCCGATCTCTATGGGAAACTCGAAGCCAGGTTTCTTTATCTCCATCTGCTTGTTATGCACAACAATCATTTTTCGGCATAATTCCATTAAGACAATTTTATCACTAGGAAATTTAGGCAACATGTAGGGATATCCTTGGAAATAGCCAACTCTCATATAAGTAAAATTTGGGAATTGGAGATACAAACAATCAAAATTGTTTACAACTATTTAGGGTAAAATTTGGATATAGGTTTGATTTGATGGTTTGTATGTGTATCCTCCTTTCACCCTAAAGCAGTCAAGGACCTTAGGTCGAGTAAGGCTCTACTATCAGGCTCTTGGTCACTTAGAATGTTGGGAAAATTGGATTTGTGTGGTTTGATTGCTTGATTATGCCCAATTATGCTTAAAACCCTAATTATACAAATACGGAAGCAAACAGACGAATACCAAAAAATGTTGCTACAGAAAGATGTAAAATAACAAACAAATGTGTACCAGTTTCTGAAGTTTGGGAAGCAGAACAATCAAGGACTAATGAGCGGGTGCCCTAGTCCAGTGCCATGCTTTTTGTCAGGATCTGGGAACTTTATCTACAACCTATTCCTACTGTCTCAAAGATTCTTCCATTGCGAGATCTGGAGGACTAATGAGCGGGTGCCCGAGTCCAAGTCCCTATTTCCAGCTTTGATCTACAATTCTGATACTCTCCAACCCTTCTCTATAACTCCACTTTTCTTGCTTCTTCAACCTATAACCTACAATCATGAGAAAATGGGGAGGGGGTTGTGGTGTTTAGAGGCTTACCTCAGTCAAGCCCCAGAGAGACATTCAAGTCTTTTGAACACCATTGTTAGATAGAGAGTGCATGCCCTTAGAGGATAGAGGCAAAAACCAAATGATAAATGCTTGCAAACACAAATTATATCACATTGTAGTGAAGATCTCATGGAAGGATGAAGCTCTTCATGCCATGAAGAGATAGATGCTCAAATATGCAAATACAGACACATGAACAACACAATATCTACTCTAACACACAATGGATGCCTTGAATAACCTTTAGAATGTCAATGCTCATCTAGTAATCATCTAGTTTACAAATGAATGCCTAAACATGCTTATATATGCAACTACAAACATTCCCGCCAAGAATTTCGTAATTGAAACTTACCGTGTCAGCATAGGACCTAAATAACGGTCACAAACCGACACTTAAAAATTGGGCCTGACCTAAAATAGGGCAAGACTAGGGCACGGGCACCCAAGTCCTCCCCCCCATTTTAGGCAGGGTCTATCTCAAGTGGTCCCCTAGGTCTTATTTGCCATGACACTTAGGGGTTTTCTCACCAGGATGCCAAAAGATGATGCAAGAGTTCCTAAATGCAGATTAAAGACCTAAGAGCTAAACCTTAAGAGGGAAAATCCCCCAAGGGGACATTTTCTGATGTTATATTTAGCCCCCACTTTAATGTATGTATAAATGCAAGGCCAATACATGCATTAAAGTACGATCAACAAACACAGCAAACACGCCAAGCACGGAGAAGACATGCCAATCACAGAGAAGATAGTAACAGGGACGCAAAACATGGAGAAGATAGTTACAGTCACACAAAACATGGAGAATGTAGCATTAAAGACACACAAAACATAGTGAATATAGTGAATGTAGAGAAGACAGTAATGATTTTCTTTTATCTTTATCTTTATCTTTTCTTTTCTTTTTCGTATATTGAATGCAGTTGCAAGTATAGGAAAGTAAACACACCACCCATAATGCAGGAGCGACTCATTGCCACCAGTCTTTAAGACTGCATATGGGGCAACACACACGCAATACACGCCAAATAAATCAAACACACCATACAAATCCCAAAGCATATGAGGGACTCATTGCCACCAGTCTTTAAACTATGCTTAGGAACAAACACATAACACACACACACACTTCGAAGACATGGAGAAAACACGACAGACAATCGATGGAGTGTATCTATTTCTAGGTTCATCACCATCTTAGGCACATTACAAGCACACACCGACGATTGCGCTTCACCACAACAATCACTGATGACACGCTTAACGGTTGAGTTAGTCACATAACTGATCCCCGCCTCCACAGAGGACTTTTAGAAAATGACAAGAGATGTACTTTCTTTGAGAAATACACCATCCCTACCTCCATAGAGGGCTTAAGATGATTGATGATTGATTGATTACAGACAAAACTCAGAGTGCAGAAGGGACTCATCGCCACTAGTCTTTAAGACTGCACTTGAGGACAAGCACATTGCTAACATCTACAACAGATAGCTTACCTTATATATGCCCCCACCTTAAGGTGGTTGATATCAGGTATCGATATCAAGCACGTTAAGGTAGGAAGAAAACACACAATGGAACACAAACTCGCACAAAGCCCATGCCCCTCGGAGGTGACATGTACTTTACGATCGCCAAATGCTCCCACAAACACATCCCTGCAAGAAACATGTTATTGTCCACATAATCATGATAAACAACAATGCATATGATCAATCACACAAACAGCCAAGGTTATACTATGAATTCAGAGATCGAGGATAACCATGGGGCTATATTGTGAAAATCTCAGAACCGAGTGTCACCAAGGCAAGATTCAAAGACAAACAAAATGCACAGAGCAGCAATATTGTTAAGGTTTGTAAGTGAGATAGAACATCATCAAAATCACTACGTAGAAAGCATGGAGTGCTTCTACTAGCCAAGCGTCGGATAATATATTACAACCCCATTGTCATATTAGGAACTAAGTCCAATTTTTTATTTCTTGCTAAAGGGATGCTAGGTCCGCATCAGTATAAATGTTTTTTGTCATCCGCTCACTAGATAGAAACACTAGAGGAAGGGAAACAATAAAATAATAGAGGAGAAATAAGTGCCTTAGGGAGAGTCACGTAGGAGGGTGCCCCCAATTCACCAATCGCAATGCTATGTCCGTAAGACATAACACACAACAATGAAAGCAGAGAGAGGCAATATAGAAGAATGATGATACAAATAGAAGAAGGTCACAATAGAGGTGGTCTCCTGGTATCCTAGACCTTACAAGAGAATCAAGGGTCATCCTAGGAGGCCTAAACAACACAACACATCACGGGGGAAACACATCACAAGAGATAAAGGGTTAGAAATACTTACCTGTAGGGATCTTCAAACTAAGTGTTGTCATCAAGCAGATCATCATCATCTTCCCAATCCTGAATGTTAGAGGAAAGTGGGACATAAGGTACCATAGCCCAACCTTTGTTCTTATTTTCAAGTTGCTCATTTTTAGGATCATCTTTTCTTGGTTCAATATTTGGTTCAATGTTTCCTTGTTGAATGGTAAGTTGTTGGGCATACTCTTGTCATCTCCTCCTCCTTTCTCTTGCTTTTCTATTTCTTATTGTCTTACCACTTATTTCTTGTAAGGTAGTGTTTTTCTCTTTCATAGGTTTTTGTGTTTTAGAGGAGGAAGCACAGGATCAAATTTCATTTGTCTAGGTGGAATGTTTTGTTGTCGACAATTACCTCTCGATCCTTGTAAGGATGATGGGGGAGGAGCTTTAGCATAGGGTCCTTTTGCCTTCGGTCTAGGATTCTCTTCAAATGCAGGTTGTTTGTCTTTTGATGTTTCTTGTCTAGGAGGACCGGCCACTTGATGTAATAATTTCATTTTGTAGTTTCTATAGCTCAAAAAGTTAAAGTCTGTCCGTGGCTCCAGTTATTTTTTAGATCTCTCCCAAAAGTAATCCAGTGTACAATGTTGTCTTGTAACCAAATGTTTATACTTATTGTGAGGGATAGTAATCACTTGTCTATTCAAAGGAAATTTTACACAATTATGAATTGTTGAAGGAACAAATTTCATAGTCTTTAACCATGGGTGTCCCAATTTTATTTGAAAGAGATCAAAAACAGGGACAACATCAAACCATTGTTCTACATGTTTCTCAAAGACAGTGACCAATAAAGATATCTTCCCAGAAGTGTTTACAAAGGTTCCCTTATGTGTCTTAATCATCATATCCGAAGGGTCATAAGATCCTTGCATTAATTGGTGTGAAAAGAGAAACTCTTTGGTAGCTACATTCGTAATGCAATTAGGATCAATAAGGGTTCCATCCATAGGATTTCCTATTATTTTCATAGTGATATAAAGAGGTCCTTCAGTGTCCAATTTTTCTATCATGAGGTGTAAACACAATTTTAGGTTCAGGGACCTTTCTTTTCAGGTAAGGCCTAGGAGGGAACCTATTGTTGTTATTGTGTTTAGAAGCCATGTGTTTAAGTGTTCAAATCAATGAAAGATCAGATTTTAAAATCTTTTCCACTTTTATGCAAAAGACAAGTGCAAAACTATATGCAAAAATGACCTAAAATGCTTGTTTTTTTGTACTTTTTTAATGCAAATATATGAAAGAAAAGGTATTGTAAGGAATTGATCAGGGGAAGCAAATAATATGTCTAATATTAGTCTAATACAGTAATAAAATCCTTCACAACACACTTTTTATGCAAATCTAGATGATGATAAACCAAAACCTAGTGGAAGTACACTAAGATATGCAGTTTTTTCACCAAATCTCAATGCAAAAGAGTATGAAAAAGGGTGTTGTGAGGAAAATGATGATGGAAAATAAATTATAATAGTAATAACAGCCACCTAATGCCAAAAAATCTGTCACAACACGCTTATAGTGCCACTCAAGATCAAACCTTAGTGAAAATATAGCAAAAATATGTAATTTTTCACAATTTTTCAACTCCAAGACCTAGTAAAAGGGGTGTTGTAAAGAATTTTAGGAGGTGAAGCAGATTATAGAAATAATATCAGTCACATAAATCCATAAAACTTGTCACAACATGCTTGGAGTGTAAATCTAGGTCAAACCCTAGGGCAAATATAGCAAAAATATGTAATTTTTCACCAAATTTTTAATACAAGAGCCCAATAAAAAGGTGCTATGAAGATTTTAAGGAGGGGAAGAAGATAATAACCCTGATAACAGCTAATTAGTGAAAAAATATTCTTCACAACATGCCTATGGTGCAAATTTAGAGAGTCGATAAGGCCAAAACTAGTGAAAATCAAGGTTTTTTCAAGCCCTAGGCATGAGATTTTAATGCAAATGAATACAAAATGTTATATGAAGGTTTTGTATTCTGATTTATTGTGAAAATTAATTCCACTCAGATCTGAAAATGATTTTCAAACCCTACCATGCAAAATGCAAGTGCAAATCTAATGAAAAATCCATGAAAAATGATAGTTTTTGTCGAAATTTTCTATGTAAAAATGTAAATTTTTGACATCTAAATGCAAATTTACACCAAAATACAACACTACAGACAAATTAAAATTTGGATGAGTGTCTAAGATCAGTAGAAAAATCTGAAACAAGATTTTACCTACAAACCCTAGTTTTTGAAATTACTAGGTTATATGAAAAATTCAAAATTTCTAACAAAACCCTAGCAATTTTATGATGAAAATGCAATGCAAGTGATTTAAATTTTGTAATTTTCTGCAATTTAGCTCATATATAATGCAAAATCATAAATTTAATTAAATTCAAACTAATTGATGGAAACTTATATGAAAATGCAAACGCTAGAATGCAATTTTTTCAATTTTTTTGTAATTTTTTGAATGCAATAAGATGAATGATGATATGAATGAATGAAATAAATGTAAATATAAAGTAAAACACTCAGAAAGGTGCAAAATTTATGAAAAACATGGGTTCACCAAAATGTGTAGGGTAAAATTTAGATATAGGTTTGATTTGATGGTTTGTATGTGTATCCTCCTTTCACCCTAAAGCATTCAAGGACCTTAGGTCGAGTAAGACTCTACTATCAAGCCCTTGGTCACTTAGAATGTTGGGAAAATTAGATTTGTGCGGTTTGATTTTTTGATTATGCCCAATTATGCTTAAAACCCTAATTACGCAAATACGAAAGCAAACAGACGAATATTGGAAAATGTTGCTACAAAAAGATGTAAAATAATAGACAAACGTGTCCCAATTTCTAAAGTTTAGGAAGCAGAACATTCAGGGACTAATGAGCAAGTGCCCTAGTCTAGTGCCATGCTTTTTGTCAGGATCTGGGAACTTTATCCGCAACCTGTTCCTGTTGTCTGAGAGATTCTTCCGTTGCGGGATCCAGAGGACTAATGAGCGGGCACCCGAGTCCAGATCCCTGTTTTCATCTTTGATCTGCAATTCCAACACTCTGGAACCCTTCTCTACAACTCCACTTTTCCTACTTCTTCAACCTATAACCTGCAATCACGGGAAAATGAGGAGGGGGTTGTGTTTAGAGGCTTGCCTCAGTCAAGCCCTGGAGAGACATTCAAGTCTTTTAAACACCATTGTCAGATAGAGAGTGCGTGCCTTTGGAGGATAGAGACAAAAACCAAATGATAAATGCTTGCAAACACAAATGATATCACCTTGTAGTGAATATCTCATGGAAGGAAGAAGCTCTTCATGCCATGAGGAGATGGATGCTCAAATCTATAATACAAACACATGAACAACACAATATCTGCTCTAACACACAATGGATGCCTTGAATCATATTTAGAATGCCAATGCTCATCTAGTAATCATCTAGTTTACAAATGAATGCTTAAACATGCTTATATATGCAAGTACAAACATTCCTGCTAAGAATTTCGTAATTGAAACTTACCGTGTTGGCATAAGACCTAAATAACGGTCACAAACCGACACTTAAAAATTGGGCCTAACCTAAAATATGGCAGGACTAGGGCGCGGGCGCCCAAGTCCTCCCCCCTATTTTAGGTAGGGTCTATCTCAAGTGGTCCCCCTAGGTCTTATTTGCCATGACACTTAGGGGTTTTCTCATCGAGATGCCAAAATATGATGCAAGATGTCCTAAATGTAGATTAAAGACTCGAGAGTTAAACCTTAAGAGGGAAAAGCCCCCAAGGGGACATTTTTTGACGTTACAACAACCTCCTAGGCTTCATCTGACACTCTCTTCTGTTGTAGTTGAGGATCAAAAAGACACAAAAATACTGTAAAGAAAGCATCATTTACCCTCTGGAAGTGATGGATTGATCCCTTTAGAGTCAATTGGGGATAATATTGATACACAGGTATAACTCTTCGATCTCCTTCTGATGTTAATCCTGGAAAACTTCTCATGGAAGCAACTGCATAGACCAAATAAGAAGTCATGTAGAATTTGGAAGTTGTAGATACCTTGGTCAATTGTTCATGAAGAGCATTACTTATCTGCTCACCCCAGAAGATCTTTTGTTTACCTTGGAGGATGATTTTGATATAAGGATACATCCACTCATGAAAAGTGGATGAAGAAGAAAGCCCTCTAACTCTGGTGAGAAGAGTTATCAAGTCACTAACCTCTTCAACAAAGTCACTTCTTGGGAAACTTTTTGGCCACCTGGAAAGATTGGCACTTGCAGTTTTCAACCATTTTGTGTTTATGACCTTTTTAGCTTTTTTGGGATCCTTATCATATTCCTTCTGAGAAATACTAAAATCAATCTCTGCACTTTCCTCTGCACCAGAACACATGAAGACTTTGTCCATGAATTTTGCATCTAACCTCAGTATCACATTGCCTTGTGCATCTACCACTGTTCTATTATCCTTGTTATAGAAATGAGCCACTTGAAGAACAAACTCAGTGTTGTAGGCTGCTACAGGAAAAGAAGCAACCAAATGGATATTACTCTCCACAATCCTCTTCATGTAATGACTTGTATTTTGTTGCTTTGTCCTCTCTATGAAATCAACCATATCTACATGACCAATTTTTGTATCCTGAACTTCATCCACATTGGATGTGACTGAGGTCACAGGAAACACACCCTGGTATTTGTACTTCATAGCTTTAGCTTTCTTTGGTGATCGGTCATATGAGAAACGAACTCCCTTGGTTGAGAAAAAGACCTTGACAATCTTGTAGAAGCAACTGTAATAATAAAATGCATGATTTTGCAACGTTAGGGAAATTTTGGCAATTGGCGAACTGTAGTGTTGAAAATCATGGTCAGTAGTATGAGATTGGCGGTGCTAGATAGCAATAAAAGTGAGCAACTGAGTGAAAGTGGGCTAAAGTTAACAAATGTGAAAATTCTCCAAAGTTAGAGACATTTTCAGGATATGATGTAATGGCGGCAAAAATGCCCGCCTCTACATGTAGGAGGAATTGTATTTTGTCATGTCAGGGCAGCAAAAATTATCATCCCTGCATGTTGAGGGAAGTTCTTTGCAACAAGGTTCAAGTAGGGAAAAATACCACTTGCACATTTTGGTGTTGTAATAAAATCTTGTTGAGCTCAGGTGGCAAAAATGACCATTTCTACATGTGGGAAGTAAAACTCATTAAGTGCGTAAGCGGGAAAAATTACCGCCTATGCATATCTCAAATAGGGTAATATCTTGTGTATGGGCGGTGAAATTTACCGCCCCTACACAATAATAAACTTGTGTCTTGAGCATGGGCGGCAAAAATGCCCGCTGTGCATCTGGGGAAGAAACACAAAGATATGTATTGGTGGTGGAAAACTCTGCCTTTGCATGGTTGACAAACGAAAGTTAGGATTATGTATGGGCGACAATTTTTGCCGCCCTTACATATAGAAAAGGTACCAAGTATTAGCCTAAGCGGTGATTTTAGCGGCTTCTGCACATTGTAAAAGGATAAAAGAAATCGTATGCATCGGCAACACGCTTCGCCACCTATACACATGACAAGGAATACAAAGGCAAAAAACAAGAAATATGGTCGGTGCTAATCACCATCCATACAGAAACCTAAAAACTAAAACAAAAAACCTAATTTGGGATCACGAACAGACGACTTGAAAGTGGAAAAACAAATTCATTGATACCAAAAAGGAAAACACGAAAACTATAAACGGCTAAGAGATTTTTACAGACACACAAAAAGTTTAACTCCAATTATTTCAACAAAGGGAAAAATGATTGATTCAAATGAAGAAACCATGAAAGCAAAAGGTGGATAAAACTTACCTGGATAAGAGAAAAACAATGAAACCCTAGGTTGATATTGGTGAAATCTTCAATCTATTGCTCGCATGAAGATATCTTGAAATTAGACATCTTCCTAAGATGCAAGGCACTCGCAGAAGGAGGAAGAAAAAGAAATAATAAAAATAAAAACTCTTAAAACCTTTAAATTGCCAAAATCAAAAAACTTGAAAGTCCATTAATTACACTCCATGTGAACTAAGAGATGTTCGGGCAGTGAAAATGGCTTCCCGAACATACAAGTGAGACAATATGCACGGGCGGCAATTTTCGCCGCTCCTACATCTTTACTAAAACACTAACATGCTTTGGTGGAAAAAATTGCTACCAGTACATAAAACTCAGACATCAACATGTAGTGGCGGGGAAAAATGTTGTCCCTGCATGTTACTCAAAAAACTCTAACTCCTAAAAACATCAAACTTAATTGTTTGATTTGTTTGCAATCTAACTTGATTACATAAACTTTGAGACACTGAAACAAGGGGGGGGGGGCTCGAATAGACTTTTTGGAGCTAGGGAACCACGCACGATGGGAACAAAACTCTCCTCGTTTTGCGTGCCTAGAGTTATAGGCTACAAAAAGGACAAGTTTCATAGGGGTCATCCTACAAAATGAGCACAACTAATTTTGAGGATAACACAACTAGAAGACCTCTATAAACTATCAATTATTTAGAAAAATTCAATTCAATTACCTCGACTCTTTCTTATCATTCGGGCAATCGTTCTACAAATTATTTTCTCTTAAGATGATCAGGTGTCCTACTGAAGTGTGATGGCAAAGGTGGCACATCACCCACTTTCTCAAGAGACTGTAAAAGTAAAGTAACATTGAAATAAATTAATATATAATTATTAAACAAAAAAGAAATGCATACATTAAAAAAGGTTAGATGTGTTACACATAAATGATCTAGATTGCACTACACAAAAAATTATCTACTAGAAAACAAGCTCATACCACCATTGAGGCCTCTTGCATCGATTGAGAAGGACTCGTGGATGAACCAACTAATATCTCATGTATGAAAAATGACAAGACTATAAGACTCTATGTATACAAATAATCATAATAATATTAAATTAATATATCAATTTATCTATTCTCTATTTTATTATTTATCTAAATGACTATAATCATATATTTAAGTTTTCTAACTTATCAATTAAAGTATAGTTCAATCGAATTACCTCCAGCCTTTGTTGGCGTTCAGAAAGTTGTTCTGTAAATGATGGTCCCTTGGGTCGATTAGGAGCTCGAGTAAATACCATTGGCAAAGATGCCACATCATTCACATTTTGGATTGACTATAAAAGTAAATTAACATCAAGATATAAATTAATATATAATTACTCACAAAGAAATAAATGCATACAATAAAAAAAGTTGATGTGTATAAAAAATTATACCAGCAAGTCAAAGCCAAATTGGATAGCAGACAAAGTTCCATGATGAACTTCTGCCAACTCCTCTGTCATCAACTGTTATCCCCCTTAGATACATTAGTACTAATATTTGTTTATATTATTCAAATGGAATACACCATGAAATTTAACTTTAAATTTTACCTGTATAAAAGATTGGCCATGCTCTTCTCCTTCTCTACAGTCCACTGATGCTTGTACTTCTGCTCTTGTCCCTGACCCCACTGCCTCATCTCATGAAGGGACACTACTCTCCATAAGAGGACCTAAGCACAACTGATTGCAAAAAATGCAATGATGGGACACACAAACATTTGGATGAGGAGGGTCTAGTAATATCGGATGATCCAATATCACCACCAACATCATGTGGTTTTGCAAACTAAGAAGTCTATGTAATCAAGTGCTCGGTCAAAGAGTGTATGGAAATGAGGTCATGTTGTGTTACATTTGCAACAACATTTGGGTGTTGAATTGGGGGTGGAGAAGGGATAGCAGGAGGGGGAATAAAAGGACCTTGTACTTGTCTCATTGCCCCAGGTCTATCTTGAGGCATTCCCTTACCTTCTCCCTAGAACTCTCTAAAATTAAAACAATTCACATGGTGACCCATTACAAAATCTGTATATAGTTTACGAAGGAAATACAAAGGTACATCTAAATTATTGTTGGGTGGTTTATAAAAAACCATCCACCAACGATCCCAAAATTTTTGACTAATACCCTCATGTGTACACCATTTGATTGAATACTTAGGCTTAAGAACATCAACATGCAATCTAGTTTTAGGATTAACAAAATATTGGGCTAACATAGATTTGGTAATGTCTAACTCTTTCACTTGATCATATAATAAATCGTCAACATATTTCACCTTCTTAGTTTCTCGCCATTGCCTAAATGATTCATGTTGTCTTGTGAGGGTTTGAACATGAGTAATAATTCTCTCTAAATCCAATGTCATTGAAGACAACGAGGGTGGCGGTGATACATTTCTATAATCCTACTTATTTGATCAATGTTTCTTTCAATTTTCTCTTTGATTGTTGGAGGGGGAGGGTTTGGGTTTTCATATTGTTCATCCATTTTACCTATTTAAAATATAAAACATACCCATTTACGATAAAAAACAAAAAAAAATTACTTGAATATACAAAACAAATAAAAAAATGCAAGAATCATACCTCCTGGGATCAGATATCCGTTCTAAAAGCTCTGATATCCATTTTGGAAGAGGTATGCGTTTTGCAAGCTGCGGGTTTGCAAAACACAAACCTCTTTTTGACTTTTTATGGAACTCAAAACGGATATTCTTTACAAGCCTATGAAAGTCAAACTTGCCCAATTCGTGAATTTGGCTAAGTAAAGATGTGATTTTTTTCTATTGCCACTGTTTGGCCCACGATGATCCTACACTCACCCATTTAATAATATTTAACATATTATAATACTAAATAATACTATATAAAATATTAAATAAACAATACTAAATACTATATAATAATACTTTTTATAAGGATAAGTAATAGAGGTTTGTTGGAATTCTTAGTATAAACTTTAAATTTTTTTTATTCAAAAATGCCTGCAAATACAATCTCAATGTATATAAACTAGCAATCTCACCTTAGTGTGCAATGGGTACACCGAGATAGTATGTAGATAAAATTCATTAGAGGTTCCTTTATAATTACACATTGAACATTGGAATTTCTTTAGAAGAGAGCATGGTTGTTGTCCATCCATAATTTGGGAATTGAAAGAATGTAGTGATATGTGTTGTTGACTTGCATTATAAAAGAAATGGAGTAAATTAAATATGTTGAGATGGGTAAGTGCAAAAAGATGGGGGACCAAAAAGTGGCCACATAGTTTTGAAAAAAAAAAATGCATAATGCGAGCGCGTTATAATGCACTCGCGTTATGGTCTGGTAATGACAAGCCTAAGGCTCGTTAAAACCAAACCATAATGTGCTCGCGTTATAACACAAGCGCGTTATTACTTCCTATAAATAAATAAAAAGCACTTCACTTCATTCCATTTCTTTTTCCTCCTATATACCCGCGGCCTGCAAACCCTAGGAAGCGCGCTCGCGTTTTGGAGATCTCAATTTGACACAAAAATCTTTGCAATCCATCGCCAAAATGTCTCCACAATGTCGAGCATGCCAAAGGAGTGAGTTTTATTTGTTTTTTGGTTTGAATTTGTTTCTAAATAGGTAGGTTTGAGTTGATTTCTGATGTAAATTTTGTTAATTGTCAGGAAATGTTAATGCACCTCCTCCTCCTCCTCCTCCTCCACAAAATCCTGTAGAACAACAACCTCCTCCATCCATTCCTCGACATGCCCCTGGAACACAAGAAAATATAATGGGGCAAATTGAAAACAACAAAAAAGAAATTGAAGATATAATTGCAAGGTTGAAAGATCCTTCCACTTCAACCTTGCATAGATCCACACTTGTTGAATCTCTTGAATCTATGTTATCAAATGTAGATTCAATTAGCAAGCAAATAACTAGTTGGACGGATAAGAGGAGAGAGTTTAGAGATTATTATGTAGACAAGCTGTCATACCAAGATGTGAAAAAATTACAAATCACAAAATTAGACTTGTATTCGATTTTCACAAACCCACAAACAAATCAACCTCCACCCATTACATGCAAGAGGTTCCCTATCCATTGGTGCAACAACCAAGCGATAAGGGACAATTTTGGGCAAAGGTGCTAGATGGTTTTTTTACCATCCTCCATGCAATAATAATGAGGTCCCGCAATACTTTTTGAGGAAACTCTACTACGAGTTTTTCCTCAATAAAGTGCCAAACTATTTTGATATGCGAGACTTCCAGGGTAGAGGTGGGGGGTTAGCACAAGATAGACTAGGGGCACATCTTGACCCACAGTGGGTAGTGAGATGAGTAATCAGCAGACCAGCCCACGAGCATGTTTCTATCCCTTCCATTGTGAAGGATAGTGTTGAGGTCGATACACTTCAGTCCATTAGTGTCTTGACCCAGAGCATCATAGAGCATGTTGATCCTGTAGCGCAGAGTGGGTTGGGAGATAGTGCGAGGAGTAGGGTCCCACCATACTTGTCAGACTTGCAGGTCAGCCTGTGGTTATGACCCCATGGATAGTCAGGACGTAGGTGCATAGGCTACATCTGCAGCTGAGCAGATGGTGATGACAGATACCCTCCTGAGTGAGACTTTTGGCCTTGATACTCCAGTAAATATTAGCAAGTTTATTGAATTTAATTTATTAAATTTTATTTTTGAAATGCAAGATTAACTAATTTAAATTGATGATTTTAATGAAATTTCAGGGTCATAGCGTCGATGCAGTTTTCAGTGGTTCGCCACCTGCATTTTACACTAGATCATCTACTGTCGAGGTATGTAACTAGTAAACAATTATAAATATTAATGTGAATAGCATCGTTATATGAATGGTATTCTAATATCTAATTTTGGATGTTGAATAGGTTAATATTGTAGATTTCACGGCAACACCTGCCAGTGGTGGTGGACTTCAAAGCTTTACGGAGGTAATAAAATAAATAGTTTAATGAATGAATTGTACTTACTAGATTTTTGTATGCGACTTGTGAGCTTTATTGTGTGTACTTCCATGTTTAGATGAACATGTGTGTATGTTAGGAGCCATGATTTGCATCACTATTATAGTTTTCGTAATTGAATAATGTTGTTTTATTTCCAGATGATGCAGGCTGTGGAGACACCTCCCCATGTTCAGAGGGCAATGGAGCATGGTGTGGCCTTTGCGATTCATAGCTCCATGGCATTGACAGGGGTATGAGGCAGATTAGTAAATTTCAATTTACATTCATTGTTATAGTTGTCTATTTTTGAAAAATCAAAAGATTATTGATTTGAAGTTTAATTCTATCTAGATAGTTTCTATAGGACATGACATCACCAGGGCCTATTCCTGCTACTGAGGCAAGTGAGGAGACAGATTATATGTTAGCGGTAAGTGATTATTTTGTTAAATGTTTCATTTTTTATAACATGTAATTTCTATATATTAATGTCTATACTTTTTATTGTAACAGGTAAAGATGCACGAAGAACTAAATAGGAGGAGTAGCCCTCAAGTTCGTAGTAGACCACCCACATGCGCGTCTCCATCCCCTAGAAGATCAAAGGCTACCCGTGATCTATTCTCTTCACCATCCAAAGGGGAATGACTTTTTATTTTGTTCCTTTGTTGTATGCCTATATGGCATTTGTGGACATATATTTTGTATTGTATATAGTTGACATTGTATGCCTATATGGCATTCTTGTAAGCCTATATGGCTATTTTGTATATATGTTATACTTCTATCGACAGATATTGATGTATGCCTATATGGATATTTGGTTAATACAAATCTTTTTTATTGATGGCATCCATACTTGCATTATAAATCCATGTTTGAATGGATATTTGTAGATGGCTATTTCAAATATTTAAAGTCTAATTGTATTACATAGGATGTTTGTTGATCCAATAAGCTAGCTATTGTTATTCAAGTATCACCTAAACCTCATTTTGGAACTAAAAGATAAACATTGTATTTAAAAAAAAAATGAATCATCATGTTGAACAGAAAATATTAATATTCTTTATGAGTAGCATAGAATGTCAACTATATGCAATACAAAAAAATGAATCATCATGTTATTCTTTATGTTTGAGATCCTAAAAATGACTAAGTCTGGTACCCTGATATCTTGAAACACTAGGATGAATATCCAAGTCATTAGGATGATTGCACCTTGAGAAAAAGTCATTAAGATGAGCACCTAAAGGAGACTTTCTTAAACATTCAAACATTGAGCAACAAGCCCAACTTAGAGAGAGCATTCATTTAAGACAAGGCACCCATTAACACCTGTTCCACCATAAAAGTGTGCCTAAGGTGGAAGGAGAACAAGCCTCTAGTAAGTGAAGCACACCTATTGTCTAAACCACTTCATTATGGCACCCTAGCATGAGGAGGAGTATATAAGTCAATAGGAAATAGCACCCAGAATGCAAATGAAGGACTAAGTGGCATTTTCAATAAGCATTAATACACCTTAAGCTTTCAATAAATACATCAAATTGAGCCCCATAATCCTAGGCACCCTTTGCCTTCAAAAGAACCTTGTATCGACGTCAAGAGTTGGTCGTATCGGCAGACCTTGGTTAGGCTTCACCAATAGTGGTTTGTCTTGCTGACGGGTGTGGTTCGAAGTCGAAGACATCGATGTATCAGAAGATAATCCCATCGGCACATCGGAAGAGCAATTGAGAGCTTCACTGATGAAGGGGGTCACACTGACAGTCAAAATCCATCAGTGTATCAGCCCAACGAGATTAGAGTTCACCGATGTTTGGAGTCTCACTGATGGGTGTGGTCCGAAAGTTGTCATTGGTGAGATCGGTGTGTCGGCAGAAGAGTTTTTGAGTGTGCCGATGGTATTAAGTCCTACCGATAGGCGAGGGACTTAGAGTCTCGTATCAGAGTGACAAAGACATTGGTGTGAAAGAATATAAAGTCACCGATAGTGGTCTGTCTGACCGATAAGAGTCAATGATGGGATGTTTGTCAAAAGTGAAATCAAATGGAGTCATGGTGGCATCGACCTATCAGCCGATGAAATTTTAAGCTCATCGATGGTATGTTGTCTCACCAATAGTGAGTTCAAAGGTTCAAAAGTTTATAATTCTATGCTTCCACTGTGTGCTCTGCATCAGACACTCATCCCTACTATAGTCTAGCATTATCTAGTTGTGTTCTCCCCTTTGTTTTTGTGAACGCCTCTAGAAGTAATGTTGAGTTACTTGTGATGTCCTTATTGACTGGTGTTGTTTTGGATTCATGTGTAGTCCTTGTTCCTTATAGTCTATTGTCTACCTGACTATTTGTTGTAACTTATTGAACCACTATGATTTTGAATATTTAGATTTAGAGGGCATTAGACACCAAAACTTCTTGACATTTAACAACCCAACCTAGAATCAATAGATTTTTGTCCATCCCAACTATTCTAGTCAAGACAAAGCATGTTGATTCTCATTCAATCCAAAGTTCATTAACAGGATTATCTTATCATAATATTTAGGGAAATGACCACCTAGATGGACAATGATGTGAGCTATCTATAAAGAAACTTGCAAGAAGTATAGGAGGCATGAGAATCCCTCCATGTTGTTTATCAAGTTGAATGATCTACAACACATCATGTATCATTAGAAAATATTCTCGAAGAGAAAGCAAGTGAAAATACTCAAAAGAACCCATAACAAGGTGGAGAAGTTTAAAGGATGGAGGTTGCAACACTTTCCAACCTCATAGCCACACTAGTCCAATGGATCAGGATGCTAAAGGTTAGGTGTGTTGAGAAACTTCTAAAGGACAAAACTATAGAAATACCAAAAGTTCAAACGAATCCATTCAACACTAGGGTTGAGAAAAACTAGGGGGCAACTCAATCTTCCCTATCTAAATTTTTTTTTTCAAAAAACTAGTAATGACACTTTCCCACATCTTCAACAACCTAGTGGAGCTTATGAGCCACAAAATCATGTGACTCCCATAGTGTATCATCCCATCACTGTCCAACCAATGTATCTAGGATATCAAACAAATGTGTAAATGAAAAATCAACTTAGTACACAAGCCCCATCCATGGGTCTCATGTTCATAAGAACTCCAACTTCTGAAGATTCCTTTTCAGGAACCTACTTAGACTATTTAAAAGAACCTCTTGACTTAAAAATTTGTAATATGTTATTATTACATCCCCTCCCAGATGTACCAAAATTCAGAGGGGAAGGGAATCCAAATTCCCACATCAAGGCATATATGGTGACTGTAAGAGAGATCTTCCCTTGGGACATAGTTGTGGCTAGGATATTTCCCAAGACCCTTGAAGGAATCATGTTAAATTGGTACTATTACCTTCCAAAGGTCTCTATACATTTCTTCATACAACCCATTGGTGATTTTGTGATACCTTTCAATATGAACAAATTGGTCAAGGCAAGAATTTGAGAGTTCCTAAGTATGAAATAAAATGTTTAGTTATTGGTACATTTTTAGAAGTCAGAGGCAAGTCCTTTATTTGTCAACTAGTGCCCTAAATATGGCCCATAGAGAAATCTATAACCTCTTTTTGCATTTTGTAAATAGGGATACAAGGGAGGAGGTTTAGAAGTTACCTTATAAGTCTTATGAGGAATATTTAGAAAGTGCATTAAGAATTGATAACTTTTTCCCAAGTTAGGTGCTTCAAGAGGGAAGTTAAAACATGAATAAGTGCCAACTTTTCTAGGCGCAAACTCAAGCTTGTTGAGGATACACATGGCACCCAACATTCCTTGGTGATTTCACGAAATTCAAACGCTTAGAACTGTTCAAGGAATGCCCAATGCCCCTTCTTGATGATAGGCACCAAAGTGAGGGTGGAATTGCGCCTTGATGGCATTAGGCCCTATCTAGAGTATGCTACTCCATGGAAATGCGCTTTCTTGCTTAGAGTAATTCAAACACTCCAAGGTCTTCAGTGATCAATTCTCCAACTTATGAAATGTCCTCCTTCATTTTAAAACACATTGTAATGCTCCAGAGAGATGACTATATCTAGGCGTCAATCTGGGTTAGAAATGCCTCCAAAATGCGCCTTCTCTTTCAGAATGCAAAACAAGGTCCAAAAGTGCTAATAAACTAAAGCGCTTCTTTGGAAAAGTCCTGGAGGTTAAGATGCGCCTTGTCTTAATGAGGTGCAACTCTTGGGTAAGAAAGCTTGTAAAGTGTGCCTAACTTAGTGAAGAGGTTGATAACTTCTAAACCCTTCCTGGAACTTCGATTACTTCAACTGAAGATCATGTTGCACCAATACATCACCAAAATTTCAATCACAAGATCAATTCAAACTTAGGTGTTCATTAAGAGTCTTTCCAATGTTGGCGCATCTGAGAGGTTGAACTGGCAAGAGATGGCGCCTAGCTTCCTAGACCTTGTTTCAATATGTTTGAGTTCCAAAGTTGACTCAATGGTATCAAGATGGCGCCATAGAGTCTTTGGACTAGTTCCTTAGAGTTTCAAAAACATTTTGGCTCCTTGAAAATTCCTCCTACATGCTTGGGCGCCATTTCAAGGTCCTTAAATCATGATGTAGCACCTTATTGCTCTAGGCACCCATTCATGATTGTGCAACTTGAGATTAGCGCCTAGAGCGAATAGGCTTTCATCCTGACTTAATACACTGCCTCCTTCTGACGATTTTTGGGGCAGCAAAAAACCTTTCACCACGGGCAAATGCCTCAGAAATATAAAAAACTGAGAGAGGTTATTGTAGAAGCACTCTACGTGATCGCGTTGCCTTAGATGGAATGTTTCTAAGTGACATGGTTTTTGAGTAACATCTCATCAAAGATTGCTGCCTTTTTGCACTTTGGACTCTTCAGGGATATCGTCGGTACAATGTAGCTCAGACTGTTTCGACATGTTTGGGTGAAAAATAGGACCATGCCTAGTGTAAATGTACCCATCCGGATGCGTTGGAACAATCAGTTTGGTCACATCAGGAGCAGGACGAAAGTTACACCCCTTTGCAACTTTACACTACCTCCTTCTGACAATTTTTGGGGCAGCAGAAAACCTTTCACCATGGGCAAATGCCTCAGAGATATAAAAAACTGAGAGAGGTTATTGTAGAAGCACTCTACATGATCACGTTGCCTTAGACGGAATGTTTCTAAGTGACAAGGTTTTTGAATAACATCTCATCAAAGATTGATGCCTTTTTGCACTTTGGACTCTTCAGGGATATCGTCGGTACAATGTAGCTCAAACTGTTTCGACATGTTTGGGTGAAAAATAGGACCATGTCTAGCATAAATGTACCCATTTAGTCACATCAGGAGCAAGATGAAAGTTACACCCCTTTGCAACTTTACACTGCCTCCTTCTGACAATTTTTGGGGCAGCAGAAAACCTTTCACCACGAGCAAATGCCTTAGAAATATAAAAAACTGAGAGAGGTTATTGTAGAAGCACTCTACGTGATCGCATTTCCTTAGATGGAATGTTTCTAAGTGACATGATTTTTGAGTAACATCTCGTCAAAGATTGCTGCCTTTTTGCACTTTGGACTCTTCAGGGATATCGTCGGTACAATGTAGCTTGAACTGTTTCGACATGTTTGGGTGAAAAACAAGACTATGCCTAGCATAAATGTACACATCTGGATGCATTGGAATAGTCAGTTTGGTCACATCAGGAGCAGGACGAAAGTTACACCCCTTTTCAACTTTACACTGCCTCCTTCTGACAATTTTTGGGGCAGCAGAAAACCTTTCACCACGGGCAAATGTCTCAGAGATATAAAAAACTGAGAGAGGTTATTGTAGAGGCACTCTACGTGATCACATTGCCTTAGACAGAATGTTTCTAAGTGACATGGTTTTTGAGTAACATCTCATCAAAGATTGCTGCCTTTTTGCACTTTGGACTCTTTAGGGATATCGTCGGTACAATGTAGCTTGGACTATTTTGACATGTTTGGGTGAAAAACAGGGCCATGCCTAGTGTAAATGTACCCATCCCGATGCACTGGAATAGTTAGTTTGGTCGCATCAGGAGCAGGACACCAAAAATGCATAACATGATGATGTAAAAATGTGTATGTGTAAAAATGCAGGAGGAAATAAAAAAAGACAAACCTTACAAATTAATGTGCATACTTACAACTCAATGTAACATGACTTTACAAAATCAATGTGAATACTTACAAATTAATCCAATGAACCATCCGGGTCTGCTCTACTCTTTATTGTGTCAAGTATTGCTTCATGATCAGACTCACACAGCTTCCACAAGATTTTGTTCAAAGGTCTACCCCGATACTTTATCAAATGAACATTGGATGCCACGAGAAGGTTCGAGTAATGAAGAATCTTCTGATGCGTGTCAAAGTCTTGAAACAACCAAACATTAACACTCTTATGTGGGTACCTTCTAAGTCATGTTCCAGTAATAACCACTGAGCCTATAGGGTATTCGATGTTTTCTCCATCTGTAACAGGGGCCTCCAATTTCTTTTTGGCCCTAACACAACGACATAAGTAATAATATGTGCCCTCTTCATTATCTTCATCTGCAATAACTGCATATACATGCCCTACATTGATATGTGTAGCAAATTAGATGAAATTAGTCAACATTACAAAAACACTACAAAGTAAGATGACATTACCTGGTTGAACTAGATGAAATTAGATGCATATATGTGCCCTATATTACTTGGTTGAACTAAATGTGATATGTGGTCAAAGTCAACTGTGGATTCCATCTGTGTTAGTTCCAGTGCCGTCAGGGGTCGATACGTGTCAAGTGGGCTAAGATAACTTAACTGTCATTCGTCAACCCACTCCTTTGACTCACACTCATCCCAGACTTGAATTGTATAGGAAGAACAAAAGCATGACATCTTTCGCGTATGGATACTCCATGAACCTGCAATTGAGCTTTTGAAAGAGTGCATCTCATTTGATCCTGTCAGTGTACAATAGTCCTCATATGGTTCAATGTTAGTATCATCTATCAACCAAAAAAATCTACAAACTGAAAACTTACCTTCATTACCTGGACCCATGGAAGCATTACACCACTCAACAATCAATTTTGCATCTATCAACTTTGCATTGTCTTTATACTTTAACTCTTCTCATGCTATGGCTCTTTTGATACATGCTCCTACACCATGATGCTCCCCCTTTCCATGCCTGGCCTCACAAAAGTTCCACATATGCTGAATACCTGTAAAATTATGCCTCCTACTCAGCCAATAGAAATTTTGTGAGTTCTTGAATTGTGATGCACAGTTATCCGACCATATGATATGCTGACTGAACCATATGCCCCTTCTAGCCAAATCATTGTAGAACACCTGAAAGCAACCTTGCACAAACTCCGTAGAATGTGTACGATCATCACTAATATAGAAATTATACTCCCTTATGATCTTTCTGTCATCCTCTGTACTGTCATTCACATGAATGAATGCGATGTGCACAAATATAGAAACCTGTGTGGAGTTGTAGTATTGTGATTGTACCTCATGCTGTGGCTGTAGACTATAATTCTCTGCAAAGTCGAT
Organism: Cunninghamia lanceolata; assembly: GCA_027924645.1. Lineage (NCBI taxonomy): Eukaryota > Viridiplantae > Streptophyta > Pinopsida > Cupressales > Cupressaceae > Cunninghamia > Cunninghamia lanceolata. The sequence goes on from BSBN01001435.1 coordinate 9,325,507, forward strand.
GACTGAAACAATGCTACCAACTGGAAATGTGTCCTTGCATAACTTGAAATGCAAGTCCAACCATTGAGCTCTATGGGCATGTCTTGCATACTCATACACTATGCTATCATGAAATATAGGCATAAACTGATACACTGGAATCTTTTCAATAACCAATTCACTCCTCTTTGCTTCTTTACCATCTTTTGTGTTGTATACCACTGTTTTATACTTGCCAAACTCTACTAGTTCATTACCAACCACATGTGTTCTTTCCATATGTTCACATATTGGCAAATGTTGCAAGCCACCGCAACGATGACATGTGCCATCCAAGCATAATTTCTTGTAGAATATTTGACCTTCCTCTCTTTCACATAAAATTCTTGATATGAAGTCTCTTGAAGATGTTAGTGGGGCACATATGGCACAACCCTGCAAAACATTGTTAGTATGCATATCTAAACATATAGACCTATAAGCATCAAAATGGTTAGAAAATTCAATATGTAATCTACAACAACAAGTAGTGCGTGTGTGATTTATCTTAACATAGAAAGGTTTTAGCATTTCAAAATATCTTTGACAAATTTTAATTTGAGGATACTTCTTGTTGGTTTTTTCCCATACTGGATGCTTATTCCCAGATTTCCCTACAAGGTAGCCATCAATGATCAACAGGATCTCTGGGCCAGGGGCCAACAGTGTAGGAGATAGACTCTATATTTTATCTCCTCTTCTTCTTCAGGCTCTGCAAAACCTAGGGGGGTATTCCCTACTCAACACCCATGATAATGTGCATACTAAGGCTGGGATGCTGACAGAAAGCAGATGAGTCCTCCTGTAAGTAGACCAAAACTGAAAGATAAGAGCAAAGGGGCTAGCTTTGGGCCTATTCGCAGTTGTAGACAGAGGACTGAGGATCCTAAAACTAATTCTAATGTCCTAATGGTTGTTTTAGAGTTTGACTTTGATTTTAAGTTTGGATGCAAAGCTGGACATGGTTGTAACACAAACACAAAGCAAGATTGGTGCCTATCCAGGGCCTGGAGTCAGTAGACATACACCTGTGAATGATCAGCATGAACAGCTAAAACTGGATTTCAGAGGGATATATATGATACCTGCCTTACAGATATCTCCCAATACAGAGTGTTAGGTTATCTCTACTTATGGCATCCCTACTACAGTATACCCTTCCCAATGTTCAACCTGAAAACAGTTTAATCTACCCCTTGAGGAGAAGTTAAAAGATCAGACATTCAACATAGGAATTCTATGTTCTAGAGTCTCAAATATTACCCAAATATCCAGATTCAGAAGAAGAATACATGCAATACTGGAGACAGAATTAACAAAACACATGCTAAGATAGCATTTCTCATATAAGATTAATCATGAAATCAGTGGGTTCATGCCAAAACATACAACAAGAGATACATAGACTCACAGGTTTAGCTGTACAGAGCAACCAGATCAGCTTGTTTTGAATTACAGAGCCAAAAAATCTTCAACTTTCAACAACCTAAAAAATGGTAACACAGTCTGCTTATAACAGCCAGAGAGTGTACCACAGTAATTAATTACATGACTGTTACAAAATTCGCCAGATACAGATCCTTCAAAGGAATGGCGCTCAAAATTTATTGCTGCAGAGACAGAAGGAACCCAAGAGCCCTGCGCCGCCATCTGGGAGTCTTCATGCCAAAGATCGGGTACATGACTGTCCAACAACTTGCCCATGCCCCTGCTACAGTCGCCATTAAGGGTCTCAACCACCCGCGGTTGCCTGAAAAATTGTCGCTGCATTCAAAAAGGAATTCCCGCCAAAACGCCTCTTCGCAGGTTCAAAAATAATGCAAGGGGAAAAATCCCACATGCATGGCGTGGAGAGCCTTTCACTACCTTATAAGCCTGATCGCATACACATCAAGTGTCGAGCGCTTTTGCCGCGCTCGACACACATGCCTTCGTCAAAAGCCCATCGCTCAGACCTAAGCCATCGGCTTACCTCAAAAATCTCCCACCGACAATAGTAGTCTGGACGATCGCAAACTCCACATTCCCTTCATCGGCCAGAGAAAGACCATCGGCCCATCCAAAAGATCCCTCGCCGACTCCAGTTGTCTCACCGACGCCACCTTCGTCATCGCCCAGACTAACACCGTCGGAGCAACACGAAATACCTCTGCCAATGAACAAAGTCACACCGACAGCACCCTGTCCTCCCACCTCCGTCGGTGTGACTTACACCGTCGGAGCAGCATCTCATACTTATGCCGATGACGCCGATCATCCCAATAACCTTCAGAACACCCCTTCGTTGGTGTGACCAACACCATCGGCCAACTTAAAAAGTCTCCCCACCGATGAAGAATGTCACGCCGACGCCAACAAATAAAACACACCCCCCATCGAGCCATCGGCCCAACTCCTACCGATAGCCCGCCTCCATCGGCAAGACACATGCCGATGACACTTCATCGGCCAAACATCCATCATCGGTCGAACAGGAAAATGCTTCACCGATAGTATAAATCACACCGATGGCACAGCACTACCACCAACCTGATCGCCAAAACACCTGCGAGGTCACGCCGATGGGAAAGAATAAATAGGGTTTAAGTGAAGAAACCCTCTAGACATGAAAAATTCAACCTCCAGGCCAAAATGGGTGCCAACACTGGCTCTGTCTGGGGACGTGCATGTGCAAAACTGCAGCGAGGACCCCAGAATCTCTGGTTTCACAGATTGGGCCATATCTATTGGGCAACAGAGTCAATCATTGCACCAACCTGCACAAAAACTATACCTTAGTCATCACTTGGGTGGCCCCGGGTAGCCAAAAAGGAAGAACCAAAATTTTTTCCTGCAAAATGCCTGATTCCAAACTGAAAGATCCCAATCCCAACTGAAAAGATTGGCATAATTTGCCCATAATGTCATCTGCTCAATTAGATATTCCACCACCTTTGATAGCTTGCCACTTGTAGTACTGCCTCTATCACTCTGCATTTCAAAATCAAACATGCAACCATACATGCTAAAAAATCCTTCAGCATTAAGCAACATATGCATGTTATACTCTTCAGATGGTACATCATACTGCTCTTGGCAGTCTTCATCATTTATCTGACTACTGCACACCATCAGGCACTCATCCAGCTGATCCAAAAACTCAAAATACTCAAAAAAAATGAGACCCCCAATATCTACTAATATTGAAAACAAATCCTGATCCACACACCCAATGTTGTACATATCTAAACCAGGTGATGATGAACATCCATCATTCACAGTTTGCAAATCCATAGTATCTTCACAAGAACTGAAGATGTCTGATTCATATGTCCCCTCCTCACGAACTGATGTAACACCAAGGTCAACAGTCTTTTTATATTCATCATCATCCTCAAAAAGAGGATTAATCTTGCACCACTGAAAGTCAAGATTCACAGCATCAAAGGCACCTATAGACTCATCATAAAGGGGATTAACACTCACTGCAAAGGCCTCTGCTTCTTCTTCATGACACTCCAATTCTTCTTCATTATTATCAGATCAAGAGTCATAAGAAGAACAAACCTGATCCATGAATTGATCATGGATATCATTTTTATCATCTGATTGCCCCACATACAAGATTTCTGCTACTTCAATGCATTCTGAAGTTGAGCTATCTGCATCATTCTCCATCCCTCTAATACTTCCTGATGAAACTAATACTGACTGTTGATCCACATGATCACAACCTTGCACAACTGGATCATTTAAACATGATGGCTCTTTGATAAGGGCTGGTATGTAAATATTACTTGAAAAACCATTATTTTCAACTTCATTTACTGGGCAAAACAAGACATCCTCCTTTATAACAGAAACATCATCAACTTGGAATGATGCAAAAACTGGGACAACAGGGGTGTGAATACTTTGGCATTCATTGTCAACTCCTGAATTAAATCTTTCATTAACACTGGGGGCTGCAGGACAACAAAAATTTTCAGAAAAATAACCCTTTTGTATTCCATACCTCCAATTATTTTCAATATCTATTGCAAACTGATGTGCCTGATGCAATGTGGTGGGATCTTTGTCTCTTAATCTGTAACTCATTTTCTTATCAAAAGCTCCCAAATAGACAACCAAGCACAGTGCATCATTAGGTCTCATGCATTCTGGAATTCTATTCAATGCCCTCATAAATCTGAGGTTAAAGGCTGGGATCAACTCACCTTCTTCAATATGGATGTACATAAAATTACTAATAACTGCATATTTAGAGATTCTTTCACCATACTGTACTAGAAATGCAGATTTAAAACCATGCCAAGAGCTGACAGAGTGAGCTGGAAGGTAGGAAAACCAGTCCCTTGCATCTTCATCTAGAGATTGAACAAATAATCTCATAACCACATCCTCATGGTCAATCTCAAAGTCATCTATCACATTCATAAACTGCTGCAAGTGTCTCTCAGCTGATTCATCCTTTATACCATTAAATTTAGGCAAAAAAAATCTGATTTTAGGTGGAAGAGCATTTGGATAGCCACAAATGCCACTGAAATTTATGGGCTTATATCTGTCTATGTTGAAACTTCTTTTATTACATTGTTGGGACTGACTACCATACATTTTTGCACTTGACACTTCACAAGGGTGCATGGGCTGATAATACATCCTTTATGTTTTTGCAACCCTCCTCTTTACTCAGATTTTCTACAAACAATGACTTTAGGCACTCAAAATTCAGACTGTTTTTTCAAACTTTCCTAAAGTCCTTTAAATGAGTCTTTTGAACAACATTGCATGCCCTTTGAAATACAGGGTAAGTTCTAATAAAAGCATGCAAGCTCTGTTTTCACCAATGTTTCCCTTTTAACCAGTGCTATCTCACCAAATAGGGAGTCTGTCAAACAATATGAAATACCTGGATATGTTGCAGGAGCTGCAAATTCTTCTCTGACTGATTTTGTTCTTTTATCAGGTTCTTTGATGCAGAGTCACCACCTCCTTGAAGAGGAATGAGCTTCAAACAAGCTGAAGCTGCAAATTGATTTCTTTCGTTCTGGGTCATCCACTAGCAGAGTCACATATATAACCCTTTTCTCTGCTGCAACAAACAGTTTCTAGGTCTAATTTTTCAATCTTGTAGACTCAAACTTTCATGGATATGACATTGATCTCCCCAGCAGAGTCGCCAATTTCTGTTGGTTTTTTCCCAGACTGGATGCTTATTCTCAGATTTCCCTACAAGGTAGCCATCAATGATCAACAGGATCTCTGGGCCAGGGGCCAACAGTGTAGGAGATAGACTCTATATTTTATCTCCTCTTCTTCTTCAGGCTCTGCAAAACCTAGGGGGGTATTCCCTACTCAACACCCATGATAATGTGCATACTAAGGCTGGGATGCTGACAGAAAGCAGATGAGTCCTCCTGTAAGTAGACCAAAACTGAAAGATAAGAGCAAAGGGGCTAGCTTTGGGCCTATTCGCAGTTGTAGACAGAGGACTGAGGATCCTAAAACTAATTCTAATGTCCTAATGGTTGTTTTAGAGTTTGACTTTGATTTTAAGTTTGGATGCAAAGCTGGACATGGTTGTAACACAAACACAAAGCAAGATTGGTGCCTATCCAGGGCCTGGAGTCAGTAGACATACACTTGTGAATGATCAGCATGAACAGCTAAAATTGGATTTCAGAGGGATATATATGATACCTGCCTTACAGATATCTCCCAATACAGAGTGTTAGGTTATCTCTACTTATGGCATCCCTACTGCAGTATACCCTTCCCAATGTTCAACCTGAAAACAGTTTAATCTACCCCTTGAGGAGAAGTTAAAAGATCAGACATTCAACATAGGAATTCTATGTTCTAGAGTCTCAAATATTACCCAAATATCCAGATTCAGAAGAAGAATACATGCAATACTGGAGACAGAATTAACAAAACACATGCTAAGATAGCATTTCTCATATAAGATTAATCATGAAATCAGTGGGTTCATGCCAAAACATACAACAAGAGATACATAGACTCACAGGTTTAGCTGTACAGAGCAACCAGATCAGCTTGTTTTGAATTACAGAGCCAAAAAATCTTCAACTTTCAACAACCTAAAAAATGGTAACACAGTCTGCTTATAACAGCCAGAGAGTGTACCACAGCAATTAATTACATGACTGTTACAAAATTCGCCAGATACAGATCCTTCAAAGGAATGGCGCTCAAAATTTATTGCTGCAGAGACAGAAGGAACCCTCGAGCCCTGCGCCGCCATCTGGGAGTCTTCATGCCAAAGATCGGGTACATGACTGTCCAACAACTTGCCCATGCCCCTGCTACAGATCGCAAACTCCACATTCCCTTCATCGGCCAGAGAAAGACCATCGGCCCATCCAAAAGATCCCTCGCCAACTCCAGTTGTCTCGCTGATGCCACCTTCGTCATCGCCCAGACTAACACCGTCGGAGCAACACGAAATACCTCTGCCGATGAACAAAGTCACACCGACAGCACCCTGTCCTCCCACCTCCGTCGGTGTGACTTACACCGTCGGAGCAGCATCTCATACTTATGCCGATGACGCTGATCATCCTGATAACCTTCAAAACACCCCTTCGTCGGTGTGACCAACACTATCGGCCAACCTAAAAAGTCTCCCCACCGATGAAGAATGTCACGCCGACGCCAACAAATAAAACACACCCCCCATCGAGCCATCGGCCCAACTCCTACCGATAGCCCGCCTCCATCGGTGAGACACATGCCGATGACACTTCATCAGCCAAACATCCATCGTTGGTCGAACAGGAAAATGCTTCGCCGATAGTATAAATCACACCGATGGCACAGCACTACCACCAACCTGATCACCAAAACGCCTGCGAGGTCACGCCGATGGGAAAGAATAAATAGGGTTTAAGTGAAGAAACCCTCTAGACATGAAAAATTCAACCTCCAGGCCAAAATGGGTGCCAACACTTCTATAGAAATTTACCATAAAACTGTGTTTGAGTCTCATCCAAAAAATGCTTTTGATGTGGCTCACGGTTCTGACTACCGATTCTCCTTCTTACCACATCCCTTTGATTCAGAGATACCCTTGTGTAATTCTTCCAAAAGTCTTCAATTAGTGATCTCAATGCTTCAACAATTGGTTTATCTTTTCGTGGTAGTCTCCCCGAGAATGCCCATAATTCATTGGCGTCTTCCAATGGCTCTTGATAAAGTTTTCCTATTAATTCTCAATTCATGACTCGTCTTTCTAATGAGACGAGCTTTCTTCGTTTGACTACTTACTATAGTCGATGTAATCACATGCCGTGTTGCATTACTATCTTTTGTGCATGAGGTGTTACCCACTCTCTCATACGCACTCAATAGATTCTTGACAATAGATTTTTCACTTGAAGCCTCTGATGTTCTCAACCCAAGAATCTTCATGATGGACCTATACTTTATACTTCGCATCATTTCAATGAATAGTTGACATCTTGCAGTCTCATTTAACTTTTCAAAGAACAATCTCCAAATCTTATGAGCATATCTTCTACAAGTGCATTTTGGAATCTTACCTTCCATTGGCTACAAAATATTCTCATCAATTTCAATCAAATACTTTGGCTTTCTATGCAAAATTCTAGGTGGTGTTAAGTTAGGTAAATTCATCTCAACATTAGTAATTTCATCAATATTTAAATGAGATGGGCTAGATGGCATACCTTCGATCGAAGATGGAATAGATGACATACCTTGAGGTTGAGGTGGGAACGATGGCATACCTCCTTCATCACATGTGAGTGATGATGTACTCTCAACTTGAGATGTGGTAGATGGTGTCCATACATGTTGACTTGCAGTAGAGGACGTGTCTCCAACTATGGTATTCAAATCTCTCGTAGCACGAAGTTTTTGCATTCGTTCTCTTTGTGCCGCCAATACCATATCTCTTTGTGATGGTTGTGGTTCCTCTTCAATTGGTATGTCTTCATTTATCGTGTCCAATTTCCTCTTCTCACAAAGTTCCCTCATAGCCATTGCTTTCTTTGCATTCTTAGCTTCTATCTCTTCCTGTGTTGGTTTAATTCTGGATCGTTTCCTCGGTATGACAGAGAATTTGTCTGTAGCATAATAAAGAGACCAATATTACTTCCTAAGAAATGAATACAAGATAATAGTGGGATTGTATTTTTATTATGTTGTAAGGATTTATTGTTGTATAGTTTGACATCATGGTATGTTAAGGTCTATTTATTGCACATAATTATTAAAGAGCCCAAGTGTAGAAAATATACATGGCATCATGTGAGATTGTAGGCTGCTTTCTTGATTGGGAATGTGTCTATTTTAAACATGTATAATAAAGCATGATAAAGTAATTCAATCCGAATTAAGGAAAATGTAAAGAACATGCATGTAAAGACTTGACATACCTAAAAAATGAAGATTCGAATGGAGAGAGTAGCCAATTTTGTAGTGTTTTTTCTTCTTGCATCAAACTCCTCAACAATTTGAGTTTTTCACCACTTGCTTCCTTTTCAATGTTAAATTGAATAACACTCAAATATAATTACTAACAACAATACTATTAACCAATCTATAATGTTAAATTCCTAAAATTGAATCACAATTAACATTGCAACAATACAAAAATTGAAACTTGAATAGATATATATCAAACTTGGTGTGAAAACTATGTTATTTCCTCCTTCTCAAGTTGGCAAAGCAGAAAAGGTGGTGGAAAGATCATGCAAAGGTGGTACAATGTGTCAAATGTGCATGTGAACTTCTCAACAGCATGAAAGCACTTCTTTTTTGTCGGAGCACGCGCAGAATCAGTATGAAAACAGAGCATGTGGGCCTGGATCACGGGGGTCAACACTTTTTTACAGTTTCTATAGTAAGACAAAATGCAAGTGCGTTATAACGCGCTCACATTTTGTCCTGCAATAGATTGATCACATAGTGTGCATTTCTCTTTCCAAACCTTCCCCTTCAGACTTGAATGACCACAAGGTTTTTGAGGGAGAACTTTTCTTATTTCTTGCAAGAGCTTGCCAGATGCTCCACCATATGATACACATAACAATGAAGGGGCAAGCCCTCATAATCAAGTTCTTGGTAGAAAATGCCCATCGAGGAATAAAGACAGATCTTCTTTGGAAGCAGAAGTTCTAGTTTGTGACAAATACTTATCCAAGCATAAATAGCAGGGGTTCTGTCAAGCGATTGCCAATCCACTTCCACAAAGTCTCCTGAAGACTTCCTGATTGATTCCAAAACATCCACACCCCAAAACTGGAGAGGTAATCAATATAATTAAACCCATAAATCTACATTTGATGACAGAAACCCTCAACACTATACCTTAAATCCTAATCCCTCAACCCTCCAACCCTATCCCTAATCCTTATACCCTCCACACTCTACTTTAACCCTAATCCCTCGACCCTACACCTTATCCCTAAACCCTTGACCCTCGAACCTCAACCCTCAACCCTCAATGTCAAATCCTAATCCCTCAACCCTTCACTCTAATCCCTCATCCCTAAACCCTAAATGCTATCCCTATTCCTAAACCCTCAACTGACTCGATACTATACCTTAAACCCTAATCTCTTATCCCTAATCCTTATACCGTCCACACTCTACTTTAACCCTAATCCCTCGACCCTCAACCCTATCCCTAAACCCTTGACCCTTGAACCTCAACCCTCAACCCTCAACGTCAAACCCTAATCCCTCAACCCTTAACTCTGATCCCTCAACCCTTAACCCTATCCCTAAACCCTAAACCCTAAAGCCTCAACCCTCAATGTCAAATCTTAATCCCTCAACCCTTCACTCTAATCCCTCAACCCTAAACCATATCCCTAAACCCTCAACACTATACCTTAAACCCTAATCCCTCAACCCTCAACCCTAAACCTTATCCCTAAACCCTAATTCCTCAACCCTCAACCCTAATCCATCATCCCTCAACTCTAATCCCTCATCCCTAAACCCTAAATGCTATCCCTATTCCTAAACCCTCAACCGACTCGATACTATACCTTAAACCCTAATCCCTTATCCCTAAACCCTCCAACCCTATCCCTAATCCTTATACCCTCCACACTCTATTTTAACCCTAATCCCTCGACCCTCAACCCTATCCCTAAACCCTTGACCCTCAAACCTCAACCCTCAACCCTCAACGTTAAACCCTAATCCCTCAACCCTTAACTCTGATCCCTCGACCCTCAACCCTATCCCTAAACCCTAAAGCCTCAACCCTCAACCCTCAACGTCAAATCCTAATCCCTCAACCCTTCACTCTAATCCCTCAACCCTAAACCCTCAACACTATACCTTAAACCCTAATCCCTCAACCCTCAACCCTAAACCTTAACCCTAAACCCTAATCCCTCAACCCTCAACCATAATCTGTCATCCCTCAACTCTAATCCCTCATCCCTAAACCCTAAATGCTATCCTTATTCCTAAACCCTCAACCGACTCGATACTATACCTTAAACCCTAATCCCTTATCCCTAAACCCTCCAACCCTATCCCTAATCCTTATACCCTCCACACTCTGCTTTAACCCTAATCCCTCAACCCTCAACCCTATTCCTAAACGCTTGACCCTCGAACCTCAACCCTCAATCCTCAACATCAAACCCTAATCCCTCAACCCTTAACTCTAATTCCTTGACCCTCAACCCTATCCCTAAACCCTAAACCCTAAAGCCTCAAGCCTCAACCCTCAACACTATACCTTAAACCCTAATCCCTCAACCCTCAACCCTAAACCCTAATCCCTCAACCCTCAACCCTAATCCGTCATCCCTCAACTCTAATCCCTCATCCATAAACCCTAAATGCTATCCCTATTCCTAAACCCTCAATCGACTCGATACTATACCTTAAACCCTAATCCCTTATCTCTAAACCCTCCAACCCTATCCCTAATCCTTATAGCCTCCACACTCTACTTTAACCCTAATCCCTTGACCCTCAACCCTATCCCTAAACCCTTGACCCTCGAACCTCAACCCTCAACGTCAAACCCTAATCCCTCAACCCTTAACTCTAATCCCTTGACCCTCAACCCTATCCCTAAACCCTAAACCCTAAAGCCTCAACCCTCAACCCTCAACGTCAAATCCTAATCCCTCAACCCTTAACTCTAATCCCTCAACCCTAAACCATATCCCAAAACCCTCAACACTATACCTTAAACCCTAATCCCTCAACCCTAAACCTTATCCCTAAACCTTAATCCCTCAACCCTCAACCCTAATCTGTCATCCCTCAACTCTAATCCCTCATCCCTAAACCCTAAATGCTATCCCTATTCCTAAACCCTCAACTGACTCGATACTATACCTTAAACCCTAATCCCTTATCCCTAAACCCTCCAACCCTATCCCTAATCCTTATACCCTCCACACTCTACTTTAACCCTAATCCCTCAACCCTCAACCCTCAATGTCAAACCCTAATCCCTCAACCCTTAACTCTGATCCCTCGACCCTCAACCTATCCCTAAACCCTAAACCCTAAAGCCTCAAGCCTCACCCTCAACGTCAAATCCTAATCCCTCAACCTTTCACTCTAATCCCTCAACCCTAAACCCTATCCCTAAACCCTCAACACTATACCTTAAACCCTAATCCCTCAACCCTTAACCCTAAACCTTATCCCTAAACCCTAATCCCTAATCCCTCAACCCTAATCCGTCATCCCTCAACTCTAATCCCTCATCTCTAAACCCTAAATGCTATCCCTATTCCTAAACCCTCAACCAACTCAATACTATACCTTAAACCCTAATCCCTTATCCCTAAACCCTCCAACCCTATCCCTAATCCTTATACCCTCCACACTCTACTTTAACTCTAATCCCTCGACCCTCAACCCTATCCCTAAACCTTTGACCCTCGAACCTCAACCCTCAACCCTCAACGTCAAACCCTAATCCCTCAACCCTTAACTCTGATCCCTCAACCCTCAACCCTATCCCTAAACCCTAAAGCTTCAACCCTCAACCCTCAATGTCAAATCCTAATCCCTCAACCCTTCACTCTAATCCCTCAACCCTAAACCATATCCCTAAACCCTCAACACTATACCTTAAACCCTAATCCCTCAACCCTCAACCCTAAACCTTATCCCTAAACCCTAATCCCTCAACCCTCAACCCTAATCCATCATCCCTCAACTCTAATCCCTCATCCCTAAACCCTAAATGCTATCCCTATTCCTAAACCCTCAACCGACTCGATACTATACCTTAAACCCTAATCCCTTATCCCTAAACCCTCCAACCCTATCCCTAATCCTTATACCCTCCACACTCTACTTTAACCCTAATCCCTCAACCGTCAACCCTATCCCTAAACCCTTGACCCTCGAACCTCAACCCTCAACCCTCAACGTCAAACCCTAATCCCTCAACCCTTAACTCTAATCCCTTGACCCTCAACCCTATCCCTAAACCCTAAAGCCTAAAGCCTCAACCCTCAAGGTCAAATCCTAATCCCTCAACCCTTCACTCTAATCCCTCAACCCTAAACCCTATCCCTAAACCCTCAACACTATACCTTAAACCCTAATCCCTCAACCCTCAACCCTAAACCTTATCCCTAAACCCTAATCCCTCAACCCTAATCCCTCATCCCTCAACTCTAATCCCTCACCCCTAAACCCTAAATGCTATCCCTATTCCTAAACCCTCAACCGACTCGATACTATACCTTAAACCCTAATCCCTTATCCCTAAACCCTCCAACCCTATCCCTAATCCCTTAACCCTCAACCCTATCCCTAAACCCTTGACCCTCCACCTCAACCCTCAACCCTCAACGTCAAACCCTAATCCCTCAACCCTTAACTTTGATCCCTCGACCCTCAACCCTATCCCTAAACCCTAAAGCCTCAACCCTTAACCCTCAACGTCAAATCCTAATCCCTCAACCCTTCACTCTAATCCCTCAACCCTAAACCATATCCCTAAACCCTCAACACTATACCTTAAACCCTAATCCCTCAACCCTCAACCCTCAACCCTAAATCTTATCCCTAAACCCTAATCCCTCAACCCTCAACCCTAATCCGTCATCCCTCAACTCTAATCCCTCATCCCTAAACCCTAAATGCTATCCCTATTCCTAAACCCTCAACCGACTCGATACTATACCTTAAACCATAATTCCTTATCCCTAAACCCTCCAACCCTATCCCTAATCCTTAGACCCTCCACACTCTACTTTAACCCTAATCCCTCAAGCCTCAACCCTATCCCTAAACCCTTGACCCTTGAACCTCAACCCTCAACCCTCAATGTCAAACCCTAATCACTCAACCCTTAACTCTGATCCCTCGACCCTCAACCCTATCCCTAAACCTTAAACCCTAAAGCCTCATCCCTCATCCCTCAACCCTCAACGTCAAATCCTAATCCCTCAACCCTTAACCCTAAACCCTAATCCCTCAACCCTCAACCCTAATCCGTCATCCCTCAACTCTAATCCCTCATCCCTAAACCCTAAATGCTATCCCTATTCCTAAACCCTCAACTGACTCGATACTATACCTTAAACCCTAATCCCTTATCCCTAAACCCTCCAACCCTATCCCTAATCCTTATACCCTCCACACTCTACTTTAACCCTAATCCCTCGACCCTCAACCCTATCTCTAAACCCTTGACCCTCGAACCTCAACCCTCAACCCTCAACGTCAAACCCTAATCCTTCAACCCTTAACTCTGAACCCTCAACCCTCAACCCTATCCCTAAACCCTAAAGCCTAAAGCCTCAATCCTCAACCCTCAACCCTCAACGTCAAATTCTAATCCCTCAACCCTTCACTCTAATCCCTCAACCCTAAACCCTATCCCTAAACCCTCAACACTATACCTTAAACCCTAATCCCTCAACCCTCAACCCTAAACCTTATCCCTAAACCCTAATCCCTCAACCCTCAACCCTAATCCATCATCCCTCAACTCTAATCCCTCATCCCTAAACCCTAAATGCTATCCCTATTCCTAAACCCTCAACTGACTCGATACTATACCTTAAACCCTAATCCCTTATCCCTAAACCCTCCAACCCTATCCCTAATCCTTATACCCTCCACACTCTACTTTAACCCTAATCCCTCTACCCTCAACCCTATTCCTAAACCCTTGACCCTCGAACCTCAACCCTCAACCCTCAACGTCAAACCCTAATCCCTTAACCCTTAACTCTGATCCCTCGACCCTCAACCCTATCCCTAAACCCTAAACCCTAAAGCCTCAACCCTCAACCCTCAACGTCAAATCCTAATCCCTCAACCCTTCACTCTAATCCCTTAACCCTAAACCCTATCCCTAAACCCTCAACACTATACCTTAAACCCTAATCCCTCAACCCTCAACCCTAAACCTTATCCCTAAACCCTAATCCCTCAACCCTCAACCCTAATCCCTCATCCCTCAACTCTAATCCCTCATCCCTAAACCCTAAATGCTATCCCTATTCCTAAACCCTCAACCGACTCGATACTATACCTCAAACCCTAATCCCTTATCCCTAAACCCTCCAACCCTATCCCTAATCCTTATACCCTCCACAGTTTACTTTAACCCTAATCCCTCAACCCTCAACCCTATCCCTAAACCCTTGACCCTCGAACCTCAACCCTCAACCCTTAATGTCAAACCCTAATCCCTCAATCCTTAACTCTAATCCCTCGACCCTCAACCCTATCCCTAAACCCTAAACCCTAAAGCCTCAACCCTCAACCCTCAATGTCAAATCCTAATCTCTCAACCCTTCACTCTAATCCCTCAACCCTAAACCCTATCCCTAAACCCTCAACACTATACCTTAAACCCTAATCCCTCAACCCTCAACCCTAAACCTTATCCCTAAACCCTAATCCCTCAACCCTCAACCCTAATCCGTCATCCCTCAACTCTAATCCCTCATCCCTAAACCCTAAATGCTATCCCTATTTCTAAACCCTAAATGCTATCCCTATTCCTAGACCCTCAATGGGCTCGATACTATACCTTAAACCCTAATCCCTTATCCCTAAACCCTCCAACCCTATCCCTTAACCCTCAACCCTATCCCAAAACCCTTAACGCTCGAACCTCAATGTACTCAACCCTCAACGTCAAACCCTAATCCCTCAACCCTTAACTTTTATCCCTTGACCCTTAACCCTTAAAACTTGAACCCTAAAACCTATCCCTACACGCTCGACACTCGACACTATATCTTAAACCCTAATCCCTTAACCCTCATCCCTAAAGCCTCAACCCTAAATCATTAAACCTTCAACCCTAAACCCTATCCCTAATCCCTCTACACTCGACACTCTTATTTAACCCTAATCCCTGGACCATTAACCCTATCCCTCAACCTCAACCCTCAACTCTCAACATTAAACCCTAATTCATCAACCCTAAACCCTAATCCCTCAAACCTAAACCCTATCCCTAAACCATCAAACCTCAACACTATACCTTAAACCCTAATCACTATCCCTCAACCCTTAACCCTTAAAACTTAAACCCTATCCCTACACCCTCAATACTTGACACTATATCTTAAGCCTTAAACCCTCATCCCTAAAGCCTCAACCCTCAATCCTTAAACCTTCAACCCTAAACCCTATACCTAATCCCTCTACCCTCGACACTCTAACCCTAACCTCGACATTAAATGCTAATCTGTCAACCCTAAACCCTAATCCATCAACACTAAACCCTATCCCTAAACCCTCAACCCTCAACACTATACCTTAAACCCTAATCCATCAACCCTAAAACCTAATCCCTCAACCCTCAACCCTAAACACTATCAATAAACCCTCGACACTATACCTTAAACCCTATGAGAAAAGCTTTGCGTATGGTACATCCACAGTGAGTAATTAACATTCGAAATTAGAAGGATGATCATTATGAGAAAAAATTTGCATTGGGGTACATCTATGTTTCTTGCTATCCACCCCACACTTAGGGAAGGTATATTGTTATGAAACAGGCAAATAATCTTCCATTGTTTACTGGCTCTATCCACAAGAACTACTAAACTATACCTTAAACCCTAATCCCTCAACCCTAAACCCTATCCCTAATCCCTCTACCCTCAACACTCTACCTTAAACCTAATCCCTCGACCCTTAACCCTAAATGCTATCCCTAAAGCCTCAACCCTAAACCCTAATCCCTCAAGGTCCTAAACTCTAATCACTTATCCCTAAACTCTAAATCCTATCCCTAAATGCTCAACCCTCAACCTTAAACCTTAATCACTCAATCCTTATCCACCCCTCTCCTCCCCTATCTGGCTCACTCCCATCTCTACCCTCCTCTGCCCTCGACACTATACATACATAAATATAGGCCTACATAGATACATACATACATATAGGCATACATAGATACATACATACATATAGGCATACATATATACATACATGATTAATAGACTTGAATAGAAAAAAATTTAAGGGGAACGTAACACGAGGGCATTATAACGCGCTCACGTTATGTCAAACATGACAAACAATAGACTTGCAGAAAAGGAAAAATGCAAAGCAAAACATAACGCGAGCACGTTATAACGCACTCGCGTTATGTCTTGCTTTGGGAATCCCAAGCCTTGGGTTTGGGATTTGCTTTGGATTTCCAACCCAAAGGCTTGGAGTGCCTTTTGAATAGTCACAGACGTGTTTTTCCATATTCTTCAAGATTTCACATAATTTCGTTTGTGCTAACCCTTAGATTTGCACGTGTTTCAAGGTCAAACAAATCGAACACCTGGGTAATGTTAGGATTTCTCTTAGCTATTTGACAATGTGATTTTTTTCACATTTTAACAATGTTAAGCCTTTCATCTTTAATTTCTTTTGTTTGTGTGTCCATTTTTGGGCAAAAACCACTATTTGGTCTTTTTTTCATTGTAAATTAACTATTCATTGAAATTTTAAAAAAATTACATATTTAGAAACTAGACTCCATTCTACAAATATTAAAAAAAGAAAAAAATGATTTTCAATTAGTTTTCAAAATTTATAGGGGTAGCACGGCCAAAATTCTATTTTTTAGGATGTGTCCACTTTGAAAATTAGTAAAAAATCAAATATTCATCAAAAAATTATCAGAAAAATCAGGCATAAACTACATGCTATTAGCTAATTTCTCACTAAAGCGATTTTAAAAATACCAAAAAAAAGTTGACCTTTTGGGGAAGCCACAAAACATGCTATGTTATGTTTTTTTAACAGAAACAACACCAATTTTTGTGGCTCCCTCTTTTGAACCCCTTAATCTATGTCATTTTCAAAAAAAAAAGTAGTTTAGAAAGTAGACTCGGAGCACTATGAACATTATTTTGGTTGCATCTCCAAATTTTAAGTGTAACTATGCTCAATTTCTCATCCAAGGCCAGTATTTCCTGATTTCAAAAAAAAAAAAAAAAAGTGGCCACTTAAGACCCCTTTTTGGTCCCCCATCTTCTTGCACTTACCCAGATGCATGCAAGGAATGTTGTTTTTGAATAGTAGTGGGTGAAAGCAAGTATGTAAGTAAATTCTTTTTTCTTTGGTTAATTATTTGCAAGTGATAGTGCCCTTAATCAGTCCTCTTCTTGTCTCTCAAGCATGTCAAGTCCAACCAGTTGAGATGATAGGGCTTAGTATAGACCTTACAAGACTTTACATTCATTAGGAGTATCTTCTTACATTGCATGTCCCTAGCAAAAGGAGTTTCATCATCAGTGTATGGTGCAAGTTCCATGGATGGTAGCGGTTTGAAACTCTTTTCCAATGGGCTATAACATCTTTCTCTAATGAACTAATATCATTGTGAATGTTTTTGAAAACATTGATCATCTACTGTTGGTATGGTGGTGAAACAAGGGGAGACTTAAGAAATAGCTGACATGTTAAGTGTTCTTTCCATTTGTTGAACTTTTGAGATGCTACAAGTATCCATTTTTTGATCTACTTGAATAAGTGGCATTGTTTCCAATTGTATTGGTACATAGGAGAAGTATGAATCAATGAATCTTGTGTTTCTATTGTTATAGATAGATACACTTTAGTGTGCAAAGGGTACACGAAAGAGGTCTGAAAGGCAAATTATTAGGTTTTTAAGAAAATGACATGTTTCCCTAAGTGTATTTCCCAACAGACACATCTCATGTTTAGATCATTGGCATGAATCTTGTAGTAGTAGGGGAGTGCCATAGCTTGCTCTTTAATGTAGGGTTTTCTATTAGAAAGCTCTACCATAGCCCCAAGTCTATCATAGAACGAAACTCCAAATCCAACCAATCCTTTAACATGGTGTGGTAAATGAAAATTTATATCTTTATTTTCTATAGACAAACCTTTGGAAGACATACTTTCTTTGAGATTTAACTTCTGAAATGGTTTCTTGTGATTGGTTTCATAGTAATCCTTTTCTAAATCTAAGCGTTTTCTTTTATGAAATTTGATTTTTTGTCCATCCTCTAGGTTTCCATTCAATCCTTGCAAAAATAATCCATGGTTAATATGAATAATCAAACTAACAAACTTAGGATTATAATTGGCAACATACAACCATGCAGTCAGTCCCATGTTAATTTTACATACAAATTTGCTCCATACAATCAAAATAATGTCCATAATTTTGAATACTTGTTTTTGCTAACCTCTTCAATTTGGGGGAACATGAATATCAAAAACAATAAATTACTAATCTATATAAGTGCAAGCAAGTACAAAATAAAGAATTCATTACCAAAATACAATATGTATCTACAATTGGCAACATCTATACATGCAATTAGTCCCATGTTGATTGTGCAAACAAATTTTCTACATAGAATCAAAATAATATTTATGTCCATGGTTTTCAATACTTATTTTTGGTAGCCTCTTTAACATGGGCAAGAACTTGGCTATGAAAAATAAGAAATTTATTTAATCTATTGAAGTCTAGATTAGTACAAAATGAAGGTTTCATTATTCTTTCAAGTTACACTTGAATACATTCCATGCCTTACATAATTCACAATCTGTGGATCATAGAAAATAGATGAATGCTTCTCCTCTAGCCTATCCCTTGTGTTCATATTGTTGCTTGTCAAATTATTATAGGGGATTCCACCTGATATTAGAACAAAACCTCCAAATGAATTAATCATTTTAGCAAGTCTTTCTTTTGTCAAATTCTACACATCTTCCACCTGAATCAATTTACCCTTTTGATTTGTTTTTTCTACCCAACTTTTGACGATAAGCTTGTCTTCTTTACAATTTTTTGTAGATACAACAAAATTGAGTGGTAGACCCAAATAATGTAAAGCATTTTTTGCACCCAAGCTAGTTCTAGAGAACAAATAAAGGATATCATTGAACCCTTTTAGATAAATAGGCTTCAAAATAGAAAGATAGTATCCAATAATGAACAAATCAAAGTAATACATTTTTCCTCTTCTTCCATTTTTACATCTATGGAAGCTAGTTGACTGACTAGTACATGAAAAACATTTAAATGTTTGGTTACAAAGTCTCCTTCATGCATCATTAAAGAATACAAATTTCTTTTCAAAAATAATTAGTGGTTCCTTTATAATTTCATTTGAACATTGAAATTTCTTGAGAAGAGAGCATACAATTTTATTGATGGTGAACGGTTGTTGTCCATCCATCATTTGAACATTGAAAGAATGTAGTGATATGTATTATTGTCCTACATTAAAAAAGAAATGGAGTAAATTAAATATGTTGACATGCATGGAAGTAAAGTTGTTTTTGAATAGTGGTGGGTAAAAGCAGGTATGGAGATGAGAATTTGTTTTTTAGATTTTTTGTTCTTTGGTCAATTGTTTGCAAGTGATAGTGAACTTAACTAGTCCTCTTCTTTTTCCCAAGCATGTTGACCCCATCCAGTTGAAATGGTAGGCCTAGGAAAAGACTTGACAAGACTTGCAATTCATCAAGACTATCTTCTTACATTGCATGTCCCCAATCAAAAGGAGTTTTATCATTAGTGTTTATCAATGGATCTAGAGATGTATGATACAAATTCCATGGATGGGAGTTGTTTGAAATTATTTCCCAATGGGTTGTAGTGTCTTGCTCTAATGAACCAATATCATTGTGAGTGATTTTGAATAGCTAGTACAACAATAGTTCACTCTAATAGAATGTTTGAAAACATTGATCATTTACTGTTGGGATGGTGGTGAAATGAGGGGAGAATCAAACAATAGATGGTGTTAAGTGTTGTTTCCATTTGTTGGACCTCTGAGATGTTACAAATGTCCATTTTTGAGCCACTTTAATAAGTGACCTTGTTTCCAATTGTATTGGTCGTGCCACGTGTATGAATAATGAAGCATGGAGTTTGGTGTAGTCATGGTTGGGAGGGTCCTCAAAGAGAACTATCTAGACCGTGCAGCTAGAGTACACACAACGGAAACAACTCAAAGATATGAAGCAAATGGAGTTTTAGTCATTCAGTATATCATAGAATTTAAATATAAGTTGGCAGGCAACATACGGGCTTACAATTAGGGCTCTCAGGCTTGATTATAGAATATCAAAATATGCACAAGATATGGCTTTGAAGCTCCTTCCCACAAAATCTAAACTATGAACTTAGAATTATCAATCACTATCAAATTCTACCTTCCTAAGGATCAATTACATCAATATATATCATCTCTGGCACAAAAGATTCCTCTGCGTCGACAAAGGAAGATCACAAACTCCAATGAAGATTTGTAATGTGTGTACACAGATAGGTCAGACCTAAACGAATAGAACTCAGAAAATGAATGGAATGATGTGTGGATCTCGGAGAAGGTCGGCCACAAACCCAACAACATTGAATGATGTGTCATTAAGCTTCAAAGATTGTGAAATGCTCTGCAGGTCTTCTCCTTTAGCTAATTATCTGAGACTGTTAGGATGCTCTGTTTTGAGAAAACAATCGATCTTCTGATAGAGATATCTTACCGGTACTTGATCCAAATGCTCTAAATTTCAGATATGTTGTGTATGAATGAATCTAGATGCTAAGTCCAGCTCCACAAGGTCTGAAATGCAACTGCGGTAGAATGCGAACCAAAATACAAAAACTGCTACTGACTAAACTGCCTGAATTGAATTGGAAAATGAAAAGAAACAAACTAAAATGCAAATGTTTTTTTTTTGGTTGATGCAAGATTGCTCTTGAACCAGGGATGCTCCTGCATCAGACATCCGAGGTTATTGAAAAAAGTGTCCCTCACTTTGCTAGGGCTAGAGGGAAACCAAGATGGTCTACCTTAGCCTGAGAAATCCATGATGGATCTTCTTTTAGTCTGCCTTTCCACTTCACAAGGTATTCTTTGTATTGTCTTCCTCTAGTGCTGCGTCCAACTTTGCTATCCAAAATGTCTTTAATTTACTTTGGTGCTTATTGTGGTAACTGCTTCTTCAAATCTTCTTCAATGCTGTCACTAAACTCTACTTCATGATACTGGTAAAGGTCTGCAATGTTGAAAATAGGTGATATACTCAATATCTTTGGTAACTCCACTTCATATGCATTTTCTGAATCAAATTTTTTGAGTATCTTACAAGGTTCAGACTTCTTCATCTTCAACTTGTTATATGTTCCCACTAGAAATCTTTCTTTTCTCAAGTACACCATCACTTCATCTCCCACTGCAAATTCTTTGTGTCTCCTCTTCTCATCTTCTTGTTCTTTATATTTATTACTTGTCTCCTCTAAAAGCTTCTTCACCTGATTATGTACTGTTTCCATATGTTTTACAAATTCTTCTGCTTCTGCACTTCTCTTGTCTTCCATACTGATAACTCTCAACTCTGCTACTCCTCTAGGGTTTACTCTGGTAACAATCTCAAAAGGTGTTCTCCCAGTACTCCTATTCACTAAATTATCGTATGCAAATTCTTCTTGTGAAAGAATCAAATCCCCACTTCCTACCTTCTCTCTAGCCAAACATCTCAACACGTTTCCCAAACTCCTATTCACTACCTCTATCTATCTATCAGTCTGTGGATGAAATATTGAACTGAACTTCAATTCTATCTTCGTCTTCTTCCAAAAGTATCCAACAAACTTTGTATCTCTGTCTGAAACTATGCTCTTAGGTAATCCATGCAATCTCACAATCTCTTTGAAAAATAGGTCAGCTACATGCACTGCATCAGTTGTCTTCTTACAAGGTATGAAATATGCCATCTTTGAAAATATGTCCACCACTACAAATATTGAATCATGTCCTCTTTGTGTCTTAGGCAATCCCATTACAAAATCCATACTTATGTCTTCCCAAGGTCTCTCTAGTACTGTCAAAGGTTTATACAATCCAATATTTTGACTACTCCCTTTTACAACTTGACAAACTCTACAACTCTACACAACTTTCCTAACATCCTTATGTATCTAAGGCCAAAAGTAATTTTCACTCACCAAAGCCACTATCTTATCAATGCCAAAATGTCCTGCCAATCCACCACTGTGTTTCTTTTTAATGAAATTATCTCTCATTGAACTTCTAGGTATGCATAACTCTGTTCCTCTAAACAACATATCTTCTTGAATGAAATAGTCCAACCACTTACTCCTATCTGTCACAATAGGTTCCTTACATGCTTTCCAAGGCTCTACAAAATCAAGATCTTCCTCATACATATTCTTCAACTCATCAAATCCCAACACTTCAACTCTCATCTTTGTCAGCAAGTTCCTTCTCCTACTCAATGCATCTGCACCTTTGTTTAATTTTCCACTCCTATGCTTCAATACAAATGTATAACTCAGCATGAACTCTACCCATCTCATGTGTCTCTAATTCAACTTACCTTGATTGTTCAAATATTACAAAGCTTGATGATCTATATATAACACAAACTCCTTAGGCAACAAGTAATCTCCACTTCTTCAAGGCTTGGATTATGGCATAGAACTCTTGATCATAAACTGAATATCTTCTCCTTGCATCATTTAACTTTTCACTAAAATATGCTACAGGTCTACCTTCTTGACTTAACACAACCCCTATTGCATTCCCACTTGCATCACAATCTACTTGAAATATCTTATTGAAATTTGGTAATGCCAAAATAGGTTACTATGTCACCTTCTACTTTAACAACTCAAATTTTTTATCTACTCCTGATATCCACTTGAAATATTTTATGTCACCTCTCATTGTCTCTGTCATAGGGTTACAAACTGAATTGAAATTTTTAATGAACTTCTGGTAAAAACTAGCCAATCCATGAAATGATCAGACTTCTCCAATGCTCTCTGGTGTAGGACATTCAACAATTGTTCTCACTTTCTCAAGGTCCATCTTCAATCCTTCTACAGAAATCACAAATCCCAAATATACCATTTATTCCTTCATGAAACTACAGTTCTTGATGTTTATCAGCAATTTCTCCTCTCTCAGTCTCTGCAATACTTGTCTAAGGTGCTGTAAATGTTCTTCTTTTGTCTTACTGAAAATCAGAATATCATCCAAGTATAGAATAACAAAATTACCCAAGAATTTCTTCAAAACTTCATTCATCAACCTCATGAAAGTACTTGGTGCATTTGTCAATCCAAAAGGCATCACTAACCACTCATACAATCCTTCATTTGTCTTAAAAGCAGTCTTCCATTCATCTCCTTCTCTAATTTTGATCTGATGGTATCCACCCTTCAAATCTATTTTTGTGAAATATTTTGCTCCTCTCAAACAATCCATGATATCATCCATCCTAGGTAAAGCAAATCTATACTTAACTATAATCTTGTTTATTGCTCTAGAGTCTATACAAATTCTCCATTATCCATCTTTCTTTAGTGCTAACACTACAGGTACTGCACAAGGACTCAAGACTTCTCTGATCAAACCCTTCCTCAACAATTCTTGTATCTATCTATTCAGTTCCTCATTCTCTGTTGGTGTCATTCTATGTGTTGCTTTGTTAGGCAAAACTAGCTCCAGGTACCAAATCCATGTGATGACTGATGCTCCTAATTGGTGGCAATCCTTCAAGTACATTATCTGATATGATGTCTTCATTCTCTGTCAGCAACTCAGTTATCTCCTCTGGTTATGATTTTTCTATCCCCTTCTTCAATGCTTCAGGCTTCTTAGGGACCAAAGCATAACACATATTCTCATGTCTCAAACCATCCAAAATTTTTTGTCCATCTACCAAACAGATTCTAGCATTCCCACATGTTTCACTCTTAGGGTCATCTTCCAAAGGAATCAAGGTAATTCTCTTCCCATTTGATGTTATAGTGTATGTATTCTTTCTCCCATCATGTATGGCTTTTCTATCACACTACCAAGGTCTACCCAACAAAATATGACAAACATCCATAGGTATAATATCACACAATACTTCATCATGATATGATCCAATATGAAATTTCACGAAACATTGTTCACTCACTAGTACCTTATGATCATCCTGAATCCATGCTATCTGATAGGGCTTAGGGTGTTTCAGCCTTTCCAACTTTAGCTTAGTCACCATCTCCTATGAAACTAGGTTATCAGAACTACCACTATCAATTACAACTTTACAACATTTACCTCATGTTTTGCATCTAGTTCTGAACAAGCTTTTCCTCTGCGGTGGTTCCTCATTTGTTTCTACTTGAAATAGTTCTCTCCTCATCACAAGTGATTCTCCTTTCTCAGTTTTACCAACTGAACTAGGTGATCCAACAGGTTCTTCCACATAGGTTGCTCTTCCACTATTCTCTATCCTCTTGCTTGTACTCCCCTGATTACATTCAAATTCTCTATGTCCTTCACCTCCATACTTGAAATAGGTTCCTCTGAATGTTCTCCTATCAGGTCTTCTTCCTTCTCTTCTGTAACCTTCACTTTGGTATGGACTAGGGTTTCATCTATGGTAGAAATTTCTATCATCTCTCTGGTATGCATTATTATCTCTGTCATCCTTCTTGAATGTGTTCTCTTATCTATTTTTCTTTGCAAACGATCTTTCTCCTCTGAAAAATGTTTTGCCTCTTTGAAATTTACCTCCTCTGCCTCTCTGTCTCTGATCATGCCTCTTATTCAACTTCTCTTCAACTTTTAGGGCAAATTGATATGCTTCTTCTAGTGTTACCATTCTTACCAAACTCAGTTCTTCTTGAATGTTCAATCTTAATCTATTGATGTATCTAGCCACTTTCTCTTTTCTTGCTTCACTATGTCTTGTCCTTATGATCATCTTATGAAATTCTTTAGTGTATTCTTTCACAAATTTCTCCTTTTGTCTTAGGTTATGCAATCTCTTCAACAATTCCAACTCATAGTCAGTAGGTACAAACTGATTCTCCAATTTTGTCACCATCCTATCCCATTTTGTAATCTTTTCTTTTCCTCTTCTATTTCTATCCAACTAAACTTCTTTCCACCCAATAGCAACATGTCCTTTTAACTTTGTTTTTGCAAATTTCACTTTCTCTAGATCTTCAACCTCTTCATACTCAAAGTATTCTTCCATGTCATTTATCTAGTCAATCAACTCCTTAGGGTTCAAATTGCCAGTGTAATTAGGTACACCAACTCTAGCTCTCTTTCTGATCTTTGAAATAGCTCACAACATCTTGACTTGATCCGATTCTTCTTCTTCATCACCTCCTAGGGTTTCGGCAATTTGATCAACATATTGAAATTCTTCCTCATCATCACTTTCAACATTAGGTCTAGGTGTCAATCCTCTTCACCTATCTTCCTAGACAACATCCAATCAAATTCTCATTATTTTCATCATTTCCATCATCTCATCCATCCTACCAGCCATTGTTCCAACAACAGCGACTCTCCTCAGTGGCATTCTTCTTAGGATCAAGTGTAAACTACCTCAAGTTTGGCGATCGGGCTACAAGGTGACAACTGCCTCATAATCAGCGATTGGTTGCAACACAAGTAACCTACCTCAGATTCGGCAATCTATCCATAACAAGATCTTACAAAATTCCTTTGCCAACTTCTCTCAATTCACTCCCAAAGATTTGGACTTTCATTCTAATACCACTTGGTGCAGTCACGGTTAAGAGGGTCCTCAAAGAGAACTATCTAGACTGTGCAACTAGAGTAAACACAATGGAAACAACTCAAATTTATAAAGCAAATGTAGTTTCAGTCATTTAGTATATCATAGAATTCAAATATAAGTTGGTCGACAACATGTGGGCTTACAATTATGGCTCTCAGGCCTGATTACAAAATATCATAATATGCACAAGATATGGCTTTGAAGCTCCTTCACACAAAATCAAAACTATGAACTTAGAATTATCAATCACTATCAAATTCTACCTTCCTAAGGATCTATTACATCAATATATATCATCTTTGGTACAAACAATTCCTTCGCGTCGGCCAAGGAAGATCACAAACTCCAATGAAGAGTTGTAACGTGTGTACATGGATAGGTCAAACTTAAACGAATAGAACTCCTCCACAAATGAATGGAATGATGTGTGGATCTTAGGGAAGGTCAGCTACAAACCCAACAACATTGAATGATGTGTCATTAAGCTTCAAAGATTGTGAAATGCTCTGCAGGTCTTCTCCTTTAGCTGATTATCTAAGACTGTCAGGATGCTCTGTTCTGAGAAAATAGTCAATCTTCTAATAGTGATATCTTACTGGTGCTTGATCCAAATGCTTTGTATTTCAGATATGTTGTGTATGAATGAATATAGATGCTAAGTCCATCTCTACAAGGTCTAAAATGCAATTGCGATAGAATGTGGACCAAAATACAGAAACTTCTACTGACTGAACTGCGTGAATTGAACTGGAAAATGAAAAGAAACAAACTGAAATGCAAATGTTTTTTTTTTGGTTGATGCAAGATTGCTCTTGAAACAAGGATGCTCTTGCATCAGAGTTGCTACTATTAGAGATAGCTACACTTTAGTGTGCAATGGGTATAGTAAAGAGGTCTTAAAGGTGAATTATTAGGTCCTGAGCAAATGATTTGTTTCCCTACATGTTGGCATTTATCAAGCTCTTAGTGGTCTATCTCTTTTTCTCTATTCCTTTCTCTTTGTCTACTTTTGTCTCCTTTATCTCTCTATATCTCTTTGTCTCCCTCTATATTATTAGGTCCTCAAGCAAATGGCATGTTGTCCCAAGCATAGCTCACCATGGACACATGCCATTTTTGGCCCTGAATGACTAATCTAAACTCTCTCTCTCTCTCTCTCTCTCTCTCTCTCTCTCTCTCTCTATATATATATATATATATATATATATATATATATATATTTCCCTCTATCTCTCTCTTGTTCTATCTCTCTTTCTCTATTCTTCTACCCTATAAATCACTCTCCCTCTCTCTTGTTCTATCTCCTATTAAATATCTCCTATTAAATTAGAAATGAGTAATCTCTCTCTCTCTCTCTCTCTCTCTCTCTCTCTCTCTCTCTCTCTCTCTCTCTCTCTCTCTCTCTCTCTCTCTCTCTCTCTCTCTCTCTCTAGATAAACCTTTGGAAGACATACTTTCTTTGAGCTTTATCTTCTAAAATGGTTCCTTGTGATGGGTTTCATAGTAATCCTTTTCTAAATGTAAGTGCTTTCTTTTATGAAATTTGATTTTCTGCACATCCTCTAGGATTTCAATCAATCCTTGAAAAAGGAAACCATGGTTAGCATGACTAATCAAATTAATAACCCTAGTATTGTAATTGACAACATTCAAGATTGCAATTAGTCCCATGTTGATTGTGCTAACAAATTTGCTACATTCTAATCAAAATAATAATGTCCATAATTTGCAATACTTGTTTTTGGTAGTCTCTTCAATTTGGGTGGGAACTTGGCTATGCAAAATAAGGAATTTATAATTTATTGAAGTCCAAACTAGTACAAAATTAAGTTTTCATTATTTTTTCAAGTTACACTTGAATGCATTGTATGTCTTACATAGCTCACAGTCCATGGAAAGTCATAGAAAATAAAGTAATGCTTCCTCTCTAGCCCATCCCTTATGTTCCTATTGTTGCTTGTCATATTATTATAGGGGCTTCCACTTATTATACATCAAAACCTCCAATTTAATTAATCATTTCATTAAGTCTTTCTTTTTTCAAATTCTACACATCTTCCAACTCAATTAACTTACCCTTTTGATGGTTTTCCAACCCAAATTTTGAGGATAAGCTTATTTTCTTTACAATTTTTTATAGATATAACATTACTTAGTGGTATACATCATCTCTCTATCTATTGACTTCTCTAGATTCCTCTCTCTCACCCTCTTTATCTCTCTATCTTGCTACTTCTCCCTCTATATATCTCTATCTCTCCCTCTCCATCTCTCTCTATCTTCAATATATGATGTGCATAGAGTATGTTAATGTAGATCAACACCTAGGAATGGTAGATATACCTTTGATAAATCTTGAACCAATGCTAATAGTGTTAATGGAATATTGAATTATTTGTAATTGACATGCATGTCTTTGTCTTGATTTTAGAGGCACATATGCACTATCCTTAAGTTGCCTTATCCTTCTCAAGATAGAAGACATATGAGAAATTAAAATATAAAACAAAGGAATATTAACGTGGAGATGTAATTTTACATCTATCAAATAAAATTTTGCATTACCACTTGAAAAGAGGGGACTGAGAGTGACACTATTGTCCAATAATATCACCTTTCTTAATTATTTCTTTCTTGAGTGCAATTTCCTTTTAACATAAAGTAGATTGATAGTCTTCAATGAGAGCCATTTTGAAATGAGGTTTATTATTTATACATATTAGTAGTATCAGTTACAACACAAATTAACCAAAATTGATCTTAATTGTTGGTTTTTCACTATGGCTTCTTAGTATTTATGTGTTTCTTTTGTTCAAATTTTTGTTACTATTATTCTTTTGTGCCTATCCTTGTTTTGGTTTAGATTCTTAGCCCCATGTTTGTCAAAGAGTGGAAAGAATTATTGAAACTTTAATTGCATAGTGAAATCATTATTCTTCTCTAAATAGTGTCATTTTAAAAAGTGTCAGGAAGGTGGAGACCACATTTCATTATATGGTTGACCATGCTTGATTTCTAGTGTATTTGTCTAGTTGCCTTCATTATTTTGAGAGTGTCTTAAAATGTAACTGATAGCCTCTAAGTAATTTTAGCATATAGAAAAAACATTTATGCAAATAATATTTTCACAAAGCATATTTCTTTTAAGCTATGATGAACCATACATTTGAGCTTGATATTTATATTTTTTTTTTATGGTAGAAATGAGCCCTTCTTTTGTAATAAAATAAATGTTTAGTATTTAGTATGCTAAATTCTAGTCCATTGGTGTCTTGACATATATGTATTGGAGGGACATCCAACCACATGAACTTGTCATGGATTCTGCTTAGCACATATCTCACTCAAGCATTTTCATAACATAAAATGGGAAAGTTATTCCATACATCCAACTTTTTCTCCACTAGGGCACTAAATTCCAACCTCAGAACAAAATTATCATCTGTTAATTCATCCAACCAGACTTTCCCTAACTTGACATGATTGAATTCTTCCATATTCACAAGAATATATGCTCTAATACCCTAATTATGCAACACGCCATAGGGTACGCTTGAAAACGCACCTTCTGAATCTGTTTCCATTGATTTGAATGGGTGCTTCTTAAATTTAGGTCTAGGTCTATCTATTACTTAAATCACTTGAGGAGTAAACATTTTTTTCATTGCTTAATTTCTTAGTTCATGAGTAGAAACTTGTAAGTACGTTGATAAAAGCTTTTGGTTAGGTTTTGTACCTTGAAAACGTTGAATGCAATGAGTTCTTCTTAGCTGTGCTACTCAAATCTCCTTCTTCCCTAGAATGTTTGTTTGTAATGTGAGTTTTCATCAAATAAATTTGGTTATAACCCTTTTCCATCAAAACCTAATCCGTCATAAATGCTCTATTTCAAAAAGTTAACATTTCCACTATAACTCACAGTCGATCTTAATTGCTCTGCAATCTTTCATAATAGATTATTTTCTACCAGAATTTTCTTCAAGTGATCGATCATATCAATCTTAACTCATATCTTTGTGCTTGTTGTTAGGACTTGCAAAATTCACCTAGGTTATACCCAATTATGTCAAACCCTAATCCTAAAAATCCATCAAAAGAGTCTTGACCTTGTGCCATTCATTCCCCAAGTCTAAAAATTATTTGTTGCACTTTTATCTAGTCAGCTTCCATCATACATCTATGATTTTACTCTAACTTATGTTTTTGTTTAAGTACCGCACTCCTGCAGGGCCATAAAACATTCCCTAGGAGTATCTTGTGGGGATGCATGAGCTCGTGACATGGTCACTACACTATCGTAGCGAAGAAAAGGAGTGATCGTGGGTTAGCGATAAACAAAACTTGACATTAAAGTGTTACCGCAGCCCCACGACATAGACATCACAGTCATCTCAATGGTTGCGGATTGGTAGTGAACAACAAACTCAACAATAAATAGCTATTGCATCCCCGCAACAAGAATAACATGACATTTTTGAAAGTCAGTGGGATAGCGGTAAGAGGTCATCAAATGTAATGAACGGTCACTACGGCCCCACAACATGGATAACATAAGCCATAAGGAGGGGCGTGGGCTAGCGATAAATAATAAGATTGATCATGATAGTCACCACAGCCCTACAACTGTGAATTCCATACAGTTTGAGGATTTGCGGGTCAATGGTAACAAGACAAGGGGACCCCACCGTCTTGCGCCAAGAACGTGATAACATTTAATGCTAGTGTGGGATAGCGGTAAGCAGTAAACATGACATTTTAATATCATCGCGAGCTAACCAAGGGATTGATAAGGGCTAAGTGTAGCCTGCGGTAGTGCAGTAAGCATTGAAAGTTGAAATATATGCCCTGCCACACTGCAAAGGTCTATATTTATTATGACAGGATTGTGGTATCGGTGTCAATGATTGCATATTCAAACAAATCTTGTCAATATATCTCTGCCATCCGATTCAGTTGGATCGACGATGCACATTCAAAGCTACATGAATGCTGAGATCTCTCTATCTCTCGGCACAAAGGTGATTAATGGCAAGGTGACCAGTACAGGAAGTGATAAAATTTTCAATTTTTACTTCATTTTTCATTCAAACAAGCTCAGAAGTGCTCAGAAGCAGAAGATTTGAAGCCTAGTGTGTGCTTTGCAAGTTCTCCTCAACTGGGTAAGTTCAATATATCCACTCCACTATCAAATTTGACACATTGTGCATGCAATTTTGCTTTCAAGTAGCTCAGTAGAACAAGCAATCAAAAAACCCTAGTTCAGTAGAATATCACAAAATGCCACCTAAAAGGACTGAAACAATGGGTAAGAAGGGGGAGCCTTCAACTCAAAAAGAAAAGAAAATACCTCTCCAACAATCTCTTCTAGACATTCTACAAAATTCAGTAGATAAAGGCTACAAAAGGATGTTCAAAGATGAGGCACAAGGCTACCATGATGCTCTAATTTTTGTATCAGGGTAAAATCTATTCTGATACTTTTGTGATAAGAAGGATGCACAAGGACCTATTGCAAACCCATGGATATTGGATCTAGCCAAGCTAGAGTGCCAAATGTTTTCATAGATGTTGAATTCATCAGAGTACTGGCACAACATTACCATGCAGCTACAAGGATAATGAGGTTACCAGATGGGTCACCCTTGGTCGCATTGACTAGGATTGCTATCATTGATTATTTTATGTTGAATAAGCAAGCTTTGACAAAGGTTGATACTCAGAAGAGTGAAGAGGATTACACCAAACTGAGGAAGACTCATCAGAGTGATGAGCTTCCATTGTATATGAGAAAAGGAGCTAATAGCAAAAGGATACCTATTCTCGCAACCTCTATTGAACCATTTGCAGTGGATGAATTCGTAGTGTACTTCAAGAAAACATATTTTGCTCTCTGTTAGGTATTGGGAATGGATGCCTAGGACAAAACGCCAATTGTCTTGATGATGATGGAAATGAGGATGCAAAACTTTGAGGTCAACATTGAATATGATTTTGCTTCTTTCATTGAAAAGGGATTGCATGATGGGTTTCACCAAGTGAGAGAAAATAGGGCACCCATCACATTTAGATACTATTCTTTGTTGTGTCATTTGATATTCTACCAAAATAGAAGAAGATGGACAAGGAGAATGGACCTCAGTATGATTGATCAAAAAGGACATAGACTGTCTATGCAATGTTGTTGTTACACTTGGGACAACAATTGTAAAAGTAGCTACTATGTGATATTCCATGATGACTTTGTTGTCAGGATAATGTCTACTCTTGGGTATCTTTCTCCAAGATTGTCTAGAGAAATCAAAGAAGTATTGAGGCCTCTTACATGTTGATGACACATGCATAATTTTGTTGATTGGTTCTTTCTTCCAGACCATACTATGATAAGAGTTTATGGGTGCACACAACCACCCAATGCATTACCCAAATTTGTGCTTGCTAGACTAGCATTCCTAGAATTCATGTGGCAGATGCTATGGATGGAGAGGGATGTCATGAAGTAGAAGAAAGGCACATTTTTGCCTGATTTAATTGTGTTTGAAGAGTTGTCTGTGGGTTCTGACACCTTGGAGGAGCTACAAGTTTATCTGAAGAAAAAAAAATCATTGAAGTCAAAAACTGAGAGGGTCTGTGACCCTGAAGGCCACATGAATTTTGTTAGACAAGTCAT
This sequence comes from Cunninghamia lanceolata, assembly GCA_027924645.1. Taxonomy (NCBI): domain Eukaryota; kingdom Viridiplantae; phylum Streptophyta; class Pinopsida; order Cupressales; family Cupressaceae; genus Cunninghamia; species Cunninghamia lanceolata. The sequence goes on from BSBN01001435.1 coordinate 9,358,235, forward strand.
TGTTACTAGAGCTAGGATATTCTATCAAGTCAACTATGATGAGGATGTGATCAAAAATTGCCTCACTCCTGAGGAGGTGTATGACAGAAGAAGAAAGTGGGAGATTTTGATGAGGATAGAAGATGATAAGAAGAAGAAAGATTCTAGCTTCTTGGGATTCTTTGCCGAGGAAAATGACCCGCTGAAAAGAATAAATTTGATATTTGATAACTTTGAATGGTTGTATGGCAAAGCAGAGAGCCCAGCTACAATGGCTACCAAGCTCCCTATAAAGAGATCAAATGAGGCTATGATTGTTGAGCTAGCCTAGGATGCAATGTTAGTACAAGAGCCTCCATCCCCTGATCAGCCAATGTCCAAAAAATAGAGAATTGATGATGTACCTCCTCTAGTGCCATATGAGATGACATAAGGAGTGGTGACACTGATGAAGTGGCAAGCATTTTGAGACACATGGGTGAGGGTGAAGAAGTTGATCAGCCCCTTGTTGGCCAAGAGATTGAGGCATATAAACCTGAGGCCAGAATGGACACACAAGCACAAGGTGAGCTTGAAATACATGAGTATGAGAGAATTGTAGGCTCTATGAGATTCATGGATGATGATGAATTCATAAATACTCCAGAATTCAAGGATTTTTGGTTGAAAATGAAAATGAAAGAATTTGAAGAGAAAGTTGAAATAAATAAGATGGGAGTAGATGAATCCCAACATGACAAAATTATAGCCTAGACATTTAAGGAAATCAAGATTGATGAAATAAATGTCATCCCACAAGAGGCTAGACAATTGATTCTCAAAAACAATATGTTGATTTTTCCTTGTATGGAGTTGAAGAAGATGTTTTTGTTGGATCAAGTGAGAAGTCAAGATGATCCAATGATGGTTTCTAAGTTTGTTTCTAAGGATGGTGTAAGTGGTGTGGGCTACAATCTAAAAAATGAGACCTTGGCACTTTAGGCTACACAAAAAAGTACAAATAAGCCAAGATTGTTGGATATGATCCAAGAGATGAGAGGAACAACAATGGTGAAAACTTTGAAAGACACATCAGCCCTAGAAGTAGCCACATTGACAATGCACTCAGCCATGTTCACCCAAGCTGCTCTGAAGAATATGCAACTCAAGATGAATGAATATGAGAAAAATTAGATAGAAATGAATGATGAGGTGAACAAATTGTATTTGAAAAATGTAAAGTTGAAGCAACAATTGAAAGGAATTGACTTTTCTCAAAGCAAGGCAATTGTACCTTATCAGCCCTCTATGTCTCAAGGAGTTGATGATACCACTATTCCTATTGATCAGTTAAATGCAATAAAGTAGAGTTTAGAAAAAAAGAAATTGAGAAGTTGAAAGAAATAAATGAAACTAGACCAAGAAAGAAACCAACTCCAAAATTTTTGATATGATTGAAAAGATTTTTGAATACAGGGTCAAATTGGTATTAGACAAAATTGAAGATGTGCACAGTTGTTATTGTTCTTTATCTCAAGCACTTGATCAAATGAATGCCAATGTTCCTATACTAGATCCTTTGCTTAAGAAATGGTAGCCTGTTCACCATACTTTGATCACTCTATGCAAAGTTTTGCAGAGAAATCCAGATGCCCCTGTTGCCTTGAAGCAAATTGAGAAAATGGTCCAATTGATCATTGAGGAATTCCAATATGCATTTGGAGGAAGCCAAAAGGTGAAAGCAAAGGTGGAATCCTTTGGCTCCTTCAAACATCAATTCATTCCAGGCATTCTTCAAGAAGATAAACATCTCAAGAGTTTTGATAAATTCAAAACAGGAGTGTGATGAAATGGTTTCTAATATTGTTAAACATTTGCAAAATGATGAAGACTTGAACGTTCACAATTCCAATTTGATCTTGGATAGGATAATTACATTAGATGCAGGATATGCAAAGTTCATCTCAGATGGCAGAGGACTTATAAATAAGAGGTGGAAAGATCATCAAGAAAATGTGCTTCAAATTCAAGAGTACAAGTGGCCAAGTGACTACACAAAGTATCAATGGGAGAAAGAATACTTGTTTCAAGAGGATTGATCGAATCAAAGATGCAGCATAGCAATTAAACATCAGGCCGACGTCAGTAGTCATCAAGTCACATTCAATGAGCCTTGGACATCCCCTTTGTCTTTTTCTTGCTTTTATGTTTTATTTCATCAAATGTATTTGAATATTTGGCAGTATTATTAAGAGTTGCAAAAAAGTAAATATTGTAAAAATCATATCAAAGGGTGGGAATTTGAAAAGTCATTTTTGGAATGTAAATGGCCTGAAGCTTGTTTCTTCCTTCACACCTATAAGGAGGAAATCAAGACCGTGGGGAAAGCTCTCTGGGAATTGGATTTTGGAAAGAGACACTGTAAATGCCTATTTTCTTAAGCATATCAATGAAAAAGCTGCATTTCTCTAGTGTCTAAATTTTGGTTCTCAATTATTTGTTGAATGTTATTGATAAAATTCTATCTGGTTGTCTCCATTTTGTTTTCTCCTTACTATTTAAATTAGCATATCAAGCATATGTCTAGTTTATCAAAACACAATTCATGTTTTATGTGATTTGTCTAATAGGGTTTCTTCAAGTAAGAACTAAATTCCTTTAAATAGGTCACAGTAATCTGGAGGATTCAATTGGATAAATAAGAAGAACCTGGTAAAAACTATCTTGCACATTTATGCAATTCATAAATGGTATTGTGCCAAATAATTTGAGTTATAGCTAAAAGGAAGACACACATCTATCTATATTATGACTTCGTTACCCAGGAAAGGCATCGATCAATTCATTTCCAAAACCATTCCTTGTATAATATTTCAATCCAATTTTGATTTTCTAGTGTAAGAGTAGGAGTAGTGGTTAGTATAAGTTGAAAAATATGTTTTTAAATCATATGCCAATTTGAAGTAGATTAAATAGGATGATTTAATTGACAAAATTCCATAAAATTCATAATCTATTCACTATTCACCAATCAGTTTTGAGGACTTAACATTCAGTGGTGAAAACAAGGTAATATCCACCTAAGCATAGCAGAGCCTAAAGTGCAGGGAATTACAATCATTTCGATTTATTCTGTTTGTTGGCCAATTCACTTGTAAAACCTAATCATAAAGATTGACATCCTTTTAGGGTTTTACAAATCTACAGAATTGGGAACCAACAAATTGGTGACTCTATTGGGGACTTTCTTGTAACAAACAAAGAATCTAAATCTCATCCTGGAGCTCTGGAAGATTAAAAGCCTATCTCAGTATTTTCCTCTTTTTAGAAAAGGAGGTTGCGACTCTTGAATCTCTGAAGCTTTGAATTGTAGATCAAAGAAATATAACATCAAAATTTTCCAACATGGACGGTAGAAGATCTTTGGTAAATCAGAACAATAAGAATAAAAAATTTCTAGAAAAGAATAAGGAGGGTTCAAAACACCTACCTACTTCAAGTATATCCACCAATGATGATGGAACTCCTACAAATGTACTTGTGATTATTGAGTCACATGAGAATACCCAAAATGAGCAAGGGTATGCTTCTGGACAGCTATATAATGTATTTAATACTCCTTTAACTGAGCATGGATTGAATAGTAATGAAAAGTCTTCTCCGAGAAGTTCTCATAAGTTTCTTCAACAAAATAGCCTATATAGATCTGTTGTTGAGTTTCAACTACATTTCCAAAAGATGAAAGAGTATGAGGAGCGCATGCATGACAAAGTGAGATAGGAAGAAGAAAAAAGAGAATATGAGCAGAGAATGGCCAAGAAATATGGTGAGAGTTCATAGTATAGGACTAAGGAGCAAACACCAAAAATGGTAAGATTCACTGATGCCCATGTTGTCTCTACCTCAACAAAAGAATTGACTGACCAGGAGTTAAAACAAAGGGTAGAGCATATGACTACAGAGTTGAAAGGCTTAAATTGTTGAGGTGACAGCAAGAATTGGAGCAAGAATTGCTTTAGTTGAATTCTCATCTCATTTCAAATGCATCACAACATAGACCTATAAATAATCAGGGTGCGTATGGAAATACAAGTGGTCCTTTGGTCTCACAGGTATCCCACAATACAGTCAAAAGACATGGTAATGTAGGTAATGTTCCTCATATACAACATAATGTCTCTGCACCACAGATATTGAATCAAGTGAGTGCTCCAATGACTTCTCAAGGAAATGCTTACCCTTTTCCTCCTAGCCATGGAGGAGTAAGAATTCAAAATCAAGGATATAATCAATATGCAGGGCAATACCAATATCAATATCATGCTCCACATTAAAATCCACAAGTCAATATGTATAATCCTAGAGGTGCCTAGCACAATGTGCAACAAGGTGTGTACTAGCAGCCTCAACAACAAGGACCTCAGCACCATCAATGTCAACATCATCAAAGGCAAAATCCATTTGTAAGGGGGCTGATGAATGTGGACAGATTCAGGCAACTTGACTTCTTTGGCATCCAAGGATATCTAAATGATATTGACAATAAGGTCAAAAAAGCAATTCCAAAGTTTTCTGGTAATAATGTTATTTCAGGAGAAGATCATATAAGAGCATTTGAAACTGTCATGGATAATTTTGATGTGCAACATGAAGATGTTTATATGAAATTATTCATGCAATCATTTACTAATGATGCAAGAGACTGGTATAGAAATTTGTCTGATGCCTCAATTGGATCCTGTGTTGAATTTAAAAGGATATTCAAAGAACAATATGGTGATCATTTTGATTCTAAATTTGCTTTGCATGAACTAACAAATATTTAGAAAAATTATAATGAATCAATGGCAGATTTCAATACTAGATTTATGGCGTTGTCCAACAAAATTCCACATCATCTAAAACCTACAGATCTTATGTGCTTGGTATTCTATTTGAATGCCTTTGATCCAAAGATAGGGTATGAACTCAGAACAAGAAATCCTCATGTTCTTACTACAACATTTAAAGTTGCATTGAATATAGAAAACAACAGAAAAGCTTAAGGGAAAATTGGTAGAAGAGATGAGGTCAAGATATTGCAAAACCCTAAGGCTCATCAAAATAGGCAGCCAAAAGAAGAAAAGTTGGAGAAGGTGTGAAATGTTGTAAAGGATTTTTCATATAAGGTGGCAAGAAATGAAAAAGGAATACCTTATGATAAGTCCAATTATCATAGGAATGAAAGACCAAGATTGCAGGATATGCCCTATAAAACAAATTGGAAGGATAGTAGGCCCTTGGTTGAAGATCAGAAGCAAAATGTCAACAGAGACACACTTAACCCATTGAAGAGACATGGAGCAAATATGGTAGAAGATACTCCATGGTGTGTGCCTTGCAATTTACCCCATTCTCCTTAATATTGTGTGGTTGCACAATTCATCCAAGAAGGTGAGATACCATATGATCAGGAGAGAGATGAACATACTATAAACATGTTGGCAGTCTGGCCTTATGAGGTAGAAAGGGATTATTCTTCTTTAGAAGAGGATGGATCAGAATATGATTTAAATCATCAGAGATATAATATTCATGTTAGCCAGCAAGAAATATTCTTTGATCAAGAGGATAACAACATGAGAGATTCTTTAGTCTACTCTACAAAATCACAGTCTAATCAAACTCAATTGAGGAGGCCCACTGAAGAGGAAATAAAGACACTTACAATGGCTACTATAGCACAGGCTAGAAGAAACTACAATCTCAAAAATAGAACTGTGAACACTGATCAAGGTACACTTGGGAGTTTGTTTATGAAGAATCAACAAGCTGATAAGAAAGTTGCCCCAGAACTTCAAAAGGATGGTGAAAATAGAAATACTCAAAGGGTAACTCAAAAATATACACCCAAAGATACAACAAAGGTTGATCAAAATAAGACAAGGAGTGACTCTAAGCATCAAGTAATGGAAGAGAAGAAATTTGCTAAAGTGGAAGTGAGCAAAACAAAACCTCTGATAGGTATGCCCTCTTTTGATATAACTCAAGCTTTGTCTCAGATTAAATTATCAGTTCCATTGATGGAAATGATGGAAATTCATGAATATAGAAATAGTTCTATGAAATTGATTTCAAATATGCCAAATAAGCCTGAAGTTTAGGATAAGGGTAAAAATGAGTTAGAGAAGAATAGGAAGCAAGTAAATAACATCAAAGGAGAGGCCATGAAGACTCCTGAGATTTACTTGGATACTACTTTGACAAAGAGTCCATCCCAATTTGATCCCTTCTATACCAAATTGTTGATTAATAATAAGCTAGTAAAGAATTGTATGATAGATTCAGGAGCAACAATAAATATCATGCCTATGGCAATTATGAAAGAGCTAGGTTTATGGATTGATTCTACATATGAAAAGTGTTATGCCATGGATAATAGATCAATCCTTGTCATTGGTATCATGCGGGATGTGGACATAAAGTTGGTTGCTTATCCTGAAGCTACATATAGGATTGATATAACTATGGTTGATATTCCACCATATTATGGCATGTTACTATCAAGACAATGGACTGTTGCAGTTAGTAGAAATGTTCAATTGGATCTATCATATGCAACCATACCAGTAAATGGTAAAGAGGTCAAGTTATACAAATAACTAAGATCTAAGCAAGTGGTACAAAGAATTGATCCTAATCAAATGAACTTCTTTTGTGATGTGGACTTAGGAAGTTTCAGGGTTGAACAATCACAACCTCAATTACAAAACAATGATCCAATTGGCAATTCAGTTCAATTGGATAAAAATGGTGTTTGGCAAATGTATTTTAATGGATCCTACAGTAAGGAAGGGAATGGAGCTAGTGTAGTCTTCATTGCACCTAGTGTTAAAACTTTCAAGTATTCATTTCTGTTATCATTTGAATGCACAAATAACATAGCAGAGTATGAAGCATTACTATTGGGCCTGAATTTTGCTATAAAAAATGGAATCAAGTTGTTGACTGTATATGGACATTCTGAGTTGGTTGTATCATAGATAAGATCTAGATATGCCACAAAAAATAAAAGGCTCAAGTAATATAAACATGTTGTGTGGGATACAATTAAACTCTTTGATGCATTCTCAATAGAGTGGATAGATAGGTCGAAGAATTTGATGGATGATTTTCTTGCAAACATTTCTTTGAGAAGGGATGACATTACATTGACTGGTGTCTCAGAGATAGAATTTAAGACCAGACCTTCAATGTGTAGACAAATATGAGGCTCAAGAGATATACTTTAATGCTTTTGTTGAAAATGTTGATGGTAAAGACACTATTTTTGGTCAGGAGGTTGTACAATTAAAAGCAAACAAAATTCCAAAAGGTCTTGTGGCTTTGGAACATGTTTTTGATGGAAATGACAAGTCAACCTTGAAGTAGACACCAGTCCATCAGGATGATCTTGAAGAAGTAAATCTTGGCACTAATAATACTCCAAAGAAAGTATACATAGGAAAGAAAATTAGTCCAAAGGTCAGGGACATGCTTATAAGATTACTAAGGAAATACAAACATGTATTTGCATGGTCTTATGAAGATTTGAAATCTTATAGAGAAGACCTATTTTAGCATGAGATTCCACTAAAGCTAGATGTCAAACCTTTTAGCTAAAGACAAAGGCCTATCAATCCTATTTTAGCACCAAAAATGCAAGAAGAATTGATGAAGCTCAGGGATAGTGGTATAATCAAGCCTATTAGGCATTCTTCTTGGGTTTCAAATTTAGTACCAGTCAAAAAGAAAAATGGTGATATAAGGTCATGTGTAGATTTTCATAATCTAAATATTTCATCATTGAAAGATAATTATCCACTTCCAAATATGGAGGTTACGTTGCAGAGGGTGACAGGATGTGAACTGCTTTCCATGATGGATGGGTTCTCCGATTACAATCAAGTCAAGTCAAGGAATCAAAGCAAGACAAGACTGCCTTTACTACACCTTGGGGCACATATGTGTATGTAAGGATGCCTTTTGGTCTCACCAATGCTGGTGCCACCTTCCAAAGAGATATGTATGTTGCTTTTGCAGACTTAATCAACATCATAATGGTTCTATATCAAGATGATTTGACAGCATACTCAAAGAGAGCAGAGGATCACTACCTGCATTTGGAGAAAATATTTGTAAAGGCACTTGAATATGGTATATCACTAAATCCTAAAAAATACCAGTTTGTTGTGACTGAAGGTAAACTTCTTGGGCATATAGTCTCCAAAGAAGGTGTAAGAATTGATTAAAAAAGGGTTGCAACAATTGATAGGATTCCCATCCCTAAAATGGTGAAATCTATTCAGTCATTTTTAGGGCAGATAAATTTTGTTAGAATATTTATTTCTAACTTTGCTGAAATTGTGAAGCCCATTGCAAAAATGTTGAAAAAGGGATCAAAGATTGACTAGACATCAGAAGCCATTGAAGCATTCTCATCAATCAAGAGGGCAATCAAAGAAGCACCTATTTAAAATCTCCTAATTTTAGTAAGCCATTTCAAATTTTTTCTTTTGCCTCTTTTCACACTGTTGTTGTTGTCATGTTACAGAAGAATGAAGAAGGGCATGAACAACCAATATCATTTTTTAGTAAGTCACTTCAAGGAGCTAAATTGAAGTATGATGTCACTAAAAAACAATCCTATGCTCTTGTAAAGGCAGTAAAGGCATTCAGACCTTACTTGGTAGGGCCACAAGTGCCTATGTGCCAAATGCAATAGTCAAGGATGTCCTCATATAGATAGAAGTTACAGGGAGGAGATGTAGATGGATAAACAGAATCCAAGAATTCAATATCAACATCCAAATAACTAAACTTGTAAGAGGACAAGGGTTGGAAAAATTGATGGTTAAATCTAATTTGGAGGTTGCATAGGTATGTGATGTTGAAGAAGAAAAAGGTCTGGTATCTAGTATTGAACATACACCCTGGTATACATATATAGTTCACTACCTTAGACACATGAAGTGCCCGGATGGTTTGAGTGACAATAAAAAAAAGGACATTAAAGTTACAAGCCTCAAGGTATGTATTCATGAATGGTGATTTCTTCTAGAAAGATAAAGATCGTGTTTTACTCTTGTGTCTAGATCAGGGACTGGCAGAAAGGATTCTAAAGGAGATGCATGATGGTGTCTGTGGTGGACACTTTTCAACTAAGACCACTGTACATAAAATATTGAGAGCAGGCTATTTTTGGCCAACTATTTTTAATGATGCTCATAAACATATAAGAAAATGTATAGCATGCCAGAAATTTTTTGGTAAACTAAAATATCAAGGAGCTTTGCCTCCAAGGCCTATGCAAATTGATGCACCCTTTCATCAATGGGGTATTGATTTTATAAGAGAGATAATAGATAAATCAAGTGGTGGGCATAGATGGATTCTTACTGCTACTAACTACTTTACTAAATAGATTAAAGTAGTCCCAACGAAACAAGATACTAGTAAAGTAGTCATAAATTTCTTGTTAGAAAATATTATCACCAGATTTGGGGTTCCTGTAGGAATTGTCATAGACAATGGTATGTGTTTTAGATTTGATGAATTCAAGAAATTTTGTGTCTTATGGAATAATAATATCATATGCCTCTCCATATCATCCCCAAGCTAATGGCCAAGTAGAATCCAATAACAAGAGCATCATGAATATAATCAAAAGAATGCTTGATAATAACAATAGGGCATGGGACTCAAAGTTAAGGCTAGCATTATGGGCAGATAGAATCATGATAAAAAAGGCTACGGACAAGTCACTTTTTGAATTGGTCTATGGAGCTCAAGCAAGAATTCCAATGCACAACCTTTTGCCTATTTACAAATTCATATTGCAGGAGGATATAGATATGCCTAAGCCAATGGAAGAAAGGATGGACCAATTGGCAGAGCTGGATGAAATCATAAATCAAGCACAAAAGAAAAATGAAAAAATGCAGATACAAATGAAGTATATGTTTGACAAGAAGGCTAAGGACATAAAATTTCAGCTTGATGATATAGTTAGATTATGTGGAATGCTCAGAGTCAGAACAAAGGAAAGCATGGAAAATTTGAGGTTCTATGGCTGGGACCATTTGTCATCATTGGCAAATGTGGAGAAGATTCATACTATTTGCAAAACATGGTGGGTGAATATCAAGAATTGCCAGTGCATGGATAGTTTCTGAAACACTTCTTTTCTTAAAGAAGATAAATTCCATGCACAGTAGTTTAGGTTTTTCCCAATTTTGGTTTTCTTTGTTTTGTACAGTCTTTTGTTTTTGGTCTTCACCCTGGAGAATATGTTCTGGATTCTTACAATGTCTAAAATCCATTCGTCCCCAACTAGAGCCGCTGTTAGGACTGGCAAAATTCACCTAGGTTATACCTAGTTCTATTAAACCCTAATCTTAAATCCAACAAAAGAGTCTTGACCTTGTGCCATTCATTCCCCAAGTCCAAAAAAATATTTGTTGCACTTTTATCTAGTCAACTTCCATCATACATCTATGTTTTTACTCTAACTTGTGTTTTTGTTTAAGTACCGCACTCCCGTAGGGCCATAAAACATGCCCTAGGAGTATCTTGCAGGGATGTGGGAGGTCGTGACATGGTCACCGCACTATCATAGTGAAGAAAAGGAGTGATTGTGGGTTAGTGGTAAACAAAACTTGACATTCAAGTGTTATCGTGGCCCCGCGACATAGACATCATAGTCATCTCAATGGTTGCGGGCTGGCGGTGAACAACAAACTCAACAATAAATAGCTATTGTAGCCCCGCAATAGGAATAACATGACATTTTGAAAGCTAGCGGGATAGCAATAAGAGGTCGTCAAATGTAATGAATGGTCACTGTGGCCCCACAGCATGGATAGCATAAGCCATAAGGACAGGCGCGGGCTAGTGGTAAATAATAAGATTGATCATGATAGTCACCACGACCCCGCAATAGTGAATTCCATACCGTTTGAGGATTTACGGGTCAGCGATAACAAGACAAGGGGACCCTGTCATCCTGCGCCAAGCACATAATAACATTTGATGCTAGCGCAAGATAGTTATAGGCAGCAAACATGACATTTTAACGTCACCGCAATCCCACCAAGGGATTGATAAGGGCTAAGTGTAGCATGCGGTAGTGCGGTAAGCATTGAAAGTTGAAATATATGTCCCGCCACCCCGCAAAGGTCTATATCTATTGCGGCGGGATTGCGGTATCGGTGGTAATGACTACATATTCAAACAAATCTTGTCAATATATCTCTGCCATCCAATTCAATAGGATCAATGGTACACATTCAAAGCAACATGAATGTTGAGATCTCTCTATCTCTCAGTACAACCATGATTAATGGCAAGGTGACCAGTGGAGGAATTGATAAAATTGTGAAGTTTTACTTCATTTTTCATTCAAACAAGCTCAAAAGTGCTCAGAATTAGAAGATTTGAAGCCTGGTGTGTGCTCTCCAAGTTCTCCTTAACTGGGTAAGTTTAATATATCGACTCCTCTGTCAAAGTTGCACATTGTGCATGCAATTTTGCTTTCAAGTAGCTCGGTAGAACAAGCAATCACAAAACCCTAGTTCAGTAGAATAACACACAATTCCACCTAAAAGGACTGAATCAACGGATAAGAAGGGGGAGCCTTCAGCTCAAAAAGAAAAGAAAAGACCTCTCCAACAATCTCTTCTAGACATTCTACCAAATTCAGTGGATAAGGGCTACAAAAGGATGTTCAAAGATGAGGCACAAGGTTACTGCGATGCTCTAATTCTTGTATCAGGGTGGAATCTATTCTGGTACTTTTTTGATAAGAAGGATGCACAAGGCCCTGTTGCAAACTCATGGATACTAGATCTAGCCAAGCAGGTAGTGCCAAATGTTTCCATAGATGTTGAACTCATTAGAGTACTAGCACAACATTACCATGCAACTACAAGGATAGTGATACCTTACCAGATGGGTCACCCTTAGTCACATTGATTAGGAATGCCATCATTGATTGTTTTATGTTGAATAAGCAAGCTTTGACAAAGGTTGATACTCAGAAGAGTGAAGAGGATAACACCAAACTAAGGAAGAATCATCAGAGTCATGAGCTTCCATTTTATATGAGAAAAGGAGCTAATAACAAAAGGACACCTATTCCCGCAACCTCTGTTGAACCATTTGCAGTGGATGACTTCGTAGTGTAGTTCAAGAAAACATATTTTGCTCTCTTCTAGGTATTGGGAATGGATGCCCAAGACAGAATGCCAGTTGGCCTGATGATGATGGCAATGAGGATACAAAACCCTGAGGTCAACATTGAATGTTATTTTGCTTCTTTCACTGAAAACGGATTGCATGATGGGTTTCACCAAGTGAGAGAAAATAGGGCACCCATCACATTCAAATATTATTCTTTGTTGTGTCATTTGATATTGTACCAGAATAGAAGAAGATGGACAAGGAGAATGGACCTTAGTATGATTGATCAAAAAGGACCGAGACTACATGTGAAATGTTGGTGTTACACCTAGGACAACAATTGTAAAAATGCTAACTATGTGATATTCCATGATGACTTTGCTGCTACTCTTAGGTGTCTTTCTCCAAGATTGTCTAGAGAAATTAGAGAATTATTGAGGCCTCTTGCATTGATGCTTGAGCAAGGTCACATGCATAATTTTGTTGATTGGTTCTTTCTTGCAGACCATACTGTGATAAGAGTTTATGGGTGCACACAACCACCCCATACATTACCCAAATTTGTGCTTGCTAGAGTAGCATTCCTAGAATTCATGTGGCAGATGCTCTGGATGGACAGGGATGTCATGAAGAAGCAGGAGAAAGGCACTTTTTTGCCTGATTTAACTATGTTTGAAGAGTTGTATGTGGGCTCTGACACCTTGGAGGAGCTACAAGTTTATCTGAAAAAAATATTCATTGAAGTCAAAAACTGAGAGGGTCTATGACCCTAAAGGCCACATGAATTTTGTTAGACAAGTCATTCTTAGTAGGGTTGGGATATCTCATCAAGTCAACTATGATGAGGATGTGATCAGAAATTGCCTCATTCTTGAGGAGGTGTATGATAGAAGAAGAAAGTGGGAGATTTTGATGAGGATAGAAGATGATAAGAAGAAGAAAGATCCTAGCTTCTTGGGATTCATTGTTGAGGAAAATGACCCACTGAAAAGAATAAATCTGATAATTGATAACTTTGAATGGTTGTATGGCAAAGTAGAGAGCCAGCCTACAATGGCTGCCAAGCTCCCTATAAAGAGATCAAATGAGGTTGTGATTGTTAAGCCACCCCAGGATGCAATGTCAGTATAGGAGCCTCCATCCCTTGATCAACCAATGTCCAAAAAATGGAGAATTGATGATGTACCTCCTCTAGGGCCATATGAGATGATAGAAGAAGTAGGTGACACTAATGAAGTGGCAAGCATTTTGAGACACATGGGTGAGGGTGAAGAAGTTGATTAGCCCCTTGTTGGCCAAGAGATTGAGGCACATAAACCTGAGGCCAAAATGGACACACAGGCACAAGGTGAGCCTAAAATGCTTTAGGATGAGAGAATTGTAGCCTCTATGAGATTCATGCATGATGATGAATTCATCAATACTCCAGAATTTAAGAATTTTTGGTTAAAAATGAAAATGAAAGAATTTAAAGATAAAGTTGAAATAAATAAGATGGGAGCAAATGAATCCCAACATGACAAAATTGTAGCCCAGACATTTAAGGAAATCAAGATTGATGAAATAAATGTCAACCCACAAGAGGGTAGACAATTGGTTCTCAAAAGTAATATGTTGATAATTCTTGGTATGGAGTTGAAGATGTTTTTGTTGGATCAAGTGAGAAGTCAAGATGATCTAATGATAGTTTCTGAGTTTGATTTTGGGGATGGTGCAAGTGGTGTGGGCTACAATCCAAAAATTGAGACCTTGGCACTTTGGGCTACACAAAAAAGGTACAAATAAGTCAAGATTGTTGAGATGAACAACAATGGTGAAAATTTTGAAAGACACATCATCCCTGTTGGCAAGAGACACTGCAAGACATGTCATGTGTTGTCATTGATGGCAACTAAGTCCATTCCACACATCCGTAGTGTAGTATCAGATCATACCAGAAGTCAGTTCCAAGATTTATCCAATCCGGATAGATAGGAGCAGGGTATATGGCAGAGTTCAATATTTTAGTCAGCAGATCTCTCTAGTTAATCATTGTGTGTTGCAAACCTAAGGGAGTGTAGAGGAATGTCAGGAAAATCTAAATGCAAGATTTCGGTCTCCGGTGAGAAAGGGATTAAAAGTTATGAGCATCTGAGTACCGGGTCCTAATATGACAAGAACAGTTCAGTGAAGAACAGGCTGACTTGTGTTAGATCCTTGTACGGATCTAGTAGAAGTGTTTTGGTGAGTTGCATATGGGATATAATATTAGTGACCGACATGTATGGTGATTTTCAAGTGTTATTTTTGGTACACATTACGATTGATGTATAGATTCAGCCGAGAGAACAGAGTACTTCTAATGTTTGTTAAGTTCTTCATGAGGCCGACAGAAAGGTGATTGAATTTCTTGAGGGGGATATATATAGTTGATGGATTCGAGTGAATTGGTATGGATGTGATGTGTGATGATGTAGTAAGTGTAAAAAAGGCAAATAGAAGTGCGAAAGAGAAGAGATTTGAGGTTCGGATTATGGCAAAGTAGTAAACAGGGTAGAATAAAATGAAGTGTGTAAAATCAGTATTTTGTGCTTAACAGGAACTGAATTCTTGCATCGACAGATGCTACTTATCAATTCAAACAATCTGTAATCCTTTTGTAATCATTCTTGTAGGCAGTGAGCCTCTCTTGAGCAGTGAGCTCTGGGCAGTGAGCTCTAGGCAGTGAGCCCGAAGGCATGTGCCTTCCCCTTTGTAATACTTTTAACAAAGTATAATCTTTGTGGGTTAACCCCCACCGTGGTTTTTCCCTTAACCAGGTTTCCATGTCAAAATCTTGGTGTCAAGTGTGTTGTTTATGTTTCTGCTCATGTATTATTAATTCTTGCTTTTCATGATTATGTCATTAATCTGTTAATAAGTGGTAAAGAAGAATTAATTGCAGCAAGCTTTAAAAGTTTTAAGACATCTGATTCACCCCCCCTCTCAGTTGTCAGCCCTAATTCCAAAAATTGGTATCAAAGCAAGGTTCCTTGAAAGAATCCTAACAACTTGAGGAGGATTTGGGAAGGAGTTTCAATGTGTTCACTCAGAGAACAACTGCAATTGGCTTTAGAAGATCTTGATCAGTCCAAAGTAGAAATAGATGGTTTGAAATGAACCTTAAGGATGCTGATGATTGCATTGACTTGCTAAAAGATAAACTAAAGAAATCAATGGAAAAAAGGAAGGAACTACTTCATCAGCTAGCTAATCTTACTGAAGAAAATGTCATGAATGAGGCTTTAGAAGAAAAGACAAAGGAATGTGAGAAGTTGACAAAAGAAGTTTCTATTCTAAAACATGAGATGGAATATGGGGTAATGAGGCTAACCAAAGAAATTGAGCAAAGGAAGAAGACTGAAGAAGACCTAAATCAAACTCTAAAAGAAAGAACTGAAGAATGCTACAGATTGGATAGAATAGCTGGCCATCTAGAGTCTGATCTACAAGAAAGCAGAGACAATGAGAGAGAACTTGAGAGGCAAGTTGTCATTCTTAGACATGACCTAGAAGTTGCAAATGAATACAAGGAGAAGTTCAAGATAAGGTCAGCTAAACTTGAAGCACTGCTTGAAAGTTAGAAAAAGGCTAATGACAAGCATGGTCTTGGATATGAGAAAGGTGAAAGCTCCAGATCCAGACAAAGAAATTTTCAACCCAGGAATGGGAGAAACAGACCTAGAAGACCTTCGGTAAGACAACCTAATGCTCAAAGATATCCATCATTCAATGGAAATTGTTTTAATTGAAATAAATTTGGTCATAGAGCTACTCAGTGTAGAAGCAAAGTAAATCAAAATGGTTCATCCTTCTCTAGTCAATGCTTCAAGTGTAAGAGGTATGGTCATAGATTAAATGAATGCAGAAGTATGATAATGACTAACTCTAACAATAGAGGAAATGATAACTCTTTCAATGGTTACTGCTTTACTTGCAATGGATTTGGACACATGGCTAATCAGTGCAGATCAAGAGGAAATCAAGTATATAAGAAAAGAAATGTTGTGTGCTTTAATTGCAATAGATCTGGTCATATTGCAAGATTCTGCAGAAGTAGGAATAATGAAAGAAGAGGTTTGGTAAATAGAAAATCGGATGAGCAGAGACAAGACAAAAGCAAGGGCAAAATTGATGTGAATGAGATCCAGAATGAAATGAGCAAGACATGGGTCAAGAAAAGTGTTGTGAATAATAGTAATGGGTCCGCACCAGAATTTGGTGCTGATAATTCCTCTAGGAATTGAATTAGGAGCTCTGGCTCAAGAGGAGCTTCAATAAAATCTAGAATTCCCCAACCAGTAAGTGGGTACCTGAATTTGGCACAATGAGAGAAAATAATTTGGATTATTATACATCATTTGAAAGGATTTCCAGAAGATAAAAAGTGGATATGATGATTTGCAAAGCAATTGAAGATCACCTATATGCAGAAATAATGTAACCGGATGTGTTAGGGCAAAGCATTTATTACAAAGGCAAATTAGGTTTTGCAGAGCATAAAAAGGTTGTTCATTCTTCATTTGAATCACTTTGCATTCGAAGATAGCAAGAAGAAGAGTGTCCGAGCTAAGATTTCAAGGATTTGAAGTGCGACCGGTAAATTTCTCCGCTAACCCTAACTCTATGGAAGAAAAAGGTATTTATCTATGAAGCCTTGAATTTGTAATCTTTTGCAATGGCCACTCCTCTTTTTGTTGATATTACTGAAAGGCCCCGACCAAAATTTAAGAAGCATCCATACAAATGAGTCGAAATCAAACCTTTAGGAGCATTTTCTGGTGTCCATACAGAGTTCTGCATGTTAAGGATATTAGGGCGTACATCCACTGTAGCATAGATGAATTTTGAAACCTAAAACTCTTGAGGGATGATAGCTATAAATTGAAATTGGAATACAAAGACCTAGAAAGCAAACATTTTCTGCAAATCATTGAATTTCTAACAATTGATGAGAATGAGTGGGTTCAATATATCTTGAGCTGAATGCATAATGAGTTCATATGGCTATTGAAACCTTTCAAGATTACAAAGTATGTTATTAGAATTGTGACTGGGTTAAATTCATCTGGTGGATTACCCATGTTGAAATCTATGAAAAACTAGACTATTACTGATGCAATCAGTGCCAAGTTTGACAAAAGGGCAATGACCATCAATGACATTAATGAATCGGATGTTAAGTTTGCATCTATGGTGATTGGTTACAAGATTTACCACTCCAACAGGGAGAATTCTGTCTCTGGAACTGCCATATATGCAGCATATCAAATGTTGAAAGAAAATACAGACTATGACCTATGTGAGCTGTTACAGAACCAACTAATTAAAAATTTGAGGAAAATAAAAAAGGATAAGAAAAACTCCTTCAAATATGGTTCCCTAGTTATATGTTTGTTCTTCTATTTTATGAATGAAGTGCCTAGAGTACAAGGTGTGCACTGGACAAATGACAGGCCAATTGCATGGAAAATAAGAGATCATCTACTCAGTATTGGAGACTCAAGTGCACAAAAGACTACAATCTGGGGTTACTTTAAATATTTTTAAAATATGATGCATTCTAGGGAAAGAATCCCTAAGTCAGTAGTTGAGAAGTACAAGGATGAAATCTTCTTTATGGTAGACATAGATCCGTGCCTAATGGAGGCTGTAGAACCCAGAATTGTATGGATTATGCCTATGGGCTATGAGGTTGATGAGAAGATCTTGGACATGTATGCTCAACATCTCCTGAGCAAATCAAAAGACACCTCTGTTGAAAGGTTTGGAACATATAAGGAGCTAAGTCTAAAATTACATGTTGAGCTCAAGCAACCAGAGATCAAGAGAAAAGTTCAGAGGCAAGTTGAAAGGTATGCTAAAAGCATTGGCCTAACCAAGGAAGCAGTGAAGCAAAACAAAGAAAGAATTGAAAAGGTTGAAAAGGAGAAACAAGATAAGAAACAAGAAGATGCTCCGATGGAACCATCCTCCACTTCAAGGACTACTAGAAGCTCTACTGTTGCCTCTGTTCCCCTTAAATCTGCAAAACTGGAAGACAAATCATCCGGTAAGGAAATGAAAAGAACAAAAGTAATGGCAAAAAGGCCATATGGAAGTTTGGAAGAAAAGGATGAAGAGAAGATAGATACAGATGATGAACTTAAGGAGCTAAAGGCCACAAGTGCTAAAGCTATTAAAGTATCTGAAGAGAAGCCTTCCAAAAGCAAGAAGACAATAAAAAGACAAAAATCAGAAGCTAATGCTAAGAAGAAAATCCCCTCTGTGAAAAACATTGTCAAGACAATCACTGTTGATGGGAACTTAAAATTGTTAACTAAATTCTATGATCTCTGCAATAATGCTGATAAAAGACTCTTGGAAGAAGCTACTATCAAGTACTTGAATGTGTTCAATCGAGCACTGGTAGAAATTTTTTCTGAAGTTCCAAAAGGTCTGAAGGATATATTGGAAATTAGGAAAGAAGTTGCCAAGGCAAAAGATATGGAGTTAAGAGAACATGTACTGACCACTCTATGTCTGGTAATCTCCAGCAAAGAAGTAGACAAAATCTTCAAAGAGGTCAAAAATGAATTTAGGAGCAAGAAGAGAATGCATAAACTGATGATTGGAGAGATAGATGAAATAGTTCAAGAAACTAAACAAATTTTGAGAAAAGCATTGGACAAGAACAAGTTCTTTGTTGTGTCAGATGAGCCTACCGATGACACACCAGTCCCGGATGAAGAAGAGCAACATAAGGAAGAGCAACAATATGGAATAGATGACTCCTCTATTCCAGAAGTGGAGCAAATAAACAAGGGAGATACAGAGATGGTGGATAAAACCGATGATGCAGGAGATACTCTAACTCCTCCTAATCAATCCAGAAAAGAAGACAATGGTGAGAATACTGCTGCTACACAAGATCCTCTGGAATAGATTTCAAATGGTGAGGACAAAGGAAAGAATCCCCCCTGCAGATGACATAGAGAAAGGTGAAGCAGAGAAAGAAGAAGTTAAAGGTAAGGAAGATAAAGCAGAAGAAGATGGTGCAAATGTTAATGCACCCAAACAAATTAGTCCTGATACTGAGAAAACTCAAGGAAAGGAAGGTGGTCTAGAAATTGTGGCAAGAGACACTGCAAATGCAGTGAAGAGTTTTATGAGTAAAGAGATAGTAGAGTTTGATGAACAAAAATTGATTCAAGGACCACTCAATCTGGATACTCTCTCTCTGGTCCAAATGATGAAGATAGCATCTTTCACACAAGCCAAGGCAAGAGAAAAGATATTGAAATCTCACAAAGAGGACAGTGAGTTGTTAGACCTTGCATCTGGTATTTTGGAGAAGTTAATACCAACGTTCCAGAAGAATCCATTTGATTCTCCCTCTGGAAATCTGAAGAGCCTTGTAAATTTTGTAAGTACTCACTTTAAATCCTTTGAAAAATCTGCAGAAGTTAAAGTTTAGAATGAATTTAATAGCAAAAGATTTGATACACTTAAAGGCATGATTGGGATAGACAGATTAGTGCTAGATAATAGTATAAAGAATATTCAAAATGCTCTTTCAGAAGGAGGCAGTATATATAAGTTTTTTTTATCTACTCCTGAAGTCATAGAGAATATAGAAGGTAAAATAACAGACTCCAAACAGAAATTGTCAAGTATGTCCCAAGCTTTTGATCCATTGACAGTATCAGTGGAAAGTAAGGAGTGTCAAGCAATCAGTCTAATAGAAGAAATAAAGAAATTGACAAGAGAAAACGAGAACATTGAAGCAAGAATGGGTGAGCTCCGGGGATTGATTTCCCCTAAGGTAGAAGCAATGTTCAATGCTGTAACAGAAGCCCAAACTGCTACTCAAACAGGTGATCCCATTGACCTCTGAAAAGCTGAAGCACAAGCATTTTTGTTCAATGGCCACATTACAACTTTGAATAGTATGAAGAAGAGTTGGGATACAGAGTTGGCCCTACGAAGGAATATTTTTGGAGATGTACTTAAGTATATGTAAATATAACTTAAGGATTAGTTGTACATATGCAGCATTGTATACAAATTTTTTTGGTGAACTCTGGTTTGCGGATTCCATCCTTTGCCATTGATGTCAAAGGGGGAGTGAGAGACAGTGAAAAATTAAAGAAAATGAAGAATCCATCAAAGGGGGAGCAGTAGAAGAATATATATAAATGTACACAGTAGGGGGATTTAGTCATGACACTTAGTCATTTTTCACTAAGTGTTGCCATCAATGCCAAAGGGGGAGATTGTTGGCAAGAGACACTACAATACATGTCATGTGTTGTCATTGATGGAAACTGTCCATTCCACACATCCGCAGTACAGTATCAGATCATACCAGAAGTCAATTCTAAGATTTGTCTAGTCCGGATAGACAAGAACATGGTATATGGCAGAGTTCAATATTTTGGTCAGCGGATCTCTCCAGTTAATCATTGGTGTTGAGAATCTAAGGGAGTGTAGAGGAATGCCAGGAAAATCTAAATCCAAGATTTCAGCCTCTAGTGACAAAGGGATTAAAAGTTATGAGCATCTGAGTACTGGGTCCTAATATGACAAGAACAGTTCAATGAAGAACAGGCTGACTTGTGTTAGATCCTTGTGTAGATCTAGTAGAAGTGTTTTGGTGTGTTCTGTATGGGATATAATATTAGTGACTGACACGTATGATGATCTGCAAGTGTTATTTTTGGTACGCATCAATATTGATGTATGGATTCAACTGACAAAACAGAGTACTTGTATTGTTTGTTAAGTTCTTCATGAGGCCGACAGAAACGTGATTGAATTTTTTGAGGTGGATATATATAGCCAATGGATTTGAGTGTATTGGTATGGATGTGATGTGCGATGATGGAGTAACTGTGAAAAAGGTAGATAGAAGTGCGAAAGAGAAGAGATCTGAGGTCTAGATTATGGCAGAGCAGTAAACAGGGCAGAATAAAATGAAGTGTGTAAAATCAATATTCTGTGCTTAACTAGAACTGAATTCTTACATTGGCAGATGCTACTTATCAGTTCAAATAATCTTTAATCCTTTTTTAATCATTCTTGTAGGCAGTGAGCCTCTCTTGAGAAGTGAGCTCTGGGCAGTGAGCCTGAAGGCATGTGCCTTCCCCTTTGTAATACTTTTAACAGAGTATAATCTTTGTGGGTTAACCCCCATTGTGGTTTTTCCCTTAACCGGGTTTCCATGTCAAAATATTGGTGTCAAGTGTGTTGTTTATGTTTCTACTCATGTATTATTAATTCTTGCTTTTCATGATTATGTCATTAATCTGTTAAGAAGTGGTAAAGAAGAATTAACTGTAGCAAGCTTTAAAAGTTTTAAGACAACTGATTCACCCCCCTCTCAGTTGTCAGCCCTAATTCAAACAATCCCTAGAAGCAATCACATTGACAATGCACTTAGCCATGTTCACCCAGGTTGCTGTGAAGAATATGCAACTCAAGATGACTGAATATGAGAAAAATCAAATAGAAATGAATGATGAGGTGAACAAATTGTATTTGGAAAATGTATAGCTAAAGCAACAATTGAAAGGAATTTACTTTTCTAAAAGGAAGGCAATTGTGCCTTATCAGCCCTCTGTGTCTCAAGGAGTTGATGATACCACTATTCCTATTGATTAGCTAAATGCAATAAAGTAGAGTTTGGAAAAAGAAATTGAGAAGTTGAAAGAAATAAATGAAACCACCAAGAAAGAAACCAAATCCAACATTTTTGATATGATTGAAAAGATTTTGGAATACAAGGTCAAATTAGTATTAGATAAAATTGAAGATGTGCATAGTTGTTATTGTTCTTTATCTCAAGCACTTGATCAAATGAATGCCAATGTTCCTATACTAGACCCTTTTCTCAAGAAATGGCAGCCTATTCACCATACTTTGATCACTCTGTGCAAAGTTTTGCAGAGAAATCTAGATGCCCCTGCTGCCTTGAAGCCAATTGAGAAAATGGTCAAATTGATCATTGAGGAATTCTAATATACATTTGGAGAAAGCCATAAGGTGAAAGCAGAGATGGAATCCTTTGGATCCTTCAAACATTAGTTCATTCCAGGTATTCTTCAAGAAGATAAACAGCTCAAGAGTTTTGATAAATGGAAACAAGAGTGTGATGAAATGGTTTCTCATATTGTTGAACATTTGCAAAAGGATGAAGACTTGAATGTTCATAGTTTCAATTTGATCTTGGATAGGATAATTGCATTAGATGCAGGATATGCAAAGTTCATCTCAGATGGTAGAGGACTTCTAAATAAGAGGTGGAAAGATCATCAAGCAAATGTGCTTTAGATTCAAGAGTACAAGTGGCCAAGTGACTACACAATGTATCAATGGGAGAAAAAATACTTGTCTCAAGAGGATTGATCGAATCAAAGATGCAGCGTAGCAATTGAACATCAAGCCAATGTCAATAGTCATCAAGTCACCTTCAGTGAGCATTGAACATTCCCTTTGTCTTTTTCTTGCTTTTATGTTTTATTTCATCAAATACATTTGAATATTTGGTAGTCTTATTAAGTGTTGCAAAAAAGTAAACATTGTAAAAGTCATATCAAAGGGTTGGAATTTGAAAAGTCATTTTTGGAACGTAAATGGTCTGAAGCTTGTTGCTTCCTTCACACCTATAAGGAGAAAACCAAGACCGTGGGGAAAGCTCTCTGAGAATTGGATTTTGGAAAGAGACACTGTAAAGGCCTGTTTTCTAAAGCATATCAATGAAAAAGCCACATTTCTCTGGTGTTTGAATTCTAGTTCTCAACTATTTGTTGAATGTTATTGATAGAATTTTATCTGGTTGTCTCCATTTTATTTTCTCCTTACTCTTTAAATTAGCATATCAAGCACATGTCTAGTTTATCAAAAAACAATTCATGTTTTATGTGAATTGTCTAATAGGGTTTCTTCAAGTAAGAACTAAATTCCTTTAAATAGGTCACAATAATCTGGAGGATTCAATTGGATAAATAAGAAGAACCTGGTAAAAACAATCTTGAACGTTTATGCAAGTCATAAATAGTATTGTGCCAAATAATTCAAGTTATTGCCAAAAGGAAGACACACATCTATATGTATTCTGATTCCATTACCCAAGAAAGGCATCAATCAATTCATTTCCAAAACCATTCCTTGTATAATATTTCAATCTAATTTTGATTTTCTATTGTAGGAGTAGGAATAGTGGTTAGTATAAGTTAAAAAATCTATTTTCAAATCATATGCCAATTTGAAGTAGATTAAATAGGATGATTTAATTGACAAAATTCCATCAAATCCATAATCTTATCACTATTCACCTATTAGTTTTGAGGACTTAGCATTCAGTGGTGAAAACAAGGTAATACCCACCTAGGCATAGAAGAGCCTAAAGTGCAGGGAATTCTAATCATTTTGATTGATTTCGTTCATTGGCCAATTCACTTGTAAAACCTAATCATAAAGATTGGCACCCTTTTAGGGTTTTACAAATCTACAGATTTGGGAACCAACACTTGCCTTAACACCACTCTTTTGGTAAAGGGAGGAAAGATTTCCATCGATGCTTCCTCTTGATCTAAAGCTCTCATCTTAGTTTCCAAAGGAATTTTGCACCGGATGCTGGTACAAGTTCATCATTAACCTCTGTTACTTCCTTCTTTATCCAAATCTTATTCATCTCCTTCTTAGTCTCTGTCAGATCAATCTTTTGTACTGGTTTGTTCTTCTCTGTTGGATGATTCTTCTTCATGCTTCTACTTCTACAAAACTTTGAAGTGTGTCTAGGTTTATTACAATTATAACATACAACATTCCTCTAACCAATATTCCTTCCATTCATTCTGGATCTACAATGGTTAGCTTTGTGCCCAAATCTATTTCATGTATAATAGTAGCCATTGAAGGATTGAGTCATTCTACCATTGTTATAGCCATTCATCCTTTGACTTCTACACTCATTAGTTTTGTGACCAACCTTCTTGCATGTAAAACATTGACCAGAGAAAGATGGAACATTTTGATTCCTTCTGCTCCTACATTGTGTAGCCTTATGTCCAAGTTTATTACAAGAAAGACAATAAACATTAAAAGATGGGTACTTTTGAGCATTAGGTTGTCTGACCGATGGTCTTCTACCTCCTTTCTTTTGATTCTAGATCTGCTTGCCATTGTTCTTCTTGTTTTCAACTTTTGATGCTTGACCTAATTTTGAACTCTCACCTTTCAAACCCTAAGCCTTCTTTGTTATTGAGATCTTTCTGACTTGCAATCATCTCATCAAGCCTTGTAGAACTTATCTTAAAATTTTCTTCATAACTCTTTACCTTCTCTAGATCTGATTTTAGTTTCACAACTTCTTGTTCAAGCCTTATGCATTCTTCATATTTTCCTTTCACCATTGAACTCAGATATTCCTCAATTCTTGCCTTTTCTTCAACTTGCACTTTTAGACCATTCATGGATTTATTTTCCAGTCTCAATTATTCACTAACCTCCTTATGCCTTTCTTTGAACTTTTTGACTTGCTCTCTCAATTTTCTGATACATCCATATTGTTCTTTGACATTCTCCTTCAAATCTTTGATTTCTTCTTCAGTTCTCTCTAGGTCTTCAAGAGTAATGTTGAGTTCTTCACTATTGACAGATATGCATTCATCTTCTAAAAATTCAACAGCAAGAATCTCTTCTGGAGGAGTAGGAAACTTCTAACTCTCATGTGTTCAATCTCCAAGATCTTCCTTGAGTGGTTAGGATTCTTCCAAAGGACTTGGCTCTAATACCAATTGTTGAACACCTGAAATACTGACAGGGGGTGAATCAGTATTCTCTTAAACCAATTAAGCATAAAACATTTCAATCCATTTATCATATTCAATTGCAGCGAAGTAAGTTATGCAAGAAACATGAAACCATAAACCATAAACCATAACACATAGACATTAGGATTTTTAAGTGGAAAACCCAAAAAGGGAAAAACCACGATGAGGATTAGCTCATAATATATTATAACTGGTTAAGGTATCACAGAAATGCTCACTGCAGGTGGACTCACTACCCACTGAGATAGAAAGAGAGAAAATAAAGAAATAAATGGCTCACTACCAATGATAAACTGTTACAATTGCATCTACAAATGCATGGAATACAGTTCTAATGAAGCACAATCAAAATCTTCTTCCACTGATCTGAATTGCCACTCTGCTTTGCAATCACATTGTTTGCTCTATTCTTCCTCAATTTGCATCTATAGGCACCTGTCGCATCATTCTAATCACACATACATATCATATCATATCATCCTTCAGATCAAAGTATCAAAAACAAGTCTCCATATATATCCACTTCTTTTACAACATCAACTAGATCGGCCTGGATGGATGTAGCGTGCAAAACATGCCAAACAAAACATGTCATCTCCAAACTTTACACACTCACTTCGTCCCAAGATTTAAACTTTGAAACAACTTGAAATGGGTTAGGTTGGACCTAAATTAGCTCCCACTTAACTTCACAAAACATGTTTATCAACATCCGCTTTACTCATATCATCAATTAGGTCAGCCAACTTAAGTGTAACGTGTAGACAACACTAGTCGGCCTCAACCTACTAACCAAAATGCATTGTGGAGTGAACCAGAACTTGAAACACACTCTCCTAGGTTAGCATGACTTATAGAACCTCTTAAGACAACACTTCAATCTTTGGATTGCTCCGCACAAGGTACACTTCTTCAGGTCAGCTTCATAAGCAGGGTAGCATAAGTGTATACTGACTGTCAAACCATAACTCAACATCCAGACCTCCAAATCATCTCAAATTTGGAACAAACAATCTTTAGACATATGCAATCACATCCCCAAATCTGCACAACAAAACATTTCCATGTGGTGAAATGCAGAGTACTGGAACTTGGTCTCTGTCACAGTCAAACATTGTTTATCCATGTAGAGATATTTTGACAAACTTATCAATCACTCCGGAAGATATAAGAAGATGAACTTATGGATTTAGGTGTCTCTAGTGATCCATAAAAACTTATCAAATTTGTAAAACAAGATTTTTAACATCTGACAAATGCAGACCAAAAACCTGTAGCTTTGTACACTAACTGTAACATTTTGACACTTAGCCAATAGCCAATTTTCACCAAATCTTCTTCTAGGTCAATTTTTTTTGTATAGATAACTTTATGAGGATAGGAAAGTCTTGTGAGGGACATTACTATAACCTCACAACTCAATTTTAATCTTTGAACTTTGTTGCCATCAATGACAACACTTCTTGAATATCATACTCATCAGCATACCAGCAGTGTCTCTAATATTGATATTTCCAACAAAGTGCTCCTTCGGTGGGATATGTCCCTCATATTTGGGTATGATTTTATATTCTCCTTTCTCCAGTAAATATCTTGTCTTGATAATAATCTTAAATACTGATTAGTGTTTAATTGTATCTTTATGTGTGGTCCACCAGTTTGTTGCATTGCATACTAATGTATGTTGTACTGCTTCTAGTCTCATGTCTTCATTTGTAAAAACTTTCTCCATATCTGTTAAGTATATTTGTAGGTCGCTCACTCCTAAAAATTTAGGCAGTTTAATGTGTGAAATTCCTCGCATAATGTGATTTTTTTTTTCTAGATCTCAGGGATTTATTTATGTTATGCTCTTTGAGTTGTCGCATGCATTCTACAGTATTTTTTGTATTAATGCGATTGTTTGCGGTAGGTTTTCCCTACTGGCTCAAAGAATAAATATCCTCCAGAATCTAATCATCCTCTGAGTTTTTAGCTCTGGTTCATTTCTTATCCAGGCCTCTAGTACTTCCTTGGTATCAATACTATAATTCTCATCTTTTGCTTCTATCTCCCCCTCTGGATTAGGTTCTTCCACTGTCTCTTTCATATCTAACTTGGATATTGAATATATGTTCTCAGGATAATCATCGATGCCTTCCTCATAGTTAGATTTTTCAACATATGCTTCTTCCATGGTTTCTCCCAAAGGTATATATACAATTTTATTGTTATCTACAAAAGATAATTCCTCTTTGTAGGAGTCAACAATACCATTTGTATCAACAAACCATCTGAATCCAAGTAACACACTGAATGCATCATGTTCTTTCATTGTGACTACTACAAAGTGTATGACTTATTTAACACCCATTAGGTT
Source organism: Cunninghamia lanceolata (assembly GCA_027924645.1). Lineage (NCBI taxonomy): Eukaryota > Viridiplantae > Streptophyta > Pinopsida > Cupressales > Cupressaceae > Cunninghamia > Cunninghamia lanceolata. The sequence goes on from BSBN01001435.1 coordinate 9,385,583, forward strand.
CACTTCAACTTGTTTCCAAGTTCCAAGTGTTCCCATACCAGATCCATTTACCAAAGTTATATTATAAGGAGTTTTGCTGAATCTAGGTTTCCCTAGTTGTTCCCATAATCTCTTGGTGATCATGTTCACATTCGCACCCAGATCTATCATAACATGTCTAACCTTTTTATGGTTTATATGGATATCTACTAGTAGAGGTTTTGTTTTCCACTATCTATTTGTTTTTCCTATATGCCCGATTTGGTTTTTATGTGCTCGCTCCTTATTCTAGTATCTGCAAAACTGCTTTAATTTCTCAATGAGATTGTGTCTGTGTGTTAGCTCTGTTAACTGTTTAAGTGTCACAATCTCTCCTTTTGTAAAGAACTGAGAATATTGTTTTTGGTTATATTATTCTTGAGCTATAATTTTCTTTGTTTCTTCTATACAATCTCCTCATTTTTTTTCTTATTAGGGAAGAATCTTTTTTTCTCCTCACTTTCTTCTTCTTCAGTTTCACTAGTATGATGTCTTGCGATATTTGTGCCTTGCCTTGTTACTATTGTAACCTTTTCTTCTCCTTTATTTTTATTCTATTTGGATTGTTTGTGATTGATTTTCTTAGAATAATCCTCCTAAAGATTCAGTAGGAATTGTATCAGCTTCATACTCATTATTTTTCTGGCAAGTTCTTGCTACCTGACCTTGTTCTTTGGGGACTCTCCTGATTATGTAGGCACTTTTTTGTGAATTAAAATTTTGTAAGTCATCACTCTTTGGTTGTTGTGGTGCATCTTTGTCGCATGAAAATAAGTCATGTTTTGTGCTATTTCAGAATGTGCATTGTTTTCTTTGATCTCCCCAACATTCATTGGAAAATGTCCTAGTTTACCACACTTGTAGCATGTTGCATCATCTCTCCTTTTTCCTCTACCATGACCTATTCCACCTATGTATCCACCAAACTGGTCTCTTTCATCATTATTATAACTGTTCTCATATGGTACACTGTTAGAGTTTTAATTATGCATAGTGTTCATATTCCTTTGATTTTTCCAGCTAAGATGTTTGTACCCATGGTCCTAAATGTATAAGGGTCTTTCCGCCAATCCTTTCAGATATGCCATAGTATTGTTATTTTCCTTATTCTTATGGTGTGGATTGTACATGACTCACGATATCATCACCTTCTTCCCTTACTCTGAAGAATTGTGAAGGGCAATCTGGTGTCTCATGATTGCCCCACTCACCACATAATTGGTAATATACTGTATTAGTTCTTTTAGGTACTACTTTTATGTCTACCTTCATGGTGGCAGCTTGTCTTTCACCTTTCATCCTCAGACATTCATTTCTTATGTGTCCTTCCTTAGTACAATATGAGCACCATATATTAGACCTTTGTTTTTGCAACTTATCCTCTTATTTTGCTAGGGTTTCTTGTTTTCGCTTGAGTTATTGTAGTCCAATCCTCATTTTCTCTATTTCTAGGTTTTCTTTATTCTTATCCTGCTTGTGCCATATTTGTGACTCTATGCAATAGGCCAAAGTAACCACCTTTGCATAGGTTTCAAATACTCTGTCGTCCAAAGATGTCCTGATGTCAGAGTTTATTCTAGATATGAACCATTCAATCTTTTGTTTCTTAGTTAGTGGATCTTCTAACTTGCAAGTTGTTTCTTTAAACTGCTTATCAAATTCTTTTATTGTTTCTCCTTCTTTTTGTACTAACTCCCTCATTTTGCTCACTCCTTCTGTAGGGATCTATGGAGATTCAAAATTTTCCAAAAAATCTTTCTGGACTTCTTCCCAATTTTTATCATGCTTAGGACATGCTTTTCTGTACAATTTCAGGGCATCATTTCGTAATGTTCCTATAAAATCAAACAACTTGGTTTGGTCCCTTGTTATGTCATTCCTATTCCAAAAACATTCTAGAACAAAGATATGTTTAAATGTTGCTTTGGTGGTGTCTTTTTCGAACACTAGTAGCTTAATTAGCAAATCCATTAGTAGTTTCTTTTGTCTTGCCGGTATTTCCAGTAACTTGCAGTGTATTTCTTTCTTCTCTTTCTTCTCAGGTTTTCTCCTTTGTACTAGGGTTTTGTTTTCTCTTCCATTATCTTTTTGTAATTTGATATCAAAGTAATCCTTTCCCAATATTTCTTCGAAATGTTTCTTAATTTCTTCTTCTTTATCTTCCTACTTGTCCACTTGATTTTCTACCAAAATTCTTGTTTTATAAGGGACTTGGGGTGACTCCTGGTCCATGGGTTCTGTCTCTTCAAAAACCCTTTTTGTTTTGGGGTATACCTTTCCATTTGTTAGCAACATCATGTCGTTTGTAGGTGACGTTTCACTTAATTGTCTTATACTCAGGGAACTAATCTCATCATATGCCACATTTGTTTCATTTTCTCTAATCTTCATCTATAAGGCCTGCCTTGTCTCACTGGTACGTGCTGAATTCAATTTATAGTGCTAGAGTAAATAATAAAATGAGTTGATTAATTATGATGTAATTTTATGATGGATAGGAACCTAGCAAGATTTTACTTTCTCATTGATCATATTATGATGCTTCGGCTATGGTTACCATGGTGGAATTTGATATTCGACTTGAGTGTGTAGGGTATGCTCATAAATGTGTTGGCCAATGGGTGGTTGCGGAGGAGGAGACATGGAATCACTTAACCATTTGACTATTCCACCTTACCTAGCCAGTGGTCGAGTATCTACCTTGTCTTCTTGTGGTATGTTGGTCACCTAAACCTTTCTATTTGATTGTGGGTAGAAGGACGTACTACTGTCCACCCTATTGCCTCTATTTTTTTTAATCATTTTGATCCTAGATCCATGTGTGGGAGTAGACCCATGATGTATGTGTTACCCTTCCATGTGTTTGGGTTAACTTTTGTTCCATTGCATTTTATTGGCTTTTTCCCTCTGTTGCTACGCAATGTTGCAATTGATCCTTGCGTCACTAATGAAAGTATGTAAATTAGTAGTCATCCTAGATTGGTCTCGTGTCAGTTAGACTGGTCCTTCATACTTGAAGGTGGTGTCATTCGAAATGCATAATGAACTTAAATGTGTGTTGAATCTAATGTTTTCGGCAAACTATTTCTTTGTGTGGGGTGATCAATGTGGGTAAAGAGTTAAGCTATCACTTTTAATCTTTTTTTTTTTTGAATTGAGAAAAGTCATAAAAATTGAATAGTTAGTATAACGAATTGATTTGGATTATGAAACAAATTAGATTTTTTTGTTTTATTAGTTTCATAATTAATGTAACTTCAAGGTAGGAGTTTCATTAGGTTGTTAGGAAAGGGTGGGGGAGAATAGAACTATTTTATAGTTGGAAAATCTTTTCCGTATCTTGTTCTGAATTGTGGTAAAAAAAAATTGAAGGTTAAGCCATTAGGATATTTTATTTTAGGCCAAATTGTTTTCTCATTCAGGTGGATGTGATTTTATACCTAAGCAGAACAAACAGATATATATATATATATATATAATGTTTTCCCTTGATAGTTGACCCTTGCAGTCAATAAATTCCTTCCTTAAGACAATTATTTATTCCATGGTGTTTTTATATTACTTTGACCCACCTTCGCAAAATCGTGTGAAACCATAAATATATATATAGATATTGATTGGTTGTCCAAGATCTCTCCTTTCATATGATATAGTCCTTTTAATATTTCGATTGTATTTCACAAGATACAGTCCTTTTAATATTTCAATTATATTTACTATGAAACAGTTTTATTTATTTTTTATTTCGATTGTATTCTGTATGATACAGTCTTTTTAATATCTCAATTTTATTCTGCCAAAAAAAAATTCCTAATTTCTAGTTTAGTGATTTATTCTTTTGGTTTGTCATGTTCGAAGAAGGGGGGGTGATTTTGGTAATGTTCTTATTAAAATATTCATTCTTAAAGTTTCATTCTAGTTGCCACATTAGTGAAAAGTCAAGTAATTTATTTGGTTTCCTTTGGAATGGCATGAAAAGGCTTGGTGGAGGGATGTTTAGGGCAGAAGTTTTCGTGGGTTTCTTTCCTTCAAAAAGGAGTGATAAGGGTTACTTTGGGGACGCCTCTTTTGGGAGGGGAGCAGGGAAGAAGGTGTGGGAGGTTTAAATAAAAAAGAAAGGAAGGAAGCAGGGGAGGGCTCTCTGGAAGGGGTGACACTCTGGTTGAAAGGAGAAAATTGAGGCGTGGCTACAGGGTTATGATTGACTAGAAGGGGAAAGAGGAGGTGCCGTTTGGGTGTGCTCTGAAGCAGTCCCCCTAAGTGGCAAGTGAAAGAGGAAAGGTATTCCTCTTGGTAGCTAATGTTGTAGGTTTTCTATTTAAGACTGGTCGATTTTTCTGTGAAAGAGATTATAAAACAGTCTTTCAAAAAAATAGTGTTGAGGGAGAACCATTTACTCTGGCATTTGGAGAAAATAGCAATTATCTTGATAGATGCCCTTTGTTGTTCAACAATTTTTTTTTACTGAGGTAGTCTGCACCATTAAGGGGGGCGTCATAGTAGTTTAGAGGCATGGAGAAAACAAAAAAAGAAATCAAACAAACTTCTCATATCAATTTGTTGAGTGCAGTAGTAAAGAGGCACTATACTAATATGTATTTAAGCCATACAACCTCAGCTAAACATGAGGGCACAACAAGTAAAATGAGGTGATTTAATTAGAGAGAGGAAATCTGAGCATAGCTGATAGTTTAGAGAAATGCAGGCACAATACACAACTTTGAGACATGTTTAACATAACTAGAAAACTGCCACATTGAGAAGGCCCTTGAAAACCAAACTAATTTGTTGAAAATAGTTGAAATCACAGTCAGCCAAATGTCTCCCTAGTTTCTACGCCCCTACTCCTTTAAAATCTAGATTACAGTCAAACTTTGAGAGGACAGACACAGATATCTTAACACAACTAATTAGAAGAAAGGAAGCCTTCTTTCATTGCTTGTTGAAGGATATCAGCCATAGTGAGAGGTGCGACCCAAATTAACATGGGCAGCCTCCCTGGTCAACCGTGGCCTCTTGAGATGGGCTACAGCTATGGAGGTGCACCTCCCTTAAAAGGCTGACTATTCCATTTCGTTGTGTGTCTAGTTCTTTTCCTCGATTAAACCTTCAACTTTAAAACCGTGGATGTACAATAGTAGACGTGGGTTTTTTTTTTGGTTATAAGTTTTTTTTTTATGATGAATGACTTTCCTTCATGTAAGATTTAAAACTACCATGATAGGAGTAACCTGTCACATTTTATTCTACTTTCCTTTCAAACGAACCCTTTATGAATTTAAATGGGTAGATTATCCTTTATGTATTTAAATGTATAGTTTGAAATCAAGCAATATTTGAGATTTTCTTTTAGACTTGGCTACGGGAAATGGTTTGATCGTGTGATCATTAACTTCTTTTCTCGCTATTCTTTTTACAAGATCTTCAATGCGCTTATAATAGATATGCTATTAGTACCATAATAGTAGTGTTTGTAACTTTGAGCTATTGTTGTAATCAAGAATCTAAATGTTTAAATAATTATAATATTGGAAGTTCTCCCAGTTTTCGTGGTGTGTAGAAACATAAATTAAATTACTAAGGGAACGATAATTCATGTTAGATCTGTAAATTTTTGGTAGATCTTGGAGAGTTTATGTACCTATGGTAATATATATATATATATATATATATATATATTTGGGGTGATTGAAAGACTTTAGTTTTCATTTTTGTTTGAGAGATCCATTATGGATTATTATTTCATTTGATTGTATTAAGTGTATCAGTTAAACAAGATGATGCCATATCTTACCTTTTATGCTATTTTCAACTAGCAAATCATTAGTTTAGTTTGTGTAATGGGTGAAATACATTTTGATTGAGTGTTTTCTCCTCTTTTTGTTTGTTTTGGAACCAAGTGGATAATATCCTTTAAAGATCATCATATGTGTAAAAATTATATTTGTTAACTTTTTTTGTTTTTTGTTAATGCTCCTACTTGTTTGAGTGATGGGTGACCTTATGGTGAGCTATGCTCTTGAATCATGTTATGTGTGGGTGTTGTTAGTGGGTTGTGCATTGGGTTCTTCTACCTCTATCAACCTCCTTGGTGTCATGATGAGTGTGTGTCAGACTCGTGAATCATCTTTGTGCAGAATTTCCCTTAGTGTCTTGCTTGAGACCCTTGTGGTGTGAATGACTTCTAGCTGTGGCTCCTTGATCTTCTCTCTCCGTAGCTCGAGGGTTGCCTAGGGCACAAAGGACATCCATTGTGCTCGACGATGGCAATATGGTTGGGAGTAGAGCAACATCCTCCATTGGTCTCATTTGGACATGATATCGAAGACTCAGTGAGACTTGATGTTGTAACCTTATGATGCACTCTTGTTGATTTTTGTGCCGTGGGGTATCTCTTTCGTTATTTAGATTTTCTTGTATGCCTTCTGTATTTGTAACTTGATCATTGAAGCGTGTTCTACCCATGTTTGGGAGAGAGGCATTCACCTTGTAATGTAAGAATTATCTCTTGTCTTGAGACTGATATTTATATCATAGGAGAATTATATTATGGAAAATAATTTCTTTTATGCTAAATTGTTCACCTGTATGTTCATGCTCTCGTATTCTCAGTTAAGTTTCTACACTATGTTTTTAAATTGGTTATATATCTTAATGTCTTAGATTCTTCATCATACGCCTTCATGTTGAATAATTATACGTATCTATCTCCTTCTCTTAAATGGGTTATTTTAGTCTCAATTTAATGATGGTGCCTTTAACTTTACTGCTTGTATATTGATGTAAGTTTTTAACACCTGTCGATTGAATTATCATTGATGTAAGGTTTACTCTTTTTGTCAAGGAAATCAATTTATTGATATATCTTTTATTATGTTGAAATGTACTAATTAGATGCTGCTATCCTCTTTCCCCCATTTTGTTGCCATGTCATAATTTAGTAATGGATGTAACACCTTGCCTTGTATCCTCTTCTGCTCTAGTATGATAGAATGAACTAGATCATGTTACAACTGCTTATGAATCTAACACCCTAATCTTTTGTTAGATGGATGTTTGGTTCAATTCTTCTTGCATAGTTGTTGTTTTGGTCACTTAATGTTATTATCCCCTTGGTTTGATTTATCTGACAAGGCGTCTTGGATGTTTCATCCACACCTTGTCTTCCTTCCCCGCCTTGTGTGACGGGGATTTAGGGATAGGGGAAAAATTTTTGATGGTTCATGTCATGACCACATTGGTAATGTGGGCATGACATGTGTTTTCTTGTGTCATGGCCACTCATAAAAAGTGGGCATGACATTTGGTATCAGAGCCAGGTTTCAACATTGGGAGCTCTGGGGTTTGCGTGTTGTTTGGGCCAACATGGAGTGGGTTGAGTGTGGTTTGACCCTCATCCTACTCTGTGTAGCTGCATGAAGAGCGAGGTTGTGGTTTGTTGACTAACCTTCACCTTAGGGGAACATCCATCCTCTTGTTTTGTCATCTTGATGGCCTTGTCACACGATTATTGAAGTCTTTCGCTTGTGTTTCATGGTCTTTATGTTCCTCCTGGTCGATTGTCCTCTCAAGTCAGTTGGTCTAGGTTGTGAGGGTTGTGTTGGACCCTTCCTCACCCTTGTGTATTTTTGTGGAGAGTAGTGACATCTTAATGCCGTTTGATTTATTCTTGCCTTGTGAACTTATGTGTGTTTATCATGATGTTTGAATGGCATACTTCTTGAATTCCTAACCCTTGTTATTATTGGAAATGGGCATTGTCTCCTTTGGATTGGTAACTAGAGAAGGTTGCATGAAGTGTATCTTGCTTTGAAATTTAAGAGTGCAATCTTTGACGTGTGTAATTGCATTAGACTACCTTATTAAGAAAGAAAGAAGGGAAAATAAGTGTTATGCAGGGTAATTGTTAAGAAATAATTTTATGTTTCGAAATGGTGCAAGGTGGATGGTGTGCTTGTGGTTATTATTATTTTTGTTTGTAATTTACTTCCATGGTGTGAAATGGTATTTTATAACCTTGTTCTTATGTGAATTGGATACCATGTTATGCATGCCTTATGTGGAGAAAATAGATGGCATCCTTTGGTAAGATGTTAAATTAGGGACTTAAGATTTTTATTAGATTCCTCTTATGATATGCCTCTACCTTATGAAATTTGTTGTTAGATAAGTATGTGTATTGATCGTAGTGTATTTGTAAGATGTTATGGTTTATCAATAGCCCCATGATGTGTGATGTGATGTGAGACACCATATTGTGAGACAAATTAATGTTATTTTGATTTAACTATGACCTTGTATGCAAATGCTAGTATGTTGGTATACTTGTTGGAGGTGTATTGCATTGTCTCTCAATGTGAAGATATGGTTAGATTCCATTTATGCATTAGAAATGGTAATTCTAATTAATGTTGGTAGACTTCTTAGAAACTTTTATGGTAACTCTTATGTGATCTTGTGAATGAAATTTGTTCTTCTTCACTAGGTAATGAATGATAGAGGAAAACTTATGTTATGTGTTACCTTGTGGATGTGAATATCTATTAAGAGTGTGCTTGCTCTGTGTTGTGATCACCCGTACTTGCTTTGTGTACTCATGAGCTAGCAATACTAGGTATCCATCCATGGGTTGAGTGTATAACTACAAGTATGGTGAAATCATGCTTGTGTGGTCTACTTGCTTGTTACCCTGTAAGGTCCAACCTTGGAGTTGGAGACCTTCCATGTGTGGAGTTAAGTAGTGGAGAGGAAGAACTTAGGAAGCTATGGTGACATATTTTGGCATTGGTTTGGGAATTACCCAACCAACCATACCTTCCCATGCCAGAGTACCCCCTACTTCTCCTTAGTGAATGGACCTTTGAGAGGCCCATAGTTCTATCCTACCGTACTCTGTTTCCTTGATGGTACTATTGACATTTGACTTGGTATCTTGGTTATGGTTTGGTATGGTCATGTGATTTGCTCGAGGCCATGCTACTTGGTGCAAGTTTACTCTTACACTTGGTATCTTATTTGAGTGGATGTGTAGCGTCCTAGAGACATTTACATTATGATGATGATGTGTACCTTTGAGAAGGGCACAATGTACTATACTGATGACGTGTTACCTTTGAGAAGGGCACAATTCCACATAAGAGTACGTTAAGGCGCATTGATAATACTTACCTACATGATGTTATTGCATTGGTTGTGTTTGCATAACACTTGTAGTGACCGTGTTTCCCTCCTTCCTTGTTGGTGACTTGATGTTAGTCACATTGTGATGTAATGTGCAATTTCATGAATTGAGATCTTTCTTTTGGTTATTGATGACTTTCATTACCTTGCTTGTGCTGACCAGCAATGTTATTTTACATTGATTATATGTAGTTTAGCCACAATCTTTGAATCTTCCTTTTTCGAGTGACTCTTGTGGTTATGTTGTTTTATTGTTGGATTTGCGTGCATTTATTTATTTTATTATTGATTTTGGAAACTTCTTCTTTTGATATTTCTAAAAACTCGTGTTGGCTAAGCTAGGTTCTTTTTGTTTTCTAGTGCTGGTCTTGTGTTGTGATGTTCTTCTCGCCATGTCGATGGAGCGACCTCTAGTAGAGTGTATATAAGGAAGCAGACGCAGGAAACTTATGAGGATGGGGGTAGGTGTGGACTAGTATGGGCTGGTCATTATCCACCTACCTTCCTAGTGATTTATGTTAGTATTTTGGCTATCTCTTGGAGGCTAAACCCCTTATACAAACAAGAGGTAGGCCATTGTGGGAATGTATGGATAGGCCCCTAGGCGCGTGGCCTCGAGACCATCATTCCATTGGTTCTTGGATCTTTGGACACTTGGCATTGATATTTGCATGCGTGGTTCTATGATGATTCTATGATATCCCTTTAAACCTCTATGTGAACCTTGTGAAGTTATACTTGTAATGTGGATGAATGAAATATGTGTTTAGATGTAAGATCTGTAATTGATGTATCTGCTTACGAGTTGATGTTTTCCTTTATAAACATGTACGATGTGTGGATTTCTCTTTGCGTGTGTGAATATGTTTGATGATCATGGAATTTTTTTGTGCTGAGTGTCAATCAATAGAATGTGATTTGTGGAAGGAATTATGCCTTATGGCATTTAGTTAATATATTCTATTTTCTTGTGAGGAGATATTTCTTTGCATATGTAATCTTTTGTACTTACCTTGTTTGGTGCAAAGAAGTTAGGAGGTTGCTTTGATCCCCATATCAATGACTTCCCAGAGTAAGTCATTTCCTAGGGGGTAGTATGTAAGGCCTGCCTTGTCTCACTGGTACGTACTAAATTCAATTTATAGTGCTAGAGTAAATAATAAAATGAGTTGATTAATTATGATGTAATTTTATGATGGATAGGAACCTAGCAAGATTTTACTTTCTCATTGATCATATTATGATGCTTCGGGTATGGTTACCATGGTGGAATTTGATATTCGACTTGAGTGTGCAGGGTATGCTCATAAAGGTGTTGGCCAATGGGTGGTTGTGGAGGAGGAGACATGGAATCACTCAAGCATTTGACTATTCCACCTTACCTAGCTAGTGGTCGAGTATCTACCTTGTCTTCTTGTGGTATGTTGGTCACCTAAATCTTTCTATTCAATTGTGGGTAGAAGGACGTACTGTTGTCCACCCTATTGCCTCTATTTTTTTTGAATCATTTTGATCCTAGATCCATGTGTGGGAGTAGACCCATGATGTATGTGTTACCCTTTCGTGTGTTTGGGTTAACTTTTGTTCCATTATATTTTATTGGCTTTTTCCCTCTGTTGCTATGCAGTGTTGCAATTGATCCTTGTGTCACTAATGAAAGCTATGTAAATTAGTAGTCATCCTGGATTGGTCTCGTGTCAGTTAGACTGGTCCTTCATGCTTGTAGGTGGTGTCATTCAAAATTCATAATGAACTTAAATGTGTGTTGAATCTAATGTTTTCGGCAAACTATTTCTTTGTGTGGGGTGATCGATTTGCGTAAAGAGTTAAGCTATTGCTTTTAATCTTTTTTTTTTTGGAATTGAGAAAAGTCATAAAAATTGAATAGGTAGTATAACGAATTGATTTGGGTTATGAAACAAATTAGTTTTTTTTGTTTTATTAGTTTCGTAATTAATGTAATTTCAAGGTAGGAGTTTCATTAGGTTGTTAGGAAAGGGTGGGGGAGAATAGAACTATTTTATAATTGGAAAATCCTTTCCGTATCTTGTTCTGGATTGTGGTAAAAAAAATTGAAGGTTAAGCCATTAGGATATTTTATTTTAGGCCGAATTGTTTTCTCATTCAGGCGGATGTGATTTTATGCCTAAGCGAAACAAACATATATATATATATATATATATATATATATATATATATATATATATATATATATATATATATATATATATATATATATATATATATATATATATATATATATATATATATAATGTTTTCCCTTGATAGTTGACCCTTGTGGTCAATAAATTCCTTCCTTAAGACAATTATCTATTCCATGGTGTTTTTATATTACATTGACTCACCTTAGCAAAATCGTGTGAAACCATAAATATATATAGATATTGATTGGTTGTCCAAGATCTCTCCTTTCATATGATACAGTCCTTTTAAAATTTCGATTGTATTTCACAAGATACAGTCCTTTTAATATTTCAATTATATTTACTATGAAATAGTTTTATTTATTTTTTATTTTAATTGTATTCTATATGATATAGTCTTTTTAATATCTCGATTTTATTCTGCCAAAAAAAAAATCCTAATTTCTGGTTTAGTGATTTATTCTTTTGGTTTGTGATGTTCGAAGAAGGGGGGGTAATTTTGGTAATGTTCTTATTAAAATATTCATTCTTAAAGTTTCATTCTAGTTGCCACATTAGTGAAAAGTCAAGTAATTTATTTGGTTTCCTTTGGAAGGACATGAAAAGGCTTGGTGGAGGGACGTTTAGGGCAAAAGTTTTCATGGGTTTCTTTCCTTCAAAAAGGAGTGATTAGGGTTACTTTGGGGACGCCTCTTTTGGGAGGGGAGCAGGGAAGAAGGTGTGGGAGGTTTAAAAAAAAGGAAAGGAAGAAGGAAGCAAGGGAGGGCTCTCTGGAAGGGGTGACACTCTGGTTGAAAGGAGAAAACTGAGGCGTGGCTACAGGGTTATGATTGACTAGAAGGGGAAAGAGGAGGTGCCGTTTGGGTGTGCTCTGAAGCAGTCCCCCTAAGTGGCAAGTGAAAGAGGAAAGGTATTCCTCTTGGTAGCTAATGTTGTAGGTTTTCTATTTAAGATTGGTCGATTTTTCTGTGAAAGAGATTATAAAACAGTCTTTCAAAAAAATAGTGTTGAGGGAGAACCATTTACTCTGGCATTTGGAGAAAATAGCAATTATCTTGATAGATGCCCTTTGTTGTTCAACAATTTTTTTTTACTGAGGTAGTCTGCACCATTAAGGGGGGGCGTCATAGTAGTTTAGAGGCATGGAGAAAACAAAAAAAGAAATCAAACAAACTTCTCATATCAATTTGTTGAGTGCAGTAGTAAAGAGGCACTATACTAATATGTATTTAAGCCATACAACCTCAGCTAAACATGAGGGCACAACAAGTAAAATGAGGTGATTTAATTAGAGAGAGGAAATCTGAGCATAAATGATAGTTTAGAGAAATGCAGGCACAATACACAACTTTGAGACATGTTTAACATAACTAGAAAACTGCCACATTGAGAAGTCCCTTGAAAACCAAACTAATTTGTTGAAAATAGTTGAAATCACAGTCAGCCAAACACCTCCCTAGTTGCTACACCCCTACTCCTTTAAAATCTAGATTACAGTCAAACTTTGAGAGGATAGACACAGAAATCTTGACACAACTAATTAGAAGAAAGGAAACCTTCTTTCGTTGCTTGTTGAAGGATATCAGCCACAGTGAGAGGCGCGACACAAATTAACATGGGCGGCCTCCCTGGTCAACCGTGGCCTCTTGAGAAGGGTTGCAACTATGGAGGTGCACCTCCCTTAAAAGGTCGATTGTTCCATTTCATTGTGTGTCTGGTTCTTTTCCTCATTTAAACCTTCAACCTTAAAACCCTGGATGTACAACAGTAGACGTGGGTTTTCTTTTGGTTATAAGTTTTTTTTTAATGATAAATGGCTTTCCTTCATGTAAGATTTAAAACTACCATGATAGGAGTAACCTGTCACATTTTATTCTACTTTCCTTTCAAGCGAACCCTTTATGAATTTAAATGGGTAGATTATCCTTTATGTATTTAAATGTATAGTTTTAAATCAAGAAATATTTGAGATTTTCTTTTAGACTTGGCTATGGGAAATGGCTTGATCGTGTGATCATTAGCTTCTTTTCTCGTTGTTGTTTTTACAAGATCTTTAATGCGCTTATAATAGATATGCTATTAATATCATAATAGTAGTGTTTGTAACTTTGAGCTATTGTCGTAATCAAGAATCTAAATGTTTAAATAATTATAATATTGGAAGTTCTCCTAGTTTTTGTGGTGTGTAGGAAACATAAAGTTAAATTGCTAAGGGTACTATAATTCATGTTAGATCCATAAGTTTTTGGTAGATCTTGGAGAGTTTATGTACCTATGGTTATATATATATATATATATATATATATATATATATATATATATATATATATATATATATATATATATATATATATATTTGGGGTGATTGAAGGACTTTAGTTTTCATTTTTGTTTGAGAGATCCATTATGGATTATTATTTCATTTGATTGTATTAAGTGTATCGGTTAAACAAGATGATGCCATATCTTACCTTCTATGTTATTTTTGACTAGAAAATCATTAGTTTAGCTTGTGTAATGGATGAAAGGCATTTTGATTGAGTGTTTTCTCCTCTTTTTGTTTGTTTTGGAACCAAGTGGATAATATCCTTTAAAGATCATCGTATGTGTAAAAATTATATTTGTTATTTTTTTTTGTTTTTTGTTAATGCTCCTACTTGTTTGAGTGATGGGTGACCTTATGGTGAGCTATGCTCTTGAATCATGTTATGTGTGGGTGTTGTTAGTGGGTTGTGCATTGGGTTCTTCTACCTCTATCAACCTCCTTGGTGTCATGATGAGTGTGTGTCAGACTCATGAATCATCTTTGTGCAGAATTTCCCTTAGTGTCTTGCTTGAGACCCTTGTGGTGTGAATGACTTCTAGCTATGGTTCCTTGATCTTCTCTCTCTGTAGCTCGAGGGTTGCCTAGGGCACAATGGACATCCATTGTGCTCAACAATGGCAATATGGTTGGGTGAAGAGCAACATCCTCCATTGGTCCCATCTGGACATGATATCGAAGACTTAGCGAGACTTGATGTTGTAACCTTATGATGCACTCTTGTTGATTTTTGTGCCGTGGGGTATCTCTTCTATTATTTAGATTTTCTTGTATGCCTTCTGTATTTGTAACTTGATCATTGAAGCGCGTTCTACCCATGTTTGGGAGAGAGGCCTTCACCTTGTAATGTAAGGATTATCTCTTGTCTTGAGACTAATATTTATATCGTAGGAGAATTATATTATGGAAAATAATTTCTTTTATGCTAAATTGTTCACCTGTATGTTCATGCTCTCGTATTCTCAGTTAAGTTTCTACACTATGTTTTTAAATTGGTTATATATCTTAATGTCTTAGATTCTTCATCATACGCCTTCATGTTGAATAATTATACGTATCTTTCTCCTTTTAAATGGGTTATTTTAGTCTTAGTTTAATGATGGTGCCTTTAACTTTATTGCTTGTATATTGATGTAAGTTTTCAAAACCTATCGATTGAATTATCATTGATGTAAGGTTTACTCTTTTTTTCAAGGAAATTAATTTATTGATATATCTTTTATTATGTTGAAATGTACTAATTAGATGTTGCTATCCTCTTTCCCCCATTTTGTTGTCATGTCATAAGTTAGTAATGGATGTAACACCTTACCTTGTATCCTCTTCTACTCTGGTATGATAGAATGAACTAGATCATGTTACAACTGCTTATGAATGTAACACCCTAATCTTTTGTTAGATGGATGTTTGGTTCAATTCTTCTTGCATGGTTGTTGTTTTGGTCACTTAATGTTATTATCCCCTTGGTTTGATTTATCTGACAAGGCATCTTGGATGTTTCATCCACGCCTTGTCTTCCTTCCCCGCCTTGTGTGACGGGGATTTAGGGATAGGGGGAAAAATTTTTGGTGGTTCGTGTCATGACCACTGGGTAATGTGGGCATGACATATGTTTTCTTGTGTCGTGGCCACTCATAAAAAGTGGGCATGACATCATCACACTTTGACTAACCACTTTATCCAGGTACTCTACATTTAAATTCAAGGGTTGGAGGTGTCTTATGGGATTTAGTAAACGTTCCCATTGTTCATCTACCCCGATTTAAATATTAGTAAAGTTAGGTTGAACATTTAGGGTTCTTCGTATCTATGGTAGGGCTAGGGTTTGTTTAAATTCCTCTTCCCATGTTTTTCTTACCTGATCATAGGCATTAAAACTCCCTCCTAAACTCTTAAGGATTTTGTTAGCCCTGTCAATATGTACTGTGATTGATCCTAGGTTTTTTTATCTCATTTTTCATCAATTTTGTGGTAGCACCCACATTGGTGTCCTCCTTCATTCTCTTCTCCTCTACTATATTCTTTTCTCTAGCAACACCCACATTGGCGTGCTCAGCAGCACCCACCTTCATGTGCTCATCCAACTATTCTTTTCCCTTCGCACTTTTCCTTGTGCATTTTCTACTCAACTCTCCTGTCTTTTCCATCCTTCTGCGGTATCTTTCTTGTCGTTCCTAAATTTGTTTTTGTCTTTCTTTCATGCTTATTTCTACTTTGGTTAATATAATATCACTGATTTCCCTTAATCTTTTGTTATCCCCTTTTGCCATGGGTGTTTTAGATTTACTATTACATTAATCCTTATGTATCCCATGATTGGCTCAACTTGAAGAGTTACATCTTTTCAAATTCTCTCCTTTTCCATTTGTCATCCCCTTAAGTGCTTGCCCCCCTCTCACAAAGGGTAAGAACCTAAGAGAATGCTCTGCAGATCATAAAAATGTTTCTGTCACTTTTAGTTATCCTCTTTTCTAATACTCTGCACTTTCTCCTTCTATTGTTTCATCCTTTCTATTCTTCACTGTCCTTTTCTAGGGTCCCGATAATGGAACCAATTGTTGGCAAGAAATGGGAGGAACCAGTCCAAAGATTTGGTCCTGAATCAGATCTCTAAAGTCAATTTATGCCCCGATCATACAATGAGAGAATCCTAAAGAAACAGTAAGGAGTAATAACATGTGGTACAATTAGATCACACATAAGCATTCATGACATACACATAAACATAGATTAATCCTTATATCTCCATTATATGTCTACTCATATATATTCAGTAGGTCTATGTCTCTACCCTTTCCACTCTCTTACACATGCTTATTCACTCTCTTACTCTCTCTTACACTCTTACATATATGCACATACTATATTCTATTTATTTATTACATAGGTATGTTTCTTTTCCCAAAATTCCTTTCTATATGTTGGCTTTGTCCTCCGCATAGCCTTTGTGGTAACCTGCGGTAGGATCTACTGGTAGCCATGTCTTCCACCAACAATCCTAAATAAATTATTATTATTTTTCTAGGTATGTACCCTTTCTAAAAAAAAGGAACAAAAGTACAATGATGCATTAGACCCATAAATAGGGGTACATTACAATTAAAAGACTCTAAGTTAAAAGAGTCTCATGATGAATCTTGATTAACCAATTTTGAAGTATTCTTACCCAACTTGACATGGGATTGAAGGCATATATTATGTGGAGTTGAATCCTTTTCGGTTGCATTATTATTTTTATTTTGAATGATTGTCCATGGTTCATTGGTATTTTCATTAGTTGATAAAGCCCATTAGATGGCACATAAGCTTTAATTGCTAGACTATTCCTATCAAAAGTTTCTAGGGAAATATGGGACATCTCAACTATAATAGAATATTTTTATGTTGATGCCAACATTCCTATAGGAGAGGAGGATTTTTGCTTAGCTAAAGAGTTATTCCTTTTCTCTGAAGAAGTCTCTTGAGGATTTTCTACTCTTCTAGGTGGCATTAGCAATCCCTCAATGATCTCCAATGATTCCCCAAGAGGACCTTCAACAGTCAAACGATGGGGAAAAACTTCATTCCACCATGAACCTTGATAGTCCCATTTGTCTTTAATATTAATCAACAACAATGCGTCCAGTATCATAACACTTGCAACATCGAAAGGGTATCCCCTCATAATCCAGGGATGGAGTCCAACGATGATTTGCTACTTTTAAAATGATATCTGCAAGAAGATTTTTTGTAATGTCTAATTCAACCAAAATTCAGGAAAAAGTTGTGTGGGTGAAGTCAAACATGTTTGTATTTGATGTTAGGAAGCAACTGAATGAATTGCCAATGACTTACAAATATGAGCCAATCCAAAACTGAAGTGGAAGGTTTGGGAGGTATACCACATTAACATACCAGTAAATGATTCTATTGTGGGATTGGAGTCAAGATGCCATGGTTTAAGCATGAGTGCATGTTGGCTCCAAAACCAGAGGCAATTGTATAAAATACTATTTCGATCTTATACCATGTAAAAAATCACAATAAAAAATCCACAAGCACAAGGGTAAATGTTAAGGTTACTTATCAAATAGGGTCGACAGTTTTCAGTCAACCATTTGTGCAGGTTTGGGAGGCTAGGCCAGAGTTAATTAAATTTGTTTGCTGCATAAAAATCTTCACACTTAAAGATTTCAACTCTTACCACATCTCCAAATTCCAAAATGAGGGGTTTTTTTGCTCATTGTAGAGGCTTGGCCTTCACATGGGTGACTCTTAGTTGAGTTGTAGCAAAATTCACCCTGGTATGAATGCCCACACCATTAACAGAGCCCAAAGAATTGCCGCGACCAATGTATTTGTAAGGTGAGTCTTGAAATGGGATGTTGCAATATCATAGTTCCCAAATCTAGCATCCTTTTGCATTGGCTAAGAATCTAGCACAGGGAAATGAGACATGGTGTAGGGGGATGTTTCTTCCTTTGCTCTAGGCTTGAGAGCATTACAATGGAGAATTTGTTCTCCATTAAGCTTGAATTTATTTCGGCAACCTTAAAAGTATGCCTTGGAATCCACAAAGGGTGATAATTCAAATCGCTTGCAGTTAAGTTCAAATCCTTCACCTTCATGTGCTCACCATTAACCACAAGAGCCATGATTATTCAGAGTGCCTAATACTTAATTATAAATTAATATCCAAATTAGTTTATAGTTTATAAATGATTATATAGTATTGAATTTAATGTAATTAATACTTATTTAGATATATAATTAAAAATTATTAAAACATTTAATATTATATAATTTTAAAGTTAATATAATACATTAGGGAATCTAATAAATTAATATCATATTATAAATATAATAATTAACATATTAATTACGTCGAGAGGCGTTCCTACATTCACAATGGGAGCTGAAAGATTCTGGAATTTCTGTGTAAACTTATAAGATTCTAATTTAGAATCTTTATTAAAAAACCAAATAGTCACTCCACAAATTAAAAAAACTAAAATGCAAAAAGGTGAAAGGAATAAAAAAAATACATGTTGCATGGAAAGAAAGGTGGATGGTAGTTTCATAGAAGCCATCACTAAGGGAGAGGGGCCAGTAGCCGCCCACCCTAACTTCATGCACGTCAAGCACATAGCTAGACATATCAAATTTCGACGATTTTTTTGGGGGTTTTTCCGTATGTGACCGAAGAGCTTAAAGCTATTCTTTCAGCTTCTGGGCACATATACATTTTCCTGTAAGACGCGTTATGTGCACATGGGTCGAAAAATGGTCATTTCAACATATCACCCCATACATCCGCACCGATGTGCCAGTAACCGCTCAGCATCACATTTGTACACTTGTCTTAATTTCATTGGTTAATTTACAAATGTATTGGTGCATTTGTGAACATGGACAAATGTTGTGAACATGTATTGGTGTATTTGTGTTAATTTATTTGGTTGGTATTTTACATGTATTGGTTCTTTTTAAAAATTTAATTGGGGGGGACAAGTGATTAAAAACATAGCGGTTATTGGGGCGTGGGCGGCAACTGACCCCTCTCCCTTATGCACTAAGATGAAAGAAGAAACATTACAGAATGGTATATGAAAAGACACACATTCAATATAAATATACTAGTTCAATATTATACTATTAAATATTCACCTAGTTAAATATTAAAATCTATGTTAATAATTTTAGCCGAGAGGCTTTTAGTGTGGGTAGCGTCTATCCAGCCATCATGATGGCTATGGTGCATGCCATCCTATGACCATCCCTGCCATACCTGCAGTACCGTGCATCACAGTTCCGTATAAACACTTCACAGTTCACGATGTTGCTGGGCACTTGCTCCTTACGATAGATCTACATTCTATACTGATGATCAGGTCATTGGCTTTAAAGGTTATACTCCTCATTCTTCTTTAATGCATATGTACAGTCGCTAAACGTATTGGACACTGCAAAAAAGCGTTTTTTTTTGTTGGCATAATTCCCATTTTTAACAAATTTATATACAGATAGATGCTCAGCCATTCGGCATTCGGTACTTGATAAAATAGAACACATTTTTGTGTTTTTTAATGAAAATCGGAACTCTTTATTTGATTTATTTTTGCTTGGAAAATTGGATCTCTTTAAAATATTTTTCTGTTTGGGGTTTTAAAAAGATATGTAAATGATGTTTTCAAGTCATTTTTAATTTATTAAATTTGATTTGTTAAAACTTAAAAGATGTTTTCAAGTGGTACTTAATTTATTAATTTATTGGTGTAGTTGAATGGTTCACAAAGATCTTATTAACTGTTTTTTAATATATAAACATGATACTATAAATAAAATTAACATTCAAGTCCTAAAAATCAAGTGGCTTTATATTTATTAAATAAATGATGTTTTCAAGTGGTACTTAATTTATTAAATGATGTTTTCAAGTAGTCCTTAATTTATTAATCTATTAGTGTAGTTGAATGGCTCACAAAGATCTTATTAACTGTTTTTAATAAATAAACATGATACTATAAAAAAATTGGCATTCAAGTCCTAAAAATCTAATTATATTTTACATAATGTAAGTGGCCTTATGTTTATAAATTTAAAAAGATATGATATCATACAGTGGAATGTTTTTATATATTTAAATATCAATATATTATATACTTTTCTTGTTTTTGTAGTCTTAAATTTTAATAAGATATTGTGTTGTATTGATAAAATTTGCATAGTTATTTTATTTGGCTTTGGGCTCACTTTGATGGAATGATTTAATATAATTACATATTGAGACATGGCACACTTTTTAGTAAGCTTGGCTCATTTTTTAACAATACCTATTTAGTTTTATTTTACATGTGTTAGCATTTATCCCCATATTTATTTTATCCCAACCCTAGTTACATACATTTCTATATATTCACCATTATTAATCATTTATTACGCCCATGCTTACACACATGTACACTTTGAAACCACCATGAGTTTTATAGTTCCTTGACCAAGGTCAATCTCATAGTGCTCGGGATTGATCCCAGGGGTTTGGTATTGACCTCAAATTTAATGTTTTCAAATTTAAATTGTTGACTCTTTCTCTTTTTCACTAGTAGTTGGGAGTTGACTTGGTATATGTTTTTGCAACATGTTGGTATGTCTTGGTATTCAAAGACATTCATTGTACAATTAATTCATTTATGGGAACTAGGAGAAATCATTTTAGGAACATACATACATACACATACACATACACACACATGATTGTCTTATCTCAACAATGGATTTTGATTCTTTAGTAATACATGCATACATATGATTGTCTTATTTCAAGAATGAATTTTGATTCTTTAGTAATACCTAGTTTGGGTTTGGTTGAGAAGAAATTCTTCTACGACCAACTTTGGGGATCTCTCTCTCTCACGCATGCACACACACACATATACATGTCAAATATCTCGAGGGCAATCCATTATTAATGAGCTCACTTGACTCATGTCCTTTGGGCATGTTATATGTGAATGAGGATGATAATAATGTTTCTTTTTCAAAGATGTACTAGTCATGATTGTGAACTACTATATATCTTACCTCTTACCTTGCTTTCCAAATGACATGCCCTATATCAAAGATATTATGATTGTTATTTTATGTCATTTGTTATAACCATAAGAACTTAAGATACCCTATGAAATAGATTTTTGGGTCAACAATCTTTGTGAATTTAATTAGTTAAAAAACCCTCAATTTAAACCATGATAGGGGTAGAACATCGGTCTATTGTTTCTAGTTTTAACATAGTCACCTATGTTGAGGAATATGATATGGAATTTGTGCCTATTTAAGAGTAAACAAAAATTGGTTATATCCTTCTTACATTCAATACTATTGTAAATTACCATAGGTTGAGGGTCAAACTTTGAGCATTCGTAATTGTCATACTAGATAATAATGATGACTTGGAATTTATAGGGGAAAAATGTTTTCATTTAGGATTGTATTATAAATATATACTTTCTTTTACATACAAACACATGAGATGCATAGGTAGATAGATATTTCTTATACACATGTTCAACTATCTTGTTATCTTATTGATATGAGAACTTGTACTTAAAGACATAAGATTGTAAAAAATAAAGACTTTTATTATGAATTGAGACTGATACTATGAATCAAAAGAACTTTTCTTATATTAGATCTAAGTTAGATGTTTCTTATTTGAGATAGGTTGGATAATGTATAAATGTTTGGATTAAACTGTTGTTCCAAATTTTTGTGACAATAGTTAGTGGTCAAATCTGATTTTGCATTGTTGTAGCATTTCATAAATTTGTGTTCAAATTACAAAGAAAAAGTATTCTTGCATCAAAGCATTTAAGATCTAGGGTTTGATAGTAAGACCCTAGCTAGGCTTCCATTTAGTTCTTATATTGGAAATCTTATTTTCATACCATTGTTGTGACGAAGGATTGCTATTTATCTAATTTTAAGTTGCTATAACTCATCATATGTGTCATATTTGTTTAAATTAGAAAGCAATAACATTCATACATTCATCTTCTGTTTAAAATTGTTAAGCAATAGCACAAACAAAACAATCTAGCTTCATTTGACACTTAGGCATCTTCATTTAAAGTAAATTTTTCTAAATCCCTCTGGTGTTTACTTATTAAAATCATTTGCGTGCATACTGCACATCCTACATTTGCAAGACTTAGTTGTTGTGGTTACCAAAAACACCACATTTTTGGAAAGCCTTGCTTATTATTTACATATGTTGTCATTGATGTCAAAAGAGTGGCAATCATTGATGTCAAAGAAGTAATGATCAGAGGTGTTGTGATGTGTAAAGCATAGTGATGTGTATATGTTGTCAAAGGAGTGATGATCAGATGAGCAATCAAATGAGTGATGATCAGAGGTGTTGTGATGGTGATGAAATACATGAACATGATGTTGGATCAGTATCATCTGTACATAGTTGTACCTTATCTTCTAAATTTCATGGACAGGTGAAAGTTGTCAGGTTGAAAGATATGCCAACATGAAGAAGTTGTGGCTTCTTTTTTGATGAAAAGAGTTACGATTGTTGTCTATGGTGTTGTGAATGTTGCATTCATCACCTCTTGATGAAAAGCATTGCATGAGATATGAAGGAAAATATATAAGGTTTCAAATTGTCAAAGGCATATGGATTTGTACTGTAGGAGCTTAGAAGATTGTACTGCATTTCACCGTAGATGAAGATATGGCCTTGTGGTTTGGAGGTTAGATAGAGACAACTATGAAGAATGCATGATCCTAGTTTTAGGGCATAAAAGTTACCGCAAGGCTTTTTAGAGATAGCAGAGTGAAGATAGTGGTGATATAGGGTTGTTGTAGTACAAAAGAATGCTCTGAATTTCTCTACACTTGAAGATATGACCTTGTAGTTTGGAGGATAGATAGAAATAGATAAGAGGTATGCATGATCCAAATTTTAGATCATAAAAGTTACCGCAGTGTTTTCCAAAGTAAGCTGAGTAAGAATAAGTCATATTGTTATATAAAGTTATCAAAGGTAGAATAGAAAGCCACCACATTTAATCGCATCTTGTTGTATGGCTTTGTTGTTTGAAAGATAAGCTCAGATGGTCAGTATATATGCTTAATTTAGATTTTAAGTGTTGTGGAGTATCGCAAGCATGTTTTTCAATGTTCTATATCAAGACAGGGTAATTAGACTATGTAAGGGATATTGACATCAGTGTTTGATGGCTTGTGCTAGAAAGAAGAAGCTTAAATTAAAGAAAGGAGTGTATGAAAAGGCTTTACAGATCATATAGAGTTAATGGTTTGATCCACATGGTGATATCTCTCTTCTCCGGTACTACATAGCGTCTAGAGCTAAGACATGAAAGGATAAGTGTTTGTGGTGCTGACTTGGTGTGTTTGAGTGATTGTGCCGTGTATGTGGAAATGTGCGCCAATAGGAAAGGTTGGGAGAAGGTAAAATAGGTCCAGTTGATCACTTAGTATGAACCACACAAAGGGATTTAATTCCTACATTTATACCTTACGAGGAGAGCAAGTAAATTGGTGAGAAGGAAAGTCATTTACCACAAAGGATTGAAAGGACCAAACATTTATACATTGTCCATTTATTCTTACATATGTATGCCTTACGAGGAGAGTGAGTAAATTGGTGAGAAGGAAAGTCATTAGGTATCAAATGCTATCTTCAATCGACGCTTAAAATTTTTCCCTTGTCTTTTGGTGTATTCAAATATCTACAATTTGTCCTATTTTAGATTTGGGATTTGTTCATTTCATATTGATTTGGGATTTGTTCATTTCATATCAGTTTAACAATTAGATGTGTTTTGGGGTTGTTGAGAATTTTATGGATTTATAAATTGCTTTACATAAATAACAATATTTGTAAGGTGGGTGGTGGCTTTCAGGATGAAAAGGATTTGACTTTAATTATTTTATATCAAAATTTAAGAGGCAAGAAAATGAATGTTGTGTTTGATTTGTATTTTCAAGTAAATATTATTTTATAGAAGGGCGGGTGCAAAAAGTTGGGGGGCCAAAAAGTGGCCAACTTTTTAAAAAAATGTTTTAGACATAATGCGAGCGCGTTATAACGCGCTCGTGTTATGGTTTGGTGTTACCGAGCCCAACACCAAACCATAACGCGCTCGTGTTATAACGTGAGCGCGTTTTATTCTGATGTATTAAAAAATAGCCTTTGATTTCATTATTTCATAGAATTTGGCAAGAAAACCTGTGGCTTGGAGAGAAGATAATCGCACTCGCATTATAGAAACCCATTTCGTCAGCTATTTCTTGTCGATTCATTGTCAAAATGCTACCACGACGTTGGGGAAATCGAAGAAGTAAGTTCTATTTGCTTTCTTGTGTGAATTTGTTGCTAAATAGGTAGGTTAAAATAGTTTTTGATGTAAATTTGTTTAATTTATAAGAGTTGATAATGCACCTCCTCCTCTTGAAAATGCACAAAATCCTCCATCACCTGAACAACAAATACTTGCTGAAGAAGAACCCCAACCACAAACACCTCCATTTATTCCTCAATATGCCCCTAGAACATAAGAGAATATAATGGGGCAAATTGAAAACAATAAAAAACAAATTAAGGACATAATTGTAAGATTGAAAGAACCTGCAACTTCAACCTTGCATAGATCCATGCTTTCTCAATCCCTTGAATCTATGTTATCAAATGTAGATTCAATTAGCAAGCAAATCACTAGTTGGATAGAAAAGAGGAGAGAATTTAGAGAGTATTATGCAGACAAGTTGTCATATGAATAAGTTAAAAATCAACAAATTACAAAAATGGACTTGTGTTCTATTTTCACAAACCCACGAACAAATCAACCTCTACCCCTTACATGCAAGAGGTTCCCTATCCATTGGTGCAACAACCAAGTGATAAGGGATAATTTTGCATAGAGATGGTGGATGGTTTTTGACCATCCTCCATGTAATAATAATGAGGTCCCGCAATATTTTTTGAGAAAACTCTACTATGAGTTTGTCAAAAATAAAGTGCCAAATTATTTTGATATGTGGGAGTTCCAAGGTAGAGGTGGGGGGTTAGCACAAGATAGGCCGGGGGAGAGTTCTAGTAGGGTTCCACCCCATGGATAGTCAGGACGTAGGTGCGCAGGCTACATCTGCAGCTGAGCAGATGGTGATGACAGACGCCCTCCTGAGTGAGACTTTCAGGTTTGATACTCAGGTAAATCTTAGTGAGTTCATTGAATTTAATTTATTAAATTTCATTTTTGAAATGCAAGATTAACTAATTTAGTTTGATGATTTTAATAAAATTTCAGGGTCATAACATTGATGCAATTTTTAGTGGTTCTCCACCTGCATATTACACTACATCATCTACTGTCAGGGTATGTAACTAGTAAACAATTATAAATATTAAATCATCTACCCTCAGCCCTAAAGCCTCAACCCTCAATCCTTAAACCTTCAACCCTAAACCCTATCCCTAATCCCCCTACCCTTGACACTCTACTTTAACCCTAATCCCTTGACCATCAACTCTATCCATAAACCCTCAACCCTTAACCCTCAACTCTCAACATTAAACCCTAATCCATCAACCCTAATCCCTAATCCCTCAACCCTAAACCCTATCCCTAAACCCTCAACCCTCAACACTATACCTTAAACCTTAATCCCTCAACCCTAATCCCTAATCCCTCAACCCTAATCCCTTAAACCTTAAACCTTAAACCATAAAACCTATCCCTAAACCCTCAACCCTATACCCTCAACCATATACTTAAGCCCTAAACCCTCAATCCTCGACCCTATACCTTAAACCTTGAAGCTTACACCCACAAACCCTCATCCCTATACCATATAACCTCACCCTTATACCCTAAACCCTGAATATTGTGCCTCAACCCTATACTTAAATTAAACCTAAACCATACGTGGTCTCAACCCAAGTCACCCTATGCCTTATATACCCTCAATCCATATTGTAAACCCTAAACCCAATATCCTAAAACCTAATCCACATGCCTTACACACTTAATCGTATACACTCAACAACCTCAACCCTCAACCCTCTACCCTCTACCTATTATTAAGCCCTAATCCCTCAGCCCTCAACCCTCAACCCTAAAAACTATACAGGCTCAGGTCCTTATATACCCTAAACCCAAAACCCTTACATACATGCATGCATACATACATACATACAGACATACATACATGTACATACATACATGTACATACATACATACAAACATGTATACATATATACATACATACAAGCATGCATACATGTACATACATACATACAACCATACAACCATACATACATACATACCTACAATCATACATATATACATCCATCAAACATACTTATGAAACTTGAACATAAATCATTCAAAGGAAGACATAATGTGAGCGCGTTGTAAGGTGCTCGCATTATGTCGAACTGGGCAAACACCGGCAAACATGTAAAAAAGGGAAAAAAGCACAACATAACGCTAACGCATTATAACGTGCTCGTGTTATGTTGTGCTTTGAGAATCCCAAGCCTTAGTCTTGGGATTTGCTTTGGATTTCCAACCCAAAGGCTTGGAGTGCCTTCCCAACATCCACAGATGTGTTTTGGCAAATTCTACAAGATTTCACATAATTTTGTTCATGCTAACTCTCATATTTGCACGTGTTTCAAGGTTGAACAAATCGAACACCTGAGTAATTTTAGGCTTTCTCTTAGCTATTTAAGGATGTAAATTTTTTCACATTTTGACAATGTTAAGCCTTTTATCTTTAATTTCTTTTCTTTGTGTGTCTGTTTTTGGTCAAAAACCACTGTTTAGTCTTTTTTCATTATAAATTAACCGTTCATTGAAATTTCAAATAAATTATGTTTTTATAAACTAGATTCTATTCTACACATATTAAAAAATATTAATTTCAATTAATTTTCAAAATTTACAGGGGTAGCATGGCCAAAATTCTATTTTTTAGGATGTGCCCACTTTGAAAATTAGTAAAAAATCAAATATTCAATAAAAAATTATCAAAAAAATCAGGCATAAACTACATGCTATTAGCTAATTTCTCACTGAAGTGATTTTAAAAATACCAAAAAAAAGTTAACCTTTTGAGGGAGCCACAAAACATGCTATGTTATGTTTTTTTGACAGAAACAACACCAATTTCTGTGTCTCCTTGTTTTGAACCCCTTAATCTATACCATTTTCAAAAAAATGAGTAGTTTAGAAAGTAGACTCGGAGCACTACGATTATTGTTTTGGTTGCATCTTCAAATTTTGAGTGTAACTATGCTCAATTTCTCATACAATGTCAGTATTTCCTGATTTGAAAAGAAAAAAAGTGGCCACTTAAGACCCCTTTTTGGCTCCCCATCTTCTTGCACTTACCCAAAAGTTGGTTGGTGGTTTTGGTTTAAAGATTGTAGATCGTCCATGTCTATATGTTTTTAGGGTTGTAACAAGAGTTGTAATAAATGTGAATACATAATATAAGTTATATTTTGGATTTAACACATACTTTAAATTTGTGGTCATGATGGATGTGATTTCATTAAATATTTGTGATGTTATAATTGGGATTCCATATTTCTATGAGAGAGATGTTTATGTTAGGATAAAGAATCAATGTAGGTTCAACTTTGAATGGAAAAGAATTCATTTTACACTACTATGTTAGGAAGTCCAAGGTCACTTTGTCTAGTACTTCAAGATGCAAGAATCTAATCAGTATTAGCAGGCAATATTTTCTTTTGTTATTGGGTGGACAACATTGGAAAAGGAGCTAAGATTGGACACATTCAAGGGCTTCATTCTCAAAAAGAGAAGCAATATGAAGGACAATAGATGTGTGATTGAGTGCTTCTGGATTTGACTGTGTTCAAGATTTTTGTCTCAATAGAGAGAAAAATCTTGAACACAGTCAAATCCAGAAGCACTCAATCACAATGCGATGGACTGTGGAAAATTAATGAATTCTGACAATAGATGTGTCAAAGTCCCATGTTTCTTGTTAAGCAAAAGAGATCATATTCTTATGAGGTAATGACCACAAGGTTCAACCATAGCCTTCCAAAATTTGTGCAAATAGATTTGCTTTTAATTTTCATGATGTTTTGATTTAGACAATCAATAGACCAATGAGTCTTGGTCCATATTGGTATGAAGAACAAGTAGGCTTGACTTGGTCTTATTATTAAAAGAGGTTAAGTTGAGTCTCAAAGAGGTTTTTGAGAAAGGAGTTCCTCACTTGGTGAGTCCCTATGCCTTCTGGGGCCAAAATCCTCCCTATTGGGTGGGAATGATCTATAAACTATATTAGAGTTATTGAACCATTAGGGTTGTATTTCTATTATTACTCATTTAGAATTATCTTATGCATTATCTTTGAGAATTCATTACTTTTTAGTGGGTTATGATATAGGAGAAATTGTATTTTTGGTTAAAGACATGTGAGATGTTCTTAAGATTGTTATCATTGAGAGAAGTGTGGTTTCTCTTGATATTTCAACAACATGCACCTATGAGTATTGGATCCATGATTTAGTTGAGGATGAGGTTTTATTTATAAATGTATTGATGCGAGATAGATGGTTGAGTTTTGATTAAAATAGACAATTAAGATTGATTAGCTTCCAAGGGAATCTAATGATGGAGGACAAAGATTGATTCAAGTGGATGGATAGGATTGAAGATGCTTTTAGGCCGAGATTAGGGATATCCTTATGTGAAGGTTTGGGATTAAAAGATGGAGAAATGGAATGGAGGATGGGGATTTGAGATTAGTTTGAATTTTAGATTTTAGTGGAGATGGACTTTATTTGTTTCTAAATGAAGTGGTGGAGAAATGTGTAAGGTTTAATTAATTAAATAAACTTACTTTATTTAATTAACTAGTGGAAGAAGGTTAGCTTTATTAATTAAATACTCTATTGTATTTAATTAATTGATGATGGGTAGAGATTAGTTGAATTGATTGAATAAATATGATTTATTTAATTAATTCCCTGATGTATAGATTTAAGAGAGTACGTGTGAAGATAAGCAAAAATGGAGGTATGAAGAATTGAAAGGAAAGAAATTAGATTTGATAGTTGTGAATAGTAAAATTGAGAGCATGAAGATTGATTTCATTGTAGATGATAAAATTCAAATGATGAATGGGAGAGTTAAACATTCTCAAGAGAAGAGGAGTATTATGTTGTTATATGGAGCCTAATCAGACTCGGAGGTCGCTTTTATTGGTGTGGTTTCCCCCCATTAAGGGGTAGCGCCCCTTGCAGAGTCTAGGGGCATTGGCCGACATTAAAAAAACCCTATTTTGTAACCGACATAAGTCGTGATAAAAATGGCTAAGGGTTAGGGTTTCCATTGATATTGTATTGTAGCATTTGTAGCGGTATTGAGTTGCAGGAATTGCTGGTTGTAATCGGTTTTGATTTACTGGATAATAATATTAGACTCTTTGTTGATGGATGTAGCCCGAGTTTGGGTGAACCACGTTAAAAATTGTCTCTCACTGTTATTATTTCTGTGTATTTTCATTCCTCTATTTAATCTTTATTTGCATTTAAGTGATATCTTTTGTCGTCTAACCCTAACATATGCAAGAAGAGGAGAGTATAAGGAATCAAGGCGGGAATTTTTTATTAGATTTTCCATAGAACAAAACATAGAATGTTATAGTAGCACAAAGTGTAAATAGAAGTTGTGTAGGGATAAACAAATAAGTGAAGACATTAGACCCTAGAGGATAAATATTTAAGGAGTGAGAAAATTTAAGATTGGATTGGTTGGAAAGTGAAAATAGATACTAGTTCATACCACAAAAATGAATATTCAACAATGATGAAGGTAAGGGAGACATGAATCTTTATGTCAGTAGAAGAATGTACGATGTTTATGAATTCTCAAAAATATGATAATAGAAGGATTGAGAGTAATATAGAAGTTGTAGTTAGAAGGGAGATGATTAATGCAAATTTGGTAAATGATGAAAAATGATGGTATATGATGAGGCATTTTATGATAAGAGTGGGAGTTGTAGTTGGAACTAATTTTCTGATTAGTATTTGAGATAAGAATCTAGAAAGTGTAAATAAATGAAATTCATAGAAGGAACAAACAATAGAAAATGTATTAAAAGGTAGAGAAGAGTTAGAGAAGTTGAAACTATTGTGATAGACTAGGATAGATAAAACAAGGTATGGTACCACCAAATTGATTATAATCAAAGTAGTGTAAAATGTTGAAGATATAATATTGGAGAAGTATATGCAAGGAAGTACACAAAATGAGTTAGTGAGATTTTAAGAAAAGGGTTACAAAACAAAGAAGGTAATTCAAACCCAATTTAGAATAGAACAAAATAGTGTATGTTGAATAAAGTGAATATTACAAGTTATAGAGGAATGAGTTTAGATTGTTGGAGGAAGTTATGCTATAAGAAGGTGAGATGGAAAACAAGATGGATGATAGTTCAACATTGGATTATGGTAGAAAAGATGGTGGATCTATAAGAGAGAAGATGGTGATAGTTAAAGAGTAGAATTAGAATCAAGTTAAGTATGGCATGGAAGAACAAATGTAGATGATGATAGAAGTGATGGAGTTACAAAAAGAGATATAGATGCAAATAGAATACAAGTTTAGAACAAAATATGTTTGGTATAAGTTTCTAGTGTGTGACCTAGTTCTTGTTGTTCGAATTGGTAGAGGTGAAAGAAGAAGTACATATAATTGATTCTAGAAGCCTATTCATGTGTTGAGGGTACATTATTGTTAGTTTTCCAACCTAAAAAATGGTTTTACCATTCAACCCTTATTTGTGAGCACTAAGATCACAAATCACTTACTCAAGGTGTCTAATGCGAGAGAATCCCAAGTGTACAAGAAATTATGCAGTAACCAATAATGTTTCATTTTTGTTTGTTTATGTTTTGTAGTTCTAAATTCATTAGAAATTGTTTTGTCTTGCGGCATTTGGATTTTCTAGACACAATCATCAATCTGTGCACTCAAACCTAAAGATAGAGTCATTTCTGTGGTAATGCACATGCATCATAACATTATGAGATTTTGTCAATCATGTCCATGTGTTTATTTTTTATTTCATTAGGTGGACTACTAGATTATCTTAAGGAGGTCTATAAGGTGTGCACCATGTTTTTGGGAGTTGTGCCAATAGCTAATGTTAGTGGTGTATTTATAATTGGTCCTAGGTGGTTCATGTTTAGAGTCACATTAGGTTTGGAGATGTATTTCTTGTCACATAAAAAGGGTCATTTACATGTTTTATAGTATTACGTCCAATTCCAAGGAAAAATTCATGGATATATCATTCAATATTAGTCCCATGATGGTTATCTTAAGTACATGAGGTTTGTACAATATTTTTGGTCAATGTAGGATTACAACATCAAGCTTCACTGCAAAAAGGTGGAAAAATCAAATGATAAACAAACTAAGTCTCAGGATCAAACAAGAGATCAGAAGATCAAATATAGTATCATTTGAAGATGAACTCATTTTGTAATATTTGGAGGAGTTGCACATTTGTTGAGTGCATGTTTATGTTGTAATCAAAGGTTGAGGCCTTGATCTGATTGTAATCCCTAATGGCATAAACCATTTATGTAATTCTAAATATGGAGTAATAATATATTAATTTTAGTTCTTTATCATATTGTTGTTACTTGGTGTTTGATTTTGATGTGCAATTTTAAGGAGTGTTTTGTTAAGGATGCATAGTTGGATAGCCTTTCATTAGACCCTCCATTTATGGTTGCATCATTTATCAATCTTTGTTTGTTGTTGGAATCTTCCTCATAGTCAAAGTTTTACCACTTTCTGCTTAGATTGAACATGTTACCCATATCCTTTTTTTACTTTTACTATCTTTTGAAGATAGTTCCTTTTAAGTAGGTTGTAGTTAGTGATTGCTATAGATATGTGATAGATGCTACTCATTACATTTTTTCTATTTTGTAAGTTTTGATGGATCACTCATTGTGAGGAGAATTCAAGAATGATCAACCATAGTTATATCGTTTTGAGCATATCAATATCCTTTGAGTGTTTAAAAAATATTTCATTTCTTTGTTGACTACTTGTTTTACTTTAACATGCATCCACATTATGGTTCACATGCACATAAAACTAGGGGCAAATGTAATGGTGAAAGTTGTACACCCATGTTCTTTTTTGTTATATTTTGGGCTTGTTTTGATTAGAGTGCCCTCTATGTAATAATAATTCTACAAGTCACATATTCTTGAGTGAATTCATTTCATGACATCATCCTATTCTAATCCCATCATCACTCATCTCCAAAAGTTGGTTTGCCTTATATCTCTCATTTCCACCTTGGACCATATCCATGTGTGTAGAATTGACCAAAGCCAATTTCATAGTCATGGATCTAAACCCTACACTTTTAAAATTTAAGTTCAAAAAAATGTTGTTGACTCCATCCCATTAGTTATTGTCAGCCAACCTAGTGCACATTTGTGTTGATTTGTGTGTTATGTTATTGTACTTAGGGATATTCATTCATTCATTTAAAATGATGCTTAGATGTCACGTGCTTTAATCCACTTCCACATTATTATAGAAAAATCATTGAGGAATCTAATTGTACTATTATAATATACATCAATGCACATCATTTCTGGCATCCTTGCATGCTTACTTCCTATCTTCAATCATTGTTCTAAATCTATTGAATTGGTCCTTCTAGGGGTTTGACTAAGGAGAACATGACCCCCATGATTCACCACATCCCCGAAAGGTATTTATAAACACCGAGTTAGTTCCTTACCAAGTTTTAGACATTAGAAGATCAAGGTAAATAAATTCTAAGAACCAAATTTTAACCAATTCATTCTCATGGGTATAGGTTTAAGTTTGTATTCTAGTTCCCTTCTACAAGTGTGGAGATTAGATCTACGATTGTAAGTTTGAACCACAATAGAACATAATTAGTTTGTAGGTTTCAATGCAAACATTTGATCATGCCCTCAAATTCCAACACTTTAGTGAATCCATTTCTAGCGTGCTCCACGACATACTTCCATCATCAAATTTTAAACTAAATATCACACTTAATTTATTTAATTTCTAGAAATTTAATTCAATATTATGCTAATTCAAATCTCAATTAATTATCTTAAATCATATTTATTTATCATTATAATTTCATCAATAAACCTAAAATATTTAAATAAATGTTATACCCCATTCTTTACAATCATAATATTTTTAAAGAAGTAAAATAAATGCAACGCTTTATAAGAATGATAAGCAACATTCCTAAAATATGTTTTAAAAAAACAAAGTATCAATCTATACTTCTCTCCATTGCAACTATTATAAATATAAAATAAATTTTTAATTTAAGTGAAATGTTTGGCTTATTTAAAAAGCTATTATATTTTTATTTTAATTGTATTTTAGAAAAAAATAAAATAAAATAGGCCTTTCATATGGAGAGAAATAATAGGCCTTCTAAATAATCAAAATGCCTAAGTTATGGTTCTCATCATTATGCGCACTAACAAAGTGAAGAGGGAGAAAAAATCACCTAGATAATATGGGAGGTTGGATGTTTACTAGGAAAATACAAGACGTAATGAATGCGTATGAATAGTTCATAGGAGAAAGTCTTCTCCTCCCACTAATGTTCGAAGGCTCTGTGACTCAACTCTTCCGCCAGGTCTTTGCAGGGAACCCAAATGATGCGTTAAAAAAAACGACCTGGACCACAGCAGAAAAGCATGATTTCGTTCTGCATCTACTAGTACAGGTATCAATTGTCTTTAGGCCATTTTCACATGAGCTATTTTAATTTTGTGGGACTTCAGACTTTTTCAGTAATCTATGATTTATGGGTTGTTTCCAATTGGTATATGGATTAAGGTTTGGGACTTTTATAAAAGTGTAGGATTACTGGGTTCAAAGCAGAATGAATTGCATATCTTGGTTTTCAAAGTTTAATAGGAGTTATGAGTTTGTATGCTGAAAGAAATACAATGAATGTCAGACATGGGGGTTCTGTTTGTCTTTTACGCGGAGTGCAAGTTGAGAGTGGATGGATTCAGTTCTGATGGTTTTTAGATTAGTATATGAACTAAAGCTTAAGAATCAGCTTTTTTACAAGTGATGTAGGATTATTGGGTTTTTTTTTTAATTAGTATGTGGTCTAAGGTTTGGAAATCAGGCTTTTTAGTGATATAGCACTATTGGGTTCAATGCAGAATGAATTGCATTTGTGGGTTTCAAAGTTCAATAGATTTTCAGATGTTGGTGTTAATAGAGGTAATGCAATGAATGTTAGTCATATGGGTTTTGTCTGTGAAGTGAAAATTGAGTGTCGATGGATGGTGTCTTGATTACTGCACGGACTAAAGCTTGGGTTTGGGGTTTTTCTAGTAACGTTGGGGTTGATTGCATTGCTGTTACAGGCATTGCAATGCGAGCCCTCAAGCTTTTGTTTGTGCTGTGGTTGGAATGTAAATTGACTGTGGATGGATCTTTCTTTTCCGTTTGTGTAGGATATTGAATTGTGGTTTGTGGTGAGTAAGGGGGAATTTGCACAATGGGTAAGGCTATAAGATGGATTAGAAGCACCCTTGGAATGAAAAAAGAGGCCAAGCAACCCCGTCAAAGCCTACCTCTTCCTCAAGAAGATAGACAGGAATTAAGATCAGGATCAGATGTGTTTGTGAGTACATTAAAACTCTGACTTTTGCAAGCTGGATTTGTTTGTGTTTATAGGATTTCTTCTGATTTCTTTTCTTTTGATGCAGAGATAGACAAATACCTATGTTTGTTAGTTAAATTGCAGTCCCAAGATCATTTTTTTGGTGTAGCTTGTGTCAGTTATGTCCTGGTTTATGTACTTTGTTGCAGAGGAATACAGCACTTTGCATATACATCCTTAAACTGTAGTAGGAATAGCTTTGTATTTATTATGTCTTGGGGGTTCTGAAGTTTCTGTTAGTTACGAGCTGATTTCATTTTTGTTTTGGACAGACGAAGTCAAGATCATGGTTCTGGACCAGAGAATGAGCAGAATAAGCATGCTATAGCTGTGGCAGCTGCTGTTGTCTGGCTAACAAGCAATGGATATTCCTTTTCCTACGGAGGCACAAACATAGAGGAATTTGCAGCCATTAGGATTCACTCAGCATTCTGAGGATACCTGGTATGAAATTTTTCCTGCTATTTTTCTAAGGTGTATGTTTTTATGGCATAACAAGATGACAAGTTTGCACCTGAAACTTGCAGGCAAGAAAAGCACTGTGCACCCTGAGGGCTCTGGTTAAATTACAAGCATTGGTTCGTGGGAATATTGTGAGAAAGCAGGCATCTGAAACACTGAAATGCATGCAAGCCCTTGTAAGGGTTCAGGCTCGAGTTCTCGCTTGCCGTGTTAGAATGTCTGAGGAAGGGCAGGCAGTTCAGACAAAACTTCTGCAAAGGCGCCAAGTGGAATCCCATTCAAAGAAATCCATGGTAAACACTTGCGATTCCAATCCTTTGATTTTGGCACTTAAAGACACATTGTTGGGCTTCATCTTATGTTGGGCTTCATCTTATGTATCACAAGATTTATGAAGCAAAGCATCTGCAAATAAGTGTGTCTCTCAGATTTACTGAATTTTCAGTCTGAGTCCTGAGACAACCATAGCTGTGAATATGTGGGTGCGAGCAAATTTTCTTTCATATGCAAGGATTTTAATCATCCTTACTTCATAACAGGTTTTGGAGAGTGACTTCACTTTGTTTGTGTCTCAGATTACCATCAATTGTGTATTTCCATGTGCAGGAAGGAAGGAGCCTGAACAATGCTGGTTTTGATGAATTGAAGGGCAGAGTGCAAAGCAGACAAGCCGCTACAGTAAAAGCTGATAGAGGATTTTAGCTGTTTTTTATAAGATCTCTATGCCACATGTTTTGTTTCATGGCCGATGGGATTGGTTTGTGCCCTAGCAATTTGAGGCCGGGCTGTTTTTTTTTAATTTCATTTTCATAACAAATTGGAAAATGGGGCTTTTGGGGCTCATGTTAGTTTCTTATGCAATCAACTATTCTATGCAACCCTTCCATTTGCAGAATCATCCATTTAAATTGGAAATTGCATTTTTTTGACCTTTGGGGCTCATGTCAGTTTCATATGCAATTGAACTTTCCTATGTAATATATTCCAGCAACCTTTGTGTCCATTTAATTGGCGCTGACACGTGGCACTTTGACAAATATCCGCATTCTTCACTCTTAGCAGAAAAAAGTTAGGTTCAATAGCCAGCCATCTGATAAAGATAAGCAGATTAATGGCAAAGGAATAGGAGGGGAAAATATAGACAGCAACAAGGGCAATACTGATATAGTAATATGATTTCCTATGAATAATTTTGGTACAGATATAATGGGTCACCAGCACATCCTTCTGCAAATCCTAACAATAAGCTTGCAGCTACTTGGACAGCCCCACTGCCATTGCAGCCTGCAAAAGCTCCCCGTCAAGATATAGAGCACGGAAGTCATAGCAGGCATATTAATCAACAGAGCAGAAATATGAGTCCTCCCATGCAGGAAGTCCCTCACAACCCCACAGTGCAGTCATTCCCTTATGTTTTGGATGGCACTGGAGTTTCTCATGGTTCATCCACAAAGTGTAATTTTCTTGCATTCCAATCGTTTATATGTGGTAGTATGCTTTCTCCAATTTGGTTCAAAATAGTTCTTTTTATATATATATTTTAAATTGCAACACCCACATTCTTATTAGTCCCTGCGTGAAATATTTTTCTGCCTCGTTCATGGTGCAGCCAGGAAAAATTGGTGGATTCAATAAGGTTTTTTTTTTCACCATATTTTTTTGCAGAGAAAATGAGCAGAAGCTAAATTTATGATTGGTTGTTTGGCTTTTTAGCCCATTCGCAGCCTGTTTTCAATTTGTGTAAATTGAGGAAAAAATTATGTCCAATGAAAAATAGGCTAGGTTAAATATTGAACTGTTTCCTAATGTTCTCAACTAGTTTTTAGCAGCCAGGACACGTATTGTGCAGTACATGCATGGCATTTGGTAAAACAGTTCATGTGCCTTGTCTATGCTTCCACATTTTGCATACATGCTTAGCTGGTCAGTTGCGAACACTGACGAAAATCTCCCTTCTCACCAGGCAAAAGTCCAGACTCCCTTGAATTTCTGGAGGAGATCTTCCCCTCATCTGCCTCCACAATTGGGAAAAAACTCACCTGCAGAACCACCTAAAGCGAATCCTAAGGCACCACCGCCTCCACCCAGGAGCTCTAGATCAGCTCTACCTCCATTAGCACCTAAAGCTGTATGCACATCTACAAGCTGAAGCAATTTAGGCCCTGGAAAATCTGCAGACAAATCTAATGTGACAGATGATGGAAATCTGCAGGCCAAGATGAAGCCTCTGCACTTGGACAAATTATCTGCAAATCCTGATCATTCAATGGTCTGGGACAAGCTAACCAAAGGTTCATTTAGGTAATGCTTTTTATTTTCTTCACTGCATTGTAAACTCTGTTTAAAAAAATTCTGTCTTTCATGGCTTTGTACGTTGACATATGGTATTGAAGCTGAAAAACATAAGACACAAAGACATCATGTGGCTAGATTGAGAGGACTAAGATATATGTTTATAGGAGTTTCTGTTTTTATGCAAATAGAAGTGGGGACAACATAGGCAAGTAATTTTCCATTATTGTTTTGCCCAGGAAAAGGTGAGACTTAAGTTACAAAATAAAACAATGTAACTATGAAAAACTGGGCATTATAGGGCAAACTCTTTCCATCCCAGCAATAAAAGACAGTATATCTGGATGTGTCTCCCTACAAGCAACTTACAATCACAAATTCTTTCCTGCGGGAAGAGCTTAGGAGAGTAAAGAGCAGATAACTAGATTACATACCACAAAACTCATGAAGACTGTCTACAAAACCAAATATTACAAAAAAAAAGATTGCCTTTAGTGAACAGTTGGACAAAGGTACATTAGAACCATCGCTTAATACCGACCTAGAATTGACTGGCAAACTAGCAATCCTAGAAGATATGCTTTAGCTCCCTTTGTGTTCCAGGAATCTGAGGACACAGATGGAATCTTTGGCTCAATTCCCACACTTTCGTGGCTGGCAGATAATGAACTCTCTTAGTAATTACTAGTGAGAAGTCCTGCAAGCTATGGGCTATAGTTTTCTCTAAACAGCAGATTGCAGATTGTAGGTGGAATGGCAAGGTCCCATTTATGCCACAGCTTTCCGATGACTGTGAAAAGGTCAAAACCCATGGAGGTACAGGTTTAAAACAATAAATAAGGTAAGGTAAAAAATGCCACCTTTACCTTTTACCTTTTTAAATTGCAGATCCTGCGAGGAACCCTGAAGTGCCCTCAATGGCAAATGCCACTATCTTAAAGAAAAGAAAACCATCTTTTAAGTTTTAATTATAAAAAATATAACAAAATTCTGTATTCTTGTTCAATCCGTTCTTTTTAAAGTTGCATGTTCTCTACACTAATGAATCTCACAACTTTATGCTCCTACTGGCAGGCTGGATGAAGATATGATAGACTCTGTATTTGGCTATGCTCCTGAGAAAAAAGTGAAGAGTGTGGCAAAGTCATCAGTGGTTATTCCTCAGTCCAGAGAAAATACACAAATACTTGATCCTAGAAATGTCAAACTATTTCCATAATTTTGTGAGCATTGAATGTGACAAGAGAGGAAGTTTTGTTGGCGGAAGATTTTGTTTCAAAGTTGTGGCTGCTTGATGGGTCTGGGTTCATGAAGGTCAGTTCTACATTTAGCTTTTATATTTATAAAATTTTAGGCTTAAAAAATGTGAAGTGTGTGTATTGCAAAGAATAGGGTTAGGTTGTGAGCTGATGCTGTGTTGTGTCCCTTGCTTAGAAATTGCCAAATCTACGAGCAGGCATATAATATAGATGTGGAGAAAACACTAGAATGAGTCATAAATTATAGAGATTCTTAATGTGTAAGCAAATCTAAGCTACCATTCTGGACCCTCATATTGCTTGTCAAATAAATCGTCCTTGTCAAAGAGAAACCATATGCCAGACTGGAAGTGAAGCGTCATATATCAAAATATTGAAATGCAGGCAGTTACACATAAGACAATAGAATGATACAGTATTAGGCACTGAACCTCGAACCCTATTCCAGATTTTTGTTTATTTTATAGTCAAGGCTGCAATGTCACTCAAAATGTAGTTGAGATTTATATTTGAGTTGTGTATCATTTCCATATGGTAATGCTTAGGTGGTTTTTGCATTTGGATCATAATTACGGTGGATCCTATTATATTTCACTACTCCTTTGTCATACCCATGTCATTTGCAAGGCATTCATCTAGATAATTTTCTGTCCTTAGTACCATCTTTGTTTATACTATATTAAAGTATACAAATTTGTTGATATCAAATTAGACCACTAGATTGCAAGTGTGTAAAACTAGCTATTACTGGTCCTGTAGTTTAAGAAAATTCTCTAAAGTTTTCAACTTTTTCCCAACTTTAAAATAAAACTAAGACATCCTGATGATGGATCACGGAGTGTGATCCGAAACGTCGATCCAAAAAAAGCAACACACAGTCACTTCCAGAAGCTACACACAATAAAACTAAGACATTCAAAAAGCAGAAGGAATTTTTCTTTTCCTTGGATTTGTGCTTGATCTTGCACAAATTGACATAACTCTTTTGACAAGCACAAATCCTTCAGATTTTTCTAGTTCCTACGAATCTGCTTTTCTATGTCCATCAGTATATTTGGTCCAGAGTGAATTGTGGTTAGTAAGATTTTTCCCATTTTTATAGCAGAATGACATATTCTTGCAACAAGCGTGTTAAATGGCAATGTTTTTAATTACCATCAAAATCCTTGTTCAGCCCCACAAGCTTTTTCTAGCTTCCTGAATTTCTTGCATAAGTAAACCAAGTGCTTCATACATGGTAACCTTTCTTAACCTCTATAATTTTGGCATGAATATTTCCTTCATGTTGCAAGAAGCAATCAACTTCGGTCTAGTGACAGACTCCTTTAGGTGCATAATCTACACTGTTGCCTCGCACAAAAGTCACTATATTTCCCATAATGCTTGTTGTCTTTTAAACTATTTAAAATTTCTTCCTGCAATGGTCTCTTGACATTACGACTGGATGCTTGCACCTACTCAACGCATCTGATGCTTTTCTTTCCTCCTTCCCACAAGTTACCTCAAGATGCTACTCATTGAAAGACTCCCCATCTCTGCTGTCTCGGAGTCAAGTTTGATTGGGTAAAGAGGTATCACAGAATGTGAGTATTTATCCTTATTCATATTCTCTTCCAAGTAAATAATCATGCCGCATCTTTTGTGCACACATGTATGTTGGTAAATCAAAGTCTAGAGCCAAGTAGTTCATTCATGAGTTTTTAGCATCCAAGATTCATATGCTAGTGCTTCTCTGCCTGACATTCATAGTCCTCTTGATCCATAATTACAAACATGAGTACATATTGGAAAATTTACTTAGATTTTGACATTTCTAGGATTTGTCATTTCATGAATCTTCTCTTCAACTCTTGATGCTTTCTTCACACTGAGTGTCTATTCACACTTCTTTCCTTTCTTCTGCAAGTTGGTTTTCAACTAAGAAATCTGAGAGAAACCTTCCACAAATCAGTTTTAATAGCCTTCTAGGCCACTTTCATCTCTGTTGTTTTTTTTAGCATCTACTTTTTCATAGTTGTCCGAATTTCTCAAGGATCAACAAGCAAGTTTGCGTCCAAAATTATGAGTCTGTAGTAATACTTTTGTTCTGGGACAAGGTCTACTTAGGTTGGCAAATAGCTTTATCTCAATAAATACCTAAATAATCATAATTGCTGGTGCGTTTCACTAATGTTTGAGCCACTTTTTGATTGAATGGGCAGAGGTTTTAGGTGGTTAAACCCTCAACAAAGTGCACCTTATTTTACTTCTTGCTTCCTTTCCACCTTAGGTGTATTTTTATAAGCACTTTGACACTTTTAGGGCTGAATTTCTGAATGGTTTTTCTGCAAAGGAAGTGCGCTTCTGTCTTCTTTTAAAGCCTCTTTTCTCCCTGGGCAGGATTTCATAATGCCACTGCCACTTTAAGGATACATGGCAGAATTTCCCCTTGGCAGTGCCACCCAAACAACACCCAAACTTCATAACTTAATGTCTTCCATGCTAGGTGCAATTTTATTGTGTTTCTTCCACCTTTGGGCATGTTTGCATTATGGCATTGCCACCTGGTTCATGCTCCATTTTGACACTAAAACAGATTTTCTCTTTGAGCACTTTTTCCTCCACACTTTACCAATGTTCTTATGTCCTCAGCAGACTGAATGGGTGACAGAGCCACTCAAAATGTGTGCCTAACAGATTTGAGGTCTCGCTCCTAACCCTTAGCGCAGATCACTCACTCTTTTGCCATCATTTTATTGTTGTTTGAAGGAGAAAACATGTGGCTTGGTCACCCAAAAAGTGCGCCAAGATTCAACCCTTATATTACCTTTCAATGTGGTGGAAAAAACTAAGGAGTTTGTCATTGAAGAATTCTTTCAGATCAGATTTATGTATGGGCAGAGATCACTTAAACCTCTACCAATTTTCATGGTGCCATTATTTGTTTTATCGGACCCATTGACAATCACTTCACTCTGCCCCTGCAAAAGTAATTAGTTAAAATACATAGATCATTATGGAATGACCTTGCAAACTGACTGGAGAAGACCACAATTGATTGAATTGACACAAGATCAGGGATCAAAAGACAACAAATTGATAAACGAGTTTATAAATAGTTTTGGCAA
The DNA here is from genome assembly GCA_027924645.1 of Cunninghamia lanceolata. Classification (NCBI taxonomy): domain Eukaryota; kingdom Viridiplantae; phylum Streptophyta; class Pinopsida; order Cupressales; family Cupressaceae; genus Cunninghamia; species Cunninghamia lanceolata. The sequence goes on from BSBN01001435.1 coordinate 9,427,665, forward strand.
TTGCAAACTTATAATCCAAAGAAGAAAATTTGCAGAAGAATCGGGATCATGTTAGAAAGTCCCTGCATTTAAGTGTGAAAAGTAGATGAGGTTCGTCGACAATGATTGCCATTCACACTTCACAGTAGTTCTAAGAGCAAAATATTAAAATCTCCTCCTCTTAAGTATTTATAAATACATGACTTTTCTGCTCCAAATTTTCCAACGTGTTGTTTCCAGTTTTTCCTATTGCTTTGTAATTTCATTCTACTGTTCCCTATTTGTTATCAGGAACACTTCGTTAAACATGACCCGAAACACAGGACCTTTCCCATGTTGATTGGCTGATATTGTTAGCTGGACTATAGCCAACATTAGCTACTCCATTTGCCTACAATCCAAAATTCAAACAAAAAAATAATCCATAAGTTATCAAGATGAATCTAGATGTTAACATTTACTAATAAGTCATGAAATTAACAATGACTACAAAATCAACAGCTAACACAACTTACCACTTCAATGCAAGCTGCTAAAATAGTCATACCAGGTAGAGCATATAGACCTTGCTGCAATACAAATCAACAAGTGGATGCTATTAACAGGGCCAATGTGGTCTCTTACTTTGCACCCTAGTTACCAGAAATGCAACCTTTAGGCCCAAATCCTGCTTGATTTTTGGGTTTTCCTTAAACATAAATCCTGCCTTTTGCTACTGTTTTTGCTTTGCCTTTCCTTCACAACCGAGTAACATTTTGGTAATTAATTTGATTTTTTAAAACAACTTAAAGTTTTATGCAGTTAAGATTGTTTTATATAATTAAAGTTAAAATATATTATTTTTTTAATGATTTTTGTTTTTTAAAAATTAAGTGAAAAACATATTTTTAAATTTGGTGGTTTAGTTAGTTAAGATTGTTTTTTTGATAATTAAAGTTAAAATATATTATTTCTTTTTAATGATTTTTGTTTTTTAAAAATTAAGTGGAAAACATATTTTTAATATATATACATATATACACACACACAATCCATTTCTTAAACGCAACCTGTAAATATTCCATTTCTCGTCACGTTGCCGTTGCGGTTGCCGTTTCTGGTAACATAGCTTTGCACATTACTCCTGCAATTTCCTTTCCTAATTCTTGTCCATATTCTTAGTAGATACCACGATAGTAGATGGGAGATGTAGACAGAACAATACTAACAAAGGAAATGTTGTGAGGGGCAGGGGAAAGAGATAAACCTGGTGCTCAACTCGAGTTTTGTAAATAAAAGCTGCACAGCAGAATGCTGTTGATAACACTATTAAACTGCAACAACAAATCAGAATACAGAAGAAATTAGTGCTAGGTTACATACTGCCTAGACAGAAACAATAAACATTAATATTGTCACATATAGTGATATGAAGTATTAGAGGAAACAATAAATATACTGGGAAGGAACTATGCAAATAGTATGCCAGTAGCAAAACATGAAATTTGGCATATATTTTAGCATTGTACAGGCAAAAGGTCAAAGAGCACTTCGATGTTAAATTTCGTATTCTTTAAACTTTATTTTCAAAACCTGTGCATAAATTCTAATGTTAAAAAATTGCAAAGCTCCACCCTTCACTTTAGCATGGGGTCTTATGTAGTCCCTTAAAGTGATTATGCATAAAAGAACTCATTTCACAAAGTTTGGCAGAGATGTAAACTTTAGGATAGCAAGCCTAAATATAATAAGATATGCCTTGGAAGCTCATTATGAAATTTTGAATTGGTTAAAAAGACATTGTAGATATAATAGTCAGCTGTAATATAATGTCAACACAATATCTAGGTAACAAGTATTCTAATTGGCATTCCAACAAACAGTTACATAGAATACAATAGAATGATACAGTATTAGGCATTGAACTTCAAACCCTGCTCCAGATTTTGTTTGTTTTATAGTCAAGGCTCCATATGATAATGCTTAGGTGGTTTTTCTATTTGGATCATAATTACGGCGGATCTTATTTCACTAATTTGTCATACCCATGTCATTTGCAAGGCATTCATCCAGATAATCTTTTGCCCATAGTACCATCTTTGTTTGCGCTATATTGAAGTATACAAATTCGCTTAGGTGGTTTTTGTATTTGGATCATAATTATGGTGGATCTTATTTCACTACTTTGTCATACCCATGTCATTTGCAAGGCATTCATCTAGATAATCTTTTGCCCATAGTACCATCTTTGTTTGCGCTATATTGAAGTATACAAATTCGCTGATATCAAATTAGATCACCAGATAGCAAGTGTGTTAAATTAGCTATTGCTGATCTTGTAGTTCAAGAAAATTCTATAAAGTTTTTGACTTTTTTTCAACTTTAAAATATAACTAAGATACTTGTATTAACTATATAAAAAAAAGAGATATATATGTATGCATCTTGAAGATGTTTTTCCAATTTACTATGCAATACTTGGCATATTGAAATTTGCATAGCATAGCTACTGATTTGTCTTTATCTTGACAATATGTGGTCCTTTGCAACCATGCATCATTCTGCCATTTTATTGATAGTTCTGCATTCCCTAAGACCACAAGTACAATTTAAACAGTTTGCACCTTCTTATTATAACATTAAAAACCCTTACATTATGCTTTGATGCATGTCCATACCCTGTTTGAAGGGTCCTGTTTTAGCACAGGAAGAGAGGATAGTGGCCAATGTTGTGGAATTTTTCACATAGGAAATAGAGAGCTAAAGATGCGGAGGAAGTGTGTAGATTTTGCTCACTCTGTTCTGTTCTGAAAACTGCAAGTGTGGGTCTGACTATTTAGCATATTTTAATTGGACTGCACACCTTAAATTTTTTTGCAACAACTAGCTTTTTGTTACCCATCTGATGTCATTATACTGCTTATCTATTTCTTGGACAACTTGGATAGCATCTTAAATTCACTATGTCTCAACTCGTTGCTTGGTAGCCTTTTTTGATGGGTTACACTTACAGTTGTTTGTTCTGATTCAATGGTTGATCAAGTTTATTTTAATTGCCATTTAGATCAATTCCTAAAGATGGAGTTTGTCATTGCCATTAAGTAAGCCAAATCTCCTATATTTCCTTATTTAACTGGTTTTAATGGAGTTTGGAGCTGGCTAAATTGCTTCTACCTTGCAAGTTGCATCAAGGTCAAACTATGACATACCAACTCATATGCATAGAAATAATTCAGCTTTGGGATGCTGATGCTGATTAAATAATTTTTTCTTCTTTTTTTTTTTCAAAATTATTTTGAAGTTTACTATGATAATATATTCTTGCTGAGATTACATCTGAACTTTGGAGGAATTGTCATGTTGTAATCTTCAGTATTATCATCTTTTGTGGCTCTAACTCTTATTTCTTCTTATTTTTCCAAATAATATTCTGTGTTTATATTCATATGCATGTGTACGTATGTTCGAATTTGGTACTCGAAATGTACCTCCATTGCACTGGTTATTACTGGTTTGGAAAGCAGTGGTTAGATATTTTTATTTAGTTTGGCACAGATTGCAAATTAAAACTTTCAATCAAATGCAATTGGCCAGTGGAAACCCGATTTCACCAAGGTTTGCTACCATTGTTTCAATTTTGGCTTGCAGGTTTAGGCAGGGACTGGTGCTGCAGCACAGCCCTTGTTTCATTTTACACCCACCATCTGGCTGACAAGACCTCTAAGAGAAATTACATTGCCAATCAATAACTTTTGATCCTTCAATATTGGAAGTATTTCTTCTAAACAACAATTCACATTGGTACAGCAAAGATGCTGGTTGCTTTGTAGAATAACAATCCTTAAGGCCATGAAGCAGAATAATTCTTTCCTGGTTCTACAAAAGGAACTTCTTCCCTAGATTTTTTCTAACCATATTTATAAACTGTAATGGAAAATAAATATTAAAATTTAAAATTTAGTATGCATTATAGTTAAGAAAATTTAGTTGGCTTTTTATATCGGTTAAAGCATGTAAATTTATACAGAGGCTTATTGGTAGTTCCAGGCCAAGTTATAGCAACCTGGAACAATGTAAAAACTCATTCTACCTAGTAAGGATTATCATCACTATTCTCACATCACATTTTCCCTACTATTTGGTAGTATTCATATGTTTTTTACCAGGATAATAAATCCTAAATGACTTGAAACCAGCCACCTCCCCTTTTATTATTCCCGCGACATAAATAGGGGTAGCATATGCAATGAAAATTTATTCCTTTTGAATTTTTTTGAATAATCATAAGTTGGCTTGATGTGCTTGCACAGGTAGGATTGATGGGTCTTTCACACCTTGACTAGGTGGAGCAAAAGTGCTGAGACTTTGGTTGATAATATTTTGATTCACAGTAAGTTATTTCTAATACATTCTTCCTTAAATCCAAGACATGTGCATTGATCATTGCTAGTACAAGAGCTTATTGAAGATTAACACCTTTTACTTGTTTCTTCTTGCAGTGCATCAGCTCGTTGTTTGTGGAAGATTTGCTGTGTGTGCTTTTATAGGCTATTTGCTACCTGGAATGGTTGTTCCAGGTTTGCAAGCTTTTGTGGCGTTAGCAATTACTATATGCACCCAAATTGGCTCTGAACTGCTCATCGTTCTCCCTCTAACAGAACTTGATTCCGAGTTGCTTGATTGGAGAGCTTGGTTGATAAAAGTGAATCTAATTTTATTAATATGTATTATAGTCCTTGGTTTAATATTAGGCTGCACGGTTTTAGCCAGTAAAACCATTCACGACCTTCTCAGAGAAAGGATTTCTGCAATTGTCCCCACCACTGATGAGGATGAGTTTCAACTCACAAATGAGAGGACGATGTTAACTTCTCGGAGTGATTTTGAGGATCAAGTGTTGAAGCCATGGTTTGTTGCTCGTGCTTGTCAGGTTGATTATGTGATATCAAGGTCAATTTTGAGTTCAAAGTTGGGATAGTAGTCACAATTTGTGTTATACTCTCTGCTTTGTCAAACACATCCCATAACATATTTATCTCTAATAGATATGATGCTTTTTTTGGTCCACTCTTTGGCTTCATCGTAATAGGATGGGTTGTCATTTGCTGGAGATGGTTGGCTGCTCAGCGGTATTTTCGTCCGCGCAGACGAAGTTGGAGGTGTCTTTGCATGGAGGACTTTTGGACAAGAAACACTGCTGAGTGGATTCACATGTATGACTTGAAAAAAGATCGACAACGATTCCAAGATCAAGCTCAAAGATGCACAGGTTGAAAAAGTTGTGCTGCTCGCCCACAAAGATATTTAGCAAATTCCGGGTACACAAGTTATTATAGTTGGTGTTGATGTTTTAGGTAATTGTGATATTTTTTAGCAAGGTGTGTGGACTTCTGTCAGAGATTATTGTAGGTAAAACTGTGTATTGGTGTCGTAAACACGCAAGGAAGGGAGATCCAGTTGCATCAAGTGAAAGCTATAAAAAAATTTCAGTTGCCTCACTTAAAAATTATGCAAGAATTTTGGAATGTGTATGCATGCTGGGAAAAGATCCTTCTGATTTGTGGGAAGCCAACAAAATGTCCTTTAAAAAACTAAGGCTTAGAATAAGGAAAGGTTGTCAGAAAGCCAGACAAAGTGACGAAATCAACTCATTTTTTAGTTCATATTCTTTGCGATGGGCGGAAGATGGGACTCAAGTTTTAAATAAGCTTAAACATCTAACATCTAACATTTAAAACTTGAGTCCCATCTTCTGCCCATCGCAAAGAATATGAGCTAAAAAATGAGTTGATTTCGTCACTTTGCCTGGCTTTTTGACAACCTTTCTTTATTCTAAGCCTTAGTTTTTAAAGGACATTTCGTTGGCTTCCCACAAATCAGAAGGATCTTCTCCCGGCATGCATACACAATCCAAAATTCTTGCATAATTTTTAGGTGAGGCAACTGAAATTTTTTTAGAGCTTTCATTTGATGCAACTGTATCTCCTTTCCTTGTGTGTTTACGACACCAATACACAATTTTACCTACAATAATCTCTGACAGAAGTCCACACACTTTGCTGAAAAAGATCACAATTACTTGAAGCATCACCACCAAATATAATAACTTTACCTTGAATTTGCTAAATATCTTAATGGGTGAGCAACACAGCTTTTTCAACCTGCGCATCTTCGAGCTTGATCTTTGATGATCGTCGATCTTTTTTCATGTCATATATGTGAATCCACTCAACAGTGTTTCTTGTTCAAAAGTCGTCCACGCAAAGACACCTTCTCCAACTTTGTCTGTGTGGACGAAAATACAGCTGAGCAGCCAACCATCTCCAGCAAATGACAACCCATCCTATTACAATGAAGCCAAAGAGTGGACCAAATAACATCATCATAGCATAAAACTGTTGTATTCTTAGAAATAAATGTATTGACTGCTGTTGCAGAACATAAGACTGCTGTATTCTCAGAAATAAATGTATTGACTGTTGTTGCAGAGCATAAGACTGCTGATGTTGCTTGTTTGCTAAGTGTAGATATATCTTTTAATGTAATCTGATTTCTTTTTTGATCGCTTGATGCTTGAATGATTCTCCTCCTCTTCCTCATATACCACTATATGTCTTTTCTTGAAAGGATGTGATTTCTCCAAAAGAGGACGATTTTGTAAAACATTATATCCTTTCACATAGGGAGGCGACCCATTTAGTACATGCACTTCCCTTATTAATATAATCATTGTCTTTTAATAGATGTGATCGCTGCCTTATGATAAGTCGGCCACTTTAATATGTTTGCTGATGGAGATCGGCCATCATGAACAAGGAGTCGGCCTTGCTAATTATAAGTCTAAACCCACGATATCTTTAATTTAATTTATCCTTCTTACTTTCCTTCTTATCAATCGATCTCCTTGTTTTTAATGCCCATGAACCTATCTTGCAGGGGATATTACAGCCCTGACGTGCTATTCCATACAATCCCAATGAAAAGGGATTGTATGGAATAGCAGGCCAGGGAAAACTACAAAAGGGATATAGAATAGCACGTAGGAAAACTACACAAAAGGGATATGGAATAGCAGGCCAGGGAAAACTACAGTTTGCAAGGTCTTCTTCAACCTCAAATTGGGGGATTTTGAAGGTCGAGTATGCTATCTGGAATTTTCTCCAAAGAATAAAACTTGCCTTGCAGTATCTCACTCACTACCCTCAATTGCAACTTCAAACATTGACAAGCCAAGATCAGGGGAGCAATTTCATATGATTTTAATTTTGTTTGCAGGATGTTCTTCGTTTTTGAGAGAGAGATTGTTTTGTCAGAATGTGCAGTGACGACATGTCGAGATATCTTTAAAGACACTGGAGTTGTAGATAATGCTTCTGGATTTGAGTGTGTGTAATTGTTTTTCCTCAAGTTTGCAATCTATCAATTTTTTTTTTCTCATGCTCTCTTTTCTCCTGATGATGGTTCACCGAGTGTGACCCAAAAAGTTTATTTTACTGAGGAAAAACAATTACATACAGTCAAATCCAGAAGCATTATCTACAACATCATGGACTGTGGAAAATTAATGAACACGACACTGGAGTTGTTCATTTCATCAAAAGCTGCTTCCGCGCCCAAAAGTTTAGAATCTTGTTACCGACTGGAAAATCTAAGATCAATAGTAAGCTGATTTGTTAATTGGTGAATTGGCCTGGCGTGTAAAATCAACCGCTGAGGAGTGCAAGAGGACCAAAACGATCTTGAGCATTCGTTTTCTTTCGCCTTTTTTTCCCGTTGTTTTTTTTGTCGTTTTTCACTGCTTTATTTTCTTGTTGACGATTTTTCACCGTTTTATTTCCCTGTTGACGCTACCGTCCGTGCAACTGCAAAAACTCTCTTTTGTGGGATTTTGTTTCATTTGCGTGGACAAAGTGTCTGTTAATTGAAAAATGTGTCTTAAAAAAGTCGATTCGTACTCCGCACTAGACTGGTGAGTTAGACGCATTTATATACATTATTACGCCGAAGGCGTTCCCTTTGTGAGGTGAACCGACCTGGTGCGAAAATCAATGGTTGAGAGTCGTTCAGAGGGACTGCAAGACGAGTGAAACCTTTTCAGCCCTCGGATTTTCTGTCGGTTTTTTGGCTGTTTTTGGCCATGCGGTCAGATCTCCTTGGAATCCTTTTGCCGTGGTCCGCCGATCGTGATTTCTGTTTCCACTGTTATTTTTGGTTCGCGATCTATTTTTCCACTGTTTTTTTAAGTCTCCTCTAAATTATAGCTTACACAGCTTTTTGCCTATACGATGATTTGAAGATTTCATATGCGTTGAACACCAAGTTTCTAAATTGGCTGAAATCTCTTGCGTAGTAACCGTTGGATTCATTCCAAATTGCATGGATTCCCTACACTAAGATATTTGAGGTGGTTTAAAGGAAGATAGTTAAGTTACGTGATATAGATAACATTGTCATAAATAAATATAGCCCACGTTTTCTTCAACTTTTATGTTCAAAATTGTCCATCTTTTTTACTTTGTGGCATAAATATCACATTACACATACACAACGTTATGTACAGCAGGGCCGATAAATTTGTGCCAATGGCTCTAATCTGCACAATAATACTTACTGTAGGTAATATATTCTTACTTTACTTTATCTTTGTTTTTATGAAAGTTTTAATTTTATTTTAGCTATTGAAAAAGTTTTATTATAATTATATGTTAAATGGGCTTTATTAGATATAAATTGTATGTTTTAAAATTAAATAATTATTATATTAAATAATATAATTATTATAAATGTATATAAATATTAAATATTTATTATTTATAAATATGTAAATAAAATATTATATTAAATTAAATAAGAAATATATATAAATCTTATATATAAAATATTTAACTAATTATAATATACAATATATAATATATAATGTATATAAATATTAAATATATTAAACATATATAAATATTGAAATTAAAAATTAAATATTATATAGAATATAATATATATAATAATGAAAATTATAGATTTTATATCATTCTATGTTTATTAGAGAGAGAGAGAGAGAGAGAGAGAGAGAGAGAGAGATCACCTCAGTTCCTAACTACTTATTATTATGGAAAAAACACTTTTAAGAAGATTAACTTTCCACCAACAAGAAAGGAAAATCTATGGGCAGCCAATTGTAAATGGAGGAACTAGATACATAGGTTATCATTTGTATATTACATTATCTTCTGCTCCACTCTTTGTCTTCATGATACATAAATTTAAATATATTATAATAGAGAGGGAGAGACAGAGAGAGGAAGACAATATGAGATAGAGACAAACAAAAAGAGGAAGAGAAAGGGATTGAGAGAGAGAGAGAGAGGGGAGTAGAGAGGGGAAATAGAGAACGGGAGAAAGAAAAAGAGGGGGAGAAAAAGAGATAGAGAGAGTTAGATAGAGGAGAGAGGTAGAGAGAAGATCTAGAAAAAGAAAGACAAAATGGGAGAGATAAAGGCAGAGGGATAGAGAGAGGGGGAGAGGGAAGTAAAGAGAGATGAAGAGATATATAAAGAGAGAAATAGCGATAGATAGAGATGGAGATATAATGAAATAAAGAGCTAGATAGAGATATAGAATAGAGAGAGAGATAGTGAGAGAGAGATAGAGGTGGAGGAAGGGAGAAAGAGTTGGAGGGGAACAAAAAAGTGGAGAGAGATGACAGAGAGATACAAAATAGGGAGGGTAAGAGAGAAATAGAGAGGGTGAGAGGCATAGGGAGGGTAAGAGAGAAATAGAGAGGGAGATTGATAGAGGAATAGAGAAAGAGATATAGAGTAGGAGAGAGATAAGTGATAGAGGGAAAGAGAGAGATAGAGGAAGAGAGAGAATGAGAGGCACATGGAGGGAAGGAGAGGGAAATAGAGAGGGAGAGATAAAGATATAGAGGGAGGGATATTGAAAGAGAGGAATAGAGAAAGATATTTTTGATGGCCCGTCTACCCATCTTCCAAATGTTAGTTTCTATTTTCTCTTTATAATGTTTAATGTTAAGATTTACTAATTTGTGTTTAATGTCTTAGTGTCAATATTTAGGGTTTTGGGTTCACATTTAGTTAACTTAGATTTGAACGTTAAGGAAGAGGAAGGAAGGAGAGGGGGTTGAGAGAAAGAGGGAGAAATAGAGATAGGAAGAGATAGACAGAGGAGAGATAGGGAGAGGGAGAGGGAGAGGAAGAGATAGACTTTATAATGTAAAAAATGGAGCTTGGTATGGGTTGGTCCAGATCATCTAGCCGGATTGATATAGAGATGGGTATAGAGTCAGAGAGGGAGAGAGGTATAGAGATAGAGAGGGATAGAGAGAGCTGGTGAGAGGGACAAAGAGAGGGAGGGAGAAAAACTTGATAACTATCACAAAAAATTGCTTCACAGGTTGGGTCAACTTCCAAATTTAGGTCCTAAAATTTGAATCCCTTTAGTGATTTTTTAACATTAAATGACCATCACAGAGAAAGAGAGATAGAGTAGCAAATATATATATATATATATATATATATAGAGAGAGAGAGAGAGAGAGAGAGAGAGAGAGAGAGAGAGTACATTTTACTGTGAATACCTTCATCAACACAATTTATAAGCCCTACACATATACATGAAACCTTAAGACATTATCCACATTAGAAAGATTTAAGATTAAATCAAATTTGATTTCTTATGAAGTGTTATAATTAATAAGGCATATAACAATTCCATCTATAGAAATTAGGTCTCCATGCTTATTGTCCAAGTGATAACTTGTAATGGTTGAATTATAAATTTATTTTATATATATATAATCTATATTATAGTTATATGAGAAAGAGAGAAAGGAGACAAATAGAGTTAAACAAAGAGAGAGAGGGGGAGAGAGACAAAGAGACATAGATCTTTATATAGAGATGGTTGAATTATAAATTTATTTTTTATATATATAATCTATATTATAGTTATATGAGAAAGAGAGAAAGGAGACAAATAGAGTTAAATAAAAAGAGAGGGGGAGAGAGACAAAGAGACATAGATCTTCATATAGAGAGAGAACTTTATATATATAACGAGAAAGATAGACAAAGAGTGGAGATAGAGTTAAACAAAGAGAAAGATGACTAGAGAGGAGAGAGGAGGGATAGAGAGACAATGGGAGAGAAAGAGAGGGATGGATAGATAGGGAGAGAGATAGAGAGAAGATTGATGGAGAGGAATATAGATAAGTGATATAGAGGGAAAGAGAGAGAAAGATAGAGAAATGAGATAAAGAGATAGAGGAAGAGAGAGAGACACAACGAGGGTAGGAGAGAGAAATAGAGAGGTCCAGGGATATTGACAAAGATGGAGAGGAATAAAGAAAGAGAGAGAGTAGGAGAGAAAGATATATATATATATATATATATATATATATATATATATATATATATATATATATATATATATATATATATATATATAGAGAGAGAGAGAGAGAGAGAGAGAGAGAGAGAGAGAGAGAGAGATTGATGGAGAGGAATATAGATATGTGATATAGAGGGAAAGAGTGATATAGAGGAGGGAGAGAGAGAGGAGCGAGGAATAGATAGGGAGAGAGATAGAGAGAAGGAGATTGATGGAGAGAGAAATAAAGATAAGTGATATAGTGATGCAGTCAAGGTAGGAGGGTCCGATGAGGGACTGCCCAACCTTGCAGCGTTAATCAACTAACAACATAATCAATCAGAGATGCAACAGAAGTAAATAGGTAATAATGAAAAGAAAGAGACATTCATACACTTATGACACAAGATATATCCTGGGAAAACTCTAAAAGGGAAAAACCCAGTTTTCAAAGCTCATTCCTCTTATATTATGATCTCAAAACACATTACATATGCCACTTAGGCTTTTACAGACACTAGGTCGCAGTCCAAGGTTACAAAACGTTCATATAACAACATTATTTCATGATTTCCTTTGCCAACTCCTCGATTCTCTGCTCTGTAGCTTATTCTGTTCTTTGCTTCACTTTTGCTTCTTCGGATCAAAACACTTATAAATTTGCTTCATGTCTTCGCATAATTGTTCATTTCATCACTGGTGCTTTCTAACAAATCATTATCCTTCATTTATATCCTCTGCAAGCCTTCAAATCATTATCAAGTCGGTTTAATTGTAATGGCTAGTATGAAACATGTGTACACGGATAGGTCAGACCTAAACATAAGGTATTGATCTGCTGGTACATAAAACTTCGTGTGGATCTCCATGAAGGTAGGCTAAGTCCTATACTTCATTGAATAATATTCCTTTAAGCTCCACAAGTCACGGGATTGCTCTGCAAGCCGATTAGACTTCACTGAACATTGTTGGCTCTACTATGTGAAACAAGTAAATACAGGTAATCTTCTGATAGCGATATCTTCCCAAAATTAAACCCAAATGATCTGAATTTTGGATATGTTGTAGATGACTATGCCTAGATGCTAAGTCCAGCTCCGCAGCCTTTGATATGCAAATGTGGTATTCTCCAAGGTTGCTCTCTCGGTACTCTATAAGTCACTGTTAACTATCCCAATTGTTTTGAATGCTTCTGGATGCTCCTGCATCAAACTCTCATGGTTAATTGAACAATGAGTCTCTTCACTTTGATCTGTATTGTGTCAAATCGAATGTGATCCCTTAGGATAGGTTTGGCGGTTTGTTTTCAGGTACTTGCAATTGCCTCAAGGTCGGCGGTATGTTTAAGTCCACCTTGCAAAAACTACCTCAATTTCTTCTAAGTTTGGCGTTCTACTTGCAAGCCTTGCACTGCCTCAATGATCGGCTGTCTGAACAAGTCTTCTCCGCAAGCTACCCCAAGTTCTTCATCTTGTCATGGTCTAGGTTTGGCGGTGTACTTTTAAGCCTTGCACTGCCTCAATGATCGGCAGTCTAAGCAAGTCTTCTCCACAAGTTGCCTCAAGATCAATGTCTGCTTCCACCAACTAAGAGTCAATCAATACATACATGCATCCTCCGGAACAATCATGCTACTTCTTTTGATACAATCAATACACTCTTGAGTTTCTCTGCAACACTTCCTGCTCTTTGTTTCAGATACAGTTTCTCTTAGACACATCAAAACCTTCCAGTTTCTGCTCTGCATATACTTCTATACTGATCTCTGTTTCTTTATCCTTGTTTTTGGTACACAGACTTTCTCCTCCGGTAGAATATCTTGTCATTTCTTCTTTCTCTGCAACATGAATTTCCTTTCTCTACTATGCTTCATACTTGTCCACACAAACTTTCTCTTGCGCTGCTTTCTCAGTTCTATAACACAAATCTCCTTAAGATCAACGCTTCACCTTCTTCTGGTTTCTCTGTCAAACTTAGTGATTCAATAGGCTCTTCTTCTTCTGCATAAGCTACCTCTATATCATTTATTGTTTCCTCATCATTAGTCTCTCCTTCATTATCTTATCTGATAATAGGTTCTTGGTGACTTTCAGTGTTTGATTCTTTTTTCCTCCAAACTTGAAAACAGGTTCTTCTGAATGGTCTTCTATCAATTCCTCTTTCATCTCTTCTGTGTCCTTCATTGTTATAAAAATTATGACTCCTGTCATCTCTCCCTCAATAGTTTGACTCCTGTCATCTCTCTGTATCCTGATCCATATCCTCTTCTCTTTCCAACATATGAATATTTCTAACTATACAACCTTCTGAACATACAAGTAACATATTTCCAATTCGCTCTGTCAATCCATCCATAATCCATCTGCATACAATCTGTCATAGGCTTTCTCCTTCTCATTTTATTCCAACACATCTTTTTAGAATGATTCCTTAATCCACAAAACTTACAAGGATGTAGATCCCAACACAATTCCTTTGCATGTCCATGTCTTTTACAATGTGAACAATACATACCTCTTCTTCCCAGATTTGATTTGTTTGAACTTGCAACAACATCCTTAACTCTGTCATATCCAAGGCCTTCACTTCTTGATCTGATTACTGGTTCAATAGGTTTTGTAATTCCTTGCTAACGCTTTCCCAATCCTTTTCCTTCATATCCTATTCTTTGCATGATTTTGAAACCAATACCATCACCAACAACTGCAGGTCCTGTTACACTGTCATCTTCAACTTCATTTTCTAAAGAAGCTTCTATAGCATCACACAAATCATTAGTATCATAAGAAACATCACAAACTCAGGCTTAGATCTCAGACTTTTATTCTCTTTTCTGCGTACTACAAGTGATTGCTCTAACCGATTAACTTGTTCCTTTCAACCCTGATATTTCATTCTTTTGCAAATTGTTTTCCTTTTTCAGTGCTTCTAATCCTTCTTCTAGATCTCTATTCCTCTTTTTCACCTTCCCAAACAACTTGAATCCTTCTTTCAATTCTGCAAAACTCTTTTCAACATACTCAAACAATTTTAGCTCTGCCTCTAATTTTTCATTCCTCCTTTTTACATTTTTCAGTTCTTCTTCAAGAGCATCATATTTGTCTTCTCCTAGTTCTTTTATCCTTTCCATCAATTCTGAATTACACCTTTTGATTTTATACAATTCTCCTTCCAAAATATCATTTTCGCATATTAGATTTTTATTCTCTTTCTTCATCCTTTTTCCAATCTTCCCCATTGAAACAAATTAGATAAACAACTTAATTTGAAAAGCTTACCGAAGCTTCCTTGTCTTGATCTTCTTCAACGGTGACACTTGTTATTTCTAGGGTTTCACACTTCTTTCAACACTTTCTATCTTCCCAATAGATTCACAACCTTCCCAGCAGATTTGCAACCAGCTCTAATACCACTTGATGCAGTCAAGGTAGGAGGGTCCAATGAAGGACTGTCCAACCTTGCAACCTTAATCAACTAACAACATAATCAATCAGAGATGCAACGGAAGTAAATAAGTAACAACGGAAAGAAAGAGACGTTCATACACTCATAACACAAGATATATCCTGGGAAAACCCTAAAAGGGAAAAACCCAACCTTCAAAGCTTATTCCTCTTATATTATGATCTCAAAACACATTACATATGCCACTCTGGCTTTTACAGACACTAGGCCGCAACCCAAGGTTACAAAACATTCATATAACAACATTATTTCTTGATTTCCTTCACCAGCTCCCTGATTCTCTGCTCTGCAACTTATTTTGTTCTTTGCTTTGCTCTCTGCTTCACTTCTGCTTCTTCTTCAGATCAAAACACTTATGAATTTGCTTCATGTCTTCGCATAATTGTTCATTTCGTCACTAGTGCTTTGTAACAAATAATTATCCTTCATTTATATCCTCCGCAAGCCTTCAAATCATTATCAAGTCGGCCTAATTGCAATAGCTAGTATGAAATGTGTGTACACGGATAGGTCGGACCTAAACATAAGGTATTGCTCTGCTGGTACATAAAACTTCATGCAGATCTCCATGAAGGTCAGCCAGGTCCTATACTTCATTGAATAATATTCCTTTAAGCTCCGTAAGTCACGGGATTGCTCTGCAAGCCGATTAGACTTCACTGAACACTGTCGACTCTGCTCTATGAAAATAGGTAAATATAGGGAATCTTTTGATAGCGATATCTTCTCGGAATCGAACCCAAATGATATGAATTTTGGATATGTTGTAGATGACTATGTCTAGATGCTAAGTTTAGCTCCATAGCCTCTGATATGCAAATATGGTAAAATGCAGTATTCTTCAAGGTCGCTCTCTCGGTACTTTGCAATTCACTGTTAACTGTCCCAATTGTTTTGAATGCTTTCGGATGCTCCTGCATTAGAGAGAGAGAGAGAGAGAGAGAGAGAGAGAGAGAGAGTACCTTTCAATTTCAAGTAGAGAACATCGCTACATGCATAAGGGTAAGTGCATGGAAATGGGGTACAAAAAGGGGGTCAAAAGTGACCACTTTATATATATATATATTTCTGAAATCAGTTAAAGCTGAACTTGGATGAGTAATTCAAGTTGTGTACACTCAAAATTTGAAGATGATAAGAACAAGAATTGTAGTACTCTAAATCTAGTTTCTAAACTACTAAAGATTTTAGAAAAGTGTTCAAGATAAGGGGGTGAAATGTTGAGTGCACACAAAAGTGTTTTTGTTTTTATTACTAAAATATAAGATAGTGTTTGGTGTGCACCCCCTTATTTTTTTTGCTACAGTAGGTATTTTTAAAAACCATTTGGTGGAAATATAGCTAAGAGTGAGTAATACAAGTTGTATTTTTTTTATTAAATATTTTATTTTTTGCATTTTTTTGAAGTGGATGCATCCTGAAAAATTACATCACTAAGCGTGCACATCACATAATTTGCACAAAACTAATTAAAAATATAAATTTCTTTTATTGAATACGTATAGAATGAAGTGTAGAAGAATCCTATATATGTTTTTCAAATTTGGATAAGCGAGTCAAAAGTTATTAAAAAAAGTCAATACATATGTATTGAAGGAATATAGATACACTCTTCAAAGAAAATAAAAATAAATACCTTAACTTACTCAAAATATTGAAAAATTTGTATGGCTAGAAAGCTAAAAAGCATCTCTTTATTTTCGTGGTGGTTTTGTAAATTTTTATTGCAAAACATGTAAACCTGATGAGGTTGAAGTTTGAATTCAAGTTGTTTTATGTTAAAAATGCAAATTTAGGAGCCACAATGGATGTCCAAACCTTAAGCTTCTAAATCCAAGTCTAAATGGGAAAGGATCATACATATTTTGAATTCAAGGCATTAAAAATGCATACATGTTAAAATATGTATGATTTATTTCTTTCATAATGCAAACCTATTTTGCTGAAAAATCTCAAGACTGGCCACTAATTTGTATCCCATTTCCATACACTTACCCATAACCTTCCTATGAATAATTATTTCCAAATTTTACCTTTACCACCCATCACAATTGAAGAGACATTTCCTAGAACACAAAATCATTACCCATCATGGGACTACAAAACTAATCTTAACTACATAAACATAGTGACAAAAAGTGTTTCGTTGTGTGATAGACTTGAGGTTACGGTCAAGCATTCCAATGGAAAACCCTACATTAAAGATTAGGGTATGGTACTTTTACAATGTAAAAAGTGGAGCTTGGGATGTGTTGGTCCAAATCATCTACTCAAATTTTACTTACCACTATAGAACAACACACATCATTACATGGTTTCAATGTTCAAATGATGACCATGATTCAACAAATCAAAATAGACCCAAAAAATGAATGCAAATATTCTATATATTCTCTTTTTGAGAATATTAATATTACAAACAAATAAAAAATTCCTCTTTGCTACTTTTACAAATAGGCCCCCATTATTTATTGCTCTTACCGAGTCAATTTACAAACTGTGTATGCTTTAAGTTTCCCATTTGCAAAATAATGGTTCCTTTTAACCACACAGAACTCCTTTCCATATCAATTTTTGGCATACCCATTGCACACTATGGTGCGATTGCTAGTTAATTATGCTCAGAGAAGCAGATGAGCTTACTTCGTAGATCAACGGTCTCCATTCACTAAGTATAGTGCAAGATGATTGAAACTGTGCTGGCCGTTAGATTTTGCCGGGAGCCGAGTTTTTTTCCATTCACCGGTTTCCTTAATGGCTCCCCTGCGGGCATTGCCAGTTTTTTTGCATGTCCCGATTTTCCCCGTAAACATTCTATAAAGTTAGGGTTTAAAAGCTGCTGAAAGGCTAACGTGTTTATGTTTCCACCATGGTACTAAATTTGAAAATAAAAATTAGCAGTCATTTTCCCT
The DNA here is from genome assembly GCA_027924645.1 of Cunninghamia lanceolata. NCBI lineage: Eukaryota > Viridiplantae > Streptophyta > Pinopsida > Cupressales > Cupressaceae > Cunninghamia > Cunninghamia lanceolata. The sequence continues at coordinate 9,445,385 of BSBN01001435.1, forward strand.
TTCCCTATTAAACTCCTACACTTGGCACACCAAACCACTGCTCAAACCTCAAAACCGCCCACATTTTCATTTACTTTCTTCCTCAACATGGAGGAATGTGGCGGTTGCTCATTCTCACTAGGTATGTCTCTCTAATCTTTATAAATACTCTTTCAAACTTAATACATATTAACTATATTTATTAGTTTTAATGCTTTACTACATTTAATATATAATATTTAATATAAATGTGCACAAATATTAAATATCAAATATATAAATATGGTAACAATTTCAAATATATTATATACCATATAAAATATATTATATTTATAGGTATAATATAATAAAATTGTATATTTAGATTTAATATATTTTAAAATAAAATTATATTATAAAATCGTATTTTTATATTGAATATATATTTATAATTTAATTATATTTATTTTATATATAATATCTAAATTTTATTAAATACTAATTTCATATATATAATTTATACTTATACTTGTAATTGAATATTATGTTTTATATAATACAAATACAATATTATATATTTTGAACAAAATACTTTTTAAATTCAGCAAATCTAATAGCTTAACTAATTTTCTCAATATGTACTATCAAGGTGTTGGCCATGTGGCTTCTAATTTTCAAACCTTATTTGAAATCCACATGAATTATCCCACAACAAAAATAAAGAACAACATAAGATCTCTCTCTCTGGTGGAGCTAGATGATATGGACTAATCCATATGAAGCTCCACTTTTATATTGTAAAAGTACCATTATGTATCATTATTTCATGTGGTCAAACACTTTATAGGCATCCACATAATGTTTGCACTTGACATACATGAGAAGAAACTTAATATGAAAAAATGTGTGTAGGAAAGTAAATCAGGTCCATGACTGATGCTGGGACATCTTTCCTTTGTGAAAGGGCATTCTTGAGAATATAGGTTTGCAATTATTAAATATACTTAGAGTAGTCTTTAAGGGGGTTGTGTGTTGTAAGCAGAATGTGTAGATGTTATTCAGTCTAAACCTACATTGTGTGGTGTGTTTCAATTGGAGGACAAAAAAACTCACCCCAACAACCAAATTAAAGGACATTCATTTTAGTCTACCCACTACCATGCGCCACTATAGATCTTGGTGGACCTATGTTTTACCACTTATATGGTGTTGCCTCCATACTCTGTGTTGTCAAACTTAGGGTGAATGGAGGCTTGCAAACATCACAAACAAAGGATAGAGACCATCAAACAAAGGACAAAGAGAGGGATACAGGGAGAAGTGAGGAAGAGAACCAAAGGAAATATAGAAAGAGAGAAAATGATATGAAATAGAGAAAGAGAGAAAATGATATATATATATATATATATATATATATATATATATATATATCCCTAAATTAGATCTTAAGGCTACATATTAAGTTATTAAAATTAAATATATACTTACTGTAGATTAAAATGAATATAAATATTAAAAAAGTATGTACATATTAAATATAACACACATATATTATATATAAAATATAATGTATATTATATAATTAATTTTTAATATTTCCCTAAATTAGATCTTAGTCTATGTATATAAGTTTCTTATCACTAGATGGGCTCGACATGCCCAATAGCTTCTATTTGTATCTATGGGCATTCTTAGGAGATTTTTTTCTACATGGTCCTCTCTATATCATCCTAAAAAATAATAAGTACATATAATATGACAAATTGAGGACCCCACATGCTTTGAACCTTCCACCCTTACCAAATTGAAAACATTTAGCTAACCTAGACTTCACTTTCTTGTAAAACTAGCAAGGACAACTTGGTGTGCAATGGGTTCGCTGAAAAGTTGTGGAAGTTCAATTGCTATGTATTTAAGTGAATGATGATTGTCTTTTATCCCTATGCCCCATGCCATTTTCTTTTCTAGAGTATCATGAATTAATTTGCATAATCTTAATGGATTTCAAGATCCCTGCATTTTGCTTAGTAGCTACTTCAAATGTGTGTGCTTCCTTTCTAGATTCTTGTCCATGCATTGCACCTAGGTTCACTTGCATTGGATTAGCTGTCACCTATGCATATTAATAATAGTTAATTTAATAATCATATATATATAATATATAAATTATATAATTATGATTAATATTAATAAATTGGCTAATTTCATGTGAATTATTAACAAGAGACGCATTGCGTTAGGTTCTTGGCCTAATGCTATGAATGTTGTTGTGGTCTATTATTTTAAGTATTGTGAGGTGCTGTAAAAACAAGGATTGAAACTTGAAAATTGGGACAAATACCTACAAGCAATTCATCTTTGGTTTGGATCATATTTGTTGAATATGTTCATGCATAATTAGATGATATAGTTCACACCTTGTTCATAGATTGAACCAAAATTGTGTCTGTTTTGGAGATTACTTTGAGTAGAAGTTATATGGATTTGAATTTATGTAGAAGAAATTTATTATTGTATTGATACTTGTTATGGATCTAGCTATCATATCATAAGGATAAATATTTAATTTCTACTCTATGAAATGCCTCAAGCCATTTACTTTCCTTGGAGTTAGGATCTCCAATTTTGACAACATAATAACCCCAAGGATGTGTCCGAACACCTTTATATCTCATTGTCTGTCTAGATGTTCGACCTTTGTGGGAAGCCAGGTCAGGGGTTGACTTATTTGATTCTTGTAATCTAAACTCAGGGAATATAGGTTGATTCAAGTTAAAAGAATTAGAATCATCATGTAGAAATAGTTACATGAAAAATAAAATTGAATTCACATCACAAGATAGCAATCCAATTTCAAATTGTAGCTAATTTTGCCTTATAAAAGATTTACAAGTAGTGTGTGTTTACACATAGTCCTGTAACAAGTGTTTAACTAGTAATGAATTAGCTATTATAAAAGACTTTCAAATAGTGTTCAATTAGTGCATAAATGAATAGCCTGTATTTGTCTATATTTGTGGCAAGCCAGACGATGAGATATGAAAGTTGAACCCCTACCCATGTGGGTTGAACAGCTTGCCATACTACTTGAACTATAAACAACATTAAAAGAATGGACCAACCATATGCTTTGGTTACATACAACCAATAAACCTTCCAACTCACATGCCTTATTTCTCTTTGTTTATCTTCTACAATCTTTGATGTTCCTTTATTGGCCTTCGGTGCTGATTCATAAGGTAGTGTTTGAGCAACAATATCAGGTTTATTTTTGTTCTGATTCACTTGTTCTTCTGGGACCGTTTCTGACTCTTTTTCATTAGCATGAACACTAGATGCATTTCCCATTTCAACTGATCCCATTGCATTCTTGTGTGCTACAACTAGCGCTTCAAAATTTGTCCTTAGCCCCATAAGCTCGTCATACTTTCCCAATTGCACTATCATGCCATCTCTCATTACCTATTAGGATTCAATGTTGACATTATCAATTTATTTCTAAAGAACTCATCATATCATTATGTTTATTGATCTTTGATTTTGTGCTCCATTAGTATTAGACTGCTAGTGATTCTAATCTGGTAGATAGAGCTAATGCTTTTGGCAAAACTTCATTGCCATTTCATTGCTAAATTGGAGAAGGAAAGAAATTTTGTAATTCCTAATTTGCATCTACATATGGAACTATAATTATAATGTCACTGGAAAATCAGAAAAACCCTTATATATTTTATGCTTGAATAAATCACAAAGCATTGTCCAGATGTACCAAAATAAGGTTTGCTGCATGCAAGAAGTCTACTTGGTGAGTAACTAGTAAAATTGTCTTTTGACCGAGATCACCCCTTACACATTCCTGCAAAATGAATAATTAGAAAAAAATGAAGCTTCAATAAACATATATTAACATTGTCAAATTGGAAGCCTGAAATACAAGAGATACAAAGAGAAAGGTGCTATTCAGATAAATATTTGCAATATAGCAAATCGGTGTGCAATATGAATAAACAGAGTTCAATGAAAATAGAACTCTTGTACCTTGTAAATTTCAGAACCAATGTGAGCATCAATGGCACTGAAAACATCGTCCAGAAGATAAATGTCTGTGTCTAGTCATAGCCTTCTCAACATCAAGGGTGGTGTGATCAAAAACATTTATTAGACCATAATCTTGTAATTAGTGGCATAAATAAATGATGAGTTCTAGCAACTGGAAGAAATAAGTTGGCCTTATACCCTCCCAAACATGTCAACTTCACAACATTGTGTTAAGACTTAACTTATAAAAAATGAAGTGCAATAGAATAGGCATCATTCAATAATAATCTTGTGTGGTAGAGGGCACTACTGACGAATTATATTGTTCCTAGTTGTGCTTCTACTTTCTAATGTTGCATATACCACCTATGATACATTAACTGCATCTATTCCTAAGATTAGCACTGTGAAAATTATAGACATTTAAGATCAAAAAGTTGAAGCCTTTGTGAGGGAACGTTGGAACATGGTATAGACCTCTATCAAAGCATAATGAAACGGGGATTTTTGTCCAATACTGTAGTTGGAAATACTCTGGTAGACATGTATGCAAAATGTTGAAGCATAGAAAAAGCTCATGAACTATTTGACAAAATGCCTCAAAGAGATGTAATCTCATGGAATGCAATGATTGCAGGATATTCTCAAAATGGATTTGTTGAAAGGGCTTTCAAAACTTTCAATCAAATGCAATTGGCAGGTCTAAAACCAAATTCTACAACCTTTGCCATCATCCTCCTAGCCTGTACCAAAATGGGAGCTTTGCAACAGGGTATAGAAAACTATCAAAGCATAAAGGATAGAGAAACTTTGTCAGATGTTGTAGTGGCAATTGCCCTGGTAGACATGTATGCAAAATGTGGGAACATAGACAAAACATGTGAACTGTTCGACAAAATGCCTCAAAGAAATGTGATCTCATGGAGTGCAATGATTGCATGATATGCACAAATTGAATTTTTTGAGAAGATTTTAGAAACTTTCAAGCAAATGCAATTGACAGGTGTAAAGCCAGACTCCACAACCTTTGCCAGCATCCTCCCTACCTGTGCCAAAATGGGAGCTTTGGAACAGGGTATGGACATCCATCAAAGCATGAAGGATAGAGGAATTTTGTCATATGTTGTGGTTGCAACTGCCCTGGTAGACATGTATGCAAAATGTGGAACCATGGACAAGGCAGAAAAGATCATAGTAAATCATAGTAAAATTTAGCAATTTCTAGGATTTATTGAACAAGCCTTCGATCTACTTCGAGTTATCATGACGTGATGTATCATTCTTTCAAAATGGAGTACCTTAAGAGCTCTCCCAGAAAGTAGTAGGAACCCCATATTGCAGAGTATGAAATGTGCCAACTGTATAGCCCAGGTTATATAGTACATTTTCTTCCTTGCATGGTAAATAATATACAATCCCACCACTACCAGTTTTGCAGAAAATAACATACAGTTCTAAGTGTTCCAAAATCATTGAAGGAAGCTAGTTAAATATGAAGTTCATCATATGAAATTAAAATAGCTTCTATTATGTGTTCAAATACTATTATTGGAAAAAAATGTTTAGATTAGTTAAGAAGACATGATACTCAACTGCATTGGAATCATAAATTTACCAAGTCCCATCAGACTGAGCTTAAACAAACTATTTATAAAATTTATCTCAATTTTTTTAATCAATTGCAGAGGAAACAAGTCACATAGCTCTGTATATAACCTATATTACTAGGGTGATGTTTAAGTACTCACCAAATACATGACCAACTAAATCTCTATATCTGATAAAGCATTGGCCATCTTTAATATACAGATTTGCAAGCAACAAATTGGCATAGAGTGAGAAAGCATCTAAAACAACCATGCCAATAATTCCCCAGACCAATCTTAGAGGCACTAGAATGAGGTTTGAATATCCCAAAATGTACACACGGTTGAAATTTGTAATTAACATCAGTTCCACTTTTTGCCATGAATCTGAAAACCATCACAATAACAAAAGAAATTGAAAATTTCTGTCTAGAAAACACACGACAGAAACCATATATATGATAACAGCTATCCACACATTTAACAGTTTATAAAAGGTGAGGCAACTTCGTGAAATGTGAGTAGAAATGAAATAGAAAAAATTATATACCAGTGTCAATTTTGTGTGCAGTCTTGTGGGTAGAAAAGCTGGTTACTTCCTGTTTCGTGTCCATAATGTCTGCAGTTGATTTTTTCATTAAATATTTCTGCTCTTTCATTCTCTTCCACAGTTTAGAACAACCTTACTTGACACGTCAATGGATTCTTCTCCACCACTGAATAACTGTCACTTATATAGAATCAATGCTTTATAGTGTTTACACACTTGCATATATAGAATTGGATTTCACAAATACCGGAGAGAGAAATGAATATTTTTTAAAAATGTGTCATCATATATATACAACTGACACCATCACTAAGATCATGCAAAAACAGACACAAAAGTTGAAGGCTTCATGAGGTAAATCAATGAACTAGACACAAAAGTAATTAAAATTTCAAATAATCTTTAGACAAGGATGATATAAATGCTAACCTTGTAAAGGGTGGTGCCGATGTTTGCTTGACAATGATTCCTATGCCACACGTGGAAGGCTTACTAGAGGGACGAGAGAGCGCCGACGTTTGTCCCCCAGAGTGCTACGACATTATCTTTGCCCTAGCGAGCAAGCTTCAACAACCCTTCAATGCAGAGGTGCTTACCCAATACTAATTTGCTCCTTTTTCGAAACAAGGTTTTGTGTGTTAGTGTTCACGATAAATTATATACAAATTCTAGATTTAGGGTTTTTGAAGGAATACTTTCTGACAATTCATGCTCAGAATGGAATTGTTTTTTCGAAGGTAGAGAAAATTCAATGCATTCAGAGATACACTAGAGATATTTTGGATTTTTATAAAACAAGAGTGGATTTATTAATCAACTAGGGCTTTCATTTATCAGTTAAGGTTTCAAGGATGCAGTGCCCTCCCCTTGCCCTGCGTGTAACAAGGCTCGTAAATGCCAGAGCTCTGGAGGTGGAAGCTTTGTATGCTCTAGTCTATGTTGTCTTCGATTCGTACATGGGATGGGTGCGACAAAGCCAAAAAGTTGAATATTTCTTGCGTGGATTTTAATCCGTGTGGGGCGTTTGGAGTCAGCGGGATTTTGGAATGACAGAGAAGGGAAGTCATTTAGGCGTAGTAAAAAGACAACAACAAAAGGAAACTTCATTTAGGGAAAAACACAAATGTCTTTACTAAGAATATTGTCCTTCTCCATGATCAAATGAAGCTCATTAGATTTAAAAACTCCAAAAATCTGGAATATAACCAGGGAAAAAACACTAAACCTTGGTCCATTAAAAGCCTTATAGTTCCCTTAAACCAGTTGCAGTATAAAACTAATGAGAGTATTTATTACTTGTGAGTAAAGTTAAAAGGTGAAAGAACGCTAGATTCGTCCCTGGTGACCAAAGCTTGGACCTCAAACCATTCTTTTGCCATTATTGCTGGTATGAGAGCAGAATAAAACTGATTTCAATTCAAGAGATCAACAATTGTCACAGGGAATAACAGATAACAAAAAAGTTGGTCAGAATTAGGTGGAACCACACAAAACTCACCTATGCATGCATATGTAACGCTCGGTTATGTAGAGGAACAATAGATATACATTAATTAAATGTATACAACAACCGCCGCGTTTCCTCGAGCAAAGGGAAGCTTGTAATGCAAGCTAGCTGTCTTTGCAGAGTACTTGTACTTTTACATTCATTAATTATTAAATGTTAATAATATAATTAAATTTAAAGATAATTCTATTTTTCACCTTTACTGTTCATAGGGTTAACCAATAGCAAAGCAGATAAATGGTATTTATCAAATTATAAAAATAGCCAAAAAAAATTAAAGACTATAATATTTTGCTCAAATTTTTTGTTCTTGCATGCCTATTGGCTAAATAAATTGAAATAATTGCATCCAAGGGATGCATTAGTAATCCTGCCAAAGGTAGGAACTAATAAATATATAATTTAGTTAATAGATATATACTATATAATCTTATTTTATTGAAAGAGAGGAGGGTATAGAGATAAGAGATAGAGAGGGAGATAGAGATAAGAGATAGAGAGGGAGGGGGAGAGAGATAGAGTGAAAGAGATACAAAGGGAGAGGGAGAGATATAAAGGGGGGAGATAAAAAAAGAAATATGGACAATGAGAGGGGGGAATAGAGTGAAATAAGAAGAGAGGAGAATAGAAAGAGATATTGATAGAATAGAGAAAAAGAGAGAAATAGCAATAAGAGATAGAGAGGCATAGAAATAGAGAAAAGAGGTGAAGAGAGAGGGGGAGGGGTAAAGAAGATAGAGAGATAAAGAGATAAAGGAGACAAAGATAGAGAGGGAGAGATAAAGATATAGAGGCAAATACATAAAGAGATAGAGAGATAAAAAGGAAGGGGAAAGATAAAGAGAGAAGGGGAGATGCATAAGGCCACCATGGATATCACAACATAAGTTGAACCAATGGGATACTACCATTAGTGTTGATAAAAGATAACATAACTTATTTAACTAGCCTTTGGGATTAGCATGTATGTGCCATAATTGTGACCCCACTACATGGCCATGTGCCTTACAACTCTTAGCATACAAAATCTAACCTACAACCAATCTAATTTTCTTGGTTTTAAATGTGCCATCAAGCAATAACTCTAGAATCCATGACTTTTACTCCACCCACCATAGATCCTATCTAATATGCTCACTCAAATATATCCTTAACTAGCACACATATGCCCTTCCTTCACACTAAAGTGTTAATGATTACCTATACACAACCATTGATAGAATGCCTTAATCAAACTATAATTAATACAATTTTCAATGTAACATATTTGGTTGTAGCTCAATCTTACATATGTGTCAAAGGAATCCATCATATAGTATCAATAAAATACTAATCAAACTAATGTACAAATTCCTAACAAGGATGCAAGACAGCTGAAAAAATCATTAAGCGATGAGTCATGTGTGATGGAAATAAAAAAATTAGTACCTCGACACACAAATTCAAAGAAACACACTCATGGTTTACGAGCATTCTAGTCCATTTTAATTTTTACAAAAAAATGCATCAATAAGTAGATTATTAATATTGCAACAATGGCTAGCTATGGAATTTTATAATTTCATTACTTTGTAATGGAAGGTTTAACTCTACTATTAGGGGTGGTCAATTTGATTCCAATTAAGAGAGCTTGACTCTTATGAGATAAACTTGGTTGAACCTATTATGAGTAGAGATAAGGGATTCAAAAAATATGTCAAGGTACTTTGCAATAGGTTCAAGAACAAATGAATTGGCCATTTTCTTGCCATTTTGAACATATAGCCTCTTAAATGTGGTACCCATATATAACTCTTTTGTTCTTCTACATGTACTATGTGATGCATGCATTTTAAGAATGACAAAACAAGGAAAAATAAAATGTGACATTTGGAATAAAGATGCATCTTCTCCTCAAAAGAACAACTTGGAGCTACTTTCATGACAACTACTTGCGTAGTATTTGATTTGATATCAATAATTTGAAATCTATGCAAATCATGTATATCCTAAATAGATAATGAGGCCATCAAGGCTTTGATGAGTTTATACTCCACATGCATTATACCAGCACTAAAATCTATGAAGAATGACATGGTGATGAAGCTCACATGAGCTAAGTTTGACAAGAGAGCTCTGACAGTGAATGATAGAGGATCCAACAATTAAATATGCCTCTATGATGATTGGCTACAAAATTTACTTCACCAAGAAAGAAAACTCTGTATCAACTACAAGCATATACACTGCACATTAGATGGTGAAAGAAAATGTGGACTATGATCTTTGTGAGTTGCTCCAGTAACAACTTTTGGAAAAATTGAAGAAAACCAAGGACTCCAAGTATCCATTCAAGTATGGTACTCTTATTATTTGTTTATTGTTTTACTATTTAAAAGAGCTACCTGGAGTGCAGAATGATATGTGGTTGAGAAATATTCTAGTTGCTACACAAATCAGAGATCACCTACAGAGGATTGGCAATGATGAAGCACAAAATGTAGCTCTATGGGGTTACTTTAAGGTATTCCAATAAAAGATGCAAGCTAGGGAAAGAATCCCTAGAAGGGTTGTTGAAAAATACAAAGATGACATCACTTTCATGGTAACAAAAGATGAATGTTTGATGGAAGTACTTGAGCCTAGAATAGTCTGGATCCCAGAGATGGGATATGAGGTTTCAGAAGATACTCTTGTAGGTCTGGTAGAACTAATGCTCAACAAACCTCGTGATACCATAGAAGATAGGTTTGGCACTTATGAGGAAAAGTCCATGAAAATCCATCTCGAGCAAACCAAGCCACAATATTAGAGGAAAGTACATAGAATGGTTAAGGAGTATGTTGAAAGCATAGGGATAACCAAAGAACAAGTACAACAAGTTAGAGCAAAGAGAAAAGCTGTTGAAGAGGTTGGTACTGTAGAGAAACCAGAAGAGCAAACTAAAGAAAAGAAGCCTGCACCTAGAACTAGAAAAACAACAAGGACCACATCCTCCTTTGCTAGTGCATCCAAGGCCTCTGAAGCCCCTACTGCTGACATTGTAGAGAAGAATGTTGAGGCCAGTGCCTCTGAACTGGTAAAGAGGAAAAGAGTCAAGAGAAAAGACCACATAGATGTATATGTCAGCCATGGTGGTGGTGAAGAAGAAGAGGAAGAACAAGAAGAAGAGGAATTGGTCTGGAAAGGAAAAGACTCTATTGTTCCAGGAGATCAAGCAAAAGAAAAAGAAGAAATGTCTGAAAAAGTGAAGGAGAAGAGAAAAGGAGTTACTTCTGATGAAAAAGGAAAAGGAAGGAAAAATAAGGACAATAATGATGATACTTCTTTGACATTTAAAGCTACAATTAATGCCATAGTTGAGCATGGCAATCTAAAACAAGTGGCAGACTTGTATGATGAAAGATCAGACAAAGACAAAGAAACTATTGAAGTAGCTGTTATCAGGTATTTGGATATGTTCAATAAGGCTTTAATTGAAATAATTAATGACTTACCTAATAGCTTAGCTAGTATTTTAACTGCTAAAAGAGAAGAGGCTATGACAAAGGATATGGAAATGAAGGAAAGGATTTTGAAGAAAATTTGTCCAAGCATTTCTGGGAAAGACAAAATCAAAACCATTCAGAGGCTCAACAAAGAGTTAAGAACCAAAATAAGAGTAAATACTCTTATGGCTGGTGATAAGAAAGAAATCGAGAGGTTGGAGAAGGAAACTACAGAGATAACCATGAGTGTGCTTGATGAAATTCCAACTATTGCAGAAACAAATGAAGGAGAGCAGATGAAATTTGATGTTGGCACCTCAAGTGTAGTTCCTGATGTGGTAGGTAAAAAAAATGTACCATCTCCACTGCCTCCCATAAATACAATGGATCAAGGAGTGATGCCCCCTCCGGTAACCTTAGAAAATATTGAAGAAATAAGGGAATTCGCTGAGGAGAAGATTACTGAAGAAAAATAAAAGCAGAAAGAGGAAGCTAGAGAACAAGTGGATGACACTTCTATTCCAGAGAACATAATAGAGTAACAAGCATATGTTGGAGAAAATCCTCCGAAGATTCTAGCTACACAAGTGTCTTCTAGAAATGAGAGAAGAGACACTACTGGAGAGAGCTCAGAATCATCACCTTTGGACTCTTTAAGAGAATTTTTGGCTAAACAAAGAGAGTCACAAAGTGTGTCTACTCCTGAGTTGTTGCAAGTGCCATCATTAGATGGACAAATAAATTTGGCTAGTATGTCTCCCTTATATAAGCTAAAATTGGGGACAATTTTCCAAGCCATCGCCCAAGAGGAGATTTTGAAATCACATATTGAAGGCAATGAGATTATAGAGAAAGCAATGACAACTTTTGAAAATATTATGGTAGAAGTTAAGAGAGATACATCTTTGACTCTCACTTTGCAAATGAAGAAGCTTATGGAGTTAGCACGAGTAGTTGTTTTAAATCATTTGAACAAGTGGCAAAAAAGAAAGTCAGAGAAGAGATTGACAATAAGAGGTTAGTAGAGTTGACTGACAAGTGCTATAAGGCACAAATCTTGTTAGATAATAGCATTAATTATTTTGAAACAACTATCAATGATGTAAATGCTATGTATAAATTTTGTTTATCATGGCCAATAACAAATAAGGATATAAAGGATAAGATTGATGGTCTGGAGAATTAGCTTGTTAAAATTTTTGGTACCTATAACTCAATGGATGATCCTAATGGAAACTTAAGAGTTGCAATAGAGAAAACTCATGTAACAATCACGAATCTGTAGAATCAAAAGGAGACAATTAAAGATCAGATGAGCCACTTAAGAGAAATTGTAAGCTTTAAGATGGCTTCTATAATGGGTCTAATAAGTGAAGTAGATAAAGTAAGGAAGATGACAGAGGCCCCTGCCACAATAGATAAGGCAAAAGATCTGCTATCTTAGAGCAATGGGAATGCATAGTTTTTGAGCTATGCAAAGGCATGATGGGATTCAAATGCTGTATAACTAAAGAATATCTATAGTGCTATATTTCCTAAGAATCAGTAAGTCTTTGATTTCTTGTATATATGCAGAAGCTTAGAGAAAACAATTTTGATATTTTGATGTACATTGAAATCAATTTCTTAGGGGGAGCAGACTTCAGTTTGTATATACTCATGTACTCTAAAGGGAGATCCAGTAAATAGTTCATATCCTTTGCCATTAATGTCAAAGGCAGAGAGAAGCAGATGTGAAAAAGTTATTTCTGAAGGAGAAATACAGATGTGGAAAATACTTGTCTCAAGGGGGAGAATATTCAGAGATTTGGTTTTGATGGTTTTCACATCATGTGTTGCCATCAATGCCAAAGGGGGAGATTGTTGTAACTATCAATATTAGAGGCACTACTGGTATGCTGATGAGTATGATATTCAAGAAGTGTTGTCATTGATGGAAACAAAATTCAAAGATTAAAATTGAGTTGTGAGGTTATAGTAATGTCCCTCATAGGAGGTTCTTGTCCTCATAAAGTTATCTATACAAAAATTTTTGATCCGGAAGAAGATTTGGTGAAAATTAGCTAAGTGTCAGAATGTTACAGTTAGTGTACAGAGCTACAGGTTTTTGGTCCACATTTGTTAGATGTTAAAGATCTTGTTTTGTGGATTTGATAAGTTGTTATGGATCACTAGAGATACCTAAATGTAGAAGTTCATCTTCTTATGTCTTCTGTAGTGATAGATAAGTTTGTCAAAATATCACTACATGGATAAACAATGTTTGACTATGACAGAGACCAAGTTCCAGTACTATGCATTTCACTGCATGGAAACATTTTGTTGTGCGGATCTGGGGATGTGATTGCAGATGTCTAAAGATTATTTTTTCCAAATTTGAGATGATTTGGAGGTTCGGATGTTGAGTTATGGTCTGACAGTCAGTATGCACTTATGCTACCCTGCTTATGAAGCCAACCTGAAGAAGTGTACCTTGTGCAGAGCAATCCAAAGATTGAAGTGTTGTCTTAAGAGTTTATATAAGTCATTCCAACCTAGGAGAGTGTGTTTCAAGTTCTGGTTCACTTTGCAATGCATTTTGGTTAGCAGGTTGAGGCCGACTAGTACTGTCTACACTTAAATTGGCCGACCTAATTGATGATATGAGTACAACGGATGTTGTAAACTTGTTTTGTGAAGTTAAGTGGGAGCTAATTTAGGTTCACCCTGACCTATTTCAAGTTGTTTCAAAGTTTAAAAATTGGTGCAAAGTGAGTGTGTAAAGTTGATGCAGGGGGTAAATCACAAAACACACAATAACAGATATTGAACACAGCAAATAGAACTTTCTTTTATTGAACTGGGTAACTCATTACATCACAGAAGCTAATTACAATCAGAGGATGAATCCTCTACTGGCTACAACACATTACAGCTTTCCCAACCTCAAGACTCTAGAATCTTCAGCCTTCTGTAACCCCAAATCAGCTAGGGTTTCTGTTTTCCCACCTATTCTTGACTCTACACTGGCCCCCTTAACTCTACTACTGCCCAGGGTTCCTAAAATAGTCATAAATAGCACTTTTTGGAAGCCTTCAGCCAAATTTCAAAATTTGCAACTCCCTCCAAAAGTAGGTCAACTTTCGGGAAGCATAACTTTTGATCCGGGTGTTCGATTGACGAACCGTTTTAAGCGCCGGAAAGCTCACCATGTTAACTATCATGCCAGAAATTTGTAAATGGATTTCCATCAACTTTTCGAGACGTTATGGGAAGTTTTAGTGCCTCATATCTCGTTCCAGAAATTTTTAGGGGCTTTTCGGAAAACAAAAACTTTAATATCTTTTAGCTCACAAATGATCTTTGCCTGATTCCTTCGCCAAAGGTCTTATATTTCCGTTATGTAACTTTCTAGAAGTTTTTGCTTCATTACGTGCCCAAATGCAAACTTTCTAAAAATAGCAGGTACACTTTCCTAAATAGGCAGGTCGCTATTTTTAGCAGTTTTGGAAAAACTAAAAGTCCATTATTATTCTGGATATTATGGAACCAAAAACACTAATTATGGAAAGAAATGAGAACAACTACAATGGTTTTGAATTAACTTCTTTTTGGGTGATGCAAGATTGCCCTTACACCTTTGGATGCTCCTGCATCAGACACCCAGGGTAATTTGAGAAGTGACCCTGTCACGTCTCATGTGTTTGTGTGAGGAAAACCCAAACAGTCAACCTCTGCCTTAGACAACCAAGAAGAATCTTCAACAGGCCTTCCTTTTCATTTTACCAGATATTCTTCATATTGCTTGTTCCGAGTACTTCTTCCCACACGGCTATCCAAGATCTTTTCTATCTCCTCTGTTGAAGTAGATGCCAAAATACTCCACTGTTCTTCTGTTGGTCCATCCTCTGTTCCACCATCATGATATTCTGATAAATCAACAATATTGAAAATAGGGGAAATATTGATCCCACTCGGCAGCTCTACCTCATATGCATTTCTTGAATCATATTTCTTCAAAATTTTGCATGGTCCAAATTTCTTCATTTTCAACTTATTGTATGTTCCAATTGAGAACCTTTCTTTTCTCAAGTGAACCATGACTTCATCTCCTACCTGGAATTCCTTATATCTCCTCTTCTAATCTACCTTAGCCTTGTACTGAATATTCATTTTATTAATGTGCTTTCTCACCTCTTCATGCAAATTCTTCAGATGTTCTGCAAAGTCTTCAGCTTTAGCACTTGTCTTTTCTTTGTTGTCCAGCTTCCTTAACTCAAAAGCATTACTTGGGCTATTGCCATATACAATCTGGAATGGTGATTTACCAGTAGTCCTATTGATAAAATTGTTGTAAGCAAATTCTGCCTGTGGTAAAATCAAATCTCATCCCTTGGGCTTATCTCCTACTAAGCATCGTAGCAGGTTACCCAAACTCCTATTCACCACTTCAGTTTGTCCATCAGTCTGTGGATGGTGTGTAGAACTAAACTTCAAATTTGTCTTCAACTTCTTCCAGAATGTCCTCCAGAAATAACCAACAAACTTGGTATCTCGATCTGAAACTATGCTCTTTGGTAGACCATGTAGTCTCACCACTTGAAAAATAACTCTGCAATATGAATAGCATCATTAGTCTTCTTACAAGGAATAAAATGTGCCATCTTTGAGAATCTGTCCACCACCACAAAAATAGAATCATGCCCTCTCTGTGTCCTTGGTAAACCAAGAATAAAATCCATACTAATATCATCCCATGGCTTCTCTGGTACAGGTAATGGTTGATACAATCCTGTATTTTGACTTGTTCCTTTTGCCATCTGACATGCTCTACAACTCTGCACAAACTTCCTCACATCCTACTGCAGCTGTGGCCAATAATAATTTTCACCAACAATAGAAATGGTCTTATCTTGACCAAAGTGTCCAGCCAGTCCTCCACTATGCTTCTCTTTCATCAGGTTCTCTCTCATGGAACTCCTCGGAATGCACAACTGGCTTCCTCTAAACAACATGCCGTCTTGGATCATGAAATCCAACCATTTTGTCCTATCCAAAGTAACAGGCTCCAGACAAGCTTTCCAAGCCTCTGCAAAATCTGGATCTTCAGGGTACAAACTTTTGAGCTCATCGAACCCAACAACCTCTATCTTCATTTCTGTCAACAAATTTTGCCTTCTGCTCAAGGCATTTGCAACTCTATTGGACTTCCCACTCCTGTGCTTCAAAACAAAGGTATAACTCTGCAAAAACTCAACCCATTTTAAGTGCCTTTGGTTCAATTTCCCTTGACTATTAATATACTGCAAAGCTTGATGATCAGTATATAAAACAAACTCTTTTGGCAACAAATAATGTCTCCATTTCTTCAAAGCCTGAACTATTGCATAAAATTCCTGATCATAAACAGAATACTTTTTCTTGGCATCATTAAGCTTCTCACTAAAATAGGCAATGGGCTTACCTTCTTGGCTCAAAATAGCTCCTATACCACTACCACTAGTATCACAATCTACCTGAAATACCTTATTGAAATCTGGAAGTGCCAAAACATGTTGTTCTACAACTTTCTGCTTCAATGTATCAAAGCTCTTGTCAGCTCCTTTAGTCCATCTAAACTCTTTTCTATCCCCTCTCATTGTTTCAGTTAGGGGTGCACAAATGCTACTGAAATTCTTGATAAACTTTCTGTAAAAACTTGCTAAACCATGAAAAGATCTTACCTCCGTTGCACTCCTTGATGTAGGCCATTCAATGATAGCCCTTACTTTTTCTGGGTCCATCTTAAGACCTTCCTCCGAGACAACAAATCCCAGGTATATCAACTCCTTCTTTGCAAAACTACATTTCTTCAGATTAATCAACGACTTCTCCTCCCTCAGCTTCTCTAGAACTCTTCTGATATGCATCAAATGCTCATCCCAAGTCTTACTAAAAATCAAAATATCATCCAAATAAACAATAACAAAACTTCCCAAAAATTCTTTCAGTACCTCGTTCATGAGCCGTATGAATGTGCTCGGTGCATTGGTTAGCCCAAATGGCATGACTAACCAATCATACAAACCTTCCTTTGTCTTGAAGGCTGTCTTCCATTCATCCCCTTCTCTTTTACAGATTTGGTGATACCCACTCTTCAGGTCAATTTTTGTGAAGTACTTGGCTGCACTCAAACAATCCATGATGTCATCCATTCTTGGCAATGGAAATCTATACTTGATCGTTATCTTATTGATGGCTCAAGAGTTTGTACACATCCTCCATTCTCCATCCTTCTTTGGTGCTAATACTGCAGGTACCACACATGGACTTAGGCTCTCCCTTATCAGTCCCTTGCTCAACAACTCCTGAATTTGTTTGTTTAGCTCTTCATTCTCTACAGGGGTCATTCTATGGGCTGCCTTGTTTAGGAAACTGGCTCCAGGTATCAAATCCATTTGATGACTTATCTTCCTTACTGGCGGTAAACCTTCTGGTACATTATCAGAGATAATGTCCTGGAACTCTTCCAACATATCTGAAACTTCTACAGGTACATCTTCACATTTCTCTTGACTAATCTTAGGAATCAATGCAAAGCAATGACGCTCATGCTTCATACCCTCCAAAAATTTCCTACCATCTACCAAACAAATTCTGGTAGTACTACATACCTTTTCTTCCACCTCCTTCAAGGGCTTCAACTTATGACGAACTCCATCCTTTGTTAGGGAATATGTGTTTGCACGGCCATCATGGACAGTGCTCCTATCATACTGCCATGGCCTCCCCAATAGCATATGACATGCATCCATTGGTATGATATCACACAGCACCTCATCATGGTAGTCACCAATCTTGAACTTCACTAAACACTGTTCATTGACCAAAGCTCTATGGTCCTTCTGCAACCATGCAATCTAATATGGATGCAGATGCTTTCTTCTTGTCAACTTCAACTTGTCAACCATCTCCTCTGAAACAAGATTATCAGTGCTTCCACTGTCAATAATAATATCACAACACTTACCCTCACATTTGCACCTTGTGCGGAATAAACTCTTCCTCTGATTGGGTTCTTTCTCCTCATTCAGCAAGGTTCTTCTGACAACTAGGGTTTCTCCCCTTTCAGTATCTTCAGAATGCTCAGAATGTGCATCTTCATAATGCTCAGAATGTACATCTTCATCTACATGTGCAACTTGTGCATTACCTTCAGGTCTTCTATTTGTCCTTCCTTGATGTTGCGGACACTCATATGCTCGATGCCCTTCTTCTCCACATTGGAAACAGGTTCCTCTGAAACCTCCTCTTCCAGGTCCTTGCCGAGGTCTGCCTCTTCCTCTTCCTCTTTGCTCACCATTGTTCTGGTCACGAGGGCGATAGGTATTATCCCCTCTTTGATTTCGACTGGTGCCTACTTCTTCACTTTTCTTTTGATCTTCATTATGGCCTCCATAGGGTCTTCCACCAGTCCTTCCACCTTGACCTCTTCCCCTTTGCTTGCTATCAAATCTTTTGTTCAGCTTCTCTTCCACCTTTAGGGAAAACTGGTACACATCTTCTATGGTGGTCATTCTGACCAGGCTCAACTCTTGTTGAATACTCGGCCTCAACCCATTAATGTAACGGGCTACCTTCTCCTTGTTGGGCTTTGCATGGCCTGTCCTGATAGTAATTTTATAAAACTCTTCTGTATACTCCTTAACAGACTTGTTACCTTGCTTTAGTCCTTGTAGCTTCTTCAGCAACTCCATCTCATAGTCCACAGGAATGAACTGCTTCTTCAGTTTCTCCACCATCCGATCCCATCTGGTAGTCTTTGCTTTTCCTCTTCTGTTCCTCTCTAATTGGACCTCCTTCCACCAAATATTGGCGTGACCCTTCAACTTTGTTTTTGCAAACTTAACCCGATCTGGGTCCTCCACATCTTCATACTCAAAATACTCCTCCATATCATTGATCCAATCAATAAGCTATTCTGGATTCAAATCTCCAGAATATGTAGAAACTTTGATCCTGGGCCTCTTTCTGATCTTTGAAATGACCCTCAAGAACCTTACTTCTGCAGCATCTTCGGCAGCTTCTTGTTCTTCCTCAGATCGCTCTTCTTCAACTTCATCTTCACTTTCTTCTCTTGTCCTCAACTCAAACCCTCTTCGTAGCTCCTCTTGCAATGCATTGATTTGCCTTTGTAGGGATCTAAAACCCTCTTTCGTCAAAGCATTTCTCCCAACACAATTTCTTCGTGGAGGCATCTTGGTCTCTGCAGCAAACCCACAACCTCAGATCCCGGTGCAAACTACCTCACGGTCGGCGATCTGTCTACACACTCAGGAACCCTCGCTCTGATACCACTTGATGCAGGGGGTAAATCACAAAACACACAATAACAGATATTAAACACAACAAATAGAACTTTCTTTTATTGAACTGGGCAACTCATTGCATCACAGAAGCTCAATTACAATCAGAGGATGAATCCTCTACTGGCTGCAACACATTACAGCTTTCCCAACCTCAAGACTCTAGAATCTTCAGCCTTCTGTAACCCCAAATTAGCTAGGGTTTCTATTTTCCCACTTATTCTTGACTCTACACTGGCCCCCTTAACTCTACTACTGCCCAGGGTTTGTAAAATAGTCATAAATAGCACTTTTTGGCGGCCTCCAGCAAAATTTCAAAATTTGCAACTCCCTCCAAAAGTAGGTCAACTTCCGGGAAGCATAACTTTTGATCCGGGTGTCCGATTGACAAACTGTTTTAAGCGCCAGAAAGCTCACGATGTGAACTATCACACTGAAAATTCGTAAATGGATTTCCATCAACTTTTTAGGACATTATGGGAAGTTTTAGTGCCTCATATCTTGTTCCAGAAATTTTCAAGGGCTTTTCAGAAAACAAAAACTTTAATATCTTTCAGCTCACAAATGATCTTTGCCTGATTCCTTCGCCAAAGGTCTTATATTTATATTATGTAACTTTCTAGAAGTTTTTGCTTCATTACGTGCCCAAATGCAAACTTTCTAAAAATAGCAGGTACACTTTCCTAAATAGGTAGGTCGCTATTTTTAGTAGTTTTGGAAAAACTGAAAGTCCTACATTATTATTCTGGATATTATGGAACCAAAAACACTAATTATGGAAAGAAATGAGAACAACTACAATGGTTTTGAATTAACTTCTTTTTGGGTGATGCAAGATTGCCCTTACACCTCTGGATGCTCCTGCATCAAAAGTTTGGAGACGACATGTTTTGTTTGGCATGTTTTGCACGCTACATCCATCCAGGCCGACCTAGTTCATGTTGTAAAAGAAGCAGATATATATAGAGGCTTGTTTTTGATACTTTGATGAAGGATGATATGATATGATATGTATGTGTGATTAGAATGATGCGACAAGTGCCTATAGATGCAAATTGGGGAAGAACAAAGCAAACAATGTGATTGCAAAGTAGAGAAGAGTTGCAATTCAAATCAGTGGAAGAAGATTTTGATTGTGCTTCATTGGAACCATATTCCATGCATTTGTAGATGCAATTGTAACAGTTCATTATTGGTAGTGAGCCATTTCTTTCTTTCTTTTCTCTCTTTCTTTCTCAATGGGCAGTGAGTCCACTTGCAGTGACCATTTATGTAATACCTTAACTGGTTATAATATATTGTGAGCTAATCCTCATCATGGTTTTTCTCTTTTTAGGTTTTCCACATAAAAATCCTGGTGTCTATGTGTTATGGTTTATGGTTTCATATTTCTTGCATAACTTACTTGGCTGCAATTGAATATGCTAAATGGATTGAAATGTTTTATGCTTAATTGGTTTAAGAGAATACTGATTCACCCCCCCTCTCAGTATTTCGGGTGTTCAACACACTTAACTATCTGTATAATGGTATGGAAAGGCAATAATAAGATATATCATTAAAACCAACAAAACATTGGATGAGATTTTAGAAGGGTTACCGAAGGATCTAATAGAAGCCATAAGACAAAAGAGGGAGAAATCCTTATAGTTAGAGGAAGAACTAAGATAGTAGGCCATTGATGGTGTAGGTACTTTATCCACAGAGGAGAAAGATAAGTTATCCTAATTATAGGCTAAGGAATTGGGGACAAAGCAGAGGGTTGACACCCTAATGAATATGGAAAAGGAAGATAGGGACAAAATTCAACAAGAAATCGAACAAATTACAAAGAAACTATATGATACTATGAAGGAGGGAGAGAAAAATGCAAAACAACAAGAGACATCCCCTCCCCACAACACAGATACAGAGCATGAGGTTAGAGAGGAGAAACAAATAAACTCTCCTTCAAAAAAGATAGATACTACATAGCAAGAGGAAGAGGCGCAAAGATGAGACAGTCAAGATGCATCCTGCTTTGCATCTCCCATTTAAACCATTAAGGATTTCTTGGTGCAATAGAAAAAAATTCAGCCAATTGTAACACCTCAGCTGCTACAATTACCTTTGGTGGGAGGAAAAGTGAATTTAGCTGGAATACCACCACTCATGAAATTACAATTGGGAGACATTCTCCACTCCTCCGCAAGAGAGGAGATTTTACAACATGTGGAAGGTAGTGAATTGCTATAGGAAGCAGTCATTGTAATCTAGAAGGAGATGTCGCAGGTGCAAATGGATATGACCTTGCCTCTAACCCAACAAATAAGACAATTGGTTCAGAGCTTCAAAGCACATACAAGCTATCTAGAGACCAAGGTTGAACAATGCATAATAGAGCAATTGAATAAGAAAAGATTGGCGGAAACATCAAATAAATGTGCCACGACGCATACACAATGGAGACAAACATAAGAAGTATCCAACAATCTATAGACGAAGCGAAAGTGCTATACCAATTTTTTTTACAGTGGCCCACCACGACTAAAACTATTAAGGATCAAATGGATGCTTTGGAGACATAAATTACACAAATAACTACATATAATCCTTTTAAGGATACAAATGGAGAAATAAAGGCACAGGTGAAAACACTACACACTTAGTTGCAACAACCCCAAGACCAGAGGGATAAGATAAAGTCACAAATAAAATAACTACGAGAGGTAGTAAGCCTAAGATTAGCATCCCTGACTGGCATTTTGACAAAGGCTAAGTAGACAACCTAGAAGATCCAGATCCCTACCACACTAGGGGAGGTAGAAGATACATATATACAGATAGAGGGTTAAATCCAAATAATGACAATAGCCAAGAAGCAATGGGACACAACTCTAGCTCAACTTAGAGTAATCTATAAAAAACATCCTACCTTCAAGTTGAACAGAGCATGTCTAGAGGATAAGGCATATTTTTAAAAGGGGGAATGATGTTGGTGGAAGACAGGGCTACCAGAAGATCCTACCGCAGGTTACCACAAAGGCTATGCAGAGGACAAAGCCAACATATAGAAAGGCATTTGGGAAAAGACACATCCCTATGTAATATATAGATAGGATATAGTATGTGCATGTATGCAAGAGTGTAAGAGAGAGTAAGAGAGTGAATAAGTATGTGTAAGAGAGTAGAAAGGGTAGAGACTTAGACCTACTAGATATATTTGATTATATATATATATATAATGGAGATATTAGATTAATCTATGTTTATGTGTATGTCATGAATGCTTATGTGTGATCTAATTGTACCGCATGTTATTACTCCTTACTGTTTCTTTAGGATTCTCTCATTGTATGATCGAGGTATAAACTGACTTTAGAGATCTGATTGAAGACCAAATCTCCAAACTGATTCCTCCCATTTCTTACCAACAAGGACAAATAATCAAAGGTCAATAAAAATTAAAATTTCTAGGCCAACGATAGAGGATAAAAATTTAAATTATCAAATTCAAAATTTGACTTTCCCACTCCTTTGTACTAGAAGTTATGAGCTAGCTTAGCACATGCTTGTGAGATATGTTTATATGTCATGGTATTTAAAGACATTCAATGTGTGATTAATTGATGATAAGACATCAAGGAGAATCATTAGAGCATGATTCAATTTCTAAAGGGTAATAAAGAAACAGATCCATGCCACCATCATATATCCATCTGCATATTGGAGTATGTTGTCCTTGATCACTGCTAATCCAACCCACCAAGGGGTTTGAATTAAGAGAACTCATTCACTTATCAAGTTGGCAAACTCTTAGATGGTACCTTTAGACACCACATTTACTAACCTAGATACTAACAAGGCGAAGGTGAACATTTGTTTAGTCACATATTTTGTTAGTTCAATCCCATGCAACATAGATCAATTTTGTGTGGTAGTCGAGATTGAACCCACAGGGCTTGGGATTGATCCACAAGTTTTTATATGCCAATTAAGACTCTAAGAAAATCATCATATCAAGGCCATTAATTTTTTGGAGGTGACAAATATATTGGGGATTAAGGTGTCTCAACCTTTGCAAGTTCCTAATATTGTATTATTTATTTATTGTTTATTTGCCCAATTATTTAATTAAGTGTGCATAATTATTATGTCATCTTGTGGGAGTGGCATGGTGAGGTGTCACACAATGGTAAAGATGACATGGACTCATACTTGGCACTACAAGTAGATTTGGGCATCCCATTTTGTGGTAGGAGCATCTTGCCATGTGTCAGCATATTTTAGGTGTTGTAAGAGGTTTATGATGCGTAAGAACCATGACAGATTATATGACAATGTAAGAGACAGAAATAGACAGGATGAGACAAGTGTCATTTGCATGTATGACATTGTAAGAGTCATCTTTGACTTAGCCCATTTTTGGAGCGCTTAAGTTGGCTTATGACAGGTTGTAAGAGAATCTACTATTAATAGTCAGTTACAGTGGATTCTCTTACAGTTGTAAGAGTTGTCAGTTATGACATATTCTATGATAGTTGTAAGGTGTGTAAGAGCATTTTTCATAGACCAAATTAGTAAATTTTGGGTGCCCATGTTGAGGAGATTCTTATGACGAGATTGGACAAGTGTCAATGATGGTTGAAGAGTTGAACATGTGTCACCTATAGGAAGGAGGCATTGGGTTTTGTGCCATGTAGGCATTTTTGGGTGCCTACCTCTAGAACCTTTTCATATTGACTTGTAAAGTCTATAAATACAGGTTCTTGGACTTGGAGTTTGTACGTTAATTTGTAGGTACTGTTATGCTATCAGAATTGCTCCAGAAATAGTGTTGTGAACTCTTGTAAGAGTATAGCTCTATAAGTGTATTGTAATCACATATTGTTTACTAAATAATACATTGGGTTGTGCTTTGGAGTGTGAGTTTTTTTACCTGGAAGGGTTTTCCCCACATATATCTTGTGTTATGGTATTGTTGATTTATTTTTATGTTGTGTATCTTCTTCTATGTTAACTGGTTAGATTAAAAATTTACATAACTCTCCCCTCATTAGTTTGGTGTAGGAAGCTATTTAGCGTACCTTGCTTCCTTTTAGTTGGTATCAGAGCCTAACCAGTTTTGGTCCTAGTTGTTGGGTAGAGGGTTTTTTGTACTGATCTTTGATTGAGTGGGAGTTTGTGTAAAGCATTTTGTGATCTTGTTGTAGGAAGGAGATGGCTAGCACAAATGGAAGAATAGAATTGGAGAAGTTTAATGGCAGTAATTTCAAGTTGTGGAAACTCAAAATGGAGGACATGCTTGTAGATTGAGATTTATAGGAAGCCATATCTGGTACAAAACCAACAGAAATGTCTCAAGTAGACTGGGATCTCAAAGACTGAAAAGTCAAGGGTCTTGTGAGACTCTGTCTGGCTGAATCCGTCTTGTTGAATGTTCATGAAGAGGCTACGACTACAAGCCTATGGAAGAATATTGGAGAAGTTTGTCAGGCCAAGTCCTTGGTAAACAAGTTGTTCCTGAGAAAGAAGTTATTTTCTCTAAAGATGGAAGATGGAGGATCTATTGAAGATCATTTGAATGCCTTTAACATGCTATTTTCTTAGTTGAACTTTGTTGGTGTGAAGATGGAGGATCTATTGCAGATCATTTGAATGCCTTTAACATGCTATTTGCTTAGTTGGACTTCGTTGGTGTGAAGATGGAGGAGGAGAATCGATGTATGACCTTGCTTTCTTCCTTGCCAGACTCGTGAGACCACCTTGTCATGGTAATTGGGAGTACCATCACCAATTTCAAGATGGATGAGGTGGTTGCTCGTTACTTTCTGAAGAGATGCAAAGAAAAACTTTAGAAATGACTAAGGAGGCTCTTGAAGTTCGTGGTAGACCCAAAGAAGAAGGGAAGAAGAAGGACAAGAAAGCTGAAAAAGGAAGATCCAAATCCCGTGGGAGATCTAAAAAAGTCCCCTAGAAAGTCCAAGGAACTGTGTTGGAATTGTAGTAAACCTGGGCACTTCTGAAAGGAGTTTAAGGAGGAGGAGGAGAAGAAAAGAACTTCTTTGATTTAGATTCTGAAAAGTCCCAAGATGATGGTGATGCTTTTGTTGCTACCTTGGCCACCCATGCATCACAAGATGTGTGGTTGATAGATTTTAGTGCTTCTTTCCACATGACCTCACATCAAGGTTGGTTTACAAAATATGAAGAATTTGTTGGTGGGAAGGTTGACCTAGATGATGATTCTCATTTGAAGATTGTTGGCTATGGAAGAGTCTTGATCTGATTCATATCCTTGGTTTGGCACGAAACCTTCTTTCTATAAATAAGTTGAATGGTGTGGGTTTGTAGGTTGTCTTTTCGAATGGAGGATGCAAGACGATGAGAGGAGCTATGGTGCTTGCTAAGGGTGTTAGGAGAGACACTCTATTTTTATTGGATGCATTCACTATCTAGTGTAATACTTCTTCTATTTCGAAGAAGAGAGCTTCAAATTTTACATCCTCACCATTGGAACCAGCAGAGAAGAAGTGTGTTGCGTCTACTTCCAATGGTCATCCTTTCTAGGTACCTAAGGGTGCTCATGGTTTGGAGATGAAACTTCTTTTTGAGAAGACAATATTGTGGCATGAGAGACTTGGTCACATTGGTAAGAAGGGTCTTAGAGCCCTAAAAAATAAAAACCTTGTTGAGGGGTTAAACGATTATAATCTCGAGTTTGATTTTTGCAAACATTGCATATATGGGAAGCAAAACCATGTTCAGTTTTATTCTAGTTCTCACAAATCTTCTAAGATGTTGGATCGGATTCATTCTGATGTGTTTGGTCCTATGATTGTTCCTTCAATTTATAAATCTATATATTTTGTGTCATTCATTGATGATTATAGTAGAAGGACATAGATTTATTTCCTTAGAAGCAAATTTGAAGTCTTTAGTTGGTTCAAAGAGTTTAAATCTTTTGTAGAGAATCAGACTGGTAAAAAGATTAAGTGTTTGAGGACTGACAATGGTGGTGAGTTTTGTTCAGTAGACTTTGAGAAGTTCTATAAAGAACATGGGATTGAAAGATATAAGACAACTCCATACACCCCTCAGCAAAATGGAGTTGAAAAGAGGATGAACATGACATTCATGGAGAGGGATAGGAGTATGCTTAGTGGAGCTAGCCTCGAACAAAAGTTTTGGGCTGAAGCTGTAGCCATTGCTTGCTACCTGATTAACAGGTCTCCTACTTTAGTGCTTGTTGAGAAGACACCCATGGAGATGTTGTTAGTGTAAATAGTGTCATTATCTAACTAGTTTAGATTTTACCTCTTTGAAGGTTTGACCTATTCACACATATGCTTAAGTTTACTTAGTCTTTTAGGAGTTTGTCTCACTTCGACATGTGTACTCACACATGTGAGACACCTATTTCCTTTTGACTTGCCACTTGCCCTCACATATGTCATGTGAGTTAGACAAGTGTTGCATGCTTGTAGGGGTAATCAGTAGTTTAGTCCTACCTTCCTACCTCCTCCTTGCCTATTTATGCAAGGCTCATTGTACTTTTTTATTATCTCTTGAATATCAAATTTGGCTTTTTGTGGTCATGCTTTGCAGAAGTTTATCTTGTTTTTCATTTGCTGATCTTGGCTAATTCTGACATGGTATCAGAGCCATGCAAGTGAAATACTTCTCGTTTTGAGCAAAATCAAGCACTCAGCCATGTCAAGGTTCAATTTTTGGTATTTTCCTTGCAATTCGGTGCCTGTACTGAAATTAATTCTATATAGAAAAGTTGTAAAAAATCAAAACAAATTTTGGCAGAGGGCCTTTCAACCCTCTGCGCATCTACCCATTTTGGGTAATCTTGGTTTTTGCAAGTTTTTCAAGGAGGTTACTCACTTGCTTAGCCTCAATCTGCTCTTTGTTGAGCAAAATATTTGGTCTACTAGGCTTATTTGCAAAGCTTTTTGGAGCCAAATATGAGTGTATCTTTGAAGAGGCCGCTGATTTTCATCTCTGCCATTGGTCGATATCATAGTTTTTTACAGATTGGTGGCCTATCTAGCCTATGCATTGTTCCACATCAATCTCTATACTTTGTTTTGCATAAAATATTGGCCTCTTAAGCTCTATATGGCCGATTCTTGGTCGTTGTGACTGATTGGTCAATTTTCAATTGATTTTATTGTTGGGTTGTGCGTTTTGTTGAGGGCTTGTATTGCAAGTATGTCCCTAATTGGTGTTGTCATTGATGTCAACATATCTGTGTTGTCATTGGTGTCAACTGTGCTCTTACTTTGTTGAGGATATTGAGAAAATTAGCCCCTTTGGTGATAACAATGTGTTGCAGTAGAAACAATGCATTACATGTAGAAGAATAGTCTAGAAGAATGCTCCGCATTTCCTGTAGAATAAATATCTTTACCCGTGGATTGGAAGTTATTTAGAAGCCTATATAAATATGTTATATTTCAAGTTTGAGCCTCCGGTATGAAGAATTGAGTGAGTTATGTTCACTAGAGTGAAAACAACTTTTTCTGTGTGATTGGTGTTGTCAGGGAGAAAGTGTTTTCCTCCGCATTCCTTTGCATTGAAGTATTTTGGTTTGCGGTTCTAGAAGTAAGTCTGTGATGATGTTAAATGCCTTCAAGTGTAATGGTTTATGATTTGGTGGTCCGCAAGCTATCTTTTACTCATGACAGTGGTTGACAGTGTTGTTCTTGTGCTCTAGTTTGAAGAATCTTATTGATTAAGTTGTTAGAGATTGTGTGGTTGTTCCTAGTGAATACAATGTGCTTGTGGATGTCTCCTGATCATGCTCTTACATTTGGATTGGTCTACAAGGTGGAATTCAGATCATGTATGAAGCATGTTCTTGAGAATACTTGTGTTAACATTAGTCTTGGCCAACCTGGTTGAATTCATCATCTACAAAGATGCATCGAAGATTGTGATAGCATGTTGTAGCATGGAAGATTGTGTTTGAGTTCCAGCTAAGGCGTGACATGATCCGCATACATTCTTACATTTTTTCCTTTGCTAAATTTGTATTAGGTCCAGACCTATTTTATGTATGTTTGTAATGCCGACCTTGGAGATTGTTCCAATGGTTGATGATTGTAATGCTGACCTTGATGATCATTCCAAGGTTGAGGTAGTGTATAAATACTTGTAATTGAGTCGTGAAAATGGATCCAAGTGTAAAGATGAGAAGATAAAGTGAAGTAAGGTAGCAGAGTAGAGCAGAGGTGTTTTGTGCTTCAATGGAACTAAACCTTGGCATGAAGTAGATGTTGTTATCTCAGTTCAACCCTTTTGGTAGCGAGCCTTCTTTTGGTAGTGAGCCATCTATAGGCAGCGAGCCTTTCTTTGCAGTGAGCCATTTGGGAAGTGAGACTTGTAGGCAGTGAGCCTCTATTTTTTGGTATTGATATAACTTATATATTTTTGTGGGCTAACACCCACCGTGGTTTTTCCCTCTTAGGGTTTTCCACGTAAAAATCTGGTGTCTCATATGTTGTTTATATTTTTCTGTTGAGCTTATCATTTGATGCTTTCATGGTTATATTTGAATATAAGTAATTGATAAGTTGATGATCACATTTGGTTAAAAGTTTTAGGACAACTGATTCACCCCCCTCTCAGTTGTCTGGTGCAGTTCAACAATTGGTATTAGAGCAAGGTTCCTCTAAAGAAAGCCTAATAGCTTGAGGAAGATCCAGGATGTCTTATAAGAAGGAAGCTTCAAATTTTGATGGGACAAATTATGCTCTTTGGAAGGTACATATGAAAATCCATCTTTTTTGTCTTGGTTATAAAGTATGGAAAGTTGCAAAAGCAAAATATACCATGCCTCCAAATGGTTTGACGACTGAAGATGAAATCAAAGAATATGAAGTGGATGTCAAAGTAAAGGATGCTCTACTAAGTTCCTTGAGTGACTCAGTGTTGACAAAAGTTGTGGACCTTGAAACTGCAAGTGAGGTATGAGAGAAGCTGAAAAATCTGTATGAAGGAGATGATTCTGTAAAAGAAGCCAAGCTACAAAGTCTAAAAGTGAAGTATGAGGGTTTGAAGATGAATGAAGATGAAAACATAATAGCCTTTATGCAAAGAGTTGATGAACTTGTCACTGGAATAAAGGGTATGGGAGGAACTCTCAGTGATAAGGAAGTTGTGATGAAAATTCTCATATCACTACCAAAATCATATAGTCACAAGGTAGTTGCAATTGAATAATTCATGACTGTGAAAACTATTGACATAGATCAGTTACTTGGACAGCTTACAGCCTTTGAGATGAGAGAATTTGGTGATGCCCTGCCTAAAGTTGAATCAACTTTTAAAGCCAATACTTTAGTAGAGATCTCCAGAGCTGAAAAATACAAGGTTGATGATGACTTTGATGAAATTGAAGCTAACTTTGTTGACAGGTTACAAAGAGGCTCTGGTAAGTTCAAAGGTAAATTACCTTTCAAATGTTTCTCTTGTGGTAAAGTAGATCATTATTCTTCCAGATGTCCTGAAAGAATTGAAAGAAATAAGAAGAAATATGAGAGCAGGCCTAGAGTTCCAAAGAAATCCTACTATGTCAGAGATTTTGATGATGAAGGGGTGATGATGATGAATCTGATGATGCTAATACTAGAGCAAATGAATGCCTGTTTATTGCTATTAAATAAGATCCTGTGTCTACTAATTCTACTAGCTGTGTGAAGGATGGAAAACTAGTAGAAGAAAGTACTTTGGTTGTTAAGGTTGAGAAAGATAAGGATGAATGGATTATTGATAGTGGATTCTCACATCACATGACCGGTGACAAAAGTAAGTTTGGAAAAGTATGATGGAGGATTGGTTAGGTTTGGAGATAATGCAGCTGGTAATATTTGTGGAAAAGGATCTATTTCATTTGATGGAAAGCATAATACTG
Organism: Cunninghamia lanceolata; assembly: GCA_027924645.1. Taxonomy (NCBI): domain Eukaryota; kingdom Viridiplantae; phylum Streptophyta; class Pinopsida; order Cupressales; family Cupressaceae; genus Cunninghamia; species Cunninghamia lanceolata. Next base: position 9,475,718 of record BSBN01001435.1, read on the forward strand.
ACAATGTTCTATATGTAAAGGGTTTGAAGCATAATCTTTTGAGTGTTGGTTAGATGTGTGACAAAGGATATGATCTGAGATTCAAAGATAATGGGTGCAAGATCTTGGAAAGCTCTGGAGCTATGATTGCTACCGGTAAGAAGACAAAATGTAACATCTATCAATTGAGAGGAACTAATGATTATTGTTTATTGGCTCAGGCAGATGAAAGTTGGCTGTGGCATAGAAGGATGTGTCATATAAACTTTGATAGTCTGGTAAAGATCAGTTCAAGTCAGGCTGTGAGAGACTTACCAAAACTTGTGAAACCGTCCAACTCAATTTGTAAGGAATGTTAGTTGGGAAAGCAGACAAGGACAAGTTTCAAGAGCAAAGAATAATTTTCTGCTGGTTTGCTGGATCTAGTGCATACAGATCTCTGTGGTCCTACAAGGGTGAGAAGTCTACAAGGTGACAGGTACTTCATGTTGCTTATTGATGATTATTCTAGAATGACTTGGGTTACTTTTCTAAGAGATAAATCAGAAGCCTTAGAGAAGTTCAAATCTTTGAAGGCAATGGTTGAGAATAAAATAGAATTGAAGATCAAATGCTTGGGGTATGATAGAGGAAGTGAGTTCACATCAAATGAATTCAACATTTTCTGTGAAGAGCGTGGTATAAAGAGACATCTATTTGCACCTAGGACTCCTCAGCAGAATGGAGTTGTGGAAAGGAAGAACATGACAATTCAGGAGGCTACTAGGACAATGATGAAGGAAGAAGGTCTGCCGGAAGTCTTTTGGAAAGAAGCTATTCACACTGCTGTCTACATTCAAAATAGAGTTCAAGTGAAAGGTAATGGTACCTAAAATTCCCTATGAATTGTGGTTTGGAAGAATTCTCATAGTAAAATATTTCAAAGTCTTTGGAAGCAAATGTTATATCAGGAGAGATGAAGATCTAGGAAAGTTTGATGCAAGGTGTGATGAAGGAATCTTTCTTGGATACTCTACCAAGAGTAAGGCCTACCGATGCTACAACAAAAGGCTCAAAAAGATTTCTGGAGAGTGCAAATGTGAAGGTAGATGAAGGCAAGGAAAGAATATTAGAACTCAGTTGTTATGAACCAGATGAACCTATAACTATAGTAAATGAAGAGAAAGATAAGAAAGAAGATAGTCAGATGAAGAACAGGCTCTGGAAAGTATTGTCAAGACTCCCAGGTATGTAAGGATCAATCATTTTGAAGATCAAATTATAGGTGGCAAGAACAAAGGTGTGATAACAAGAAGAAGAGTTGCATAGGAACAAGTCAATTACTGTTTGCTTTCAAAGATTGAACCAAAAACTGTGAATGAAGCATGCAATGATGAAAATTGGGTAAAGGCAATGGAGGAAGAACTATTGTAGATAGAGAAGAATGAAACTTTGGAATTAATTCCTAGACCTGCTGACAAAAATGTTATTGAAACAAAATGGGTCTTTAGGAACAAGTTGAATGAAAATGGAGAAGTTGTAAGGAATAAAGCAAGACTAGTATACAAAGGATTTTCTCAAATTGAAGGGATAGATTTTGAAGGAACCTTTGCCCCAGTAGCTTGGATTGAAGTAATCAGAATGTTTCTAGCATTTGCAGCTCACAAAGATTTTAAGGTATATCAGATGGATGTAAAATCTACCTTTCTGAATGGTGAATTAGAAGAGGAAGTATACATTGAGCAATCAGAGGGATTCCAATTATCAAATCAAGGTGATATGGTATGCAGGTTGAAGAAAGCATTATATGGACTCAAACAAGCTCCAAGAGCCTGGTATGCAAGGTTAGACAGGTATTTATTGCATTGGGATTTAGTAAAGGTACTACAGATAGCAATCTGTACTTCAAAATCAATGATGATCAGATCTTGATTATTGAGGTCTTTGTTGATGACATTATCTTTGGAGGAAATGAAGGTATGTGCATAAGGTTTTCTAGTGAGATGAAAAGTGAATTTGAAATGTCCATGTTTGGTGAAATGAATTTCTTTTTGGGTCTGCAAATTAATCAATGAAATAAAGGAATATTCATATCTCAGTCTAAGTATGTGAAAGAGTTGTTGAAGAAGTTTGGGATGGAAGACTCTAAACCAGTATGTAGTCCCATGGTGACTAGTTGCAAGTTGAGAAAAAATGATGAATCATCTAACGCTGATTAGAAAAAATACAGATCCATGATTGGAGGATTGCTTTATCTAACTCAAACTAGACCTGATATTATGCATGCAGTTTGTCTTGTTGCAAGGTTTCACGCTGATCCAAGAGAATCACATGTGATGACAGTTAAGAGAATCCTGAGGTATTTGAAAGGTACTCTGGATTATGGCTTATGGTATCCAAAGGACAATGATTTCACTCTTAGTGCTTACACAGATGCAGATTGCGCTGGATATGTTGATGATAGAAATAGTACAAGTGGAGGTGCCTTCTTCTTGGGTAATAGATTGGTCTCATGGCTGAGTAAGAAACAAGATTCAATATCTTTGTCAAGTACAGAAGTAGAGTATATTGCAGCAGCATGTTGTTGCACTCAAGTATTATGGATGAAGCAGACTTTGAAGGATATAAGAGTTGTGTATGAAGATCCAGTTGTAACATTTTGTGACAATACAAGTGCCATAAACATTTCAAAGAATCTAGTGATGCACTCAAGAATAAAGCACATATCAATAAGGTATCACTTTTTGAGAGAGAAGGTGATAGAGAATGAAGTAAAGTTGGAATATGTGTCCACAAAGGATCAGATTGCAGATATTTTCACTAAGCCTCTACCTAAAGATACCTTTGAATATCTCAAAGAAAAGCTAGGGGTCATTACCCCTCTTGTCCTAAACAAAGATGCATAGGAATGCATCAATCCAGTGGAGCTCAAAAGTGCCATTCCTTGATCTAGATTGATGTTTTGAAGGCTACCTCTTAGGGGGAGTAGCTAAATGTTTCTGGTAAAGTAAATGGATTAGAGCAGTAGCATGCAAGTATGTGCTCTTTGCCATTGATGTCAAAGGGGGAGAGAAATCATGTGAAAAACTCAGGAGGAGAAATAATGCAGATGTGTAAAGAGAAAGGGGGAGAATTTTATCTTGGTGGTCTTTTCAATTTTCCACATCATATGTTGCCATCAATGACAAAGGGGGAGATTGTTGCAAGTATGTGCCTAATCGGTGTTGTCATTGATGTCAACATATCTGTGTTGTCATTGGTGTCAACTGTGCTCTTACTTTGTTGAGGATATTGAGAAAATTAGCCCCTCCAGTGATAACAATGTGTTGCAGTAGAAACAGTGCATTACATGCAGAAGAACAGTCCAGAAGAATGCTCCACATTTCCTGTAGAATAAATATCTTTACCTGTGGATTAGAAGTTATTTAGAATCCTGTCTAAAGATGCTATATTTTGAGTTTGAGCCTCCTGTATGAAGAATTGAGTGAGTTATGTTCACCAGAGTGAAAACAACTTTTTCTGTGTGTTTGGTGTTGTCAGGGACAAAGTGTTTTGCTCAGCATTCCTTTGCATTGAAGTATTTTGGTCTGTGGCTTTGGAAGTAAGTTTATGATGATGTTAAATGTCTTCAAGTGTAATGGTTCATGATTTGGTGGTCTACAAGATATCTTTTACTCATGACAGTGGCTGACTGTTCTTGTGCTCCGGTTTGAAGAATCTTATTGATTAAGTTGTTAGAGATCGTGCAGTTGTTCTTGGTAATTACAATGTGCTTGTGGATGTCTCTTGATCATGCTCCTACATTTGGATTGGTCCACAAGGTGGAATTCAGATCGTGTATGAAGCATGTTCTTGAGAATACTTGTGTTAACAACGGTCTTGGCTGACCTGGTTGAATTCATCATCTACGAAGATGCATCGAAGATTGTGATAGCATGTTGTAGCATGGAAGATTGTGTTTGAGTCCCATCTAAGGCGTGGCATGATCCACATACATTCTCACATCTTTTCCTTAGCTAAATTTGTATTAGGTCTAGACCTATTTTATGTATGTTTGTAATTCTGACCTTAGAGATTGTTCCAACAGTTGATGATTGTAATGCTGACCTTGATTATCATTCCAAGGTTGAGGTAGTGTATAAATACTTGTAATTGAGTCATGAAAATGGATCCAAGTGCGAAGATGTGAAGATAAAGTGAAGTAAGGTAGCAGAGTAGAGCAGAGGTGTTTTGTACTTCAATGGAACTAAACCTTGGCATAAAGTAGATGTTGTTATCTCAGTTCAACCCTTTTGGCAGTGAGCCACCCTTTGGTAGTGAGCCATCCATAGGCAGTGAGCCTTTTTTTGTAGTGAGCAATTTGGGCAGTGAGCCTTTATTTTTTGGTATTGATATAACTTATATATTTCTGTGGGCTAACACCCATCGTGGTTTTTCCCTCTTAGGGTTTTCCACGTAAAAATCTAGTGTCTCATGTGTTGTTTATGCTTTTGTGTTAAGCTTCTCATTTGATGCTTTCATGGTTATATTTGAATATAAGTAATTGATAAGTTGATGACCACATTTGGCTAAAAGTTTTAGGACAATTGATTCACCCCCCTCTTAGTTGTCCTGTGCAGTTCAACAACCCGATCTGTGTGTTTTGGTTGCATCTCATTTGTTGCTATTTTAGAGGATCATCGTCCTCATCCATATACAAGTTGAAGGTTTCGAAGTCTCCAATGAACTATTGATCGCCATTTCTTTTGCTGCATAATTCATTCTCTTCTCTCAGTGGCCTTTGTTATAGTCTTCCTTTGAACTTAGGCTACTGTTCACGGTCATTGGTTTGACCCATTTGGGCTCCCTTGGCCGCCTCTCAACCTCTTCAGATCTGGCTTCACAATAAAGGGTGATTTGTATATTTTCTTTTTGCAGATCACAATAGATCACTGCTTGAAGGTCTTGTAGATCACAGTTTGTATGATCTTGCAAAGCACAGTTTGTTGCCATTGTCAGTTTGAGCTTCTATGTATCTGTTGAATCTAGTCACTCGGTATTTTTTTCTGTGTAGGTGGCCAAACCGCTCCCATATCCATTGCAATCGGCCTCACAAGCAGCCTAAGCGCCTCAAAATCAGGTTGAAGAGTCCTTTTTTAGACTCATCTCATTTCAACTTCCCCCCTTCAAGCATTTGTCTGCCCTCAACGCCCTCATTTCAACTTTGTTTGCACCCCTAGACCCGGTCTTCAGCTCCATTATTGTTGATAGTTATTACATTTATTGTTATCTTTGTTGTAAACCCTATTTGCTCTTGCTAACATAAGATGCTAGATAAATTTTTGGTTATCACTTTAACCTTTAAATGTAAACAATTATTGTAAACAATTATGCTAAATGTTAGCATTATTTGTAACCGTCGGAGATAACATTTTATGTCGGCCAGACCTCTTGGTCTTGTAGCTTTATAAGGGGGGTCTTGTTTTCATTTGGGGAAAATTGCTTTGGGAGCATATTTCAAGTATATAAGGTTTTTCCAACCTTGACTATTTAATTGTCGAAGATGGTGGGAGAGGTCCGGTTTGACAGGAGGCCAATACCCCCTCTCATATCAACCCATTGTATTCTTCATTTCACCCCAATTCCAACGAGTGGTTGGAAGGGTATATTCACCTCTCCGATAGATTTCTTTTTTGCTTTTCTAGTGCTGATTAATTAAATTAGGCCATTTTTGCGAGAATTTGACTGTTTAATAACTTTTATTTGGTAGCTCAAAATTGAGTACTAGTTTTTGCAAAAGTGAATGGTTTTTCATTCTCCACACATTGGTCTAAATTATTTTGTACAATGCACTAAGTTATAAAGTGCCAAAATCTGGGGGGTCTCTCTTTCGATAGTTTTGTGGGAGTAATCAACATGGGGATTCACTCTGTCCTCATTTCTCTCATGCTACTTTTTCAATGTTCTGTAAGACTACAAAATCACCACCTAATGTTTCCTTCAGGATGACTTTCAGTGATTCTTTACATCAGAACATTGTCATTGTTGTTCTAGATCCACCATATTGGGATGCATATCTACCTGACATTTCTTGTCTTTTTGTAGAGTCCCACATTGTAGATTTGGATCACACCATTGAGAATATTCATCTTCTATTCAATGTTAACTTCGGTGAAGTTGCATCTTCCTTGTCTTCTTCAGATATACTTGTTCATGCCTTGCCTATTTCACCTTATATAGTGATTGATTCTGTAGATACTTATGAGTCTACATATTAGACTTCGTCATCATCCAGTTTGACACCTTTTGTAGAAGTATTAGATTCACATCGGTTCAGTTTTCACCATACATCTATGGTCCCTGTTCCCAAATCTTTGTCACACAACAACATTGGCTTGGAGATCATTGAGCATTCTTCTAAGACATCATGGGCAGCATCATTGTCTTTGGATTTTGTGCACCATTCAGAGACATTCATCTTTCTTCCTGTATGTTCCTATCTGGAATGAGAAGATTCTATGCACACTTTTGTGGTACTCTTTCTTCCTAAGGGGAGAAACATTGTTCAGTGATCATGGATCATCTTTAGCATCCAGTGTCGTACATCTACCAACACTACAGGAGGTATTTTGAGGGGAGGCTGCATGGTTTCTCTTCTGTTATCAATTTTGGGAGGAAGCATTTTCTCACATGGAGTTCATCACTTCACAGTCCTTGGGGGGTTCTGAGTCCTTCATCTATCACTCTTCTTGTTCACTTGTACATTTCTTTCATGTATCTTTTCTCTTCTGGAGAGGAGTTTTGTTCCCACTGGGTTTTCTCCTTTTCTCCATTTTTTTAGAAAGTTGTTTGTACATGGGTACCTAACATGGCCTAGTAGTTGGGACCCATCTTTGTATTCTCCCTAAGTTGAACTTAAGGGGGGGGATGTTAGTGTAAATAGTGTCATTATCTAACTAGTTTAGATTTCACCTCTTTGAAGGTTTGACCTATTCACACATATGCTTAAGTTTACTTAGATTTTTAGGAGTTTGTCTCACTTTGACATGTGTACTCACACATGTGAGACACCTATTTCCTTTTGACTTGCCACTTGCCCTCACAAATGTCATGTGAGTTAGACAAGTGTTGCATGCTTGTAGGGGTAGTTAGTAGTTTAGTCCTACCTTCCTACCTCCTTCTCCTTTCCTATTTATGCAAGGCTCATTGTACTTTTTCATTATCTCTTGAATATCAAATTTGGCTTTTTGTGCTCATGCTTTGTAGAAGTTTATCTTGTTTTTCATTTGCTAATCTTGGCTAATTCTGACAAGTATGCTCCAATAAAAAGGCTTCATTAAGACATCTTCAAGTATTTGGTTGCGAGGCATATGCACATGTGCCTAAGGAGAAGAGGTTGAAATTGGAAAACAAGGCAATTAAGTGTATCTTCAATGGCTATGGTGTCAGTGTGAAAGGGTACAAGCTTTGTGATCCTGTGGTTGAGAAAGTCTTGTATAGAAGAAGTGTTATCTTTAGAGAAGTAAGTCATTCTCCTATTGTTCTACAACTAGAAGAAAAAGAAAAGAAAGAGGATGTGGTTTAGTTTCCTTCTATCCCTGAGAAGACTGAACCAAAAGCTCCTATTAGACCTGATGATGAGGAGAGCTCTAGCAGCTCTGAAAGTTTTGAAGAAGAAGAAGAATGTCAAACTCAGTTTTTGAGGAGGTCTACATGGATTAGGAGGCAACCTGAGAGGTTTGGTTATTCATTGCTTGATTCTAGTTGTATTTTTGCCTTGATTTCTAACATTGATGAGCCTAGAATTGTGAAAGAGGCTATGGATATGAAAAATGTAGGTTCTTGGAAAGAGGCCATAGAAGAAGAGATGGCTGCTTTGGAAAAGAATAATACTTGGGACTTGGTGCCTTTTCCTGAAGGATGGAAACTTGTTGGATGTAAATGGGTGTTCAAAATGAAATTTGATGCATATGGTAGTGTTGAGAAGTATAAGTTTAGATTGGTTGCAGAGGGGTATTCCCAAGTTGAGGGAATAGATTATGGTACGATTCTCTCTCCAGTTGCAAATATGACATCCATTGGATTCTTATTATCTCTTGTTGCAACGTATGATCTTGAAGTTGAGTAGATGGATGTGAAGACAACTTTCCTTCATGGTGATCACTTCTAGGAAGAAATTTATGTCACAACCAGAGCACTACATTGTTGAAGGTAAAGAAAATCTGGTTTGCAAGTTGAAAAATTCTTTTTATGGTTTCAAATAGTCTCCTAGGATGTGGTACCAAAAGATTGATTCCTTTTTGTTGAGTTTAGGATTTTTGAGATCAAAATCAAATCATTGTGTTTACTATAAGATAGAAAATGATCACATTCTCATTATTGCTTTAGATGTTGATGATATGTTGTTTTTTGGTAATGGAAAGAACTTGATTTTTGATTTGAAGTCTTAGCTTTCAACATGGTTTGAGATGAAAAATCTAGGGGAAGCTCGATACATTTTGGGAATGGAAATTAGAAGAGATAGAGCAAACATAAAAATTTGGTTAAGCCAGAGTAAGTATGTAAATTATGTGTTGGAGAGATTCAACTTGGTAGCTTGTAGACTGTTAACTATTCCTCTAATGTTGGGGACAAAGTTATCTATTTTGGATTGTTCAAAATCTCCTACTAAGGTGGAGGACATGATGAGAGTTCCTTATGCTAGTGTTGTTGGCAACTTGATGTATGCTATGGTGTGTACAAGACTAGCCATTGCCCAAGCAGTGGGAGTCCTTAGTCCATTTATGGCTAATCCTAGACAGGTACATTGGGATGCAGTGAAGAGAGTGTTCAAATATTTGTGGCGTACTTCTAAGTATTCCCTATGTTATCATGGTTATCCTACAGGACCTCAACATCATGTGAGTATTCATTGATTTGTGGATTCAAATTGGGTTGGAGATATTGACAGTAGAAGATCGACCAGTGGTTATGTTTTTACTATATTGATGGTGCAATTAGCTGGATGAGTAAGTGACAATCTATTGTCGCTTTGTCCACTATAGAAGTAGCATACATGGTAGAAACTCTTGCTTGTAAGGAATCCATTTGGCTTAAGAGATTGTGTTCTAACATTGGTTTTGATGTAGGGAAGATTACCATTTGTTGTAACATTTAGAGTGCCATATGTTTGGCGAAGAATCCTACTTTCCATGCAAGGACAAAGCATATTGATGTTCAGTACCATTTTGTTCGTGACATGGTAGAGGATGGGAAGGTAAATTTGGAGAAAGTTGACACTTTGATGAATGTTGCAGATTCATGTAGAGCATCTATGACAGCAGTAGTATGGTCATAACTTCAACATGACCAAACATGGTCTCTGACCCAAAAACTTCAATCTACACCTTCAAGATGCCAACTACATCAGGGTTCCCTCTAGATTTCTTGCCAAATCACTATACAGGTCTGTAGGACAACAGTCACAACTATGTTTTCTTCATAGACTGTCAGAACATCTCACTGCTCCATGAGAAGGGCAGTCACACTAATCTCCATATGGTGATCTCTATCAAGACAAATTCATCTTCATTGTAGCATGCCAAACCTATCACATGCCTAACATGCCTACTGCCTCATTATCAAAGTAAACAAAATCACCAAACTTACCTAGTTGCTGCTGTCCTCTCCCAATCTTCCAGTATAAGGCTTCTGCAGGATCATCTACATGCCCAAACTCAATCCAAACTATCCTCCTGCCCTTCCAAACCTTCACAAGACCTTGCCCTCATTAACATACAACTCATTCCTCTGACCAGGGCAAATGGATCAAAGAAATGAGGAGAAATTCATTGGGTTACTCAGAAGAAACTCTAGATTAGTTTTTTTTGGACAGTTTGTAGACAAACCCTGATTACTCTCTCCTATTGCAGTATTAAAAGTCCAAACAAGATGCAAAGGGCAGGTAATTAATCAACCTATACCTACATTACAAATACCAATCATCTACAGGTCGTACCAGTACAGCATGCATAGAAAAACAGTGAGTTTCTTAAAGGAGACAACAATTCTGAAATAAAAATAGTTTATGGGAAATCAACGGTATCTTCCCTCTAACTCCTTCTCAAGACTCCAAACCAAGTTTAAAACAAAGGTGTCTCAACACTCTTTCTATCCATCACAAGCTTGTGCCATGACAGGGCCGTACATGTATGGCAAACTGCAGAAAAATAGCGAGTTTCTTAATTGTGACAGCAAGTTTCAAAGCAGATTTCAATTTTACATCGATATCTTTCTCTTCATGCAATGTCAAGATATCAAACTAGCTTTACAAGATAGTTAACTCATCCACCTTCATTTCCAAGCATTCAATCTTTCATGACAGAGCCGTACAATACAGTAGTACGGGCTTCCAAAATAGAAACAAAAAATAGGAAAGGCAGCAAAACAATGGTCTTTTTGTATTTTTTTTTGAAAACCTCCGAATGAATGAATACCATCCCTCCTTTCTTGGCTTAAAACAAGCCTCAAACATAGCCTAGAGTGAAGTGGTCCCTCCAAATTCCTAAAACCATCGACCTTTCTTGTCTTCTTTCTAATTTGTAACTGCTGTTTTTAAAAGATCAATAAGGAAACTGTCTTTTTGGACAGCAAGGACTGTTTTTCTAAAATAATGTTTTGTTTTAACTTTAGATTAACCTTCTCCTAACCTTTGACAAGGTGTTAACACATATACACATTTTGACATGCCTTTAAAAGGCTAATAAACATGGAGAATATTAAATGACTAACCTATTTAAAATTTAATGACTCCCTAAGACTACCTATGCAATATGATTGTCCTAACTAGGACTTGCAACAAGATAATAGTAGAGTCTATCTATTTGGACATAGTCCATTACAAGAATGGCAATCGAGTCTTAGACAACATTGAAGATGGTCTTATAGACCTTATTAAACCAAACAACCACTTGTAAATCTAATCAAAACCCAGAAGTCTATGATGCTCCTGCACCATAGATTTCTTGACAAACTGTGAGCAAAGAGACGTTCAGATGGTGTTTGAAGTCTATGGGTCTTTTGGCCCCTAGAAATTAGTTCCTGATTATCTATTGACTCTTGAAAGGAGTTCAAAAAGTGGGAGAATGTTGGGAATTAAGGTGTCTCAACCTTTGCAAGTTCGTAATGTTGTATTATTTATTTATTGGTTATTTGCCCAATTATTTAACTAAGTGTGCAGAATTATTATGTCATCTTGTGGGAGTGGCACGGTGAGGTGTCACACAATGGTAAAGGTGACATGGATGCATACTTGGCACTACAAGTATATTTTAGCATCCCATTTTGTGGTAGGAGCATCTTGCCATGTGTTGGTATCTTTTGGGTGTTGTAAGAGGTTTAATGACGTGTAAGAACTATGACAGATTCTATGACAATGTAAGAGCCAAAAATAGACAGGATGAGACAAGTGTCATTTGCATGTATGACATTGTAAGAGGCATCTTTGACTTCGCCCATTTTTGGAGCACCCAAGTTGGCCTATGATGGGTTGTAAGAGAATCGACTATTAATAGTCAGTTATGATAGATTCTCTTACAGTTGTAAGAGCTATCAGTTATGACATATTCTATGATAGCTGTAAGATGTGTAAGAGCATCTATCATAGACCAAATTAGTAAATTTTGGGTGCCCATGTTGAGGATATTCTTATTATGAGATTGGACAAGTGTCAGTGACGGTTGAAGAGTTGTACATGTCACTTGTAGGAAGGAGGCATTGGGTTTTGTGCCATGTAGGCATTTTTTGGTGCCTACCTCTAGAACCTTCTCATATTGGCTTGTAAAGTCTATAAATATAGGTGCTTGGACTTGGAGTTTGTATGTTGATTTATAGGTACTGTTATGCTATCAGAATTACTCCAAAAATAGAATGTTGTGTACTCCTGCAAGAGTATAGCTCTACAAGTGTATTGTAATCACATATTGTTTACTAAATAATACATTGGGTCATGCTTTGGAGTGTGGGGGTTTTTTACCCGAAAGGGTTTTATTCATGTATATCTTGTGTTATGGTATTGCTGATTTATGTTTTATGTTGTGTATCTTCTTCTATGTTAACTGAAAAGATTAAAAATTTGTGTAACTTTCCCCTCATTAGTTTGGTGTAGGAAGCTATTCCGTGTACCTTGCTTCCTTTCAAAATGAAGTTAGCACGTCATCAAAATCATTCCTCCATTATGCTTTAACATATAACATCCTCTTAGGTCGTCCTTGGATACACATTATGGGTGTCATCCTATCTGCACTTCATCATAATTTGAAGTTTATTCAAAATAAGATGAGATGTATTGTTATAATTAATGATAATCTATACCAATTTTGCCATGTAGTGGAAAACCAAAATACCTTGGTATCTCCTAATTGATTGATTACACCTATGCTACCATCAAGAACTCAACTTCCTTCATCCACACCTCATGTCAATCTTGAGGATAATGGGGGTTCTATTGATTTTACATCATCATGTGACAAGGAAGACAAAGTGGATGATAAATAGTAGCATTCCTCCTTGCTATATGGATCTTGTCATATATGGTTGACCACCTTCAACTCTTCATGAAGATATTATTCCAAGTGAAGGAATTCTTACTTATGAATCCAATGCTAGTAACGTCTCTAATCATAGTTTATCTCCTTATAAATTAGCTAGCCAATATGGTAAAGGACTTGTCATTTTACAAAAAATATAGATAAAATGGAAAACGTTTAGGTTCAAAACAACAAAGAATATTAGAACCCATTCAACTATCACAAAAATAGTATGAGTCTAATGGTATAGGTTATTCTCCTACCAAAGATAAGAATGCATATGGGCCATTATAAACAATTTTCCAATCATCTTACATAGTTAATCACAACAAACCTAGAATTGGTATATTTTGAATTACTCTATGCAAACTTGAAAAGATGCAACTAGCACCCCTAGAGACCTTTACTAATGGCAAGTCCCTTGCCAAGATTTTGGGAGTTGATGAGGATTTACCTATGATTCATCATGATAGAGGTTCCCCATGTGTTCTTGATTCTAGGGTTTTATTAATAGAACATTGATGAGAGCATCATAAAAACATTATTAGAGCACATCATCATAGGTCCATTGTACTCTTGCTCTCTATTATTGAATATCCACTCAAAGGTAAACAATTTGTAGACAAAGATAAAAAATTCAAGGCATTGGCAAATAGATTCTTAACATTTGGAGAAATATTTCTACCTCAAAATTAAAGCTAATTACTATTATAGAGTAAAATGTTTACCCTTGCTAATTAGGACCTATTTCGACACCTTTTGGAACAATAAATAATTAAATTTTGATCCAGATGAATAAACCTAGTAAAATAAACTTAGGACTGGCCTAAGCCCACCTCATTTGGTACTGTCCAAAGTTTGTGGGGCTAAAGGACTAGGATGCCCAACGCCATGGTCCCAAATGTTAGCCGTGACCCTATTTTTGTGGTGTCAGCTTAAAACACCTCCTTGGCTTATTCTTGTCAGCCCCATTTGGTTTAATTATTCATTTAACACCTAGTTTGTTATGAGAAGATTAAAAATACTTACCACATGCTTTGGTGAATTGTTCTCATATGCTCAAGTATTCTTCATGCTTGGAAGAGCTCTTTGTGTGGATGTTATGATGCTTATTTGCAGGTCTTGAAGGAAGTTCAAATCTTCATCCTCTATCTCCTTATTGGTGCATGGTCTTGAGTCACCTACTCCAACTAGGGTTTCATATCTTGTGGTAATATTTATCATTTACATTCATTCTTTCATCATTTATTGTAGATCTTGCATCTGCCCTCCTAGGGCACACACTCTTGGATGTATAATTATTGCTATAGTGGAGGTGGAAACACCAACACAAGGTTTGACTAAGGAAAGCCCCTAAACACAACACAACCTTTTCCCTTCTTGTTTGTGTGCAAGTCGCATTCAAAGGAATCAGGCTACAACAAGCTACAGGAATGAGGAAGAAACCTAGGTGAAGGCACCCAGATCCTGACATTCTACAAAACCCTAATTTCGGTCTAGGGTGCCCAGCAGCCTGGTACTTCTCTGCCCCCAAACTTAGGTTCTGATTCTCCTGTCTTCTTATCTCTGCTATCTTTTTAGAATTCGTGTTTTTATTTTTAATAGTCATTTATGGATTAATCTTCCTCAATTAGGGTTATGTGCTTTGCCCTAGTTTGGTTGGTTGAATTTGGTTGACACTCCTTTATACATCAAAGGGACAAAACCCCAGTAGCTTTTGGCTCTCCTTCAAAGGTAGAAGCTAAGCCCAGTTTGTCTTCCAATGTTGATAGAAGAGGGTTTTGACCTCGTTTAACCTTTTAACCTAAGTCCCCTTTTCCATCTAACATTTTGGTGAACTTGACATATCTTGTTCCCTTGTATCCTTCATTCTTCAGATCTGAGTTATTTGTTGCCTTAGATCTTATTAGGGTTGAATTCATTGATCATTTTACATAGTTGCATAGCTTACTTTTGTATTATTTCATTATTAGGGTTTGCAACAACCTTGCATTTCTAAGTGAACCTAGCTAGTATTTAAATCTAGGGTTAGTAATTGGTGTCTTGTTTCAAATTTTGCTGATGTTAGTTGATTATCAAATCTGATTTGCATCCTCCTGCTGTCCCAAACTTGTTGTTGCTGTTGGTATGAGCATGCTTTCTTCATCTTGCTCAACAAAACTAGGTAGCTGATCAAACAAGAACACAAATTCTTCCTTTTTATTTGATTCTTCCTTTTCCAATGAACCTTGTGCAAGTTGTCTTTTCAAATGAAGATTCTGACCCTGCAACCTTTGCATTATGCTTTTATTCATCTCATGAAAAGCATTAGAAAAACTATCAAATGAATCAAAATGTAAAGGGTTCAATGTCAAGCATGAACCAACATCCTCTACACATGCATTATGCTCATATTCAGCTGGGAACACAATACAAACAACAACAACCTCTTGCTCCACATCTGATTTTTCTGATTTGGTGGCATAAAAAGGACTGCAAGAACCTTCAACTGCTGAAGTAGGATAAATATGCTCATTGCTAAGCTCATTATGTGGCATTATGGACTGCTCATGGTTATGACTTGGCTGCTGGATTGAAGGAGAAGGAGCACTCCTAAAACTTGGAATTTTGATTGGTTTGGATTCTACAACCTTTTCCTCTTCCCAATTTTGGATTGGCATGCAAGGAGTGGCTTTAAAAAGGTTTGGCATTTTATAATTAGGATGCTTAGTCCAAGAAGGCTGCTATGGTTGTTCAAAAGTTTGATGACTCAGTTCAAGCTTTTGAGATGACTGAAATTGAGGACTAATGGACTAGTTTTGAATGCAAACACGCTTTTGAACAAAATTAGAACCTCTGAAACTTGAAATCTTAAAAGGAGGGGACTTACTTGTTGATTCTGAAAGCTTTCCCTAATTGAAACTTGGGGTTTTGGGCCTTGAAACCTCCTCCTTTAAGGGCTGATCTATAATTGTATGAGGTGCTTTCCTGAAGCTAGGAATATAGGAACCTGATTGGGCTTCTAGCTTTTTTGCATAGACAAGTAATTGTTTCATTTGCTCTTCC
Organism: Cunninghamia lanceolata; assembly: GCA_027924645.1. Taxonomy (NCBI): domain Eukaryota; kingdom Viridiplantae; phylum Streptophyta; class Pinopsida; order Cupressales; family Cupressaceae; genus Cunninghamia; species Cunninghamia lanceolata. The sequence goes on from BSBN01001435.1 coordinate 9,491,266, forward strand.
TTAGCTGCAACCTGTCTAGCAAAACATTCCTCTTCACACCTTACTTGTGCCTCCATTTCCTGTTGTTGGAGATAGGCTTGATAAGCCAACTCTTCCTATTGCATGTCATACTCTTGTTCTCTTTTAATGGCATCCAACCTTTTATGAAAATCTAATATCATACTCTTGATGGTACCCTAGTCAGTGTCAACATTGTCAGCATTTTGGGGTTGACAGGGGAAACTACAGGGCTGGTTTATAGCAAGATCAGTTCCATAAGGTTGGGCATAGGTGTAAACGGGCTCATGAGGATGAAAATAGCCTTCTTGGGGCTGATTGTATGCATGACTAGGCTATCAAGAAGGTTGAGCAGGGGTGGATGGGAGGTAAGCATGATCAACATGCTGATATACTGTTGTTGCATGGCTGTATGGGATGAAACCAACAACGTTTTCAGTTTGATATGGGTATGGAGAAGGCTAAAAAACTACATTTTTGTTAAATAAAGGGATAGGAATAGATTCCCTATGGTAGTTTATCATTTTAGGATATTGAAATGAGATGGAATGCATGCAAATTTTTCATTGAAACGAGGAAAAGCATGCTTGACTCAAAAATTTATACACATACCAGCAGAGTTACTAGGTGATTGGGAGGATTCTGCGATGGAAAGAATCAACAATATCAGCTAAATCCTGATCCTTGATAATCTTTAAGCTTCTGGACTACTGAAATTAGTAGATTTGAACCTATAGGGTTGCTAGGTGTGTGAAATATTGCCTCCAAAGGTTGATCTTGTTGATATACACACTGAGTATCAGTAATGATGAGAACTTATGGACTGTAATAGTCTGATATCCCACAAGGCGTGCCAAAAACTGTTGTCATGAACGATTGCACCCTATCAAGAAATAAGGTCAACAATCCTGTGAAACATTGGATCACTCTCAAACTGTGGGTTGTCTATGATGAGAACGAACCTTCGGAAGAGTTGGCTCCCTTTAAATTGCCCTTAGATCTAATATACTTTCATGGAAAAGAGATAGAAGGATGATTAATAAAACTGAAATTTATCCTAAGGGGTGATGCACCAATGATTATATCCTAACTTGTAATTTGATTCACAACTATTTCTCAATATATCTATTCTTACAACTCAAAACAAACAATCTTATCACATAAATATTTCACAGAAAGGCATGAAATCAATCTGCTTCTCGGTGAAGGAAAACCAATGTTCTCACAACTTAGAAAAGTAAAAGAATCACCCACACAATCTATAACTTGTGGTAAAATTTGCAGCTTTGTGTACTTGCATTCAAAGAATGAGACATAAAACTTAAAGGTTTTGATATAAAACACAATAAATATTTATCAAATCATTCAAAAAGAGATAAGACACTTGAATCCAAGAAGAGGAACACTTGATTTTATTGGAAAATAGAAGGAAAACTCTGCAATAACTATGAAATATGCTAGAAAGTAAACTACTGCTGTATATGTTGAGTTACAATACTAAATCTATCTCTGCAATGTGCAAAGGCAAGAGAAAAAGCAAGAAATGAGAAAAAGACATAAGCTTTTTTCCCTATAATACAAAAATCTATCTCAAAAAGTAAAGGGAAGATCAACTCCTGTCAAACTGCACTCCAAGTGATGCATGAGTAGGCTAGAAATGTCAACTCCCAGTTGTTGGGCGAGCAAGACGAAAATGCCTAAATAAAGGGGCCCACAACTACTCCAAATTGAGCTATTTTAGCTCATACCTCCTCCTCTCAAGGTATTTTACCAAAAGATTGCCAAAAATAGGTCTGTTTGACTCAAAGTCAAAAATAGAAGTGAAGTAACCTCCTGCATGAGTTTGCCACCTCAGTTTGAACTCCTCTTTTCTTTTGCATGCTTTGAGGGGAAAGATGCTTATTTTGACAAGTATTAAGGATAATTCTTTTGCATGATTTACCTTAATAGGTGCTTTGTAATTACCTCCTTGGTTTTAAGAAACAAATATTAAGGTAATTTATGAACTATTACCCTTAATAAGTGTTTAAATACAATGTTTTTGTCTCCATCTCATGCAAAAGAAAGGGGTTTACATAATCATGTTACAATTACACTCGTCTTTTCTCTCCAGCCCCTCACAAAAAGCTCACAAGGTTTATGATAACACCCATTCTTACCCTTAGCTTATAAAAAAGGTTTCAAACCTACCATAATGATGCAAAAACCCCCTAAGTCTAAGAAAGACCTAAAAAGACCATCATACCACTCTCATTTCAACATTAATTATATCAAAAAGATAAAAAAAACTCTCATTATTTCCTCATTTCTCCCTTATCCTGCACAAGCTCCTCAAACATCATTAAGAATTATCAATGTCAAGTTTTGACCTTCGGACTCCATTTGATTCTTTCAATGATTTTCTTTTAGAGAAGTCAGAAAGGACTTAAGAAAAATGCTCAGGTTTAGGCAAAATATTTAGGGCATATGTATGTGAAAAGAGTTTTTTAAACCCTAAAGGTTCATTTGTTTTCCTTCTATTCCCCTGCTACTCTGGAGGTGCCACCATGAAGGTTTCTTAACTCCTATTGAAGGGCTCCTGGAGGTTTCTAGTGTTTCTGGGAGTCTCTCTGCTGTGCCATCTGGTGAGGTTTTTCTCCCTTCATCCTACCTCTTCATATGCTGGTATATAGAATAAAAGACAAGCTTTTCTGCCACTTATATGTTGTTATTCTGGTGCTTTTTGTACCTCTTGAAAGATTGTGAGCCCCAAATAATAGAGATGGTGTTTTCATGTATATCACCCTTTCTTTTTTTTAAAAAATTCTGTCATATATGGTTAAGTATCCTTCTTCAGGTATCCTTTGTGCTGTTAATTTTGAGAAAATAATGAAATGAACTCAGCTTTGATGAGGAAACATGTAAAAAACCCCCTTTATGCCTTTTGCTATGAATAAAACAAAGAGAAGGCTTTGCTTTTTTTTTTGTTTACAGACCCTTTCTAGGGTTTCTATTGCTTGCTCATGATGATGATGTTCTGTGGTTCTTACTATGATGAAAGTTGTAGCATATTGTTCCTTTGCCTTATCAGTTGTTCATACTGTCTTCTCATTTTGATAGTTCCTCTATGTACTGGATTGCACCTTGTATGCTCTATTGCTTCCCTCTCACCTTACTTAATGGCATTGCAATCTCCATGAGGATGTCATGTTGTCCCTGCATATTGTAATGAAGAAGGACTGTAAGAAAATAAATGATATATCTTTCTACTTTTGTATCCTTTTTCTTGTCAAGTTTCCATCATGCTCTTGATGACTAGGCCCAATTATATGAAAACTCTTCCATGTTTAAGTCTCTTCAAGGCTATATACTAAACATTACACTAATTTTGAGACAATATTATAGATGGAGGCAATAGTCTTGATCTTCTGATGGCTGTAGTAGACCTCTCTAAATATTTTATCATTACCTTTTCTTTCTATCATAATTGCATGTATTTTCTATGATAAGGCAGAGGGCTTTGATGGCTAACCCTGTGACTATAACAAACATTCTTGTTGGCAGAATCTTCTTTTAGAAACATGGAATGCTCAAGCCCTTGTAAATCATTTTGAGTATGCAGCTTTAGGTAACACAAAAATGGCTCACAAAGAACTAAACTAAGACCTCTGAGCATGCAAAAACCTTTATATGCTATACTACCCCTCTCTTAGGGTTTTAATGTCATAAGACTAGGACCTCAGGGGATTGATGAATGTCTCATATCAAAGATGTGTAAACTTCCCTACAAGCTATATGGACTTGCATATTGAAAACAATGACCAAACCTTTTGAGATGCTACAGATTTATGCAATTATCTAATCTCTGCTAGTAGTCTTTGTATCTTATCAATGTTGGTCTTTCATCATTGCATAGCTCATCAGTAGAGGACAAAGCTATTGCTCCTTGATAGTGTTGGCTACTCCTTTCACTCTCATGTACTTTGGGTGGTTTGAGATATGTAGGCTCTTTTACCCTCTTGTAACTGATCCTTCCTATGACTGCTCCTATCAAGGACTATATCTCCATGTGACTGTTGGCATGCCTTGTGACTACTCTTTGTGAAAATTGCTCTTATGCTGCTCTACAGACTGTCTCTGTCCCATTGTGGACAGTCACCTTTGGTGGCTTTATACACTACCTGTAGTCATTTGACTATCCTGATTTGCTGTCTCAGCCCTTTAGACTGCCTTGTCACAAACCCATGCCTCTCATGCAACACAAGGTCATGTGTATCTTGCAAAGATAACAGAGCTCCAAACATGACTGCTCTATTCCTAAAACAAAAAAGGTGACTGTTTCATAAAAAACATGTGACTACCTTTTGAATTTGATAGAGGTGACTGGATCTGCTACAGTTGGTGTATGCTATTATGCTAACATGCATGCTGCTCCTTGGTTTAGGATAGAGTCCTTTTGTTACACTGTATTTTGCATCTATCATGGTGGATCGGTCTTGAGTTCATCTTATAACATATGTATAGGTTCTCTGCATAGGCCTCTCTATTGCTCATATGACCCTTGCATCACTGTCAAGCTCTTTATCCCTTTTGGTATATGGTTCCTTTGAATGAATAGGGATGCATGACCAATCATATAGAAAAGAGAACATTTGAGGCATATGCAAGTTTGTATACTATAGAAGAGTGAAGTGTATTTAGGGAAACTATGCTTATGAACTGTTCCATATGGTTGTTTGAATGACCCATCCTTCAATAGCCTTGACAATGTTTACAATATATACAGACCTTGTTATGCTCATGCATGTAGTCTCAAACACAAACCTGACATATTCACATGTTCACTAACTAGTTAAGAGTCCTAGGGCTTAGAATAGGATTAAGGAATTATTACTTATACAAACCACAAAGACAATTACACAGAGACTTCAAGACTCCCTTTATATCTTCATATAGAGTTTATGGGGTTCTTAGAAGCCTTACGGTGTTATGACTGAGAACAATGATCCTTCTCCATGTACTATCAAACAACCTTCATTCCAAGATCTTCAAAGCCATTGTCAACTGTTTACCCTTGCCTCTTTAAAATAGCTGTCCTTCTGATGGTTCTTCCACTATATGCACCTTAACATTACATTGTTGCTCCTCGCACTTGTTTGTCTGATAATATTGAAAATTTGCCCATGTTGCTCCCTCATTTATGACTACTATAATAGTTTCAAAACAACTATTAATGATTGGTCTTCAAGTACCTGCACCTACACACTTAGCAAATAAGTTAGGAAAACAAATGAGGTTAAAGGGCCCCTTCTTTGATAGTGATCTGATCTCTTATCCTATTTCTTTCTAGTGCTTGTATAACTGCATTTTGGAGTTGTTGATCTCATTTATCCTTTGATTAGATGCTTAATGACAAGTAGCATTTACATTCTGATACTATTTCGTATAGGGGTGAAAATGAATCCCGAGCTCTAACATTCTTCCTTTGTCTCTTTTGTAGGTCTTCTTGGAGATACTGATGACGAGAACTGAAGATGATGGTGCCAACTATGGGGGTTTGTCATTTAGGCAATGACAGATCCTTCTCCCTCCTATATGTTTCTTTTCTATTTCAGATGTACTTGTTTTCTTTCATTACATCTTGTACAGTTAATCCCATGGCTTGTGTGGGGGAATATAAACACTTTCTCCTTATGAATATGAACAACTATTTTATGCAATGTTTTTGTATATTGCTCCTCTTTTGTGAATCAATTGCATAAGGAAAACTAAAAACTATCGTATGGTATAGATGTTCATAATCATGAATAGGTTTAGCAAAATTTGTGTACCTTTCTCATTTGATATCTAAACAAACTGCAATGAATCCATTTAAACTTTGAAGAAACTACAATGAAAGATTTGAAAAGAAAACTATCTCTTAATCTCTCCTCTCCTACCAGCTTTAGGGTACATCCTTTACTTTTCCCCTTGAACTTATTTACTTCTCCAAAGCAACAAATATTAGTGTTATCCCAACCTAACATGATTGGGCTAGAATGTACAATTAGGTAACAACAACATTATGTGTTACCACTTGATTATCAGTGTTGGGCATATCAGAGTATGTCCAAGAAAAGAGATTATGATATTCATGTAAAAGAGATGTGATTTCTTGTTGTTCTTCTGTGTCTAGACAATTTCCAATAGGGATGATTTTTTGAGGGTCATCCTTATCCATCAAGACATCGACAATTTTTCCATTAATGAGAGTAATGTGATCTTGAATGTCAGGAGGATGAAGGGAATCTATAGGTGACTTGTGGGATGCTGAGGTATCATCAGATAAACAAGTGTCATTCCCAGAGTATGCTTCCACATTTAAACAATAAGGAAGGCCACGATCATGATGGTAATGAGGTAAGTGATCATAAACTCCTAAGAATTTAGCCAAAGCTTCATCTATTGAAAAAGTATCTAAAGGAATATGTATTGCAAGTATGGGCCTAACCAGTGTTGTCATTGATGTCAACATACTCCTGTTGCATTGATGATAAGGATTGGATGAGCTGTGTGTTGAGGATATTGAGAAAATTAGTCCTATTCAGGAACAGAGAAGAACATTGAAGATAGTGAGGTAAAGATCCCAGTTAAGATGAAGATCAGAGGATGCGCTTCAAAGGGTTTACAGATATGTGTCTTAATATGATCCAGTAAAGAATTCATAGGTCCGCATGAAGATCTAAAGAAGTTATGGCCACTTAAGTAAAATTAGTTCTGGTAGGTGTTCAAAGGTGACAGAGTGACACAGTTAGGTTCGGTGAGATCCGGAAAAGCTATATCTTGTTCTGTGGATTTGGTGGAGTGTTTAGGAAGTCAATGTGAATTTACAACCCAATTGGTTTGTGGTCTGGAGGTCTGCAAGCATCTATTCCAAAATGACAGAGATGACAGACTGTGTTCTTGAGGTTCTGGATGAAGGAGAGAATGATTTCAATGAATAGAAGTAGTGTGGATGTTCTTGGTGATTCAGGCAAGCTTGTGGAGGTCTTTGGATTGTGTCCAGTTTGTGTTGGTGATCCGCACTAAAGATTGAGCTCATAATTGAAGAATTACTTCTGGATGATATTGTTCTTCCTGAGTCTGTCTGACCGGATGAGTTACACATCCTGCGGATGATCTTGAAGATGTTTTGTGAAGAATGGCATGTTCCCAAAGAAAGATTGAAGTCTCAGATTTGTGTGGCTGACAATGTGTTGATCCGTGTGAAGTTTTTTTAATTAGTCATATTGTATTTATGTATTTTCTCTGTAATGTTTGCCAACTTGGATGATTATCCCTAAGTCGATGTCTTGTATAAATAAGGAGTTGTAAAGTCATTTCAAAGGTGTCTTGTGGAGATGAGCGTGTGGTGAGAGGAGTAGAATGAAAGGCAGAGCAAAAGTATTGGGCTTAAATGGAACTGACTCAAGCATGGTAAAGATGCTATTCTTTAGTTCAAGTATGTAATACTTATTATTTTGTAGATAGTGTGTCTCCTATAGGCAGTGGGCCTCTTGTGAGCAGTGTGCTTGGGTAGTGAGCCCTAATTGGCATGTGCCATTTTGTTCTTTGTATTCTTCTAACAGAGAATACAATCTTGGGTTAGTCACCCCATGGTTTTTTCCTTAACCAGGTTTTCCACATCAAAAATCTTGGTGTCATATGTGTTAATGTGTTTCTACTCTTGAATTATTGCATTACATTTCCATGATTGATTTATCATTATGCTACTGAATTACGAAGAGAATTTAAGTGATTAATTGGAAGAAAGTTTTGGACAACTGATTCACCTGCCCTCTTAGTTGTCTATCCTCAAACTAACAATTGGTATCAGAGCTAAGTTCCTCAAATAAAAGCTTAACCGCTTGAGGAGATCTAGGATGTCATCCTACAAGAAGGATAGTCTGAGGTTTGATGGAACCAATTTCACTCTTTGGAAAAGTCGCATGGAATGTCACTTGCAATGTATGGGAATGCAGTATTGGATCATGGCTTCAAAGAAGTATACTCCTCCATAGAATAGTCTGAGAACCGTAGATGAAATTAGAGATGCTGAAAACAATCTGTGGACTAAAGAAGTTCTTCTAAGTGCCTTGTCTAATTCAGAGCTGACAAATGTTGTTGACCTACAAACTGCTTTTGAAATTTGGGAAAAACTGGAACTTCTGCATGAAGGAGACAAGTATGTTAAATGTAGCAAGCTACAGAGTCTGAAAGGAAAATTCAAAAATCTGAAGATGAGAGAAGATGAAAATATTACTACATTTATGCCAAGAGTAAATGAACTTGTTTGTGGCATTAGATGTGCTGGTGGAGTCTTGGATGAAGATGAGATTGTTGGTAAAGTTCTCAGATCCCTTCTTGATTCTTACAGATACAAGGTTGCTGCTATTAAAGAATTCAAATCTATTTCAGGTATCACAAGAGATCAATTGGTTGGTAAATTAGCTGCATTTGAATTGACTGAGTTTGGAGATGTCCCCCCAAGGCTGAATCTGCATTCAAAGCTAGTGCCTCTGTTAAAGGAAAACAAAAGCTTGATCCAGGAGAGAACTCTTCAAAGAAACTATCATGGTATGAGAAAGCAAGAAAAGACCTGGAAGAAGATGAAGCAGAACCTGCTCAACTTGAAGCCCTTATTGCAAAAAGACTGCCAAGAGGATCCAGTAAGTATGAAGGGAAGTTACCTTTTAAATGTTTCAACTGCAATAAGATTGGTCATTTTGCCTCAAAGTGTCCGGAGAGATTTTCAAGGCCAAATTCTAATAGATCAAGGTTCCAAAAGAATTGTTACTATGTTCATGAAGATGATGACAATGAAGGAGTAACAGATGATGAATCCGAGACAGGAAACAAATCCAGAAGTGACTGGGTGTTTATTGCCATCAAGGAAGAAGATCCAATGCTGTCTGAATCTGCCAATCATAAAATTGTAGAAAGAGCTCTGGCTGTCCAAGTTGAAGAAAAGGATGATTGGGTCACTAATAGTGGATGCTCTCACCATATGACAGGTGACAAAAATAAGTTCATAGATTTGGAAAGGTATGAGAGAGGAGTGGTAAAATTTGGGGATAATTCTGCTGGCAGAATCAGAGGTAGAGGAACTATTTCTTTTGATGCAAAGAATAAAACCAGTAATGTACTGTATGTTGAAGGTCTGAAGCACAATCTTCTCAGTGTTGGACAGTTGGTGGACAAAGGTTATGATCTCCAATTCAAGAATGGAAAATGCAAGATCTTTGAAAGTTCTGGAACAGAGATTGCATTCAGTACTCAAACAAAAGGTAATATCTTCCACTTGGTTGGTACTAGTAAAAGTTGTTTATTTGTTCAAATTGATCAGAGTTGGTTGTGGCATAGGAGAATGTGTCATGTGAATTTTGATAATATCATTAAGATAAGCAACACTCAGGCTGTAAGAGATCTTCCAAGATTGGTGAAACCTACAAATAGTTTGTGCAAAGAATGTCAGTTGAGTAAACAAAATAGAATCTCATTCAAATGCAAGGAACAATCCTCTACCAGATTATTGGACTTAGTTCATACTAATCTATGTGGTCTGACAAGAATCAGGAGTGTGCAAGGTGATAGATACTTCATGTTATTAATTGATGACCATTCCTGGATGATGTGGGTGACTTTTCTGAAAGAGAAATTAGAAGCTCTTGAAAAATTCAAAATATTCAAGGCTATGGTAAAGAATGAAACCGGTTTAAAACTAAAATGTCTGAGGTCTGATAGAGGTGGAGAATTCACATTCGGTGAGTTCATAGAATTTTGTGAGAAACATGGAATAAAAAGATAGTTGTCTGCTCCTAGGACTCCACAGTAGAATGGAGTAGTGAAGAGAAAGAACCGGACCATCTAGAAAGCATCTAGAACTATGATGATGGAAGCAAATGTTCCTCAGATCTATTGGAGAGAAGCTGTAAGCACTATAGTCTATACTCTCAATCAAGTACAAATTAGAAGCAATAGTGGTAAGACTCCTTATGAACTTTGGTTTGGCATCACTCCCACTACGAGGTATTTCAGAGTCTTTGGTAGAAAATGTTGCATTAAAAGAGATGAAGATCTAGGAAAATTTGATGCTAGAAGTGATGAAGGAATATTCTTGGGTTATTCTACTCAAAGCAAAGCATACCAGTGTTATAACAAGAGATTAAGGAAGATTGTAGAAAGTATAAATGTGAAGGTTGATGAAGGTATTGAAAAACCCTCAAGGTTTTATGAATATGATGAAGATGATCAAAATGATGTTTTTGTTTAAGAAGTCCAAGCTCCCTCTGAAATTCAGATATAGACTGATCTGGTAAATCAGGAAGAAGAGATAAGTTTGAATGAACCTGTTTAAGAATCAGAAGTGCAAGAAACTCCCAAAGTTCCCAGGTATGTAAGACTAAATCACTCTGAAGATTAGATCATAGGTGATAAAAGCAAAGGTGTACAAACAAGAAGAAGGATTGCTCAAGATTTAGAAGAGTATTGTCTAATTTCAAAGATTGAACCTAAGACAGTGAATGAAGCTTGCAATGATGAAAACTGGACTAAAGCAATGGAGGAAGAGCTGATGCAAATTGAGAAAAATCACACTTGGGATCTTGTTCCTAGACCTAAAAACAAGAATGTGATTGGAACCAAATGGGTCTTCCGGAATAAACTGAATGAAGATGGTGAAGTAGTCAGAAATAAAGCCATATTGGTCTGCAAAGGTTACTCCCAAGTAGAAGGAGTTGATTTTGAAGAAAATTTTGCTCTAGTGGTAAGAATTGAAGCAGGCAGATTATTTCTTGCTTTTGCTGCCTTCAAGGATTTCAAAGTATATTAGATGGATGTCAAATCTGCCTTCCTGAATGGTGACTTGGAAGAAGAAGTTTACATTGAGCAACCAGATGGATTTCAATTGTCTGATCATGGTGATATGGTTTGCAAGTTGAAGAAAGCACTGTATGGACTCAAGCAAGCTCCAAGAGCCTGGTATGAAAGATTAGATAAGCATCTTTTGAAGATTGGTTTCAACAAAGATACTGCGGACAATAATTTGTATTTCAAAATTGATCATGAAAATATCTTGATTGTTGAAGTATTTGTTGATGATATCATTTTTGGAGGAAGAGATAGTATGTGCAAAACTTTTGCAAATCAAATGAAAAGTGAATTTGAGATGTCCATGTTTGGGGAAATAAATTTCTTTTTGGGTCTGCAAATCACTCAAACAAAGAAAGGAATCTTCATTTCTCAGACTAAATATGTGAAAGAATTGTTGAAGAATTTTGGGATGGAAGACTCAAAACCAATGAGTACTCCCATGGCAACCGGATGTAAATTAAGCAAAGATGATGACTCTCCTAAGGCTGATCAGAAAAAGTATAGATCAATGATTGGAGGATTATTGTATCTCACTCAAACTAGACCTGACATTATGAATGCTGTTGGTCTTGTTGCTAGATTCCAAGCTGATCCTAGAGAATCTCATGTCATGGCAATCAAGAGGATTTTTAGATATCTAAAAGGGATAGTTGAGTATGGTCTGTGGTATCCTAGAGATCATGATTTCTCTCTTCATGCATACACAGATGTGGATTGGGCAGGAGATGTGGATGACCGGAAGAGTACCAATGGTGGAGCATTCTTTTTGGGGAAGAGATTGGTTTCTTGGCTGAGCAAGAAACAAGAGGCAATATCTTTGTCCACTGTAGAAGTAGAATATATTACAGCAGCAAGTAGTTGCACTCAAGTATTGTGGATGAAACAAATTCTAAGAGACATCAGAGTGGAGTATGAGGAACCTATCACAATCTTCTGTGATAATTCAAGTGCAATAAACATATCAAAGAATCCGGTGTTGCATTCAAAGATTAAACATATATCCATCAAGTTTCACTTTCTAAGAGAGCAAGTGAACGAGAATGAAGTCAGATTGGAGTTTGTGCCTTCCAAGGATCAGATTGCATATATTTTTACTAAACCTCTACCTAAGGACTCTTTTGAGTATCTTAGGGAGAAGTTAGGGGTTATTACCCCTCTGGTTCTGAATTAAGGTGCACTAATGTGCATCAGTCCGGTGGATCTCACAGTCATATTTTGTGGTCCGGATTGATGATGGGAAGCTGCTACTCAGGGGGAGTAGCTGATATGATTTTGAAATAATACAAGTGTGTGCCCTTTGCCATTGATGTCAAAGGGGGAGAGCAAGCATGTGAAAAATAAGTAGTTACTGATCAAAGGGGGAGCAGTAAAGGAAGAGAAGACATGTAAGTGGTTTTTGTTGATAGGGGGAGTTATGTCAGTAAGGAGAAGTTCTTGTCTTGATGGTTAAAACAGTTTTTCACATCATATGTTGCCATCAATGACAAAGGGGGAGATTGTTGCAAGTATGGGCCTAACCGGTGTTGTCATTGATGTCAACATACTCTTGTTGCATTGATGATAAGGATTGGATGAGCTGTGTGCTGAGGATATTGAGAAAATTAGTCCTATTTAGGAACAGAGAAGAATAGTGAAGATAGTGAGGTAAAGATCCCAGTTAAGATGAAGATCAGAGGATGCGCTTATGTGTCTTAATATGATCCAGAAAAGAATTCAGAGGTCCGCATGAAGATCTAAAGAAGTTATGGCCACTTAAGTAAAACCGGTTCTGACAAGTGTTCAGAGATGACAGAGTGACACAGTTAGGTCCGGTGAGATCCAGAAAATCTATATCTTGTTCTACGGATTTGGTGGAGTGTTTAGGAAGTCAATGTAAATTTACAACCCAATTGGTTCATGGTCTGGAACTCCGTAAGCATCTATTCCAAAATGACAAAGATGACAGACTGTGTTCTTGAGGTTCTGGATGAAGGAGAGAATGATTTCAGTGAACAGAAGTAGTGTGGATGTTCTTGGTGATTCAGGCAAGCTTGTGGAGGTCTTTGGATTGTGCCCAGTTCATGTTGGTGATCCACACTAAAGATTGAGCTCATAATTGAAGAATTACTTCTGGATGATGGTGTTCTTCCTGAGTCTGGCCGACCGAATGAGTTACACATCCTGTGGATGATCATGAAGATGTTCTGTGAAGAATGGCATGTTCCCAAAGAAAGATTGAAGTCTCAGATCTGTGTGGCTGATAGTGTGTTGATCCGCATGAAGTCTTTTTAATTAGTCATATTGTATTTATGTATTTGCTTTGTAATGTTTGCCGACTTGGATGATTATCCCTATGTCGATGTCTTGTATAAATAAGGAGTTGTAAAGTCATTTCAAAGGTGTCTTGTGGAGATGAGTGTGTGGTGAGAGGAGTAGAGCGAAAGGCAGAGCAAAAGTATTGGGCTTAAATGGAACTAACTCAAGCATGGTAAAGATGCTATTCTTCAGTTCAAGTATGTAATACTTATTATTCTGTAGACAGTGTGTCTCCTGTAGGCAGTGGGCCTCTTGTGAGTAGTGTACTCAGGAAATGAGCCCTAATTGGCATGTGCCATTTTGTTCTTTCTATTCTTCTAACAGAGAATATGATCTTTGGTTAGTCACCCCGTGGTTTTTCCCTTAACCGGGTTTTCCACGTCAAAAATCTTGGTGTCATATGTGTTAATGTGTTTCTACTCTTGAATTGTTGCATTACATTTCCATGATTGATTTATCATTATGCTGCTAAATTAAGAAGAGAATTTAAGTGATTAATTGGAAGAAAGTTTTGGACAACTGATTCACCCCCCCTCTCAGTTGTCTATCCTCAAACTAACAATATCTTGAGAATTTGTATCAATCAATTCTGGTAATACACATTTAAGTGAAGATGATGAAATTGTATTTACATTTAGATTAGGACAATGAGTTGCTTTTGTGGGCCCTAAAGGATGGTATCCAAGTCCGAATGAAGAGTAATGTGCATTAACCTCCAAAGGGTCTTTAATACCCTGCTCCTTTATACCACAACCATTACATTGAGAGAGGATTTGAAACCCTTGACCATAGATAGATGCCATTTTCAATGAGGAAGGTGGCAACCCATAAGTGTCATATTCAATAGTATAAGAATAAGTATTATCATCATTATGTTTCAAGGAAATTTTAGGTGATCTAGGAGTAGAAATTGAAGCCACCTTAGGACTTTTCATCTTTGACGGCGAGACTTTATACTCCCCTATAAAGGTAGGTGTAAATTCTAACGAACCCCAATCATCACCAGAGTGTATTCAAAGGTGAACTGGATTCATCTATAACAATCTCTTCATGAGGAGAAAAAATAATTTTAGAAAGAGGAGAAAATGACTTGAAATATTGATTGGTTTTATCTTCAGTTTGTAAACAACTATCCTTAGTTGGATCAACTTCAATTGTATAGAACTAATTGTTGTGAACAAACTTTATTGATCAATGAAGGGTAGATGGGATTGTCCTAGTGGAATGAATCCAAGGTCTACCAAGAAGAAGATTATATGAAAGAGGATTAGGCATGACATGGATAAGGGTAGGCGAAGTCACATGACCAAACCTAAGAGGCAAGGTGATGGTACCTAATGATCTTCTACCAACATTATCAAAGCCACACATGTTGAGTTTATCTGGTTTAATAAGAGAGGTATCAACATTGATTTTATGTAACAAGTCTATGCCACAAAAATTAAGACCTGATCCACCATCAATCATGGTACGCCTAACTCTTTTTTTGTGAATGAAGACAAATATCACAAGAGGCTCATTTTGGTTTCAAACTTTTATGGGAGGTAACTCATGTGGTTGAAATATAATATCTAATTTAGTCACATGCATACAATCTAACAGGGCTGCTACATCATTTGGCTGAACAATAGGCAGAACAATCACCTTTTGTAAAGATTCTTGGAGCATTCCGTGGTATGCAAGTGATGTTTGTATCAACTCCCATAGAGAGATCTTTGTTGGAGTAGCTTGAAGCTAATCAACAAGATCATATTCTTTGCCATTATCAGTAGGAAGATGAGGTGCTTGAGGAAGAATAGGTTGAGAAGTAGGTAGAGAAGCAGGAACAAATTGAATTTGTTTCTTTTGTTTATTATTTCTAGTGTTAAATGTGTGAGCAACTTCTTGATGAATAGGTTGCTGTGACATATTTGGATTAAAAGTAATATTTCCAATGATTTGTTTTACATAATTGAAGATGTAACCAAGAGGTCTAGGTCTTTTTGGAGAACCTACTATTATAATAGGTGATTGAGGAGCATTATTCCAAAGATACACAACAATTTTGGGTTTCTCAAGCTCTTTTGCAGAACCAAAAACATAAATTGTATTGACGATTCTTTGAAATAAATATGGTTTAGGAGTCGTAGAGGAAGTTTTTGTAGAGATAAAATCATCCAAGGCCTCATCTAGCATATCAAAATCTTCACTACTAAATGACTCATCAAAGGCATTAAAATCTTGAATAAAGTAATCAGACATAGTTGTATCTTCTTCTTCTTTTGAAAGTTTATAGTGATAAGGAATGAAATGAAGTATCTTTATGCCTAATATGAGTTGTCATTAAATGAAACCCTTAATGAATATGTATGAATGAAAGCAAGATGTATGATTAAAGAATGTATCTCAATTTAAATTGTTATCAGATCTAAACAATGGATCAGAAATCTTAATGGCACTATAATGATCTAGTTTCATGAAGTGTAAACAATATAAAAAACATAGGCTATTTGCAATCCAAAAGCACATTCTTATTTCTTCCAATTTCAAATGATAATATGCAAAGTATGTACTAAGGATAAAGTATGATTAGGTACAACAATTAACCTCACTTTAATCAACTTAACAATACCAACAAGATCTGAAATCACAAGCTAATCCTTAAACCGTAGATCTAAGATTAGCTAGGTTTTAAGAAAAACAAGGATTTAATCACCCTTATGATGACTTTAAATGTAAGGTTTACTATATGTAATCAAATAAACTAAACTTTAAATCAGATCTATAACAACAAATAAATTTTTTCAGCAATAAAGAATGATGCAAAAGGTGTAAGAGATGTCAGGTTCACCAAAATGTGATGTAGAAAAGAGAGATCTATCCTTAGGAGTCAAACTAGGTCAAACCCTCTTCTACAAAACATTGAGACACAAATCAAGCCTATCTTCTACCCTTGAGGGAGAGCTTAAGCTACAAGGGTTCTACCTATTTGTCGTATAGATGAGTGTCAAACCAAATCCAATGAATCTAGCTAGGGCACAAGATCCAAAACCCTGGTTTATGCAAGAATCAAGCTACAAATGACTGTCGAGACAAATCCAGAGAAGGAAATGGAACAACAGAAGATAAGGAACAATTCAGAACCTATACCAGGTGACAGAAAGGTACATAACTAGGGCACTTAGGTAGCCTAGACCTCCTTTAGGGTTTCCACAATCCATTAGATTTGTCAGGTATGTTCCTGCAATTTCTTCAGTCTTCCATCCTGGCACCTTCCAAAACCTATTCGTCAGATCTACACACAAGAAAGAAGGAAAAATGTTTGTGACTATATAGGAGCTTGCCTCAGTCAAGCCCATATTTCGGTATTCCTACATCATGGATAGCCAAGATTAAATCCAGATGTTGTGTGTGCTCAGAAATCCTAAGTGTGAGCAGTAACATACAAGATCTAACCAAGAAATATGAAACCCTAGCCCTATATGACTCAAACAAATAGAGAGGGATGATGTAAAGGATGATTCAATCAAGAGAGCCAATAACTTCACCTCGAGGATCAAGATTCATGGAAGGTCTGTAGAACAAGAAGGCATTGTAACCACACCCTCAGTGGGTACTCAAGCCAAACTCAAGTTGGTGGTTCCAACCCTTCTCTCGATCATGCAATGTGCTCCAACCTAGGAGCTCATGAGATAAACTCAAGATCTCATGTCCTAGCCTCCATTCAAATCTTTCCAAGAGTAGAGTAGACTCCACTTGATCAAAAACCTGCAATAACACAATAACATATAGAAAGCAATTAAAATAGAGCTTATTCACATCAAAAGTGCTTCCAAAAATCTATCTTCAAAATGATTCAACTCACTTACCTTTATACAAGGATTATAAAGAGAGAGTAATTAAATCAAAATGTCGACACATCGTGCCAAAAAACAAATTTAGATTTAGGGTCAGCCTAAGCCGCATTAAGGCTAACTTGTGACTTAAAATTATTCCCCAAAACATGGAAGGGATTAGGGGACTTGGGCGCCCTGAGCCTGGGCAATTTCAAGGTCCAAATTTTCCATTAGTGCAGGGCTAACTCTGAATCTTATTTTATGCTTAGGGGTTGTGATATAACTTTAATTGAGATTATGACTTAATCTCTAAACGAGGCCAAAAGAGAGCTTTGAGGGTGGACCTAAAAATTAACTAGTCATAGGACCACTAGAGGGATGAGCTAAACATAGTGAAATTGTGCCTACACACAAGTGTACACAATTTACGATGTTACAATAACACCACCAAATGTATCAGAAGTCTCAGGTACAAGTTGACCAATGATAGTGCTTTCCTAGCTAGAGATCCAAGACAATATTTGACTTGTTGTGGAAGATTTTATTGTAAGTTTTTCAAGGTGGAAACTATCGAGCACATCAGTAAGTCACCTAATATAGTAGAGGATGCAATAAAGTTATTTTCTACTTTCATTTTGAAATTACCTTTGGGTGATCAATTTGTCCTAGTTGAACTCAGGAAGTGCATAGATTACCACCAGAAGCGCTTGTGGTTTGCAAAATCAATATCCAGAGTTTGGTGGATTTTGGTGGAGTTTGGTATACTGTTATATGATAACATTTCCTATTCTTCATATGGTCCATTACTATTCCAAAATAGATCCTAAAGTTGCATCAAGCATCTTTCAAACAAAGGCAAAATTTGTAGCAATTTGTAATATATCCTGTAGTGAGTGTCTCCACAAATTCAAGGTAAAGAAGATATTGGTTTCCAAGATTGGTATCCACTATTATGAAGGACATGTTTTCTGTTGTAACCATTCTTTACGCTACATAAATCAAATTCATATTTTTGATAATGGTTGCAAGATCTTTTTGTTTAGTTTTCTTGGTGACAATGCACATACACATCTCTGGAAAGGAGTTGATACAAGAATGTTATTGATTGAAAAAGGTGGAAGAAGTACTACAGAACCTTAGGAAATATGGAGTAAGAGGTGGCACATTGAAGATCATCTCCATAAAGTTATAGAGCACAAGTACATATTTCAAGAAATTATTAAGATGTTTGAGAGGAAGATACAACAATTCACAGGTACAGGATCACAATCTGTTATGCAGTATGAAATGTTTGGTTATTTTGGGAATCAAGATTTTGGAGCATCATTGTTGAAATTGCTTGAGGACAAGCAATTTTGGGAAGGGAGGACTTGTCATGTCCCTTTCTCAAAATTTTCTAAAATAGCAACTTACTAAAATAGTAAGTAGATAGTCCCAAAATAGCAAATCAGGATCAATTGACATTTTGGGAAATAATAATAAATTTGGTGACTTGGTTGAGATTAGAATATTATTTAAACACCAAATATATTTATATTTAATTATTTTCCCTACTTGGGTGTGTGATCCTCAAATAGCCTATTTTTGGCATTTAGTGGCTATGAAAAGCTAGAACAAGTGGCACAGTGCATTGGGAATGGAATAAATTAGTGGACACTTGGCATCAAAGATTACATGCACTTCATGTAAGAGAATCTTCCCCCTTTGTGTTGTGAGTTTTTGAGTTGGCACTTTAATCTCATGTTGATGCCTTGAACAATGCATTTTGAGTTGTCAAAAGATGCCTTTTAAGTGGAACAATATGAAAGGCTAATTTTAGAGATGTTATAATGCATTTTATGACTTCTGTAAGTGCCTAAATCTAGGGAAGAATATTTGGACGCAAATCTAGTGTTTGGTAGAAGTCCCCAGATGATCAAGAGTCTATAAATATTGGTCATTTTTCATACAGAAGGATATTTATGCCATTTTATCTCTCAATTTGCATTGTATGAGCACTTGTGCTTCTACATTTTCTTCAATGGACGAAAACCCATTGGAGTTGGAGGATAGTGGATGAAAATCCATGAGTTTTAGGTGATTAGAGGATGAAAACCCTTTGCTCACAGGGAGCAATCTCATCCAGAGTTTGCTTTGTGCTGAAGGAGTTAGAAGATTTGGCAATGTTTGCAGTTAGTGTGTAGGATTGTCCAATGTTGCAGTTTTGGTGTTTCCAGGGTTGTTTCCAGTGTTGTTGTTATATTTTCATGTGTGCAATTGTAGGTTGTTGTTGTGCATCCATTCCAAGTTCCAATATCTGATCTTGCAAGCTTGGGAGGTGTTGGTTGTGATTTGGCTTTGCATTGTTGAAGTACACAACTTGTTAGTTTGTTGTGGGTTTTGGTAATTTGTATTGCATGATTATGTACTATGATAATAAGTGTTTCAGACCTAATTATCTATTATTTCCATTAGAAAATTCAATAAAAATATTGTGATGGTGTTTCCAGTAAATTTGGACTTCATTTAATGTTGGTAGTTTTTGTGGGTTTTCACTAGATTTTAAAAAACACAATCTGGGTCAGGTTGAAATTAAAAAATTCATTTTTAGATTGTTGCATGTTTTCAAAATATATTAATTTGGGTCATTACAGGAATGAAGAAGAAAAGTAAAAGATTTAAAAAGAAACGGTTGTGGTTACAAAAAAGCATATGAGACATTAATGGAAGAGGAGAAAAAGGGTGAGGAGGATCAACCAGAAGGCAACCCATCACATAGTCATCAAATTGAAGGACCACAATAGCCACCACTCTCTCAACCAAAGGCCTCTTCCTCCGCCACAACATCCCCAATTTCATCAATTAAGGATTTTTTGGAACATTAAAAGCAGATTCAACCAATGTCTACACCTCAAGTGTTACAACTACCTCTTATAGGGTCACAAGTCAACTTGACTAACATTTCCCCAATTCAAAAATTTCAATTAAGAGATATTTTCCACATGATAGCCAGAGAGGAAATTTTGAAACAACATGTGGAAAGTATAGAGTAGCTGGAGGAATCTACAACTATAATTCAAAGAAAAATGCCACAACTACATAAGGATACATCATTACCACTTCTGTAGTAACTCAAACAAGTAATAAATGGGGTTAAAAATGAAATGCAAAACTAGGCCACAAACATCAAAAACTAGGTTATATCAAAGTTGCATAAGAATAGAACAAATAAGTCTAGAAAGAAGTGTATCACAAAACACACTTAATTGAAAGGGCATATCAACATCTTACACCAAGCAATAAATGATATCAACATACTATATCAGCTTTTCCTCCAATAGCGTACAATAACAAAAGGACTAAAGGATCAGATAGACCAACTGGAGGCTCAAATTTTGCAAGTAGCTAGCACCTATGACGCAATACAAGATACATATGGGCCAATCAGAGCACAAATCGAAACAATCCATACTTAGCTCCAACAAGTGTAGGACCAAGGAGAAAAATTCAAAGCCCAAATAAAATAATTGTGAGAAGTGATAAGCCTTAGACTAGAATATATGATTGGTATCTTAGGGGATACAAATAAGAACACACAATAGATCCAAATCCCCACCAACATAACACAGGTGAAGAAAACATTGATTCAAACCCATGGACAAAAACAAATACTACAACAAGTAAAGAATAAGCTGGATACTACACTAGCCTAACTCAAGAGCATATACATAAATATTCTACTAACCACTTAGTTTTTGCATGACTTGAGGACAAGACATGGTTTCTGTTAGGACTTGAAAAATTAGTCCTCAAAATGCCCATTTTACCACCAAAAATTCCAGAAGTCTTGTGCAAAATTTCTAGCACATGCCACCATTGGATAGAGAATTAAATTTTGAGTAACTTGGTCTTTTGAACCATGTCAAAATTCCTTGAAATGAAGAAGTTATGCTTATCTAAAGTTTGGTTTTTATGTCTTTTGCCTTTGTCAAAAAATGTTTTCTCCCTTAGAAATATTTTTCATTTTTTGCCTTATTGGCAAATCGGCTTTTCTCAGAACTTCCTAACTTTTTAGTAGTTCGGCTTTTAGCCGATTCACCAATAAGGTGATAGAGGGCAAAGGGAGAGTATTGCGGAAAAGTAAAGAAAAGGCAAAAAGGCTCTTCTATCAATGAAAATATGGTTCAAGAACCCGATGGTTTGGTGATAAAGAGTTCGCTCGATGAACTTTTTGCTGATAAGGCAAGTGGAGTCCAAGAAAGGGGCAAATACCGTGGTTCGTAAAAGGCTAGTTTTGTCGATAAGGAAAAAATAGAAATTTGAAAATATGTCTAAGTGTTGCCTTTGTCGGGGAACTTGCCTGAGACCGAACTTTCCACAAGTTCGTGTTTTTTGCATTTTGCCGATAAAGCGATAAATGGACAGGAGGCATGGTTTATCTTTTGTAGTTTTTGCCGACAAGGCAAATGTGGAGATTGAAGATTTGGGTAAGGCATGGATTGGTTTGGGAAAGGGCATTTTTGCTGATAAAGGTGGGAAAAGGGCAAGTTCAAGAAAGTATATTTTTCTCATAAAGTTAATATAAGACAAAGTTGCCAAAGTTTGGAAAAGCTTCTTTTAGCCGATAAAGGGAGAAAAAGTTCTTTTTCAGGGAATTTGTCCAAGACTAAACTTTTCACAAGTTCATCTTTTCACACTTTTGCCGATAGGTTGATAAAGAAATATGCCAAATGCAAACAAATTAATTTTGAAAAAATGAAGAATTGTCGATAAGGGCGATATGGAAGTTGGTTCGGCAAAAGGCTTTTTTCTGATAAAAGAGAAATAGTGCCACAACCCTTTGGTTCAAAAAATGGCTAATTTGCTGATAAAAGAAAAAATACAAGGCATAGTGTTATCAACAAATCGAGAGGAAACCAAACTTTTCATAAGTTCACATTTTTTACATTTCACCGACAAGGCAATAGGAAAGATCTATAAAGAAGAAAGAAAGCATGTTCGTAAAGAGTTCTTTTTTATAATAAAGGAAAAAAAGCCTCAATGTTTGAAAGAATTAGAGACTATCGATAGAGGGGAGAAAGAGGGTGCCAAAGCAAAGCAAATAAAAGCAAAAGATACAGAAGCTCGTAGCAAACGTTGAAAGCCTTGAATCCGACAAAGAAACAAAGGTGGATGGACGAAGATATTTCCTTGGTCTTCCAACTCCTCCAACCACCTGGGACCACTCCAACCACTTCCAAGAGTGCCATCTATATGAAATGACTGGCTGACATCAAGACAAATGCAGTTAAGATGTTTGTTAAAGATTTTATTTGCATTTAGGATGGTTGTTGTAGATATTTACGCCCAGATCTTTTTCAGACTGACTGAAGATAGCTATAAAGGTAGAATCAAATCATTTGTCAAGGGTTGGTCATTTTTTCCATTTCTTAGGCGATTAAGTGTAGAGTTTTCCAGGTTTCCAGAGAGCAAAAAAGATACAGTTCTCTAGCGGGTAGATACAGGTTATGAAAGGTTTTTTTAATTGATTTCAATTATTTTTGTAAGAATATCCTTCTTCTATAATTCTTTAGAGAAATCCTAAGTTTAGCTAGGGTTTAGTTTTGCCACATTTCATGGTATGATTGTAACCATGAATCAGACAAATTCTTAAAACATTACATGTTGTGTAATGATCTCTTTCATGGTTATAGATGAATGATTATATGTTGCAAAGGATTACTAAGTATTTTCTTCTTTGATAGTTGTCTTCCTTGCCTCTGGGTATCTAGAAAAGGAGTGCTTCACTTATTTGTTATTTTGTTCCTGTTATGTCAAAAAATGTCTCCCTTTAGAATGCATTATAAGCATCTTGCATGATAATCTTGAATCTCGATGAGAAAACCCCTAAGTGTTATGACAAATAGAACCTAGGGGGTACTATTTAAATAGATCCTGACCTAAATTAGGAGGGTGGACTTGGGCACTATCGCCCTAGTCCTGCCCCATTTTAGGTCAGTCCCAAATTTGAATGTCGATTTGGTGACCATTAATTAGGTCCCATGCTGACTTCTTAAGTTTGAATTACAAAATTCCTAGCGCAAATGTGTGTAGTTGCATATGTAAGCATGTTTAGGGTTTCATTTGCAAACTAGAAGATGACTATGAACTTTTGGTGAACTTATGATTGTAGAGCATTTAGGATATTCATTGTTGCAGAGAAGAGCATTGCTATTGTGTTTGTGATTGCAGATTTAGCTTCATCTTCTCATGTGATTGAAGGATTTTCATCTACGTGTAAGTTACACCTTCTAGGTGATATCTATTTGTGTTTGAATCATTTATCAATTTGTTTTTGCCTCTATCCCATAAGGATACACACTCTTTATCTGACAACAGTGTTTGGAAGACTTGAATGTCTCTCTAGAGCTTGACTAAGGCAAGCCTCTAAACACCACAACCCCCAACCACTCTCCTTGTGATTATAGGTTACAGGTGTTGCATCTTGATGGAGTGGAGTTGCAAGGAATAGTAAGAGTGTGCAGATTCCAGATCCCTGAAGAAAAGGACTGCTTGAACTTGGGCGCCAATGCCAATGTCCTCCAAGGTTGAAAACATAGAAATCATTTGGATAGTGGCATCTGAAGAGCCTCCGACATCCTAAAAATCACCCTGCCTTGGACTCGAGCACTAGTGCCAGTATCCTCCACATATCACAGAATAGAAACAAAAAGTACAATGATCATTAGTGTCAGAAGGAGATCAGGATTCCACAAAGAAAACACCACATTGGACTTGGGCACTAATGCCAATGTCCCCAAGTATTCCATATCCCCAACTTCAAAAAATGGTCAATTTTTAATCTCTACCTACTACCTTAGTCTGGAAGCATTTGTCGTAATTCATCAATTTGCTTACTGCTTTGCATAATTAGGGTTTTAAGGGTATTTGAGCATTAAATTAAAACATCAATTAACAATCTCTGAATTTCCACATCGTTCCAAGTGACAACCTAACTTGTAGATGAATCCTCTTGCAAAATTGTGATTCAACTCAGTTGACATGTCTTTGAATGCTTGTAGTGAAAGGAGGATTCAACCCACACATCCATTGAATTGAAAAACACCCTTTTCATACAAAACACTTCCTTCTATTAAACTGTAGACTCTGTAACCCAATATATTAGGCACTAGTTTGTAAGTGATTGATGACCCACACTCTTAAAAATCAAAACACATTCATGATGTGTGAAGTTAATACTTAATTTGTATGTTTTGCAAAACAAGCATACCTGCACTTTCCATTGTTAATGGGAGTGTCTTCTCATCAGCTATATAGGGGTCATTTAGTGACAACTAGTCTTTTGAGGTCCAGTGACAATCTTTGGGGCCTAGAATATAATTAAGGTTTGGTTGTCCATTCATTTATAGTTGTTCATCTAGTGTTGAAGCCAATACCTATTCAGGTATACCCCTTGGAATATCCATCCTGAGTCTAAGCTGAGATCAAAGTGTAGAGGACCCTACCCACTCTTGTTAGTTTGCCAAAATCACCCTAATATTGTTGATAAACCTCTTCCTATCACCAGAACAACCATCCCCAGCCTAGGTGATTTAGGAATGTTGTAGAGTTTTGGGTTGCAACTATTTTGGGTCCCAATAGATTGATGTTGTTTCCAGGGAACTCATACTTAGGTTTTAGATTTGAAGACATCTGCAACATAGTTACTAAAGAATTTCTTCCCAACTAGGAAGTGGTAACTCTGTAAGCAAAACACCTAGAAAGTTAGTCTTTCAACAGTATTGAAATGGACTGTAGAAGAAGGGCCAAGGATTATTCAGAACTAGAAAGCTATTCAAATTGCTCAAGAAGCCTACATGATAGGGGTAGAAGAAGATACCCTAATGTGGTGCCGACAATATATCCTTATGTAGTATCACCATTGAATGCCTAGGACCAAGTAGGTATATCTGGAAGAGATGATGCACTTGATGACAGAAGAAGTCAACATCAATATACTTATGAGGATTCTGCTAACAATATACTCAGAACTAATAGAAGGTCAAATAAGTAAGGGTATGATGTCAGAAGAAATCTAAATTGCATTAGCAGGAGAAGAGACAAGCCTCATGATGTTGATACAAGAACATTTGGCATGCGTCATGATAATGAGGAGGCTCATCAAAATGATCAACTACATGTTTCACTGACAAGATCAGTCAGAGGTTGGCATGATTCCATTCCTAATGAGGAAAATTGGCATCATCAACTTGGTAATAATGAAGAAAGAGAAATAAGAATCCAATATGAATTGGACTTGCTTGATCACATTAGTAATAGGTAAATACAGATTCATGCCTTATTGGAACAACATCAATCTCAACTTGCTCCATAGGCCCGGGTGAATCAAAATGCACAACACCTAGGAGAAAATATACCTCAATAATAGCAACAAAAACAACAACATCATAACCAGCAAGGCCATAACTTTCAGGCCAATCTGAGACAACAACAATAGAGATAACAACAAATGGGACAACAAGGTGTAAATAATGCCCATGCCCAAAATAAGCCCAATCAGCCCCTGCATAATCAAGTGAATCAACAGCAGGGCAATGTCCAAAATGTTGGGCATGCTTAGCAAAGGAAAGCACAAAGGTTTATTGCACAAAGATAGCCATTGGGAGCTAAAAGGTATAAGCAACTTGACTTCTCTGACATCCTTGATTTTCCTAATCCTATTCCTAATGAGATTAGAGGAAAAATTCCAAGGTTCCAAGGTAACAATGTTGTTACTGATGAGGAACACTTGAGACACTTCATCAATGTCAGAGATGAGTATGAGATTGAAGATGAAGATGTGATGATGAAGTTGTTCATGCACTCTTTAGAAGAAAGTGCAAAATAATGGTACATGAATCTCCCAGATAATAGTATTGACTCATAGGATGAATTCATGAGAGCATTTAGACTGCAGTATGGGGATAGGATTGACCCCAAATTTGTCATCCATGAGCTCACAATAATCAAAAGGGGAATCAATGAAACTATCACTGACTTCAATGGCAGATTCATTATGACAATGAAAAAGGTACCTCCTCAAATGAGACCTAATGAATCCATGTGTTTGGTCTTATACTGTGGTGCCTTTGATTCTAAAATTGGTTATTGCTTGAGGGACAAGAGTCCTCAAACACTGAGGGAGGCCTATGTTGTGGCCATCAATATTGAAAGTAACATGAGAGCCTTTGACAAACATGTTAAGAGATCTGATGTGAAGATCTCTCAGCTTGATAGAGTAGCTTTTAATAAGCCTCTCACAATGGAAGACAAGTTGGATAAGATTATGGGGGTAATGAAAGACTTATCCTACAAAGTTGCTCAAAATGACAAAGGGTTGCCACCACAAGGTGCTGCAACACATTTCAATGAAGGTCAAAGATTGCATAACCAACCTTACAACATAGATTGGTCTAAGAGATCACAACAGAATAACAAACAAGTTACCCCTAGGTATGTTAGTTTCAAATAGCCTAAGAGGGATACTCCTAGTCCATTGAGTAAGGATCAAGCAAATTTTCAAGATGAGTCTTTGGTGTCAAGTGTGTTTCCTTCCCCATGACCCATCGAACTATGCAGTCGCTCATTCAATGAACATAGATAATGAATTTCCCAATGAAGAAGGTGGAGCTGAGTATTATGAGGAGGAGATAAATTAGTTTGACACATAAGAGTATGAGCAACTGGGTCATGATCTGGATTATGACAGCTATGAGGAAGATGGTCATATTTTTCAATATGATCATGATGAAGATCAAAAGAGATCAGTTGCCTGCTCATGATTTTGGGCACTTGAGGGATCTAATGCAAAATAAGTAAAAACAATCTAGACCTTCTAGGAAGGACGTGAAAGCTCTCACTAATGTCACCATCTTGTAGGTTCAAGGGAGCAAATAATTAAGAAATAGGCTAGTGGCCACGTAGAACTCTCCTGCTGCTAAGTCAAGATATGACACAAAGGATGATGAGAAGAAAAAGAAGAAGGTTAATGTGGAACAAAAAAGTAGTACTCTTCCAAAGAAGACTATGCCTGAGAAGAAGAACTTTCCAATATATCCTATAGTATCAAAACAAAAATATGTACAAAAAACCCAACATCAACTGAGCAACCAATTACTATTCCTGTATTAGGGGTTCATTTCCCAAAAGGTGGTTACAAACATGATCAACATTAAGCTCAAAAGGAATCAGAAAAGGAGAAGGAGAAGACAAAGGAAAATGGTAAAGATATCTCATCCAATCTAGTAATACCTTATATTCCTCCTGCAAATGATGTAACTATTTCATCTTAAACTCCTATGCCAAATTATCTTCTTATTGACATGGCTCAAATTTTTAGCCAATTCTAAATTTCAGTGCCAATAGGGGAATTTTTTAGAATTCCTGAGCAGAGGGGTAGAGTTGTTTCATTTATCACAGCCTCTAGTGAAACACAGTCCAT
This sequence comes from Cunninghamia lanceolata, assembly GCA_027924645.1. Lineage (NCBI taxonomy): Eukaryota > Viridiplantae > Streptophyta > Pinopsida > Cupressales > Cupressaceae > Cunninghamia > Cunninghamia lanceolata. The sequence goes on from BSBN01001435.1 coordinate 9,518,701, forward strand.
TGTTGTCCCTATCAAAGAAGATGAGACCATAGAGGTATATCTGGGATCAATTGTTGTTAACAATAGGATGGGGATAGACCCATTTCCACAACATTGATCATAAATGGTTGGCTATTACATAATTGTATGCTTGATTATGGAGCATCCAGTAATGTTATGCACTTGTCCATCATGAATGATTTAGGTTTGAAGGTATCCAAATATTTTGGAAAATGTTTTTCTATGGATTCTAGGGAGGTGAATGTGATTGGTATGGTCAAGGATGTTGAGGTCAAGCTTTCTACATACCCAGACAAGTCTTTCCTCATGGACATAATTATTATGGACTGCCCTACCAAATGGGGTATGTTATTGTCTAGGAAATGAGCAATTTCCATGGGTGGAAGTATACAAATGGATTTCTCATATGCCACAATCCCAATTCAGGGTGTTGAAGTGAAGTTACATAGGGAAAATAAGGTAGAAGATGAACACCTAGAGGATAGATACAAGACAAAGGATGATCACAACAACTTATTTGACACTGAGATAGACCATTTCATGGGATCTTGTAGTGATGATAATCCTGGTTTGGAGGCTCTACCTTCTAATCATATTATTCATATTTGTGGTACATCATATTTATGGACTTTATTTTTTGATGGTGCATACTCCAAGGATCAGGTGTTGGTATTGTTCTGATATCCCCTAATGGTGAGAATTTTGGCAAGTCTTTTACACTTGATTTTTAGTGCACCAACAATGTGGCTGAGTATGAATCCCTCTTGTTGGGCGTAAATGTTGCTCATAACCATGGAATCACATGTCTGAAAATACATGGTGATTCAGAATTAATTGTGCAACAGATCAGAAAGACATTTGTTGCTAAGGATAACAAACTCAGAGTGTACTGAAATGCAGTTTGGGACACAATGGAACTATTTGATGCCATTGGCATTCAATGGATTGAGAGGACAAAAAATGAAGAAGCAAATTCCTTGGTTGTGGCTGCTTCAAAATTTGATCCTCAAATAATTTTTTCTCATGACCAATATGCCGTGGAAATACTTACAAGGTGAACAATTCTTGATAAAATTTACAGTTGGCAGGTTTTTAATGACAACATCAAGATTTAAAGTTTTCTAAACTATATGGATGAATTTGATAATCAAGTGATTGATTGGAAACCAATGATAGAAGTGGCTGATGGTAAGGAAACTCTATTTGGCAATAAGGTTGTGCAATTAAAAATAAATACTATTCCAAAGGGACTGGTAGCATTAGAAAGAGTGTTTGATAATGCAGACTGATGGAAGAGTGAAAGTAAGCCTATTGAAGAGGATAATGTGGAAGGTGTAAACCTGGGAACTAGGGAAGCACCTAGAATGGTTTACATTGGGAAGAGGTTGAAGCCTCATGAGAAGCATATGCTAATTGCTCTACTCATAAAATTTAAAAAATATTTTTCAAGGCTTATTTGGAGGACCTATTCCAGCATACCATTCCTCTCCAACCTGATGCAAAACCATTTCGATAGAAATAAAGGCCTATAAATCCTACCATTGCTTCCAAGATGCAAAAAGAACTGCTGAAGATGAAAGAGGGAGGCATTATCAAACCCATTAGACATTCTGAATGGGTATCCAATCATGTCCCAATTAGAAAGAAGAATGGGGAAATCAAGTTGTATGTTGACTTCAGAAATCTGAACATCAAATCCCTCAAAGATAACTATCCTCTCCCAAGTATGGATCATTTATTACAGAGGGTTGTTGGTGCATAATTGATGTCAATTATGGATGGATTTTTGGGGTACAACTAGGTGCTGGTCAAGGAGTCTGAATAATACAAAACAACATTCACCACTCCTTGGGGGACTTATGTATACTTGCGAATGCCATTTGGATTAAAGAATGTTGGGTCAACATTTCAGCGGGCTATGGATGTAGCTTTTACTAGTCTCATTGATGAGATCATGGTGGTTTATCAGGATAACCTGAAAGCATTCTCAAAAGAAAGAGGTAAGTACTACAAACACCTTGAGATAATCTTCTAGAGGTGCTTAGAGTATGGGATTTCTTTGAATCCCAAAAAATGTCAGTTCGGAGTTGAAGAGGGCAAGTTGCTTGGGCACATTGTGTCAAAAGAAGGGGTAAGAGTAGATCCAGAATGAGTCAAGTCTATTGATCTTATTCCCCAGCCCAAATCAGTCAAAGGGATACAGTCCTTTTTTAAGAAAATCAACTTTGTTAGGAGGTTTGTTCCTAACTTTGCCAAAAAGACTAAGGCACTTTCTAAAATGCTCAAGAAGGGGCAATCTGTTACATGGGAGAAAGAGCCATATGAAGCATTCAAGGGTATAAAAGAAGCTATCAAGGAGGCACCTATACTGATAAGTCCAAATTATTCTAAACCCCTTCAGTTGTTTTCCTTTGCTTCTTTTTATATTGTTGATGATGTTCTACTCTAAAAGAATGAAGATGGATTTGAATAGCCTATAGGATTCTTCAGCAAGTCTTTACATGCTGCTGAATTGAATTATTCTATAATGGAGAAGTAGGCCTATGCATTGGTTAAGGCCATAAAGAATTTTAGATTTTATTTCACAAGGGCCAAGATCATAGCATACGTGCGACACACAGTAGTGAAGGATATTTTCACATAGCAGGAAGATTCTAGGAGAAGGTGCAGATGGATCAATAGGATCCAAGAATATGACATGGACATACAGGTTACAAAGTTGGTTAGAGGCCAAGGCCTAGCTAGGATGATGGCAAATTCCAACTTAGAGGTAGCTGATATAGATGATGTAAGTGCTTCTCAATTTGCTGGTATGTGTGCTTTGGTTGATAATCCATGGTATAAGGATATTATATTTTATCTTGAAAACATGAATTGTCCATCATGTATGGATGAAAATTAGAAAAGGACACTCAAGATAAAATCCCAAAGGTATGTCCTAATCCAAAATGAGCTCATGTGAAGAAACCACGAGCGAGTATTGCTCAAATGTTTGATTCAAGAGAAAACTAAAATGGTGATGAATGCATGTCATCATGGTGTTTGTGGGGGGAATTTTAGAGCCAAAACCACTGCCCACAAGATCTTAAGAGATGGATATTAGTGGCCAACCTTGTTCAAGGATGTGTCACAAGAGATAAGGAAGTGTGATGCTTGCCAAATATTTTCTAGCAAGTTGAAATTTGCTGGGGCATTACCCCTGTTACCCCTTATTATGGATGCACCTTTCCAGCAATGGGGAATTGACTTCATTGGAGAGATCTAGGAAAGGTCCAGCAACAGTTTTAAGTGGATCCTTGTGGCCACTAATTATTTCACCAAGTGGGTAGAAGCAATTCCCACTCACAATGCAACATCTAAAGTGGTTATTGACTTTGTAGTAAACAATATAATCACTGGGTTTGGAGTGTCAGATAGGATTTTGGTAGACAATGCAATGTGTTTCAGATCTCAAGAGATGCTGAACATGTGTTCTAAATTTGGCATAAACCTTGTGCATTCGTCTCCTTATCACCCCAAAGCAATGGACATGCTGAGTCAAGTAATAAAATCTTGATGAAAATTATAAGGACATTGGATCAAAACAAGAAGAGATGGGATGATAGCTTGAAGTATGCCCTTTGGGCTGATAGGATAACTTTCAAGAGATGCATTGGTAAAGCCCATTTGATCTAGTGTATGGAGCAGAAGTGAAAATGCCCAGTAACATAGAGTTTCCAGCCCACCAGTTGCTACAAGAGATTGAAGTGGAGCAACATGATGCAATGTCTCAGAGGTTTTTATAGCTAACTGAGATAGAATAATAGAGAAGAGCTGCACATGACAAAATGTTGCACCATAAGCAGAAGATGAGGCTCTTATTTGATAAAAATACCATGTCAAGATATTTCCAGGTTGGTGACTTGGTGCTTCTCTAGGATGCAAGATCTGAAGATAAAGGGAAACATGGAAAATTTAGTCCCTTATGGCTTGGGCCTTATGAAGTTGTAGAGAAATTAGAGCTCCATGTCTACCTTTTAATGACCCTAGAAGGAGATTTGCTAGAGCTGCCCATTCATGGTCATCTTTTAAAACATTACTTTTCATAAGTAATCATTTACTTCAAATTTTATGATGAAAATCTTGCTATATATAACCTTTTTTTACCTCGAGTAGTCTTGACCACTGTTGGTCTTGATGGTTTTTTGTTTGTTTGTTTCCTGTGTTTCATTTTTTGTTGTGTTTTGGTCTTCCTGGAGATCTAAATTCTCGCTATGCCACTACTTGGCACACATCCCCAACTAGAGCCACTATTAGGACTTGAAAAATTAGTCCTCAAAATGCCTATTTTGCCCCCAAAAAATGTAGAAGTCATGTGCAAAATTTATAGAAGATGCCACCATTGGATAGGGAATTAAATTCTGAGCAACTTTGCCTTTTGAACCATGTCAAAATTCCTTGTGTCATTGATAATTTGAAACTAATGAAGGAACCTACTAAGATACCACAAATACTATAGAATTCCTACTCAAATTCAATACATCAATGAAACTAAGAAAATGGCAGAAAACATGGTTATACCTTTGCAAATTGATTTACCTCGTGCGTTCCATTGTATCCTATCTTCTCAATGATCTTGTTGATGATAGTATTGCTCAAAGAAATGTACTTCTTTGCTTTTCCAAGATGACAAAGATATGAATGGATTTGTGGATTCAACTATACAATGTGAACAATGCAACTAAGATGATGATAAGGATATTGATATTGCCATGATATTGATATGATGACATATGAGATTATGAAGCTAAATGATTGTGCAACTATGGAGATTATGATATTGATGCAAATGGGGGGCCAAAGGCACACTTGATTTCTTGATGGAATTTCTGCAGCATGTAAGTACTATAGCTTATGTGATGCAAAATGGAGGTAACGAACTTGCTTTTATAGGATAAGAAGGCTCAAATCCAAGTGTCAAAAGATCCACAATGGAGGAATGAGTGTTGTGATGTGTACGGTGGAGATTGGATTAGTTGGGATGAGGGAGAGAAAGGTGTGAGCAAGAGGCCACTTGTCGCAATGCTCTCAAGGACCAAAAGACATGGGTCAAAGAAGGAGTCCTTCTTTGTAGGGTTGTTGGAAAGAATCTAGGAACTATGAGACATGTGTCTCTAAGTGTCCTTTGACTATGATGACATGGAAGGACCAAGCTCATAAGAATAGGGATGGTTAGAGGATAAATAGGACATGTGGGTGAGGATAATTATATAGTTAAATATTAAAAATATTCAATTATGTGTGCAACATGATGAGGTGTAAAGTGACATGGAAATGATGATGTGGATTTATATAATTAAGACTTTAGGATAGATGATTAATTAAATAATTTGGAATTATTCAATTAAGGATGATTTAGAGGAATTTAGATGTTTTAATTAAATAAATTGATTTTTATTTAATTTTTGGAATATTAAAATGAACGTGAATCAAATAAATAAATTAGTACATTTATTTATTGATAGAAGAATGAGAATTAAATAAATATTAAAATATTTATTAAATTCAACTCAAGCCATTTTTAGGTGTATACAATTTGCCCCTCTTTGAGACAATGTGCTTTATCACGTTGTTTCAAAGAATAAAAATTTTCTGAGCATGATACATGCCCCAGTTTGCCCTTGGTACAAGTTTGATAATGCTAGGATGCCCCCTCGAGAGATTGGTCAGGTTGGATTTGGTAAAAGGATGACAAACGATCTCATGATAAAGAAGAATCGACTACATGGCATGCCGATGAAAAATTTGGATGACAGAGAATGAGAAATGGATGAAGAACATGGCATTCATGTGCAAGGTCAAACACCTCTAGTTAGTTTTCACTTGGCTATAAATAAGGACATGGGGTCTCCTTTCTACTCATTTGCACACTTGTCATTTGAGGAGAGATTATAGGGAGACCTAGTGCATAGCAGAGCAGAGTAGTCAACGAAGATGCAACAAATTCTGATAGAGAACCACCAGTTTGAGAGGATCCAACAATTTAGGTGGCTAGAGTATGGACCCACGGTATGTATGCTTTCAATTTCGGTCGAAGTGTATTAATTACGGTCAAATTTTAGGGTCAAAGATGTCATTTTTAAATGCATTATTGTGTTATTTTGGCACTTCTGATAAATAAGTCTGTGTATTCATTCTGATTACGTGCATGTGATACAAGAATCAACACAAATGCAAGTGTTTCACATTTAAACAATAGTATTACACATATAAGATAATGTTGCGCTATCAATTAGGGTTTCCACACATTTAATTAACTTAGCGCATTTAAAGTACAATCTTGTGCATGTAAAATAAAGCCACGCAACTAAAAAGGGGTTCCGCGCATACAAATGTTTCTGTGCATGTAACGAGAGATTTGGCGCATGCGATATGATACCGCACATGTGATCTAATAATGCACAAATAGCACCCATTTTCGTGCATTTGCCTGAATTAGCGCATATGAAAGAGGATCCTGTGCATATGATATGAAACTGCACTTCTAATAAATAGAGCTACGTATCTGACAAAAGTGGTCAATTATTTCGCTGTTTGGATTAAGTCTACATCTTAATCGATGTTGGCCAATTGATAGGTCATCTTCGAGATTGATAGAATCTCAGAAGAGATGATAGGATAGGTTACTGATAGGATAGCTACGGTAATTTTTTTGATAGATGTTGATAGATATGCAGCTTAATTGTTTTGTTAATGCACTTTGTTATTGATTATAGGAGGAGCTAGATAATGTTTTGATGTTGTAGGAGAGGTTTTCGGTTACTTAGCTGCTGTGACCATATCTGACCGAGACTAATCATTTGGTCCTTGGATCAGTGGGATTATGGTATGTTTGCTTTATGCTTGAGGTACGGGCAAATTTGGGATTATTGATGGCTCTTGGGGAGAGGTACCACAGCGAGATTGGCACATTTCACTTACTAACAGGGGAGATGGCGGTGACCTTGGAGGATGTGCATAAGATTCTACAGCTTCTGATATAGGGGGAGCTGGTTGAGTATGAGTTGTTGGAATTAGTCCAGACAACTGAGAGGGGGGGTAAATCAGTTGTCCTACAAATTAATCTTTTCTTCTTTTAATCTTCTTTAACAACTTTCAATTAGATAAACATTAAAGCATGAATCAATAACACAAGAGCAGAAATAAATTGAGCACACAAAACCAAAATTTTTATGTGGAAAGCTGGTTAAGGGAAAACTACGGTGGGGGTTAACCCACAAGATTCATACCCTGTTAAAAGTACTTAGAAGAAAAGGGAAGGCACATGCCTTCGAGCTCACTGCTCAAGAGAGGCTCACTGCCTACATAATTTATGTTTAATACAAAAAGAATGAACTGTGAAATAGCATCCTCTTTATGCCAGGTTTAGTTCCTTTAAAAGCTCACAACACTTTTTTTCTGCTCTAAATACTTCTTCTCTAGCTCTTCATTTAGACATCTCTTGTTCTCCCGCTTCTCCTCTGCTCTGCTTTCCCCTTGATCCTTTCTTTTGATTTAATTATTTTCACACAAGTATAATTTTCCACAACTCATCAACAAATATTTATATGCTTCATCAACCTTGGAATGAACATCAAGGTTGGCATAACAAACATCTGACTTAATGCAAATCACTAAGCTATTGGCCAAACATAACTGGGACTCAAATCTTTCTTGATCAACACGCCATGCCTCATAGAATTTCTCTTAGAACATCTGTAACACGCTTGAATCATCTAGTCAGCCAAGACTGGGAAGAATTGCAACACCAAGAAGGAAATCTTATTTGATAAGATCAAACTTCAATGTGGACCTCCAATATAGCAGTCACACGATCCAAAGCCCTCCACAAGCACATTGAATTCAAACAAAATATTTGCACTCCTCCAAATCATCAAAATCACTTGCATCTTCTTCCGGAACCTCAAAAACATTGTCTGTCATGACTGTCACATTAGAAAGATTGCTTGCGGACCTTCAAACCATGAACCACTTGAATGGATGATACACACTGACTTCTCAAACATGCCTCTAGATCCACAGATCATCATTTGACATATCTGGTACAATCTGGACCTCTTTCCTTTCACTCTGTCTCTTCTAAACACTGCAAAACTGGTTCTACTCAGATGGCCATGGCTTCTTCAAATCTTCATGCAAACCCTTCAAAAATTATCTGGAGCTTCTTCAGACAATCCTCTACTCAGCCATATGGTCTGCATACATTGGTCCTCATTAATTTTCTCAATATCCTCACCAATCTAGTCTTCTATACATGCAACACAATAGGATACAGTTGAGACCAATGGCAACAAGGATATGTTGACATCAATGACAACATTGATTAGGCACATATTTGCAACAATCTCCCCCTTTGTCATTGTTGGAAACATATGATGTGAAAAACTAATTTAACCATCAAGACAAAACCTTCTCCCCCTTTCTCTTATCACTTCTACAATCACTTTCTTCACTGCTCCCCCTTTCATCAACAACTAGTTTTTCACATGAACTTCTCTCCCCCTTTGACATCAATGGCAAAGGGCACATATTTACAGTCTTTTCTCCTAATTTTTGTTTCAGACCAAACTCAAAAGTTAAATGCAGACTACTTGCCCTGAGTAGTGCCTCCTTAACATCAATCTGGATCACAGGATGTGACTGTGAATTCCACCAGACTGATGCACTCTAGTGCATCTTAATTCTGATTAGGAGGGGTAATGACCCCCAACTTCTCTCTGAGATACTCAAAAGTATCCTTGGGAAGAGGCTTAGTGAAAATATCTGCAATCTAATCTTTTGAAGACACAAACTCCAACTTGACTTCATTCTCATTTACCTTATCTCTCAAGAAATGAAACTTAATGGATATATGCTTTGTCTTTGAATGCAACACCGGATTCTTTGAGATACTTATTGCACTTGAATTATCACAGAAGATTGTGATAGGCTCCTCAAACACAATTCTGATGTCCTTTAACATTTGCTTCATCCACAGAACTTGAGTGCAATTATTTGCTGCTGCTATATACTCTGCTTCTGTTGTAGATAGGGATATTGCCTCCTACTTTTTGCTCAACCAAGAAACCAATCTTCTTCCCAAGAAGAATGCACCACCACTAGTACTTTTCCTGTCATCCATATCTCCTGCCCAATCAACATCTGTATATGTATGAAGAGTGAAGTCATTATCTTTTGGATACCACAATCCATAATCAAGTGTTCCTTTGACATATCTAATGATTCTTTTGACTGCTACAACATGGGATTCTTTAGGATCAGCTTGGAATCTAGCAACAAGCCCAACTGCATTCATAATATTAGGTCTGGTTTGAGTTAGATAGAGCAGTCCTCCAATCATTGATCTATACCTTTTCTAATTTGCCTTAGGGGAGTCATCATCTTTACTCAACTTACATCTAGTTACCATAGGTGTACCTACTGGCTTTGAATCTTCCATTCCAAACTTCTTCAACAATTCTTTCACATGCTTAGACTGAGATATAAAGATACCTTTATCTGACTGAGTGATTTGCAGACCTAAGAAGAAATTCATCTCACCAAACATGGACATCTCAAATTCACTTTGCATCTGATTAGCAAATGTTTTGCACATGCTCTCATTTCCACAAAAAATGATATCATCAACAAATACCTCAACAATCAAAATATTCTCATGATCAATCTTGAAGTAAAGATTACTGTCAGCAGAGCCTTTGTTATATCCTAGCTTTAGCAGATACTTATCTAATCTTGCATACCAGGCTCTTGGGGCTTGTTTGAATCCATATAATGCTTTCCTCAATCTACAGACCATGTCTTTCTGATTAGACAACTGAAATCCTTCCAGTTGCTCATTGTAGACTTCTTCTTCTAACTCTTTGTTTAGAAATACTGACTTGACATCCATCTGATAGACTTTGAAATCTTTATAAGCAGTAAAAGCAAGAAATAATCTGACTACCTCTATTCTTGCCATCAGAGCAAAAGTTTCTTCAAAATCAATTCCTTCCACTTGAGAATATCCTTTGTATACCAACCTTGCTTTATTTCTTACAACTTCACCATCTTCATTTAGTTTATTTTGGAAGACCCATTTAGTTCCAATCACATTTTTGTCCTCAGGTCTAGAAACAAGATCCCAAGAGTGATTCTTTTCAATTTGCATTAGTTCTTCCTCCATTGATTCCCAGTTTTCATCATTGCAGGCTTCAGTTACTGTTTTTGGTTCAATCTTTGAAATCAAACAAATCTCTTCTTGATCTTCAGCAATTCTTCTCCTAGTTTGAACACCTTTATTTCTATCTCCTATGATTTGATCTTCAGGATGATTCATCCTTACATACTTGAAAGTTTTGGGAATTGCTTGAGCTTATGTTTCTTGAGCTGGTTCCTCAACTTTTGCACTATCCTCTTGAATTACTAGATTTTCCAGATCAATCTAGATCTGAATTTGAGTTTGCATTTGCCTCTCTTGATTTGGATTTTCATCTTGATCATCTCAATGATATCCACAAGACCTAAAATCTCCTTCTTTCCTCTCATCAACTCTGACATTAGCACTTTCAACAATCTTTTTCAACCTCTTGTTAAAGCACCGGTATGCTTTGCTTTGAGTAGAGTATCCCAGAAAAATTCCTTCATCACTTCTTGCTTCAAACCTACCTAGATCCTCATCTCTTTTGATATAGCATTTACTACCAAAAACTTTGAAATATCTTACAGTAAGAGGATGACCAAAGCAGAGTTCATAAGGAGTCTTACTAGAATTGTCTTTGATCTGTACCCAGTTAAGAGTGTAGACAACAATACTTACAGCTTCTCTCCAATAAACTTCTGGAACATTTGTTTCCATCATCATGGTCCTGGCAGCTTCTTGAATGGTCTGGTTCTTTCTTTCTACAACTCCATTTTATTGTGGAGTCCTAGGAGTAGATAACTATCTTTTTATTCCATGCCTTTCACAGAATGTATCAAACTCACCAGAGGTAAACTCTCCACCTATGTTGGATCTCAGACACTTTATCTTCACACCAATCTCGTTTTCCACCATAACTTTGAACACTTTGAATTTGTCAAGAGCTTCTAATTTTTCTTTTAAGAAAGTTACCCACATCATCCGGGTGTAATCATCAATTAGCAACATAAAATATCTATCTCCTTACATACTCCTAATTCTAGCAGGACCACATAGATTAGTATGCACAAGTTCCAATCGCCCACTTGAAAATTGTTCTTTACTTTTGAATGATGTTATGCTCTGTTTACCCAATTGACATTCTCTACACATGCTATTAGGTTTTACAAGTCTTGGAAGATCTCTCACAGCCTGAGTAGAACTTATCTTGACAATGTTGTCAAAATTCACACGACACATTCTCCTATGCCACCACCAACTCTGATCTGTCTCTGCAATCAAACAACTTTTACCAAAGCTACTTAATTGAAAGATGTTACCTCTAGTTTGTGTACCAGATGCAATTTCAGTTCTGGAGCTTTCCAAGATTCTGCATTTTCCATCCTTGAATCAGAGATCATAACCCTTGTCAACCAACTGTCCAACACTAAGAATATTATGCTTCAGTCCTTCCACATATAGAACATCATTTGTGTTATTCTTACCATCAAAAGAGATGGATCCTCTACCACGGATTCTACCAGCTAAGTTGTCTCCAAATTTCACAATTCCACCTTCATATTTTTCAAAGTTTATAAACTTACTTTTGTCACTAGTCATATGATGAGAACATCCACTATCAATCACCCATTCATCCTTTTCAACAACCTGAGTAGCCAAGGCACTTTCCACATTTGCATAGCTAGCAGATTCAGTAGACACTAGATCTTCTTCTTTGATAGCAATGAACACCCAATCATCTTTAGTGGCACCTCTATGATCGGATTCATCATCTGTGACTCCTTCTCTAGCTTCTTGGACATAGTAACATTTCTTCTAACCTTTATATCTATTAGGGTTTGACTTTGAAAATTTCTTCAGACATCTTGAGGAAAAAATGACCAATTTTATTACAAGCAAAACATTTGAATGGCAACTTTCCTTCATACTTACTAGATCCTCTTGGTATTCTTTTGGTAATAAGAGCTTCAAGTTCTGTAGACTCAATTTCATCATTTTCAAAATCCTTTCTTGCCTTAGAAAATCTATTTGATATTGCAGAGGAGCTTTCACCCGGATCATATTTTTGTTTTCCATGTACACTGGCCTTAAAAGCAGATTTAGACTTAGGAAGAGAATCACCAAACACACTTAATTCAAAAGCTGAAATTTTACCAACCAATTGATCTCTTGTAACTTTTGTGAGTCCTGATCTCCTCTATAGTAGCAACCTTAGGTTTGTATGAATTAGGTAAGGATCTAAGCACTTTTGCCACAATCTCTAATTCTTCCAAAGTTCCACCAGCACATCTGATACCACACACAAGTTCATTTATCTTTTGCATGTAGATTGTGATGTTTTCATCTTCACTCATCCTCAGATTTTCAAATTTTCCTCTCAGACTTTGTAGCTTGGCACATTTGACGTGTTCATCGCCTTCATAAAGATTCTCCAACTTCTTCTAGATTTCATGAGCAGTTTTTAGTCCAAAGACATTTGTCATTTCTAAATCAGTCAGGGCACTCAACAAGGCTTCTTTAGCTCGAAGGTTATTTTCAGCATCTTTGATTTGATTTGGAGTTGAAGGACCTTTCTCTGAAGGTTTATACTCATCATTGGTTATCACTCAATAAGCATCACCCATGCATTGCAAATGGCACTCCATGCGACTCTTCCAAATAGAGTAATTTGTTCTATCGAATCTTGGACTATCCTTCTTGTAAGTAGACATCCTGGATCTCCTTGAGCAGTTAAGCTTCTTTTAGAGGAACTTGGCTCTGATACCAATTGTTAGAATTAGTCCATACAACTGAGAGGGGGGGTGAATTAGTTGTCCTACAAATTAATCTTTTTTGGTTTTAATCTTCTTTAACAACTTTCAATCGGATAAACATTAAAGCATGAATCAATAACACAAGAGTAGAAATAAATTGAGCACACATAACACCAGAATTTTTACGTAGAAACTCGATTAAGGGAAAACCACGGTGGGGGTTAACCCACAAGATTCGTACCCTATTAAAAGTACTTAGAAGAAAAGGGAAGGCACATGCCTTTAGGCTCACTGCCCAGAGCTCACTGCTCAAGAGAGGCTCACTACCTACATAATTTATGTTTAATACAGAAAGAATGAACTGTGAAATAGCATCCTCTTTATGCCAGGTTTAGTTCCTTTGAAAGATTACAACACTTCTACTCTGCTCTAAATAATTTTTATCTAGCTCTTCATTTAGACATCTCTTGTTCTCCTGCTTCTCCTTTGCTATGCTTTCCCTTTGATCCTTTCTTTGGATTTAATTATTTTCGCACAAAGATAATTTTCTACAACTTATCAACAAATATTTAAATGCTTTATCAACCTTGGAATGAACATCAAGGTTGACACAACAAACATTTGACTTAATGTGAATCACTAAGTTGTCGGCCAAACATAACTGGGACTCAAATCTTTCTTGATCAACATGCCATGCCTCATGGAATTGCTCTTAGAACATCTACAACATGCTTGAATCATCCGGTCAGCCAAGACTAGGAAGAACAACAACACCAAGAAGGAAATCTTATTTGACAAGCTCAAATCTCAATGCGGACCTCCAATATAGAAGTCACAGGATCCAGAGCCCTCCACAAGCACATTGAATTCAAAAAAAATATCCGAACTCCTCCAAATCATCAGAATCACTTGCATCTTCTTCTTGAACCTCAAGAACACTGTCTGTCATGACTGTCACATTAGAAAGATTGCTTGTGGACCTCCAAACCATGAACCACTTGAATGGATGATACACACTAACTTCTCAAACATGCCTTTAGATCCACAGATCATCATTTGACATATCCAGTATAGTCGGGACCTTTTTCCTGTCACTCTGTCTCTTCTAAACACTGCAAAATTGGTTCTACTCAGATGGCCATAGCTTCTTCAAATATTCATGCGAACCCTTCAAAACTTATCTGGAGCTTCTTCAGACAATCCTCTACTCAACCATATGGTCCACATACATTGGTCCTCATTAATTTTCTCAATATCCTCACCAATCCAGTCTTCTATACACGCAACACAATAGGATACAGTTGACACCAATGGCAACAAGGATATGTTGACATCAATGACAACACCGATTAGGCAAATATTGGCAACATGAGTAACATACTAGAGCAAGATTGGCAGAGTGTAGATAGATGTTTGATGATGCAGATCTCGAGAGGATAGAGATCAGCTAAGTTGATATGGTGGATTATTACGAGCCCCTACCAACCATATTAGCAGGGTTGATTTGAGGTGTCGTCTTCCCAGACCATAGATCACATGGATTCTTAGTTGGATGAGGGAAGAGCTTGGAGAGTATGATATCAGAGGGGACACAATTTTCTTGGGGTGTTTGTATACTTGCTCACTTATATCATGATCTGCATCAGTTCGTGTATGATGGAGCCGCTAGTCTATCTGCTGGTGTATCATTGTTACAGATTTGGGCCTGGTTGCTTATAGTTGTCGTACGACTGATAGGGATGGGTGTTAGAGGCCATGATAGACCTTATTCTTGTAGGTTTCAGGAGACCCTTTCCCAGGCCAAGCTGGGAAAGCTTGAGTATTGGTAGCATACATTGGATAATGTCGACACAGTTGAGTGGTGGCCTTATCTAGATTGCGAGGCCTGGGATGAGGATGTTGCGAAGCTACCATATTACTTCCAGACATGGTGGTTGATAGGGAGGACCCCCTATATCCTAGAGTGACACATTGTTTATCATGTGCTCCAACAGTTTGGTAGGGTCCAGGGGACTACCATAATTGCTTGGACGCACAAGGAGTGTCCATGGTAGGGTCCGATTGCATCTTATGAGACTGCTAGAGCTGACTTTCTATAGATTCCATACTAGGCATGGGATCTACGGAGATAGATTGTGGATACAAGTATGACTGCTGACTACGCTGCACACTTTACATCACACCCCTTCCCAAGATACTCTAGTCCTGGCGAGCGAGCACCTAGATTAAAGGATGGAGAGGAGGGAGATGATGATGCTCCATGGCAGAGGAGGAGGTGATGGTGAGGTGGTAGAGGTGTCGAGGTGGAGGGGATGATGGTGGCGAGGGTGGTGAGGGTGGCGGGGGTGATGATGGAGATGATGGGGATGATGGAGGGAAGAGGCGAGTGAGACAGAGGGTACCACAGATTCAGGTGCAACCTCAACCTTAGGTGTAGGCACAAATTCAGGCATAGGGTCATGTGCAGACACAAGTTTAGCTACAGGTGCATGCACAAGATGATGGACAAATGGTTGCCTTACTAGCCTAGGTGGCTTAGCTACAGGGGGAGGTTGGGAAGATACGACAATAGATCACCTAGTTGCAGGGGGATGTTAGGATAGCCATCTTAGAGCGGGACACCGCCATTTAGAGGTACACCAGAGTAGAGGCCCTACTGGAGCAGGTACAATAGACTGCCACACAAGGTCCCACTAGGTAGACCATGGCACAGATGGTATGAGCTGGGCAAGAGATATTTTACTGGAGATCTCTGTACGAGCAAGTGGTTTCCCTAGAGCAGAGAGTGGGGAGTTTCCATCCTAGTTCATGCAATAGGTTTAGACAGACTTGTCAGAAAGCGGAGTAGTTATGGGGCCACCACCTCCATAATGGCCACTAGGGACAGGTCCTATAGGTCCACAGCCTCAGCAGCTAGCACCCTCTAGAGGCAGTACCTCCTAGACACTCTAGATACATGAATTATGTTTATATCATTTTTATATACACACTATTTTTTGACAACTCAAGATACACATTTATGACATCATTGTATACTTGGACATTATTATTCTTTTGATGATGATCTATATGAGTTCGATAGACTACATGCATGTGTTTTTGATGGATGTTTTACATATGATGGATGTTATTTATTTGATGTTATCTATATGATGGATGTTATCTATATGTTTATATGTGATGATTCTAATATATTAATGCTATGATGCTCATGATATGATTGATCCTATGGTTCACATGATAACTTATATCCCTATATAATGTTATGTGCAATGATTCTTTATGCTTATAGTTTATGATGACCTAATGTATGTGTTGATGATTCTTTACATGCAATACTTGATGTTTACTTTTTTACACATGATCTAATGTACTATGACAATGATATCTATGGTTTTGTTTGATTTTATTGAGGATAAATATTATGTATGCACTCTTATGTGGATAGATGACACCACTAGATGAATGATCTAAATGTTTTTGAATAATGCACCTAAATAATATGCAAAATGAATATAACTATATGAAATTGTTGTTAAAAATCATGAGTTAATTGTTTAATGCAAGTAATGAATTGAAATGATATGAGCTAATAATGGATATACTTAGAATATGCCAAATGATAATGATTTCTTTTTGTTAATGCCAAGTATACTCAATCATAAATGAAAGAACACTTAGAAGAATTAGACTAATGCTTTGGATATAGTGAATAACTTAGAAGAATAACTTTGGATGAATGAAAGACAAGATTTAGATAAATGGATAATGTGAATGACTGACAGAAATGACCTTAGATCTTAAGTCACTTGGAAAATGTTAATTATGGAATGATTATAAATGTAATTAAATACAAACCTAAAATGCACAAACGAGATTTTGTTGTCTTGTATACAAATATTTGAAGTACTTTTTTCATCATTGAGATTTTAAAATGTTGTAAGAAAATACAAGCATCTAGGTATAATTAAACCATGATGACCTGAGCATCTCTTACATGGATTTTGATTTAGCAATTTAATACAAGCATCTAGGAAAAAATGAACCTAGAAGACCTAAGTATTGCTTGCATGTATCAATAGACAAGGATTGCACTCTTTCATGCTTAGACCCATAATGTCCTCGATGATCTTTTGCTGATCATGTCATTAGACAAGTCGTCACATTACTAAAGATTAATCCACAAACATCAAACAAATGAAAATAATCATGCCCCCATCATAGCTCCTCTAGTCTTGGACATCCTTGAGTAGCATAAGAAACATGATAACACAAAATCAATACCTAAGACTGAAACTTATAACAAGCATCAAATCTTCTTGCCACAGATATGTTTTTTTTCCAGGAAAATAGATATAATCATCTTGATAGTTTGGGCACATTGTTGCTGATATAGGTTAATGTCTCGCATCAAGCTTTTGTTGAAAAGTTTTTTATTTGTAGTCTTACATGTTGTCTAGAGATAGTATCGCGATCCTGATTGTTATCCTCTGATATTGTGACATTCAAGAATCCAATTCCAAAACTAGGTCAAGGATTTTGTCCCCAATCAAGCAAATGGATCTAGTTATTATGAATGAAGCATATGGATGAATTGATAGAATAGAAAATGCAATGTGACGGGCCCTAAGGGACTGACCTAGTGCCTCGGGGGCTCATCAATTGATGGCCTTGCCTACGTGACAATGCAAAGGCAACGTAGTTCGACGGTATGGACTATGTGGACCTAAGACCTAGGGGGTGGGAAGCCTCCGAGGCTCATTGATGATGGCCTTGCCTACGTGATAGCTTAGAGGTGATGTAGTTCGAGCATGGAAATTGACACTAGTGATGGATAAATGGATGTAATGTAACAGATGATGGTAAAAAAAGAGGTATGGATGGATGGGAAGCCTCAGGGGCTCATCAATGATGGCCTTGCATATGTGATAGCTCAGAGGCGACGTAGTTCGACTATGATACTTAGTGATAGGGTCACGACAGATGACAAGATGGATGATGGATTGGATAGACATCTTGAGGTGATAAGGCAAATAAAGTGAGAGAACAACAAGCCATGATAGGTATTGTTATGGGTTTTGATGGATGTGGAAGAAAAGATGGGGAAAAACTGAAATCCTAAAAGATGGAGGAAGTGGTTTATCACAAATAGCGCCTGTTTCCAAGTTTTCACTTATTTTTATTTACATGATCTTTTTTTAAAATCCCTTGCATTGGGGTTTAGGTATAAAACTTATGAAGATGCATACTATTGATGGGATCATTGAACAGTTCACCTTATGATGTTTCTAATTGATAGGCTCATGATCCATAGGCAGTAATGATTACATACGGACCAATCCAGTTGGGTTCAAACTTGTCTTTCTTTTCCCTGTCCGGCTAATTTCTAGGGTTTTCCTTGAGAACTAGGTCACCGAATTGAAAGACTCTAGGTTTTACTCTGTGGTTGTAACTTCGTGACATCATTTATTGATGGGCTTTTAGATGGTTAAAGGCATTTTGTCTTCTTTCTTCCAGTATCTCTAACTCTTGAAGTCTAGAAACCTAGTATTCTTCATCTAATATTAGACCTTTTAACGATACTTGCAAGGATGGTAACTTGACTTCAATGGGCAAGATGGATTTAGATCCATAGACAAGGGAATATGGTGTTGCACTTGTGGGTGTGCGGATACTTGTACGATAGGCCCATAGAACAAGATTCAAGTGGATATGCCAATCACGACCGACATCATTGACAATCTTCTTTAATATTTTCAAGATGGTTTTATTAGACACCTCCGCCTGACCATTTCCTTGGGGGTAGTATGGGGTGGAAAAAATGGTGTTGTATATGGAATTTGTCACAGAGTTCTTTGACATCCTAATTTTTAAAGTGTTTTCCATTATCATTGATAATGGATAAAGGAATGCCATAATGGAAAATGATATAATTCAGGATGAATGGGGCAATTTGCTTGCCTATGATATTGGCTAGGGGTACAAATTCGATCCACTTCATAAAGTACTCAGTGGTGGTGATTATGAATTTATGGCCATTGGATGATGGGGGGTGAATCTTTACAACTAAGTTGAGTCCCCATTGGCAGAAAGGCCAAGGATTCATTAAATGCTGCAGCTCTTGTGCTGGTGCATGTATTAAATTTCCATGAATTTGGCATTTCTTGCACCTTTTCACGAAATGATAGGAGTTTGTTTCCATAGTTGGCCAATAGTATCCCATACACATGAGTTTCTTAGCCAAGGTAGGACCACTAGAGTGGGTTCCACAAATTCCTTCATGAACCTCTCTCAAGGTAGTTTGATATTCCTCACTTTCGAGACACCTAAGGAGAGTACCATCAAGACCTTGTCGATAAAGGGTATCTACAATTATGGTGTAGTGAGAGGCTTGAAAGATGAAAGTTTGTCATTGATTATTGGATATACCTAGTGGTAAGGTATTCTCTTTCAGATAGGTATAGATTTTTCCGTACAAGGGGGAATCGGATCCTACTATGTGGCATATGATTCTAGTTTTAGGGACAGCATAAGCTAGATGAGACACTGGCTCTACCAAGAACTCATAACGTGACTAGTTTTTAGGTATATCTAGTAGTGATGCAATGGTTGCCATGGCATCTGCATCTTTGTTCTCCAATCTTGGTATTTGTTCAAAGGAAATCACAACAAAATATTCTTTAATGTCATCTACCATACACTTGTAGGGTATTAACTTTTCATCCTTGGTTTGATAGTCATCATTTGCCCGGTTGATAACTAGTTGTGAATCACCATACACATGAAGCTCTTGGACCTTCCATTTTATATCCATTTTAAGACCAATGACTAATGCCTCATATTCTGCCACATTGTTGGTACAAGGGAAAAGTAGTCTATATGATTTCAGTATTGTATTCCCTTGAGGTGTGACCAACAAAATGCCTGCTCCTAACCCGTGCTGAGTATAGGATCCATCAAAATAGAGTTTCCATGCTTGGGTTGTTATGTTGAAAATGGCTTTGTCTGGAAACTCAAACCTTAATGGATTGTCATCCTACAGTGGTGCATCTACTAACTGATCTACAATGACTTGACCTTTTATAGCTCTTCTATCCACATATTCAATGTTGAACTCACTGAGGATCATTACCCACTTTGATAGCCTTCCTGTTAGAGTAGCCTTATTGAGCAAATACTTCAATGGGTCTATCTTTGCTACCAGCTTGATTGGATGTGTGAGCATATAATGTCTTAGTGTTTGGGATGCAAAAATTATGGCAAGGCATGCTCATTCAATTGGTGTGTATTGCATCTCATAACCTGCTAATGTTTGACTGATATAGTAAATGGCCCGTTCCTTTCCTTCATCGTCCTACTGTGCTAATAAAGCCCCTAGAGCAATTGGTGTAGCTAAGATATAAAGAAAAAGGGGTTTGCCTTGTATTGGAGGCATCAAGGCTGGAGGATTCATCAAATACTCTTTCAAGAGGTTAAAAGCTTGTTCACACCCCTCATCCCATTTTAAAGGAATGTTCTTGTGAAGGAGGTGGGTAAATGAATGACATTTATTGGTTAATTGTGATATAAACTGACGAATAGATTATGTTGGTTTTTTCCCAGACTGGATGCTTACTCCTAGATTTCCCTACAAGGTAGCCATCAATGATCAACAGGATCTCTGGGCCAGGGGCCAACAGTATAGGAGATAGACTCTATTTTTATCTCCTCTTCTTCTTCAGGCTCTGCAAAACCTAGGGGGGTATTCCCTACTCAACATCCATGAGAATATGCATACAAAGGCTGGGATGCTGACATGAAGCAGATAAGTCCTCCTGTAAGTAGACCAAAACTGCAAGATAAGAGCAAAGGGGCTAGCTTTGGGCCTATTTTCAGTTGTAGACAGAGGACTTGGGGTCCTAAAACTAATTCTACTGTCCTAATGGTTGCTTTGGAGTGATGAGTTTGATTTTGTGTTTGGATGCAGAGCTGGACCTGGTGTATAACCTCAACATAGAGCTAGATTGGTGCCTATCCAGGGCTTGGAGTCATAGACATACACATGCAAATGTTTAGCATAAACATACTAAAACTAGATTTCAAGGGGATTTGTGTGATATCTGCCTTACAGATACATCCCAGAATAGAGTATCAAGTTATCTCTACTTATGATATCCTTACTGCAATATATTCTCCTCAACACTCAATCTAAAAACACTTTAATCTACCCCTTGAGCAGAAGTTATAAGATCAAGAATTCAATACAGTAAACTTGTATCCTAGAACCCAAGACACCCCTTAGATATCCAGATTCAAAAGAAGAGTATATTCAATATAGGAGACAGATAACAAAACACATGCAGTATAGCATTATTCATCTAAAACAATAATGAAACCAGTAAGTCTATGCACAGAACATAAGACATGAGACTCATAAACTCACAAAATCCACTGCATAGAGCAACCAAAACTAGATGTATTTCACTACAGAGCCAAAATGTCCAGTTTTCAACAACCATGATGAGTGACACAGTCTGCCTTTTTTATAGCAAAACTGTGTACTGAACAAATTAATTACAAGGGAGGCCAAAAATATTGCCAGGTACACAGTATCAGAAAAATGGCACTCAAAATCATAAATGCAATAGGGGACAAAGAGGAAGGAGTAGGTGAGAATCGAGACTCGAGCCGCCACCTAGGGACATGCATAATCAATTCAGGTGGTTGAGCTACCAACTTGATCCATGCCTTCCTGTACAATGTGCCATTAATGTTTCATCAACCCACAGCCCATGGAAACGCAGCCACAGCAAGCCTCAGAAGTTTCTCCCGCCAAAACGGTCGCAGAGTCTCAGGAGAAAACCCCTGCCGCAGGTTTAAAATGTGGCCGTTGATCATCCTCCCAACGCTGAGATCCAACGGCCCCAAAAAATGTTGAAAAGTCACGAGCCAACCAGATCGTGCCACGTATGCACCTTAAGTTTCTATCGCTGGGTCCTTTTCCTCCCTGTTTCCTTTATCTTCCCCGCTGAGAGCCCACTGCCGGAACCTCACGCGGAAGGCACCATGTGGCAAGCTCTGCGGCATCCTTGGAACACTAGGGACTCTTGAAGAAACTCAGGCAGAAGCCAACATGTGGCAGGTTCCGTGACACTTACAAAATTGTGTCTCCATACTTAGTGGCCTCCGCAGGTGACAACTGTCACAATTCACAGCATTTGAAACATGAGACACATTAAAAACGGGCCCACAAACTCTCGCTCGCCATCATATGAGGAAAACACGGCCGAGTCCGCGGAAGCTGACACTTGTCAAGCTTTGCGGCCACCTCTTGAAACATTTGAAACACTGTGAAACTCACGCGGGGGTTGACACATGTCAGGCTCCGCAACACTGAAGAAACATTAGGAAGCAATTCAGAAACTTACGCATAAGCAGACACTTGGTGCTGTCCGCGGCACTTGAGACACTTCACTGGGACCCACCACTGTCCATGCCAAACCTTGAAACAAAAAAAGAAACCAACGCGGAAGCTGACACTTGTCAGCCTCTGCAGCAACTACGAGGGACGCACGGCGCTTGCGCATACTCGTTGAAACATATAGAAATTGCCCCCACCGTTTGACACTTGGCGCCTTCCGCCACACTTAACACTTATGCTGGGGCCCACTTCAAGCTTCGCTACACAAACAAAAAAGAAACTAACTCAGAAGCTGACACTTGTTGGCTTCCACAACAACTAAAAGGGGTACGTGGCATCCTCCGCCCCTACTTAGAAACTCAGAAGAAACTTTTTGAAACATGGGTGGAGTCTGACACTTGGTAGGATCCGCGGCCACCAAAGAAACTAAGAAACACTTTTGAAACTTCTGCTAAGGCAGCCACTTGGCATCATCTGCTGCAGCTTAGAAACTTCAATGGGACCCACCATGTCTGTGCCAAACTATGAAACAAATAGAAACAAACGTGGAAGCTGTGAAACCTTTTAGAGTTCCTCGGGTGCCTCCACGTGGTGCTTTCCACGTCCAAGCTGAAACATAAAAGAAACTCTATTGAAACTTTGGCAGAAGTCGACACGTGGCGCCTTCCGCGCATTCAACTTGAAACACAAAGGAAACACTTAAAGGGTCTTTGAGACTCAAGCAAAAACTGACACGTGTTGAGTTTCACGGCTAGCAACTTAAAGCAACACTAGAAATAGCTTCTGCCATGTGGCACTCTCCACGCTATGGTTATTGGTTAGAAAGAAAAGTGTGGCATGAATTAAGGCTTGACACTTGGCAGATGCCGCAATACTAGCAAAGGGAAACACTCATAGCCATACTCAGAAACAATTTTAGACATAGGAAACTGAGGCCTGATATGCATCTAAAATGCATCTGACTCAAATTTTTATCATTTTCAGGGGCCAATAGTAATTTCAGCAACAGAACAAGATCCCGCAACTCAGAAATTTCAGGGTTTGAAGGAGAAAATTAGCAAACATTCAAGTTTAAAACCCTAGACATAAATAATTACCAACAGATTGTAGCTTGCCTTGCAATTACCTTAGTTGACTGATATTTCTAGGTGGTGGCATGCCCATTATTGCTTTCACTTTGGCCGGATCCACCTCAATTCCTTTGGCTGACACTATATATCCTAGGAGTTTGTCGGATGTGACTCCGAATACACACTTCTTTGGATTTAAGCATACATTAAATTGCTCTAATCTTTGAAATATCTTATCTAATACCTGCAGGTGTCCTTCTCTTGTGAGTGATTTGGCTAGAATATCATCTACATAATCTTCCATGATGGTGTGCATCATATCATGGAAAATTGTTGTCATTGCTCTTTGGTATGTTGCTCCTACATTTTTTAGGCCAAATGGCATCATATACCAGCAAAATGTGCCCCAGGGAAATGTAAAAACAGTCTTGTACTGATCTTCTGGCACTATTTTGATCTGATTGTAGCTAGAAAACCCATCCATGAGAGATAGCATTGTATGCCTCGCTGTAAGGTCCACAATGATGTCAATATTAGGCAAAGGAAAGTCATCCTTTGGACAAGCTTTATTCAAATCCCTGGAATCATTGCAAAGTCTAATCCTTCCATGTAGTTTTGAGATAGGAATAATATTGGAAATCAATTCTGGATAGTCAGTTG
The DNA here is from genome assembly GCA_027924645.1 of Cunninghamia lanceolata. Taxonomy (NCBI): domain Eukaryota; kingdom Viridiplantae; phylum Streptophyta; class Pinopsida; order Cupressales; family Cupressaceae; genus Cunninghamia; species Cunninghamia lanceolata. The sequence continues at coordinate 9,542,740 of BSBN01001435.1, forward strand.
GTCTGATAAACCGAACATCTAACAGCGTCTTCAATTCTTCTTTTACTAACAGTGCGATATACAGATGCATCTTCCTTGGTTTTTGTTTTACTGGCTTAGCTCCTGAAGCTAGTGGTAAATGATGCATTATAAGATCTGGATCAAGTCCAGGCATATTTGCATAAGACCAAGCAAAGTTAATCTGTCTCTGCTTGAAGAAGTTGATGAATTCTAGTTTTTCATGTTTAGATAAAGATTTTGCCATATGGATTATCCTTGGATTGTCTTCTGCACCAATGTTGACAGGTTCTACTAGTTCTATCAAAACTGATGACCTCTCTTGATGTGTAAAATTGGGGAGAGTGTCAAGCTTTTCATCCTTTGGCGCCTTAGAGAGGTTTTCACCATCATATTCGTATTTTATTTTTTTACTTTTTTCACGATCTAACACTACCCCAGAGCGGTTTTCACCATTAGATATATCTTTTATTTTTACATTTTTATGACTGAAAGGCTTGGTACTCTCTCCAAAATAAGCCTTGTCATTGAGTTCTATAGCAAATCCATCTTTATTGTCTCCTGATGGTAAATGATCCCTTAGTTCTAGATAGTCAATGATAACATCTTCATTTCGAAAGATATCTAGTTTGGGTGGCTCTTGTAGTTCCCAATCTATAAGTTTAGGATGTACTAAAGGTAGGGGATCATCGGGTTGGTTTGTCTTAAAGGAAATTATGGTAAGGACAGAGGAGTTGTCTAGGTTTGTGGGGGTATTTACAAGGTCTAAAATAATACTCTCCTCAGTATTGTCTATCATGTGTAACATTTGACCTTCCTTTTGAGACTCACTCTCGGTATGTTGTGTATCAAACTCTAGCAGTCTAGACCTTGAACTTTGAACCTCCTGGTATGCATTTGTTGAGCTATATGTTTGAACTACATTGTTGCCCTTATCTTCATAAGATAGTTCAGAAAGACTATCCCATTCTCATTAGTTAGAGTCTGTTTCACTCTCTTCTTGTAATTTGTGAATTTGTTCAACTAGGTTGGTGGTAACCTTTTCCTTTTCTTTGCCTTTATACCCTAGCCCTGTAGTGTCTTGATCTATTAAGGAAGAAGGTTGTATGGGTTATATGATACCTTATTTTCTCAAGCCTATGGGACTATGACCATCATATCCCATTCTCTGCAAGATAGGAAAACCTGGGACATATTGATTAGTTTGTAATTGGTGTTGTTGATCTCGTGTCTTGGATTCCATATCTTCTTCTTTATACAGCCATTGAAGGACATCTTTCTCATCACTCTTGTCTAATAGAGTACCCCATTTGATAAAAGGACCATTAGGAATTTTTAATGTCTGTGGTTTGTCCATAGAGGGTTTGGCTTAAGACTTGGGTGATAGGGGTAGTTTTGCAAGACAAAAGGTTTGCTCAATGGAATACTCTCCTATCCATTTATCTTTGATTTTGACTTTTAGTTCAGCGGTTTTGGATGTAGAAGGTATTGAACTTGGGTCAACAAAGGTTGTGGTGGATGAGCTTACTCGATTGGTATGTATGACAACTTTAGGCTTTGGCTTGATGGTGTTGCAGTATTGGAATGGGTCGAGATCACCTTGGATAGTGATCTCTTGGCCATTGTAAGCAAACTTTATACATAAATGATAGGTGGATGGTATGGGCTTCATCGTATGTATCCAAGGTCAGTTGAGGAGGATATTGTAGGCAAGTTCCATATCAAGTACTTGGCAAACCACGTCTTTCTCTATCGGTCCAACTCGTATGGGAAAAACAACAGTACCTTTAGATGTCCTTTCTTCTTCATCATAGGCCTTAATTGTGATCTTCTTCTTTGGGTCAAAAGCATTCTTAGAGAACCCCAATGCAAGGATTAATTTCAATGTGCATATATTTAAAACTTCCCCTCCATCTTTAAGGACCCGTTTTATTTTGTGTTTATTGATGAGGGCTTCGATGTGAAGGGATGCATTGTGAGGTTGTGTAATGGACATGTCATCTTTTTTAGTAAAAGATAGGAAGTGAGGGGTAGTAAGATGTCCTACAATGGCTTGGAATTGCTCTTGGGCTAGATTTGTTGGTACAGTGGTTTCCAATAGAGCTTTTTCTAGGATAGCCTTATGGGATGGTGAGAGACGCAAAAGCTCCAAAATAGATATATGCGCGGGTGTCTTTTGGAGTTGGTCTAGAACATTATACTGATTGGATATGGATGATGGTTTAGGTGGAGCCCCTTGGAGAGTAATCTTTTCATGATGAGTGGTTACATTACAATTGGGCTTGTTATTTAAAGTAATCACATTTACATGTGAATCACTTTTGGAGATGTGGTTAACGGTGTATTCATATGAAACATTCATGTAGTTGGCATTGTTACCACCATTATTGTTTTTCTTTGAGGGACCTCCCTTCTCATAGTTAGGGAGTGGATTCTTGAATGCCAAATGGTCGTCATTGGATGCATGTCCATCAATTGATATATCTCCTTGATCTATTAAGTCTTGGATGGTGTGTTTCAATCTTTGGCAATCGTTCACCTTGTGACCTTAACTTCTATGGAATTCACAAAAATCGACATCATTCCACCAAGATGGTTTGAACTTGGGTTCATATTCTCTTACCGTAGGAAGTGTTATGATGTTTTATATGAGCTTCCTTAGGGTAGATTCAATTGATTCACCCAATGATGTGAATTTTCTGCGAGGAGGAAAATTTGTTGGTCTTGGTTGATTGTTTGTAGGTTTGTTTGGAGTGGTATTATTGTGTGGACTTGATAGATTTAGAATTGATTGCTTTGGTGTCACACATTTTGCATCTACAACTCCATTATTTACAATGTTCTTGTTTTTAGTCCAAAACCTTGATTTATCTGTGTTGTTGTTTGAACTAGGGATATCCTTATATATTTTGATTTGTCCTTTACCTATCAAAGCTTTCTCAATAAGTAATCCTATTTCAATGAACTTACTAAAAGAAGTAGGACATTGGATTTGGATTTGATAGCTTAATTCAGTGTTCAAGTTATGGACAAACATTTCAATCATTTGCTTCTTGAGAATATAATAAGGACATTTACTAGCAAGTTGTCTCCACCTTTGTAAGAAAGTGGCAAAAGATTCTCCACTCTTTTGTTTGTTTTTGATATAGATAAGCTGCTAGCACAGGAGTAGAACTCGCTAACAAAGCAAAACAGCAGCAAAGCAGGCCCAGGGCCACCAACAACTAATTAACAACCGGCTAACAATACAACCAAAAATTTAACCAAAACATAAAATGAGTCTTAAACAAGTCTTTTTTAAAAACATAAAACAGTAAACCCCTAGCTAAGAAGAGATTTCCAATCATCAGATATCATATTGATCAAATTTTTCTGATCCTCTAGTAGAGAATCCACGGTCTTCTTTCGGTCCACCTGTAGGACAGAAAAGACATCCACAGCCTTGAGGGAAGTCTTTAGAACCATCTTAACCAGATTCTTAACCTTGTTCTCCATCATAGACAGGCGAGACTTCACTTCAGCAAGCTCCGCTTCAAGCTTCTTGTTGTCCACATCCCTTCTAGCACTCATCACATCCATCTCAGTGGTTTCCTACACCTCAGTTTCTTCCTCATTAGTGTCATAGAAGCAAAGTGGCTCACTCCCTCCTGTTCTTTCGTGGGGGTAGTTTTGGTTCCCTTCAATTCAACATCTTGTCTAGTGTCTTTCCAATCAGATGTAGTGGAATAATCCACTAACTTTAAGCCCTGAGACGAATCTCCCACCAAACGAGAAGATCTCCTCAAGGATGGCCTTCTGGCAATGCCATCCTTACCCAAAGTAATTTCTTTAACAATCACTACCTCCACCTTCTCTAGATTTCCCTACTTTTTACTATCTTCTTCGACACCTTTCCTATCACCTCTCTCACTATATCTCCTTTTAACATATTTGTTTTGAGCAGGATCCCCGCCTTTACATTTTTCGTTCACTTGCATAGGGATCCTACATTTCAGGTTACACAGGCCCTCAACAGCAATAGCATGGGATTTATCTTGAGGGGTCACAAAGGTTTGACCTGGGGATCGGCTACCAAAGAAGACTTTCATGAGAGATGTGGTTTTTGACATAGGTGGGCTAGACAAAGGACCCGAGGGACTGCTCATAGGTTGGTTAGAAGGGGAGGCGGGCCAGGAGGCCTTCGGAGTGGCAGGCTTTGCAAGTCTCATACTTAGGGGAATTTTGTCTTCGAACTCATCATTGGAACTCTCCTCAACAGGATGGGTAGTAGGAGGTTTAGAAGGACTCAAAGCCAAGTGGTAATGATACAACCGAAAAAATAGGCCTTGGTGTAAGGGCACCGAAATCCCCTTGGGGTCTTCTTCACGGACTTTTTTGGTGTGCATGACAGAGGCTTCAAGGCTAGACAACAGAAAGGAGGGGAAATTCACCAGAGCCTTATGGAAAAAATGATTTAAAAAGGCAAAGTGATAGTGATAAAACACTCTGTATCTACCCTCAAGAGTAAAATACTTCATTATTAGAAAGCATACCCAATTCCACGGCGCGACTGGACTCTCCTGCTTGAAGCCTCCCTGTAGCCTAATTTGTTTCTCACCTTCTTTTAAGAATAGTTTCATGCCCTCCAAATCTAGGACACGGGTTTGCTTCTTGAGTCTGTTCCTTGAACATGGCAAACTAGATGTAGCAGTAATGGCTTCTTCTGAGACAATGAATTGGATCCCTCCAACCTTCACCATACGCCTCTCCTCCCACGATTCAGCTGTAGACACCCAAAATTGTCCCCAACTTTGTCCATGTCTTGCATCACCTAGTCAAAAACATTATCTTAGACATCATGTAACATTTTGTCCTAAACCCACTCCTAATTCCACTTATCCATTAGCTAATTAATTAAATAAATTTTATTTATTTAATTAAAATCCCATCTTAATCCCATCCTTATCCCACTTAGCCAATTAATTAAATAAATTTATTTATTTAATTAATTTTCCATTCATATCCCAATCCTATCCTAATCATCTTCCCAATTAATTAAATAAATTTTATTTATTTAATTAATTTCCAACTCATATCCCAACTAATTCAAATAAAATATTTGAATTAAGTCCTCAACTTTCATCACATTTCAACACTTGTTCACCTCTCACTCGAATCATGTGTGGTACTACATTTTTTATTTAATATGTTTCACATGTACTACTTTTTATATACACAATCACACATGTAGTACTTTTTGTGTACACGGTCACACATGAGCCTTATCTTCCTTTGTACACTTGTCACATGACTACAACTCCCTTGAAGAGTGGGAATAACTAATCAATCCTAGCCATCCACATCGTTCATTTAGTCCTTTAATCTCAACCATTCATTTGAACCAAGCCTTTCCTATAAATCAACCCTCTCCCAAGCCATTAGCATGCATCGAGTCTTGAGTATCCTTATGCTACCAAAATATCATTAGAGCCTTTGCATCATTCATCCATTATCTTCCATCTTATTATCTATCATCTATCATTCTTTCATCAATCATCTTCATCTTATTGTTATGCTACTGAATTGATCAACCAACATATCCAATCAATCAACCAATTCATCTTACATCTATCTATTCGAGGTATTGAAGGGTTTGGATTGAGGTAATGCATTTTTATTATTTTATCACTTTAATTTATCCAAATTTTTCATTATACATTCTGGTGAACCTGACATGAACGTGCCCTATTGGATCTAATCATTAGTTTTTGTAGCTTCTTGTTGCAAAAATTTACCTTTTTCTAACCCTAGTTTGTCAAAATTTGGATGAAAATGTATGTAGATGATCTCCTAGCTTAAAGCTAACCTCACCATTGCGTCTAGGAGTCTGTTTCCATAAAATTTGAGTACAAATTTGCCTAGATTTCGTGAAGAAAAGAGCGTTTGGTGAAGAAACTCGCATTCGAGCTGCAGAAAATCACTTTTGGTAATTTAGCTCGCTTTTGAACAAAAACTGCTCGCTTTTGGTAAATTTAGCTCACTTTTGAATAAAATCTGCTCACTTTTGGCAAAATTTGCATCGCTTTTGAATGATAGTGCATCGCTTTTGAATGATAGTACATCGCTTTTGAACAAAAACCTGTCGCCTCTGGTAAATCTGGTTGCTTTTGGTTAGCACTACATTCTGTCATCTAAAACTTTCCAGATCGCTTTTGAGCTATTACCCATCACTTTTGGCTTTTCCTGAGTTTCTTTTGAAGTATTATTGGTTGCTTTTGGTCTACAGTGAATTGTTTTTAATCAAAAATGGCTCGCATCCGGCTGTTCTAGTCGCTTTCGGCAATCTAGGGTTTTCTGTTAACATTTGAATTTTGCAGGTTGCTATGCTAGATTTTTATTGATCAATTAGGGGTTTTAATCTGTGTTTTTCATGTCTCTGATCTTCATATCATCATTTTCCAATCAATTTGATTAAGGTTTTCATTTTAATTGAGCTAACACCCTTGGTTTTGCAAGATCTTATCAAGTTATCATTCTAGGGTTTTCAATTGATCAATCTGTGGTTGCAGTGTATCCATCTGATCATATTTCATCCACTGGATTTGCCATTTTAGGGTTTGCAATCTCTAATAGTCATTTTTTTATAACCCTAACCCTAGTTTTGCAGAAACAAGGATTTTTCACGCATCCGACAGATTTGAATCGCTTCTGAGCAGTAACAGTTCACTTCTGGTTTTTATGCATCACTTCTGAGCAGTAATAGTTCACTTCTAACATAATTCAAATCACTTATAATCAATAGTTTGTCACCTCTGGTAACTGTAACTCGCTTTTGGTTGTTGTCATTATGGATTTTGGTTTTTCTATCATAACTTTCACATACAGAGGCCAAATCGCACAAACAAGGACTCGTTGGAAAGATGAGAGGATGAACTTCACAATGGAGTAGGTTTTATTTGGTGATTGTATCATTTTACCATTTTTTATCAGTCAAAGTCAAACTTGTTTTTAAACTTCAATTGAGCGTATCTTGAGCAAAATCAATCAGATTTCAATAAATTTTTTTTTCAAATTGCTTAGAATCTCCTGAACCTTTTGTTTTTGCAATCTATTCAGTTGTCTTAGATCATCTTCATCAATTTTTATCAGATTTCATCTTTTTCACATAATCATCTTCTTTGCAAGTTTACTTGTTTCTTTTTTAATTTTGTGGCTTGTAGGCGAATCAAAGGAGCTGGAGCAATATTTGGATCAATCACAACAATAAGTGGGAAAGCAAAATAATCAGGTGCACTCATTCTAATCTTTCATCTCTTAATCATTGTTTGCAAACACATTTTGGATTTTGGGCTTAAAATGAACATCTTGCTTGCTATCACATCATCAAAAAAATTGGGCTAAAATGAACAAGTGTCTTCCATCACATCTTGGTTTTGGATCTAAAAAGAACAAGTGCTTGAATTGTCTTCCACACATCTCATTTTCTAAAGGGTCAATTAACAACTGTGAGTGTGAATCAAGTGATAGCTCACTTGGTTTGCTTTTGTTTACCCTAATTAGGAGGCCTGCTTGGAGACACACCACTCCAAGGGATGACCTCAACCGAGGCTGAATCGAAAGACACCCTCATTGGGAGTTGCAAATCTTGTCATTCTTGACTAAGCCCCAAAGAACTTTATACCTTTAGGAAGTGAAGGTGAAGGGTGGGTTACCCCTTTCTCCTGGCTGTGTGGCAGGATTTCGCTTTCATTGCATCCTTAGTCAACCTTGTGCAATCTAGCCTAAGACCTAATTGGCCATACCCACTTGACTAGACATTAGGCTTGTTGATGTGTCTTCTACGTGTGCTTGCTTAATAATCATCAAATTTCAATTTCAAAGTCAAAAATTTCTTATGTGTCTTGTGTGAGTGATTCATGCGTGTATATACATAATCATTTGTTTGAACATTGCCAAATCAAGATCTAAACACCAAACACATAAACAACTCATCATATCCTAATCATATTCAAATCAATTTCATCCTAGTCACCTTCATCCTGATCATCAAATCAACTTCATCCAAACAATTGACATCGTCATTGAATCATAATCAAGCACTTGCCAAAAAGGTCTTAAGACTTAAACACTTGTGTGACAACATGCCAACATTAGAAGACATAGTACCTAAATTCCAAAACCTCCTCCAAGAACTTTACCAAAAGCCACAACCTTTAGACCAACACACTATGCAAAGGCTCCATGTCATCATCCAAGAAATTCAACCTCAAGCAACCTAATCACCTCAACTACGACAACTCATAGCACAAGCCCAACATATTATGGCCACTTGCCAAACCCAACAAGCACATCATACTCTATCCATTCAACATCAACCAATACCACATCAACCTTACATGTCATCCCCATCCATTCCATATCAACCTCATCCATCCACATGTCACATCAATCCTTCACCAACATATCACACCCCTTCCAATATCAACCCTTACCCATATCAATCCATATCACAACAACCATTATCCTATGTGACCCCTCCATCATCATCACATCAGTAATTCCAACTACAACAACATCAACCAATTCAACAATTCCAACTACAACATCAACACATTCACCACCAACAACAACAACAACAACAAGTCATATCATAACAAATCCAAACACCATCCCAACCTCAAAAAATTCCACCTCAATCCTATGTGTCATCCACTTCAACTTCATACCAACCTAATCCATCCACCTATCATGTCAATGCCACATCAACATATCCACCCACATCACAACAATATGTGAGCCCAAGTCCACCTTTGCAACAAGATCAAATTCCCTCAACTTTATATCAACCCCAAGACTTTTTATCTACATATCCCACCATTTCACCCAGCCACCAAGACTATCAATGGCCTCCACAACAAGCACAAGTGAGCCTAAGTCCACCTTTGCAACAAGAAGCACATGCAAGTCCAAGTGGTCCCTTGTACATAAACCAAATGAGTCCAAGTTATCCTATGCAAGACTTAATTAACTTTGACAAGGGAGATACCAATCTAGAGTGGCCTCCACCATCTAATCCCATGCCAACACATGAGCCAACAAGTCCTATCTCAACACCACCATGTGATCCCATTCCTAGTCCATCAATCCCTCAACCTTCCAAACCACCAAGCCCTCAATTACCTTCATCACCATGTCATTCTAATCCTTCACCAAAGGATGCGGCTGAGATAGTTTTACAAAGGATGCTTGAAGCAAAACTTATTGAACTTCCCGAAGTCAAACCATGTGAAGAAAGTCCATATGATGAACATGATTATTGTGCATACCATAGGACCAAAGGCCATAATACAAATAAATGCCCAATATTTGTCCCAATTGTTTACAAGGTGTAACAACATATAATGGGAAATCATGTCACATCATCCAAATCCCATGTGTCACCCCCCTCTAATCCTAATCCTAATCCATCCAATCCAATTAGCCCTCAACCTAATCATGATCCTAAGCCTACAACACCATCTACCCTTATCATCCATCCATTATATTGTCCTTATACCCATACACTTGCAAAGGATGTGATCCATTGGCTACTAGCATGGAATAGAACACCCCCATGTCAAACACCCATTCATGAGCCTACCAAAGAACTTCCAAATGTCATGTCCAATCCTACAACTCCTTTACATAGCCCACATATCATTGAGTCTCTTCAAGAGCCCTCAATTAACATGCCTAGCCCTTCAAGCCCTTCATGTGGTCCACAATCCATTAAGCCTATTCAAGGACCTCCCATAAGTCCAAGTAAAGAGTCATCATGCCTTTATGTTCTTGACCAAGAACCTATCAAAGGGTCATCCAGTTCCATTCAAGCAACCCAAGAGGTATGTCAAGAGTTTAATCCTAAGCATGTGGAAACATTAAGCCCTAGTCCAACTCAAGGTCAAATCACTTTTATGCAACCTATCCGTAACATGTATCTTTTCCATGATCAAGATGATAGCCATAATGATGAATCTATCCATGAGCCACTTGATCCTATCCATATCCCTACAACCATTCATGAGCAAGATATCCCAATTCAACTTATCCATAACATTTACCTTCTTTATGATCAAGATGATACCTATAAAGAAGCTATCCATGAGCACCTTGATCCTATCCATAATCCTATATCTATCCATGAGCAAGATATCCACATTGCTCCTAGTCATCCGCCATCTAGTCCTATCCATAATGAGCAAACATCCACTTGTCATGATGAGACACTTGTCCCTCAAGTAAGCATAAAAGATCAAACAAATAACTTGGATCTTAGTGAACATAATGCTAATCAAGATCCTAATAATCCTCCTTCCACATCCACCATCGATTCCACTTCAAGTCCACCATCATATCCACTTGGTCTTACCACCCTTATACATGAGTGTTCTTCTTTAGGACAACAACGACCTTTATCCACTTCATCTTCTCCATCCAATAATGAACTCAAGTCTAGTGTTCAAACTACACCTAGTCCCATTGTCCATAACATACTCCAAAACATGAGCTACCAAGGTAAAGGCCTAGGCCTTTATGAACAAGGTATTTTGGAGCCCATCCATGTCAAGGTTCCCCCACACTCATATGGACTTGGATATACACCCCAAGGTAAACAATTTAAAGATGTTGGTAATTCCTCCATCCCTCCTAATTCCACCATTTCCCATCAAAAACCACATCACGTTCCCAAAATATATGTTGACATTCCACCTCCATCAAACCCTAAAGGTTAAAAGCATGTGACCATACACCTTCCACCATCTAATTTACCTCCATTACTTTGAACTCCTCACATTCCACCATCCAATCTACCTCCGTTACTTCCAACTCCTAACATTCCACTATCCTACAAATCACAAAAGCATGTGACCGTACACCTTCCTCCATCCAATTTACCTCCACTCCTTCCAACTCCTAATATCCCTCCATCCACTTTACCACCATTACTCCCAACACCTAATATCCATATCCTGTAATCCCCTTATCCATTTATCCATAAACCTGCTTTTAATCTATTTATCCATAAGTCCCTTTACATTCCTAATCATGACCAACAAATGCACATATTGTCTAAACATAAAGCTTCCAATCATTCCATCCACCCATGGGATTCAAAAACAAAAATTCAGATACCTCTATATATAAAGCCAAAAATCCTATCCAAAATCCTAAGGATCCTCATACCTTAGGACATCAGTGCGAAAAGTCAAAGAAAAATCTATCCAAACCGCTATCCAAGCCCATACCTCCAAAAGAAAAGCCCAAAAGAAAAATGGTTTGGGTCTCTAAGAAAAAAGTAACCAAGTCAAATGAGTCATCCTCTTCCACCTCTCCAAAATCCCAATCATCCCATTAGATCCAAAATTTTCATTCCATTCAAAAGTTTCAAATATCCCAAAAATCCCACAAGCAAAGCAAAAATCATAAAAATACTATGTCTATGTGGGTACCTAAGTCACTCCATCTCCCATCCACTAAGCAAACATCACCATTGCTTCCTACACCACCTTCCCATCAAAATCTTCAATGTTTATCCTATCATTCAACTATTATCCTATGTATCTCCCCCATCACCTTCCTATGGTCCATGCTTTTGCATAAGCCTTTTATCCATCCTTGCATAATCCACATCATAATCCACTATCTACCTACTCCATCTCCCTTTCATGAAATCCCTTACCAACATCGATGACCATAGTGACATGGTCCATGCGATGACAATCCATCTTTAGCGAGACACTATCACCTTTCATAGAACTACAAACTTGAGTCCCTCCTATCCAATACCATGGTGAAAACCTGGCAAACAAGTGTGATGTGTAATTGTCATGCTATCCCATCAAAAAAATAATAAAAAAAAGAAAAATAAAAAAAGTAAAGAGAAAGCCCTTCATCCAACGGTGAAAACCTGGTAAACATGCACCTTGGATAAGTAACATGATGAAAACCTAGCAAATAGGAATCATGTGTAGGTTGATCTTCTATGTCACTTATGCTTGGGGGCACATTGTCTCATCCACACTATCTATCCTAGCATATCACTTTCTATCATGTCATACCATTGCCATATCCTATCCTACCATCCTTATCCATTACACCCATGTACCTATCATATTGAGTCTATCCATCCTCCCTTCCTCCTTTTGATCTTGATAAAGATATGGGGGAAAAATGATGAAATATACTTTGGATATCTCTTGATATACCTCACCCTTTCCAAACAATCCTTTCATTATCCACCTATCATAAGACTTCTCATGTAAAACCCATCATGTCATCCTTTTGTCATAAGTTTTATCATGCAAAATCTTAAGTCTATACCTAGAATGGGGCATGTTGTTCCTATGCGACATAGTCATTGGAGATCACATCCTAGCTCCATTATGAGGCATACATCCATCCACTATGGTCTAGTCTTATATCTATCATTTTATCATGAGCTTTCTGTTCCATAGCCTATTCTTATATCTATCCATTTATCATGAGCTTTCCATTCCACTATAGCCTATCCCTTTATCCACCTATCTATCATGAGCCTTCCATCACATTTACTATCACCCATCCTTTTGTCCATCCATCTTACATCCATCCTTGTACCTAGACTTGGTCCTCCCTTGTCATTGGTATCTAGCACAAAAGGCTACCCAAATTGTAAATCCATTGACATTTCAAAAAAGAAACAAAAATCAAAACATTTCAAAAAAATCCAAATATCCCAAAAATAAAAAAAATAAAAATATCCCAAAAATACACAAAAAATCACTTAATCACATCAATCCAACAATCAATCAAATCAATCCAATCCAATCAAAATCAAATCAATTCAATCAATCAACTTGATCAAACTCAAATCCAATCAATCTATTTACAGCAATCCATCATAATCAAAATCAAAGCACATCAATCAATCCATCAAATCAATCAATCAAATCAATCCAATTCAATCCATCACATTCATCACATCAATTCAATCTTCACAATCCAATCATTCAAATCATATCAATCCAAGCAATGATCCAAATGCAAGTCAATCCTTAATCCATATCAATCAAGTTAATCAATCAAGTCAAATTATCCAATTGCAATCAATAGTCTTGATCCTAATCTTGACGTAAACCAAATCAATAATCATCATCATCATCAATGGGATATATCGTTCCTACATCCTTGTGTTGATTTAGGGATATAGCGTTCCTCGCAATGACAACACTATTATCAACATCAATAAATCAATTAATCATTGGTTTACAACTTGACAAGGGCAATACCTTGTTTGTTTTTGGATCATTTGTGCATGCATGCTTGCTTGCTTGTGTGTGTTATCATTTTATCTTGCATTTGTATCACATCTATATCATTTCAGCTAATATTCATATCTTGTGTATGTTGGAATAGCTTTTTAGATTATCCTTTGCATCTAAGGTCATATTATACCTTTTGTGCATTAGGACTTCAATTCTCTAAGTTTACTTCCTCATATGTTTAGACAAGGTTGTATTATGTTGGGGCACAAGACACATCGTCACTCTGGTCCTTATACCTTGGTGCATAACGTCTAGTGCTATATCAAACATCATGGTTGCTCACTTTCATTGCAACATAACACATCATCATTTCTTCTATCCATTTCCTTATCTTTCTTTCTTAGCCAATCCTTTTCATTTCGAGAGCCTACCCTTGCTTGTCCAACCCGCCTATCCTCTTGAGGGGGCATCGTCATCATCATCCCATTTTCACATCCTCATCCTATAATTTTCCTCTATCCATACCTTATCTTCTTTGAAATGATGTTACTCAACACAAATCTTATCATCTCGAACACATCTCAAAGAGGGGCAAAATGTAGACACCCAAAATTGTCCCCAAATTTGTCCATATCTTGCATCACCTAGTAAAAAAGATTATCTTAAACATCATGTAACATTTTGTCCTAAACCCACTCCTAATTCCACTTATCCATTAGCTAATTAATTAAAGAAATTTTATTTATTTAATTAATTTCCAACTCATATCCCAACTAATTCAAATAAAATATTTGAATTAAGTCCTCACCTTTCATCACATTTCGACACTTGTCCACCTCTCAAATTAATTAAATAAATAAAATTTATTTAATTAATTAGCTAATGGATAAGTGGAATTAGGACAAAATGTTACATGATGTCTAAGATAATGTTTTTGACTAGGTGATGCAAGATTCAAGTGAGAGGTGGACAAGTGTCGAAATGTGATGAAAGGTGAGGACTTAATTCAAATATTTTATTTGAATTAGTTCGGCTATGAGTTGGAAATTAATTAAATAAATAAAATTTATTTAATTAATTGGGAAGATGATTAGGATAGGATTGGGATATGAATGGGAAATTAATGAAATAAATTAATTAATTTCCCATTCATATCCCAATCCTATCCTAATCATCTTCCTGATTAATTAAATAAATTTTATTTATTTAATTAATTTCCAACTCATATCCCAACTAATTCAAATAAAATATTTGAATTAAGTCCTCACCTTTCATCACATTTCGACACTTATCCAGCTCTTACTTGAATCATATGTGGTACTACATTTTTTATTTAATATCTTTCACATGTACTACTTTTTATATACACAATCACACATGTAGTACTTTTTGTGTACATGATCACACATGAGCCTTATCTTCCTTTGTACACTTGTCACATGACTACAACTCCTTTGAAGAGTGGGAATAACTAATCAATCCTAGCCATCCACATTGTTCATTTAGCCTTTTAATCTCAACCATCCATTTGAACCAAGCCTTTCCTATAAATTAACCCTCTCCCAAGCCATTAGCATGCATTGAGTCTTGAGTATCCTTATGCTACCAAAATATCATTAGAACCTTTGCATCATTCATCCATTATCTTCCATCTTATTATCTATCATCTATCATTCTTTCATCAATCATCTTCATCTTATTGTTATGCTGCTGAATTGAGCAACCAACATATCAAATCAATCAACCAATTTATCTTGCATCTATCTATTCGAGGTATTGAAGGGTTTGGATTGAGGTAATGCATTTTTATTGTTTTATCACTTTAATTTATCCAAATTTTTCATTATACATCAGCAAACTGGGTCGAGATATTTTCATCATAGCCATTCAAGGATTCCATGAAATCCGTAATTCCTCCCTCATACGCAATTCTCCACACTTGCAAGTCCTCCTTGAATTCATTACAGTTCATAGGCTCCATCCTCACCTTATCCCCCCCATAATCCTATACATCCAGGGCACAAAGTTAGAAACCCAGAAGCACACAGAAGCAAATTCCTCACTGTAAAAGCTGTTGCAGAGAGTAGGGAGAGCACACAAGAAAACTCTAGAAGTGTATGATAAAAGAAACTTGAGTTTCTTTATCATCCTTTGCACGCCCTTCCATAACCTGAAGGCGTTTGGCTCATAAATACCGTCAGGGCGCGTCTTGTGCGAGCCCCTCAAATCTAGCCCCATGAGCTAAGGTTGACAAGACCCTTTGCAAAAATCTATTCGCTAAACATGATTTAAACTGATTATCTCAAGGTGCACAAAATACTCAGTACGCCACCTCATCTCAAGATAGTGAGTAGGATTCCTTCTGCTGTCCTCCATGCCACGTCCTCCCATAGTGTCAAAAAGGCACACCAAAACACACCTCCAAGCAGATATATTCATGATAGAGGCATAGGTCTAACATTGAAATCTCATGTTCAATGTTGTATGAAAAGTGGGTGACAAATGTGTCTACTAGTTCATCGAATGTTTGGATTCCGGTAGGTAGATGGGAGAACCACTCCATAGCTTGACCTCCTAGGCTGCGTGGAAAGAGTCGCATAAGATATGTCTCATTATGGGTGACTTCTAAGCATGTAGTGCTAAATTCTCTAATGTGGTCATGTGGATCCCCTTTTCCCCTATATTTGTCATATTTAAGGACTTCAAATCTTGAAGGGAAAGGTACCATGACCAAGCTTTTGTCAAAAGGATATAGAGATATATCCTCTAGTGAGTAATGTTTCGTGGAAGTTCCCGTTTGTAAGTCCACAAATTGTTGTTGTAAGGCTTGGATTTGTTGTTTGAGTTTGTCTAAAGGATTTGATATATCCTTAGCCTTTTCATTCTTGGGAGCTTCTTTTTCAGTTTTGGGAGCTTCTGTTTCATTTGATGGGATTGTTTCTCTCACTTTTGAGATGTCAAAATCAGAAGGTAGCTTGGCTCCTTGTTGTGCAAGTAAGAGGAAGTATTTGTGAGGGTCTGTTGATACGACCTTATCCATCAAATTTTGGAATTTTGGATCTTGCATATATTTATGAAGTTCTTCTTGGTTGATTTCTTCCTCTCCATCACTAGAAGAGTGTTCACTACTATTGGTATAATCCATTTCTTTTTTTCTCTTATCTTGGGACCTAGTTTCAACCATACAAAAGTGTGATATGAATGAAGTTGGATGTTAAACTTTGTGAATGCAAGAGATGTTTGCGATAGAATATAGTTTGGGGTGAAAGATTGGATTGAGTTGGTGATAAAATTTTCTAAAGGTGGTGTTTTGATTTCTTGTTCAAACAATAGTCTTGAGCTATGGTGTATAGCAATCAAAGTGTTGATCCAAAGTGAGTCAAATAGGGATGATGAGAATTACTATTGTTGTAGACTAACCTTGTCAAGGTGTTTTTAGTGTAGTTTCTAGGTAGAGGATGATTGATCCTGATAGGGAAACTAACCAATTTGTTTTGAAAATAGAAGATCTCAATGGCACCTTTGGAAAAATTTGATTTTCTTTGATTTTGGAAAGGCTAAGTATGGAATGTGAGTGAAATGTCTGAAAATGGGTATGGTATGTGTTCTGAATGGTTTGAATGACTTCTCAAGTATGATCTAAATAGAAATGGGTATCCAAAAATGATTTTGTTTTTTTCTCAACACCTCAAGAATAGGTCACTATTTTGTATGAGCTGAAACAGAGTTAAATGCATAGTTTTGTGGAGTATTTGTGCGTTTCTGAATGCGCAACTCTGTGATTTATATGCGTAGGAAGGTGATTACATAGCAATAATGTTTAAAAGTGCAAAAATATGTTGTATATGTGCAACAAGAAATGGATGCACGGAAACAAGTGTCAAATGCACAACAATAAGTTTTAAATGTGCAGTTCTGTGTTTTTGCAGTGTCTGATCAATTTTGATTTTTGTAGGTACATTTTTCAAGACAACCTAATATTTTCCTTGTGATAATTTTCTCTATTTTGAGGCAAGAAAACATAGCAGATAGTATAATTTGATGTTTGTTTGTGATGTTTGGTGTTTGACACAAATTTGAAAACATGTACAAGTCTAGGCGAGAAATGATACTACTTGTTGAATCCCAACTTGGATTTCTCCAGCCACTTAAATCAAGGTAGACAACTAGAAACTTGGTAGCACTAGCTCCCCCTTATATGACACACACTTCTTGGGCATACCAAGTTTCATTCCCCATAAAGAGTGAATTTTCTGTCACTACACATTATTAGTGAAAATATTGGGTGGCTTTAGAAGTCCAACCTCCTGTGTCAACAAGTAAAAGGATTTTGGTCTCTAAAACAATGGTTCTTCGTAACTTTGAGGTACCAACACCTTGCAAGCATGTGGCAATCTACTTAAAGCTTTGACAAATCCTACTAAGAGTATCAAATACTTCACACAATGTGAAAATCGTTTCCACAAAGTGCTAGTACACCTCTTTTCGATTTGGCACCGAAAGGCAAGGCTGACGCTGGTTAAGACTTGCCTTTTGCCTTATCTCATTTGTATAGTAGGTTAAAGGAAAGCTCCGCTTAAGGTTGTCCCTCTTGGATGAATCGCAATCCAAGAGTAGGCCTTGCTAAGGGTAAACAAGAAAAGGGGAAGGGAGTCTAGCTTTTTGATCACCCAAGATGTTGCAAGGGGAGAGCATATTCCTATCACTTTTGCAAGCACAACAAATGCTTGTTTATTGACCACCTAGATTAAGCTAAATGCGACTAAACTAACAACATAAGATATCATGTTTGCATGATAACAACAAAGGAAAGATAATCAAATTACTTCCCCCTATTTATGCTATGTTTGGATTGTATGCAAATTTGTCTATGCAAGATTGTATATTTATCGTCCTAATTTAAACTAGGTGTAAATTTGTATGCAAGATAATATGATTACTCCTCTTAATTAGAAACTAAGTGAAGATTTGTATGCAAGTTGTATGCAAGATTGTCCATTTTTTCCACCTAGTTTATACGATGTGAAGATTGTATGCAAAAAGTTTGTCTAATTTAACCTCCTAGTTAAACTATGTGAAGATTGTATGCAAGTTGTAATGCAAAATGGTCCAATTAACTTCCTAATTTAGACTAGGTGAAAATTGTATGCAAGATTGAATTACTCCTCCTAATTAAAACTAAGTGAAGATTTGTATGCAAGATTGAGTTACTCCTAATTAGAAACTAAGTGAAGATTGTATGCAAGTTGTATGATGATGCCTAAACCAAGCCGTAAAACTTGCAAAAACTCATTGTCAGTGGTTTGAATATATTTCGTTAACAATCGATGATACCTACAACAAGTGTTAGCATAAAAAATTATCAAAAGACATGCTAAAAACTGACAAATTTCATATGCGCCGAAACATATATCATATGCGTAGAAAGATGAGCTATATGCACAAAAAGAAGAAGCTTCAAATGCATGTAAAGAAGTTTTAAATGCGCAAGACTATTATTTTCTTCACAGATGCATAGAACTAGAAATTGAATGCGCAGGAACGACTTGTTATGACTGCAAGTACATTAAAAACTCAAATTTGGAAGTTAAAAATGGGTCAAGGCCCCACGGTGGGCGCTAAAATGTGATTGATAATTTGAAACTAATGAAGGAACCTACTAAGATACCACACATACTGTAGAATTCCTACTCAAATTCAATACATCAATGAAACTAAGAAAAATGCAAAAAACATAGTTATACCTTTGCAAATCGATTTACCTCATGCGTTCCATTGTCTCCTATATTTTTAATGATAGTATTGCTCTTAGAAATGTACTTCTTTGCTTTTCCAAGATGACAAAGAGATGAATGTATTTGTGGATTCAACTATGCAATGTGAACAATGCAACTAAGATGATGATGAGGATATTGATATTGGCATGATATTGATATGATGAGATATGAGATTATGAAGCTAAATGATTATGCAACTATGGAGATTATGATACTATGCAAATGGGGGGCCAAAGACATGCTTAATTTCTGCAGCATGTAAGTACTATAGCTTATGTGATGCAAAATGGAGGTAAGGAACTTGCTTTTATACGCCAAGAAGGCTCAAATCCAAGTGTCAAAAGATCCATGGTGGAGGAATGAGTCTTGTGATGTGTATTGTGGAGATTGGATTAGTTGGGATGGGGGAGATAAAAGTGGGAGATGTTCCTCCTACAATGACAAGGTGGAGAGAAAGGTGTGAGCAAGAGGCCACTTGTCACAATGCTCTCAAGGACCAAAAGACATGGGTCAAAGAAGAAGTCCTTCCTTGTAGGGTTGTTGGAAAGAATCTAGGAACTAAGACGTGTCTCTAAGTGTCCTTTGACTATGATGGCATGGAAAGACCAAGCTCATAAGAATAGGGATGGTTAGAGGATAAATAGGACATGTGGGTGAGGATAATTATATAATTAAATATTAAAAATATTTAATTATGTGTGCAACATGATGAGGTGTAAAGTGAGGTGGAAAGATGATGTGGATTTATAGAATTAAGACTTTAGGATAGATGATTAATTAAATAATTTGGAATTATTCAATTAAAGATGATTTAGAGGAATTTAGATGTTTTAATTAAATAAATTGATTTTTATTTAATTTTTGGAATATTAAAATGAATGTGAATCAGATAAATAAATTCGTACATTTATTTATTGATACAAGAATGAGAATTAATTAAAAATTAAAATATTTATTAAATTACACTCAAGCCATTTTTAGGTGTATACACCTTGAAATGAAGAATTTATGCTTATCAAAAGTTTGGTTTTTATGTCTTTTGTCTTTGTCAAAAAATATTTTCTCCCTTAGAATATTTTTCACTTTTTGCCTTATCGGCAAATCAGCTTTTCTCAGAACTTCCTAACTTTTCAGTAGTTCGGCTTTTAGTTGATTCACTGATAAGAAAATAGAGGGCAAAGGAAGAGCATTGCAGCAAAGTGAAGAAAAGGTGAAAAGACTCTTCTATCGGTGAAAGGTATGGTTCAAGAACCCAATGGTTCAACAATAAAGAGTTCATTCGACGGACTTTTTGCCGATAAGGCAAGTAGAGTCCAAGAAAGGGGAAAATGTTGTGGTTCATAAAAGGCTAGTTTTATCAATAAGGAAAAACTATAAATTTGAAAATATGTCTAAGTGTTGCCTTTGTCAGGGAAGTTGCCTAAGACCGAACTTTCCACAAGTTCATGTTTTTTTGCATTTTGTCGATAAAGCAATAAATGGACATGTGGCATGGTTCATCTTTTGTAGTTTTTGTCAACAAGGCAAATGTGGAGATTGAAGATTTGGCTAAGGCATGGATTGGTTTAGCAAAGGGCATTTTCACCAATAAAGGTGAGAAAAGGGCAAATTCAAGAAAAATATATTTCACCAATAAAGCAAATATAAGCCAACGTTGCCAAAGTTTGTCAAAGCTTCTTTTAGCTGATAAATGGAGAAAAAATGTTTTGTCAGGGAATTTTTCCAAGACTAAACTTTTCACACTTTTGTTGATAGGCCGATAAAGAAGAATGACAGATGCAAAGAAATGAAGTTCGACAAAATGAAGAATCCCTGATAAGGGTGATAAGGAAGTTGGTTCAGCCAAAGGCTTTTTTGCCGATAAAAGAGAAATAGTGCCATAGCCCTTTGGTTCAAAAAATGACTAGTTTGCCGATAAAAGAAAAAAGACAAGGCATAGTGTTATTGACAAATCAGGAGGAAACCAAACTTTTCATAAGTTCGCATTTTTTACATTTCGCTGACAAGGCGATAGGAAAGAGCTATAAAGAAGAAAGAAAGCAAGTTCCTAAAGAGTTATTTTTGCTGATAAAGGCAAAAAAGCCTCAAAGTTTGAAAGAATTATATGTTTCAAGTATGTGCTATAGATGTTGTCATTGATGTCAACAAGCTTGTGTTGTCATTGGTGTCAATTGTGTCAAGAGTATGAGTAGGTTGTGTTGAGTAGAGATTAGAGATAAGGATGTTGCAATGATATGAGCTATTTGATTAAGTTGCCTTGCTGAAGGTGGTTTAGTTGCTATGTAGAGGTGATGAAGATGTTAAGAATATGCCTCTGTTGGTTGTTTTCCAAGTGCTTTTGAGAAAATTTGATTAGTAAAGGAAACAATGTGTTGAAGATGTGTTCTGACTTAACAGAGTAATGTTCTGGTTTTGCTCCGCATTTCTTCCTTATTAAAGATATGCTTTTGTGGTTTGAAGATGTTGTTGAGAGATGTTCAAAGATGTTATGTTCCAAATTTTGTGCTCTGGTTCATTGTGCAAAGAAAGTTGTGTTCACCAGTGTATGGACTGTGTTTCTGAGTTGTGCAGAGGTATCTGGGAGAAACTGTTTTGCTCCACATTTCTCCACAGATTTATTTATGGCTTTGCAGTTATGGATTTGTGCTTATAAGGTCTATATCTTTCTTCATTTCAAGTGGTTCATGGTTTGGTGCTCCACAAGTTCATTTCTTGAGTTGCAGTTGATGACAGAGTAATCTAAGTGTTTCGGTGTGAAATTCCTTCAGGTGAAAGATGTTGCAAAGGATTTTGTTGGTTTTCAGGTGCTTGTAGATGTTTCTAGATCATGTTCAAGCTTGGTGCATGGTCCGCATGTTGTCTTTTGGTTTTGAGAAAGCGTGCACTTAAAAGTTCATAGTGTTAACGTAAGTTTAGCCGACTTGATTATTTACACTAATTGTGGTTGTGCTTTGGTGATTGTGAAAGTGTGATAAAGCATGTAAGAGTGGATTTAGGTCCATGCTAAGGTGTGATGTGGCCCACATTTATTCCTTTCCTCCACGGGAATGTTTTTGGTCTAGACCTAATTTGAATTTTGTAGGTTAAGATGTGTTGCCGACCTTGGAGAATGATTTCAAGGTTGATGATGGTATAAATATGTGTCAAAGATTCATGACTAGATGTATGCGTGAAGAATATGATGTATTTGATGCAAATTTGATCAGTGCAATAAGAGATTTCATGTGTTAGGCTATTGGATGCAATGAGCAGGGGTCTCTGAGCTTCACTAGAACTATACTCCATGCATATGTTAGATGCAAATATATCAGTTCATCCCTGGTAGTGAGCCTTCTCTTCTTTCTCTTTCTTTTGGATAGTGAGTCCTTTGGCATTGAGATTTTCTTTCTTTCTTCTGGGGCAGTGAGCCCTCTAGTAGCGAGCCTTTTGTAATTCAGTGTTGCTACTACTTTATATTGTGAGATAATCCTCATCGTGATTTTTCCCCTCTTAGGTTTTGCATGTAAAATCTAGTGTTATCTTGTGTTTGGTGTTGTTATGATTTAGTTTCTATTATTTTCTTTTCATGCTTAATCATTATAAAAAGTTTAAAGGTTAATGTGGATCTAAATGTTTGTGAGGGTTTGAAGTTTATGATACAACTGATTCACCCCCCCCCCTTAGTTGTCTTATGCATTAAACAATTGGTATCAGAGCAATGTTCCTTAGAAGAGAGCTTAACAACTTGAGGTAGATCTAGGATGGCGCACAAGAAGGATGTTCCCCTATTTGATGGATTTGATTATGCACTCTAGAAGATAAGGATGTAAGCCTTTTTTATTTCTCTTGGTTATGAGATCTAGAGATCCATTGAGTCTAATTACACTAGACCTCAGAATGGTATAAGAACTGTTGAAGAAATCAAAGCTCATGAAATTGATGGTAAGGCAAAACATGCTCTTTTAAGTGGTCTTACTAATTCTGAATTGGTGAAAGTTGTGAATTTGAAAACTACTAATGAGATTTGGAAAAAGTTGAAAAGTGTTTATGAAGGAGATGATAAGGTCAAACAAGTTATAATGTAGAATTTGAAACTCATGTTTGAGACAATGCAAACATCTGAAGATGAAAACATTACAAGCTACTTACAGAAGGTGGATGAAGTTGTCAATGGCATCAATGAACTTGGTGGAAATATAGATGATAAAGAAGTGATATTGAAGGTACTTAGAACTCTTCCTAAGTCTTACAGTCATAAGGTTTTTGCTATTGAAGACTTACAAAATTTGAATCAATTTACCAAAGATCAGTTGCTTGGCACCTTAACTACTTTTGAAATAAGAGAGTTTGGTACAACTAGTGGAACAACAAAGGTCGAGACTACTTTTAAGGCTGGAAAATCATAGAAGACTATGGAATCAGATCTGGAAGACTTTGATGAAGTAAAATCCAACTTTATGAGAAGGATGAAAAAGGGTATTGGAAAGTTCGGTGGTAAGTTGCTTTTTAAATGTTTTAGTTGTAGAAAGATAGGTCATTATGCTTCAAGATGTCCAGATAGAGCTCTAAAAAATAAGAATAGGGAAAATAGAGGTAAGATGGTTAAGAAAAGTTACTATGATAGAGAAGATGTAAGTATATCTGATGATGAATTTGATTATGAGGATGATAATGATAATGAATGCTTATTCATAGCCCTAAGAGATGAAATTGTTTCTACTAATTCTGGAAGTTGTGTGAAAAAAAAGGGTCCAGAAGCAAGTACTAACCCTGAAGGCACTGTAATGTTTGCTTTTCATTCTTAATGAGAAAAATATGACTGGGTCATTGATAGTGGATGCTCAAATCATATGACATGTGACAAGAGTAAGTTTGTTAAACTTGAAAAATATGAAGGTGGAGTAGTTAGGTTTGGTGATGATGCAGCTGCTAAGATTTGTGGAAAAGGTTCAATCAGTTTTGATGGAAAGCATAACACTGATGATGTTCTTTATGTTAAAGGTTTAAAGCATAATCTCTTGAGTGGTAGATAGATGTGTAGCAAGGCTTACAATCTTATGTTTTAGGATGATGGTTGTGAGATCAAAAAAGCTCTGGAACAATGATTGCTGCTGGAAAGAGGACAGATGGAAATGTTTATCAACTCAAAGGTGCTAATAGATGTTTCTTCATGACTCAAATCAATTAAAGTTGGCTACAACATAGAAGATTGTGTCACATCAATTTTGATATCCTAGTAAAGATAAGTTTAGTTCAAGCTGTGAGAGATCTGCCAAAGATTACAAAGCCTATCAATGCCATTTGTAAGGAATGTCAAGTTGGAAGCAACCAAGAGGAAGTTTCAAAGTCAAAGAACAATCTTCTATTGAACTGTTGGAATTGGTACATATAGATCTTTGTTGTCCTACCAAGGTAAGGAGTTTTTGAGGTGATAGGTATTTCATTTTGTTAATTGATGATTATTCCAGAATGACATGGGTTACCTTTCTTAAAGAAAAATTAGAAGCTCTACATAAGTTTAAGGCATTCAAAGCTATGGTTGAGAATGAAATGGATATGAAAATCAAATGCTTGAGATCTAACAGAGGTGGAGAATTTACTTCAAATGAGTTTAATACCCTTTGTGAGGATCATGGGATAAAGAGGCATTTATCTACCCCTAGGACTCCTCAGTAGAATGGAGTGGTTGAGAGGAAGAACAAGACTGTTCAAGAAGCTGCAAGGACAATGATAAAAGAAGCAAACCTATTGGAAGTCTACTAGACATAAGCAATTCCTATTGTTGTCTACATACAGAATAGGGTACAAGTAAGAGCAAATGACACAAAGACTCCCTATGAGCTATGGTATGGAAGGATTCCTACTAATAAATATTTCAAAGTTTTTGGAAGCAAATGTTATATCAGAAGAGATGAAGAACTAGGAAAGTTTGATGCAAAGTGTGATGAAGGTATTTTCCTCGGGTATTCTACTAAAAGCAAATCTTACCGGTGCTACAACAAAAGGCTAAGAAAAGTTATTGAAAGTGCTAATGTTAAGGTTGATGGAGATATACAGAAGATTTTAAAGGTTAATGGATATGAATCAAATGAGTCTTCTTATGGAGAAGAAGAAGAAACCAAAGAAAAAGAAGTATAAGTTGAAGAACAAGAAGCTCCAGAAAGAATCCCTAAAACTCCCAAGTATGTGCAGAGATATCACACTAAAGACTAGATCATTGATGATAAGAGCAAAGGCGTGCTGACAAGAAGGAGAGCTACTAAAGAAAAGGTAAATCTATGTTTATTTTCTAAAGTTGAACCTAAAATAGTGGTTGATGCATGCATGGATGAGTATTGGATCAAGGCTATGGAAGAAGAACTAACACAAATTGAGAAGAATCAGACTTGGGAACTTGTCCCAAGACCAGAGAACAAAAATGTAATTAGAACTAAGTGGGTATTTCGGAACAAATTGAATGAGAATTGAGAAGTGGTAAGGAACAAGGCAAGACTTGTGTGTAAAGGCTACTCACAAGTGGAAGGAATAGACTATGAGGAAACTTATGCTCTTGTGGCAAGAATGGAGGCCATTAGGATGTTTTTGGATTTTACAACACATAAGGATTTCAAAGTATATCAAATAGATGTGAAGTTTGCTTTCTTGAATGGTGAATTGGAAGAGGAAGTGTACATAAAACAACCAGAAGGATTTCAATTGTCAGATAAGCTATATATGGTTTGCAGGTTGAAGAAGGCACTTTATGGATTGAAACAAGCTCCCAAAGCTTGGTATGTAAGGCAAGATAGGTATTTATTACAACAAGGATTCAATAAAGGTATTGCAAATATCAATATGTACATCAAAATAAGTGAAGATCAAATTCTGATTGTGGAAGCATATGTAGATGACATAATTTTTGGTGGAAATGAAGGTATGTTTAAGAGTTTTACAGATGAAATGCAAAAAGAATTTGAAATGTAAATGTGTGGGGAAATGAACTTCTTCCTTGGGTTACAGATCAATCAGACAGATAAGGGTATTTTCATTTCTCAATCAAAGTATGTAAAAGAGTTAAAGAAGTTTGGAATGGAAGACTCTAAACCAGTTTGTACTCCTATGGTTACTGGTTGTAAGTTGAGAAAAAATGATGAATCTCTTAAGGCTGATCAGAGCAAGTACAAATCAATGATTGGAGGATTCTTGTATCTAACTGCTACTAGACCAGATATTATGAATGCAGTCTGTCTTGTGGCTAGACTTCAAGAAGATCCTAGAGAGTCACATTGTACGTCAATGAAGAGGATTCTAAGATATTTAAAGGGCACTCCAGATCATGGCTTGTGGTATCCAAAAGATACTGACTTTACTCTAAGTGCTTATATAGATGCAGATTGGGTTGGTTGTGTAGATGATAGAAAAAGTACAAGTGGTGGTGCATTCTTTCTTAGATGTAGATTGGTAACTTGGCTAAGCAAGAAACAAGATTCACTGTCTTTATCTATTGCATCTGGGTATCTAGAAAAGGCGTGCTTCACTTCTTTGTTATTTTCTTCCTTCTGTTGAACTGTAGACTCTATAACCCAATGTATTAGGCATTGATCTATAAGTGATTGATCATCCACACTCTTAAAAATAAAAAAAAACTCATGATGTGTGATGTTAATAGTTAATATGTATGTTTTGCAAAACAAGCATACCTGCACTTTCCATTGTTAATGGGAGTGTCTTCTCATTAGCTATATAGGGATCATTTAGTGACAACTAGTATTTCCAGGTTTAGTGACAATATTTGGGGCCTAGAGGACGATTAGGGTTTGCTTGTCCATTCATTTTTAGTTGTTCATCTGGTGTTGAAGCCAATACCTATTTAGGTATACCCCTTGGAATATCCCTCATGAGTCTAAGTTGAGCTCAAAGTGCAGAGGAGCCTACCCTTGATAAACCTCTTCTTATCACCTAGAATGACCATCCCTGGCCTAGATGATTTAGGAATGTTTTAGAGTTTTGGGTTGCAGCTATTTTGGGTCCCAATAGTTTCAAAGGGGGATGATGATGGCAGTAGATAGAGCAGTGAGTAGAAGCTACGACAACTTGCCGCAAATGGAATACGGAGCACAAAGCTGACTAGGTCTAGTAGGAATAGATCCATTTTGTAAGGGACATGTCCCTATTATACTCTATTGTGTAAGAATAGTAGAAATAGTAGGAGATAGATAAGACAAATAGAGGAAAATATAGTGTAGAGCAAGAGTTACATACCTGCTAATGTAAGACTTGATGAATATATATATAAAGGAAGATATAATATTATTTAATAACTATTTGATTGTTTATGATGTTTATGATGCTTTGTGTGTTATCATAAGTTATTGCATTAGGTTATAGCATGCCACAAATGATCTAACTCTTCTCTCACTGTCATAATTGGGGTATAAAGACTACATAAGGGATATTAGGCTTAGATCTTCAGACCATGATTCTCCATCTCTTGCCAACACATACCCCAAAAGGTTTCCTTTTAATGCTTCCCATCTACTTATAATGCTTAACCATAGCCAAGGAGATCCAACTAAGTTCACAAATTAACATTTACTAAAGAGCTTCCAATAGAGAATGCCAAGATCCTAATTTAGAAATCTCTCCATTATGATTTGTAATTCAGCATAGACATGCTAGAACCCTTCATAAATGATAAACCTTAAAAAATAGGTACATATGAGGACAAGTTGTCCAAATCAAATCCATACAAAATTTAAGCATAATATCATAGCTAATATAAAATGAATCCACTCACAATAGAGCACAAGGCAATAACAACAATAGTTAGAATATCTTCACCAGCGACGATTATGCAAAGCTTCTATATGGATCCACGTGACGTCCTACCATACTATGATTCAATGATATCAATATCATATTATATCACATTACAACATCCTTCTTGATTGGAAACACAACATGTATCTACAAGGCCACACAAAAACTATATGAAACTTTAAAGGCTTACAACAATAATTATAAACATGGTTTAAGCATAGTTAATTCTTGAGTCATACTCTAGACAATTGGTAACACTATATCCATGAGATCAACATATGAAGATATATACCCAATAATAATAATCTTAGTATTTTTATTCCATTTATCTTATAATGCAACCCCACATTCCTATGATAATCTAGATCATTGTCTAGATAGTATTCACATTGGCCATTTATATTAAATATGATCTTAATGGTCAACAATAAGATATTAGAAGATGTTATATCATATGATTATAGATGGTTTAGCTCTTAACTCTATTTCAACAACACCATCAATTAAATGGCAATCACCTTCCATTTAGTATGCAGTTAAACCATAGTTTGGTACAACTATAGTGTCCTTCCTTCAATTCACATGATAGATCTAATATCGAGCTTCTTATACTTAAGAGTTTAATAGACATCATGTAGTCATATAAATCCTTTAACCCCAAATCTGAAGTGGATTACCAAAAGTATCAACTTGCAACATTAAGAATATGTTCAATACAAGGTGGTTCTAAGGCCATTAAAAGAAGTCATTGTCACTTACATTATCATGCAATTGTAGGCCAAATCTAGTACTAAGTAAATCTTGTTCCTAGTTCATAATATAAGGATATCTATATGGCTATAGATTTAATCTAAAAACTCGATGCCACCTTATTCCATAAAAAATTAAGGAAAGAATATATATTACCTGTGTTGGGTTGAATTTGACAAGATCTAACAAACAAAGATCAGATTTCAACCCAAACTCAAGAAATCAAACCAAAAAATGAAATAAAGACATGCAAACCAAAGTAAAATCACATGGGTTGGACGATTCCTTGTTTAAAATGTGGGTTGCTTATCCATGCAACCAAATCCATCGAAGCTGCCATGAGGATGATCAAGAATGCAAAGAAGATTTCAAGCATGCAAGGGTAGATTCATGAAAAATGATAAAGATTCAACATGCAACAAGGGATTTCATGAAAATGATGCAGATCAAGTATGTTGCTTGGCCATTGTCGTGAATGCACAAAATGCAAAATGCAAATATTCTCTCTCCACTCACAAATGATAGACTCTTGTTGCAAATACAATGACCAAGAGTTACAAATAAGTGATTTTTGGGCTTTTAAGTGAGAGAGTTGATTGTTTTTAGAAGGTACTTGATCAACAGTGGAGAGGAAATAAGGAGATTGATGGTGGAGGATTTTGGAGAGTGTGCATGCAAATGAATTAAATATATTTATTTAATTCATTTTTTGAGAGAAGTTAGTGGATAGTAAGAAGATGATAATATGAATTAAATAAATAATCAAATTTATTTAATCCATATGCTATACAAGGTAAATAAATAAAATGTGAATTTTATTTATTTATTAGAAGAAAGAGATAATAATTAAATAATTGAAGTATTATTTAATTATTAATAGGAAATAGATGAAAGAGAAAAAGATAGAATAATAGAAGATGATTAATTAAACAAATAAGATTTGTTTAATTAATAATGAAGAATGATAGAGGCAAGTAGAGAAAATGATTAGGGTTTGCTTGCAAGTGTGCTAGACAAGATAATGCATGCGATGTAGAGATGCAATGGAAATGCACGAATATGATAAAATGCCTAAATGCGATATGAGTCAATTTTGGGTGTCTACATTTTGCCCCTCTTTGAGACAATGTCCATTAGGGCGTTGTTTCAAAGAAGATATGATGCATTGGCTGAACAGGGTATGCCCCAGTGAAACTAGTGGATGATGCCCCCTTGAGAGGAAAACTAGGCTGCAGGACAAAGGTTGGGTTGACTCGCGACAAGAAAACAACAGAAGAATAGACCAGGCTACAATTGGCATGCATAATTAGGGCTTTTTGGCTCAGAGAAACTAATTAGGGTTAGGACTATATAAGTATTGTCCAATGGTTAATTGAAGATCATTTGTGCCATTTGCTTGTGGAGATCTTGTGCTTTGAGCCTCTGCGAGTGTTTGAGAGCCATTTGGAGCTTCCAAGATGTTGATTCCATGTTCAGATCACTGGGCCGAGAGGGTGAGGACCTACGGATGACTAGCAGGAGGTTCCATACCGGTATGTGTCGAAAAACCTTCCAAATGTGCATTTATTTTGAGTCAAATTGTCATTAATAAGTGTGTGCCACCAAAGGTGCATAGTGTTTAGGTAGTGCGCATATGAGCGACAGAAAGTCGCATCTGGTGAAACTAGTCGCATTTGCATACAGGTCAATCACATATGTATATTTGAATGCGCATATGGTCAAATGTTTAGGTCTCTAGAGTGTGATGTGCGCATTTGGTGAAAAAACTTGCATATGAAGTGCCAAGCATTGCATATGGCTAATTACATCGCATTTGGTTAGCAGAGTGTCACATGTAGTTTTTGTAATGCGCATATGGTTTAAAAATAGGGTTTTGGGTCTTTAGCATGCACATTTGGAAAATAATATCGCATGTGAATAACATCAAATCACATATGGTAAATTTATGCGCATATGAGAAAGATCACACCGCAAATGGTAAATCAAGTCACAAATGGTCAGGACAAAGTTGCCTATGGTCAAGAGTAGTCGCTTTTGCTCAAACTTAGCAATTATTTTCTTGTTTTTGTTTTGTGTTATTTTGCGAAAAATGTCAGAAATGCTAAGTCGATACTTTATGGGTGCAGTCTATGTTACGACCATTGCTGTCATGGGAGGTACATCCTTTAGATCTACAGCTAGTTCGACAGCTGGATGTAGAGGAGCATTTATTTCTTGAGATCATCAATTTGGATCATGCGGCAGAGATTACACCAGTGAGAGCACATACTGCCATGATGATTGCATTGGTGGAGAGATGGCGCAGTGAGTATAGTTCTTTCTTACTTGCTACAGGCGAGGCCACTATCACACTAGAGGATGTGTAACATATTTTGTGGGTACCTATAGAGGGTGATTGGGTAGACTATGATCCTAATCATGGGCCAACAGCTTTGTGTCGGTTACTCAGGATTGCAGAGATAGAGGATGATGATCTTGAGGTGCCTATGCAGACCATGAGGAGACTATGTGATCAGCTACAAAGAGTTGTGGTGGCAGTCATCAGATTTTTGGTGCCAGATTGGTGACCTCATGGATTCCTAGTAGGATGGGGGAGCGTGCTAGAGAGTATGTTCGAGTATGGGACCAGATATGTATGGGCCCCTTGCATACTAGGGTAGCTATACAGATACATGACTGTGCTTACAATGCGGGCTCTAGCATGTTGGCAGGAGTTACTCTATTACATGTCTGGGCTTTTGAGCACATAGCAATGACAAGGCCGATGGGGTTGAGACAGCGAGCACCCGGGCAGCCGTATGCACATATATATGGAGTCACCACATATAGGTAGCTACATGCTCTAGTATATTGGAGGAGGACTTTTGATGATATGGACTAGTTCATTTGGAGACCATGGCAGGGTTGCGAGAGCTGGGACAACGATGTTCCAGAGTTGCTATATGCTAGCTAGCCTCGTTATCTATTTGGACGCAACATATATGTCATTGAGAGATACTTGCCCGAGAGAGTTCTTAGATAGTTTGGCTTTCCCCAGGGTGAGCCAATGGGTGATGTTATCTTTGGACTGACACGGTGGGAGATTCTAGATTGGGGCCCCGAGATCATTGTAGACGTTGCCCTGGTAGATTTGGAGGGATTATGGCTAGTTATTTGGGACTAGATAGGTGGGCCAGTAGATACAAAGATGACTCCAGAGTGCGACTCTTATTGGCTTATGCACAGACCTACTAGATTGACCGTGCTAGGAGAGCAGGGAGAGGTAGTCGTGCACGCTCCTAGGCGGGGCGGAGTCAAAGGACAGAGACGAGCACCATGAGTGGGAGTTGTGGCAGCTCCTATAACAGCAGTAGCACCAGAGGCCCAGGCGCAAATACTAGGGCTGGTCCCTAGACAGGTTTAGATACCACCCTAGCCACAACAGATTGCTAGGGTTGGAGGAGATGGTGATGTAGCAGCTAGACACATGAAGTAACTAGACAGAGAACTGGCTCGAGGGGCATGACTACAGGCCCAGTTGAGATGGACTGTGGTAGACAAGGACATGGCATTAGTAGCGATGAGGCATACTAGAGGACAGGTAGAGATATATTAGGCACATATAGTGTAGTTATGGGTGTAGGTGCAGCAGGCAGCATAGACTGTACCAGATGACGGGACTCTACCTAGGGTCATAGCTAAGAGAGATGTTGCATTACAGAGGGTGCAGGTCCTTACTGCTGAGAGAGACACAACTATACAAAGGACTCAACGGGTGATTTTTGAGAGGGATGTTATTGTAGCCACCATGGGCACGGATCGGGCTACATTCTTCATGGTTACAGAGATGAACCAATTGCAGGGCAAGCTTGCGAGAGCTCAGAGTGAGGCTGAGTACTATAGGGGATTATACCATAGGACAGTTCCAGCTGATCAGAGGCAACCTAGTTACAAGAGTCGGTCGGGGGTGTCAGCCTCAAGGTGGACAGGGGGCCCTAGATCAGTGGCACCATTTATGGGACCTCCTCGGCAGAGGTACACAGGTGGGGCAGGAGGAGCAGGTGGAGGAGATAGAGACTAGGGTGAGGCCTCCTCGGGGAGTAGCCTCCTGAGACAGTAGGGATAGCCAACTTCGTACATACTGTGTATCATTTTTGAGGCCTGCAAGCCAGATTATATATACATAGTTTTGGATGGCTCATTGATAGTCAGATTTGTCTATATTTTGTATATGACAGACACTTGTATATTGACTCATATGACATACATGTCGATGGATGATTTATATAAATGATGACATGATTCTATATGCACATGAGTTATGGATATGCATTGTTATTTTTGTGATTTTTATTTGTTTTTATGCTATGGATGCTGAGATGTATGGACCTATATGTATGGATGAATTGATGTTTATATCTATGACATGGATGCTTATGTATATGATGCAATTATGATGTTATTGTGATTATGCAATGCTTATAATGGGACATGCTTATATTTATGATGTGATAATGATGATACTATGATTTTACAATGCTTATAATGAATGTAATGAATATGTGTATGGATACGTGAATGGATGCATAAGTGCCTAAGTGATAGATAGATGGTAAATGCTTATAATGAATGTGGGTAATGATGTATGTTAATACTATGATATGACGGATGATACTACTATGTCTAACACACTTGTTTTGTAGGAAAAATGTTGGATGATGAGCAAGGCAAAGGAGATGAGGAGTGGAAGAAAGATGATAAAAGGAAAGATGATGATGAAACCGTTGATCAAGTCGGGAATGCAATGATAGATGACGAAAAGGCAGCTTCGAATGGCTGCATAAGACATTGGAGAAATGCAATCCTTATGTTTGATATATCACTAGATATTATGCACTAGGGTATAAGGACCGAGGTGTCGAGTATCCAATGCAAGACAGGCTAATACAACCTTGTCAAGATACAAGATATGAATATTAGCCACTTGAAATGGACTTTGAGTTTGCAAGAAAGAGGTTTGAGCTTATTTCCACTAGACGTAATGAACCTTGTTGGTTATATGTATGGGAAATAGTCTTAGCATAGAATAGTCTTAGTGCATAAGAGATTGTTTAGCTTCTCAGATGCAAAAGATATTGATGTACAAGATGCTAATCCCAACACGTACAAGATACCATTAGGCATATTAGAGAATAAGATCATCCCACAAACACAGTAGAAGAAAGAAAATGACCATGCCCCAGTCCATACTTCGTCGCAACATACCAAGATATGATAGATCAAGGTAGTCTTAGTGACTAGGTATTAGAAAGGGACAAAAGATAAATCAAAAGAAAAACAAAAGACCTTGCCATCATGTTCTCTTGCCAAATTTAGATTGCTCTTGGATGGATTGGATAGATAACGCCTTGTTAAAAGGAAAGATATATCATGTTGAAGGCTGAGATGGTTGGTAGACATAACATATGTTGGCGTAAGACAATGCGAACAAAGAACCTCGGTTAAACCCTGATTTGATAAGTACTTGAGCTATCATGAGTTGCATAGTTTGGTTCTACTTGAGTTAGTGAAAGAGAAGAAGATGGGAGAAAGAGAAGGTGACAGAGGGATGGAAGAATGAATTGTTGGTACTTGCATACTGGATACTTCCTTCATATTCCAGACTGCCCACATACCCATATCCACGAGATCAAAGCACCACATGATGATGATGAGACATGATGAATATGTAGTTCTAGGTGTTTATTGATGATGTGAGAGATGAAGAATAGAAGAAAATGAGATGAAATGATGAGAAAGATGAAAGATAGAGGAGGGGGATCGTCTTGTGCTCGAATCTGGGTATTTCCTTCATACACCAGACTGCTTACATACCCGTGTCCACGGGATCAAGGAATTTAACAATAGAAATGATATGTAGTTTTGATTTATTATGGGATGATGATGGGAGAGGGTTGATGCGACTTGGATGAAATGACAACGGAGTTTGGTTTGTGTTGGCAATTTGAAGGTGGTTAAGCTATTTTTTGGATAGGACATTATATGATTTTTTTGGATTTTTCAGGATATTATATGATTTTTTTGGATTTTTCAAGACTTTATACGATTTATTTGGATTTTTTCAGGACTTTATACAATTTATTTGGATTTTTTCAAGACATTATATGATTTTTTTGGATTTTTTCAAGACGTTATACAATTTTTTAGATTTTTTCAGGACATTA
This sequence comes from Cunninghamia lanceolata, assembly GCA_027924645.1. NCBI lineage: Eukaryota > Viridiplantae > Streptophyta > Pinopsida > Cupressales > Cupressaceae > Cunninghamia > Cunninghamia lanceolata. Next base: position 9,577,507 of record BSBN01001435.1, read on the forward strand.
TACAATTTTTTTGGATTTTTTCAGGACTTTATACGATTTTTTGGATTTTTTCAAGACTTTTATATGATTTTTTTGGATTTTTTTAGGACATTATACAATTGACCATGATGCTTCAAAGAGTTCACCCAACATCAAAGCACAAGCAAGTGCCCCCAATGTGGGCAGAAATTTGGTTATGTACAAAGGGTATGGAAATTTGCTATGGACTGGGATGGCCGTAGTTGACTCATATGGGAGCCTATGGCTATAAATGATATATCAACTTCCACAATATACAAGCCATGATAGCAGTAAGGCACTGGGATGATAAATGGGATGAAAGACTTAGACATGGATGGATGAGGCTGTCAGAGGATGGATGAAATGATACAGCGTGATGGGGATTAAACAGATAGCGAAGTAGATGGTGAGAGCTGGTTCTACCATAGCATCTGTTTGCCAGGTTTTCACTATGGTACTTATCCAAGGTGCTTGTTTACCAAGTGTAAAAGCCCTCAAATCTATCACAAAAGTAAAACAAAGTAAAAAGAAGTAATAATTCACTTAAATACAACATCACAAGAAACGAAAGTAAAATGATGTATATAATCCGCTTAATTACAATATTAAATTAAAAACAATAACTTCATCAAGAAGAATCAAGAGTCAATAAATCTTCACAAAGAAAATCTCATCGATATCAAACAAATAAGTCTTTAAATCTTACATATTCACGAGCTAAATCCAGGTAATATGCACTATGAATCAATATATATAAATCCTTTGGCAACATGCCATAATACATCCAAATAGGTACAATAACAAGTACATCAATGAATAACAAATCAACACTCTCCAGCTGCACGAACCAAGTGGTCCACCACGTGCAAGCTGAGAGACGGGAACATGGCTCAGGTGCTTTTTCACCCAACCATGAAGTATTTACACTTCCCCAGATCCCTTCATGACATGAAGGAAACCCAGCCCTGCACGAAATGTATAGCTACCTGATAACAACTGTAGGAGGGAACACCCGATGCAAGCCTGGTCTAAATGTGCAATTCTAAAATGAAAAGCAAATTGACTAATCTAAATATAACAATGCTATTTCAATATAACTTAACTATTTTAAATAGAACATAATCTCTTTAAATAATTAAGAAGTGGAATATAATATATATATATACATCTATTATAATTTAATAACCACAATCATAAAAAGAACAATCATGGTAAATGTTCACTAATCTAGAATAATAATATAGTCCATAAAAACGAGACGTGACACCAAGTTTTCACCATTGGACGCTAACCCAAAGCGCCATTGAAGTGGTTTTCACTATTGGATTTTTTTTGTATTTTTTGCTTTTTTTGATTTTTTTGTATTTTTTTTGCTTTTTTGATTTTTTTGTATTTTTTTGATTTTTTTGTATTTTTTTTGCTTTTTTTGTATTTTTGCAAATAGAGGATGCAGAAATCAAGGATAAAACTTTTTAAGATGAACATTGTTGAGTGATTCATCTAGGGGGACGCCTTCAGGCGTTGCAAGAGTGTAAACTCCAGACCCAAATATTAATGTAATGACAAAGGGCCCTAGCTAATTTGGCTCAAATTTGCCCTGCTTCTCTCATTGTTGCTAGTATCTCTGATTCTCTTTTAGGACTAGGTCGCCCACCTGGAACCTTCTTTATTTTATCTTTTTGTTACAACTATGGTAAAGACAATTTTGGTAAACCTACAAATGATTAAGTGTTATGATTCGTCTTTCATCCAATAGCTCTAACTCATTTAGACAAGTTGTTCTGTATTATTCATCAAAGAAATATGATGTAGCGAGACTCGCAATGAGGGGATCTTGACCTTGATAGGAAGAATGGGGTCAGTACCATAGACAAGGGCGTAGGGGGTTGTGCCAGTAGGAGTTCTGACACTTGTGTGATAGGCTCATAATGCAGGGTTCAGTTGGAGGTGCTAATCACAGCCAACCTCATTGACTATCTTCTTAAGGATTTTTATGATGGTCTTGTTAAAGACCTTAGCTTGACCGTTGCTCTGAGGGTAGTAGGGTGTGGAAAATCTGTGTTAGATATAGAATTTGTTACACAAATCACGGACCTCCTGGTTCTTAAATGGGCACCCATTTTCGGTAATGATGGCTTGTGGGACACCATATCGACAAATGATATAATAGAGAATAAACTTGGAAATTTGTTTGCCGGTGATGTAGGTCATAGGAATGGCTTCCACCCATTTGGTGAAATACTCAGTAGTGGTAATAATAAACTTATGACCATTAGAAGAGGGTGGATTGATCTTACCTATGAGGTCGAGTCCCCATTACAAAAATGGCTAAGGAGTAGTAAGAGGCTAGAGCTCTTGTGCTAGGGCATGTGTCAAGTCCCCATGCTTCTGACATTGAAGGCATCTTCTAGCAAACTACTGAGCGTCCTGCTCCATGGTGGGCCAATAGTAACCCGCTCTTAGAAGTTTTTTGACAAGACTAGGACTGATAGAATGCGATCCATAGACACCCTCATGTATCTCTCGTAAAGCAACTTCAGCCTCTACTAAGTTGAGACACCTAAGGAGGATACCATCGAGACTCTTATGGTAAAGGGTTTTACCAAGTATAGTATAGCGGGAGGCTCGTCGAGTGAAGGTTTTGCGTTGGGTGTTAGACAGTTGGCTAGGGAAAGTACCATTGCTTAGATATTCATAAATGTCATGGTACTAGGGGGAGTTGGGACCAACAATTGCACAGATAAGCTCTAATTGAGGCACCTCGATTGCTGGAATTAGGAGTTGTTCTACTAAGAACTCACACCTCTGAATATTGCTGGGCATGTCAAGGAGAGAACCAATGGTTGCCATAGCATCAGCTACCTTATTATTGATTCCGGGGATCTACTCAAATGTTATCTTAGAGAAATACTTCCTGAAGTCATCAACCATTAGCTTGTAAGGAAGGAGCTTCTCATCTTTTGTTTGGTACTCATCTTGGACTTGTTTAATTACAAGTTGTGAATCTCCAAATACTTGCAGCTCTTTGATATCCCACTGGATAGCCATGTGTAAGCCTGTGATCAGGACTTCGTACTCTGCTATGTTATTAGTGCAAGGGAAGGCAATTCTATAGGATTTTGGAATACAATCACCCTTGGTGGTGATAAAGAGGATTCCGGCTCCTGATCCATGTTGAGTGTAGGAACTGTCAAAGTACAATTGCCACATTTCGGAAGAAGAGACACTAAATATTTCTTCATCAAGAAAAGTAGAATGGATAGGCTGGGTGTCTGTTATTAGTTCTTGTGTTAGTTGATCAGCTATGACTTGTCCCTTGATAGCTTTCTGATCAACATATTGAATATCAAATTCACTGAGGATCATCACCCATTTTGCTATCCTTCCAGTAAATTATGCTTTAGAAAGAAGATATTTGAGCGGGTCGAATCTAGATATGAGCTTTGTTGTTTGATTTAGCATGTAATGTCACAATTTTTGAGAGGCAAAGACTACAACCAAGCATGCTTTTTCTACTGTTGTATAATTTAGCTCATAATCCACAAGAGTCCTGCTTATGTAGTAATGGCACATTCTTTTCATGTGTCATCATTATGAGCCAATAGAGAACCTAGGGCCACTGTCGTTGAAGAGGTATACAAGAGCAAAGGCCGATCAGAGACACTAGTCAAAAGCTTGCTGACATTTGCCATCCCATTTAAAGGTCTCTCCCTTCTAGAGCAAGTGCTGGAAAGGATGGCACTTATCTGTGAGTTGTACGATGAATCTACAGATAGATTGTAGGCAACCTTGGAGGCTATGTAGCTATTTCAAATTTGACGGAGGAGGCATGATGACAATAGCTTTTACCTTGGCAGGATAAACTTCAATGCCTCTTCTAGAGACTATGTAGCCCAATAATTTACCAGAGGTTACACCAAAGATACACTTTTTTGGATTTAACCTAACTTGATAGTTTTCCAACCTGTCAAAAATTTGTTCCAATACTTGTAGGTGGTCTTCTCTTGTTTTAGACTTTCCCAAGATGTTGTCCACATAGTCTTCCATGATGGTATGGAAGAGCTCATGAAAAATAATGGTCATATCTCATTGGTATGTTGCACTTGCGTTCTTGAGGCCAAAATGCATGACCACCCAATAGTAGATACCCCATGGACAGATAAAAGAAGTCTTATGTTGGTCCTCTTCTACAATTCTAATATGATTATATCTAGAGAACCCATCCATCAGTGTAAGCATTTCATGACCATCTGTGAGATCGACAATTGTGTCAATGCTTGGTAATGGAAAGTCATCCTTAGGGCAAGCCCTGTTGAGATCTCTAAACTCGTTACAACATCGGATCCATCCATCTGGCTTTGTAATAGGCACAATATTGCAAACCCACTCAGGATAGTCAACGGGCTTAATAAATTTAGCATCTAAAAGCTTCTAAATTTCTGCCTTGACTAGAAGGGCTATTTGGGATGCATTTTTTGTAGCTTTTGTTTGACCGGCTTGGCATTTGGAGATACTGCCAGATGGTGCACTACTCGTGAAGGATCTAGACCTAGCATATCTGCGTAAGTCCATGCAAAATTTATTGCCCTTTTCATGAAAAATGTTATAAAGTTAACATTCTCTTCATCTGATAGTGATGCTGCTAGAAAGGTGACTTTTGGGTTCTGTGTTGTGCCCAGATTGATTTCTTTAGAATTCTCTACAACAAAGATGATTGCTCTTGATGGGTGGGGGTCATAAGAAGGTCAAATCCTCCATCCTCGGGTGCCTCAGAGAGTTTTTCACCCTTGGATGCGTCCTTTATTTTTATTTTTTCATAGTTAAGAGGCGCCTTATGGTTTTCATCTAGTGACCTTTCTTTTTTTATTTTATTTATTTCACTTTTACGACTGAAGGATTTGACACTTCTACCAAAGTATGCCAGCTAAGGAAGGTCAATCATGAATCTAACTTTGTGGTCCCCCAAAGGTAAACCTTTCCTTAAACCCATGAACTCTGCTATGGCTTCATCATTCTGGAAGGTGTCCAAGACAGGTGCCCCTTGTTGGCCCCAATCAATTAGGTTAGGGTAAACAAGTTGAAGGTTTGGGGATGTGGATGATGAGGTAGATGACAGTATGAAAATGGAGGCTTCTTGGAATAGTTCAGTGATGTAGAAAGAAGAGTCATCAATGGTATCCTAACTAGTTGCCTCTTCTGCAAGAAAGGCTTTGGCTACTTCATCGAGGATAAACTTAATGTCTGCAGAAGGTGGGATCTCCTTTCCATACCTAGACCCTGTCTATTGTACTTCTTAGTAACTATGATAGGTTCCATAGGGCCTTGTTCTTGCAACCCTAGTCCTCCCTTGCCTTTGTAGCCCATATTCTTAATGATTCTGAATCCATTGTTGTATCTTTCCACTTCTAAAGCAACTTGATCATTTTCATCATAGAAAACCCAGGATGAAATATCACTATCCACATCTTTATCATCAAGTAACCCTGATTGGATAAATACAATTAGGGGGATGACGATAGTGGTTTTGGATGAATTGGCTTTAGAGACAGGCAGTTTACCATATGATTTGGGAGATAAAGGCATGGCTCCTACACAACAAGATTCTTGTAAACTATACTCGCCAAGTCCTCGTTCTTTGATTTCAATCTTGGGGATAGCCTTGCTAGTGGATGGCTTGGTTAGATCAGATAGATCCACATAGGATGAGGATGGATGGGCCTCAGTATTGTTGGGTATACGATTGGGATTTTGATAGGTGGCTTGAAAGGCTCGACAATATTCAAAGGCATTGGGATCTGGAGGGATCGTGATTTCCACACCATCAAAAGGAAATTTTAGGCATTGATGATATGTAGATGGGACTGCCTTTAAGGCATGGATCCAAGGATGGCCAAGGATAATATTATAAGGCAACTCAACATTGAGGACTTGGCATTTAGTAGTAGTAGTAATAGGACCAACTCTTATGGGCGACAAGATGATCCCTTCTAAATCTCTTTCTCCATCATCATAAGACTTAATTGTTATTCTTTTGGTGGTGTCAATACAACCCTCAGTGTATCCCAACAAACTCACAAATTTCAAGGAACATATGTTAAGTCTGGGTCCACCATATACTAGCACCCATTTAACACAACGTTGGTTAATGAACACTTCGATATGGAGGGCATCATGGTGGGATGGGTCAGAGGATGTGAGGTCTCAATTAGAGAAAGTCATGTGATGAGGGGATATGATACTTGCCATCATAGCTTGGAATTGCATCGCTCCTATATCATTTGGTACCATGGACTCTTGCAGGGCTTTATCGAGGATAGCTTTATGAGTGGGAGATATACGCAATAGCTCTAAAATGGAGATATGAGTAGGAGTTCTACCCAGATGGTGAAGGATATTATAATCAAGGTTTGGATGAATGGCAGGTGAAGGTACTCTTTGAATGGTTATGCGGATTTGATGAGTGGTGACAACACAATCTGGTGCTTTTCCTCTTATAGTAATAGTGGATATTCGAGATTGCTCAATATGGCCAATGGTGGACTCATAAGTGTAATTGACATTCTTCCTAGTATTGGGAACACTTGCTTTATCGTGTAAAGAAAGGGGATTCTTATACACATCCAAGTCATAGTTAGATGTTTGCGTTGGTGCTGTAACATTAACAAGTCCTTGATCGATGAGGTTTTGAATCAAGTACTTAAGTTTCATGCAGCCAGCGGTATTATGTCCCTTTACCCTGTGATATTCACAATACTCATTATCCTTGTACCAATGAGGTTTAAACTATGGCTCTTCATTTGATCTGACTCCAGGTAAAGTGATGTTTCCCACTTGGATTAGTTTTCTAAGAATGATCTCAATTGGTTCTCCCAACGGGGTAAATTTGCATCTTGGTGCTGGCTTTGTATTCATTTGATCACGGGGTAAGAAAGGTGATGCGTTAGGTACTAGTTGTGGTGCGCTAGGGGCTGATTGGACACGGATAGGTGCTTGCACAACTTGCACATTCTTTGCGTCTACAATTCCATCGTTTACAACATTTTTATTCTTATTCAAAAAATGAGATTTGTCGTTGGAGGACTGTAGATTATCTTTGTTTTCTTTAAAGATTTTGATGAGGCCCTTTACGATTAATGCCTTTTTGATGTTGGTTCCTTTAGATATAATCTCATCAAAGGAGGTGGTGCTATGCATTTGTAGTTGAAATGACAACTCAGGATGGAGGTTTTGAACAAAGATGTCCACTTGCTACTTTTTAGGCATATGCTAGAGGAGAGTTTACTGGCCATATTTCTCCATCATTGCAGAAAGAATAAAAAGGCTTCACCATTGCATTGTTTGTTGTTAAAAAGATCGTTCATGGTGACTTCATGTTCTATATTAAATGCAAAGTGAGATACAAATTTGTGTGCCAGTTCCTTAAAGGTTTTGATGCCCAGAGGCAAGTGAGAAAACCAGTCCATGGCCTGCCCCCTAGATTTCGAGGGAAGAGTCGCAAAAGATGTGTCATTATGGGCCACATCAAGACAGGTGACATAGAAAGTATGAAGATGATCGTTTGGGTCTCCTCTCCCCTTATATTTATCGAATTGTGGTACTTCAAAGTGGGGGGGAAATGGTATTATTTGTAATGATTTGTTGAAGGGATATGGGCATACATCCTCAAAGGAAAATGTTTTCTTGGTTTGGCCCATGTTCATGTCTGTCATTTTTTGTTCTACTTGATGGAGTCTGTTGGGACCTAAAATTTCATACCATTTTTTGCAAAATTTTAGGTTCCCATATGAAAAATTCAATTTCAACACTCATAGATACACCTGCACAATATGCTCAAGTGGCCTACTTTGAAGCATTGTAATTCGGAGCCGGTTTGTCTTCATGCAAAATCATTTCACAAACATGTTTGTTTGCCACATGTAAGTGAGCACACCTGATTTCAGCTTCCTACGCTCAATTTTGACTAGGTTTTGAAGAACCAAGTTGGAGGGTTCTGGTAAGGTTTGTTACTTGCACAATGTGAAATCAGCCCGAGAAGCCAACTTTGGAGGTTGATATCTAGCAGCTAAATGATGATCCTGACAAACTAATCAGTGTTCCATATTCCCCTCATGATAATGTACTTTCATGTGATTTTTTGGGACCCCAACATCTCGTTTGCTATTTTTTCAAAATCAAAAGCAAATGTAAAAATTTTAGTTTCCATATCTGCATTCCCAGACAGCTTCAGAAAGGTCAACTTTGGCACTTGATATTTTGCAAAGGAAGAGGAATGATGAAAAATACTTTTGCCTACATGTTCATGTGACCTAAATGAACTAATCCCCAGGATGGCAGCTTCTCAATATCAGATTTGATATTTTTCCAAAGAGGCAAGATGACAAGTTTTCAGTTGAGTTTAAACAGGTGTAAAACATGTTGAATGAGCTACTTTGATTGTGAGCAGCTTTTAATCCTAATAATTTCATGCCGAACCGTTTGTTGCGTTAAATTCTTGGGTCAAAAATCTACAAGTTTGTCCATTTTCGTGGCTCTGGGAGAAGTTTTGATTAGTTTTCCAGACTAACTCTGAAGGCTACTTGGCCTATTTTGCTCATTGTGTGAAATATCAGAAAGTGGATTCTAATGATTGCCCGTTTCAAATATTCACTCTAGAAGCATGTTAAGGTAGTCCAAAGTCAATTGAAGAGAAAAAACTTGTTTGAAAACGAAATTTTTTTTAGCCGGCCCACAGGGAGACCTAGCATGTTTGACACAGTTATGGAGTTATGAGTGTAAAGATGAAATAGTTTGTTCTGAAAGGCTAGAAACACTATAATTCCATAGAGTATCTACAAATCATGATGATGTCTTTAAAATCTATCAAGATATATTGCTTATCTGAGAACCAAGTGTTCCATGGTGAGTGCATTGGTTACACTAGACTATTATAAGACAGATGTAGATCTACTTGATTGGTTTCAATTAATGTTTGTATTTCAGAAAGATAATGTAGCCAATCAGAGGGAACACTTAATTTTTCTCCTTGTAAATGTCCATATAAAGGAAAATTCCTAAACCAGAGCCAATAACAAAGTTGGACGATTGAGCTCTCAACGAGGTCATGAGAAGTTTATTTAAAAATTATAAGAAATGGAGTAAATATTTAAAATGCAAAATAGCCTCTGGGTACCCATTCTACAATAGGAAGTACAGCAGCGCAAAATTCTTATATGGGACTCTATCTTCTGATTTGGGGGGAGGCTTCAAATCTACAGTTTATGCCTTGAAATTGTTTTTACTGATCTCTCTTGTGCATGTGGGAAGACATCAATTCCTCCTCTAGTACCATGTGGAACGCCTATTCCTTCATACAAGTATCCTTGCTCCATTCCTTAGCCATGTGGACATCTTACAACTCATAATTGCCATCTTGGAAAGTGCCCTCCTTGCATAGTGACTGCTGCAAAAGGATGTGTGGGAAATCGTGTAGTCCTTAGAAAGGTTCCATGTGCTATATGAATATACAAATTTCTCTCCATCAGGAATGACATTGTGTGAAGTTGGACAAATAGAAATAATGTTGAGATTGGAACTAACAACATTAAAACCATGATCGCAGGAGCAGTGACCAGAACGATAAAGCATTTGCAAAGAATTTCAAAAGCAATGAATGGACATACCAATAATTCAACTTCTCTATCAAGGCCATACATAAGTATATTAAAAAGAGTTTTTGGCTTTGTGTTCTCTACAAAAAAACAAAAAATTCAAGACAATATTTGAAGCAAGTTTGAAGGTTGTCTCGGAAAAGGTAGCAAAGGAGGTATCTAACAGATTGCATGACAAGCTCAATTTGGCCACTTCTGATAAGACTCCAACTGTATGTAAAGAAAGATGGAGAAGTATTCTTAAGGAATGCAAGATAATGAAAAGTAAAGGGAAGCCGCTTCAAGGTTTCATGGGACTGATGCAAATACTTGCTGGGAATTACAAATGCATTGTAAGACAATATGGCACACAAAAACATCAGATTTCTATTTTTTGAGAGTGCAACAACAGATGACATTAAGCTGGCTATTAAAACAACATGTGGATTACAGAATTATGAATTAGGTTTTGGTTGGAATACATAGATTACTTAGCCAATTGACTGGACCATGCTTGGCATCCAGCTAGAGTAATAAATGAATAAATATGGGTGCAAAATTGGAATGCCAGACATCGCACTCAGAAGAACTATGATTTTAAGAGTTAGTTAGGGCAAAATAAAAGTATTATTAAGAACCCCTAAAGTCACTGTGCCCGTAAAATTCATCGGCAAGACTAAGCAAATGGGAGCAAAATTTTCATATCACATTGATCTTATGGCTTATGCTGATGGATATACGTCGGGGAGAAACATACATTCTCTCGCTGATAAAACAGAATAACAAGTATATCGGGGAAACATATATGATCGAACTAAATTCATCAAGTCTCTCCGACAACACAAGTCATTCCGAAAAAACTATGGAGTGGGTCTAGAGGCTATGTAAGACGAAGATCAAAAGGAGAACGACTATCGAAAAAATATTTTATCGGGAAAGGTTTTGATATCCAAATGAATATTTTTCGAGTTTCCCTAAAAACAAAGGACATGTGAACTATACAAACTCCAAGATAAAAATTATTATTAAATGGCATGAATATTTACCTAAAGAGTATTTCACGAGAAGAATTATAAAGTGGAACATTTTATGAGTAAAATCACTTAGAAGACTACTGGAAGAATTTAACATTTTGGTAAAATTCCTGTAAAGAAATTATTTAACGCCAAGTAAAGATTTACTTGATGGTTAAGGCTTGGAGTAAAATATTACTCATAAGGTAAAGATTTTATTAAATGCCAAGGGAAAAATATTAAAATGAGTTGGCAAGGACAAGATGTTATAAGTGGTAAAATACCTTCCCGAGAAAACTAAAATATTTTCCATTCGAAGGGTTATAAGTTGGACATAATCAATATTCTATTTTCTTTCAAAGTGAAGTATTTATCACTGAGGAGATAACAATGGGATAATATTTTACCCAAATTAACATTTCAACAAACGAAGGTGAAAACACACAAAGATATAATTGAGAGATGGAAGTATTAAAGAATATTTTATTAAAGAAGTTGAGAAATAATTAATTAAATAGAAAGACACATTGGGTAGATATGCGAAGGGTCACAACCCTAAAATTAAGAAGAACATCAATTAGCAGTAGGACATAATACCTACAATTTACAATATTTTCAAAAGACCATGTTGCAAGCACATTATTGAAGGAGTGAATTAAAGTTCTCTGATTCCGTGGTTCTATTCTGGCATCAATTGTTTGTTAAGATTATTCAATTTATGGTTGTCTCCATTTCTGTATTTCCTTGTTATTTAGATTAACATATAAAGTATATATTTAATCTGTCGATACACATTTGCTGTAGTTGTGTGGTTTGATTGATTGGTTTCCATAAAAGGGATTAAAATCGTTCTGATCAGTCTCAGTAACCTGGAAGTGTTAGTTTGGATTACTAAGAAGAGCCATATAATTAGGATTGCCATTCTGTCTCCACATTGATATTATCTGTCATCTCTTGTGTATTTCACTCAATTGGTTCCTTCAAGAAAGGATTAAATTACCTTCTGGTGAATAACAAGAAATTGGATCATATTGGCTGGATCATTAAAGAAGAGTTTGTCAATCATCTCCTTGCACGTTTATACAAGTTATAAACTAGAATTGTGCCAAACAATTAGAATTAGTACCCACTATAAGCCACTAGTCTTAGTCCTTCATTTGACTCTGCTTACCCAACAAGGCACTGGTCTTAGTTCAATTTATTATTTAAATCTTTTTATTTGTGCAATCATAAAACTCACTTTGATATTGCTTATACCAACCATTCATTAGATAGTAGAATTAGTTAGAAAGCTTTCATCTATCCTACACCATTTGCCACTATAGGTAGATCCATTTTCTTAGTCAAAATAGTTGTATTCAGTCTGCTTTAAATTCCAAGGTTCACCCACCTAGGTGTAGCAGGACCTAAAGTGTAGGAAATCATCAAACCCTAAAGGTTGATTTCATTAAGTTAGTTCAAAAACATTGCAAATCTAAGCATAGAGCCTGGCATCCTCTTAGGATTAGCAACCTGCATTTTTGAGACCTAACAGAGTCACTGATCATATTGGGATAGAATTGATTGATTTTGTTGCATAGAATCCTGGTGACTTGGTGGAGGGATATGATAGGTCGATTGATGACTTGATGAATGTTGTTGTGATGGATCGTATGATGGACCATATGTGTCTTGAGGTTGGATAAAAGTGTTTTGAATATGACTACCAAGTGGGGATAATGTGTATGAATTTGGTGTTTGGTTGATAGTATAGGTTGGTATCGCATGTGAGCCAAAGGTGGTGGTGGTATAAGATGGGGGCTATGTCGAGATCAATGGACCTTGGGAGATGGGTGATGGAGTGACATGAGGTGGTTGTTGTCCAAGGGAAAGTAGTTGATCAACATATGACATATTAGAAGATGTGTTTGATACAAAAGATTGATCTATGAGGGTCGTGCTTGGATTATATGCGACGTGTGGGGTTTGAATGGGTTGACTAGGGGGTACGATGATATGTGAGGTTTGAATTGGTTGACTAGGTGGTACGGGGATATATGAGGTTTGGATTGGTTGACTAGGTGGTATGGGGATGTATGAGGTTTGGATTGGTTGACTAGGTGGTACGGGGATATATGAGGTTTGGATTGGTTGACTAGGTGGTACAGGGATATGTGAGGAGGTAGTAGGCATTCGAGATGACCCAACATGCGACACATTCAGATTGGACATAGGTGGGGCTTGAGTGACCTGAGTGGAAATGGTACTCATGGAAGCAGATGGAATGGGGTCAATAATGACTCAATGGATGTAGTAGCATGTGACACACTAGGTCTCATAGGTGCATATAATGTTTGGGGTGTATGAGTGGGTTGGTTGGACAAGGATGGTGTGGAAGGTATGGTGGACTTGGTAACCATAGTGATAATAGCAGCGGGGGTCTCTGTAGTAACATTGGTGGGGTTCTCTTTACAGATTTTGGACACATCAAAGTCACTAGGTGTTTGACTTCGGCTTGGATCAATTGTAAAAGGATTTGTTCTTGGTTAGCTTTTATTATTTTATTTGCATGTCACAAAGCCTTAGGATCTTGTAGGTCTTCATCTAATGAATCATCATAGACAAGTAAAGGCTGTGGCATCACTGTAGAGGATGAGGGTTCAAAATATCATTGTTGAGGTAAGATTGATGAAGATGATTGTCCAATAGTATAACCCCTAGGTACAAAAACATCAGGTGGCATGCTAGTTGTGAATTGTGTAGCATCCTTGAGGGGAGTGGATTGGAATTCTCTAAGGTTGGCTTCCAGAGCATCTTTGTATCGACTCCTAGTTTGAGGCATGGATGGTTGGATTTCGATTTGATTGATTAGGATGGATTGATCAGATTTTGATGATTGGGTGATTTGATTGGTGGCTGATTTTGACTTGGTCAGACTAATTGATGTGTCTGATTTTGGATGGGTAGATTGATTGATTGGGCAATTGGTTGATTGATGAAAAAGATGGCTAAAGATGGGCTGACCTAAGTCACAAGAGAGGTTGATTGATTGATGTTGTTTGATTTGATTGCTTTTAAACAACTGACTAGGATGATTTGATGAGTGTAAATGACTAGGTTTGCTATGATAGGTTGAGTGAATGGGATTCTAACCAGAAGAATAGTTTGCAGGCTATGGAAAATCAAATGCAATGCTCTGTGCTTCAGACGTGACTGACAATAATGCAAAGGCGACTAAGGATACTCCAGAGGCAATTTTTTGCAATTCATAAGCAATGGCTACTAAATCAAAGGCAATTGTTCATAAGTGACATGCTAGTGTGCATAAGTGATTGACAATACCTCATAGGCGACTGAAATCAGGCCAAAGGTGAGCTACAGTGATTCAAAGGTGAGTTTGTAGAGACCAAAGGTGCATTTTGCAGACAAACTATGTTAACCAAAGGCGATGTTCTAAGGACCAAAAGTGATTTTCTAAGGTTCATAGGCGACTAGCAAAGGTGCAAAAGTGAGTGGTTGTTCTTCAAAGGCGGTTGACAACAGATCATAGGCGAGTTCCTGAAGCTCAAAGGTGACTTCACAGAGACCAAAGGCGGATTTTACAGAAAGATAGGCTAGCCAAAAGTGATTTTCTAAAGACCAAATGCGGTGTGGAGGTGTTCATACATGACTGAATGTTGATCAGATGTGAGTGGTTGCTGTTCAGAGGCGATTTTGCATGGCTAAAAGGCAATTTTTTTGTTGCAAATTTTGGTTTTAGGCATTGTTTTTGGTGAATTTGGCAGAGAAGACACAATGGCAAACACTCACACATAATCCATGCTCAAACTTTACAACCTATGGCTAGCCAAGGATTGTACCTATTGGGTTTCCACTTGGTTTTCACCAACTGCGCCTACTTATGGTGTATAGCTTTAAGAACTTGGGGCATGGGCTCCCCCTTACAGTGCACTCACTTCTCAGGCACACCAAGTTCTAGGTCCTCAAGATGCATAGATCTTGAAGTACCTTGCTATCTCTGCCATAAGCCGTGAAAATGTGGGATGGCTATCAGAGGCCTAATCAGTTGTCCTCTTGTACCAACAAATAGGGGTTTTTGGCTACTAAAACATAGTTTTTAGTTCAGATTTCTTTTTAGGTGGCTATGCATGCGGTGATTCACTCCATTAATAGAGGCTTCCTATGAGGTTTTGGGGGAAATATTCATCGGCATAGCAAAACAACACTTGTTGTTTGTGACTTTCAGTGTAAATGCATTATTTATCAAGCAAATTGGAATGGTCTGGCTTTGACCTATTTTTGCCCGGGTCGTCCCCTTCTCACAATGGGAAGGCAGGCCCACCTAGAGTTAGCAGTGATTTCTCTTGCACCCCAGATCTATTGGTTAGGCGGGGGGAGATGATACTTTCATTGCTAAATCAGGATACAATCATACTAGACAAGTAAACAAACAAAAGGAAAAGCAGGCATAAAGAAGACAATGTTAATTTTAAGCACCAAACAAAGTGTGCCTACTCTAGTGGTAAAAGATGAATCCTTGGACCACTCAAACCTACAGAAAACACATCAGTAATTTATTTACCTCCATTCTTGGACATGCGAAAATGACAAGCTGTACTGAGAAACTATCAATTTTCCAAAAAACCCTAGATCTACAAAGTGTAAAACCAAATGCGTATAGGGATAACTAGAGGTGACTTTCTATGCATCAAATGCACATGTAGGCTTACCATATGTGATTACTTACCATTTCGCTACAAGTTTCCATTGCTTAGATGCGATCTTGTATTGCTCAAATGCGACGCGTTGTTGATCAAATGTGCATTCCGCATGTAGAGTTATAAAAACCTAGCACCAAAACATCTTGCATGTCCCTACATGTGAAATATGAGGTCCTAGAATGCCTAAAAAGAAGGATTTTGTCATACCCATGCTCAAATTTTTGTGAAAATACCAGAGATTTGTGGATTATGCTAAATGCCAATTAAAGATCTTTGAAGAAAACTACTTAAAATGACTTAGAATGCCTAAGATTGAATCTAAGATGACATGCAATCTACATGCAAAGACCCAAATGATGAAAACCTACAAGGAAAACTCATCAGCCATAAAAACCTAGACCTAAACCAAATGCGATGCATGCAACTAGATGCGACTAGCTATCCACTAGATGCACTTGCATATTGACCAGAGGCGAGTTTCCCCCAACCATATGCGATTTCGGATTCTGCAGATGTGATTTTCTATCGCTTAAATGCAATTTTTTACCCCAAATGCACTTTTTCCCTGAACCTGAACTCAGAAAATAAAAATTTTAGTACGAAAAATAAACCAAACGATTGGTCCCACTGGGTGTGCCATTTTGTGTTGGGTGGAATTTGACAAGATCAAACAAGCAAAGATCAAATTTCAACCCAAACTCAAGAAATCAAACCCAAAAATGAAATAAAGACATGCAAACCAAAGTAAAATCACATGGGTTGGACGATTCCTTGTTTAAAATGTGGGTTGCTTCTCCATGGAACCAAATCCATCGAAGTTGCCATGAGGATGATCAAGAATGTAAAGAAGATTTCAAGCATGCAAGGGTAGATTCATGAAAAATGATAAAGATTCAACATGCAACAAGGGATTTCATGAAAATGATGCAAATCAAGTATGTTGCTTGGCCATTATCATGAATGCACAAAATGCAAAATGCAAATATTCTCTCTCCACTCACAAATGCTAAACTCTTTTTGCAAATACAATGACCAAGAGTTACAAATGAGTGATTTTTGGGCTTTTAAGTGAGAGAGTTGAGTGTTTTTAGAAGGTACTCGATCAACGGTGGAGAGGAAATAAGGAGATCGACAGTGGAGGATTTTGGAGAGTGTGCATGCAAATGAATTAAATATATTTATTTAATTCATTTTTTGAGAGAAGTTAGTGGATAGAAAGAAGATGATAATATGAATTAAATAAATAATCAGATTTATTTAATCTATATGCTATGCAAGTTAAATAAATAAAATGTGAATTTTATTTATTTATAAGAAGAAAGAGATAATAAATAAATAATTGAAGTATTATTTAATTATTAATAGGAAATAGATGAAAGAGAAAAAGAATAATAGAAGATGATTAATTAAATAAATAAGATTTGTTTAATTAATAATGAAGAATGACAGAGGCAAGTAGAGAAAATGATTAGGGTTTGCTTGCAAGTGTGCTAGACAAGATAATGCATGCAATGCAGAGATGCAATGGAAATGTGAGAATATGATAAAATGCCTAAATGCGATATGAGTCAATTTTGGGTGTCTACATTACCTACCACTTTGGCCTGTATGAAAGTCCAAACATCCAAAAGATGTAATAATTTAACCTTGAAGGATTAACCCATAATCATGCAAAGATTGCATGGTTTGGACATATAGTAAAGCCCAAATTATTATTATTTATTTGGATTGAAGAATGGTAAAATATGAAAGATAAATGTAACCTAGTAGGGTAAAATATAAACCCCAAATTCTTAGGTCTTTAGGTCTATTTAAAGACTTCATTCAATAACCAACATTCATTTACTAAATCAATCCATTAGAATAAATTTTCAAAATAAAAATTAAATATATTATAAAAATAATTAGAATCATTTATCTTCTTACCAATTCAATAGTGTCAATGCTACACCTAATGGTACTAATCTTGAGGAACAACTTTGGCCCTATGAAGGTGAAAAGCCCAATGATTCTAGGTGTGTGTTCAACAACAGGGATTTCTCTACATTCTTTGGTTCCCTCATTGATATATTCAAGGGCACCTGCAAGAGAAATTGAGGAAGGATGTTAGAGCTCAGGGTATGTTTTCACTTCTATATGCAGTAATATCAATGTACATGATACTTATCATTAACCATTTGATTAGGAGATAAAAGAGATAAATAGCTCCAAAATGTAGCTATACAAGCACCAAAAGGAAATAGATTATCATATCAGATCACCGTCAAAGGGAGAGGTCCCTCACCTCATTTGTTTTCCTAAATTGTTTGCTGATTGTGTAGGTATAGGTACATGAAAATCTTTCATTGATAACATACATCAAAGTTGTCAGAACAAATCATCTGTAGTAGTCATCAGGTAGGCCAATTCATGAACAGTCATTCAAAAACAATCAGGAATAGTTCTCAGTGATAAGAAGCAGCCATTATTGCCAAAAGCAATTCACAACAAGTGATAACAACAGCCAAGACAATCATGTTTGACAGTCATCCAGAAGAACAACATGGACATGATAGAGATCAATGACCTTGAAGAGTATAACAAAGCACAAAGAGGTCCCCATTACATTGTCATAAGATCCTGAAAGTCTAGATTCTATCAAGGAATTATGTCACGAAAGCAGTGAAGGAAGCAGAGAAGGCCCATCTTTATTGCCTTCTTCTATCATAACAGTGGATCTATACTGTGATCTATATAAATAATGGAAGCCAATGAAGAGTTCAAGAGGACTAAAGCCTGTGCATACTTGAAGAGATCTCACTAATAGCTTGTGAAGTAATGTTAACATCACTTTCATCATAATGAATAGAGAACATCAGTACCAAATAAAAAGATGCACTCAGAACCATGGAAGGTCAAGTAAAGATGAGACAACAGTCATGAGTAGGCATAAAAGAGTAACTAGTACCAAGACAACATCAAATGATAGAGGTACAGTCCACAAAGTTTTGGAGGAGAAATAGTTTCTATATTAAAGTTCCAGGAGAGTGAAAGCTAGTCCAAAGCACAAAAGAACCACATAGGGTAGCAAGCAACCTTTATGACTGTTATAAACTGCATGGAGAATCTCTAATAAGACAAAGGAACACTATCCTCAAAGAAACCCCTCAATCTTATGAAAGAAACAGTCCTACACGGTAGATATTGATAGTAGGCTTATAGGGAGAGCAAGAAGATCACCTTAAAACAGTTGCTAGTGTTAAGGGACAACCAACAAAAGGTATGAGCCACAGTAGTATGAGCCACAGTACCAGGATACAAGAGAAATGAGATAGAGCATGTGTCATGAAAGGCACAAGAGAAGTCAAATCAAGATACAGTCACAAGGTAACTCATGAGCATGATAACAGTCCAAAGATGCCACAACTCACCAAGGTCTTGAATGACAAGGGTAGTCATAAGGCATGCAAGGCATTCATTAAAATAGCAAAATAGTCAAATGGATGACTGCCTCAGATGACTATTCTTAAATATCATCCAATCCAACAGTCAAAACCAACTTGGGAAAATAAAATAAGACAAATATTTTTCACTTTTGTTGTGAATGACGTGTAATATTACTAGTGAATGCTTGACTATTGAAATAGATGATATTTGAGTTGAGGGGTTTCAAATAGCCGAAGTGAGGCAGCCATCCTTATAATTGTCCTACTACAACTTGAACACATTTATAAATGGATAAGGATCTAAAATGTGTAGTGTTAGTAAAGAAAGCCTGGCATGGCATTGGAAACAAAAAGGCTCCAGGTTCATTCATAGGCAAAGGCTCAATATGATAAAAGAAACAATGGGTTGTAAAGGAGAATACACCACTTCACCCAAGATATAAAGATACATTACAGAGTTCAAGATATAGAAATGCAAGGAACAACTAAAGAGATACATGCCACAGACTTTCCACAGTGGTTTTTGTCCTACA
Organism: Cunninghamia lanceolata; assembly: GCA_027924645.1. Taxonomy (NCBI): domain Eukaryota; kingdom Viridiplantae; phylum Streptophyta; class Pinopsida; order Cupressales; family Cupressaceae; genus Cunninghamia; species Cunninghamia lanceolata. The sequence goes on from BSBN01001435.1 coordinate 9,596,804, forward strand.
TCATTTCATAGATCATAAGGGGAACAACAGAAGATAGTTAGTGAGAAGGAGGTTAATGCCTTGTCACAATGATGGGCTACACGGACAGTCATGTAATGAAGGGTAGAGTTAGCTAGGAAGATAGAGAGCCAACCCTGTCAAGGATGCAGTGAAAGTCATAACAAAATATATACAAGAGCAATAGTTCATAGTAAAGGCACCTTAATAGTAATAAGAAGAGACTACTAAAGATTCATTAGTTTATGAAAGCATTGTGATCAATGAAGCTTCATGGAGATTGCAATGCCTTAAAGTGTGCAATCTCAATGCTAGAAAATAGTCTTAATGTACATGAGAACAAAAAAGACAGCATTGCCTGAGAAGGAATAGTTTACATCAAGGAGGAACATGAGACAAGACATCTTTTCAAGCAAATGCAAGATTTTGTGATAGAGTGAGAAGACAGTTGTCATGTGAAATATTTTTCTAGAGGAGGAAAATAATGAACAAGGTAGGTTTTCATCATATCTATGCAAAGAATCACTAGCTACTTTGAAAGCTACATGATGTTAAGCAGTGTTTCACCATACTTTCATAAAACCCTAGTAGAAAATAGCTATAGTAACCATAAAAGCATGAAGAGAGAAACATTCTACAGTGTATACCAAGAGGATAAGCCTTTTCATGGCCTTCTTTCACAGGAAAAAGTCAAAAGCATAAAGTTTTGCCATGCAGGAACAGCCAAAACAATGAAGTATCTTCTATATATCAACACAAAATAATAGCAAAGGCAAATGAGAGGTGCATCATAACGAAATAGACATCTTGCTTTTTTTCCCTTTTCATTTTGCATAACTATAGAATGGTGAATACCACAAGAGAACCAAGCAAAGCTTCCACCAAAAAAGAACAATCACACAGAGCAAACACTGCCACAACCATCATATCATTGATGAAGCTTTCTCAGAATAGAAAAATCCTAGTAGGAGGATTTCATGATAAATAAGGGTTACAGACAACAAAAGTATAAAAATGAGAACCTTTTTTGTATTTTTTTACCATACTTACACAACGAACTCAATTTTCATCACGGATTACTTATAAGAGACTAGTGTATAAAGATGTAACAACCTTTCACTATTTCTCCTTGTACAAGGTAGTGGTATGTAAAGAAAAGAGTGCAGGGCATCAAGAAGGAACCATAGCAAATGAAGATAAGTTACTCACTAGTAAATGGAGTAGTAGGAGACTCTTCAAATAGCCTTCAAAACTCCATGGTGGCGCAGTACGGAGCAGCAACAAAGTAAAAGAAACAAAATGATATGTTTTTAGGGTTTGTTCTCCTTTTGATCAGAGTTTATCTTGAGTCTCTTTTGACTTTTGATTTTAAGAATTCATTGAAAATAATCAAGGGTCGTGGTCACATCTTCTAAGTTTGAAAACCTAGTAAGAGCATGATGCAGCTTGTGGGAGATATAAGGAGATAATGATGTTTTGACCTTTGTAATATGATGAAAATTGAAACCAAGGTGGGATAGTAACCTTTGAGGGTCTGTTTTTATTTGACTTAAGAGGTTTTGCATCATTAGGGCAGTTTATAAGTCAAAAGTGAAGAGGGAAAAACCATATTGTATTTAAGCAAATATTAAGGGTAATAATTATAAATTACCTTACTATTTGTTTCACAAAATCGGGAAGATAATTATTAAACACTTAGTAAGGTAAAATTACAAATGGAGTACCTTTAATACTTATTCAAATAAAGTATTTTTTGCCTTCAAATCATGCAAAGGAGAGAGATAGAGTTGAACTGAGGTTGGAAACTCATGCAGGAGAAGTTTCTTTTTCTATTTTTGACTTTGAGTCAAACTAAGCTATTTTTGGTAGTTTTTTGGTCAAACACCTTGAGAGGAGTCATGAGCTAAAATAGCTCAATTTGGAGCAGTTGTGGACCCTTTTTTAGGCTTTTTCCTCTTGCTCGCCTAGCAATTGGGAGTTTCTTTTTTAGCCTATTCATGCATCATTTGGAGTTTAGTTAGACTGGAGTTGAGTCCCCCTTGGCTTTTGGAGATAGATTTTGTATTATAGGGAAAAAAAACTTATGCATTTTTCTTAGTTCTTGCTTTTTTTTGCCTTTGGACATTGTAGAGAGAGATATTCAGTATTATAACTCATCTATTTACAGGTTTTATATAGTAGCAACTTCATTTTTCAAAAAATTTCATAGTTATTGCATAGTTTTCCTTCTGTTTTGCAATAAAATCAGGTGTTCTTCTTCTTGAATTCAGGTGTCTTGTCTCTTTTTGAATGATCTGATAAAGATTTATTGTGTTTTATATCAAAAACCTTTAAGTTTTATGTCTCATTCCTTGAATACAAGTACACAAAGTGCAATTTTACTATAGGTTACAAACTGTACAAGTAATTTCATGCCTTTCTATGAAAAATTTATGTGATAAGATTGTTCAGCTTGAGTTGTATGAAAGATGTATTGAGAAAATAGTTGTGAATTAGATTGCGAGTTAGGATTCAATTATTAGTGCATCACCCCATTAGATCAATTTCAGTTTACTTAATCATCCTTCTATCTCTTTTCCACAAAGTATATCAGATCCAAGGGGCATTTAAAGGGAGCCAGCTCTTCTGGAGGTTCACTCTCATCATAGACAACCCACAGTCTGAGAGTGTTCCCATGTTGCACAAGATTGGAAATCTTTAAGGCTTAGCATTTAGGATGCAATCCTTCATGAGAACAGTTTTTGGCATGCCCGATGAGACTTTGAACAGAGTTTTAGGCCACTAGAATACAATTTTCTTTGCTGATTTGGTTTGCACAGCAGATTTTCAGCCTTTTGAGGTAAAAAACAACATACTTGGTGGGTCTATATTTCTTATTTTTTGTAGATCTAGTGGAGATAACACATGAGAATGATCCAGACTAGGGGAAGTTCAACTCCATTTGAGTACCTGCAGCTGTCACCCCCAAGAAGAAGAGGTAGAACAACAACGAGAGCTCCCAGTCCAATAGGGAGAACCCACTCTACTCCTCCAAATCTTAGGTCTGCAGGGTTTGATCAAATAAATCTAGTAATAAACCTTCAAATATAATCTCCACAACCTCCACCAATGGCAAGATAGTTGCCTTTTTTTACATTTAATGCTGGTATCCCATTGTTGCTTGCATAACATGATGATATTTCAGTGGCAACCTTGAGAGGCTTGCCTTTCTTCACCGGTGAAGATCAAACTAATCCAATTGAACATATCAAGGATGTGGCTACATTATGTTTAGTTCATCATGTAGTATAGGAGAATGTTGCAGTGAGACTTTTGGCTGCATCTTTGAAGGGTAAGGCACTTCAGTGGTTTAGAGGATTAGCTATAGGTTCAAGTACTTCATGGGATCTGTTAGGTGAAGCATTGAATAAATAGTTTGAGGACAAGTCAGATAACCTATCATTGGTTGAACAACTGAGTACAATAAAGAGAGCTCCACAGGAGCACATGGCAGATTTTAACTTCTGTTTTCAAAAGACATGGGACAAAATACCAACAATGGTAAGGCCTACTGCCAATCAAACATTTTTATACTTTCTCAAATCTTTAAATAGTGATATTGTAGTAATGGTTCAGTCAATGGGTCGTACAAGATTACCAAATGCTTATGATGTTGCCATAAGGGCTGAAAATAGCCTAATTCAGGCTGGTAGAATAGCCCCAAGACCACCTATGCCCATTTTTCTAGAGGTGCAGCCACTTGTCCTAGTGCAAATCCCACCTATTGTTGCTATACCTATTGTACCAACTCTAAACTATCAAGTTACTACTCAAACAAACATTGTCCTAGCCCCATCTCAGGAGATTAAAGGGCTGTTACAAACAATTGGAAAAGAGTTGGTGAATATTAAAAGGTAGCTAGATCAAGTTTATAGACCTTATCAACCCCCATATTAGAGCCAACAAAAAAATAACTAGCAAAATAGACCTCCTTACCAGCCTGAAAATCAATGCCAAAGAAGGAATTTCAACACAAGGCCTTACCAGCCCTATAACCAACATGATTCCAGTTCTTCTAGAGCGTTAGTTCCAGTGCAGAATAATATGGCACATGAGTATGATTGGTGTTACCCATATAATCAGCCATATAGCCAGTCAACTTGCTCAAATGGCATGATAAATCAGGCCTCAATGGTGCAAAATAATGTTGTTGTCTAGCAAAACACAGTACAAAAAAACTCAGAATAGCAAGTTTCTCATGTTGAATAGGAGTAGCTTGATGCAACATTTATGAATTGGTAAGGTGAAGATTTTTGTGGAGTTAATCATACACAGGGGAAAACCAATCAGCCCAAGCCATAGCAACAAATACCAAGGCCAAAAAGAGAGCCATTGATATAGGACAACAAGATGGTAGAGGCCAAAATCATACTCAAACAAGCCAGCAAGGTGTTTCTGGTCCATCACAACCATCTAATGTTCATGTTTTACCAAGAGGACAACATGTTCCAAACATGGATCAACCTAGAGGGCAGCCACAACAAGTACAACAGCAAGTAGATCCCATTGTTCTAAGAAGTCAGCCAAAGGTTTGTTCTTTTCCTTTCAATATTTTAGATCATATGAAGAAAGCAAATGTAAGCATGTCTATGTGGGATTCATTGTCTCTTCCAGGACAAAAAGACTTGTTGCAAAAAGCCTTATCCAATGTCTCTTTGACCAATGAATCTAATCAAGACCAGCCTAGAGTTGTGCTTGCAAATGATTCCCCAGTCACGAATGAATAGTAAAATCATAATGTCAAACCAACCCCATTCTATGTGTCTCTGATAATTGGTAATCACCTTGTTCATAATTGCATGATTGATTCAGGTGCCAGTAGCTCAGTAATGCCTAAACAGATAGTAGATAAGTTGGGTTTGACTTATGAACCACTATCCAAAGTAGTAGTACAGCTAGATGGTTCATCCATCAATACCATAGGAGTCATCAAGAACCTAGGTCTTACCTTGCATTCTTGCCTGAAGTTTTCAATTCTGCAAGATATTTATGTTATAGACCTATCCCCGCTCTTTGCCTTATGCCTTTTTAGGGATTTCATAGCAAAGTTGGGTGGTTATTTGTCAGCTGATTGGTCACATATGTGTTTTAAGACAAGATATGGTACACGAGTAACTATCAAATCTGAACCCATTGCAAAAGATCATATTGAACCTTATGTTCCTAGTGCTATCGATTCCAATTTAACTTACCATGAAGAGGAACAGCCTGTTGTCCAGGAAAATAACACCCCAATAGACAACATTGCTGATCTATTTTTAGATGAATGGGCATCTGAAAATCATGAAGATGACCCTTACAAACAAATGGAAGAGGCTGGATTAGAAATTTATATAATCCATAAGTAGAATCAGACTATTCCTAACCTCATGAAGGAGGAAAAACAGAAAGAACAACAATCTGAACAACAAGTTAATGACCTGTGGCAGTTGTATTTTGATGGTGCAAGAGACAAAATTGGTGCTGGTGATGGAGCCATGCTCATTTCTCTTGAAGGTGAGAAGTATTATACAACTTTTTATTTTGCATTCAGCTATACTAACAACACAGCAGAATATGAGGCACACATTCATGATTTAGAATGGGCCAGAAAGAGAAATATCAAGTGTTTGCAGGTATTTAGTGACAGTGAATTAGTTGCCAGCCAAGTAATAAATGCAAATGTCACCAAAAATGACTTACTTAAGTCATACAAGCATAGAATATGGAATTTAATTAAAGATTTTGATGCTTTTAATCTGCTGTCCATGCCTAGAAATTAAAATAAACAGGCTGATAAACTGATAGCCATGGGAGCTGAGTTTAATATCCCAAAAGAGATCAGAAATGTTGAACAACAATAGTATGTAAAGGTAGTTGTGAGACCATCAGTCCCAAATAACAACATCCATTGGTAGGTGTTTGAAAGTGACAAGCAGATTTCTAATTTCCTCATTGAAGAGGTTGAGTTTTTAGTTGGAAATCAATAGAAATTACAACAACAATTTGCAGACTAGATTCTCCAACTCAAGACAAACAAGCTGCCAAAGGGTCTTGTTACCCTAGAATCAATTTTTAATTCAGATGATCAGCTGAGAAGAGAAAAGGCTAGCATACTGATCAAGGAAGAATACTATGAATCAGTTGGGATTTTCAAAGCCAAACTTCTCAAGCTGGGAAAGGTATGTACTATAGAAGATAACCATGCATTTTTTTATTATGTCAGGAATTCAATGATATTTTTTCTTGGGAATACAAATATCTGAAAGGTTTTAATCTAGAACTAGCTCAACACACCATTGAGCTAGAACCGGGTGTAAAACCAGTATGGAAAAAACAAAGGCCTCTTAATCCCAAGTTGGAAGTTCTGATGAAAACTGAACTTAAGAAGTTGATTCATAGCAGCATTATATTTCCCATCAAACACACATTCTGGGTGTCAAATTTGGTGCCTATGAGAAAGAAAAATGGTGAAATCAGGTTGTGTGTTGATTTTAAGGACTTAAATAGAGCCTCATTGAAAGATCATTATCTGCTGCCTTCAATGGAACAGATTTTGCAAGTTGTATCAGGTTCTGAAAGGTTCTCATTGTTGGATGGATTCTCAGGGTATAATTAGATTTTGGTTAAGGATGAGGATTAGTATAAAACAACATTCACAACCAAATGGGGAACCATGGCTTACTAGAAAATGCCATTTGGGCTGTCAAATGCTGAAGCAACCTTTAAGAGAGCCATGTATATGGCCTTTCACGGTATCATGAATAAGTTTGTTTTGGTTTACTTAGATGATATTACTGTATTTTCAAAGGAAGCAAAGGATCACTTCTCACATTTAAGGCAGGTTTTTGAAAGATGTAGAGTATGGAGTCTCTCTTAACCCAAAAAAGTATATTTTTGTTTTCCATGAAGGTAAGCTATTGGGTCACATTATTTCCAAGCATGGAATCACAATTGATCCAGAAAGAGTAAGTGTTATTTCATCCTTACCCTTACTAGCCCACAAAAAGGGACTGCAAAGTTTATTAGGTAGAATCAATTTCGTAAGAAGGTTTATCTCAAATATTGCTAGTCTTTTGAAGCCTCTAACATCTATGTTGAAAAAGAACATTGGTTTCAGCTAAACCAAAGAACAAAAAAATAGTTTTGAGGACATAGCAGCAGCAATAGCAGCAACACCAACATTGATAAATCCAAACCTCTCACAAGATTTCATATTCTATGCCTATGGAGGAACTGATACTATTTTTGCTATGCTGATCCAACAAAACAAGGACAATCAGGAGCAACCAGTTGTATTTTTTAGCCAAGATTAGAGGGCTACGAACAAAGGTATTCATTTGTTGAAAAACATGTACTTGCAGCTATTAGAAGCCTTAAAAGTTTAGGCACATGCTTTCTAACAATAAAATTTAGCTGATGGTTGCCCATCCAAGTGTAAAAGAGTTCTTGTTAAGCAAGGATTTGGGAGATAACAGATCTAGATGGGTAACTAAAGTAATGGAATATGATGTTGATATCAAGGTTACCAAGCTAGTTAGGGGTAAAGGACTGTGTGAACAGCTAGCTAAAGTACATAAAATGACTTAGAACTACAAAAGGAAGCTCTTTAAATGATGGCTAATAATAATGTTGTACCTACTGTCCCAACAAATAACACTAGCTAGACACATGATATGATACATTATTTGCAGACCGACGAGTGCCAAACATGGCTAAATGTTGCTAAAAGAAGGTATTATAGGCTTCAAGCTATTCCATATGTTATTTTGAATGATATATTATTTAGAAAGGACTACAATGGAGTACTTTTAAGATGCATTGAATCAGACTAGATTGAAAGAATCTTGCATGAGTTCCATGATGTACCAGCTGGTAGTCACTTTGCACCCCGAATAACATCCTTGAAGACCATGAAGGATGGATATTATTGGCCATCTATTCTTAAATATGTGCATACATGGGTGAGAAAATGTGTGAAATGTGTTGTATTTGCAGGCAAACAGAAGTTAATAGCCTTGTCACTACAACCCATTTTAGTTGATTGGTCTTTTACCAAGTGGGGCCTTGATTTTATTGGGGCCATTAACCCACCATCAAGCTCTGGCCACAAATGGGTGTTGACAGCCACAGATTATTTCACCAAGTGGATAGAAGTAATAGCTTTGAAAGAGGCTAACGAGAGTGTTGTATTAAACTTTTATGAAGACTTAGTAGCCAGGTTTGGTGTACCAGATTCTATTGTTTCTGACAATGCATTAGCTTTTGTTGGTATGAGACTGACTGACTGGGCCATTAAACATGGTGTTTATTTAAGCACTTCTTCAAATTACTACCCTCAGGGGAATGGATAGGCTGAGTCCACTAATAAGAACCTCATCAGGATTATCAAATGGACTATAGAAGACAACCAAAGGACCTGGCATTCAAAGTTAAAATTAGCCTTATGGGCTGATAGGGTGACTCCTAAGAGGTCAACAAGTCAATCTTTATTTATGCTTGTGTATGGGAGGGAAGCCAAGATACCTATTTCAGCTAAGTTACCAGTTCTAAGCCTCATGAAAAAACTTGAAATGATGGAGGATGGTCCTATGGAGGTACGGTTGGTTGAGTTATTAGAATTGGAGGAAACAAGAAAATAAATAGCATAGTAGTTGGAGATGCATCAGATGCAAATGAAGATGACATTCGACAAGAGGGCAACTTTTAGACATTTCAAGGAGGGAGATATTGTCCTCAAGTGGGATGAGTTAAAAAGTAGACTTGGTAAGCACAACAAGTTTGATGCGATGTGGGGTGGCCCTTTCATGATTGTTGAGTGCAAACAACATAATGTTTTTCAGCTGGCCACTATGGAAGGAGAGGTGTTACCTATCCCAGTCAATGGGATTCACCTCAAACACTATTTCTAAGGAGCTAAAGTTTGCAAATGTATCATAGTAGAATAGTTTTTTCAGTTAATAAGTGTTGGTTGCACAATAGTTTCAGTTCAGTTTTGTCTTCCAAGAAGTGCTAATGCACAGTTTGCTGGCCTTGTTTAGAGTCAGTCTTGTTTTATTTTCAATTTGTTTTGGCTAATGTTCTTTTTCTAGCAATTGAGTTTTAGGAATTTTTCTATGTTTTAAAGGCCTAAGAAAGACTCTATTGCCCAATGGATATACTAGGCAACTGGTCATGAGAGTTTTAGCAAGCAAAACTAGCATAGAGGTCACCAAAAAAGTTACCCAATTATGCTTTCCAGCCCAATCACATCAGGTTGTAACAACATTTATACTTGCTGCTTTGAAGAAGCAGATAGGTTCAAGGGGAAAGGTGAAGAAGGTTCAATATTCTCAGTCAGCCCTAGAAGGCCTACTGTCTTGGTGGAGGGCCATTCTAGTGATCATAGTACCAGAATCATGTAGCAGCTCAATAAGAGCTACTACATGAGCTAGATAAGATGGAAGGACACTCCAACATAGCAAGAGATATCTGAAAGGAAGCTAGGTGTGCAGAAATCACTTCCTACACTAATCTAAAGAGGAGAGAAGAGTGCAAATTCATTTTAATCCTTACAATTACAGAATGTTAAACACAACAATAGAGATATTGCAGCAATACACATACACACAGAAATGAGATAGAAGAGAGAGACACAAGATATATGTGGGGAAAACCCTTATCGGGTGAAAAACCCCACACTCCAAAGCCTGCACAATGTATTATCAAAACTGAAATGGTTTATAATACACTTGCAATGTAAACTCTCAGGAGTCTTCGAAACTCGTATCTGGAGACAAATTGGCAGCATAATAGTACCTGTCAATCACATAATAGATCTCCTCTGCAAAGCACCTGTTTATATAGAAAATACAAGGCAAAAATGGCTCTATCTTGAGATGGGTGTCCAACATGGCCTCATGGCCCAAAACCCATGCCTATGGACACTTGTCCAACACTGTAGGATATTTTTGAAACTTGTCAAGTCACCCCATCCCAAAGCAGTCGCCTATTCCCAAGTTGGGCAATGACAGATGCTCTTACGACTCTTACAATCGTCATAGAATCCGTTATACTGACATATCTTACAGCTGTACAAGAATCTATCATACACAGGCTATAAATAGAATATTCTCTTACAACATGTCATAACCCTCCTTGGGGTGCCCAAAGATGCCTTCTTCCAAGATGCCTTGTGACACATGTCTTCACCTATCATAGAACCTTCTATTTCTGACTCTTACATGTCATAGATTCTATCATAGGAATATGTCATAACTGTTTCAGTCAAGATTCACTTACACACTAGTCAATATGCCGACATGTGGCAAAAAACCTCTACCACAAAAAAGGGACACCTATCTCCACATGGAGTGTGTTGACCATCCTAGTCATCTTACAAGTGGAGTGACAACTCACCGTGCCACTTCACACTAAATGACAAAATAGGATGTGCAACAAAATTACAACATAGGCTAAATAAATAAATTACATTACAATAATAAATGCAAGGAATTACCAAGGTTGAGACACCTTAATTCCCAATATTTTCCCACTTGTCGAACACCTTATAAGAGCCAATAGAAATAACAGGATTTAACTGCTATAGGCCGAGAGGCCCATAGACTCCGAACACCATCTGAACTTCTCTATGCCCACTAGTTTCATCAATGCATCTGCAACATTCTTCAAAGTATCTACCTTCTCCAAATTCACCTTCCCATCCTCTACCATGTCTCATACGAAGTGAAACTGTACATCAATATGCTTTGTTCTGGCATGGAAAGTTGGATTCTTTGCAAGGCAAATCGCACTCTGACTGTCAGAACAAATCATAATCTGTCCTGCATCAACACTAATATCTGAACACAATCGCTTAAGCCAAATGGCTTCCTTGCAACCATAAGTTTCTACCATATACTCAGCTTCTGTCATGGACAAAGAAACTACAGGTTGTCACTTACTCATCCAACTAATTGCACCACCGAACATAGTGAACACATAGGCACTGGTGGATCTCTTGCTGTTAATGTCACCTACCCAATTAGAATCCACGAATACAAACTAAATGCGGAGGTCTTGTAGCATTACCATGATAGCATATGGAATACTTAGAAGTATCCCTCAGATATCTGAACACTTGCTTAACTGCATGCCAATGTACTCGTCTAGGATTAGCCATAAATCGACTAAGGACTCTCACTGCTTGGGCAATGTCTAGTCTTGTGCAAACCATAACATACATTAAACTGCCAACAACACTAGCATAAGGTATTCTACTCATGTCCTCCACCTCAATAGGAGATTTTGGACAATCATTAACAGACAACTTTGTCCCCAATGAAACAGGAACACACAATGGTCTACAATCTACCTTGCTGAACCTATCCAACATGGTCTTCACATACTTACTCTGGCTTAACCAAAGTTTTTTGTTTACTCTGTCTCTTCTGATTTCCTTTCCTAGAATGTACCTGGTTGCCCCTAGATTTTTCATCTCAAACTATGCTGACAACTGAGACTTTAAATCAGAAATCATATTCTTAACATTCCCAATCAACAACATATTGTCAACATACAATGCAATAATGAGAATGTGATCATTGTCAAATGTATAATACACACAATGATCTGATTTTGATCTCATAAATCTAATAGACAACACAAAGGCATCAAATATCATATACCACATCCTAGGAGATTGCTTCAAACCATACAAAGACTTCTTCAACTTGCAAACCAAATTTTCTTTACCTTTCTCTATGTAATGCTCTAGCTGTGGCATGTAAATCTCTTCCTCCAAATCACCATGAAGGAAAGATGTCTTCACATCCATCTGTTCTACCTCTAAGTCATAAGAAACTGCAAGAGATAACAAGAACTGAATGGATGTCAGCTTTGCAATGGGAGAGAAAATTTCACCATAATAAATTCCCTCCACTTGTGAGTACCCCTTCGCAATCAATCTAGCCTTGTACTTTTCAACACTGCCATCTGCAACAAATTTCTTCTTGAACACCCATTTGCAAACAATGGGTTTCTATCCTTCAGGCAAAGGCACCAAGTCCCATATTTTATTCTTCTCCAAAGAAGCCATCTCATCTTCCAAGGCCTCCTTCCAAGAAATTGCATCTTTCATGCCCATAGCCTCTTTCACAGTTCTAGGCTCATTAGTGTTAGTAAGCAAAGCAAAAGTACAACTAGAATCAAGTAATGAATAACCAAACCTATCAAGTTGCTTTCTTGTTCATGTAGACCTCCTTAATGGTTGAGGTTGAGGTTCTACTTCTTCTTATAAGCTTTTACAGCTGCTAGAACTCTCCTCATCATCAGGTCTCACAGGGTCTGTCAGTTCAATCTTCTTAGGGATAGAAGGAAACTGAACCACATCTTCTTTCTTTTCTGTCTATTCTGGCTGTAGAACAATGGAAGAAGGTGTTAGCTCTATGAAGATAACACTTTTTCTATACAACACTTTTTCAACCACAGGATCCCAAAGCTTGTATCCTTTCACATTGACAACATAGCCAATAAAAATACAATTAACAATCTTAGACCATTTCTCCCTAGGCACATGTGCATATGTCTCACAACCAAAAACACAAAGATGTCTAACTGAAGGCTTCTTACCAGACCACACCTCCATAGGTGCCTTACCAATAAGAGCTGATGTAGGAGACCTATTTACTAGGTAGTAAGCAGTGGCCTTCAACCCAAAACTTTTGTTCGAGGCTTGCTCCACTAAGCATACTCCTAGCCTTCTCCATCAGTGTCCTGTTCATCCTCTCTACAACTCCATTTTGTTGCAGGGTGTATGGAGTTGTCATATGTCTTTCAATCCCTTGCTCTTTACAAAACGTATCAAACTCTGCTGAACAAAACTCACCACCATTGTTAGTTCTCAAACACTTAATCTTTTTACTAGTCTGATTTTCAGTAAAGGCTTTAAACTCTTTAAACCGACTAAAGACTTTAGTCTTGCTTCTGATAAAATAAACCCATGTCCTTCTACTGTAATCATCTATGAAAGATACAAAGTATACAGATTTGGAAATCGAAGGAACACTAACAAGACCAAACACATCAGAATGAATGAGATCCAATACACCAGAAGACTTGTGAGAACTAGAGTAAAACTAAACACGGTTTTGCTTTTCATATACACAATGTATATGAAAAAGTCAAACTCGAGATTACAATCATTTAACCCATCAACAAGGTTTTTATTTTTTAGGGTTCTAAGACCCTACTCACCAATGTGGCCAAACTCTTATGCCATAACATTATCTTTTCAATAGGAAGTTTAACTTCCAAAGCATGAGCACTACCATCAAAACTTGTTACAATAGATTTCTTCACTGCTCGTTCAGATGGTGGGGATGAAGTGATTGCAGCTCTTTTTTTCGAGTCGGAAGAACTATTGCACTGTGAAGTGCATGCCTCCAACTGAAACAGAGTACCTCTCCAAGTACCCTTCGCAAGCACCATAGATCCTCTAGTCATTTTACATCCATCCTTCGAAAAGGCAACCTGCACACCTACATCATTCAACATACTTACAGAAAGCAGGTTCTGTGCCAAGCCTGGGATGTGCATAACCCCAGTGATCCCCTTCACTCATCCATTAGGGAATCAGATTAAGACTCTTCCATGGCCAACAATCTTCAGATGAGAATCGTCACCCAGGTACACTCTTCCACCATCGAACTCTTCATACTTCATGAACCAACTTCGATGCGAGGTCATGTGGAATGATGCACTAGAATCTATCAACCACACATCATTAGATGCATGGGTGGCCAGGGCTGCGATGAAGGCATGACCATCATCTTGTGACTTATTAGAATCTAAATCTGGGTCATTCTTCTTTTTCTTTTTCTTTTCCTCTTTGCATTCCTTTCAAAAATGCCCAGTTTTGCCATAGTTCCAACAGAGAGCCTTGGACTTTCCAGGAGATTTGGATCTCCCATAGGATTTGGATCTACCCTTTTCACCTTTCTTGTCCTTCTTCTTCTCTTTCTCTTTAGCTCTTCCATGAACCACAAGAGCTTCTTTGGTTGACTCGGATGTCTTTCTCTACATTTCTTCATATAACAGTGAAGACACCACATCTTCCATCTTGAAAGTGGTAGTAGTGCTTCTGATGGCCATGACAAAACGATCCCATGGATCTGGCAAAGAACAAAGAAGGGTCATACATCGATCCTCCTCCATTTTCACACCCACGGATGTCAACTATGCAACAATCATGTTGAAAGAATTCATATGGTCTGCAATAGATCCTTCATCTTCCATCTTGAGAGAAAACAACTTCTGTTTCAAAAAAAGCTTGCTCACCAAGGACTTGGCCTGATAAACATCTCCCAGCTTCTTCCAAAGATCTTTCGCGGTCTTCTCCTCATGGACATTCAATAGGACAGAGTCAGCTAGATAGAGTCTTATGAGACCCTTAGCCTTCCAATCTTTGAGGTCCCAATCAGCTTGTGACATTGTCATAGGTTTTATTCCATCAACGATTTCCCATAGGTCACAATCAACAAGTAGATCTTCCATCTTAAGTTTTCACAACTCAAAATTTGTGCCATTGAACTTCTCCACCTCTACTCTTTCGGATGAGCTTTCATTGCAAGTGTATTGTAAACCATTTTAGTTTTGATAATACTTTGTGCAGGTTTTGGAGTGTGGGGTTTTTCACTCGATAAGGGTTTTTCCCATGTATATCTTGTGTCTCTCTCTTCTGTCTCATTTCTGTGTGTATGTGTATTGTTGCAATATCTCCATTGTTGTGTTTAAGATTCTGTAATTGTAAGGATTAAAATGAATTTGTACTCTTCTCTCCTCTTTAGATTAGTGTAGGAAGCAATTTCCACACACCTAGCTTCCTTTCAGTTGGTATCAGAGCCTGGCCATTTTTGGTTCTAGCTGCTGGGTAGGAGTTTTTTGAGCTAATCTTAGGTTGAGTGGGACTCTTTGCAGAGTATTCTATATCTTGTTGCAGGAAGGAGATGCTCAGGAGTCTTCGACACTTGTATCTGGAGACAAACTGGCAGCATAATAGTACCTGTCAATCACATAATACATCTCCTCTCCAAAGCACCTGTTTATATGGAAAATACAAGGCAAAAATGGCTCTATCTTGAGATGGGCGTCCAACATGGCCTCATGGCCCAAAACCCATGCCTATGAACACTTGTCCAACACTGTAGGATGTTCCTGACAGTTGTCAAGTCAGCGCATCCCAAAGAGGTTGCCTATTCCCAAGTTGGGCAATGACAGATGCTCTTACGACTCTTCAACTATCATAGAATCCGTCATACTGACATATCTTACAGTTGTAAGAGAATCTGTCATACATAGGCTATAAATAGCATATTCTCTTACAATATGTCATAACCTTCCTTGGGGCACCCAAAGATGCCTTCTTCCAAGATGCCTTGTGACACATGTCTTCACTTGTCATAGAACCTTCTATTTCTGACTCTTACATTTCATAGATTCTGTCATAGGAATCTATCATAACCATTTTGGTCAAGATTCACTTACACACTAGTCAAGATGCCAACACATGGTAGAAAACCTCTACCACACAAAAGGGATGCCTATCTCCACATGGAGTGTGTTGACCATCCTAGTCATCTTACAAGTGGAGTGACAACTCACCGTGCCACTTCACACTAAATGACAAAATAGGATGTGCAACAAAATTACAACATAGGATAAATAAATAAATTACATTACAATAATAAATCCAAGGAATTACCAAGGTTGAGACACCTTAATTCCCAACAATATCCTAGGTTTAGCAGGAGAAAGGGAAGCTAATCCATGTATTGTAGATTGCATTGCAGTTTGTTGTCATTATCTATTCATTATAGTTTGGTACATTATCAAATGAAAAAAGGTACACAAATCTTGCTAAGTCTACTCATGATTATAAACATCTATACCATGCAATAATTTTTAGTTTATCTTTGTACAATTGATTTATGAAAAGAGGAAATGATACACAAGTCATTGCATGAAATAAAGGTTCTATTCATATGCATAAGGAGAAAGTGTTTATATGCTCCCACACAAGCCATGGATTAACTGTATATGATGCAATGAAAAGGGACAAGTACATCTGAAACAAAAGGAGTAAACATATAAAAGAGAAAAAGGGACCCGTCATTGCCTGAATGACGAATCCCACCACTGAAAGCATTATCTTCAGTTCCCTCATTGATATCTTCAAGGGGATCTACAAGAGAAATTGAGGAAGGATGTTAGAGCTCAAGGTACTTTTTCACTTCTATATGCAGTAATATCAATGTACATGCTACTTGTCATTAAGCATCTGATCAGGAGATAAAAGAGATAAACAGCTCCAGAATGTAGCTATACAAGCACCAAAAGGAAACATAATATTAGGTCATATCACCATTAAAGGGAGAGGCTCATGGCCTCATTTATTTTCCTAACTTGTTTTCTAACTGTGTAGGTACATGTACATGAAAATATTTCATTCATAACATACATCAAAGTTGTCAAAACAAATCATCTGTAGCAGTCATTAGGCAAGTCAATTCATGAACAGTCATTCAAAAAGAATCAAGGAATAGTTCTCAGTGATAAGGAGCAGCCATTATTGCCAAGAATAGTTCACAACAAGTGATAACAACCAAGACAGTCATGTTTGACAGTCATCCAGAAGAACAACATGGACATGATAGAGATCAATGACCTTGAAGAGTATAACAAGGCACAAAGAGGTCCCCATTACATTGTCATAAGATCCTGAAAGTCTAGACACTATCAAGGAAGTAGGTCACCAAAGCAGTGAAGGAAGCAGGGAAGGCCCATCTTTATTACCTTCTTCTCTCATAAAAGTGGATCTGTACAGTGATTTGTGTAAAGAATGGAAGCCATTGAAGAGCTCAAGAGGACTAAAGCCTGTGCATACTTGAAGAGATCTCACTAACAACTTGTGAAGTAACTTTAACACCACTTTCATCATAATGAATAGAGAACATAAGTACCAAATAAAAAGATGCACTCAGAACCATGGAAGGTCAAGTAAAGATGAGATAGCAGTCATGAGTAGGCATAAAAGAGTAACAATGCCAAGACATCATCAAATGATAGAGGTACAGTCCACAAAGTTTTGGAGGAGAAATAGCTACTATATTAAAGTTCAAGGAGAGTGAGATCCAATCCAAAGAACAAAAGAAGCACATAGGGCAGGAGGTAGCCTTTATGATGGTTATAAACTGCATGGAGAATCTCTAATAAGACAAAGGAACACTATCCTCAAAGAAACTCCTCAATCTTATGAAAGAAACAGTCCTACACAACAAATATTGATAGTAGGCTTATAGGGAGAGCAAGAAGATCACCTCAAAATAGTTGCTACTATTAAGGGACATCCAACAAAAGGTATGAGCCATAGTACCAGGATACAAGAGAAATGAGACAAAGCATGTGTCATGAAAGGCATAGGAGAAGTCAAATCAAGATACAGTCACAAGGTAACTCATGAGCATCATAACAATCCAAAGATGCCACAACTCACCAAGGTCTTGAATGACAAGGGTAGTCATAAGGCATGCAAGGCATTCAATTAACTAGAAAAATAGTCATATGGATGACTACCTCAGATGACTATTCTCAAATATCATCCACACCAACACTCAAAACCATCTTGGGCAAATAAAATAAGACAAATATTTTCTACTTTTGTTGTGAATGAGGTGTAAAATTACTAGTGAATTCTTGACTATCGAAATAGATGATATTTCAGTTGAGTGGTTTCAAACAGCCCAAGTGAGGTAGCCATCATTATAACTATCCTACTACAACTTGAACACATTTATAAATGGACAAGGATCTAAAATGTGTAGTGTTAGTAAAGAAAGCAGGCATGGCATTGGAAAGAGCAAGGCTTCAAGGTCATTCATAGGCAAAGGATCAATATGATAAAAGAAATAGTGGGTTGTAAAGGAGAATACACCACTTCACCCAAGATATAAAGATACATTGCAGAGTTCAAGATATAGAAATGCAAGGAACAAGTAAAGAGATACATGCCACAGACTTTCCATAGTAGTTTTTGTTCTACATCGTTTCATAGATCATAAGGGGAACAATAGAATATTGTGAGTGAGAAGGAGGTTAATGCCTTGTCACAATGATGGGTTACAGGGACAATCATGTAATGGAGGGCAGAGTTAACCAAGAAGATAGAGAGACAACCCTGTCAAGGATGTAGTGAAAGTCATAACAAAATATATACAGGAGTAGCAGTTCATATTAAAGGCACCTTAACAATAATAAGCAGAGACTGCTGAAGATTCAGTGGTTTATGAAAGCATTGTGATCAATGAAGCTTCATGGAGATTGCAATGCCTTAAAGTGTGCAGTCTCAATGCTAGAAAATAGTCTTAATGTACAGGAGAACTAAAAGGACAACATTGCCTAAGGAACAATTTACATCAAGGAGGAACATGACACAAGACATCTTTTCAAGAAAATGCAAGATTTTGTGACAGAGGGAGAAGACAGTTGTCATGTAAAAAATTTTGCTAGAGGAGGAAAATAATGAACAAGGCATATTTTCATCATATCTATGCAAAGAATCACCGGCTACTTTGAAAGCTACAGGATGTTAAGCAGTGTTTGACCATACTTTCATAAAACCCTAGTAGAAAAGAGCTACAATAACCATAAGAGCGTGAATAAAGCAAAATTCCATAGTGTAGACCAAGAAGATAAGCCTTTTCATGGCCTTCTTTCATAGGAAAAACTCAAAAGCACAAAATTTTGCCATGCAGGAACAACCAAAACAATGAAGTATCTTCTATATATCATCACAAAACAAGAGCAAAGGCAAATGAGATCGGTGCATCATAATGAAATAGACATCTTGCTTTTTTTCCTTTTCATTTTGCATAACTATAGTATGGTGAATACCACAATAGAACCAAGCAGAACTTCCACCAAAAAGGAACAATCACACAGAGCAAACATTGCCACAACCATCATATGATTGATGAAACTTTCTCAGAACAACAAAATCCTAGCGGGAGGATTTCACGATAAATAAGGGTTACAAAGAGAAAAAGTATAAAAGTGAGAACCTTTTTTATAATTTTTTACCAGTCTTACTTAGCGAACTCAATTTTCATCACAGATTTCTTATAAGAGACCAGCGTATAAAGATGTAGCAACCTTTAACTATTGCTCCTTGTAAAAGGCAGTGGTATGTAAAGAAAAGAGTGCAGGGCATCAAGAAGGAACCACATCAGATGAAGATAAGTTACTCACCAGTAAATGGAGTAGCAAGAGACTCTTCAAATAGCCTTCAAAACCCCATGGCAGCACAATGTAGAGCAGCAATGAAGTAAAAGAAACAAAATGATATGTTTTTAGGGTTTGTTCTCCTTTTGATCAGAGTTTCCCTAGCCCGATTTTATCTTAAGTCTCTTTTGACTTTTGATTTTAAGAATTCATTTAAAATAATCAAGTAAGGGTCGTGGTCACATCTTCTAAGCTTGAAAACATAGTAAGAGCATGATGTAGCCCATGGGAGGTATAAGGAGAATGATTTTTTGACCTTTGTAATATGATGAAAATTGAAACTAAGGTGGGATAGTAACCTTTGAGGGTCTTTTTTTATTTGACTTAAGAGGTTTTGCATCATTAGGGCAGTTTATAAGTCAAAAGTGAAGAGGGAAAAAACATATTGTATTTAAGCAAATATTAAGGGTAATAATTATAAATTACCTTACTATTTGTTTCTCAAAACCAAGAAGATAATTATTAAACACTTAGTAAGGTAAAACAACACATGGAGTACCTTTAATACTTGTTCAAATAAAGTATTTTTTGCCCTCAAATCATGCAAAGGAGAGAGATAGAGTTGAACTAAGGTTGGAAACTCATGCAGGAGAAGTTTCTTTTCCTATCATTGACTTTGAGTCAAACTGAGCTCTTTTTGGCATTTTTTTGGTCAAATACCTTGAGAGGAGTCATGAGCTAAAATATCTCAATTTGGAGCAGTTGTGGACCCTTTTTTTAGGCTTTTTCCTCTTGCTCGCCGAGCAACTAAGAGATGCTTTTTCAGCCTATTCATGCATCATTTGGAGTCTAGTTAGACTGGAGTTGAGTCCCCCTTGGCTTTTGGAGATAGATTTTTGTATTATAGGGAAAAAAGCTTATGCTTTTTCTCAGTTCTTGCTTTTTTATTGCCTTTGCACATTGCAGAGAGAGATATTCAATATTGTAACTCATCTTTTTACAGGTTTTATGCAGTAGCAGCTTCATTTTTTAGCATTTTTCATAGTTATTGTAGAGTTTTCCTTCTATTTTCTGATAAAATCAAGTGTTCTTGAATTCAGGTGTCTTTTCTCTTTTTGAATGATATGATAAAGATTTATTGTGTTTTATATCAAAAACCTTTAAGTTTTCTATCTCATTCCTTGAATACAAGTACACAAAGTGCAATTTTACTACAGGTTATAGATTGTGCAAGTAATTTCATGCCTTTCTGTGAAACATTTATGTGATAAGATTGTTCAGTTTGAGTTGTATGAATAGATGTATTGAGAAAATAGTTGTGAATCGGATTGCAAGTTAGGATTCCATCATTGGTGCATCACCCCATTAGATCAATTTCAGTTTATTTAATCATCCTTCTATCTCTTTTCCACAAAGTATATCAGATCCAGGGGGCATTTAAAGGGAGCTAGCTCTTCCGAAGGTTCACTCTCATCATAGACAACCCACAGTCTGAGAGTCTTCCCATGTTGCACAGGATTGCCAATCATTAAGGCTTAGCATTCAGGGTGCAATCCTTCATGACAACACTTTGCATAACCTTTATCTAAAGAATTTTTGATTGAATATCAATGATACAATCTAGTTATTTATTACAAATATATGTGAGACAAAATATAGATAAATTGCAATACTACCAACTCACCTCAAGACCTTGACTCGGAAAGAGAAACACATGCATCAATATTCCCCAATTTTCTAGAAGAATCCCTTGTGTGATACCATAGTACATCACAACACAAATGCCATGGATCTTAAGAATATCAAGCAAGTAAATGCAATTATATTTGCATTTTCTCTAAATTACACTAAGCTTGTTCTCTATATTATCTGAAAAACCTTGTACATCCCATTTCATAGAAATTTCCCTACACCTCATAAGCACCAATACTAACTATAATAATAGATAATGAAATGGGATCCAAAATTAAACCCCAATCTACCCCCATATCATAGCCCATATAGTTCTCTAGTCGCCTTTACACCACTCCTTCAACACACATCCAAATAAAAGGTGCTAAGAAGTAATCGATAGAGAAGTCTGCGCACTCACTTCTTTCACACAAATATCTTTGTTTTGGCAAGACTCAATTACATTTTGAGTAGCCAAAGTTAACACAACAACAATATTATCTCATGCCACATGAAACTCGTCTTCTTTTGTTAATTTCTTACTCACAACTTCCGTGGTTGTTTCAATAGATATAGATTTGATTTAAGAGCAAAATAAGATGTTTGCCTTTGTTTGTGCTTGGGAGATACAACTAGAAAAAGTACCTTGGATGACATCCAGTGTTATGTCATGGAAGGCCATGGGAATGCCACCTTTTTGGGGGGCACAATCTCTATGCTCATATAGTGTGGGACGCTTCCCATCCTTAAGGATTCAGTAGAAAAGAAGAAAATATGCTCTCCCTTCTTTGCTAGTCATACTCCTCTCTCACTCCCCATCCATCGTGAAGCTTCCATAAACTCTCTCGACCAGAAGACAGAGGATGACCTTCCTAGACCTCTTGAGTGGCTCCATGCTTCTATCTTTTTTTAATGCTCTACTCTCCCTTCTCTCCCTCTACTTGATAAGAATTATTTTTTTGGCTTTGATGGATGTACACACCCTATTTTCCCACCAAACTTATGTCACAATGATTTATGTGTTGATGGGTATGCATACCATGTTCCACAACTCGACAAAACTTTTGTCCATCCCATTTAATTGTTAAATGTCATCCATACTTGCCGATTAATTTTTTGCCTCCCATAAGAAATGGTCTTAATCCAAATTTAATTTTTCCTATTCCAATATGGAAGTTGGTAAATTTTCCATCATCTCTCTTTTCATTTTTATTTTCTTTATTTTTGTTGTGCAATCTAATGTGTAAGCTTTGTCTTCCATGGGGATGTGACAATGTTTTAGGGATAAAACAAGGAATAATTTTACGTTCACTCAACATTTCACCCTCTTAATATTAACCATCTTTTAAAATCCTTAGTTGTTTAGAAACTAGATTCAGAGTACTACAATTCTTGTTCTTATTATATCTTCAAAATTTGAGTGTATGCATCTTGAAATACTCATCCAAGTCCAAGTTTAACCAATTTTAAAAAAGGTGGTCACTTTTGACCCAATTTTTGTTGCCCATTTCCATACACTTACAATAAATAAAAATAAATAATTCTTAAATAGTTCTAAAGTAAAATAAAATAACTCTTAAGTAAATAAATTAACTCAAGACTAATATCTCTTGGCATTTTTTAAATAGATGTATTTGAGATATTTATATTAGTTTGTATAATATCTCATTTTATAAAAGAGAAATATTATATAGTATTTGCAAAACTCTAAATAAATGTTCTTGTATGTCTATAAATAACTTAGACACTGTTGTTTTGTAGATTTTGCCACCTAACTCTATATTCTCATGCCCAGACAAGTGACAAATATACCAACAGTTGAATCAGTTGTAATGATATTTTACAATGATTCTTTGCTTATTTAACAAGGTATGACTACCTTCTTATAATATCCAATGAATGAAAATTTAAATTGCTTTTAACCAGAAAGCAAAGAAAAAGGTGGTGCTTTTAACCAGAAAGCATAAAAGGCAATATATCCCAATATCAAATGAATTCAAAAGAAGTGCAAAGACTTCACAGCAGTAACTCCACTAACGTGATAAAGAATTTCACCATATACTATGCAATCACCACCATAAACTATTCATTGAAAGCTAATACTTCACAACAGTAAGCAAGAATTAAAACATCCAACCACTTCAATATAGAAAGATAACCAACCACCAACAGTATATTCAACGTAGGAAGAATAAGAAATCAAACAACAATAACACAAAGTCTATGATCACCCAAACTCCACTGTATTGATTTCTATTCATATATCAAAGCAATTAAATAGGAAAGTAACACCACAAAATTTGATCTATCACCAAAACAAAGTTTGCCAAAAGATCCTCAACATTGATAGGCTCACTAAATTTATAGCCATACCGCCCAATAACTGTCTTTTCAAATAACGGCTTCTTGAGGACAACTAATTTAAAAGAGGTCTTTAAATTAAACATAATTTAAATAAAGGCCTCTCCAGAGCCAATAGTTTTTGCAATAAATTGAATATTACTAAAGCATAAGAAAAGTCATTTAATTGATAATTGCCACATCAACATCCAATTCGTCTTCCTTGTGTGTCACTTCCATTTCTTTGGTTTGTCCATCTCCAGCTCCTGAATCTGTTTGTGCTGTTTGAATTGCCTACACCCTTAGATTTGCCTTATATGCCAAGTACCTATTGATGATTGGAGACAAAGCCACATTGTTTGGACTTCCAGTCATGCTAACTCAAAGCTTTCTCTTACTTACCATTCAATCAGCATGAGCCACCCTTTGATGCATATCATCCAGCCCACTTTTGAGTGTTTTAATATGGGTGGCTGTCCTTGCAATCTTTCCAATTGAATCACATGTGACAATATCATAATTCACCATTTCTTTAGTCAACATCTTCTTAAAATTATGTTTAATCTCCTTGACTTCAAGCAACTTATCTTCATCATCCCCGATAGCTTGTACCTCTACAATAGAAAAATTAATTTTGAGATCTCTTAGTTCTAAGTAATAGAGGGCAAGAGTACTTCTCATCTCTTCTTCAACTTCTCCAATGACAGATAATTTCCATTCAATCATATCAGCCCACGCAGTAGAATTCATTTCCTTAGGATCATTTAAAACCTTTTCATGCACCAGAATATTAACATCCATATTGGTCATATCTTGCACTTGTTTTGAAACTAAGGAAAGGATACTATTATTTTTCCTAATATTCTGAAAATCAACTATCAAGGCTTCTGTCTTGCTGGAAATAGAGTCAAATAACTTAACAACTTCCTCTATATAGATAAGGCCATCTAGAGTTGCTTTTTCTATCCATTGTTCTATAACACCACTCAGAGCTTGGGATCATTTAATTTGCTGTAATAAATTAGGGCAAGACCACTAACACTCATGTCAGGCAAGGCATCTGTTGACTGTGTTGTAATCTTCAAAATAGACTGAATAAAAAGAGACATAGAACTTACTTGTGCTCGCAATTTGGCATTTTCCTCTTGTTCCTTTTGGACCCTTTTTGACAGATTACTAACTAAGAATTCCACATGATAGATGTCCCCCTCAACACTTGAGGGTCCCATGTCCACTCTGCTCAGATTGAAATCTGCTTTAGTTACTTCGTCTTCATTTTTATTTCCCACCGGGTCAGTAATCTCCAGAATATGGTGTCCTGTGGTAGAATCAGCCACCATCCTTGACATTCTCCTAGCCCGTTTAGGCTTAGGTGTTTCATGTAGGAGCTTGGATACAATATCTACACTAGTGTCCACCATAGGAGTGTACCATTTCTTTTTCTCTACTTCTTTCCTCAGCTAGGCATGGGAGGAACATGAAGCATTAGTATTACTAACCACACTCATCATTACACCATCCGAAAGCATGGGTGGGGAATTGTGCTTCGGAGGAATGTTCAAACTGGGGAATTTGGATTACTCAATAAGGACTGAAGCATATTATCTTCTCTAAGCCAATTAAAAATCAAAGAATCACTATCATCTACAAGGGGATTCAAAGGGGGCACATGGTCTTCTAGTGGAGGCAAAGAAGCCAATCTGTTATTACTTACCACAAGTTGATTATCCTACTCACAGTTGATCTTCAACTTCCTGACATCCTCAAGTTGCTCACCATCTTCGCCTGATTGTGAACCAACTCTTTGGAGAGTATGGTTCGAACTAAATGATCACCTGGGAGCATGAGTGGCCTAAACCTATTTTGTTCTCAAGCAAAAGAGTCCCTTAGTGCTGCAGAACCAGCCTGTTCTCTCAATTTCCCTTTCTACCATTTTTTTGTTCTTTTCAACACATGGAAAGAGCAGAACATAACATCAGTGATTTCTTTATCTTACCATTTTATTAGAGGAAGAGATTGCAGAGAGGCATTGTGATAACCCTCATCTAGAATATATGAATTGTCATCAACCAGCTTAGGAACCTGCATTAGTAACTCAAAGGCATGAACTTGGTCAATGGTTAATCCAGCTCCTTCTCTGCACTTCCCTCTCATCTAAACAATCCTCCCAAAAATCTTTGAGTTAAGGCTTGTGCAGGTATGAACCACCACCATGCATGTTTCTCTTCACAAAGTTTTTGTTGTCAAAAGCTACTCGAGAAAACAACCTATGAAAAGTATATTCTGCCAGTACCTTCTCCACACTTATTGCACTATCATTACTCTTACAGGAATAAAAAGAAATAGACACAGGGAATCAATATCCCTTCTTTTTCATTACATGATATTTTTCATTTACAACTGCCATTTGGCAACATACCTCAAAAAACACAAGGTAGTCTGATGGATATCTCGGCAGTTTCAATGGGGCATTTTCATAACCCCCTATTCTCATGTATGAGAAGCGATCAAATTGATTGTAGAAACTTCCAAAATTCATAACTAGGGCAACTACTTCTGCCAAAAATCTCTACTTTAATGAACCTTCAATTCTTTTTGTGAGCAACATGGAAAAGGCATCATTCACCTGACGAAAATCCTTCATACCGACACTCTTCTGTAATTGTGGAAAGGTTTGATACATAGGTGTGTCCGGGGTGGGAGCACCTTGAGCTCTTAAACCAAGCTAGACAACCTCTTTGGTGGCCAACACATATACCAACTGAGAACACATATGGAAGCTCACCGTTTGTGGGAAATTCACCAATTGTTCATGCATGCAATCGTTGATTACCTTTTCCCAATCTATATGATGATCTCTGCAGATGAGTAAGATGAATTGACACATCCAATACTCAAAGGAATCAAAGTTAGAGCTCCCAACCACTCGATGTAGTAAGGTGATCATATCACAAATCTCCTCTTTGAAATAGCCTCTCTTCAAATTGGTGGGGAGTCTCGACTTTACTTTCTTCTTAGTAACTTATTCAAGTTTCATATCACTTTCCATTAATTCACTCATAAATTTCATTTATTATTGGCGGCATATCGAACTTCAAAATTTGTAATATCTCCTTTGGTTTCCCTTTGAAGAGAGCACTCATGTACTTACACGTATTCCAAATTAAATGCGAGGTGACAGGTGTCATTTCTCTGTATCACTCGCCAGCTCAAAAGGAGGCACTGTGAGAGTAGTGAGTACGTTTAGTCAGCAAGTTGAGGATGTGAAGAACTTTTGAACCACAAACTTTGAAAGTTTGGAAGTTCAAAGAACCTCTGATTTCTCGACAACAAATACTTTACTTTCAACAAAGTGACCAAGATGGAAGAAGAAAGGATCTTAAGATGCTAGGCTTGGTGACTAGTCAAGGAGTCAGGTGGTTCATGAACTTTTGAATCCACTGACTTTGGTTCAAAAACTTAAGGGATTTCTGACAATGCATGAAAATGATAGTGAAAAATGCAACTTTGGGAAAAGAATGTGAGTTGTGACAAATAAAGAATGGGAACTTCACAAAAACATGAATGCTTTAGAAAAAATTAAAAATGGGATAACAACAGGCTCTAAATGGGGACAAGGACTGAACAGGACGTAGAGAATCCAGGCAAACTTGGCACAAGGCCTTATTCCAAGGGCAACAGAGTCACACCAAAAACACAACAACAAAACCAGGAAAGATAAGGAAAGAAACTATAATACAAGGAAAGACTCAAGAATGTTACCAATTACACAACTTAAGATCTTGCCCATTGTAGGCAAGAGGTAATGGTGTCCCATCAAGATATGCCAGTGGGAATGCATTCTCTCCAATAACTTGTCTAATCTAGAAAGGCCCTTTCCAAAGAGAGTCAAATTTCTTGTGTGCTCCTTTTGGTTCTCTTCTTATGTCCCATAATAGTACACTATCTCCTATCACAAAATTTCTCTGCCTGGCCTTCTTGTCAAAAAAATTCTTAACTTCCTATTGATGTCTGGTGATTTTGTCCACAACCACTTCTCTTTGCTCCTCCAATTTGTTCATGTAAATTATCCTCTTCTCAAGTGCTAATTGAAATTGTTCATCTTCGATTGCTTTCTATAGGTTGAGTGCTGATAATTTTAAAGGAATAGGTATTGCACTATCAATCCCATATACCTAAAAAGGGGACATACCAATAGCTCTCTTATAAGTTATTATATCTGCCCAGAGAACATAATACAATTTTTTATGCCACCCTCTCTGATTTTCATCCACTAACTTCTTGACAATCGAGATTAAATTTTGTTACTTGACTCGGCCTACCTATTGCCTTGTGGATACTAATCAGATGAATGGGTGAGACTAATGCCATAATTGTAACAGAAAAGAGTAAACTTAGAAAAGGAGAAGCTACTGGCATTTCTACAAAAAATTTCTTAGGTATACCAAATCTATCCAAGATGTTTTTCTTAAGAAAATTACAGACTACCTCAAAAGTGGTATATTTTATAGGAATCGCTTCTACCCATTAGTAAAATAGTCTGTCGCAGTCAAGATGTGTGTATGGCATACACTTGAATTAGGATTAACTGGCCCAATGAAATCTAACCCCCACTATTGAAATGGTTCATCAATCACTACTGGTCCCAGTGGTAATGCAGTTAATTGAGGTCTGCTAGTAAACTTTGAGCACTTCTCACATTTAGACACCCATTCATAGGCATCTTTGAACATACCTGGCCAATAAAAGCACTATCACAGGATTTTAAAAGAAATCACAGAAGCCAAAAGATGTCTGCCACATGCTTCATCATGAAAAGTAATCAGTAGTTTCTTATGTTGTTCTTTATCAACACATCTCAAAAAGGTCCCATCTACTCCTTTCTTATACAAATTTCCCTCCTAGAGGACATACTTGCTAGCCTTGAGCTTCAGGTTCCTTTTCTCCTTAGTGGACAAATGGGAAGGACATTCACCATATGTGAGCAGATAAGAAATATTAGAAAACCATTCATCAGTGGTACTTGTAAACAAAACAAGGGGCAAGTCTTCATCTCTAGTCAGCGCACTCTCAGCAATCAATTTACATAAGCCTTTACCTCTAACCAAATTGGTAGGTTTGAGATCGATATCATATTCCTGTACTTTAGCCACCCAAGCTCCTCTTTTGTTACAACCAACTTCTTGATGGGTGAGGATACTCTTGACAACAGAGTCAGCAACATATACAAAGCATGGGAATGCAAAGTGTAGAATCTAAAATTCTTCAATGTTTTCACTACTGTGTATGCATGCTTTTCTAAAGGAGAGTACTTCAAATCATGCTTTTTAAGAGGTACACTCATAAAGCAATAGGAGCTTCGATACCTCGTTCATTTTTTTGTAACAAAATAGATGAAAGATTGTGTTCAGAGGCATAACAATAGATAATAAAATCCTTTTCGAAGTCAGGATGCACTAGGGTTAGAGCATTACCGATGGTAGTTTTGATATCCTCAAAGGCTTGTTTACCTTCAATGTTCCATTTGAAAACTAGATGGTTTTTCAACATCTCTGCAATATGCCTAGTCAACTCAGCAAAATCTGAGACAAATCTTCTCAGAAAATTCACTTGAACAAAAAAATGATTTTGTGTTGATCTTAGTCATTGTGAGACTCAATTACTGAATTTCTTTGACCCTTTTAGGATCAACCTTAATGCCATCCTTAGAAATGATGTGACCTAATAGTTTCCCCTCGGTTACTACAAATATAGACTTTTTAGGGTTCAGGGAAATACTGTGATCTCTGCATCTTTACAGCACTACTTCCAGATCATGAAGATGATCTACTCTCTTCTTTGAAAATACTATTAAGTCATCTAGGTAAACCACAATGATTTTATTTTTCAAATCTCCAAAAGTTAAATCCATCACCCTTTGAAAGGTGGCCCCTGTGTTGATGAGGCCAAGTGGCATCCTATTATATGCGAACACACCAATGGGAGTAGTAAATGTCGTTTTGTGTTGATCTTTTGGGGCGACCTCAATCTGATTATACCCCAAAAAGTCATCCAACATAGACATCATTTCAGATCCCGAGACAGTTTGCAAAATATGGTCCATCACTAGCAAGGGATAATTATCCTTTAAGGACGCCTAGTTTAGGTTACGAAAATCAACACAGATCCTGATCTCCCCATTCTTTTTCCTTATAGGCACTATGTTGGCAACCCAGGTAGAATGGTGAACGGGGTAGATTATTTTCACTTTCAGCATTTTGTCAATTTCACTAAATATGGCCTCAGACACCTTAGGGTTATACGTCCTCTATTTTTTCTGAAAGGTGACGTGCCGTGCCTTAATGGAATACGGTGTTGCAATTCTCCATTTCTGAACATTTTCAAATTTGTATAGCACCATGCAAAGATATCTTTATAATGAATAAGCAAAGAAATTAAACTCTCTCGCTCCTTGAGAGAGCAACATTTCCCAATACAAATAATTTTTAGATCTTCCTCAGTACCAATATTAATTGGATCATAATCAACCGATGATCTGGTAGAAACTTTGCTCTTCTGCTTTATGTACTAATCATGTATGTTAAAAAGGTCCTCAAGGGAGACCAAACCCTTGAAAATTTTATTACCCTTCAACTGAATCACTTCAGATTCTTAGCCATTGTGAGAATTGGCCACTCCTAAAACATCATTACTCTCATCAAGACTCCCTTCAAAAAACACATTTGTGAATGACTCAGCTTTTTCTAGAAAGGAGATAATATGCCAGTCATTGTTAAATACCTGCCAATGGCTAACGTTGTTAGGTACGTTGGGCAGATAGACTACCTCAACTCTATAAGATTTGTCCTTAAAATCTGGGTGAGGTAATAGGAGAGATGTAGATACAACCAATGAATCAACCTGAGTATTCTGATCTCTGGGCACAACTTTTATTGAGAAGGCGTCAAAATCTTCTATACAATCCCACACCCTATTTCTGTAGTGCCTTAGTCTCCTATTTTTCACTGTATATATCTTCCTTACTTGTTTGACAATCAATTTGGCATCACCCTTGGCTTCCAATTGCTTAATACCTTTCTCCTTCACTAATGCCAGCCCAAGTAGCAAAGCCTCATATTTAGCAGTGTTATTGGTGTTGTTGAATTCCAACTTGTAAGTAAAAGGAAACTTGCAATCATCAAGGGAAACCAAAACTACTCCAGCACCTGAACTAGTAGTAGAGCAACTGCCATCAAATTCTAGGGTCCACACTTCATTGGCTAGGTCAGGACTGATTAGATTTACTTTATCTCCCTCTGTCGGGCTGCACATATATGTGCCAAGTCCAATTTCTACATACAAAATGTCTACCCTCAAGTCCCTTGACTTTAGTATAGTGAACTTGGCCTTGGGTTCAAGATTTAGACGAACTTTCTTTCCATCCACCAGTATTAGAGCATGAGACCAGTCCATTTGTATTTCTTCCCCCAAGTCTCTACAGAAACTACAGCTCAAAAGCATCCCATAGCTTGCAGGTATATCCGCCACTAAGATTGTTAGCTTTAATCTCTTCTTAGGATATGTTGCAAGGGCAACTTGTGCATGTTATTTGACCTAAAATCGATACTGGTGAGCCATCCATGGAAAAGCACCTACCATGAGAGGAGGTATAGGATAGACCTAGGGCCTTAGCAACCTAGGCAGGCATGACATTATCTGAGGCTCTAGAATCGATGACACAATTTCTTAATTTATATCCAACAATATACAATGATACATAAAAAGGCTCTAGTTTTTCAAAGGGATTTTGAGGGTCGGGGCCTTGGGAATGAGAATTTGAGCAATTTTTTTTTTTAGCATGAACTTCATTCTCATTAGACACCTGAGCATTGTAATGAGAAGGGGAGGGGTCTTGCTTGACATACCTAACCACTCTATCTAACTCAGAAGGATTGAGCCTAAGGTATTCAGCTTGTGAAATTTGGATTTTAGAATTCTTACAAGACTCAACTATGTCAAAAGAGCTAGAAACAAGAACTTCAAGAGAAGAAGTAAAGGATACCTCAGCAGATGCAACTTTGGGTATAGCACTCTCTGTCTTCTTAGAATTAGTGTTGGTATGTCTCGACAAAATATGTTTTGGAGTAGAAGAGGAACCACTAGGCTAGCCTTTGGAATCTTTCCCCTTCTGTACTTGTTTTCCTCTAGTAAACACTACACAATTGGGATTGTCTATCTCAGTGTACACATCTTCTCTAGTTTTAGGGTCTAACTCATATTCAAATACATTAACATTGGCATCACCGAATTGAGTAGGTTCTTCTACATAAGGTTCCTCTGTATGCTCATTCATCGAGAGCATATGCATGAATCTAACCATCTTTGGACAGGATGCTCCATCATGATCAGAAGTTAAATTAAAGGTGCACATCATATGATTATTCTTACTGGTAGGACCACCTTCAATTGCCAACCTCTAAGTCAAACTAGGTAAGGGCAGTGTTCTATTGTAAGTCCCCTGGGAACCATGATATTTCCTTGATATATATTGGTAAAAAGGCTATTGGGATCCTTTAGGCATCTACCTCTTTAAGGTAATAATGTCATTGGCCAATCTCTGAATGACAAGGTCACTAGAGTTAACCACTAAAGGTTTACCTGTCTATAACTCCCTCTTCCATTTACCAGTAGTTATAAGATCATCTTCAATGGAAATGGCCATGGTTTGGGCCGCTACCAAATTAGCAGGACCTTCCATCTTTATAGGAAAACTAACATCAGGAGGGAGAGAATTGATAAAGAAACATTTCAACAAACCATTACTAGGCCTCACATCATTAGGGATTCTATTTGCAAGTTTGTTGAATTTAGTCAAAAGTAAAATGTTAGTTTCCTAGTTGTTAGGAGGTTAGGATAAGTTAGTATATGATGATTATATTTGTTAATTTGTTATTGTTCTCCATCTCATGCTAAGATTTGGATGATATTCCAAAATCTTTAATTTTGGCAAACATTATGCCATATATTTGTATCTTCTCCTCACATAGGAGATATTGGAGAATGCAAGTTTTTCATTTTATTTTATTGCAGAGATTATTGTCTTTTGTCATTGAGAATTTAATCTCTGACTGTTGTTTTTTCTTGCTCTTTCCATATCACACAGACTCTAAAAACCATTTTGTCAAAGTTTGGTAGTTTTTTGCTCTTATGTCTCTTAAGAGATTTTTTTAGAACCTTGTAGCCTGAAAGGATTAAGACACTTGGGAAATGAAATGGGGCCTCCTCTATCATTCATCCAACTACCTCTACATGTTGACATTGTTAGTTTAGTCCTAGGAGGTGAAGGACAAAAATTATAGATCTTGGCAACATTATTTTAAACATAAATGAGTCATTTTGCAAGAATGTATCTGTTGTTGGCACAACCAAATAGTTTTGAGTTGAAAAAAGTTGAGAGTTTATTATGGAGGTATCCTACATGCATCTATAGGTCCAAATCAATTATTCCTAGCTTCCATGGACCCCATGAACTGCTCCGTCAAAGTTTGGTAGTTTTTACTCTTAGGTCTCTTAAGAGACTTTATCAAAACCTTCTAGCTCAGAAGGGCTGAGACACTTGGGGAATTAAAGGTGGATTCCTATAGCATTCACCTACCCACCTTGATGTGTTGGTGGTATCAGTTTGGTCCCAGAAGGTGTAGAATGCAAAAGTTCACTCCTAGCGCATTTTCACTAGATGAAACAAAAGCATTTTGGAGCATTGTGTTCCTCACCACCACAAGCAAAAAAATTTGATTTAGTAAAAAATGAGATAGGTATTTGTAAATGGACTCAATATCCACCTATATGTGCAAACAAGACTTTCCTAGGTGTCACATTTTGAGAGAACAGTCGGTCCAAAGTTTGGCACCTTTTTGGTTTTAGGGCTCTTAAGAGACTATCTTTGTCTAATGTAGCCCAAAAGGATTGAGACACCTGGCCACCGAAAAGAGACCTCCACTAGCATTCATCTACCCACCCTAATATTTTTGTATCATTGGTTTGGTTGCACGAGGTGTAAAATATAAAATTTCACTCCTAGCACCTTTTCACTAAATAAAACAAAAGTATTTTAGAACATTGTGTTCCTCACCACTACAAGAAAATGAATTTGAGTTAGCAAAAATTGAGGTAGATATTTGTAAGTGGACCAAACATCCACCTGTATGTGCAAATAAGACATTCCTAGATACTACAATTTGAGAGAATAATCAATCTAAAGTTTGGCACCTTTTTGGTCTTAGGGCTCTTAAGAGACTGTCTCGGTCCAATGTAGTTCAGAAGGATTGGGAAACTTTGCCACCAAAAAGAGACCTCCACTCACATTCACCTACCCACCTTGATGTGTTGGCACTATCGGTTTAGTCCCATGACACGTGGAATGCAAAATTTCACTCCTAACACCTTTTCAATGGACAAAACTGAAGCATTTTTAACATTGCATTCCTCACCACCATAGGCAATTGAATTTGAGTTAGCAAAAATTAAAGTAGGTATTTGTAGGTGGACTTGACATCCAACTATACACTCCTAGGTGCCATATTTAAGAGAATAGTTGATCCAAAATTTTACACCTTTTTGGTCTTAGGGCTCTTAAGAGACTCTTTCAGTCACATGTAGCCTAGAAGGATCAAGATACTTGGACATCAAAAAGAGACCTTCACTAGCATTCACCTACCCACCCTGACATGTTGGCACTGTCAATTTGGTCCCCCAAGGTGTGGAATGCAAAATTTCACTCCTATCACCTTTTCACTAGATGAAATTGAAACATTCTGGAACATTACATTCCTTGCCACCATAGGTAAATGAATTTGAGTTAGTGAAAACTAAGGTAGGTATAGAAGGTAAAATGAGGATATGAAAAGCATGGAAACCATATAGAAGGTGAAACGAGGATATGCAAATCATGTCAAAGTCTCTCTCTCCTTATGTCTCTCTCTCTTCCTCTCTCCTTCAGTCTCTCTCCCTAAGTCTCTCTCATCCTCTCTTCCTAACTAAACATATAATGTAAAACATATATATAATGTGAGATGAAGGCAAGAAAATAACGTCAAACATATAGAAGGTGAAATGAGGATAATTAAATCATGTCAAACATGTAGAAGGTGAAATGAGGATACAAGAAGCATGGAAACCATATAGAAGGTGAAATGAGGATATGAAAATCATGCTCTCTCTCTCTAACTAAACATATAAAGTCAAACAAATATCTAAGGTTAGATTAATGTAAGCAAATAATGTTGAACATATAGAAAGTGGAATGAAGATATGCTAGACCTATAGAAGGTGAAATGAGGATAAGCAAGTCATGTCAAATATGTATAAGGTGAAATGAGGGTATGCAAATCATGCCAAACATGTATCTCTCTCCTCCCACCCCAAGTCTCTCTCTCTCTCTCTCTCTCTCTCTCATCCTATCTTCCTCATTTTTCTCACTCTCTTTCTCTCTAAATAAACATATAATGTCAAACATGTATCTAAAGTAAGATGAAGGTAAGAAAATAATTTCAAACATATCAAAGGTGAAATAAGGATATGCTAGACCTATGGAAGGTTGAATGAGGATAATAAAATCATTTCAATTATATAGAAGGTGAAATGAGGATATGCAAATCATGTCAAATATGTCTCTTTCTCTTCCTCTCTCCTTGAGTATCTCTCTCCCCTTAAGTGTATCTCTCTAACTAAACATATAGTGTCAAACATATATAAGGTGAGATGAAGATAAAAAAATAATGTCAAACATATAGAAGGTGATATAGGATGAGAAAAATATGGCAAAAATATAGGTGGAATGAGAATAAGAAAAGTATGGTAAATGTATAGAAGGTTAAATGAGGATATACAAAGCATGGAAACCATATAGAAGGTGAAATAAGGATAAGAAAATCATGCTAAACATGTCCCTCTCTCCCTCTCTCTCTTTCTTCCTCTCTCCTTGAGTCTCTCTCTCATCCTCTCTTCCTCACTTCCAGTTTTTCCCTAACTATCTCTCTCCCTAACTAAACATATAATGTCAAAAATATAGAAGGTAAAATGAAGGTAAGCAAATAATTTCAAATATATAGAAGGTGAGATGAGGATATTCTAGTTTATTGTTAGTTTTTAAACCTTCTCTTTACTTTGAAGAATGTAAAATTCTCTACTAATAGTACCAACCATGATAAGGTGGAAGCTTGTTTGGCATGACTAATCTACATCAATAGAACTACTAGAAATAAATAAATTAAAAAAAAGAAAAATGTACTCAAATCAAAAAACTTAAGAAGTGCTGTTACCTAGATTTCACTACTAACTCAATCAGGTAGAGCTTTATAGTTTTCAAAGAGAAAAGGTACATATACTTCTGCTGTGTAAAAAAAAAAAAAAACATGCACGAATCAAGATAAAATTGTATTTTGTTGCATTCAAATGTTTTCAGAAAGAATCAACAGATTGTACAACTCTTTTCATAAATCAGCAATATGTATTAAAAAATAGGTGTATAAGGTCTCACACAAGCCGTGAGACTAACTAATTCAATTGCAAAATGAAAAGGACAAACTGTACATTTATGAAAGACCAAAAAGCAAATAGCATGTGAGGTAGGGTGACTCGTCATTGCCTAAATGACGAGCCTTCAGACTGTTGCCGCTCTTGTGTCATCCTAGATCGTCGGCTTGCCCTCCCATCCAGCCGCTATCTCCTTGCTACCCCGTCATCTGCGTAAAATTTTGAAAAAATGATGTTAGAGCAATGGCGGGGCATCATACATCACATGATATGCACACATAAATGTACAATTTGCGTTTTCAAATACACTGAACCAATTAGCATCACAAAAGCTTTTGAGAAAATCAAGAATATCGACTGCAAGCCTGCATTTTATTTTCTAACAGTTTGTTTCATGTGCAGAGACAGATGTCATTATGTTCTATTTGACTCATTCAGTTACGTTATGAGTGAAAGAAATGTGGCTCCCACAAGGGTCGAGCCCAGCTCAGTAACAACTCAGAAAAATAGATACAACTGTCAAGAGCTAACAGTAAAATGCAGGACAGTAACCACACAGGATAGCAAACCACAGAGGACAGCCAACAGTCAAAAGTCAAAGACAGGACAGCAAGGTAAAGAATGCCAGTTAAGATCATCGAAATAGCTGAATGTCATGATAAGAACAGCCAACAGCATTTTTGGACATAACTCAGAGAATGCACCTTGTCACTCATTCAGAACGGCAGAGTATGATGAAACAACAGTCATATAGCAGCAAAAGGACAAAGATGCGACATAAGAAGTCTAAGACAATGAGAAAAGATAGCCCTACAAAGTTGTATGAGACAGTGTTGACACAATACCTCACATAAGATGCAATCATAAAGTCTTAGAGGATGCAATGACCTGGAGAGTGTTCTTCAAAGCAAGACAAGTGAAACTATCAAAGGTACGAAGCTCATGCAACCATAATGAGACCACTCTTAGGATAATCTGAAGTCATTGATAAGGATATTGGTGAAGTGTCTTAGGAGCCTGCAAGCACCAGAAAACAGAAACAGCACACAGCCAACAAAAAATGCAAATTTGTTCATGTTTGTGCCTGCTAACAGCAAATACAGTGGAAAAATGAAGGTCTCTTTTGGTAGTTTTGGTAGCAATTTGCAAAGAAGAACATGCACTTCTCTTTTAAAGTTTATAGGAGTATACAAAAGGGGTAGCAATCTGCAAAGATGAAGAAAATGGAGTTGGCACGGACATGAATTTTGGTCAGATGGCTTATGACGATCTTAAAGATGATGAGGAAACTAGTAATGAAAATCAGTCTGTCAATGAAACAGCAACAGATGCAGAAAATAGCAGGAAAATGCAAATGTTTGAGTTCCATGTTTCAGAAAGAAATACAGTTTTCGAACAGTAGGTATACTTGCTATTTTTTTTATGAAGCTTTTTGTCAAAACTGGAGTTCAAATACAGCTAAAAGATGCATGAAATACTCAGAAAGTGTCCGATACTGTCTTCCGGCAGCGAATAACTCAGAAAATGCAATTTTCTTAAAAGTTCAAATGCCACAGAATTTGTTAACAACAAAAAGGGAGTTTCAAGGTAGTTACAGCCATCAGAATCAATCAAGATAGTTGCCAGCACTCATAGATATCATTCTTCCAAGTTTTTGTCTAAAATGCAGATATAAAGGGAAAACAGTACTTTTTTCAACTCATTGCAAGAAAAAAAACCTCAGAAATGGAACAACAAGTTTGGACACACAGAAAATACAGTGTTTCAAGTTGCAAATGCACAGACCAATGGTGCATGTATACAGAAAATACTAAGTTTCCAGTCATTTCAAATGAAAAAAGGCTCCGTAAATGTTCAAAATCGCGACCTCATATCAGCGAAATACAGCAAAGTGAAACTCATAAATTTGAGGAAGTTCAGGGAATGGCGGATTTACCTCTGTTCTTTGTTTTT
Organism: Cunninghamia lanceolata; assembly: GCA_027924645.1. NCBI lineage: Eukaryota > Viridiplantae > Streptophyta > Pinopsida > Cupressales > Cupressaceae > Cunninghamia > Cunninghamia lanceolata. Next base: position 9,634,550 of record BSBN01001435.1, read on the forward strand.
GACTGTGGAAACTCATTTTTTTTTGCTTCATTCAGCGGCCTCACAGTAACAACACAACCAGCAAACAATGCAGAAGGTCGGCCATGGAAGAAAACGCCAAAAAGATGCATCAAGATTCAGCAAATCGCGGCCGTAAAAGCCATAAAAATGCGAGCACAACAAAAATGCCAGAAAAAATGCATCATTTTACAGTCAAAACGGCATGAAATGCCTAAAAAATGACTTCAAAGGAGTTGCAACATACAAAACTGCCACTTACCTTCAAAAATCAGCTCAAAATTGACCAACATCTGCTACGAAACAACCACGAAATGAAGATTTCTCCTTCAAACCCTCTCAGGTGGCGGCGGCTAGGTCGAACGGCCAAAGAAGCAAATGCAAATGAAATGAATATTAGGTTTGCAAAGAGGTCGACTAACCTATTTCCTGTTAGGTTTTTCCTTTATGTTTTGTTTTGTGAAAGCATTCATTTCATGTGGCAACGTGGGAAGCCCTCTTTTCTTTCTTTCACATAACATAAGTGAAAATGTATGTGGTCGTGGCATCTTCTATGCCTCGTATTTTCTTTTCAAAGGCAAGCAAATGTATAGGGAGTGCCTTATGTCTTAAAAGACATGGTAAAGAGTAGAAATTCGCCAAGGCATCATAGGGGATTCACAAGGTGGTGTGCAAGAGAATGGCAATGTCGGCTAGGAGATATAAGGTGAATAATGATGTATGTCAGACTTGATGTTGCCAGGAATAACAATGTGGTTTGAAAGCAAAATAATGGCATGGTGATGCATATGGAGGTATAAGGGCCATTGAAAATATATTGCTTCAAACTGTGTATAGGCATGACGCGAGATGATGTGATGTGTCGTGTTATTTTTTCTAGGAGATATGGACATCCTTGTTATGTCATAGTGCCATTTTTCTGCATAGGTCTTGATTATAAATTGTAAAAAATATTTACTAAGGTGGTGGAGTTATAAACCTCTTAGTTAAATGTTTATTAGATGCAGAAAATGAGTAATTATGTCTTTTATTGAGATATTTTTCAGTTATTTATGATACTGCAGGACTTATGACACAGATCTGACGTATGTCAGGAAACTGCAGAGGGCATTTAAAGGCATTTTATGACATTTTCAGGTGCCTTTATGATTGCAGATGACATCCCTTGACCATTTATGCCTTAGGAAGCCTTTTTGGAGGATTTTAGGGAGATATTTTGTGGGCATTTATGAGATGCACGGGAATGGAGGTGGTGGATGTCTATCTATTTGCAGCTGTTTAGGAAGTATATATCCTTCTTCCTTATTCATTTTTTAGGGGTTCTGGCTATTCACTATCCTGTATATTGTAATTTTCAGAGTTCTTTTGCAGAGGTGAACAGTTTTGTAACACATTTTTCAGAGATATACAGTGTTGTAACACTCTTTTGGCAGTAATAAGCAGTTCATACCTTCCTATTTCTTCTGATATTGTGTCCTCAGTGTTAGTACAGATTCTGGTGATGTTTCTCTGTCCTTGAAGCTGTCTTTCATGTTGGTGCCTTTATGCAGGGGTTTCTTTTATAATTTTTGCAGGTTGTGAGATGTGCAAAGGATAACAATCAGCTTGTGGGTAGTGAGAAAACCTCTTCCTCCATTACAGGACTGTTGTTATTTAGCCTTCTTACAAAACATTGATGCAAGGGTTATGAATTTTGCTAGGTTGTGTGAGGGTTCTTATTATTACTGGTTCTGAAGTGTGTCATTTCATGTGTGTTTCCTGATGATCTTTTGGTGCATCACCTTAGACAGTAGGTTTTATTTTCATGTAATCTTTCTTACTCTTTTCTCTGCAAAGACCTTAGTATAAGTAGTTTAGGTGGAGTATCAGCAGGAAGCCGGCCTTCTCTGGAGGTTCTTTCCATCACAGGTGACCCACAGACCTGGGAAGATCCCATGTTTCTCTAGATTGCCAAGTTCTACAACTCAGCAAGGGTGCAAATCTGAGAGACAATAGTTTTTGGCACGCCCGGTGGGACTGTGGAATTAGAAACAGTTCAAATACTTTAGTTATTACTGGTTTTGATGTGCAGCCAGTGATTTTCAGACCTGTAAGAGGTTAAAAACCTGCATATCTGGCGACTCTAAGCTTTGGTTCAGCAAATCAGTATATTTCTGCTTATGAGAAGGATACAAACCAGAAGCAATTCTTCATCTTTTGAATATTTACAATTATCCCCACCTAGGAGAAGAGGGATAACCGCTGAGAGATCCAAGACAACTCGTGTCTATTCAAGAAGAGCCAAGTCTACTCCTCCTGCTATTGGAATTCATACTGTCACAAGAATCCCAGCTACAATGATTCCTGCAGTCAGAAATCAGCCTTTTGTTGCATTCAACCAGGGCAGCCCCCTGAATTTAACTCAGCATGATGCTATTCCTGTTGCTGCCTTGAAAAGTTTACCATATTTTAATGGTGAAGATCAGACCACTCCAGCTGAACACATAAAAGACATTGCAAAGCTATGTGCCGTCCATCATGTGATAGAAGAGAATGTTGCAATCAGGTTATTAGCAGCCTCTCTCAAAGGCAAGGCTTTGCAGTGGTTCAGAAGCTTGCCGGTGAACTCCATAGATTCATGGGATGGTCTAGGAGAGGAGTTGTGCAATTTCTTTGAAGACAAATCAGATCATTTGTCATTGGTGGAGCAGCTGTCCACAATAAAAAGAGCTCCTCACGAAGTTATGTCAGACTTCAATCACCGTTTTCAGAAAACATGGGATAGAATCCCACCAACGGTAAGGCCTACAGCTGACCATGCCTTCTTATATTATTTAAGAGCCTTAAACAGTGATATTTCTGTTATGATTCAATCTATGGGAGGAAATTCCTTACCTCAGGCTTATGCCATAGCCATAAGAGCTGGAAACAGCCTAATACAGGCCGGTAAAATCGCCCCTAGACCTCCTTTGCCAATTTTTCCAGCTATCCAGCTGCCAATGCCAATACATGTGCCTCCTATAGCTGTTATACCTGCTGTGCCAGCATTACCGGCACCTAATGCACAGCCAAATAAGTCAGAAAATGCTGCCCAAAATCAGTCTTTTGAATTACAGGAAATCAAAGGACTGCTGCAGTCTTTTGGTAATGAGATTGTGAGCCTCAAGAGGCAGCAAGGTCAAAATTTCAGACCTTATCAGCCCCCTTTCCAGTCCACTTATCAGCAAAATTAGCAAAATAAGCCACCTTATCAGCCTGTTAATCAAGGTCCAAGGCCAGCCTTCAACTCTAGACCTTATCAGGCCTACAATCCAAACGCTGTCAGTTCTTCAAAGGAGGTTGTGCCCATACAAAATAATTTTGCCCAAGAATATGACTGGTGCTTTCCTTGTAACCAGCCCCATAATCAGAATACATGTGCCAATGGGGTAATTAACCAAGCTCTAATGGTTCAGAACAGTCCAACAGTGCAATCTAATGTGCCTGTAGAACCTACTGTTCAGCAGCAAGGAGAACAGGCACATGAAACAACACTCCTAAACTGGCAGGGAGAAGAATTCTGTGGTATAAACCAGGTTGGTGCTTCAATTGCAGATAATACGCGCAACAAGAAAAGGGCTATTGATGAGGGGCAGCAAGCTGATAAAGTCCAAATTCATGGGCATCAAGTGCCAAACGTCAATCAAGGTGTTTCTAACCCATCAAAGGCTGAAAGAACTCAAGTCCTATCAAAGGATCAGCCTGTGATAGGCAAGGGACAACTTAATCCATCAGTTCAGCCAGCTTGTGCTCAAGGTGACGTGGCTGCCCCCAAAAACCAAGCTAAAACAGGTACATCTGCTTTCAATATACTTGAACATATGAAGAAAATAAATATGTCTATGACTATGTGGGATTCCCTGAGTATCCCTGGCCAAAAAGACCTGCTACAATCAGCCTTGTCGAATCTAAAGTTATCTCAAGAGTCTGATGTAGGTAAATCCAAGGCTGTTTTGACGAATGACCTTGAAAAAAATGCAGAACAGCAAGCTTCAGAAGTCAAACCCCCGCCCTTTTACGTATCTTTGATCATAGGGGATCATCTAGTTCATAACTGCATGATAGACTCAGGTGCTAGCAGTTCCGTCATGCCCAAACAAATTGTTGATAGGCTGGGCATTGAATATGAGCCATTAGAAAAGGGAGTTGTTCAGCTGGATGGAACCGCTGTTAACACAGTCGGTGTCATCAAAGGACTAAGTTTAACTCTGCATGCCTGCCCAAATTTTTCTATCCCGCAGGACATATATGTTATTGACTTACCGCCTTATTTTGCCATTTGCTTATCAAGGGATTTTACAGCAAAGATAGGAGGTTACCTCTCCTCAGACTGGTCTCATATGCTGTTCAGAACCAGGTACGGCACTAAGGTGACTATCAAGTCGGAGCCCATTGCCAAAGACCATATTGAGCCCCACACTACACGCCCCGTCAATTCCAACTTGGTTGTAAGCGAATCAGAAACAGAACAGCCTGCTGTTCAAGAAGGCAATACGCTGATTGAAGGCATACCAGAGGTCCTTCTTGATGAATGGGCAGACCAGACTCAAGTGGTTGAACCATGTGAACACCTAGATGAGGTTGGTTTGGGGGTGTATATGATGCACGAGGCTGATTTGTTTCTGCCCAACATTGAAAAAAGTGCAGAACAGCAGAATGAGCGGCAAGAAAACGAAGTCTGGGAGCTATTTTTTTACGGCTCAAGGAGTAGAAATGGTGCCGGAGGTGGATGCATGCTTGTTTCCCCTAAGGCTGAGAAGTACTATTTAGCATTCAGATTCTGTTTCAGCTGCACTAACAACGTGGCTGAATATGAGGCTCTGATTCAAGGCCTAGAATGGGCCAGACAAAAGGGGATTGGCGTCTGAAAGTTTATGGGGACAGCGAATTGGTTGTAAATCAGGTCAGAAAGCTCAATGTCACAAAAAATGACCTGCTCAAGTCTTACAAGCACATAGTATGGGACCTTTTGGAAGGTTTTGATGCTTTCAATTTGATCTCCATACCCAGAAATCAGAATAAACACGCTGATAGGTTGGCTACTGTAGGGGCAGAATTTGACATTCCCAAAGAAATCAGTAGTGGTAAGGAAAAACAGCATATCAAAATTGTTGTTAGGCCTGCTGTGCCAGATAATAACATACACTGGCAGGTATTTGATAGTGATCAGCAAATTGTAAACTTCTTAAGAGAGGAGGCTGAATTTTCTCATGCAAATCAGGGGAAGCTACATCACCAGTATGGTGACCAAATCATTCAGCTGAAAAATAACAAGATGCCAAAAGGTTTGGTCACCTTGGAATCCATCTTTAACACTGATGATGAAGCTGTAAAACCCAGGTCCAGCCTACAGGTCCAGCAAGACCATTATGAAGAATTTGAGATTTTTAAGGGCAAACTCCTTAAAATAGGCAAGGTATGTACAGCAAAAGAAAGACATGCATTTATTCAGCTATTCCAAGAATTTAGTGACATTTTTGCATGGGAATATGGCGATTTAAAGGGGTTTGACCCCCATCTTGCTCAACACACTATTGAGTTGGAACCTGATGCTAAGCCGGTAAGGCAGAAACAGAGGCCTTTGAATCCTAAATTAGAGCCTCTCATGAAGATGGAACTGAATAAGCTGATCGAGAGTTGCATAATTTTTCCTATAAAGCACACCTCATGGGTTTCCAACCTTGTGCCGGTTAGGAAGAAAAACGGGGAGATAAGGCTATGTGTGGACTTCCGTGACTTAAATAGAGCTTCTTTGAAGGACCGTCATCCTTTACCTTCCATGGAGCAGATACTCCAGGTAGTTTCAGGATCAGAAAGGTTTTCCTTGCTGGACGGCTATTCTGGTTACAATCAGATTTTAGTCAAGGAGGAAGACCAATACAAAACAGCCTTCACCACAAAGTGGGGGACGATGGCTTACAAAAAGATGCCTTTCAATTTGTCCAATGCTGGAGAAACCTTTCAAAAGGCAATGGATATGGCCTTTCAGGGGCTAATGTACAAGATCGTCCTAGTCTACTTGGACGACATTACTGTTTTCTCTAAGGAGGCCAAGGATCATCTCAATCACCTAAGACAGATTTTTGAAAGGTGTAGGGAGTTTGGGATATCACTTAATCCCAAAAAATGTGTGTTTGCTGTCCATGAGGGCAGATTACTTGGTTATGTGGTGTCGAAGCAAGGTATCACCATTGACCCTGAGAGAATAAGCGCAATTTTGGCTCTACCTTTACCAGCACACAAGAAGGGCCTGCAAAGTTTCATTGGTAGGATCAACTTCGTCAGGAGATTCATCCCTGATATTGCTGATTTATTAAACCCATTGACTGCTATGTTGAGAAAGAACATGTCTTTCAGCTGGACTAAAGACGGAAAACGAAGTTTTGAACTTATCAAGGAGTCTTTGGCTGCTGCACCTACACTGCTGAATCCTGATTTTTCTAAGGATTTTACCTTGTATGCATATGGTAACATTGATTCTGTTTTAGCCATGTTGGTACAAGAAAATGAGCAAGAAATGGAACAGCCTTTAGCTTTTTTCAGCTAGGCGTTGAAGGACTATGAGATGAGGTACACTTTTGTTGAGAAGCATGTACTTGCTGTTATAGGAAGTTTGAAAAAGTTTAAACATATGTTATCAAATAACAAGATTAACTTAATGGTTGCTCATCCAAGCGTGAAAGAATTTCTGCTAAGTAGAGATCTCAGTGATAAGAGGGCTGGTTGGGTGACTAAGGTCATGGAGTATGACGTGGACATTAAGGTTACCAAGCTGGTTAGAGGAAAAGGGCTGTGCAAACAGCTTGCTGATGGTGTAATCAGCAAAAAGGACCATGATCTAGAGGCTGTTCTATCAATGCAAGATCAAGAACAAACAGCTTTTTCAGCTCCTGTTGCTGATTGGGTGCAAGAAATGGTTCATTTCCTGCAGACCAGTGAGTGTCCTCAAGGTTTGGATAGAGCCAAACGAAGGTATTTCAGACTGCAGTCCATACCTTATGTGCTCATTAATGACTTGCTGTTTAGGAAGGATTTTAATGGAGTATTGCTGAGATGCATTGGATCTAACCAAGTGGAGAAGGTTCTGCATGAGTTTCATGGAGGGTCAGCTGGAGGCCATTTCTCACCTAGAGCAATAGCTCTTAAGGTAATGAAAGGTGGCTTCTCCGGAGCTTCTTTCCATCACAGGTGACCCACAGACCTAGGAAGATCCCATGTTTCTCCAGATTGTATTTTGTTGCATTCAAATGTTTTCAGAAAGAATCAACAGATTGTATAACTCTTTTCAAAAATCAGCAATATGTATTAAAAAATAGGTGTATAAGGTCTCACACAAGCCGTGAGACTAACTGATTCAATTGCAAAATGAAAAGGACAAACTGTACATTTATGAAAGACCAAAAAGCAAATAGCATGTGAGGTAGGGTGACTCGTCATTGCTTGAATGACGAGCCTTCAGACTGTTGCCGCTCATGTGTCGTCCTAGATCGTCGGCTTGCCCTCCCATCCAGCCGCTATCTCCTTGCTACCCCGTCATCTGCGTAAAATTTTGAAAAAATGATGTTAGAGCAATAGCGGGGCATCATACATCACATGATATGCACACATAAACGTACAATTTGCATTTTCAAATACACTGAACCAATTAGCATCACAAAAGCTTTTGAGAAAATCAAGAATATCGACTGCAAGCCTGCATTTTATTTTCTAACAGTTTGTTTCATGTGCAGAGACAGATGTCATTATGTTCTATTTGACTCATTCAGTTACGTTATGAGTGAAAGAAATGTGGCTCCCACAAGGGTCGAGCCCAGCTCAGTAACAACTCAGAAAAATAGATACAACTGTCAAGAGCTAACAGTAAAATGCAGGACAGTAACCACACAGGACAGCAAACCACAGAGGACAGCCAACAGTCAAAAGTCAAAGATAGGACAGCAAGGTAAAGAATGCCAATTAAGATCATCGAAATAGCTGAATGTCATGATAAGAACAGCCAACAGCATTTTTGGACATAACTCAGAGAATGCACCTTGTCACTCATTCAGAACGGCAGAGTATGATGAAACAACAGTCATATAGCAGCAAAAGGACAAAGATGCGACATAAGAAGTCTAAGATAGTGAGAAAAGATAGCCCTACAAAGTTGTATGAGACAGTGTTGACACAATACCTCACATAAGATGCAATCATAAAGTCTTAGAGGATGCAATGACCTGGAGAGTGTTCTTCAAAGCAAGACAAGTGAAACTATCAAAGGTACGAAGCTCATGCAACCATAATGAGACCACTCTTAGGATAATCTGAAGTCATTGATAAGGATATTGGTGAAGTGTCTTAGGAGCCTGCAAGCACCAAAAAATAGAAACAGTACACAGCCAACAAAAAATGCAAATTTGTTCATGTTTGTGCCTGCTAACAGCAAATACAGTGGAAAAATGAAGGTCTCTTTTGGTAGTTTTGGTAGCAATTTGCAAAGAAGAACATGCACTTCTCTTTTAAAGTTTATAGGAGTATACAAAAGGGGTAGCAATTTGCAAAGATGAAGAAAATGGAGTTGGCACGGACATGAATTTTGGTCAAATGGCTTATGACGATCTTAAACATGAGGAAATTGGTAATGAAAATCAGTCTGTCAATGAAACAACAACAGATGCAGAAAATAGCAGGAAAATGCAAATGTTTGATTTCCATGTTTCAGAAAGAAATACAGTTTTCGAACAGTAGGTATACTTGCTATTTTTTTTATGAAGCTTTTTGTCAAAACTGGAGTTCAAATACAGCTAAAAGATGCATGAAATACTCAGAAAGTGTCCGATACTGTCTTCCGGCAGTGAATAACTCAGAAAATGTAATTTTCTTAAAAGTTCAAATGCCACAGAATTTGTTAACAACAAAAAGGGAGTTTCAAGGTAGTTACAGCCATCAGAATCAATCAAGACAGTTGCCAGCACTCATAGATATCATTCTTCCAAGTTTTTGTCTAAAATGCAGATATAAAGGGAAAACAGTACTTTTTTCAACTCATTGCAAGAAAAAAAACCTCAGAAATGGAACAGCAAGTTTGGACACACAGAAAATAAAGTGTTTCAAGTTGCAAATGCACAGACCAATGGTGCATGTATACAGAAAATACTAAGTTTCCAGTCATTTCAAATGAAAAAAGGCTCCGTAAATGTTCAAAATCGCGACCTCATATCAGCGAAATACAGCAAAGTGAAACTCATAAATTTGAGGAAGTTCAGGGAATGGCGGATTTACCTCTGTTCTTTGTTTTTGACTGTGGAAACTCATGTTTTTTTTGCTTCATTCAGCGGCCTCACAGTAACAACACAGCCATCAAACAATGCAGAAGGTCGGCCATGGAAGAAAATGCCAAAAAGATGCATCAAGATTCAGCAAATCGCGGCCGTAAAAGCCATAAAAATGCGAGCACAACAAAAACGCGAGAAAAAATGCATCATTTTACAGTCAAAACGGCATGAAATGCCTAAAAAATGACTTCAAAGGAGTTGCAACATACAAAACTGCCACGTACCTTCAGAAATCAGCTCAAAATTGACCAACATCTGCTACGAAACAACCACGAAATGAAGATTTCACCTTCAAACCCTCTCAGGTGGCGGCGGCTAGGTCGAACGGCCAAAGAAGCAAATGCAAATGAAATGAATATTAGGTTTGCAAAGAGGTTGACTAACCTATTTCCTGTTAGGCTTTTCCTTTATGTTTTGTTTTGTGAAAGCATTCATTTCATGTGGCAACGTGGGAAGCCCTCTTTTCTTTCTTTCACATAACATAAGTGAAAATGTATGTGGTCGTGGCATCTTCTATGCCTCGTATTTTCTTTTCAAAGGCAAGCAAATGTATAGGGAGTGCCTTATGTCTTAAAAGACATGGTAAAGAGTAGAAATTCGCCAAGGCATCATAGGGGATTCACAAGGTGGTGTGCAAGAGAATGGCAATGTCGGCTAGGAGATATAAGGTGAATAATGATGTATGTCAGACTTGATGTTGCCAGGAATAACAATGTGGTTTGAAAGCAAAATAATGGCATGGTGATGCATATGGAGGTATAAGGGCCATTGAAAATATATTGCTTCAAACTGTGTATAGGCATGACGCGAGATGATGTGATGTGTCGTGTTATTTTTTCTAGGAGATATAGACATCCTTGTTATGTCATAGTGCCATTTTTCTGCATAGGTCTTGATTATAAATTGTAAAAAACATTTACTAAGGTGGTGGAGTTATAAACCTCTTAGTTAAATGTTTATTAGATGCAGAAAATGAGTAATTATGTCTTTTATTGAGATATTTTTCAGTTATTTATGATACTGCAGGACTTATGACACAGATCTGACGTATGTCAGGAAACTGCAGAGGGCATTTAAAGGCATTTTATGACATTTTCAGGTGCCTTTATGATTGCAGATGACATCCCTTGACCATTTATGCCTTAGGAAGCCTTTTTGGAGGATTTTAGGGAGATATTTTGTGGGCATTTATGAGATGCACGGGAATGGAGGTGGTGGATGTCTATCTATTTGCAGCTGTTTAGGAAGTATATATCCTTCTTCCTTATTCATTTTTCAGGGGTTCTGGCTATTCACTATCCTGTATATTGTAATTTTCAGAGTTCTTTTGCATAGGTGAACAGTTTTGTAACACATTTTTCAGAGATATACAGTGTTGTAACACTCTTTTGGCAGTAATAAGCAGTTCATACCTTCCTATTTCTTCTGATATTGTGTGTCCTCAGTGTTAGTACAGATTCTGGTGATGTTTCTCTGTCCTTGAAGCTGTCTTTCATGTTGGTGCCTTTATGCAGGGGTTTCTTTTATAATTTTTACAGGTTGTGAGATGTGCAAAGGATAACAATCAGCTTGTGGGTAGTGAGAAAACCTCTTCCTCCATTACAGGACTGCTGTTATTTAGCCTTCTTACAAAACATTGATGCAAGGGTTATGAATTTTGCTAGGTTGTGTGAGGGTTCTTATTATTACTGGTTCTGAAGTGTGTCATTTCATGTGTGTTTCCTGATGATCTTTTGGTGCATCACCTTAGACAGTAGGTTTCATTTTCATGTAATCTTTCTTACTCTTTTCTCTGCAAAGACCTTAGTATAAGTAGTTTAGGTGGAGTATCAGCAGGAAGCCGGCCTTCTCCGGAGGTTCTTTCCATCACAGGTGACCCACAGACTTGGGAAGATCCCATGTTTCTCCAGATTGCCAAGTTCTACAACTCAGCAAGGGTGCAAATCTGAGAGACAACAAGTGCATAACATATCTTTATGATATTCCACAAATTCAATCCAGTGAACCATGTGGATTGACTCTACTCTTTATGGTGTCAAGTATTACTTCATGGTCAAACTCACAAACTTTATACAAGTTCTTATTCAATGTTCTACCCCCATATTTAATCAATTAAACATTTGATGCCACAAGAACATTAGAATAATGAATAATTTTCCTATGTGTCAAAGTCCTCATATAACCACACATCAGACTTACTCATTGGGTACCTTGTAAGAAATGTTCTAGTAATAACCATTGGTCTTGTATGATACTATCTTCTCCATCTATGATAGGGGTTGCCAAATTCTTTTTTATCTTAACACAATGACACAAACAATAATTTGTCCCTTCGTCATTATCTTCATCTGTAGTAATTGTATAAACATGCCCTACATTAAAGTGCAAAAAAAATATTAATTCAATAAATGATACAAAAATACTAAATCATAATCTAAAATATATTAATTTTCATTAAATAATGCATCTGTAATACCTAGTTCAACTAGATCTGAAATATGGTCAAAGTAAATTGATGATTCCATCTTCATGAGTTGTAGTGCTCCTGGAAGTCCATACGTCCCAAGTGAGATTAAAGTTCTAGCACACCATTCATTGACCCACTCTTTTGACTCACACTCATTCCAAGTAAAATGTGTACATGAGGAACAAAAGCATGGCATCTACCTCATATGAATAGTCCATGAAGTTGCATTTGAGCTTCTAAAGGAGTGGAGCTCACTCAATCCTGTTGAAGAGAAGAAAAATGACAAGAGGAAAATAACACAAAGATCATGCAATAAACACAATACTTTCACCTCAAATCACTCTTACTCCTAGAGAAGAAGTAGAGTGTGCCCTTATTCTACATGATATTCTCTCTTGATATGATAAAATTTGTTTAAATGTGGATTGCTCAATGAACTAGCATAATCTTGCTCCTTGTGAAATTGTAGATCTCTTCATTAGTTCAAATTATTTGATTGAGAGATATTTATATGATCTTGGATGATAGGATGGATGGATAGGATTAAATGAGACATGGATCAAGGCATGGATTAAGGATGAGTGGTTGTGATTAAGAGTGAGTGGATGGATGATATTAAATGAGAAGACATTATGGGAATGATAGGGCCTATCCTCATGTGAATGGCCAAGATTAAGAGGTAAAATTAAAAATGAAAGGTGTAGATGAAAGAGTTAGTTATTTTTAGATTTTTATGTAAATTAGGTGGAAAATAATTAATTAAATAGAATTTTTTAATTAGTTATAGGCTAGGAGTGATGTAAGAGGATTAAATTAATTTAATTAATTTAACTAGAGGGTAAAATGAACAAATTAATTAAATTGGTGATGGGAGAAAATGGGTTTAATTAATTAAAATAAATATAATTTATTTAATTGATTGGCTAATGGAAGGGGACATGAAAGGGTCCTAGGATGAAAGTGTCACTGGATGGATGTCTAGGTCATGTTAGTAGTGTCGTAAGGTCATGGTCAGTTTTAGGTGTCTACAGTTTGCCCCTCTTTGATATGGCGCAATGACTAACATAAGTGGTACTGTGTCAAAGAAATAGATTATGCCCCAATAAACTAAAGGGATGATAGAGGAATGATACCCCCTTGAGAGGCCATCTGAAAAGATTTCAGGTGGGCTCTCAAAAAGAAGAAGTGGATGGAGACAATAAGCAGAACAAAAATGGAGGAAAAAGGATGCAGGATGGGGAAAAGTTAGAGAGATGAGATGGAAATAGTTAGTGTAGGTTAAATAGGGAGGATAAGCCCTATGATATGGTGTAGGTTGGGAGAATTGGTAAATTGTATGGGGGGAGGGCTGGATGAGGGAAAATTAAGAGAGATGAGTGGTATTAGATTATGTTGATATGTGGGGAGTAATCCTATATTTTGATATAGCACTAGACATTATGCACCAAGGTATAAGGATCAGGGTGATGATGTGTCTCATGTGTAAAAGGATGCCCCAACACATCACAAGGCATTTGACAACATTAGTGGGTACTGTGATGAGACAATTGATAAGGTCACAAGCAACCCTATGCAATATAGCACCATGATATGGAAGACCATGATACTGTTGCGACATGTAGTTTACAAGGATTGATGCAGATGCAAGATAAAAATGATAATGCACACACACTAGCAAACATATGTCGTTGGGCACCATGATGTCTTTGTGACAATATGCTACAAAGACTAATACAAATGCAAGAAAAATAATAACACATACAAGCAAGCAAGAAAACATGCACAAATGATAAAGAGACAAACAAGGTTGTTACCCCTATTAAGCTAAAAATTGATGATTGATTGATGATGATAGATTTATAAGGATAGTGTTGTTGGTCATACAACAACATCAGGATTAATTGATTGATAAGGATGGATCTCTATACTTAAGATAGGAAAATTTCTTAAGCAAGACTTGATTGATTGGATTGATTATGATGATTATTTGAGTTGATCAGGTTTATAGCAAGGTTGGGAACAAAACCGATGGATGCTTTTGGATAATTAGCTAGATTGATTGACTAGATAGGAATAGATTAAGGATGGCTTGCATTTGTATTTATTGCTTGGATTTTTCTATGAGACGGTTTCATTGGATTGAATTTGGATAGCCTTTTTGTTGGATACCAACAAGGGAATACCAAGTCTAGGGACAAGTATGAAGGTCAGATTGGATGGATGGAGGGGTTTAGGATGTGATCTCTAAGGACTATGTTGCATAGGAATTAGATGCCCCACTCTGGGTATTATACTCAAGACATTGCATGATAATTCTTATGATGATAGGGTGATAGGATTGGTCAAAAAAGATTGGGTATATCAAGAAATATCCAAAGCATTTTTCAACATTATGTCCTTGTCCTTATCAAGATCAAAATAGGAGGGGAGGATAGATTAGTTAAATGGAATAGGTATGTGGATATAATGGATAAGGATGATAGGATAGGAGGGAGATGATAGGATGGGATGGATGAGACAACTTGCCCCCAAGTGTAAGTCACATAGATATCAATCTACACTCGATGCCCATAAATGGGTCTTCATCATGGTACTTATCCAAGGTGCCATGAAATGGTTTTCACCATTGGACAAATGATTTTTCTTTACTATTTTGGGTAAGTGCATGGAAATGGGGGGCCCAAAGTGGGTCAAAACTAGCCACTTTGTTTTTGAAATTAGTAAAAACTAATATTGGATGAGAAATTGAAGATAGTCACACTCAAAATTAGAAGATGTGATAAGAAAAAGTTTTGTAGTGCTCGAAATCTAGTTTCTAAACTACTATTTTTTTTTCTAAAAAAGATGGAGATTAATGTTAGAAATGAAGGTGCAAACAACATAATAAAAATCTGATTCAAACCTTATTAATATCCTCTAAATAATGTAGAATCAATGGAGATTGCAACAGAAATAAAACCCACTACACAGAAATAACATGCATTAAGAATTGAACACATAACATAGTATGTAACGTGGAGAAGCCCCTTTTGGACAAAAAATCCACCAAGAAAAGAGGCTCCAAGTTGTATTATCTTCAAATATGAGATTACAATACATGTACTTCCTCTTCTTCTCTAGTCTTCAATCGAGCGGTGCCTATTACTCTCAACTATGTTAAAAATGTAGTACAAAATGGACTTATAAAAGGGGGTTGCCTTCTAGGGCAAGAAAACTATAATATAATATCAACCATTAGATCTGTGACCTAATGATGAACGGTCTAGATTTACAATGATAAAATATAAATAAAATGTGGTTTCGGGGATGCTGCCCCCTAACCCCTATCGAGGCGCGCAACCCCTAGACTCCCCGCCGAGGGATGCTCCCCCCGGACCCCTTGCAGGGGGAAACCCCCCTGCGACCCCCCTTGTCATAGATGAATTAGCATCGGGTACCAGATATAAACATGCAGCTAAAACAAGATCATTGCTGGTGAAACCTTTCATCCCTTATGGGTAATTTACAAACAATAATAGGAATAATAAATTAAATAGGATTTACAAGGTTGATGGAACCTTAATCCTAACATATTTACAAGGTTGATGGCACCTTAATCCTAACAATTAAGAGGTTCAAATAGGGGGAGCACACAAAACACTCCTATTTTTTCAAAAAAATATAACATAATGTCTGGTGTGCTTCCCCTAAAATATCAAAAAAAATTTAAGTATTTGACAAATTGCTTCAGTGGAAAATTAGATAACACCATGTAGTTTATACATGAATTTTATGTTAATGTTTTAATGAATATATGATTTTTATGGATTTTCAAAGTGGACACATCCTAAAAAATAAAAATATGAGTGTGTTCCCCCCTAATTTTTTTGAAAACTAATCAAAAAACAATTTTTTTCATGTGTATAGAATTTAGTCTAGAATCTAAAATGTAATTTGTTTCAAATTTCAATAAATGTGTAAAAATTAACACCAAAAATAATAGACATAGGTTTTCTAAGAAAAGGACACATTAGCAAAAGAAACTGAAGATGGAAATCTTAATGTTATCATATTTTTTAAAAATACATGGTTAGAAACTAATAAAAAACTTGAAGTTGTTTTGGCATTTTTTCGTACTAACATTGAAAATTTTGTGAACCTGATGGAGAACACGCACGATATTTAGTTGAATTTTCTAACTTTTGTTGAAAACATGTCTTTGGTATCCAAGAGGTACCTCCAACCCTTTGGGTTGTGTTGATTCTCAAATTTGCAATTTACCAAACCCTAAAAGGATGCCAAACTTTATGATCAGGTCTGATAACTTTTTTGGTCAACTGACAGAGTCAATAAAAAGGATTGGACTTCCCAGCACTTCAGGCCCTGCTTCACCTAGGTGGGTGTACCTTCTTATCACCACTGAATGTTAACACTTGAAAACTGAATCATGATGATTGAGTAGATTATATACAATTTTGCCAATTAAAGCATTTTTTTCAACCACATTCAAACTGGCATGAAATCTGAAAATGGATTTATTCAACTACTTTATCCACTACTCCTACAAATAGAAAACTAAAACTATGTTTGAAATATATACAAGGGATGATTTTGGAAGTTGAATGATCGGTGCCTTTTCCTCAATTGGGCAACGAAGTCTAAATACAAAGATATATATGCCTTCCCTCTGGCTACAATTTGATTTGTTTGGCACTACAAGGTCTATGACTAGCATAGACATGCAAAAATGTCATTTATATGGTTCTTCTTACCTTATCCAATTAAATTTCCTAGGTTATTGTGATTTATCTAGAGGAATTTAGTTCTTTCTTGAAGAAACCCAATAAACAAAACACAAAATAGGAAAATGTTTTGACAAATCAAACATATACTTGATATATTGACTTGAATAACAAGGAAAACTGAATTGGAGACAACCAGGCAAAATTTTACCAATTAGTTCAACAAACAAATGACACTAGATTTTAGGCACTAGAAGAATCTAATCTCTCCACTACTGTGCTTCAGAAAATTGGCTTTTACACTATCTTGCTCTTCCAAAAATCAAATCCTAGAGAGCTTTTCCCAAGGTCTTGGTTTCCTTCTTATAGGGGTGAAGGAAGCTACAAGCTTCAGACCTTTCACATTTCAAATTCCCACCATTTGGACTTTTCATTATATTTTGCAACCAAAAATATTTACTTTTATTTCTCTTTGCAAAATAAAAATAATTATTTTGTCACCTTTCACCATGTATTCTCGTGAATAACTATCTCACAAGTACAAAGTATTTTGCAATATTTTACTTTTCCTCCTTTTGCCAATAACATCACATTTACTGTTACCCATTGGTAGAAATGTTCCATTTTTAGTGAAAATAATTTTCATTGTTTGAGGGGTGAAATTTTATATTTCACATTATGACTTTAATAAAAAAATTTCCAAAAATACTTGCCACATTTGAATGTAAATAAAATATTATTTATTGACTCCACTTCTGTATTGCATGCCTATTGTTGAGCTTTTGCAAGGATGCGAGAAAACACAATAAATCCACCACTCTCCCACACCATCATTAAACTCCATTTGCAGGATAGCGGGAACCTTCTTTGTGCCCACTCACCCGCACAAGTTTTTGAGTGCCCCTGTGGGAATGCGGGGAGATCCTACCATCCCACACCTTGTTTGGGTAATACTCACGGGACTGCAATTCATGCTCTATACTCTATCCTAGGTAGAGCCCACTCATGCTGAATTATATCTAGACCATCTTTCTCTACACCAAGACTCTTTGATGGATCCGTCCCAAATCCACTTATTTACATCATTCATTGTGTATCATTTGTGACTTATACTGGTATCCATTTATATGCATCTATTTGTGCTAGAATCCTACAACCAAATCTATGGAAGAACCAAAATGGGATTACGGGCTGAAGAGATCCTTTGAACTATAACTCCCATCGCCATTGTTTTTGTTGTGTTATGGTTGTGATGAATAAGCATGTGGACTAGCTTTCCTTCAATCCATCTTCTTCATAAAGTATTAAGGGTCAAAAGTGACCTCTTTGAAACTTTTTGGAAATGCAGATGTCAAAATATGATAAACTACATTTGCTATTGGCCTTGAAAAAATATTGATCCTGAGGTTCTAAAACTGGACCAGGGAGCATATGAAGGTTAGGGGAATGTAGAATACCAATCCATTTGTCATGATGATCATCCAGCTGTGAAATACCAATCTGAACATGAGGCTACTTTGCAGGCCTAAGAATATGCAAACAATAAAACAATCCCAGAACCCTCCAACTTGATGCTTCAAAACCCTGCCAAAACTGATCACATGTAGCTGAAATCAAACATACATACTTACCAATGTCAGATGAACACACTCACCAAATGTTTTGGTACAAAAGTGAACAAGCTTCAAATTGTGATCTTTCAAAGTAGGCTACTGGGGTAGATTTCACCAGTGCATTTATGAGTGTTGCCATCAATTTTTTCATCATAGGCACTTCAAATTTAGCTAAAATTTGAAGGTGCGAATAGTGGCTTTTGCTTGGGGATGTATGCTCCTTGTGGGCAAACAAGAAATTAGATCTCTAGTGGAGTAGACTGGTGTTTTATTCATTGGGTAGCAGAGTCCAATCTCTTCTATGCCCTGAATTGGTATGATTTGAAAAATCACACCACAACTAATGGCACAAGGCTACCAAAAAAGAAAAGGCCTCTATTTACCTTTGTCATACACCTTGTTTTCATTTGACTGTACTAAATCCAATCTAGGAATATCATTGAAATCTAGTTGAGGGAGGATGTTGATATCTTTTATTCCAGTGCATTTTCCCTCATTTTGCATCTGAAAATCATGCATGATCTGAGAGATTTCATCATGTGACAAGAAGTCACAACCACCACACAAGTCATTCCCAGAATCTATGTGATACTCCACTTCATCATATTTAATGTCACCCACCAAATGATAGCTCTCTAACTGAACTGGAAGAAAAAACAAATCATTATGCCACAATTTTGAACCTGAAACTCCATCATCAGTTGTCTCAACAATTAGTAGGTTTGACACGCTTGAATCATCAACACCCAAAGATTCAATAGAAGAATTCATTTCTGAAGTATTGCTGCAATGAACTTCACAACCACCAGCCATCCCTTCACCGTCAAAGCAATTGTGTGCTCGGCATGAAATTTCAGAATCATTTTTATTTGTCTCTGGTATTTAATAGTCAGTAAATCTAAAATTTGTTCACTACTGAGTGAACATAACTCTTCATTCACTTCATAGCACTCAGAAAATGACATGATATGCATTCTTTTCATCAACATAATTATTCTCTTCACAAACAACATCTTGGTCATCTGACAATGCTTTATCCTCATTGTATAATGGATTTGAATATACATGAAAATCACATTTTGATGCACCTTGACAAAGTATCATTTGATTTTCTTCTATCATCTCATCATACAATGGGTTTGAAAAACTTTGAAAATCATTCTCATATGTACATACCTCTTCTTCACCAATTGTGTCAGTCAATGGATGCACTTCTTCTTCGCTACCATGTGAACATGCTCCTTCATTTGCTTCATTGTTGATCATGCACTCTTCATGCAATGTGTCCTCAACAGTGTTGTCAACATTGCAATCCTCCTCCAAGGTGAAGAGTTGGCCTTTCATGCTTTCATATTCATTCAAATCTTCACTTGCATATATTTCCTCTATTGGCTGATCAAAAGTGGTTGGAAGTGTTGTAGCTTCAGGATGTCTTCTTACAAATGGATTTTGTTCTTGATAAGGCTCACATTGCTGATACTGATAACCCTATTGTAGATATTGTTGATGCATATATTGGTTAACACCTCCATGGTAATAGATATTACCTTGTATATTTTGAAGTGGATCATGATATTGATACTAATATTTCCCCATATACTGATCATATCCCTGATTTTGAATTTTTACTCCTCCTTGATCAGGGCGGAAAGGATATGTACCTCCAACAGGCTGATTACAATCAAATTAGTATTGTGGCACATTTGGAATATTCTAAGCAGTCAATTGAAGCAACTCTTGCTCCAATTCATTTATTCGCCTTATCAAATTTTGCCTCACTTTGTATCATTCTCATCAGGTTCTTGATAAAGTCACCACCTCTTTCAAAGAGGAATGAATTTTATTTTTCTAGGTCTTCTCCAGCAGAGTCATTTACACATTTCTATTCAATCCCTCCATCCTCAGTAGAGTTGCCAATTTGTTGGTGACTCAGATGGGTAAAAACTTCACCAGATATTCCAGGGCAAGATTTGACAATATTTTCACTTCAATTCCCCAACGGAGTCACCAATTTGTTGGTTCTCAAATCTGTAGTTTACCAAACCTTAAAAGGATGCCAAACTTTATGATCAGGTCTGATAACCAATTTGGCCAACTAATGGAATCAATCAAAATGATTGGACTTCCCTGCACTTCAGGCCCTGCTTTGCCTAGGTGGTGTACCTTCTTATCACCACTGAATATTAACACTTCAAAACTGAATGGTGATGATTGAGCAGATTATATACAATTTTTCCAATTAAATCATCTTTTTCAACCACATTCAAACTAGCATGAAATCTAAAAATGGATTTATTCAACTACTTTATCCACTACTCCTACAAATAGAAAACCAAAATTGTGTTTGAAATATATACAAGGAATGATTTTGGAAGTTGAATGATCAGTGTCTTTTCCTCAGTTGGGCAATGGAATCCAAATACAAAGAGATATATGCCTTCCCTCTAGCTACAATTTGATTGTTTGGCACTACAAAGTCTATGACTGGCATAGACGTGCAAAAATGTCATTTATCTGGTTCTTCTTACCTTATCCAATTAATTTTCCTAGGTTACTATGATTTATCTAGAGGAATTTAGTTCTTTCTTGAAGAAACCCAATAAACAAAACACACAAAGTAGGAAAATGTTTTGACAAATCAAACATATACTTGATATATTGACTTGAATAACAAGGAAAACTGAATTGGAGACAACTAGGCAAAATTTTACCAAACAGTTCAACAAACAAATGACACCAGATTTTAGGCACCAGATGAATCTAATCTCTCCATCACTGTGCTTCAGAAAATTAGCCTTTACACTATCTTGCTCTTCCAAAAATCAAATCCCAAAGAGATTTTTCCAAGGTCTTGGTTTCCTTCTTATAGGGGTGAAGGAAGCTACAAGCTTCAGACCTTCCACATTTCAAATCCCCACCCTTTGGACTTTTCATTATATTTTGCAACCAAAAATATTTTCTTTTATTTCTATTTGCAAAAAAATAATAATTATTTTGTCACACTGTGTATTCTCGTGAATAACTATCTCACAAGTACAAAGTATTTTACAATATTTTACTTTTCCTCCTTTTGTCGGTAACATCACATTTACTTTTACCCATTGGTAGAAATGTTCCATTTTTAGTGAAAATAATTTTCATTGTTCAGGTGGTGAAAGTTTATATTTCACATTATGACTTTAATAAAAAAATTTCCCAAACAATACTTGCCACATTTGAATGCAAATAAAATATTATTTATTGACTCCACTGCTGTACTGCATGCCTATTGTTGAGCTTTTGCAGGGATACGAGAAAACACAATAAATCCACTACTCTCCCACACCATCATTAAACTCCATTTGCAGGATAGCGGGAACCTTCTTTGCACCCACTCACCCTCACAAGTTTTTGAGTTCCCCTACGGGAATGCGTGGAGAGCCCGCCATCCCACACCTTGTTTGGGTAATACTCATGGGACTGTAATTCATGCTCTCTACTCTATCATGGGTAGACCATCTTTCTCTGCACCAAGACTCTTTGATGGATCCATCCCAAATGCACTCATTTGCATCATTCACTGTGTATCATCTATGCCTTATACTAGTATCCCTTCAGATGCATCTGTTTGTGCTAGAATCATGCAGCCAAATCTATGGAAGAACCAAAATGGGACTGTGGGATGAAGAGATCCTTTGAACTATAACTCCCATCACCATTGTTTCATTGAGTGTTATGACTATGATGAATAAGCATGTGGAATGGCTTTCCTCCAATCCACCTTCTTCACAAAATATTAAGGGTCAAAGGTGACCTCTTTGAAACTTTTTAGAAATGTAGATGTCAAAATATGATAAACTACATTTGCTTTTGGCCTTGAAAAAATATCAAACTTGATCCTGAGGCTCTGAAACTAGACTAGGGATCATATGAAGGTTAGGGGAATGCAGAATACCAATCCATTTGTTATGATGATCACCCAGCTATGAAATACCAATCTGAATAGGAGGCTACTTTGCAGGCCTGAGAATATGCAAACAACAAAACAATCCTAGAACCCTCCAACTTGGTGCTTCAAAACCTTGTCAAAATTGATTATAGGAAGTTAAAATCAAACATACATACTTAAAAATGTCATATGTACACATTCACCAAATGATTTGGTACGAAAGTGAACAGGCTTCAAATTGTGATCTTCCAAAGTAGGCTACTGGGGCAGATTTCACAGGTGCATTTCTGAGTGTTGCCATCAATTTTTTCATCATAGGCACTTCAAATTTAGAAAAAATTTGAAGGTGTCAATAGGTTGGATTCCAAGGCAAATCCAACCCTTAGGGTTGGAATTTCACAAAGTAGTAAAAAAAGCTCGTGTTATAATGTGAACGCATTTTGAAGCAGTTAAAATTCTTTCTATGCATTTATCTCTCTCACTCTATCTTGTTTTCTCTATGGACCCCCCTCTCTCTCCTCTATCCCTCTCTCTAACTCTATCTTCCTCTCTATCTTGCTCTCTCTATTGACCCCATCTCTCTAACTCTATCTTTATATCTCTCCCTTTCTATCTCTCTCCCCCTCTCAATCTCTCTCCTTGTCCCTCTACCTCTCAATAACTCTCCCTATGTCTTTGGACATATCTTCATCTCTTTCCCTATCTTTATATCTCCCCATATCCCTATCTCTATCTATCCCCATACCCATATCTCTTAATCTATCCCTCTCTACCTCTCTCTTTCCCTCTCTCTCTATCTCTCTCCCCATCCCTCTACCTCTCAATCTCTCTTCCCATGTCTTTAGACATCTCTTCATCTCTTTCCCTATCTCTATCTCTCCCCATAACCCTATCTCTTAATCTATCCTTCTATACCTATCTTTCTCTCTATCTTTATATCTTTCCCTCTCTATCTCTCCCTCACTCTCTATCTCCCTATCTCTACCCTCTCTCTATCTCTATCTCTATCTATATCTCCCTCTTTATCGATCTTTCTCCCTCAATAGATCCCTTTATCTAACTCAACCCCTCTCTTTCTCTCCCCCTCTCCCTATTTCTATCTCCACATATCCCTCTCTATCTCTCTATCTGACCCTCTTTCTATATTTTTCCCTCTCTCTATCTCTCCATCTCTTTCTATCTCTTCCTCCCTCCCTCTCCCTATCAATGTCCCTCTCTATCTCTCCATGTATGCTTCCCTCTATCTCTCTTTGTCTATTTATCCCTCCCCCCTCTCTCTGTCCCTTTGTATCTATCTATTTATCTCTCCCTTTATCTCTTTACTTCTCTATACTCCCTCTCTAACTCTATCTACCTCTCTAGATCTCTATATCTCTCTCCCTCACACACCAAGGGGTCGATAGAGAGAAAAATAGAGAGAGGGGGAGAGATATAGAGATACAAATGTAGATAGAGTTAGAAGGAGGAAGGATAGAGAAATAAAGAGATAAAGGGAGAGATAGATAGATAGATAGATAGATAGATAGGGGAGAGAGAGAGGGGGGTTTGAGATAGACAAAGAGATATATAGAGGGAGATAGAGATAGAGATAGACAAAGGGGAGAGATAGGGAGATATAGAGTAAGGGAAGGATATAGAGATAGAGAGAGGTAGATAAGAATATATTAAGAGATAGGGATATGGGGAGAGATAGAGATAGGGAAAGAGATGAAGATATGTCTAGAGACATAGGGAGAGAGATTGAGAGGTAGTGGGATGGGGAGATATATATATATATATATATAGAGAGAGAGAGAGAGAGAGAGGTAGAAAGACACTCTCCCATGTAGATACAAGGTTGCATTTGTCCCACCTAGTATAGATAAGTTCTATTTCACCAACCGCATGGAGATTTTAGTCTAGGGATTCTCTTTGACCATCACTTGATTACCTATTTGATTCAGTACATGCATAGTTACAATATATCTTATGTGATAGCATAACATCCTAGACCATGAGTTTGGCACCAACATTATGTCATGTCCCCATATTAAGGCATTCTCTAAATTAAAGATTTAAACATCATGATAAAGATGGAGAAATCGCTTTCGTCAAATATGATGTTTATCGTCGTTGATTTGAATGATAATCATGTATATGATAATATTTAATAAACATATATAGTATTATTAATATGTAATAATATTACATAATATTATATATAATTAAAATACAATATGTTTATTGTATTATCAATTTAAGCATTGTTATGATAATATAATAATACTAATAATTATAATATATATATATATAATTCATAATATATAAATATATAAACAAAGTATGAATACAAATATTATCAATTTAAATATTATTATTATAATTATAATAATTATAATATAATATATTAATAAATATATTTATATATAATATATATATATATTAACAATTCATTAATAATATAAATCTAAATATTGAATTATATATATTATTATAATATAATAATATAGGGTGGGTGTAAAAAGTTAAGGGGCCAAAAACTGGCCAACTTTTTTTTTAAAAAGTTTTAGACATAACGTGAGCGCATTATAACGCATTTGCGTTATGGCTTGGTGTTGCTGAGCCCAACACCAAGCCATAACGTGCTCGCGTTATAACGGGAGTGCGTTATATTCTGCTGTATTAAAAAAGTAGCATTTGATTTCATTATTTCACACAATTTGGCAAGAAAACTCACAGCTTGGAGAGAAGATAAGCACGCTCATGTTATAGAAACCCATTTCGTCAGTTGTTTCTCACCGATTCATCATCAAAATGCCACCATGATGTCAGGGAAATCGAAGAAGTAAGTTTTATTTTCTTTCTTGTGTGAATTTGTTGCTAAATAGGTAGGTTAAAATAGTTTTTGATGTAAATTTCTTTAATTTATAGGAGTTGATAATGCACCTCCTCCTCCTCCTAAAAATGCACAAAATCCTTCATCACCTAAACAACAAATACCTACTGAAGAAGAACCCCAACCACAAACACCTCCATTTATTCCTCAATATGCCCCTGGAACACAAGAAAATGTAATGGGGCAAATTGAAAATAATAAAAAACAAATTGAGGACATAATTGCAAGGTTGAAAGAACCTGCAACTTCAACATTGCATAGATCCATGCTTGCTCAATCCCTTGAATCTATGTTATCAAATGTAGATTCAATTAGTAAGCAAATCACTAGTTGGACAGAAAAGAGGAGAGAATTTAGAGAATATTATGTAGACAAGTTGTCATATGAACAAGTTAAAAATGAACAAATTACAAAAATGGACTTGTGTTCTATTTTCACAAACCCATGAACAAATCAACCTCTACCCCTTACATGCAAGAGGCTCCCTATCCATTGGTGCAACAACCAAGCGATAAGGGACAATTTTGCGCAGAGGTGGTGGATGGTTTTTGACCATCCTCCATGCAACAATAATGAGGTCCCACAATATTTTTTGAGGAAACTCTACTACAAGTTTATCAAAAATAAAGTGCCAAATTATTTTGATATGCAGGAGTTCTAGGGTAGAGGTGGGGGGTCAGCACAAGATAGACCAGGGGCACATGTTGACCCACAATGGCCAGTGAGACAAGCACTCACCAGACCAGCCCATGAGCATGTTTCTATCCCTTCTGTTGTGAATGAGAGTGTTGAGGTCGAGACACTTCAGTCCATTAGTGCCTTGACCCAGAGCATCATACAACATGCTAGTCCTGTAGCACAGCATGGGCCGGGGGAGAGTTCGAGTAGGGTTCCACCTCATACTTGTCGGGCTTGCGAGTCAGCATGTGGTTATGACCCCACAGATAGTCATGACGCAGGTGTGCAGGCTACATCTGCAGCTAAGTAGATGGTGATGACAGATGCCCTCTTGAGTGAGGCTTTCAGCATTGATACTTAGGTAAATCTTAGCAAGTTCATTGAATTTAATTTATTAAATTTCATTTTTGAAATGCAAGATTAACTAATTTAGTTTGATGATTTTAATAAAATTTCAGGGTCAGAGCATTGATGTAGTTCTCAGTGGTACTCCACCTGCATATTACACTACATCTACTGTCGAGGTATGTAACTAGTAAACAATTATAAATATTACATGTGAATAGCATCGTTATATGAATGGTATTCTAATATCTGATTTTGGATGTTGAATAGGTTAATATTGGAGATTTCATGGCAACACCTACCAGTGGTGGTGGACTTCAAAGCTTCACGAAGGTAATAAAATAAATAGTTTAATGAATGAATTGTACTTACTAGATTTTTGTATTTTTTATCCATATCGGTGGTTACATTTCATTGCATATCTTTCAAACTCAAAGCATTACTATACATTGCATAACTAATAACTAGATGTTGATAGATGACAAAATTTTAATTACAATATAGTTATTTGAAAAAATACCTCAAAGAAATGTGGTCTCATGGAATGTCATGACAAGCATATGCATAGACAAGGACATCACCATGAGACCACATTTCTTTGAGACATCTTTTCAAACAGCTCACTGCCTTGTCTATGCTACCATATTTTCCATACATGTCTACCAAAGCTTGTTGATCCACTACACACTATTCTTCGACAAATTCTCTCTAATAAACTCATCCAATTACCACCAATTAGACCCTAGGACATGACACTAGAGAGGGGTATGAGCCTATGACATCTTATATAGCATATGATTGACTCCAACATCATCTAGGTCCCTCCTTTGTTGACTCTATAATTCCCCATGATGGTAATGTCTTAACCATTTCTTATAGCCCATACCAACTAGTTGTTACCTTAAGACACTTCTCCTTAGATTATTTGTTGTCAACCCCTTCTGGTCCACCTCAACCTCATACCAATTCCCTCTTTCACCTTTACCTATCTTATGCCTCTAAACGCATTGCTGCCCCAACCCCACAACCTCTTTCTATTACTTCACCTACTCTACTAGCTATGCCCCTATCTTCCCCACCATATATCCACCTATTACTACTACACCTTCCTCATTGACTTCTATCTCCCCTCTAACACCCCTCCAAGATAAAGTAAAAGAAAAAGTGTAGTTTCCCCATCCACTTCTAATAGTAGGCCTAAGAAACTTCCCCAACACTACACCCAACCTACTAACCAACCCATATCTACCCTACCTATTTCCTAGTATACCCCTACTAGACGTCCCAGACCTAGTTTTCTTCCAGCCCACCCCTTGACGAATCTCAAGACAAAGAAAATGATAAGAAATTTTTAAAATAAGCTTTTTCTTCTCCTATTTAGTATCTTTCCTCCCTCATATTATCCCACAAACTCTTGATATTCCTCCTTCCCGTAAACCCATAAACTTACCTAATGTCTATGTGATTTCTAGTTTAGGCATTGTCCTATAAACCCACAAACTCTATCTTAGGCATTGTCCTACCTCCACGACTACCAAACAAACAAAAATTTGATCACAACCCTACCCCACCCTACCACCAACCTAAACCTAAACTAACACCTTCACTCCCTCTCTGACTTCTTAAACCTAAAATTTGATGGTACTATGGTCCCTCCTTTGTTGACCCTTATACCACACAATAGTCATGAAGCTTCATCTAATTTGTATATATGCATGTGACTTGTGTGCTTTATTGTATGTACTTCCATGTTTAGGTGAATGTGTGTATGTTAGGAGCCATGACTTGCGTCACTATTATAGTTTTCGTAATTGAATAATGTTGTTTTATTTTTAGATGATATAGGCTGTGGAGACACCTCCCAATGTCTATAGGGCAATGGATCATGGTGTGTCCTTTGTGATTCATAGCTCCATGCCTTTGACGAGGGTATGAGGCAAATTAGTAAATTTCAAATTACATTCATTGTTATAGTTGGTCATTTTTGAAAAATTAAATGATTATTGATTTGAAGTTTAATTTCCATCTGGATGGTTTCTATAAGACATGACATCGCCACAACCTAATCTTGGTACTAAAGCAAATGAGGAGACAGATTTTCGGATAGCGGTAAGTGGTTATTTTGTTAAATGTTTCATTTTTTATAATGTAATTTCTATATATCAATGTCTATACTTTTTTATTGTAACAACTACATATCCATGAACAACTAAATAGGAGGAGCAGCCCTCGAGTTCGTAGTAGACTGCCCTCATATGCGTCTCCATCCCCTAGAAGATCAAAGGCTGCCCGTGATCTATTCTCTTCACATGATAGAGGGGAATGACTTTTTATTGTGTTCCTTTGTTGTATGCCTATATGACATTTGTGGACATATATTTTGTATTGAATATAGTTGACATTGTATGCCTATATGGCTATTTTGTATATATGTTATACTTATATCGACAGATATTGATGTATGCCTATATGGATATTTGGTTAATACAAATCATTTTTGTTGATCATTATGTATTATGGATAGGTGTAGTGTAGATCATTTTTGTATGCCTTTAGGTTTCAAAGTTTAATTGTCAAAGAATCCATCCCAATTGATGATAAGAGAATTTGAGTTTTGGGTTGAAATTTTTAGTCTCTCAAAACTAAACATGCTCGAGAAAATAGAGAAAGGAAGATTGTTCATGTGTGCTTGTTTTTTTAATGTTTGAATTGTATGTTGTTGTATGGTATTGCTTTTTTGTGTGTGTTCAAATGCGTATTTGAATTGTTATTTTATGTATATTTGGATACTTGTGTTGTACTAAGGTTAAGATTCTTATAGTATGGGATGCATATAGTTCTACCTTGGGCATGTGTTCTTAGTAAGACATATATCCTCACCCGAAGAGAGCTTTCATAATATGGGATGTGATTAGCAATTCATGTGGATTTGGATATGATCTTGGATGTATAGTTCTAAGTCAAACTTGTAGGATTAAAATGACTTGTGGTTACTATCAATGGTCATATTTGGCTTGATCATGTACTTGTATTTATTTGTGTATTAGATGCTAGAAAGGATGTGTTGATGTTAGTTGAGAAATCTATTTCCATGCATTTGAGATGTTTTGGATCCATGAATTTATGTGTATTCTTATGTGTTAATAAGGAAATAAATTAAATAAGATAATCACCATTCTACCACACTTTTGAATTATGGATGGTGCTTCATCACCTTGATTTATGGATGGGGAGGAAAGGGAGATCCTCGCGTTATCGGGTTCAACCCCTTCCTCAATCAGCGCCAAGACCATAGGATCTTAGAGGATTCATTTGTAGAGTTGAGCTTGGAGTTATTCAAATATTGTTCATAATGTACATTGTAATATGGCCACTTGTATTTATGGTGGGTGGTTCATGGCTTATTGCATTCATTATCATTGATGATCTAGTTTTAGTATTTGACCCCTTGTATATCTTAGCTATGTAATGATGTTATCTTCAAGCCTAATAACTCAGTGACCTAAAGGTGGAAGAAGATGAGGGTTGAACAACATGGATATGACAACATGAAGATGATATTAAGGTTTAAGAGAGTAGCCTAACAGAGGTCTATTTCAAGCCTAATAGGAGTCTAAGATTGCAGTGATGGAACAATGCATTGAAGGATTAAAACAAACCCTACAGAGATAGTACTAGAGAACAAAGTCAAGGTGAACCAAGATAAAAGAATAAGCAGTTCATATATGACTGTGTTGATTGCTAAAACAAGTATGTTAATAGCCATAAGATGCATGTTGATATGTGAAGACTATAATAGTTATAGCAAAGACAATGTGTGAGGATATCGCCAGTATAATGTAGCTCGGACTGTTTCAGAATGTTTGGGTGTGAAACAGGACCATGCCTAGTTTAAACATACCCATCCTAATGTGTTGGAATAGTCAGTTTGGTTGCACGAGGAGCAGAATGAAATTTACACCACTTTGCAACTTTACACTGCATGCATCTGACCATTTTTGGGGCAGCAGAAAATCTTTCACCATAGGCAAATGCCTTAGAGATATAAAAAACTGAGAGAGGTTATTGTAGAGACACCCTATGTGATCACGTTTCCTTAGACGGAATGTTTCTAAGTGGCATAATTTCTGAGTAACAGCTCGTCAAAGATTGCTACCTTTTTGTACTTTGGACTCTTTAGGGATATCACTGGTACAATGTAGCTCAGACTGTTTCGGCATGTTTGGGTGCAAAATAGGACCATGCCTAGCCTAAACATACCCATCTGGACGCATTAGAATAGTCAATTTGGTCACATCAGGAGAAAGACGAAAGTTACACCCCTTTGCAACTTTACACTACCTCCTTCTGACGATTTTTGGGGCTGTAGAAAACCTTGCACCACAGGCAAACGCCTCAGAGATATAAAAAACCAAGAGAGGTCATTATAGAGGGACCCTACATGATTGCATTGCCTTAGATGGAATGTTTCGAAGTGACACATTTTCTGAGTAACAACTCGTCAAACATTGCTGCCTTTTTGCACTTTGGACTCTTCAGGGATATCGTCGGTACAATGTAGCTTGGACTATTTCGGCATGTTTGGGTGAAAAATAGGACCATGCCTAGCCTAAATGTACTCATCTGGATGTGTTAGAACTATCAATTTGGTCGCATCAGGAGTAGGATGAAAGTTGCACCCCTTTGCAACTTTACACTACCTCCTTCTAACGATTTTTGGGGCAGCAAAAAACCTTTCACCACGGGTAAATGCCTCAAAGATATAAAAAATTGAGAGAGGTTATTGTAGAGAGACCCTACATGATTGCGTTGCCTCAAATAGAATGTTTCTAAGTGACACAGTTTCTAAGTAACAGCTTGTCAAAGATTGCTGCCTTTTTGCACTTTGGACTCTTCAAGGATATCGCCGGTACAATGTAGCTCAGACTATTTCAGCATGTTTGGGTGCAAAATAGACTATGCCTAGCCTAAATGTAGCCATCTGAATGTGTTGGAATAGTTTTTAAAACCCAAATTTTCACCCTTTGCCACAGTTAGTTTTTATCATCTAAACCTAGTACTAATGCTTGCTGGGAAAAGGGGAAGAAGGAATGCTGAAATAAACTAAGTGATACACCAGATTTAATGTGTTTGGTTGTAACTGAATAGACACAGTAACAATCTCACAGCTAGAAATACTTACACAAACTCATACTAATTCTAGAGAGGTCCAGGAGAATAGACACAATGCTAAAAATAATAACAGAGAGGCAAAAATACCAATTTATATTGATTATAGAGGCCAAGTAGCCATTACAAAGAATAGCCTAGAAGAACAACCAACAATTAATACATCTATTTTACATGTATATATAGCATTTCATTTGACCTCAGTCGGTTAAAAAATTTGCTCAGAGAGCTGCAACTAAAAAATATCTCTGAAAGGACGTCCCAGCAACCAGGAGTAATGGTGCAAAAGATCTAGAACAGGGGCAGGTGGAAAGATATTTTTGATCATTAATGCGAGCTGCTTCATCTTTGTGCAACAATGACTGCAAGAAATATCTGCAACTGCTCAAAATGGTCGCTGAAACGTCCAGTCGCCCAAAATATGCAAGGCCAGATCCAAAACCTGAAGGTGAGAAAAACTTGCTAAAAACCTCGCCAAATGAAAGAGGGGACCAAAATATGCATCTTTGCCTCTTGCAGCATGTCAAAATTCGCCAGGATGGAGGAGATACAGGTGGTCAAAGCTTGGTCAATCGCCCGTATATATCGCTTTGCATCTGTGTATATATTGCTTGAATTGCCGCCTCAATCGGCATTCAAAAACCTTCTTTGCAAGTCCTTTGTATCTGCCAGGCGCTTTGTATATCGGGCTATGAAATGTCATTGTATTTTCAAATTTGTATATGCATACAATTGCCTTTGTATTCGCGGGCCTCACTAGTAGTATGTTAACCTTTGTATATGCAAACATACAAGCCGCGAACCCCAAAAATGACCATTAGCTACATTTGATTACCCTATCGAGTCCGGCTTGTATCGCTCTTTCTTTGTACATTTCTTTGTATATGCAAATATACAAAACACTTATACATACAAGGTGGACCTGACACCTAAATATTCTGAATTTGATCCTCGATTCAAGTCCGCCTTGTATACATCCTTTGTATATCGGCTGATGCATATTCTACTTGTATCTAGCCATTGCATGTCTATCTTGTATATCATGAATGTATATCTTACATACATTCACCTTTGTATATTTCTGTGGGCCCCGCTAAATGCATCTCCTGCCCCGCTAAATGCATCTCCTGCCCCGCTAAATGCATCTCCTGCTTGTATATAATCCTTTGCACCTCCCACTTGTATGTTGTGAATGTATATGAGGTGATATACATTCCACTGTAGCAAATGCATGTATGTAGAAGACATACAATCTTCTTTGTATATGTGTGGGCCCCAGCTCTTGTATCTAGGCGATATACAATGCCCTTGTATGTTTTTTCTGTAGCGACCCATTGTATCTCCCCTCACGGCACTGTAGCAAATGTATATGGCACCTTTGTATGTCAAAAATACAAACACAATATACAAACCCTCTCACATACAAACAAGGAATCTCTGATGGAATATACCCGCAATGTATACTTCATTGTATATAGTCGCTTGTATGTGCGAACATACAAAGCAATATACAAGCCCTTTGGTATGTGAGGGAGGAATATTCTAGGGAATTTTCCATGTATACTCACTTTGCATATTTCCTTGCATCTTTTCTTGTGACCTGATATACAAACTGGGAATATTCCTGGAAACTGTAACAAATTCCCTAAATGTACATGCATCTCTTGAGCCTGATATGCATTCTAAAAATGCATATAACTCACCTTTTCAAAGGCCGATAGAGAACCTGCAAGCTCGCCAATGCACATTTAAACTGTATGTTGACCAAAACTTTGACCATGAATAACTTTTTTATTTGGCCAAATTTCAGGGTGGTGTAAAAAGTAAACCTACCTATTTTTTCAAGCTCTTTCCAAAGGTAAGTTTTTTTTAGGCAAGGCTCTTGGGAAATTTGGCACTTTAAGCTTTATAGGAACATTTCCAAAGGATTTTCAAGGAAATACTAGGTTAACCATTTGACTCTAGGCAGAGGAAAAAATGGGATAACATTCTTGGTGACCTCTCGGGGGTGTTTGCCTACTAAACATAAGATCAGTGGCCTTAAGAATCCATTGGGGCATGGAGTCAAGCCTAAAACATGTTGGAAAACTAGAAACCACCTCCAAAATACAAAAAAGGGGAAAGGGCCTGCATTCTCCTAATGACAATGCAGCCTGTGCAGAAGCACTTAGGAAAAGGGAAAACTAAAGCAGAAATGAAACCTAGTCTAATCCTAAACTAACCAATGAGACATGACTTTAAACAAAGCCATTAACTGGTTCTTGAAAATAACTACCTTTTCTTAATAATTTACAATGTTTCCCATTCATGTGGGCAGTTAAAAAGAGGTAAGGGGGAAATGTACATATGACAAATTGATAAAACACCCCCTTCAAAGTGGAGATAAACTCACCTATCCACCTGGACTGATTGCTAATGTTTCTACCTTGTGGTAAATAAATGAGCTAATCCCACTCATTTTGATACTCAACTTCATGCTTAGAGGTAAGCATGACAAGTGGTGACTTCTCTTGATGTGTCTCCAGCTGGGCTAGATGCCTGATTGGGCATCCCCTTGAAATGACATGCAAATCATGATGACTGATTTCATGTCTCTACTCTGATTCTTTCTCTCCTTGCTCTTCATTTGGTATGATAGTGTCCTCCATTTGACTCTCATGTTGCTCTTGTGTGTGAAACAACTGACTTGGGACCTCAAGGATTTCTCCCTCCTCCTTCAAAGAAACCAAGAATATTGCTATAATGTCATCACGGCTGCATTCTTCAAACCTTTCTACTTTTTGTTCATGGCTGTCCTTGTTCATGACTAAGGTTTGACAAGAGAGGAGACAATTTGAAAGCTCATAAATGATATCATTATCTTCACCTCGCATGATAGTTTGCCATGTTGATTCCTCCTCCATGGTCAATGGAACATCCTCATTTATCAGAACAGCCAGTAGCTCATCAAAGCTATCAGCTCTTAGAAGACCTCTACAAACAGCTGACTCAAACTCAAAATTCCCATTATTACTCAAAGAAGTGTCCTCCAAATCAAGCCCTTCTTCTTCAATAAAGGAAGGTAAATTCTCAAACAATGAGGTAGCCATTTCCTGTAGACTTTCATTTGCTATATCAGCTTCAAACTCTTCTCTACAACAGAAAGGAAGCTCTTCCAACCAACTGAGATCTTACAAATTAGCGTCATCAGCCTCAACTTGCAGGAAATTATCATTATTTTCAGTGTTCTCTTGTTGCTGCATATCCACAACCAGCTACTCGCTCTCTTCATCTTCAACATAGTCAGGTAGCTCATGAAGTAGGGCAGCATCTTCTATTTCTAAAGTGGCCTTAGTAACTTCCTCCTCAATGCCTCCATCCATTGACTGCAGGATGATAGAGCATGTTTCTGTTTGCATGTTTGGTAGAGGGTCTTCATAGGGTGAAAAAGATGGCCCTTTCCAACTTGGAACCTTAAAGGCAGAAGGCTACCTGAAACTTGGAATT
Organism: Cunninghamia lanceolata; assembly: GCA_027924645.1. Classification (NCBI taxonomy): domain Eukaryota; kingdom Viridiplantae; phylum Streptophyta; class Pinopsida; order Cupressales; family Cupressaceae; genus Cunninghamia; species Cunninghamia lanceolata. Next base: position 9,669,161 of record BSBN01001435.1, read on the forward strand.
ATGATAGGCTTAGATTCCACAACCCTTTCTTCTTCCAGATTTTGAATTGTTATGAGAGGATTGGCCTTTACAAGGTTCGGTATTTTGTAACCAGGATGCTTGGTCTAAGAAGGCTGCCATGGTAGAGAAGCTTGAGCCACTTTCATAGATTCACTTTGGCTTGAAGGATGAACTTGTCTGAAGCTGGGAATAGGAGAGAAACTTTTTACTTTGAGCTCTTGTTCTGGAGCAAGCAACTGTTTCATTTGTTTCTCCCTATCTGCAATTTGCATGTTCAAGCATTCCCCCTCATACACTCTTCTATTTTCCGCCTCCTGCTCTGACAAATAAGCTTGATATGCAAGCTCCTCTGCTGCCTGTTATACTATGCTTCTCTATCTATTTCTAAAATTTGCCTTTGGAAATCCATTAACAAAATCTTAATGCTACCCAAATCAGTATCATTTTGGGACTGACTAGGGAGGTTGTGTGTTTGATTTAGAATAGACTGGCTTTCACGAGGCTGACTATAGGTATGAATGGGCTGTAAACAAGGATAAGCAGGATTGGCTTGAAAATGCTCTTGCCAGTAATGTTGATCATATTGAGGCAAAGAGTTGTTTGGCATAAATATAGAGGCATTTGGGGCCAGGTATTGCTGATATGGGGGCCAATAACCTATACTTGAGTTAGGGGTAGGGGAATAGCCATGATTCCCATAAAATTTCAACATTTTATAGCATCTTAATGCTAGATAATCATGAAAATGTTAGAATAAGAGCCAAATAGGTCTGCAACCAAAGAAAAACTGAATACATACTAGAAAGGGACTCGCTAGGTGATTGAAACGCTTCTGGAAGCTGAATAGACTAGGAAAATCACCAAAATCCTGACCTTTGATGAAATTTTATCGGGTACTTGGGCTGCCTTCACCAGTAGATTTGTTCAATAGAGTCACCATGGTGTTGAATGTTGCCTCTGAAGGCTTGTAATACGAGGAGAAACACCAAATCTCTTAGCATCTTGATGAGAAGTTCATCGAATTGGTCCCACCAGGCGTGCCAAAAGTTGTTATCACCCAGATTTGCACCCTTTGCCGCGGTTGTGAAACTTCAGCAATCTGGAGTAACATGGGAATGATCTCAAAGTGTGGGACCTTGTGAAATGAGATCAAACCTCTGGAGAAGGTCGGCTTCCTCTCTCTAAGCCTAATTCTCAGATAAAATCATCTAAACCTAGTGCTAATGCTTGTTGGGAAAAGGGGAAGAAGGAATGCTGAAAAGAAATGCTAAAATAAACTAAGTGATACACCATACTTAATGTGTTTGATTGTAACTGAATAGACACAGTAACAATCTCACAGCTGGAAATACTTACACAGACTCATACTAATTCTAGAGAGGTCCAAGAGAATAGACACAGTGCTAAAAATAATAACAGAGAGGCAAAAATACCAGTTTATATTGATTATAGAGGCCAAGTAGCCATTACAAAGAATAGCCTAGAAGAACAACCAACAATTAATACATCTATTTTACATGTATATATAGCATTTCATTTGACCTTGGTCGGTTAAAAAATTTGCTCAGAGAGCTGCAACCAAAAAATATCTCTGAAAGGACGTCCCAGCTGCTAGGAATAATGACGCAAAAGATCTGGAACAGGGGTATGTGGAAAGATATTTTTGATCATTAATGTGAGCTGCTTCATCTTTGTGCAACAATGACTGCAAGACATATCTGCAACTGCTCAAAATGGTCACTGAAACATCCAGTCGCCCAAAATATGCAAGGCTAGATCCAAAACCTAAAGGTGAGAAAAACCTGCTAAAAACCCACCAAATGAAAGGGGGGACCAAAATATGCATCTTTGCCTCTTGCAGCATATCAAAATTCTCCAGGATGGAGGAGATACAGGTGGTCAAAGCTTGGTCAACCACCCATATATATCGCTTTGCATCTGTGTATATATCACTTGAATTGCCACCTCAATCGGCATTTAAAAACCTTCTCTGCAAGTCCTTTGTATCTACCAGGCACTTTGTATATCAGGCTATGAAATGTCATTGTATTTTCAAATTTGTATATGCATACAATTGCCCTTGTATTCATGGGCACCACCAGTAGTATGTTAACCTTTGTATATGCAAACATACAAGCCGTAGACCCCAAAAATGACCATTAGCTGCATTTGATTGCCCTGTCAGGTCCAACTTGTATCTCTCTTTCTTTGTACATTTCTTTGTATATGCAAATATACAAAACACTTATACATACAAGGCGGACCTGACACCTGAATATTCTGAATTTGATCCTCAATTCAAGTCCGCCTTGTATACATCCTTTGTATATCGGCCGATGCATATTCTACTTGTATCTAGCCATTGCATGTCTATCTTGTATATCGCGAATGTATATCTCACATACATTCACCTTTGTATATTCATGCGGGCCCCGCCAAATGCATCTCCTGCTTGTATATAATCCTTTCCACCTCCCACTTGTATGTTGCGAATGTATATGAGGTGATATACATTCCACTGTAGCAAATGCATGTATGTAGAAGACATACAATCTTCTTTGTATATGCACAGGCCCCAGCTCTTGTATCTTGGCGATATACAATGCCCTTGTATGTTTTTTCTGTAGCGACCCATTGTATCTCCTCTCGCGGCACTGTAGCAAATGTATATGGCACCTTTGTATGTCAAAATTACAAACACAATATACAAACCCTCTCACATACAAATAGGGAATCTCTGATGGAATATACCCGCAATGTATACTTCATTGTATATAGTCGCTTGTATGTGCGAACATATAAAGCAATATACAAGCCCTTTGGTATGCGAGGGTGGAATATTCTGGGGAATTTTCCATGTATACTCACTTTGCATATTTCCTTGCATCTTTTCTTGTGACTCGATATACAAACCGGGAATATTCTTGGAAACTGCAATAGATTCCCTAAATGTACATGCATCTCTTGAGCTCGATATGCATTCCAAAAATGCATATAACTCACCTTTTCAAAGGCTGATAGAGAACCTGCAAGCTCGCCAATGCACATTTAAACTATATGTTGATCAAAACTTTGACCATGAATAACTTCTTTATTTGGCCAAATTTTAGGGTGGTTTAAAAATCAAACCTGCCTATTTTTTCAAGCTCTTTCCAAAGGTAAGTTTTTTTTAGGCAAGGCTCTTGGGAAATTTGGCACTTTAAGCTTTATAGGAACATTTCCAAAGGATTTTCAAGGAAATACTAGGTTAACCATTTGACTCTGGGCAGAGGAAAAAATGGGATAACAATAGTCATTTTGGTCGCATCAGGAGCAGGATGAAATTTACACCCCTTTGTAACTTTACACTACCTCCTTCTGATGATTTTTGGGGCAGTAGAAAACCTTTCACCACGGGCAAACGCCTTAGAGATATAAAAAATTAAGAGAGGTTATTATAGAAAGACCCTACGTGATCGCGTTACCTCAAACAAAATGTTTCTAAGTGGCACGGTTTCTGAGTAACAGCTCATCAAATATTGTTTTTGCACTTTGGACTCTTCAGGGATATTGCTAGTACAATGTAGCTCGGATAGTTTCGGTATGTTTGGGTGCAAAATAGGACCATGCCTAGCCTAAACGTACCCATCCAGATGCGTTGGAATAGTCAGTTTGGTCGCATCAGGAGCAAGACAAAAGTTACACTCCTTTGCAACTTTACACTACCTCTTTCTGACGATTTTTGGGGCAGAAGAAAACCTTTCACCATGGGCAAATGCCTTAGATATATAAAAAATAGAGAGATGTTATTGTAGAGTGACCCTACATGATCGCGTTGCCTCAAACGGAATGTTTCTAAGTGACACGGTTTTTGAGTAATAGCCCGTCAAATATTGCTACCTTTTTGCACTTTGACTCTTTAGGGTTATCGCTAGTACAATGTAGCTCAAACTGTTTCAGCATATTTGGGTGCAAAAAAGGACCATTCCTAGCCTAAACATACCCATCTGGACCTGTTGGAACTGTCAATTTGGTCGCATCAGGAGTAGGACACCAAAAATGTAAAAATGCAAAAGTTGTGTGCAACTTGACAACATTGACACTTTTTTGCAACAAGACTCAAAGACTCAAACCGACTAAAACACATATGAAATGGTCTTAGAAGACCTTATTACATACAATTGACTTAATCAAAATAAAATTTCACTTTTTGACCCCTCTTAGAGGCATGACAACCTGGGTACCCCTACACCATGAGGACACTGAAGTTGATAAAGTTTTCCTATTAAGAAAAAGAGCTTCCCTTAGCTTCAAGAAATATAAATATTCTATACTGACAAGGCCAACCATGTGAAGGTGGAAGCTCATGTGGACTCACCTAAGACTTAAGACACATGTATTCTAGTAGACGTAGGACACCTAAGACACCTATTGTATAGTATGTATATAGATTTTATAGACATAGTACACCTAAGACACCTAGTCTTTATACCTTATCGTAGTCTAGACCTAAGTCACCTAGACACATAGATTATAGTTCTACCTAAGACACCAATTATGGTAGACCTAGTTGACATATAGTACCTACCTAAGACACCTAGATTAAATTATACCTTATTCTAGTCTCTAGATAGGTAGTTGATATATAGTATCTACCTAGAAGACACCTAGATCATTATAGATTATACCTTATTCTAGTCTCTAGATAGGTCGTTGATATATAGTATCTACCTAAGACACCTAGATTAGATTAAATACCTTGATCATTTCCTGTGTTGGTTTAATTCTTGATCGTTTCCTTGGCATGACAGAGAATTTCTCTGTAGCATGATAAAGAGACCAACATTAGTTCCTAAGAAATGAATGTTGATAATTGAGAGGGGGGGTGAATCAGTTATCCTAATATTTCAACTTTCTATGCTTTCTTAATAGTTAATGCAACATCAGATCAAATAAGCAAGCATAATCATGAAATGGAAATAACACCAATACACATGACACAATGATTTTGACGTGGAAACCCTGTTAAGAGAAAAACCACAGGGTGATTAACCCAAGATATTATTCTCTGTTAGAAGAATAGAAGATACAAAATGGCACTTGCCAATTAGGGCTCACTGCCCGAGCACACTGCTCACAATAGGCGCACTGCCTACAAAAGACTTACTGTCTACAAGAAGAAAACTTGAACTGATGAGAAGCATCCACACATGCTGAAGTTCAGTTCCGGTTAAGCTCAATAGACTGATCTACTGCACTTCATTCTTACTCTCCTTAAGTGCTGCTATCCTCTTACATTTCAAACCTATTTTTCTACCTTTTATATTATTCTTCTACTTTTATTTGTACTTCTACATCTACACCTTCACATCTAAATCCATCTTGTATATATATCTGCACAAGTGATTTCAACACTTTTCTAGTCGACATCTGGAATAGTCAATATTATCTCAAACTCTGGTTTGTCGACTAAATCCTTGCATACCAAGTAATGCGGATCAAGAATATGCTTGTAGAAGTCTTCAATCATGTTGGCCAATCATGAATGATACCTCAAGAAACTTAGTTATTAGCAATATCTCTTCTGGATTTGGGTCTGACACTCTGTCGATACAGTTCTTCCTCTGTCTACTCAAACAGGAACCTAGCACTCAAGTGCTCATGTCTTTTCACCCTTTCATCACCGGAGGCTAGATCCTTGGAATCTATTAGTCAAGGTACTTGTCTTGACTTCCCCAAATCTGTACTTCACTAAGATACTTCCTCTGAGAGATCCAGACCTGACTGTCAGACCTTGCTGACTGCTCTGTTCTTTCTTACCAGATCATAATACTTCTCCAATCTGACTTCTGGTAGAGACTCATCATGTCTTGCGGATGTGTGGGATAACCTTTGTTTCCATCAATGACAACATACATGAATCCATATAGTGTCTCTTGCCAACAATCTCCCCCTTTGGCATTGATGGCAACACTTAGTGAAAAATGACTAAGTGTCACACTATACTCCCCCTTGGCTGATGCTCTATCTCTATGTACGTTTTCTGAAGCTCCCCCTTAGCTGGATTACTCATTTTTCACTGCTCATCACTCCCCCTTTGACATCAATGGCAAAGGGTGGGGTCCACATACCAAAATTTTCAAAAATTAAACTATACTTAGTCACATAAGTATATCATCTGGTTGTACTCTACATATACTTTAGTATGTCTACAAAAGTGTTTTTCAATTGTACAACTTCGATTGCCCAACTCAACTTCATCCTGTCCAAAATTGATATGTGACCACTCAATAGGAATGCAAAAGCTTCTGCCTTCTTCAGATCTATCAGATCATTTGTCTTGGCTATGGTTTGAGCATCACGTAGGGCTCATGCATGGCTTCCAACTTAGGAATGATTATTCTTCTAAGTTCATTTAACCTGCTGATTCTATTTTTCTTTTCTTTCTCTAGCTTCTTAATTTCATCCAAGACTGCAATAGTCTGACATTCTTGATTTACTATGAATGAGGTAAGTGGATCAAAGTTTTGAGAAAGTTTTGTTAGTTTGATCTCCTGTTCTTTCATTTTCTTCTCAATCTCCATTGTTGCTTTGGACCATGATAGACAAAATTTATATATTTCCCCGCCATCTTTAAGAGCATTTTCTAAGCTCTTTATCCCTATGTCCATATTTCTTCTATCATTTGATATTAGACTTAGTACTTCAGAGAATCTTTTATCCAAAAACTCTTTCCGGACCTTTTCCTCAGCTGATTTCTCTAAGGACTCAAAATGAGTGCTGACTAAACTAACAAGAGACTTAAGATTACCTGATGAGGAAGCTGATGAATCCTTCAGAAAGGATGGCATGATCTTTTCAAGCACACCGGATGCAGCTTCTATTAGCTCACAGTCTTCCATGTGAGACTTCAGGAGTTTTTCTTTTGCCTTTGCATTAGCAAATGAAGCTATCTTCATTGTTTATACCGGGGAAAGAGAATCAAAATCAAATGGTCCTAGTAGAAGCTCCGATTCATCAATTTCCATTGTCTCTTTGTTTAAGAATTCTTTGACAATTTTTGCAATGTCTCTTTCCGGAGACAAAGTTTTCTTTTCTTCTACAGTCTTAGAGCTGTCATCTTCTTTTTCCTTCACTTCTTTTTCTTTCTCCTTTATCCTTTCTTCTCCTTTGGATTCGGAGTCAGTAGGGGAAACCGGAGGAGTAATGCTTGTTTGTTCATGTGCCACCTCTTCCGGAGCAGAGGATTCCAAGACCTTATCTTTACTAGTGTCCATTACTTCTTCTGTCATTGCCTCAGTAGATCCTTCTTCAACACTTGTGGCTGAGGGATCAACACCCAAGTCCTCTATAATAGGAATGTTGAATCTTGAGTATGCATTGCGGAGGATCTCTTATGTCTCTTTTGCTACTTTGTCAGTTTCTCCAAGCATAAGTTGATTCATTCTTGCTTTGCTCTGGAACTCATCCTTGTAGTCTTTGAAGATCATACTCATTTGCTTTGAATTAATTGAAGGATATAGCTGAATGGCTATCTGTTCTCAGATCTCAAGATCTTTTGCCATAGCATTATTCTTTTGTATTTCTAACTCTTTCTCTAGGATTTTGGGAATAAGAGATATAATTTCAATAAAAGCCTTATTATAGATGTGCAGATACTTGACTGCTACATCCTGCAAGATCTTTTGGTCAGCCTCATTATAATAATCATAGAATTCAGTCATTGGTTGAAGGTTTCTATCCACAGTAACTAATTTGACGACATCATCTAATGATAGAGTGGGCTTTTCAACAAACTCTTCTGCCATCTCTTCCTTGTCTTCACCAGTAGAGGGTTCCCCAGAAACTTTCTTCTTCTTCTTCATCTTCTTGATTTCTTCATTAGATTCTATCTCTTCTTCGTCTTTCTGACTGAAATAAGACCTTGTGGCCTTTGTCTTAGTTCTTTTCTCTTCTTTACCGAATGATTTTGCTTCCGGTTTTGATGCCTTTGAGGTCTTACTAGGTGCAGACCTCTTAGAGGATCTGGTCTGGGAGGAGGCTTTTACCGGATCACTTTCCTTTTCTACTTCTTCCTTCTCTTTTTCTGCCCTTTCCATCTTTTCTCTATGTGCATCAAGTGCTTCTTTTGATATTCCATGCCTCTTGGCAAAATCTTCTACCTCTTTTCTCACTTTTCTCTTTATCTCCGGTTGTCTGAGTTCCACATGGATTTTTATACTTAATTCTTCAAAGGTTCCAAACCTTTCTACCTTAGGATCCTTTGGTTGACTCAACATGTGCTGAACATGCAGCTCTATGATTTTCTCATCCACCTCATACCCCATTGGCATGATCCACACTGTTCTTGGTTCCACTGCCTCCATTAGGCACTAATCAGTCTCTACCATAAAGCATACTGGGTCTTTGTATTTCTCAACTAGAGATTGGGGAATTCTCTCTCTAGCTTGCATCATGTTCTGGAAGTTTTTGAAGAAACCCAAAAGAGCTGTGTTTTGTGCTTTGTCATCACCAAGTCCATGCAAATAATCCCTGATTTATATGGCAACCGGTCTGTTACTCTACCATACCCATCCACTGGATCCAGGTAGCTCATTCATAAAGTAGAAGAATAAGCACAATATTAACCCACCATACTTAAATGAATTCTTTTTATCTTTCTTTATTTTCTGCAGATTCTCCAAGAGTTGATTTAGAAGGAGCTGACAAAGGTCATAATCTGAATTCTTTCTGAACATTTCATAAGCAGTGTAGATAGCAGTTCCAGGTACTAAGTTCTCCCTGCTAGAATGATATATCTTGTATCTAATGATCATGGAGGCAAACTTGATATTCGGATCAGTGATATCTTCTATTGTCATTGCTCTTTTGTCAAACCTAGATCTGGTAGCCTCACTTATAGTCTAATTCTTGACCGATTTGAGAATAGGTATCCCACCAGATGAGTGCAAACCGGTAACTGCCCTAATGGCATCTTTTGTGATCTTGAATGGTCCATTCAACCACATGAAGTTGTCATGTATTCTGCTCAAGACATACCGGACCCATTCATCATCAATAAAGCAGGGGAAATGTATACACTGTGCAAAGTGCTTGTCCCGGAGGGCCTTGTATTGGGATTGGAGCTCGAATGAATCATCTATTAGTTGTTTGTGGTAGATATCTCCCAATTTGGACTCTCTGAATTCTTCAATATTTGCGTGAATGTAAACCCTAATATCTTCTGTATGCAAGACACCGTGCGGAACACTGGAAACTACTCCTAGGGGATCTACTTCCAAGGATTTGTAGGGATGTTTCTTGAATTTGGGGCGAGGCCTATCAGTGATCTTCACAATATTCAGAGTAGTCATCTTTAAAAAGATTTGCAGAGAGATGTTTAGGAATGGAAAATACCTTTTGCGCCTTTATGTTTCATAGAGTGAGCCGGATTGATTTCTGGATGAATTAACTTGTGCAAATGATCTTTAATGGGCTTGGGGAAATTTGTTGCAGAGCTCCTTTTTGCTTCTTCTTAAATGCATAATGAACAAATGTTTAATACGAAGAACCCTTATATTACTCCGCAAACCCTAATACCAAGTTGTAATAAATGCTCGACCTAAGTCATTCTGGTTTGCCTTATTCAGATGACTTGAAGAACTGGATCAATCTTGATCTAAACATCTAGCGGATCTTCCAAATCTCAAACATAGTTTATTTAGATGTTTCTCTTATGAACCCTTTAATCCGCAACTCTCCTTGTGCCAGTTCCAGCACCAATTGACTGGCTGGGAAAAAAGGTTTTCTTTGTGTCTCCCCCTGAGCCAGAGCTCATTTTTTAATTTTTGAAAGGAATATCGGCACCAAAGTCTAGTGCGGATCCATCCCCTACATTCTCTGTACTTTTCTTCACCCAAATCTTGTTCATCTCACTTTGAACTTCATTCGCATTCACTTTTTGTTTTCCCTTATCTTGATTCTGATTATGATGTACCGGACCTCTTTTGCCCTGATTTTTGTTTCTACAGAATTTTGCAATATGACCGGATCTATTGCAAATTTGGCAAACAACATTTCTTTGCATATTTGATTGATATCCTCTTGATCTGCATTGATTAGCCATATGACCCATTCTATTGCATGCAAAGCATCTACCATTGAATGAATTGTTTATTTGCATATTTTTGCATTCATGAGATTTGTGACCATACCTTTTGTAGTTGAAACACTATCTGGAGAAGGATGTATTAGTCTGATTCATTCTCTTTCTACACTGATTAGCTTTATAACCAAAGTTATTGCAGTTGTGACAATATCCATTGAAGGATGGATATCTTTGAGCATTAGGTTGCCTTATCGGAGGTCTTCTAGACTTGTTCCTTAGATTTTCTGATCCAAAATTCTTCTGACTAGATCCGGAGCTTTCACCTTTTTCATATCCCAAGCCACACTTGTCATCTACCCTCTTTTGGCTTTCAAGAAGAACTTCAAGTTGAGAAGAGCTTATCTTGAATTTCTCTTTGTATTCATTTGCTATTTGAAGATCCCTTTTGAGAGAGACAATTTGATCCTCAAGTTTTTCTTTATTGTCTTTAGCGTCTTCAAGATCAGATTCAAGATGTCTGATTATTCTATCCATCTTGTGGTAGTCTTCTAACTTTTCCTTGAGAGATTGTCTTAGATCATCTTCAGATTTTCTTCTCTCTTCAATTTCTTGGGTAAACATTATAACTCCTGATTCCATTTCATGTCTTACCATGATGATTTATTTTGATGACTTTTCACATAACTTAGTTTTCTCTTTCAGATCTCCACTTGTATCATTGGCTTCACCTTGACTTGCCAACTGCTGAAGTAGCTCCTTTCTCTTTTTCATAGAGAGACTTAGTTTTTCTTTTAGTTCTTTTATGAAATCATCAACCTGTTTGAGTCTTTCCTTCAGTTCATTGACTTCAGAATTTGACTGCTCAAGATCATCAAGGGCAGACTTAAGTTGCTCCCTCATACCATACACATCCATTTAAATTCCCATATCTTCCTCAAGCGGTTAGGCTCTATTGGGAGGAACCTAGCTCTGATACCAATTGTTGATAACTGAGAGGGGGGGTGAATTAGTTATCCTAATATTTCAACTTTCTGTGCTTTCTTAACAGTTAATGCAACATCAGATCAAATAAGCAAGCATAATCATGAAATGGAAATAACACCAATACACATGACACAATGATTTTGATGTGGAAACCCTGTTAAGGGAAAAATTGCGGGGTGATTAACCCAAGATATTATTCTCTGTTAGAAGAATAGAAGATACAAAATGGCACTTGTCAATTAGGGCTCACTGCCCGAGCACACTACTCACAAGAGGCTCACTGCCTACAAAAGACTTACTGTCTACAAGAAGAAAACTTGAACTGATGAGAAGCATCCACACATGCTAAAGTTCAGTTCTGGTTAAGCTCAATAGACTGATCTACTGCACTTCATTCTTACTGTCCTTAAGTACTACTGTCCTCTTACATTCCGAACCTATTTTTCTGCCTTTTATATTATTCTTCTGCTTTTATTCGTACTTCTACATCTACACCTTACACACCTTCACATCTAAATCCATCTTGTATATATCCGCACAAGTGATTTCAACACTTTTCTAGTCGGCATCCAGAATAGTCAATATTATCTCAAACTCTGGTCTGTCGGCTGAATCCTTGCATACCAAGTAATGCAGATCAAGAATATGCTTGTAGAAGTCTTCAATCATGTCGGCCAATCATGAATGATACCTCAAGAAACATAGTTATTAGCAATATCTCTTCCGGATTTGGGTCTGACACTCGTCGGTACAGTTCTTCCTCTCTACTCAAATAGGAACCCAGCACTCAAGTTCTCATGTCTTTTCACCCTTCCATCACCAGAGGCTAGATCCTTGGAATCTATTAGTCAAGGTACTTGTCTTGACTTCCCCAAATCCACACTTCACTGAGATACTTCCTCTGAGAGATTCAGACCTGACTGTCGGACCTTGTTGACTGCTCTGTTCTTACTTACCGGATCATAATACTTCTCCAATCTGACTTCTGGTAAAGACTCATCATGTCTTGCGGATGTGTGGGATAACCTTTGTTGCCATCAATGACAACATACATGAATCCATATAGTGTCTCTTGCCAACAATAAATCCATACAAATAACTAAAATATGTCTGTGTATGAGGAAAATTGATTAAATCAAAACTAACAAATCAAAAACCCATAACATAAAGAGAATTAATCTAAATAAAAGCCATTGTCAATAAATCAAATGAAATAAGAAAGCTTTTACCCAGATTGTGTTGTTCTCTTTGTTTCGAATGTGGATTGCTCAATAATGCTGCAAAACCATGTTTGCAACAAGCAAGTAAAGTGCTCAAAGATCAATGTCAAAAGATCGTAAAGTTGCTCAATCGATGCGATGTATGCTCAAAGTGTTGTAAAGGATGCCTGAGAATAAGTGATCGAAGAGGATTTGTGAAGGAGATGAGGGGGGTTTATATAGGTTTCAAACATGATCGATCAATGGTCTAGATAATTCAGAAGAATCAATGGAGATAAATCAAATAACCATGATGAACGTGCACACGACATGTGTCAATCCATAAGGATATTTTTAGTAAAAATATGATGAAAACAAGATTGATTGAACATATAACTCAACTTGTAATTTTGTCTTTTTTAGAGTTCTTAAAAGAAGACTGATTGTGCACATGAGTTAACAAGATATTTTAAGAGGAATTGGAAGATAACTTGAAATTAAATAAATAATTTTTTTTATTTAATTGTGCATGATAGAGGAATATGAATATTATAAATAAAATACTTGATTTTGTTTATTTTTAGAGGATTGAGACAATTTAAATAAATTTGCACGATTTATTTAAATTTAGAAGAAGAATTGATTTAATTAAATAATGTAAATTATTTAATTGTAGAGAAGATAAAATTTGGATGAATTAATTAAATAATTGGATTTATTTAATTAATGGAGACTTTGAATTTTGAAAAAGAATAATGATTTGATTAAATAATTAAAATTATTTAATTTTGGAAGAATAAAGTTAAATTTAATTAAATTAATTAAATAAAGAGGATTTATTTAATTAATGTTGAAAATATGTGATTTGGAAGAAATTGATGATTTTAATTAAATAATTAGATTATTCAATTAATGTTGAAATGCAGATGATTAGAAGAATTGATGAAATGCAAGTGGTGCAATGACATGGTCATTTTAGGGTGTCTACATTTTGCCTCTCTTTGATGCAATGCAGTTTACAGTGTTGTGTCAAAGAAATCAATTGTTGAGGATATGATACAATTTTTGATGCCCCAGTGTAGGTAGTTGCCCCAGCATATGACACCTCGAGCGAAAAGATAGGGAAGCGATAGAAGAACTGGGTTGATGCTCGACTTAGAAAATTGCGCGACAAGATAGAAGGAACAGCAGAATGGGGTGGGAAGAAAAAATGAGGGAGGGACACTGTAAATAGGTCCCAAGGCGACCACACTCCTCATTTGCCCACCAAGGGCTTGCTACATTTAGAGTGTAGAGCCTCCAAACGTAGTGCATTAGGGTTGAGTGGAGAAGCAGCCTGCAGCGAGGAGAGATGTCGATCCCAGCGCATAGGCATCGGACGGAGCTGGTGCAGACGTACGGGAGGCCAGCAGGAGCTCCAACAGCAGTAAGTGTCTGAAAACCTCTTTGTAATTGACGTTTTAGGGCAGTTTTAGGGTTAGGTCTAGGTAGGTCCTTAGGTCAGCCAAAAGTACTGCAGGGTGGTATGGCGCGGTTGGTAGTCGGTTTAGACACTTTTGGCGCACTGTAGTGCATTTGGTAGGTCAGTACAGCGCGTTTGGTAATAGTTCAGTGCTTTTGGTTTTGAGTTGTCGCGCCGCAACACTCCTGGTAGAGCAATGCAGGGTGATTGGTTGGGAAGTGAGGCATGGTTGGGAGGGAAGAACGAAAATTACATCACCCTTGCAAGTGCAGTAAGGCGTGGATGGACACACAACGAAGCGCACTTGTTGAAAAAAAGTCACTTTTGGTAGAGAAAACAAAGTGCTTGTGTTGAAACATTAAGGCGCTTGTGGTAGAATAGTGTAGCGTGTTTGTGTAAAGAAAGGCACTTTTGGTTGTGTTAGAATAGTGAAATAGCTAGGGTTGACTGAGGGGATGGCTACCTAGGGTAGAGAAGTGCAGAAGAGGTTTCAGGGTTTACATCATAGGGTAGATGTCGGGAGGGGCTTGGAGAAGTTGCAAAAGGTCTGACATGTGGTTTTGTGGATGCAGAGGATTATGCCGCTACTGATGTCGCGAGAGCGACACCACCCCATAGCACACGAGGTGGTACAGCTGACGTGGGAGGAGGACACATTCGTAGAGCACGCAGGACTATGGCATGTGGCACACCTTACACACATTAGGGTGAATCTCACCTTAATGACAGCAGTCATGGAGAGATTTCATGCTGAGACATGTTTGTTTCACTTTCTGACAGGGGAGGCTATAGTGACACTGGAGGATGTGTATCACATCCTCAAGATTCAGATTAATGAGGAGCAAGTTGACTTTGACCTAGCATGAGGTGAGGCGGGCCTGGTAGAGGTATTTTGTACAGATGACCTGAGGATAGATGACGGTGAGATTCAGTGGGCAAACGTGCTGAGACTATGTGACAGGATCAAATGGATTGTGTCTTCACTGATTGGCGGCTTCTTGTGCCCAGACAGGTGATCCAGAGGATTATCTGTAGGATGGGGCACAGTACTATCTAGGATGTTTACACATGGCATTTAGTATGCATGGGGCCCGTGTGTGCTAGGGCAGCTATATTGAGACATGCATGATTGCGTCTACAGGAGAGGCTGGAGTCTCTCAATAGAGGTGATTCTTCTACAAGTGTGGGCGTGGGAGCACATCCCAATGATCAGACCTATCACACAGTGCCGCCAGGAGAGGGGGGAGCCCTATGCATTTCTATATGAGGGAGTCATCACACACAGGAGGCTTGGATCTATTAGCCACTAGAGGTGACAGATCGATGAGATGGACCAATTCGTTTGGAAGCCATGGTTACTATGCAAGAAGTGGGAGGATGAGCACGATCAGCTAATGTACTGCTACCAGGCCCGATACCTATTCAGGAGACGGACATATACTATTGAGAGATACCTGCCAGAGCAGGTACTTTGACAGTTTGGATTACCACAGGGATTGCCAGTTGGGGAGGCTACCCATGCAAGGACACGGAGGGAGATAGGGGACTGGGGTGCTGAGATTCTAGTGGCTACAGCTTTGATAGAGTTGCGGGGACTTGTCCCAGTGAGATGGGATTGGGATTCAGGATTGGCAGATCCAGGGACACTGCCAGAGTACGATAGGTACTGGCAGACACACAGCCCAATGAGATTGACTACACCAGGTGTGGTAGGAGCAGTGGGCGAGGTACTAGGTGTGGAGGCTAGGATGAGGCGACAGGCCAGAGAGGCCTGACAACAGGTAGGTGCAGAGGCCAGAGGTGAGCAGGAAGACATAGAGATGGTGGAGGCAGAGGATCCAGTCGTAGAGACTGACTTATAGCGGGCAGAGCGGCTACTACAAGAGGAGATAGCACAGCGGACACGCTTAGAGCTCCAGATGGTGAGAGTGAGGAGAGATAGAGATGCAATGAGGGCAGAGACAAGATAGGCCGAGGCCCTAGCACAGGTGCAGACATAGATAGCAGCAGTGGCACAGATAGCCCTGGCAGTAACCCAATAGGCATTGACACAGGCACAGGCATAGGCACTGGCAGGGGATGATGGGCAGTTAGCCTAGAGGACTTTGGAGAGGGATGCAGCAAATCAGCTACGATTGACAGCAGAGGCCACACTACAGAGAGTGAGGTAGGGAGAGATGAGGCACGTCATGCGCTGGGTGCAAACCAGAGGACACTCTACAGTGAGCTCATCCACGTGTAGGGAGAGCTAGTGACAGCAGGGAGAGAGGTCGAGTATTACAAAGGTCTCTACATTGGTGTAATGCCAGCAGCTCAGCAAGCACCTAGTTACAGAGAGCGGAGTAGATCCAGAGCATCCGGGTCTCGTAGGACAAGGAAGTTAGCGTCCTCAGTCAGAGGACCCTTTGTGCCACCAGGGGGAGGAGGACCAACAAGGGGACCTGCACCGAGCATAGGTGGAGGATAGGGACCACAGCAGGAGGGCAGCTTGACCCACTAGAGCTACACTTTGTATACTGTATCATTTTTTTGTATCATGATGGACACTTGTATATTTTGACCGATGCTTGCGTGCATCCGACGTACATTTTGAGGGCTCTTGATAGCCCTGATGTATTTTATTGATGTATATTTGGATGTATACATATGGACTATTGATGTAGACACACATAGTTTGTATTTTGATGACCTTCACATGATATATATGATGACATGTTACACTCACTGATGTATATGCTTTTGTGTATGTACTTCTATTGATGACATGGATGTGATGACATGTATGTATGATTATGGATTTATGTGATGATGTATATTGCATATATTTGATGCTTATAGATGTATGACATATGATGACATGATGCTTATAGATGTATGATGATATAGATGCTATGACTTGTGATATCTAACATGTGGGTTTTGCATATATGCACGAGAGAGAAGAAAAGCGGAGATGGAAGAGAGAGACTGTTGATCGATCATTGCCTGAAAAACTATATAAGGTCATGGGTAAATGGGTGGTGTAAATGGATGAGCTTGTTGCATTGGTTTCATAGTTGTATATAAAGAGCAATCCTTATTTTTGATATAGCACATGGATAGTTCACCACCAAGGTATAAAAGACCAAGGTGTTGTAATATCTGAGTGCGTGGATGCTAACTCTGTAAGAAAGCAGTTTGAACTTAGATCCCTTGGACATAATATAACCTTGTTGGAATATGTGAATAAGCCATAGTCTTGAACATAAAAATAAACTTCAATACATAAATGCAAGAAGAATATTAATATGTAAGATGCTAGGTCGTAACACACACAAGATAAATATGCTGCCAAGAAAAATGTTAAAGATCATTCCTCAAACACGGCACACAAAAGCAATGACTATGCCCCCAATCCGTACTGCATCGCAACATACCAAGATTATAGATAAATCAAGGTAGCCTTGAATAGGTAATGGACAAAGGAGCAAAAGATAAACCAAAAAGCAAATTGACTGAATTACAAAGTAAACATACAGCCAACATATTCTCTTGCCAAAGAGGTTGCTCATGATAGATTGGATAGGAAAGATAACAGCCTTATCATAGGAACTAAGTGTCCATTAAAGGGGGCTATCTACCTAAAAAGACAATATCTTGCTGCCAGAAATGCCACATGTCGCATGAGACGCGTGTGTTGGTCTCGACAATGGAACACTCTGCAGAAGATAAGCTTGTTGATCTAATGCTTTGGTTAAGCTGGATTTAGCTGATGTTGGCAATCAATATGTAGGACAGTAGATGACTCTGGAAGTAGGGTACTTTGCCTCAAGTTTGGTAAGGACTTTTTCTTTGAAAGGATACGCTAGCTTGTTGCTTGAGTTAGTCCAGTCGAGGTGAACGGACTTTGATAAATGGAAGACTAGAAAGATGACATGTCTATGGATTGGGGTGGGTGAAGAATGATGAATCATATGTGCCTAAGTACTGGATACATCCTTCATATTCCAAACCGCCTACATACCCTGTGTCCACGGGATCAAGGCATATTACAATGAAAGATGAAAGTGATAATATGTAGTTCTGGGTAGAGTGATGAAATAGGTCAAGGTGAAAGGAGATCTTATGTACCTGAGTACTGGATACTTCTTTCATATTCTAGACTGCCTACATACCCATATCCATGGGATCAAGGTACCTTAAGATTGAGATGAGATGATATGTAGTTCTAGTTGATTTGATGATGTATAAAAAGCATTGGGAAGATAACAGCCTTATCGTAGGAGTGATGCGTCCGTTAAAGGGTGCTATCTGCGGAAAGGGGAACGATTGAAGAGCTTCGTGAACCACGAACAAGGAACCACTCCTAGACCTAGGTTAAGGAAGGAATTGCCCCCATTCTGGTAGAGGAAATTGTATAGGTGATAGATGAAGATGACATAGAAAGCTTGACCTAGGACAAGACAGTGCTTAACTGTTGACACCGATCAAGACGTGGGATGACGACGATGGACATTAACAAATTTCCAAGCTATACTAAATAGGGAGATGGAAATGCAAACAAGGTCAATGGCTTTATTATGGATGGATGGATAAAGCTTGTTATGAAATGGATATGGATTGAACAGGACTCAATAGATGATGGATACTGACTCTACACATAGCACCTGTTTGCCAGGTTTTCACTATGGTACTTATCCAAGGCGCCTGTTTGCTAGGTTTTCACCATTGGATGGATTATTTTTATTTTTATTTTTTGGAAACTTTGAGGATTAGGAATAGAACTTCTTGAGATGGACATTGTTAAGTGGCTCATCTAGAGGAATACCGTCAGGTGTAGCTAAAGTATAAGCTCCTGATCCATATGTTGTTGTGACAATAAAGGGACCTAACCAGTTAGGCTCAAACTTGCCCTTCTTTTCTCGGTCTTCTTGATTTCTCTAATTCTCTTTGAGTATAAGATCACCAACTTGAAACCGTCTTTATTTGATCTTTTTGTTGTAATTACACCGGAGGCAGTTTTGATAGACATGGAGATGATTAAGCGCGGCAAGGCATTTTTCATCTAGTAGTTCTAGCTCAACTAATCTGGAAGTGTGATACTCCTCTCTGCCAACCAGGTTCTGCATGGATACTCTGAGGGATGGGATCTTGACCTCTATAGGTAGGATGGCTTCAGAGCCATAGACCAAGGCATATGGTGTGGCACTAGTTGGTGTTTTGATACTAGTGCGGTAGGCCCATAGGGCGGGATTGAGTTGCAAGTGCCAATCACGACCAGCTTCATTGACCGTTTTCTTAAGGATTTTGAGAATGGTTTTATTGGAAGCCTCAGCTTGGCCGTTACTCTGCGGATAGTAGGGAGTTGAAAAGTGATGTTGGATATTGTATTGTGTGCACAAGGCACAGACATCTTGGTTCTTGAATGGTCTCCCATTATTAGTGACAATGGCTTGGGGGATACCATACCAGCAAATGAGGTAGTTTAGGATAAACTTGGCTATTTGCTTATCGATGATATAGGTCATGGGAATGGCTTCAACCCATTTCGTGAAATACTCAATGGCAATAATGATGAACTTATGGCCATTAGATGAGGATGGGTGGATATTTCCTATGACGTTAAGACCCCATTGAGAAAATGGCCATGGAGTATTCACAGGCTGTAGTTTATGAGCTGGTGCGTGAATTAAATCTCCATGTTGCTAGCATTGTAGACATTTTTTAGCAAACTGTGCAGCATCTTGTTCTATTGTAGGCCAGTAGTAACTTGTTCTGAGTATCTTCTTAGCGAGATTAGGACCAGTAGAATGTGTGCCACAGACACCTTCATGTATGTCTCGTAAGGTAGCTTCGGCTTCTTCCACGTTAAGACATCGTAAGAGGATACCATCGAGACTCTGGCGATATAGTGTATCACCCAGAATGGTGTAACGGGAGGATCGACCGATAAAGGTTTTGCATTGGGTGGAGGATAGGTCAATGGGAAAGGTATTGTGTTTAAGGTATTCAAAGATATCTTCGTACCATGGGGAATTGGGACCAACAAGTTCGCAGATGATTTCAGTAACTAAAACGTCGATGACTGGTATCAACAACTGTTTGATCAAGAATTCACATTTCTGTGTATTTGCAGGCATGTTGATAAGTGACCCTACAGAAGCCATAGAATCTGCAGCCTTGTTATGTTCTCTTGGAATTTGCTCAAATGTGATGCTAGAAAAGAGTGAAGAGATTCTCATCCAGAAAGTCTGCTACCATAGGGTGTGTATCTGTCATGGGTGCTTCTGCTAGTTGATCTACTGGGGTTTGTCCCTTGATTGCTTTATAGTCCACATGCTTAATGTCAAACTCACTAAGTATCATGACCCATTTAGCTAGTCTGCCTGTGAGAGCTGCTTTCACTAGTAGATACTTCAATGGATCAATTTTGGCAATAAGATTTGTGTGTTGGTTTAGCATGTAATGCTGCAACTTTTGGGAAGCAAACACTACTGCTAAACAAGCTCTTTCCATCGGTGAATAATTGAGTTCATATCCCACCAAGGTTTGACTGATATAATAGATTGCATGCTCTTTTCCTGACTCATCATGTTGTGCCAGCAGGTCCCCTAGGGCTGAAATTGTAGTTGAGATGTATAATATTAAAGGTTTCTCGGCAACTGGTGGTACCAAGACAGGAGGTGTAGCCAGATACTCTTTGAGCTGATCAAATGTTGCTTGACACTTATAATCCCATCAAAATGAGACATCCTTTTGGAGCAAGTGTTGAAATGGTTGACATTTATCTGCTAGCTGTGAGATAAAATGCCTAATGGACTGCAACCTTCCCTGAAGGCTCCTTAATGCTTTGAGGTTCTTTGGTGGAGGCATCTCCACTATAGCCTTTACTTTTGTGAGGTCTACTTTGATGCCTCTATGAGATATAATGTATCCCAATAGCTTCCTTGATGTTACACCAAAGATACACTTCTTTGGATTTAGGTGTACTTTGTATTTCTCGAGCCTGTCAAAGATCTATCCTAGAACTTGTATGTGATCTGCCCTAGAAGATTTAGCTAGTATGTCATCCACATAATCCTCCATGATATGATGAAAGAGATCATGGAATATCACTGTCATTGCTCTTTGATAAGTTGCCCCTGCATTTTTTAGACCAAACAGCATGACACACCAACAATAATTACCCCATGGACAAGTAAAAGTTATTTTATGTTGATCTTCTTCTGCTATCCTTATCTGATTGTAGCCAGAGAATCCATCCATGAGAGAAAGAATTTCATGACCTGCAGTCAAGTCTACTATGAGGTCAATGTTTGGTAATGGAAAGTCATCTTTGGGACATGCTTTGTTAAGATCTCTAAAATCATTACACATGCGGATGTGCCCATTCGGTTTAGACACAGGTACAATGTTTGATATCCAATCTGAATAGTCAATAGGTCAGATGAACTTTGCATCTAACAACTTTTGTATTTCCACTTTTACCAAGAGAGCTATCTGTGGGTGCATCTTCCTTATCTTTTGCTTGACTGGTTTAACTTTAGGATCAACTATGAGATAGTGAACCACTAGCTTAGGGTCTAACCTTGGCATATCGGCATAGGTCCACACAAAGTTGATGGTTCTCTGTAAGAAGAATTTGTTAAGATTCTTGTGCTCTGATTTTGATAATGATGCTGCTAGGAATGTGCCAAGGTTTATCTCTATAGAATCTTCCACTAGGAGAGATGACTTCTATTGGTACTTAGATGGTAGGGGAAGGTCAAATCCTCCATCCTCTGGTGCCACAGTTGGGTTTTCACCTTTGGATACGTCCTTTGTTTTTACTATTTTGTGATTGGGAGGTGCCACAGTGTGGTTTTCACCTAGAGATCTTTCTTTATTTTTACTTTTGCGACTGGAGGATTTGGCATTCTCACCAAAATAAGTTGTTGGCTCTAGTTCCATTACAAAACCTACTTTATGATCACCAAGAGGGATGCCCTCCCGGAGTCCCATGAACTCATCTATAGCTTCGTCATTCTGAAATACATCTATAACGGGGGACCCTTGTTGGTCCCAATCGATAAGTTCAGGGTAGACAAGTGTTACTTTCTGGGTGTTTGTGGTGGATGTTAGGGATACGAATGATAGCATGAAAATGGAGGATTCTATAAATAGGTCAGTCATATGGAGGGAAGATGCATCGATGGTATCCTCATTAGATGTTGAATCTGTGATGGAAGTTTTAGCTACATTGTCGAGGATACCCTCGATGTCCAAGGCGCGTGGTACCTTTCTACTAAATCCTAACCCCCTCTTGTCTAGTTTCTTTGTCACAATAATGGGTTCCATTGTGCCTTGATTCTATTTTCCAAGGCCACCTTTGCCTTTATAGCCCATGTGTTTGACTATCCTTAAGCCATTGCCATATTGCTTGACTGGTATTGTGACTGGTTCTTTCTCCTTGTAGAGCCACGAAGAAATATCCTTAATAGTTTCCTCTTCCAATAATTTTCCCTGTTGGAATTGAGTTAGAAATGCTGGGGGAGGAATAGCTACTTTTTTAGTTGGTTTGGCAATGGGCAGTTGGCCGTAAGATTTAGGGGATAAAGGCATCCACCCTACACAACAAGATTTTGAGATATCATATGTTCCAAAGCCTATATCACGAATGTGAGCTTTGATTTCTAGAAGAGGATTAGGTTCACTTGTAGAGGCCTACGTCAGACTTTTAGGGTTGACATACAGTGGGGATTCAAGGGCTTTGTCATTTTGAGGCACTTGGTTGCAATTCTTGTAACTGCCTTGCAAGACACGACAGAATTCAAAAGGATTGGGGTCTCTTGGGATAGTGATCTTTGTACCATTGAATGGGAACTTGAGAGACTAATGTTACGTTGAGGGAACAGCTTTCATGGCATGGATCCATGGGCATCCTAGGATGATGTTATAAGGTAGCTCAATGTCAAGGACTTGGCACCTAGTTTCAAGCATGATAGGGCCTACTTGTATAGGCAAATGGATAACACCTTCTGAACGGCATTCAGTATCATCATACCCCTTGATTGTAATACTTTGGTCAATGTTGACATGATCCTCAAAGTATCCCAATTGCTTAAGTAACTTTAAAGAACAAATGTTGAGACCAGCACCACCATCTATGAGTATGCATTTGATTTTGCATTTATGAATGAGAACCTTAATATGTAGGGCATCATTGTGACACGGATCGTGGGATGGGAGCTCTTTCTTAGAGAAGACCACATTGTAGGGTGAAGCAATGTTGCCTACTATAGCTTAGAAATCTGCAACCGCTATGTTGTTAGGAACCGAAGACTCTTGGAGGGCTTTTTCTAGCACCACTTTATGTGTGGGTGATGACCATAGGAGGTCCAAAATAGAGATCTGTGCTGGCATTTTCCCTAGATGTTCGATAAGATTATAATCAGATTGAGTTGGGAGACTAGGTGTAGGACCCCGAATGGTGACACGACCACGATGAGTTGTAATAGTGCAATTCGTAGATTTGCCTTTGATTGTGAGGGTAGACATTTGACTCTCTTCAAAATGACCCACAATGGAGTCAAAGGAAGTGGAAGCATTATTGATACCTTTACCTCTATCCTGAGGAGGAGGCAGACCATGGTGTGGGAATGGTTCCTTGTACATGTTGAGATCTTTATTCGTGTGTTGAGCTGGTGGTTCATCTTCCAAAGAGATTTGGTTGCCTTCAATGAGATTTTGGATGAAGTGCTTGAGTTTCATGCACGATGTGGTTATGTGCCCTTCGCTCCTATGGAATTCACAATATTCATTTTCTCTGTATCGTGCAATTTTGTAAATAGGTTCACCATATGGGGGAGCATTGGGTAAAGTGATGAGCCCTTTGTGTAAAATCTTCTGTAGGACCGACTCTATGGGCTCTCCCAAGGGAGTGAATTGATGCCACGGAGGGTAATCTTGTTGAGGTCACTCTTGTTGTCGTTGTTGTTGGTTTTGATATGGTTGTCTTTGTTGTTGCTACTATTGAGGTAGATTTTGACTCGGTTTGGAAAGCTGAAGCGGTGTTTGCAATGTTTGGAATCGACCACCCCATCATTGACCACGTTTTTATTTTTGTTCCAAAACTTTGGTTTATCATTTGTTTGTTGTTGAGGAGCATTGTCTTTAGCTTCTTTGAAGATTTTGACCACACCTTTAGCAATGAGGGCTTTCTCAATATTGATTCCCTTGTAGGTAATTTCGTCAAAGGTTGTAGCACTAAGAATTTGCAAGTGAAAACCCAATTCTTGGTTCAGATTGTGCACAAATATGCTAACAAGTTGCTTTTTAAGTATCTTAAATGGGAATTTGCTAGCCATTTGTCTCCATCGTTGAAGGAAAGAAATGAAAGTTTCACCATTTTTCTGTTTGTTGTTGCATAGATCAGTCATGGAAATCTCATGCTCTATGTTGTAGGAGAAATGGGTGGCAAATTTCTCTGCTAGCTCGTTAAAAGACTTGATACCCATGGGGAGGTGTAAGAACCATTCTATAGCTTGACCTCCAAGACTGCAAGGAAAGAGACGCATAAGATATGTGTCATTATGTGATACCTCGAAGCAAGCAAGATAGAATTCCCTGAGATGGTCTTTTGGGTCCTCTTTTCCTTTGTATTTATCAAACTTGGGAATAGTGAAATTGTGAGGAAAAGGGATCATGGGTAATGACCAATCAAAAGGATAAGGACACACCTCTTCTAAAGAGAAGGTCTTCTTGGTGTGGCCAAACGTAAGATCAGATAGTTGTTGTTGAATTTCTACAAGTTTTAGTTCCATAGTTGTGGGAGGGGTTGGAAACATCTCCTATTGTCCAAGAAGTGGTTGTTCCTGCCCATATGCAAGATTGTAGTGTAAGCCATGGGCATTGGTGTTATAAGGGTCGTATGATTGGTTGGGGTCATATGTGTTGTATGTTGGGTTTAGATTGGGTTGGAATTGGATGCTTTGATTTGGAGGAGGTGGAGGTGGCGCTAGGTAAGAATGTAGGCTTTGCGATGGTTGAAGAAACGAGTTTGGTGGTGGAAAGTTAAAGTTCGTTGGGTTAGGTTGCAGTTGTGGAACATAGCTTTGGGGAGTTTGGTTTTGAGAATGTTGAGGGTTAATAGGCAAGGTGTTGAAAAAGTTTAGCACTGATGATCGTAGTGGTGGGGGAACATAGATAGAAGTATTATGCGATGGTTGAGGTTGATTGATGATGAGCGTAGAAGCATGTTGTGGTTGGGATTGCATGACCTTGGTAGGTTGAGAGCTCAGAAGGTTTGATGATGTTGGGGGTGGCGTATGTTGAGACCCTTATTGCATGGCAACATAGTTGTTCCCCGGATTGTAATTTGGTGGGAAACCTTGTCATGATGGGGTTACCAATATTCCACTTGTGATTGGTGTGGACACTTTAGGAGGTTGTTGTATGTTTGATCGAGCTATGGTATCTTGTTTGGCCAGCTCCGCTTGACGTTGGAGAGTCTCTCATTGGTTTTTGTAGATCTCCATAGGCGTCAGAAGTGGTGATATGGCCCTCTTTCCTGTTGGGTTTTGATAAAGGGGACTCTCATATTGTGCTATCATTCTCCCTTGTGAGTTTTGTTCGTGTAAGGGTGTGGTCACTGTTGACATGGTTTGGAACATGTATGGCATTTTGGGTGTTGTTTGTGTCCTTGAGATTGGATAAATCAAAATCTTGAGGTAATTTGGCTCCTTGCTCTGCAAGCAAGCGAAACAAATGATCTTGGTTCTCACTAAGGATTTTGTCAAAGGCGGCTACGGCTCTAGGATCTTGTATGAATTCATCAAGATCTTGTCCATCTTCTTGAGAGGATTGACCTATTTCAAAGTGTCACTCTTCTTGAGATGGGGCTTGATCGATAGTATAACCTTGTGGAACAAAATCGTGAGGCATGCCGGTAGTGAATTGGGTGACATCAATCAAAGGGACATTACCTTCATGAGGATTGTTGGGTTGGTCAAGCTACGGCATGTTTGGAGAGTTGGTTGATTTTGCCACGGCTGTCCTAGGAGTAACCTTGGGAGTAATGTTGGACCGGCCTGATTGAGGTGTGTGAGGAGGTGATTTGCACTTCCTAGGGACAACTTGCTTGGACTTCATAATTTGCTAGAGTCTAGTGGTTACCATGGAATACACTAGGACAAACTGCTAGGATTCTACTTGTGTTTTGGAAAAGACAAATTTTGATGCACAGTTTATTGGACAAAAGGCGCTATACTATTTGACAAAAATTACAGGACTGTGCAACCAAAAGTGAGCTACTTTAATACCAAAGGCGATGGACTAAGCTACCAAAGGCGAGGTACTGCTATACCAAAGTCAAGCTACTATTACCAAAAGCGAGCTACTGTTATACCAAGGGTGCTGAAATAGGTTTGCCAGAGGTGAGGTACTGTTATGCCAAAGGTGAGCTACTGTAATACCAAAGGTGAGCTGATGTAATACCAGAGGCACTGAAGTAGTGTCTGATGTTTTTAAAAGGCAAATTTTGATAGACTTTGGTTTTGGTTCTGATTGGATTTTGCTTTGGCAAGAGAAAACATAGCAAACAGAGTGGCAAAAAGAAAAAGGACTGACACAACAGATAGTGTATGTTCGAGGCTCACAAAAAGCCCAATGTTTCCACAGGTATGAGACAACTGCAAACAATATCAAGCACTTTTTATCCCTAGAGACAAGGTTTCATTGCAGTAGATCAGCTCACAACTTAATACTCCGTCGATAAAAATGTCATTCCATAAAGGTGTCAGACATTTTGTATCTTTGCGAGAGACAATAGGTAGGGATATCTCACCCTCCCCTCGGAAAGCTCAAGTAGGTCACAAGAGCTTTGTGGCCAAGGGAATACTATCTCTTCTCAAGGGAACCAATGGTGAGTATCTTAAGGGCTTAAATCAATTCCCCTTGCACTGATGATTACCGCAACGTTCGGAGATAGATCGGGTAGTCACTATCTAGAATAGTTCTTAGTAACTTTGAGGGACCAATGCCTTACGAGCAATGTGACAAGCTACTAAAAGCTTTAACCAATCCTACTATGAGTATCAAACACTTAGCTCAATGTGAAAATCATTTCCACAAAGAGCTAGT
The DNA here is from genome assembly GCA_027924645.1 of Cunninghamia lanceolata. Taxonomy (NCBI): domain Eukaryota; kingdom Viridiplantae; phylum Streptophyta; class Pinopsida; order Cupressales; family Cupressaceae; genus Cunninghamia; species Cunninghamia lanceolata. Next base: position 9,695,970 of record BSBN01001435.1, read on the forward strand.
ACACCTCTTTTCAATTTGGCACCACAAGGTAAGGCTAACGTCGGTTAGGACTTGGCTTTCGCCTTATCCCTCTTATATAGCGGTTCAAAGGAAAACTCTGCTTAGGGTCATCCCTTTTGGATGAAGCGCAATCCAAAAGCAGGCCCTTCTAAAGGAATTACTGAAATATAAGAGCAAGCACGTCAAATAAAAGTTTAATTGTCCCGTTATAAGAAAAATAAGGTGCAACTAAATTAGGCACACACACGATTGTAGTTGTCAATTGTCCCTTATGAAATTGAAGTGTTTTGGCATTCATATCCATTGTCCCTTAGAAAATTGAAGTGTTTTCACATACATGTCCATTGTCCCTTAAGAAAGCAATATGTTCCTAAGACTTAGATTGCCAAAGTGTTTTGTTCAATTATCCCTTAAGAAAGCAATATGTTCCTAAGACTTAGGGCAATAGATTGAGATTTCTTCAACACTCGTCCTACATGAACATGTTAGAAAGACCCCTTTGCTCTGTGTGAGTGATAAGAAGCTGCAACAAGTCAATTAGTTCCACAAAAACTCACAGTTTAGCAAAATAAATCAATTTGACCAAAAGCGTTGTTCTAAGTTATCAAAGGTGACTTACTGTTATGCCGAAAGTGCTTAACTATGTTACTAAAGGTGAGCTGTTGCAGACCAGAAGCAATGCATTGTGCTACTAGAAGCGTTGTTCTGTGGTACCAAATGCGCGGCACTGTATTACCGAACGCGCTTTATGGTCTCAGATCTAGAAAAATTATACTTTATAAAAAAAATCTAGGTCCAGATATGATTTCATGGTTTATTTGAAGTTCTGAGATGTAATATCTAATAGATCTGTATCCTAGAATCAAGAAAAACTCAAAGAATGCCGCAAATAGATAGGTTAACTCGAAGATTGAAAATACTCCTAAATACGTCAGCTTAGGAAGTATAAAAGACTATTGAAAGACAAATAAACTAGCTTGTCGGTCAAATCAATGATAGGTATGTGAGTGAAACCTTGTAAAATCACAAAAGAAGATCAGAAAAACCTATTTCACCAAAAGCGCTTTACTGTGCTACTAAAAGCGCTAGACTGTTTCACCAGAAGCACTGCACTATCGCCCGAGGGCACTGTACTGTGCCTCCAGAAGCGCTTTACTATACTTCCAATAGCGTTTTTCTATGTCTTTTGTGTTGTTTCGTATTGTACTTAAAAAAAATCAATTTATCAAAGAAAAAGAGGGATTAGTGGGTCCCACCGGGCATGCCAGAATGTGTATGAGGAAAATCGATTAAATCAAAACTAACAAATCAAAAACCCATAACATAAAGAGAATTAATCTAAATAAAATCTATTGTCAATAAATCAAATGAAATAAAAAAGCTTTTACCTAGATTGTGTTGTTCTCTTTGTTTCGAATGTGGATTGCTCAATAATGCTACGAAACTATGTTTGCAACAAGCAAGTAAAGTGCTCAAAGATCAATGTCAAAAGATCGTAAAGTTGCTCAATCGATGCAATGTATGCTCAAAGCGCTGTAAAGGATGCCTGAGAATAAGTGATCGAAGAGGATTTGTGAAGGAGATGAGAGGGGTTTATATAGGTTTCAAACATGATCGATCAACGGTTCAGATAATTCAAAAGAATCAATGGAGGAGATAAATCAAATAACCATGATGAACATGCACACGACATGTGTCAATCCATAAGGATATTTTTTGAGTAAAAATATGATGAAAATAAGATTGATTGAATAGATAACTCAACTTGTAATTTTGTTTTTTTTAGAGTTCTAAAAATAAGACTGATTGTCCACATGAGTTAACAAGATATTTTAAGAGGAATTGGAAGATAATTTGAAATTAAATAAATAAATTTATTTATTTAATTATGGATGATAGAGGAATATGAATATTATAAATAAAATACTTGATTTTATTTATTTTTAGAGGATTGAGACAATTTAAATAAATTTGCATGATTTATTTAAATTTAGAAGAAGAATTGTTGATGACGGCATGGTTCAGTGGTTAAGTCGCTCGGTTGTAGTGGCGGCCACCAGAGTTCAAACCCCCGTTGGGCCAACGAGTTCGCAAGGCTTTATGCCTTCACTGGTCCAATGTGCTCATGGGTTTGAAGTGTTCTTGCTAGGGGATGAGGTTCCCCATGTTGTGGCCTCACTGGTTCATTGCTCCGGACAAAAGCATTCGCACGGAGCCGGAGGGCGTGTCGCATCAACGTCACCGGTCACGTTAAAAAGTTTACCAGGCGCATAAAAAAAAAATTTAGAAGAAGAATTGATTTAATTAAATAATGTAAATTATTTAATTGTAGATAAGATAAAATTTGGATGAATTAATTAAATAATTGGATTTATTTAATTAATGGAGACTTTGAATTTTGAAAAAGAATAATGATTTGATTAAATAATTAAAATTATTTAATTTTGGAAGAATAAAGTTGAATTAAATTAAATTAATTAAATAAAGAGGATTTATTTAATTAATGTTGAAAATATGTGATTTGGAAGAAATTGATGATTTTAATTAAATAATTAGATTATTCAATTAATGTTGAAATGCAGATGATTAGAAGAATTGATGAAATGCAAGTGGTGCGACAACATGGTCATTTTAGGGTGTCTACAATGTCATTCAACCCTTCATAGTAAATGTACATACAATCATCATGTAGAAGAGTAAATGTCACTCAACCAAAATAGGTACAAAGCATACAAAGCATTATTGCAGCCATACAAAGCATTATGGTACAAAGTTCACTTCAGTCCTATGAGGATAAGGTTAAAGGAGAGTCATCTATTGAGGCTACAAGTGAAGAGTACATAGGACTTCATGTTGACTACTTGTTGATAACCATCTAGTCATGAAAGGATATGTGATTAAGATCGTGGGAGACATCACACTAGGGCATGCTTTGGATTAGTGTAGAGGGTGAAGAAGGGATATCAAGACACAATTATTAAAGTCAAGGCTCATTAATATGGCAATGCCAAACTCAAGTAGATAATCATGTGCATTTTAGAGGCAAATTATTCCAGGATGAAAACTCATGTTTTTAGACAATTAAGTTGCATAAGGGTTAGGGTTTGTAGAGAAACTCTTTGGAAGGTGTTTGTAATGCTTGAAAATATTGAGGCAGACCTAATTTGACATGTTTGGAGTCTTGGTTTGAGGATTGGAAGCTTGGAGATCAAAAAACATGTAGTGACCTATTTGCACAAGCCTAATTAGGCCTCTTGTCAAGTGGGACAGTCAATTTTAAGGTCTTGTATTACAAAACAACCACCCTTAAATTTTGGATATGTTTTAAAACTCCTAAAAGGGTATCCTAAACAACTTTTGGATTGTGGGTTGGAGTCGTTTTCTGGAAGATATACCACAAAAACCATGTTTGTTGTCCTACAAGGGAAATAGAAGATTGTGAAGGTAATCACTAAGTTAGGACTCTAGAATTTGAAAATTTGATTGTTTCAGTGTTTGTAGAAGTTCTGTACCCTACTCTGCATCAAGATGGGTGTTACAGAAAGATATCCTAGACAAGTTCATCGCATGGAGACATGACTGTCATATTCAGATGCAAATAGGATTGTCACAGCTATGAGGGCAGTCATAACAGTCCTAACTATCTAAGACTATCACACCTAGTTCTAGATACAACCATTTTTTTTATCACTTCATGCACATGATAATAACTTTATTCATAAGGTTCTAAGAGGATTATTTTAGAGATTTTTCAATATAGACAAAAGGTGAAGTTTGAAGAAGATTGACCAAGTGCTCATAAAGGATTGGCATGCCATAACTGATTTATTCAAAAGGATAGTCATATTCATGAAATTTGGATTGAGTTTGATTTCATTTGAGGTGGTGTGATGGAGTTTAATTATGTTCAATAAGTTTCACATACGACTGTCCTAACACTACAAATCATTGAAACACACATGAAGGAAATCTAAATTGCTGAAACACATAGTGTGTAATTCACAGAGTAGTCCTAGGGATAGCCTGTTGGTTTTTTCCCAGACTGGATGCTTACTCCCAGATTTTCCTTCAAAGTAGCCATCAATGATCAACAGGATCTCTGGGCCAGGGGCCAACAGTGTAGGAGATAGACTCTATATTTTATCTCCTCTTCTTCTTCAGGCTCTGCAAAACCTAGGGGGGTATTCCCTACTCAACATCCATGAGGATATGCATATAAAGGCTGGGATGCTAACAGGAAGCAGATAAGTCCTCTTGTAAGTAGACCAAAACTATAAGATAAGAGCAAAGGGGCTAGCTTTGGGCCTATTTGCAGTTGTAGACAGAGGACTTGGATCCTAAAACTAATTCTACTGTCCTAATGATTGTTTTGGAGTTTTGATTATGATTTTATATTTGGATGCAAAGCTGGACATGGTATATAACACTAACACAAAGCAAAATTGGTGCCTATCCAGGGCCTGGAGTCAGTAGACATACACCTATGAATGATATGCATGAACAACTAAAACTGGATTTCAGGGGGACACGTGATATCTGCCTTACAGATATCTCCCAATACAGAGTGTTAAGCTATCTATACTTATGGCATCCCTATTGCAGTATATCCTTCCCAATATTCAATCTGACAACAATTTAATCTACCCCTTGAGCAGAAGTTAAGAGATTAAACATTCAACACAGGAATTCTATGTTCTAGAATCTTAGACATTCCTTGAATACCTAGACTCAGAAGAAAGATACATGCAACACAGGAGACAGAATTAGCACAACACATGCAAACATAGCATTACTCATATAGGATTAACCATGAAATCAATGGATTCATGCAAAAATGTACAACAGGAGATACATAAACTCACAAGTTTTGCTACACAGAGCAACCAAATCAGCTGTATTGCATTACAAAGCCAAAAATGTTCAACTTTCAACAACCACAAAAATGGTAACACAGTCTACCTATATCAGCCAGAAAGTGTACCTCTAGCAATTAATTACATGTTTTTTAACAAAAATTTGCCAGATACAGATCCCACAAAGGAATGGCACTCAAAATTTATTGCTACAACAGACAAGAGAGACGTCGAGCCCTGCGCTGCCATCTGGAAGTCCTCATCTATAAATCGGGGACATGACTGTTCAACAACTCGCCCACGCCTCAGCACTGTCACCATTGATGGCTCAACCACCCGCGGCCTACTTGAAAATTTCAAAATGAAGCCTCCTGCCAAAATGTGTTTCGTTGTAGGTTTAAAATATGTAGGAAGAATAGTCCCACATGCATGCTACCAAGACCACTTTAGCACTTTATAAACATAGCCGCATGTATATCAAATGTTGAGCGCTTTTGCCATGCTCGACCCATGGTCCTCTGCCCAAAGCCCCATCACCCAGACCAACACCGTCCCCTAGCAAAAGGCCCCCCGGCTGATAGACCAACTCTCCCTGATGGCCACCAAAACACCCTCGTCGGTGAAACCTCCACTGTCGGCCTAACGACTAATTCTCCTACTGACAACACAAGTCACGCCGAAGACCACTTCATAATCCCTTGTCGCCAAGACATAGACCATCGGTACACCAATGAAAGCTCCCACCGACCTCAATAGTCTCACCGATGCAAACAACACTCCCCACCTCCGTCGGCATGAGCCACACCATCGAAGCATCCAAAAATCCTCTAGCCGACCTCAATAGTCTCTCTGATAACACCTTCACCATCGGCCAGACCAACACCGTCGGCCTAGCATGAAACTCCTTCGCCGACATAACAACTCCTGCCGATAATACATCGGCTTCCCACCTCCGTCGGTGTGACTTACACCGTGGGAACAACATCTCAAACCTATGCCGATACCACATTGTCATGCTGATGCCTACCTCCGCATTCCTCTATCGATGAGACCAACACTATCAGCCAAACCAAAAGCTCCCCAGCTGATAGACCAAATTCTCACCGATGACCACTCCATACTCACCTGTCGCCAAGACATAGAACATCGTCACCCCGACATGCCGAACATCAACTTCACTGTTGGCCAGACCACCAACCATCGGATCAACAAGAAACCCCTCTGCCGATAATGTTGATCACTCCGATAAGACCAAAATCATAAAGCTTTGAACCATTGAACCATGAACCGTTGAACCGGTTCAACCCAATGGTTCAACGCCGAGGTTCAAACATCAAAACAATACTCCATCGGCAAGACTCCTGACTGAGACCAAAATCACAAAGCATCGAACCATTGAACTGTTGAGAAAAGGGTTCAAGTGGGAGGTTCAACGATACAATACTTATGCAAAGCAAATGCATAATATGACCCGTTAGAAGAAAAATGAACCTTGAACCGTTGAACCATTGAACTTTGAGAAAAAGGGTTCAAGTTCAAACCGAAAGTTCGAAGACACAACCGGAGCACTTCAAAAACAAACTTTCGCCGATGGAGAAAACATGAAGACCACCTCCTCAAGAACTATGATGCAGATGCTGAAAAATACTGAGGGGCTCGAAAACTTAAAACTTTTTGGACTTTTTGGGAAGGTGCCTGCATGAAAAATTGCTAAATTAACTGACAGTCAATTCAGGCACCAACAGTGGCTCTGTCTGAGGATGCATGCCTCTTGTAGGCATGGCAAGAACCACAAAACTCTGGGATGCAGACCAGTCCCATGTCCATTGGGCACAGAGTCGATCATTGCACCAACCTGCACAAAAACTATATTTTTAGTCATCACTTGGGTGGCCCCGGGTAGCCAAAAAGGAAGAACCAAAATTTTTTCCTGCCAAATGCCTGATTCCAAACTGAAAAGATTGGCATAGTTTGCCCATAAGGTCATCTACTCAATTAGATATTCCACCATTTTTGACAACGTGCCACTTGTAGTACTGCCTCTGTCACTCTATATTTCAAAATCAAACATGCAGCCATACATGCTAAAAAATCCTTCAGCATTAAGCAACATATGCATGTTATACTCTTCAGATGGTACATCATACTGCTCTTGGCAGTCTTCATCATTTATCTGGCTACTGCACACCATCAAGCACTCATCCAGCTGATCCAAAAACTTAAAATACTCAGAAAAAATGAGACCCCCAATATCTACTAATATTGAAAACAAATCGTGATCCACACACCCAATGTTGCACATGTCTGGATCAAGTGATGATGAACATACATTATCCACAATTTGCAAATCCATACTATCTTCACAAGAACTGAAGATATCTGATTCATATGCCCCCCCTCACAAACTGATGTATCACCTAGGTCAACTGTCTCTTTATATTCATCATCATCCTCAAAAAGAGGATTAATCCTGCACGACTGAAAGTCAGGACTCGTAGTATCAAAGACATCTGCAGACTCATCATAAAGGGGATTTATATTCACTGCAAAGTTCTCTGCTTCTTTTTCATGACAGTCCAATTCTTCTTCATTACTATCAGATCCAGAGTCATAAGGAGAACAAACCTGGTCCATGAATTGATCATGGATATCATTTTTATCATCTGATTGCCCCATATACAAGATTTCTGCTACTTCAATGCATTCTGAAGTTGAGCTATCTGTGTCATTTTCCAGCCCTCTAATAGTTCCTGATGAAACTAATACTGACTGTTGATCCACATGATCATAAATTTGTACAACTGGATCATTTAAACATGAATATTCTTTGATAGGAGCTGGCATGTAAATACTACTTGAAAAACCATTGTTTTCAACTTCATTTACTGGGCAAATCAGGACATCCTCCTCTATAACAGAAACATCATCAACTTGGAATGATGCAAAAACTGGGATAGCAGGGGTGTGATTACTTTGACATTCATTGTCAACATCTGAATTAAAACTTTCATTAACATTGGGGGCTGCAGGACAACAAAAAAATTTAGAAAAATAACCCTCTTGTATTCCATACCTCCAATTGTTTTCAATATCAATTGCAAACTGATGTGCCTGATGCAATGTGGTGGGCTCCTTGTCTCTCAATCTATAACTCATTTTTTTGTCAAATGCTCCCAAATAGACGACTAAGCACAGTGCATCATTAGGTCTCATGCATTCTGGAATTCTATTCAATGCCCTCATAAATCTGAGGTTAAAGGCTGGGATCAACTCATCTTCTTCAATGTGGATATACATAAAGTCACTAATAACTGCATATTCAGAGATTCTTTCAGCATATTGTACTAGAAATGCAGATTTAAAACCATGCCAAGAGCTGACAGAGTGAGCTAGAAGGTAGGAAAACTAGTTCCTTGCATCTTCATCTAGAGATTGAACAAATAATCTCATAACCACGTCCTCATGGTCAATCTCAAAGTCATCTATCACATTTAGGAACTGCTGCAAGTGTCTTTCAGCTGATTCATCCTTTATACCATTGAATTTAGGCAAATACTTTCTGATTTTAGGTGGAAAAGCATTTGGGTAGCCACAAATGCCACTGAAATTTATGGGCTTATATCTATCTATGTTGAAGCCTCTTTTATTACATGATTGGGACTGACTATTATATGTTTCTGCACTTGACACTTCACAAAGGTGCATGGGCTGACAATACATCTTTTTATGCTTTTGCAACCCTCTTCTCTACTCAGATTTTCAATCACAATATGACCTTAGGCCCTTAAAATATAAACTGCTATTTCAACCTGCCTAAAGTCCTCTATATGAGTCTTTTAAACAACATTGCATGCCCTTTTGAAATACAGAGTAGGTTCTAACAAAAGCATGCAAGCTTTGTTTTCACCAATGTTTCCCTTTTAACCAGTGCTATTTCACCAAATAGGGAACTTTTCAAAAACTTGAAATCCCTGGATATGTTGCAACAGCTGATAGATTCATTCAATAGAGTCGCCACCTCCTTGGCAGAGGAATGGGATTCAAATAGGCTGAAGCTGAAAATTGATTTCTTTCTTTCTGGGTCATCCACCAGCAAAGCCAAAGATAAAACTTTTTCTTTTGTTGCAACAAGGCACCTCCAGGTCTGATTCTTCAATTTCTTAGACTCAAGCTTCACGAATATGACATTGTCTCCCCAGTAGAGTCGCCAATTTCTGTTCGTTTTTTCCTAGACTGGATGCTTACTCCCAGATTTCCCTACACGGTAGCCATCAATGATCAATAGGATCTCTGGGCCAGGGGCCAACAGTGTAGGAGATAGACTCTATATTTTATCTCCTCTTCTTCTTCAGGCTCTGCAAAATCTAGGGGGGTATTCCCTACTCAATATCCATGAGGATATGCATATAAAGGATGGGATGCTGACAGAAAGCAGATAAGTCCTCCTGTAAGTAGACCAAAACTGTAAGATAAGAGCAAAGGGGCTAGCTTTGGGCCTATTTGCAGTTGTAGACAGAGGACTTGGATCCTAAAACTAATTCTACTGTCCTAATGGTTGTTTTGGAGTTTTGATTATGATTTTATATTTGGATGCAAAGCTGGACATGGTATATAACACTAACACAAAGCAAGATTGGTACCTATCCAGGGCCTGGATTCAGTAGACATACACCTGTGAATGATATGCATGAACAACTAAAACTGGATTTCAGGGGGACACATGTGATATCTGCCTTACAGATATCTCCCAATACAGAGTGTTAAGCTATCTATACTTATGGCATCCCTATTGCAGTATATCCTTCCCAATATTCAATCTGACAACAATTTAATCTACCCCTTGAGCAGAAGTTAAGAGATTAAACATTCAACACAGGAATTGTATGTTCTAGAATCTTAGACATTCCTTGAATACCTAGACTCAGAAGAAAGATACATGCAACACTGGAGACAGAATTAGCACAACACATGCAAACATAGCATTACTCATATAGGATTAACCATGAAATCAGTGGATTCATGCAAAAACATACAATAGGAGATACATAAACTCATAAGTTTTGCTGCACAGAGCAACCAAATCAGCTGTATTGCATTACAGAGCCAAAAATGTTCAACTTTCAACAACCACAAAAATGGTAACACAGTCTGCCTATATTGGCCAGAAAGTGTACCTCTAGCAATTAATTACATGTTTTTTGATAAAAATCTACCAGATACAGATCCCACAAAGGAATGGTGCTCAAAATTTATTACTGCAACAGACAAGAGAGACCTCGAGCCCTGCACTGCCATCTGGAAGTCCTCATCCATAAATCGGGTACATGACTGTTCAACAACTCGCCCATGCCTCAGCACTATTGCCATTGATGGCTCAACCACCCGCGGCCTACTTGAAAACTGACGCAGCGTTCAAAATGAAGCCTCCCGCCAAAACGTGTTTCGCTGCAGGTTTAAAATATGTAGGAAGAATAGTCCCACATGCATGCTGCCGAGACCACTTTAGCACTTTATAAACATAGCCACATGTATATCAAATGTCAAGCGCTTTTGCCGTGCTCGACCCACGGTCCTCTGCCCAAAGCCTCATCACCCAGACCAACACTGTCGGCCTAGCAAAAGGCCCCCTACCGATAGACCAACTCTCCCCGATGGCCACCAAAACACCCTCATCGGCGAAACCTCCACTGTCGGCCCAACGACTAATTCTCTTGCCAACAACACAAGTCATGCCGAAGACCACTTCATAATCCCTTGTCGCCAAGACATAGACCATCGGTACACCAATGAAAGCTCCCACCGACCTCAATAGTCTCACCAATGCAAACAACACTCCCCACCTTCGTCGGTATGAGCCACACCATCGGAGCATCCAAAAATCCTCTGGCCGACCTCAATAGTCTCTCCGACAACACCTTCGCCATCGGCCAGACCAACACCGTTGGCCTAGCATGAAACTCCTTCGCCGACATAACAACTCCTGCCGATAACACATCGGCTTCCCACCTCCGTCGGTGTGACTTACACCATCGGAACAACATCTCAAACCTATGCCGATACCACATTGTCATGCTGATGCCTACCTCCGCATTCCTCTATCGATGAGACCAACACTATCGGCCAAACCAAAAGCTCCCCAGCCGATAGACCAAATTCTCACCGATGACCACTCCATACTCACCTATCGCCAAGACATAGAACATCGTCACCCCGACATGCCGAACATCAACTTCACTGTCGGCCAGACCACCAACCATCGGATCAACAAGAAACCCCTCTGCCGATGATGTCGATCACTCCAATAAGACCAAAATCATAAAGCTTTGAACCATTGAACCATGAACCGTTGAACTGGTTCAACCCGATGGTTCAACACCGAGGTTCAAACATCAAAACAATACTCCATCGGTAAGACTCCTGACTGAGACCAAAATCACAAAGCATCGAACCATTGAACCGTTGAGAAAAGGGTTCAAGCGAGAGGTTCAATGATACAATACTTACGCAAGGCAAATGCATAATATGACCCGTTAGAAGAAAAATGAACCCTGAACCGTTGAACCATTGCACTTTGAGAAAAAGGGTTCAAGTTCAAACCGAAAGTTCGAAGACACAACCGGAGCACTTCAAAAACAAACTTTCGCCGATGGAGAAAACATGAAGACCACCTCCTCAAGAACTATGATGCAGATGCTGAAAAATACTGAGGGGCCCGAAAACTTAAAACTTTTTGGACTTTTTGGGAAGGTGCCTGCATGAAAAATTACTAAATTAACTGATAGTCAATTCAGGCACCAACATAGCCATCTAGGGTTATTGTGATTAGATAATTATATAATGATGAAGCCACCATTACATGATGAATTATACGATTCATGAAGACAATGATGGAGATCCATGGAGAAAACCAAGGAGGACAAGATAAGACACCAAATTTGTGAAGTTGTCAATGGCAACAAATTTACCACCTAGCTGTCCTTAACTAATCCATGATTGCAAATGGATGTATTTTGGCTTCTATGGACTAAAAGTGACATTTATGATGAATATAATGCTTGGAATTGTTTCTTGCATGTCTAAGAAGTTGGAAACGGGTGGACATTAGCTAGAGCTATCTTGGAAACATGAATATTTGGAGACATACCTAGGACTGTCATAAAAATCATTAGACTAATCTCTGTAATTTAGGGTATTGAATGGTATATAGTCAATCAAGGTAACCACCATCATGTGCTAACAAAGGACAATTAGGAAATTTTGAAATATTATTGTCATGTGCATACAAATCATCATGAATAGGTGCATAAGGAATGTTCTAGCCTAAGACACTAAAGAGGTCTCCACATCCTCCAACATGAAGAATAATGTAGCATAGCATGGATCATGATTGGATTAATCCTATTGGGATTTATTTGTATGATCTTGGCACCTATTCATTTGTATTTTAACTTGTTAATATGACAAGATAATAGCATTTCATTATGCTTAAGGGATTGTATATTTATATGTTGTAAGGATTTATTCTTGTATAGTTTGACATCATGGTATGTTAAGGTCTGTTTAATTCATTATTACACATAATTATTAAAGATCCCAAGTGTAGAAAATATACATGGCACCATGTGAGATTGTAGGCTGCTTTCTTGATCGTGATTGTGTCTATTTTAATTAATGTTGACCTTTGAGATATCTTTTATTATGCATATCATGAACTAATTTAAAACATAGTCTATTATATAAACACAAAATATGTATACATAGTCTTTTATTATGCATATTGGATACAAGTGATATAAACATGTATGATAAAGCATGATAAAGTAATTCAAAAAGAATTAAGGAAAATGTAAAGAGCATGCATGTAAAGACTTGACATACCTAAAAAATAGAGATTCGAATGGAGAAAGTACCCAATTATGTAGTGTTTTTTTTCTTCTTGCATCAAACTCCTCAACAATTTGAGTTTTTCACCACTTGCTTCCTTTTCAATGTTAAATTGAATAACACTCAAATAGAATTAGTAACAACAGCACTATTAACCAATCTATAATGTTAAGTTCCTACAATTCAATCACAATTAACATTGCAACACTACAAAAATTGAAACTTGAATTGATATATATCAAATTCGATGTGAAAACTATGTTATTTCCTCCTTCTTAAGTTGGCAAAGTAGAAAAAGGCAGTGGAAAGTTCATGCAAAGGTGGTAGAATGTGTAAAATGTGCATGTGAACTTCCCAATAGCATGAAAATACTTTTTTTTGTTGGAACATGGGCATAAACAGCATGAAAATAGAGTATGTGGGCTTAGATCACGGGGGTTCAGGCCTTTTTACTGTTTGTATAGCAAGCTAAAACACGAGTACATTATAACGCGATCACATTATAACGCGCTTGCATTATAACACGCTTGCGTTATAATGTGCTCGTGTTTTGCCCTACTATAGATTGATCCATAAATATTTGTGCCTATCTCACCTTTGCAATATCTCTCACCTCTAGTTCCATTAGCTCATGTTCTATCTCTCATCTCTCTATATCTTACTTATCTCTCCCCCTCACCTCTCTACCTCTTCCCTCTCTATGTCTCTCAGTCCCTCCTTGTATACCTCTCCATCCATCCTTATCTATCTAGGTCTTACTTAACCCTAAACCCTAAAGCCTCAACCCTTAACCCTCAACCCTCAACCCTCAACCCTTAAACCTTAAATCCTAAACCCTATCCCTAAAAACTCAACACTTTACCTTAAACCATATTCCCTCAACCCTAAACCCTAATCCATCAACTCTCAACCCTAATCCCTCATCCCTAATCCCTAAATGCTATCCCTATTCCTAAACCCTCAACACTATACGTTAAACCCTAATCCGTTATCCCTAAACCATAAACCCTATCCCTCAACCCTTAACCCTTAAACCTTAAACCTTAAACCCTAAAACCTTGACCCTCGATGCTATATCTTAAACCCTAATCCCTTAACCCTCGGCCCTAAAGCCTCAACCCTCAATTCTTAAACCTTCAACCCTAAACCCTATCCCTAATCCCTATACCCTCGACACTCTACATTAACCCTAATCCCTCGACCCTCGACCCTATACCTCAACCCTCAACGCTAAACCCTAATCTGTCAACCCTAAACCCTAATCCCTCAACCCTAAACCCTATACCTAAACCCTCAACCCTCAACACTATACCTTAAACCCTAATCCCTCAACCCTAAACCCTAAACCCTAATCCCTCAACCCTCAACCCTAATTTTGATTTTCTTCCATTGCTTCAACATCATTGTTGTTTTCCCCTTCAGAAACCAATTCATTCAACAACTTGCTGCCCATTGGTTGACTTGAACTGCATACTCTGTTAGAAGAAGGGCATCTTTTATTTGTATTAATGTTGGTATTCATAAGCTGAAGAGCATTGATATTTTTCACACTCTATTCTTTGAAATATATTAACCTTAAACTATGACTTGGATATGTACTTGAACAAAGTAAAATCTCCACTCTCCAACCCATGATGATTCACAAAATTTTCCCAACCCTGCCTAAATTCTAGTTTATTTATGGTACCCCTAATTGTGTTTACTGGTCATGCATATCAAACTGATAATGCCACCATGTTTATTAAAGATAACTGAGTTATAGGGAAATGGGAAGAAAAATGGGCATTAATTATTTCTTATTTTAGAAATCATTTTAATTGAGAAACTTGAAGTCTTGTAGTTTTAATTCAATGCCCATTCCTTAAGTGCTTGGTGGTGTCTCCCTATTTATTAAAGATATCTGAGTTGTAAGAATATGTCAGAAAAATGGCTATGAACTTTTTTGGTAATTTTAGAAATTAGTTTTAAAGTATTTTTCTTAATGCCCTTTTTAATTATGCATGTCTACAGTAAATCCTAATTTAAGTTTTTTGTAATGTCTTAGTAAATAAGGTTAGCAAGAGGACTTGATTGACTACAAAGAACCCAATGGTAGGTTTTATGCAATGCTATTAAAAATTGTTTACAATGAATTCTATCACTGGCACATGGGAACCTATTTGTCTTGAAAAAAAAAAGATGGCATGAAGACTAGGTATACTATCCAAGACTGGTGCTATGGTATATGCTTCTCTCTTGGATAATGAAAAATAAAGTCTACAAAACTATAGTATTACCATCAACTAGCAAGATCAAATGTCATCCATTGAAATTAGGAAAGGTCTAAGTGCACCTTAACTCTTCAGATTCATGAGCTGTCCTTGCTTGCATCTCACATCTTGGGCCATATTGTGCCCTATCAATTCTCTAAGTTTCTAGCTCCATCAATAAAACTTTCTAGTTGAAGTGAATATTCAAATTATATGGCATCTTTTTCTGGCCCATCTGGAGTTCATTATGCCAATAGGTGTACCCACTATGAGATAAGCTTTGCATCTGGTACATCCACAGTGAGTAATTAACAATTGAAATTAGAAGGATGATCATTATGAGAAAATATTTGCATTGGGGTACATCCACAGTGGGCAATGAATGGTTGAAATCAGAACCCCTGGTCAACATTAAGTGAACATTTTTTTATTAAGATTTTTTAAAAGATCAACATACTCTCTCCACCTATTTGCTTGAATTTAAATTGGGGCCATAAAAATGTGCACACATCTACTCCCACTATATAACCTGGGTGTAATTAAAACCATCAACTAGGTAAAATAAACAACTTTGGCCATAAAAATCAATCAGTCTTTTTAAAATAGATATTAGTAACTATATATTTTAGATATCAGTAACTATACATTTTAGTACTATTTCTTTCTTGATTTTCTATTTTTAATTAACTAATTTTTGTTTGTTTTAGACAAAATATTACAATCCTCATGAAGATCTTTTCTCGTATAATTTTCTCCTTTTATCTTTGGCCTGTCTTTTCCCTCCTCTCTTTCAGAAGGATCCTTGTTTTATCTTTCGATCTATATGGACTCTAAACATAAATCTATGTTTCTTGCTTTCCACCTACTCAAAGATGCAAATGTCTCCTTCCTTGATATTATTAGACATACAAAATATGTCCACCCTACACTTAGGGCAGGTCTATTGTTATGAAATAAGCAAAATCTCCCATTGTTTACTGGCTCTATCCACTCCTGCATTCCCAAACCATTACAAAAACTAAGTTTTTTAACCCAATAAATAGCTGATTGCATTGATTTAATACACTACTATTAAAGCTTAGCATTCACACAAATGCAGATGTTCATATTATAGAAGACTGCATTATATTAGACTATTAGAGATCCCTTAGAAAAATGTAATATAAAAACTGCTTTTCTTTATGTTAGCTTGTTAAACCCATTTTTTTTACACTCTTCTCTTAATAAAGTAAGAGTGATAAGAATAGAAGGCAGAGAATTTGATCTTACTAGTATGCATGGTCAGTTTACATTCCGTGACTTCATTTTCATTGAATAAAAAGGTTTATCTGATTTGAAAGGTGGGGCAGAGTTCACTGTCATGTGCTTTTCTAGATGATAGGGTCCATAATGTCCAGGGTTCTTCAAAGAAAGGCCTGCAAAAGAATTACGTTTTTGTTATACCAATCCTCCTAGTAAAGATACAATTCAAATGTTTGCTTTGAAAGTTGAAATAAATTAAATTTGACTTACAATTTTGATTTTCTTCCATTGCTTCAACAACATCGTTGTTTTCTTCATCAGAAACCAATTCAATCAATAACTTGTTGCCCATTGGTTGACTTGAACTGCATCCTCTATTAGAAGAAGGGCATTTTTTATCTGTATCAATGTTGGTATTCATAAGCTGAAGAGCATTGATATTTTTCACACACCTTGTTCTTTGAAATATCTTAACCTTAAAATATGACTTGAATATGTACTTGAACACAGCAAAATCTCCAATCTCCAGCCCATGATGATTCACAAAATTTTCCCAACCCTACCTAAATTCCAATTTATTTATGGTACCCCCTAATTGTACATCCCACTCCTGCCCACCTGGGCCTTGCAACACCATATGTTCATCTGTGTTGTCTATAAACTGTGAAACAAATGCAGGAGGAATGTGCTGCCATAAACACATTACACAATCAGATTATACAAGTTCTTAACAGTGTACAACAAATAAAAGAATGAAAAATAATGTATAGAGTTACTAGTTTTTGTGTAAAGTCTCCAATCATAACTTTGAAGAAGGAGGCACACCCATTAAACCAATTCATTCAGTAACTTGTTGCCCATTGGTTGACTTGAATTGCATACTTTGTTAGAAGAAGGGCATCTTTTATCTGTATCAATGTTGGTATTCATAAGCTGAAGAGCATTGATATTTTTCACACACCCTGTTCTTTGAAATATCTTAACCTTAAAATATGACTTGGATATGTACTTGAACACAACAAAATCTCCAATCTCCAGCCCATGATGATTTACAAAATTTTCCCAACCCTACCTAAATTCCAGTTTATTTATGGTATCCCCTAATTGAACATCCCTAAACCCTAAATCGTAATCCCTTAACCCTAATCCCTAATCCCTAATCCCTAAACCATAAACCCTAATCCCTAATTATAATTTATGGTACCCTAATCCCTCAACCCCAAACCCTAATCCCTTATCCCTAAACCATAAACCCTATCCCTAAATCCTCAACCCTCAACACTTAAACCTTAAATCCTAAACCCTATCCCTAAACCCTCAACCCTCAACACTATACCTTAAACCCTAATCCCTCAACCCTAAAGCTTTAAATCCTCAACCCTTATCCACCCCTTTCCTCCCCTATCTGCCTCACCCCATCTCTCCCCTATCTCTCAACCCTTAGCCATCTAGGTCTCTCTCTTATCCCTAAAGCCTCAACCCTCAACCCTTAAACCTTAAATCCTAAACCCTATCCCTAAACTCTCAAGCCTCAACATTGTACCTTAAACCTAATCCCTTATCCCTAAACCCTAAACCTTCAACCCTAAATCCTATCCCTAATCCCTCTACCCTCAACACTCTACCTTAACCCTAATCCATCAACCATCAACCCTAATCCCTCAACCCTAAATGCTATCCCTAAAGCCTCAACCCTAAACCCTAATCCCTTAAGGTCCTAAACCCTAATCCCTTATCCCTAAACTCTAAACCCTATCCCTAAACCCTCAACCCTCAACCTTAAACCCTAATCCCTCAACCCTCAACCCTAATTCCTTATCCCTAAACCCTAAACCCTTACATCCATCAACCCTAAACCCTAAATGCTATCCATATTCCTAAACCCTCAACCCTCAACACTATACCTTAAACCCTAATCCCTTATCCCTAAGCCCTCAATCCTAAACCCTAATCCCTCAACTCTAAACCTTCACCCCTAAACCCTATCCCTAATCCCTCTACCCTCAACACTCTACCTTAACCCTAATCCCTTGACACTCAACCCTAATCCCTTAACCCTAAATGCTATCCCTAAAGCCTCAACCCTAAACCCTAATCCCTCAAGGTCCTAAACCCTAATCCCTTATCCCTAAACTTTAAATCCTATCCCTAAACCCTCAACCCTCAACCTTAAACCTTAATCCCTCAACCCTAAACCCTAATCCCTCTTGACTTTAAACTCTCAACCCTTAAACCCTAAACCCTTAACCCTTAAACCCTCAACCCTTATCCACCCCTCTCCTCCCCTATCTGCCTCACCCCCATCTCTACCCTCCTCTACCCTCAACACTATACATACATACATACATACATTTAGGCATACATATATGTACATACATATAAGTATACATACATACATACATACATACATACATGCATACATGATTAATAACCTTGAACATAAAACATTCCAAGGGATACATAATGCGAGCGCGTTATAACGTGCTCACGTTATGTCAAACATGACAAACATCAGGCAAACTTTTGCGAAAAAGAAAAAAATGCAAAACAAAACATAACGCGAGTGCGTTATAACGTGCTCGCGTTATATTTTGCTTTGGGAATCCCAAGCCTTAGGCTTTGGATTTGCTTTGGATTTCCAACCCAAAGGCTTGGAGTGCCTTCCCAACGTCTATAGACGTGTTTTTGCAAATTATACAGGATTTCACATAATTTTGTTCGTGCTAACCCTCAGATTTGCACGTGTTTCAAGGTCAAACAAATTGAACACCTAGGTAATGTTAGGCTTTCTCTTAGCTATTTAACGATGAAATTTTTTTCACATTTTGACAATGTTAAGCCTTTCATCTTTAATTTCTTTTGTTTGTGTGTTTATTTTTGGGAAAAAACCAGTCTTTGGTCTTTTTTTCATTGTAAATTAACCATTCATTGAATTTTCAAAAAAATTACATTTTTAGAAACTAGACTCCATTCTACACATATTACAAAATATATATTTTCAATTAGTTTTCAAAATTTATAGGGGTAGCATGGCCAAAATTATATTTTTTAGGATGTGTCCACTTTGAAAATTAGTAAAAAAATTAAATATTCATCAAAAAATTATTAGAAAAATTGGGCATAAACTACATGGTGTTAGCTAATTTCTCACCAAAGCGATTTTAAAAATACCAAAAAAAAGTTAACCTTTTGAGGGGGCCACAAAACATACTATGTTATGTTTTTTTGATAGAAACAACACCAATTTCTATGGCTCCCTTTTTTGAACCCCTTAATCTATACCATTTTCAAAAAAAAATTAGTAGTTTAGAAAGTAGACGCGGAGCACTACGAACATTGTTTTAGTTGCATCTCCAAATTTTGAGTGTAACTATGCTCAATTTCTCATCCATGGCCAGCATTTCCTGATTTTAGGAAAAAAATTTGGCCACTTAAGACCCCTTTTTGGCCCCCCATCTTCTTGCACTTACCCTATATATATGTAATAATATAAATATAAAAAATTAAATATAAATCAAATCTCATTACTAAATATTAGAATGACTTTCATTTGAAACTATAAGGCCACAGATCAAATATGATCGACCCTTTTTTATAAGGCAATCACTACACACTATTAAATAATATAAGCGATGGACATAAGGCAGCAATGAATATGTATTAAACAACAACGTTGATGTAAGGTGACGTCCTTTAATGGTCATGTGATCTCCATGAAGGGAGACACCTATTTGATGAAAAGGCAACCAATTAAGGATATTTAAGGGATTAGTGGATAGCATTCAAAGGGGAAAAATAGCATCGCATCTTACTCATCTCTGCATTGATCAACGAGAACAATTGGTAAGATAAGTAAGGCAGCAACAAAAGCAATCTTCTACAGCAAATAGAAAGGTATTCAGAGATAAGGTATAGCAAGACAGTCAAGTTAAGTATTGATAATTATTTAATACATTCAGTTTACAATTATTAAGTATAAGTTGTGTAAGATTACTTGTATGTATGTATATATATATACATATCTATGTATGCATATTGTGATAATAATGCCATCTTATAGTTGATATGAATCCATGTGAATTATTGAAGTTCAAAGGGAATTGCTTTATATGTATAGATCTAAGATCTAATGATGATGAGCAAGAATATATTACAATGATATTCCAAATTTAGAAAATAATATTTCTATCCATGTTATATGATGGTAAAAATAGATTAGGGAATGTTAGCATAAGGGATCATATTCCCATCACCTCTATTGATTCATCCTTAAAGGGATGGTTAGGTACTTTGGGGAGGGGCAGTGTAATTCCGTTCATGAATAGGCCCATAGCCTGGGACATAGTTTCCCATAGGCTAGGTTTGAGATGGTCTCCATGTGCCCTAAAGCCTAAGTTCCTTGATGAAGAACAAGAGGGGGATATATGGATCTTGACTTATGCTTAATATCTGCCCTAAGGAATATTAGGATACAAGATCATACTTCTGATTTCTCCTATTACTTCATCCTTAAATGGATGATAGGTATTGTAAGGGAGGGGCAGTGTAATTCCACCCGTAATAAGGCCCATAGGCTGGGACATAGTTTCTCGTAGGCTGGGTTTGGGATGGTCTCCATGCGCCCTTGACATGTAAAGCCTAGTTCCTTGATAAAGAATATGATAGAAGAATATGAAACTTAAATTATGCTTAATATTCGCCTTAACATACTTATATAGTATAGTCAACAATAGTGAATGAATAATCATTGAACAAGGAAATTATATATTTATATTATCATTGATCTTGTTTGATCTTATCATTGAAATTTATTGATCTCTAATGTTTCTAATGTCTCTTTGAGAATCACTTTGAACCCAGATTCAAGTTTAAGTGTTTCCACTAGAACACAGACATTACAAGTGGTATCAGATTAGTCATCCTGCCATCCTATGTATACTACGCGTGCCTTACATGTATTCGAGTGTATACTCTATGACCTTGCAATTGTATTCGAGTGTATACTCTATGACTTTGTAATTGTATTCAAGTATATACTCTATGACTTTGTATTTGTATTTGAGTGTATACTCTATGATTGTATTTGTATTTGAGTGTATACTCTATGACTTGTATTTGTATTTGAGTGTATACTCTATGACTTTGTAATTGTATTTGAGTGTATACCCTATGACTTGACTATGTATTCGAGTGTATACTCTATGACCTTGTAATTGTATTCGATTGTATATTCTATGACTTGACTATGTATTCGAGTGTATATTATATGACCTCGCAATTGTATTCGAGTGTATACTCTATGACTTTGTAATTGTATTCGAATATATACTCTATGACTTTTTATTTGTATTTGAGTGTATACTCTATGATTGTATTTGATGAGATCATGTGTCTCAATTTATTGTTTGAACCTCTATAATGTTGATCTATGTCTATGTCGACAAGTGTTGTTCTCTATCTTAGCGATCGGTACGAGTCTCAACGATCACAGGAAAGAGGAATGTTTCTTGTATCGGCGAGACGTGAACTGGTGGTGTGATCTGAGGGACTATCACCAATGGTGTATGTTTCTCCGACGGTGCTTTGACATCGGTGAGAGTCATCCCAACAGAGAAAGGACATCGGCATGAAAAGCCCTATCAGCGGGCAGCTTTGAGAAGTCTCTCCAATGTTTGGGTTACTCCGATGGAAGTTGGCGTCGGCGTGAGAATCCCTATCAAGGTGTTGTGGAAGTCTTGCTCTGATGGTTTGAGTCATTCCGATGGAGGTTTTGGATTGGCATGACTATAACTATCGGTGCATTTTTGAAATGTCTATTAGTCACTCCGATGCGACGTTGGCCAAGGTCTTCCCAATGGTTGGTGAACGGTAGACCATTTGGTCTTGTCGGCAAAAGTGCTGACAGTTATCTATCCCGTGGTCATGTATATGAACTAGGATAGTGACCGACGACTTGTGCATGTGGGACTAATGGGTTCTCACGGATATGCGAACAGTCAGAAATGACAGTTTCAATAGTTGAACTGAATAGCAACTGAATCGATTGGTTGTTTGGTTAGTTGCAAATGAATTTGATTTGATTGCTAAAGCAATGTGAGATCAGTAGAGAGAGAGTTTTTTGAGTGAGAGTTCAGTTGGTGATCGAAGAACAATGTGTTCATTCTGTAATAGTACAGTGAAAGTGAACCATCACATATGTTCTGAGATTTGATGCCTAAACAAGGAGGCTGAATGATTTGTTGTAATCCTCTTGTGTTTACTCTGAATAAAATTGTCTTCTTGTGGTGGTGGGTTTTTTACCCGAAAGGGTTTTCCCACGTACATCTGGTGTCTTCTCTCTTGTTCAAATTTACTATGTTTATTCTATAATTCCTTCTTTGTGCATCTTAATGAGCTATAATTGAGATTAAAAGTCATTTGTCTACATTAGCCCCTTTGAATCGACATTAGGGAGGCTATTTCCACACCTTTGCTTTCCTTACAAGTGGTATCAGAGCCTGGCCAGTTGTGTTATCCTTGTGGGTAGGTTGGGTTTTTTGTGTCAATCCTGCAAGTGGGAGTTCTGTAGAAGTCTATTGTGTCTAATGTACAAATTAAGATGGAAAGTACATTAGGAAAGATAGACATTGAGAAGTTCAATGGCACAGACTTTGAGTTGTGGAAACTTAAGGTTGAAGATATGTTGGTCGATAGAGATCTTTGGGTTGCTATGTCTGGGAATAAACCCTCAGCCATGAAGCAAGAAGATTGGGACTTAGCAGACAAGAAAGCCAAGGGACTAATAAGATTAAGTCTTGCAGATTCTATTCTATTGAACGTCCATGAGGAGAAGATTGCAGATTCTCTGTGGAAGAAGTTAGGAGATATTTATCAGGGCAAGTCCTTGGTGAATAAACTTTTCTTGAGAAAGAAGTTATACTCCCTGAAGATGGACAAAGGTGCATCTATGGCAAATCATCTAAATTCTTTTAACATGGTGATTGTACAATTGACATCTGTTGGTGTAACAATAGGTGAAGAAGAACGATGTATGCTTTTGTTATGTTCCTTGCCTGACACATGGGATCATTTGGTGATGGCTATTGGAAGTACTACAACCAAGTTCAAGATGGAAAAGGTGGTTGCTTTGCTTCTGTCAGAAGAAATGTGAAGGAAATCTTCTGAGATGGCTAAAGAGGCCCTTGGTGTTCAAGGCAGATCAAAGGAAAAAGGCAATCAGAAGGATAAGAATCTAAATCCAAATCGAAGTCAAAGGAGAGACCAAAATCTCCTAGAAAGAAGTCCAAGGTGAAGTGCTGGAACTGTGGGCAGAAAGGACATATCCAGAAATATTGCAGAGAGGAGAAAAAGAAGAAGAAGAATAAGTTTTCTGATGATGAATCTTCTCAGAGCGATGCAGATGCCTTTGTAGCAGCCTTGGCAACACATGCATCTGAAGATGTATGGTTAGTGGATTCAGGGGCATCATTCCACATGACATCTCATAGAGAATGGTTCACAAAGTATGAATCATATGCTGGAGGGAAGGTGTTCCTGGCAAGTGATTCGACACTGGACATTGTTGGCCGAGGAAGAGTCAGAATCTAGTTCCCGGATGGCAGAATAAAGGCAATCGATGGAGTACTACACATACTAGGTCTGGCTCATAATTTACTCTCTATAAGTAAGCTTAATGATACTGGAGTTCAAGTAACATTTGTGAATGGTGGTTGTAAGATGACTAGAGGTTCTATTGTGCTGGCAAAGGGTGAACGCATTGGAACACTGTATAAGTTAGATGCTAAACCTATGTGTTGTAATATAGTCTCTGAAAAGTCTGAAAAAGTTACTATTGTAACACATGATGCAAATTCTATGGAAGTCAAACTTCCTACATAGAAAACAATGCTCTAGCATCATAGGCTTGGTCATATAGGTGAAAAAGGTTTAAAAACTTTAAAGAATAAAAACCTGGTAGATGGGCTGATTAATTGTAATGTTGAGTTTGATTTCTATGAACATTGCATATATGGAAAACAAAACCGTGTTTCGTTTTACTCAAGTTCTCATAAATCTTCTGGTGTTTTGGACTATGTACACTGATGTTTTTGGTCTAGTTGATGTTCCTTCTGTGTCTAAATCAAGATATTATGTATCATTTATTGATGATTATTCGAGAAGGGCATTTGTTTATTTTTTAAAGAGCAAATCAGAAGTGTTTAGTCGGTTTAAAGAATTTAAAAATCTTGTTGAAAATCAGACTGGTAGGAAAATTAAATGTTTGAGAATGGACAACGGTGGTGAATATTGCAATGCAGATTTTGATAAGTACTGTGTAGACCATGGAATTAAAAGGCACAAGACTATGCCTTATAATCCACAGCAAAATGGAGTTGCTGAAAGGCTAAATCAATCGTTGATGGAGAAAGAAAGAAGTATGTTGAGTTATGCTAGTCTGGAACAAAAGTTTTGGACTGAGGCAATTGCTACAGCTTGTTACTTGCTGAATCATTCTCCTACTTTGGCATTGGCTGATAAAGACGCCTATGGAAACATGGTATGGTAAGAAGCCCTCTTTGAGACATCTTCGTGCTTTTGGCTATGAGTCATATGCTCATATTCCTAAGGTAAAGAGATCTAAATTGGACAACAAGGCTGTCAAATGTATTTTTATTGGCTATGGAGTCGATGTTAAAGGATACAAGCTTTGGAATCTAGAAACAGAAAAGGTGTTTTACAGTAGGAATGTAATTTTCAGAGAGCTGAAACCTTTGGTCATTGATCCCTAGCTAGGAAAGACAGAAGAGAAGAAAGAAAAAAGTGAAGTGAGTATTCCTCTGACCCCTGAAAAAGAGGAAAAATGAGCTCCAAGTGTAGATGAAATAGAAGAGAGTTCGAGCAGTTCTGAAGGTTCTGATCAAGAGTGAGAACCTGCTCCTCAATCTCAACCGTTGAGGAGATCTACACATGAAAGAAGACAACCAGATAGGTATGGTTTTTCAGTACTTGATAAAAATTGTGCCTATGCTTTGCTAACCGATACTGATGAACCTAGGACTGTGAAAGAGGCTATTAATATGCTTGATTCAGATTCTTGGTTGGAAGCCATGAATGGTGAAATGTCATCATTGGAGAAAAATAGAACCTGGGATCTGGTGCCCTTGCCTAAAGGTAGAAAACTAGTGGGCTATAAGTGGGTGTTTAAAATGAAATATGGTCCAGATGGTAGTATTGATAAGTATAAGGCAAGACTGGTTGCAAAGGGGTATTCTCAAAAGGAAGGAATAGATTATGGAGAAATATTTTCTCATGTAGCTAAGTTGGCGTCCATTAGATTTCTTTTGTCACTTGCAGCAGAGTATGACTTAGAAATTGAGCAAATGGATGTGACAACAACATTTCTTCATGGGGATCTTGAAGAAGAAATTTATATGTCCCAGCCGGAGCATTTTGTTGAAAAAGGTAAAGAACATCTGATATGTAAACTCAAGAAGTCTCTTTATGGTTTAAAGCAATCTCCCAGAATGTGGTATCAGAAATTTGATACGTATGTTTTATCTTTGGGATTTTTGAGATCTAAATCTGATCATTGTGTTTATTATAAAACTGAGGGTGATCAGATTCTTATAATTGCATTATATTTCGATGATATGTTATTTATTGTCAATGGTAAGGGTATGATCTCATAATTAAAATCTCAATTGTCCTTGAAGTTTGAAATGAAGGATCTGGGGGCAGCGAAGTACATTCTGGGAATGGAGATTAAGAGGGACAAATCGAGTAGAAATCTTTGGCTCAGCCAAAGCAAGTATGTTACCAATGGTCTTGATAAATTTAATATGTTTGATTGTAAATAGTTAGTTCCAGTTTTGTAGGGAACAAAATTATCTGTTAGAGATTGTCTAGAATATTCAGATGAAATTGTGGATATGAAGAAAGTACCTTATGCAAGTGTTGTTGGCAGTCTGATGTATGCAATGGTCTGTACCAGACCAGACATTGTCCAAGCAGTGGGAGTCTTGAGCCGGTTTATGGCAAATCCAGGCATATCACATTGGGATGCTGTGAAAAGAGTTTTGAGGTATTTGAAGGGAACTTCTGATTATGCTATTTGCTATCATGGAAACTTAGTTGAGTCTCATAGGTCTATTAGCATTCAGGGATATGTTGATTCTGATTGGGCAGGGGACATTGACAGTAGAAGATCCACTAGTGGATATTTGTTCACGTTAAATGGTGGTGCTATGAGTTGGATAAGCAAGCGGCAGGCTGTAGTCACTTTGTCCACAACAGAGGCAGAGTACATGGTAGCTACTCCAGCCTGCCAGGAAGCTGTTTGGTTGAAGAGGTTTTGTTCTGATGTGGGTTTTAATGCAGGGCAAATTTAGATTAATTGTGATAGTCAGAGTGCTATCTGTTTGGCAAAAAATCCTACATTTCACGCCAAGACAAAACACATTGATGTCCAATCACTTTGTTCATGATATGGTGGAAGACAAAAAGGTAAAGCTAGAAAAGGTTGGTACTTCGGAAAATGTTGCAAACATCTTGACTAAACCTGTGAGCACAACCAAGTTCAAATGGTGTTCAAATGCAATGGGTCTTTGTACCCATGATTCTTAGTGAATTCAGACTGATCTGGAGGTAACAATAAAATCTTCGTCAAGTGGGACATTGATGAGATCATGTGTCTCAATTTATTGTTTGAACCTCTATAATGTTGATCTATGTCTATGTCGACAAGTGTTGTTCTCTATCTCAGCGATCGGTAGGAGTCTCAGCGATCACAAGAAAGAGGAATGTTTCTTGTATCAGCGAGATGTGAACTAGCGGTGTGATCTGAGGGACTATCACCAATGGTGTATGTTGCTCCGACGATGCTTCGACATCGGTGAGAGTCATCCCAACAGAGAAAGAACATCGGCATGAAAAGCCCTATTGGCGGGCAGCTTTGAGAAGTCTCTCCAATGTTTGGGTTACTCCGATGGAAGTTGGCATCAGTGTGAGAATCACTATTGGCGTGTTGTGGAAGTCTTGCTCCGATGGTTTGAGTCATTCCAATGGAGGTTTTGGATCAGCATGACTATAACTATCGGTACAGTTTTGAAATGTCTTTATGTCACTCTGATGCGACGTCAGCCAAGGTCTTCTCGATGTTTGGTGAACGGTAGACCATTTGGTCTTGTCGTTAAAAGTGCTGACGGTTATCTATCTCGTGGTCGTGTATATGAACTAGGATAGTCACCGACGACTGATGCATGTGGGACTAATGGGTTCTCATGGATATGCGAACAGTCAGAAACGACAATTTTGACTGTTGAACTGAACAGTAACTGAATCGATTGGTTGTTCGATCAGTTGCAAATGAATTTGATTTGATTGCTAAAGCAATGTGAGATCAGTAGAGAGAGAGAGTTTTTTTAGTGAGAATTTAGTTGGTGATTGAAGAATAGTGTGTTCATTCTGTAACAGTATAGTAAAAGTGAACCATCACGTATGTTCTGAGATTTGATGCCTAAACAAGGAGGCTGAATAATTTGTTGTAATCCTCTTGTGTTTACTATGAATAAAATTGTCTTCTTGTGGTAGTGGGTTTTTTACCCGAAAGGGTTTTCCAACGTACATCTGGTGTCTTCTCTCTGTGTTCAAATTTTCTATCTTTATTCTGTAATTCCTTCTTTGTGCATCTTAATGAGCTATAATTGAGTTTAAAAGTCATCTATCTACATTATCCCCTTTGAATTGACATTAGGGAGGTTGTTTCCGCACCTTTGCTTTCCTTATAGTATTTGTATTTGAGTGTATGCTCTATGACTTGTATTTATATTTGAGTGTATGCTCTATGACTTGTATTTTTATTTGAGTGTATACTCTATGACTTGTGATTGTATTTGTATTTGAGTGTATACTCTATGACTTTGTGTATTCAATTGTATACTTTATGACTTCATGTATACATGTATTCGAGTGTATATGCCATGACTTTATATGTTCAAGTGTATATTACATGACTTATGTGTGTTCAAATGGCTTATGTATGTTCAAGAGCACACTTCATGACTTACTAGTATATACTTCATATTCATGTGTATTAAGTGCTAATACATTGTGTTTACATGTATGCTTCATGCCTTATGTATTGTGTGCATTATGTGCATGCTTCATGTTTTATGTGTTAGGTGTGTGTATTGCATGTATGTTTCATGCTTGTGTATTACATGCCTATACTTTGTATGCTCCATGCTATGTGTACCAAGTGTATACTATATTTCTATATTACGTGTGTATACTTGTGTATTACATACTATGTTCATCCTTTGTATACTTTTCTATTATGTGTGTGTTCAATACTCCATGTATTAAATGTATAAGCTTGTATAAGATTCGTGCATGATGTATATTCACGTATATTTATGTGTATGCGTTGTACTTCACATGTATTTATGTGTATACTCTGTGCATTATGTCTTACATGTATACTTCATCTATTACGCATGTCTACTCTATATGTGCTTAAAGATTACCTTAAGGAAAAGCCAAAAATCTCAAAGCATTATTTGTCAAATGCTTCTTGGGTTAAGAAAGACTAACAAATAAACAGTCATAACTAGTGAAAAGAAAAGGGATGGCTCTATCAAAATTGAGAACATTTCATTTGAGAAAGACATCCAAAACATCATTGAAGGATTCAAATGAGTATAGAACTAGATTCTACAAGTAAATAAGAAAACAAAATGGAAAGTAAAGAAGTGGAGATGAATATAATATACGAGCCATACAATCGTATGAAGCAAAAGTAAACAAGAAATTAACACACAAGGAAATTAGAAATGGAGCATGTAGATCTATTACAGACAATACAGATTCGATTACTAAAATTAAATTCAGATTCTTCATCAACTACATTTCATTCAATTCTAAATACACTCACTGATTTGTTTCATCCTCCATGTATCACATATACTCTCTTCAACATCATGGATCTTCTTTCTTCTAATAATCTTATATGTCATTGATTGTCTCCACACTATCTTATCATCATTCATTGGAATCTTGGAATCTCAATATTCTCAAAATATTCTTTAGCATTGAAAACATTTTCATTGCCTAAAACCACATCTGCATCTATGATACTTACATCGCATCATTATTCAAAACATTAAACAAATGCTTACCTATACATTTGTCTTTCATTAGACCTTTCAAGTATTCTTTGGTTACAAATTCTCTTTCATATCATTTTCTTTTCACTAAAGCATGTTCGTCCGGAATCAAAACCATGACTTCATTGAAGGTAAACGATAAAGTGCAAGGCAATGAAAGAACTCATTGTGATTGTTTGAGGACAAGCAATTTTGAGTGGGGAGGGTTGTCATGTCCCCATATTAAGACATTCTCTAAATTAAAGATTTAAACATCACGATAAAGATGGAGAAATCACTTCCGTCAAATATGATGTTTCTCGTCGTCGATTTGAATGATAATCATGTATATGATAATATTTATATATGATAATATTTAATAAACATATATAGTATTATTAATATGTAATAATATTAAATAATATTATATATAATTAAAATACAATATGTTTATTGTATTATCAATTTAAGCATTATTATGATAATATAATAATATTATTAATTATAATATATATAATTCATAATATATAAATATATAAACAAGTATAAATACAAATATTATCAATTTGAATATTATTATTATAATTATAATATAATATATTAATATATATATATATATATATATTAACAATTCACTAATAATATAAATCTAAATATTGAATCATATATATTATTATAATATAATAATATATATATGTAATAATATAAATATAAAAATTAAATATAAATCAAATCTCATTACTAAATATTAGAATGACTTTCATTTAAAACTATAAGACCACAGATCAAAAATGATCGACCCTTTTTTATAAAGCAATCACTACAGACTATTAAATAATATAAGCGATGGACATAAGGCAACAATGAATATGTATTAAACAACAGCAATTCCCAAAATATCAAACAATCCTGATGTAAGGTGGTGTCCTTTAATAGTCATGTGATCTCCATGGAGGGAGACACCCATTTGATGAAAAGGCAACTAATTAAGGATATTTAAGGGATCGGTGGACAACATTCAAAGGGGAAAATAGCATCGCATCTTACTCATCTCTACATCAATCAAGGATAACAATTGGTAAGATAAGTAAGGCAGCATCAAAAGCAATCTTCTACAGCAAATAGAAAGGTATTCAGAGATAAGGTATAGTAAGACAACCAAGGTAAGTATTGATAATTATTTAATATCTTCAGTTTATAATTATTAAGTATAAGTTGTGTAAGATTACTTATATGTGTGTGTATTTATATATACATTTATGTATGCATATTGTGATAATAATGTCATCTTATAGTTGATATGAATCCATGTGAATTATTGAAGTTCAAAGGGAATTGCCTTATATGTATAGATCTAAGATCTAATGATGATGAACAAGAATATATTACAATGATATTCCAATTTTAGAAAAGAATATTTCTTATCCATGTTTTATGATGATAAAAATAGATTAGGGAATGTTAGCATAAGGGATCATATTTCCATCACCTCTATTGATTCATCCTTAAAGGGATGGTTAGGTACTTTGGAGAGGGGTAGTGTAATTCTATCCTTGAATAGAACAATAGGCTAGGACATAGTTTCCCGTAGGTTGGGTTTGAGATGGTCTCCATGCGCCCTAAAGCCTAAGTTCCTTGATGAAGAACAAGAGGGGTATATATGGATCTTGACTTATGCTTAATATCTGTCCTAAGGAATATTAGGATACAAGATCGTACTTCTGATTTCTCCTATTACTTCATCCTTAAAGGGATGATAGGTATTGTAAGGGAGGGGTAGTGTAATTCCACCCGCAATAAGGCCCATAGGCTAGGAAATAATTTCCCATAGGCTGGGTCTGGAATGGTCTCCATGCACCCTTGACATGTAAAGCCTAGTTCCTTGATGAAGAATAAGAGAGAAAAATATGAATCTTGAATTATGTTCAATATTCGCCTTAACATACTTATATAGCATAGTCAACAATACTGAATAACAATCATGAAATGAATAATCATTTAACAAGGAAATGATATATTTATATTATCATTGATCTTGTTTGATCTTATCATTGAAATTTATTGATCTCTAATGTTTCTAATGTCTCTTTGAGAATCACTTTGAACCCATATTCAAGTTTAAGTGTTTCCACTAGAACAGGGACATTACACATTAAGAAGGTTATGGTTTATAGGAGTCTAATATCAATTTCCTCCTTTTACTTGTGTTGAAATGTAATTATATAGTTATTTCTTCTAGGACATGCTCTCTAATCTCTCCTTAGAACCGAATGGTGATTTGTAGAGAAATGATTCATAGGAAAATTCCAATATCAAGGTGGGAAAGAGTTTTCCTTAAACTAAAGTCAACTATAAATCAATGCTCTCCATAACCTTATGAAAGATGCTCCAATTTCCAAGACTAGCCTTAACAACTAACACTAGATGTGAAAATAATATAGTGTCCATTCTTGTGACCCAATCAATAAAAGAGAATCCTCTTTTAGAGGATCACCACTTCCACTTGTACAAGATGAAAGAAGACTACAATTTGGGCCATAAATTTTATCATAAACTTCACACCAAGAAGATTGAGTTAAGGAAATAGTGACATGGTCTAATACAAATATTCAAGCATGGTGGTGAAGAGTCTCCAACATTGCATAGATCTCTTGTGTCTATGGGTGTAATCTGTCTCCTACACAAAAAGCATGTACAATTTTATGGACTTCAATCCAACTACATCCAGGTGTCTTTTTAATTCATCTATCCTTCATCAATCTCCTTACCTTTTGAAATTTACCCCACCTGCCCATTTCTACATAGATGTTTGATGGAAGAACATAAGTTGTGGCATTTTTAGGAGCCAACTTAAAAAGGAGACTTGTTGTAAATGCTCCTAATTCTATATTCGTTTGTGATTTACAGACACCAAGCAAACACATCCATAGAACTACCACATGTTCAATTGGCATTTTAATGATAAAGTTTAGAGTTTCCTTAAGATAGCCAACACACCCAAGAAGGTTAACCATGCACACATAATGATCAATTGTAGGTGTAATGCAATAAGAGTTAATCATGTCATTGAAGTATTTACAACCCTCATCTACTAAGCCTGCATGACTGCAAGCAAATAAAACACGAGTAAAGATTACATGGTTAGGGTATGTTCTAGAGTGCTTTGTTAGTTCGAAGAGTTTGAGAGCATCATCGCAAAAGCCATTTTGTGCATATGTTGCAGTCATTGCATTCCATGAGACCACATCTCATTGAGACATTCTATCAAATAGGTCATGTGCCTTTTGCATGCTTCCACATTTTGCATACATATCTATCAAGGCATGTGCAACTACACTATTTGATAAAAATATGTTTTCAATTATGATTTGATGGATGTGCATACCCTGTTCTAAAGCTCCCATTTTGGCACCAGTTGGGAGGATATTGGCAAAGGTTGAGGTGTTTGGCTTTACACCTGCCAGTTGCATTTGCTTGAAAGTTTTGAATGCCTATTCAACAAACCCATTATGTGCATATCCTGTAATCCTTGCAGTCCAGGAGACCACATCTCATTGAGAAATTTTGTCAAACAGCTCATACACCTTATGTAGGTTTCCACATTTTGCATACATGTCTATCAGGGATCAAGTTTCATTTTTAGTTTTTAAAAAGCAACTTTTGGAGGTCTAGATCATGTTGTTGACCTCATAAAATGAGATGTATAGTATGCAATGTGCCTCACTTCATGTATGTAATGGGGTATCAGTATATATGATAAAAGTCATGTTTTATCATACCATAGAGGTCTCATTACATTGCATTGTTTTTTAGGAAGCCTGTATGTCTCTAGAATGAGTAACTGAAGGAAGTAGAGAATGGAAAAAAGTAGAAAGAGAAACGCTTAAGATGAAAAATGCCTAGCTAGCAAGAGATGTGAGAGAAGGGCTTGCAATCAATCCAATACATTGACATAATGGAGAGAGCATCTCTTATAGGCCTTTATTTTAACCTGTCATTTTGTATGGCACTTTTCTCTGGGTTTAGTGTATTATCTTGTGCCTACGTCAAACGAAGATATGCCATTTGAGATTATTTACAGATACCAAATCTAATTTACATAATTTTATGTGGATGTTTTTCTCATTTACGGTGAGAGATCTCTAATGTTGCTTCATAGCCCTTTCACTTTTTTGGAGATGTAATATGTTTGTCACAATTGTTTTTTGTTTTTGTTTTAAATTTTAATTTTTTTTGGTTTAGAAATAAATAATTTGGTAGAAAGAGATTGGAGAGTTGACCAATTCATTTAACGCAGCCTGGGCAATCAAACCACTAATTTCATTGTGATAAATGTTGTAACAAGTAACTTCATTTTAATATGTGGATATTGATAAGCTTGAGTAGAGATTGACTGCTCCTTTTACAAGCCATTATATAAATGTCAAGGAGATCTATATGGATTGGCAAGAGATAATCCCTATTGAATCACTTCTTCTTCTTAATCTCGAATAATTACTTCTTAATCTCAAATAATGTAATAATTCTTTAAATCAAGTAGTAATTTGTAGCAATGGTTTGATTTAATGACCTTGTTGTGATACTTAGCATTGCAAGTAGTGGCTTTAAGAGATCATAATCTCAACCCATACACAAAGGGTTGATATGTAGATTAGTATTTTGAAATAACGGGACAAAATAGCACATGTAAAATCCATTTGGTAAAAACCCTATGATGAGTATCATTGGAGAATTGTCCATGCTTTGAATGTTGTCCAGTTTAAGAAGGGGCATAGTGGTATAAATATTAAAAGGAGCATTTATGTATGTTTGCCATTGTAAGAATGTCAAAGGTTCATGTTATAAAATAAAAAATACACCCAAACAGAAATGTAGCCCAACCGTCTAAACATGTCATTATATTCATATTGAAAAATAGAATATAATGGTGGTAAAAATTAGTGAACATTATTCTCCATAAGTTCTCAATACGCAATCCATCAAGGACACCACTATTCAAAGTCCCCTTAGATCTTCAATCATCTAAATTTTATAATTAGATAAAACCTTAAATGTTCATTGCCTTCCAAATAGTACTACAATTGCATTTTGAGCATTCTTTTCTTCTCTCATTTTAATTTATTTGTTTTATTTTGTCATTATGGTTTTATTTTTGAAAAACATAAAAATAGTTCAACAACATGGTATTTCCATAGTATTAACTTCTTAGAATACATTGATCTATGAGAGATAAATATGATATGAATGAATGGGTTTGGACTAGACTTAATTAGTAATGTATTGATCAAATTGGCAAAACTCTAAACTACTATAATTTATTGCTACACAACATTTCCACAGTGATTAATTTGATGCAAAGAACTTCTATACAATTATTTATCAGAGGCACTCTCAAATTAATTAAAAAAATAGTAATGATGAATTTGAATGGCTCGTCCTCCCCCTTAACGCTACTACTTGGAGGAAAACGTTTGTGCCAAATGTAATCATGGAGATTTTTTGTAGGTTTCTTTTGTATGTTTGTCAATAACCCTAATAGAGACTGCCAGTGCCCTCCTTAGCTACTAATAGCGAAATGGATACCCCTCAATCCATAATGCTCAATAAAAGAGGATGATTATTCATGCACTTATGGTTTGTGTTGCCTATATTAAAAGATTATTAAATTGATACAAAATATTTATCCTCTCAACACAACAAAACTAAAGGGTAAACAAGCAAAAACATTAATATTAAGTGACTTGATTTTATTTTTTAATTGACATAGTAAAATGTGTTGCTAACTAGTGACGGTGTGTTGACAAGGTATTGGTGGTGTTAGATCAAAGATAATGTCACAAGCATTGACTTTAAATTGTTTCATAATTAGTTCATTGGGTTTCAATTAGTTTGGTGGGTTCTAATGCCTCATATGACCCACCAATTGACCAGTCTTGGCTTTGTTTGTGGCAATCAACACATTAATTGGTCCACAATTTCATTTGCTATACTGAGACAAAATCACGAAATTGTTGAGAAAGCACACTTACCCTTCTTAACAATGCAGAGGAAATTTATTTATACATGAAATGTTTATCACAATTTCATTTTCTATTTTATAAATTAATTTATTGCATAATAAATAATGAACATAGTGATTTCTTTCAATTTCATCATCTTGATATAGGGGTTCTATGTGATTTAGATGACTTTTAAAAGAAAAGTTTTTGTTGGTGTCCTATTACCTCATATCTCATCCCTTGTAAGGAGGTCATTTTGTATTGATTTTATTTTTTTACGAGAGTAAATTCATATCAAATTCACAAAATTTCAATGATAGAATAATAGATAAGTGTGCAAACAAAAGTAATATTTGCCAGAGCAAATTCATATCAGATTCACAAGATACTAATGATAGAAAATTATATAAGTGTGCAAACAAAAGTATGAAATGATGAATTATAAGATTGAACCACTTCAAAAAGGCAAACTCTAAATGTCTTATAACAAGGAAAAAATTGAAATATGAAGATCAACTACTTACTACCTCCTATATATAAAGGAGATGAAAGAAGAGTTTCATACTATTAATAAATTACTTTAGGGAATGTTGATAGATTTGAGATAAAGGAGGTTTTGTAAACCTCCACTACTTAGATTTTTTTTGTCTTTTATATGATTTTTTTGTTTACACATGATTCTTAGTTGTACCTCCCAACATAAGGAGACTAAAT
Source organism: Cunninghamia lanceolata (assembly GCA_027924645.1). NCBI lineage: Eukaryota > Viridiplantae > Streptophyta > Pinopsida > Cupressales > Cupressaceae > Cunninghamia > Cunninghamia lanceolata. The sequence continues at coordinate 9,732,032 of BSBN01001435.1, forward strand.
AACAATTTTTAAAGGTTAGGCTCTTTATATCCTTTGATGGAAGAGTTGGTACATTGGGTGGTCTAGCAATTAGGATATGATAAATACTATGATTGCATATAAGAGGTACACTTATTTCTTGTCAAAAATAATACCCTCAATTCTTTTCCACCACATAATATTCAATCATTTCATATGCATTCACACTCTCTGTCCTACCATACCACTACCTACGATCCACTTGAGCTTGGCCTTGGATTTCTTCATTTAGTTACCAACTCTACCATTGTCCACTTTGTGCAGCCACAATATCATCCCCCACATCAATGAAATTTGTATTTGATGTCCTTGGGCAAAAATGATAGTTAAGACTCGACCGCTTCCCTTCTTCACATATGACTTCCTCATATAGTTGGCACAAAAGCCAAACTTCAATTTTAAAAATCTAATCTTTTTTTTTTAGTTATTATTTACTTTCATGATTTCCTAATGCATGTGCATGTTAATCTTATAACTTTGTAAATAACTTCTGAAAGGAAGGCAAATATCCCTGATAAAGCAGTACTCAGAAAATTTTCCTGAATTTTATAGTTTACGAATTAGATTTTATAGTTTAAGAATTAGATGTTGGTTCACTATTTCTATTTACTGAACAGGGTTTTTTCATGGTATTTTTTTTTGTAACAGCAGTTCTTTGGGTAGTTGGCATTTTGACTCAGGCTCTTAGTGCATGGTTTCTTTCAGTTTTATTCTGATTCTGGCACCAGTTCTGTATTCCTGATTAGTGTGAACGGGGATCAGCATGTCTTTGGTATTATCTGCTGTGACTAGTGTTTACATAAGGGGTGCAGCAGTGTATGCTACAGTGATTGCTTCAGGCAGTGGGTGTAGTTCATGCAGCCTGTTGGAGGATTCCTATTCTTCTGTGGGGATAAAAAGAACACGAAGACAAATACGGAAAATCAAGCAACAGAGTCTAGCAGGCCTAATAGTACCTGTTCAGCTATGCCTAGGGTTTTCTTCGGGTTCTTCATTGGCTGAGGAGGTGCTCTGTTATGGCTGGATTGCATGAGTTTTGCTGCTGCTATGAGATGTTCTGTTGAGAGTGTGTTGTTTATCTTCTTTCCAATTTTGTTTATGTTCAAGTCATTTGCTGTTGCAGAGAGATGTTGCTCTGTTGTCAGTTGTAGGGTGGTTCTTTTATACTGTGGTTGGTTCAAACATTGTTGTTGATGCTGAGTTTTCAGCGTGTGTATAATCTCTCAATCTTTAGCTTTTGTACTGATTCTTTTGGTGCTGCTTGTATATTGTCTCACAACCGTTTGTTGTAGTTTAATATGTTTGTTTAGCTGATGTCTTTAACAGTTCACTTGTGGACTGTTTCTCTATTGTATTATATTTGCATTTCTTCAATGTATAGAAAAAAAAAACATTTTACTATATTGAAGGTGAACTATCATTTTGAAAATTATATTTTTTGTAATGATCTATATGGATAAAGTAGTGATCCCTTCGTAGGGAATGAATGTAAAGTAATGATAACATAATTTAAATAAAATAAATTCTACAATTTCTCTCAAAACTATTGGTGTGCCCATGAACCTCTAGGTGCAAATGCTAGTTACTCTTTGGAGCATCACCTCTAGAGAACTTCATAAATCCCCCATTTGAAGTTGCAGAAGACCTTTGCAAAGAGTAAAAAATATAATAAATACACAAAGTTATAAGAACAAGGGCTGCAGTGCAGCTACAGTCCCTGCCAAGGGCTGCCAGGATAGGTAAAAGAAATTGTATAAAACAACATTTTTGCTATGTCTATTTGATTTCTGCTAGGCCAGTTTCATTGTCAAGGGTTTTCACAGGGCGGTTGTACAATTCAAGCAAGAAGAATATAAGCAAGGGGCATTGAAACACTACACATGTGAAACACATCCGTTATGAAAGCCATGATGTAATGTTGTCAATAATTGTTAGGTGAGAATGTGGCCGCATGATTTTACAAACTTCAACGATCATGAGCCAGAGATGACAAACAGGAGATGATGATGAAACTACAGAGATGCTGCAATAAATGTGCATTTTGAATTACATGTGTTATAGATTGATGTCTAAAAACTGATAAAGCAGAAAATTTATAGAAATGTTACTTTGCTTTGGCTTTACAGTTGGACATATATAATATGAAATACTAAACAATAGAATAAATATGCTGGGAACCACAACTATCCCAATAACATCAACATCAATTCATATTGCATTTCATCCAAATGCTTTTCCAGTAGCTTGAATCCTAATATCAAGTTGGGGGAGCATAATTGAGGCACTGGGAAATTAATGTCTGTAATTAGAGAACGATTCCATATGAGTAGTTTAGACAAGTATGACGAGTAAGGATGGAATCTCATCTCAGAGTTGAGTTGTGTGTATACAACTAATGTCACATCACCGACAAAACAGGGGGGACAGAAGTCAACACAGATTGACAGGATCAAAAGTTTTCCTCAGCATGGTAAGCATGCAAAGTCATTTAAGTATTGACACCAGCCTCTACTCCCTAGTTACAATTTGAAAAAGACCCTGTCTGTTCCTATGACAAGTTGTGAGTACACCACTATGATTCAGTTTCGTCCTTCTTGAAGATAGGCCCTAACAATTAACTGTGATGCCATGATCCTTTCAGTTATAACTTATAAAATACTAGTACACATAAACAAGCCATTTTTGACCAGGTGAAGTGCTCCCAACATGAAAACAAGGTCTTAATCACCTACATAACATGTACTCCTGGTTCACAGATTACCCAAGTGGAAAGAATGGATATTACAGATAAGGTTCGGTGGCATCTTGTACATGGCTGATTCAAACTAATGTGATTGTATGTACACAAATTGGTTGTCTGTTAAGATGGCATGTAATAAATAGCCAATTACACAAATTAGAGCCATGCATCAACCAAGAAAACTTTGACCTTTGCTAAACTAGATAAAAAAGTGCCTTTTCTCCAAACAGTTAAAAAACTTGGAGCTATTGAGGCATACTGCTAAAGCCCAATTCCATACAGGAACAGTGTTTAAAGTTCACCAGGTTTAACTATTCCTTGAAAACAAATATCCCTTTCCCTTTATCATAAATCTGTAATCATTTGAACGTTTGTGGTTTAATTTGTTATTCCATGGAAACAAGCTATACAGGGTATTTCAAAAGACCAGAGTTATTGACTTGCCCATTCATCTCACTGGAGAAATATGTTCTCTCAAGTGATTCAGAGTTATGATCATATACTTTTGACAGAGTTGCATGCATTCTATCTCATATGGAAAAAAGTAAACCTCCATGGGTTTAATCCTATGAGATGAAAGTGTTAGATTAACTAGAAATTTTTACTTAAGGCTGAACTAAAACAAACTTTGAATAGAGGGTTCTAAGACCTATCCATCTCTAGAAGCAATAAAAAGTAATGGGTGCTAGCCAAAAGAGCTCCAAGTTAATCTTCAAGGATGGTTGAAAATATGTGAATGCATTCAAAGTTGTATGAAAAAAACATTAACCTTCCATGGACTCAATACCATGAGATAGAAATGCCAGAATAATGATTTTTTTTTTAACTTGGATCTGAAGTAGACTAGCTTTGCAGAAGTAGTTCTCTAAACTATCCAAATCTAGCAGCAGTAAAAATTAATGGGTACAAGGTAAAACAGCTCTAGATCGTCTTCAAGGATAGTTGATCTTATTCGAAACTAAATTTTGATTACTCTTAGCCTTCAGAAAAGCTACATTTTAAATAAGTCTAAAACACTTTAGTTAAATAGAAAGTGTATGAAGGAATCCAGTGTGAAAGTCATTCAGTTATTGACACCAGCCTTGCTTCCCAACTACAGTTTGAATGAGATCCTCTTTGTTTCTTCGAGTACAGCCACTAACATTTGAATCTGTCCTTCCTGAAGATAGCCCCTCACAATTAACTACAACATCAAATACTTTCACTAATAACATTTTTGGATAGACTAACCTCCAAACCGCCCACATCCACGGATTCCCATCTAGATGGTTGCTGTTGGTACACGGCCACTGTTTTCAAAAGAGTCTATTGGCATCCCTAACACTTTAGGAGTCTCCATAAACTCGTTCTGTATGTTTCGATAGTGTATCTTAGAGTCTAATGTGTTGATCGCAGCTCCAAAATTGAACATGTCAATAAGGCCAATTGGAAGAAAGGAGACACCTCCTGCTAAATTCTACAAAATGTAAACCAAGGAGAGTTTTGCACAATATGTTAAATTTTGCATGAAACAAATGAATGTTAATATCAAGCTTTTCTGTGTGACCACATTAGCAAATGATGCTTCTATGTCAGTGACTTCAAAGATCACTGACCTTAAAGTGTTAAGAGTGTAAACTACATGCTCCAATACGCTGAGTGTAATATGTAAAGCAACATTCCTAGGAAGGTGCACAAGTTCACCTGCATAAAATCAAACATTAGAAATCAATTGTGTATTTATGCTAAAGGGAAGCCTGCATTCTGTGAAATAGTTTCACGGCCATGCCTTTGTGAGAATACACTACACAGTCCCCATTCCAGTCATTTTTGGCTACCTCTTCTAACAAATGTACATCACGCGATGAATAGACCCTGATATCTCAATGGGGTTTGTATCATGGAATACATTTTTCTTGCCTAAATGGCTCCAAGTAGCACCTTGACAATTTAAAACTCCAATATATTTGTTATGTTCCAAATTTTTAACGAACTGCAAGAAACAAGCATTGCCAAAATTACTATAGAGGTATGGTAGCCAGACATTTAAGTGGACAATGGAGTCCAAAATTAAATCATTTGGTGAACCTTAATTTATGGTTAATAGGATTCTCTCTGACCTCTTTCCATCATGACCAAAGATAGATATAGTGGGAGTCGTGGCAGGTCTACGCATTAGTAGGAAAATCAAAGATAATATAAGCAACTGGCCGTCCATGCAGAGGAATGGATAAGAAATCAACAAGGAAGAAAACTATGTAATGCAGGCATCAATCCCTACATCAAACATTAGATCAGAGGAATGGATAAGAAATCAACAAGGAAGAAAACTATGTAATGCAGGCATCAATCCCTACGTCAAACATTAGATTTGAAACAATTTTCCAGGGTTTCAAAACACAGCCATGTGCAAAATCCAATTTGCTTTTAATAACAAAAAAATCTACTGTAGCCATCAATCCCCACATCAACTATTAACTCTAAATCAATTTTCTAGGGTTTCAAAACATAGCCATGCACAAAATGCAAGTTTGGTCCTATAACAACAAAAATCTAAATCAGGCATCGATCCCAACATCAACTATTACAATTGAAACAATTTTCTAAGGCTACTAAATAAAGCCACGCACATAACGCAATTTGGTCTAATACTGACAAAAAACTAACACAGGAATCAATCCCCACGATAATTACCAAATTTGAAACAATTTTCTAGGGTTTCAAAATATGGTCATCCACATAACAACGCAATTTCCTTCTAAAAATGATAAAAAAATCCAATGCATGAATCAAATCTCACATCAATTAATTAAATTCGAAACAATTTTCTAGGGTTTCGGCATCCCCAAAATGCAATCTTAGTATAAAAATAACAAAATCCCAATGCAAGCATCCAATCGAGAATTAAATTCCATAAAATCAAACCCCACCTTGAAAAATTGAAAATGTAAAGAAGGCACCTGTAAAATAACAGCTGCCCACGCAATCTATGGAACATAGGATCTGCATAATTGCTTGCCATTATTTACCCAAAGCAACCAGTAATACAGCGGCCGCATCCTTCATACCTAGCTTTTTTCTCTTCCTGCAAACACCACCACAATTCTTTCAACTGCCCTGTTAGGCATTTGTGCAAAACGGAGACATAGACAAGGCACATGAGCCGCTTTACAAAATGACAGGCAAGAGCATGACACCCATTTGCCCTAGTAGAGCCATGCACTATAAATATTTTTATCCAAGGAACAAACCAAATAGTTCTGTATGCTATTAGAAACAAAAGAAATTTCAAAAAAACAAATAATGAAAGAATGTTGCAGTGAACAAATTTACTCACCACAATTCCCTTGGTGCAGCACAAATAGGAGCGCAAAATATTGCCATACATCCACCCTAGAAATACAATTTTTTGGCCCATATCTAGGCAAGCACCCAGTGCAGGAAATCAAACCCCTGTTCTGAACGACCGTGAAGAGAGACTCCTGCACCCACACTTGGCCTTCATGCACAATGGAATGGAGCCTCACCGAGGATTTCTGTGCCATCTCTAATAAAAACAATGGCTAAAATAATCTCCCAATAGTTGCAACCGAAGTTGCAACCGAAAGTGCTCTCTGCAATGAATAAAAAACAGGACCTAAAATCCCCTCCAGAATAAAAAACCCCAGGTATAATCAGCGGCCAATCTCCGTGCGTGAAAGTGCTGCAGGCTGGAAAAATGAAATTGCATACTATAGTTTTAGGTCCAAATATTTGCATTGGCGCGATTTACGAAAAAAACTAATACCGTTTTATAGAGGTGAAAACTATAGTCTCCTGCCTTTGGCAGGGACTAACAAGGGTAAAATTATGAGATTGGGATTTGTACAGGAGTCCCAGAATGGGCCACTTCGTTTCCAAGAATTCCTTAGAAAGAAGCAAAACTGCTAATCTGCGTGTCTCGGCGGCTTTAAATATACGAGATGGGAAGTCTTCCCCTACTCGCAAACTCTCACGATCTTCATCAAAGAAGCAGGACAAGCCCTCTTTGACAGATCTCTGTACAGCTAAGTTACAATTTTTTTCTGTTTACCGCTGTGACTGAGAAATATATCTTTGCCCAAAAACTTCTGTACGTGATCCCTGTTAATTAAAATAAAGAGCGAGTTTTAGCATTGGATTCATTTGGCCAAGAAAGACAACAAATTTCAAATAAAATGCAACGACATTTAAAAAACATACAAATTCACAAGAGATGTTCATTGTTGCAGATGTTAAAAAAAAAACAAATTCACAAGAGATGTTTCATTGTTTCTGTAGGCTTTAAAAACGTACAACACGGAACTCAGGGAGCAGGAAATTAGGAAACAATGATGAAGTGTGGCGGCAACTAACCCTAAATTAGCCCAAAAGAGATAAGAATATATTTTATGAAATTTAAAAGCCAAAAATAATCAAACTCTGTTTCACTAAGAAATTCCGAAAACGCTTTATGCGTCTACTATACTAAGAAATCAAATTTATTGAATTTAGTTGAAAATTTCAAACTAAGAAATCAAATTTATTTAATTTAGTTGAAAATTTCAACGATTTCTTTGCTTACGGACCTTTTCTTTCCAATTCCGTCCATTCTATGTAGAAAATTCAAGCAATTTTTAATCGAACATTGTGAAACACGTTTCCGGCACCTGAAAATTCAACCACACAAAAATGCTCAACATATATACCACGGCTGTAACAACAAAAACTCTCACATTCACGTCGATTTAAAAAAATCATGTTACCTGATAATTAGATGAGGCTGCGACGAAAAACAATGCTGGCAAAATTCGACCAGGGCAAAGAAAGGCGGATATGAAACCCTAAGCCCTAACCCTGGGCAAACATAAAAGCCAGTACAAACATTGACAGGATGTAAGATCATTAAACAATAAATTGGGTATTGAAAAAAACTACAAACGGTTTAAACCCATACAAATCATTGACAGCACTTGAATTGTATCGGCTAGAGAATGATTTAGTTCACAGATTTTTTACTTTGATGTTTAAAGCGGTTAAGAAAACCCTAAGAAACTTACCCGACAAATCAAAACAAAAGGAGGAGGTGTTGTTGGCTTGAGAGGACTCGCCTGTGCGGGAATTTGTAGTCTCCTCGGTCGAATGCGGGAATTTGTAGTCACATTTCTTCAAAGAATAAATTGGACACAGATCATAACCATCCATGGATAAAAGTTAAAACAGGGGTTTCTGCAAAGAAATTAAACGGAATGCCAACTATAGGTAGTTTACAAGTTTCCACGAAAGGCAGTCTGTTTATGTTACAAGGAATAAAGCGTGACAGCCATTCTTGGAAATTCCAGGCTGTTTTACATGTGACTGAGGTATCTAATCTTGTGAATGAGGTATCCATATCACTTGTGATTGAAGCCTACGAAACCTAAGGGATCAGAAGCCTTATCCTGCCTCTTACGTTGTAGGCCATTTTGAGGGTCAATTTGCCTTTAAATCCTCAACAAAACCACCAAAAGCATATTTGTTACAAAAGATGCAATAAATCTAAGTTTTTAATTTGGTTTATAGATCAATGTAGGAAAATCCACTTGTGAAAGTGTCATTCTTGAAATTTGGAACTCCTTTGTAGTGGATAATGTTTCTTGATTCTCTGCAAAGTTGTCTTGATTCACACTTGTTACTTTTGCATTTATAAATTTATGCACATTAGATGAAATTAAGCTATTAAATGTTCAGGATAGGAAATTGAAATATGTCTTTATGGAGAGATCTACTTATGATTGTCACCTCCTTGGGTGCCTTCATTTGCCACTATGGATGGAGTTTTATTCTTGAGCATCATGATGGTCATCATCTTTATTACATGCAACAACAATAACCAAAACTCATACCTGAATAGATCAAAGACAAAATGAAGTCATCTTATTTCTCATCAATTGACAAAGAAATCAAGACAGATAATTAAGTAAACTCATTATTTCTTACTTGTCCTTTGTGATGGCCTCAACAGCATCGTAGCACGTCTAGGAAAGATTGTATTTTATGCACTCATTGTGGAGGTAATGGTCTATGGTCTCTAGCATGCCCTTCACAAAGGCGTAGTAGCACGTTTAGGAAAGATCATATTTTATGCACTCGTTGTGGGTAATGGTCTATGGTCCCTAGCATGCCTTGCCGGTTATTCAAACCTCGCATCTCCCTCCACACATCACTCAACTTCCTTGACCTCTTTTTCTTTGCTTTTATATCTGTGTGCTAGGAGTGGGAGTAAGCATTACAACTCTTGCACTTTAACTCAGTTGTATTATTTCTCCACTATTGTCAACACTTGTGTTGTGCTTGGGGTCGATGCCCTTTGTCTCTATTTGTGTCTCTTTGTCAATATTTTCATTGATGTTACCTCTATTAATTTCATTGTCACCTATATTAATTTCATTCTCAACTTTAGTATTCTTTGAGAACATTGAATGAGATTGTTTTAATGCCTATGTTAAACTTATTTCTTCTTGTAATTCCTCTGTACTATTGTAGAGAACTTGTGTCTCTTCTCATGGAATGCAAATTGACATGAAGAGTCAATTTACATACTCATATTCAATTAAATGTTATGCAACACTTAATAAACACCTAGATTCACAAACAAAAGTTTAGCTCTATAGAACCACTTGATTAGCAAAACAAGTCACTAAAATTGTAATGTTGTATTTAACTTTTTATAGACTATTTACAACTAGAACTTAAGACCTCTTATTAAATGTTAGGCCTCTCTATACGCCCAATACTAGACTTTCAAATTTATAAAGCATTATATATAAAGTGCAATTGATATAACCATTGCACCTCCTTTCAGTGCAAGTGCTAGTTTAAGTGGACTTGCAAGTCCACAAATCCATTGCAAACATGTCTCACTCCCGAAAACTATTTTTATTTGTTTGAAAACCATTTTTGGTTCACCAAAAATAAAGAATTTGGAAAAAATAATGTAAATAGATATAGAAAGTAGACACGGGCTACTTTAACTCGCACACAAAATATCGAAAGCCAAGGGTAGAATTCATTAAATGTGCACACTCTAGTTGTTGCCCTGTCATGCTCTATATTGATATTAACTAGCAATTGCGCCATTTGATGGTGCAATGGATTTGCCGATAGGGACGTTTGAAGAATACAAACTAACAAAGCAGAAATCTCTTATATCATTTTATGTTATTTGTGTTTAGATTTCATAAAGAAAATAATGACAATCAACACCATGTTCGATGAAATATTTACAACGTAATGTTTACTTTCAAAATGTCCATCCAGACATCTATATAAGTTGGAGATAAAGCTCTAGCCGATATCCTTTTGTAGAATAGAAACTAACAAAGCAAAAGTCTCTTATGTCATTCTATGTTTCATGTGTTTAGATTTGACAAAAAAAATAATGACAATCAACATCACATTCAATACAATATTTATAACTTAATATTTACTTTGACAACATGCATCTAGACATCTGTATAAGTTAGAGATAAAACTCTAATTGATGTTATGTTCAATACAAAACAAATCAAAACAAATCTAATTAAAACATAGATGTAATTGCATGTTGATCCAAGATTTTAATCCTAACATAATACTTACCTAAAGAAAAATATTATAGTTTATTGAGTGAACATTTGAAAGCTATTAATTATTAGTTTCTACTTTAATATCTATAAAAAAATAAAAAATTAATATTTCTGAGCTTTTTAAATAGATATGTTTAAGATATCTATACTAAGGGTCAAATGTGCATTTGAATTTTAATTAATTATATTGCTAAGCATAAACAAAGGGAATGGTTGTGATTTATATGTCAAAGAATAAACATTTCAACTTTTTATGCCTAAAATTCATGACCTCAAATTCGTTGAACAAAAAATAAAAAAGGTTGGGCATTCATATTGACAGAACAGAGAATGAGGATGAGGAGGCACGAGAAAGTGTGTGGGTTACAATCTTTATCTTAGGCAGGCATTCAGAATTGTAAGGGCTCCATTTTTATTGTTATAAACTTATATACCAAGTGATGACAAACTACTTCTTTCTAAGAGGGCAATGGACGAGTGAATTCAATCTCCATTAAGCAACAGATAGTTGGGGGCACCAATTATGATTCAGAGGAAAATGGGTTGGTTTGTCAGATAATTTATTATGATTCAAAGCTCTTGGTGTTTGCAGTAAGCAATGGCATGCCAAGGATAATGATATAGGATTGGGCTGGTTGTTTTAGCAGATAAATTAAGGCATTGCAATCATGCATTCATGGTGGCCAACTTGGAAATAGAAATATTGAAAAATTGACTTCTATTTGAAACTGGGTTTAACCGCATACCTGAGCAAACAATTTTCAACACAGGGAGATCTGTGAGAGCAGTTTCTAATGAGTTTTTTGCACGTGTAGATCCTCCTTTTCCTCCAAAGCCGATGCACTAATCTGGATTTGTTGTTAGCCGGAGATATGTAGCTCATCATTCCAAGAGATATAAAACACTGCAACAACAATTTCAAAGTAATATTTAGTGGTAGGGCAATTTCAGATGCATGTCCATCGACAAATGAGTCATTCTATGCGTGTCTAAGTTTTCCATGAGTTTTAGCTTCCGATAGTTTTTGCTGTGAAATTTGAGATACGTGTTAAAATGAACAGAAAATTTTCCAGCAACCGATTGAAGCAGATCTATCCAACAAATTTCAGGGGAAGAAGGAATCTTTCGATTATGAGTTCCCAAATAAATAGCTTATCGGCTAATTATGACTATCAGATTCCCGAGCTCTAACAAAATTGGTCCTCCCACACCGCTTCATGATAGAATAAAACAGTGAAGGGCAATAAGCGTGGCCATTTCTAGAGGCAAACAGCCTTCCATTGCTAGATTGTTCTGAAATACAAGCTCCTCAATATTTTGTTGTAAAGCCCCAATGTAGTCAGGAATGGTCACCTTAGTGTTGATGAAGCATTTGTAGAAGAAAAGATTGTGGCTATGGTAGAGAGCAACGAGATGGAGAGTAAATCCTGTAGGGTAAGTGCACAAAGATGGGGGATGAAAAGGGGGTCTTAAGATGCCACTTTTTTAAAAAAAATCAGGGAAGACTAATGTTGGATGAAAAATTGAAGATAGTTACACTCAAAATTTGAAGATACAACAAAAACAAGAGTCATATTCTGAATCTAGTTTCTAAACTACTTTTTTTTTCCAAAAATGGTTGAGATTAGGGTTCATAAAGGGGAGCACACAAATTGGTCCTATTTTTCTCAAAAAAACATAACATAGTGTCTGGTGTGCTCCTCCTAAAATGTTAACTTCTTTTTAATATTTTAAAAATCGTTTTGGTGAGATATTAGCTCACACCATGTAGTTTATCTCTAATTTTTCTAATAATTCTTTCATAAATAATTGATTTTTTACTAATTTTCAAAGTGGACACATCCTAAAAAAATTTAGTATTTCAAAAATCACTTTGGTGAGATATTAGCTAACACCATGTAGTTTATCTCTAGTTTTTCTAATAATTCTTTTATAAATAATTTATTTTTTGCTAATTTTCAAAGTGGACACATCCTAAAAAAAGAAATTTGAGAGTGCTTCCCCTTACAATTTTTGAAAACTAATCAAAAATCTAATTTTTTTAATATGTGTAGAATGGAGTCTAGTTTTTAAAGATGTAATTTATTTAAAATTTCGATGACGGGTCTAAAAAAAATTCAAAAATACCACACTGGTTTTTGACAAAAAATGAATACACTAACAAAAGAAATTAAAGATGAAATCTTTACCATACTCAAAACATGAAAAAAAATTATATGGTTAGAAAGCTAAGAGAGAGCTTAAGATTATGGTGGTATTTTTTTGATTTGTCATTGAAACATGTGAAAACCTGATGGGGAGAATGCTTCAAATTATGTTATTTTGTTACAATCTAGAAAAACACGTCTTTGGATGTCCAAAACATAACCCAAGGCAAATCCAACCTAAAGGCTTGTAAATTACCAAAGCAAAGCATAACACAAGTGCATTATAACACACTCACGTTATGGTGAAATAAAATAATCTCTCTCTCCTAGTTAGAGAGAGAGTCTAAGTTTTCTTGTTTCCATTTCCTTCATTGATAAGGGAGAGGGAGAGATAGGGAGATAGAGGAATGATAGGGGAGAGAGGCAAGAGATAGGGAGAGATAGATAGGTAGAGACAAGAGACAAATAGAGAGAGATAGAGGAGACAAAGAGGAGAGATAGGGAGATAGAGAGTGAGTGAGATGTCCAGAGAGATAGGGATAGAGATTGAGAGGTAGAGAGATGATAGAGATAGGAAGATATAAGAGAGAGATAGGGAGACATAGGTTTACGGTTGCTCAGGTTTAGGGTTTAGGAGTTAGGGTTAGGGTTTAAGGGCATTATTTAGGGTTTAGGAGTTTAGAGAGAGAGGTTTAGGATTCCTCGAGTGTAGGGTTTAGGGGTTAGGGGCATTATTTAGAGTTTATGAGTTTAGGGTTGCTCAGGTTTATTGTTTAAGGTTTAGGGATTAGGGTTTGGGGGAATTATTTAAGGGTTAGGGGTTATGGGTTTAGAGTTGCTCAGATTTAGGGTTTTAGGTTTTGGGGTTAGGGGTTTAGGGTTTAGGGTTTAGAGAGAGATAGAGATAGGAGAGCAATAAAGATTGGGAGAGATAGAGATAGAGGGGAGAGATAGGGAGATAAAGAGTGAGGGACACGTCCAGAGACAGGGAGATAGATTGAGACGTAGAGGACGATAGAGATAGGGAGATAGGGAAATAGAGGTTTAGGGTTGCTTGGGTTTAGGGGTTTAGGGTTTAAGGGTTAGGGGTTAGGGTTTAGGGGCATTATTTAGGGTTTAGGGTTTATGGTTTAGGGGTTAGGGGTTAAGGTTTAGAGGTTTAGGTTGTAGAGTTTAGAGAGAGAGGGTCAATAGGGAGATATAGAGGAGACAAAGGGGAGAGATAGGGAGATAGAGAGTGAGGGACATGGCCAAAGACATAGGGAGAGAGATTGAGAGGTAGAGGGATGATAGAGATAAAGAGATTAGGGAGAGATATGGAGATAGAGGTTAGGGTTTAGGGGCATTATTTAGGGTTTAGGGGTTTAGAGAGAGAGAGAGAGAGGTTTAGAGATTAGGGGTTAGGGGTTAGGGTTCAAGGGCATTCGTTAGTGTTTATGACTTTAGGGTTGCTCAAGTTTAAGGTTTAGGGGTTAGGGTTTAGGGTTTATGGGGAATTATTTAGGGTTTAGGGGTTTAGGGTTGCTCAGGTTTAGGGTTTAAGGTTTAGGGGTTAGGTTTTAGGGGCATTGTTTTGGGTTTAGGGTTTAGGGTTTAGGGGTTAAGGTTTAGAGGTATAGGGTTTAGGGTTTAGAGAGAGAGAGAGGATCGATAGGGAGATATAGAGGAGATCAAGGGGAGAGATAGAGAGATAGAGAGTGGGGGCATGGCCAAAGACCTAGGGAGAGATAATGAGAGGTAGAGGAATGATAGAGATAGAGAGATAGAGGTTTAGGGTTTCTTGGGTTTAGGGGCATTATTTAGGGTTTAGATGTTTAGGGTTGCTCAAGTTTAGGGTTTAGTTGCATTATTTAGGGTTTAGGGTTGCCTGGGTTTTGGGGTTTAGGGTTGCATGTTAAAAGTAGTCTATCTTTATCTCTCTCCCTCCCCTCTTTACCTCATCTCTCTCTCTATCTCTCTCTCCCCTCTATACCTCCTACCCTCTTCATCCCCTCTATACCTCCTACCCTCTCTCTATCACATTTGTACCTCCCTCCCCACTTTCCATGCACTTAAAATACTTATAAGTCTCCATGCATGACAACACTTAAGACTTTTGATGCATGAAAGCACTTAAACTTTCCATGCTTGACAAATTTCACTAGTGTTATAACATGAGCACGTTTTGGTGAACCAAAAAAATGGACAAAAAACATGTGGAACCCCTATTTCAGTCCCATATGCTCTGTTATTCCCTACTTTTCATACATAATCAGACAACAAAATGCTTTTTTATCTAGTTGACATTTTGACAATCATTATTTGCTTAATCCACCACCTTTTTTTGGTTTTTCAACATAGCAGAACTAAATTGCATGTTTTTAGATAGAATTTGATTGTTTAAACTAATAGTTTCATGTTTCATATTGTTTCAATGTAAATTTTAATGTATTTAGATTGAATTTGATGATATATGTTTATTGTTTTCTTAATTTCCACTAATCCTATTAGAGTTATATGGAATTCAACATTGAATACGAAGGAACTTGCCAAAAAGATCAAATTTTTGAGGATTTTGAAGCCAAATTTTTTAGGATTGTGCAACTTGAATCTTGAAATCTAAGGTATGTTCTTTAAATGTATTAATTTACTTCACTTTATGATTATGTTAAATTATGAAATCTCAAGTTATAGGACATTCATGAGGGAAGTGAGAGGATTATCATTTTGACAAGTTAAATTATCATGAGAAAGTAAAAATTATCACATGTTGCTATTATCCTTATTCAAACACTAACCTAAACAATTAGAAGGATACTAAGGGAAATCATGTTAGTCAATGAATTATCATCATGGCTAAGGATTGTCACTTGAGCATACTCACTTGGAAGAACTATCATATTAGCCTAAAGACTAAATTATACTGCAATAGTTATCATGCAACACTAGGAATAGTTATGACCTCTCACCCATGGGTAGGATAGCAACTGAAACACAAGGTGGCAATAAAGACTAAATGATAAGTCAATTAATCTCAAATCCATGCAAAAAGATATCCATGATACTATATAAACATATCTAGGTGATCTTGAAACGATATTCATATGGTAGGGAAAATTGCTGTCAACTAAAAGATAACCATGCATGTCATTACCATAGTTATTACAATAGTTATAATCACAATGAGGTTGTCTTGAATAGATAGTGACTTGTCAAGGATTTATTAGATAGTTAAGGAAGATATAGTATTGATATTGGTGGGTGCATGTACTACAATATAGTCAAAGAGGGTATGATGTCGGGACAGTCTTGAGTAGAGCCTCCTAGCATGATAATATAACTAGTCCTTTGTGATGAACCTAAATCTCTATGAGGGTGATGAAGTTTTAGGTTGGAGGAAGGATAATTTAATTGTCTTAAGTTGCCCAAGACTATGACAGTCCAGAAATATGCATATGATCTACACATGTTCCCTTATACATTGCACAATCATCTTGAATATGGGACTATTATGGAACCTCAAGTTGTGATCCAAATGTGTGATAATGTCACCTACTATCTCAGTATAGTCACAATCATGAATCCTCCATGCATTATAATGCATTTAGTCCTTTTGTGATCTATATGTAACTCCAAGAGAAATTGCAGTAAATAGGATTGGGTTTTGAGATCCTAGCTTGTCAAATAGATTTGGTAAGGGGGTCTATAAGGCCTTTGAAATATCAATAGCCATAGAGGACTACTTTTCATGTCATTTTGGAATCTCTTGAACCTTAAGATCTCCATAAGAAAGCACATCTTGTTTTAGAGAGAAGATTGATCAAGGCCATCCACCTAGACCTTCAATAGATGAGGTAGTATCACATGATATATTTGTGTCTGCTTGGGACAATAAATAGACCCTTGGGTCTATCATGATAGTTTTCACTATTCTACACACTGTTAGAGGTATATCATGTGTTGTTGGGACTTCTACATTCCAAAAACTACCTCAGACATTGAAATAGCCATATCCGGACATTCTTAAAGAAGATGATTAGGGAAGAGTAGTAATAAGATATCCTTAGGGTTTTGTTCAAATGCATAATCCACACTACAAGTATTGTCATAAACTACATATATGGTGCTTGGTAATGACTCCATGTTTGGATGCTACCTTTCATAAGGATCCTAACTAGAGTATTTGGCAGCCATTTTTAACAATTGAAGTCATGATGCTATTCCCATTGTTTATGACTGACCTTTAGGGAAAGTAGGAAGGATCATTTGGACATGTGAAGGATACAACATAAGCCTCCCCACCATTTCAAACATTGCTAAAACATACACTCGAGGTGTGAGTAGTGAAGACAACATAAAGATCTTTTGGAGATATAAACAAGGGTAGACTATTGCATATGAGGTTCTTATGGTGATCATGCAACTTTTACATATCACCTCTTTAAGACATTATAGAGTATGGGGTATTGAGTTCTATGGATATTGCATGTTAAATCCATCAAAGTGGACAACAAGTTCATGGTCTTCACAAAGCTAAGAATCCTTCCACAGTTAGTATAAGATACCCTAAGTCATTGTCATGATCAAAGCCTAGACTATCATAGTTTCATCAAGTTGTCACTAGCCTCTTATTGCACGTTTCAGGGTTAACTACGATATATGAAGCATCAAAGACACCAATGACAAGGGTAAGTGTAATAAGTACTTTGTTAATCAACTCAATCATGCCTTGCTAGAGTACTTTGTTAATTAAAATCTTTGTGTTTCATTTTTCGTTTATCTCAATTTTTTGCTAGCTAGTAGGAGGTTGCTCTACATACACTATTTTAACAAAAATATGATAGAGGAAGAAAGTACTAAAAGAGAACTTAAGACAAGATCAAGAAATTTTTTTGAGAAGATATGTTAAGAAAATGTTCAACATTAACCTAGAGATTGTGCCTACCACTATTTGTAAATGTTGACCATATCTTGACCATTGATGTAATTTGCTAAAAACTTAGTATTGCTATGATACATTCTTAAATATCATCTAAACGATGAATGTTAGTTACTCCATGAAGTACAAGAATGGTATTATATATGTCATCTTTCCTTGTAATTTGAATGTTATGCTAGCTTAATCTTGATTTGTATAAGATTGCTAGTATATGACATGTATGTGATCTTTATGTCTTGGGTTGGACCACCCTAGGAAACTATAAATTATCATATTTATAATCATTTATTCACTTTAATTATATGATTATATTTTGAGATTTGTGTATGAGATTACTTTACTCTATTGTACAAAGATGGACTAATTTATCTATGTCTTATTCATGATGTATATAGAAATCAACATCATGCCGAGGAAATGAGAAAAGACTCTAACTCCAAAAGAGCGTGAAGCTAAGAATGAAAAGAAATGGGAAATAATGAGGTGACTTTGTGAAAGTAGGAAATTGTCAACCATAGAAGAAGACATGCCACCAATTCAAGAGGAACATGAATCACCTAATCAAGCTAAGAGGGAGATGGAATTGGCAACACAAAGGCAATGAATGCAAAACCTTCGTTTAATGAGGAAATTGAATATCAAAGTTGGAGGCACTCCATCTTTCATAGGTCAAGATAAAGATACACCATCATTCTCTTCTCAAATAGGAGGACTCCATTTTTCACAGGTCAAGTTGAAGGTACATCTTCATTCTCTTCTCAAGTTGGAGGTACATTTTCATTTTCTTATCAAGTTTGAGGCATGCCATCATTCACATGTCAAGTTGAAGGTACGCCATATTCTTCATCTCAACTTCAAGGTTTTTCATATTTTCCATCTCCAATTGAAGGTATGCCATCTATCCCATCTCAGGTAAATATTGAAGAAATTCCTAATACTTAGTCAAATTTACCATTGAAAATGCCTTCTAGAATTTTACATAGAAATCCTAAGTTTCTAATTGATATCGATGAGAATGTTTTGAAGCCCATGCGGGATAAGATTTCCAAGTGTACTTGCCAAAGATATGCCAATAAGCTATGGAAATCATTCTTTGAGAAGTTAAATAAAGCTAGAAGATGTCAACTATTTGTTGAATTGATGAGAAATCTAAATCAAACCCATTATGAAGATTTTTGCCCTAGGAACATCAGATGCTTCAGGTGAAAAATCAATTGTAAAGAATCTAATGAGTGCATATGAGAGTGTGAGTTCCACCTCATGCACCAAGGATAGTAATGTCACATGACATGGCATTATGTTGATAATAGTAATCCAACAAACAAAGAAAGCTTGCCTCATTAGAAAGACAAGTGAAACATTGAAAATAAGTAGAAAAACTTTAATGAGAGCCATTGGAAGGCATGAGAGAGTTGAGGATCCAAATAGCAATGAATTGTGGGTATTCTCTGGAAGACTTCCACTGAAAGATAAAGTTGTTGTTGAAGCCTTGAGATCCCTCATTAAAGAATTTTGGAAAAATAACACAAGGGTATCTCCTAATGCAAGGGATGTTGTATGAAGGAGAATTGGTTGTTGAAACCGTGAGCCACATCCAAAGCATTTTTTGGATGTGACTCAAACACAATTTTTCAAGAAATTTAAAGAGATGTATCCTCAAATCAAAATTAGTCAAAGGTATTTTGAAATGGTAAAGCCTTTTTAAGTCAAAATAAATCACACACGCACTTGTTGTTGTAGAGTGCATATTGAATTTTCTAATCATTATGATGTTTATAGATATATATGTGTATATTTGCATACTAACGATGTTTTTTAGGAGTGTAATATAAAGTGTCCACCTAGATCGTCAAGAAATTTCATATCAAGCATCTTATATCAAAGAGTGGATGGTCAATTATTCTATAAGAACTTATGCTTGGATGACACATGTGACCATTGTGGTGGGTTGCAATATTTTCCAATTTGTAAACATATGGAGAACACACATGCAATTGGGAATGAACCGGTAAGTTTTGGAAAATATAAGACAATGGTATATAGTCTAAGAGATGGTAAAGAAGCAAAATGGTGTGAATTTGTCATTGAAAAGATTCTAGTGTATTAGTTTATCTCTTTTTTCCAAGAGAATATAGTTTATGATATTGCAAGGCATACCCATAGAGCTTGATGGTTGGATTTACAATTCATGTTATGCAAGGACACGTTTCCACTTGGTACCATCATTTTGGTTGTTGAATTTGCAAAGAACTTCACACTATAGCCACAAAATGAGGTGCAATCACAGTATTACAACTCTATGCGGGTTGTTATATTTGTGCATATAGAATTCATTCATGTAGATGACAGTACAAAGGATGACAGGAAGATCTTGAGGGAGTATCATTTTTATATTAGTGATGATCGCACACATTCTACAAAGTTCATGCAAGGCTACTTTCAGATGTTCTACCATGATTTGCTAGCAGGAGCATATCATTTGATCAACATATTATATGGTCAGATAATTGTGCATCACAATTCAAGAACTAGAAGATGTTCTATTGGTTAAGTAGGATGCATAGGATGAATGGTGTTCAATATATGTGGAATTTTAGTGAGGTCAGGCATGGAAAGGGGGAGCGTGTGTTGATTGTCAGGAACACTGAGAGGGGGGGTGAATCAGTGTTTTATAAACCTTTTCTTGCACTTTTACTTTTAACCATTTCAAAGGATTAATCAAATAGAAGCATAATATACAAATGAACAACATCCACAAAAGCATGACACATAACACCAAGAATTTACATGGAAAACTCAAAAAGGGAAAAACCACAGAGAGGATTAGCTCTCAAATATATATTGCAATCTTTACAAAAATGATGTTCAGGCTTGGTCACTCCACGGGCCTAGAACATGCTAGCTTATTGCCATGAAGAACAACTAGGTTTAGCAGGCTCACTGCCTCAATTTTTAAACCTAGCAAGATTACAATAAGGGTTGTTAAACCTTGTGGGCTATTAAACCCTATTGAAGGATCACTGCCTTGATGATGAAAGCTTGCTTCTAATTAGATTGCACATGAAAACTGAATATTGCTTAAGCATCTACCACTATGCCAGGTGCAGTCATTTAATAGCTAAATTTTGAATCCCAACTCTTCATACTCACTAATTTGTTTCACTACTCTGTTATTCGCATATTCACATCACACCCATGCATTCTCTATTTTGTTGTGCCTCTACTCTTCTCTGCCTCTTCTCTGCTCTGCCTTTCGGACCTTTTTATTATCTTCACGTCTTTTCTCAAGGACTCCATTTTCATGAATCAACTACAAGTATTTATGCACTTCAACAACCTTAGAATGATCATCAAGGTTGGCATCACAATCATCAACCATTGGAACAACCTCCAAGATCGAAATTACAAATATTTACAAAATAGGTCTTGACATATTACAACATTATGCAAAGGAAATGAAGTAAAGATGTATGCAGATCACACCACACCTTAGCTGAGACTCAAACATGATCTTCCATGCCACAACATGCTTCCGTAATCTTCAAGGGATCTCCGCAATTATTGGAATTAACCAATTTAGCCAAGACTGGTTACACGTTACACTATCTGGGAACAATCTTCAAACACAATCTCAATCCCTTAACGCAGATCAATATCAAGATAGGAACATAAGTAGGAGGCATCCACAAGCACGTTATAATCACCAGGAGCAACCACACAAACCTTAGCCATTTTAACAATAGGATCTTCTTCATCAGAACACATGAACTTCACTATCTTTGACTGTCATAAAAGAAAGATAGCTTACAGACCATCAAAACATGAACCACTACAATTGTAGGCACTTATCATCATCCCATACTTCCCTCTAGAACCAAAAAACAAAATACATTATTGCAGAGGAATGCGGAGCATAATACTTTCTCCCTGTCACCAGAGAATAATCAGAATGAGCAGCCTTTTTTCTAGTGAATGCAACTTTCCCACAACTTCACACTGGAGGCTCAAACTTAGGATTTAGCATCTTTAGACATCCCTTTGAACAACTTCCAATTCATAGACCCAAATCGGTAAGCAGAAGGAAATGTAGAGCAATCTACCAGACTGTTCTTCAGTATACAACTCATTGTCTATACTACACTCCACTGTAACTCACTTGATTCTTCCGAAGAGGCCAATTTTCTCAATATCCTCAATACATAAGGCTTCTAAACAAGTAATAGAATATGATATAGTTGACACAAATGACAACAAAGATATGTTGACATTAATGACAACACCGATTAGGCACATACTTGCAACAATCTCCCCCTTTGTCATTGATGGCAACATATGATGTGAAAAACTGCAACAGCCATCAAGACAAGATTCTCCCCCTTGCTCTTTACACACCTGCATTCTTTCTTTCTCCAAAATTATCCCCCTTTCTCTTACACATCTGCACTCTAAGTTTATCTAAGTTTTTCACATGACTTCTCTCCTCCTTTGACATCAATGGCAAAGGGCACATAATTGCACTCTTCTGCTCTGATCCAATCTCTCTTCTAAGCTTTCTTCAACTAACTGCTCCCCCTTACTTGATGCTTTCCCTGACTGCAACTTTGGTTCTTCATGTGGAGTTCTCTCCTTGGTTTGTTAATTCTCACCTTAGGATCTTGCTGCTACTGTACTATTTCCTCTATCAGCAACATTGCAGTACTTACTTCTCTTTATCAGAAACTCATATGAGCATCATCTACCTGCTTCCCTTGAGAGGTAACTTCATAATCCTCTTGACTTCAACAACCATCTCTGATTACTACCTACACTGCTACACCTTTTTCCTTTTATTACTCTAACTACTTCCCCTTAGGAGTACACATCAGACTGTATCTAGCTCACATTAGAATCTTCACATGCTATCACTTCTGGAATAACATATCTTATCTTAAAGCTTCATACTTGACTCTGTTTGTAGTTTTCTTTTGCAGGCTTCCCTTATCATCAGTCTAGTTGAAACAATATCTTCTTTAACTTGGCATTCAAGTAGGCAGTCATCACATCTGATTTGAAGTCCTTATGTGCTACAAAGGCTAGAAACAACTTAATAGCATCCATTTGTACCATCGAAGTAGCATTCTCACTTGCGACTACCTTTTATACATAGCCTTGCCTTATTCCTCAACACTTCTCTATTCTCATTCAATTTAATCTCTGGTCTTGAGACAAGTTCCCAAGTTTGATTCTTCATAATCTGCATTAGTTCCCCTTTTCTTTTCATTGCCTTGCATACCTTATCCATAGATTTAATAGAGATTTACTTTTTCATCTGCATTTCTTTTTCTTTGCCAGCGCACCTTAGCTCTTTTTACCAAAAAAATGGTCTTCAGTGTGGTACTTCTGCATAATCTCTAGGGATCTCAAGAATTCTTTCCAAAACTTCTTCTTCTTCAACTTGATTGTCTTCTTGTTCAACAGGTCCATTTGATTCATAGCTACTTAAATCTAATATTATTTCTTTGACTTCATCAACCTTCACATTAGCACTCTCAATGACCTTTCCCAGACTCTTATCGTAGCACTTTTGACTTGAACTCTATTTTGAATATAGATAGAGTATGTATATCTTTTCTCTAGTATACATCCGGTAGATTAGCTTCCTTCATCATTGATCTAGCAGCCTCTTGGATTGTCCTATACTTCCTTTCAACAACTTCATTCTACTGAGGAGTCCTCCACTATCCGATCTTAGGTATTAGATCCTCAGTTGATTCCCAATCATTGCCTTGAATGCTCATCTAGTTCATAATCATTCAACTCTGAGTTCATTGATCAATAACCATATGCCAGAACTATAGATCATTATCTTCAATGGTAGACCCAAGCAAACCAGAATACCAGAGCCCTATCACTTGATTTATTGGTTAGATGCTTAGCCAAAATTCATGACTTGTAAGCTTGTCCCTTAAGTACATACTTGTCCAATTCATCTCTCACATCATAGCTCCTAATACGGATCATATGAGACTCTAGAATTCATATCCAACAATCATCATTGACCTCTTAACATATCTTCAAAACCGCAAATCAAAATACTCAATAGCGGAAGAATGTAGACCAAAAAGAATCAGATGCTTTACATGGTTTCATGCTTAACTCTATTCATCAAGACTTAGACAATTCACCATGTGACTTTCAGAGGAAGTTAGAACTTGAACACTGGAAAATATGTTCACCAGATATTTATGAATAACATACCTGAACCACATATAATGATTTTCAACTGCAGAGGCATACTGATCCAATCTCTGTTATTTACTTTATATACTGCTCATACTTTAGTCATTTTGGGCTTCTGGACTAGAATCCTTTTATGCATTGATCTTTCAAGCAATTTTCCATATAAATCTTCACGTCATATCTTTGTGTCGAATCTCAGTACTTGATTATCTGGCTAGGGAATTTAGAATTTTCAATGCAGTTTCTCCTAAGCTAGAGTTCCCAATTTACTTCTTAGAGGAAGTATCTGCTCTTGAATCTGGTGTAGACTCATCTCTGACTTCATTTACTTCTTTCTTGACCCAAACCTTGTTCATCTCCTTTTTGACTTCTGTCAGATCAACCTTATCTACTAATTTCTTCAATTCTTCTTGATTATTCTTCTACATGTTTTTAATTCTGCAAAATCTTGCAATATGTCCAGTCTTGTTGCAATTAAAGCACATAGTATTTTTCTGACCATTGTTCCTTTCATTCGTCCTTGACCTGCATAGGTTACCTTTATGCCCAAATTTATTACATATATAATAGTAGCCACTGAAGGATTCAATTGTCCTATTCTGCAATAGTCGTTTCTCACTTGACTTCTACACTCATTTGCCCTGTGTTCCATTTTGTAGCATGCATTGCACCCAATAGGATTTTGACTCACTTTACTTCTGTATACAGTAGCTTTATGACCAATTTTATTGCAAGTAAAACATCCTCCTTTGAAGGATTGTTTATTTCTCACATTGTTGAAACTTTTCTTGATCTAATTTCTACATTCACTTGCTCTATGACAATTGAATCACTGACTAGAGAATGATGGAACCTTTTGATTTATTCTGCTCCTACATTGAGTACCCTTATGACTAAACTTATTACATGAATTACAATAACCATGAAAAGATGGGTACCTTTGAGCATTTGGTTCTCTGGTCGTAGGTCTTCTAGGTCTTCTTCTTTGATTTTTGAACTGGTATCCTTTGTTTTGCCTTGACTCAGTGCTTATTTGACCAGAGTTTGAACTTTCACCTTTCTCAAATCCCAAACCTTTCTTGTCATCAGCTCTCTTCTAGCTAGTAATCATTTCATCAAGTTTTGCACTGCTTATCTTAAATTTTTCTTCAAAGCTTTTGGCCTTTTCCAAGTCTATTTTTAGATTCACAATTTCTTCTTCAAGTTTTGCACAATCTTCTGATATGTTCTTCACAATCAAATTTAGATCACCTTCTTCTCTTGTTCTTTTTATAACTTCTTCTTCCAAATCATTCAGGGCTTCATTTACTAACAACAATTGATCACTAACTTCTTTGTATTTGTTTTTGAATTTCTTGACTTGCTCTTTCAGCTTTAAGATGCATTCATTGGCTTGTTGCAAGTTTTCTTTTAGATCTCTGACCTCTGCTTCAGAATTTTCAAGATCCATAAGAGTTGCTTCTAGTTGGTTGTATCTCTCATAATTTCCATACCTTCTTGCTGTCATGATCATACTATCCCAGATTTTCCTTAAGCTGTTAAACTTTTTCCAGGGAACCTTGCTCTGATACCAATTGTTGATTTTTAGAAACACTGAGAGGGAGGCGAGGTGAATTAGTGTTCTATAAACCATTTCTTGCACTTTTACTTTTAACCATTTCAAAGGATTAATCAAATAGAAGAATAATAAACAAATGAACAACATCCAAAAAAGCATGACACATAACACCAAGATTTTACGTAGAAAACCCAAAAAGGGAAAAACCACGGAGAGGATTAGCTCTCAAATATATATTGCAATCTTTACAAAAATGATGTTTAGGCTTGGGTCACTCTACGAGCCTAGAACATCCTGGATTACTACCATGAAGAACAACTAGGTTTAGTAGGCTCACTGCCTCAACCCTAAATCTAGCAAGATTACAGTAAGGGATGTTAAACCCTATTGAAGGTTCACTGCCTTGATGAGGAAAGCTTACTTCCAATAAGATTGCACATAAAAACAAAATATTGCTTAAGCATCTGCTACTATACCAGGTGCAGTCATTTAATAGCTGAATTCTGAATCCCAACTCTTCATACTCACTGATTTGTGTCACTACTCTGTTATTCGCATATTCACATCACACCCACACATTCTCTATTTTGTTCTGCCTCTACTCTTCTCTGCCTCTACTCTGCTTTGCCTTTCGGACCTTTCTTATTATCTTCTCATCTCTTCTCAAGGACTCCTTTTTCACAACTCAACTACAAGTATTTATACACTTCAACAACCTTGGAATGATCATCAAGGTCGGCATCACAATCATCAATCATTGGAACAATCTCCAAGGTCGGCATTGCAAACATTTACAAAATAGATCTTGACCTATTACAACATTATGCAAAGGAAATGAAGTAAATATGTATGCAGATCATGCCACACCTTAGTTGGGACTCAAACATGATCTTCCACGCCACAACACACTTCCACAATCTTCAAGGGATCTCCTCAATTACTGAAATTAACCAATTCGGCCAAGACTAGTTACACGTTACACTATTTGGGAACAATCTTCAAACACAATCTCAATTCCTTAATGCAGACCAATATCAAGATAGGAACATGATTAGGAGACATCCACAAGAACGTTATATCATCACGAAGAGCAACCGCACAAACCTTAGCCATTTTAACAATAGGATCTTCTTCATCGGAACACATGAACTTCACTGTCTTCGACTGTCATAAAAGAAAGATAGCTTGTGGACCATTAAAACATGAACCACTACAATTGTAGGCACTTATCATCATCCTAGACTTCCCTCTAGAACCAAAAAACAAAATACTTTAATGCGGAGGAATGCGGAGCATAATACTTTCTCCCTGTCACTAGAGAATAATTAGAATGAGCAGGCTTTATTCTGGTGAATCCAACTTTCTCACAATTTCACACTAGAGGCTTGAACTTAGGATTTAGCATCTTCAGTCATCCCTTTGAACAACTTCCAATCCATGGACCCAAATCTATAAGCAGAAGGAAATGTAGACCAATCTACCGGACTATTCTTCAACGTACAACTCACTGTCTATACTGCACTCCACTGTAACTCACTTGATTCTTCTGGAGAGGCCAATTTTCTCAATGTAACATTAGAAAATGTCCCCTTGGGGGCTTTTCCCTCTTTAGGTTTAGCTCCTAGGTCTCTAGTGTGAATTTAGGGCATATTACATCATATTTCAACATCCCGATGAGAAAACCCCTAAGTGTCTTGACAAATAGGACCTAGGGGGACTACTTAAGATAACCCCTGCCCAAAATA
Organism: Cunninghamia lanceolata; assembly: GCA_027924645.1. NCBI lineage: Eukaryota > Viridiplantae > Streptophyta > Pinopsida > Cupressales > Cupressaceae > Cunninghamia > Cunninghamia lanceolata. The sequence continues at coordinate 9,758,960 of BSBN01001435.1, forward strand.
GGGGGGAGGACTTGGACACCCATGCCCTAGTCCTACCCTATTTTGGGGCAGTCCCAATTTTTGGGTGTCGTCTTGTGACCGTCATTTGGTCCTATGACGACACGGTAAGTTTGAATTACGAAATTGTTGGCGGGAGTGTTTATAGTTGCATATAAAAGCATGTTTAGGCATTCATTTGTAAACTAGAGATTATGTTCATGTGATTTTGGCATCCTAAAGGTGATTCAAGGCTTTCATTTTGTTGCAAGAGAAGATTTGTGTTGTCTATGTGTTTGTGTTTGCAAATTTGAGCATCCATTTCCTCATAGAATGAAGAGCTTCTTCCTCTCATGAGATCTTCACTACAATGTGACATTTATTGTGTTTGTGATCATTTATTGATTTGGATTTTGCCTCTACCTCACAAGGGCACACACTCTCTATATGACAAAGGTGTTTGGAAGACTTAAGTGTCCTTTTGGGGCTTGACTGAGGCAAGCTCCTAAACACTAAAACCCCCTCCCAAAGTTTTTATGGTTGCAGGTTACAGGTTGATGATACAGACAAAGTGAAGTTGTAGGAGGGCATATTGGAGTGCTAGAATTGTGGAACAGTAGGAAAAAGGGCACCCAAGACTAGGGTGCCCGCTCATTAGTCCTCGAAGTTCCATGACGGGAAAATCTCTGGAACAACCGAAACAAGTTATAGACTGAGTTTCTAGATCCCGACAAAAGGAAGGGCCTTGGACTTGCGTTCCCACTCTTTTGTCCCTGACTTTTCCACCTCAGAACCCTAAAAATAGGTGCACAGTTATTTGTTATTTTGCATCTTTCTGCAAAAGCATTCTCCGTTATTCGTCTGTTTACTGTCGTATTTGCATAATTAGGGTTTTAATGGATAATTGAGCATAAGAGAAGGAAAATTGATAATACAATACCCTAATCCAAGTTTCCCTACATTTGTACGTGACCAAGGACCTGATAGTGCTCTGCCACTCGATCTAAAGGTCCTTGAATGTAATTGGTGAAAGGAGGATTCAAACCAAAACTAAAACAATCCAAATTTTTACCCTTTACATTTTATCCATGTTTTAATTGAATTTGGCACCTTTCTGATTGTTTTAGTTTATATTTCAATTGATTTTATTCATTCATATAGTCATTCATCTTATTGCATTGAGAAAATTTTAAAAAAAATGAAAATTTTGAAAAAATTTGCATTTTAGGGTTATTATTTTGCATCAATTCATTCCAATTTCATCTAATTTATGATTTTTGCATTAGATCTGAGATAAATTCCATAAAATTAAAAAAATTCAATCATTTTCATTGCATTTTCATCATACTATTTCTAGGGTTTTGTAGAAATTTTGACAATTTTCATATAACCTAGTAATTCCAAAATCTAGGGTTTGTAGGCAAAATCTTCTTTCAAATTTTAGAGACTCATTCAAATTTTTATTTGGCTGTATTCTTTCATCTTGGTGTAAATTTGCATTTAGATTTCAAATATTTGCATTTTTGCATAGAAAATTTCAACAAAAAACTAGCAATTTTCATGCATTTTCATTAGATTTACACTTGCTTTTTGCATCTTAGGGTTTGGAAATTATTTTTAGATCTGAGTATATTTAATTTTCATCATAAATCATATTTCAAAACATTCATTTTGCATTTTGTGTCAAGATCTCAAACCAAGGGTTTCAAAAACATTGATTTTCACTAGATTTGGCCTTATCGACCCCTTAGATTCACACTATAGGTGTGTTGTGAAGAATATTTTTGCATTAATTGGTTTTTATCAGGGTAATTATTTTCTTTTCCTCCTAAAAATCTTTACAACACCTTGTTATTGGGCTCTTGTATTGAAAATTTGGAGAAAAACCACACATTTTTGCTATTTTTGCCCTAGGGTTTGGCCTAGTTTGAACTCCAACTGTGTTGTGACAAATTTAATGGATTGAGGTGACTAATATCATCAGTATCATTTTCTTCGCCTCCTAAAATTCTTTACAACACCCCTTTTTCTAGGTCTTGGAATTGAGAAACCGCAAAAAATTGCCTATTTTGCTACATTTTCACTAGGGTTTGGCCTTGGGAGACACTAAAAGTATTTTGTGACAGATATTTTGGCATTAAAAGGCTGTTATTACTAATATAATTTGATTTCCATCATCATTTTCCTCACAACACCCTTTGTCATGCTCTTTTGCATTGAGATTTGGTGAGAAATCGTATATTTTAGTGTATTTTCACTATATTTTGACTTGTCATCATCCTAGATTTGCATGAGTCTAATAACTCGCTGCCCTAAGAGAAACATTCCTTTAAGAAGAAGCATAAGATACATGGAATCTAGTGCTCTTGAAAGAGAGACACAAATGTTACAAGACATTACACCTATCACAAGTACAATGGAAGAGCAAACTTTTCATGATGGTGATGATACTATTGAGACGACAGGATATGTATCTGATGAACAAATAAATAAACTAGACAAAGACCTAGCTGAATTCCAAGACTATGTGCAAACTAAGAGGATAGTTGAAGAGGTTGTACTTGTGATTCACCATGTAAGAGAATTAATAAAAGAAGGACAAGATGGTGTTAATGCAATCTGTGGTTTAGCACATATTGTACAAACCAATATCATGCCAATAAATGAATGTGTAAAGTAATAAATAACACTTTGTCACCATCTCATACACAAGTTCAACACCTATACTAACTACGGGAATATCCACTTTTACATCCACAATCTTAACCACTGATGTGAATGCTTGTAGTAATGCCACCATTGGTATTGGAGTATCTAATGGCACTAATTACAAAGCTATGGGATTTGATTATTACAATTTGGTTTCTAAGGGGACGTCCTCTATGCATAATTGTTCTCAACCACCTATCTATTCCACTCATTTCCAGCCACCTATTACCTATTCGCAACCATCCTCCACCTACCATTATGTCCAACCACCATTGATATACTCTCAGCCTCTGCCTATCATAACTCAAGCTCATTCACCTCCTCACCTTGGTTCCAACTCCTCGCAACAAACTGCATCTCCCAATAATGCCATCCTAAACCAACTTTTATAGGGCATGAATACTTTACAACAAAAGGTAACAAATTTGACAAATTCTTCGCAGCGCAATATACCAACATATCATGCCTGTAATCCCCTTTCCTATGCAATTTTGAGAACTTCTATGCTCAAGAGGTTTGAGACTCCTCGCTTTGAAAAATATGGTGAAACAAGTGATCCCAATACTCATGTGGTAGCATTCACAACTATGTGTAGTGATTTCTATTTTGAAGAGGATTTGTTAGCAAAACTTTTCTCATGATCTCTCAAAGATACTACCTTAGAATGGTTTTGCTCTTTACCTCTGAATTCAATACACTCCTTTTCACAATTGATTGATCAATTTCTACAACATTTTCAAGCAAACATTGGACCCCAAGTCTCCTTAATTGACTTGGTCCATTGCAAGTAAGGTCCGAAAGAGAAATTAATTGAATTCATTAGTCGATATCAAGCTTTGTATACACAAATTTAATATTAGATGAAAGATGACGATGTTCAGAAGGTGTTTATCACTAATCTACAACCTAATATCCATGATAAGATCCTCTTGATGAAGTATAACTCCTTTCAACATTTGTGTAGTGCCCTTTGTGATTACTAACTTTCATCTAGTCAGTATGAAAACCAAAACTCATCAGCTCAAGTTAGTCAATTCATGGGTGGATCGTCACAAAACAACTTTAAGAGGAATAACAATAATTAGAGTTTCATCAAGATCAATGGACCGAATACAAACAACTTTTCTAATGTGTGTGCTATCACAAATTCGAAGAAGACATCATATCAACCAAGAAAGTTTACTTTGATATCTGAGTCTTACCATTCCATCATAAACCGAGATGTGAGTAATAACATCCTAAAGCTTCCCTTGATCAAGCTTGTCAATCCTAGTAAACAAGGACCTTACTTCGAAGCTAATGCCTTTTGTCATTATCATCGAATGGAAAGACATGAAACTAAATGATGTATGCATCTTAAACATGAGATAGAAGACCTTATTGATTCAAATGTCATCCAGGTATCAGGTGTGAATGATAATGGAAACAAGTCAGTTGCTTCGCCAAATCAGAATTTACAAATCTTCACTAATCCTTTCCCTAAGCATACTAAAACCAATATGTTGGTACAGGGCTTAGTGGAAGTAGACGAGGATGATTACTTGGACTATGATAATATCGTGGGTATGATCGAAGTGGATAAGAAACAAGTGGACAATCCACCTTGTCCATGAAGAAATGGAATTTATGTTGAGGTTTCTCCTCCATTATCCTTATACGGATCAGGAAATAATCAAAACATATCAGAACAACAAATGAAACAACCAATACAAACGAGTGAGATGGTACATGATGATTCCTGTTACTGTGTTAGAAAGATTCAACAACAAAAACTCACTAAAAACTGCAAAAGGGTAAGATGACGGTCAGCAGTTAGAGATAATAGTGGTTCTCCCCCTCATAAGAAATAAAAAGTCTCAATTACAAAACAAGCATTATATGATAATAAACAAGACTTTCATAAGAACCATTCAAATTTCACACTAAACATGATCGATTACCTCTCCAAGAGGTTCGCGAGTTTAAAAATATGATACAAAGATCCTACAGGTAAGTATCTCTAACCCTTTATCTCTCTCGTGATGTGCTTCCCCCATGATATGTTATGTGTTGTTTAGGCCTCCTGGGATGACCCTTGATTCTCTTGTAAGGTTCAGGATACCAGGAGACTGCCTCTATTGTGATCTTCTTCTATTTGTATCATCATTCTTCTATATTGCCTCTCTCTGATTTCATTATTGTGTGTTGTGTCTTACGGACATAGCATTGCAGTTGGTGACACTGGGGGCACCCTCCTACATGACTGTCCCTAAGACACTTGTTTCTCCTCTCTCATTTATTGTTTCCCTTCCTCTAGTGTTTCTATCTAGTAAGTAGATGATGAAAAATATTTATACTGATGTAGACCTAGTGTCCCTTTCGAGAGCAATCAAAAAATGGACTTAGTTCCTAATATGATAATGGGGTTGTAATAAATTATCTGACGTTTGGCTAGTAGAAGCACTCCATGCTTTTTGCGTAGTGATTTTGATGGTATGCTATCTCATTTACAAACCTTAACAATACTGCTACTCTGTGCACCTTTGTTTGTCCTTGAATCTAGCCTTGGTGGTACTTGATTCAAAGAGCTTCATGATATAGCCCCACGGTTATCCTCGAACTCCAAATTCATAGTATAACCTTGGCTCTTTGTGTGGTTAATCATATGCATTGATATTGTTGTTTATCATGATGTTGTAGACACTAACATGTTTCTTGCAGGGATGTGTTTGTGGGAACATTGGCGATCGTAAAATACATGTCACCTCCAGGGGGCATGGGCTTTGCGAAATACTATGTTACCTTGTGTGTTTTCTTCCTACCTTAATGTTCTTGATATCGATGCATGATATCAACCATCTTAAGGTGGGGGCATATAAGGTAAGCTATTTGTTGTAGATGTTAGCAATGTGTTTGTCCTCAGGTGCAGTTTAAAGACATGCGTGATGAGTGCATCCTGCATCTTGAGCTTGTTTTCAATCAATCAATCGTGTAAGCCCTCTGCGGAGGTGGGATATCGACCATATCCTTTTTCTTAAGCCCTCTACAGAGGTGAGGATGGTGTATTTCTTAGAGTAGATTGTATTATCTTGTCATTTTCAAAAGTCCTCTGCGGAGGTGAGGAGCAGTTCTGTGACTAACTCAACCCTTAAGTGTGTCTTCGGTGATTGTTGTGGTGAAGCCCAATCCTCGGTATGTGCCTAAAATGGTGTTGAGCCTAGAAATAGGAACACTTCATCACTTGTCTGCCATGTTTTCTCCATGTCTTCAAGTGTGTGTGTTTGGCGTACTTGCTTTGTGTGGTGTGTCTGTTGCCCCATATGCAGTTTAAAGACCTGCACGATGAGTGCATCCTACATTTTGGGAGGTTTTAAGTGTCTTACATGTGTGTTGCCCCATATATGCAGTTTAACGACCTGCGTGATGAGTGCATCCTGCATTATGGGAGGTTTGTTTACTTTCCAGTACTTACATCTGCATTTCATATATATGAGAAAAAGAAAAGAAAAGAATTATGCCTATCTTCTATGCATTAATGTGTCTTCTTTGCATTCAACATCTTCTCCATGTTCTGCATGACTGTAACTTTCTTCTCTATGTTTTGCGTGCCTATTATTGTCTTCTATGTGATTGGCATGTCTTCTCCGTGCTTGGCGTGTTTTCTACATTTGTGATTGTACTTTAATGCATGTATTGGCCTCGCATTTATACATACATTAAAGTGGGGGCTAAATGTAATGTCAAAAAATGTCCCCTTGGGGGTGTTGGTTTTTCTTCTGAATCAACATTAGGGTTTGCCACTTCTAATGCACAGGCAAATTCAGCCAACTGAATACAGGAGGTTGCGTGAGCTCCTCCCCTTCACTTCTGGTTCTGCCGCACCAAGGGGGTGTCCCTATTTGATAAAAGTATAACCTTAACTAGCTCAATGACAGAAGGATTTAACTTGACAGCAACAGGCAAAATACTCTCATGTATGGACCAAGATTTGTGTAACAAATCACAAGGTTGGCAACATTCTTGGACATGATGTCTGGTTGGGTATGAGAGCATACAGGGATCCTAATCCTACTCCTACAACTAACAGGTGGAAGGATGAAATGGTTTGATTTGATTTTTGGATGCAAAGCTGGACATGGTATATAACCTCAACACAGAGCTAGATTGGTGCCTATCCAGGGCTTGGAGTTGGTAGACATACACCTGTGAATGATCAGCATGAACAACTAAAAATGGATTTCAGGGGGATACACATGATATCTGCCTTACAGATATCTCCCAATACAGAGTGTTAAGCTGTCCATACTTATGGCATCCCTATTGCAGTATACCCTTCCCAATATTCAATCTGAAAACAGTTTAATCTACCCCTTGAGCAGAAGTTAAAAGATTAAACATTCAACACAGGAATTCTATGTTCTAGAATCTTAGACATTCCTTGAATGCCTGAACTCAGAAGAAAGATACATGCAAAACTGGAGACAGAATCAGCATAACACATGCAAACATAGCATTATTCATATAAAATTGACCATGAAATCAGTGGATTCATGCACAAATGTACAACAGGAGATACATAAACTCGCAAGTTTTGCTGCACAGAGCAACCCAAACCAGTTGTATCTTATTACAGATCCAAAATGTCCAGTTTTCAACAACGTCAAAAATGGTAACACAGTCTGCCTATATTGGCTAGAAAGTGTACCTGCAATAATTAATTACATGGTCAAAAATCAAAAATCTGCCAGATACAGACTCCACAAAGGAATGGCGCTCAGAAGTTATTGCTGCATCAGACAGAAAAGACCTCGAGCCCTGCGCCATCATCAGGAAATCTTCATTCAAAAATTGAGCAACCTGATCATGTGTACCATCGCCCATACCCCCGCTACAGTCGCCATTGATGGCTCAACCACCCGTGGCCTACCTGGAAACTGTCGCTGCGTTCAAATAGAAGTTTCCCGCCAAAACGTGCTTCTTCGCAGGTTCAAAATATGCATGAAGAATAGTCCCACATGCATGCTGCCGAGACCACTTCATTAGTTTAAAAATGGGGCCGCATATATACCAAGTGTCGAGCACTTTTGCCGCGCTTGACACAAATGCCCTCGCCCAAAGCCCATCGCCAAGACTAACACCATCGGACCGCCCCAAAAATCACTCACTGAGCTCAATAGTCTGGCCGATATAACTTGCTTCGCATTCCCCTTCATCGGCCAGAGATAGACCATCGGGTCGACCTTCCAAACCTTCGCCGATCTACCAAGTTACGCCGACAACACCCTCGCTTCCTATCTCCGTCAGTGAAACCAACTCTATCGGCACAACAAGAATTGTTGCCCTTGCCGACACAGCCGATCACCCCGATACACAATCCTTCGGCGAGACACATGCCGATGACACCCCATCAGCCACACCTCCCATTGTCGGCACAACCCAAAACACTTCGGCCGACAATACAACTCTCACCGATGACCACTCCAAATCCTCATCAGCCTGACACTACCCCATCGGCGGACCCTCCAACTGCTAGCCCGATATGCAATCTTACTCCGATGGCATTCCCCATTGGGCAAACTCCTTACATCAGCGGCCCAAAAATTTGCTTCGCCGATAGCCAAACACACGCCGATGGACATCCATTGGCTAGACCAAAACAATTGGAGCACTCAAGAAATCTCTCGCCGATGAAGCCAATCACTCTGATAAGACCAAAAACATAAAGCTTTGAACCATTGAACCCCGAACCAAAAGGGTTCAACACGAGGGTTCAACGCGATGGTTCAAACATCAAAAATAATACTCCATAGGCAACAAAGATTCGAACCATTGAACCTTGAACCAAAACAAAAAGGTTCAAGCGGGAGGTTCAACGATGCAATATTTGCACAAGGCAAATGCATAATGCAACCCGTTAGAAGAAAATTGAACCCTGAACCACTGAACCACTGAACTTAGAGAAAAAAGGGTTCAAGTTCAAACCAAAATGTCGAAGACACAAAAATGAACCCATGCTGATGGAGAAAAGACGAAGACCCCTCCTCAAGAAATGAGATGCAGATGCTGAAAAGTATTGAAGGGGTGCCAAAACTTAGAACCTTTTGGATATTTTGGGATGGTGCCTGCATGAAAATTGCTAAATTAACTGACAGTGAATTCAGGCACCAACAGTGGCTCTGATTGGGGATGTGCAGGTGCAAGACTGCAGCGAGAACCCCAGATCTCTGGGATGCAGACCAGTGCCTTATCCATTGGGCATAGAGTCATGAAGTTACCATGATCTGCATCACCAATCAAACTTGATGGCCTAAGGCCACCAAGAAAAGGAAAACCAATATTTCCCCTTGTCAAACACCTTGTTCTCATCTGCATACACTGGGTCAAGCCTGAGAGTACTGCCATGATCTGACCATAAGCTACCTTGGTCATTTGCATGTTCAACCTTCTGATTCAGTTTGTCACTATCACCCTTATGCAAACAACCCTCAGCATCAGGCAACAAATGGATGCAAAATGTATCAAGCAATGCATACTCAAATGGCATAGAACACAGGTTATCATCACTATGCATTGCAAAATGATTTCCTAGCTAGACTAAAAATTGAAAGCACTCAAAGTCCACCACACAACTAGGAAAAACAGAGCTCTCTTTATACGCTGGCCTCTCAAAAGAAAAGCTTTCAAATTCACAATTGTGCACATCATGCACACAACCAATAGTAGCACCAAATTGGAAAAGATCAGGCTCTGGCATCTCTTTCAAGTCAGGCACATTTTTACAGTCACTTACCTGATGTATGTTGTTTCCTCTTTCATCAGGATGAGAAATAGAATCCAAGTCAAAAACAATGTCTAGATCCTCACCATACTCAGACAGATCCTCATCATCACATGTGTCATAAATGGGTGACCCAGGTGCATCAGTTTCATTGTAGTATGCCATTGGTTCATGGGCAGCAGAGCATGCATTTTCATCACCAATGGATTCACTCTGTGGAGGAGTATCAGCCTGTGTGTCATAAGCAAAACAACCATCGAATGAAAAACAATCATGCTCTGCACTAGCACTTATTTCAATTTCTGACTGCTCTTCATGATCTCCATGTGTTTGAAAGGTAGGCAATGGGTCACACATGGGACTATTTTTCTGTTTGCTTATACCTTCTTTGTCTTGAGTACAATACTCACAATTGTCTCCACAGGTCCATTCCAAAAGTTGCTCATTACTGTCCACAACCTCATTGTTGTTTTCATGGCCAGCTACCTCATCATTGCAATGGGAGTTTTCATTAGTTCCTTCATTGGCATCCTCAATTGGTGAACAATCCAGTTGAGCTGTATTGTTAGCATTATGTTTAAATACAACAGTCTCAACCTCTATGCTTTCATTTTCATTTTTATCTACACATGATGCCTTAATTATTTGGTCATTTGCAGCTTCACAACTATTTTTCACACCAAGGCCAGGGGACAGGGATTTCAGCAGGTGCACATTTCTAATTTTTTCTATTTTTTCTATGAACTTGTATGCCATCTGCATACTTGTCACCTTGAAATCCCTCAGTAATGCGCTAGAGCCCTCCTCAAAAGCCTCAAAGAATATGCCTACACAGGCTGAAATATCAGGTCTGAAGACTTCTGGGATCTGTGAAAAGGCTACTGCAAACCTATGACTGAAATCAACACATGGCTCTTCATCTTGTTTTCTGATTCTCATCAATTCTGTAACAAGATCAGCCGGTTCTTTTGCAAATTCTTCCTTGAAACAGTCAGCAAGCTCATCCCAACAGGCAAAGGATCTTTTTGAAAAGCTCAAATACCAGTCTTTTGCTTTTGCATCAAAGGACCTAACAAAAAACCTCATCCACATATCCTCATCTCTAAATGAATGTTTTCCCATAAAACTGTGAAAATTTTGGATATGTGCATTCCCATCACATACACTGTGACCACTAAATCTAGGCATCTGATAGTATATCCTAGCAGGCATAGTTTCTACTTTATAATCCACCCATGACAAATCCAGTTGGTCATACAAAGGATCAAAAGGGGTGGCAGGAGGTTTAGCTTTCTGACTGGCAGACACAACAGGGTTATTATTTTTTAACTGGGCCTGCTCAGCCTCTAAGAATATCAACCTATTTCTTATCTCTTCTATTCTTTTATCCAACATTTCACCGTTGAGTATGGGATAATTCATACTTGGATTCATGAAATTTCTATTTTCAGACATCCCTTGCATTCCTAAGACCTATAACCTCCCCTGGCATCTAACCTATGCAGCAAAACAACAAATATAAAGGGGAAGGAACAAGGTACCTTTCTTATACAGATGCTGAAGTCTGAACAGCACATTTTCTGTCACAACACACACATCAACTTTTCATGTGCACTTGAATTTTTTGCAGAGTTGCCACCTCTCCAGAGAGGACAAAATTTACAGCAGCTGAAAGCTCAACACATATTTTTCTGAGTTCATACCACCAGCAGAGCATCATTATTCACATGAAAGACTCCCCAACAGAGTCGCCATTTTTGTTGGTGACTCAGATGGGCACACAGATATTTCACCAGGGAGGACAAAAATAACAATTTTCAAATCACCATCCCCAACGGAGTCACCATTTTCTGTTGGTTTTTTCCCACACTGGATGCTTATTCCCAGATTTCCCTACAAGGTAGCCATCAATGATCAACAGGATCTCTGGGCTAGGGGCCAACAGTGTAGGAGATAGACTCTATATTTTATCTCCTCTTCTTCTTTAGGCTCTGCAAAAACCTAGGGGGGTATTCCCTACTCAACATCCATGAGGATATGCATACAAGGCTGGGATGTTGATAGAAAGCAGATAAGTCCTCCTGTAAGTAGACCAAAACTGTAAGATAAGAGCAAAGGGGCTAGCTTTGGGCCTATTTGCAGTTGTAGACAGAGGACTTGGATCCTAAAACTAATTATAATGTCCTAATGGTTGTTTTAAAATTTGATTTTGATTTTGTATTTGGATGAAGAGCTGAACCTGGTATGTAACACAAACATAAAGCTAGATCGGTGCCTATCCAGGGCCTGGAGTCAGTAGACATACACCTGTGAATGATATGCATAAACAACTAAAACTGGATTTCAGGGGGATACATATGATACCTGCCTTACAGATATCTCCCAATACAAAGTGTTAAGCTATCTATACTTATGGCATCGCTACTGCAGTATACCCTTCCTAATATTCAATCTGAGAACAGTTTAATCTACCCCTTGAGCAGAAGTTAAGAGATCAGACATTCAACACAGGAATTCTATGTTCTAGAGTCTCAAACATTGCTTAAATATCCAAACTCAGAAGAAAGATACATGCAAAATTGGAGACAGAATCAGCATAACACATGCAAACATAGCATTATTCATATAAAATTGACCATGAAATCAGTGGATTCATGCACAAACATACAACAGGAGATACATAAACTCGCAAGTTTTGCTGCACAGAGCAACCAAAACCAGTTGTATCTTATTACAGAGCCAAAATGTCCAATTTTCAACAACGTCAAAAATGGTAACACAATCTGCCTATATTGGCCAGAAAGTGTACCCGCAGCAATTAATTACATGGTCAAAAATCAAAAATCTACCAGATACAGACTCCACAAAGGAATGGCGCTCAGAAGTTATTGCTGCATCAGACAGAAAAGACCTCGAGCCCTGCACCGTGATTAGGAAGTCTTCACTCAAAAATTAGGCAACCTGATCATGTGTACCATCGCCCATACCCCCGCTACAGTCGCCATTGATGGCTCAACCACCCACGGCCTACCTGGAAACTGTCGCTGCGTTCAAATGGAAGTTTCCCGCCAAAACGTGCTTCTTCGTAGGTTCAAAATATGCAGGAAGAATAGTCCAACATGCATGCTACCGAGACCACTTCATTAGTTTAAAAATGGGGCCGCATACATACCAAGTGTCAAGCACTTTTGCCGCGCTCGACACACATGCCCTCGCCCAAAGCCCATCGCCAAGACTAACACCATCGGACCGCCCCAAAAATCACTCACCGAGCTCAATAGTCTGGCCGATATAACTTGCTTCGCATTCCCCTTCATCGGCCAGAGATAGACCATCGGGCCGACCTTCCAAACCTTCGCCGATCTACCAAGTTACGCTGACAACACCCTCACTTCCTATCTCCGTCGGTGAAACCAACTCTATCGACACAACAAGAATTGCCCTCGCCGACACAGCTGATCACCCCGATACACAATCCTTCGGCGAGACACACGCCGATGACACCCCATCGGCCACACCTCCCATTGTCAGCACAACCCAAAACACTTCGGCCGACAATACAACTCTCACCGATGACCACTCCAAATCCTCATCGGCCTGACACTACCCCATCGGCGGACCCTCCAACTGCTAGCCCGATATGCAATCTTACTCCGATGGCATTCCCCATCGGGCAAACTCCTTACATCGGTGGCCCAAAAATTTGCTTCACCGATAGCCAAACACACGCCGATGGACATCCATCGACCAGACCAAAACAATCGGAGCACTCAAGAAATCTCTCGCCGATGAAGCCAATCACTCTGATAAGACCAAAAACATAAAGCTTTGAACCATTGAACCTCAAACCAAAAGGGTTCAACACGAGGGTTCAACGTGATGGTTCAAACATCAAAAATAATACTCCATAGGCAACAAAGCTTCAAACCATTGAACCTTGAACCAAAACAACAAGGTTCAAGCGGGAGGTTCAATGATGCAATATTTGCGCAAGGCAAATGCATAATGCGACCTGTTAGAAGAAAATTGAACCCTGAACCGCTGAACCATTGAACTTAGAGAAAAAAGGGTTCAAGTTCAAATCGAAATGTCGAAGACACAAAAATGAACCCATGCCGATGGAGAAAAGACGAAGACCCCTCCTCAAGAAATGAGATGCAGATGCTGAAAAGTACTGAAGGGGTGCCAAAACTTAGAACCTTTTGGATATTTTGGGATGGTGCCTGCATAAAAATTGCTAAATTAACTGACAGTGAATTCAGGCACCAACAGGGGGATTTTCTCTCTTTAGGTTTGGCTCCTGGGTCTCTAGTGTGCATTTAAGACATATTACATCATATTTCAACATCCCGATGAGAAAACCCCTAAGTGTCTTGACAAATAGGACCTAGGGTGACTACTTAAGATAACCCCTACCCAAAATAGGGGGGGAGGACTTGGACGCCCGCACCCTATTCCTGCCCTATTTTGGGGAAGTCCCAATTTTTGGGTGTCGGCTTGTGACCGTTATTTGGGTCCTATGCCGACATGGTAAGTTTAAATTACAAAATTCTTGGCGGAAGTGTTTGTAGTTGCATATAAAAGTATGTTTAGGCATTCATTTGTAACTAGAGATTATGTTCATGTGATTTTGGTATCCTAAAGGCAATTCAAGGCTTTCATTGTGTTGCAAGAGTAGATTTTTTATGTCTATATGTTTGTGTCTATAGATTTGAGCATCCGTTTCCTCATGGAATGAAGAGATTCTTCCTCTCATGAGATCTTCACTACAAGGTGACATTTATTATGTTTGTGATCATTTATTCATTTGGATTTTGCCTCTGCCTCACAAAGGCATGCACTCTCTATCTGACAAAGTTGTTTGGAAGACTTAAGTGTCCTTCCGGGTCTTGACTAAGGCAAGCTCCTAAACACCACAACCCCCTCCCAAAGTTTTCATGGTTGCAAGTTACAGGTTGATGATGCAAACAAAGTGAAGTTGCAGGAGGGCATATTGGAGTGTCAAAATTATAGAATAGCAGGAAAAAGGTCACCCAGGACTAGGGCACCCGCTCATTTGTCCTCAAAGTTTCGTGATGGGAAAATATCCAGGACAACTGAAACAAGTTACAAACTGAGTTTCTAGATCCCAACAAAAAGTAGGGCCTTAGACTTGGGTGCCCACTCTTTTGTCCCTAACTTTTCCACCTCAGAATCCTGAAAATAGGTGCATAGTTATTTGTTATTTTGCATCTTTCTATAGAAGCATTCTTCGTTATTCATCTATTTATTGTCGTATTTACATAATTAGGGTTTTGATGGATAATTGAGCATAAGAGAAGGAAAATTGATAATCAAATACCCTAATCCAAGTTTCCCTACATTTGTAAGTGACCAAGGACCTAATGTTCTGCCACTCGATTCGAAGGTTCTTGAATGTAATTGGTGAAAAGAGGATTCAAACCAAAACTAAAACAATCCAAATTTTTACCCTTTACACTCAATATCCTCAACACATAAGGCTTCTAAACAAGATATAGAATATGACATAGTTGACACTAATGACAACAAAGATATGTTGACATCAATGACAAAACCAATTAGGCACATACTTGCAATAGCATGATGATGCAAGAACATGTATCAAAAGAGTATTAGCACAAGAAGAGTTGAAGTAAAGACAATGCAAAGTTGAAAAATGTAAGATCTATTATCGAATGGTGTAATGCTACAATGGGTCCAGGTAAAGAAGGTAAGTCTATAGTTCATAGATATTTTTGGTTGGTTGATGATACTAACATTTCAAAATATGAGGATTGTTGTACATTGATAGGATCAAGTGAGTTACACTTTTTTAGAAGCACTAACGTAGGTTCATGGAGTATTCATATGCGGTGGATGGTATGCTTTTGTTCTTCATGTACGGATCAAACTTGGTATGACTGTGAGTCAAAGGAGTGGATCGATGAATGGTCTACAAGAAGCCTAAGCCTGATTTACACATATCGACTCCCAGTAGCACTACAACTCACACATATTGAATCATCAGTTGACTTTGACCATGTTTTAGATCTAGTTCAACTAGGTATTATCAGCATTCAAATTTAATGAAATTTAATATTCCATCTTGTTTTGTAGTTTTTTTGTATTGTTGACTATATTCATCGAACTGAATACATATATCAATGTAGGGCATGTTTATGTAGTTATTGTAGCTGAAGACAATGAAGAAGGAACAAATTATTATTTGTGTCATTGTGTTGAGGCAAAAAAGAAATTAGATTCCCTTGTTATAGATGGAGAAAACATCAAGTATCATATAGGATCAGTGGTTGTTACTAGAACATGGCTTAGAAGGTACCCAATGAAGAAGTTTGATGTGTAGTTGTTCGAGGACTTTGACACACATATGAAGATTCTACATTATTCTAAACTTGTTGTGGCATCAAACATTCATTTGATCAAATATGGGGGTAGACCATTCAACAAGACCTTGTGGAAGGTTCATGAGTTTGACCATGAGGCAATACTTGACACAATAAAGAGTAGAGTAGAAAGATAGTCCATTAGATTGAATCAGTGGAATGACATAAAGGTATTTTATTTTTCTTTGCTATACTCATTTCACCTTCTATATTTTTGACACCTATCTTACCTTCTTATATGTGCTTCTTGGTCTTGGTTGATTAGCTTCATTTCATTATAGAGTTTTATTGGTGTGCTCATTTTAGCTAATTTGTATGCAAGATTTGAGTATGATGGAGGTAGGCATAATCCTTATGAAGTTGCCTTTGGAAGGAAAGTAAGGGGTCTGTGTAGGATCATGAGGGTCCAAAAAGTGGCGATGTGAAAAAAAAAGTGTTTTTTACTTACCCAAAAATGTGAAATTTCACTT
The DNA here is from genome assembly GCA_027924645.1 of Cunninghamia lanceolata. Classification (NCBI taxonomy): domain Eukaryota; kingdom Viridiplantae; phylum Streptophyta; class Pinopsida; order Cupressales; family Cupressaceae; genus Cunninghamia; species Cunninghamia lanceolata. Next base: position 9,775,276 of record BSBN01001435.1, read on the forward strand.
TGACTTTTTCTAGGCTTGGGTAGAAAGTACATGTTTCCATAGCAAGCACCAAAGCAGAATGGATATCTCTTTCCTGTGTATTAAATGAGATTCAATTTTACTTGTCTTATTCTCTGCTGCCAAGTTGGGGTCGGGAAGGGGTGAGTTGGGGCAAGACTAATCCCCTGGGGATGCATGCAATAGACATCAAACCACATGCATCGGGTAAGCCTGACCCTCGTAGTCAAACCCAACACCTTGGGCAGCATACCCAAGACTCAAGCCAACTCTGCTACCCGTACAGGCTATATCATTTTATAATATTATTATATTAATATATATATTATTATTATATTATATATATTAATATAATATTATATCATTATATATATAATATATATTACATTATATAATATTAAATTATAATATATTATATTAAAATATAATATATTATTATTATTATATTATATTATAATACAATATATTATATTGTAATATAATATATATATATATATAGTATTATTATATATAAATATTATTTATAATATAAAAACCCTCGTATTAGTCAGTCTGCATCGTCCCTTATACTAAGGGACGGGGCAGACCTGACTTAATTTTTTTAAAAAAACTTAAACTAAATGGATATCCATTTCAAAATGGATATATGTTTCAAATGGATATCCATTTTGAAATGGATATCTGTTTCCTGTGTTTTAAATAAAAAAAGAAAAGAAAAGGTCAAGCATCATTTTCACTTGCCTTATTCTATGTTGTGTGCTTTGGAGCAACCAAAGAACTTGGATATTTAATATACATATTATATATTTAATACATAGTACATATCAAATATAATATATATATTTATACTATATAGTATATAAATAATATATTATATCTTATAGATCTTATAATCTCTCTCTCAACTCTCTCCCTCTCCCTCTCTCTCTCTCCCTCCCAAGTCTCTCTCTCACCTTCCCTCTATCTCCCTCCCTCTCAAGTCTCTCTCTCTCCCTCTCATGTCTCTCTCACTCCCTCTCTCTCTCTCAACTCTCTCCCTCCCATCCTAACTAGATATACTATATAAAATATATGTAGTATACAGTGTATAAGTGATGTAGGAGCATCCAGTGGTGTAAGGGAAATCTTGCATCACCCAAAAACAAGTTGATTCAAAATTATTGCAATTGTTTTCATTTCTTTCCATAATTAGTGTTTCTGGTTCCATAATCTCTTGGACAATGATGTAGGACTTTCAGTTTTTTTTTTCAAATTGCTAAAAATAACAACCTGCCAGTTTTGGAAAGTTTAACTGCCATTTTAGGAAAGTTTACATTTGGGCACGAATTGAAGCAAAAAAATTACATAAAGATTCATAATTTAAATATAAGACCTTTGGCAAAGGAATTAGAGAAAGATCAATTGTGAGCTAAAAGATATTAAAGTTTTTGTTTTTTGAAAAGACCCAGAAATTTTTTGAAACAAGATACGAGGCACTAAAACATCCCATAATGTCCCAAAAATTTGATAGAAATCTATTTACATATTTTTGGTGTGATAGTTCACATTGCAAGCTTTCTGACACTTAAAACGGTTCATCAATCAGACACCCAGATCAAAAGTTATGCTTCCCGGAAGTTGACCTACTTTTGGAGGGAGTTGCAAATTTTAAAATTTAGCTGGAGGCCGCCAAAAAGTGTTATTTATGACTATTTTGGGAACCCTGAGTAGTAGTAGAGATAAGGGGGAAGTGTAGAGTCAAGAATAGGTGGGAAAAATAGAAGCCCTAGCTGATTTGGGGTTACAGAAGGTTGAAGATTCTAGAGTCTTGAGGTTAGGAAAGCTACAACGTGTTGCAGCCAGTAGAGGATTCATCCTTTGATTATACTGAGATTTTGTAATGTAATGTGTTGTCCAAATCAATAAAATAACATCTCTATTTTCTATATGCAATTTTTGTTGTTGTGTGTTTTATGATTTACCCCCTTCATCAAGTGGTATCAGAGAAAGGGTTCCTGAGTGTGTAGACAAATTGCCGATCGTGAGGCAATTTGCACCAGGACCTGAGCTTGCAGGTTTGCTACGGAGATCAAGATGCCTCCACAAAGAAATTATATTGGGAGGAATGCTTTGACAAAATAGGGTTTTAGATCCCTGCAAAGGAAGATCGATGCACTGCAAGAGGAGCTACGAAGAGGGTTTGATCTGAGAACAAGAGAAGAAAGCGAGGATGAAGCTAAAGAAGAGCTATTTGAGGAAGAACAAGAAGCTGCAAGAGATCCTGCATAAGTTAGGATGTTGAGGGTCATTTCTAAGATTGGAAAGAGGCCTCGGATCAAAGTTTCTACATATTCTGGAGATTTGAATCCGAAATAGCTTATTAATTGGATCAATGACATGGAGGAGTATTTTGAGTATGAAGATGTGGAGGACCTAGATCAGGTCAAGTTTACAAAAACAAAGTTGAAGGGCCACACCAGTATTTAGTGGAAGGAGGTCTAATTAGAGAGGAATAGAAGAGGAAAAGGAAAGATCACCAGATGGGATCAGATGGTGGAGAAACTGAAGAAGTAGTTCATTCCTATGGACTATGAGATGGAGTTGTTAAAGAAGCTGCAAGGACTGAAGCAAGGTAACAAGTCTATTAAGGAGTATACAGAAGAGTTTTATAAGATTACTATCATGACAGGCCATGTAGAGGCCAACAAGGAGAAGGTAGCCCATTACATTAATGGGTTGAGGCCAAGTATTCAAGAGAAGTTGAGCTTGGTCAGAATGACCATCATAGAAGATGCACACTAGTTTTCCCTAAAGGTGGAAGAGAAGCTGAATAAAATATTTGACAACAAGCAAAGGGGAAGAGGTCAAGGCGGAAGGACTAGTGGAAGACCCTATGGAGGTCATAATGAAGATCAAAAGAAAAGTGAAGAAGCTGGCACCAATCAAAATTAGAGAGGGGATAATGCCTACCACCCTCGTGTCTAATACAATGGTGAGAAGAGGAAGAGGAAGAGGCCGACCTGGGCAAAGATCCAGAAGAAAAGGCTTCAGAGGAACCTATTTCCAATGTGGAGAAGAAGGGCATCGAGCATACGAGTGTCTACAACATCAAGGAATGGCAAATAGAAGACATGAAGGTAATGCACGAGTTGCACATGTAGATTAAGATGCACAATCTGAGCGTTCTGAATATGTTGAAATGGGAGAAACCCTAGTTGTCAGAAGAACTTTGTTGAATGAGGAGAAAGAACCCAATCAGAGGAAGAGCTTATTCCGCACAAGGTGCAAATGTGAAGGTAAGTGTTGTAATATTATTATTGACAGTGGAAGCACAGACAATCTTGTTTCAGAGGAAATGGTTGACAAGTTGAAGTTGACAAGAAGAAAACATCCACATCCATATCAGATTGCATGGTTACAGAAGGACCACAGAGCTTTGGTCAATGAGTAGTGTTTAGTGAAGTTCAAGATTGGGGACTACCATGATGAGGTGTTGTGTGATATCATACCGATGGATGCATGTCATATGCTGTTGGGGAGGCCATGGCAGTATGATAGGAGTGTTGTCCATGATGGCCGTGCAAACACATATTCCCTAAGAAAGGATGGAGTTTGTCATAAGTTGAAGCCCTTGAAGGAGGTGGAAGAAAAGGTATGTAGTCCTACCAGAATTTGTTTGGTAGATGGTAGGAAATTTTTGGAGGGTATGAAGCATGAGCGTCATTGCTTTGCATTGATTCCTAAGATTAGTCAAGAGAAATATGAAGATGTACTAGTAGAAGTTTCAAATATGTTGGAAGAATTTAGGACATTATCTTTGATAATGTACCAGCAGGTTTACCACCAGTGAGGAAGATAAGTCATCAAATGGATTTGATACCAAGAGCCAGTTTGCCAAATAAGGCCGCCCACAGAATGACTCCAACAAAGAATGAAGAGTTGAACAGACAAGTTCACGAGTTGTTAAGGAAGGGACTGATAAGAGAGAGCCTAAGTCCATGTACGGTACCTACAGTATTAGCACCAAAGAAATATGGAGAGTGGAGAATGTGTACATATTCTCGAGCCACAAATAAGATCACGATCAAGTATAGGTTTCCATTGCCAAGAATGGATGACATAATGGATTGTTTGAGTGGAACCAAGTACTTCATGAAGATTGACCTGAAGAGTGGGTATCACTAGATCCAAATTAGAGAAGGAAATGAATGGAAGAAAGCCTTCAAGACAAAGGAGGTTTTGTATGATTGGTTAGTCATGCCATTTGGGCTAACCAATGCACTGAGCACATTCATGGAGCTCATGAATGAGGTACTGAAAGAATTTTTAAGAATTTTTGTTATTATTTATTTGGATGATATTTTGATTTTTAGTAAGACTTAGGATGACCATCTAATGCATATCAAAAGAGTTCTAGAGAAGTTAAGGGAGGAGAAGTTGTTGATTAATTTAAAGAAATGTAGTTTTGCAAATAAGGAGTTGGTATACCTGGGATTTGTTGTCTCAGAGGAAGGTCTTAAGATGGACCTAGAAAAAAGTAAGGGCTATCATTGAATGGCCTACACCGAGGAGTGCTACAGAGGTAAGATCTTTTCATGGTTTGACAAGTTTTTATAGAAAGTTTATCAGGAATTTTAGTAGCATTTGTGCACCCCTAACTGAGACAATGAGAGGGGATAGAAAAGAATTTAGATAGACTAAAGGAGCAAACAAAAGATTTGATACATTGAAGTAGAAAGTCAGAGAGCAACCTGTTTTGGCACTTCCAGATTTCAATAAGGTGTTTCAGGTAGATTGTGATGCTAGTGATAGTGCTATAGGAGTTGTTTTGAGTCAAGAAGGTAAGCCCATTGCCTATTTTAGTGAGAAGCTTAATGATGCCAAGAAAAAGTATTATGTTTATGATCAAGAATTTTATGCAATAGTTCAGGCTTTGAAGAAATGGAGGCATTATTTGTTGCCAAAAGAGTTTGTTTTATATACTGACCATCAGGCTTTGTAGTATCTTAATAGTTAAGGAAAGTTGAACCAGAGGCACTTAAAATGGGTTGAGTTTTTGCAAAGTGATACTTTGTTTTGAAGCACAGGAGTGGGAAGTCCAATAGAGTTGCAGATGCCTTAAGCACAAGGCAAAATTTGTTGGCAGAAATGAAGATAGAGGTTGTTGGGTTTGATGAGCTCAAAAGTTTGTATCCTGAAGATCCAGATTTTGTAGAGGCTTGGAAAGCTTGTCTGGAACCTGTTACTCTGGATAGGACAAAATGGTTAGATTTCATAATCCAAGATGGCATGTTGTTTAAAGGAAGCTAGTTGTGCATTCCAAGGAGTTCCATGAGAGGGAACTTGATTAAAGAGAAGCATAGTGGAGGATTGGCTGGACACTTTGGTCAAGATAAGACCCTTGCTATTATTGCTAAAAATTATTATTGGCCATAGTTGCAGCAAGATGTGAGGAAATTTGTGCAGAGTTGTAGATTGTGTTAGATGGAAAAAGGAACAAGTCAGAATACAGGGCTATATCAACCATTACCTATACCAGAGAATCCATGGGATGATACTAGTATAGATTTTGTTTTTGGTTTACCAAGGACACAGAGAGGACATGATTCCATTTTTGTGGTGGTGGACAGATTCTCGAAGATGGCACATTTTATTCTTTGTAAGAAGACTAATGATGTTGTTCATGCTGCAAAGTTATTTTTTAGGGAGGTGGTGAGATTACACGGTTTGCCAAATAGCATAGTTTCAGATGAAGATACCAAGTTTGTTGGTTATTTCTAGAAGACATTGTAGAAGAAGTTGAAAGCAGATTTGAAGTTCAGTTTTATACACCATCCACAAACTGATGGATAGACAGAAGTGGTGAATAGGAGTTTGGGTAACCTGCTACAATTCTTAGTAGGAGATAAGCCCAAGGGATGGGATTTAATTTTACCATAGGCAGAATTTTCTTACAACAATTATGTCAATAGGAGTACTGGTAAATCACCATTCCAGATTGTATATGGCATTAGCCTAAGAAATGCTTCTGAGTTAAGGAAGCTAGACAAAGGAGAAAAGACAAGTGCCGAAGCTAAAGACTTTGCAGAACATCTGAAGAATTTGCATGAAGAGGTGAGAAAGCACATTAATAAGATGAGTATTCAGTACAAGGCTAAGGCAGATTAGAAGAGGAGATATAAGGAGTTCCATGTAGGAGATGAAGTCATGGTTCACTTGAGAAAAGAAAGGTTCCCAATTGGAACTTATAATAAGTTAAAAATGAAGAAATTTGGACTGTGCAAAGTCCTGAAGAAGCATGATTTAGGAAATGTATATGAGGTAGAGCTGTCGACTGGGATCAATATTTCCCCTGTTTTCAACATTGCTGATTTATCAAAATATCATGAAGGTGAAATAGAGGATAGACCAACAGAAGAACAATGGAGTATTCCAACATCTACTTCAATGGAGGAGATAGAGAAGATCTTGGATAGCCATGTGGGAAGAAGTACTCAGAATAGGCAATATGATGAATATCTGGTGAAATGAAAAGGAAGGCCTATTGAAGATTCTTCTTGGTTGTCTAAGGTAGAGGTTGATCATTTGGGTTTTCCTCAAACAAACACCTGAGATGTGACAAGGTCCCTTCATAAATTACCCTGGGTGTCTAATGCAGGAGCATCCAGTGGTGTAAGGGCAATCTTGCATCAACAAAAAAAAGTTGATTCAAAATCATTGCAGTTATTTTCATTTCTTTCCATAATTAGTGTTTCTGGTTCCATAATCTCTTGAATAATGATGTAGGACTTTTAGTTTTTTTCCAAACTGCTAAAAATAGCAACCTGTTAGCTTTGGAAAGTTTAACTACCATTTTAGGAAAGTTTGCATTTGGGCATGGATTAAAGAAAAAACTTATAGAAAGCTTCATAACTAAAATATAAGACCTTTAGCAAAGGAATCAGGCAAAGATCATATCTGAGCTGAAAGATATTAAAGTTTTTATTTTCTGAAAAGCCCTTGAAATTTTTTGAAACGAGATATGAGGCACTAAAACATCCCATAATGTCTCAAAAAGTTGACATAAATCCATTTACATATTTCCAGCATGATAGTTCACATCACAATCTTTCCAGCGCTTAAAACAGTTCATCAATTGAACACCCGGATCAAAAGTTATGCTTCCCAGAAGTTGACCTACTTTTAGAGGGAGTTGCAAATTTCAAAATTTCACTGGAGGCCGCCAAAAAGTACTATTTATGACTATTTTGGGAACACTGAGGAGTAGTAGAGATAAGGGGGAAGTGTAGAGTCAAGAATAGGCAGGAAATATAGAAGCCCTAGCTGATTTGGGGTTACATAAAGCTAAAGATTCTAGAGTCTTGAGGTTAGGAAAGCTGCAATGTGTTATAGCCAGTAGAGGATTCATCCTCTAATTGTACTGAGCTTCTATAATGTAATGTGTTGTCCAAATATATAAAACATCTCTATTTTCTGTGTGCAATTTCTATTGTTGTGTGTTTTATGATTTACCCCCTTCATTAATAACATATAATATAATATAATATATTATATATTATATATAATATATAATACAATATGTTATATATAATATATAATATATAATACATAATATATAATATATAATATATTAGTATATATTAATATATTAATATATTATATATATATATATATATATTATGTATTATAAATAATACAAGTAATAGATATCCGTTACAAATAGATATCTATTTTTTCTGACAAAATTAGTAGGCTCAGGATTTGGCTCAGGATCTGGTTCGAGATTCCCATACCTAGAAAGTCAACTGAAAAAACATGTTTACAAAATTTCCTTAGTTTTCCAAAGTTCGACCTTGTAGTTGATTACTATTTTTATCTTAATTTGATGAAACAAAAAGGGTTTATTAAAAAAATTGTTAGCTTTCCACCAATATAAGATATGCCTTATTTTGAAATTAATAGATAATTATTATTAATTTTCTACATACATTCACCTATGATTATCAATAAGCCCAGAACTACATATTCAGCATGTCTTATCACTATCATAATGTGCTTTGATCCCGTGGATACAGGGTATGTAGGCAGTCTGGAATACGAAAGAAGTATCCAATATGCAAGCACAGATGATCCACCCCACCTTCATCTTCTTTCATCTTCCATATTCTTCTCTTTGACCATCTCAAGCAAGAAGCAGACTATGCACATCAGAGAAAGCTCAAGCACTTTAACAAATCAGGGATAAGCCGGAAGCTACTTGTCTACATGCCTTAAGCCAACATTTTCTATAGCACTTTATCAACATCTTTAGCCTTTAACAGGATGCAGCTTTCCTCTCAACAAGGTGCCAGCTTAAATCCATCCAAGAGCACTTAAATTTGGCAAGAGAACATGATGACAGTATCTTTTATTTTATTTTTTGATTTATCTTTTGATTTATCTTTTGTCCCTTTCCTATGCCTAATCAAAATTGCCTTGATCTATCATATCTTGGTATGTTAAGATGAAGTATGGAATGGGGCATGGTCATATCGCTTTCGTATGATGTGTCTATGGGATGATCTTATTCTCTTCCTATGCGTATTTGTATCTTGTATGTGTTGGGATTAGCATCTTGCATATCAATATCTTTTGCATCTAAGAAGCTAAACAGTCTCTTATGTATTGAGACTATTTTATGCTAAGAGTATTTCCATACATATAACCAGCAAGGTGTTATTATGTGTAGTGGAGATCTAAGCCATAACCTTTTCTTGTAGTGTCAAAGTCCATCTCGGAACACTAGCTACTATTCATATCTTGTGTATGTTAGTTCAATATCTTGACCTCATACGTTTAGACAAGATTGTAGTATGCTAGTTATGCATTAGATACCTCGACACCTTGGTCTTTTATACCCTGGTGCATAATATCCATATGCTATATCAAACATAAGAATTGCATTTCTCTACTTTTTGAGAAATAACTTTAAAAGCTATCATATCATTTATCCTTTCCATCATAATCCTATGTAGTCCTCAACCAAGATCGATCATTATTTCATCTTATCGTGAGCCAATCTAGCCCCTCTTGGTTAGCCTGGCTTATCTCTCAAGGGGGCATCACCTGCCAGTTACACTAGGGCATAACCTTGCTTATCGAGTGAATTATCATATCTTCTTTGACATAACATTCTAACGAACATTGTGTCAAAGAGGGGCAAAATGTAGACACCCAAAATTGACCTAATTATTATTAGTATCAAAATATTGCATTATCTATCATCTGCATTTGTCTAACACACTTAAGCATTTTCTTTATTTTCTCTAAATTACCTATTTCTTTTATTAATTAAATAAATTTATATTTATTTAATTAATTCATTATCTATTTTCTCTAATCTATAATTAAATAATCTTTAAATATTTAGTTATCTCTATTCTATCTATTTTAATTAAATAAATCTTGTTTATTTAATTAAAATCCCTTCATAATCCCACTTTCCAATTAATTAAATAAATTTTATTTATTTAATTAATTTCTCTTATCACTTATCTTCATAAGCCGACATGTGTGCATCTCTTATTTGAAACATGTGTGGTATTACTTTTTATGTACACTATCACACTTAAACTTATTAAATAAGGGTTTTATGTACACATTCACACATGTGCCTTATTCTTTTCCCTCCACTTGTCATCTACACATTCACCTATGATTATCAATTCATCCCAACCATTCACATAGCCACCAAATCTCTACCGTTGATTGATTTTGGTTGAAGTCTTTATAAACACCCTCTCATTCCATACTACATCTATCCATCGTTTTCATATAGTGTCTACATTATCATCCTGAGCATATTGAGTACTTTAGCATCTATTTAGCATATTATCATTATCATCCATCCATCATGGTAGCTTCGATCTTCATTATTGTTCATTGTTGACAAGCAATCCACATCATAAACAAGGAATCATACAATCTAGGTGATTTTGTATATGAATTGCATGCTTTTGGTTTCACTTGGATTCGATTCTTTGATGGTGATAGGATTAGGTTTTAATTTGCATGCTTGATCTTATTAACGTAATTTTTACCTATCACAATTATTGATTTTCTACATACATTACAACTAAAGTCTTGATAGATATGTTGATTGAAAAACTTCTATAATTTTCAAACTATTTCACAATTTTTGAATCTGAAAGATGCGTCACATTCTATGCTTCGCATACTATAGGATAAAAAAAATGAATTTCATAAAATTTTGACCAAGTTATGGTGGTCAGAAAAATAAGTTTTAATAATTTTAAAATGTTCTAATAAAAAAATCATAACTAATTATTTACTTGCAAAAAAATTACAAAAAAAAGTTTGGCACATCCGTGTTGGCAAGAGACACTGCTAGGCATGTTAGGTGTTGTCATTGATGGCAACTAAATCTATCTTACACATCCGCATTGTATCATTCAAGATCATACCGGAAGTCAGATTGCAGATTTGTTTAAGTCCAGATAGACATGAACAGAGAATATGACAGGGTTTAGTATTTTGATATGCATTTCTCCATATGAAATCATATTGTACTGCGGATCTGAGGGAATGTTAAAGGATGTTAGGACTATCTAAATCTAAAGTTTTAGCCTCTGGTGATAAAGGGATTGAAAGTTACAAGCATCTGAGTATCAGGTTTTAGTTAGACAGTTCAGTCTGGTGAAGAATAGGCCGACTTGGCTTTTTATCCTTGTGCCGATTAGGAGAAGTTGTTGGTTGAGTAATTTTTGAGATCCAGTGGTATTGGCTGACATGTGTGATGACTTGAATACACAGGTTTTCGTTTGCATTGACGTTTGTGTATGGATTCAGCTGACAGAATAGTGATCCTGAAAAAGTTTCTAAGTTTTCTTGAGGCCGACTATAGTTGTTCAAATCCCATGTTGCGGATATATATAATCGATGAGTTCAAGCATTTTGAGGAGTCAATGTACGAAAATGAAGTGAGAGGTGCAAAGTGAAGTAGTAACAAGTTCCAAGCAAAGAGATCTAGGGTTTGAATCATGGCAGAACAGTGAAATAGGGTAGTAAGAGATGAAGTGTGTGAAGTCAGTATATTGAGCCTAACTAGAACTGTAATCTTGTATTGTTAGATGCTATTCTTCAATTCAAACATTTCAGTGGACTCTTGTAATTGATATTGTAGGTAGTGATCCTTTCTTTGAGCAGTGGGCTCTGGGTAGTGTGCTCGAAGGCATGTGCTTTCCCATTTTGTAATACTTTTAACAAAGTATAAAATCTTGTGGGTTAACCCCCACCGTGGTTTTTCCCTTAACCGGGTTTCCACGTAAAAATCCGCATGTTCATGTGTGATGATCTTGTTATTGTTGTTCTTAAGTTCATGCTTCTTTCTTTTGAATGTATGTCATAAATTAATAAAGGAACATAATAAAAAGTTTTGTAGAACACTGATCCACCCCCCCTCTCAGTGTTCCTTAATTTCAACAATTGGTATCAGAGCAAGGTTCCTTGGAAGAAGTTTAACAGCTTGAGGAAGATCTGGGAAGGTCTTTCAATGGGTCATCTAGGTATTCTAATGGCATCAATGAACAACTTCAAGTTGCTTTAGAAGATCTTGATCAGTCTAGAGTAGAAGTCAAAGAACTGAAAGAGAATCTTAAAGATGCTAAGGATTTCATTCAAACTTCAAAAGGGCAACTAAGAAAATCCATGGAAAAGAGAAGGGAGCTACTTCAACAGTTAGAAAATTAGAATGAAGACAATGACATGGATGAGGCTCTGAAGGAAAATTCAAAGGAATGTGAGAAGTTGGCAAAAGAAGTTGTTACATTAAAACATGAGATGGAATATAGAGTAATGAGGCTAACCAAGGAAATAGAGGAAAGGAAGAAGACTGAAGAAAACCTAAATTAGTCTCTGAAAGAAAGAATAGAAGAGTGCTGCAAAATGGATAGAATAATTGGCCATCTAGAGTCTAATCTACAAGAAACTAGGTATAATGAGGAACAACTTGAAAAGAAAATTGTCATTCTCAAACATGACCTAGAAGCTACAAATGAATACAAAGAAAAGTTCAAGATAAGCTTAGCTAAACTTGAGGTGTTGCTTGATAGTTAGAAAAAGGAAGATGATAAGCATGGTCTAAGATATGACAAAGATCAAATCTTTGGATCTAGTCAAAGAAATCCTAAAGGAAGAAATCCAAGAAGGAATCCTAGAAGGCCTCCGGTAAGGCAACCTAATGCTCAAAGGTATCCATCTTTCAATGGAAATTATTTCAAATGCAATAAATATGGTCATAGAGCTACTCGGTGTAGAAGTAGAGTAAATCAAGGTGGTCCATCTTTCTTCAGTCAATGCTTCAATTGTAAAAGGTGTGGTCATAGATCTAATGAATGCAGAAGTATGATGATGAACTACTCGAACAACAAAAGAAATGTCAATTCTTTCAATGGCAACTGTTCTGCATGCAATAGATTTGGACACATGTCTAATCAGTGTAGATCAAGAGGAAATCAAGTAAATGAGCAAAGAAATGTTGTTTTCTTTAATTGCAATAGATTCAGTCATATTGTAATATTCTACAGAAGTAGGAATGATAGAAAAGGTTTGGTAAACAGAAACCAGAATATGCAGAGACAAGATAAAGGCAAGGGAAAATTAGATATGAATGAGATACAAAATGAAATGAATAAGACATGGGTGAAGAAAGGTGAAATGAATAATGGTGATGGGTTCGCACCAAAATCCGGTGTTGATAATTCCTCTGGGAATTGAAACAGGAGCTCTGGCTCAGGGGGAGCTGCATTGAAAATGTAATTCCCCCTACCAGTAAGTGGGTGCCTGAATCTGGCATGATGAATGAAGATAAATAAGCCTATTGTAGATCTATTGAAGCAAATTTTAGAAGAAAAGATGCTAATGTGATTGATTGCAGAGCAATTGAAGATTTACTGTATGCAGAAATAGTGTAACCAGATGAATTAGGGCAAAGCATTTATTACAATGGAGAATTAGGTTTTGCGGAGCATAAAATGTTATTTACTCAACATTTGAATCACTTTGCATTTGAAGAGAACAAGGAGAAGAGCACCTGAGATGAGATTTCAAAGATTTGAAGTGCAAAAAGTGAATTCGATAGCTAACCCTAACCTGTGAAACAAGGTATACTCTGTGAAACTCTCTGAATTTGCTATCTTTGGATATGGCTACTCCGTTGGTTGTTGACATCACCAAAAAGCCCTGACCTAAATTCAAAAAGCATCCACACAAATCTATAGAGGTCGATCTGTTAGGTGCCTTTTCAAATGTTCTACATGGTGTGTTGCATGTTGAAGATATTAGGGCTTACATTCATGCTAGCATAGATGAGTTTGGGGATTTAAAGTTAGTAGATTTGTTCAAGAATCACCTAAGGGGTGAGATTTATGGTCTTAAACCTGAGTATGAGGCATTGAAAGACAAACATTTCATTCAGGTTATTGGGTTCCCATCCTTTGATGAGAACAAATGGGTCTAGTATGTACTAAGTTGGATGCATGCTAAATTCATGTGGTTGATGAAACCCTTTAAGATCACCAAGGATGCCATCAAGGTCGTAATGGGATTGAACTCATCTAGTGGACTGTTGATGCTAAAATCAGTAAAGAATTAGACTATAATTGAAGCTACCAGATCAAAATTTAATAAGAGGGCAATGACAATAAACAATATAACTGATCTAGATGTCAAATTTGCATCCATCATGATTGGGTATAAGATATACCACTCCAGTAGGGAAAACTCTATATTCGGTATAGCCATTTATGCTACCTATCAGATGTTAAGAGAAAATGATGACTATGACTTGTGTGAGCTGCTGTAAAACTAGTTAATAGAGAATCTAAACAAGATCAAGAAGGACAAGAAGAATACATTCAGGTATAGTATGCTGGTCCTGTGTTTGTTTTTCTATTTCATGAATGAGTTACCTGGAAAGAAGATCCTGTGTTGGACCAGTGATAAGTCTTTTGCCATACAAATCAGAGAGCACTTACACAATATTGGTGACTCCAATGCCCAAAGGACTATTCTTTGGGGATATTTCAAGAATTTTCAGAACATGATGCAATCAAGGGAAAGGATCCCTATGTTTGTGGTAGAAAAGTATAAGGATACAATTTGTTTCATTGTGGAAATAGATCAGTGCTTGATGGAAGCAGTTGAACCAAGGACTGTATAGATCATGCCCATGGGGTATGAAGTTAATGGATGAATACTGGAAATGTATACTCAACACCTTCTGAGAAAACCAAAAGATACCTCAGTTGAGAGATTTAGTACATATAGTGAACTCAGTGTGAAACTGCATGTTGAGCTCCAGAAACCTAAATCTAAGAGAAAGATCCAAAGGCAAGTTGAAATGTATGCAAAAAGTATTGGCATAACAAAAGAAGCTGTGAGACAAAACATGGAAAGGATAGAGAAAGCTGAGAAGGAGAAGCATGCCAGGGAACATGGAATTGTTCCAGTAGAATCCTCTCCCAAATCAAGGACTACTAGGAGCTCTGGTACAACCTCTGGTGCATCACCCTCTCTGATTACAGAGAAATTCAAAGAAAAACCTGCTTGTAAGGAAAGAAAAAGGACAAAAGTAAAGAGCAAAAGGTCATATATCAGTGTTGAGAAGGAGGATGAAGAAGAGAATGAGTTGAATGGTGAGGTTAAAGAGTTGAATGCCTCAGGCACTAAGGTTGCTAAAGTGTCTAAGGAAAAACCCTCCAGAAGCTTAAAGTCAGAGAAAGCAGAAGCATCAAGGGTTGCCAAAGACAAGCCCTCTGGAAGTATAAGGGTAAGCAAAAGATTAAAGACCGAAACTCATGTTGAAAAATCCACCCTATCAATTGAAGATATTGTGAATGCAGTAACTATTCATGGGAATTTGAAGCCCATAACAGAATATTATGATAGCTTTGATAAAACCAACAAAAGAATTTTGGAGGATGCTACTGTTAAGTACTTGAATATAGTCAACTGAGCACTTGTGGAAATTTTATCTAAAATCCCTAAGAGTCTAAGTGACATTCTAGAGATGAGAATAGAAGTTGCTAAAGCAAAGGATTTGGAGCAAAGAGAACATGTGTTGTCAAGTCTATGTCTGGTAATCTCTAAAAAGGAAGCAAATAAAATTTTGAAAGAAGTTAAAGATGATATCAAGAGTAAAATCAGGATGAATAAGCTAATGGTTGGAGATATTGATGAAGTGGTAAAAGAAACAGAACAAATTCTGAAGAAAGCCCTGGACAAGAATAAGTTCTATGTTGTCACTGAAGAACCTGTTGATGTTGATGATACATCCATTCCAAATGATAAAGAGTTGGAGGAAGATGAGCAACAAGCTGAGGCAAATGATTTCTCTACTCTAGAAGAGGAAATTTTGAATAAAGAAAATGGAGAGATGGTGAAGGAAGATAATGTTGATGGTGTAGAGGATACTCAAATTCCTCCGGACCAATCTAGTGAAGAGAATATAGAAATCAATGCTCCTACTGAAGGTGATTCTAAGAAAAATAAAGAGCAAAAAGCAGAAGAAGTTAAGGACAAGAAAGATCAAGAAGAAGAAACTGATGATGGAATTGATTCCTCCATTTTGAATGTTGAGGAATTTGATAATGTTGCTACTGAGGATACACAAAATCCTCCAAAAAAGAATGCAGAAGACATTGTTGATGATGTAGAGAGAGTAGAAGAAGAGAAAAGAATGAAAATGATAAGCAAGACAATATGGTTGACTCCGGAAAGGGAGAAGATGCAAGCCCTGATGAGCATAAAATTGAAACATCACATTGGGCAAGAGACACTACATAAGCAGTGAAATAAATTTTGGAGAAAGACAAACAAGTTGCAGAAGATCTGGATATAATACAAGGTCCAATAAATTTTGATACTCTATCACCAGTACAAAAGATGAAGTTGGCCTCTTTTACATAAGCTAAGGCCAGAGAGGAAATCTTGAAGTTCCATATAGAAGACAGTGAGCTGCTTGGTCTTGCATCCAGCATTTTGGAGAAAATCATGCCTACATTTCAGAAGGATTCATCGGCATCCCCTTCCGGTTAGTTGAAGAATCTAATAAACTCTATAAGTACTCACTTTGAGTCTTTTGAAAAGTCAGCAGAAGTCAAACTCTGAAATGAATTCAATGGTAAAAGATTTAGTGAACTGAAAAGAATAATTGACAATGATAGAATTATGTTGCATACTAGGGCAAAGAGTATTCAAAATGCCCTCATTGAAGGAGGAGATGTGTACAAATTTTGTTTATGTTGGTCTAAAGTTGTTGAGGATATTGAGAAGAAGATTAAGGACTTAGAGCTTAAATTGTCTAACATCTCTCAGTCCTATAGTCCTTTAACTGAGTCTGTAATAACTATAGAATGTCAAGTAGTAAGTTTGCTTGACAATTGGAGTAATTTGTAGAAGGAAAAGGTTAAAGTTATGAGTAGATTCCAGATGAGCTTTGGGGACTGATTTCCCCTAAGTTAAAAACAATATTCAATGCATTGACAAAAGCTCAAGTTACTGCTTTGACAAGTGATCCCATTGATCTATAGAAGGCAGAGTCACATGCATTCTTATTCAGTGGTCATATTTCAGTTTTGGGTAGTATGAAGAAAAGTTGGGATAGTGAATTGGCATTGTTGAAAACTATTTTTGGTGATGTGTTTAAGTTCATGTAGATAAGACATAAGGATTATTTGTATATATGCACCCATGTACATGGAGTTTTTTCATGAATTTTGATATGCGAATCCCAACATTTGCCATTGATGTCAAAGGGGGAGTGGAAAGCAGTGAAAAATGAGGAATTTAGCTAAGGGGGAGCATTGGAAATCATAAGTGTACATAGTAAGGGGAGTTTTTCTAACACTTAGTCATTTTTCACTAAGTGTTGCCATCAATGCCAAGCAGGGAGATTGTTGGAAAGAGACATTGCTAGGCATGTCAGGTGTTGTCATTGATGGCAACTGAATCTATCTTACACATCCGCATTGTATCATTTGATCATACCAGAAGTTAGATTGTAGATTTGTCTAAGTCTGGATAGACAAGAACAGAACATATGACAGGGTTCAACATTTTGGTCTACATTTCTCCACAGGAAATCATATTGTGCTGCAGATCTGAGAGAATGTTAAGGGATGTCAGGACTAGCTAAATCCAAAGTTTTAGCCTCTGGTGATAAAGGGATTGAAAGTTACAAGCATCTGAGTATCAGGTTTTAATTAGATAGTTTAGTCTGGTCAAGAATAGGCTAACTTAGCATTTGATCCTTGTGTGGATTAGAAGTTGTTTGTTGAGTAATTTCTAAGATCCAGTGGTATTGGCCAACATGTGTGATGACTTGAATACATAGGTTTTCACATTGACGTTTGTGTATGGATTCAACCGACAGAACAGTGATCTTGAAAAAGTTTCTAAGTTTTCTTGAGGCTGACTGTTGATGAAATCCCATGTTGCGGATATATATAATTGATGAGTTTGAGCATTTTGAGGAGTCAATGTGTGAAAATGAAGTGAGAGGTGCAAAGTGAAGTAGTAACAAGTGTGAAGCAAAGAGATCTAGGGTTCAAATCATGGCAGAACAATGAAACAAGGCAGTAAGAGATGAAGTGTGTGAACTCAGTATATTGAGCCTAACCGGAACTGTAATCTTGCATTGTTAAATGTTATTCTTCAGTTCAAACATTTTAGTCAGCTCTTGTAATTGATCTTGTAGGCAATGAGACTCCCTTTGAGAAGTGAGCTATGGGCAGTGTGCTCGAAGGCATGTGCCTTCCCATTTTGTAATACTTTTAATAGAGTATAAAATCTTGTGGGTTAACCCCCACCGTGGTTTTTCCCTTAACCGGGTTTCCACGTAAAAATCCTAGTGTTCATGTGTGATGATCTTGTTATTGTTGTTCTTCAGTTCATACTTCTTTCTTTTGAATGTATGTGGTAAATTAATAAAGGAACATAATAAAAAGTTTTTCAGAACACTGATTCACCCCCCCACTCAGTGTTCCTTAATTTCAACAATTCGGGCATGTGTCCTCTACTTATATTGAAAGTTTTAGAAAAAAAAAATATACTATTTTTTTTCTTGTACTTAGATTGGTCAGACATACACCTGCTTTTTATCTTTTTCCTAAAAATTTAGTACTACTACATTGAAATTTCAATTTTTTGCAATATAGATTTACTTTTTTCCAAAAAAGGACTAGTAGCCTAGAAACTACTTTCAATTTGCTACAAATTCTATTCTTACATATTTTTCAAATTATGTTAATAACCTTTTCAAATTTTTATGTCAAGTTCCCTAACTCTATTTTTCTGAATTTTCATTGACACTTATGGGCCTAGTTTGGACCCCCATGATCCTACACTGATCCTAAGGTAGGTTTTCATGATTATTTCACGATGATATGTCCTTTAGTTACTATTTCATAATGAGTTTTAATGATGTTATTGTGAATTTTAATGACAAACCCTCATTTGTTTCTTCACATTTGGTGCTAACAATTGATAGTAGTGGTAAGGGAATCCTTAATTGATGCCCTACAATACATCGGATCAAGTGAGAACACCTTTAAAGTACTAAATTTTCATCTACTAGGAAGGTATTAGGACTAAATTTTTACATTTGGCATCTCATGAGACCAAACAAACAGCACCAACGTGTCTAGGTGGGTGGGTAAATGCTAGGGGAGATGTCTTTTTGCTGGTGAAGCCTCTTGGTCCATCCACAATAACCTATCTTAGTTTTGTTCAACTCCAATCTATTTGATTGTGCCAAATTCAAATGCATTCTTGCAAAATGCTTTAGTTTCATGCAATGGAAAGGTGCTAGGAGTGACATTTTGTATTCTATAGCTCATGGGGTTGAACGACAATGCCAATGCATCAGGTGGGTAGGTAAATGCTAGGAGAGGTGTCATTTTATGCGCCAAGTGTCCCAGTCATTCAGGACAATAGGCTATCGACAAAGTCACTTAAGATCCCTAAGAGCAAAAAACTGCCAAACTTTGACGGAGTAGTTCTCGAAAGTCATGGCAACTGGAATTATTTCATTTGGACCTATAGGTGCATGCAGGGTCCATCCCAAATAATCACGCTCAATTTTGGTCAACTCCAATCCGTTTGATTGTGCCGAAATCAAATGCATTCTTTCAAAATACTTCAATTTCATGTAGTGGAAAGGTGTTAGTAGTGACATTTTGCATTCCATAGCTCATGGGCTAAACCAACAATGCCAATGTGTTAGGTTGGGTGGGTAAATGCTAGGGGAGGTCTCGTTTCAGGCACCAAGTGTCCCAATCATTCAAAGTAGCAAGCTACCAGCAAAGTCACTTAAGATCCTAAGAGCAAAAAACTTTCAAACTTTGACGAAGCAGTTCTTGGAATTCATGACAATTAGAATTTTTCTATTTGGACCTATAGGTGCATGTGGGGTCTGTCCACAATGACCTCTCTTGGTTTTGGTTAACTCTAAACCATTTGACCATGCCAAAATCAAATGCATTCTTGCAAAATGCTTTAGTTTCATACAACACAACCTTGCTAGGAGCCATATTTTTCATTCCGATTGTCGTGGTACTCAACCGACGGTGTCAACACATTGGGGTGGGTAGGTAAATATTAGGGGAGGTCTCATTTTATGCGCCAAGTGTCCCAGTCATTCGGGGCAATAGCCTACCCGCAAAGTCACTTAAGATCCCTAAGAGTAAAAATTGCCAAACTTTGATGGAGTAGTTCTCAAAATTCATGGTAGTTGGGAATGTTTCATTCAAACCTACAGGTGCACATGGGATCCTTCCACAATAAACTCTCTTGGTTTTCATCAACTCCAATCCATTTGACCATGCCAAAATTAAATGCATTCCTGCAAAATGTTTTAGTTTCATGTAGTGAAAAGGTGTTGGGAGTGACATTTTGCATTCCATGACTCATGGAGATAAACTGACTACACCAACATGTTGAGATGGGTGGGCGAATGCTAGGAGAGGTCTCGTTTTGTGTGCCAAGTGTCTAAGTCAATCAGGGCAGTAGGCTACTGACAAAGTCACTTATGATCCCTAAGAGAAAAAAATTGCCAAACTTTGACGGAACAGTTCTCGAAAGTCATGGTAGTTGGGAATGTTCCATTTGGACCTACAGGTGCATGTGGGGTCCTCCACAATAATCTATCTCAGTTTTGGCCAACTCCAATCCGCTTGACCATGTAGAAATCAAATGCATTCTTCCAAAATGCTTTAGTTTCGTGTAGTGGAAAGGTGTTAGGAGTGAAATTTTGCATTCCACAAGTCGTGGGGCTGAACCAACTGCGCCAACACACTAGGGTGGGTGGGTAAATTCTAGGGGAGGTCTCATTTCATGCACCAAGTTTCTCAGTCATTCCAAGCTGCAAGCTATCGACAAAGTCGAAAGTTGCTAGGAGTGAAATTTTGCATTCCACAAGTTGTGGGGTCGAACTGACTATGCCAACATGTCAGGGTGGGTGGGTAAATGGGAGGGGAGGTCTCATATTTGTGTGCCAATTGTCTTAGTCATTCTAGCCTGTAAGCTACCAGTAAAGTCAAAATGTGCTAGGAGTGAAATTTTGCATTCCACAAGTTGTGGGGCCAAATCAACTATGCCAACACTAGGGGAGGTATCTTTTTGTGCACCAAGTGTCTCAGTCATTCCAACATGCAAGCTACCAGCAAAGTTGAAAGGTGTTTGGAGTGAAATTTTACATTTTATAGGTCATGGGGCCGAACTGACCTCACCAACACATCAGGGTGGGTGGGTAAATGCTAGGGGAAGTCTCATTTCATGCACCAAGTGTCTCAGTCGTTCCGCGCTACAAGATATCAACAAAGTGGAAAGGTGCTAGGAGTGAAATTTTGCATTCCATAGGTCATGGGGCTGAACTAACTATAACAACATTTCGAGGTGGGTGGGCAAATTCTAGGGGAGGTCTCATTTCGTGCACCAAGTGTCTCAATCATTCTGTACTACAAGCTACTAGCAAAGTCAAAAGTGCTAGGAGTGAAATTTTGCATTCCACAAGTCATGGGGCTGAACTGACTATGCCAACGCATCAGGGTGGGTGGGTAAATACTAGGGGAGGTCACATTTTGTGTGCCAAGTGTCCCAGTCGTTCTAGGTTGTAAGCTACCTACAAAGTCAAATTTTTTGGTAGCTTACAACCCAGAACAACTGGGACACTTGGCACATGAAACAAGACCTCCCCTAGAATTTATCCACCCACCCCAATGCATTAGTGTGGTCAGTTGAGCCCCATGATGAGCAGAACAAAAAATATGGCACCTAGCAAGGTTGTGCTACATGAAACTGAAGCATTTTGCAAGAATGTATTTGATTTTAAAACAATCAAATGGATTGGATTTGACCAAAACTAAGAGAGGTTATTGTATATGGACCCCATATGCACTTGTAGGACCAAACAAAATATTCCCAACTATCATGAATTCCAAGAACTACTCTATCAAATTTTGGTTGTTTTTTGCTCTCAAGGATTTTAAGTGACTTTGTTGGTAACCTGTTGCCCCAAACAACTGCAACACTTGGCGCACAAAATGAGACCTCCCCTAGCATTTATTTTCCCACGCCAATGCATTGGCGATGTTAATTTGGCCCCATGAGCTGTGGAATGTAAAATGTAACTCCTAGCACCTTTCCACTACATGAAACTAAAGCATTTTGCAAGAATGCATTTGATTTTGGCACAGTCAAATGTATTGGAGTTGACCAAAATTGAGAAAGGTTATTGTGGAAAAACCCCACATGCATCTATAATTATGAATGAAACATTCCCAGCTACCACAAATTCCAAGAATTGCTCTATCAAAGTTTGGCAATTTTTTGCTCTTAGGGATCTTAAGTGACTTTACTGGTAGCCTACTGCCCCGAATGATTGGGACACTTGGTGCACAAAATGAGACCTCCCCTAGCATTTTCCCACCCACCCTAATGTTTTGGCACTATTGGTTCAGCCCCACGAGCTAGGGAATGCAAAATCTCAGTCCTAACACCTTTCCACTGCATGAAACTAAAGCATTTTGCAAGAAATCATTTACTTTCAGCATGGTCAAATGGATTGGAGTTGACCAAAACTAAGGGAGCTTATTGTGGACAGACCTCATGTGCACCTATAGGTCTGAATGGAACATTCCCAACTACCACAAATTTTGAGAACTTCTCTGTCAAAGTTTAGTAATTTTGCTCTTAGGGATCTTAGGTGACTTTGTCGATAGCCTGTTACCCTAAACGACTGGGACACTTGGCACACAAAATAAGATCTTCGCTAGCATTTATCCACCCACTCCAATGCATTGGCACTATTGTTCAATGCCACTAGTTGTGGAATGCAAAATCTCACTCCTAGAACCTTTCCATTGCATGAAACTGAAGCATTTTCGAACAATATGTTCCTTGCCACCATAGGCAAACAAAATTGATTTAAAAAAAATCAAGGTAGGTATTTGTAGGTGGACCTAACATCCACCTGTACATGCAAAGAATATTTTTCTAGGTGTCATAGTTTGATGAAATAGTCGGTCCAAAGTTTGACACATTTTTTTGTCTTAGGGCTCTTGAGAGATTGTCTGTGTTCGATGTAGCTGATAATGAATAGGAGGCTTCGCCACTAAAAAGACACCTCTCCTAGAATTCACCCACCCACCCAAATGTATTGGCACAGTCAATTTGACCCCACAAGGTATGGAATGTGTTCTAATTACATCCATCAAAGCATAAAAGATATGGGAACTTCGTTAGATGTTGTAGTTGCAATTGCCCTGATAGACATGTATGCAAAGTGACAAGTGTAAAACAAATGTAGAAAGGTGAAATGAGGATATGCAAATCATGCCAAACGTCTCTCTCTCTCTCTCTCTCTCTCTCTCTCTCTCTCTCTCTCTCTCTCTCTCTCTCTCTCTCTTATTTTGCAAGAGAAAGATAAATCCACATGTGCTTTCCTTGTAAGTTGCCTACGAGTTTGTAGCCCTTCTCAAAGACCTTTCCTTTCATAACTTCCTTCATACACCTAATAATGGACATCTAAGACCTGATTTGGATACCCTTTTAGTCATTTTAAAACATATGTGAAAATGAGATAGGGTTGTTTTATACAGAATATTAAAAAACTAGATTATTACAGTCAAATTAGGCTTATTTTGGGGACTGTAATGTAGTTCAGAAGAGACTTTCATGTGGATTTAAACCTTGAGATTGATAGGGAAGGTGTAAATAGGCATATATAACATGTCTAAACACTTCCCTTGTAGAAATCACTCACCTAACACAAGAATTCTAAAAAATACACTAAAATGGGGTCTCTTTAGGCCAAATAGAGTAGGGCTTATTCAAAATGGCAATTACACGTGTAACCAACCTCTGAAATCTTTCTTGTAGCTCTGTATATACCTACATATGTTGGAATTGGGAGAAAATAAAAATTTACTAAAACTACTCCCTCAATGGCTGAGAGTACTCAGTTTTCTATAAAATATAAAATAAGTTGTTTCAAGGGGTCTAACTCATTGGATTAGGTCTGTTCACATATATTACACCTCATGGAATCACCATAGTTTTCAAATAGTCCATTTTGGTAGGAAAATGAGAAACCCTTATGTAAATGACTTAAATGAATGTCTTGACCTACAAGACCACTTGGAAACATGAAAATGTCCTCTTTGCCATCTCCTAAAGTCACTTGATTGGTTTTGAGCCTATGCTTTTGCATCAACAAGGCAGGTGAACTATTTGACATGATGCCTCAAATAAGTGTTGTCTCATGGAATGCAATGGGCAGATGTAAATCCAAATTCCACAAGTTTATCCACCATCCTCCTTGCCTATGCCAAAATGGGATCTTCGAAACATGGTATAAACAACCATAAAAGCATAAAAGATATAGGAATTTTGTCACATGTATTTGCAGCTACCCTTTTAGACATGTATGCAAAGTGTGTAAGCATAGACAAGGCATGTGAATATTTTGGCATGACACCTTAAAGACATGCTATCTCATGGAATGCAATGATTACATGATACATGCACAAAATGGATTTTTTGATAAGGCTTTCAAAACTTTCAAGCAAATGCAATTGGCAAGTGTAAAGCAAATGTGGAAAGGTGAAGTGAGGATAAGCAAAGAATCCAAAAACCATATAGAAGGTGAAATGAGGATCTATAAATCATGCCATACATGTGTGTCTCCCTATGTCTCTCTCTCTTCCCCTCTTCCTCATTCTTCTCTTTTTGTAACCCATATAGATGTGAAATGAGGGTATGCTAGACCTATAGAAGCTAAAATGAGGATATAATGTCAAACATAACATCTCCCTCTCAGTCACTCTCTAAGTCTCTCCCTAACTAAACATATAATGTCGAACATATATCTAATGTGAGATGAAGGTAGGAAAATGATGTCAAACATATAGAAGGTGAAATGAGGATATGTCTAACATGTAAGATGAGAAATTATCTATGATTATCATATCAAATCTAGTAGTTTCTATAACAAATCTATTAGTTTCAATACCATGATCTTATTAAGAGATGTGTACAAAAAGAAGAGTACAACAAATATGTTAACTAACACTTATCATCAATATAATAATTTAGTATAAACAAATTATATTTCCTTAGACGAATCAAACTATGAATTGTTAGATTCATCTAAAAAATCTTATAAAGGCCTAATGATAAATCCTATGATTGGATGCACCTTTCCTTGTACCCACCATTATGTTAACAAAAATGCTTTATTATGTGTTTCATATTCCATATTTTTCTTAACATAAAAGTATAAAATTTAACTAATAATTTATATAAAAGAACTAATTATAAGATAACCATATCATAAGTTGTCGCAAATAGGTTCACAATATATTTATTTGTTAGCCAAATAAAAGTTAGCTTCAATATTCATAATTCAACTATTGTTTCTTGGATTTAATTGTCTAGGAAACAATTCATATTGACTTTCTAGAAAATTCTTTTGAGAATAAAGTTTATCTTTGCACCCCAATATGGACAATATTGGTTGATAAAAAAATTATAATACTAAGGGATCAAAATTCAAACACATTGCATATCTTACCTAATGTGTTGTAAATTCAATTCAAGTTACAAGTAAACTTCCCAAAAA
This sequence comes from Cunninghamia lanceolata, assembly GCA_027924645.1. Classification (NCBI taxonomy): domain Eukaryota; kingdom Viridiplantae; phylum Streptophyta; class Pinopsida; order Cupressales; family Cupressaceae; genus Cunninghamia; species Cunninghamia lanceolata. Next base: position 9,800,429 of record BSBN01001435.1, read on the forward strand.
TAAATCCACAAAATTCTTAAGATTTACAATTTACTCATGAATATTATATTCTTCACCAAGCTTGTAATTCTAACTAATCTTATAATTCAAAGCATAAAGGATATAGGAATTTTTTCAAATGTTGTAGTTGCAACTTCTCTAGTAGACATGTATGCAAAGTGGCAAAGCATAAACAAGGCACGTGAATTGTATGACAACATCTTAAAGAAATGTCATCTCATGGAATGCAATAATTGCAAGATATGCAAAAAAAGGATTTATTGATATGGATTTAGAAACTTTCAAGCAAATGTAATTTGCAGGTGCAAATCCAAATTCCACAACCTTGACCAACATCCTCCCTACATATGCCAAAATGGGATGTTTGGAACACGGTATGGACATCCATCAAAGCATAAAGGATATGGGAATTTTGTCAAATCTTTTATAGTTGCAACTAACCTAGTAGACATGTATGCAAAGTGTGGAAGCATAGACAAGGGACGTGAACTACTATTTGACAGAACACCTCAAAGAGATGCCATCTCATATCCAATGTAATAATTGCAAGATATGCACAAAATATATTTGTTCATAAGGCTTTAGAAACTTTCAAGAAAATGCAATTGGCAGGTGTAAAGCCAAATTCCACAACCTTAGCCAACATTCTCCCTGCCTATGCCATGGGATCTTTGGAATAAGGTATGGACATCCATCAAAGCATAAAGGATATGGGAATCTTGTAATATTTGTTGTAGTTACAACTACCCTAGTAGACATGTATACAAAGTGTGGAAGCATAGACAAGGCACATGAACTGTTTTATAGAACACTTCAAAGAGATGTCATCTCATGGAATCCAATAATTGCAAGATATGCACAAAATGGATTTGTTAATAATGCTTTAGAAACTTTCAAGCAAATTCAATTGAGAGGTGTAAATCCAAATTCCACAACCTTAGCCAACATACTCCCATCATATGCCAAAATGAAATCTTTGAAACATGGTATGAACATCCATCAAAGCATAAAGGATATGGGAATTTTATTAGATCTTGTAGTTGCAAATACCCTAGTAGACATGTGTATGCAAAGTGTGGAAGCATAAACAAGGTATGTGAACTATTTGATATGATGCCTCAATGAAATGCCATCTCATGGAATGCAATAATTGTAAGATATGCAAAAAATGGATTTTTTCGATAAGGCTTTATAAACTTTCAAGCAAATAGAATTGGCTGGTGTAAAGCCAAATTCCACAACCTTAGGCAGTATCCTCCTTGCCTATGACAAAATGGGATCTTTGGAATATGGGAATTTTGTTAGATGTTGTAGTTGCAACTACCCTCAGAGACATGTACGCAAAGTGTGGAAGCATAGACAAGGCACATGAATTGTTTGGCATGATGCCTCAAAGAAATGTCATCTCATGGAATGCAATTATTGCAAGATATGAAAAAAATGGATTTTTTGATAAGGCCTTAGAAACTTTCAAGAAAATGCAATTGGCGGTTGTAAAGCCAAATTCTAAAACCTCGGCCAACATCCTCCTTGCCTATGCCAAAATGGTATCTTTGGAACACGGTATGGACATCCATCAAAGCATAAAGGATATAGGGATTTTGTCAAATGTTGTAGATGCAACTACCCTGCGAGACATGTATGTAAAGTGTGGAATCATATCCAAGGCACATGAACTGTTTGACATGATGCCTCAAATAAGTGTTGTCTCATGGAATGCAATGATTGCAAGATATGCACAATTTATGGATTTTTCATAAGGCTTTAGAAACTTTCAAGAAAATGCACAAAATAAACTTTCAACCAAATGTAATTGGAACATCTAAAACCAAATTGCACAACCTTATCCAACATCCTTCTTGCCTAGGCCAAAATGGGATCTGGGGAACAGGGTGTGAACAACCATCAAAGCATAAAGGATATAGGAATTTTGTCACATGTTGTATTTGTAGCTGCACTTGTAAACATGTATGCAAAGTGTGGAAGCATAGACAAGGCACATGAACTATTTGAAATGATGCCTCAAATAAATGAACAGACTCATGGAATGCAATGATTGCAAGATATGCACAAAATGGATTATTTGAAAATGATTTATAAGCTTTTCAAGAAAATGCAATTGGCACGTGTAAAACCAAATTCTTGTAGTGATAATTGATCATCATATTAAATATTTAATGTAAACTATCATATACATAGTGTCATGAACATAAGATCTAGTCTATATATAAATCCATATAGGGATGTACAAATAAAGCCATACATGCATATACAAAGATATACATCGGTAACATACAAAAGTATGTATACAAAGCCATCTAGGCATACAAAAAATGTCCCAAAATCTAGTTTCCTATGAACTACTATGAAATAATCAGTGACCCTTGCTTGGCCATGAAGATGGAGAGCCAATCAGTGACTTATCCTCTCTCTCCTGTCAACTAGACCTCCTCAATAGAGATTTTTGTAGCTCCACCTATTAATACAATCAAACAATCTGCACATTAATATAGAAAACGTGAAATATATAACATCACATATGTAATCGATCACTTACCACTAGTTGATGATCCCTCTTGATCATCTTTTCTCTCTCTTTGTCCATAGCTAGATAGGTTGGAGTTGTGACCTCCTATGAGAAGCATCAAGAAGCAAAATTGACTAAACATAAATATCATTTATGTACATCAAATGACATGAGATAAAACAAGAGATACAAAATAACATTTACATGTTACTAGCTCATACCTCAATCAAAGGATTTGAAGACAACACAACTATAGCAATGCATGCCTCTGCTGACTGATGAAGATGAGGAAGAGTCTCCATATTCAACATCTAAAAATAGAGTTCAATGTTATTTGATCAAAATAGATACATAACATTATTTAAATGCATAATGACTAGAAATGGTTAAATTTACCTTTGTAAAAGTGGTTCTGCATCCAGGAGACCAAGGAAATCATGGAGGTCTTGGTGAAGCTTCCTATTGAAATTATAAAATTGTCACTAAATAAGATTACCATTGATATATGTACTATATTTATTATCATGTGATAAATTACATACCTGTTGACTCGACCTCCTCTCATAATCCACCACTGGACAACTAACAGAGGTGGGATGAAGACTCTAACCCTGGAATTTTATTGTGCAGACAATTACATACATTAATTTTGACTTATAATATAAATAGTCATATAAAATTAATTACAAATTTCAAATACAAATATATTAAATTAAGATGAACCTTCTAAAAAATTACCTGGGAGTCAATCCAAATGTACACTTTAAGACATCACCTATGAGAACAAGATCATCTAATATGGATATGTCCATCACTTGCTACTACCCTTGTGTCATAGCATCCTACCAAGAGTCATACATCCCATAATTACACAAGTTCCCACATGAATTACAAAGATGTGGGGACAAATGACAATTTCTTCTCTCACCCTCATCAGCCTGGATGAGATCATTGCCATGTTGTGCTAGAGATTACGTTAGAGAACTCAATAAATGCAGTGTCTCCACCTCAACACTCTCCTTCAAAGATGAAGGCAGTGAGATATGTGTTGGCCTCATCAGGGGTCTAGGTATGCAGTTCTAGTCTTGTTGTGCCCCCTCTCTATCTTGGGCAGAGCCATCACCTCTGCCTTAGAACTCTCCAATGTCAAAATAAGTAGGAATCTCCTTAAGGATGAACTCACAATGGACTTTCCTCAAGAAATATTGTGGCACCTCATTGTTATTACATGGATGCTCATCAAAGACCATGTACCATCTATCCCAAAAGTTTTGGGATATATCTTCATTCCTACACCAATGAATTGGGAAGTGTTTGCAAGTCTCTTCTAATGTTTGGCCAATTTTAGGATTGATAAAATGTGAACATAATGTAGATTTTGTAATTTTTTTGTCCTTCACTTGTTGGTAAAACAATTTGTTAGCATAGTATTGCCGACACCTCTCCCTATAGTCATTCCATTCAATGATTTGGTTTGTCATTGATTTAATGTGAGAAACAATCACCTCTAATGATTGGCAAGGGCTCTCCTATGATTAGTGCTTGCACTTGGACTATTTAATGTTTCAATTAGGGTTTGAGGATGTTTTTTGTTTTCTTCTATTTTCCCTAAATAGTTTTTTTGTGTATCTCTTTCATGGTGAGGATGTGAAGGTGGGGGTTTTGAGGGTTTTGAGGGTTTTTCAAGGTTGGTTTGACCCTCCTCTGTTGGATTTGTGTTTTGTTCTACCTCATTGACTATAAGTTCAACATAAAAAACCATTCAAACATTGCAAAAGTAGAAATTTCTTTTCAAACTCATAAAAATCAATCAAACCCTACCTTCTTTGGTTGCTACACACTCTACCATTTGTTCATGACATCCTCGAGAGTGGGATTGGTGAGTTAGCATGGTGAGTACTTCAATTACACTTAGAACTTCATTGATTTCTCCTTCCTCTAATGTACGCATGCTCTTATAATGGGTTTTTGCTTGCAAAAATGCAGAAATGGTCGCGGGTTTGTGTTTTCCTTTTTTTCACTTTATAACATAGTAAAACATGAGCGTGTTATAACACACTCATATTTTCCCTTGCATGGGACCAAAAAGCCAAGTGGTGACTTTTTGATCCTACAACTTTGTGCATATACCCTGCATTGGTGGCAAAGGGAGGGTTGTTTATTGAATATGCCACCCACCCAAGGCTCATTCTATTATATGCCATCTCCCCTCACCTGTATCCCACCTGCATAGCATGTCGTGAGGACTGCCTGTTCACATATTATCTAGGTAGACTTTTCTCCACTCAATCTCAGAATTTATGGCCTCTAACATCTTGTAGGTTGCTTCTTGCTCCATCCTATCCAAGGATGGTTCTATGTAATCATTTGGTTCTACGTTAATTGACAAATCTAGGAGTCAGACACATATATCCACAACTAAACAAAGCTCTAAGAACAAAATCATTATGAATCTCACAAAGACATAAATGCTTAGAACCTAGGTATTCCCTACTAAGTTGACAAAAGGCAAATGTGAATGCTATTTGTAGGGAGCAAAACTACATTATATACAAAAATATCATCACCCTCCATAAGAGATTGAATATTATTTTCCATCCCCAGCTTGTTGTCATTTGAGATCACTAAAGGTTCATAGAGACCATATTCATACTATCTCCCAATAGACCTAGAGCCCCTTATGTCCATCATCCTAAACAAACTCCCAATCTTCATTAGCCCTCTTCCTTCCATTGTGGTTCTCAAATAATCCCATATTTATGCTTGCAGACAAAAGGACAATATCTTGCACAAATAGAAATAGAATTGGTCAATAATCAAGAATAATACCTAGGAAATCCAATATAATACAGGTCAGATCTCTCCTCTCATAAGAGGTGTCCTATTGAACAAAAAACTTCACATTGTGATTTAATGACAAAATGGCTTGTCTGACTATTGCATCTGGTTTGAGTGTATAAACAGGTAAAAACTACCACTTTCTTTGTGATTCCATTGCAATTAAATCTCTCTTTGGAGCCTCACCCTCACATGCTAGCATACAAACACAAATCAAATTACATTAGAAGAGTGGTAGTGAATAGGTGCACAACCTAATGCCACATACCTTACATGCCTTCACCTTGATATTTTCTAAAAGTTAAAGGAAAATTTGAAACTTTTCCTTTCTTTTTCTTCAAAGTTTATGAAAGATCACTTTGAATTATTTGAGCCCACAAATGCAACTTGTTCCTATTGATGCAAGTATGGTATCATACATTATGGTCACACTTTTCTTCTCTAGATGCCATCCATCACACCTTATTTTTAAAAACTAATATATTTATCTTCTTTATTTTCAAAGAGATGGATAGTTAGTTAGGGAAAATATTATGATCATAGTAATGATGAAAATGCATCTGTTTTGTATTAATTTATATGCAAGAAAATTGTTTATGGCGTCATTATTTAATAGGTGGTTAAAATGATGTAATGTACTAACTACAATCATGAAACTAAAGTGCATGCAGGAACATGTTGTTTTCCCCTCTGATATGAGGAGAGAGAGTATCACCATGGAGAGGATGCTAGATTGCATGAATGCAATGATCCTTATACCATCTGGAAACACACACACATATACTTAGTAAGAGATTATGTTAGTTCTTGTCAGAAATGTCATCATTGTGACTAAGGTTAAATCCCTTTTTGTCATCTAATAGAAGATTGGAGTATGTCTTTGGATGACAAGACGAGGAGTGTAAGTTGACTAAACATGTTTAATTTCATTGTCTAATCTTAGTCAACTTGTGAGAAATTTTCCATTGATAATTGTGCTTTAGATGAACACGTTTAATGGTCGAAAGTGCGAGATATCAGCATCTACTAGATAAGTATGTTATGTATATTTGCAAATTATTATTATTATTATTATTATTATTATTTATTATTATTAATATTATTGTTATAGTTAATAGTTATCTTAGGTAAATTAAAAGTCTCCTTTTTCTTCTAAGCGAACTCCCTAAATGCTTGGGAGTCGAGACATGAGCAATAAGCTCCATGTTCTCTACTACCTTTTGCATGTGGAGAGCCACGAGAATATTGAATGAGTTATGGAGTGGTGCAATAATGAGTGCCCATAACTTGGGCAAGGCAACTTTAGAAATAAAGGAAGTGTTTTATGTGAGAAGAGGAAGGATACGACAGTGAGAGAGAAGAGTTTGAAGAAAAAGAAGGTTAAAGAAGGAACATACAAACAAGAGAGAAATAGTTAGTGTGTTTCCTGTGATATGCAACAGGTAAGTTCTTCCTATACTATCATATGAGATATTACAAATATCTTGATATGCCTTATGTTATTGGTAATTACAATAGAATATGCAAAGATATTATGTTGATCATCCTTGAATGAGGATTTAGAACTATATTTATCAAAATCATATTGCATTTTAGGTAAAAAAATGAATCAAAAGAGATGATATCTTTTGTAACATCTAAAAGTGTCCCCTTGGGGGCTTTTCCCTCATAAGGTTTAGCTCCCAGGTCTTTTGCGTGCATTTAAGACATCTTAGTTCATAATTTGGCATCCCAATGGAATGAGCCCTAGGTAACATGACAAATGGGTCGTAGGAGGACCCCTTGAGCTATACCCTGCCCAAAATAGGGGGGAGGACTTGGGTACTTGTACCCTAGTCCTGCCCTATTTTGGGGTAGTCCCAATTTTTGGGTGTCAGTTTATGACCGTTATTTGGGTCCTTTGCCAACATGATAAGTATGAATTACAAAAATCTTGGCAGGAGTGTTTGTAGTTGCATATAAAAGCATGTTTAGTCAATCATTTGTAAACTAGATTTCAACTAGAAGATTACTAGCAACCTATTGTGTTCTCAAGGTGATTCAAGGCTTTCATTGTGTTGCAAGAGCAGACTTGTGTGGTTTATGTGTTTGTATTTGCAGATTTGAGCATCCATTCATCATGGAATGAAGAGCATCTTCCTCCCATGATATCTTCACTACAAGGTGACATTATATTATGTTTTTATTATCAATTCCTTTGGTTTTTGCCTCTACCTCACAAGGGCATGCACTCTCTATCTAACAACAGTGTTCAGAGACTTAAGTGTCCTATGGGGCTTGACTGAGGCAAGTCTCTAAACACCACAACCCCCTCCCAAAGTCTTGTGATTGCAGGTTATAGGTGTCGCATTTGGGAAAAGTGGAGTTGTAGGAAGGATTGGCAGACATCAAGGATTCAGGATTTGAAGAGAAGTAGGACATCAGAGGACTTCCAGGACTTGGGTGCTCACACTAGTGTCCTCTGTAGACAAATTTCTGGAAATAGAAGTTACAGGGTTGATCAGTGTCGGAAGGAGGTTCGGATCCCATGAAGAAACTAGTACCTTGGACTTGGGTGCCTGTACCTTAGTCCTTGACTATTCCACCTTGGAACCATGAAAATAGGTATTTTGTGATTTTCTATTTTTCTCCCATCTGTAAGAGCATTTTCTGTTATTCGTCAGTTTGTTGCCGTATTTACATAATTAGGGTTTTAATGGTCAATTAAGCTTAGGAGAAGAGAAATTGATAATTAAATTACCTAATCCAACTTTCCCTACATCTCATAGCAATCTAGGGTATGATAGTGAATTGCCACTCGACCCTAGATCCTTGAATGTAAAGTGGAAAGGAGGATTTAAACACCAAAACACTAAAACATTAACAAATCCAATTTTCCACTAAAAATTTTGGTGAACCCGTGTTTTTAGACTTAAATTTCAATTTTATGAGTGTGTGTCTTTAGATTTAGATTTATTTCATTCATTCATATAGTCATTCATTTTATTGCATTGAGAAAAATTGAAAAAAATTGAAAATTTTAAAAAATTCAAAAAAAAATTGCATTGTCTGACTTACTAAATTGCATCAATTCTTTCTAAATTTTCCTAATTCATGATTTTTGCATCAGATCTGACATAAACTACAGAAAAACATAAAACTTTAGAAATTTGCATTTCATTTTCATCATTGATTTTCTAGGCTTTTGTAGAAATTTTGACAATTTTCATTAAACCTAGTAATTCCAAAATCTAGGGTTAGTAGGAAAAATCTTCTTTCATATTTTTCTACTAATTTTAGAGGCTCATTCAAATTTTCATTTGACTGTAGTGTTGCATTTTAGTGTAAATTTGCATTTAGATTTAAAATATTTGCATTTTTGCATAGAAAATTTCAACAAAAACTAGCAATTTTCATGCATTTTCATTAGATTTGGATTGGCATTTTGCATATTAAGGATTGGAAATCATTTTTATATATGAAAGTAAGGAATTTTTATCATAAATCATACTTCAAAACTTTCACATAGCATTTATCCCAAGATCTCAAACCTAGGGCTTCAAAAACAATGATTTTCATTAAATTTGGCCTTATCGACTCTATAAACTTGCACCATAGGCATGTTGTGAAAAGTATTTTTGAATTAATATAATTTTATCAGAGTAATCATTTTCTTCCCTTCCTAAAAATCTTCACAACACCCTTTTATCGGGCTCTTGTAATGAAAATTCGGTGAAAAACTACATATTTTGGCTATTTTTGCCCTAGGGTTTGACCTAGTTTGCACTCCAAGCATGTTGTGATCAATTTTATGGATTGAGGTGACTGATATCAGTGATATTATTTTCTATACCTCCTAAAATTCCTTACAACACCCCCTTTTCTAGGTCTTGGAATTGAAAAACCGTGAAAAATATCTTATTTTTGATATATTTTCACTAAGGCTTTACCTTAAGTGGCACTAAAAGCGTGTTGTGTTGGGTATTTTGGCACCAAGTGGCTATTGTTACTAATATTATTTTCTTTCTATCATCATTTTCCTCACAACACCCTTTGTTATGCTCTGTTGCATTGAGTTTTGGTGAAAAAAGTGCCTACTTTGACATATTTTCACTATAATTTGACTTGGCATTATCTTGGATTTGCATCAAGAGTGTGTTGAGAGTGATCATATTTTTGTTTTGGACTGATATCAGACATATAATCTGATTCCCTTGATCAAAATCCTTACAACATCCTTCATTTCACCTATTCACATTGAAAAGACTACAAAAATCAAACATTTGAGGCTATTTTGGAGTATATCGATTTGCATACTTTTGGGAAAACTTCTAAATTTGATTTGAGCATAAAAACATGACCTCTCAGTGCTCCTTGGAATCTCTACATGAATATATTTCAAAATTTGAAAATATTCACAAGTTCATTAGTAAACATCCTTATGCCATGCCCTATATACAAGCCATGTATCACAAGGATATATTGGTGTCGTCTTCTTTCGAGATCCTTGATTATGTACCTGATCTTAATAATTTGATTTCTCTCATCAATACATACCCTTGGGTAATAGAATAATTTATAAAGTACACTTTGGATGAAGACCATGACATTTCTCATAATAATTTGGAATCAATAGCTCAAACATATGGTGATAATATTGACAATGATCATGAGAGCGATAATGAATTCACAAGCTACCCTACTAATCCTACAACTAAACATTTAGATAATTCAGATGAAAAGACAAGTGTTACCTCTAGTAATTTGAACAACCCTCTTAACCAAAATGTAGCATTAAGAGATAACATTGTGACAACGCAATATTGTTTTGACTATCTTGACCTATTTGGTGTGATTGATGTGGATAAGGAACAATTTCATAACCCACCTAGTCCACTAAGAGACGACATTCATGTTGAGCTCCATCCTTCATTATCCCTTCAGGGATCAAGAGGTGATCAAAATACATTAGACAATCAAATGGACCAACCTACATCTCTTTCTAGCATTCAGATATGGGAAGATCATCACCTCCCCGACGACAACTTCTAGCATGAATCTCCCTACAGGTAAGTATCTCTAACCCTTTATCTCTATCGTGATGTGCTTCCCCTGTGATGTGTTATATGTTGTTTAGGCCCCTTGGGATGACCTTGGATTCTCCTGTAAGGTCCAGGATACTAGGAGAATGCCTCTATTGTGACCTTCTTCTATTTCTATCATCATTCTTCTAAATTGTCTCTCTTTGATTTCATTATTGTGTGTTGTGTCTTACGGACATAACATTGCAGTTGGTGACACTAGGGGCACCCTCCTACATGACTGTCCCTAAGACACTTGTTTCTAGTCTCCTATTTATTGTTTCCCTTCCTCTGATGTTCCCACCTAGTAGGCGGATGATGAAAAAAGATTTATACTGATGCGAACCTAGTGTCCCTTTCAAGAGCAATAAAAAAATGGACTTAGTTCCCAATGACGATGGGGTTGTATATCTTATCTGACGCTTGGCTAGTGGAAGCACTCATGCTTTCCACGTAGTGACTATGATGATGTTTCTATCTTATTTACAAACCTTAACAATACTACTACTCCGTGCACCTTTGTTTGTCTTTGAATCTAGCCTTGGCGATACTCGATTCAGAGAGCTTTGTGATATATCCCCACAGTTATCCTTGAACTCTAAATTCATTGTATAACCTTGGCTCTTTGTGTGGTTAATCATATGCATTGATGATGTTGTTTATCATGATGTTGTAGACACTAACATGTTTCTTGCAGGGATGTGTTTGTGGGGACATTTGGTGATCATAAAGTACATGTCACCTCTAGGGGGCATGGGCTTTGTGAAAGTCAGTGTTCCCTTGTGTGTTTTTTATTCCTACCTTAATGTGTTTGATATTGATAATTGATATCAACCACCTTAAGGTGGGAGCATATATAAGGTAAGTTGTCTATTGTAGATGTTAGCAATGTGTCTGTCCTTAGGTGCAGACTAGTGTGATAAGTACTTCTTGCATCCTGATTTTGTTTGAAATCAATCAATCAATCATGTAAACCATCTGTGGAGGTGGGATATTGTGTATATATTTTTTATCTTAAGCCCTATGCGGAGGTGGGGATGGTGTATTTCTCAGAGAAGATTGCATCATCCTGTCATTTTCAAAAGACCTCTGCGGAGGCCGGGAATGGTGTATTTCTCAGAGAAGATTGCATCATCTTGTCATTTTCAAAATACCTCTGTGGAGGTGGGGAGCAGTTCTGTGACTAACTCAACCCTTAAGTGTGTCTTTAGTGATTATTGTGGTGAAGCCCAATCATTGATATGTACCTATAATGTGTCTGGGATGGTGTTGGACCTAGAAATAGGTACACTCCATCGCTTGTCTACCGTGTTTTCTCCGTGTCTTCAAGTGTGTGTGTTTTTGGCGTGCTTGTTTTATGTGGCGTGTTTGTTGACCCATATGCAGAATAAAGACTAGCCCCTTCAGGTAGTGCTTCCTGCATTTTGGGAGGTTTTGTGTGTCTTGTGTGTGTTACCCCATATATACAGAGACCTGCACCTTAGGGTAGTGCATCTTGTATTATGGGAGGTTTGTTTACTTTCCTGTACTTGCATCTACATTTCATATATATGAGAAAAAGAAAAGAAAAGAAATCATGCCTGTCTTCCATGCATTAATGTGTCTGTTATGCATTGACTATCTTCTCTATGTTCTGCATGACTGTAACTGTATTCTCTATGTTTTGCATGCTTGCTACTATTTTCTTAGTGATTGGCGTGTCTTCTCTGTGCTTGATGTGCTTGTTGTGTTTACGACCTTACTTTAATGCATGTATTGGCCTCATGTTTATACATACATTAAAGTGGGGGCTAAATGTAACGTCAAAAAATGTCCCCTTGAGGGCTTTTCCCTCATAAAGTTTAGCTCCCAGGTCTTTTGCATGCATTTAGGACATTTTAGTTCAAAATTTGGCATCCCAATGGAATGACCCCTAGGTAACATGACAAATGGGACCTAGGAGGACCCCTTGAGTTGTACCCTACACAAAATAGGGGGAGAACTTGGGCGCTAGCACCCTAGTCTTGCCCTATTTTGGGGCAGCCCCAAATTTTGAGTGTCAGTTTATGACCGTTATTTGGGTCCTTTACTGATACGATAAGTTTGAATTACGAAAATCTTGGCGGGAGTGTTTATAGTTGCATATAAAAGCATGTTTAGGCATTCATTTGTAAACTAGATTTCAACTAGATTACTAGCAAGCTACTGTGTTCTCAAGGTGATTCAAGGCTTTCATTGTGTTGCAAGAGTAGACTTGTGTGGTTTATGTGTTTGTATTTGCAAATTTGATGATCCATTCATCATGGAATGAAGAGCATCTTCCTCCCATGATATCTTCACTACAAGGTGACATTATATTGTGTTTTCATTATCAATTCCTTTGGTTTTTGCCTCTGCCTCACAAGGGCACGCACTCTCTATCTAACAACAGTGTTTGGAGACTTAAGTGTCCTCCGGGGCTTGACTGAGACAACCCTCTAAACACCACAAAACCCTCCCAAAGTCTTGTGATTGCAGGTTACAGGTGTCGCATATGGGAAAAGTGGAGTTGCAGGAAGGATTGGCAGACATCAAGGATTCAAGATCCGAAGAGAAGCAGGACACCAGAGCACTTCCTGGACTTGGGCACTCACAGTAGTGTCCTCCGCAGACAAATTTCTAGAAACAAAAGTTACACGGCTGATCAATGTTGAAAGGAGGTTCGGATCCCACGAAGAAACTAGTACCTTGGACTTGGGTGCCCGCACCTTAGTCGCTAACTGTTCTGCCTTGAAACCCTGAAAACAGGTATTCTATGATTTTCTATTTTACTCCCGTCTGGAAGAGTATTTTTCGTTATTCGTCAGTTGTTGTTGTATTTGCATAATTAGGGTTGTAATGGTCAATTAAGCATAGGAGAAGAGAAATTGATAATTAAATTCCCTAATCCAAGTTTTCCTACATCTCATAGTGATCTAGGGTATGATAGTGAATTTCCACTCGACCCTAGATCCTTGAATGTAAAGTAAAAAGGAGGATTTAAACACCAAAAAACTGAAACATTAACAAATCCAATTTTCCACTAAACATCTTTATTCTATTTGTATCTTTAGGAAACATTATGGCTCAATGTTTCAGAGAGTGATTACCCATGTTAATAGCAATATGCCTTATTATTATCTATATATACTTAGACTGGTAATAATAGTCAGATTGGTAATTAAACCATTTGGTAATGGTTTTAAAAGGCTTTATATTTTTTTGAGTCGACTGTGAAGTTTTAAAGGCTTTATATTTGGTCAAGAGTTGACTTTGAAGTCTTAGGACCACATATATTTTGTCAAGAGTCGATTGTGAAGTTTTAAGGTGATATATATTTTGCTAAGGGTCGATTGTGTAAACCTTTAGGCCATAATATTATGAATTCTAGCCGACAGATTAAATCTATGGCCGAGCAATATGTTAATGATTGATGGTACAAGTTATAATTGATCGATATGTTCTAGGCCTAGTATATTATATAAGAAGGTCGACTGAGATAAACTCAGGCTGACTGTGATAAAAGGTCATATGTGACTCTATGGCTAACTGAGTTATTAAACTCAAGTCGACTATGTTTTAGTTTTAGGTCAATTGTGTAACAACATAGAGGCTAAGGGTGAAAATATAACCCAAGTCTTATAAGAGATCGATGGTTTATAGAAAACCAAGCATGCTTTAATAACCTAGAGAGGGTTAACAACAATTTAGAGAAGGACCTAAGAGAAGGTCAATTATAAGCATATTTATCTTACTAGTTATGGAATAAGAGGATTGAGTGTGTTTTTAAAAAGCTTAGAAAAGCTAGTATAAAAAGACAAAGTCTTAGTGTAGAGACTCTTGACATGAGATTGTTATTTTTAGTTGAAATATAGATAAATTAGAGTTCTACATAGATGATAATATGGAAATCATCTTGATTTATCTATATACTAATTATTTCAAGAAATGTTCTTTTACTCATCTTAGGCTAAGAATGGCCATAAGGATGTCTTGAGAAATATTTATATACCAATGAGAAGTTAAGATATAGACTAATGTGATGGTTGGAATTCTCTCTTATATATACATAAAAGGAAGTATTCAATTTGAATGATTTTGCATTTATAGCTTATTATCGACAGTTTGTTAGTCAAATAATTTTTGAGACAAGAAGAGTCTTTAGTTGATAATCTATATGGTTTAAATGTTGACTTAGTTTGTGTTGATGACTAGGATGAGCAAGAGACTAGGTAAACAAGCCTTGAATAGATGACAGGATGTCATAGACCCATGATTCCAAGGATGCAAAGAGAGACTCAATATATGTTTACACCAGTCATCTAACTTCCACCCTAGACTCGTCGGGAATGACTAGTAGATAAAAGGGCATGTCATTATAACTAATATGGTATAAGTATGACCAAGAGAGTTGTTATGTATAAAGGAAATAAATGATTAATAAGAATGCTATCTCTAAGTTGAGAAAAGAGTGAGTGAACATACAACTCTATATATATGTGTGTGTGTGTGTGTATGTGTGTGTGTGTATGTATATATGTATATGTATATATATATGTATATATATATGTATATGTATATATATATGTATATATATATGTATATATATATATATGTATATATGGGTAAGTGCAAGAAGATGGGGGGCCAAAAAGGGGTCTTAAGTGGCCACTTTTTTTTTGAAATCAAGAAATACTGGCCTTGGATGAGAAATTGAGCATAGTTACACTCAAAATTTGGAGATGCAACCAAAACAATGTTCATAGTTCTTCGAGTCTACTTTCTAAACTACTAGTTTTTTTTGAAAATGGCATAGATTAAGGGGTTCAAAAGAGGGAGCCACAGAAATTGGTGTTGTTTCTGTCAAAAAAACATAACATAGCATGTTTTGTGGCTCCCTCAAAAGGTCAACTTTTTTTTGGTATTTTTAAAATCGCTTTGGTGATAAATTAGCTAATAGCATGTAGTTTATGCCCGATTTTTTACTAATTTTCAAAGTGGACACATCCTAAAAAATAGAATTTTGGCCGTGCTACCCCTATAAATTTTTAAAACTAATTGAAAATCTTTTTTTCGTTTTTTAATATTTGTAGAATGGAGTCAAGTTTCTAAATATGTAATTTTTTTGAAATTTCAATGAATAGTTAATTTACAATGAAAAAAAGACCAAATAGTGGTTTTTACCCAAAAACGGACACACAAACAAAAGAACTTAAAGATGAAAGGCTTAACATTGTTAAAATATGAAAAAAATCACATCGTCAAATAGCTAAGAGAAAACCTAACATTACCTAGGTGTTCGATTTGTTCGACCATGAAACACATGCAAATATGAGGGTTAGCACGAACGAAATTATGTGAAATCTTGAAGAATATGGAAAAACACGTCTATGATTGTTCAAAAGGCACTCCAAGCCTTTGGGTTGGAAATCCAAATCAAATCCCAAGCCCAAGGCTTGGGATTCCCAAAGTAAGACATAACGCGAGCGCATTATAACGCACTCACGTTATGTTTTGCTTTGCATTTTTCCTTTTCCGCAACACATTATGTTCCCCTTAAATTTTTTTATGTTCAAGGCTATTAATCATGTATGTATGTATGTATCTATGTATCTATGTATGCCTATATGTATGTATGTATGTATGTATCTATGTATGCCTATATGTATGTATGTATCTATGTATGCCTATATGTATGTATGTATAGTGTCGAGGGAAGAGGAGGGTAGAGATGGGAGTGAGCCAAATAGGGGAGGAGAGGGGTGGATAAGGATTGAGTGATTAAGGTTTAAGGTTGAGGGTTAAGCATTTAGGGATAGGATTTAGAGTTTAGGGATAAGGGATTAGAGTTTAGGACCTTGAGGGATTAGGGTTTAGGGTTGAGGCTTTAGGGATAGCATTTAGGGTTAAGGGTCGAGGGATTAGGTTTAAGGTAGAGTGTTGAGGGAAGAGGGATTAGGGATAGGGTTTAAGGTTGAAAGTTTAGGATTGAGGGATTAGGGTTTAAGGTATAGTTTAGTGATTCTTGTGGATAGAGCCAGTAAACAATGGGAGATTATTTGCTTGTTTCATAATAATATACCTTCCCTAAGTGCGAGGTGGACAGCAAGAAACATAGATGTACCCCAATGCAAATCTTTTCTCATAATGATCATCCTTATGATTTCAACTATTAATTACTCACTGTGGATGTACCATACGCAAAGCTTTTCTCATAGGGTTTAAGGTATAGTGTCGAGGGTTGAGGGATTAGGTTTTAGGGTTGATGGATTAGGGTTTAAGGTATAGTGTTGAGGGTTGAGGGTTTAGGGATAGGGTTTAGGGTTGACGGATTAGCGTTTAATGTCAAGGTTAGGGTTAGAGTGTCAAGGGTAGAGGGATTAGGGATAGGGTTTAGGGTTGAAGGTTTAAGGATTAAGGGTTGAGGCTTTAGGGATGAGGGTTTAAGGCTTAAGATATAGTGTTAAGTGTTGAGGGTGTAGGGATAGGGTTTGAGTTTTAAGGGTTGAGGGTTGAGGGATAGGGATTAGGGTTTAAGGTATAGTGTTGAGGGTTGATGGTTTAGGGATAGGGTTTAGGTTTGAGGGATTAGGGTTTAGGGTTGATGAATTAGGGTTTAATGTTGAGAATTGAGGGTTGAGGGTTGAGGGTTGAGGGTTGAGGTTGAGGGATAGGGTTAATGGTCAAGGGATTAGGGTTAAATAAGAGTGTCGAGGGTAGAGGGATTAGGGATAGGGTTTAGGGTTGAAGGTTTAATGATTTAGGGTTGAGGCTTTATGGATGAGGGTTAAGGGATTAGGGTTTAAGATATAGTGTCGAGTGTCAAGCATGTAGGGATAGGTTTTAGGGTTCAAGTTTTAAGGGTTAAGGGTCAAGGGATTAGAGTTAAGGGTTGAGGGATTAGGGTTTGACGTTGAGGGTTGAGTACATTGAGGTTTGAGGGTTAAGGGTTTTGGGATAGGGTTGAGGGTTGAGGGATTAGGGTTAAGGGATAGGGTTGGAGGGTTTAGGGATAAGGGATTAGGGTTTAAGGTATAGTATCGAGCCCATTGAGGGTCTAGGAATAGGGATAGCATTTAGGTTTTAGGGATGAGGGATTAAAGTTGAGGGATGACGGATTAGGGTTGAGGGTTGAGGGATTAGGGTTTAGGGATAAGGTTTAGGGTTTAGGGTTGAGGGATTAGGGTTTAAGGTATAGTGTTGAGGGTTTAGGGATAGAGTTTAGGGTTGAGGGATTAGAGTGAAGGGTTAAGGGATTAGGATTTGACGTTGAGGGTTGAGGCTTTAGGGTTTAGGGTTTAGGGATAGGGTTGAGGGTCAAGGGATCAGAGTTAAGGGTTGAGGGATTAGGGTTTGACATTGAGGGTTGAGGGTTGAGGTTAGAGGGTCAAGGGTTTAGGGATAGGATTAAGGGTTGAGGGATTAGGGTTAAAGTAGAGTGTGGAGGTTATAAGGATTAAGAATAGGGTTGGAGGGTTTAGGGATAAGGGATTAGGGTTTAAGGTATAGTATCGAGTCTATTGAAGGTTTAGGAATAGGGATAGCATTTAAGGTTTAGGGATGAGGGATTAGAGTTGAGGGATGATGGATTAGGGTTGAGGGTTGAGGGATTAGGGATTAGGGATAAGGTTTAGGGTTGAGGGTTGAGGGATTAAGGTTTAAGGTATAGTGTTGAGAGTTTAGGGATAGGGTTTAGGGTTGAGGGATTAGAGTGAAGGGTTGAGGGATTAGGATTTGACGTTGAGGGTTGAGGGTCGAGGCTTTAGGGTTTAGGGTTTGGGGATAGGGTTGAGGGTCGAGGGATCATAGTTAAGGGTTGAGGGATTAGGGTTTGACGTTGAGGGTTGAGGGTTGAGGTTCGAGGGTCAAGGGTTTAGGGATAGGATTGAGGGTCGAGGGATTAGGGTTAAAGTAGAGTTTGGAGGGTATAAGGATTAGGGATAGGGTTGGAGGGTTTAGGGATAAGGGATTAGGGTTTAAGGTATAGTATCAAGTTTGTTAAGGGTTTAGGAATAGGGATAGCATTTAGGATTTAGGGATGAGGAATTAGAGTTGAGGGATGACGGATTAGGGTTGAGGGTTAAGGGATTAGGGTTTAGGGATAAGGTTGAGGGTTGAGGGTTGAGGGATTAGGGTTTAAGGTATAGTGTTGAAGGTTTAGGGATAGGGTTTAGGGTTGAGGGACTAGAGTGAAGGGTTGAGGGATTAGGATTTGACATTGAGGGTTGAGGGTTGAGGCTTTAGGGTTTAGGGTTTAGGGATAGGGTTGAGGGTCGAGGGATCATAGTTAAGGGTTGAGGGATTAGGGTTTGACGTTGAGGGTTGAGGGTTGAGGTTTGAGGGTCAAGGGTTTAGGGATAGGGTTGAGGGTCAAGGGATTAGGGTTAAAGTAGATTGTGGAGGGTATAAGGATTACGGATAGGGTTGGAGGATTTAGGGATAAGGGATTAGGGTTTAAGGTATAGTATTGAGTCTATTGAGGGTTTAGGAATAGGAATAGGGATAGCATTTAGGGTTTAGGGATGAGGGATTAGAGTTGAGGGATGACAAATTAGGGTTGAGGGTTGAGGGACTAGGGTTTAGGGATAAGGTTTAGGGTTGAGGGTTGAGGGATTAGGGTTTAAGGTATAGTGTTGAGGGTTTAGGGATAGGATTTAGGGTTGAGGGATTAGAGTGAAGGGTCGATGGATTAGGATTTGACGTTGAGGGTTGAGGCTTGAGGCTTTAGGGTTTAGGGTTTAGGGATAGGGTTGAGGGTCGAGGGATCATAGTTAAGGGTTGAGGGATTAGGGTTTGACGTTGAGGGTTGAGGGTTGAGGTCTGAGGGTCAAGGGTTTAGGGATAGGGTTGAGGGTTGAGGGATTAGGTTTAAAGTAGAGTGTGGAGGATATAAGGATTAGGGATAGGGTTGGAGGGTTTAGGGATAAAGGATTAGGGTTTAAGGTATAGTATCAAGTCTGTTGAGGGTTTAGGAATAGGGATAGCATTTAGGATTTAGGGATGAGGGATTAGAGTTGAGGGATGACAGATTAGGGTTGAGGGTTGAGGGATTAGGGTTTAGGGATAAGGTTTAGGGTTGAGGGTTGAGGGATTAGGGTTTAAGGTATAGTGTTGAGGGTTTAGGGATAGGGTTTAGGGTTGAGGGATTAGAGTGAAGGGTTGAGGGATTAGGATTTGACGTTGAGGGTTGAGGGTTGAGGCTTTAGGGTTTAGGGTTTAGAGATAGGGTTGAGGGTCGAGGGATCATAGTTAAGGGTTGAGGGATTAGGGTTTGACATTGAGGGTTGAGGGTTGAGGTTTGAGGGTCAAGGGTTTAGGGATAGGGTTGAGGGTTGAGGGATTAGGGTTAAAGTAGAGTGTGTAGGGTATAAGGATTAGGGATAGGGTTGGAGGGTTTAGGGATAAGGGATTAGGGTTTAATGTATAGTATCGAGTCTGTTGAGGGTTTAGGAATAGGGATAGCATTTAGGGTTTAGGGATGAGGGATTAGAGTTAAGGAATGGCAGATTAGGGTTGAGGGTTGAGGGATTAGGGTTTAGGGATAAGGTTTAGGGTTGAGGGTTGAGGGTTGAGGGATTAGAGTGAAGGGTCAAGGGATTAGGATTTGACATTAAGGGTTGAGGGTTGAGGCTTTAGGGTTTAGGGTTTAGGGATAGGGTTGAGGGTCGAGGGATCATAGTCAAGGGTTGAGGGATTAGGGTTTGACGTTGAGGGTTGAGGGTTGAGGTTCGAGGGTCAAGGGTTTAGGGATAGGGTTGAGGGTCGAGGGATTAGGGTTAAAGTAGAGTGTGGAGGGTATAAGGATTAGGGATAGGGTTGGAGGGTTTAGGGATAAGGGATTAGGGTTTAAGGTATAGTATCGAGTCTATTGAGGGTTTAGGAATAGGGATAGCATTTAGGATTTAGGGATGAGGGATTAGAGTTGAGGGATGATGGATTAGGGTTGAGGGTGGAGGGATTAGGGTTTAGGGATAAGGTTTAGGGTTGAGGGTTGAGGGATTAGGGTTTAAGGTATAGTGTTGAGGGTTTATGTCGTCAAATGTAGATTTATGGGTTCGATTATATTGATTGCCTCTCCAATTTTGGGTGTGGATGTTTTGGAATCAATCAGGAAGTCTTCAGGAGACTTTGTGGACATGGATTGGCAATCGCTTGACATAACCCCCGTTATTTATGCTTGGATAATGATTTGTCACAAACTAGAACTTCTGCTTCCAAAGAAGATTTGTCTTTCTTCCTCGATGGGCATTTTCTATCAAGAACTTGATTATGAGGGCTTGCCCCTTCATTGTTATGCCTATCATATGGCGGAGCATCTGGCAAGCTCTTGCAGAAAATAGGAAAAGTTCTCCCTCAAAAACCTTGTGGTCATTCAAGTCTGAAGGGAAAGGTTTGGAAAGAGAAATGGATCACCAAAGAGATGAAGAATTTCTTATTTCTCAGACACCATCAGTGGTTTTTCTCTGATGCAGAGGACCTACCAAGATGGAAAGCATTTAAAGATTATATGATCTCCAAAGGAAAATCTCCTAATTCTCCCAGAATGTCATCCTTCAGCAAGGCGGGACGAAGTGGCTTGGCTCTTCCAGTCATGGATCCTCCTGTATTTAAGAGGAATTGTAAGGTTTGGAAGTGTCAATTGATGAAGCATGGATGTGGTCATCCCTTCTTGTGTTAAGGAAGATAATGCACAGGATGCGATCAATCTATAGCAGGACAAAACGCGAGCGCGTTATAGAATTGTAAGGCTTGGAAGTGTCAATTGATGAAGCACAGGATGTGGTCATCCCTGCTTGTGTTAAGGAAGATAATGCACAATATGTGATCAATCTATAGTAGGACATAACACGCTCACATTTTGTCTTGCTATAGAAACGGTAAAAAAGTGTTGACCACTGTGATCCAGGCCCACATGCTCTGTTTTCATACTAGTTCTGCACATACTCTGACAAAAAAGAAGTGCTTTCATGTTGTTGGGAAGTTCACATGCATATTTGACACATTGTACCACCTTTGCATGATCTTTCCACCACCTTTTCTGCTTTGCCAACTTGAGAAAGAGGAAATAACATAGCTTTCACACCAAGTTTGATATATATCTATTCAAGTTTAAATTTTTGTAGTGTTGCAATGTTAATTGTGATTCAATTTTAGGAATTTAACATTATAGATTGGTTAATAGTATTGTTGTTAGTAATTATATTTGAGTGTTATTCAATTTAAGATTGAAAAGGAAGCAAGTGGTGAAAAACTCAAATTGTTGAGGAGTTTGATGCAAGAAGAAAAAAACACTACATAATGGGTACTCTCTCCATTCGAATCTTCATTTTTTAGGTTTGCCAAGTCTTTACATGCATGTTCTTTACATTTTCCTTAATTCGGATTGAATTACTTTATCATGCTTTATCATACATGTTTAAAATAGACACATTCCCAATCAAGAAAGCAGCCTACAATCTCACATGATGCCATGTATATTTTCTACACTTGGGCTCTTTATTAATTATGTGTAATAAACAGACCTTAACATACCATGATGTCAAACTATACAAGAATAAATCATTACAACATAATAAAAATACAATCCCACTATTATCTTGTATTCATTTCTTAGGAAGTAAGATTGGTCTCTTTATCATGCTACAGACAAATTCTCCGTCATGCTGAGGAAATGATCAAGAATTAAACCAACACAGGAAGAGATAGAAGCTAAGAATGTAAAGAAAGCAACAGCTATGAGGGAACTTCGTGAGAAGAGGAAATTGGACACGATAAATGAAGACATACCAATTGAAGAGGAACCACAACCATCACAAAGAGATATGGTATTGGCGAAACAAAGAGAACGAATGCAAAAACTTCGTGGTACGAGAGGTTTGAATACCATAGTTGGAGACACATCCTCTTCTACAAATCAACATGTAGGGACACCATCTACCACATCTCAAGTTGAGAGTACATCATCACTCACATGTAATGAAGGAGGTACGCCATCATTCCCACCTCAACCTCAAGGTATCTCATCTATTCCATCTTCGATCGAAGGTATGCCATCTAGCCCATCTCATTTAAATATTGATGAAATTCCTAATGTTGAGATGAATTTACCTAACTTAACACCACCTAGAATTTTGCATAGAAAGCTAAAGTATTTGATTGATATTGATGAGAATATTTTGCAGCCAATGGAAGGTAAAATTCTAAAACGCACTTGTAGAAGATATGCTAATAAGATTTGGAGATTGTTCTTTGAAAAGTTAAATGAGACTACAAGATGTCAACTATTCATTGAAATGATGCGAAGTATAAAGTATAGGTCCATCATGAAGATTATTGGGTTGAGAACATCAAAGGATTCAAGTGAAAAATCTATTGTCAAGAATCTAATGAGTGCGTATGAGAGTGTGGGTAACACCTCACGCACAAATGATAGTAATGCAACATGGCATGTGATTACATCGACTATAGTAAGTAGTCAAACGAGGAAAGCTCGTCTCATTAGAAAGATGAGTCAAGAATTGAGAATTAATAGGAAAACTTTAGCAAGAGCCATTGGAAGACGCCAAAGAATTGAAGACACTAATGCTAATGAATTATGGGCATTCTTGGGGAGACTACCATGAAAAGATAAACCAATTGTTGAAGCATTGAGATCACTAATTGAAGACTTTTGGAAGAATTACACAAGGGTATCTCTGAATCAAAGGGATGTGGTAAGAAGGAGAATCGGTAGTCAGAACCGTGAGCCACATCCAAAGCATTTTTTGGATGAGACTCAAACACAGTTTTATGGTAAATTTCTAGAGAAGTATCCTCAAATTAAAAAATTTCAAAGATATTTTGAAATGCTAAAACCTTTCTATGTCAAGATAAATCACATACGCACTACTTGTTGTTATAGATTACATATTGAATTTTCTAACCATTTTGATGCTTATAGGTCTATATGTTTAGATATGCATACTAACAATGATTTGCAAGGTTGTGCCATATGTGCCCCACCAACATCTTCAAGAGACTTCATATCAAGAATTTTATGTGAAAGAGAGGAAGGTCAAATATTCTACAAGAAATTATGCTTGGATGGCACATGTCATCGTTGCGGTGGCTTGCAACATTTACCAATATGTGAACATATGGAAAGAACACATGCGGTTGGAAATGAACTAGTAGAGTTTGGCAAGTATAAAATAGTGGCATACAATACAAAAGATGGTAAAGAAGCAAAGAGGTGTGAATTGGTTATTGAAAAGATTCCAGTGTATCAATTTATGCCTATATTTCATGACAGCATAGTGTATGAGTATGCAAGACATGCCCATAGAGCTTGATGGTTGGACTTGCAATTCAAGTTATGCAAGGACACATTTCCGATTGGTAGCATTGTTTCAGTCGTCAACTTTGCAGAGAACTATAGTCTACAGCCACAGCGTGAGGTATAATCACAATATTACAACTCTACACAGGTTTCTATATTTGTGCACATCGCATTCATTCATGTGATTGATAGTACAGAGGATGACAAAAAGATCATAAGGGAGTATAATTTCTATATTAGTGATGATTGCACGCATTCTATGGAGTTCGTGCAAGGTTGCTTTCAGGTGTTCTAAAATGATTTGGCTAGAAGGGGCATATTGTTCAGTCAGCATACCATATGGTCGGATAACTGTGCGTCACAATTCAAGAACTCACAGAATTTCTATTGGCTGAGTAGGAGGCATAATCTTACAGGTATTCAACATATGTGGAACTTTTGTGAGGCTGGGCATGGAAAGGGGGAGCATGGTGGTGCAGGAGCATGTATCAAAAGAGCCATAGCACGAGAAGAGTTAAAGTATAAAGACAATGCAAAGTTGACAGATGCAAAATCAATTGTCGAGTGGTGTAATGCTTCCATGGGTCCAGGTAATGAAGGTAAGTCTTCAGTTTGTAGATTTTTTTGGTTGATAGATGATACTAACATTGCACCATATGAGGACTATTGTACACTAACAGGATCAAATGAGATGCACTCTTTCAGAAGCTCAATTGCAGGTTCATGGAGTATCCATACACGAAAGATGTCATGCTTTTGTTCTTCGTGCACAATTCAAGTCTGGGATGAGTGCAAGTCAAAGGAGTGGGTTGACGAATGGCAGTTAAGTTATCTTAGCCCACTTGACACATATCGACCTCGATGGCACTAGAACTAACACAGATGGAATCATCAGTTGACTTTGACCACATATAAGATTTAGTTCAACCAGGTAATATAGGGCACGTATATGCATCTAATTTCATCTAGTTCAACTAGGTAATGTCATCTTACTTTGTAGTGTTTTTGTAATGTTGACTAATTTCATCTAATTTGCTACACATATCAATGTAGGGCATGTATATGCAGTTACTGCAGATGAAGATAATGAAGAGAGAACAGATTATTGTTGCAATTATGAGGTTAACTAGTGTTGTCATTGATGTCAACATACTCATATTGCATTGGTAAGAAGGTTTGGATGAGCTGTGTGTTGAGGATATTGAGAAAAGTAGTCTCAATCAAGAATAGTGAAGAATAGTGATAAGAAGAAGGCAAATGTACTCAATAGGTTGAGAATCAGAGGATGCGGATTAAAGGGTTTGTAGATATGAGTCTTGAGATGATCCAGTTAAGATTTCAGAGGTCCGCATGAAGATATGAAAAAGTTGTGATTGGTCAAGTAGAACCGGTTCTGAGAGATGCTCCAGAGGAACAAAGTGTCACAAAAAGGTCCGGTGAGATCCAGAGGTGCACTATTAGACTCTGTAGATTGGAAAGAGTGTTTGGGATGTCTTTGTGATGTCTCATCTTGATTGGTACGTGGTTTGGAGGTCCGAAAGAACCTTCTTCAGTATGACAGTGGCGGCAGACTGTGTTCTTGAAGTTTCAGATGAAGAGGAGAAGAGATTCCAGTGAGTAGAGGAAGTGCGGATGTACTTGGTTAATCAGGCAAGCTTGTGAAGGTTCTTAGATCATGTTGAGGTTATGTTGTCAGTCTGCATTGGTGTTAGAGCCTGGAATTCAAGATATTCTTCTGGATGAAGTTCTTGTTCAGACTAGCCGACCGGATGAGTTGTTCATCTTGTGAATGTTCTTGTGGTGGCCGACCAGATGTATTAATCATCTTGCGAATGTCCTTATGGTTGATTGCCGACTTAGATGATTGTTCCTAAGTCGATGTCTTGCATAAATAAAGGTTTGTGAGTTCATTTCAAAGTGTGTTGAGCAGTGGATGAGTGTGGTATAGTGAAAGAGCAAAGGGCAGAGTAGAAGTATCTTGGGCTTAAATGGAACTAATCCAGACATGGTAAAGATGTCAATCTCTAGTTCAAGTTTATGATTCTTATCACTTTGTAGACAGTGTGTCTCTTGTAGGCAGTGTGCCTCTTTGTGAGCAGTGTGCTCGGGCAGTGAGCCCTAATTGGCATGTGCCATTCATTTTTCTTATTCTTCTAACAGAGAATAATCCTTGGGTTAATCACCCCATGGTTTTTCCCTTAACTGGGTTTTCCACATCAAAATCTTGGTGTCCAATGTGTTGATGTTTATTTTCTCCTGTGTTTATGCATTATGCTTTCATGGATGGTTAATTGAATGCTATTAACTAACAAGAAGAATCAAGTGTTTGAAGTAGAAGCAAATTTTTGTACAACTGATTCACCCCCCCTCTCAGTTGTGTGCCCTAGATCTAACAATTGGTATCATAGCCAAGTTCCTCTGAAAGGAGCTTAACCGCTTGAGGAGATCTAGGATGTCATCATACAAAAAGGATAGTCTGAAGTTTGATGGAACCAACTTCACTCTCTGGAAAGGTCGCATGAAATGTCATTTGGAGTGTATGGGAAAAGCATACTTGACCATGGTCTCAAAACCATATGTTCCTCCACATGGTGGTCCGACAACTCTGAACGAAATCACAGATGCTGAAAACAATTTGCGGACCAAGGAAGCTCTTCTAAGTCCATTGAATGACTCAGATCTCTCAAATGTTATTGACCTACCAACTTCATATGAGATCTGGACTAAACTGGAACTTCTGTATGAAGGAGATGAGTTTGTCAAGAGTGCAAGGTTGCAAAGTCTGAAAGGGAAATTTGAAAGATTGAAGATGAGAGATGATGAAAATATCACTACCTTTATGCCAAGAGTGAATGAGCTAGTGTGTGGAATCAGGAATGCTGGTGGAGTTGATGCAGAGGAAACGCAACAGAAGCTTACAAATGGGAAGGAGGAGCCATTAACACAACCAGCATGTTAAAATCCTGGACATGCAGTATGTAATACCTATCGGCTTATCATCATCATCACATTTCTTGCTAACACAAACAGCATCATCATATTTCGAAGAGGCATGAAATATCCTCCTGCTAACTACTGTTCACTTCCTTATCGCCTTTTGCCTTTCGCCTGTCAGCAGCATCATGATACTCGACTATCAGCAGCATCATCACATTCGGCAAGCGCAAACATCCTCCTGATGTTCACTGTTCATCTTACCGCCAAACTCTATCTTCATCATCATGATGTTTGACATCATCTTCATCAGCAGGATATAAAATATCTGGTTCCTCCCATATATCCTGATGACGACAACTTCAAGCACCTTTCCTTCGATGCTTACGTCACCTCGATATCCAACTACTCAAACAACAGCATCAGGATATGACTTATCCGGTCATATTGAAACATCCTGATGATGATACTCAACTTTATGCCGATGACTTACGCCGATGCCAAAACACTTAGCGATAGCAGGATAAACTTGCATAGGGTGATATTCGCAATATCCTGATGACGATGACGTCACTTGCACCCGATGATGATGTCAATGCACCTGATGATGATGTCAATAGGATATAAGACACTTATATCCTCCGCAACATGATAATGAATAACCGGTGATCTTTTCAATATCCTGATGATGACCTTTCCGGTCCTTAGCCAAAAAGTGAACTTTCACTTCTGCATGCGATAGCGATATGCGGACGATGGATACACACGAAAGATGATCCTGACGATGATATATACACTGAGTATATATCTGACTTATATCATCCTGATGCATTCAAAACATACAGTCTTCGTCAGCTTCATAACCCGATCCGGATAGCGATATACTTGTAGATGACGATACGATTCACTCCGTCTGGAAAAGCACATGCAGATCCCTGTATATCCGTCAGCTGCATGCAAACTCACAGAACCGCACAATTTTACAAAGAAAACATGATGTTCGGGCCGGGTCACCTTCAGATCAAAACTTAACAGTTTATCTTCCTAAACCCTAGCACATGAGGATGCTAGGTTGATTCATAGCATGCTACCAATCGATCTCCCACACAATGAAATGCATAAATAGAAAACTAAAATACAACCTAAACTAACATGCATGACCATTCCACCGATTCACAGAATCAACCGGTGGAAGGGTTGAAAGAATCCATTAATCTGTAATCAGAACAGAAATCAAAACATAAACAGCTGATAAACCAGATAATGCAATTGATGAGATCTTATTTAGATGAAACACAAATGTCATGTTCCTGCAATACTATCGAACAACAATGTTTCACAATGTCTGGACTGATCTCTGGATCTCACTCAATCACTAGTACAACATAACATAACTACTACTCTGATATGATCTCAAACCCTAACTGATCTGAGTTATTTATAGCAATATCCTACAAGTACTACCAACTCGGTTCCCAGCGGCTGGGAGCTTCCAAGCGGCTGGGAGAAGACAGCTCAGACAACCTGATAACAAACTCTAACTACCTGCACACTCTCCTAGGCTGATCTAATACATATGCATTGGTCCAATGGACCTTATTACATTATGAAGTCAAACATGCTAAAAATAGACTAATGTCCTATCATGCGGACAATGAACCTATATCCTGTCTTGTAGGGGTGCTCCTGCACCAGGAGTTCTGGATGAAAATAAAATTGTTTGCAAAATTCTTAGATCCCTTCCTGCTGCCTACAAAATCAAGGTTGCTGCCATTGATGAATTCAGAGCCCATACAACTATCACAAGAGAGCAACTGGCTGGCAAACTGGCTGCATTTGAAATGACTGAGTTTGGAGATGATCCCCCCAAGACTAAATCTGCATTCAAAGCCAGTGCCTATGTGAAAGGCAAACAAAGATTTGATCCGGGAGAGAACTCTTCAAGGAAGCTATCATGGTATGATCAAGCAAGGAAAGACATGGAAGAGGAAGAAGCAGAAATAGCTCAACTTGAAGCCCTCATTGCAAAGAGACTGCCAAGTGTGTCCGGTAAGTATGAAGGAAAACTACCCTTTAAGTGCTTCAACTGCAATAAGATTGGTCATTTTGCTTCAAGATGTCCGAAAAGATCTGTAAGGTCAAACTCCAATAGACAAAGGTTCCAAAAGAACTGTTATTATGTTCATGAAGAAGCTGATCATGAAGGAGTAATAGATGATGAATCAAAGATAGGAGACAAATCCAGAAATGAATGGGTGTTTATTGCCATCAAGGAAGAAGAACCAATATCCTCTGAATCTGTCAATTATAAGGTTGTAGAAAGAGCTTTGGCTGCCCAAGTAGAAGAAAAGGATGATTGGGTTATTGACAGTGGATGCTCTCACCACATGACAGGTGACAAGAACAAGTTCTTAGATTTAGAAAGGTATGAAGGAGGAATGGTAAAGTTTGGTGACAATTCTATAGGTAGAATCAGAGGTAGGGGAACTATTTCTTTTGATGGAAAGAGCAAAACTGGTAATGTATTGTATGTTGAAGGATTGAAGCACAATCTTCTTAGTGTTGGACAGTTAGTAGACAAAGGTTATGATCTCCGGTTCAAAAATGGAAGATGCAGGATCTTTGAAAGCTCCGGAACTGAGATTACATCCGGTACTCAAACAAAAGGTAATATCTTCCATCTGGTTGGTTCAAATAAAAGTTGGCTGTTTGTTCAAGTTGATCAAAGTTGGCTATGGCATAGAAGGATGTGTCATATAAATTTTGATAACATCATCAAGATAAGCAATATTTAGGCTATAAGAGATCTTCTAAAATTGGTGAAACCTACAAATAGTTTGTGCAAAGAATGTCAGCTAGGTAAATAGAGCAAAGTCTCTTTCAAAAGTAAAGATCAGTCCTCTACTAGATTATTGGAATTAGTTCATACTGATCTTGTGGTCCGACAAGAATCAAAAGTATGCAAGGTGATAGATATTTCATGTTACTGATTGATGATCATTCCCGGATGATGTGGGTAACCTTTCTGAAAGAGAAATCAGAAGCCTTTGAGAAGTTCAAAATCTTGAAGGCTATGGTAGAGAATCAAACTGGATTGAAACTGAAATGTCTAAGGTCTGATAGAGGTGGTGAATTCATAGACTTTTGTGAGAAGCATGGTATAAAGAGACAGTTGTCTGCTCCTAGGACTCCACAGCAGAATGGAGTAGTTGAGAGAAAGAACTGGACCATCCAGGAAGCTTCCAGGACAATGATGATGGAAGCAAATGTTCCTCAGATGTTTTGGAGAGAAGCTGTCAGGATTGCAGTCTACACTCTTAACCGAGTTCAAATCAGAAATAATACTGGTAAGACACCTTATGAACTTTGGTTTGGTATAACTCCTACTGTGAGATATTTCAGAGTATTTGGTAGCAAGTGTTACATCAAAAGAGATGAAGATCTAGGAAAGTTTGATGCTAGAAGTGATGAAGGAATTTTCTTGGGTTACTCCACTCAAAGCAAAGCATACTGGTGTTACAATAAGAGATTGAGAAAGATGATAGAAAGTACAAATGTGAAGGTTGATGAAGGAATTGAGAAGCCCTCAAGATTCTATGAATGTGATGAAGATGATCAGAATGATCCTCTGGTGCAAGGAGCTCCATCCTCCTCTGAAATTCAGATCCAAACTGATCCGATAAATCAGGAAGAAGAAGTTTATCTGAATGAGCCTGATCAAGAATTAGTAGTGCAAGAAACTCCCAAAGTTCCAAGGTATGTAACTCTAAATCACTCTGAAGATCAGATCATAGGTGACAAAAGTAAAGGGGTACAAACAAGGAGAAGAATTGCTCAAGATTCAAATGAATACTGTCTGATTTCAAAGATTGAACCTAAGATAGTTAATGAAGCTTGCAATGATGAAAACTGGACCAAAGCAATGGAGGAAGAGTTGATGCAAATTGAGAAAAATCATACTTGGGATCTTGTTCCCAGACCTAGAGACAAGAATGTGATTGGAACCAAATGGGTCTTCTGGAACAAACTGAATGAAGTTGGTGAAGTAATCAGAAACAAAGCTAGATTGGTCTGCAAAGGCTACTCTCAAATAGAAGGAATTGATTTTGAAGAGACCTTTGCTCCGGTGGTAAGAATTGAAGCACTCAGATTATTTCTTGCATTTGCTGCCTTCAAAGACTTCAAGGTATATCAGATGGATGTCAAGTCTGCTTTCCTAAATGGTGACTTAGAAGAAGAAGTATACATTGAACAACCGGATGGATTTCAATTGTCTGATCATGATAATATGGTCTGCAAGTTGAAGAAAGCACTGTATGGTTTGAAGCAAGCCCCAAGAGCATGGTATGAAAGGTTGGATAAACATCTTGTGCAGATTAGTTTCAACAAACAGCAATCTATATTTCCAAATAGATAATGAAAACATCTTGATTGTTGAAGTATTTGTTGATGATATCATTTTTGGAGGAAGAGATAGTTTGTGTAAAACCTTTGCAAATCAAATGAAAAGTGAGTTTGAAATGTCAATGCTTGGTGAAATGAATTTCTTATTGGGTCTGCAAATTACTCAGACAAAGAAAGGTATCTTTATCTCTCAGACCAAATATGTGAAAGAATTGTTGAGGAAATTTGGAATGGAAGATTCAAAGCCAATGAACACTCCTATGGCAACCGGATGTAAGTTGAGCAAAGATGATGACTCTCCTAAGACAGATCAGACCAAGTATAGATCAATGATTGGAGGATTATTGTATCTCACTCAGACTAGACCAGATATAATGCAGGCTGTTGGTCTTGTGGCAAGATTTTAGGCTGACCCTAGAGAATCTCATGTTATGGTAATCAAGAGGATTTTTAGATATCTAAAGGGGACAGTTGAGTATGGCCTATGGTATCCTAGAGATTAAGATTTCTCTCTTCATGCATATACAGATGCAGATTGGGCAGGAGATGTGGATGACCAGAAGAGCACCAGTGGTGGAGCATTCTTCTTGGGAAAGAGATTAGTTTCTTGGCTAAGCAAGAAACAAGAGGCAATATCTCTGTCTACAACTAAAGCAGAATATATTGCAGCAGCAGGTAGTTGCACTCAAATCTTATGGATGAAGCAGATGTTAAGAGACATGAAAGTTGAATATGACGAGCCTATCACAATTTTCTGTGATAATTCAAGTGCAATAAATATTTCCAAGAATCTGGTATTGCATTCTAAGACAAAGCATATATCTATCAAATTTCACTTTTTGAGAGAACAAGTAAACAAGGGTGAAGTCAGATTAGAGTATGTGCCCTCCAAGGATCAGCTTGCAGATATTTTTACTAAACCTCTTCCCAAAGACTCTTTTGAGTGTCTCAGGGAGAAGTTAGGGGTCATGGCCCCTCCGATGATGAACTAGGATGCACTGATGTGCATCAGTCTGGTGGATATCACAGTCATATCTTGTGATCTGGATTGATGATGGGGAGCTGCTACTAAGGGGGAGCAGCTAGTATGATTCTGATGTGTTACAAGTGCAAGTATGAGCCCTTTGCCATTGATGTCAAAGGGGGAGAGAAGACATGTGAAAAATAAATGGTTGATGATCAAAGGGGGAGCAGTAAAGGAAGAGAAGACATGTGAAGAGTTGTTGATAGGGGGAGCTGTGACAGAAAAGAGAAGTTCTTGTCTTGATAGTTTTTCACATCATATGTTGCCATCAATGACAAAGGGGGAGATTGTTGCAATTATGAGGTTAACTAGTGTTGTCATTGATGTCAACATACTCATATTGCATTGGTAAGAAGGTTTGGATGAGCTGTGTGTTGAGGATATTGCATAGGAAGTTGACCTCGTTTACCCATCACCAGTTTTGGATCCATTCATTGGGGAGCCATAATAGCCGGCCGCCGCCCATTCCATATCCATATGCGGATCATCCAGTAGCAGAACCAACCATAGAGAGAGGGGTAGTAGCATCAGAGGCATAGTCATAGGTAGGAGCAATACTATCAGCATCTTCGCCAGTTGAACCAATTGATTCAGTTGACCGAGCTGATGCCAATGGGCCCGGAACTTGTAAATGATCCAGCAGGGGCATAGGTGAGAGCAGAGGTAGTAGTAGTGGGGAGCGGAAAGCCGCCAGCATCTGAGTAGGCAGGGGTAAGGCGGAGGCACCACCAATTCCAAAGCTGGTCTTGGGAGCATAGACACTGACGTGATTCCATGACGCCAACAATCATGGGCAGCTGTGGGGAACAGATAAGCCTCCCACCCACCCACCCTATAATCCACCCACCCACCCCGTGCTTGGTTGGGTGACATCTCTACGCCATAGTTCATGCCTTTCATCTAGAGTTAGTTAGTTGCTTATCAGTAGCGGATGGGATCTATAGATAGGTGGGAGGGGGTCTATAGCTATAGGGTTATGCCCGAACCAATATCCAACCAACTATAGGAAAGATGCGGGCGATGCCACTTAGATATTGTATTTTATGGAACGAGAAAAACCATATGATATTGGGTGGTATTGTATTGTAGGTGAAGTTGTTGATACGTACATAATAGACTCGACCGTAATGAAGATATGAAAAAATTGTGATCGGTCAAGTAGAACCGGTTCTGGGAGATGCTCCGGAGGAACAGAGTGTCACAAAAAGGTCCGGTGAGATCCGGAGGTGCACTATCAGACTCTGTAGATTGGAAAGAGTGTTTGGGATGTCTTTGTGATGTGTCATCTCGATTGGTACGTGGTTTGGAGGTCTGGAAGCACCTTCTTCAGTATGACAGTGGCGGCAGACTATGTTCTTAAAGTTTCAAATGAAGAGGAGAAGAGATTCCATTGAGTAGATGAAGTGCGGATGTACCTGGTTAAGCAGGCAAGCTTTTGAAGGTTCTTGGATCATATTGAGGTTATGTTGTTGGTCCGCATTGGTGGTAGAGCTTGGAATTGAAGATATTCTTCTGGATGAAGTTCTTGTTCAGACAGGCTGACTGGATGAGTTGTTCATCTTGCGAATGTTCTTGTGGTGGCCGACCGGATGTATTAATCATCTTGCGAATGTCCTTATGGTTGATTGCCGACTTAGATGATTGTTCCTTAGTCGATGTCTTGTATAAATAAAGGTTTGTGAGTTTATTTCAAAGTGTGTTGAGTAGCGGATGAGTGCGGTATAGCGAAAGAGCAAAGGGCAGAGCAGAAGTATCTTGGGCTTAAATGGAACTAATCCAGACATGGTAAAGATGTCAATCTCCAGTTTAAGTTTGTGATTCTTATCACTTTGTAGACAGTGTGTCTCTTGTAGGTAGTGTGCCTCTTTGTGAGCAGTGTGCTCGGGCAGTGAACCCTAATTGGCATGTGCCATTCATTTTTCTTATTCTTCTAACAGAGAATAATCCTTCGGTTAATCACCCTGTGGTTTTTCCCTTAATCGGGTTTTCCACGTCAAAATCTTGGTGTCCAATGTGTTGATGTTTATCTGCTCCTGTGTTTATGCATTATGCTTTCATGGATGGTTAATTGAATGCTATTAACTAACAAGAAGAATCAAGTGTTTGAAGTAGAAGCAAGTTTTTGTACAACTGATTCACCCCCCCTCTCAGTTGTGTGCCCTAAATCTAACAATTATTACTTATGTCATTGTGTTGAGGCCAAAAAGAAATTGGAGGGCCCTGTTACAGATGGAGAAAATATCGAATACCCTACAGGCTCAGTGGTTATTACTGGAACATGGCTTAGAAGGTACTCACATAAGAGTGTTAATATTTGGTTGTTTCAGGACTTTGACACACATCGGAAGATTCTTCATTACTCAAACCTTGTCGTGGCATCCAATGTTCATTTGATAAAGTATCAGGGTAGACCTTTGAACAAAATCTTGTGGAAGGTGCGTGAGTCTGACCATGAAGCAATACTTGACACAATAAAGAGTAGAGTAGATCCGGATGGTTCATTGGATTAATTTGTAAGTATTCACATTGATTTTGTAAAGTCATGTTACATTGAGTTGTAAGTATGCACATTAATTTGTAAGGTTTGTCTTTTTTATTTCCTCCTGCATTTTTACACATATACACATTTTTACATCATCATGTTATGCATTTTTGGTGTCCTGCTCCTGATGCGACCAAACTCATAACTCACCCTACTTCCTCTAGACACCATTTGATGATCTCTCCAACACTCTGGATCCAGGGCACCCAATCATGATGATGACCTATATACCATTCTCCCAAGGCACTCATAATGAATGAAAAGAAGACCAAGGGCTTCCAATCTTAATAGACTTATTTCTTTCAATTTTGATGATCCAAACTCTTGCAAAATGACATCCACTTTCATGCCTTTAGATCTTCCTTCACATACAGGGCACCAAATCACATTGAAAAATCTACATAAGGGCACTAAAATGGATGAAAGGAGACATGAAATGTGCCTTAGGACTCCATGCTAAGTTTGAGCCATTAAAGTCTCTTGATATTAAACGCTCATGATGATGAAACTTAGAGTTTTTTCCTTTCCTAGGCACTCATCTAAGATGTTTGAATGATAAGGAGCACCTAGACCTCTATAATGTACATTGGGCACCAAAATCAAGGTGATTTTAAGTCACTTTGAGTTATTTGGGGTCATTTTGAGTCTTTGAGTCATGTTGGAAAAAAGTGTCAATGTTGTCAAGTTGCACAAAGCAACTTTTACATTTTTGGTGTCTTGCTCTTGATGCGACCAAACTGACAGTTCCAACGCATCCGTATGGGTACATTTAGGCTAGGCATGGTTCTATTTTTCACCCAAACATGTTGAAACAGTCCAAGCTACATTGTGCTGATGATATCCCTGAAGAGTCCAAAGTGCAAAAAGGCAGCAACCTTTGACGAGATGTTACTCGAAAACTGTGTCACTTAGAAACATTCTTTCTAAGAAAACATGATCACATAGAGTGCCTCTACAATAACCTCTCTCATTTTTTATATCTCTGAGGCATTTGCCCGTGGTGAAAGGTTTTCTGCTGCCCCAAAAATCGTCAGAAGGAGGCAATGTAAAGTTACAAAGGGGTGTAACTTTTGTCCTGCTCCTGATGCGACCAAACTGACTATTCCAACACGTCAATATGGGTACATTTATGCTAGGCATGGTCATGTTTTTCACCCAAACATGTCAAAACAGTCCAAGCTACATTGTACCGACGATAACCCTGAAGAGTCTAAAGTGCAAAAAGGTAGCAATCTTTGACGAGATGTTACTCAAAAATCGTGTCACTTAGAAACATTCCATCTAAGGAAACACGATCACATAGAGTGTCTCTACAATAACCTCTCTCAGTTTTTTATATATTTGAGGCATTTAACCGTGGTCAAAGGTTTTCTGCTGGCCCAAAAATCATCAAAAGGAGGTAGTGTAAAGTTACAAAGGGGTGTAACTTTCATCCTGCTCCTGATGCAACCAAAATGATTATTCCAATGCATCCATATGGGTACATTTACACTAGGCATGGTCCTTTTTTTCACCCAAACATGTCGAAACAGTTCGAGCTACATTGTACCGATGATATCCTTGAAGAGTCCAAAGTGTAAAATGCAGCAATCTTTGATGAGATGTTACTTGAAAACCCTGTCACTTAGAAACATTCCATCTGACGCAATGCGATCATGTAAAGTACCTCTACAATAACCTCTCTCAATTTTTTATATCTCTGAGACATTTGCCCGTGGTGAAATATTTTCTGCTGCCCCAAAAATTGTCAGAAGGAGGCAGTGTAAAATTGTAAAGGGGTGTAACTTTCGTTCTACTCCTGATGCGATGAAACTGACTGTTCCAAC
Source organism: Cunninghamia lanceolata (assembly GCA_027924645.1). Lineage (NCBI taxonomy): Eukaryota > Viridiplantae > Streptophyta > Pinopsida > Cupressales > Cupressaceae > Cunninghamia > Cunninghamia lanceolata. Next base: position 9,836,899 of record BSBN01001435.1, read on the forward strand.
GCGTCTGGATGGGTACATTTATGGTAGACATGGTCCTATTTTTTACTCAAACATGTCAAAATAGTCTGAGCTACATTGTACCGACGGTATCCCTGAAGAGTCCAAAATGCAAAAAGGTAGCAATCTTTGACGAGATGTTACTCGAAAACCATGTCACTTAGAAATATTTTGTCTAAGGCAACGTGATCATGTAGAGTGTCTCTATAATAACCTCTCAATTTTTTATATCTCTGAGGCATTTGCCCGTGGTCAAAAGTTTTCTGCTGCCCCAAAAATTGTCAGGAGGTAGTGTAAAGTTGCAAAGGGGTGTGACTTTCGTCATGCTCCTGATGCGACCAAAATGACTATTCCAACGCATCTAGATGGGTACATTTATGCTAGGCATGGTCCTTTTTTTACCCAAACATGTCGAAACAGTCTGAGCTACATTGTACCGACGATATCCCTGAAGAGTCCAAAGTGCAAAAAGGCAGCAATCTTTGATGAGATGTTACTTGAAAACCCTCTCACTTAAAAATATTCCATCTAAGGCAACGCGATCATGTAGAGTGCCTCTACAATAACCTCTCTCAGTTTTTTATATCTCTGAGACATTTGCCCGTAGTGAAATTTTTTCTGTTGCCCCAAAAATCGTCAGGAGGCAGTGTAAAGTTGCAAAGGGGTGTAACTTTCGTCCTGCTCCTGATGCGACCAAACTAACTATTCCAACACGTCTAGATAGGTACATTTACGCTAGGCATGGTCCTGTTTTTCACCCAAACATGTCGAAACAATCTGAGCTACATTGTACCGACAATATCCCTAAAGAGTCCAAAGTGCAAAAAGGCAGCAATCTTTGACGAGATGTTACTCGAAAGCCATGTCACTCAGAAACATTCCTTCTAAGGAAACGTGATCACATAGAGTGCCTCTACAATAACCTCTCTTAGTTTTTTATCTCTGAGACCTTTGCCCATGGTGAAATGTTTTCTGCTGCCCCAAAAATCATCAGGAGGCAGTGTAAAGTTGCAAAGGGGTGTAACTTTCGTCCTGCTCCTGATGTGACCAAACTGACTATTCCACACATTTGGATGGGTACATTTACACTAGGCATAGTCCTTTTTTTCACCCAAACATGTCGAAACAGTTCGAGCTACATTATACCGACGATATCCCTGAAGAGTCTAAAGTGCAAAAAGGCAGCAATCTTTGACGAGATGTTACTCAAAAATCATGTCACTTAGAAACATTTTGTCTGAGGAAACGCGATCACATAGAGTGCCTCTACAATAACCTTTCTCAATTTTTTATATCTCTAATACATTTGCCCGTGGTGAAATATTTTTTGTTGCCCAAAAAATCATCAGAAGGAGGTAGTGTAAAGTTGCAAAGGGGTGTAACTTTCATCCTGCTCCTGATGCGACCAAACTGACTATTCCAACGCATCTAGATGGGCACATTTACGCTAGGCATGGTCATGTTTTTCACCCAAACATGTCGAAACAGTCCAGCTACATTGTATTGACGATATCCCTGAAGAGTCCAAAGTGCAAAAAGGTGGCAATCTTTGAAGAGATGTTACTCAAAAACCGTGTCACTTAGAAACATTCTGTTTGAGGCAACGTGATCACGTAGAGTGCCTCTGCAATAACATCTCTTAGTTTTTTATATCTCTGAGGTGTTTTCCTGTGGTGAAAGGTTTTTTGCTGCCCCAAAAATCGTTAGAAGGAGGCAGTGTATAGTTGCAAAGCATTGCTAAGAAATCCTCAATACTCAAACACTCCAATGAATTGAAGCAACTTCTTCTTAGGCACAAATGTAAGGGTACACAAGGGGAAAATGGTGCCTAGATGACTTAGTGCATTTCTATGACTTCATTCACATATTTAAATGTTTGAGAAACTCTCCTTTACTAAGAGCTTGTCCTCGTGCCAATGTTAAGCTTTATACCTCCTAGGCGCTCAATTAGGTGATGTCATTAGATACAACTTACCCTTAGGCACCAATGTAGCTTCTTCAATCCATCACACTTCTAGGCACTTAAATTTGAGGTCTTGGACTTATATCTTATTCCTAGGCACAATTGAATGATCTTCCTAGATCTAGGCACTCATGATGGTGGGAAATTACATGAAGGGATGCCTAAGTCCAATTTGACTTTATATTTGATATTTTATGACTCCAATTTACTAGGAATGGCTCAATTTCTAAAGTGTTGACTCAATAATGTAAGTTTAAGGTCTTTTCCTCCTAGATGCCAATTAATGAGTTCACTAGATGCAATTTCTCCTAGACTTGAAGATTGTGAAAGAACTTGAAGCTTGGATGGATGTCTTCAAATGTTTGATGAAGAAGTGTTCCAACTTGAAAGGTCCTTTGAAGTGTAGATATTGATGATAACACTTTCCCTTATATGTGAAGTAGATGACTTTTCAAGGAGGCTTGAATGTATTAGAGGGACTTGAAATTAAATGGATGTCTTTGGAATGCTTGATGATGATGAGAAGTTCCTTTGGAGTGGCTACATGCTGATCTTGAAGTGATGATTGATGAAGAATCTAGTTGATACTTGAAGATGAATGGAACTTGAAGTGATAGATGGAAGTCTTCAAACATGATGCAACTGGAGATGTCGTTAATGAAGAAGACTTGAAATATATCTTGTTGTGACCTTTTGGAGCAGCTACCTCTTGAAGTGGCATTTCCTTGGCAGTGATTACTTCCATCTTAACTCTCTGGCATGAATGAATGTGAAAGGCTCCTTTGGAGCAGCTACATGTTGACTCTAGGCAACTCCAAGCTCTTGCTTCTACCTTTTCCTTCAATCTTCCTACAATACAAACCAAGAAACACATCAATCCTCATGCTAAACATTTTATGATACAAAGGAATCCTCTTTAAACATGGAATAATCTTACTACAAATCTAGATGCATATATAGGTAAAAAGAAGAGCAAAGGGCACCTAACACAAGTTGGTCCATATTTATCACTTTAAATGATTTCAAACAATTGTAATGGCTTAAAGAGGTCAATTTCCCTTAAGAGATTCATTCAAAAGGTGTCTTTCAATGCAATTTCTCCCTTAAGCGCCAGAATGGGTTTATACTGATGGAGAGTGAGCCTAGATTTAAATATTTTTATGCTTGCAATTATGTAATTCTAAATGATGAGACATGTCTTAGAATGAATTCTATCTTTCAAGCACTCACTCCAAAATGTCATCTCATGCAATTTCACCCAAGGCATTCATTGAGGTGTACTCAGAGGCTAAAGTGCGCCTAACTCAATTGCCTTTATCTTTATCATTTTTGTGCTTTCAACAATTGAAAATGGCCTAGAGTGATCCTTTCTCTCAAGGCACTCACCTATTGATATGAAATCAAGTTATTTCCCTTAGGCACAATTTTAGGCTTGTATGGGTGAAAAGTGCGCCTTACATCCTTAGGTGGTTCTTTCTAATTTCAATCAAATGCCAAGTGTCTAAGAAAGATTTTGTCTTGAGATGATTAAATTTTGAGGTTCAAATCCCTTCCTCAATCAAGGCATAATCTGAGGGTTGTATAGATGAAAGTTGACTTTGGAGCTGATATGTACTTCCTTTACTTCCATGTACTCAATTCATCATAATTATTGTCAAAGACTTCTCCAAGTTGATTGATAACATGCTTCTTGATGTTAAGATCCTTCATTCACTCCTTAGATCTAGGCGCTCATGATGGTGGGAAATTACATGAAGGGTGCCTAAGGTTCAAGATAGGTTCTTTTCACTCATCTTAACTTTCAATCATTGTAGTTAATCTCAAAAGACATCATCCAAAATGAGAAACCTCCAAGACTTGTCATTGTAAGTTGATTTCCTCCAAGGTGCCAATACATGTTCTTTTGAAGGCAAAGGGCGCCTAGGCTTATGGGGCTCAATTTGATGTATTTATTGAAAGCTCAAGGTTAATTGATGCTTATTGAAAATGCCACTTAGTCCTTCATTTGCATTATAGGAACCATTTCCTATTGACTTATATACTCCTCCTCATGCTAGGGCGCCATAATGAAGTGGTTTAGACAATAGGTGTGCTTCACTTACTAGAGGCTTGTTCTCCTTCCATCTTAGGCACACTTTTATGGTGGAACAGGTGTCAATGGGTGCCTTGTCTTAAATGAATGCTCTCTCCAAGTTGGGTGCCCTTTTGAGGCTTTATGAGTTGCAAATTGCGCCTTAACCCTTCATGCTTGTTGCTCAATGTTTGAATGTTTAAGAAAGTCTCCTTTAGGCGCTCATCTTAATGACTTTTTCTCAAGGCGCAATCATCCTAATGACTTGGATATTCATCCTATTGTTTCAGGATATCAGGCTACCAGACTTAGTCATTTTCAGGATCTCAAACATAAAGAATAGCATGATGATTCATTTTTTTGTATTGCATATAGTTGACATTGTATGCTACTCATAAAGAATATTAATATTTTTTGTTCAACATGATGATTCATTTTTTTTTAAATACAACTTTTATCTTTTAGTTCCAAAATGAGGTTTAGGTGATACTTGAATAAGAATAGCTAGCTTATTGGATCAACAAACATCCTATGTAATACAATTGGACTTTAAACATCTGAAGTAGCCATCTACAAATATCCATTCAAACATGGATTTATAATGCAAGTATGGACGCCATCAATAAAAAAGATTTGTATTAACCAAATATCCATATAGGCATACATCAATATCTGTCGATATAAGTATAACATATATACAAAATAGCCATATAGGCTTACAAGAATGCCATATAGGCATACAATGTCAACTATATACAATACAAAATATATGTCCACAAATGCCATATAGGCATACAACAAAGGAACACAATAAAAATTCATTCCCCTCTGGCTGGTGAAGAGAATAGATCACGAGCAGCCTTTGATCTTCTAGGGGATGGAGACGCGCATGTGGGTGGTCTACTACCAACCCGAGGGCTACTCCTTCTATTTAGTTCTTCCTGCATCTTTAGTTGTTACAATAAAAAGTATAGACATTAATATGTAGAAATTACATGTTATAAAAAATGAAACATTTAACAAAATAATCACTTACTGCTAACATATAATCTATCTCCTCACTTGCCTCAATAGTAGGAATAGGTCGTGGTGATGTCATGTCCTATAGAAACTATCCAGATAGAAATTAAACTTCAAGTCAATAATCTTTTAATTTTTCAAAAATAGATAACTATAACAATGAATGTAAATTGAAATTTACTAATCTACCTCATACCCCTGTCAATGCCATGGAGCTATGAATCATAGAGGCCAGACCATGCTCCATTGCCCTATGAACATGGGGAGGTGTCTCCGCAGCCTGCATCATCTAGAAATAAAACAACATTATTCAATTACAAAAACTATAATAGTGATGCAAATTATGGCTCCTAACATACACACACGTTCATCTAAACATGGAAGTACACATAATAAAGCACACAAGTTACATACAAAAATCTAGTAAGTACAATTCATTCATTAAACTATTTATTTTATTACTTCCGTAAAGCTTTGAAGTCCACCACCGCTGGCAGGTGTTGTCGTGAAATCTACAATATTAACCTATTCAACATCCAAAATTAGATATTAGAATACCATTCATATAACGATGCTATTCACATGTAATATTTATAATTGTTTACAAGTTACATACCCTGACAGTAGATGATCTAGTGTAAAATGCAAGTGGAGAACCAATGAAAACTACATCGACGCTATGACCCTGAAATTTCATTAAAATCATCAATTTAAATTAGTTAATCTTGCATTTCAAAAATGAAATTAAATAAATTAAATTCAATAAACTTGCTAATATTTACCTGAGTATCAAGGCCGAAAGTGTCACTCAGGAGGATATCTATCATCACCATCTTCTCAGCTGCAGATTTAGCCTGTGCACCTGCGTCCTGACTATCCATAGGGTCATAACCACAGGCTGACCCGTAAGCCTGACAAGCATGGGGTGGGACCCTACTCCTCACACTATCTCCCAACCCACTCTGTGTTGCAGGACTGGCATGTTCTATGATGCTCTGGGTCAAGGCACTAATGGACTGCAGTGTATCGACCTCAACACTCTCCTTCACAATGGAAGGGCTAGAAACATGCTCATGGGCTGGTCTGCTGATTACTCGTCTTACTACCCACTGTGGGTCAAGACGTGCCCCTGGTCTATCTTGTGCTGACCCCCCACCTCTACCCTGGAAGTCCCGCATATCAAAATACTTTGGCACTTTATTGAGGACAAACTCACAGTAGAGTTTCCTCAAAAAGTATTGCGGGACCTCATTATTATTGCATGGAGGATGGTCAAAAACCATCCACCACCTCTGCCCAAAATTGTCCCTTATCGCTTGGTTGTTGCACCAATGGATAAGGAACCTCTTGCATGTAATGGGTGGAGGTTGATTTATTTGTGGGTTTGTGAAAATCGAACACAAGTCTAATTTTGTGATTTGTAATTTTTTCACATCTTGGTATGACAGTTTGCCTGCATAATAATCTCTAAACTCCCTCCTCTTATCTGTCCAACTAGTTATTTGCTTGCTAATTGAATCTACATTTGATAACATAGATTCAAGAGATTCAGCAAGCGTGGACCTATGCAAGGTTGAAGTGGAAGAATCTTTCAACCTTGCAATTATATCTTCAATTTCTTTTTTGTTGTTTTTAATTTGTCCCATTATATTTTCTTGTGTTCTAGGGGCATGTCGAGGAATGGATGGAGGAGGTTGTTGTTCTAAAGGATTTTGTGGATTTTGAGGAGGAGGAGGTGCATTAACATTTCCTGACAATTAACGAAATATACATAAAAAAATAACTCAAACCTACTATTTAGAAATAAATTCAAACAAAATAAATAAATAAAACTCAATCCTTTGGCGTGCTCGATGTCGTAGCGGCATTTTGGTGACGAATCAGCAAGATTTTGGTGTTGAATTATCTTTTCCAAAACGCAAGCACGCTTCCTAGGGTTTGCAAGCCGCGGGGATAGAGGAGAAAAACATAAATGAAATGAAATAACAAGCCTTTTTTTTATTATAGTAGTTCATAACACGCTCACGTTATGTATTATTATTTTTTTAAACCATTTGGCCACTTTTTGGCCCCCCATCTTTTTGCACTTACGTATACATACATACATACATACATACATGTATGTATATATATGTATATATGTCTATATATATAACTTTGGCCAAAGTAATGCAAAAGTCACTACTTGCATTTATGGTTTATAGTGTACCAGATAGCTAAATAATCAGAACGGGTCATACATAGCTAGAGCTAGACTAGAGTTGTAAACCTGATTATCATAGCTAGGACATATCACTGGTTCACAGATGACATATGGAATTAGTTTATTCACATTATCTAATACCCTCGTGAAAGGAAGGGCCATGTATAGGAAGGAAGGTGTGTGGGGGACCATTAGTTTGTGGTTGGAGGAAAAGCACCGGGGTGATGCTCTCTCTCCTGTAGTTGACTGCTGAAGACTTGTGAACAAGAATACATTGCTTATTCTGTAAATAACATTGATAAAATTATAATTCATAAGAAATACGACCATTTATTATTGTGCAATTTGTAAGTCGAAAGAGAAGCAACCTTCTTTTAGACTATGCATATTATACATGGATATAGCAAATGTAATATATTTCTTATGGATATTTCTCTCTTTAAAAAAAATATATGCAAATTTGTTTATTTTTGTTTGAGTTTTTTTAATATTCCAATTGGGATGTTACACATGGTATCAGAGCTACCAGGTTTAGTACTTGGACCTTGGAGTTCATTGCAAGGTTTCACAAAATTTGCAAGATATGCTAACGATAAAATATGTGTTCTTGTGCCAGAATGGCAAGAAATAGGACAAGAAAACAAGCCAAGAAAACCAAACTTAGTGAAATGCCTAAGATCATTATTAAGAAAGAGCAATCTCCTAAACCAAAGATGGAAAATACAGTGAGTTATGCAAAGGAATCTTAACTCATTGATTTTTAAACACTAGTTGATGCACTCAAACGTATCCACCTGGAAAGGAGGAAACAACTTGAAGAGGCAAAAAGATCATTAACTCCTACTATTGTTAAGATTAATAAACCATCTGCACATCGTGACATGCCTTTTGGGTGTGGACAAGATGTGCCTATTATGAGTTTAGAGGTGTTAAAGGAGTACTTGAACAAGTACATCTGCCTACTAAATTTGTGTTACTTGATTCTGATAGAGAAGAGGAACTAGAGTTTCCTTTGTCTTAAAGTGATATGTAGACAATTCCTTTTCACAAAAAACAAAAAGAGAATTTTTGTATTTGAGTAAGGATGTAAAGGTATAGAAAGTGAATAAAGCTAAGTTTTGGTTTTTTTAGTAAGCAAATGATTGTGTGATGAATATCTAAGTTTTTGTATTTATGAACTTGTACTTTTATGATAGTGTATCAAAAAGTTGCATGTTTTGATAAATTTCTATGCAATGATTAGGTGTGGTATTGTTATGGAACACTATGAAAATCAACCAAGAGGGAACCTAGATGGCCCAAATGTTGAGAATAACCCTATGGCAAAATTAGATCAAATTCGGTCAATTTTAAATGAGATAAACAGAAGATTGGAAGCCCTGGAAACAAGAAGTTAGAGGGGGAGAAACCAATCAAGAACGTCATTCTAAAGAAATAGAAGAGTCCAATTTTCATGCAGAACCAAAAGTAAATAACCAAGACTCACTAATGTAAAATGAGGTAAAAACTCGTCTTACTAGTGAGTTAGCCCAAGACGTGTTAAAAGTTATACCTCCTAAGTTTGATGGAACAATGAGTGGAGATGCAGCCAAGGCTTGCCTAACTAAGATGGAGAAATATTTTGAGATAAGAAACTATTCTGAGATTACCAAGGCTGTATGGGGAGCATACCCATTAGCTAGAGAAGCATCTACGTGGTGGATGAACAAGAAAATAGAATTAGGATTGAGTTCCTTCAGCCTAACTTGGGATCAATTTGTGGTCATATTTAGGAAAAGATGGTTGCCCCAACTTTATTTTGACCAAAAATTAATAGATTTTCAAAACCTGCATCAAGGAGGTGTGATTGTCATTGAATATTGGGAAATTTTTTGCTAGGTTATTGAAGTATGTGCCATAGTATCAAAAGGATAAGAGATTTAGAATAAGGAATTTTATCATGGGCTTGAATGCTCAGATTGGTGGAGAAGTGGATATTCATGGTTCCACAACCATGGACCAAGTTTCTCAGAAAGCCATTAAGCAAGAACAGAAGCTCAAATCTATCTCAGTGTATCGAGAAAGATCTCAAAGGAAATTTAATTGGAGTCATCCTTCAAAAAGAGAAACAAGAATCAAGAACCCAGAGAGAAGAACTGTGGAAAAAGTTTTAGGTTTAATAGAAATGAATCCAAGGATGGAATAGCAATTCAAATTCAAAAAGGAATGATGATAATTTACCAATCGATCTCTTGAAAGAGAGGTCATAGTGAGATAAAAATGTGTAGAGCTAAAGAGGATCGTGTCTGTGGACTTTCTCTTTGAGGACATGTAGAGGAGCAAGTCCACACAAAGGAGACATAATTGCATGTGGAGTACCACATAGGCAAAGATAAAACACATAAATTTGATGCCCACATACAAGAGGGCACTACTCAAAAAAAGGGGCACCAATCAAACTAAGGGGCACCAAATGTTACATGTTGCAACTTATCCTTCTAGGAGTTGAAGCCTGGTAAAGGATCTTGATCATAATTTGCTAGGGCCTCATACAAATCCACACATCATTGTTAGAGGAATTTGACACTTCTGATTTTGGTTAAGGGCAGCTAGAGACAAGCACAAATGCCTTGATGTTCAAGATTTCAAAGGCCTTTAAGGTTAGTTGGGTCAACTTTTATTTGAGCTTTCATCATTTTGACCAAGAGATTTTATTGGGTTGGGAGGCGTATGACAAAGACAATTCTTCATATTAGTAGGGCCAATGAAGGATGCATCCTTGAAACCCATTTTGGACTAGTTGGCTTACATGATTAAGAATACAGATTAGCCCTTGGTCATTAACCTTAAGGTTGATGAGAAAAGGCAATAATTGGGAGTTTGATTTGAAAATAGTGAGAACAAAAATTATGGGTGAGATAAATACACAAGAAAATAGAGGTGTGGATAAGCTCTAACATGTATATTGTTGGATTCTCACTCTCATTAGTGAATTACATATGTTTTAGCTAACTTAGTTTTGTGGTTGATTATTGTCTTGTCAATGTAGGTAATGTATTTGTTCTTTTGGTTATGTATGGCTGGCTTGGTGGTTATATATTAACTAACCATTGGTTTTGTGACCAACTAATAAATTGTTAGTTGAATGTGATGTAAGGGCATTTATATGATAGATTATCCTTGTACTAGGATTTGTACTAAATGCTACTAGAATAAATAAAATGTTCTCAATATATTATTTAATGCAATGTTTAGGGTATATGATTACTTTTTAAGTGTATTACTTTGTTGTAAACATTTCTAGCACATTTTTGGGGGACTCAAACATAGCTCTATGATCAATCATTTGGAAATCAACATTCCCTCTCAATGGCTTGTGTGTTATCTCAACACAAAGGAATTAATGACATTGAGCCCAAACAAATGTGGTATAAGACAACAACATGGTTGGTGAGTGGACCATGAAATTAGGGTATCCACAAGAATGTAGAACACTCGTGGTGGAACAATAAGAGAGAAGACAAAGGTTTTGATAGGAAGCCAATCATAAAAATCCATCAAGACATGAAGTAGAAGTTAAGACCAAGACGAATTTCAAGGCAAGGCAAAAGTGTTACTATAAGTTAGAGTTGAGACCAAGTGAGGGTTTAGATGAAACTTGAAAATTGCACGCCACTCACAACAAATAGTAGGTAGAAGTTGTTGTAAAACCACCCCTAGAGGAAGGAAATTTGGACATTGCCTACTAGCATGGGTTGGAGGGTATTACAAAAAATCCAATTGAAGAATCTATCCAACACCCTCATTTGAAGAGAATTGTTTGTCTTGAGAAGAGTTTTATGACTTCCTAATGGAAAAGTGGTGCAAGAGCACCCTTAGGGCACACCTTGGTCAACTTGTTCAAGGATTAATTTTGTTTTTTCTTTGGGTCTTGGCATGTAATATGGCCATTATTAGGCCATTGTTGTCCTTTTGATCACTTGGGTCCATCGATGTAAACATTGGTCAACAACTTGTTAAAGTGCTCCTAGAAGGTGAAAACACAAAAAAATAGACTTGTGAGCAATTTTGCAAAAATTGTAAAACAAAAATGGTAGTTTGGGTGGTTGAACCATACCATCTATTTGTGGAGGCATTAAATAACCTTGAGTTGTACAGATCCGCGGTTGGTTCATAAGTTTTTGTGGTGGAGAACAAATAAACTTATATTTTTCTGCATTTCCTAACATTTTTTTGTTGTTCTGATGTGTGGTACGATATTGTATGGATGTTTCCTATCCTAAAACTAGTTGGGCATGAAAGTACTTAGAGTTTACTACATTTCATCTTTTGATTGCATTCAATTTCACTGCATAATAAGAAAGTTATAAGGATTTTTCTAAAAACTATTTTAAATTGTCAAAAACCCTAGTTAGGGTAAACAGTGGATAAACAAAGTACAAAATAAAGGCCTTCCATAGGTGGATGATACTGAAACCTTGTGGAAAGGCTATAGTAGCATAAACTTTAATTTTTCTAGACTTGCAGGAGCAGAGGTACAAGTTGGCACGTGCTATGGAGTCATGTAGGTCTGATATTGTCATGTATCAGTCTGACAGGGTTAACAAAGAGGAGAAATTGTATACTTGGATGTTGGTTTCAGAATCTTTCATGATTTGAGGTTCTTTGGGAATGTGTCAAGAATACTTAGACAATACACAATTCAGAGTTAGGTCAAATATTGAAGATTTGTATTCTTTTTTTTGCTGACTGTCCTGTCTTAGTAGGGTTAGGCAAAGTTAAGCAAGGTTGAGTTTAGTCCAAGTTGGAGTATTCTACCTTAAACAAGTGCAAAAACCCTTCAAAATGTATTGGTTGGAGTGCCATGAATGTATTTAGTCCTCTTTTGAAGTCCATGGTATCCATTTTTATATTGGTGTTATAGTGAACTAGAGTGGAACAAGCTTAGGAGGCCTAATTAGGCCTAATTGTATAGGGGACAATCAATTTTTGAGGTAGACTGTACAAAACAACCCCACCCCATTTCTTAGTATGTGTTGTAAGGCCCAAAAGGGTATTTGAAAAGGTTCATACTTTTTGAAAGTCAGGTCTACAACAGGAGTTATGTCAAAAAAATGCTTTTTTGAAAGGCTACAAGGAAAGGGGTCAGTTATGAAGGAAAGTCCTATGGATAGAGGTCTAGGGTTTTGGTAAATGGTTGATTGGTGTTGTCTAGACATTCCTTTCCCCTGATCTAAATCAAATTGGTATCAGAGCATAGGTTGGTCAGAAGAGGGAAAAGTTGAAGTGAAGAGAAACAAGGATGCCTCAAAAAGGGAATGCAATTGCTAGAGAAGTGAGTGATTTGAAGGAGAAACATGCAAGTGAGATGAGAGAGTTGAGAGAAACCTTTGAAGCTAGACTTGCTACATTGGAAATAAATCAGAAAAGTGGAGTGATCATAGAAGATCTAAGTGATCAAGATGAAGAAGAAGAAGATTTGGTGGAAGAGAATCCACAAGAAGGGTCCCAAGAAGAGTTAGATCCTGAAGATTTGAAATTTACAAAGTTGCTAAAGGTAGTCAAAGGAGATGGTTCCAAAAGAAAGATGAACTACTAGTCTATGGAGGAAGTCTGAATAGTGAAGAGCTTCTTGATAGGATAACTTAACTAGACAAATATTTTGAATTTGAAGATGTGCTTGGAAGACCAACAAGTGAAGTTGGCAAGGACAAAGTTGAAGGGTGTTGCATCCCTTTGGTGGGACTATGTGCAAGATGAGAGAAGGAAGTGGGGAATATCCAAAATCACCACTTGGAACAAGATGGTTGCAAAGTTGAAAGGTAAATTTCTACCCAGTGATTATGCCACTCAATTGCATAGACAATTAAAAAATTTGAGACAAAAATATATGGATGTAAGGGCATATACAGAGAAGTTCTACAAACTGAGTATTAGATCAGGTCATCTAGGTTGGATGAAGTTGATAAGGTTGCAAGATACCTTAATGGGCTAAACTATAGCCTCCAAGATAAACATAGTCTCAAAAGCCCAAGGATAGTAGAAGAATGTTATCAACTAGCCTTGAAGGCTAAAGAAAAGTTACAAAGAAAGTAAGAGAAGCAAGGTAGAGGTAGAGGAAGGACAAACTTTAGAGGTAGAGGGACATTTCCTGATTCAATTCAGCCATAGGGGAGTCAAGGAGAGACAAGTAGTACCCAAGAACAAGTTGCATATTCAAAAGGTGGTTTAGGGGTGGAAGATCAAATTTTAGGGGCATAGTTGGAGGCCAAAAAGGAGGATAAAGTGGATTCACTGGGAAATGCTATAAGTGTAATAAATTTGTAGGCCATCAAGCATGGAAATGTACTAAAAATCAGTCCACTAATTCATTTGGAGGTGAAAGAAGAAATTAGATTGCTCATGGAGAAGATAGTGAAAGTGTGAACTCTCCATCACATGATGTTGCACCAGAAGTTGGAGAATCTCTTATGGTGAGAAGAACTTTGATTAAAGTGCCAATGGAAAAGGAACCCCCACAAAGGAAATCACTCTTTAGAACTACATATAAGTGTCAAGGTAGATGTTGCAAGGTTGTGATTAATTATGGTAGCACTGACAACTTAGTTTTTGTTGAGATGGTAAATAAGTTGAAATTGAAAAGGATACCTCATACCACTCCATACATGGTCTCTTGGTTGAACAAGGGGCAGAAAGTGTTGGTTGATGAACAAGCTTGGGTAGAGTTCAACATTGGAGGGTATAAGGACAAAGTTTTATGTGACATTATTCCCATGGATGATTGCCATATGCTACTAGGTAGGCCATGGCAATACAATAGGAATGCACACTATGATGGGAGAAAGAACATCTATGTTAAAGAGAAGGATGGGGTCTCATTTACTCTCACACCATTGAAGGATGAAGGCCAAGAATCACAAATAGGGTCTAGTGTGATGATGGTAGGTTAAAAAGAGTTGATTCAAACTTTGGGAGAGGCAGAAATGGGTAGGACTATTATGACAACACCTAAGGTGAATGCACTACCTTTGGAGGACTAAGATTTGTCAAAGAAGATTGAGGATAAAATAACAATGGAGGAAATTGGAAATGGGCCTTTTGATGTCCATTATCTGAGCACAAGTTGTGTCATCAATGGAAGCAATAATGTAGATTGAGACAACATGTTTGTGAGGACTGATAAAGAGCAAGAGAAGGTATTTGTGGGATCTCATGATTCCCTTAATGTACTTGTTCAATGTATAGGTCCAGCAAAGGTGAAGAATGAAAAGCAACAAACAAAGTGTGTTTCAATCCTATGTGCTGATATGAAAGAGAATCTAGGTGAAGAAGTAGAACAAGAAAGTAATGTTGCAGCCATAGTTGAGGAGCTATTTGGTAAGAATGTAGTAGCAGGTATTGATGAAGAGACTCTTATGAGCCAAGGTATGCATTGTTCTCATATGCCCAAAGAGAGTGCGAAGTTCTTAGCACATGGCATGAATAAGGTGAAGAAAAAAGATTGCAAACAGTTTATAGTTGATGTAAGGACTTTAAGTATTGCAGTAGACAAGGATGAGATGAAGTGGCAACATTTGTTCCACACATATGATGACAAGTATATGGTTGCAGCTGAGATGCTTTTCCAAATCTTCAAAGCACTCAAGGAGACAAGGAACAACGTCTATTTTTAGTTTCTAGTCAAATGGAAGGTTCTGCCTAATGATGATGCTACTTGGATGTTTGAGGATGTTATTATCAGGCATGGTTTACTGTTGTAGGTCTTAACTCAAGGGGGCCTTGAGTTCTTTTTCTCCTCTGGGGACTATGGTGCAGGAGCACCCTTAGAGCACACATTGGTCAACTTGTTCAAGGATGACTTTTGTTTTTTCTTTTTGTCTTGGCATGTAATTAGGCCATTGTTGTCCTTTTGATCACTTGGGTCCATCAATGTAACCATTGGTCAACAACTTGTTAAAGTGCTCCTAGAAGGTGAAAACACAAAAAATAGACTTGTGAGCAATTTTACAAAAATTGTAGTTTAGGTGGTTGAACCATACCATCTATTTGTGGAGGCATTAAATAACTTTGAGTTGTATGGATCCAAGGTTGGTTAATAAGTTTTTATGGACGAGAACAAATAAACTTTAGTTTTTCTGCATTTCCTAACATTTTTTTACTATTCTGATGTGTGGTACGGAACTATACGGATGTGTCCTATCCTGAAACTAGTTGGGCATGAAAGTACTTAGAGTTTACTACATTTCATATTTTGATTACATTCAATTTCACTGCATAATAAGAAAGTTATAAGGATTTTTCTAAAAACTGTTTTAAACTATCAAAAACCCTAGTTAGGGTAAATAGTGGACCAACAAAATGCAAAATAAAGTCCTTCCATAGGTGGATGCTACTGAAATGTTGTGGAATAGATGTAAGTAGCATAAAATTTGATTTTTCAAGAATTGCAGGAGCAGAGGTACAAGTTGGCATATGCTATGGAGTCATGTAGGTCTGATATTGTCATGTATCAGGCTGACAGGGTTAACAAAGAGGAGAAATTGTATACTTGGATGTTGGTTTCAGACTCTTTCATGATTGGATGTGCTTGGGGAATGTTTCAAGAGTCCTAAGAGAACACACAAGTTAGATTTGGATCAAACGTGGAAGATTTGTATTCTTTTTTGGTGATTGTGTTGTCTTGGCAAGGTTAGGCAAAGTTATGCAAGGTTGAGTTTAGTCCAAGTTGGAGTCTTCTACCTTAAACAACTACAAAAACCCTTCAAAATGTATTTGTTGGAGTGCCATGAATATCTTTAGTCCTCTTTTGAATTCCATGGTATCCATTTTTGTATTAGTGTTATAGTGAACTAGAGTGGAACAAGCCTAGGAGGCCTAATTAGGCCTAATTATACAGGTGACAATCAATTTTTGAGGTAGACCGTACAAAACAACCCCACCCCATTTCTTAGTATGTGTTGTAAGGCCCAAAGGTTATCTGAAAAGGTTCATACTTTTTGAAATTTAGGTCTACAACAGGATTTATGTCAAAAATGTCTTTTTGAAAGGCTACAAGGGAAAGGGGTCAGTTATGAAGGAAAGCCCTATGGATAGAGGTCTAGGGTTTTGAAAAATGGTTGATTGGTGTTGTCTAGACATTCCTTGCCCCTGATTTGCATCAAAAAGAGAGTTGATTATGGAAATAGTAATTGAGGCATTGCAAATTTGTTAATGAGAAACACCCAACCATGAACACCAAGGCAACCAAGTGGATCAATATGAGTGAGTGGAAAACAAAGGGACGCCGACGATGAGCAAAGTGTGTTGATATGCCCTAGACAACTAAGAGGGGGGGTGAATCAGTTGTCTCAAAAACTCAGTCACTTCTACACTTAAACATTAATCACTTATTCACAATTATTATGATTTAACAATGAATGCATGAAACCATAAACTTAACCAGAGATACAACATCAAACACAAGAGACACCAAATTTATGTGGAAAACCCCAAGGTGGGGAAAAACCATGGAGAGGATTATCTCTCAAAATATATTGTAATCTTTGAAAAATGATGTTCAGGCTTGGTCACTCCATGGGCCTAGAACATACTGGCTCACTGCCATGAAGTATAGCTAGGTCTAGTAGGCTCACTACCTCAACCCTAAACCTAGAAAGATTACAATAAGGGTTGTTAAACCCTACTGGTGGCTCATTGCCAGGCTAACTACCACGATCAACATCTTCTTTATGTCTATGATTAAAGTACAACAATTCCTTTGCTCTTATGTCATGTCCCCATTTCTGGACTAAGCTATCAGGAACTTTTAGGGTTAGCCTATCATCCATTCCCATAGGCTAACATATTGCAAAGGGAATGATACGTTTCCATTTTCAGCTTACATACCTTTCGTGACATCTCCAAGGCCAATTGGAAGATGATTATGGCTTCTTTCCTTATGTTTTCTTTGTTCAAATTGCATATTTTACTCCTAGAGGCCGACCTACCTTGGCAATACTTATCTTCCCTCTTGGCCGACTTGTTTGAGATTCACTTTCATCACATATGAGCACCACCATGATGAGGCCGACCTACATTAATAAGACGTTCACTTCTCTTTGGGCCGACTTGACCAAGTAAAGCATGAATTTGGAAGAATATGATTTGCGCGCCTAGAAGCAAGGAAGGCCAACTAGCTTAGGATGTTTCAAGAAGCACCAACTTCTAGAACAAAGGGTAGATATAAAAGAAGACCTCAGAGCTGCCATTTCCACCATTCAACGTCAACTTGTCTTGGTATGATCTTCTATTCTTGGCATAAGAATTCCAATTCTATGTCTTTTTGAGGAGATGACCCCATTTCACTAATTCATGCAGATCTGCTTCGGAGAAGCAATTTAGACTTGGGTTTTAAGTTGTAGCAACAGTTAGAGAGGCTAGAGAGGCAATGAATCCACCCTAGGGAAGCAGCAAATCATCCTAGAGGAGTGGCAACCAACATAAGGAGGCAGTGAATCACCTTCAAGGGAAAATGAACCCTAGCAGAGATCTGTAACCTTCATATTTAGAGCAGGAAACTGAGATTAAGGGTCTACAGATCGACATCAAGGGCAACGAACCACATTGGAAGGGCAACTAGGGTAGCGAATCACCTTGGAGGACAATTTATGAGGACAACAAACCAGCTTATGAGGATAATTAGGAGAAACAAAGGTATTTAGGAGTTTTAGGAGCCTTATCACATCATTCTTGAAGCATACTAAACATTGTATCAACCCTAGGGCTACAGCAAATAAGTATATTCATTGGATCTATTGATGTGAAGACTATATATATTCCTCTATTCTTTGTGAAATTTCATAGTGCTTGATGAATATGTTGCAATTTTGATTTGAATTGGAGTTAGGAACATCACAATGGTATCAAAGCCAAAGATCCTGCCAGCCTATGGGTCATGAAAGATCACATTAGTCCATTGCTGCATCATTACCAAAGAAGAAGAGTTGAAGACGTGGGAGACAGATGATAAGGCAACCCTCCTAGAGAAGATATGGACCAAATACTACAGGAGATATAGAATACCAACCGCAACATTGAGAGAATGTTCCAAGCCCTAATGAACAATGCAAATAATGGAAGCAACAATCAAGGCTACAATCAAGGTAACAATCAAGGAAATACAAGGAGTATAAGTGCCAACAGTGTAGTAGAATCACCTTAGAGGTCACATACACCTACAATGAACAAGCCTATGCACCCTACCTTCCTTCCTATAGAAGAAGAAGAAGTGGAGGAGCCCCAAGTGGAGGAAGAAGAAGAGGTATCCTTCGATGATGACTTGACCACCTTGGTCGACGACTATGATGCCCTTCTCGACTGTATGTGAGCCAAAATTAGTTTCCATCAGTATATGAACCAAAAGAGGGAGAGTTGAAGAAGAAGAAGGGATCGTCAAAGACCTAGGAGAGCACAACAACACCAAGAGCCTAAGGAGTACAAGGATGCTTTGAACAAGATACCTCTTCCAAGCTTTGATGGCAGTGGAGCAATGAGCGCAAGGGCTTGGGTCAACAAGCAAGACACATTTCTCACCCTCAAACCAATGAGTGAGGAGAAGGTGACCCACTTTGCTACTATGCACCTGGAGGGACTAACATATGAATGGTGGCATCATGGACTCATATCTCAACACCACAGCAAGCTCACATCATATGATGAGTTTGTCAATAAGCTGATCAACCGATTTGATCGCAAGGATGTGGAGATCTACTACCGTCAGCTCGCACAGCTGAAGCAAGATGGAAGAGTGGAGGCTTATGTGAATGAGCTCCAAACAATTGCGGTCATGGTTCCTGATATGTCAGACAGAAGGATCACTATGCTCTTTGTGGAGGGACTCAGTGACAGAATTTGAGGATTGGTCAAGGTGCATAAACCCACCACACTTGAGGAGGCCATTGACCTAGCCTTGGAGTTGGACACCACTCCAGCATACACTCCACCAAAGAAGAACATCTTCAAGGGATCTAGCTCTATTCTGAAGAAGACATTTCAGCCTCACAAGGTTAGCCCTACTTCATTGGAAAGAGATGAATTGAGGAGGAAGAAGTTAAGTTTCACTTGCAAGAAACCTTGGGAGCCAGGACATAGATGCCTTGGGAAAGGCAAAGCTCAGTTCATAGAGGTACTATCTGATGATGAGGATGATGATATACATGATACATGATTTGAACATGATGAGAAGCATATGGAGCAGCCCATCTTGGAGTTGGACATAGGAGGATCGGGCAAGGCAACTATTGTTTCTATTTTGGGAGTCCCTAGATATCATTCCTTTTGGGTAAAGAGTGTACTTTAGGGACAACAAATCACTTGCTTAGTAGATAGCGGAGCCACCCACAACTTCATTGATGAGAAATTGATGAAGAGAAAAGATCCTGAAGGAGAGGCCTTCCAGGGTTCACAATCTTAGTTGTTGATGGATACACCATGGATTGCCGACAGAAGGTCTCACAACCAAGCATCCAATTGGGAGATTACATGGTTATAGATGACTTCTACATTGTTAACTTGTCAAGTATGGATGTGGTTTTGGGAATGCAATGGTTGGACTCTATTAGACGGTATACTCATGATGTGAAGAAGATGGAGTTTAAGTTCATGTACAATGGGACGAAGGTCATCTTGAAGTCATTTTCTGATGGTGGAGAGAACCATATCAGCGAGGCACATGGAGGCCCTATTTCATCATGACGACATAGCTTGGGTTGTCCAAGTAGCCATCACTCCTACACCTTCTTCCAAAGGTGAGCATCATGTTGACATACAGTCCATTCTAGATAAGCACGACAGGGTTTTTGGTTAGATTCCTCTTGGCAGGCCCTCGGACAGAGGTTTTGAGCATGTGATTGAGCTTGAGAAGGGAATAAAGCTAATCAATATCCCTCCATACCACCACCCATGACATTTTAGAGTGGAGATCGAGAATACTATCAAGGAGCTAATTGACATGGGATCCATTAGACCTTCTTCGAGTCCATTTGCTTCTTCAATAGTCTTGGTGAAGAAGAAGGATGGTACCATGAGGATGTGCACCGACTATAGGGCCTTGAACAAGAAGACCATCAAAAATAGAATCGATGAGCTTCTTGATGAGTTACATGGGGCCGTGTACTTCTCGAAGATTGATTTCCATTAGGGCTATCATCAGATAAGGGTGTGAAAGGAGGACATTCCCAAGACAACATTCCAAAGCCACTATGGTCACTATGGGTTTCTTTTCATGCCGTTTGGACTCACAAATCCACTTACTACCTTCCAGTCCTGCATGAGCCATGTCTTCCACAAGTAGTTGCAAAAATTCTTATTGGTATTCTTCGATGACATCCTGATCTATTGCAAATCTTGGGAGGAGCATTTACAACATCTCGATGAGGTCCTTGGAATCATGGAGGCACAGTCACTATATGCCAAGGCTTCAAAGTGTGAGTTTGGGATGATAGAGATCCTATACGTGGGACATGTGATTACTGCTAATGGTGTGAGAGTCCACAAGGAGAAGATTAGGGCCATTCATTAGTGGCCTACACCGTGGAACATCACTGAGTTGAGAGGTTTTGTTAGACTTTGTAGCTATTACAGGAGATTTGTCAGAGGCTTCTCATAGTTTGTAGCACCACTAACAGACCTTACCAAGAAGGGCTCATCCATTGGTCCATCGAGGCACAAGCGGCATTTGATTAGCTTAAGGAGGCTATGAGTATGACACCAGTATTATCATTGTCTGATTTCACCAGATCCTTTATGCTAGAGTGTGATGCATCCAGAGAGGGCATTGGAGCAGTATTGATGCAGGACTAGCGTTCTATCACATTTGAGAGTTGGAAGCTGAGGGACATCGAGTGCCTCTACTCCACCTATGACAAGGAGATGTTAGCCATCATGCATGCATTGGCTAAGTTTAGACAGTACCTGGTGGGATCCAAGTTTGTGGTTAGGACCGACCACAATAGCCTGAAGTACTTCCTACAGTAGAAGGATTTGAATGAGAGGTAGCAAAAGTGGGTCTCTAAGATACAGGCGTATGATTTCGACATTAAGTATGTCAAAGGAAAGAAGAACGTGGTGGCTGGCGCACTCTCTAGGAGACCTACCCTCTACTCTCTGAGTGAGATTTCAAATGATTGGAAGTCTCAATTGTTAGTGGAGTACTCCAAGTCTACATTTTCTTGTGAGATCAGGGATGGCATAGTACAGGATGACAGATACAAGGTGGTAGATGACGTGATCTATTACAAGAACATGATCTTCTTGGTACCTAAGTCTCAGCTCAAGAAGTAGATTTTAAGTGTGGTACATGATTCACAAACAGTAGGACATCTTGGATTCTTCAAGACTTACAGACTAGTGTGGGAGAGATTTTCTTGGAAGGGTCTTAAGGATGATGTGCTACAGCATGTTCGTGAGTGTATGACTTGACAGCAGAACAAGTCTGAGCACACTCTTCCTGTCGGGTTACTTCAGCCATTACCTATTTTTTAGCAGAGATGGGAGAGCATTTCCATGGACTTCATCACAAGGCTACCTAAGGTCCATGGTAGAGACTACATCTACGTGGTGGTGGATCGGCCACTAAGTATGCACACTTTTATCCCATTGCAGTAGACTCTTCTACATTACAGGTGGCTCATGAGCTATTTTTTAGAGAGTTGTTCTGCTTACATGGTCTTCCAAAGACCATTGTGAGTGATCGGGATAGTCGATTCATCAGCACATTCTAGAGAGAGCTATTCCACCTTGTCAGTACAGAAATAACTCCGAGCACGAGCTATCACCCTCAAACCAATGGACAGATGGAGATCATGAATAAGTGGATTAAGGGATATCTTCGAAAATATGTAGTAGGTCATTAGCATGCCTGGGTCAAGTGGTTGCACCTCAGAGAGTATTGCTACAATACTACCTATCACATGTCCATTGGCATGACACCATTCAAGGAATTATATGGGTATGATGCACCATCTTTTGTGGACCTAGATTTTGGTGATAGTAGTGCTCCTTGGGCTAAGGAGATGATACAGGAGACACAAGACATTCTCAAGGCATTGAGGGAGAACATGCAGCATGCATAGAATCAGTACAAGATCTATGCAGATAGGCATCACATTGAGAGGACCTTTGAGGTGGATGACTTGGTTTTTCTACGCCTACATCTATATAGACAGAGCACTTTGAAGAAGAGTGGTGCAGAGAAGCTGAAGCCAAGATTCTATGGCCCATACAGTATTGTGAGGAGGATAGGTGAGGTTGCCTATGAGCTTGATTTTCCACCTAGGAGCAGGATCCATAATGTATTCCATGTCTCCTACCTCAAGAAGTCCTTGGGACAACATGTAACATCATCACCTAATCTTCCACCTCTTGATGAAGAGGGCATGTTGATTTTGGAGACTGATAGCATTGTGGATATGAGAGAGCGCCAGTTGCGCAATCATGTCATCCGAGAGTATCTGGTGCGATGGAGAGGGTTACCTTTGGAGGATGCTACATGGGAAGGAGAGAAGATTCTAGAGCATCCCAATCTTCAATTGCTTGAGGACAAGCAATCCCGAGAAGGGAGGACTGTCATGTCCCCATTTCTGGAATAAGCTATCAAGAGCTTTCAAGGTTAGCCTATCATCCATTCCCGTAGGCTAACATATTGCAAAGGGAATGATATTTGTCCATTTTTAGCTTGCATATCATTCAGGACATCTCTAAGGCCGATTCAAAGATGATTCTAGCTTCTTTCTGTATGTTTTCTTTGTTCAAATTGCATATTTTACTCCCAGAGGCTGGCCTACCTTGGCAATACTTATCTTCCCCCTTGGCCAACTTATTTGAGATTCACTTTCATCACATTCACTTCTCTTTGGGCCAACTCGACCAAGTAAAGCATGAATTTGGAAGAATATGATTTGGGCACCTAGAAGCAAGGAAGGCCGACTAGCCTAGGAAATTTCAAGAAGCACCAACTTCTAGAACAAAGGGCATATATAAAAGAAGACCTTAGAGCTACCATTTCCACCATTCAGCATCGACTTGTCTTGGTATGATCTTCTATTCTTGGCATAAGAATTCCAATTCTATGTCTTTTTTAAAAGATGGCCCCTCAATTATGAATGGAGATGACCTCATTCCACTAATTCAAGGCTAATTCATGCAGATCTTCTTTGGAGAAGCAATTCAGACCTAGGTTTTAAGTTGTAGCAACAGTTAGAGAGGCTAGAGAGGTAGTGAATCCACCCTAAGTAAGCAGCGAATCATCCTAGAGGAGTGGTGACCAACATAAGGAGACAGTGAATCACCTTCAAGGGCAAGAGAACCCTAGTAGAGGTCTATAACCTTCATATTCAGGATAGAAAACTAAGATTAAGGGTCTGCAGACCCACATCAAGGGCAACGAACAACATTGGAAGGACTACTAAGGAAAGGGAATCACCTTGGAGGACAATTTATGAGGACAACGAACCAGCTTATGAGGATAATTAGGAGCAGTGAAGACATTTAGGAGTTTTAGGAGCCTTATCACATCATTCTTGAAGTATACTAAACATTGTATCAACCCTAGGGCTACAGAAAATAAGTGTATTCATTGGATCTATTGATATGAAGACGAAGTTCATATTCCTCTATTCTTTGTGAAATTTCATAGTGCTTGATGAATGTGTTTCAATTTTGATTTGAATTGGAGTTAGGAACATCACATCTTCTTTGCTACTCTGCCCTACCTCTGCTCTGCTCTACCTCTGCCTCTTGGACCTTTTTCCTTATCTTTCCATCTTCTCTCCAGGACATCCTTTCCATGACTCAACTATAAGTATTTATACACTTCAACAACATTGGAATGATCATCAATGTCGGCCTTACAATCATCAACCATTGGAAAAATCTCCAAGGTCGGCATTACAAACATTTACAAAATAGGTCTTGACCTATTACAACATTATGTAAGGGAGATGAAGTAAAAGTGTACACGGATCATGCCACGCCTTAGCCGAGACTCAAAAATGATCTTTCACGCAACAACACACTTCCATAATCTTCAAGGGATCTTCACAACCACTGGAATTAACCAAGTCGGCTAAGACTGGTTACATGATATGTTATCTGGGAACAATCTTCAAACACGATCTCAATTCCTTAACATGGACCAAAGCTAAGATAGGAACATGATCAAGAGCATCCACAAGCACATTGTAATCATCAAGAGCAACTGCAAAAACCTTAAGCTTTAACAATAGGATCTTCACATTGGAACACATGAACTTCATTATCTTCAACTGTCATAAAAGAAAGATAGCTTGCAGACCACCAGAACATGAACCACTGCAATTGTAGGCATCTATCATCATCCTAGACTTCCCTCTAGAGCCATAGAGTAAAATACTTTATTGTGGAGAAATGCAGAGCAGAATACTTTCTCCATGTACCAACTGAACTTATAGAAAAAGTAGGTTTTACTCTGGTGAATGCAACTCTCTCAATTCTTCACACCGAAGGCTCAAACTTAGGATTTGGCATCTTCAAACATTCCTTTAAGTAACTTCCAATCCATAGACCAAGATCTTCATCCAATAGGAAATGCAGAGCAATCTACCAGATTGTTCTTTCAACATACAACTCACTGTCTATACTGCACTTCATTGTAACTCACTTGTTTCTTCTAGAGAGGCCATATTTCTCAATATCCTCAACATACAAACCTTCTAAACAAGTAATAGAATAAGATATAGTTGACACCAATGACAACAAGGATATGTTGACATCAATGACAACACCGATTAGGCACATACTAGCAACAATCTCCCCCTTTGTCATTGATGGCAACATATGATGTGAAAAACTGCAACAACCATCAAGACAAGATTCTCCCCCTTTCTCTTTACACACATGCACTCTTTCTTTCTACAAGATTCTCCCCCTTTCTCTTTACTCATCTGCACTCTTTGTCTATCTAAGTTTTTCACATGACTTCTCTCCCCCTTTGACATCAATGGCAAAGGGCACATACTTGCACTATTCTGCTCTGATCCAATCTCTTTTTTGAACTCTCTGACTACTCCCACTAAGAAGTATCCCTAAAAGTATCAATCTAGATCTCTGAGAACCTCCAGACTGATGCACTATTGTGCATCTTAGTTTAGAGGAGGAGGGGTGATAACCCCTAACTTTTCTCTTAGATACTCAAAGGTATCCTTAGGCAGAGGCTTAGTGAAAATGTCTGCAATCTAATCTTTGGTAGAAACATACTACAACTTGACTTCATTCTCTGTCACCTTTTCTCTCAGAAAATGATACCTAATGGATATGTGCTTTGTCCTTGAATGAATCATTGGATTCTTTGATATGTTTATGGCACTTGTGTTGTCACAAAAGATTACAATTGGATCTAGATACACAACTCTGATGTTCTTCAAAGTCTATTTCATACATAACACTTGAGTGCAACTGCATGCTTTTGCAATGTAGTATGCTTCTGCAGTAGACAGGAATATTGAATCCTATTTCTTGCTCAACCAAGATACCAACTTTTTTCCCAAGAAGAATGCACCTCCACTTGTACAATTTCTGTAACCCACATCTCCAGCCCAATCTGCATCAGTGTATGCACTGAGAGTAAAGTCATTGTCCTTAGGGTACCACAAACTATAATCCATTGTACCTTTTAAATATCTCAGAATTCTCTTGATTGCTATCACATGTGATTCCTTGGGTTCTACTTGAACTCTTGCTACAAGACATACTGCATGCATTATGTTAGGTTTGGTTTGAGTTAGATAAAGTAATCCTCCAATCATAGATTTGTACCTTTTTTGGTCTATCATGGGTGAGTTATCATCTTTACTCAACTTACAACCAGTTATCATAGGTGTACAAACTAGTTTAGAGTCTTCCATCCCAAATTTCTTTAACAACTTTTTCACATACTTAAAGTGAGAAATGAAGATACCTTTATCTGATTGATTTATTTGCAGACCCAAAAAGAAGTTCATCTCACCAAACATGGACATTTCAAATTCACTTTGCATTTCTCTAGCAAAAGTACATCGCATACCTTCATTGCCTCCAAAAATAATATCATAAACAAAGACCAACAATTAGGATTTGTTCATCATTGATCTTGAAGTAGAGATTGTTGTCTGTAGTACCTTCACTGAACCCTATCTATATTGGATACATGTCCAACCATGCATACCATGCCCTGGGGGCTTGTTTTAATCCATACAAAGCTTTCTTCAATTTGCATACCATGTCACCCTGATCTAATGACTTGAATTATCCTTTTGGTTGTTCAATATAGACTCCTTCCAACTCTCTATTTAAGAAAGAAGACTACACATCCATTTGGTATACCTTGAAATCTTTGTAGACTGCAAAAGCCAAAAACATTCTTATTACTTCAATCCTTGCCACTGGAGAAAATGTTTCTTCAAAGTATATTCCTTCAACTTGAGAGTATAGTTTGCATAATCTTGCTTTGTTTCTTACCATTTCACCATTTTCATTCATCTTGTTTCTGAAGACCCACTTTGTGCTAATTACATTTTTATCTGCTGGTCTGGGAACAAGATCCCAAGTCTAATTCTTCTCTATCTGCATCAATTCCTCTTTCATAGCCTTTACCCAATTCTCATCTTTGCAAGATTCATTCACAGTCTTAGGTTTAATCTTGGAAATCAGATAGAAATTTACTTATTCTTTTGCAACTCTTCTTTTGGTTAGGATTCCTTTACTCTTATCTCCTATGATTTGATCCTTAGAATGATTGAGTTTTACATACCTTGGTGTCTTGGTAGCACTCTCCAGAGCTTGATCCTCTTCATCTGAGTTGTCTTCATGTTGCACCAGTTCTGAAACATCTAGTTTATCTGATTCATATCCACTTAGTTCTGGAGACCTTTCCTTGTTTTCATCAACTTTGGCATTGGCACTCTCAATGATCTTATTCAGCCTCTTATTATAGCACTGATATGCCTTGCTCTTGGTGGAATAACCAAGGAAGATTCCTTCATCACACCTAGCATCAAACTTGCCTAGATCTTCTTCTCTTTTGATATAACATTTGCTACCAAAAATGTTGAGATATTTTACAGTAGGAACTTTACCATACCACAATTCATAGGGGGTCTTAGAACTGTTGCCTTTGACTTGAACTCTATTTAGGATGTATACAATAGTGTGAATAGCCTCTCTCCAATATACTTCCGGAAGATCAGCTTCCTTCATCATGGTTCTAGCAGCTTCTTGAACCATTTTATTTTTCCTTTCAACAACTCCATTTCACTGTGGAGTTCTAGGTGTAGATAACTATCTCTTTATCCTATGTTCTTCTCAAAAGAAATTAAATTCATTTGATGTAAACTCTCCTCCTTTATTAGACCTTAAACATTTGATCTTCAAATCCATCTCATTTTCAACCATTACCTTGAATGCCTTGAACTTGTATAGAGATTATGCTTTTTCTTTCAAGAAAGTAACCCAAGTCATTCTAGAATAATCATCAATGAGTAACATGAAATACCTGTCTCCTTGTAGACTTCTTACTCTAGTAGGTCCACATAAATCTGTATGCACTAGCTCAAATAGTCCATCAACTGATTGGTCCTTGCTTTTGAAACTTGTTCTTGTTTGTTTTCCAAATTGACACTCCTTGCAAATAGGATTAGCAGGCTTCACAAGCTTAGGCAGATCTCTGATAGCCTATGCAGTACTTATCTTCATAATGTTATAAAAATTTATCTGACACATCCTTCTATGCCATAACCAAC
Source organism: Cunninghamia lanceolata (assembly GCA_027924645.1). Lineage (NCBI taxonomy): Eukaryota > Viridiplantae > Streptophyta > Pinopsida > Cupressales > Cupressaceae > Cunninghamia > Cunninghamia lanceolata. The sequence continues at coordinate 9,864,921 of BSBN01001435.1, forward strand.
TCTCATCAGTCTAAGCCAACAAACAATAGTTACTAGTTCCTTTCAAGTGATAGATATAACCTTTGGTCTTTTCACAAGTTGCAATGACTGTTCTGAAGCTTTCCTTGATCTTGCATCCATTGTCCTTGAAGCTTAAATCATAGCCTTTGTCACACATCTGACTCACACTCAAATGATTGTGTTTTAATCCTTTCACATACAAGATATCTTCAATATTACGCTTGCCATCAAAAGAAAAAGATCATTTTCCATAAATCGTACCAGTTGTATCATCTCCAAACCTAACTAATCCACCATCATATCTTTCCAAACTCACAAACTTACTTTTGTCACCAGTCATATGGTGAGAGCATCCACTATCAATAAGCCATTCATCCTTGTCCTTAATGACCTGAGCAACCAAAACACTTTCCACCGGTTTTTCTTCCTTCACACAACTAATAGAATTAGTAGACACGAGATCTTCCTTAATAGTAATAAACAAGCATTCATTTACAGAAGTACTAGCATTATCTAGATCACCATTGTCAGATACTCCATCATCATCAAAATCTTCAACATAATAACACTTATTTTGGGTCCTAGGCCTATTCTCATATCTCTTTCTATTTCTTTCAATTCTTTTAGGACATCTGGAAGCAAAATGACCTATTTTACTGCAAGGAAAATATTTGAAAGTTAATTTTCCTTTGTACTTATCAGATCCTCTTTGTAGTCTATCCACAAAGTTGGCTTCAATTTCATCAAACTCATCATCAGATTCTACCTTGTATTTTTTTGATCTGGAAGTTCTTCTAGAAGTACTAGCTTTGAAGGCAGTCTCAACTTTTGGCAGAGCATCACCAAACTCTCTCATTTCAAAGGCCGTAAGCTTACCAAGTACCTAATCTCTGTCAATTGATTTTACTTGCATAAATTCTTCAATTGCAGCTACCTTGTAACTATTGGACTTTGGTAGAAATTTGAGAATTTTCATCACTATTTCCTTATCACCGAGAGTTCCCCCCATGCCTTTTATCCCTATGAAAAGTTCATCAACTCTTTGCATAAAGGTGGTTATGTTTTCATCTTCATTCATCTTCAAACTTTCTTATTTTACTTTCAAACTTTGTATCTTGGCTTCCTTCATAGAATCATCTCCTTCATACAAATTTTTCAACTTTTCCCATACCTCATTTGCAGTTTCAAGATCTACAACTTTCTTTAGTATTGAGTCAGTTAATGAGCTTAGCAAAGCATCTTTTTCTTTGACATCCATTTCATATTCTTTGATTTCATCTTCAGTCGTTAGACCATTTTGAGGCATGGTGTATTTTGTTTCTACAACTTTCCATACTTTGTAACCAAGACAAAGAAGATGACTTTTCATCTGAGTCTTCTAGAGAGCATAATTCATTCCATCAAAATGCATTGCTTCCTTCTTGTAAGACATTTTGGATCTTACTCAAGTTGTTAAACTTTCTTCAGAGGAACCTTGCTCTGATACCAATTGTTGATATGCCCTGGACAACTAAGAGGGGGGGTGAATCAGTTGTCTCAAAAACTCAGTCACTTCTGCACTTAAACATTAATCACTTATCCACAATTATTATGATTTAACAATGAATGCATAAAATCATAAACTTAACCAGAGATACAACATTAAACACAAGAGACACCAAATTTACGTGGAAAACCCCAAGGTGGGGAAAAACCATGGAGAGGATTAGCTCTCAAAATATATTGCAATCTTTGAAAAATGATGTTCAGGCATGGTCACTCCATAGGCCTAGAACATACTGGCTCACTGCCATGAAGTACAGCTAGGTCTAGTAGTCTCACTACCTCAACCCTAAACCTAGAAAGATTACAATAAGGGTTGTTAAACCCAGAGGACTGTTAAACCCTACTGGTGGCTCACTGCCATGATCAACATCTTCTTTATGTCTATGATTGAAGTACAACAATTCCTTTGCTCTTATCTACCTCTACTCTGCTCTACCTTTGCTTTGCTCTACCTCTACTCTGCTCTGTCTCTTCTTTGTTCTGCCTCTTGGACCTTTTTCCTTATCTTTCCATCTTTGCTCCAGGACATCTTTTCCATGACTCAACTACAAGTATTTATACACTTCAACAACCTTGGAATGATCATCAAGGTCAGCATTACAATCATCAACCATTGGAACAATCTCCAAGGTCAACATTACAAACATTTACAAAATAGGTCTTGACCTATTACAACATTATGCAAGGGAGATGAAGTAAAATTATACGCGGACCACACCACACCTTATCTAGGACTCAAACATGATCTTCCATGCAACAACATGCTTCCATAATCTTCAAGGGATCTCTGCAACCACTAGAATTAACCAATTCGACTAAGACTGGTTACACACTACATTATTGGGAACCATCTTCAAACACAATCTCAATTCCTTAACGCAGACCAAAGTCAAGATAGGAACATAATCAGGAGGCATCCACAAGCACGTTGTAATCATCAGGAGTAACCGCACAAACCTTAACCACTTTAACAATAGAATCTTCACACCGGAACAGATGAACTTCACTGTCTTCAACTATCATAAAATAAAGATAGCTTGCAGACCACCAGAACATGAACCACTACAATTGTCGGCACCTATCATCATCCCAGACTTCCCTCTAGAACCATAGTGTAAAATACTTTATTGTAGAGAAATGCGGAGCAAAATACTTTCTCCCTGTCCCAACTGAACTTACAGAAAAAGAAGGTTTTACTCTGGTGATTAAAACTCTCTCAATTCTTCACACTGGAGGCTCAAACTCAAGATTTAGAATCTTCAGACATTCCTTTAAGTAACTTCCAATATACAGACCGAGATCTTCATCCAGCAGGAAATGCAGAGCAATCTACCAAACCGTTCTTTCAACATACAACTCACTGTCTATACTGTACTTCACTATAACTCACTTGTTTCTTCCAGAGAGGCCAATTTTCTCAATATCCTCAACATACAAAGCTTCTAAACAAGTAATAGAATAAGATATAGTTGACACCAATGACAACAAGGATATGTTGACATCAATGACAACACCAATTAAGCACATACTTGCAACAAAGTGGTGTATAGATTGTAAAGGTTGTAGGAATGGTTGGAAATTTAGACGTGTCTTATAGTGTTGAGAGAATAGAGGAATATCAAAGTTAGAACTTCCTAAAGAGGAGGATCATACAGGAAGTGTGGCATCAAGTCCAACAAAAATAGGCACCCCATCACCAAGTTTGGAGAAATAGAAGTTGCCAAAGTTTATATGGGATGTGTCTAAAGATTTGGTGTAGAATTACAAAACATTCACTACTATATGGATTGCAAATAGACAAATAGATGAACACCATTAGCTACACATCTTGTGACAAATTATGCAAAACATTTGAAAAATAGTTCCTAGAGACAAAAATGAAATGGTTGTAGAGATATAAAATATTTGGCAAGGAAAAATTAAAATGTTTGAGCCTATAATAACAGACTTAAAGATTTGTTCAAAAAACTTAAGAAAGTACTAGTTGTTGACTTGAAAAATGATGGGCCTGTTATGTCAAAAAATATCTCCATAGACTTTTTCCCTCCTATGTTTATCTCTCAGGTCTCTTATTTTGCATCTTACATGTTCATTTTGATTCCTAAAAGAAAATAGCCTGAAACCCATGTCACATGGGGCTTGAGGGACATTGTTTTACTTAGTCCTGCCCTGAAATAGGACCTAAGGACACGGGTGCTTGTGCCCTTGTGCTTCCCTATTTTAGGCAGGTCCCAAATTTGAATGTTGGTTATGTGACCATTAATTAGGTCACATGCCAACATCTTAAGTTTGAATTACGAAATTCTTAGCGGGAATGTATTTAGTTGCATATATAAGCATGTTTAAGACTTCATTTGTAAACTAGATGGATAATGCGAACTTGTGATCTTATGCTAAGGTGATTCAAGGCTTTCATTGTGTTGTAGAGCAGTCTTGTGTTGTTATTGTGTTTGTTTGTTGCATATTTGGCGTCATTAGTCCATCTCCTCATGGCATGAAAGAGATTCTTCCCTTCATAAGAGCTACACCTTTGAGGTTATATCTATTTGTGTTTGAATCATTTATCAATTTGTTTTTGCCTCTATCCCGCAGGAATACACACTCTTTATCTGACAACGGTGTTCGGAAGACTTGAATGTCTTTCTGAGACTTGACTGAGGCAAGCCTATAAATAGCACAACCCCCAACCACACTTCTTGTGATTTTAGGTTACAGGTATAGTATTTCACAGAGTGGAGTTGCAGAGGAAGGTTGCAGAAGATAAGGATTTCAGATCTCTAAAGAAAAGCATTGCTTGGACTTGGGCACTAGTGCTAGTGTCCTCCGAAGTTGTAAACACAAATCATTGCGACAATGACAATTAGCATCTAAAGAGGCTCTGACATCCTGAAGAACACCCTTCCTTGGACTCAAGCACTAGTGTCAGTGTCCTTCGCATCTCTAAGGATAAAAATGAAAAGTACAATGATCATTAGTGTCACAAGGAGATCAAGATTCCCTGACAAAAACACCACCTTGGATAGCAGCATGAGTGCCAGTGTCCCTGATTATTCCACATCTCAAACTTCAAAAAATGGCCAGTAATTAATCTCTACCTACTAGCTTACTCTATAAGTATTTATCGTAATTCATCATTTTACTTACTATTTTGCATAATTAGGGTTTCAAGGGTATTTGAGCATTAAATTAATACATTAATTGACAATCTCTGAATTTCCACATCATTCCAAGTGACAGCCTAACCTGTAGCTAAATCCTCTTTTAAAAGTGTGATTCAACTCAGTTGATATGTCCTTAAATGTTTGTAGTGAAAGGAGGATCTAGCCATTAAACCCCAATCATCATCGTTCATTCATCATCCCCTCTTTTTCCCATAAAACATTTTTGTGAACCTGTGTTTATTTGAATTTTGCACCTTAATGAGTGTTGTACTCTAGATTTGCATTCATTCATTTTATTGCATTTGAAAATTTACAAAAAAAATTAAAATTTTTTAAAAACTTGTATCTTAGGCTTGCATTTTGAAATAATTTGCATTAATTTAATTTATTTTCATCTAATTTATGATATTTTCACTAGATCTTATTTAAATTACAGAAATTCGTCATTAATTAGTCATTGGCATTACATTTTCATGCTTAAATTGTTAGAAATTGCTTGAAATTATGCATTTTTCATATAACCTAGTTTTTGCATTAGCTAGGGTTTGTAGTTAAAATCTTGTTTTAAATTTTACTACTCCATTAAACACTCATTTAAGATGGATTTCTAATTGTAGTGTTTCATCATAGTGTCTTTTTTGCAAAAATCCATGTCTAGGGTTTAAAAATCTTGCATTTTCACTAGATTTTGCCTTGTCATCTCTCTAGAAATACATTATAGGTGTGTTGTGAAGAATATTGTTGCATTATTGGATTTATCTTGAGCTTATTATTTTCTACCCCTCTTTAATTTCCTCACAACACCTCTTCTTTTAGTCATTTGCATTGATAAAAGTGAAAAAATTAAGCATTTTAGGTCATAATCATACATAGTTTTGCATTTATTCTCTTGCATATCTAATGGATTCTCCTTGTCATTCATCTTTGGAAGATTTATTTGAGTACATTGTAAATGATAATAACTTTTGCAAATTCACTGATAAGTATCCTCAAGTCTTGCATCAAATAGCATACATCTATAATATTGACTTGTTCACTAGCTCTACTTGTGATGTGCTTCATTCCATAACATATTTAGAAAGCTTTGTCAATATTGTGGGTATTTTCCCTTCAATTTTGGAAAACCTTACTAGTTTCATTTTAAAAAATAACCAAGAGGAAATGAGTTGTGAAAATGACCTTCCCTCTCTTCCTACATTTCACGATGATAAAATGCATATCCTTCCTGAGACATATGAGGCTGACATAGCCCAGGGAAATGCATGTAGTAATTCAAACCCCCTCCCAACATGCCCTCACCTAGTGAAGAGATCTTGGCACAAGAAGATGACATCATTGAGACATTACTTAACACCACTCTGTCATCCCTTCCTACTCTCCCTGGCTAGGATGAAGCATTGGATTATGCAGACTCCCTTTGTGAACATTTACTTCAACCTATTGATATCAAAAATTCACCACCCGATCTTCAAACACTTCTCAACTACATTTTAAACAAAGAAATAGATTATACATCTTTACTTGTACCACCACATGCCTTAGACAATAATGAAAACTCACAAAACATTGGAGAACAAACTATTCCTCACAACCAGGGTATTCCAACACCATATATATGGACTAAAATGAGCACTTTTCAGGATTCTTCACAACCTCACTTGACTGGAATGGGTATCATTAAAGTTCCTACATCACTCCATTTAATTGACATAGAAAATTGTGACACTCCTTCTACACCATCATTAATAGATACATTTCCTACAATGGTCCCCTTACAAGCTCCTGAAAATGTGGAAGAGAGAAGAAGAGATAAAGCTTTAACCATTAGAGTAAAGATCAAGATCTAGGACAACTACTAGTTCGATCATACCTTCAGGTAAGTATTTCTAACCCTTTACCTTTGTGTTGTGTTTCCCTCATGATGTGTTATGTGTTGTTTAGGCCTCCTTGGATGACCCTTGATACTCTTGTAATGTCAAGGATACTGGAAGACTGCCTCTACTGTGACCATTCTTCTATTCTTATCATCATTCTTCTATATTTCTCCTCTCCTCTATTTTCATTGTTGTGTGTTGTGTCCTAGGGGCATAGCATTATGGTTGGTGACCTGGGGGCACCTTCCTACGTGACGACCCTAAGGCACTTGTTCTCCTCTCTTGATTTATTATTTACTTTCTTCTAGTGGTTCTATCTAGCTGGAGGATGATAAAAAACAAATAATACAGATACGGACCATGTGTCCCTTCAGAAAGTAAGCAAAAATGGACCTAGTCCATACATGATGATGGGGTTGATATATATTATCTGACACTTGACTAGTAGAATCACTCCATGTGATATTTTGATGATGTCTTATATTTTCTAACAAACCATAACAATATAGCTGCTTCGTGCACTTTGTTTATCTTAGGTCTCGCCTTGCTTACACTCAGTTCCGAGATATCTGTATTATAGCCGCACGGTTATACTCAGTTTCTGAATCCGTAGTGTAACCTCGGCTCTTGATGTGATTATGTTCGTGCATTTTTTTTGGATCATGTGATGTGGTTCTTATTTTAGAGAAAGATTTCTAACCTCTCTTCTTGCAGGAAATTATGTGTTTGTGGGAATATTTAGCGATCATAAAGTACATGTCACCTTTGGGGGCATGGGCTTTGCGAGAGCTCTTGTTCCCTTGTGTGTTTTATCTCTACCTTAAAGTGCTTGATATCGGTACACGATATCAACCACCTTAAGGTGGGGGCATATAAGGTAAGTTGTCTGATGATTTTGGTACTAACGAAGCATGTTTGTAAGCCCTCTGCAAAGGCGAGATGTTGTATGTTTGCGCGAGTGCACATCTTTATTTTATATTGCAATGAGAAATCCCTCTATGGAGGTGGGATATCATGCATATCCTTTTATTTTAAGTTCTTTGCAGAGGTGGGGATGGTGTATCTCTTGAGCTAGTGCACATCTTTTTTATTCTAAAAGTCCCCCAAGTAGGCGGGGTTGGTGTATCCTCCCTTAAGTGTGTCTTTGGCAATTGTGGCATAAGCCTAACCTTCAGTGTGCTTGTAATGTGCCTGAGATGGTGGTGAACCTAGCAATAGGCGCCTTCCATCGCTTGTTTACCATGTTTTAGACGTATAGTATGTATTTGGCATATTATACACCACTCGTGTCTTTCGTGTGTTTTCCATGTGTTTCCCCCTTGTGTAGTCCAAAGACGTGTGGCGATGAGTTCCTCCTACACTCAAATTTTGTATGGCGTGTTTGTTCCCAAGCATAGTCTAAAGACATGTGGCGATGAGTCCCTTCTATGCTTTGGGATTTGTATGGCGTGTCTATTCTCAAGTGTAATCTAAAGACATGTGGCGATGAGTCCCTCCTACACTTTGAGATTTGTATGCGTGTTTGTTGCCTCATATGTAGTCTAAAGATGTGTGGCGACGATTCACTCCTACATTTTGGGTTGTGTGTTTTCTTTCCATGTACTTTCATCTACATTCATATATATATGAAAATGAAAAAGAAATAATCACTGCATTCATTATATTCATCATGTTTTGCGTGTCTTCAATGTTGTCTTCTTTATGTTTTGCACGACTGCTATTATTTTTTTTGTATTTTGCGTGCCTATTACAATCTTCACTATGTTTGGCATGTCTGTAATGAGTTTTCTCTAATGTCTACCTAGACTGAGGGCTAGAAATAGTTCCTCAATTTTGTGTATGCATTAGCTTTAAGTGCCTAGCGTGTTTGTTGTGTTTTGACCATACTTTAATGCATGTATGGGCCTTGTGTCCATAAACACATTAAAGTGGGAGCTAAATGTTATGTTACAAAATGTCTCCTTAGACTTTTTCCCTCCTAAGTATAGCTCATGGGTCCCTTGTTTTACATCTTACATGCTCATTTTGACTCTCGAAAGAAAATGGCCTAAAACCCATGTCACATGGGGCTTGAGGGACATTGTTGTACATAGTCTTGCCCTGAAATAGGACCTGAAGACACGAGCGTTGATGCCCTTGTCCTGCCCTATTTTAGGTAGGTCCCAAATTTGAATGTCGGTTATATGACTATTAATTAGGTCCCATACCGACATTTTAAGTTTGAATTACGAAATTCTTAGCGGGAATGTATTTAGTTGCATATATAAGCATGTTTAGGACTTCATTTGTAAACTAGATGGATAATGCAAACTTGTGATCTTATGCTAAGGTGATTCAAGGCTTTTATTGTGTTGCAGAGCAGTCTTGTGTTGTTATTGTGTTTGTTTATTGCAAATTTGGCTTCACCAATCCATCTCCTCATGGCATCAAAGAGCTTCATTCTATGAGAGCTACACCTCTGAGGTGATATCTATTTGTGTTTGAATCATTTTGTAATGTCAGAAAATGTCCCCTTGGGGGCTTTTCCCTCATAAGGTTTAGCTCTCGGGTCTTTAGTGTGCATTTAGGACATATTAAATCATATTTCAACATCCTAATGAGAAAACCCCTAAGTGTCTTAGCAAATAGGACCTAGGGGGACCACTTGAGATAACCCCTATCCAAAATAGGGGGGAGGACTTGGGCACCCCCGCCCTAGTCCTACCCTATTTTGGGGTAGTCCCAAATTTTGGGTGTTGACTTGTGACCATTATTTGGGTCCTATGCTGACATAGTAAGTTTGAATTACGAAATTCTTGGTGAGAGTGTTTGTAGTTGCATATAAAAGCATGTTTAAGCATTCATTTGTAAACTAGATGATTACTAGCAAGTTATTGTGTCCTAAATGTGATTGAAGGATTTCATTGTGTTGCAAGAGCAGATCTGTGTTGTCTATGTGTTTGTATTTGCAGATTTGAGAAATCATCTCCTCATGGCATGAAGAGCTTCTTCCTCCATGAGATCTTCACTACAAGGTGACATTCATTTGTGTTTGTAAGTATTTATCATTTGGTTTTTGCCTCTGCCTCACAAGGGCACACACTCTCTATCTGACAACGGTGTTTGGAAGGCTTGAATGTCTCTCCGAGGCTTGACTGAGGCAAGCCTCTAAACACCACAACCCCCTCCCAAAGTTTTCATGATTGCAGGTTACAGGTTGGAGTTGCAGACAAAGTGAAGTTACAGGAGTGTACAACAAAGTGTCAGAATTGCAAATCAGAGAAGAAAATAGCTCCCTGGACTAGGGCGCCCACTCTTTAGTCCTCAAAGTTCTGCAACAGGAAAATCTCTAGTATAGCAAATACAGGTTCCAGAGTGAGTTTCTAGATCTCGACAAAAAATAGGGCATTGGACTTGGGCACCTACTCTTTAGTCCCCAACTTTGCTATCTCTGAACTTTGAAAACAGGTGCACAGTTATTTGTTATTTCACATCTTTCTATAGCAGCATTTTTTGTAATTCATCTGTTTACTATCGTATTTGCATAATTAAGGTTTTAAGGTACAATTGAGCATAAGAGAAGATAAATGGCAATCAAATCATAAAAATCTAAGTTTCCCTACATCTCACAGTGACCTAGGGTAGGCTAGCACATTGCAACTTGACCCTAAGTCCTTGAATGAAAGGGTGAAAGGAGGATATACACCAAAACTACCTAAAACTCAACTATCCAAATTTTACCCTTTACATTTTGGTGAACCCATGTTGTTGACTTGTTTGCACCTTGCTAAGTGTTTTGTTTCATATTTACAGTGATTTTCATTCATTCATAGTATCATTCATCTTATTGCATTAGAAAATTTATAAAAAAATTAAAAATTTAGAAAAATTGGAAAAAATTGCATTCTAGGGTTTCTATTTTGCATCAATTAATTTGAATTTCATCAAATTTCTTATTTTTTCATTAGATCTAATTTAAATTACAAAAAATTACAAAAATTCATTAGTTTTCATTGCATTTTCATCACAAAATTGCTAGGGTTTTGTTGAAAATTGTGAATTTTGCATACAACCTAGTAATTCCAAAATCTAGAGTTTGTAGGTAAAATCTTGTTTCAAATTTTTCTACTAATTTTAGAGGCTCAGTCAAATATTCATTTGAATTTAGTCTTGCATTATAGAAAAAAATTGCATTTAGATTTCAAAATTTTGCACTTTCACATAGAAAAATTCAACAAAAAAACTAGCATTTTCATTTATTCTTCATTAGATTTGCACTTGCATTTTGCATGTTAGAGAATGGAAATCATTTTCAGATCTGAGAAAATTTAAATTTCATCATATATCAGCTTTCAAAACATTCATATAGCATTTTACATCAAGATCTCAAACCTAGGGCTTGAAAAACCTTGAAATTCACTAGATTTGGCCTTATCGACTCTCTAAATTTGCACTATAGGCATGTTGTAAAGAATATTTTTACACTAATTGGCTGATATCAAGGGTATTATCTTCTTCCCCTCCTAAAAATTTTTACAACACCTTTCTATTGGCCTCTTGTACTAAAAATTTGATGAAAAACTACATATTTTTGCTATTTTAGCCCTAGGGTTTGGCCTAGTTTGCACCATAAGCATGTTGTAACAGATTTTATGCTTATAGGTGATTGATATCACTAACATTATTTGCTTCACCTCCTTAAATTATTTACAACACCCCTTTGGCTAGGTCTTGGAACTAAAAAATTATGAAAATTTGCCTATTTATGCTATATTTTCACTAGGGTTTGACCTAGAGTGGCACTATAAGTGTGTTGTGACAAATATTTTGGCATTAGGTGGTTGTTATTACTAATATAATTTTTTGTTCATCATCATTTTCCTCACAACACCCTTTTGCATGCTCTTTTGCATTGAGATTTGGTGAAAAACTGCTTATTTTAGTGTATTTTCACTAAGTTTTGGTCTATCATCATCTTAGATTTACACCAAGAGTGTGTTGTGAAAGATATTACTGTTGTATTGGACTGATATCAGACATATTATTTGCTCCCCCTGATCAAAATCCTTACAACACCTTTTCTTTCACTTATTGGCATTGAAAAAGTATAAAAAATATCATGCATTCAAGGTCACTTTCGCACATAGTTTTACACTTGTCCTTTGCATAATTTTGGAAAATTGTTCAAATCTGATTTTTCATTGATTTGAGCATATAAACATGGCCTCTAATCTCAACAACAACAATAGGTTCCCTCATAGGCCTTACTTGAAAAGAAAGGTCCATGAACCTGAAATTGTATTTACACCTCATGATATAACAATTGGAGATAATGACGGACCTCTTTACATTACTGTGAAAATAATGGGAAACTCCGTGGATGGAACACTTATTGATCCTAATTGCATGACTAATGTTTCCATAGAAGAGTTCCTCTATTTACATAATTTGATGCAAGGATCTTATGACCCTCTGGACATGATTAAAACACATAAGGGAACCTTTATAAAACCTTTGGGTAAGTTATCATTGTTGGTAACTACATTTGAGAAACAAGTAGAACAACTAATACAGACAAGTGAGAAGGTGCAAGATAATTCCTGTTACTATGTTAGAAAGATTCAACAACGAAAACTCGTTAAAAATCAAAAAAGAGTAAGACGGCTGTCAGCAGTTGGAAATAATAGTGGTTCTCCCCCTCATAAGCAACAAAAAGTCTCACTTTAACAAGGAATTACAAAACAAACATCATATGATAATAAACAAGACTTTCATAAGAACCACTCAAATTTTACACTCAACATGATCGAGTACCTCTCCAAGAGGTTCACAAGTTCCAAAATCTAATACAAAGATCCTACCAGGTAAGTATCTCTAACCCTTTATCTCTCGTGATGTGTTTCCCCTGTGTTCCCCCCGTGATGTGTTATGTGTTATTTAGGCCTCTTGGGATGACCCCTGATTCTCTTGTAAGGTTCGGGATACCAGGAGACCGCCTCTATTGTGACCTTCTATTTGTATCATCATTCTTCTATATTGCTTCTCTCTGATTTCATTATTGTATGTTGTGTCTTACGGACATAGCGTTGCGGTTGGTGACTTGGGGGCACCCTCCTACGTGATTGTCCCTAAGACACTTGTTTCTCCTCTCTTATTTATTGTTTCTCTTCCTCTAGTGTTTCTATCTAGCGGGTGGATAATGAAAAACATTTATACTGATGTGGACGTAGTGTCTCTTTCGCGAGAAATCAAAAATTGGACTTAGTTCCTAATATGACGATGGGATTGTATAGCTTATCTGACGCTTGGCTAGTGGAAGCACTCATGCTTTCCGCGTAGTGATTTTGATGATGTTCTTACTCATTTACAAATCATAACAATACTGATGCTCTGCACACTTTGTTTGTCTTTGAATCTAGCCTTGGTGGTACTCGATTCGGAGATCTTCGTGATATAGCCCCATGGTTATCCTCAAACTTTGAATTCATAGTATAACCTTGGCTCTTTGTGTGGTTAATCATATGCATTGATGTTGTTTATCATGATTATGTAAAAACTAATATATTGCTTGCAAGGATGTGTTTGTGGGAACATTTGGTGATCGTAAAGTACACGTCACCTCCAGGGGGCATGGGCTTTGTGAAAGTCTATGTTCCCTTGTGTGTTTTTTTCCTACCTTAACGTGCTTGATATCGATGCATGATATCAACTACCTTAAGGTGGGGGCATATATAAGGTAAGCTATCTGTTGTAGATGTTCGCAATGTGCTTGTCCTCAGGTGTAGTTCAAAGACTTGTGTGATGAGTACATCCTGCACTCTGAGTTTGTTTACAATCATTCATCTAAGCCCTCTATGGAGGTGGGATATCGTGTATATCATTTTTTATCTTAAGCCCTTTGCGGAGGCGGGGATGGTGTATTTCTCAGAGCAGATTGCATCATCCTGTCATTTTCAAAAGTCCTCTACGAAGGCGGGGAGCGGTTCTGTAACTAACTCAACCCTTAAGCATTTTTTCGGTCATTGTTGTGGTGAAGCCCAATCATTGGTTTGTCCCTGTAATGTGCCTGAGATGGTGTTGAACCTAGAAATAGGAACACTCCATCGCTTGTCTATCATGTTTTCTCTGTCTTCAAAGTATGTGTTTTGGCGTGCTTGCTTTGTTTGGCATGTTTGTTGCCCCATATGCAATCTAAAGAACTGTGCAATGAGTACATCCTGCATTTTGGGAGGTTTTGCATGTCTTGTGTGTGTGTTGCCCCATATATGTAGTTTAAAGACCTGTGCAATGAGTACATCCTGCATTATAGGAGGTCTGTTTACTTTCTTGTACTTGCATCTACATTTCATATATATGAGAAAAAGAAAAGAAAAGAAATCATTGCTATCTTCTATGCATTAATGTGTCTTCTTTGCATTCAAGGTATTCTTCGTGTTTTGCGTGATTGTAACTGTCTTCTCCATGTTTTGTGTGCATGTCATTGTCTTCAATATGTTTGTCATGTCTTCTCCGTGCTTGACGTGTTTGCTGTGTTTGTTGAACGTACTTTAATGCATGTATTGGCCTTACATTTATATATACATTAAAGTGGGGGCTAAATGTAACATAAAAAAATGTCCCCTTGGGGGCTTTTTTAGCTCACGGGTCTTTAGTGTGCATTTAAGACATATTACATCATATTTCAACATCCCGATGAGAAAACCCCTAAGTATCTTGGAAAATAGGACCTAGGGGGACCACTTGAGATAACCCTGCCCAAAATAGGGGGGGAGGACTTGGATGTTTGTGCCCTAGTCCTGCCCTATTTTGGGGTAGTCCCAAATTTTAGGTGTTGGCTTGTGACCATTATTTGGGTCCTATGCCAACATGGTAAGTTTAAATTATGAATTTTTGGGCGGGAGTGTTTGTAGTTGCAAATAAAAACATGTTTAGGCATTCATTTGTAAACTAGATGATTACTAGCAAGCTATTGTGTTCTAAAGGTGATTGAAGGATTTCATTGTGTTGCAAGAGTAGATTTGTGTTGTCTATGTGTTTGTATTTGCAGATTTGAGCAATCATCTCCTCATGGCATGAAGAGCTTCTTCCTCCATGAGATCTTCACTACAAGGTGACATTCATTTGTGTTTGTAAGTATTTATCATTTGGTTTTTGCCTCTGCCTCATAAGGGTATGCACTCTCTATCTGACAACGGTGTTCGGAAGGCTTGAATGTCTCTCCAGGGCTTAACTGAGGCAAGCCTCTAAACACCACAACCCCCTCCCAAAGTTTTCATGATTGCAGGTTACAGGTTGGAGTTGTAGACAAAGTGAAGTTACAGGAGGGTACAACAGAGTGTCTGAATTGCAAATCAGAGAAGAAAATAGCTCCCTAGACTAAGGCACCTACTCCTCAAAGTTTTGCAATGGAAAAATCTCTGGTACATCGGATACAGGTTGTAGACTAAGTTTCCAGATCTCGACAAAAAGCAGGGCATTGGAATTGGGTGCCTGCTCTTTATTTCACATCTTTCTGTACCAGCATTTTTTTGTAATTCATTCGTTTACTATCGTATTTGCATAATTAGGGTTTTAAGGTACAATTGAGTATAAGAGAAGATAATTGGCAATCAAATCATAAAAATCCAAGTTTCCCTACATCTTATAGTGACCTAGGGTAGGATAGTACATTGCAACTTGACCCTAGGTCCTTGAATAAAAGGGTGAAAGGAGGATATACACCAAAACTACCTAAAACTCAACTATCCAAATTTTACCCTTTACACATTTATCAATTTGTTTTTGCCTCTATCTCATAGATACACACTCTTTATCTAACAACAATGTTCGGAAAACTTGAATGTCCTTCTAGGGCTTGAATGAGGCAAGCCTCTAAACACCACAACGCCCAACCACACTCCTTGTGATTGTAGGTTACAAGTATTAGATTTCACAGAGGAGTTGCAAAGGAAGGTTGTAGAAGATAAGGATTGTGGTCCCTAGATCTCTGAAGAGAAGTACTGCTTGGACTTGAGCTCTAGTGCCAGTGTCCTCTAAAGTTGTAAACACAGAAATCATTGTGACAGTGACAATCAGCATCTAAAGAGGCTCTGACATCATGAAGAACACCCTGCCTTGGACTCGGGCACTAGTGTCGGTGTCCTTTGCATCTCCCAAGACATAAACAGAAAATACAATGAACATCAGTGTCAGAAGGAGATCATGATTCCCTGAAGAAAACACCACCTTGGACAGGGGCATGAGTGCTACTGCCCTCAAGTATTTTGTATCTCAAACTTCGAAAAACGGTCAATAATTAATCTTTGTCTACTATCTTAGTCTGTAAGCATTTGTCGTAATTCATCATTTTACTTATTATTTTGCATAATTAGGGTTTCGAGGGTATTTGAACATTAAATTAATACATTAATTGACAATCTTTGAATTTCCACATCATTCCAAGTGATAGCCTAACTTGTAGGTGAATCCTCTTGCAAAAGTGTGATTCAACTCGGTTGATATGTCCTTGAATGTTTGTAGTGAAAGGAGGATCTAGCCATTAAACCCCGATCATCATCATTCATTCATCATCCCCTCTTTTTCCTAAAAAATAGGGCCATTGAGGGGTTAGCATCCTTCTTGTGGAGGAAAATGGAGGTGCTTCCACATTTGTCTTATGAAGATGAATACAACAAAATGATGGATATTATGGAAATAAATATTCACATGCTTGAGAAAGAGGAGTGAGGATGATTAGTCACATTCTAGTGATGACAAGGAACTAGGGTTAGTGCAAGCTTTGAGAAGGTCCATGCTTCGTATGATGAAAGAGTTGAAAGAAAAAAATTGCACAACAATGGTCATTTCAAGGCTAATTTTCAAAGAAGACATTTTGTGATATTTGCTAAGTGACAAGGCTATTAGTTAAGGACGACCTGCTCAATCTAAGGAACGAGAGTGCCCAAGTGCTTTTTGTGCAAAAGGAGCAACTTGATAGGACTTTGGTAAAATCCTAAATTTTACATAACCTGTGAGTCCTTGGTTAGGGTCTAAATGTTCTTTGAAAATCTTATCCCTTAAACCCTATTCCAGAATTTCATTAGAAAATGTTTTAAATCCTTCTACTGCTCATTGTTGTAAAATCAAAAACCACACTTGAATCCTCAATTGAGTCATCTCATGTCATGTTATGTTAAAACTATGCAATTTTTATCATTATCACATCCCCACAGGTATGCCTGATGAACCCTTGCAGGCTTGTGGGAGATAGAGTGCAATATAACCGCTTACCGCATTACTACGGCTATTAATTGAAAGGTCTATGGGCTTGCGAGAGTAAAAGAAGTGGTCTGAACCACTTACTGCAATACCGCAGTAGTTTGTATGAAGCTTGGCGGGCTAGTGGTAAGGATCTAACTGCCACCGCATTATCGTGGTAGTTAAGGAAGAAGCCTGCAGGATAGTGGTGAGAAGCATGTGTTCACTACTATACCGCAAAGGTCATCAGAAAGGTGTGCGGGATGGCGGTGAGGCTTGAGTTGGGTGTAAGATGTTTCCCGCAACCCCGTAGGAGTCTTTTCTCTACTCTGCGGGTTAGCAGTAAAAGATTAACAATCACCGCAGTACCGCAGTGGTCAATGGGGATATCTGCAAGCTGGTAGTATGAAGTAAAATATGAACTGTAGCCTGCAGCCCCACGACAGTTATACATACATCAAATATGAAGTGCGAGATTGTGGTAATGTATAAGTTGGTGTCAACAAAGGATTTTAAATAGCAGGAAGACCGTTGACTTCAACATGGCAGTCCATGTCACGATTCAGGAAGCTCGGTGACGTTTTACAGAAGTTCATATCCTATGTGGAAGCCACCAGAAGACTCCAGGTGAATTGCAAATTTTGAGATGGCATTCTGACGGCATAAATCATTATGATCATTTTAGGCAGTGGAAGATCTAATCTTGGGTATTAAAAGCTATTGAAATTTGAATCAAATATTTGATTGTCTGACAACACTTTTTATTTGTGTCATTACTCTGCAACTAATGGCATTTATTGTGTTTAGAACTGAATATTGGGATCAAATTGCTTAGCAATGAATGGGCAGATTGTTGTTATAGTTGTCAAGTAACATCATAACATGTGTAATGGCCCGAAGCTTGTTACTCCTTGTTTATAAAAGGAATTCAGGGCCATTTACACGAGGTTGGTTGGTTGATTTTCTATGAGGATTTTGTGTAGTAGAACATAGGGAATAGAAGTTTTTTGCTTTTTCCAGGTTCTGAGTCTAAATTGTATGTATTTGTAAATTTGTTTTAACAGTACTAGCATCTAATGAATATACTGGCAAGTTTCTGAATTCAATTGTCTCCTGAAGTGTGGTTTGCACAAATTATGAGTGAATAGATCAAAGATTGTTCATCTTTGTCTCCATAAACTTCTTATGGATGTGTTTTTCTATCGAAGCTCTTATTCAAAAAATAAGTTAAATGCTTTACCAGGAATACAAATTTGTGTGAATGTATGCAAGGATATTATAAGAATGAGTGATTCCGAAATACTAAGTATAATGTTGTAAGGCAATGTTAGAAAGCTCTTTGATGCTTAGGTTAAATACTATTATCAAGTTTCAAATACACTTGGTTTGACTCTGTTGCCCAATGGACAAGGCACCGATCTCTTGTCTATGTATCTAGCTTTCAGACTTCAAAATCAGTCAGACACCCAAATACTTTAGAATCACTAAAATCAATCTTAAATGTTTGTTTATTTGATGTTTTGCCCTGTTCTATGGCTTTGAGGAAAGTAAAAGCTTGATTGATTTGAGTTGGGTCTTCATTTTTTTATAATCCTCAACAAATATGCATAGAACTAATCTGCTTTTCACAATATTAATAATAAAAGGGTATAGGAGGTTATTGAATACTATCAAGGGATTACCCTCCCAGGTTTTGCAGAGCCTAAAGTGAAGAGGGAAAGTTGTTTCAACTTTCACCTATGTGTTGGCCAACCCCTCATGATGGCTAAACATTGAAAGGTCTAAATCATAGGCTATTTCATGAGATAAGGTTGGGATTTAAAAACAACCAACACAACTAATACCACCTACTATGCCTACAAAGCCACAAAATAAACAAAACAATAATGAGTACCTTTACTAGTTATGAAAATCAAAAAAATAATAACAAATCTTAGAATAACAATTGTGGAGGTGATAGTTGGATTCAATGGTTATTGAGTTAGACATAATAGTCAAGCCAAACATACATAATCAAAAGAAATAACCTTAGATGACAAGATAATTACCAATTACATAACTATGTTGGCTACCAAATATGTAATTTATTGATGGGAACACGATAGTATACAAAGTGTGGAGATTCAAGGGTTGTAAAATGAAAAATTGGAATAAAAAATGCTAAGATGCAACAGAGAAGTGGGATTCAAGTACAAGATCTAGAATTGAGTAGATGAGGAAGATCTCTTCCAAAGTGTCCATTTTAAAGCTCAAGTTGGTTAAGTACAAGACTTGGGAATCCAAGTGGGAAAGCAAATGAAGGCCAAGGATGAAGAGTGGTAGGTTAAGAACACAATTCAATCCAACAATACAAAGTATATAGTAGCCCACACACTAAAGTTGTAGAGGGAGTTGCGGCAGCTGGTAGGAAAGAGTTTTTCACTTTGCACCTCCCATGAACTTAAGAGTACCACAATTAACTTTGACTCTTATGGCTTTAACTTCTACCTCTACTCCAGTTAAATTTGTAGCATCACATCCACTTTAGGTAAGCTCGAGTATATATGAGTTATGCTCTATCCCATCTATTCATCAACGATGGCGAATCCCTTATTGGGATGTTAAGTGTGTACTCTTAGATTTTATAAAGTTCTTGACAAAAATGTAACAAATGATAATATGTTTTGTCATATTATCGTGGGCAACAATATGTTGTGTTACAAATTATATTTATCCAAATGGGGATGATAAAAATATGTGTTGGTCATTCCAAACATATGCTTGCACTTGGTCTGACTCTTCTTTATTTTTCTATATATCGTACAATACTTTTTGGGCATTAGTCATAATAATCATATATGTGAAAATAGATCATTAGAGAAGTTGAATTTATCCTTGCAGACTTATCTCATCTACTCAAAGTTTATATGAATACCGTGATCTTTGGAATATTTTTGTATTATACGTTCTTTACATTGCAATCTCTCTTTATGGATTTTGCATGATGGTTGAACTAAAAATATGTGTATTCTATGTGGTCTTTATGTGGATGGTTTCAGAAGTGCATGACTTTCCTCTCTATTGTTCATGAAAATGTTGATAGTCTAGAGAAGTAGATTAGTCTCCAAGCATTAACATTGCAATCATTATAGGCGATGAACAAAGAAATCCACTTTAAAGAGAAAATAGTGAAATACAAATATCTCTCTCCACGAGTCAAATTTGTACATGGACTTGAGTCTATAAAGATGGAATATGAGTTTGAATAAGTTCTCAAGATGAATAGGTTTGTCAACATACTTAGCTTGGACAATGCATTAATAGATTGTTTGTTTGCAATAGATACATTAGAGCATTTTTTTAACCTTCTCAATACATGCCTACTAAAGATGCCTCAAATCTTGGATTCATACAGAATAGTGTGGTTGAGGATAATGCCAAAGAAATGCATTTTCTTAGGATATACCCTATAAATGCATTTGAAAGGCCTAAACACTTTAAAGTTGAAAGGTAAGCACATACCTTACAAAGTTGAGACTGAGGACCAGGATTAAGACTAAGAGATGGACATGCAAGCTGAGATTTCTAAAGGATTTTCCTTGTAGAAAAACTAGAATTAGGAGAGAGCACCTTTCAAGGTATTGGAGAGTATAACCTTATTTGTACTAAAGGTTAACCACTTGTTGGAAAAACTGACATGTACAATTCTCTTTGCGAACTCTCAGGTGAATGAGCCAGGAGTACCACATCACAAACAAATATCATTATAGCAATTAGGACATGATGTAAGATACATCCATCATCAGCATTAACATTGGATTCTACATCGTCTATGTGGACTCCAACAAGATAAGACAAGACATGGAACCCCTATATGACTCTAGTAGCACTCTTAAAAAGCTAGAAAATCACGATAGCATGGAATTGAGCAAGCTCTATCTCATGGAGCTTCATGATTGCACTAATAAAGAGCTATGAGATGCCACTATCACATAATCTCTAGTAGACCTTTCTGGCTTATGCAATGCAGCAAAGGACTTTAGATGACAATTGCTAAGCTTCCTCATTGATAACTCAATAAGTAGAAGTGAAACAATTAGGAACACTCACTTAAAGATCTCCTGGATAGAAAGCATCACGTCCAACATTGTAGCAGAAAGCTTGGAAACTGTGTCCGATCATGATTGTTGTGTAGTCATTTGAGTTCGAGTTGTCCAAATTTGTGGATGGACTAGATGATGTGCTGAAATAAATAGAGAGCGAAGCTTGAACAAGCAATCTTATGAAATATTTCTTGAATGGGGAAACAAGTGATTTAATGCCCATGTGTATGAAGCACTGTTTGAAAACATTCGTAATCAGCCATATTGCTCATTTAAAAATTTTGTATAGCTCTCTTGATGCCCAAGCAAAATAAATGACAGAAAATTGGAGGTGGGGACGCCTAGACAAGCTGATCCAGGAAGTCATAAAGAAAATTGGCACATGGGACCCAAGATTGGGGGTCAATATGCAATGAGTGGGCTTTCTTTTGAAGGAGAGTATGCCAAGGAGTTGACATTTCCTAGAAAGCATATGTTGGAGAGACATTGTAGTTTCTAGGAGTGGATGAGATTGATGCAGGATCATGATCCATGACAAAACTGAGTGTCGTATATGGTTTTACATTATTCACCATACCAACCATTCACGGGACAAGTCACTACCACGAGTCGATTTTGAGCAGACTATTTGGGGAAATGAATCAAAGGCAGCCTCCCACAGGATACAGGACAAACTAGTTGAGATTACACAAGCATCGTATTCAATCGTCATAAATTTCGTCACTTAAAAACTGGCTAGACAACAGTCTTCAATGATGTAACCCCGTGAATTTGTACGTTAAATAGCAAAAAATGGCCATTATTTAATAATCTAAATCTATAATAGTATTTATTTGTATGAATAATATGTGATGCTTCCTTATAAGGAAGCAATGTGGAAGGAATTTTTTCTTATAAGCTACTGGAGGGTTTAGATTTAATTAAGTCATTGCCCATTTAAAGGATTTACTTGACAACAAAAGTTCATGGGAAACTGGAAAACAAATTTCTACCGATCAACATAATCAATTTTAAGATTTAGATTACAACATTGTCATTAAGTGATAGATTGTTACCGTCCCCTAGTATGTAATATAGTAGCAAATTCTTGACAATAATGGTCCTAAATTTTCTTTAGAATTTAGAAGAACACTCTTAGATTAGGTGAAATTGGCAATCCGATTCTTGATCAAACTGTTTGGAATCTTAGCACATCTAATCGGGAATCAGAAAGAAGATAGGTTTAGAATCTGCAATAGTAGTGTTTATTGTAGGATCTAAGGCTCTATTTTGATGCCAAGCTTGAGTTTGAGTTGACCTATATTGCCAATTTCAGATTTCACCTGAAATGCTTAATGAAATGGATAATATTCTTGAGCAATGCAAAGAAAAATTAAGGTTGAAATTTTATTACTGTTCTTAAGTGACTAAAATAGTAAAAGAAGTAATTAGGACTGAAACTCTAGCATATAGGATACAGATGGCAAGAGAGTGGATAAATCATCTGAAAGTTTCGCAGAAGTTAAAATGTTCCTCATGGAAATAGATTGTGTTTTAGCTTTCATCTAAATTGTGCAAAAATTGGAAACAGATGTGGTCTCCAAAATAGAAACGTGTGATGGCACAACAAACAACTAGTTTTGAAAACTAAGAACTAAAATCAGGCCTCTTGCACTTGGTTCTATTTATCTATTGCAAGTATCCATATAAACAGTTCAGGTCACCCAGTCATCTAGATGCTTCTGAATTCCTAAAGATGGATGGATCAAATGTCAGATGGTGTCGTGAAGTCAAAGCAGGACTGTATGATGGCGGCTAGACATCACAAGTCATATACAGTGCTCCCATTTTCATTAGACTAGAGTTTATATAGAGATATGCTTATGATGATAAACCATTAAGAAGTGCAGAGCCTCTCCATTCGATAAAAAATAAAAATAACTAGCCTAACATTGCCAGAAATAACATTTAAATCTGGGCATATACAAAGGAAATAATAAAGAGTGTATGCCTACAAGTATAGAAGAATCAGATCGCACTAGTATCATGCAATAGTATACTATCATGAAATCTTTACAATCCACAGAAAACACCATATAAGAATAATCAGACACCCATGGTGGTAAGAAAATGCCATCAGCTACTTTATAAATTATAGGTAAAGCAAATCACAAATTATAGGGGTTGAACAGAATTAAAAAAGTGATCAAGAATAATTACATAAACTTTCAGATTCACCTAAAACTTCCTGATTTTGGCCTGGACATCTGAAGCAGTCCAGAAATAGATTGAAAATGTTAATGGTGGAATTTCCATTTTGGGAAATGCAGCCATAAATGTTTCTGGAAGTTTCCAGATCTGGAAATGGCCTAGAAATAGTGAAGGGTAAAGTTTCCTGTTCATGTTCATTTGAAGCTATGTTTTTAACCACAAAGAAATCCCTAAATATTTTCGATTTTTGGAGAGTTGTTTTATGATCAGAAAACATATGTATGTGGATGTGTGCATGTGTGTACTTTCCTCAACTTTCTTTCCCATTCGTAAACATTTAAATTTTATGCTTCTTTGTGTTTGGTGTGATCTCCTAAGTGCATTATCTTGCTACATGTGGACCAAATTTGGCTCATTTTATGATATACATATGTATGTTTATAGTCACCTGATATACATATGTATGTTTATAGTCACCTGTATCAGCATTTATAACTTGTGTTTAGTTCCTATTGTCATGAGAAATTATTATTACAAATTTACAACCTAACTTGGTAGAAGTAGCTCTTAAACAGTATATTTTATTCTGACAAATGTATTTGGATGCAGGCTTCATGTGATGGGAGGTTTATTTATGCTCCATATTATGTTTCTCCACGTGTACCCGCCTGTAAATTTCCCACATCAGTTTTTGGGACAGAATGTGACGTCTTGCAGCAATAGCGCTGCAACAGAGTCCGATAAGTCAACAAAATGTGATCAGGCTAAGAGCACACAACAGTCATCTCACAGTAGTCCAAGGGATCATAAAGTTCAATGTAATCAAAACCCTTTTTCATCGCATATGAATCATGATGAAGATTTGACATGGCAAGCATCTCAAAAATTGAAAAATAGTGATGTAAAAGATGGCGTGACACAAGGTGGTTCACATCTTCTAAAAAAGGGCAAAAGTCTAGCGATCCTGTGATACAATGCATTTCTGAAAATTTGGGAACTCTTCCACTGCAGGTGGACAGTAGATTGAAGTATCCAGTTCACCAAAGTTTAAGTTCTGTGATACAAATGACGAAACAGAACCTAGAGACAGAGTACCTGAGTTGTGCAAGGACAGTAGTCAGTCCCCTTGTGGCGATGCATATTGTGCTGACGATGTACTGCATTTGGATAAGCATCCAAATGAAGGAGCTGGATCTAGAGTGGAGTACGAGGATAATTTTCTAAGTAAAAAGAGTAGCACGTTAGACAATAATGCAAAGTCGAAAGGGATTAATCTCTGCTCTTCCATAAGAGAATGCCAAGCCTACGTACAACAAAGCCACAGGGCAAAGGAACCTTTGAAAACTAGTTCAGCTTGAGCAGAATCCCAGTATTTAGCAGAAGTTCTCTCTGGAGATTTAGACAAAGACATAGATGGCTGTCAAAAAGAGGATCAATGCAATGAAAAAGAAATCTTAAGAGATCAGGGCGAGTCATCTGATCACAATTCTGATTCGTCAATGGTAGATTCACTCCATGTTTTTGAGATAACTCCCAAGAGTGTCATTTCAGCAATTGGGCAGAAAGAATTCTGGAGAGTCCAGAAAGCGATTTTAAGGTATTTTGCATTGGATAATCCTACTTACAATTTAACGCTTTTAGTTTGCTTGGAAATGATGGATCATGAGCTTCTGTTTTATTAAAAATGCTTATTTGGGCTTATATTACCACTTGTGATTTGGATAGAGTCCTGTTTGTGGATATTATGAATATCTCATCTTGTATTGTTTCATGTCATGCTTTTTTCTTGCCAGAGCCTCTATAAATGTTTTAACACCTTGTAAGCTTACTTGATTTCTGGTGTGTATCTATATATAACCATACACTACAATCCTCTTTTTTTGGACACGTTTATCCAGGTATTATTTGTGTGGTAACTCTTACTTGCCTTGAATTTTATGTTTTATCATCAATACTTGAGTAAATTTGTATTATCTATAGGAGTAAATTTGTATTATCTATAGGAGCATGGCACAAGGAAAGACTTGCTATGCATTTAACATCTAAAGGAGACTTGAAGATCTGTAAAATGGTATGATGTACACATCCTAGAATACTAAGTGGAGTATATTTTATAAGGCATTTTTTTATAATGACATCTGCACAATCAGAACAGCATCATGTAAGGTGTGGACAGGGGCAGATAAATGAAGAAAGAAAACTAATTTTGGATTGCATGTAGTGTGGGACTTTTAGGTGTGCCAAGCCCTGTGCTTCTGAGCTGTTTTCACAAATCTGTTTAGAGATGTAATATTTGATAAATGGTAGTGTGTTTTGATAATATTTTTTTAGGTGACGGTCTTGACTAGCCTATATATGTCTTTCTTTGTGCATTGTGTTTGTGTAGGAGAATTTTTTCTGTCGTTTTCTACATTTGGGTACTCTTCCATGTCTTTGTATGCTTCTACTTGCACATGCCTATGCACGCTTCTACCTGTACTTGTGCACACTTAAGGAATCTTCCACTTGTAGTTGTGCATACCTTATGTGCCTATGGATATTGAGAGCACTTGCTCTCATTGTGGCTGATTGTAGATTCATTTATTAAAAGACATGGAAGACATGGATGCCCATATCATCCCACCCTGAAGGTGAGATTTCTCAAGCACTTCCACACAAACTAAGTAAACATATTTTTCATCAATGTTCTAGATGTAATCCCTCTCTCAATACTTCATACATAGAGTACAATGAGGCAAGATCATCCACAATAGAAGAATTACAGGAGCATATTAACTTCTCACAATCACCTCATGCACATCACACAAGGAAACAAGAACATTCACAAAAAGAAAGATTTGCAAGACATAACAACAATAGAAGAGAAAAAAAAAAGACTTAGCTCCCTCCCTAGAGCTTGTTGACAAGAAGATTCTTCTACCAAGCTTCTTCCCAAAGTAAAGATCATCAAGGTCCCCCTTCATGGATCCTTCTTTCTTCCTTTTTACTTCCCACTTAAACAACAACAAAAAAGTCAAGTTCTCTTTAACATTTAATAAAAATGTAAGAATCCCCCCAAAAAATCAATACTGTGAGTTTTAAAAAGGAGAGCCAAGTCATTCTTCAACCTCAAATGTAAGAGTGACACATGGCACCCTCTCTCACCCTTGACCTACCCTCTCTCACAACTCCCAAGTTGATAAGACTTTTCAATGACAGTCACATGGGAGGAGATGTGCTCACACATGTGAGCTTACATGGGTGCTCTTCCCAAGTGGAGATTCACTTCCCCAAACCAACTCTTATGGAAAGTCATAGGGTGGCTTGGGCGTCTAGAGTCAAACACCTATGCCATCCCATATGGGAGCTCTTTTCAAAAGCCCCAAAAAGTACCCTTTTCTAAGCCCAAGACAACCTTTACACCCTTCCCCAAGTGCCCTACCCATAGGTACTTAGGTTTAGGTCCCAAAATCACAATAATAACACTAAATTTTTTTTTTTTTACTAAAAAAAAGTTAGTCCAAAGGATTCTATACGGGTTTATGCTATTGCCACATGTCCCAACACTTAACATCAACACATGTCAACAAGACTTTAAAGTAAAACCAAATTTAAATACAATAAATTTCAAACACTTAACATTAGAAGATTTATAAACATTTTCCTTCACTATGTGAAGTGGACAACAATAGGGCCCTGATGATTCTCCCATTGGTGTTTGCTCATCCTGCACACTCATTGCAACATTAGTTTGTCTATGGTATACATATATAGCCAAAGCAAGGACCATAATTATACAATTTACTCATTAATGATCCGATTTAAATTCGCATACAATGAACCCTAGTTGGTCCTAATCCATGCACCCACCATCATGGTAATTGATTAATGTAGTCATAACCTGCCAATCAACATGGTAACCTTCCACAATATCTCATGATTTACCTAAGAAGCACTAGTTTGATGTAACCAAATTTCAAGAACCCAAAATTGGATTAACTTTTAGAGTCACTACACCATATCATAAACATAGTTTCAATATATAGTAGGCCACCACCATATTACCTTATCTAGGTTTTTATACAAAATTCACTCGTGGCGCACATCTATTTAGTTTCCATGGAGATCACTTATCAATTGACTTCACCACAAGCATGATCTCAAGTCAATTTCATACATGCCATCTAATTAATCATGACAAACATTAAGCATCTCTTGATCACTAATTTTCATACTACTAGAAAGGTTTTACGCTACTTGATTTGCCTTCCAATTAGGTTTAGCCTCTTTATGCTTGACTTAACGCAAGCAAACTCAATTGTGAATCAAGTAGATGGGTAGAAAAGAGTGGGTATCACATCAAAATGGGTGAAGTAATCACTTATTCAAAACATTAATCGTGATAACACACAACATCAATTTTCCAATTCAAAGGAGTTGTTCCTAGGGTTCCTCCAAAATTGTCATTGATAAAGGTATGCTACAACATGGGAATATGACTCACAAGATCCAACTAGCCAACACTACTAGTGTTGATTGGTAGTAAGAGGTGTTACAAGCATCATGAGCTAGGATGGACCTCACAGAACTCTTAAATACAGAAATAATTATGTAGACGGTCGATTGGCATTCTGTGTGTAGGAAGGACAACCACACCGACATTCATTTGGAGAGTAATATATTCCGGCAAGTTTTATTCTTTGGCGCATCGCCTCTAGAGACCTTCAAAATCCCCCAATTTGAAGTTGCACAAGACCTTGCAAGTGTAGTTTTCCCCTAGCCTGCTATTCCATACAATCCCGCAATACTGACTCCCTTTTCATTGGGATGAAAAGTGTTGAGAAACTCTGCAACTTCCTGCAAGTAAAAAATATAATAAATATACAAGGATATATGCGCAACAGAAAGGAGTTATAAAGAACAAAGGTAAGATTATGAGATTGGGATTTGTACGGATTATTTCTCTAGATTTCACGAAAGTAGAGAGTTCCAGCATGGGCCACTTCATTTCCAAGAATTCCTTAGAAAGAAGCAAAACTGCTAGTCTGCATCTCTCAGCGGCTTTAAATATACGAGAGGGGAAACCTTCCTCTACTGGCAAACTTTCACGATTTCATCAAAGAAGCAAGACAAGCCTTGGTTTGTCGGATCTCTGTACAGCTGCCTTAAAAAAAATTTATGTTTACCGCTGTGACTGAGAAATACATCTTTACCCTAAAACTTCTGTACGTGATCGCTGCTAATTAAAACAAAGAGAGAGTTTTAGCATTGGATTCATTTGGCGAAGAAAGACAACAATGTTCAAATAAAATGCATCTCACATGTGGCTCATTTTGTTGGCTTGAGAGGGCTCATTTATATGAGCAACAGAAAGGAGTTATAAAAAAGAATGTAGTCAAGTGTTTTTACCTAGCACATTCGTACTTATCCTTGCATACAAGGGACTGGACACCTTTGGGAGACTGTTGGAAGTTTGTGCCAGATTTCTTTCACTATTTTATCTCTAAACTCCACTTCATGTCACCTTCATTGAAATTCAATCCATTAATTCGCCGGATTGCATTCAAAGCTTGAACTTATACGAGAGGGGAAATCTTCCCCTACTGGCAAATTTTCAGGATCTTCATCAAAGAAGCTGTATGTGATCACTGTTAATTAAAATAAAGAGCGAGTTTTAGCATTGGATTTATTTGGCCAAAGAAAAACAACAGCGTTCAAATAAAAAATACAGATTCTGTATTCACAAGAGATGTTCATTGTTGCAGACGGATTGTTGGCTTTAAAAACGTAAAACACGGAAACAATGATTAAGTGTGGCAGTGACTAACCTTAAATTGGCCCAAAAGAGAAAATATATTTTATGAAACCTAAAAGCCAACATATTTATACTCTGTTTCACTAAGAAATTCAGAAAACACTATCTGCGTGTAAAGAAATTAAATGTATTTAATTTATAAGAAAATTTCAACGATTTCTTCTTCTTCTTAAATTTGCTTACCGACTTTTTCTTTCCAATTCCGTCCATTCTATGGAGAAAATTCAAGCAATTTTTAATGGAACATTGTGAAACACGTTTGCGGCACCTGCAAATTCAACCACACAAAAATGGTCAACGTAAATACCACAGCTGTAACAACAAAAGCTATTACATTCCCGTCGATTTAAAAAAATCATGTTACCTGATAATTAGATGAGGCTGCGACGAAAAACAATGCCGGCAAAATTCGTCCAGGGCAAAAAAAGGCGGATATTAAACCCTAAACCCTAACCCTGGGCAAACATAAAAGCCACTACAAATCATTGACGGCATGTAAGATCATTAAACAATAAATTGGGTATTGAAAAAACCTATAAACGGTTTAATAAAACACATACATATCATTGACAGCACTTGAATTGTATCGGCTAGAGAATGATTTAGTTCACAGATTTTTTACTTTGATGTTTAAAACGGTTAAGCAAACCCTAAGAAACTTACCCGACAAATCAAAACAAAAGCAGAGGTGTTGTTGGCTTGAGACGACTCGCCTGTGCGGGAATTTGTAGTCTCCTCGGTTGAATGCGGGAATTTGTAGTCTCCTCGGTCGAATGCGGGAATTTGTAGTCACATTTCTTCAAAGAATAAATTGGACACAGATCATCACCATGCATGGATAAGAGTTAAAACAGGGGTTTCTGCAAAGAAAATAAAGGGAATGCCATTCTTGGAAATTCCAGGCTGTTTTACATGTGACTGAGGTATCTAATTTTGTGAATGAGGTATCCGTATCACTTGTGATTGAAGCCTACGAAACCTAAGGGATCAGAAGCCTTATCCTGCCTCTTACGTTGTAGGCCATTTCGAGGACCAATTTGCCCTTATAATCCTCAACAAAACCACCAAAAGCATATTTGTTGCCATAGTAAAGTAGAAGACAAAGGATGCAATAAATCTCAGTTTTTAATTTGGTTTATAGATCAATGTAGGAAAATCCACTTGTGAAAGTGCCATTCTGGAAATTTGGAACTCCTTTGTAGTGGATAATGTTTCTTGATTCTCTCCAAAGTTGCCTTCATTCACACTCGGTACTTTTACTTTTATAAATTTATACACATTAGATGAAATTAAGCTATTAAATGCTTAGGATAGGAAATTGAAAAATGTTTTTATGGAGAGATCTACTTCTGATTGTCATCCCTCTGTGGGTGCCTTCCAGGGCCACTATGGATGGAATTCTATTCTTGAGCATCATGATGGTCGTCATGTTTATTACATGCAACAATAATAACCAAAACTCACACCTGAACATATCAAAGACAAAATGAAGTCATCTTATTTGTCATCAATTGACAAAGAAAGCAAGGCAAATAATTAAGTAAACTCATTATTTCTTACTTGTCCTTTGTGATGACTTCAAAGGCGTGGTAGCACATCTAGGAAGGATCGTATTTTATGCACTCATTGTGGAGGTAATGGTCTATGGTCTCTAGCATGCCCATCACAAAGGCGTGGTAGCACGACTAGGAAAGATCGTATTTTATTTTCTCATTGTGGAGGTGATGGTCTATGGTCTCTAGCATGCCTTGGTAGTTATTCAAACCTTGCATCTCTCTCCACACATCACTCAACTTCCTTGACCTCTTTCTCTTTGCTTTTATATCCTTGTGCTAGGAATGTGAGTAAGCATTACAACTCTTGCACTTTAACTCATTTGTATTCCTTCTCCACTATTGTCAACACTTGTGTTGCACTTGGGGTTGATGCTCTTTGCCTCTATTTGTGTCTCTTTGTCAATATTTTCATTGATGTTACCTATATTAATTTCATTCTCAACTTTAGTATTCTTTGTGAACATTGAATGAGATTGTTTTATTGTCTATGTTAAACTTATTTCTTCTTGTAATTTCTCTATACTACTATAGAGAACTTATGTCTCTTGTCATGGAATGCAAATTGAGATGAAGAGTCAATTATGTCCTCGTATTCAATTAAATGTTATGTGGCACTTGATAAACACCTACATTCACAAACAAAAGTTTAGCTCTATAGAACCACTTGATCAACAAAACAAGTCAATAAACTTTTGATGTTGTATTTTAACATTTTATAGATTATTTATGACTAGAACTTAAGACCTCTTATAAAATGTTAGGCCTCTCTATACACCCAATACTAGACTTCAAATTTATAAAGCATTATATATAAATTGCAATCGGTGTAACCATTGCACCTCCTTTCGGTGCAAGTGCTAGTTTAAGTGGACTTGCAAGTCCACAAATCCCTTGCAAACCTGTCTCACTCTCAAAAACTATTTTTATTTTTCTAAAAACCATTTTTGGTTCACTGAAAACGAAGAATTTTGGAAAAAATAATGTAAATAGGTATAGAAAGTAGAGACACGATTAACTCACAATCAAAATACCAAAAGCCAAGGTAGAATTCATTAAATGTGTACACTCTAGTTGTTAGCCTGTCACACTCTATATTGATATTAATGATGACTATCATATTCCTCAGCTATATCAGAATGGGGCCTCCCACACCACTTCCTGATAGAATAAAACAATGAAGGGCAGTAAGCATGGCCATTTCTAGAGGCAAAGAGCCTTCCATTGCTAGATTATCTTGAAATACAAGCTCCTCAATATTTTGTTGTAAAGCCCCAATGTAGTTAGAAATGGTCACCTTAGCATTGATGAAGCAATTTGCCACCCACCCGAGGCTCATTTCTATGATATGCCATCTCCCCTCACCTGTATCCCACTCGCACAACATGTCATGAGGATTGTTTGTCCATAGATTATCTAGGTAGATTTTTCTCCACTCGATCTCAGAATTTATGGCTTCTAGCACCTTGAATGTTGCTTCCTGCTCTATGCTATCCAAGGTCAGTTTTGTATAATCATCTAGTTCTACGTTAATTGACAGATCTAGGAGCCAAACACATATAGCCACAACAAAACAAAACTCTGAGCACAGAAGCATTATGAATCTCACAGACATAAATGCTTAGAACCTAGGTATTCCCTGCTAAGTCGACGAAAGGCAAATGTGAATGCTATTTGTAGGGAGCAACATTATATACAAAAGTATCATCACTCTCTATAAGAGATTGAATATTATTTTTAGTCCCCATCTTATTGTCATTTGAGATCACTAAAACTCCATAGAGACCATATTCATACTATCTCCTAGCAGGCCTATAAAGCCGCTTATGTCCATCATCCTAAACAACTCCTAATCTTCATTAGCCCTCTTCCTTCCATTGCATTTCTCAAACAATCCCATATTTATGCTTGTAGACAAAAGGACAATATCATGCACAAATAGAAATAGAATTGGTCAATAGTCAAGAATAATACCCAAGAAATCCTATATAATACAGGTCAGAGCTCTCCTCTCATAAGAGGTGTCCTATTGAATAGAAGACTTCACATTGTGATTTAATGGCAAAATGGCTTGTCTGGCTATTGCATCTGGTTTGAGTGTATAAACAGGTAACAACTACCACTTTCTTTGTGATTCCATTCCACTTAAATCTCTCTTTGGAGCCTCACCTTCGCATGCTAGCATACAAAAACTAGAATCAAATTATGTATCAGAAAAGCAGTAGTGGAAAGGTTCACAACCTCATGCCACATACCTACATGCCTTTGTAGCCAATACATTGATGCAAAAAGGGCATGCACACAACTCAACGGACTAATGGATCCTATATGAAGCAACCTACTGGCTATAATGTGTTGCATTTAAATTGTCAAACTAGGGAATCACATTCTTCTTAGATGATGCTTGTACTATGTGTATAGTTGAGAATTCCTGAATTGTAATCTAGGGGTTGTGCATAGGAATAATCTAATTGAAAAGTGAAGAATCTCTAATTGCAAGGATTGACAAATACTATAAGTAAACAATGCTGATAAGAAATAACCAATGATATTCAGTTGGTTGTAATCAAATGATCTTATGTAATTCCAAATAAGAGAACAACTAATAGTTAATTGGTGATTAGGTTGACTCAACAACACAGATTATCAAAATCTAACTAATTCATCCATATGACATAAACTCATTACAACATGCATTAATCACACACATAAACATATAACATCAACTAAACACATGAACATATAGGAGAGACACAATTACCTCAAGTGGCCCTTGCTTGAGTGATTGTGATCCCACAAAATCTAACTAGATCTCTATTGTATCTCTAAAACCATTGACTGAACTCAAAGCATGTGTTCCTTTATTGAATGATGAAGAGAACATACAATAACAATTCTGATAACACAATCTTTGTCTAACCTTTTCATATACAAATCTAACAATCCATATAGACAATATTAGACTTCTCCTATTTGAACAAAACTACTAAACAATAAATACCATAATTGTCCATTATCCAACAACATAGGAAGAGGAATTTATTACAAAGCAAACTAGGAATAGGAAACTAAATTGTCATGAAGGTAATATAGATGGCACAGTCCTACTCTAACTCTCTCTCTAGTCATTATGAAAAATAGTCAAAACTGGAAACAAAACATGGAGCACGATCTGAGATTCCTTCGTTACTCATAACTGCATCAACTATTGAAGGATAACCATCAAAGAGTGGAGAGTTATGGATGACTCATTCCAATCAATTCAAAGTCTTCTTCCTTTGGCTGCAGGTACCTATACTATATGTTGTGGACATCAACACCTCCTCTGTTGTGGGCTACCAAGTGGTCTTCATGAAATGTAGCCATGTACTTGTTGCATGGGGGGTTAGTCCATCACATAGTATTTATTCATCACAACTACTAAGATTAACATAAAGTACCATCATATTTCATGAGCAATCATCAATTCACACACAATTAATTAACAACATATTATATACCAATCTTCATGCTTTTAATGTCTTAAGGATGATTATAGACATAGTCAATATATATAAAAATTTGGGAATGTCTTAGGAAGCATGTACTTAAAGCAAGAGAAATAAGACAAAACATGGCCTCATCACACCCCCCAACTAAACATGTTGATGGTCCTCTAGAAACCAATGTCTCTGATTGTATTGAAGAATTATCTCCCTGTAATTTGTATGTTCTTCCACCCCTTTGTCCTGTTTGAGATAGAAGCCCTTCTGCTCTGCCAACATGTTCCACCTAGCCCATTCTGCTGCTTGATTATGTAAGCACCAAAATCTCGCACAACCTCCATGAGGACCCCTATGATGAGTCATAATCCTTGTCACGTACATGGAAGCATGAAATAACATCCTCTCAGTAGCCATTCTCTTGGTGACGTGTCTTTTCTTTCATCTTGTGTCGTTTCCCCTTTGTCATTTTCTCTCTCTTTGTTGTCGACGCTTTTCAGCATTTTTTGACATTTGTTGATTTGTGTTTTCTGAGCTTGTGACCCTATTCCTATGCCTTATATGCATCTTGTAGGTGAGTTTTCACCTCTCCTCAATGTTTTTCATCTTCTCCACCCCCAAGAAGCCTTCTAGAGGTCCCCCTAGCCATCTCCCACCTTCAGTTTTCAGTTTCATTTAGCCAATCTGAATCTCCCCTATTATTTCTAGATCTCCCCCCAGGAGATCCTACTTTGCAAGTGGAGATTTGGATTTTCACACATGACTGGCCTGTTTCCGAAGGCAGATCCCCTTCTTTTCTCCCCTTCTTCCATCTCCCATCATGCATGTCAACCCAAGTACCCTCCTCTGTGGGTCGCCCATGGGTTGCCCTTAGGTGACCTAACTGGTGAAAGGGGTGACCCCTAGGTGATCCTATCTTGTTTCCAGTCATGGAAAAACTCAATTTTTTAACTCGAAACAACTCCGTTTTCACTAGTTTTTCTTCCTGTTTGCATGGATTTTTGTGCCAAATATAGAGTTGACTATTTAATGCACCTACACATGCATAATTAGCTCTATTTTATCTTTAATTAATAACTCATGCATTCCCATGTACTCCTTCTTCTTCACTTCTTTTTGAGTGATAAGCTTTTACTGGGTAGATCACTCTAATTTCAGCCCAGATCACTCTTGAATCCTCTATTTTAAGTCTCCAATCAAATTGAGTTAACTCTCCTTCACCTCTCATTCCTTCTTGTAACCTATAAATACCCCCCTCCCTCAAGCACAAAGGGAGGCAATTTCATTTGTGCACACAGCTCTTGCAAGTTATTGCTCTCCAGTACATCAAGCATTCTCATGCTCATATAGGACATAGGAGCCTTTTATTTTGTTCATTGCTTCATCTATCTTTCATACAAAGCTCATCACACGTCTATACGCTGCTCATATCAAGACATAGTGCTCAACAAAGCTCTCATTGAGCTCTCTTTTCAAAGATTCAAAGCTTTTTTGCTTCCATTGTTGTCTTGTCACCAAGAGGATTCCCCACTGCTACAAGAGGATATGAGGTTGCCATCACGAGGATTTTTGAGGGTAGTGGAGGCTCACGCATCTCCAGGTTCCTTTATGCTTTCTTTTAATTTGTAGTAATTAGATAACCAAAATTGCTCTTGGAATCAATAATTTTGTTGCTTTTTCCTTGATAGGATAGATAGATCTTGCATTCTTAGAGTAATTTGCTTTCAAAGTTCATAGATTAATTCCTTTAAAAGCAATTTCCCTTTTCTTAGATTAATTTGTTCCAAATATTTAGAAAACCCCAAAAACACAGTTTACATTGCATTAGGTAAATTCATTATAGCTTGCATACATTCTTTGATTCCTAGATTAAAAAAAAGCATCTTCAACCAAAAACATTAAGAAAGCACAAAAAGAAGTTTTGCATTCATTTAGGCTTTCATTCATAAAAACCCCAAAAAGAAAAAAAAACATTAGAAACTTAGCAAAGTCACAAACCCTCAATTCCATCACAAGATCAACCATAGTCAATGCATAGTCAAACCTTCAGTCGAACAAACCCTAAGTCAAACCCTAGGTCAAGTCAAGGTTATCTCACAATCGTCTATCTCTTGTCTCGGCTCACGAATGTGCCTTGGATTAAGAGGTGAGTGGGTGAGGGCAATCCTCAACGAGATAGAGTAAATCCACCCAAAACTGCAATAGGACCCACTAGTCATCCAACAATAAGAAGTGTTTAGACAACTCCTAGTACAACAAGCATCCATCCAATAGTTTGAAAGACAATGTCAACGTGAATAGGCAATCAACGAGAACAATAACTTACCCACACAAAGGTGGAATATCAGAAACCCCAATCGGAGAACAGTGACTAGTGACCCTTTGGGTCATATAGTTATCTTTACAACTACGATCATAGAATAACACATTCACACAAGCACACAACAACAAAGGCCCCAAGACATGTCGACCCCTTTCTGTGAAGTCCAACTCTCCAACAAGTCAAACCACCCTCGTGTCTTGCCTCCTCTCAATTGGCTACTTCAATGAGAGTGAGAGTGACGTGGCAGTTCACCCCATGGTAAGGAGGGAAGGGTCTGTGTGCACACCAAAATTTGACTCGACATCCCCAGGCCACTGATGTCGCAATTTTGAGCGTACATATTTTGGTGAACCTGACGTGAAGAGAAAAAATTTTTGTCTATGCTTTTCACATTCCAAACACTCAGATCACATCAAAAACTTAAACATTTGACACATCAAAACAACAATCTTCAAGCATTTCACTTTATTCTTCATAGCCGCTTCAGCCTCTGTCGCCTTCACCATCATCCATTCCATTTATTCTATGGTGTATGACGGAACCTAATCTAAACTTAGGAAATGTTCCCTCTAGAGAACCAGAAACTCCACCTTTCGATAGGTATATGCCACCTCACTTGGATGCGCCAATCACAAATTGCTATGATTATGAAGTCTCTGACTATGAACAAGACCAAAGGGAACCCAGGCATTCTCTATCTTTTAACAATCCAACTTGTGAACACAACCCTACCATACCAAACACACCTCACAAAGCTAGGAGAGTTCAACTAAGGTCAAAAATACATTGACTCGATCAACCTTCCACAAGTACCTCAAGTACTCATCTTGGTGAGGAAGTAAAAAGGTTGGAAAGACACTTGCAAGAGGCAAGAGATGCTCAAGAAGCATTAAAAGTTGCCCTACGAGAAGAACAGAGAGACAATGATGTGCAAGAAGAAGCACATCATCATGACAACACTCGAAGAGAAAACCCTAGAAATGAGGAGGCACCCAGAAGTGTCACTCCTGCAGATTTAATTGTAACTCTAGTGCAGAGAATTAGAACCCTAGAAGCAAAACAATTTGCGCCTGAAAGAAGACAAAAGTAATATGACAACATCTGAAGTGAACAAGACTAGGGAGCATCTCAGAATCCCCCTATCTCAACTATTACTCAAGAAATGCAAGTAACAACATGTGTCTGAATGGGAACCCTCCTATTCAGAATAATCTGGCAATTTCGGGAAACTAAGCAAATCAGACAATTGGTTAATAAAACCCTCCTATGGGGTTGATGCTATCAACCCCCCAATCACAAAGTGCCTTTCTTGGGACATACTTGGAGTACTTGAAAGAACCACTTGACTTAAAAATAAGAAGTGTTTAGTTGCCTCAACCATTACCTGATCTCCCAAAGTTCAAAAGGGAGGGTGATCCAAACTCACATATCAAAGTCTATACCACTGCGATAAGAGAACTCCCTTGGGATGGGGTTGTCGCCAAGATCTTTCCAAAGACCCTCAAAGGAATAGCTATGGATTGGTACTATCATCTATTGGAAGCTTCAATCCACTCATTCAGAGAACTAATCAAAGATTTTGTCATGGCATTTGACATGAACAAACTCGTCAAAACAAGGATTAGAGAACTGCTGACCATGAAACAAGAGCCAAATGAATCTAGTTGACTTTGTTACCAGATGGAGACAAGTCCTCTATTCCTCAACCAGTGCCCCAAACATGGACCACCATGAATTATGCGACCTTTTTTTACATGCCTTGAACAAGGATACAAGAGAAAACATTCAAAAATTACCATACAAATCCTATGAAGAAGCATTGGAAAGTGCTTTGAGGATTGATGAAGCCACCATCGATAGTGGAAAAAGGGTCTACGTGTCAAATGGAAAACTAATGAAGGAGGACACAGGGAACAATGCTCCTGTCATTAAAATTCTCAAAAACAATAGAAATGCAACAACAAATGGGGTGACAGATCAACCCCCTATCTGAAAAGTAAGAGATGATTATAATAGAAGAGACTATTACCCTCCCAACGTCAATGTAATTGATCTCCCAAGAAACAACGTGCATTTCCCAAGGGACAGCTATCAAAATTAGAATCATAATGGGAGTGGTAACAATGGAAGGTATGAAAGACCCACATATGAGTACAACTAATTTTGTTCTTTTCATAGAACAAGGGGGCACAACACAGAATCTATTGTTATATGGAGCCTAATCAAACTCGGAGGTTAAATTAACCCCACTTTTATCGGCACAGTTTCCCCCCAAATTCCTACGGGGTCAAGGGGTAGCACCCTCGAAACCTCACACGGTTTTTAATTATTTTATTAAGGCATCGAGAGTTATTTTTTTATTGGTTGACATTAAAAAAATCCCTATTTTGTAACTGACAAAAGTCATGATCAAAATGGCTAAGGGTTAGGGTTTCCGTTGATGTATTGTAGCATTTGCAGCGGTATTGAGTTGCAGGGATTGCTGGTTGTAATCAGTTTGATTTACTAGATAATAATATTGGACTCTTTGTTTGGTGGATGTAGCCTGAGTTTGGGTGAACTACGTTAAAACTTGTCTCTTGTTGTTATTAATTATGTGTATTTCCATTCCTCTATTTAATCTTTATTTGCATTTAATTGATATCTTCTGCCGGCTAACCCTAATAGAATCCTATAGGGAGTATAATCAATTCATAGCGAGATTATTGGAGGACCAACATTGGTTGTTCATAGAGATGTTCTTGAACCTAGCAAGAAGTCACTCTGGATAACAAGGGCACGAGACAAACCCAAGCCCTAATATCTTCGTAGAATGCTAGCACGAGAATCTATCAAGACACATTTCCTGCGCATAAGGATATAGAGGCAACAAATCAAAATGAAGCCACTCAAGGTAACAACACCAATATCCCACCACAATTAGGACAAAAAGGAGAAGCTAGGATGTTGGGGTTGGTCGAGATACTACATAGCGAAGAAGAGGAAGGAGATCCTGACAATGAACAAGATAAAATGCACGAAACCACCATCTCGGTGGTTGAGCCAATACTAACACCAATTGGTCCTTGTGAATTCATCAAAGACTTAAAGAAAACATACGCACACATATCGTTCGTTAACCTTCTTAGAAATTCCCCCTCGCATCGTTCAACACTATTCAAAGCAATAGGGTTGAAGTATCTCGATCAAATTACTCCTCCACCTAACGAGCAAATCAACCATGTGGATTTTGACATAAATCCACCGAATTCTAAACTCAAAGACCCAAGTTTCTTCTTTGACCTAAAGCAGATGCCTTCTGGGGCAAAATTAACCAATAAAGGAGACCCTGCGTTGTACTTGCAAGTATGGATCTACGATACCTACATCAAAAGGACATTAATAGATGATGGAGCAGTAGTAAACATAGTTCTATTCTCTCTTCTAGAGAGAATGGGTTATGGGCACACTAATATCACCACTTCCTGAGACACTCTGAGTGGGTATGATAATTTAAAGGTCACTATGATAGGAAAGATCACACTTATTGTAACTCTAGGGCCTAAGACTGTCCCAACCAAGTTTTATGTCATCAACAAGGACACAAGATATAATTTGCTTCTTGGAAGACCATGGATACACTGGATGAAGGCTGTGCCATCTACGCTATTTCAAGAGGATCGATTCCTACATCTAGGGAAGGTATACATCGTGAAAGGAGACCCAGAACCCTTTAGCATGCTAAAGTCAAACACATCAAACAAACGTATAGGCATCCCCATAGATTATGAACTTCCTACAAACAAGATTTCAGTTCCTAGTCCTACTCCCTAGTTAATATGCATCAAGAGGACAAAGATCCCATAAAAGACTATAAACAACGTAGAGATGAAAGCCCTAGAAAGTGAGATATTACCTTTATAAAAAGAGGTCATTCCTAAAGAAAAAGTAGTAAATATCATGGAATGGATATAGAAGGATGGACCTCTACAATTCCCTCTAGAAGTCCTCATGATTAATGTGCAACTGGCCTATAAACTCTTTCTTTGTATAAGGGAGAAGCCTCACAAAACCAAAGGACCAATATTCGAAACAACTATTTTGGATTTGAGAAATGCAGACCCTCACGCTTTCTCACATCCTGAAGAAGATGTGACAGAGAGTTATACTCCAATGTCAACCTTGAGTGAATCACGTGTCCCTGAAACACTAGAAGAAAATGAGTCATATGACCCTCTCACACCAACAAAAGAATCATATAGACCATTAACACCTATGGAAGATCTGAATTCTATTGACAACAAATCAACCAATGTAATAGGAGTTCTCCCAAGGATATTCATGGTATCTCAGCCACAAGTGCAACCCACCACCTCTGCCTCGGTTCAGTCAAATGAGCTTGGTGAATGGGAAGCACCCTTAGTGCAAATTGAAATGGTTGAGAGACTCTTAGACGAAGATGAGGAGAGTGAGGGTACATTTCACAAAGAATGGAAAATGCGAGTGTCAGTCGAAACTGATGATCCTATCATTTTTGAATTGGCAGGAAGCTATATTGGATATTCTATAGATTTGAGACCTGAGCCCAATGGGAGGACAAGTATAAGCTTTGTCCCTCCTAATGAGCAAAGGGAACCTTAAACTCCCTTGGAATTATTCTAGTTTTTACAAAACATTCAAGGTAGACAAGATGTCAAGATTTACATGCAAGAGCAATTCGACATGTTGATGGAATTGTTAAGGTGTGATGGAGTCCTATATTGGACCCCTTCCCATCAACAAGCCTTCCAAGATTTGCTCCATCTCACAGTACCAAGAGAAACCACTGAGCTAGAAATGGTAGAATCAAATGATAAATCCTACAGAGTAGGAGAACTTGTCCTAAGAAGAGGTAGCACAAAAAACAAAAAGAGAAGACTAAAAAGAACATTCACAGAGGACTGGAAAGGTCCTTATATAGTTAAAGAAGACGTCAGAAATGGTTCCTATCTCTTGTACACAATGGAGGGAGAGGAATTTGGTGAAACATGCAATGCCTTTCACCTCAAGAAATACTATGTCTAAAAATCATAAAAAACATAAAACATAAAAATACAAAAAAAAATATAGAAATCAAAAATACCAAAAACAGTTTTGTTTCTTACATTTCGGTATCATTCTGTTCATCTTGCATTATAGTGAATGACTTGCTCTTATATCATTTTCATTTTAGTAAGGAGTCTAAGGTTGTCTAGGTATATGTCATCCTTTCATGTCCTAGAGATTCCCCATTTTCACAATCACCATGTCCCTTTTCATTTCTAGTGATTCTAATCAAAGCCTAGATCTTAGCTTTACACTAATCCCAGTCTTAATGAGCCAAAATGTTAGGTCTAAACAAAGTCAGTATTCAAACCTACAATGTTCAAAGGAAGCTTACAAGTAGACCTTCCCAATTCTTCCCTAGTAGAAGAGAAGTCTGACTAGATTACAAAAACTTTAGGTGGCACTCAACCCCTTATCTTTCCTAGCCAACAAAATGTATGGAGGATCAAAACTCTGAAGGAAGCAATCTAAAATCTGAGTGAATAAAAAAAATGAGTGATCAAAATAAGAGTGTTGAGAAAAGTGAGAATTGAGAGATCAAATTATTGCATATCCAAAGTTCCAAAAGGCATTCATTTTCATAAAAGGTCAAAAATCTAAAAAAATGAGAAAATCAAGTGAGGCATTCTAGAAAATACAAAAAAAGAGGAAAAAAAAGAGTTACAAAAAAAGAGTGAAAGAGAGAAGATTGTTGAATGTCTGTACTCTTGGGTGGAGATCATTCTAAGCTCGAAGCTTCAAGGGTGACATTCTAACAAAGGAAATAAAAGAGAAAGGTACAACGCACACACACGTACTAGCTGAGCAAAGCCAAGAGTCTAGTAATGTTTAGGATCATTTTCTATCTAGGGACCCTAGTTCTTTCCCATTTATCCTTTAGCCCGGGTCTATCTTGCTTGCCATTTATGATCTAAGTCTAGCAAACATCAATAAAATTACTTGTCTAAGTTGAAAGCTTGTCAGATTGTCACATCTAGATAAGGATCAGTGTTTAGCCTTTAGCAAAGCCCAAATTTAGAAAAACTCTGTTTCACTCCTACTCCCCACTTGAGTTCTAAATCCCTAGCTCACAACCTTGAATAGGTCTCTTATATCAGGACAACTTGCAATCCCCTAGATTGAAAATCATATTAAAGAGCAATCATGTTGTTTGTTCCTCATTGCATTCATATCAAAATCAAAAAAAGAGTCCCAAAGCAATAAAGTCAATGTCATGATTCATGACATTCCATAGAAGTAAAGGTTTCATTTTAGGCATCCCTTGTGTTCTTGCATCTGCATATCGTAAACTGCTTTCATATATATGCCAAAAAAATTACAAAAACATGTCATCGTTATCATAATTGCATTGTTAGAGTTGAAGGTAAAAACATAATCAAAGAGTTCTTAAACTTCTAAAATGCACAAGAGATGAGTACCCATGTGATAGCTAAAACCATAAAAAGACAAACTTTCATTGATAACATCTGAAGTTTACATGTATAAGAGTACAAGAGCTAAGACAAAATGCTCTCGAGGAAAGTAAA
The DNA here is from genome assembly GCA_027924645.1 of Cunninghamia lanceolata. Lineage (NCBI taxonomy): Eukaryota > Viridiplantae > Streptophyta > Pinopsida > Cupressales > Cupressaceae > Cunninghamia > Cunninghamia lanceolata. The sequence continues at coordinate 9,907,730 of BSBN01001435.1, forward strand.
GGCTCCCCATGCAAGGGGACACGGTTTCAAATAAGAACAAGATAAACTCAAGGACAGTTCCCTCCAACGGAACCCTCAAGACTCCTGCTCCTCTACCTATGTGTGCCACTAGTCGCTCCATGAGACCTATGGGAGCAAGGTACCTTGCTATGAGTGCGTGATTGCGAAGGCCCCGCAGTATTAAGATCCTATTGTCCAAACACAAGGCAAGCCATCTCACAAAGCACCTGATTCTCACTTTTAAGGATGAGGTTCTTGGCCTTTAAATCAACACTCACCTGACATCCGTGATTGGCAGGAGCAAAAAATGTTAGTGTGTCGCCCAACAGAAGGGGGCACACTAGGATCAATCAAAAGCATCTCTCGAGTCATCCTAGTGAAGGGGGCAACCAAGCTAATATTGACCTCATGAACAAAAGCCCTCCACTCCTCAACATTACCTACAAAGTGAACCAAAAGATGAAAAGTGTGTTAGGTCTTGATGAAAAGGAAAGAAAAGGAAGGACAAAATGCGAGAACAGTAAAGAAAATGTAGACTTACGTGGGTCACCAAGCTGCCAGGCAGGGTCAAGTTGTTGCATCACCTCATCTGAGTGAGAAGGTCTAGGAACTGCGAACCGACCCTCAGGACCATCATCAACATCATGGGTATCATCAGAACCATTATCTTGTGCATCCTTTGTTGGCCCCTCGTTTGAAGACTCATCCCCATTAGGAACATAGTCCTTGTCAGTGGAGTCTAAATCATTAACCACAATCAACACTCAAAAAGGAGTCCCTCCCCCTCCCCTCTATCCTCCTCTCAAAATTCTAGAAGCTCTGTTAATGAAAACTCTGTGAGTCAAGGGGGTCCAAGTAACAGCCCTATGGCCAATCTCACCCATCTCATGGATAGATCTATAACAAGTAGGCACTGGGAGCAACTCCTCAAGGAAGTCCTTGCCAAACTATTGTGAGACATGCTCAACACGATGAGCTGCAACTAGACCATTATGGTCTAAAAGCTCTGATACACCAAGGCAATACTCTCTTATCTCACCGTTGTGTGACCATGTCCCCTCCATATCTAAGTAAGGATCAAAAATCATATCTGCATCTGTAAGAGTAGCCACAACATGTAAAGAAGTATCAAAGTGGCCCATATGAGCCCACCTAGTTGCTCCCAATAGTCACATGTCAGGAAGTGGAATGCCTTTTTGATAAAGCCTGATGTGCTCAAAGATCCAAGTCATGATCAAGGAGGAATGGTTGAAAGCAAGGGCCCCTCGGCGTGCAATAGGATAGATATCCCTGTATACCATTGCCAAAATGTCTGGCCCCCAAGCGTAGACTCTACCCTGCTCAAGATCCTGTATAATTGGTACCCAACACCATCTCAAGTGAGCCGAGGCCTTGTCCCCAGATAGCCTTGATGCAATCAAACTGATCAGAAACTTCCTTAAGTGAGGAATGTGAAGTCAAGGCACAGAGGTAAGCTGAACACTTGTTTGATCCTCACGATGACTCACCACATGAACTGTACCCAAGAAGCCTTGTCCTCAAAGGACTCGCTAGCTGGTAGAACAAGTGGGTGTCCTCTCAAATTAGATTGAAACAAAGTGAAGTAAACATCAAAAAATATCAAATTTGAGTCAAAAATGATCTATCAAGGTTGCCCCTTTCATTAGTTCGGATCTCCCCCGGGTGACCCAGATGTTCAGTAGGATCTCCCCCCAGGTGACCTTGTTGCATAGGCAGATCTCCACTGGGTGACCCTGTTGCTTAGTAGGATCTCCCCCTGAGTGACCTGCCTGGCAAAAGGGGCGACCCTATGTGGCAATCCCCCAAGCTAAAAATGCTCTAAAAACCCCATTTCTCAGTCGATTTCAGTAAACAAAAGATTGATCTTACTCTAAACGATGAAATGAAGACAGTACAATAGAGAAAATCATCAAAAATGGACAATTTCAAGAGATTTTTCACAAAATTCAATCTAGGGTTTAGAGGAGAGGTTTTTACTATTTACGCACCTGATTCTCAGTGGTAGAAGAAGAGGTAGCCATCTTTGTAATCTCCTTGGTGATATCTACCCAATGACTGCTTACACGATCGATTCCATCGCTGATTCACTCAAATTTCACTAATTTGCTTGCTTTTTCCTCTTCCTTAGCTTAGTTTCCTTTATGCATTCTTAGATTGGTTTTTGCTTTTATGCATCTCTCATGTGTCATTTTACGTGCTTTCATTTTTATAGGTCTCACTAACAAAGGCAAACAACTAGTCGAGCTCAAACAATCTATGGTATGTTCATCATTTCAATTTTCATTATTCATTTCAATATATTTAGATACCAGACTAATACTAGTTATTATAGGTACAATTGTGGGAAAATCGACAACAAGTAAGGCCTAGTTCGATAATGGTACCTACCTTCCATGTAGACTACCGTCCTGGAGGGGGCAAATATGTAAGCACCAAAATCACACACAACCTCAATGAGGACCCCTATGATGAGTCATAATCCTTGTCATGTACATGGAAGCATGAAATAACATTCTCTCAGCAACAATTCTCTTGGTGACATGTCTTTTCTTTCGTCTTGTGTTGCTTCCCATATGTCATTTTCTCTCTCTCTTTGTTGTCGACACTTTTCAACATTTTTTTACACTTGTTGATTTGCATTTTCTAAGCTTGCAACCTTATTCCTAAGCCTTGTATGCATCTTGTAGGTGAGTTTTCACCTCTCCTCAGTGTTTTTCATCTTCTGCACCCCCTAGAAGCCTTTTAGAGGTTCCCCTAGCCATCTCCCACTTTCAATTTTTAGTTTCACTCAGCCAATCCAAATCTCCCCTTATTATTTACAGATATCCTCCCTGGAGATCCTACTTTGCAAGTGGAGATTTGGATTTTCACACATGACTGACGTATTTCTGGAGGCATATCCCCTTCTTTTCTCCCCTTCTTCCATCTCCCATCATGCATGTCAACCCAGGTGCCCTCCTTTGTGGGTTGCCCCTCGGGCAATCTGAATAGTGAAAGGGACAACCCCTAACCCTGTCATGTTTCCAGCCACAGAAAAACTCTAGTTTCTAACTCGAAAAAGCTTTGTTTTCACCCATTTTTCTTCTTGTTTGCATGGATTTTCATGCCAAATATAGAGTTGACTATTTCATGCACCAACACATGCATAATTAGCTCTATTTTATATTTAATTACTAACTCATGCATTCCCATGCACTCCTTCTTCACTTCTTCTTGAGTGATAAGCTTTTACTAGGTAGATCACTCCAATTTTAGCCCAGATCACTCTTGAATCATCTGTGTTAACTCTCCAATCAAATTGAGTTAACTCTCCTTCTTCTTCACCTCTCATCCTTTCTTCTAACCTATAAATACCCCCTCCCTCAAGTACAAAGGGAGGCAATTTCATTTGTGCACATAGCTCTTGCAAGTTATTGCTCTCCACATCGAGCATTCTCATGCTCATATAGGACATAGGAGCCTTTTATTTTGTTCATTACTTCATCTAGATTTCATACAAAGCTCATCACACATTTATATGCTGCTCATATCAAGCCATAGTGCTCAACAAAGCTCTCATTGAGCTCTCTTTTCAAAGCTTCAAAGCTTATTTTGCTTCCATTGTCATCTTTGTTGGCAAGAGACACTATGTGGCTTCATGAGTGTTGTCATTGATGGCAACAATGTCCATCCCACACATCCGCAGGACATGGTATGTCTATACCGGAAGTCAGAGTGAAGAGTATTTTGGTCCGGTGAGCAAGAACAGAGCATGCAGCAAGGTCTGATAATTAGGTCCGGATCTCTCAGAGGAAGTATCTCAGTAAAGTGCAGACTTGGGGAAATCAAGAGGAGTACCATGACTAATACATTCTAGAGATTGAACCTCCGGAGATGAAAGAGTGAAAAGATATGAGCACCTAAGTGTTGGGCTCCTGTTTGGTAGAGTAGACTGAGGAAGAACTGACCAATAGAGCATCAGACCTTAATCCGGATGAGAAATTGATGGTGATCAAGTTTCTTGAGGGATCATTCATGGTTGGCCGACATGATTGATGACTTCTATAACTATCTTTTTGACACACATCACTTAGTAAGCATGGATTTAGTCGACAGACCAGAGTTTGGAAATATCTTGAGTTTTTCAGATGCCGACTAGAAAGATATTGAAATCATTGATGCAGATATATATATATACCAAATTGATTTCGGTATGAAGAAGTGTGTTGTGAGTTGTGAAGTGCGAAGAAAAGCAGAGAATAGTTTGGAAGCAGCAATACAGGTCCAGTATGTGATAGGACAACAACACACAAAAGAAGGAAGAATGAAGTGTAGCAGATCAATATATTGAGCCTAACTAGAACTGAACCTCAACATATGTGGATGCTCCTCATCAGTTCAAGTACCTGGTTACTTTCTATATACCTTGTAGATAGTGAGTCTCTTGTAGGTAGTGAGCCTCTTGTAAGCAGTGTGCTCGAGTAGTGAGCCCTAATTGGCAAGTGCCATTTTGTACTTCTATTCTTTTAACAGAGAATACAATCTTGGGTTAGTCACCCCATGGTTTTTCCCTTAACATGGTTTTCCACATAAAAATCCTTGTGTTATGTGTGTTGATTTCTTTTCTGCTCTCATGTTCATATATGCTTATATGCTTTGATATTGCACTAATTATAAAAGAAGAAAAGAAATTCAAATAATTAAGATAACTGATTCACCCCCCTCTCAGTTATCAACAATTGGTATCAGAGCCAAGTTCCTACAAACAGAGCCTAACAGCTTGAGGAAGATCTGGGAATCTCAATGGATATGTATGGTATGAGGGATCAACTTCAGTCTACCCTAGATGATTTTGAGCAATCTCACTCTGAAGTCAATAACCTGAGAGAAAGACTCAAACAAGCTGATGATTTCATAAATGAACTAAAAGAAAAATTGAGTATCTCTATGAAAAAGAGAAAGGAACTTCTTCAACAACTAGCAAGTCAAAGTGAAGCCAATGATACTAATTAAGATTTAAATGAGAAGAACAAGTTATGTGAGAAGCTATCAAAAGAGGTCATTATGGTAAGACATGAAATGGAATCAGGGGTTATGAAGTTCACCCAAGAAATTGAAGAGAAGAGAAAAATTAAAGATAATCTAAAACAATCTCTCAAGGAGAAGTCAGAAGACTACCACAAAATGGATAGAATAATCAGGCATCTGGAATCTGATCTTGAAGAAGCTAGAGACAATGAAGAAAAACTTGAGAATCAGATAGACACTCTTAAAAGGGATCTTCAAACAGCAAATGAATACAAAGAGAAATTCAAGATAAGCTCTGCTCAACTTGAAGTTCTTCTTGAAAGCCAAAAGAGGGTAGATGACAAGCATGGCTTGGGGTATGAGAAAGGTGAAAGCTTTGGATCCAGTCAGAAGAACTCTGGATCAGGAAATCCAAGGAACAGACCTAGAAGACCTCCGACAAGGCAACCGAATGCTCAAAGATATCCATCCTTTAATGGATACAACTACAATTGCAATAACTTCGGTCATAAAGCAAATCAGTGCAGAAGAAGAATGAATCAGACTAATTCATCTTTCTCTGGACAATGTTTCAACTGCAAAAGGTATGCTCACAAATCTATTGAATGCAGAAATAGGCAAATAAACAATTCATTCAATGGTAGATGCTTTGCATGCAATAGAATGGGACATATGGCTAATCAATGCAGATCAAGAGGATATCAACCAAATATGCAAAAAAATGTCATTTGTTACAACTACAATAGATCCGGTCATATTGCCAAGTTTTGTAGAAGCAAGAATCAGGATAAAAGAGGTTCGGTGCATCATAATCAAAATCAAGACAAAGGAAAAGTAAATGCGGATGAAGTTCAAAGAGAGATGAACAAGATTTGGGTGAAGAGAAGTATAGAAAATGTTGGGGATGGATCCACACCAGAATCTGGTGCTGATAATCCTTCCAGAAATTAAATAGATGAGCTCTAGCTCAGGGGGAGTCACAAAGGAAAATAAAATTCCCCCAGCCAGTTAGTCGGTGCCTGAAATTGGCACATGGAAAGTTGCGGATTAAAGGGTTCTTAGAGAAATATCTAAACAACCCCTGGTAAAAATATGAAAGATCCACATGTTTTACTGAAATCGTGACAGAAAATGCTAATTTGTCTCAGTTACATCGGGGTGATAAAGGATAATTGATACCGACGGAGATCCATCGGGAGAAATCGGCTAGTGGCAAGAGATCTTAAGGTTTGGCCAATAGCATTCATCTGGCCGATAAGTGATCGGAGTGACTAACGTATCAGAGACACAAAAAGGAAGTTTGCTAAAGGTTGAAGTCAAGCCAATGAGTGGTTGGTCCATCGGTGCATCGGCTTAAGTTGGTAAATGTTCGCCGATGATAAGGGTCATAGAAAAGAGAGAAAGTGATCGTGTATCAAAATTAACAAAATGATGACTACCGATAGTGTAGAGTCTCTCTGAAGACAAAAGTCATTGGCATATTGGCGAAGTAGAATCTGAAGTAGCCAATAGCACTTTTCTTGCTGATAGGTTTGATAGTCATCCGGTAAAAGCAGGACTCTCACAGTTAGATCTAGTATGATTCAAAATGGAAAAATCTTGATCTGCGGATAGATGAAATGATTGGAGAAAGGAAGATAGATTGTCAATAATCACCGAGAATAACTCTAAGTGCATCTCAGTGATCCGGAAAGATCTCTCTCAAGACAAGGAGAACAAGGCAACTAGAATGACTTAAGTTGTGCATTTATTGCAAAATGGAATTAGGGTTTGCACGGAAATATAAGGGTTCTTTTGTTCATCATTTGCACATTTGCATTCGAGAAGAAGAAAGAAGGAGCTCTGCAACAAGATTGTCTCAAACCTCTCGAAGATCAACCGCAAAAGTTGATTAAACCAACAATCCTATCCGGTGCATATCGTAAACCCTAGAGGCGTAAAAAGGTATTTTCGCTATTGAATATCCCTCTCTAAATATTTTGAAAGATGGCTACTCTGAATGTTGTCAAAATCACTGATAGGCTGCGCCCTAAGTTCAATAAACACCCTTACAAATCTCTAGAAGTTGATCCTTTAGGCACCTTCTCTAGCACTCCGCATGGGGTTTTGCATGTAGAAGATGTTAGGGCATACATTCGTGTGAATATTGAAGAATTTGGGGAATCCAAGCTGATGGATGTCTATCACAAGCAGTTAATAGATGAATCTTTTGAACTCAAACCTCAGTATAAGGCCATCCGGGATAAGCATTTTGGACATTGCATTCATTTCCCCTGTTTTGCAGAAGATGAATGGGTCTGGTATGTTCTGAGCAGAATGCATGACAACTTCATGTGGTTGATGAGGCCATTTAAGATCACAAAAGATGCCATTAGGGCGGTAACCGGATTGCACTCATCCGGTGGGTTGCCTGCTCTCAAATCAGTCAAAAACCAAACTATAAGTGAGGCTACCAGATCAAAATTTGACAAGAGAGCAATGACAATAGAAGATATCACTGATCCGGATATAAAGTTTGCCTCTATGATAATTGGCTATAAGATATATCACTCCAGCAGGGAGAATTCTGTATCTGGAACAACAATTTATACTGCTTATCACATGTTAAGGGAGAATGCAGATTATGATCTTTGCGAGCTTCTTCTAAGCCAACTGTTGGAAAACCTTCAAAAGATCAAGAAGGACAAGAAGAACTCATTCAAGTATGGTGGGCTAATACTATGTTTATTCTTTTACTTTACGAATGAGCTACCCGGATCCAGTGGTTGGATATGGAAAAATGACAGACCAGTAGCCATACAAATCAGAGATTATATGCATGGGCTTGGTGATGCCAAGGCACAAAATACAGCACTTTGGGGCTACTTCAAGAACTTTCAAAGTATGATGCAGGCCAGAGAAAGAATCCCCCAATCATTGGTTGAGAAATACAAGGATAATGTGATTTATGGTAGACACTGATCAATGCCTAATGGAGGCAGTGGAACCAAGAATAGTGTGGATCATGCCAATGGGGTATGAGGTTGATGAAAAAATCCTAGAGATGCATATCCAACACTTGCTGAGTTAGCCCAAGGACCCTGAGGCAGAAAGGTTTAGTATCTTTCAAGAATTGCATGTAAAAATTCATGTTGAACTAAGGCAACCTGAAATAAAGAGAAAAGTTAGGAAGGAAGTAGAAGAATTTGCCAAGAGATATGGAATATCAAAGGAGGAAGTTGATGCCAACAGAGAGAAGGTGGAAAGGGAAGAGAAAGAAAGGAAAGAAACTGAAAAAGAAAGTGCTCCAGTGCAAGTCCCCTCCCAGACCAGATCCTCCAAAAGCTCTACACCAGTCACCTCTAAGAGTCAAAAAGCATCAAAACCGAAAGGCAGGACATCTGGAAAGGGAGAGAAGAGAACTAAGACAAAGGCCACAAGGTCTTACACCAGCCAGAAGGATGATGAAGATACAAAATCAGATGAGGAGATCAAGAAAATGAAGAAGAAGAAGAAAACATCTGGTGAACCCTCTACTAGTCACAACAAGGAAGAAGAGGTAGAAGAATTCATTGAAAGGCCTACTCTCTGCATTGATGATATCATCAAATCAGTCACTATGGATGGGAATCTGCAACCATTGACTGAATTTTATGATGAATATAGCGAAGCTGACCAGAAGATCTTACAAGATGCTACAGTCAAATATCTAAACATCTATAATAAAGAATTCATTGAAATTATATCTCTGATTCCCAAAAGCTTAGAGAAGGAACTTGAAATGAGAAAGAACAATGCCAAGGCAAAAGACCTAGAAATCTGGGAGCAGATTGCTATCCAACTCTATCCTTCCATTACCCCTCAACAAAAGAACATGATCTTCAAGGACTGCAAGGATGAGTTCTGGAGCAAAGCAAGAATGAACCAGCTTATGCTTGCAGAAACTGACAAAGTGGCAAAAGAAACAGAAGATATCATCCGGAATGCTTTTAAAAGATTCAATCTTCATGTTATAGAGGATTTAGGTTATGAACCCTCTACCATGGATGACGAAGGAGAATCTACTATGAAAAATGCAGAAGAGCCCAAGGACATAGGTGAGGAAAGGACTCAGGACTTGGATTCCTCTGCTCTGGAAGAGGAAGTCCCTGAAGAAGTAAATATCTCTCTTCTGGATCCCCCTGCTGACTCCGGAATTGAAGGAGAAGAAAGAAAAGATGAGAAAATTGGTCAAGAAGAAGTCAAGGGAAGAGAAAAAGATCAAACAGAGAAAACCCCAGATGACAGCTCTGAGGCCACAGAAGGGAAGAAAACTCTATCTCTGGCAAGAGACACCACAAAAGCAGTCAAAGACTTCTTGACAAAAGAAATGATGGAATTAGATGAACTGGAGCTACTTCAAGGACCATTCAATTTTGATTCCCTCTCCCCAGTTCAGACAATGAAGATATCATCCTTTGCCCAAGCAAAGGCAAAAGAAAAACTTCTAAAGTCTCACATAGAAGACTGTGAGCTGATAGAGATTGCATCCGGTGTATTGAAGAAGATCATGCCATCCTTCCAGAAGGATCTTTCGGCCTCTTCATCTGGTAATCTGAAATCTCTTGTTAATTCTATTAGCACGCATTTTGATTCTTTGGAGAAAGCAGCAGAAGAGAAAGTCTGGAAAGAGTTTTTGGGTAAAGATTCTCTGAGGTACAAGGACTTATAACTAATGATAGGAGAAATTTGGATATTGGAATAAAAAGCTTAGAAAATGCTCTTAAAGATGGTGGAGATCTATACAAAATTTGTCTATCTTGGTCCACCATGACAACAGATATTACTAAGAAGGTGGAAGAACAAGAGAGCAAACTATCAATTTTGTCCCAGAGTTTTGATCCTCTCACCTCTTCCGTAATAAATCAAGAATGTCAGACTATTGTAGCTATAAATGAAATAAAGAAGCTTGAGAAGGAGAAGAAAAATAGAATAAGCAGGTTAAGTGAACTAAGAGGGATAATTATCCCTAAGTTAGAGGCAATGCATGAGGTCCTAACTGATGCCCAAACCACAGCCCAGATCAGTGATCCGACAGACCTAAAGAGGGCAGAAGCTTTTGCATTTTTGCTAAGTGGTCACATCTCAATTTTGGACAGGATGAAGCAGAGTTGGGCAACAAAAGTTGTACAGTTGAAGAATACTTTTGTAGATATACTACAGTATATGTAAGTATATCATGTATATATACTTATGCAGCTAAGTATAGTAGGATTTTTGGAAATTTTGGTGTGTGGATTCTACCCTTTGCCATTGATGTCAAAGGGGGAGTGAGGAGCAGTGAAAAATATGGAATCTAGATAAGGGGGAGCTCTAAAAAAGTGTACATAAGAACAGAGCATCAACCAAAGGGGGAGTGTGCTATAACACTTAGTCATTTTTCACTAAGTGTTGCCATCAATGCCAAAGGGGGAGATTGTTGGCAAGAGACACTATGTGGCTTCATGAGTGTTGTCATTGATGGCAAAAAAGTCCATCCCACACAACCGTAGGACATGGTATGTCTATACCGAAAGTCAGATTGAAGAGTATTTTGGTCGAGTGAGCAAGAACAGAGCATGCAGCAAGGTCTGACAATCAGGTCCAGATCTCTCAAAGGAAGTATCTCAGCAAAGTGTGGACTTGGGGAAGTCAAGAGGAGTACCATGACTAATACATTCTAGAGATTGAGCCTCCGGAGATGAAAGAGTGAAAAGATATGAGCACCTAAGTGTTGGGCTCATGTTTGGCAGAGTAGACTGAGGAAGAACTGACCAACAGAGCATCAGACCTTAATCCGGATAAGAAATTGATGGTGATCAAGTTTTTTGAGGGATCATTCATGGTTGGCCGACATGATTGATGACTTCTATAACTATCTTTTTGATACGCATCACTTAGTAAGCATGGATTCAGCCGACAGACCAAAGTTTGGAAATATCTTGAGTTTTTCGGATGCTGACTGGAAAGATATTGAAATCATTGATGCAGATATATATATACTAGATTGATTTCGGTATGAAGAAGTGTGTTGTGAGTTGTGAAGTGTGAAGAAAAATAGAGAGTAGTTTGGAAGCAGCAATACAGGTCCGTTATGTGACAGGACAACAACACACAAAAGAAGGAAGAATGAAGTGTAGCAGATCAATATATTGAGCCTAACCGGAACTGAACCTCAGTATATGTGGATGCTCCTCATCAGTTCAAGTACCTGGTTACTTTCTATATACCTTGTAGACAGTGAGTCTCTTGTAGGTAGTGAGCGTCTTGTGAGCAGTGTGCTCGGGTAGTGAGCCCTAATTGGTAAGTGCCATTTTTTACTTCTATTCTTTTAACAGAGAATACAATCTTGGGTTAGTCACCCCGTGGTTTTTCCCTTAACAGGGTTTTCCATGTAAAAATCCTTGTGTTATGTGTGTTGATTTCTTTTCTGCTCTCATGTTCATATATGCTTATATGCTTTGATACTGCACTAATTATAAAAGAAGAAAAGAAAGTCAAATAATTAAGATAACTGATTCACCCCCCTCTCAGTTATCAACAATCTTGTCACCAAGAGGATTTCCCACTACTACAAGAGGATACAAGGTTGCCATCACAAGGATTTATGAGGGTAGTGGAGGCTCACGCATCTCCAGGTTCCTTTATGCTTTCTTTTAATTTGTAGTAATTAGATAACCAAAATTACTCTTGGAATCAATAATCTTGTTGCTTTTTCCTTGATAGGTTAGATAGATCTTGCATTCTTAGAGTAATTTACTTTCAAAGTTCATAGATTAATTCATTTAAAAGCAATTTCCCTTTTCTTACATTAATTTGTTCCAAATATTCAGAAAACCCCAAAAACATAGTTTACATTGCATTAAGTAAATTCATTATAGCTTGCATACATTCTTTGATTCCTAGATTAAAAAAAGCATCTTCAATTCCAAAAACATTAAAAAAGAACAAAAAAGTTTTGCATTCATTTAGGCTTTCATTCATAAAAGCCCATAAAAGAACAAAAACATTAGAAACTTAGCAAAGTTGTAAACCCTCAATTCCATCACAAGGTCAACTATAGTCAACACATAGTCAAAACTTAGGTCGAACAAATCCTAAGTCAAACCCTAGGTCAAGTCAAGGTTAGCTCACAATCACCTATCTGTTGTCTTGGCTCACGAATGTGCCCTGGATTAAGAGGTGAGTGGGTGAGGGCAATCCTCAACAAGATAGAGGAAATCCACCCAAGACCGCAATAGGACCCGCTAGTCATCTAACAACAAGAAGCATTTAGACAACTCCTAGTACAATAAGCATCCATCCAATAGTTTGAAAGACAACGCCAACGTGAACAGGCAATCAACAAGAACAATAGCTTACCCACACAAAGGTGGAATATCAAAATCCCCACGAAAGTGAGAGTGACGCGGTAGTTCACCCTGTGGTAAGGAGGGAAGGGTCTGTGTGTGCGCCAAAATCTGACTCGACATCCCCAGGCCACTTACATCACGATTTTGAGCATACAGATTTGTCCTCTGCTCCAACCAATGTGGAATGGGATAAAGAAGTAAGGGAGGATGGAACACTAATGGTAGCCAAGTTATTCCATGTTCATTGGTTGATCTTATATATTTTTGTGCCTTATTGATTGTTGCTGAGAGGTTGAATACCGAATGAGGCTCTTTCCTTTGCAATGTTGGTGTCAACTCTTTCCACCTACTTTGTGAGAAACCCAAAGCTTCCTTACCAATCCCCTCGGATAATTCCCTAAATTTCTTGTAATCCATTGCTCTACATTCCAGGAGTTTGGTTTCTACCTCAGGATGTTCAATTAGATTAATCCTTTTCTCCACTTTCTTGTTAGGATCTAGGGATTCTACCCTAAGTTTTAGAGGGAGTGATTTCTCTCTCTCATTATACTGCTACTATAACACTCCTCTCTTGTGCTCATTCTGGATGAATGATGCTAGGGCCTTCAATTGCACATCCCCAATAAGAACTAGGGGATTCTAGTGAGTGTCATATGGAATGGTTAATTCATGTAGGTAGAATTCAAACAATTGATTCTGCATTTTAGGGGTAGCTTTTTGGTAGGATGTTAAAAATAAGGTAGGTGTAAAAAGTGAAATAGGGGCATCACTATAAATTTGGCTAAACTGGAAGCTCAAATACTGCTCCTATAGATAAAGGGCATAAACCCTTGCAGGTGGCCAACACCTCATCAGTTGGACAATCATATTTTCCATTCAATCCATTTTGAATTTTAGTCTCTTTATTTATGTGTTCTTCACCTCTATCTCTTTGCTATGCTCCTCCTTCAATTCACCTTGTTCTTTTACCAATTCATCTATCTTATCCCATAATTGCAAGGTAACTGTAAACAAGGTTGATGGGGCAGGTTCCTCTGGTTGTTCTTCTGGTTACACAGGCTCTAAATTCCTTCTATTAATCTCTATAATGGCCAATTGGGCTAAATGATCTAGTTTCGACCCTTGTTTTTGGAAAACATGTAGTTGATCCTCCAACTTCTTAACTCGTTCATTTAACCCTATCTCTTTTTGTTGGTAATCCCTCAACTGCTTCTTTAATTCTTCAATTTTCGCAGGTCTATTTGCAATTTATCCTTCTTTCCCTGTGTTGTATCTTTACAGTCCAACAACAATTCCTCTACCTAAGTTTCATCTGGAGAGGTTGATAAGTCTGGGTTTTCAATATTAGGGGGAGGTTGATGCCTTTTCCTAGCTGTATATAAATCCTCCTCCTTAGACTCTGTATCAATCTCCAAGATGAGTGTGTGGCCCACATTTCTCTGTTCCCTATCAACAAACAGATGCTCCCTTTTGGAGTATGTATCAGTGTGTACATCAACCACATTCTTTTGTTCAGGCTGGGTTTTCCCCCCTAATAGTCATTTCTCCTTCAGGTGGTCTGAGTACCTATGTGATTGAATAGTTACCTTTTGTTTCCTTTTGGCTCTAGATGATGAAGAGGATGATTTCCTCTTCTTTGTTGTCTTTGAGGTAGAAGGAGTATCATAGGCATTTTTAGGTGCTACAGATGGTGAGCTGGTAGCTCCAAGCTGTAATTTTCATTTTTTTTGCTTTGTGTGGCTAGGAGTCTGTGAAGGTAAATGCTTTGGCAAGGGGGTTGATACTGGTGAAGCTGCAGGTGTGGGAGACCTAGCAAGTTTCACCTATAGGGCTATAAGGATTTGAAGCTGGATGCTCCTTAGGGGTTGCATGGCAGTAGGTTTCTCCCTTAGTTGGTGCATTTTTCTGCCTGTGCCTTTTCTTCCCTCTTTGGTTCAACCCTCAAAGGTCCCTCATCAACATTATTAATTTCAATAAAATATTCCCAAGAAATATCAAGGTATTGAATAGATAAACTCCTTTTTATTAATAGCACAACCAGGGCATGATGCAACAATGAAGACTAGCTATTTTTCCTTCTATATTGAGCAACCATTCTTTTTAACAAATTAAACAAGAAATTTGGAACATTCACTACCCTCCCATGATGGAGATGGCTTAAAAGTTTGAAATGCACAATATAAAACAAAGATTGCCTTCCATCATAGGTAATATATCTAATAATATAGGTAGCAACAAAGGCCCATAACCAGGGTAAAGAGACTTGTTTGACACCTTGAGATGTAGATTCCATTCTTTCTCCTAGTTGACTAAATTCGGCCCTTGTTGAAATGGTGTCAGCTCTGACAGGGAATTCTTCTCTAGTTGCTTGTATCCTCGTTACCTTGGCAATGGCATCTACATACGCATCAACCCACAAGCTTCTTACTATAGCTTCATCGTTCTAGAATGTTCCCGCAAATTGCTGGGTCATGGCTTCATTATACTCTGTCAACTTAAGAAAATAATTCAACCACATTGCTTGCTAAAAGATAGGCATGCAATTCCTATCAGACAATAATGTAGTGTGGACAATAGGCTCTCTCTTGATCGGTTCTCCACCCATCATGATATCTCACGAAACTCTGCTACTGAATCTAATTCCACTCTACAAACTTAATTCCCTCAACTCAATCCCTTGTTCTTCGACAAATGCTTCTTACTAGTCACTTCTTACCAATTTCTATCTGCTAGTTTGTATGTTATACAACATAGATAGTCATACTTATGAAGGAAGAGATTTAAGAGATTTTAATGTATGTGAAATAATTCCTACGTATGGAATCTCCCTCCCAACTATGGTGTCATTTGTCCTCAAATGAGAAGATAGGTTAAGAGTACGAAACAGAGTTTTGAAATCAATTCGAACTAGGTATAATATTTGAAAATAATGATGTGTGAAGTGCGAAATCCATAAAATAAGAAGTAATAAATATTAATTAAAGTAATAGTGAGATAAATACCTTTGAAGTGATGTCTAACTTGGAAATGGTGCATGGGAAGATGATGACATGGTAGCTAGAGTTGACGTGCTCGACGAATGGGATGGAATGAATCACATTGATTTGATGATGAAGAAGTGTGTGTATGGAATGTGCGGTAGCATTGTGACACGTAGCATGAAGGTATAGTGAATAGTGGAAAATGGCGATAGTCGGATGCCATGAGAAAAGGTGTTGCACACAAGAATGGTTGCATGTACACAATTAGAATGTGAAGTGAACAAGTCCCATATGTGTTGGTTGTAGGTGCAGTGGCTACAAGTCCCTTGGGAATGATGACCAGTGTAGTTGTTGCATGTGTAAATGTATAGGTCGCTTGAAACAATAGAGAACCTTTGGCTATAGGTCTCTTCAATGAAGTGGATGGTGGCCAAAGGAAAGCTCAATTGGATAGTAGGAGCTAGGTTGAGGGAGCCTAAACTTTGATTGATTTATTGGATTTTTTTTTAATTTTAATTTTAATCTTTATACATTATGTTTTATTTATGTACAAGGTTCATAGAAATCAAACCGGATGTTGTAATGCAGTCAAGCTGGTAGCTTGATCTATTGCTGGAATGTTGTGATCATCTATAACTTTTTTGCATGCCTCATCTCAGATAGGCTTCTATGGAACTTCGGTACCCATATCTACTCTCAATTGTTGGAGGAAGGTAACCTTATTCAAAGGCTTTTTGTACAATTTCAATCTGTGTCCATTAACCATCAGTGAGAATCAAACTGGGTCAATTGTGGTTAGTTGGACTGCACCGTTGGGAAAAACTTCCTTGATTTCATAAGGACCTAACCATCTAGTCTACAATTTGCCCTTATGATCTTTATACATGGAGTCATATAGTAGGGCCTAGTCACCTACCTAAAAGTCCTTGGTTTTGATATATTGATCATGTCATTTGATTCATTGTTTTTGTATTATTTCACTATGATGGACTACTTCCATCCTTAATTCTTCCAAGGCATTAAGTTGGTGCAACCTTTCCTTTTGAGATGTTGATAGGTCCATCCCAAGTTGTATGGTGGTTCTCAATATTTTGTATTCAAACTCAATAGGAAGGACAACTTTCTTACCATAAACTAGTTCATAAGGTGTATACCCTGTTGTTGTCTTCCAGATAGTTCTATATGCCCAAACTACTTCAGAGAGTCTTGCTACCTAATCCTTCTTGTGTAATGCAACTGTCTTTGCTAAAATATTGCCTTAATCTCCCTATTTGTGACCTCAACCTGGCCATTTGACTGTGGATGATAGGGAGTGGACTTTTTATGTTTAATTTCATATTCCTAAATAAGGCTAGCAATTAGGGTTGATGTAAATTGTGGTCCTTGATCTGTTAGTATTTCCCTTGGAACTCCATACCTTGTAAATATCTCCTCATATAGGAATGTAGCAATCTTATTGTCTCTAGCTACTTTCAAATCTTTCACCTCCACCCATTTTGTGAGGTAATCAGGGCAAACAAGTATATATTCTTTATTATTAGATGGAGGGTCAATGGGCCCAATAAAATCAATGCCCCATTTGTCAAATGGTGTGACCACCAATTGTGGTTGTAGGGGCATTTTATCACTTCTTGTAGGTCTGCCCATCCTTTGACAGTGATCACATCTTCTTGTATAGAGGATTGTATCTTTGTGTAGGGTTGGCCAATAGTATCCAATATTCAAAATCTTAACTTTTGTCCTCTTAGCGGCAAAGTGTCCACCACAAGGTTCATCATGACATGCCTTGAGAATTTCATATACTTCTTCTCTAATACATCTTCTCATGATATGATCATGACATATGTAGAAGAGGTAACTAGCTACCCAAGAATAGGGAAAGTTGCGTTCAACTAGGTGCCATCTCTCCCTTAGTGAGAGGTGTGGAGGTGTTTTCCCTGCAACTAGATAATTTACTATATCTGCATACCAAGGAGTTTGTATAGTCAGTGCATTTAAGTACTCATCTAGAAATGAATCATCAATAACTAGATCCTCATTACAAGTAGGTAGCGTGGAGAGGAAATCAACAACATTGGCCTTCCCAAGCTTGTCCACAATGGTGATATCAAATTCCTAAAGTAGCAATAACCATCTAACCAATCTGCCGCTTACCATTGGTTTGTTCATTAGGTATCTTATTGTTGCATGGTCAGTATGAATAAAAATAGGATACCCAGTGATATACTGCTTGAACTTATTGATTGCATAGATAACAACTAACATTTCTTTCTTAGTGACAATATAGTTAAGTTCAACACCTTGTAGACTCTTACTAATGTAGTAAATTGCATACTCCAAATTTCCTTCCTTCTATCCTAACACAACCCCCACAACAAATTTAGAAGCATCTATATGGATATGAAAAGGTACTACCCAATTAGGTCCTCTGAGTACAGGTCTCTTTGTCAATGACTCTTTGAGACTGTCAAAGGGTGTCTGGCAGTCAATTTTCCAATTAAATTCCACATCTTTAGATATTAAGACAAACAAAAGGGCAACCATCTTACTGAAATCATTTATGAATCTTCTATAGTACCCTGCATGGCAGAGAAAGCTTCTAACATCTTTCTTCTTTTGAGGAACATGTAATGTTGAAATGATTTCAATTTTGTGTGGATCTACTTGAATTCCTTCCTTGGACATAAAGTGGCCAAGAACTACTCCTTGCATCATCATGAAACATTTTTCATGACTAAAGGATAGGTTATGATCTTGACATCTTTGGAGTACATTTTCAAAGTTTTTTAGGTCCTCTTCATAGGAATCACCATAAGTGGTAAAATCATCCATATATACTTCCATAGAGTCATGGGCAAGGTAAGAAAAGATGCTTAAAACAACCCTCTAGAATGTGGCATGTGTGTTGCAGAGTCCAAATGGAAGGACTGAATAGGCATAGGTCCCCCATGGGCACGTGAATGTGGTCTTATCTTGGTCCTCAGGGGCTATTTTGATCTGGTTTTGATCACTAAATCTATCAAGGAAAGAAAAATACTTTTTCCCAACCAAGGTGTCTAATACTTGGTCAATGAAAGGAAGAGGGAAGTTATCTTTCTTAGTGGTAGTATTCAATTCTCTATAGTCTACCCAAACTCGCCACTTACCTTCTTTCTTTGGTACTATGACTAGTGGGGATACCCATTGTAAAACTCTTCAAAAAGCCAATCAAGAAGCATCAAAATCATAAAATTGAATGACAAAGGTGATCTGCCAATGTTGTAGGGAATTATTATTCAATCATAAATAAGGTAGAGTGAATTTGTTGCTTGTAGTGAAGAATTAATTGTAGTTGACATGTTTTAGGAGATCAAGAATGCACATATCAAATCCTAAATAAGGGATCAAATTTATGAGTCAAAGGTCAAATATGCAACTATAGAGATCATTCTCACAATGTGGGATTGAACTAGGGCAAAGAAAAAAATATCATGTGGTGTATTGCATCATTACAAGTTTAAATTTTATCATTGAGCTCTAAATTGGATCACTAAACATGGTTTACAATAGAAAGTATTCAAATCACATACAAAACTAAGTCCCTTTTACTAGCAAAAGTGATACTTGGGGAATATGTCCTTTAATATTAAACCAATTAGTAAATACATACACCTAAGATGCATAAACATGAATCTCAGGAGAAACTTATGCAAGAGAAAAAACCAAAAAATCATCACATATGGCATAAATAGGCCTTAAATATGACACATGAATAAAAGACACCACATTTAATTCTACAAACAAAAATGTGTATCAAAACACTACCAACCATATATGAGCATGAAGAAGATAGCACCAAGCACTATGAAAAAGATGCCATTAGTTATTTTCACTAGAGTTGTTGATAGCAATCATCTCACTCTAAACATTGTAGATTTCCTTTGCACCCACTATTTACTACATTTTTGAGAAGGTAAAAGATAGCATGCATTACCAAGTGTTCCTTAGCTAGGATGAAACCATAAATGTCCATGTGAGAGACCAAAGACAAATTTAAATCATCAAGAGGTCCACGAACAAGCCTCACCCTAGTATTTAAGAGTAGACAATTGGCTTCCTTTGACTTAGCCAACACTACTCAAATCCCAAGAACCAAATTCATAGTCATATTCAACCAAAGTAATATCCAACTTCTCTTTAGATATAAGGGCATCTTGAATAATGGCATGTACAATTATAAACTTTAGCATTTCAATAGTTTCAAGGATTTCCATCACATTGGACAAGAAAATGGAGGCCATGTCATTAAACAAATTTTGCAATGCCATAAAGATATCTTGCTCAAAAACCTTTTGAATTGCATTGTCAACTAGAGCCTGGACCTCATTTTAAAGACTTTCCTTAGTTTAATTGACTTGTATCTCTCTAAGTTCTAAACTTCTCACTTGCATGGAGGAAAAAAACTCTACAATTAACATTCTATCTCATACTAGTAATATAGAAAGTGGAGCTCAAAAGAGGTAAGATAGAGACCTAGAGAACATCTCTAGAGATAAATGTAAATATCACCACTTGAAAAGATTATTGTAATAATAATAGCCCAACCATAAGTAGTGACAAAAAATCCTATAAAAAATCTTTAAAATCCTTGACATACAATATTTCATTCACATTGATACCCAAAATACCACTGAATAAATGCCATGCTCCAAAGATTAATGACAAATCCTACAATGACCTATGAGGTCATATAAGAATCATGCCAAGTAACCCATTGTATAGACACAAAAAATACTCTCATCATAAAATAGTTAATTAAAAATAATTTGTCATTAGTAGCTTGTGTGAGAAGTTACATTAGCCACCAAATGAGAGATGACAAAAGCCAAGTTCCATATAGATCTATTTTGCAACCAACTCTCAACCAACTCTAAAAAACATGACCCAAACATTAATGAATCATTAATAAGTCATATTGGAAACTAACAAAATATCAATAACCCATATCTATCCAAAGTAGTTGTCATGCCCACATTTCCCATGTGGTCACAGCACGCAAACACGCGTGTCATGTCCACATGCGACATGTGGTCATGATACGAACTGTCAAAATTTTTTCCTTACTAATCTGTATTTCCTCCTCGCACGTGTAAGCTCGGGTGCATACGTTTAAGTTGTCATTGTTACTCTTATTAACGGAAAGATTTCACATATGTGTACATTGACTATACTGGACTTCCTGTTCATGTTAAGAGGTCGTTGCTGATTTAAATCGGATTGATTTGAAACGTTAAGTCTTACAGATAGCATATTGGCCCCTAAATTAGTTATCTCAGGTAACTTCAAACTTGCCTTACATTTTTTCCTAATTAATCATTTAAAGTACGGTTACAATGTTCCTATAGTATAATTATATCAAATTCGGTACTCTCTTTAGAGGTCTATATATTTTCTATTTTTCTAACATTTTAAGGGTATATATTTATATATATATATATATATAGTTGGTAAAATTACATTTCCAAAGTACAACCAATGTAAGTTTTTATCTGCTTTGATATACATATAATCGTCGACCAATATTATTGTATTCCGTTATTACAAAACGTAAAAATATATATATATATATATATATATATATATATATATATATATATATATATATATATATATATTTATAGTTGATAAATACCATCTCGAAAGTATACCTATATATACATATATATAAGTTTATATACTCATATATATATAACCAGAACGAAAATAAATATACATTATAATATATATATGTATATGTATATATATATATATATATATATATATTAATCAATACATTTTCAATATGCTTGGTTTGAATAAAAACATGGATTACAACTATACTCCACTTACATTTCTTTCTTAAAGTTTCATTTGAGAAACCCTAATTCGAAATTAAATATACATTACTATATATATATATGTATATATAGATATATAACTCTATATATATATACACATATATATTTAATAGTATTAATCTTAATCATACATTTTTAATATATGTTTGATTTAAATAAGACGTGGGTTACAACTATACTTCACTTACATTTCTTTCTTATAGTTTCATTAGAGAAACCCTAATTCGAAATTCTTTTGATGTTAATGTTTTTTTTTGGTGTGCAGGGCTACCAACAATGGTGGCGGTGTGGGCGTCGGTCGCAGGGATGGCCGAAGAGGAAGGGCGGAGGCCAACGGTGTGGAGTGGCAGAATGGAGGTCGCAGGGATGGTCGAAGGGGAGTGGACTGGAGGTGGGCGGTGTGGAGCGGTCACGGTGGCGGATATGGGAGCCGACGGCGGATATGGCCGGCGCAGGCCACGAGGGAGGAGATCGTAGGAGGCGGTAGTGCGGGGTTCCACAGCAGGGTGTGGGTGTTAAGTCACGGCGGGGGTGTGGGTGGGGCTCCACCCCTCCCCACACCCTTTTTTCTTAAGGTTTTCGGTGGGGGTTTAAACCCCCACCATGTAACATGTAAAATTTTGACTGTGTAAGCAAATACAACAGTGAACTCTCTCTTCCTCATTTCATTTGCTAATTCGTAAGTTTGATTAAAACTAATTAAATATATATATATACAAGTGTAGCAAATTTTCACAATTTCATTTAAATTAAAACTAATTAAATATATATATATATATATACAAGGGTAGCAAGTTTTCACAGTTTCATTTATGGATAAATAAATAAATAAATATATATATATATATATATACATACATACTACACACAGTTTTGAAATTATGCTACACACATACATACATACATACATATATGTATGTATGTATGTATGTATGTATGTATGTATGTATGTATGTATGTATGTATGTGTGTAGCATAATTTCAAAACTTTCCAACAAATAAATAAAATAAAAATATATATATAAATCATAACGAATTTTCATATTTCCTACAACATTTTTGTTTACAAATTAATAAATTCATTTCACATTTTCTCCAACATTTTAATTTACAATTTAACAAATCCTTGAGTAAAACAGAAAGTAAATAACCATTTAAATCTGTATTTTTCAACTAAATTTTAATCTATCAAGTATACATTCCACTTCAAATCAAATTAAAGATTAAGAGTAATACAGGGAACTAATAAATCTTCCACTTCAATAACCAAATAAACAGACATATATTCGGTTTAGATTAATTTCCATTGTATACTTAAATCAAGTTTTTAATTGTTTTCAAAGGCGAATTTACATCTTCTATAATCCAATAAATGTAACTTTTTCAATAAATAAAACCAGAAATAAACATAACAACTTGTCCAGATCAAAAACTTAATTTCACAACTACAATTTGATAAACAAGAATAAACAACTATAAGATTTCACAATTCACAATCACTCTAAGGAAAGAATTGCTATCTTCTTCCAATACAATATTTACAATTTTAGAGGGAGAAATCTCTCCTCTTTTAAAGGAACTTATCCAGGGAGAACTTAAAGAACCAAACTCTCCTCGCCAGTAAGGATGGATACATTTTCCCCAAACAATAAAACTTTCCCAATTCTCTTAATAAGCTCCAAGAGAAACCTGCATGACAACAAGGAAGAAATACACCAACCAACTAGCTCTCCTCCCTACCATAGACCCGCAAGAGGGTTAGCCCCGAGCTAGGGAGATCATCCACACACCCAGGGTAGAATAGACCAAAAACACTTTACAACAATAGAAAAAAACAACACACAACACCCCTAGTTTTACTCACAACACAAAAACTCAACTGAGGTGAGTTTAAAGAGGGTAGGGAAGTAGACTCACTCAACTCAAAGGTGTCATTCTTCTCAACATTTTATCACAACTTTTCTCATGGCCTCAAGCCAACAAAATCATTCTTTCTCATGGCCTCAAGCCATCCAAATAATCAAAATCACAGGGATATCCCAAATAGGCTCTCAAGCCTTATAGCCATTTTGGCTCAAAACCACAAACATGCCCTCAAGGCTTCCATATACCAAGAACAAGAATGCACCCGAGGAGGTTCACACCTTCCCTTCCCCATACATGATGAGCATTGTCTTCCAACTAGAAGAAGCTCTTTCAAACACCCATCACAAACCCAAAATAACAGAAATACCACATAGACAACCTTTGCAAATCAACATTCATCAAACAAGAACAGAACATACAAGGGTGAGTAAACTTGCTCACTAACCTTTACAAGCCCTATTATGGATGTAGTTGAAGAAGAGCTCCACCCTTAGTCTCCTCCTCCAAGTTCTCCTTCTTTCCACAATAATCCAACCCCCTTCCCCTCTCCCTCCTCTCCTTTTTAAAACTAATTCCCTCCATTTTCCCTTATTCCCAAGTGGCATTAAAAAACTAAACCCACTCCTTATCCATTATCCCTAGTGGACTTAAAACAATTAACCCCACTCAAGAGGTCCCCCACTATAGCCCTTTTCCAACACATGGAGGAATAAAATATAATAAGTAAAATAGAAATAAAAAGGGAGTGGATAACACACCACCCTTTTTATGGGGAACTCCCACCAAAAGAGAGGCACAAAGAGACAAAGCACTCCATTATTTGGGGGATCATGGAGTCATTCCACGACTTGGAAGTGGGCTTGAGTGTGGATTCCACTCATCCTATTATCCCCATGCTTCCAAATTCGTCACTTAACTTCACTGTGAAGTTAAAGTGACCATATGGAGGTTATCCCAAGGTTATCTTAGTCAAAAGGGTCCCTAGACCCATGGGGTATAACCCAGGGTTGATTTTTACCTAATTAGGACTCCCAGAGTCAAGTAAAAACACAAGAAGAGGGTCTAAAAAAAATAAACTTAAACAAGACTCATAACAACATTTCTTACAACACATATCACAATACAAGTAAATCAGAGGGTAGACCTAATTCCCTTGACCCCATGCAACATTACAACATTACAACATTACAACATTTCACCATACACGGAGTTGATCTTAGTTCCTCATGGAACTAGATCGGCTTCACAAGGGATACAACATAGGGTGTGGAATGATCTCCTGTATTTGTGGTTTCATTAGCAATACCTGCACACTCAATCTCAAAGTTAATAACACATAAAGATATCATAGCCAAAGCAATTTAAATACAAGCATACCTAAATATTCTACCATATAATCATATTGAAATCACATTAAAGTTCCATTTCTAATATTATCCATTCATCATACTCTTAAAAGCAACATCTAACTATCATTGCACAATTTGCTTTCTTAAAATTCAATTAGGTTTAATAAACAAAATTCCAGGATCGATAGTCCTTCAACATAAAAGTAATAGCAATAGCACTGCAAATAGTCTCATGAACAGAAGTGAAAAAGGTAGGCCTCATAGTAGTATCAAGCCCAACCATTAACATTTGATAGTTTCATTCCAAGCACAAGTACACTCTAAGATAAAGTCTCCCTAAGAATTCAAGTTTGAATCCATTTTGGAAGAGAAATAACCATCAATATCAAGATTAGCCATCACTATTTCCAAAGCATTAGCCTCCTAGTAATAGTGATTATAGTAAAATTCTAAGAAAGAATCTAAAATGTCCCACTATTGAATAAGAATGTTGCTAAGCTTCTAATTCATAATTAGCAATGATCGGTCATGTTAATCAAGATCAATGAGTCACCCTCTAAGCATATCTTGGAAATCCCCAACTATTTTCTAATACTAAGACCCAACGCAAAAGCATAAGCCTTTGCTTCATTATTGGACCCTATTTACAATTTTGATGAAGTGGCCATGGCAATATTTCCAATAAAATCCCTTCAAACAAACCAACACTAGATATTCTTGGATTTTCATGAGAGGCTCCATCAAAATTTAACTTCATGACTGTAAAACGTGGATGGGTCCATTTCACCAAGGAAAAATCAATATAGATGTAGTTATTTTCACTGCCCTATAAATAGGAGGACTACAAAAGTTTCCACTTTTTAAGATTTCATTATCCCAAGAAGTAAAACAAGAATTCTTTTGTACATAATTTAAAACATTCATCATCATAGTTGTTACATCCCTAAATTACAAACTAGACCTAATCAATAACTTGGCATGATAATCAGGAGGATTAGTCTTAGTTAATTAATTGATATTG
Source organism: Cunninghamia lanceolata (assembly GCA_027924645.1). Lineage (NCBI taxonomy): Eukaryota > Viridiplantae > Streptophyta > Pinopsida > Cupressales > Cupressaceae > Cunninghamia > Cunninghamia lanceolata. The sequence continues at coordinate 9,933,200 of BSBN01001435.1, forward strand.
TGGAAATCTCTGATTTAACTTTTGACTATGAAGTAGAAATGGATGTTAAATAGTTTTGTAAATTTGTTGTTCTCAAAATCAGCTACGCTCGTTTTTGTAGACAACCCCTACGAAACTTGTCTGTTTCGTAATCTACACTCTAAGTTCACAAATCGAGACAAGATTCTCTTGGTCCCGTGCGAAGTCATTTGGCATCCTAAACTAGTTTGCGACATTCCCTCAAATCGATTCCTCGAAGTTTGTACAAATCGATTAAGACGTAAACTGACCAAAATGTCAATTTTGATCATTTTGGGGGTGTTAGTGAAATTTTGAATCTGAATGTGTCAGAGCGGTCAAATTCACCGCTGTTACATATTTTGAGTGTTTGCTTGTGTAAAGTTGGCACTTTTTGTTGCTTTTACATGGTTTTTCTTTTTCACATGCTTAAGCGACACTTTTTGCCGCCATTACATGTTCTCTGTCATAAAGCATGTGCATGGTCAACGGTTTTTACTGCTTTTGCATTTTTGTAAAGCACGTGTCATGTCGGCTGAAATCACCGCTTGAGCAAGATCTCCAAGATATCGAACTTCAAGTGGCATTAATGGCCACTTGTGCTAAGCATTAAGGGCTTGTTTTTAAGCTTTTAAATGTGTTATTTCATTGTTTTTTCTTGTCATTTCTTTTGTCAAAGTTTCCTAGTTGAATCCCTGACCCTTCTCAAAACCGCTCGACCATGGTGATGGAGGATTCAAATAGATTTCAAATTCACCACCATCAAGCTTATGGTTTCAAACTCGACAGGTAAGTTGTTTAACTGTTTTCGACTTCTAGGGTTTCGTTTATTGATCGGTTTTTGTATTGTTTTGAATTCATCGTTTGTTTTTGAAAAAGCCGTTTGTAATACATTATGTTTCAGATTGATATTATCATTTTTGCTTGGTCTTTTATGTTGAACCCTTGTTCTTCCATACGTTTGTGCCCTAGATTATTACTAGTGAGTCCAACCAGCGAAAACTGCCGACCATTGTTCGTGCCCTAGGTTTGAAGTTGATGTGTGTCATCGGTGGTTTGTCCCGACCAAAAACCAAAACCATTCTTCAATGTTTTCAAATGTCAGAGATTATTACCGCTCGAAGCCCTTTCCATAAATTCGTGATAAGATGCTAAATCAGTAAAAAAAAAAACACCGCCTAAGCATTCGACGTGATATCACGGAGTGTATGGGCGGCGAATTTCACCGCCCTTACACAAAGAAGACCTTTAAGTACCATATGCAGTAGCGGCATTATTTGCTGCCCGAACATCAAACCCAATTCATAAAAATCTATAAAGTCAGCGTTTTCTGCCGCTCAAGCATCAAACCTACAATTTCCTCATTACCTGCAGAGTCAGCATTTTCTACCGCTCCAACATATAACCATTTTTACTGTAATATGCAATAGCGGAAAATTTTACCGCCGATGCACGTGCACAATATCCCACATGCAAGGGCGGCAAATTTTGCCGCCCATGCAAACATTCTCTCAAATTTTCCTAACTCTGGGATATTTTCAATTTTGCCTTTCCGAGTCCGCTTTCCTCTGTTCTTCGACCTACTCACACTCTAGTCCTGTTAAGCGTGTCTCCATAGTTGTGATCATCGACATGCAATTTTCCTAGATTACCAGTATTTCCCCTAATTGTATGATCATGACTTTTTTGTTGCAGTTTCTTTTGTGGATCTTCTTTCTTCATCAACATCTTTCTGGTGATAGCTCGTTTAGATGACTAAGTTGTCTCCGAAGAAATTGAAAGCGATGAAGTACAAATATCAAGGTGTTTTTCCAATCACCTCAGTTACTTCTAATGTCGATGACATTAGAGATACAAAGATTGGCCATGTGGACATGGCTGAATTTGTGGAGAGAACTAAGTCAAATAATCCCAGCTCTGTAATGAAGAAGATAATTGACAGTAACATTCATTTGGTGTCGTCCTTCCCGGTGGCAACTCACAACACAGAATTTGTCCTTCAGTGTGCTCAATTTTACAATAGAGATACTAGGGCTGTGGTGGATGCAAGTGGCAATGTGATAATCAGACTAGATCCTAAATTCATTGATAAAGTGTTTATGTGCCCTCCTGCAACATAAGTGATAAAGCTAGATTTTGTTGAAGCACAAAAGGAATATGACAAAAATCCAGAGAAAGCAAAGAAGGTAATCAATACTAAATGGCTTAAAGCTCCACGGTCAAACTTGTCTAGGTGGCTACGAAGTTTTCCTAGAAGAGACTTTATAGAAGAGGTTGGTGATTTGATTACTCTTCTTAGTAGGATAAGAGGATTGGCTTCTTCTTCATTGTTTCATGAATGGATGTATCCTTTCATCAAGGTAATACTCCAAGGCAAACAAGCTATCTTCTAGGGTGAACAAATCAGTATTGCTCTGCACGAGAAATTGACAAAGGTATCTACTACTTTCAAATTCTACATGACTTCTTATCTGGTGTATATAGCAGCCTCTATGAGAATTTTTCTAGGTCTAACATCAGAAGGAGATAGGAGGGTAATCCCTGTGTATCAATACTACTCTCATTTAACATTGAAGGGTTCTATTCATCATTTTAGGAGAGTAAATGATGCTTTCTTTGCAGTATTCTTTTGTCTTTTTGACCCCCAATTAGAACAAAGAAGACTATCAGATGAGGCTTTTACAGTGGTAAATGATTTTGGATGCATGTTCTTACAGTTTCCTTTTTTCTCATACCTAAGGGTTGGCTTTTTCCAAGGTCATCCTTATATGCTGCCAAGGTTCCCCTCAAACAAATTGGTCTTAATGGAGTTATGCAGACAAATGATTGTCGTGCATAATAAACAAATGGAGCTCAAGAAGCCCGGTTTCAGGTTTCCAGTTGAAATTGGCAGGTATTCAGTATTAACTGCTGCAAAGGCTAAGGCCATGGAAACTGAGATGCAACTTGTAACTATGAAGCAATTCAAGAGAAGACCAAAGTTTGACTATAGGGGCGTGAAGGACAAAATCAAGAGGAAAACCCAATTCCATGAACCTATGGTTGAAGATGTTTGGGTAGATTTGAGAACAGAAGATGTCAGGAAGTTGGACTACAACAGATTATCTCTTGAGCAGATTGGATATCTAGGACTTGCTAATATTCCTGAGGATCTAGTGGATGATGGAGAATTGGTAGATGACATATATAACACTAAACAGGTTGCTAACACTCCTCTCCCTCCAATCCAATGGTCTTAAAAAGAGTTGACCTCTTTGAGGAAAAGATTTTAGCCTATATTGGCAAACACCAATAATTGGCTAGCAGATAAAGGAATTACTTTGAAAGAATTCCTTACAGGATCAGAGACTGAGATCCAAGAGCAAATAGGTAAAAAGGTGGAGAACAGGATGAAGAACAAAAGTGATGTTCCCTCTTCTTCCAAGACACATAAGCCTAGAATCAAGTTTGTGACGAAGAAATCAAAGACTGTGGAAAAAGAGTCTGAAATAGAAGATATGGAAGTAGAGAAACAGAACACTGAGGAGCCAGCCACTGAAGAAATGGAGGTTGAAGATAGGCCTACAGATCAACAAGAAGAGGAAGCTTTGTCTCCACAGGAGAATGTACAAAAAGAAACGGGAGTCTCATCTCCTTTGCTCGACACACCTGTTGCAGTTCCTTTGTCTTCTTCTCCCATTGATATTCCCTCTTCTGAATCTCCCTCACCTTCCAAAACTATTTTTGACAATCCTCAAAATACTTTTGAAGATGTTCTTTGTTCCACAGAGTCAATTCCTAGCTTGTCTTCTTCATCTTTTGATATTGAGGATACTTCCATATTTGATCACTTTGTAATGAATACTGAGCAAGTCTCTAATGTAAATGTAATAGGTGCAGTTTTCACTAACACTCCACCTATTGTTTCCACTACCAGTGCAAGTGCAGTTCTAGTGACACCAACAATAGGAATGGATCCTAATGTGAGTACTTCTCTACTTCCACCTTGGTTGTCAGCTTATACACCAAAAAGGAAGAAACAAGCCATCTCCCTAGATGACTTTGATTTTAGTAAGCTATTGCCTGCAAAAGCCAAGGCCCCAAAGAAGCCAAAGATTCTTTCAAGAATGCTTGAGGACAAGGGACATAAATTTCTGGAGATCGCAAAACCTCCAGAGGATGCAACCATGGAAAATTTTGATATGAATGATTACTCTATCTCTAGAGTTGAATTAGTCAAGATAACTCATGAAAGTGCCAAGAGTGATATGCAGTCAGCCATGGACACCCTGATTCAGAAATTTGACAGGGAGAAAGAAATGAAAGATCACTACAAAGCAATGGTGGAACAGTTGACTGCAGTGGTGAGGAAAATCACTTTGAATTCAGAAGCAGTAACTCCCGAGGCTGTTTCTATAGAAGACCCCATCATCCAGAAAGAAGAAAAGACTCATCTCAAAGGAAAAGTACTTGAAGAGTACTTAGACAGGATGCACGCACAAGGAATTTCCCTGCTTACAGAGCTATTTGAGAAGATAGATAAAATGAGGAAAATAAGAGCATAACTTGATGATCTCATTGATGTTATTTCTGAAGATATTGAGCGCATAGAAAAGAATCATGACAAATGGGTGGATATGAGAAAACTGAAAATAAGCACTCTAATATCAATTGGTGCCATTCCTAATAGGGATTCTTATACAGAAACTAAAGATACATTGATATATAGGAGCCGTGTGCTTAAAGATTTGATCAATGACCTTGAAATTGCGAGGAAACTCAGTGAACAAAGTGATGTCAATCTTTTGCATAAATTGGAGGAGCTACCTTGCAAGCTCGTATCACAAGATAACCAATTTCTCTCTGCAGAAGAAATGGTTCAGGAATTTGAAGATATGTTCCAGAAAGAATTTGAGGATAAAACATTTTCAATGGCCTCTGTGGACAATATTCTGGACAATCAGTTAACTTTGGATAATTTGAAAACCAAGTTAACTAGCCATGCAAAATCAGTCACCACAGTAAGAGATGCCATAGTGGGAGCCAAGATGATTTTTAGGAACATGGTTAGTCCAAACAGTATCGGGATGCAAGCAACTTTCACTATGTATGATGGTCACGTGAAGAAAGATGGCAATACAAGTTGAAGCAGTTTTTCCCTTAGTTTATTTTCCATTTTTCAGATGTACTTTTGAAACAATTTTGGACATATTTACATGTACTTTTTTCACATGTAATTACATGTAAAAACATAGGAAGTCCCAAATCAATAAGGACTCCTATTTTTGAATAAATCAAAGTAGTTAGGTTTTTCTTGAATTTTCTCAAGGCCTCTCCCTATAAATAAAGAGGGCCTCTATTGTAATTTCATCTTTTAGTTATTTAAGCAAAACTCTGCTAAATTGAAGAGCATTTTGAGACTTTGTGTTCAAATTGTAAATCAAATTTTCTCAAGTGAATAAGAAAGCAAGTGATCATTCAAACTTTTTTTTGAAATAACTTGTGGTGTATTGGAAATTATTCTTATGTCCTTTTCCTAATACGATCTTATCTATTTGATCAAATAGTAGTGTGAGTGAGAATAATCTGGGAGATGTTCTAAAATTGATTGTGGAGACTTTGTGCTACAACAATTATCTTTAGTTTGTGATTTAGTGTTTTGAAATGAAAGATATTGGAAAGGCTTTGAACTACTATTAGCTTTTGTGATCATTTATTTTGTCGTAGTTTTCAGTGAAGACTTTGAGCTGCACCTCATTCTACTATGTTTTATGTTGTAAATCAGCAAAAGAAGCAACGATAGACTTTGTGCTCTTGTAGGTTTCTTGGTTATTCAATTTGTATCAAGAAAGTGCTCTTCTATTTTGTAAACATCATTTCTGAAAAAAGAGAAATGGATGATATGGTCTCACCCTTGAATTAGTATTTAGTTTAAAGTATTTTGTGATAGTTGATAGGGAACCTCCCCTTGCTAAGAGGAGAGATTTATCTCATTACACTATGGTCAATATAACCATTTTGCCTTCAGTTAGTTGAAGACAAAATATTCACCCAACAGTTTTTGGCGACTCTACTGGGGAAGGAACGCGCAACTTGAAGCCTAACGCTCCGAGTTGAAGCATTTTTAGTTCTTTTTCCATTTGTTGCAAAATTTTGTTGAGTATACTACATTCTGACAGATTCATGGTATACAAGAAGCAAGAGAGCTCAAGGTATTATTGATCCTCTATTTGAATTGATGTAGCAAAATAATTTTGGTCTTTTGCCTCCACGACCTCGACTTCAGCGAACCAGGAGTTTTCCTCCTACCAACGCCAGGTCTCCAATACCAGGGAAACTTCTAGTTCTAGTGCTAGCAGAGTTTTGTCTGTTCATACTCCACAAAGGTTTGTTATCCCACCTTTTAATCAGTGCATCATGGCAGCTCAAGGCCCTTGGGGTAATACTTTTGGTCCTCTAAATTTAACCCCACCATTGCATGAACTACCTCGTAGTTCAAGAAAGAATTTTCCCAAGTTCTATGGTGACGAGAAAGTTCACCCTGATGAACACATTGTAGCCTTCTGCATAGCCTATGGTGTGATAGGTGTTGAGCATGAAGATGTAGCAGTAAGGCTTTTTGTGGAAACACTGCAAGGTGTTGCTGCAGATTGGTTTTATCATCTTCAAGATTAGACTATAACCAACTGGAACACTCTCAAGACCAAGTTTGAGGCTAGGTTCAAACCTGCAGAAGATGCACATGCCTTATTGGCTCAGCTTACACAAATGAAGAAAGAGCCTCATGAACCTATGCGGGACTTCATCGCTAAGTTCAATAAGTTGAGAAACAGGATTCTTGCAACCGCTCAACCAACAACGAAGAATCTTAAATGTTTCTTTATCAATACTCAACTTCCTGAAGTGAGTTTTCTGTTAAGGCGGGCTGGCCCTGTAGATCTTCCTGCAGCTCAGATTTTGGCTACCAAAGTTGAAGATGATCTTATCCTTGCGGGTAAGATAAGAAGATATTCTAATAGAAATAAAGGTTCCACTTCTACTAAGAATTCTTCCACAAGCACCACAGACCCTATGGTGCAAAAGTTAGCAAATGAATTGCTAGCTCTAAAAAGGCAAATGTCCCAAGGTATGTCTGTTCCTCCTTCTTCTCAGGATATACCAAGGAGGACATTTCCCAACAATTCATATCAAGGCAACACTGCTAAAAATCAAGGGCAACCCAATCGTCTTCCACCTACACCGGGGAAGCTTGCCATTGAAGTAGAGCCGGTCAACTTAGCAGTTGGATATTATGAAGCTGAACATGATCATTCTTTCCAACCTGAGTTGGACCAGGAGAATGATGCTAATATCTTTGCAGAAGGAGAAGAAGAATTAGCTGGCGACTCTACCATTAGCTTTTTGAATTACCAAGACAAAGCTGAAAAAGAAGGAGAAGTGTATGATGGAGCATATGTTGTTTTTACTAGGTCCCAAAATCAGTCAACTCAGCAAGTTGATAAGGGAAAAGCAAGAGAAGAACCTCAACCAGTGATCTCAATTGCTAAACAGGGAACTCCACTGCCTTTCCAATCAAAGGACCCGGTGGGCGATAAGCGAGTAAGTACATCTAACAATCTTGTATCTTCTGCTTCTGTCCCTCAAACCAGTACTACCCCTAGTAAAAATTAGAATGATGGATTTCCTTCCTCTATTTCTAGTTCATTCTAGTTATTTGATATAATAGATCATGCTAGGAAGACCAAAATCCAAATGTCTGAAGTTGAGTATTTACAAGCTAATCCTGAATAGTTTGATAGGTTAGCTAAATACGTCAAAAACAAGACTGTCCTCAAAAGTTGCCCATGATTCCTCAAAGAATAAATCTACCCAAAATAATCTTGTCACTACTCCCCTTGTTACCTCTGGAAAAATAGAACCTTTCTATGTTTCTCTATTGGTAAATGGTCATAAGTTGAGCAATTGCATAATAGATTCTAGAGCATCTGATAATGTTATGCCCTCCAAAGTAGCAGACTCCCTTGGCCTCACCTTAACTAAGACTTTTGGGAGATGTTTCTCCATGGAAAACAAGCAAGTACCACTTTTGGGTCAAATCAAAGATGCCCAATTTGCATTTGCAGCTTTTCCAGACAAGAGGATTAAAATGATTGTCCTAGTAGCTGATGTTCCAGCTTCCTATGGCATTCTACTTGGGTGTAATTTTTGCAAGGATGTAGGTGGGAAGTTGAACATGGATCTATCTAAAGCAAGGATGCCTATTAAAGGCATCATGCAAAAGTTGCTTCCTGAAAAAGAGGCAAAATATATTGTTACCCAAACGGCAAATCCTAAAGGTCAAATTTGAAAGGAAGCTAGGTGTGCGAAAAATGCTTCCTACACTAATCTAATGAGGAGAGGGCTATGTAAATTCAACTTTATCCTAACTATTACAGCAATGTTAAACCATTAACATGAGATATTACAACAAAACACAAGAACCAAAAAGAAGACAGGAGAGAGAGAGAGACAAGATATACGTGGGGAAAACCCTTACGGTTGAAAAACCCCACACTCCAAAACATAGCTCAAATGTATTACAGTAAACAATAACAGATTACAATATAGTTTCAGAGCCAATGCTCTTTCAAGAGTCTTCAAATGTCGAATCTGGAGATATTCCGGCAGCATAACAGTACTTGTACCAAAGTTATCTATCTCCCATCCAAGCACCTGTTTATATAGAGTTTACAAGGCAAATATGGAACCTTCTAGAGATGGGTGTCCATCTTGGACTCATGCCCCAAAATCCATGCCTAAGGACACTTGTCCAACATCCCATCCCAAAGTGGGTGCCTAGTCCCAAGATAGGTTATGACAGATGCTCTTACGCACCTTACAACTGTCATAGAATCTGTCATACACTGACTAAAAATATCATATTCCTCTTACATGTCATAACCTCCCTTGACCGCCCAAAGATGCCTTTCTCTCATGCAGAGATACTCACCGACACTTGTCATTAATTAAAAATCATTTGAGGTTTCGGGGACGTAGCCCCCAAACCCCTGTTAATTATTCAAGGGGGAAACTGCGGTTGCCAAAGTTACCAAAATTTACCCTGCTGCATATACACAAGGTGCTGACTATGCCAACTCAACATGGGATAAATAAATACAACATTAGGAATTTGCAAAGGTTGAGACACCTTAATTCCCAACAAAAATTTGTTTGAGTCCTCGGGAATGGGTAATTATTTCCTATCCACTGAAGATGTTTCTAGTTCATTAGATGAGAATTCATCAGGTGATAGCTCAGATAATTCAGATGGAGAATCAGAAGAGTTTTCAGATGAAAGTTAAGGTGAAGGTATAATAATGCCAGATTCTTCCCTCACTGATGAAGAGGAATCTTCTGATCAACGAAATTCCAAAAAATCAAATTCTAATGAGGTTTGGGTTTTAGAATTTGATGGCAGTTTTCCTCTACCGGTTCTGGAGCCAGAGTTGTTTTGATATCCCCACAAGGTGATATCTTCCCTTTCTCATACAAGTTGCAATTCGACAATACCAATAACACCGCCGAATACGAGTCATTGTTGCTCAGATTGGAAGCTGCTCATGCTAGGGGTGTTAAAATTCTTCATGCTCAAGGAGATGCCAAATTAGTGGTTTGTCAAGTGAGAAATTTGTATCAAACAAAAAATGAAAGATTGAGACATTATCGCAATCATGTATGGGATTGCATTGAAGGTTTTGATGCTTTCAATATCTCTGCAGTGCCAAGAGAGTTTAATGATCATGCAGATTCATTAGCTGTCTCCGCCACTCTCATGGTTCCTCATAAAGATTTCAAAGGAAACAAGTACACTATTGAGCTGGTCTTCCAACCAAGTGTACCTAATAATGCTGACCATTGGCAGGTGTTTAATGGTGATAACCAAATCATTGCTTTCTTGGAAAAGATGGATAGCTTTGATGAGCTCTATTTTGAAGGTAGTGAATCTCCACCACGGGAATACGTTTCTGAAATAGATTCACAAACTGGTGAAGAGTTTCTTCAACTGAAAGGGAATAAGATTCCAAAAGGTTTGGTTTCCCTTGAGAAGCTATTTGATAAGCATGATAGATATATCAAGCAGCAACAACAACTGGATTCAAGTTCCTCTATGGAATTTGAGCAAGTAAATTTGAGTTCGGAGGCAGATCCCAAAATGGTCAACATTGGGAAATGTTGCACTACCGATGAGAAGTTCAAATTCATTACACTCCTTCGCCATTACATTAATGTCTTGGTGTATTCTTATGACGACCTGAAGTCCTTCAGGCCTAAGGAAATTCAACATGAAATTCCCCTCAAAGCTGGGTCATTGCCTCACAAGAAGAAACAAATGCAATACAACCCAAAAATATCAGGTACTATCCTTTCTAAGATTCAGAAGATGTTGAATGCAAGGATAATTTTTCCAATTCATCATTCCACCTGGATCGCGAACATAGTTCCTGTAAGGAAGAAGAATGGAGAAATCCGTATCTGTGTTGATTTCAGGAATCTCAACCAATCTTCTCTAAAGGATAACTATCCCCTACCCATAATGGACCAAGTGTTGCAAACAGTAACTGGTTCGGAAATGTTGTCTATGCTAGACAGTTTTTCAGGGTATAATCAAGTGGAAGTTAATGAAGTAGATCAGTATAAAACTACTTTCACTACACCTTGGGGCACGTTTACATACCGTAGAATGCCTTTTGGTTTGATCAATGCTGGCACCACATTCCAGAGAGCAATGGACCTTGCCTTCAGAGATGAGATGGGGAAGTTGATTGTGGTGTATCTTGATGACTTGACTGTTTTCTCCAAACACCGTCATGATCATGCACACCATTTATGACAAGTGCTAGAACGATGTCAGCAAAATGGTATCTCTCTCAACCCTAAGAAGTCAGTTTTTGGGGTTACAGAAGGTAAACTTCTCAGTCACATTGTATCCCAAGAAGGCACTAAAATTGACTCAAAAAGAGTCAAATCCATTCAAAGTCTTACATTGCTTGCTAGTAAGACTGCAGTTCATTCTTTCTTTGGAAAGGTGAATTTTTTGCGAAGGTTCATTCCGGAATTTGCAGAGAAAACCTGTCACATCGTCAACATGATGAAGGATAAGGCTACTTTCCGTTGGACTATGGAAGGCAAAGTGACATTTGAGGATATCAAGAGGGCTATTGCTCATGCTCTAGTTCTTGTTTGTTCTAACTATACCAAAGATTTCGTAGTTTACAGCTACGCTTATGAACATACACTTTCAACTATTCTAGTTTAGCAAAATGAAGAAGGTGTGGAATCCCCCATATCATTTATGAGTTGTCCTCTCAAAGCTCATGAGTTGAAATATTCGAATATGGAGAAGCATGCTTATGCTGTGATCAAGGCGGTAAAACATTTCTGGTTCTATATTTTGAATTCACATACTGTTGTTTTAGTGCCTGACACAACAGTAAAGTCGATTTTGACTCAACAAGAGTTCAGAACCAAAAGAGGCAATTGGATTACTAAGATCCAAGAGTTTGATCCCGATATCAAACCTACTAAGCTTGTGCGTGGAAGAAGTTTGTGTCAATTGATCATTGATAACGTACCAAAAGAGACAGGGGACGAAGAAGAAGTTGAGGATACACCAACTGTTCTTTTTGTCACTACTACTGATGAGTGGTATTCAAATATCATTCATTTTCTTACCTATGGTGAGTGTCCTACCCATCTGTCTTATAAGGAGAAAAGAACTATTAAGTTGAAGGCTGCTAACTATGTCCTATGGGATAATGGTTTGTATAAAAGAAGCCTTAATGGAGTATTTCTCCTTTGCATGGATAAAGCGCAACAAAGTAGACTTCTGGAGTCTTTCCACAATCTGGCTTGTGGAGGACATTTTTCTGCACCCGTGACAGCTCACAAGATTTTGTGAGCCAGATACTATTGGCCCACACTAGTTCAAGATGCGTACAATTGGGTGCATAGGTGTGAGTTGTGTCAACAGTTTGTTGGGAAACCTAAGTTGGCCACACTACCTCTCAAGCCAGTGGTGATTGAAGAACCTTTTCAGCAATGGGGTATCGATTTCATTAGAGCTATGAACCCACCGTCAAGTGCGGGACACAACTATGTTCTCACCGTGATAGATTATTTTACCAAGTGGGTGGAAGCCATCCCAGTTAAGCATGCTACTTTTGAAGTGGTATGTAATTTCCTTAAGGAAAGCATTATTTCCCGGTTTGGAGTTCCAAACAGGATTGTAGCAGACAATGCTACTTGTTTCTCTTCCCATGAGATTACTGACTTTTTCTACGGGCATGGGATCATTCTTTCCCACTCTTCAGACTATTATCCACAAGGAAATGGTCAGGCAGAATCAAGTAATAAAAATTTGGTCACTATTATCAGGAAACTGGTGGATGAGAATCAGAGAACTTGGCGTAAAGTGTTGTTTGATGCTTTATGGGCATACATGATTACCCCCAAAAGGGCAATAGGTATGTCACCATTTTAGCTTCTGTATGGTCTAAATGCGGAGATACCAATTACCTTGGAGTTGCCAACACTGAAGTTGGCAAAGGTAGTGGAAGATAGAACTTTTGATAGTTCTATTGACAAAAGGATTATGTATCTAGCTGAACTTAAGGAGCAGTGAACTATGGTAGTGGACCATATCACTGAGCATCAAAGTCAGGTAAATAAACTCTTTGATAAGAAAGCAAGGACTCATGAGTTTCAGATTGGAGATCAAGTCTTGTTGTGGGACAAGAGGAGGGAACCAAAAGGAATGCATGGGAAGTTTGATTCCTTGTGAAGAGGTTCATTCACCATTCATCAGTTCTGTAGTGAAAATAGCTTCTTGCTGGAGTATCTGGATGGAACACCATTCTTGTTGCCTCACAGTGGACAACATCTGAAGCACTTCAATCCTTGAAGTAGCAGATAAGTTCATTTGTACATTTGTATAGTTTTGTATTTTTATTTTTGTGTTTTTGTTTAGTCTTTTGTGTCTTTTTCTTTTTAGCTTGACTCTATAGCCCAATGGCATGGATGAAGGCACTTACAGACTGGATTCTCCTCCCTTCGATCATTTAAAAGTTTAATTGATGGAAGTTCCCCAGTTAGAGCCAGTTGTTGTTCTCAAAATCAGCTACGCTCATTTTTGTAGACAACCCCTACGAAACTTGTCTATTTCGTAATCTACACTCTAAGTTTGCAAATCAAGACAAGATTCTCTTGGTCCCGTACGAAGTCATTTGGCATCCTAAACTAGTTTGTGACATTCCCTCGAATTGATTCCTTAAAGTTTGTGCAAATCGATTAAGACGTAAACTGACCAAAATGTCAATTTTGATCATTTTGGGGGTGTTAGTGAAATTTTGAATCTGAATGTGTCAGAGCGGTCAAATTCACTGCTGTTACATATTTTGAGTGTTTGCTTGTGTAAAGTCGACACTTTTTGCTACTTTTACATGGTTTTTCTTTTTCACATGCTCAAGCGGCACTTTTTGCCGCCATTACATGTTCTCAGTCATAAAGCATGTGCATGGTCGGTGGTTTTTACCACTTTTGCATTTTTGTAAAGCATGTGTCATGTCAGCCAAAATCGCCACCTGAGCAAGATCTTCAAGATCTCAAACTTCAAGTGGCATTAATGGCCACTCATGCTAAGCATTAAGGGCTTGTTTTTAAGCTTTTAAATGTGTTATTTCATTGTTTTTTCTTGTCATTTCTTTTGTCAAAGTTTCCTACTTGATTCCCTAAGCCTTCTCAAAACTACTCGACCATGGTGATGGAGGATTCAACTAGATTTCAAATTCTCCGTCGTCAAGCTTAGGGTTTCGAACTCGATAGGTAAGTTGTTTAACTATTTTCGACTTCTAGGGTTTCGTTTATTGATCAGTTTCTGTATTATTTTGAATTCACCGTTTATTTTTGAAAAAGTCATTTGTAATACGTTATGTTTTAGATTGATATTATCATTTTTGCTTGGTCTTTTGTGTTGAACCCTTGTTCTTCCATATGTTTGTGCCATAGATTACTACTAGTGAGTCCAACCGACGAAAACCGCCGACCATTGTTCATGCCCTAGGTTTGAAGTTGATGTGTGTCATTGGTGGTTTGTCCCAACCAAAAACCAAAACTATTCTTCAATGTTTTCAAATGTCACAGATTATTACCACTTGAAGCCCTTTCCATAAATTTGTGATAAGATGCTAAATTGGTAAAAAAAAAACACCGCCTAAGCATTCGATGTGATATCACAAAGTGTATGGGTGGCGAATTTTGCCGCCCTTACACAAAGAAGACCTTGAAGTACCATATGTAGCATCGGCATTATTTGCCGCCCGAACATCAAATGCAATTCATACCAATCTGTAAAGTCAGCGTTTTCTGCCGCTCAAGCATCAAACCTACAATTTCCTCATTACTTGCAGAGTCGGCATTTTCTGCCGCTCCAACATATAACCATTTTTCCTATAATATGCAATAGCAGCGAATTTTATTGCCGATCCACGTGCACAATATCCCTCACATGCAAGGGTGGCAAATTTTGCCGCCCATGCAAACATTCTCTCAAATTTTCCTAACTCTGGGATATTTTCAAGTTTGCCTTTTCGAGCCCGCTTTCCTCTGTTCTTCAGCCTGCTCGCACTCTAGTCCTGTCAAGCGCGTCTCCATAATCATGATTATCAACATGCAATTTTCCCAGATTACCAGTATTTCCCCTAATTGCATGATCATGACTTTTTTGTTGCAGTTTCCTTTATGGATCTTCTTTCTTCATCAACATCTTTCTGGTGATAGCTCGTTCAGATGACTTAGTTGTCTCCAAAGAAATCGAAAGCGATGAAGTACAAATATAAAGGTGTTTTTCCAATCACCTCAGTTACTTCTAATGTTGATGAAATTAGAGATGCAGAGATTGGCCATGTGGACATGGCTGAATTTGTGGAGAGAACCAAGTCAAATAATCCTAGCTCTAAAATGAAGAAGATAATTGACAGTAACATTCATTTGGTGTTGTCCTTCCCGGTGGCAGTTCACAACACATAATTTGTTCTTCAGTGTGCTTAGTTTTACAATAGAGATACTAGGGCTGTGGTGGATGCAAGTGGCAATGTGATAATCATACTAGATCTGAATTCATTGATAAGGTGTTTATGTGCCCTCCTGCAACAGAAGTGATAAAGCTAGCTTTTGCTGAAGGACAAAAGGAATATGACAAAAATCCAGACAAAGAAAAGAAGGTAATCAATACTAAATGGGTTAAAGCTCCATGGTCAAACTTGTCTAGGTGGCCACAGAGTTTTCCTAGAAGTGACTTTATAGAAGAGGTTGGTGATCTGATTACTCTTCTCAGTAGGATAAAAGGATTGGCTTCTTCTTCACTATTCCATGAATGGATGTATCCTTTCATCAAGGCAATACTCCAAGGCAAACAAGCTATCTTCTAGGGTGAACAAATCAGTAATGCTCTGCACAAGAAATTGACAAAGGTATCTACTACTTTCAAATTCTACATGACTTCTTATCTGGTGTATATAGTAGCCTCTATGAGAATTTTTCCAGGTCTAACATCAGAAGGAGATAGGAGGGCAATCCCTGTGTATCAATACTACTCTCAATTAACATTGAAGGGTTCTATTCATCATTTCAGGAGAGTAAATGATGCTTTCTTTGCAGTATTCTTGTGTCTTTTTGACCCCCAATTAGAACAAAGAAGAGTATCAGATGAGGCTTGGACAGTGGTAAATGATTTTGGATGCATGTTCTTATAGTTTCCTTCTTTCTCATACCCGAGGGTTGGATTTTTCCAAGGTCATCCTTATATGCTGCTAAGGTTCCCCTCAGACAAACTAGTCTTAATGGAGTTATGCAGACAAATGATCGTCGTGCATAATAAACAAATGGAGCTCAAGAAGCCCAGTTTCAGGTTTCCAGTTGAAATTGGCAGGTATTCAGTATTAACTACTACAAAGGCTAGGGCAATGGAAACTGAGATGCAACTTGTAACTATGAAGCAATTCAAGAGAAGACCAAAGTTTGAGATCCAAGAGCAAACAGGTAAAAAGGTGGAGAATAGGACGAAGAACAAAAGTGATGTTCCCTCTTCTTCCAAGACACATAAGCCTAGAATCAAGTTTGTGACGAAGAAATCAAAGACTATGGAAAAAGAGTCTGAAATAGAAGATATGGAAGTAGAGAAACAGAACACTAAGGAGCCAGCCACTGAAGAAATGGAGGTTGAAGATAGGCCTACATATCAACAAGAAGAGGAAGCTTTGTCTCCACAGGAGAATGTACAAAAAGAAACAGGAGTCTCATCTCCTTTGCCCGACACACCTATTGCAGTTCCTTTGTCTTCTTCTCCCATTGATATTCCCTCTTCTGAATCTCCCTCACCTTCCAAAACTATTTTTGACAATCCTCAAAATACTTTTGAAGATGTTCTTCATTCCACAGAGTTAATTCCTAGCTTGTCTTCTTCATCTTTTGATATTGAGGATACTTCCATATTTGATCACTTTGTAATGAATACTGAGCAAGTCTCTAATGTAAATGTAATAGGTGCAGTTTTCACTAACACTCCACCTATTCTTTCTACTACCATTACAAGTGTAGTTCCTGTGACACCAACAATGGGAATGGATCCTAATGTGAGTACTTCTCTGCTTCCACCTTGGTTGTCAGCTTATACACCAAAAAGGAAGAAACAAGCCATCTCCCTAGATGACTTTGATTTTAGTAAGCTGGTGCCTACAAAAGCCAAGGCTCCGAAGAAGCCAAAGATTCTTTCAAGAATGCTTGAGGACAAGGGACATAAATTTCTGGAGATCGCAAAACCTCCACGGGATGCAACCATGGAAAATTTTGATATGAATGATTACTCTATCTCTAGAGTTGAATTAGGTAAGATAACTCATGAAAGTGCCAAGAGTGATATGCAGTCAACCATGAACATCCTGATTCAAAAATTTGATAGGGAGAAAGAAATGAAAGATCACTACAAAGCGATGGTGGAACAGTTGACTGCAGTGGTGAGGAAAATAACTTTGAATTCAGAAGCAGTAACTCCCGAGGTCATTTCTGTAGAAGACCCCATCATCCAGAAAGCAGAAAAGACTCATCTCAAAGGAAAAGTACTTGAAGAGTACTTAGATAGGATGCACGCACAAGGAATTTCCCTACTTACAGAGCTATCTGAGAAGACAGATAAAATGGGGAAAATAAGAGTAGAACTTGATGATCTCATTGATGTTATTTCTCAAGATATTGAGCGCATAGAAAAGAATCATGACAAATGGGTGGAGATGAGAAAAATGAAAATAAGCACTCTAATATCAATTGGTGCCATTGCTAATAGGGATTCTTATACAGAAACTAAAGAGGTATTGATATATAGGAGCCGTGTGCTTAAAGATTTGATCAATGGCCTCGAAATTGCGAGGAAACTCAGTGAACAAAGTGATGTCAGTCCTTTGCATAAATTGGAGGAGCTACCTTGCAAGCTCGTATCACAAGATAACCAATTTCTCTCTGCAGAAGAAATGGTTCAGGAATTTGAAGATATGTTCCAGAAAGAATTTGAGGATAAAACATTTTCAATGGCCTCTGTGGACAATATTCTGGACAATCAGTTAACTTTGGATAATTTGAAAACCAAGTTAACTAGCCATGCAAAATCAGTCACCACAGTAAGAGATGCCATAGTGAGAGCCAAGATGATTTTCAGGAACACGGTTAGTCCAGACAGTATCGGGATGCAAGCAGCTTTCACTATGTATGATGGTCACATGAAGAAAGATGGCAATACAAGTTGAAGCAGTTTTTCCCTTCATTTATTTCCCATTTTTCAGATGTACTTTTAGAACAATTTTGGACATATTTACATGTACTTTTTTCATATGTAATTACATGTAAAAACATAGGAAGTCCCAAATCGATAAGGACTCCTACTTTTGAATAAGTCAAAGTAGTTAGGTTTTTCCTAAATTTTCTCAAGGCCTCTCCCTATAAATAAAGAGGGCCTCTATTGTAATTTCATCTTTTAGTTATTTAAGTGAAACTCTGCTAAATTGAAGAGCATTTTGAGACTTTGTGTTCAAATTGTAAATCAAATTTTCTCAAGTGAATAAGAAAGCAAGTGATCATTCAAACTTTTTGTTGAAATAACTTGTGGTGTATTGGAAATTATTCTTATGTTCTTTTCCTAATATGATCTTATCTATTTGATCAAATAGTAATGTGAGTGAGAATAATCTGGGAGATGTTCTAAAGTTGATTGTGGAGACTTTGTGCTACAACAATTATCTTTAGTTTGTGATTTAGTGTTTTGAAGTGAAAGATATTGGAAAGGCTTTGAACTACTATTATCTTTTGTGATCATTTATTTTGTCATAGTTTTCTGTGGAGACTTTGAGTTGCACCTCATTCTACTGTGTTTTATGTTGTAAATCAGCAAAAGAAGCAATGATAGACTTTGTGCTCTCGTAGGTTTCTTGGTTATTCAATTTGTATCAAGAAAGTGCTCTTCTATTTTGTAAACATCATTTCTGAAAAAAGAGAAATGGATGATATGGTCTCACCCTTGAATTAGTATTTAGTTTAAAGTATTTTGTGATAGTTGATAGGGAACCTCCCCTTGCTGAGAGGAGAGATTTATCTCATTACACTGTGGTTGATATAACCATTTTGCCTTCAGTTAGTTAAAGACAAAATATTCACCCAACAAAATTAAATAATTTTCGATTGAGATTTGATAATGATGCACTGATTGTAATCTTGTGGTCTTGAGTGTGATAGGAGAAACAAACGTCCTTCGAAGAAGGAAGGAGAGTATCATCCTAGAGGAAGGGGTTAGATTTTGTGATAAAATAAGTTGACTAGCCATCTGAGTAATCGACTCCTATGTCCTTCTCAACCATGCGTAAGTTGGCACGTGTCATGTCTCTTGTCTTTTGTTTTCTATGTTCTTGGTTTATTCTTTGGATGATGAAGTTGTCTCGATAAGTCATGATGACCAAACAATGTTTTGGGAACATCATTCCTAGCCAAGAGATAATAATATTTAGAGTCAAGGAGATCTCTCTTATTAATTGTTCTCATGGTCATTATGTTATGCCTAGTCTTTTGACTAAATGGGAATAGTCTGGGGAGTATCACTTGATCCTAATAATCGACGTAAATAATGTGAATATTTTTAATGTATACTATTCCTTGTGATAATCCTTTATCAAGGATGAAACCTCCTAATTGGTTATTACCCATGTTGATATTATTACTATTTTTCTTATTTTTTAACATTGTATTCGATGGAATATTCTTGAGTAGTTTTAGTTGATCATGAAGATGGATGGGAGCTTCGAGCTCAACCATCACATGATGTGCTTGGACATGGCCACCTTTTTAGGGGCACCACCGATTGGTAAGGCAGTTGACAGCCATTATCAGCATGTATGGCATCCATTATCCAAGGTTAGGCTTCCCTTTAGGTTGAGAAAAGGGAGAAAAGACTTTGGTGAATGAAGAAAGGGAGTTTTGGCTTTGTGGGAAATAGCAAGTGGTATAACTATTTAAGGGAGAATAGAGACAAATTAGAAACGGGGAGCGGTGATAAGAATCACAGAACTGGGTCTATATTCAGCCTTTTGCTCAATCAGGTAACTTAGATTCATGAAGTCTCTTGTTATTAAATTTCAATATGAGGCACACATACTGCAAGGCAATGCCAGACATGGTGATTATTTTCTTTTGAGTTGTGGCATTAGGCTAGTTAGCCAAACCATTCCTATGTTTCTTTTTAATAACTCATCTGCTATGGTTTGGGGGTGCCATTGGGCCGAACCTGGTTAAGACAAACATTGAGTTGTGTTTATACTCGAATCCTCATGGGCTGAGTTTGTTAGACTTAATAAATGTTGAAACTATGCTCAAGGTGGGAAGCTGAGCTGAAACCATATTTAAACTTCTTGAAAACTTGCATACAGCTGAGAGATGAGCTAGGAAACTAAATATATATTCTTGAATATATGCTCAGTCGAGCCTTGTAAAGATTGACCCTTTCTTGAAGGAGCCTTGAGTCTTTTGACTCGGCCATATGGTAATGCATGATACATTATGATAACTTGAGCTCAAAGCCACAGTGGCTGAGCATGTATTATTTTCATTTGTGTTTAATCCATGTCATCTTATGACAAGGGCCGAGCCTATGAGCTCTCTATGGGAGTTAAGAACGACTCCATATGTTTTTAATTATGGATATAGTCTTACAACTATAATGATAGTTGTTTTGACATCATTTCTTAGCATACAATTACTCGACTGTAGTGATAGCCGTAGAGGCATCATATCTCATAATACAGTCCCTTGATTGTATTAACTGTGGAAGCTTTTAATAACTTAATCACAATCCAATAACTGTGAAGATTACTAGGTAGGCATTTATTAATTGGAGTGTATCTTACACCCAAACTAAACTCAGTCGAGCTTACTTGAGTAGCTGTCAATGGACTACATTTAGAACTGTTAAAATTTTTATGTAAGTTAAATGAACCTTCAAATTGAAGGAGTATGGTCACAGTCTCTATATGAGACAGCTAAGAATAAGTTTAAAATAGATTATAGACTAGATCTATTTGGGATTGAATTATGATTTAACGAATAACATTATGAGTTATAAATTCTTTTACATATTAAAACTATTGGGTTGGTGACTAAATCATGAGCACATTTGGAAAATAGGAGCTATTGACTCTAAGAAACTAATATATTTAGTAAGGCGGGGTATGCCTTGTATCATGAAATTGACTTCATCATATGTGGTGGATGCTATCGATATGAAAACATGAGTGACCAAGACAGTCATTAAGTTGAAATTGAAATGAATCGAACAGAACGAGGTGACATGGAGTCACTAATTCCATATTTCTTAAGTAACCTATTTTGTTATAATTAACCTTGGTAGGCAGTCGAATGTCCAAGTTTGGACTGTGATTCAAATTGATCCCACACTCATACTAGACCTAAAGGACAAGGTCGGTAAGAACTGACTATAGGACATGACAGCTTATAAGTCGAGTTAGGGTGGTGGACATACGAGTACGTTCATTGTGTAACGTCTTTGTATGAAAACTTTGGCCAAAGTAATGCATCCGTCTCTGCATGCATTGTCGGTCCATAGTGATCCAGATGGCCTAGTGTCTCCAATAATGTCATACAAGTTAGATTGGATCTATAGTGTGTGATTGTGAGACATTAGGAAGGACACAACACTAGTTACTTAGATAGATAACCAATTGGTTCCAATATCTAACCTTTCCGTAAAGGGTAGGGCCTCTTCCAGTTAGGAAGATGAGCAGGGGACTGCAGGTCTGTGGTTGGAGGAAAAGCACCAGGATGATGCTCTACTTCCCAAGCATGAGACAAGCTAAGGCTTATGAAGATAGATGTCAGTGGTTCCAGATACAGTGTTTGCATTTTGACCAGTTTGTCCATTGTAATGTAAAAATTGACAAAGATGCCTAGTGCATATTTTGTAATTGATTAGTGAAGGTTAATCACTAAAGTTTGTAATGATTTATTAGATTGTAAGTTATGTTATATCTTGATTTGATAAACATGCTTAAATGATGGAAAAGAATATGCTTCTTTATGTTCAAACTTTGATTATTGTAATCCATTCTTAATTATGACTTGATTAAGTTATATGCTTAAGTTAAATCTTGAGTTTTATGGAAAGTGATGTTACATATGGTATCAACGCTACCAGGTTCAACATCTTATCACCTAAATATGCACCCTGACTAATTTGTAGAAATTAGCCTATTTGATGAAACATGGGAAGACCTCTAAAGCTGTGGGTCACTTTATAAGCAGAGGTCAACCTCCGGAGAAGGCTGACTTCCTGAATTTATATCACCTAAGAATTTACTATTCTATGGCTATGACAAGGAAAAGGGTAAGAAAGATCTATTCTACAACTAAAATTTAACTCTAAGGGTGATACACCTATCTTAAATAAGGAACATGAAAATAACAACCCAAACACTTGTTAAAGTGATTGAAATAGCTCTTGCACAACTTATCAGTTATACCTCTGCATAAATATTTCACAAGCAGGTCTATAGTTGCAGAATTCTTAAGAGGAAAAGTAATCTCACACTTAATATTAATGTGTATCTAGACACAATGTGTAACCTGCATAAGTACTTTCTGTAAAAAAGGCTCTTTTCTAAGACAAAAATTAAAAGGAAATAAACTTACTTCACAGATAACTTTGTCAAATCAAATAATGAGCACATAAATGCATAAGATAAATAACATAAATGCATAAGATAAATAGGCACAATCTTCAATCAACGATCTCCAAGGTTCTCACTGTATATCATATCAAGTAAACTGGTAAAATGAGTTATAGATTTTGCCAAAATTTTGAGCAAGGATCACAAAATCACAAGTCTCTCCAAGTAGCATCATCAGAACTGGGTACAATAGAGTCAGAAAAGTGACTATAACCACCACTATCCAAGTGGTTCCACAAAAGGAGGAATGTCAAACTGATTTGGATCAGATGCCCACAAAAGCCTAAAATCTAGGGCCTATATCCTCTCCAAAAGTGCCTAAAACACAAGAAAAAGTCCCTTAGGACTTAGTCAAACATAAAGAGTCATGAAAACCACTCCTACAAGACTCTAAAAGGCAATAAAACCCTCCTAGATGCTCTCAAAACACTCAAACCAACTAACAACTTCTTCCATGACTTAGTCAAAACATCCCTCCTCCTTTGCAAAATAAAATGTTGTCTTTGGCATGTGTTTGACATCTCCTTATACAGTTAAGCGCTCACTCATCCTTGCATTAAAAATAAGAATAAACATGAAATGGTTTATAAATGATACCATTTGTGTTTAAATGGTTTACAATCTCCATTTTACACAAGGAAATAAAAGCACAAGTCTAAAAAACACTGAAGTGTTGTCATGGTAGATGGGAAAGAAGGGAATTAAAAGGTTTAAGGGACGTGCCCCATCGTGACCTAAGGAATACATGTCAACACAATTGTTGACCATGGGCTCCAATGAAAAAAAGAAATAAAACTCAAAATAAAAACAAAAGAACCCTCAGGTTCTTAGGGTTTTGAAGCCCTAAATGCCAAAAGGCATTTTTTGCCCTCATTTTGCATTTTACAATGTTGACATTTTGCTCTCTACCCATTCTTCTTGCCGTCGATAAGGGTTTGATGTTGGAGCTCCTGTAGGTGATTTTCGAGGCATTTTCTATGTTTTTTCCTTCACCATTTTCTACTCCAAACCAAAGGTAAGCATGATAAAGTTCCTTTCTATGAAAAATGCTGCAAAACTCATCATTTCTGCTGCTCTTACTTACTATATCTGAAGAGTTTCCTTTGTATTCTTTCATATCTGAGACATTTTGTACACAAGTGACTGTATTTCAAAAATATGAGCTACAAAAAAAGATGGAAACTTGTGATTTCTCTGTCATTTCTCCATACTGTTAATGATGCTCTCTGCCTTTACCTATGTGGGTTTGCACTTGTTTATTCAAAAACTTTATGGCAATGCATGGTATCCTCAAACTACACACAACCACTATCTGGCATTGTGTCTGCATCTGTGTAGACTCCTTCATACTATTTTTATATTCACCATCTAACAAGTTTATAAAGAGTCTAACACTCTCTTGAAATGCATGATTGACTAACAATTTAACTGGCAGGTTTTATGTGATTCCTCTGTCAAAAATCAAGATGCCTTTGTCCTTGGCTACTCTAATGACTGTCACTTTGGAAATTTCACTGACCGCTGTCGTAGACTTA
Source organism: Cunninghamia lanceolata (assembly GCA_027924645.1). NCBI lineage: Eukaryota > Viridiplantae > Streptophyta > Pinopsida > Cupressales > Cupressaceae > Cunninghamia > Cunninghamia lanceolata. Next base: position 9,957,021 of record BSBN01001435.1, read on the forward strand.
CTACAAAAGTTCATCAATAGATTGTTTCAAAACCAATTGAAGAGTTGTGTTTCTGTCACCGTCAAGCTTTGACTGGAATGAAAGAAACTAGCACAATATTGACAAGTTCAAGATCATTTCCCTTGCATTTGTATAGCAAACCTGGATACAATCCCAAGTGTCAAACTAATGTGCTAATTCTATTAACTCTATCTCAGGCATGAAGATTGTCAAAACCTCCCTCTATCTTTAGCCTTTTCTTTTTATTGTCTATATGCCCATTCCTTAATATCTCTTTGAATGTATTTTGCTTTTGTAGGCTTCTCAACTCAAAGTAAGACTGTCCTTGACTACCTTGATCTCCACTCTTCAAGGCTTGACACCCATCCATATCTAGCATGAGTCCTTTTAATAGAACCACTGCTCATTATGTTATTACCACAGTATATATGATTGTTACTACAGTCTTTATGATTGTAATGACTGATTACAACCATCCTCTTTGATAGCGTCTATTGTTATGCCTGACTATAGTCATATCTTTTGACTGTCCTTTCATCTTAGTAACACACATACTGCCATGACTGCTCTTTTATGCTTCATTCTGTTGTGCCAGTCATTGTTTTCTATCCTCAAAGGTGATTATAACTATCCCTTCATGGTAAAATTGTTGCATTTCATGTTTTTGTGATTGCCCTATAGGCAATGGGTGTTCTCTAACAGAGGAAAAGGTTATTCTTTGACCGTTCTTCATGCCTGAACCAACATACTCTGCCTATAACTAGACCCCTTGTAACTTGTCATCTATCTGTTGCATTCTTGCCAACTAAACATGTCATGACTATCAAAGACTTCCAAAAGCAACATTGCCACTCTTGTTTGAAAGCATGTGATAGTATATTCATATCTTTTTCCTTTTCTAATGAATGCTCTTATGACTATGAAATAGTTGGCAGTGCCTTCTATGGGATTCTTTTGGAACTATTTTGATGCTCCTTCCAGTTTTGACTGTTCCTTGATGACTATGACCTGTGCACCCTACAAAGCACAACCTCAGACCCACAAATGACTAATGTAGACTTTTCTCCCTTGTCTTGACTATTGCTACAGTCATCTCTCTGTGACTGTATGCTGTATGGAAGATAAGATGTGACTGTAGCATGTTAAGAGGTCACTTTTCTAGTATGTTTATCTGACTTTGGTAGGGCTATTTGTTTGCTTGACTTGCTACTGTTCTTTATCTTGGCTGTGACTATATGTTTTCTTGTTGTCCCTTATGCACTGATCTGCTATGTGGCTAATGGAGAATGATTTGAAAGACTTTAAGACTATCTTCCTATCCATACAATCTTCTTGCTATTGCTTTGTTAACACGGTCCATATATGACCATAAAAACCTCTTCACTGGTCATTCTATGGCAGGGTTTAGGGCAAATAGGTTTTCAACTTTCTAAATCCTCTTTGCATGCTTATATACTCACTGTCTTTTTTGCTGGTGACTGCTACTCCAATACAATGTTGGTCTACTCCCTAGTCATGCATATTGTCTTTGCCTCTTTTATGTTGACAGTCACATAGTCCATATGACTGTTTCTTACCTAGTTCAATGTCATCCTTGCATGACTGTGGGTGCAGTAATTTCATTACCATGTTAGGTTCCTTTGACTCATTGCATAATGCATCAATTAAATCTTTATAAAAATCTAAGATATGCAGGTTATTTGACGTTATTTGATCTCTGTGTGAGGCTCCTCCCACTATCAAACCCTCTACTACTCTTTAGACTTCTTTCTCTATTAGAGACCAACTAAAAGCCTATCAATCTTGTAAAACATTGATCTCAAAACTTGTCTAACCATTGGATATCATCATGTACCTCAAGTTTGGAAGTAGATGCAACAATATTATGAGGAAATAGTTTTGTTATTACACCACCAAGAGCTTACAAGGTTTTAGACTTTCAAACACACACATCTGTCTTGACACCTTAAACTTCTTAACACCCTGGTAGATCTTTATCTTGTCTCACTGTCCACTGTGTTCTCACATGAAGATCTCTCTTCTTTCAATCTTTATAAGAAAAAATGAAGACTCCGAGACTATATTTTGAGCAGCCATGATTGCTTTCTTCAATTGTCATGTTCTTGCTTTGCTATTTGTTGTCCCTAGAGGACTGTTACAGGCATGATTGCTCTCCTTTTCACACAGTCTGTACTCTTTATGACATGAAATCATATGAAATGCTTCCATAACACTTATGAGCTGGGCTCAACCCTTATGGGAGCCACATTTTCCCCACTCATAATATAAACTGATGAATCACTCAGAAACACAATTTCACCTGTATCTACACATGAAGCAAACTTGTTAGAAAATAAATGCATACTCTGGATGTATTTGATGACTTGCTTGTTTTCTAGGACATCGAAAGTATACATTTCTTGTTTAATGCATTTGAGGATCAGTTTATACATGCATAGGTACTTGTTCCTGTTAGGTTAGGGATCATTCATTGCTTAGAGTATTGCTCTAACGTCATTCTTTTGCCAAATGCAGGAAACAGAGATGACATGGACTTGGAAAGACAAAGACAACTTTGGGCGATAGGACTACACACCAGAACCAAAACCAGTCATTCTCAAGCAATGACTGACCTCTACCCTTACATGCACATGTTTTTTTACTTTTACTTATTCATGTATAAATTGTTTCTTCAATTTCATTGAATAAGAAAGTTAATCTCATGGCTTGTGTGAGATAATGTACATTTTACATTCAATAAAGATTATTTGTTTGTTTCAGAAAGAATTTGCATAAATCTTTCTTATGTTACATGCACTTGGATAAATACAGTAATTTGATAATCATAATCTTTTGAATTATTTCATTTATGCACTTGAATGTAATGTAATAAGGGTTAGATAAAATGTACCTTTTAAGTTTTGAATCAAAGCTCTACCTGAATGAGCTGTAGTGAAATTTAGGTAACACAACACATGGACCTAATGAGCTCACTAATTGATGATTAATGAATCCAACATTAAGTGTGCTAATGATTGGATGTTCTATGCCAAAATGGTAAAAATTAGAACCACACCTTGCAAGAAGGTAATGGAACATCGACGTTACCTACGCCATCAAAAGATTTTGAAGGCACGACCCTCCATGAAGGAGAAACTTGAAAAGACTGTATGTTTGGTAGGTGCATGGTTATCTGATGAGGAAACTTTTGCTGATGTAGTGAAACACATCAAGTAGGAGTTAAGGAAAGCTGATCGGATGGATGCCCTTGACTCTACTGGAACATCAATGTCACCCTCTACTCCTATAGCACCAGCTGAGAAAAATGACCATAATGAGTGTATTGTATCAATGGAGGATGTGAAGGAACACCAGTGTGTATCCTCACTTCCTGAGACTGAAAAGAAAATCTGATAATGGGAAGTTATCCCAATTGTAAATGATTTGTAGGAGCAAATGTAAATACAATTTTGTAATTTTGTGGATTATATGTAATCCAATGGAAAAATAATGCAATGGCAAAGTTTTGACAATCTTTCCTTTCTTGTTAAAGATTACATGAATGTGAATAGATTTGTGAAATAATTGAATTATATGGAATGGAAAACTAATCCAAGTTTAATTTGTAAACTTCAAGAAGAAGTAAATTGCAGTAAGGGTTCGAGTTGGAACCAAAATGGAGGATAGTCGAGATGAAGGAGCACCTTGAGGGCAGTCCAAGTCTAAATTAGACCAAATCTTGACTTTGTTGAAAGAAACTAGGGCGATGGTAGAAACCCTCGAACATAAAGTGGGAGGCTAGTCAGAAGATAGGAGAGATAATTATGATGGGGGTGATAGTGAGGAATGCCATAATGACACCACCCAAAGCCATCACAGAGAAAATAACTCCGTGGTTAAACAGGATGGTGATAAAAGGAGTCTTATGGCTATGGAACTGTCTCATGAAATGAAAAAGGTTATGCCACCTAAATTTGATGGATCCATAAGCAGAGATGCCGTAGAGGCATGGCTTACCAAGATGAAGAAGTATTTTGAAATTAGAAATTATAATGAGGTTACTAAAGCTGTCTGGGGAGCATTTTAGTTATCAAGGGAAGCATCCACATGGTGGATGAACAAAAATATGGAGTTAGGCTTGAGGTCTACAAGCCTTACTTGGGACAGGTTTGTAGAACTATTTAGGCAGAGATGGTTGCCTCAACTATTCTATGATAAAAAACTCATAGACTTCCACAACTTGAAACAGGCTGATATGACTATAAATGAGTACTGGGAGAAATTCACTCAATTACTAAAATATGTGCCACATTGTCAGCATGATGAGAAGTTTCGGGTCTAAAAGTTTATCATGGGGTTCAACGCCTAGATTGGGGGCAAGGTTAATGTTCATGGACCTACAACCATGGAACAGGTCTATGAGAAGGCCGTTAGTCAAGAACAGAACCTGAAGGCTATATCAGCCTATAGAGAAAGGAACAGGAAGAGATACAATTGGTCTCAATTTTCTCAACCCTCAAAGAAGAAGGGGAAGAAACAAGATTACACTAAGAAGATTGATAAAGGGGCTAAAAATAAACAAAATAAATCCAAGGGAGATAAAAAGGGGAATAACCACTCCAAGAAGAATGGGAACAATTTTGGCAAACCTCAGGAGAGGCAAGGACCAGCTGGAGGATGTTTCACTTGTGGCAGAGATCACTACGCTAATCAGTGTCCCAAAAAATCACAAGGAGTGCAATCAAGAGGAAATCCTCTACCTTCCCAACAAGTGACATTCTAGCAATGTATCCATGCATCCTTGGATAACCGTCAAGCTGAGTATCAAATAACTCTAGTAGAGACAACATGTATTTTATTTAGAGTTCCTATTTCAGTTTTAATTGATACAGATGCCACAGAATGTTTCATTTCTCCCAAAATTTTAAATAAGATTCCTAGAAAAACAAGATTCATGGAAAATACTTGGTCTGTAGAGTATGCAAATCAAACCAAGGCTCAGATAGAGAAATGCTTGTTTGAAGCTTGGGTTGAGCTTCCAAACTTTTCCACTGAAGTAAATCTATATGTAGCTCCACTTGGCTCATATGATGTTATCCTTGGAATAAATTGGCTATGGAGACATCGAACCAAAGTGGACTGTTATGCTAAGACAATAGATTGTTTGGATGATCTAGGAAACCAAGTCCATATTCAAGGAAAGCCTAGAGAAATTAAACTGAGGCAAATCTTCACCTTACAAATGAAAAGAGCACAGAGAAAAGGAAACCTACTTTCAAGATGATTTGACTTTTTATGAATCCTAAAACTTAATGAAGTAGGGATGAAGGAGTCCATAGGTCAGGAAAGACCAGATATGGACAGGTATCCTCTCCTCAGAGAATTTGAGGATGTATTTTTGAATGATCTTCCAGGGTTACCACCTAAGAGAGCTTTTGATTTTTCCATTGATATTATACATGGGTCGGAACCTATTTCTAAAGCCCCTTATAGGATGACCACAAATGAACTAATCAAGTTAAAGGCTCAACTGCAAGAGCTATTGGATAAAGGGTTGATTAGACCCAGTGTATCACCATGGGGAGCGCCTGTCATTTTCATGAAGAAGAAAGATAACACCTTGTGGTTGTGTATAGATTACTACATGTTAAACAAAGCAACCATCAAGAACAAGTACCCTCTACCCCGTATTGATGATCTTTTTGATCAGACGAGAGGTACAACAGTATTTTACAAGATCGATCTTCTATCGGGATATCACCAGTTGAGGGTGAAGGATGAAGACATCCATAAGACAACCTTTAAAACCAGATATGAAAATTATGAATTCACTGTCTACCTTTTGGGTTGACAAATGTCCCTGCAGCGTTTATGAATCTTATGAACAGTGTGTTTAGAGACTGCCTGGACAAGTTTGTCTTGGTGTTTCTTGATGATATTTTAATCTACTCTAAGAATGAAGAGGAACATATGCAACATTTGAGAATCGTTCTTCAGAGATTAAGAGAGCATAACTATACGGCAAGCTCTCTAAGTGTACCTTCTTTCAGAAAGAAGTATAGTATTTGGGTCATATAATTTTAGCTAAAGGAATAGCTGTAGACCCAACTAAGATTAAGGCTATTTCTAAATGGCCTAAACTGAAAAATGTTCATGAGGTCTGAAGTTTTATGGGCCTTCCTGGTTATTACAGGAAGTTTGTGAAAAACTTCTCTAAAATTGCTTATCCTATAAATTCCTTGCAAATAAAGGGCAAGAAGTTTGAATGGTCAGAAAAGTGCCAGGAGGCCTTTGACCTACTGAAGGAAAAATTGACTTCAGCTCTAATTTTAAAAGTGTCTGACCCAGATGGTCAATTTGTAGTCATTACCAATGCCTCAGGGGAAGGCTTAGGTGGTGTACTAGTCCAAGATGAACATGTTATTGCATATGAATTGTGCAAACTAAAAAACTATGAACAAAACTATGCCCCACATGATTTAGAACTGGCAGTAGTCATGCATGCACTCCAAATGTGGAGACATTATCTGCTTGGAAAATCTTTTGAATTGAAAACGGATCACCAGGGACCTAAATATATATTCACTCAACCCCATCTTAATGCTCATCAAAGAAGATGGTTAGAGTTTATCTCAGATTATCATTTCGAGATTAAGTATATTTAGGGAAAAGAAAATTGAGTAGCAGATGCTTTAAGTAGGACAAGGCATATCTACTCTATGATTTCCATACATTCTAATTTTAGAAATTAGGTGTTACAACAATCTAAGGGAGATGAGTTCTATGAGCAGGTAAAGTAAGCCCTTGAGAAAGATCCTCAGAATCCAAAATACGAAGGATTCAACCTTGAATCAAATGGGTTATTAAGGTTCAAAGGAAGGATGTATGTACCTAACTCAGCAGAGTTAAGGAATATTGTTTGGAAAGAGGTTCATTCTGCACCATATTCTAGGCATCCTGGAGTAACCAAGTTACTCACTGATGTGAAACCTTTATAATTTTGGAAAGGAATGAAGAGGGATGTTGGAAAGTTTGTAGCTACTTGCATTGAATGCCAAAGGGTGAAGGCGGAACACCAACACCTGACAGGATTACTATACCCTCACGAAATTCTAGAGTGGAAATGGTAGATTATAAGTATGGACTTTGTGCAAGGACTTCCTATGTCAAGGAATAGGTATAATGCCATTTTGGTTGTGGTGGACAAAGTCACCAAAGTAGCCCATTTTATTCTGGGAAACTTGACAGATGGGGCACCCATCATTGCTCAAAAATTTGTTCAAGAGATTTTCAGACTCCACGACATTCTTGAGAAGATTATCTCAGATAGGGATGCATGAATGACATCTAGGTTTTGGCAAACCTTATTCTCTTCACTTGAAAAATAGTTGAACATCAACTCTGCTTATCATCCTGAAACGAATGGACAAACTGAAAGGGTGAACCAAGTGTTGGAGGATTTATTAAGGATGTATTACATGGATCAACAATACAAATGGGAGGATTATCTTCCTTTAGTGGAATTCACTTACAATAACTCTTACCATTCGGCCATTAAGACAGCACCATTTGAGGCATTGTATAGATGGAAGTGCCGAACCCCTATAAGATGGGATAAGCCTGAAGATAGGGTTAGCCTTTGTCTTGAAATGCTAACTAAAATGGAAGAACAAGTCAATCTGATTAAAAATAGATTAGCAGAAGCTAATTATAGACAAAAGAGTTACGCAGATGCTAAACATATTGAAAGACATTTCACTATGGGAGATAAAGTTCTCCTTAGGGTAAAACCCCAAAAAAGTTCCATCAAATTTGGAAAAATGTCCAAACTGGCACCAAGATATGTGGGGCCATTTGAAGTTCTTGAAGAAGTCAACCTAGTGGCATACATAATTACTCTACCGCCAGCACTTTCCACGATGCATAATGTGTTTCATGTTTCTTACTTGAAAAAGTTTAATTCTGTTGATAATCAGATTCCTATGCTTGATTGGAATATGTTACAGGTGAAAGACCTAGGAGTGGTGGTGATCGAGCCCATAAAAGTGTTCGAAACATGTAAGCTATGCTTACGTAACAAGGAAATAACACAGTGCAAGGTCCAGTGGGACCAATATTCGGTGGAAAATGCCACCTGGGAAAATTATGATGACTTCTATGCTAGATTTTCTTAGCTTTTTGAAGACATTTGTTATTATGTTTTGAAAACCTTTTCATATTATGTTGGTTTGTTTTAAAGACAAATAATCATCGGGGATGACGATTCTTTTGGAGGGAGATATGTTACATCTCCCTACCCCAGGGGAAGTTCATATTGCCAAAAATTAGCGATTGAATGCTAACATGAACAAGGTTGACAATTCTAAAATGACGGCTAGACTGAACACTCATTGCAACCCCCCTAGCAAGTGGATAAAACTCAATTTTGACAGAGCGGAAAAAATGAATATTGGCCTAGCTAGCGGGGGCAGGATCTTTAGAGATTTCCATGGTACCTTCATTGCTGCCTATGCGGAGGGTCTCAGTTTTCAATCTAATAATATTGCTGAGGGGTTGGCTCTATTAAAGGGCCTAAAAATTACCCACTCTATGGGAATAGACAAGCTGCAAGTGGAAGGTGACTCAAAAATAATAATAGATGCGGCCCTTGGTAGGTCTACCAGTGGATGGAAAATGAAGAGCATAACGGAAGATATTGTCTGCTTACTATTTGGGTTTAATCAGAAGGAAGTGGGGCATGTGTATCGTGAAGGAAATAAAGCGGTGGATGGTCTGGCTAACTTGGGGTAGAGCCTGGACATGTGGCGGTGCTGGAGAATAAAAAATAACCTACCAAAATAGATTTAAAACCTTATTAGTAAGGGGCTAAGCCCCGCCCTTGGTCACTCATGATAAACCTTTATTGGCCTAGGGAGAGATTGGGTGACTAGTCAGGACCTTGTATCAACTGCTAGCTAGACTCTCGGTTCAAAGATTTGGGTGCCACAAAGTTGACGTACCAGAGTCCTTGGTCATGTCTTCATAATAAAGGTGGCAATAGTACCATGCTGAGATGGAGGCCTGATGAGCGGCCTCACATGTCTAGGCACGTAAATTTTTGAGACTCTATCTTGACGCTGCTTAGCATGAATTATAATGATGAACATTTATGGTTCATTTATTATAACAAGAAAGAGATTGATTGTTCACTCAAGGCGAATAATAGTAAGTACGCCACCTCCGACGTTGGAAGGGATGCAAAAATATTACTTTGAGTTTTAACAGCGATATTGGGGAGTTGGGTTGTAGTGAGATTTTTGCTAAGTTTCATTCAGTAGGCTACATTACTAAGTTTCTTTCTGCTACCTACATTGTTAATCCGAATCTGAATCACTGGTATAAAATGGGAGGGGATAGGTCTCGCACATAGTTGGAGTCTTGTGAGGAATTCAAGAGAAACGAGACCCTTTGGCATATCTGCCAAGAGGGAGGGGTTGCTTCTTACCTGGAATGTTTACAAGGCCATGATGAAAATCTATCTATTCAGTTTCTGTGCTCCTATGAACACAGAAGGGTCAAGGTGGGAAATGTGGGTTTTGATCTTTTGGAGGAGGTGATTGGTTTGGCGACTGGGATGTCCACCGAAGGCATGAAACACCCCAGGAAAAGTAAGGTGTCTAATTCTGGTGGTATGAAGGATTTTCTCAAGAAAGGGGAGGTTTTGGACAACCTCCAAGGGGATTTGACAGATAGCTCCTACCTCAACCCTGGGACAAGGTATGTTATATGATTATGAAATACTTCACCTTGGAGGGAAGATTCATGAGATTCTTCCATTATCATTTTGCGCTGCTAAATCATTTTAGGCGTAGCAAGCTCATAAGCTTTCCTTTTTATTTACTCTCATCTTTGGAAACCTCCATTATGACTGCTAAAGAGCAACATGCTTTAGACCCTAGCAAGCCTAAGATTTTGCTCCACCAGGGGCTTATCATGAGACCGTACAAATTCCATCTCGCCCTCTACCCTCCTAAGGCCTTCACTCTTGTTAGGTTCAAACCTCTTCAGTTGCCTAATTCTGCCCTGGGGAAGGATAAATTGGTTATTATAACTGAAGTCACCCCTGATTCTCATGCCACCTCCATAAAGACTGGCAAGAAAAAGTCTTCTGTGGCCAAAATCCCTGAACCCACTATGAAAGATCTTACCCCCAAATCTCCTGCGATGACCCCTGCTAAAAGAAAAATTCTTCAAGGCAATCCTTCCCAGATGACCCTTTAAAAAAAGAAACAAGGTAGCTTTGAGGAAGAGAGTGGCACTGACAGTGGGATTAAGGCTTATAAGGCTACTATGGTGGTGGAGGAAGTTATCTCGGAGGAGGGAAGTGGTGATTCCGTCAATACTGAAGATGAAGACTATACTGTCAATAATAACAAACCTTAGGTGCCGTCAACAAGGAGGTCGACGAGGCTTACTGCCAAGCTTGCCTCCACTCCCTAGAGGAGGGTTGTCTTGACAGTGGAAGTTGAAACTGTGGAATGGAAGGTGGACGAACGGTCTGAAGAAAAGAACAAGGTGGATTCTGTGGAGCCACAGAGTGAAAGTTTCTGAAGATAAAAATAAGATGGATTATGTTGAGCAGTAGGGTGTTGGGTTGGAAGGAAACAACAAAGTGGATATGGTGGTGGCTGAAATGGAATAGATGGGGGGTGAGTTTTCGATGAATAAGGACAACAAATATGAAAAAATGGAGGCAAAGGATGAGGGTCCCAACAATTTCCCCGAGTTCAATGTTCAAGGTTCAGACTCTGTTAGCTTATAAAAGGGGAAAAAAGGAATAGGTAAAAAGAAAAAAGGTGGAAAGAAGAGTAAAGACAAAGAGGTTGAAGCCCTTTCAGCTAGACTCAGTGAACTGGAGTGGAAGTTCAACATACTGGAAAAGTTTTTATTGAAATTGATGCATAAGTCTGCCACCACTTTGGCAATTCTTCAAGATGTGGAGCTTACGAGCCAAGAGAAGAAGGACAAAAAATTGAAAGAGTACCAGGATGTTTACTAATTCCTAGTGGATGACTGGGATAAGATGTTTGGTTAGCCCTTGGAGGCTTGGGTTTGGTCTGCTGTCAGTCTGCTATGTCTGTGGTTTCCTATTGCTTTTTGTCCTTATGTTTTATTTGCTGAAACTATGATGGTTATGCTTTAATTGTAATGGTTTTTTGGTGCGCCTTTTTGGCTATTTTGTACTAGGATCGACACCCTTTTTTGTCGCTTATCTTATAAAAAACTTGGCATGATAATTAGGAGGATTAGTCTTAGTTAATTGATTGATATTGTGGAAATATCTGATTTAACTTTTGATTATGAAGTAGAAACAAATGTTAAATAGTTTTGTAAATTAAATAATTTTTGATTATGAGACTTGATAATGATGCACTGATTATAATCTTGTGGTCCTGAGTGTGACAAGAGAAACGAACGTCCTTCGAAGAAGGAAGGAGAGTATCATCCTAGAGGAAGGGGTTAGACTTTGTGATAACATAAGTTGACTAGCCATCTAAGTAATCGACTCCTGTGTCCTTCTCAACCATTCGTAAGTTGACATGTGTCATGTCTCTTGTTATTTGTTTTCTGTGTTCTTGGTTTATTCTTTGGTCGATGAAGTTGTCTCGACAAGTCATGATGACTAGACAATGTTTTGGGAACATCATTCCTAGCCGAGAGATAATAATATTTAGAGTCAAGGAGATCTCTCTTATTCATTGTTCTCGAGGTCATTATGTTATTCCTAGCCTTTCAACTAAATGGGAATAGTCGATTTCAGGGGAGTATCACTCGACCCTGATAATCGACGTAAATAATGTGAATTCTTTTTATGTATACTATTCCTTGTGATAATCCTTTATCAAGGATGAAACCTCCTAATTGGTTATTGCCCATGTTGATATTATTGTTATTTTTCTTATTTTTTATCATTGTATTCGATGGAATATTCTTGAGTGGTTTTATTCGATCATGAAGATGGATGGGAGCTTCGAGCTCAACCATTGCATGATGTGCTTGGATTGGGCTACCTTTTTAGGGGCACCATTGAGTGGTAAGGCAGTTGACAACCATTATTGGCATGTATGGGATCGGTTATCTGAGGTTAGGCTTCCCTTTGGGTTGAGAAAAGGGAGAAAAGACTTTGGTGAATGAAGAAAGGGAGTTTTGGCTTTGTGGGAAATAATAGGTGGTATAACTATTTGAGGGAGAACAGAGACAAAAGGGAAATAGGGAGCGGCGATAAGAATCGTAGAACTGGGTCTGCATTCGGCCCTTTGCTCAATCAGGTAACTGAGATTCATGAAGTCTCTTGTTATTAAATGGTAATATGAGGCACACATACTGCAAGGTGATGTCAGACATGTTGATTATTTTCTTTTGAGTTGTGGCATTAGGCCAGTCAGCCGAACCATTCCTATTTTTCTTTTTAATAACTCATATGCTATGGTTCAGGGGTGCCGTTGGGCCGAACCCAGTTAAGACAAACATTGAGTTGTGTTTATATTCGAAGCCTCATGGGCTAAGTTTGTTAGACTTAATAACTATTAAAACTATGCTCAAGGCGGGGAGCTGAGTTGAAACCATATTTAAACTTCTTGAAAACTTGCATATGGTTGAGAGCTGAGCTAGGAAACTAAATATATATTCTTGAATATATGCTTAGTCGAGCCTTGTAAATATTGACTCTTTCTTGAAGGAGCCTTGAGTCTTTTGACTCGGTCATATGGTAATGCATGATACATTATGATAACCAGAGCTCAAAGCCACAGTGGCTGAGCATGTATTCTTTTCATTTGTGTTTAACCCATGTCGTCTTATGACAAGGGTTGAGCCGATGAGCTCTTGATGGGAGTTAAGAAAGACTCCATGTGTTTTTAATTATGGATATAGTCTTACGACTGTAATGAGAGCCATTTCAGCATCATTTCTTAGCATGCAATTACTTGACTGTATTGATAGCCGTAGAGGCATCATATCTAGAATATAGTCCCTTGATTGTATTATTAATTGTGGAAGCTTTTAATAACTTAATCATAGTCCAATGACTGTGAAGATTGTCGAGTAGGCATTTATTAATCGGAGTGTATCTTACACCCAAACTAAACTCATTCGCGCTTACTTGAGTAGCCAATAATGAACTACATTTAGAACTGTTAAAACTTTTATGTATGTTAAATGAACCTTCGAATTGAAGGAGTATGGTCACATTCTCTGTATGAGACAGCTGAGAATAAGTTTAAAATAGATTATAGACTAGATCTATTTGGGACTAAATTATGACTTAACGAATAACATTATGAGTTATACATTCTTTTACTTATTAAAACTATTGGGTTGGTGAATAACTCATGAGCACATCTGGAAAATATGAGCTATTGACTCTAAGAAACTAATATATTTACTAAGGCAGGGTATGCCTTAAGTATCATGAAATCAACTTCATCATATGTGGTGGATGCTATCGATATGAAAATACGGGTGACCAAGACATTCATTAAGTTGAAATTGAAATGAATTGAATATAATGATGTGACGTGGAGTCACTAATTTATTATTTCTTAAGTAACCTATTTTGTTATAATTAACCTTAGTAGGGAGTCGAATGCCCAAGTTTGGACTGTGATTCGAATTGATCCCACACTCATACTAGACCTAAAGGACAAGGTCGATAAGAACTGATTGTAGGACATGGCAACTTATAAGTCAAGTTAGGGTGGTGGACATACAACTACATTCATTATGTAATGTCTTTGTATGAAAACTTTGGCCAAAGTAATGCATCCTTCTTTGCATGCATTGTTGGTCCACAGTGATCCAGATGGCCCAATGTCTCCAATAGTGTCATACAAGTTAGAGTGGATCTATAGTGTGTGACCGTGAGACATTAGGAAGGACACAACACCAATTATTCAAATGGCTAACCAATTGGTTCCAATGTCTAACCTTTCTATGAAGGGTAGGGCCTCTTCCAGTTAGGAAGATGAGTGGGCGACCGTAGGTCTGTGGTTGGAAGAAAAGCATCAGGATGATGCTCTCCTTCCCAAGCATGAGACAAGCCAAGGCTTATGAAGACAAATGTCAATGGTTCCAGATACAGTGTTTGCATTTTGACTAGTTGGTCCATTGTAATGTAAAAATTGACAAAGATGCCTAGTGCATATTTTGTAATTGATTAGTGAAGGTTAATCACTAAAGTTTGTAATGATTTATTAGATTGTAAATTATGTTATATCTTGATTTGATAAACATGCTTAAATGATGGAAAAGAATATGTTTCTTAATGTTCAAACTTTGATTATTGTAATCCATTCTTTGTTAGTGTAGGTTTTTATTTCCTAGTGGGTTATTTATTTTTCCCTATATTCCTAGGTTTTTCCTACATTTCTATTAATCTCACTTAGTTTAATAAAGCATGCTTAATTAGGTGAGTTTATGAGGTGTCACCTTCCTACATGTGAGCATTCATTAACTATCTTAGGAAGATACTTTGCTCCTGATTGGTCGGTGTTGCCACCTCCTCCCTCTTCCTAGTCTATATAAGCATGCTATTTGGCTTGTATTTGGTATCTCTTCCTTTTGCATCCTCTTAATGCTATTTTGCTTCTAGCATTTGCATTACTCTCTTGGAGACTAACTCTGTGTTGCTATTTTTATTTCATATCATTTGCATTCATAGTTTAGATATCTATTCATTTGCACTAGTTTTCTAGGTTATTAATCTTTCCAGATTCTAACATGGTATCAGAGCCTTGCTATGTGCAAGAGTAGATTTTAGTTTCCTTATTTGAGAGATTTGGGGGGGCTGATTAAGCTTATTGCAGTTTTTTGAAAAACTTAGTATGCTCTTCTCTTGCATCTTCGGATGATCTTGAGAATTAGAAAAGTTTGAAGGAAATTTTTTAATCTCTGGAGTTTGCACATGTGTTTTATGAAATCTAGGTGATTGCAGCATTTCTAGTTATACTCGTAGCATTTCTGGCTATTCCAACGCATCCAGGAGGCTTGAGAAAGTTAGATTTGGCTTTCGTTTCACCGAAATTAGAGATCGTCATACACAGTTGTAGAACCGGGGTTTCAAGCCCAAATTTGACAACTACCTTATATATTTGGTGTTTTCAATCAATATTGTAGGTTCTAGCATGCTTTTTCTTGTCTTAGGTAGCTAACTCAGCCTTTGCATGCCATTTTTTGGTTGCTGAGGTCATTTTTTATTGCTAAAAGCGTTCTGTTTACATTGGATCAGCATCTTCTGTACATCAACAAGAAAAATGCCTTCTGAGTTTTGTTCGTAGCACAGAAAAACTATCTGGGTATGTTTTAGTTTTTGTATGCAGTCTATATATTTTGCAAAAATGCACTCAGAAAGCTACAACAAGACCCCTCTCTGTTGGCAACTGCTGTTTTGAAGGCAGTTTTCAAATGCTCCGTTCTTGCTCATACAAACTTTGTTTCCCATGAATTTGTTTTTTGATTTTGGCTATTTTTTTGGTAATGGCTGTAAGTAACTCTATCTCTGGTTCAAACACTTTAAAATTTGATGATGTTGTTGGTGTTATCCTTAGCAAGGAAATGCAACAGAAAAGCTCAAGAGGGTCCACATCAGGTAGTGTTTTGAATGCAGAAAACAGGGGTAGATCAAAGGAGAGAGAAAAAGGTTCTGGAGGTCATGGGAAGTCACGACGAAAAATTAAAGGACAAGAGATCCCAATCTAGAGGACAAAAGGATTACTGGTACTATGGGAAACCAGGTCATCTGAAGAAAGATTGCTAGTCTCAGAAGAATAAAGGAGACAAACAAGAAAGCAATAAGGAGGCAAATGTGGTAAGTAATAAATCTAAAGATGATGCTTTGATTCTTTCCCTAGATAATGCTGATGATTCATGAGTTTTAGATTTAGGGGCCTTATTTCATGCTACACCCCATAGAAGTTATTTTCTTCATTATGTCCAAGGGGATTTTGGGTTGGTTTATTTGGGAAATAACGAACCCTGTCAGATTGTTGGAAAGGGAAGAATGAAGATTAAGTTGCAGAATGGGAATCATTGGCTACTACAAGAGGTAAGGCACATTCCAAGGCTTAGTAGGAATTTAATTTCAGTAGGGCAGCTAGCTGAAGAAGGTTGCATTGTTACATTTACTAATAAAAATTGGAAGGTTTCAAAAGGTGCCTTAATAGTAGAAAAAGGTGTGAAAGTAGGCACCTTATATCTTTGTATAGGTCATACTGTTCCTTCTACTTTAGCTGTTGCAGAGAAAAAATAAGCAAGTTTAGGAATAGTTGCTGCAGGTTCGCAGGAAGAAACTGAAACAGTTGTTGCAGGTTCTGAGACAACACTGTGGCATAACAGACTTGGGCATATAAGTGAAAAGGTATGAAGGTACTTCATTCTAAGAAAGTTTTATTAGTTCTGAAATGTATTAATATAGATTTATGTGAAAGTTGTGTGTATGGCAAACAAAAGAGAGTCAGTTTTCTCAAGGATGGGAAGCAAAAGAAAGATGAAAAGTTGGAGCTTGTGCATACAGATGTATGGGGACCAGCTTGGGTAACTTCTCTCGGTGGCTTTCGATATTATGTTACATTCATAGATGATGCAACTAGGAAGGTATGGATTTATTTCTTTAGGCAAAAATTTGATGTATTTGAAACATTTAAGAAATGGAGAAGCTTGGTTGAGAATGAGATAGGTAAAAGATTAAAATGTCTTGGATTTGATAATGGTGGTGGGTATTGCAGCAAAGAATTTGAGGATTATTGTTCATTTAATGGAATTCGTAGGCAGAAAATGGTTCCAGGGACTCCACAAGAAAATGGAGTGGCTGAACGCATGAATAGGACAATAATGGAGCGTGCAAGGACCATGAGATTGCATGCTAGGCTGCCTTTAAACATGTGGGCAGAAGCTGTCAACACTGTTGTATATTTAATTAATAGAGGTCCTTCAGTTCCTTTGGGCTGTGGTATTCCAGAGGAAGCATGGATAGGTAAGAAGGTGAGTTATTCTTTTCTCAAAACCTTCGGATGTGAAGCATTTGCACATGTGGATTCTAAAAATAGAACCAAGCTGGATGTAAAATAAAAAAAAGTACTTTTGTTGGATATGACATTGATGAATTTGGTTATAGGCTTTGGGATTTTGAAAATCAAAAAATTGTGAGAAGCAGGGATGTTATATTCAATGAGAAGGCATTGTACAAAGATCAGTTGTAGCAGCATGAGAAGAAAGAAAAAGATTATGTGGTGCTGGGTGATACTCCAAATAGTGATGTTCCAGTGGTTCCTCATGCTCTGCAACAACAACAAGAAATACCGCAAACTCCAGTGAATGTTAGACGGTCAAGAAAGCTGAGTAGACCTCCTGAAAGGTTTTCTCCTTCTTTGTATTCTATTTTATTAACAGATGCTGGTGAACCAGAATGGTATGATGAAGCTATGCAGGTGGATACAAAGGTTCAGTGGGAGCTTGCCATGAAAGAAGAAATGAACTCCTTGCTGAAAAATCAGACTTGGGAATTATGTAAGTTGCTTGCAGGTAAAAAGGTTTTACCAAACAAATGGGTTTATAGGCTGAAAGAGGAAGATGGGGGTAAGAAAATATTTAAAGCCAGGTTAGTTGTTAAAGGATTTGCATAGAAAAAGGGCATTGATTTTGATGAGATATTTTCTCCGATTGTCAAGATGACTTCTATTCATACTATTTTAAGTATTGTGGCTACTGAAGATTTGCATTTGGAACAGCTAGATGTGAAAACTACCTTTCTCCATGGTGATTTGGAGGAGGAGATATACATGGAACAACCCCAAGGATTTGAGGTCACAAGTAAAGAGAAACTGGTGTGCAGATTGAAGAAGAGTTTGTATGGCCTAAAACAAGCACCTCGACAATGGTATTTAAAATTTGATAGTTTTATGGCTGAGCAAGGCTATAACCGATGTAATTGTGACCATTATGTTTATTTTAAGAGGTTGGATAATGATAGCTACATTATTTTATGTTTATACGTTGATGACATGCTTGTAGCTGGGTCTAACATGGATCACATAAGAGAGTTAAAACAACAGTTAGCACAGTCCTTTGCTATGAAGGATTTGGGGGCAATAAAACAAATCCTTGGTATGAAAATTTGCAGAGATAGGAAGAACAAAAAATTGACTCTATCTCAGGCTGATTATGTTGAAAAGGTGTTGTAGAGATTCCATATGGAGAATGCAAAAGCTGTTAGCATACCTTTGCCTAGTCATTTGAAATTGACTAAGGAGATGTGTCCTAAGACACTAGAGAAGGAAGAAAAAATGTCTAAGGTACCATATGCTTCAGCTGTAGGAAGTTTAATGTACACCATGGTATGCATGAGACCGGATATTGCACATTCTGTAGGAGTCGTAAGCAGGTATATGAGTCATCTCGGATTGGAGCATTGGAATGTAGTAAAATAGATTCTTAGATATTTGAGACGTACATCCAATAAACACTTATGTTTTGGGGGCTCTAATATAGATTTAGCAAGTTATGTAGACTCAAATTTGGCAGGGGATATTGATACCAGGCGGAGTACTATAGGTTATGTCTTTACTGTAGGTGGGACAGTGGTGAGTTGGATCTCACGGTTGCAAAAGGTGGTTGTTTTATCCACCATGGAGACAGAGTATGTAGTTGCAATAGAAGCAAGCAAGGAGATGATATGGCTGCAAAGTTTCATGGAAGAATTGGGCAAACAACAGGCTAACAGTTATTTGTTTATGGATAGTCAGAGTGCCATACATCTTGCAAAGAATTCTACCTTGCATTCAAAGACCAAACACATACAGTTGAGGTATCACTTCATTCAGTCAGTGTTGGATGATGGAAAGTTAAGACTAGAAAAGATACATACAGATGAAAATCTAGTGGATATTTTTATGAAGGCAGTGACAAGGGAGAAGTTGAGCTCCTCTTCAGCTTTAGTTGGTCTTCAAGACTGAAAACAAAATTAGAACAACAGAGTCCAGGGTGCTTATTTCCAGTGGGAGCTATAGGGTTAGTGATATTATGATCAGTCTCCAAGTGGGAGATGATATGGTGTGGAGTCTGATTAGTCTCCAAGTGGGAGATTGTTGTTATATGGATGCTAATTAGACTCAGAGGTTAAATTTACCCCACTTTTATCGGTGCAGTTACCCCTCAAATTCCTACGGGGTCAAGGGGCAGCACCCCTTGTGGGGGTTTGGAGGCAGTGCCCCTTGCTAGTCTAGGGGAAACGCCCTTAGTGCACTCCTTGTCGCGATACAGGGCAAGTCGAGGGGTAACACCCCCGAAACCTCACACAGTTTTTTATTATTTTATTAAGGCGTCAAGAGTTATTTTTCATTGGCCAACATAAAAAAACCCTATTTTGTAACCAACAAAAGTCATGATAAAAATGGCTAAGGGTTAGGGTTTCTGTTGATGTATTGTAGCATTTTGCAGTGGTATTGAGTTGCAAGGATTGCTGGTTGTAATCAGTTTGATTTACTAGATAATAATATTGGACTCTCTGTTGGTGGATGTAGCCCGAGTTTGGGTGAACCACGTTAAAACTTGTCTCTCACTGTTATTATTTCTATGTATTTTCATTCCTCCTTTTAATCTTTATTTGCATTTAATTGATATCTTCTGTCAGCTAACCCTAACATCAAGGATGTTTTTAGCTTTTCAAAGGAAGTCTAACAATCTGGTGTCCATTCAAATTCATTGTCCTTTGTCAACAGAGTAAACAGAGGTGCAACAATTTTGCTAAAATCCTGAATGAACCTCCTATAATAACTTGCATGTCCCATGAAGCTCCTTACATCCTTCTATTTATGTGGAATAGGCAGGGTAGAGATAATTTCAATCTTCTTTGGGTCAACTTGTATGCCTACACTTGAGATAAAATGTCCCAAAACTATTCCTTGTGTCATCATCATAAAACACTTTTCATTGCTCAAAGATAGGTTGTGCTCTGTGCATCTCTTCAAAACTTTCTCCAAATTTTGTAAAGCTTCATCATATGTTTCACCATATGTGGTGAAATCATCCATATAAATCTCCATACTGTCATGGGTAAAATCAGAGAAAATACTAAGGACTACTCTTTGAAAAGTGGCTGGAACATTGCATAGACCAAAAGGCAAGACATAATATGCATAGGTCCCCCAAGGGCATGTAAAATGTTGTCTTATCTTGATCCTCTGGTGCAATCTTGATTTGGTTATAGCCACTTAAATCATCAAGAAATGAGAAATATTTCTTACCTGCTAAAGAGTCAAGAACTTGATCAATGAAGGGCAAATAAAAGTGATCTTTCCTGGTGACAACATTTAGTTCTCTGTAATCAACACAAACTCTCCATTTGCCACCTTTCTTAGGAACTATGCCCAATGGTGAAACCCATTCACTCTCTGAAATGGGGTATATGAACCCTACAACTAAAAGCTTTTGAAGTTCTGATTTCACTCTCTCTGAGATAATTCATGCGTCTTTGTTGTTGTGTTATAGGCATGTGGTCATCATCAATATATATTTTATGCATACACAAAGCAGGATTTATGCCCTTCATGTCACTGTAATCCCATGCAAATGCTACTGAGTGGGTTTGTAATACTACATGTAGGAGTTCCTGTTGCTCATCAATCAATGCATTATTAACAATCAACACTTTTCTTGGCTTGATTTCTAATGGTTTAGACATTTATTGCACAAAGGACAAATCAAGGCTAGGTATTACTGGTAAGCATTGCTATGGTAACAAAGTATGAAATATTTGAGATACTTCCTCTCAAGAACTGGTAGGTATTATGCTTCCTAAGGGATCTTGTAAGCAAGATAAATAGTCTTGCTGCTGCGGATGCCTTCCATAGTCATTTTGTACAATGTGAGCAATCAACTCATCTTCATCTTGAATAACCAGTAAGGGGCTGCATTTAATAATCATTAGGGTTTGCAAGGAATAGATGTCCTCATCTTCCAGGGTAGGCCAAATGGTCTGCTCAAGCTCATGGTATGGTTGGGCTGGTGGGTATAGAACCAATTTCTTGGTCACAGTCCCATTGGATATGATCATGTTACCAGACCTACAACCTATAAATGCATCTGATGTGGCAAGCCATGGTCTACCTAGTATAAGAGGATAATCAACAAGATTAACCTTTGGCTACAGGACTAGGAAATCATCAAGGTATTCCCAAGAATCTAATGCAATGACCAAATCCTCAATGACTCCTTCAGGTTTGACTGTAGACCTATCAACTAATTACAAGACTGTTTGAGTAAGGTTGTTCAACTAGAGTGTCTGCATTGTCTCCTTAGTCATTACATTAATTGCAACACCTAAATATATCAGAGTATTCTTAATCAGAGTCCCATTAATTTTGACATCCACCACTGGACTACATGGATATGTATATTTGGGAACATTTATGTCAACTAGGTTACCCAAAACATGAACTGTCTTTAGGTCTATCCTCTTTCTTCCTAGTTTCTTTATGCTGAGATCTCAGATAATCTTAGTGTAGATGGGAATATCTTTGATGGTTTGGGTTAAGGGAATCTTTATGCTTATGTCTTGCAATTGGCCTATGAGGTCATTTTTAGACTATGCTAGTTGTTTCTGGATAGCCAAGCATTTAGGGAAAGGAGGCTTAGGATGTGAAATGGTCTGAGGTTCTTGAGTTGATTCAGGTTCCAAAAGTGGTTTATTTGAGGCTTCCTCTATGGGTTCTTCATCTTCAAGTTTTGTAATTTGGGGAGATGAAGGACCTACAAGTTGCTTCCTTAATCTGAGATGAACATTACTCACTTCTTGATGGGGAACCTCAGTCGGTAAGACTTAGATCATTAGCGAACTCCTTGTTTGTTCTCCTGATATACCAATATGTGTTATCTTCGGTGAGACCCTACGTGTCGGCAAGCACGCACAATTTCTAGCCGATGTGCTTTGTCACCCTGGTCTGAATCTTAGGCCGTGACTTTCGTTCAACGCATTGAATCTCTCTTCGGCCAGACTATCCTTATCAGTCTGAGTGAGAAATGCTTCATCAATGGCCTCTATCTCACCGATAACATCTCCAACTCCTCCAATCAAACCCTAGCACATGGAGATGCTAGACCGCCTACTGTGCACACTCCTCGATCTAGAACATCTGCACCACCGAACAATGAAACAAAACAAGAAACAAAAAAATATGGTACAATGAAGCCATTCCACTGATTTTGACAGAAATCTCACCAGTGGAATGCTTCACATCAACATTTTGCAACAACAGAAGGGAAAAGAAATCTACAACTATGCAATTTGTAATTTCAGAGAACGAAAAATAAATTGACGACACATAGAATAGTTCTATTTCTCCCTAACACAATGCATGATTACATTCAATCTCCTTTCGCTTCGATCTGATTACAATATCTAAGCTATATTCTTGATCTTGTTCATTTCCCTAGTTTTATAAACTCACTAGAGGAACACCAACCCATTCCAAGCGGCTGGGAGAAAACTAACTAATTCCAAGCAGTTGGGAGAAACCAACTGTCTAAAACTAACAACCTGACAAAAGTGACCTAAGTCACAAGGGACTTGCAAATAGAAAGGAAAATTCATTGGTCAATAGACCTTATTACAACACAAAACCTATTTTAAAACAAAACATGAAATTAAATGCCTCACGGAGGCCACCTTGTGTTAGGTGGTCCTGCACCACTTCTACCCATAGGTGGGCTATTGCATCACCTTGTTAGTATAAGCCTATTAAAGAGGCTTGTTGTTAGGGTTAGGTGTAGGTTGGGCAGGGATTTGGGTAGGTCTAGGAGGTGGATTTTGAGGTGTTGATGGTGGCATTATGGCTGACTATTGTGGTTGAGATGGAATCATAGGTTGCTTGTAATTTGCATTTTGCTACCTTTGTTGGTTCTTGTTCCATTGAGTCAGCCATTGAGGTTATTGTGTAGGCCACTGATGATTATAGTTGGAACCTTGAAAACCTTGTTGGGGCCATGGGTTTGGCTAATGTTGGTTCCAACCAGGTTGTGGAGTAGGCCATTGTGGGTTTTGCTAGAGATGTTGATTAGTAGGCCATGGCTGAGTGTTCCAAGTAGCGAAATTTTGGTTTGCAGCAGGAAAGCGTGAACTAAAATTTAGTGGATCAGAGGGCATACCTTGTCTTTGCTGCTAAGGTCTCCTTTGAGCTATGAAGAATAGGTTTCCATCCTCTCCTTCAAATGGCTGAAATTCTAGCCTTTCAACCTTCTCCTGCTGGATGCTTGCCACCCTCTTGCATTTACAACTAGCCTTCCTTTGCCTACAACTGGGATAGTACTTAGTAAGCATTGCATCAACTTCTTCTTATTTCTTCTTGATGTGAAGAGTGTCCAGCTATGTAGCCATATGGATGATTATGTCCTCCTTCATGTTGGACAACAAATTATTGATTTCCACTCTTGAAACTCCATTGGTTGCCTTGTTTGTAATGGATGTCCTTTCTCCCATTGGTTGTCTAGTGAAAGTCCTTGAATAATTTCAGTAGACTTTACAAAAGGACTCAAAAGGTAGCTGAGAAATATCACCTTGCCCAATGAGATTCAAAGCATCCATGCAATCATTCTTAACCCCTTTCAAGAAAACTAGTTTTAATGATTCTTTAGATAATCTATTTTGGGGGCTCTTCTTTAGAGCAAACTGGAATCTTTCAACATAATCTTCAAGTGGCTCCTCCTCCTTTTGTGACATCCTAAAGATATCTCTCCTCCTATCATGTCTTCGGCAGTAATCTTGGTATTTCTCCAAGAATTTCTCCTTCATAGTATCCCAATCTGGAATGACATCTTTTCCTAGCCCCATAAACCATCTCAAAGCTGTATCCTTGAGGGTAGCAAGAAAGAGTTTTAGCCTATGAGCATCTGAGGTGTAGTCATACCTCCTACACAAGATATCAAATTCAAATAGGAATGTATCTGGGTCCTCTATCAGTAGGTCATAGAAGACTGGTAATGCTGATGGTGGAATATTTTTTAGCACTATAGCCCTCTCCTGATCAGTGATAGGAAGCTCGAATGTTGCTTGCTATGGTGGATCCTCCACTGCAGCATCTGCCATGGTTCTAAAGGTCCCTTCTGTAGTTGTGGAAGAAGTTGATAAAGATGTAGAAGGTGTTGATGAATATGTAAGAGGAAATTCTTCTTTAGCACTTTCTACTGTATAATTGATAAAGTCAGCTGTTTCTTCACTATCTTAAAAATTTGAAATGAGGAATCTGCCTTGGTTATCTCTTTGCCTCCGCATACAACAAATTTGGCTTTATATTCCAACGGTCCTACACAATGTTAGTATACTTTCTAGTGTTTCTTGAAAAGTGAATTTATTAATCCTAATGTTGGAAGCAAAATTTAAACTATGAAAGCATGTAAAAAAAATGAGCCTTTGAAGGTAGCACCATCCCCGACAATGACACCAAAAATGTAGAGGAAGACTAATGTGTTGTAGACTTAACATAATTTAGGGGTAAACCTATCTGAATAGTCCACTCATCATTGCATTCCTACATTAAATTATCAACCAAGGAGCATAAGCCTATGATAGCACTACATTATATGTGCCTTCAGGGATCATATTCCTCCTAAACTATCTTATCCAAACCTATTTAGGCTATTCTATTATGCTAGAATTCTCAAAAATGCAAGAACAGTAAAAACAACTACAAATTCTAGTGGCTAAGGGTACCTACAACATAAGATGTAGATGACTGTTATCAACAGAAAATTACAGAATTAACTCAAAACATCCAAAATGATAAAAGAAATAATGCTAACCTCTAGAGGACTTAAAGTGGATAAAGCATGCACTTTTTCATGAACCATACTACTTGTAATTCGACAACCAAAGAAATCTAAGTGACTTGTGATGTATCTATATGCAAATGAAAAACATATTTAACAATGAATGCATAAAAGAACAAGTAAATAAATGAAGTGAGGATTAGTACCTTGAATGGCCGACTCAGGGGACTGACTCACTTAACTGAGAATCAAATCTAGTTCAGATTTCTACGCATCTTCATAATGCATAGTTCATTCACTTCATATCATAAAAAAATCTCTTTCAGATTGTATTCAATAATGAGATTCCTTAATAAAACATGTCTACATCTTCCAATATAGAAAATAGAGTAACAATAGAGTGACAATTGAGTAACTGGAAATAAAAGTAGCTAACTCGATATCTAACTCATCCCTTCTAACTTATACAAAAACAAGAGAGTTTTATGCAACTACTAACTAACTTCAACCATCAATCCATTTCTAGATACTAAGATACAGGTTTGAGATCAATTTATTAATCTAATTGAACAGAGGAAGCAAAGTCCTATCCAAACAAGAATTCTTATGCAATGGATCTCATGAAGAACACACATAAGCTGCGTTTGAAACAAGTCTTCTTCTTCTTCTTCTGCATTTATTTCTATCCATGATGGTTCACATTCGTCCTCCAGCTCCTTGCACATTTGGCATCCAACTTCACTTCCTTTAATTCTCCTGTCTTCAGCTTCGTTGTAAATGCTCATTTCCTTGATGACAAGTTCTTGCTACACAGGGGTTAATTCACAAAACATATGCACATAAATAACCTTCATGACTAAGCCATAGGATTCCATTTATATTGCATGCATACTCATATTTAAATCATTCAATTGATAACATCATCACCATATTCCATATTAATATAATAGGTTCAAAGTCTTGCAAAGTATATAAAAAGACAACATATAATGATGGTGTTGTTGGTAAAGTGTCTGGAGGATCATATAGAAAAGTTCTTAAAAGCATATAAAACAACATAAAAAGAGGTCAATAATTCAACCCATCAACGAGTGTTAGTGGCAGTGTCCTCAAAAGTTACAAACACAAAAATCATTGTGACAATGATAATCAACATCTGAAGAGGCTATGACATCCTAAAAAACATCTGGTCTTGGACTTGGGCACTAGTGGTAGTGTCCACATCTTTCGGGATAGAAATGGAAAATGCAGTGATCATCAGTGTCAGAAGGAGATCAGGATTTCGTAGAGAAAACACCACCTTGGACAAGGGCACTAGTGGTAGTGTCCTCAAGTGTTCCACATCCTGAACTTCAAAAAATGGTCAGTAACTAATCTCTACCTACTACCTTAGTCTGCAAGCATTTGTTGTAATTCATCAATTTGCTTACTATTTTGCATACTTAGGGTTTTAAGGGTATTTGAGCATTAAATTGATACATTAGTTGATAACATCTGAGCTTCCACATTGTTCCAAGTGATAGCCTAACCTGTAGGTGAATCCTCTTGCAAAAGTGTGATTCAACTCGATTGATATGTCCTTGAATGTTTGTAGAGAAAGGAGGATTTAACCCTTGTTTTCATTTTCCCCCTTTTTCATATAAAACATTGATCAATGAAAACTTTCCACTAGAAGATTCGTGTGAGATCAAACCACAAGATGGAGAGAAAAATGTGACTAATCCTATCAAAAAAATGTGGAAAACTTCTTTAAACCAAGATAATTTACTAAGCTCTGTCCTCAACAAGAGGTAGAGAAAAGAGAAAAAGGTGTATGTTGGCATTATGTTAGAAAATAATCTAGAGGTCATAAGTGTGTCAATAGTAAGAAAAGACTAATGATTATTGAGAATCAGGTTGAAGAAGAGGGATAAGTAGCTATAGAAGAACCAAATGTGGAACTTGAGAGCATGCAAATGATGAGAAGAGGAAAGCCTACTATCTATCTACATGAATTAAATGGGACAAGCACACCATAAACACTTAAAGTAGTTGGTTACATAAAAAAGTGAAAGGTGATAGTGTTGGTTTATATAGGTGTACACACAACTTCATTAATAGAAGATTGGCTAATGAGCTCAATTGTTTTGAGTGTATCTAATCTCTAATTTTTAGGTCATGATAGGTGATGGGAAACAACTCTATTCTAGTATTAAATGCCATCATAATATATAAATATCTCAATGGGAGATTATCAAATAGATTCAAAAATGTTTTCCATCCCAATTGGGGAGCAAATGTAGTTTTGGGCTTGCAATGGATTAAATAACTGGGAACAATGTCCTTCATTTTTTAGGACCTATTTATGGTTTTCAATACAAATGGACAAAAGTATAAACTTGTAGGAATACAATCACCACCAAGCAAAATTATCAACTCTAATAGGATGGAGAAATTGCTTAAAAAGGGATCTTATGGCATATTGGAACAACTACAATTTTTAAAAGAACAAGACAAAAAATCTAGATCCTCCAGAGCTTCAAGAGATCATTCAACACCATAAATAGGTTTTTGAAGAACCCAAGGTATACCTCTAGTTAGAGACTATGATCATGCTATTGAATTGGTACTAGGAAGTATTCTTTGTAATATTAGACCTTATCTCTATCCATATGAACAAAAGCTAGAAATTGAAAGATTAGTCAAGGAAATGTTGGATTCAAGCAATGTTCGTCCTAGCAAAAGTGCCTACTCATCTCTATTGGTTATGGTTAAATAAATGGATGATTCATGGAGAAGGTGTCTACATTATAGG
Organism: Cunninghamia lanceolata; assembly: GCA_027924645.1. NCBI lineage: Eukaryota > Viridiplantae > Streptophyta > Pinopsida > Cupressales > Cupressaceae > Cunninghamia > Cunninghamia lanceolata. The sequence continues at coordinate 9,984,607 of BSBN01001435.1, forward strand.
GATCTAAAAAATAGCACTCTCAAAGATAAGTAAATCTTTTTTTTTTTTAAATGTGCCTGGTAAACTTTTTAACGTGACTGGCGACGCTGGTGTGACACGCCCTCCGGCTCAACGCGAATGCTTTTGCCCAGAGTAATGAATCGGTGAGGCCACAACATGGGGGACCTCATCCCTAGCAGGAACACTTCAAACCTATGAGCTCGTTGGCCCAGCGAAGGCGTAAATCCTGCGAGCTCGTTGGCCTAGAGGGGGTTTGAACTCTTGTGGCCGTCACTACAACCAAGCAACTTAACCACCGAACCACGCCCTTATTGGAAAAGATAAGTAAATCTTATTATTATTATTGATGAATCATTAAAATAATTGAATGCTGCATATTTTTTTATAGTTAGTTTTGTGTTTAGGTTATCATCATATTCAAGTAAAGGAGGAGGATGTAAACTAACTTTCAAAAATATGAGGGTCATTAAAAATTCTTAGTTATGTCATTTGGTCTCACTAATGCTCCATCAACTTTTCAAAGCATCATGAATTTAGTGCTTGTCCACTTCTTCATAAATTTGTGTTGGTATTCTTTTACGACATCTTCATCTATAGTAAAACATGGGAAGAACATTTACAACATGTAGAGAAGGTATTACATGTATTTGAAGATAATCAACTCTACGCAAAAATCTAAATGTGTCTTTGGGGTGGAAGAAGTGGAATACTTAGGATATGTGGTGTCGCGTGAAGGTTTTAAGGTGGACCCTAAGAAGATTACAGTAGTAAACAAGTGGCCAAAACTTAAAAATATCAAAGGTTTAAGATGATTCTTGGGTCTTATGGGATACTATAGAAGATTTATTTGCAAATATGCTTGCATAGTAGCACCCTTAACAACATTGTTAAAGAATGATTCTTTTTTATGGTCAAAGGGAGCTACCCAATCATTTTAACAACTAAAAGAAGTTCTTACTTCCATTCCTATGTTAGCTACCCTAGATTTCTAAGACATTTGTAGTAGAATGTGATGTTTTTTCACGTGGCATTAGGTTAGTGCTAATGCAAGAAGGGTGTCCCTTGGCATTTGAGAGTTGAAAACTCAAAGGAAAGAACTTGGTAAGGCCCAAATACAAGAAAGAAACGTTAGCTATGATTCATGTAGTCAAACAATGGTATCGATATCTAATAGGAAGAAATGTCACAATTAAGATAGATCATGAGACTGTAAAATAATTTTTGAGCAACAATTGTCTTCAAAGGAGCAAAAATGATGGGTCACTAAGATGCTAGGGTATGACTTTGAAATTATTTACAAAAAATGCAAGGAGCATATTTTAGTTGATGCCCTTTCTCGATAGGAAAAAAGGAAGTAACAATTTGTGCTATTTTTATTGCAAATTGAATGGTTAGAATTTGCATGAGAAGATTTGAAACATGATCCTCTAATAAAGAATATCATTCAACAACTTCAACATGATCCATCTTCTTTAGATAAGTATGTTTAGAAAGGAGACTCCTTATGGTACAATGATAGGTTATTTAATATCAAAATTCTCAGTTGAAAGCTAACATATTATCTCAAATGCATGACTCACCAATATGAGGACATTCATTGTTCTTAAGGACCTATCACCATATAAAGAAAGATTTATTTTGGGAAGGTCTTAAGGGGTATGCAAAGAAATTTGTGGCTAAATGTTTGATATGCCAAAAATAAAGGTGAAATTGTAAAGACCATATGTCTCTCACAATCATTAAGCATACCAACACAATGTCGGGAGGAGTTATCAATGGACTTCATTACCAGGATACCAAAGTCAAATATAACCTTAATGTGATTTTGGTGATTGTGGATAAAATCACTAAGCATGCACACTTCTATGGACTCTCTCATCCATTTCAAGATGGTACTATGGAAAAAGTATTCATGGAAATTATGCAAAAAATCCATGTTATTCCAATATTGTTGCAAGTGATTGAGACCCTATCTTCACTGGCATCTTTTGAACAAATTTATTTGTAACTTGGAGCACAAAACTAGCACATATCTAATCTTATCATCCAAAATCAAATGATCAAACAAAAATTGTGAATAAATGTTTGGAAGGATATCTACGTTGCCTTGACTCTAACAAACAAGCATAATGGTTCAAATGGCTCTCATTGATAGAGTGGTGGTATAGCACATCATTTCACACCTCAATAAAGATGACTCCATTTAAGGATCTTTATGGATACCCCCAATCATCTACTCCTTATTTTCATGGTCATCCCAAAGCTCATGTTGGAGAGGATCATATTCAACACCAACAAGAAATACTTGAAATCCTTAAGGAAAATTTAATTGTGACTTAGAATAGGATGAAACAACAAGAAAATTAACACCACAGTGAGAGGAATTTTGAGGAGGGAGATTGGGTATTCCTTTCATTGCAACCTCACAAAAAAATGTCACTTAAGCAACATAAGAACATCAATCTTGCACCCAAATTTTATAATCCCTAAAATTCTCCACTAAATCAATAATGTAGCTTATGAGTTGGAACTTGCACCCTCTTCCAAAAGTCATCCTAATTTCAGGTCTCTTTCCTAAAGAAAGTAATAGGTAACAAGCTTCCAATCCAGTCAAAACTACCTAAGTTAAATGAAGAAAGGAAGTTTATTGTAGAACGTGAGGTAGTCATAGAGAAATGAGTGAAGCGGTTGAGAAATTGAGCCATTTATGAATTCCTAATCAATTGGATAAATCTACTAGCTAAAGATGTAACATGGGAAGATGAGTAATTCATACAAAAGCATTTGAAGTTGCTAAGTGTTGAGGAAATGCTTGTTTGAAGGGGATGGGCATCTTATGCCCCTAATGTCCATATTCCTAAGTGTAATAAGGTTAAGCACTTGTAGCATGCTTAACCTTAATATTTTCATTTATTATCACTAGTTAATTCCTTAGGTTAACCTAATTAGGATGAAGGGGTGTGTCTCTACCTAATTATGTTTATAAATAAGAGAAAGACTTTCAAAACATCATAAGTTGTAAGATTAAATTCATATTCTCAAATTTTGATTTTTGGAAGTCACCTCCTCGAAGTGGTTTGATATTTTATTAATTTTTGCCTTTATTTCCAAGAAATATCCTAATATAATTCTACACCACTTCATTCCCATTTGATTATACATTCCCCATACTAATTTAGCACCAAAAGCCAAATTTTGGCTAAGAAGGCTACACAAATCCAAACCTCCATCCCTTTTTAATTTGTAGACAGTTTCCTAAGAAATAAGAGAAAATTTGTTCTTGTCACATGAAACCATTCCTAAGAAAAGACCTCATATTTTTTCTATATAGCTAACCATTATTGTTGGATGCTTTAAAACCAACATCGTATAAATGGGAACTACAGCCAACACCAATTTCATTAACAACAAGAGATGCATGGTGTCAGGGTCCTGTCATTGTAATGTTGAATAAAATGAATGACATTGCAATTGGTTTACAATGAATGACATTGTAGATAGAATAATTAAAGAACATACCATTGTAATGTTGAAATTATGGTTGGAAGTGAAGATAGTGATAATTGGATTTATCAAAAGAATCATGTTATAGTATTATAACTTATTACTTTATTCTTATGAAAATGATGATCGTAAGAGAATGTTTGAATTTGGTTCATTGTAAACATGTTGGATCTGCCAATTTGGAAATGTTGACATTTTAATTGCTATGCCTAGCTAGATTCAAACTTGGCTATGCTAGCATTGCATTTGACTGCCTTCCTAAGTGTTATATTGGATTCTCACTTAGAATTTGATATATCTTGCTCGAAAATACTATGTCACATCTTAGCAAGCCTATGCTTGATTTAAAATACGCTTATACATTAGTATTTGCAAATATATATATATATATATATTTGCTACGTAAAATGGGTATTTATATATATATATATTGAAAATTGAAATTTACATGGGCTGCTATAGCTAGTTTACCAGAAGAGACAACACTACCCCTATCTGACTACACAGGGTCCTAAAAATTGAGAGAGATGCCACGTAGGGCCATAATAAACCAAAATTGCCCTAATGGCCTTTATGTCTTATCTATGTTGGATATATGCCGATAGCATAAGAAATGAACCCTATTTACATTGCTAAAAAGATTACCACCAGAAGGACCAATAGAGCCATTAACGTCACATAAGATTCATTTCCTGCACGAGAGCCTGGAAGGATTGCACCCATTCACCACCTCCATCTGCAACAACTTTTTGAGGAAGGAGACTGCTTTTTCCACCCTTTCTCTGTGTTCTAGCAACACCATGCCTTTCATGTCAAGGATAAAAGGAAAGACCCTTACCACTTCAACCTGGTCCTGAGGCAGAGGAATATCTCTTGGGCGAGGAATCCCAATCCCTATGAAAAGTGCACTGAGAGTCTTCTCCAGACAGCCTAGGAGATCAACCTTGAAAAGCTTGGTGATTAACACTTTGGATTTGGCCTTGTGAACCCCTGCATCCAATAGTGAGGCAAGAAATCTCAACGAGATGCTAGTGTCTACTTTGTATGCTTCCCATGCATCCATGAACCCGTTGCCCAAAATAATTTTGACCATTGCCAGGATGATATCATCATGGATACGCAAGACTCTCTTCAGTCTTTGATTTGTAATCTCACCTTTAAAATCCATTTGTCTCACTGAGATCTCCAATTGAATTAGAGTATCTACTCCCAAATTCACCATTCCTTCGATTGCAATGAGGGCTATGAATCTAGAATTACTTGCCATTGAATCCTAGGTTTTACCCCCAACTGGACTCTGTGAGAGGAGGGGAAGAAGAATGAGGATTTTCTAAGGAATGAGAAGAGAAAATGTCACTGGAAGGTTCTCAATACCAATGCCTTGTCGAAGAAGCTAGAAACACATTATAGCAATGCTATGCTCTCCGCAATGTTATCAATGATGATGGTAAGTCATGACTGAGTCTAGCCTTCCCCATCTAAGGCTAAGTATATTGCATTTTCCACCCTAATAAGATTGATTTTGCATGCATTGAATATCCAGTCATTTGATTCTATGATGACTTGGATAACATCTAATTTTCATCGAAAATGACCCTTCCACTTGCTTTATGTGGATAGGGTGCCCGCCCTTCTGCCCACGATCTCTAATTATTAGGAATTCCAAATTCTTTAAACCTTATCTCATCAAATCCTTGATTGGACAAAAGATCTGCTTTGGAATTTACTTCTCTATAGACATGAGAGATTGTCACCATTTCACATTTATCTGCCAGACTCAGGGCTATCTCTAATTTGGCAGTGAGATTCCAATTAATCATTTTGCAGGAGCGAAGAGCATTGATCACTAATAGGGAGTCTCCTTCAATCACCACTTTTTGAGCTTCAGCTCAAGGCACATTCTCAATCCAAGGATCAACGCTTCCAATTATGCTGAATTGTTTGTGCTGATCGACAAAGGCTCTACCAATTTACCTATACATCTGCTATTCCAATCTTTGATTATACAACCTACTCTGGAAATGCCCGGGTTGCCACAAGAAGCACCATAGAAGTTTAGTTTATACCAATCAAAATCTAAAGGAGACCATTTGGCATTTTTCCTTCTACTTTCTGTTCTCTTTCCCCCTTCCCCACATATGGGAGTAATGATTAAGCCATGCCAGTTCTGCCTCATCTTTGCATCCCATTCTGTAAAGGTTGAATTTGAAGTGGACATATCACCCAGTTTGGAATTTATAAGTTCAACTATGCATGCTTCTATCTTGTTCTGGAGAGACTAAACAGGCATTTCCTTATCTTGAAAGAGTCTCCTATTTCTTTCTTTCCACAGTTCCCAAATGAGCAGGGATGGACTAGTAGTCCAAAGGCTATGATACACTATCTCTTTGTTTAGATTTGGCCATCCTTGAAGCCAATCTAAAAGAGTGTAAGGGGTCATTGTCTTCCATTGGAGCTTGTCTAATAACCAATTCTAACGCATCTGGGAAAAAGGGCATCTTAAGAAAAGGTAGTCTCCATTCTCAGCTTCCTTGCACATACAACATCTGGATGGGCCTTGAAAACCAAATTTGGAAAATATGTCTGCCATTAGAACTCGAGCCTGTGAGGCTATCCACAAAAAAGTTCCAGCCTTGGGGAGACAATCTGGATTCCAACATAGGCCTCTTGGGAGTTTTGCTTCATAACACTGGGTCTCAGAGAGTTTTTCTATAGCTTTCTTTGACACTGTAATCTTTGGATAGAGAGCCAACCCATCGAAGAATGTATTGCCCCTCTCTGAACCAAATTTTTTGATCCAACATTATCTTATCATACAATTCTGCTTCCCTTTGACTTAGTCCCAAGTTTTGTGGACTTTTCCACTGAGTTGTCAGTATTCCGTCCTAGGAATTAGAGGTGAGATAGTCTCTTACCTTATCCTCCCATGTCTATTTTGTTACCCTTTTAATGTTTTCCATCTCTTCTCTATCCATCATCTTTGGGTACCCCTACCATGAGTCTTTCCAGAAGTTTGTTGTCCTTCCATTTCTCACTTCCCAAGATAAATAGTCTGTTATTAAGTCCCTGCAGCTCTGGATATAGTTCTAGAATCTAGACCCTTTTGGTAGAGATCTTGATGTGAAGATGCTATCCTCCCCATCGTCTAAGTATTTCGCCTTTATCACTTTGACCCATTTTAAATCTTGCTTGGAGTAATGGCCCATACTAGTTTCGCCCCAAGTGCCTTATTCTGCATTAGGAGGTTTTTCAATCCTGTTCCATCTCTTAGTTTGCTCTCACATATTTGTTTCCATTTGACCAGAGGGTATTTGAATTGCTCCAAGGAGCCTTGCCAAAAGAAGTTTTTCATTTTCTTGTTAAGTTCCTTTTTTCAATTGATTGAGAGACAGAGACATGACATCAAATATGTGGGTAATGTTAAGATTATTGATTTGAGTTTGGTTAGGCGACCCGCCCAAGACAACCATTTATTTTTCCATGAAGCTATTTTGTTGCTTACCTTTTCAATTAGACTATCCCAAATGTTTCTCAGTCAAATACCTTTGGCCAAAGGTATGCCGAGATACCTACATGGAAGAGTTCCCTTCTTGAAGCCAAGAATTCTCAATATTTGGGCTTTCATTCTAACATGAGTATTGAAGAAGAAAACTTTTCATTTTTCCACACTAATTTCCTGACCTGAAGCTAAATAGTATTTGTTAGGGATTTCCTTGAAGTGTCGTGCTTCTCTTTCCTATGCTTTACTAAAGAGCATGGTATCATCTGTGAACTGCTGGTGGGTGGCTTCCAGAATTCCACTAGTGATTTGTATACCTGACACTTTTCTTGTGCACCATGCATTAGTAATTGATCTTCCAAGAGCCTCCACCATAATGATGAACATAAAGGGTGAAATGGGGTCACCTTGTCTTAAACCTTAGGATGAATTGAAGAAACCTTATGGGGACCCATTCACTAGCATTGAGAATCTTGGGCAAGCAATCCAGTTGGAAATCCAGTCCAACCACTTTCTATTGAAACCAAATCTTTCCAATACCTTGAAAAGGAAGTGCCAATTGACTCGATGGTATGCTTTCTTAATATCTAACTTGATTAGTATGGCTTGTTTGTTCATTATTTGGATTGAATGGATGGCTTCCTGTGCTATAATAACACCATCAAGAATCAATTTGTTAGGCACAAAGCTTGTCTGTTCTTCTGATATGATAGCTGAAAATATAATCTTAAGTCTGTTTGCCATCATTTTCGCCAAGATTTTGTAAAAGGAATTGCATAGAGCAATGGGTCCATATTCATCCAAAGATTCAGGTTTCTCTTTTTTTGGTATAAGAACTATGAAGGTATTATTTATTTCCTTGAGAATCTAGCCCAAGTTCCTAGATTCTTCGAGGGCCTCAGTGATGTCTTTACCTATAATGTGCCAGCATTTTTGAAAGAATCATGCCAAGAAGCCATCTGGACCTAGTGCCTTATCTAGGTGAAGCTGAAAGAGAGATGACTTAACTTCTTCAGTGAATTTACTGTTTAACATATCATTCTGGGAATCCGTAAGTAGGTATGGGATACAATCCAAAATATCCTCTAGGTTGAAAGGTTGGAGCCATTCCAATCATTCAATAGGTTTTTATAATATTCCACCACTGCCTGTTTGACCTTGTCTACCTTGTCCAGATTTCTTCCATCATTGGTTTTAATATTGGAAATTCTATTGAGTTCTCTTCGAATTTTTGTTGTATTGTGAAAAAAATTTGTATTCTTGTCCCCTGATCTGAGCCACACTTCCCTTGACTTCTGTCTCCATAAGATTTCCTCCTTTGCCAAGAGATCATTCATTTTCTGCATGAGTTCTTTCTCTTCGATGTAGCTTTGAATCACTAGTAGAAAAACATAAATAAATGAATAAATGACTAAATAAACTACCAAAAATTGGTCATGTGATCAGTAGTTTGGTCACGTGACCATTGGTAGTTTATTGCTAGTCATTTATCTCATGACCAAATTTATGACCAAACAAATTTTAGTCATTAATTTGGTAGTATATTTAGTCATAAATTTGGTAGTATATTTAGTCATTAATTTGGTAGTATATTTAGTCATAAATCTGGTAGTATATTTAGTCATCAATTTGGTAGTATATTTGGTAATTTGGTAGTATATTTAGTCACGTGACCATTGGTAGTTTATTGCCGGTCATTTATCTCATGACCAAATTTATTTAGTCATTGTAATCATTAATTGCCGTCAATTGGTAGTATATTTAGTCATTTATTTAGTCACTGATTTCTGTCCATTAGTAGTATATTTGGTCATTTTAATCATTATTTCTCCATCAACTAGTCATATATAAACAACTAGTACATGATAAACATCAACTATGCCATTTTTTGTTGATAAACTTCAACAAATCTGGTCAAAGGATTGAAACAACAATGCTGGAACATAATTCACTGTATATTCAAATTGTATATAAAATATGTTACAAAGAACTCGTTTATCAACAAATCTTCTCAAAGGATTGAAACAACAATGCTAGAAAATAATTCACTATATATTCAAACTGTATCTAAAATATGTTACAAAGAACTCTATATATGGAGTTTTCAAGATAGAATCTTTCTGCAGTATGCAAACTGCTAATTTATTATGCTTTTAAAACTGAAAAAAAACTAAAACTAAAACTAAAGCTAAAAAGCCATTGGTGTGAATGCATGTCTTCAGTGATGCCATTGTTGCACATGGGGTGGATTGTAAATGCATCTAGAAGGCACTGGTTTTGCATTTTCTCCTTGCTCTATACCTGTCCACAATAAAAAAAACTCAAAATTTGTTAATATTTTTAAAAGATTTATGAAACTTTGAAATATGAAAAACAAAGTGGGATGATAAGGAATTTTACAACAATATAGGCATATATTATGAAAGTATTCAAGAAGAAATACTGGTAACCATGTATCATCACCCATCATGATCACATATCTTCTATTCTTAATTAGCTACAAATCAATGAAAACCATTGTTTCTACAATCAGTATTCCACCTATCTTTTGAGAGAGAACTATGGATCAACTCAACAAAAATATCAGAACAAGCTTGTAAATTGCAAAAATGGCCCATAGACATTTTGTCAAATAGTTAGTAGGTTATGTGGATTAATCAATATTTTTGAATATTAAAATTAGAACAACTGCTGCTCACTTCTAGATCTTATACATTTTAACAAACACTTGGTATGTAGATGAAAACATATGGACATTTAATATTATGTACATTTCTTTAAGAATACATAAAACTGCAATCATGACATTTAAGAAAACAGTTTGCAACATATGTATAATCACATGTATTTAACTTATACATATGGACAAAATGGATTTTTTGAAAAGGCTTTAGAAACTTTCAAGCAAATGCAATTGGCAGGTCTAAAGCCAAATTCCACAACCTTTGCCAGCATCCTCCCCGCCTGTGCCAAAATGGGAGCTTTGGAACATGGTATGGACATCCATCAACAAAGCATAATGGAAGGGAGATTTTTGTTAGAAATTATAGTTGGAAATGCTCTGGTAGACATGTATGCAAAATGTGGAAGTATAGACAAGGCACGTGACCTGTTTGACAAAGTGCCTCAAAGAAGTGTGGTCTCATGGAATGCCATGATTGCAGGATATGCACAAAATGGATTTTGCAAGGATGTTGTGTATTATCGGTGGGACCCTATGACTTTGGCGGGACTCTGATTATGGTCTCTTCGACAGCCCGATGGCAAGTGTATTATCAGAGGGTCCCTATGACTTCGACGAGACTCTAATTATGGTCTATTTGACAACCTGATGGCAAGTGTATTATTGATGGGACCCTATGACTTCGGTGAGACTTTGATTATGGTCTCTTCGACAGCCTGATGGCAAGTGTGTGCATAGGGTAAAGGCAAGAAAGTCCATATCAGCGGGAGTTGTCTGTTCGGTGGGACTCACTTTACGATCTCTTCGAAATACCGATAAGGAAGAAAAATACATATCGGCGAGAGTCGTTTGTTCGGTGGGACTTACTTGATGGTCTCTTCGAAACGCCGATGTTGGTAGGATCTTGAGGAGAAAAACATGATTGGCTACACGATTGATGTTAGACATATTAAGGCATTAAAAACTTTCAAGAAAATGCAATTGAATATACACATACAAAGAGAGAGATGTATGTGGAAGCATAGACAAGGCATATGAACTGTTTGATAAAATCCTTGAAAGAAATGTGGTCTAATAGACTGCAATGATTACATGATATGCACAAAATGGATTTGTTGAAAAGGCTTTATAAACTTTCATGCAAATGAAATTCGTAGGTGTAAAGCCAGATTCTACAACCTTTGTCAGCATCCTCTTTGTCTGTATCAAAATGGTAAGCTTTGGAATAGGGTATGGACATCCATCAAGGCATAATAGAAGGCAGATTTTTGTTAGATATTATAGTTGGAAATGCTCTGATAGACATATATGAAAAATGTGGAAGCAAAGACAAGGCACACAAACTGTTTGACATAATACCTCAAAGAGATGTCATCTCATGGAATGCAATGATTACAAAATTGCACAAAATGGATTTGTTGAATAGGGTTTAGAAACTTTCAGGCAAATGCAATTGACAGCTATAAATCTAAATTCCGCAACCTTTGCCAGCATCCTCTCTGCCTGTGGCCAAATGGGAGCTTTGGAACAGGGTATGGACATCCTTCAAAGCATGATGGTCATAGGATACATCAACATTGGCTTCTGTTGGTGTCTCATTCTTTGTAGTACCCACTTGACTGTTTGAGCTTCCTGAACAATGTCTTTCTCTGCTATAGTACCAAGGGCCTAGGGTAAAAGGTAGTTTAGTCATTGAAGGAGGCAACATCTAATTTTGGAGGACTATCCTAGTTCAAGTTCCTTCATAGGATTGTTGTAAATATTGTAACAACCATGAGGGCATGGGCACTATTTGGAATATTTCTGACAATGCTTGAAGTGGAGTGACAAGAAGTAGACCCTATCACAAACCTAGAAGGTCCAATACTATGACAACAATCTCAAGAAAGTTCTAATGCAAAGATGAAAATTAGTCCCCCATAAACAATAGTCCTAAAATTTCCACCCCAAGTATAATCAATAGTGAGACAACAACATGATTTAGTCAAGCATATGTAATCACCACTAGTGTGGGGGTAGTCATAAAACTCCATGGACACTATTGTCATGGACTATCATATTAAAATAGGCATCAAATCTTGTGATAGTCACATTTGTATGCAGCCAAAGTACCTCCATAAAAATCATACATGAATGATTGTTGCACTTATAAGATCATGAGATCCCCACAAAGAGGAATGCTAAAGATTTCTATATCCATTTATTCAAAGCAAAGTATTAGTGGAGACACCCACTCATCACCCTAAGATGTGAAACATAGTTAAATAGTAACTACAATCATCATTGTCATTTCATTTTCCTTCTGTCTCTCTCCCACCTTCATGATCTTCCAAATCATGGTTATTATCCAAGGAGGTTGTTCTAAAATTGATATCAATGATGTTGAGATTTTTTCATTAGAAGATTACTTCAAAGCTATGAATGTTCCATTTAGGCACTTCAAGATGAGGGTGGATGTCTCAAAGGCTGTCACACATTGATCAGACCACAAGGAGGTTTAACACCTAGAACTTAAGACTTAAAATGCATTTCCTATCAACATAGTGTACAATAATTGATCGTGGAAGTTAGAGATTGCATATGGAAGAAGGATACCTCTATAATCTCATGTGGGTAGGATGGAAGAGCACAAAAATAAGACTGTCACATGACAGTCAGAAGATCACTAAGCTCTTTTTAGAGATTGTCATCTTGTTGTGAGTTTAGTTATATGTAGAATTGCGTAAAGGTTTCATTACAATAAAAATTATAATATGGGCTACCAAGTATGAGCTATCACCTCAACTCAAATTTGTTTACTCATTACATCCATTGTTCCCAATATGGAGGCCTTATTATGGGCCTTTCCTCTATATATTCTAGAAAGAGACAATAATGATAAGGATGTCCCAGTGCTGGTGCTAAGCCTAAAGATCTTGCAAAGTGTGCAAAGCCTGCTACTCAAGGTTCTATGGTGATTATTGGCATAAATGAAAGCTAAACCCCTAAAAGGACACCAAATAGAATCAAACTGTTTGATAAAATCCTTCAAAGAAGTGTGGTCTCATGGACTGCAATGATCACAGGATATACACAAAATGGATTTGTTGTCTTTAGAAATTTTCAAGAAGATGCAATTGGCAGTTGTAAAGTCAAATCCCACAACCTTTTCTAGTGTCCCCCTACTTGTGCCAAAATGGGAGCTTTTGAATAGGGTATGGACATCCATCAAAGCATAATGGAAAGGGGATCTTTGTCATATATTACGGTTGGAAATGCTCTGGTAGACATGTATGCAAATTGTGGAATCATAGACAAAGCACGTGAACTGTTTGATAGAATGCCTCAAAGAGATGTCATCTGATGGAATATAGTGATTACATAATATGTGTAATGTCCCGACATGCAACCCTAAAGATAAGTTTAACTAAGCAATAAAAAGGGTGAAATATATATATATATATATATATATATATATATATATATTCTAAAGAAGTGGTAATAACAAAACATAGCATGGCCTAATAGCAACAAGTTAAACTAACATCTCTAGGGATTACATAGCTACATTATTGAAATATAATAACAACCAACAACATACATAGTTTAATCAAATACACCAACTAGCATCTTTCATTACGACATCCAAATACGTCAAGAAGTTTACATTAAGATTACAAGTACAAAATAGTATATCTTCCAAGGGGAATTACATAGTTTCCTTGATACAAAAGCTCTCTTTCTAGATACATCAATTACATAAGGATTTTTTTTATACAAAAGATCTAAATACAAATCATACAAATGTCCATCTTCAATACATGTGCAAAACTAGAATCAAGAGAGATACATCTTATTTACACACGAGCCACAATGCCATAAAACTAATGGAATAAAGCACAACCACCTGACCATGTGGAACCCTGAGGTCCACCCCCCATGCTAGGAGATAACAATGAGGTTCCACTAAGTCAAAGATCACAAGGTACAAATAAGCAGATACAAAATCGGCACAGAAACACAAATCAACAATGGCTAACACTACTCCAAAGGCAACATCAGAAGATAAAAAAAAGGAAGTAACTAAGTTGCAGTAGGAAGAGTGTCATCGCATGGTCCTAGCATGGGTTATCTTGGCTATCTCTCTCTAGAAACTAGCCCCTATCTATGGTTATCCTGGCAGCCTCTCTCTAGGCACCGGCCCCATAGGGTGACACATGTGGAACTGACACATCCTCTCATGAAGACAAGGAGGTCGATCTTGCCAACCAGGCCTTCTCATCCTATCCTTAGCCTAAGAAAGTGCTATAGGAATGGGTGAGGCATCAAAATTATCTTATTATGTGTTTAACTACCCAACCCATCTAGGTTAATTATTATGTTATCACTTGATTACATCTTTCATGTGTTTATCCAGGTAGCCACTTTGGGCACTGACCCCACCATGAAAGCCACTCTCCTACATACAACTAGTACCCCTATAAAGATAAAAAATAGAAATCACCAAAATGACATGCATGATAATGACACTACAAGGCATCTATCCTCTTGCATACAAATCCTATCTCAAGGACCAACTCTTGAATCATTGTCCCAAAACTTCCAGTTGAAACAGTCACGACAACCATAAACAACATGAAACCAGATAAAGGCATGGGTCATCTTGCTCCCAAATTACAACCAATTACATAAACCAACACAATATTTTATTCCATGCTCAATACAATAATGAACCCCAACATTCAAGAAGGACTCTATAACCACATCATGAACATGACGTCAACACGAGTTCAAGACAAAACCACAAGAATAGGTACTCTGAGCAAGGCATTACCCATCTTGCACATGTATCATACTAACATGAAACATGAGACAATATTACAAGAGTGCATTTCATTCAACTCACATTCACACCCTCCTAGGCCTCTGGAAACACTTCTACAACACTTGACATCATTAAAACATAATGGTCATACATCACAATCACTTCCAAAACACATCATAAACCAAAATCCCTCATCAATACTTCAATAACAAAACCACAAATGTAACATATGATCTAATGCACTAATAATGGTCTTAGAGCATGTAACATTATTCCAAGCATGAGAAATCATCTAACAACATAAGATAGCTCTATCCCAACAATGCAGAACAATAATAACTTAAAACGGTTACCAATTATTCTATAACAGAAAATTCAGTCAAACAAGATACTACCTGTTATTGGACTAAACCTCTTTCTACACTAATGTAGATCTTATTAAAATTCTTGACTAGATCTAAAATAACAATTCAATATTTATAATATGATAAATTTTACCTAAGCATCTAACTCCACTTTATATACTATATAATACTCATTAATTAAATAAAACTTGGTAAATAAATATTCTAATTAATTACAAATTGAATAATACTTTTTAATATTCTTATATTTAAAATATGCAACAAAAATATCAATATCCACAACCAAAATTTAAATCACATCTACATTCAAATCTTTTAAATGAGGCATCAAATAATAAATCAATAAATTATTTTAAAAGGATTTGACTTTTTATTTATAAAGTAATGCTTAAATTTAACATATCCCTAAATAACATGAAATAAAATAATACTTAAATATAACACATCCCTCAATAATAGGTATTTGATTTCTCATAAATAAAATATCTTTAAATATAACACATCCTGAAATAATAGGGATTTGATTTCTCATAAATAAAATATCACTTAAATATAACACATCCCGAAATAATAGGGATTTAATTTTTTCATAAATGAAATATCACTTAAATATAACACATCTGAAATAATAGGGATTTGATTTGAAATATAAAAATACTTAAATATAACACATCCTAATAATAGGAATTTGATTTTTCTACAAAAAAAATACTAAAAAAAAGTAAAACACATCCATAAAACTATTCTTCCCTATTAAATAGGGAGTTGACATCACAACTTCAAATAATAAATAAAACTCAAATTAAAACACTAATTTATTAAAGGACAATTTTAAAGATAATTAAACTTTATAATTAACATTATGCAACAAAACTTAATATTTAGCTAATAAGATTTAATTATCTAAATTCTTAAATTAAAATTAAAATAAGTTATAACATTCTTATCTAACTACCACTTCAAAATAATACATTTTCCAAGAACAAGTTGAACAAAAATAATGATTCTAGTATCAAACCAACACTAATGTTACCTCTATATGACTATTAAATTTTTTAACAACAATCTTTTCTAAAAACAATCTTCTAGAATAAAACAATAATTTTGTATATGATACTCATATAACAAGAATTAGATTCTAAACTAATACTTAAAACTTTCTAGGAAATTTAATAAAGTCCACATTAAATTATTGTTAATTTTGTGAGAATTCCATAATATAACTACAATTTTTTTATTTTCTATATATAAAAATTACTACAAAGAATAGTTAAGTTATTAATTACCTAAACTCAACACACAAAAAGAGAATTTCTATTTCTAACTTAATCCATTATTTCCTATTAACTAAATCTACAACCTATGAGAATCCCTAAGTTTTCTCTAGTTAAACTCAGAGATTTTGTTGATTGACAAAATTGCTAAAAATGATTAAAATATCTATCTACATATTCAATCTACAAAAGAATTCATATTGAACAATAAATTAAGTTTTTAGGCAAGGAAAAAAAATGATGAAGCTGGCTGAACAGGCAACCAAATTTCATAGCCAAGAGCCAAGGATCAGAGGAATTTAATTCAGGTAAATAAAATTCATTGTTTTAAATGCATAAACTACA
Organism: Cunninghamia lanceolata; assembly: GCA_027924645.1. Classification (NCBI taxonomy): domain Eukaryota; kingdom Viridiplantae; phylum Streptophyta; class Pinopsida; order Cupressales; family Cupressaceae; genus Cunninghamia; species Cunninghamia lanceolata. The sequence goes on from BSBN01001435.1 coordinate 10,001,081, forward strand.
AACTAAAATTCATTGTTTTAAATTTGATATACATAAGTTTTAAAGTGTAAAAGCTGAAATTCTAATATCTCTTATCCTAAATTTCATTAGGTCTGCAGATACTAAAATTTCAAATGCCATTTCAGACATGATTCAATGCCTATGGAGGCCGTACAATGTAGCCAGGCAGGCTAGAGGAAAAGAAAGTATTTGAGAGTTTTGATAAAATGAAATCATCTTTATTAGTCTTATTTCAGCAAGTGTTCAAAGAATCCCATCAAATGTCAAGAGATTATAGATAAATAGAATTTGTTTGATAGACAGATCAATGACTGAAATAGTTTGCGCTTGGCAATGCAAAAATTGAGTTTTCTTTTGATAAAAAGAAATTGGCATTCTTAATTTGACACAGGAATGCAACAACAGAAAATGATTTAATTTCTACTAGTGGCAAAAGATTTCATTTAACTAAGGTGTGTATAGGCAATATGAGAGGAATAGATGTGAAGAAAGATAGATAGGTGTGAAGATGATTCAGAGTAAGGTCTCTTAAAATGTCACAATGGGTGGTTGAAGAGAATATTCAAGAGAATGCAAATGGCAAGATTAATAATAATGGGGTTATAGAAAAGAATATATACTCATCAAGCATACAGAGAGAAGGTTGCAGAGCTTGATCAATCATTTTAGTTGACGGGAGAAACTTGCATTTGATTGTAGATGGAATTGTCTGAAAAAAACTCACAGAGAATCACACTTCAACCAGAATTTGACCAATCATAAAATTGCATAGACTACTCACATATAGGATTTTTCTTCATAACTAGACAAGCAGAAGAAATTTTGTTTAATACATACCCAGATCTCCCTTGCTCTCTTCTCCTCTTCCTCTGCCAATTCCTCTTCCTTTCTCCCCAATCTTCTGTTACTGACATCTACTAACCAAAATTTTAAATGCATTTCTACCACCACTATCTGGAATATTTTCAAATCTTGAAAATTATTTCTGGCAAACACTTCCTCACAATATCAAAATAATATCTTCCAGCCCACTATTTAATCAATTACTAAAGTATTAAATATTAATAATTGATTCAATAACTTTATTACCATTATTATTATTAACTATAAATACCACTAACAGGAATAATTTTCAAACTTCTGACAACCCACTCCAACAATAAATTAATGGCAAAATAAAATAAAATCTCACATGTCAGATAAACTCAATAAAGTACTAAATATTAACAATATTATTATTATTGCTAGCTTTCAAAGCTACTAATTTAATTTAATATAAAAATCAACTAATTAATATTCTCAATTTTCTACATTAATTAGATAACTTATGTATATATGTATATATATAAACTTATTATTATTATTATAACAATTAATAAATCTCCAACAAATACACATTGACTATATAACCAAAATGATCAACATCAACACATCTATATACATAGATCACTTATTCTATAAAATGAACGAAACGACTATAATCAACAACTTAATACCTTGGTCACTGAGTTCAATAAAATGAACCTTAAACTATAATAAACAAACAATAACAACCACATACCAAAGGATGACCAACACCCAAGGACAAGTACCAGTTGAGCGACAACTACACCCATGACTGGAAATACATGGATGATGACAAACTGAAGACATTGGCTGACAAAAGGAACCCCATGTTATATCCCATCCACATCAGCCATTGGTGTAAAGACAAACTCAGACCTGCCAATTCAGGTGGAGTCGATGCCTAGTACCTGCAATCTTATAGCAAACAAAAGTGTCGAATACAACATATATATAATCATCCAACAGGCACACTGTGACAGGGAATCGTAGCGTAGTAGAGTACTCAACATGAGTAATACTACACTGTCCCTTCACAAAGCACATAAAAAATATCCACATTAACCAAGTTCATAAACAACCTAATAACACATCATCAAATAGTCGCATAAATCAGATACTAAACTAATCTACATAATCAATTAACCTATAAATGATCACATCATAAGCATAATGTATTAATCATAAACATCAATAGTGCCATCATAATAACCATCAATGAGTGTCATCGACTACATCAAAACAATAAACCTACCTTTAACCTGTCTAACATACCCTAAGTATTCTGAGTATTTTACCTTCATCTTCATGCTCCTTAGCCCGACCACGTGCACATCCAAGGTGAGAATAGAGGGGCACTACAATATGCACAAAATGGATTTTGCAGAAGCACTCCAAAACACATCCTAACATTGTAAGCTTTGCTTGTGTTCTAGGTGCATGCAACCATGTAGGTTTACTAATATATGCTTGTAGAAGAAAATAAAAATTTCCTATGTGCAATCTAGCCTAATCAATTAAATTCTAGGTCACCGGTTTGGGGATAGGTACGGGTATGGGTAATTCTTTCTTAAATAGACAACTGGGTGCCTCAATGGCACCATTCAAGCAATCTCCTCTCGTACGTTGACATTGAAGTTAGAAATATTGTTCTCCAACAAAAACTTACTTTAACCAGCCAAATGCATGACCCATGTATTGTGAGATTAATTACAATGGAAAAGGGTGATTTTGCCAAAAACAAGCTCATCAGAGAATGCAAATGAACTAGACATCAAAGAATACCAAGACCCAAAGGAGTTATAGATTCCTCAAAAGGAATTGAGAGAATTTGAGAGAAGGAATAGATAAAGCTTTGAATTTTTTGAATTATGGTTGAGTATTGACAATCCATGCTTTGATATTAACAACATTTACTTTACTTTCCCCTACACTAGCATTAACCATATTTAACAAACCTTAGGAAACACATTCATTCTTTGACCATTGTCTTTGTTTTATCAAATTAAATTGAAGTAGTAAATGCCATCTAGAGCTACTAATCTTTGGAAAACAAACATTTGTTACACAAACAAAATAATAGAAAAAGATTATTCCACACACTTTGAATAGCTTAACCTCTGCGCTCTTTCCCCCAATAAAGAAAATAAAGTGCAAAAATTATAATTGTAGTAGAAGCTTGAGCAATGACCCAAGATCTCAAATAGTTGCTGCATATTTCATGTTCCTAACATGTAATAGTTGTGCAAACTTATATCCCTAACATGCAGTAGTTTCCCACACAAAGTTCTTATTAATGATGTATTTTAAACTAAGAAGTCGTGTTTAAATGGGAATTTGAGAAATGTCACAAATATATGGATTAAAGTGTTTGACTCACAAACCTTTCTCTGAGGAGCTGACAAATATCAGATCAGCTGAAGTGAGCAAAAGTGATGCCAAATCTAACCATCTACCTTCCACCATGAAGGTTTGGGCCTCATTAGAATAACGCATCATCTGAGGTTCTGCAACCTGCTCAAACAAATTACAAATAGAGTAGGCATTAAAGGGATCAATATCTCCAATAATGTGCAAATATCTGTACAAGTAATATATCCACATTGCCTGATCTAAAACAAAACTACAGTTGGTTGGCAATTGTTGTGCACTAATCACCATCCAATATAGTATTTTCACATAAAAGGCGGATTAAATAACTCCTAACCATAAATCATTGAAAATGAAAGAAATGTCCAAACCAGCAGAACTATAAGAACTACTGTCGAGAATATAGGAATCTGATTATTTCTCAAAGAGAGCACTTCCACGAGCCTTAAGTAGAGAAAAATTTATAAAACAAAAATAATAATTATAAATCTAGCATAATTAACAAATCTTTCTGCTTTACAAACAAGAAATATGACTATTGTTTACAACATGCACTAAATACACAGCAATGAAAAGAACTAGTTTTCTTACATATTGCAATAAAAACCTTCAATACCTACTCCATCTGGTCTCTCTTTAAATAGTTACTTTCACCTCAAGAGGGCCTTATTTGAAATAAGTATTGTATTGGTCTCAGGTCAGCTTTGAGGCAAAAACATAGAACTCCCTTTTATTGATTATAAACTTTGAGAAATGTTAAAGATATTAGTCATTTGTCTAAGTTGTTATGGTGTAATGGTAATGGGAAAACTCATAAACATGTGGACTGTGTTCAAGTTCAAATCTCTTCCACCACAACAAAGCAATGAATAACTCCAATAAAAAGATGGTGAGATTGTGGTGTAACAATTATTGGGTATGTTCAAATAACAAAAAAATCATTAGCCAGTTGGCCCAGAAAGACCCAAAGTTCATCAGCAACAATATTCCACATCATACGTTTAAAAAAAAGTCACGCCATAGTTGTAATAAAGGGCCGAGGAACAAATACTAATCACAGCGGGCCAATAGCACCTTGGAATGCAAAAGGTAGGTCCTAGGTTGATAGTGGCTAGGGGCCCCAACCACCACCCAAGTAAAGATATGGAAGAACATGGTAGAGCACCAAGCATATAAATTTGAGGTCCTAGGTTAGAGTGCTATCTGGTACATGCCAAGCAAACATGGCATCAGAGCTAGACATGACACCTTCTTACTAAATATTGGCATAAATCTTTAAAAATTTTACACTTAGGTCACATTCAAATACACGCTACTGAATGTGGGACACAATCAAATGTATACCATATTCCTTACACCATAACCTTGCTTGTGACACCCTTGCTAGGGTTATGGGCCAACTTATTATAGTTAAGCTAACCTTCTCTCATGAGTATAACTCTTACGATTAAACCGCCTGCGACCCCTTGGTTGAAATTAACCTATATCCCTTGATCTAAAATTCTCTTAAATGAAGAAGAACCAAACACACAATAACCAACTTCAAAACATGGAAAGACCTTAACAATTTCATCTACTAGGTTTCTGGTTGAATGCTTACTTCAGGTCTACATCCGCCCACACCATTTCTGCAGTGAAATGAGCCACGTCAAGAGTAGCATAATCCTCCGAAGTCTCCACTACCACCATCGTTTTACACAACACTCAGCCTGGATAAGTCAAATCAATAATCAGCATCAAATGAGTTCCTAACATGAGCTAGTTTTATCAAACCAAAACAAAAAACCTAAAAATTATAACCAGTCATAACATAGCATCTTCTGGGATGAAAATATAAGGGATTAGCTACTAAATCCCTTAGACGTGAAGTATTTTGCATAACCCAAAGTTGTAAACATATAAATAACTTTTTCTTTAAAACTCATATTCTGGTTTGCATTACTTACAGTTTAGATTACAAGGGGATGTATACGCCTAAAAATGACACGATTCGTATTCCTCTAAGTTAATTAAATATCAAAATATTTAATTATCTCTTCTAAAGTCAAAATTAAATAAAATCCTTTATTTAATTTAATTCTTCCAAACAATTAAATAATTTCCCAATTATTTAATTAAATCAAAATCATTCTTCCAAATTTGAATAAATCAAATCAAATTTATTTAAATCCTCTCAATCTCCAAAAATAAAATAAATCAAATATTTTATTTATTCTTCCAAATCATGCACAACAATTAAATAAATTTATTTATTTAATTTGCTTTTCTTATCTTCAAATTCTTCAAATATCTTCCAAATCTTCTAAAAATAAGGCTTCTTCTCCATGCACACACAATTAAATAATTTATTATTTAATTCCTCTCAAATCATGCAAAAGAAAATCTTAAGTTGAGTTATCTATTCAATCAACCTTGTTTTTATCAATATCTCTTAAATTAGAAAAAAGCGTTCTAATTTATGAAAAGCATGTCTTATCTTTAGAAAAGAAAGTGATTAACTCAAATAAAACAGCTTTTGTGTGACACTTGTCTTCTTCTTATTCGTTGCACGTTCCTCATCTATTCTCAACTGTTGATCTTCTCAAGTCTTCTATATTGTTGATCTTATTTCTCCCAAGTCTATAAAAGAAACCTCATTCTTCCATTCTATTCATCCAAGATTTAAGTATTGTTACTCTGCAGGAATTTCAGCGCGCCTTTGGCACCAATTCCTTCATTGCTTGTGATCACACTTTTGTTACTACGCACTACAACCCTCATTGTAAAGCTTCTCTTCATTGCGACATTACCATAGCCATTCATAATCGACATTCTTGACAAAGCAAAGAAGTGCGCTCACTGAGGGCCCTATTTCATACACACAAGGACGATTCTGATAGGCAACCAATGGAAGTTTCGATCTAAGGAAGGTTTGCTTTGGTTGATTCATCGCTTATTTGATTTAATCTTCTTAGTTCACTATTCTATTAAGTTTTGGGTATTTGATATTGTTTATCATTGCATATTCATTGTTGAAACCAATTTACCCCTAATAGGGGCAGATAATGAAACATAGGAAACTATGATTTTGAGAACGAGTAGAGCGATTACAAAACGCAAAATCTTAAAAAACCAAAACCCTCGAAAGTTGAACAGGGTTATCGGTTTGCGCCAAAAAGATAATTGAAATGAAATATTATGAAATCGAATGAAATATTTTGCATAACCCAAAGCTATAAACATATAAATAACTTTTTCTTTAAAACTCATATTCTGGTTTGCATTACTTACAGTTTAGATTACAAGGGGTAGAAAATGAAACATAGGAAACTGTGATTCTGAGAACGAGTAGAGCGAATACAAAACACAAAATCTTAAAAAACCAAAACCCTCGAAAGCTGAACAGGATTATCGATTTGCACCAAAAAGACAATTGAAATGAAATATTATGAAATTGAATGAAATATTGCACCAAAAAGACAAGTGGTTTTAGGGAGACATAGGGATATCGGGCTGACAAAAGAGAGTGTCTCACTAATACAATGATGAAACTTCCAAAGACAAAAGACATTGGCGGAAGTGATGAATATCGGTGGGATATAAATATGAGTCCCAACGATACCCCGAAAGAAAGCAATGACATAAAGAAAACATGGACCCAAGATATAATATATTATTTCTAGGAACATATATATGCAAGTAGTAGACAAACATCTACACATCTAATCTAGTGTTAGCATATGAATCCATCTAGTAGCTAGGGATCAACATATAATGTTGATAATGAATTAAGCAATTGTGATCACAAAATAAATGGTCCTTACAATGAGGTTCAGCCTTACAACTACTAATTGATTGAATTTTAGTTGACAAATCCAATATATCTCATATTTTGCTAAGAAAACCAAACAAATTTCTTCATAAGTATGCACAATGTACTAGATCATATTAAAGAATATATTTGGTTTTAATATAGTTTACTTATACTAAGGTCTACCATAGTATTATGATCAAATTGGAAAGAAAAAAGAATAGAGGAGTAATAGTTATTTTTATTTGTCTGACCAATTATTTAGTTGTCTTTTTTGCCTGATGACCAAATTAGTCATTTATTTAGTCATTTATTTGGTCATTTCAACCGATGACCAAATTAGTCATTTATTTAGTCATTTATAGCTGTGTTGCAAAAAAATTTGGTCAAGTGACTAAAAGTTTGGTCACGTGACTAAAAGTTTTAGTCGCCTAGTCATTTATTTGCCATATTTCTACTAGTGATTGTCTATTGCTTGCTCAATGATTTTTTTCGAAAGATTTTTCAAGGCTGCTTCACATTTATGCTTTTCTTCAAAAATGTTTTTGAAATTTTCTTTGTTCCAACTTTTCAAGTTTTATTTTATTACTTTTAATTTTGCAGCAATGCAAAACATTTTTGATCCATTTGGTTGACAAGCTTCCCACTAGGATTTTATTAGATCAAAAAAGCTTTTATCCTTGAACCAGATGTTCTCAAACTTGAAGGGGCATCTGACGGGGCCCCTTTCCCCTACAATGTCCAAACTTACTAGATAATGATCTAATCTGGATAAAGGAAGAATCTAGCACTCTAAGGTGTAGGGTAACAAGCGAAGATCTTCTTTGAGGAAAAATCTGTCTAGGTTTTTAGCTATGTTGTAGAAGCCCAACCTCCTATTTGTCCAGGTGAATTGTCCTCCACCTATCTGAATTTCATATAAGATATTTCTCTCTACAAAGCTTTCAGAATCTATCTAAGATTGCAGTTTTCTCCCAACTCGACCTTTCTTGTTCGAAGACTTTAAAGTTGCATTGAAGTCCCCCCCAAAATGCAAAATTTAGATGCTAGGATACTATAGATTTTATCCAATTCACTCCAAACCATTATTTTTTGAATATAGTTGTTTGGTCCATAAACATTCACTAGTAAAAAACTTAAATCTGAGGCAAGACTTCTTACCTTACATGCTATCCAATATTTGTTTGAGGTTGTTTCTTCCAGAATAACCGATTGAGGCTTCCAAAGAACCAACAGTCTGCCAGAGGCTCCTTCAGAATTGACTCCTATCATTTTCCACATCTTCAATTTCAGGCCCAAATTGGTCTTCTCTTGTTCTCCTAGCTTTGTTCTTGCAACATGAAAATATCAGGCTGAGTATTGATTAGATGATGCCTTAGGAGGCATCGTTTGTTAGGGGCATTAAGTCCCCTAACATTCCAAGATATGATCATTGTTGTTTAGGAAGGGAGTCTCCCTTCCCTACTTTGAGCATTAAATTTATCTTCAATTGGCTAGTAGCCTCTCCATCCCATTTTAGTTTTTCCCTGTTTGGGATTCTACCTTTACCCTTGTGATCTCCACAATTCGGGGATGTTTTGGTGGGCTCCTTGGTCCCAAGTCCTAGCTTTCCATGATCTATATTTGGTTGGAGGGGTGTATTCAACACCCTTCTTGGAATTTTCTCTTCTTCAAACCCAGGATTAGTATCCAAATTTTCTAAATCTTGGTCATCTAGCCAATCTTCACATTCATCGTTTTCCAAGTTTAGATCTTTGTTTTTTATTGCCCTTGCCAAATCTGCCACTTCATTTCCCACATCTATGAGAGAATCTAAGTCTTCTTCTCGCACCTTGTTCCCCAACATTCTAATAGCTTCAGATAATTTCTGATCCAATGAAGTTACCCTTTCTTTGTCACCCAAAGTTTCGTCTGCTTTTGAATCTTCTTGCAGTTCCATTTCTTTGTGTTGTAATTGATCCATATGATCTAAGTGCTGATCTTGAATTTCTGGGTTTAGAGCTAGTCGATTTGAAGATTGAGAAGTTTTACTCTGCTCCAAATTTTTAGGAATCCCCTTGAGACTTAGCCACCCAAATGTTTTCACTAAATGATCTGTGGTGATGGAGTTTGGAATAAGGGTTTGTGTCCAGACCCCAAGTTCAGAGGATAGCTTGATCTCCTTTAAGATTTCTCTGTCAGGATTATTAATGATGCAGATCCTAACATGCGTTCCAGTCCCTTCGTGGTTAGATCTTTCTTTCGCACACAAATAAGTCCCCAATCCATTTCCAATTTCTTCCAAGATTATTGGATCCCAGTATTCCAAAGGTAGGTTGGGGAGAATATACCAATCTTAAACTGATTGCATTTAATGCAGTGCTGGATTGAAACCCACTTTCCATCGATAAATATAGAATCCGCAACTGTCCATATCCATACCCTTCTTTCTATTTCGTTTCTAATTTCTGGTGAAGGAAAAATTACCGCAAAGAAATCATTTGCTAGCGGTTTGAATTCCAACTCCTTGCCCCATTTTTTTCTCCACCATGTTTTGAGACCCTCCCAGTTTAGATTTTTGCCATACCATTTGACCATCAGAGTTAAGTTTTCCAACTTCACTATCTGCTTCTAAATTCTTACTGGATTTAGCTCAATAGTTCTGCTATTTTCCTCTGGTAGATTGATGAAATTTGAAAGTTGTGATGTTTGTATTGAGGGTTTCGCCCTCTGAATCCACCTCTATGACACCCCCCTCTAGGGTTTCAACCACCTCTTCGCAGGCCGTCATAGTTCTTGTGCCAATTAAAATTATTTTGCCCTTGTCCCTAATTTCTTGGTCTCTGAAATCTGTGATTTTGATAGTGAGGCTAATTTTGTCCTCTGAAGTTTTGATTTCTAGGGTTTCACCATGGTTCATCTGCTGCCTATTGTCTGATTCTTTCTACTAGAATGTCTAATTCTGCTTCTCTCACCCATCTTTCTGGATGCCAAATGCCTTCTAAATTTGTTGGACGTTGTCCATTCTCACCTCTTCTTCGCTCCTTCTTTGCTCCTTGTCGTGCCATATATTATATTATATATTATTATATAATATACTCTGGAGAATATTATTTTCGTGTATTCTATAATATATTATATAATTAATATATATAAATATATTATATAATAATAATAATTATATTATAGTAATATATATTATAATATAATTATTATATAATATTAATATGAACTTATAAATATATTATTTATATATTAATATTAATATATTATATATTTATAATTCATATAATATATATTAATATTATTATTTATAGTATATATTAGAAGGCACTCTTCATTGCATAAATCTATGCCATTTAGTTGACATGTATGCAAAATGTGGAAGCATAGAGAAGACCCGTGAACTGTTTGACAAAAGTTTCACACCGTGGTTGAAAATGATGCACAATCCCATATTGGCACACTGAGGACCGATAATTTCATTTCTCCTTTGCGGGAAAGTATGGGAAAGTGGGGTACTTTATATTTGATTATTTTCTACTTTGTTATTTTCTCACCATTGCATTACCATAAGCACTTTATATTTCCTTTGCGGGAGTGCGGGAGATTTTCACTTCATCGCTCACCCACACCATCCTCTAGGGTTTTCATGTGGGAGTGCAGGAAAATCTAATGAACTATGTCAATTGCACATCATAAAGATTTAGTAGCAAAAGCATTTAGATTAACAAATTTGCAATTTTGACAATCAATTTTGTTAAAATAGACAACATGTTTGTTTACATATTTAGTTTATACAATTTAAATGGTTTATGAATTAAAAGAAGAATTAATGTACACTATTTTATTTAAACAATATTTATTATATTTAAACTATTATCCAATAATTATTAAAGAATATTAATTAATAATGAATACTTTTGATACTATATTTAATATATATAATATATTTAATAATTATTTCATACAATTTAAATATAAAATCACATTGAATTGTTTGGATTTTTAAGAATATAGAATATTGGTTATCTAAAAAAATTAAAGTTGTCATTTAAAAATCCTAGATAAATTAGCGTGTTAGTGGTAATTTTCATCCGGGAATCACCATGGGGTAATCTGTAACACCATATCAACACAAAGTGATACCATCTTGTGAGAGTAAGATATCCCACCTCTATATGTGCTTTGTACTTGATATGAGTGAATGTTTAATTTGTAGGAGAATTGTATGTCACTGGAGTTTGTAGGCTTTTGAGGAGTATTTGGAGTCTGTGGGGAATGTAAGGTTAACCAGATATATCTGGAAGGAACCCAAACCTCCGCAATATCTTGTTGTCCATGAGAGTCTTGCAAGCTTAATAAACAAATCAATCGGTACTTCCACATTTCACATAGTTATTCACAAGTGGATTTGCAACTGCATCATCTGACAAAAATTGCTTTCCTTTTTGTTCTGATGGATGTCCATAATCTAAGATTCCCCATGCTATTGTATATGCATTCAACCAAAATCTTATTGTTACGTGAAGGATGGAGGTTGCTGCTTTTGGCTTTACACCTGACGTTTGCATTCGCTTAAAATTTTGTACAACCTTTTTATGAATTTACTGCATTCACCCTGTAGTGGTCCATGACATGATGAGTTTCGTATTCACGACTGTGAGGCACCATAGCCACTTTTCCATCACTGTCTTGCACTCCTATTTGCATAATAATGTTGGTTAATGATGATAGGTGCTTACTGTTCCATATTTGAGACGAGGGAATTCAATAGTAAGTTTGATTTGTGGGAGAGTTGCATGCCGTGGGAGGTTGCAGAGAAATGGGGTGGCATTGGATGTTGCGGGGAAACAACAGACCTTTGGATATCATCTAGTGACACAATAAAATCCCGCAAGCTTGCTTTCTACATCATCATTTTATCCTTGAGACATATGATCACGTGCGTCTAATTATATTTATTAATTATAATTAATATAATATAACTAATTTATTATAGTATAACATATGTATAATAGTATACTAAATTAAATATTATAATAGTTATAAATATTATATAATAACTATTAATTAATAACTATATAATATTATTTTTATATTATTAAATTATAATATAATAAATTTATAATAATATATACTTAATATAATAATTTATTTATAATATTATAATATATAATATAATTAATATAGTATATAATATATATCAATAGTAATATTAATTAGTATTATAATTATAATATATGGGCGGAAATATATTTTTTTAAATATTTGCACCTTATACATTTTCCTATGCGTGCAATATTTCATGCCTCATTTTTCTCACACACATTGTAATTTTGTGGGGTGAAAGAAAGGGGAGTAAAATTATTTTAATGCAAAATCTTTTTCCACCACACAACTGCATACATCTTCCTTGTCCTTTGCGAGGAAGCGGGAAAAAACCTCCAATTTCATCGCTCTACCGTACAAGATTAGGGTTTACTTGCGGGAATGTGAGAAGAAAAAACAAGTTCACTGCACCCCTGCACTCAGACTTGACGGCACCTACAGTGATGCGGGGAAAATCTAACTTTTTTTTGGCAAGCCCGCATATGGTTTGGTTCAGCTCTGTGGGGTGCGGGAATGCATAGGCTACTCTTCTGCATACTCCATTCGTCATTGTATTGTATCAGATCTCTAGAATCTTTGCCAATATATCCCTTCGAGGTAAATTGCTCCACAGGTTGCATGTATGTAATCGTTTCCATTAATGAGATCATATTTCTTGAAGGCACTCTGTCAAAGAATTTCCATGCCTTTTGTATGGTTTGCAGACAATGCCTTCCCTTGAAATTTTGCCTGTTATATTGTCACCCTTAGAGAGCTTGCTAACAATGCCTTTCTTCTTTTTGTTTTGTGTTATTGATACTTCATTCAGATCTCTTTTGACATGGTTATGATCTTGAGTCTCGGGCTCATCATGCATATCTAATGTTATTTCCTTGGAATCCATGAATACCGTGTGAGCACCTGAACCTTCCAAATAATCTGAATTAATATATGGAAGCAGAGTAGTCATTGTTGTCATTTTAGATTGCATTACAAGACTTTTTTCTCTTAAGAGCACATCACTTATATAGCTGCCCTGGAGTTACCAACATTTGCCACAGGCTGTTTATACGCTGGCAAATGTGAACTGACAAAAAACAAAACTGATGGCATGGAGGCATTCTATCAAATAGTTCACGAGCTTTTTCTATGCTTCCACATTTTGCATACATGTCTACCAAAGTATTTCCAACTACAGTATCAGACAAAAATCCTTGTTTCATTATGCTTTGATAGAGGTCCATACCGTGTTCCAATGTTCCCATTTTGGCACAGGCAGGGAGGATGCTAGCAAAGGTTTGTGGAGTCTGGCTTTACACCTACCATTTGCATTTGCTTGAAAATTTCTAAAGCTTTTTCAACAAATCCATTTTGTGCATATCCTGCAGCGATTGCATTCCATGAAACCATAGTTCTTTGAGGCATTTTGTCAAATAGTTCACGGGTCTTCTCTATGCTTCCACATTTTGCATACATGTCTACCAGGGCTAATACATCTGCAAAATCTGTCAAAATTCCTCTCTTTTATGCTTTGATGGATGTGCAAACCCTCTTCCAAAACTCCCATTTTAGCACAGGCTGTTTGTACGCTGGCAAATGTGAATTGATGAAAAACAAAACTAACTATACTGTCAGCCTATATAGTCATCACTGCTTTGCACCTGTGCCAACTTGCCAACTTGGTACTTGAAAGGCAGATTAAAAAGAAAAATTTGAAGTTTCAACTATAGTCATCTTGCCAAATGAGTTTAATACTCAATACTCATTGGTCAACTGAATTTTAATATAATTAAAAAATAAAAAAATCCATTTTTCACATTACTATTCACCCAATTGACCAATAGCACAACAGATAAATTGCATTTATTAAATCAGTAAATAAAAAAATTAAGTTTCAACTTTAGAGATTTTGCCAAATGAATTTAATACTCAATGCTCATCGGTCAACTCAAATGAATTAACTGCATCATATGAATGCAATTCTTGCCTTGCTAATAATCTACCTATGAAAATAAGCCACTTTCCCTTCCAAAATACTAATATAAACCTTATAAAAGATAGCACTTCATTCTAAAAAATGAGAGCTACCAACCCTAAAGAAAACAAAAATAAAACCAAAAAACCAAAGCTTTATTCTTTCTTTTATCATTTTAAAAAAATACATACATATTCTGAACTCCTGATTCTAATTTACTTATTATCACTAATTTATTACGTTATCCTAAACTTCATTTTCTTTTAAAAACCATTTTATTTCTTTTTAAAAAAATACAAGAGATCTAATTTAAGGATTAGAGCTTTCGTGTAATCTTCTTGATGGAGGTCTTTTTCAGTCAGATCTGATCTTACACTTTTCATGGAGGGTCGGTGCAGATAGGGCCCTTCATCATATAAACATTGTGTATTGACTTGGGATGGATATTTATATAAAATAGTTATTGGCAGCAAGAGACATACCATATGCAATCATGTGGTGGTGGGTTAGAGGGGATTCATGTGTTTCAATTAAAGAGAGAGGCATGTGACGGTGGGTTAGAGTGGGTACAATAAGATTGCTCAGCCAAATAATATAAAAATAGCAATAGTAAACAAGTGAAATTAAAAGTTTAATAATATTATGTGGTTGTAGTTTGTTGGTAAAGTTAAATGATTTATTAAAAAATATTAAGGATTAATTCTGGTTAATTGTAAGGTCTATGATTTTTCAAAGGAATGAGGTCCATATCAATGTCCTAGACGACCTTGATAGAATGGATATCTTTGGTTCCTTGACTATTAATAGAAAGAAATTAATTATTCATACAACTTTAATTCATATTACAAATTGTAAGAACAATAAAAAATTATTTATCTTTAAACAAAAAAACTTAAATAATTGTAATAAAAGTGTATTTAAAAAAAAAAAAACCTATATAATGAGAACGTATAATAGAGGTGTAACTACAGTGGCAACAAGAGGTAGAGTGTAATGGCATGAGCATGTTAACAAAAATTATCAAAGAACCCACATATAAAAATAACTAACATACCTATTTTCTAAAAATCTATGTGAAAGACACCAAACATATCATTCTAATAAAAATAAAATAGATCTTCAATAAAATATGAAATACATATTGTCTAACAATAAAATAGTTCTTAAGTAAAAGTTTAAATTTTTTGGTTACTATATTTTTATTAAAATAGTAAAAATAACTCTTCAAATAAAGAAAGAACAATGTAAATAAATAAAAATAATTCTTATATAGTTCTAAAGTAAAATTAGCATACCTTAAAAATCTCCAAAAGATATAAAAAATAGGTTCATTATATAATAATAAGTCTTCAAATAAAAATAAAATAAATAAATAAAGGAAAATGTAAATAAGTAAAACTAATTCTTTTATAAATCTAAAGTAAAACTAGCATACCTATCTTTTAAAAAATCTATGTAAAAGATGCATGAGAGATATCATTCTCAAGGCACCTAGTCTGCTTTAATAAAAAATTCAATAAACAAAAAATAGGTGCCTTGAGAATGATATCTGTCGGTATCTTACATGGAATTTTCAAAAGATAGGTATTTTAGTATATGTGTAATTGGTAGCCTTTGCTATTATACTAATATTATTCTTATGTGAAATTATTTAGGCTAAGTTAGTATTAAATATTTGCATTATTTTTTGGACAAATTTATTGTAAGTATGGTTTTTAACTTATTTAATGCAATTTGTAAAATAAAAAGTTGTAAGAATTGTGTTCAAATAATTTACAATTTTTTTAAAAGCTTTTAAAGAGGCATTGGAATCTAAAAATCCTTCTTAGATATATGTACTTAAAGATAATGATGTTCATTATGATTGTAAATGCTATGAAACTAATAGTTAAATTGCTTATTATGATGGTCATACCTTCATAGGGAAATCTCTTATCACTTGGGTAAAATATACTTTAGAGGCATATAACCTCAAGCTCAACAATGTACTTGACATCACCAAAGGTATTTTAGTTTTTTTTTTAGGGTCCAACATGTGCAAATTTTGTTGCCCAAGTTTGGATGTTGGTATATGTGAAACACCTTAGTGATGCTCTTGTAGTGGACCCAAGAATTTGTGGTTTCTAAGTAAGCATCTCTCAAAGTCCTAGTCTAGGTAAAAATACCTAGTTTTCACATCTTGTTGTGGACCTTCCTTGACCAAATTGTTAAGTCTTTTTATCATCTTATTTGTCATGAGATGAACAAATTTTACTCGGCACAACCCAATAGATGGGTCTATTTTGAGTTTGACATTTCCAAACACTTAAAAGAGTTTGCCAACATTTTCTCAAAAATCAACCTACTTTAACTTAATTTCTTTGGTTGTCATTGAGTTGATCATAAGATACATATTGTCTTCCTATGACTTATTTTTTAGCCCAAACTAATCTATGTGTCATTATTAATAACCAAGAAAGAAGAAGGTTGGACTATTGTTAGTGGAAAAAATCGTCATGGCATTGAGAAACACTAAACCAAGGTTCCAATGCCAAAATATAAGCCACACATTAAGCATTGAAATTTTTAGAATCTTAATATTTCTCATTCAACTTCAACTGTATAGAGGCAATATTACTTTCAATGTATTCTCAAGCACCACTAATTTGTAGGAAAAACAAGGTATTACTCCTTATACTTATACTACTATAAGGTCTTGCAACCCACCTCACAATGATGAAGGCTCTCCTAGGATGAATAATTGTAAAAAGCACCACTCCATTCTCTTGGTGCATTTTTAAAACCAACACAACATAGTTTACTAGGCAACCAATTCACTATGCTTTGTAGAGTAAAAATATGACCAAGAGGATTTTTCCATGAAGGATTCCTCCACATGACTTTCCTCTCTTAGAAAGTATGAAGAGATTCATTAAGGAAATAATTTGTATTGGTTGCATATTGATGAATTCTTGCCTTTAATGTTGTTTATTTATAATAAGTTAAACTATTGGAATTTGTTATATAGTTTTCTTTTAAGTTTTTTTTGGCCTAATGCTCTTTAGGTTTCCATGCCACGTGAAGAAGTTCAAAGTGGTGTTACCATTCTTAATTCTCAACCCTTTTCTTTTGTGGTTATTTTTTGGGGTGAAGAACTTTCACACCAATTTATATGGATTTTGTTAGATATTGATGGTAATTCACTAGGTATTGAAACATATGTATTCTTAATGATGACCCTAATCTCTCAAAGATATGGTTGGTTATCAAATAATCATCATTTTCAAAAATATCTTGTTTGCAGTAGCTTTAATATGATTTAATTCCTTGAGAGCAAGGAAAACTCTCATATTGGTGAATGGGAGGAATGACTTTTATGCAAAAATTGTGGGGGGTTTTAGATCCTAATTTCCAATCATGATTCATGTGTATACAAAAATATGGATATCAAATAAGGAAACAATGCATCAAAGAACCTATTCCATATTCAACATCACCTCATCTAATGATCAAAGAACTAAGAAATATAATGAAAACAACTAAACAATCCTATGATATTTGATAATGATTTTGATATGTTGGTTACTCATTTTGACAACATAACATTAGATAAAATGAAGGATATGATAATGAGAGATCTATGAGAATTTTGATAGCATGGTGTTGCATGAAGTGTGATGTAAAAATGGTTTGGTTGAGGCTTAATTTACAGAGGTTGGATATGATGAATGAAGGGCTAGGATTAAAAGATTAAATCAATGGCTAGATTGGTTGAGAGCACATTGGGCAATGATAAGGATTTCTAGGGTTTCAAAGGAAGCTTCTAGGGCTTATCCTTATGTGAATGACTAGGATTGAGAGATGTAGTATGAAATGGATGGTTGAGATAAAAAGCTCATTTAATTTTTATGAAACTCATTTATTGATTGTGGCAAGTCATTTATTGGTTGTGGCAAGTCATTTATTGGTTGTGGCAAGTGGATGAGGACAAGGTAGTCATGTGACTCTCAATAGTTAAATTAAATAATAAAATTATTTAATTAATTATTAGAGAGGGGATGATGGGACAATAAATTAATTAAATAAATAAGATTTATTCAATTAAATAAATATAATTTATTTATTTAATTTGGGCGATGGAGGAAAATGGATTAATTAAATAAATATATCTTAATTAATTAATTTGGGAAAATGATATGGTAAAGGGGACTCTTAGGACAAAAGTGTCACAAAGTGTCGCAAGGTGGTGTCGACGAGGTGATGAAAGTGACATGGTCAATCTCAGGTGTCTACAATTAAAATCCCCAAACTCATGGTTCATGTGATTGAATTTTCATAGTATAGATCATGTTCTTATAAGATTAGATTGTGTAATGATCATAGACTAGTATTTATTCAATAATTTATTATTTAGTATTTAGGTCATGAAAGATCACATAAATTAAATTATTTATGAGAACTATTTAATTACCTTTTGACATATCCAAAGTGATGATTTATAGTGAATTCCTTAAACCCTATTTTTCATGAACACAATGTATACACCTAAAATTGGCTCAGGTTGAATTAAGTAAATATTTTGATATTTATCTTAATTCTTATTCTCTTCTGTCAATTAAATAAATATTGTAAGTTTATTTGATTGGTTCATTATCCTACAATTAAATAAAATCATTTTATTTAATTAAATTCCCTAAATTCTTCTAATGTCTCAAGTCCTAAATCCACCTCACAAAATCCACTTCATCAATCCACCTCATCTCTTCCACCTCACCATGTTGCACATATAATTAAATATTCTTAATATTTAATTAGCTAATATCCTCTATTATCCAAAATAAATCTTTAATTCAATTATCCTCCACCAATTAAATTTTTAATTCAATTGTTCCCCACTATCCTCCACGAATTGAATTTTTAATTCAATTGTTCCCCACTATCCTCCACTAATTGAATTCTTAATTCAATTGTCGCCCACTATCCTCCACTAATTGAATTCTTAATTCAATTGTCCCCCACTATCCTCCACTAATTGAATTCTTAACTCAATTGTCCCCCACTATCCTCCACTAATTGAATTCTTAATTCAATTGTCATAACCCACTCTTCTCAAAAAAAGAATTTTTAATTCATCCATTATGAATTAAAGATTCACAAAAAATGAGAGCCATTGATCTCATCTTTTGATCCTCACCCTCCATTGCCTTTTTAGAAAATCTATAAATAAGACCCTTCTCTAAGCAATTAAAGGGGACTTCATTCAGGCATCCTTATCATGCCCAATTTCCTCTAGGGACTTCTTTCAGGTATCCTTACCATGTCCAATTTCTTCTAGAAACTTCATTCTGGCATCCTTATCATGCCCACATTCTTCTCAAATCTCCACATTCTAGCCATTCCAATATCCTCCATTATCCTTGTGTTTGAAGCTCATCTTCAACACAACAAGTATCACAGCCATTTCTCCTTGTCATCTTGAGGAATCGAAGCAAGGAAGCAAGCTCCCTGAGGGCCAACCTTCATCATTCAAGATCAAGAAAGAATAGGCGAGCAATGGAAGTCAAAAGGTAAAGGTTGTAAGTATCTCTTTGTGATTATTTAAATCTCCTTTTCCTTCATATTTCATTGTTGTATTGGGTAATATTTATCATTATTGATCAATCCATTTTCCCATCAACAACTTCTAATGTAGAGTTGGAAATACTTTTGGATTTGACTGTGTTTTATTGTTTTCCTCAACGTTTCGAATCACACACAGTGATCCATCATTAGGAGAAAGATAGCAAGCAAGAGAAGAGAGAACATGCATGACAGTTTGCAGACTCAAGACCACTTAAAAAGAGTGAGAGAGATGTGAGGCAGAAACCAAGACCACTTCAAGGGAGAAGGACAATTGCCTATCAAACCAAGTGAAGTGAGGGACAAAAGAGGAGTGGGGGACATCTAAGCACACTAAGACAAAACATACAAAGAAAAGGCTAGCTAGGATAAGAGGAAGACAAAAGTAAAAGAAAATTAAAATAGAAATAAAAATAACACGGCCAAAAAATAGAAGAGAGCAAAAAAAGGACAACTATAATTCTAGCAGCCTAATCAATAAAAAGAAAAGGAAAATGAAAAACAAAAAAAGGGGGGAGGGGGGGGGGGGGTTGGATCAATCTAAATGCAACCAAAGTCACAAAGTAACAAGAAGGTAAAAAGGATGACACAAATGAGAATTAACACTGAGATGAGTTGAAGACAAGGATAGATTTAAACAACAAGAGAAATAAAGAACAATCCAAGGATGAAAGAAATTAAAAAATATATATAATTAAATATATATATATATAAAGGGGGACAACCGAGAACATTAAAATTGTAAGGGTTAAATTGGAAAAAGCTACCTACAAAGAACAAGAGAGGGCTCAAAGTAAAGTTCAAAGCAAGAAAAGGATAAACCAAGAAGACAAAGGGATACAACAAACAAAAAAGAAAGGCAAGAATATAACTATCCAATGAAGGAGAAAAACTGACTGAGAGAAAGCCTAGAAGTGAAGAGAAAAGCAATCAATAAATGGGAAAACATGCTCCAACAACCAAATAATATATATATATATATATGCTCTCTTCTATTTTTTGGCCTTGTTCTTTTTATTTCTATTTTAATTTTCTTTAACTTTTGTCTTCCTCTTATCCTAGCTAGTCTTTTCTTTGTATGTTTTGTCTTAGTGTGCTTAGATGTCCCCCACTCCTCTTTTGTCCCTCACTTCACTTGGTTTGATAGGCAGTTGTCCTTCTCCCTTGAAGTGGTCTTGGTTTCCGCCTCACATCTCTCTCACTCTTTTTAAGTGGTCTTGAGTTTACAAACTGTCATTCATGTTCTCTCTTCTCTTGTTTGCTATCTTTCTCCTGATGATGGATCACTATGTGTGATTCAAAATGTTGAGGAAAACAATAAAACACAGTCAAATCTAGAAGCATTTCCAACTCAACATCATGGACTGTGGAAGATTGATGACTACCACTTCTAATGTAGTCAAGGATAGGGAGACAAGTGAATGGTGATCTTTTTATTATATAAATATTCACAACACACTTCTAAGAACCCAAAAAGTGTTATGATTAAGGTGATATTAATCCTGCAATCCTATATCTAATGTTGGATCTCCAACAGCTTTGGAATGGGTACTTGGGCACCCATGTAGGTGGCTGATAAATATTATTTAAATATTCTTCGTATAACATGGAACATTAGTTATAGTGGAATTCATGAGGGAGGTTACATATGATGGTGGTGGTTACAAATTAATTTAACTTTATTTACACCACTTTCCTAGTCCTAGAAAGAGAGAGAGAATAGAGCATATTTTGCATGTTAATTGGGTTCCACATTAGTTGACTACTCATTTTGGACCACTATACTTGGGAAGGTGTACCCACTCTTCCCATTAGTAAAAAAATGCTAACAATCATCATTGATATTCATGGAGCATTGGTTAATTGCTCATGGGGGCATTGAATTGTTTCCATACCATGGATTTTGGTAATTTTGGTTTTGGAAAACCATTCATGGTTTTCCCTCTTTAGTTCTCTATAACTTAGATGCCTTAGATAGTTGTTTTTGGATCTTTTGTAGGTAAAGTAAGGATAGGTTAAAATTTTTTCAAATTGAAAGATAAGTTGGATGTATTATTGTAATAAATTGTTATTTAATTAACATAGACTCAAGTGCTCTCTTTGGTGGTGGTGTTTTTACTTAAAAGGGTTTCTCAACATAAATTGTAGTGTTTATCATGTGTTTTCTAATTTATACTTCTTCACATTAATCTAATGGTTAATCACATGATACATTGATTGGAATTTCATATTTTCATACCAAGTGAACATTTTTTATTATATTAGTTTACCCTATATTTCACAAACTTGGTATGAGATCTTTGGTTCTGTTTAAAATGGGGTACCTTTCTTGGAAGTTTTGTGGCTTTTTTTCTATAGTGGGCTCTTTTTACTTGGTGATTTTGGAGATTTGTGAGTGATTAAAACCATAGCCTTTACAGGTCTCAATAAAAAATTAAAAAATTTAATGGCCCTATGTACAAGTTGTGAAAGCTAAAGATGGAGGATCTCTTGGAAGAAAAATACCAATGGAAAGTTGTAGCAAAAGAAGGAAAACCTAATGGAATGTCTAATGAATATTATAAAAGGATGGACAAGAAGGCAAGAGGAACCATTCAATTGTGTTTTGTAGATTATCTCATCTTGAATGTCTTAGAAGAGGATACTAAATTTGTATTATAGAAGAGGATAGATGATATCTATCAAACTAAAAGTTTGACAAACAAGTTATATCTCAAAAGACATCTATATTCTTTAAAAATGAAATAAAGTGATTCTATTGCAAAAAAAATAAATGACTTCAATTTGATTTTGAGTCAGCTAGTTTCATTAGATATTAAACTTAATGAAAAAGATAAATGTATCTTATTGCTTTTCTCTTTGCTTGAATCTTGGGAGAATTTAATTGCTATTATTGGTAATTCTATAGAGATAAAGATGGATCCCCTTATTAATATATTGCTTAGTGAATAGACAAGGAGAAAGTCTAATAATAAAGGCTCTAATGACGCCTTGCATGTTTAGAGAAGGCCCAAGGACAAATGTGGGTCTAAAGGGGAATAAAATAAATCTAAATCCAAGTCAAAAGGATGGTCCAAAACCCTAGGAAATCAAAGTGTTAGATTTTTGGAAAAAGAGGAAATGTGAAGAAGGAATGTAAAAACAAGAAGAAAAGATTTTATGATTCCGCCATAGAGAAATTATTTGATGATGGTGATATGATGAATTAGTTATTTATACCAATGTTACTAGTGATGACTCTTTTCTAATTGATTCATGTTTCTCCTATCATATGACTCCTCACAATTAGTGGTTTTAAGCATACCAAGATTGTGATAAAGGGGATTTTTTCCTTGGTGACTATAGTACACATGAAAATGTTGGTAAGGGAAAGGTACAATTGTGTTACAATGATGGGAGGGTGAAAAATCTTTGTGGTGTTTAGAATATTCCAAAACTTGCAAGAAATCTTCATTTTGTATCCAAGTTGAATGATTCTAGAGTACTTGTGACATCTGATAAGTCTAGTTGTAGGTTGGTGAGATGGAACCTAGTGGTAACGAGAGGCTCATGATGTAAAACTATATCTAGGCTTGATGCATCCATATTTTGTAATTCAACAAATGTAACTAGCATTTCTAGAAATGCATGTATGTTGTAGCACCAATATTTAGGCCATATTAGTGAAAAAGGTCTTCTAACCTTGATTAATAAAAATATAGTTGACAATTTTCTATTTAATATAATGAGCATTTTGATATCTATGAGCATTGTGTGTTTGGAAAGAAAAATAGAGTTTCCTTTCCTATTGGAAGTAATAGAGCAAAGAGATTATTAGAAATTATTCACTTAGATGTGTTTAGTCTAGTGGATTTTGGTTCAATGAGTAAATCTAAGTGTTATTATGTTACATTAATTGATTATTACTCTAGATACACATAGGTTTATTTTTTGTGTTCTAAATATGCAATTTTCTCCAAATTTAAAGATTTTAAGGTGATTGTAGAGAAATAGTCAAATAAGAAAATAAATGTGTTAAGATATGACAATGGTGGGGAATATTGCTTTAGGGAATATAATTAGTTTTATATAAATTTAGGTATTGTATAGTAGAAGACTACCCCTTATATGCCGTAGTAAAATGGGGTCATAGAAAGGATGAACAAAACCTTAATGGAAATGAGATAGAAATATGATGAGTGGTACATAGTTGGATCAATGCTTTTAGGTAGAGGCTATGAGTATTGCTTGTTACTTTATTGATCAATATCCTTGTCCAAATTTTATAGAAAAGACTCCTTATGAAGTGTGAATAGATAAGAAACCTTCTTATTTAAATTTAAAGATATTTGGCTATGAGGGTTTTGTTCATGTGCCTAAGGGAAAATGATCTAAGTTGGATCCAAAAACATCTTTATTGGTTATAGCGAGAATGTAAAAGGTTATAAGATTTACAATCCTCTAACCTTGAAAATAACTTTATCTAAGGATGTGATTTTAAAGAAACTTAAGAGTATTTGTAGATCCTATGTAGTCAAAGGAAAAGGAAGTACAAAAAGAAGTTCATTTTGAGACTAATGTTGAGAACAAGGAGATGCACATGTTGAAGAACAAAATGATGGATTAGAGGATGGAAAGGAAAAAGAGGACTCCGGTGAGAGTTCTAACAAGGTTAATCATGTAGAGGAATAGGAAGAGTCCCTTACTCCACCCTCGAGATGATCTAGGAGAAAAAAAAACCTAGTTAATAGGTATAGCCCACCAAATTTTTATTGTGTATTTATTTCAAGTTCTACTAATAAACTAATATCTTCGATGGAAGCTCTCTCTTTAAATGAGCATGATTCTTGGGTGGAGGCCATGGAAGAGGATTTGATGGCCTTAGATAGATGTGACACTTGTGATCTTGTGAGATTTCCTAAGGGAAGGAAGCCCATTTATTGCAAGTGGCTGTTTAAGAAGAAATTAAAAGTAGATAATAAGGTAGAGAGGTATAAAGCTAGATTTGTGGCTAAGGGCTACTTCAACATAGTAGTTTATTTTGGTAAAATTTTATCTCATGTTTCTGAATTAGCTTCCATTAGATTCCTACTTTCTATTATTTTTGCTCATGATTCTGAAGTAGAGCAAATGGATGTAAAAACTACTTTAATGCATGGAGACCATGAAGAGGAAATTTTTATGTGACAACCAAATGATTTTGAGGTAAAAGGGAAAGAGAAAATGGTTTGCAAGTTAAAACAATAATTATGTGGTTTGAAACAATCACCCTAGATGTGGTATTGGAATTTTGATGTGTTTGCATTGATATTAGGTTATGTTAAAAGTAAAGAGGAACACAATGTTTACGTTAAATGTATTGATGATTAGATTCTAATCAATGTCTTGTATATTGATGGCATGTTTATTGGTAGTAGCAAGGCAATGATTAAGGAGCTTAAAAAATAGCTTTGTAGTGCATTTGACATGAAATATTCATGAGAAATTTTTTTTATTTGGGATTGGAAATCAGTAGGGATTGAGTTCACAAAAATCTTTGTCTTAGTTAGAGTATGTTGACACTATTTTAAGGTGGTTTTCTATATAAAATTGTAAACTAGTGAGTGTTCCTTTACTTGTAGGTACTAAGCTTTCATGGATATATGCCCTAAGTTGAATGATAATTTTGAGGATATGCATAATGTTCCTTATGCTAATCTTGTTAGTGCCTAATGTATGTAATGATTTTTATGAGATTGGATATTGCCCAAGCAATGGGAGTTCCTAGCAATTTTATGTCTAAACATTGTAGAGAGTATTAGACTTGTGTTAAGAGCATATTTAGATATTTACAAGGAAATTCTAATTATTTCTTATGAACTATCATATCTCTAATGATGTGGATAAGTTATTGGACATGCATAGCTTTATTGATGCAAAATGGGTACGTGACTTGGATAGTAAAAGGTCAATTAATGGTTGTGTTTTCTCTATTTGGAGGTGATGTCAAATATATGATTAAGTGGTAGCCCATAGTTGATTTATCCACTACATATTTGTAAAGAGACAGCTTGGTTACAAAGGTTGTGTTCAAGAGTTAGTTTTGGTTGTAGGGAGGTTCAAATCATATTTGATAGTTAGAGTGTTATTTGTCTGGCTAGGAACCCCATGTATCATGCATATATGAAGCATATTGATGTTCACTATCATTTTCTTTGCAAGATGGTGGAGAGTGGTAACGTCATGACTTAGAAGGTTGACACTCAAGATAATGTTGCAAATTCACTTATGAAACCAATGAGCATGGATAGATTCTCTTAGTGTAAGGAGGCCATAGGCCTTACATCCTCCACTTGATTATTTATGTTTCCTATAAATATGTAATTGTAATATAAAGCATTAAGTGGGAGAATGTTACGATTAAGGTGATATTAATCTTGAAATCCTATGTCTAATGTCAGATCTCCAACACCCTAAGAATGGGTACTTGGATGACCATGTAGGTGGTTGAAAGATATTATTTAATTATTATTCTCCTTGTAATCTAAAAAAATAGTTGTAGTGGCATTCATGAGGGAGGATGCTTATGATAGTGATAGTTACAAATTGATTTGAATTTATTTACCTCACTTTCCCAATCTTAGGCACTAGGACAAATAGTGGAACATATTTTGCACGTCCATATTAACTGGCCACTCCATTTTGGAGAACCATACTTGGGAATGTTTGCCTTATTCAAATGGATCAAAGATGTTAATAGTTATGGTTGTTATTCATGAAGCATTGCTTGATCGGTCATGGGGATGTTTGAACTTTTCCATACCACAAGTTTTGGTAGTTTTGGATTTGAGAAACCATTCATGGTTTTACCTCTCCAATTTTCTAAAAATTGGATGCCTTCGATATTTTTTATGGGTCTTTTGTAGGTGAAGTAAGGATATGTTATTGGAATTCTATTAGATTGAAGAGAGAGTTTGAATGTATTATTGTAAAACATATTTACTAGATTTGTATAAAATCATGCATTCTTTGTGGTGGATTTTTTCTTGAAAGGTTTTCTCCATGTAAATTATGGTGTTATGTGTTTATCAATTATTTTCTATTTTAAACTTCCTCACACTAATATAATGGTTAATCACATGATACTTTAATCAATATTCCAAATTTGCATACTAAGTGAACTGTAGGAGTGATCAACTCCTTCCTAGGATCCTCAGTTTGCAAAACAACACCCTCACAGATATACGAGAGAAGCAAAGTGCTCTTCCACCAAATATCAATGAATTGATATTGAGAAAATGAGATATATTACACAATGTACAAGTGCCTATTTAAAGGCAAGGAAAAAACATAACGGGTGAAACTACCTGATAACCAAAAATATGGGTAACCAATACTAAATATTGGCAACTACCTATAATGTTAAACCTAAGTTAGACTTAAGAATCTTGTAAGGGTAAAAACCCATTCACACTAACACCCCCCCTTAAGATCAAACTTAGGAAGATTATTATGCAAGGTGAGATGCAAGATGGGACTCGGCTACAAGGCCGTGTTAGGTACCCATGCACAACTACTATGCAATGCAATGTAATCTCTCACAACTAGAGAAAAGGAGAAAAACCCTGTGGGAGAAAACTCCTCTCCAAAAGAGAGAAAAAAGATGAAAAAAAGGTGAAAGGAAGGAGGACTCCACAAGACTTCCCAAGGATAACTTTCAGCACTGATATCAACAATCTCAGCAAAATACAAAAGGAGAGAGACTATGTAGCCCCCCGTAGTAAAGAATAGAAATGTTGAAGACCCCACTATGATGAAGGAACTCCTGTGTCGATCCTGGAAGCTTGAAGACAAAAGAATATCCAATGTCTACAAATAACATGCCTCCCTTTAGGGAGAAACAAGTCCAACCACTGATGCAAAAGAAACTCCAACTCTAAAACAAGAGAAGGGAGAGGACGAATCAACATGAAAGATGCTTCTGAAAACTGTCCCGATGCCTCCACATAACCAAATGTCACATCATGATCAGGTGCAACCTCAACTGCAGAAGACGAATCAACAAGACCATGTGGAAACTCTGAAGCAACAATCTCCAAATACACAGATGGTGTGATAGCAGTGCTGATACTGTCATAAAAAAGAATGGATATACCCTCAAATACATCATCCAAATCAACAATGTGAGATTCACAAAACAACTCTGAAAGACCTATCATGTGACTATCCCACAAATCAAGATCTGAAGGATTAAGAACATCCTACTATGCTGAAGAACCAACCTCTGAAGCAATAAGATCTGAAGTAGGAGAAGAATCAACACAGGTCTGAAGAACTCCAAAGTTCAAATGACAAATCTTTCTCGAGGAATGGCTATCAACACTAGCAAGTGGAGTGAGAGGCTCATAATCATTATCCTCAACAAAATGAGAAAAATCATAGAGACGAGACTCATGATCGGCTTCACCAATTGCAATGACTTTGCTAGTATCAACCTCTCTAATGAAAATAGAATTTGCAGTGAACTCTATAGTCTTAGGTACCTCACCATGAGTAATCTGATAGATAGAAAGAATATTTGTGTACAAATTAGGAATACAAAGTACATCTCTGAAACAATCATCACCAATCTCAACATTGCCTATCCCTGGAACACCCAAAAACTTACTATTCCCCAAAAAGATCTTAGAAGTATTTGTAGGATGAAGTTCCAAAAAAGGATAGGGAGAAAAACCCATGTGATGTGATGCTCCTGAATCCAGAAACCATCTATCATGACTAGAGTGAACTGTAAAAGTAACCAATGCATGTCCTTTGAGCTTATCTATGGAAGCCAATCCTACATTCCCTAACTGTGTAGGTTTAGATGAAGATGAAGATGCTGCCGATGGAGAAGCTATAGAAGAATAAGGAGTCATAGATGAGGGCAACTGAATGTTGTTCTTCTAAAGAAGGTGTGAAAGCTCATCAATCTTCTTAGTATAACAATGGTGTTCATCATGACCATTCTTCTTGTAATACATACAACTAAACTTCTCCTTCTTAGGTTTATCCTCTTTGGAAGAGGTGGACTCATTAGACTTTGTCTTAGCCTTAGGTTTCTTCTTCCCTTTGCTCTGAGATGCTTGTGCAACTAATGCATGATTCTTAGAGGACCCATCTAACTGAGCAATTTTGGCTTGCTCCCTAGTCAAACGATCACAAAATGTCTCAAAAGAAGGCATATTGAAAGCATTACCCAAAGCATCCATGGTG
This sequence comes from Cunninghamia lanceolata, assembly GCA_027924645.1. NCBI lineage: Eukaryota > Viridiplantae > Streptophyta > Pinopsida > Cupressales > Cupressaceae > Cunninghamia > Cunninghamia lanceolata. The sequence continues at coordinate 10,029,940 of BSBN01001435.1, forward strand.
GAGAAAAAGTAGAAGAGAAAATAACAAATGGAGCTCTTAGATTAGACAAAATCAAGAAAATAGACTCCTTATTAGTTTTATCCTTCCCACATCCTACCAATTGTGACCTCACAAATTTGAAATTGACTAGATAATCATCAATGGAAGGAAATGCATCTAGGGAAAGAGAAGTCAATTCTGCCTCTAATTGCAAAGTATGAAACTCACTGATTAGACCAAACAAGTTATTGAACTTATTCCATACCTCCTTGGGTGTATTACTCCTCAATGTGGAAAAGCAAACTATCAAAAACATGCAAGGCTATCAAACCCATAACTTCATCACACTTGTTCCTATGAGCAAATATCTCATACTCCCTAGTAAGAGTGGGATGTTGATCATGAAATGTGGACCACAAACACTTAGATTGGAGCAACCTATGCATTTTAATCTTCCAGGTATGGTAGTTATGAGGAGTTAAAAGCTCAAATGAATCAGGAGTAGCCATGACAAAAAATGCACCAAAAGCAAGCAAAATAGACACCAAACTGATACAATCAGGTCTGAAACCTCCAAGATATCAAATATAATAGCAAATGAAGCCTCTCAAAATTGATTTCACCTTTCCAAGATCCAAAAAATCTCAAGATATCACTCAGGAAGCAATAATGCAAAAAACATATAGTGTGTCACACTTTTGGCTAACTAAATAATTCTGCATGGATCATTTACGCACGATTTAGTTACTCCCATTTTTGTTATGCCTGAAACCATGTTGCACCTATGTGGCACCTACTTGGTTGTACGTTTCCTGGCGGAACCTTATTAGACGGTAAGGTTACGCCCGTTTAGATTTTGGGCATAACCAAAGAAGATAAAAATAAGAAAAAAAGCAAAATTTTCATTTTCGCCCTGATTGATATAGTTTTGGAGTGTTCCACTTGGAGCCCATGACGGACAGTGACCCACAACTAGACTGCACTGCCATCTCCAGCCAACATTGAATTACACTGCAAGTTGCCACCTCCAGCCAACACTGCACTACACTGCAAGTTGCCGCCTCCAGGTACTGTTCCTCAACACCCACGTGCACCTATTGATTTGAATAAACCCTAATCATGAATGCTGGGAATGTATAATATTTATCTCATAGATTATATCTTATAAATCCCATAGTTTATATCAATGAGCTGCAACATCCACACAACTTAATGATAATGTTTATGGTGTCCTCAAGATAACCAACGCAAGCAAGAATGCCAACCATGCACACATACTGATCAATTGTAGGTGTAATGCAATAAGGGTTACTCATATGATTGAAGCATACATGCAATGCTCATCCACTAAACCTGCAACTTTCTAAGTGTCTATGCTTCCACATTTTCCATATAGATAGCCAACGCGGGTAAGAAGGTCAACCATGCACACACACTGATCAATTGTAGGTGTAATGCAATAAGGGTTACTCATGTGATTGAAATATGTACAACCCTCATCCACTAAACCTACATAGCTGCATGCACATAGAACACAAGCAAAGCTTACAATGTTAGAATATGTTCCAGAGTGCATTATTTCAAAGATTTTGAGAGAATCCTTGCAAAATCCATTTTGCGCATATCCTACAATCATTGCATTCCATGAGATGACATATTTTTGAGGCATTCTATCAAAAAGTTCACATGCCATGTCTATGCTTCCACATTTTGCATACATGTCTACCAGGGCAGTTGACACTGTAATATCAGACAAAAATCCCCCTTCCATTATGCTATGATGGATGTCCATACCCTGTTCCAACGCTCTCATTTTGGCACAGGCAGGAAGGATGCTGGCAAAGGTTGTGGAATTTGGCTTTACACCTGCCAATTGCATTTGCTTGAAAGTTTCTAAAGCCTTTCCAACACTGCATTGCACTGCAAGTTGTAAAATCCATTTTGTGCATATCCTGCAATCATTGCATTCCATGAGATGACATCTTTTTGAGACATTCTGTCAAATAGTTCACGTGCCATGTCTACGCTTCCACATTTTGCATACATGTCTACTAGGGCAGTTGACACTATAATATCAGACAAAAATCCCCTTTCCATTATGCTTTGATGGATGTCCATACCCTGTTCCAACGCTCCCATTTTGGCACAGGCAAGAAGGATGCTAGCAAAGGGTGTGGAATTTGGCTTTACACCTGCCAATTGCATTTGCTTGAAAGTTTCGAAAGCCTTTTCAACACATCCATTTTGTGCATATCCTGCAATCAGGGCTTAAATGTGACAATCCGCCTTTCCTGTCAAGCAACTTTTTAATGATAGTTATCTACTCAATGGTGCCCTTCAAATACTATAAAATGCCATAGTATAAGTAAATCATATAAAAATTAAATATATATATCATCATAATCTTATATAATTTTTGACAGTTTGTCCAAAATCTTTCCTTTCATATGATACAATATTTTTTAAATTTTGATTGTATCTTACAACAAAAATGCCTAAATACAACTATACAACTGTCAAATTTAAGCCCTACTTGCAATCATTCCATTCCATGAGATGACATCTCTTTGAGGTATTATGTCAAACAGTTCACGTGCCTTGTATATGCTTCCACATTTTGCATACATGTCTACCAATCCATACTTTAGCATTTATTATTTCATAATACATTAGCCCATAGTATCATCATTTATTAATATAGGTTAGTGTGTGCTTATTTGTATGCATTTGATTAGATTAGCCTAGATCCAACTTAGGGAAATTTTATTTTCCTTTACAGTTTTGTTAAACTCAGCCATATTTACACTCCTAGGGTTAGTATTAGAGCTATATGCTCAATGATTTTAAGACATTTTAGATTTGATATTACTATGATTTTATTATACTTTTTAGATTTTCTAGGGTTTTATCTATATATGATTATGTATTTTGATTAGGGTTTGGGTTCTATAGTGGTCTATCTCTTTTCCCAACCTCTCACGCTAGGATATTTTATCATTATGGCTTCTTTTATATCTTGCTCCTTGGCTGATTTACATGCATACATTTCAGATTTTGATAGGCTCTTATCTTTGATATGCATACATACCTAGTGAGGGTATACCTTGTGGTACACCTTGTAGGATGGGCATAGTTTTCCCTCCTTAACCTATGCATGAATGTGTTACACCTTTTGCTGATAAATCTCTTATATGTCATGTAGCCTTATCTCCATAGATTTATGTGGTTTGAATGCATCATCTTCTTATATACATGATGATGGTATAATGACAATCATATTTCTACTTGTCATGTTGAATCTATGGATGTTTTTAATAATCTTTCACATTGTCTTACCCCACATGATCATAGCTTATGCCATGATGGTAATTTAGTGGCTTCTCATGTGTCCTTTATTGACACCATGTTGTCTTATCCTACATTGGACTATGACATTGTGAGCCTTAGTGAAGAACTTTTACATGATGCCTAAGATGGTTCTATAGATGCCTCTTTATGTGTAAATTCATTTTTATTTTATAAAATGATGATATCTTATTGATTAGTGAGCTTAGATTGCACTTAAGTGGTAGAGCTTTACAATGGTTTGATTCACCTTGTTTTCTTTACACTTCCTTCATGAATTTGGCTCATAATTTTATTGCCTATTTTCTAACCATAGTTCACATAAGGCTAGCATGAACGTAGACAAGTTCCCTCATGATTTATCTTTTGATCCTAATTCATATGAACTATCAATCTGGCTTATGTATTTTCCATATCTACCTTTCATGTGGACCTTGATTCACATGATTATAATCTTATGGGGCATACTCATCAAAGATTAGGAAGAGGCCAAGATGTCAATTTGCTACCATTAGTAAATTACAATCTAATGCACTTAACTTACCTCTTATGCCTAAAATCAAATCTAAAACAAAGAAGTTTAACATCATTCAACAATTACAAAACACTCCAGCCAAAATATCTCTATGGGGCTTAATGTCTAGATGTCACCCTTTTATAGAGATATAGTGCAAAAAGCCTTCGAGAAAATATAAGCTAGATCCGGTGTTGGTCCAAATATACTCAACGTGCAAATGTGTATGAGTCAAATCTAGATCAACACATGTGTTGCACTCATTTGAAGCATTTCCAACTACAAACAAAGGTTTAGAGTACAACAATAAACAATAAATGATGATTTACAAATTTCATCTCATTGTAACACATTGCAAAATATTTTCCAACCCTTTGTACAATGTATGCATATTCTATTTATAGAAAAGTGATAACACTCATCTCACAGATGATTGACACTTGTCAATTCTTACTACAATTTAAAATTAGTTAGGTGGTTAGCACCATTACAAGTGCCACTTAGGTCCAAACTCATGATGACCAGGGGCTACGTATTACAAAGAGAATCAACTCCTAACTTTATTTTGTTGTTGCAAATGAAAGAAAGTAATTGCCATGAAGACACTAGACTCTTTTATCCTCCCAACATGAATGATTTAAATAAGTGCATTGAATTTGTTTCAAGGGCCTCTATCAAAATGATGGAGTGGAATGTAGAATTTGACACCTCTTTCCCATATATTGTAGCTCAAAGCCTTCTAAAACTTGTCTGTAGGTATAAAACATAATAATTCCAAGACCCTTCCATTTCTTCTTGTTAATATTTATTTCAATAAAATTTGCATTTTTATTCAAGATCTGTGAACAATCTAACTACATTATTAGTTTGAAAATCTGAACTTGGCTAGATGTATTTGAAATAGATGTATTAGATTGAATGTATATTTAATTTTTAAATTTTAAATGTTTATATAGTTTTGTAAAGTTAATTTAAATGTGTAGATTGTTCATGTGTATTTAATTCTTAGATTTTAAATGTTTTTAGTTTTGTTATTTTAAATGTAAAAATTGAATGCACATATAAATTCATTAAATTATAAATTAAATGTATGTTAAATTTTTTAAAATGTAGAAATTTGCACATACATGGCATCTGACATGGCATCTCATCATAGTGATGGCCATGATAGTGAGCATAATAGTGGTGATGCACATAGTGTAAGTATGAGTGAGTTATATGCTGCCACTTTTGATAGACTCAATAATGCTTTGACACATTTAGATCAGACGATCCATAATACACCTAACCTATCTAATAGAGACAGGTTGGTGGGGACTAAAGTAGAATTTGCACGTATGATTGACATAGTCAAATCATACAATCCCTACGATGATTTGAGTATTGAGGATTTTTATGTGTCACTTGCTAGCACTGTTACTGGGACAGTGAAATGGCCAGAAGTTAATAGGTTTGTTTCATTGAATATGGTGCATAGTATGTTTCCACATTCTCATGGGCATGACAGAGTTTAGGGCTATTTTGTCACCAGGTGTACAAATGTTGTTGCTATACCACTTATATATCCTAAGTGGCTAGCAACACATCATAGATGGCCACACAATGATGAGTTGCCTTTGTATTTTTGCAAACAACTATTTGCTTTTACTCATTTATGACTTGATATTGATTTCACATCTATACCAAAACATGCGGGACAGGGTCATGGGAGGTTTTCAAAGAAATTCTGACATCCTGATCAAAATCTACCTGAAAATAAGAGGGCATTAGTGGGTCCAAACCTTTTGGTACTTCCAAAAAGGTTAGATTTAGGATGGTCAATTGAGGCGGCAGTTACATCATCGAGACATCATATTTTTGAGAGTTTAGGTTCTATTGTTGGTGACGTTGACCATTTGGCATCAGATCGTGTTGGTAGATATATGTTGTGTCCACGCACTAGCATAGGATTAGTTGATTCGACTTTCGCTAGTTATGATCCTTACATACGTGCTGACATAGTTTCACCACGTGATGTGGCGTAGACTTCTAGAGAGAGTGTTTTACGTAGATTGAGTACATGTCTGGCATGGGATCTAATTTCTATATATCAGTTTGTCAGTTCTAAGTACGGCATCCCTCTCGACACCCTGTCCACATTTGTCAGTCAGCGCAGTGATTAGCAAGCTACACATATGACTGACACAATGCCATCATAGCAGACTCCATCACAACCTGATGCTAGTATTGTGCCACCTTATGCACCAGGATCATTCCATGATCTTTTGTTTGATGAAAATATTGCGATTACCCTCAATTCATCTGATCTTAGTGGGATTGGGAGGGTCATCCATGGAGCTACACAGATTGTTGATGATGAGGTACATACATTTTAAATATTTTTAAATTTTATAAAATTTAGTCTTGTGCATCATACACGTGTTGACTCTTATTTAATCAATCTTACATTAGGGACCGATGAGAGAGGTGCTAGGACATGACACTGTGCAGCAGACAATGGATGTGGATGAGGTTGGATGTGAGGATTTAGTATTTAATTGTACATTTAAAAATTTCATAACATGTGTACTTGAGATTCCATATTTTTTAATATATATTTAAATTTAATTTAATAGAGATAATTTGTATGTTCAGGGATCTACACATCACTTAGATGTTCATAGATGGATGGGATTAGACACACATGGTTCAGTACAGGGCTTGGGATGAGGATCAATACAGGGTTTGGGACGAGGATCAATACATGGATCAGTTCAGGGCTTAACTCATCATTCTAGTCCTATGTTGAGTGAGGTCCGTTCTGCCCATAGGAGGCGGGAGTCATGATGTTGTGCATAGTTAGATGTATTCATATGTTCTTTGTTATGTTTTCCCAAACTCTCATGATGTTATATTGCAGTTATACTTGATGTTATGTTATGCGTTTACATGTTGCAGTTAGACTTTATGTTATTTAGACCTGATGTTATGTTGTTATAGACTTGATGTTATATTGCAGTTAGACTTGATGTTATGTTGTTGTGTTTACATGTTGCAGTTAGACTTTATGTTATTTAGACTTTATATATATGATATGTATATATGCACATTTAGATGTTTAGTTAAATATAGATTTGTATGGATGTTTTCCTTTGAATAAATGGGTCTTAATTTGGATAAAATCAAGTTTTAACTTAAATAGTTTTAATTCAAATTAATATATCTTAAATAGGGAAATAATTCAAGTTGTATATTATTCTTCTACATCACATAAAGTACATATGACATGCTCAATTTTTGTGATTTCAAGAAGTTTGAGTTATCAAAATTTGAGAATTAAATATAGTGTCATCAATACAAATAGGATGGATGGCTCAGAAATATGTTATTCTATTTTGGCATGTAATGATTTCAATTTATGATTATACTACAACATCTACATTTTATAAAAGTTGCCTTCAATATTATAAAATAACATTTTGATACAACTAACATTTTTCTTAGGTGCATACAATCGAAGGTTTTATATTTATATAAATATGTTTTATTATACCCTACCATTGCTAACAATAAATAAATACATGCATAATCAAGAATCCTAAGTAGGTCATTAGGTGAAAAAAATACTTCCCAAAGTGATATTCTAATTTAGTTCATCAACTTAACCCCAAATATATACATAAGTATATTTTATCATTGATCCCTTTACCAAAATAAGGAAATGACTATTACAAAGTGGAAATAACAAGATATTCATTTAATAGGTTTAGCAACTCTCACCAATCTATCTTAAATTATGCACGAGTCATTACATAGAAATCTTTATTAAGTGTATGTTTTCCAAATGGGTGATAATAGCTAAATTTAGTATATGATGATATGAATTATTCGCTCACTATTTTTTTATTAAATGACATATAGTATAGCTTAGTTTGAGTTTTGGATCATAGTAAATATATACTTATTATGCTAATTTAGAGCATTATATTATAACTACAATGTTGAATAATCTTAAAGTTAGTTGCATTTAATATGGAGCTTTAACTTAATGTTATCACTGGGAATTGCACCCATATGCAAGGTTGCTGGAGCACTGCAATTCCATGTAACATGGGACTAATTTCAGGTTGTGGGTGCCCTATGACGAAATTAGACCTCTAGATTGTGGGCTGGTTCCCTTCAAATGTTCTATTGAGATGTATTTTTTTACTATTTTGGAAAAGGGAAGAAAGAAACTAAAAGAATGCTTAAAGGTTAAAAATGGTGATGCACCTGATTTGGATAAAAATAATGCAATTTGATCCACAATGTTTTGCTCAGAAATCTGACTTTTACACAATCTAGACTTGGCATAAATATCACAACAGTGATTCTAAGGAAGGTTTGAAAATAGATTTTTATGAAGGAAATGGTTTTTTCACAACACAAAAAGGCTATTTCTGGTTAACACAACCTAAGACCTGTGATGAATATATGCTTAATACAGTGAGCAAGGAAGTGAGACAATAATTTTAAAGGTTTAATAATAAAACACAGCAAAATTTCATCAAAATCACTTCAATAATCAACACTAAAAGGAAAGGTAATTCAATTGATCTGAAATAAACAAAGGAAATCTCTGCAAAGAAGACAAAAGTATAACCTATAACCTGTCGATCTCTCAATAAAACTGTAAAAAAAGTGAGCTACAAGAATTCTCCAATCTGTCTGAATCAGAATGAGAATCAAGAACTAGAAAAAACAAACTTTTGCTTTACAATATATAGGTTTTCTCTCTCCAAGAGGCATGCAAAAATATGGACTTGTAGATAATTGCCTCTAAAAATAATCATTCCTGAGCAACCTCCAAAATCCTCAAAATTAGGGCCAAAAACTGCCACAAATTGAGCAAAAATAGCTTCAATTTGGGCCTCTCCATATGCTTGACCAAAAAGTTGACCAAGGACCCTAAAAATACTCCTAAAAAATCATGCAAAGCTCCCTAGATGATCTAGTTAACTCAACTAATCAATTTGCATGATTTTGCATGAGCAAAATTGATTGTGAGTGAATAATAAAGTAATAGAATAATTACTTTATTATTGGTTACAATTTGTTCTATTTCTAATTTTACAACTTGTGGAAAATAATAAAGTAATTTAGAAAATATTACTTTATTACTTACTTACAATTAATTACCTTGTAAAATCGTGCATGATTAGAAGGAAAAATATCATTCCTTATCACTCCAATTACAATTGCCTATTTTGCATGATATGAGCACAAATAGGACTTTAGAAGAAAAAGAAAACTCCTTATACCTCCATGTGATCGAATAAAAACTTAGTTGCATGCCAATATGCCCTAAGGGCAAAATTACCCTTATCACTTCACATGTACAAACAAATAATGCATTCTGCCTCAATACTCCATTTTGTCTTTTCTTTATCATGTAATAAATGCATTAAGTGTTCATCCTCCTGCCACCTTGACTTTGTCTTATATGCATCACCTTGGTCTCCACCATATAAATACCACCATGCAAAAATTAACCCTATCCACCACCTCTTCATGCACCACCTTGTCTTCACATAATGTTTCATCTTTGACTCTTAATGCATTAAGAAACGCATAAGTCATGACTATGTTGCATAAGGTAAAAAGGTATTTAAGGCATTAAACCTTACCTTTTAATGATTTCAATTTTTGACTTAATAGAGTTTCAAATGCAAAAAGGAATGATTCCTTTTAGCCCATGACCCTTTTATGCACGAACACAAGGTCTTCAAGACATAAGTTTTCAACCACGGGGAAGATCTAGACTTGCAATGATTTTTTAACTAAGTCAAAAATGACTTGAGGAGCCATTTAGGCTAGGGCACCGATGTGAACAAAACACTCAAAAAATCCTAACCTTTTCTTCATTTTTATCATTCTTGTCTTCTCCCTGCATCATCACTATGCTTGAGATTCACAGGGGTTTGAAGCTACTGAGACATTTGGAGGCTTTCTACAATTGATACAGAGAAGATCTTGTCATTTTCCCGCTTATAGTAAGTAAATCTTTGTATCTTCATCATGTTCCTTACTCTGCCATAAATGCTCTGTTCAAGGAAATACAGTGATATATCTTTTGTTATACCGTGAAAAATGCACCATGTTGTTGCATGTAGTTTTTCTATATTATGTTCTGTGATGTACCTCTCTACTTTTATTGAGATAATAATGAGAAATGGAAAACCCGTCTTGCTAGCTTTATTGGAATATAAAACAAGTATGAGTGCTATTTTCTTTCTCACAAACCCTAGCTAGGGTTTCACTATAAGAACCATGTTGTGGCTTCTCCTAACTCCTACACCATTTAATAACCCTATGTGGACTTCCCTGAACATAGTTCATCATTAATGATTGTCCTACCTGTTACCTATAGCTGCATGTTTCTAAGGTCACTGTGATTTTATTTCTCAAACTTATGAATACTATTGATACATGGTATCTTTATTACTTTACGAACTCCAATGCATCTGCCTTCTGTCCTTCTCATGACTATTACTTGCCAAACAAGGTGAGTATGACCTCTCTTTGTCCCTATTGAACTCATGTGCATTGTTAGATGCTTTCATATCTGTATACGATGTGCTATGTTGCAATGTTGTCATGCTATTTTGATACGACTGCCCACCTCACACATTATCATTGCCCTTTTTCAACCTTGGAACAATATTCACTGTAAGGATTACATGTTGCTCTTAGCTGACTGAATGTGGGCTTCTTTGTTTAAACATCATCCATTTCAATAGTCAACAGTCAATAGCAAGCTTACACTTTACTTGCAACAGTAATGGTAAATACTTATCCTATTTTTTACTTGCCAAGCCAAACTTCTAACTGTTGAAGTGGAGATATTTAAGCATGATCATTTGTAATTTGCTGTTGTCACCGTGACTATCTGTAAAGTTTTTTTGTTTAAAGGCTACCAAATCTCACGCTTGGCTCCAGCTAACTCAGAACTATCTCCTAATGACTACCTTCTATTTGCCTGAATTCTATCATGTAAAGCTGCTCATCTATTGTTTGTTGACAACTCTTTCATGCTCATTACGACTGCTATGCTAGATAACTACCTCCTTAAACTATAGGCTGCTTGTTGATTGTTGCCTTCAGTGTCTGTGAGACAATTCCCTGCATGAGATGAGCCCTCTATTATCTGTATGACAGTTTTTCTTTCGCTCCAAATGATATATAGATTTTTGTTAGTGCTGATGAACACTACAGGCCATTGTTGCAGCAAGTACAACCTTTGTGTACCTCCTATGGTGCTATACTCTAGTCATTTGATTGGTTGTTCATCTCAATCTTTTGTAGAAAGGTCTTCATTCAAATTGTGAAGAAGAAACACTTTTACAACTAGCTTTTGGATACTGAAACAATACACTCAATGGAAGCCTACAACTCTTTATGCTTGTCTTGATAATAAGAATATTTTGGAGAGAACTGAGAGGAATTCACTGGCAAAAGAGGTTATAATTTTTATTCTTCTTGGATGCAACCTTCTTTGTGTAATGAGCTTTGGTCTTTTGTTCTGCACCTGGCATATGATATGGTCTTGAAATTCTCTTGATCTTGATGACTGTATCACTTGGCTGCTCTGTGTATACCTTTTATGAACTTAATTCTCTTTGAAGGCATTTGTATCTTTTGTTAAAAGGTATACCTCTGTCAGAATTGGTTTGAAGCTATAAAATTCTTCTTGGAAGGCTTTTCCTATGACTATACTATCTTGTGTGGACAATGTACTCAGTGACATTGTGAGGTGGCAAAGGGTGAAGCCTTATTCACTACCTTGGGTGTAATGGAGATATAGGTATGCTTGATACTCGTGGTCCTTTTTGTTAGCTCAACATCACAGACCTTCCACTCTCACATCCTTACATTCAGGTTTAGTATGCTTAATGAATGCTATATCCTTTTAACTGTAGGCAGTCTTTGGGACTGCTCATTACTCAAAACCATTCTTTGTCATCTTTACTTGTAATGGTCTCTACCTTGACTACCCTATGGAGATGACTGTACTTGTCTTTTTTCTTGTAATGTATCTTTCTTGTTGGAATTCTGTTGATTGTTCCATGGCATCACTATAGCTCCTGTTGACATTCCTTCTGAATCAGCATTAGGGTTTGCCACTTCTAATGCACAGGCAGATTCAGGCCAACTGAATACAGGAGGTTGCGTGAGCTCCTCCCCTTCACTTCTAGTTCTGCCGCACCAAGGGGGGTATCCCTATAACTTAAGATGTAACCTTGACTGGCTCAAAGATAGAAAGATCTGACTTGACAACAGCAGGCAGAATGCTCTCATGTATAGACCAAGATCTGTATGATAGATCACAAGGCTGGCAACATTCTTGGACATGATGTCTGGTTGGGTATGAGAGCATGCAGGGGGTTCCTAATCCTACTCCTACAACTAACAGGTGGAAGTATGAAGTGTTTTGATATGAATTTGGATGCAAAGTTGGACATGGTGTATAACACAAGAACACAGCATGACTGGTGCCTATCCAGGGCTTGGAGTCGGTAGACATACACCTGTGAATGATCAGCATAAATAGCTAAAACTGGATTTCAGGGGGATACACATGATATCTGCCTTACAGATATCTCCCAATATAGAGTGTCGAGCTATCTCTACTTATGGCATCCCTACTGCAGTATACCCTTCCCAATGTTCAACCTGAAAACAGTTTAATCTGCCCCTTGAGCAGAGGTCAAAAGATCAGACATTCAACATAGGAATTCTATGCTCTAGAATCTAAACATAAGCAAACATCCAGATCCAGAAGAAGGATACATGCAATACTGGAGACAGAATTAACACAACACATGCTAAGGTAGCATTACTCATATAAGATCAACCATGAAACCAGTGGATTCATGCCAAGTCCTACAACAGGAGATACATAAACTCACAAGAAAAACTGTACAGAGCAACCAGATCAGCTGGTTTTGGATTACAGAGCCAAAAATCTACAACTTTCAACAACCTTGAATGAACAACACAACCTGCTTATAACAGCCAGGTAGGTGCTCAGCAATTAATTACAATGTTGACCAAAATTTCGCCAGATACACAGTATCATGAAAATGGCGCTCAAACACAACCAGATTGGCGCCCAAACTTGAATGCAGCAGGTAGGGGAGGAGACAGGAAGATTTCTCGAGCCCTGCGCCATCATCCGCTGATTGACACCTCCAGTCGGGTACCAGATCGACCCACGCCATCGCCCATACCTCTGCAACCTTCGCCATTAATGGCGCACCAACCCGCGGCCTCGGGAAGAACATCATACAGACTATCGCAAGCATTTCCCGCCGAGATTCATCATCATGATATTTGAAAATGCAGGATAACAATATCCCACATGCACCCCGCGATGACCTCAATAATACCTTATATACTAGGTCATGAGCATATATCATGTCGGTGCTTTTGCTCCTGACGACACTAGTATAGACTTCATCATCATCATCTTCCAGCAGCATGATATCCTGTTGTTCGAAAAATCACCCTGACGTCATCATGATATTTGAAATATAACCTTCATGATAATCGGCACAACCTGATCCTTCGGAGGAACATCCTCCTGCTGAGCTTATAACAAAAGTCTGGCCGATGAACATCCTGATGACGTCATCATCATATTAACATCATCATGATATTCGGAAGACAACCGGATATTTGGAAATATCCTCCTGACGTTCGAACATCAGGTTGCACTGTAGCTCCTCTGTAAGATCGGGGCGAAAACTGAACATGATGATGTTGCTTGAAAAGATCACCCTCAATAGATAACACGCGAAACCAGCAGGCGGATATCTCCTTGATATCAACATCATCATGATGTTCGAACAAACATATATCCGGGTGATATGAAAATATCACCCCCTCCTTCGGAATATCATGATGCAGATAGGCAGAGAAAAAGATATCACCCTGAGATAAGGATGACGTCAGCATCATCAGGATGAAGAAACAATGAACAAGAAGTGATACAACATCATCAGGATGATATTGACTAAGATCATCCTGACGTTCAAAATATGATGACCCTATTGAATATCGGGTCGCACTTAGAACTCTTCAACAACATCATCAGGATGATCATAACCAAGATCACCCGATGATAAAAATATCACCCCGGCGAAATATCATGAAGGCAGAAAATATGATGACCTCCGCAAGCAGCAGGATGATAACTGGAAATATGATGATGATGAACACGACCCTTAGGAAAAAACAAGTTAGGTCGAGCAATTCAAAGAATAAGCAACATCATCATCATGCTCGCGCAAGGTGATAAATGGAAGATCACCGGAGACTTTGAAACATCACCCTCGCAAGCAGATGAGGGCGCACTGTAGCTCGGCAGCATCATCATGATAAAAACCAAACATCACCCGATGACTAAATATGATGATGACGATGAGAAACCGGTCGAAGGAGAACATGATGATGCTGACCTTCATGGAAACAAACATGATGATGATGACCTCCTCAAGAAAATATGATGATGCAGCTGAAAAATACTGAGGAGGTCCGTTACTTAGAGCATTTTTTGGATACTTAGGGAGAGTGCCTGAATGAAAATTTTTCAAAAAACTACCAGTCAATTCAGGCGTCAACAGTGGCTCTGTCTGGGGACGTGCAGGTGAAAGACTGCAGCGAGAACCCCAGATCTCTGGGATGCAAACCAGTCCCTTATCCATTGGGCACAGAGTCAAATACTGCACTGACCTGCATCACCAAACACACTTGATGGCCTAAGGCCACCAAGAAAAGAAAAACATGTATCTCCCTTTGTCAAATATCTTGTTTTCATCTGCATGCACTGGGTCAAGCTTGGAGATACTACAAAGATCCACCCACAAACAAATCTTGTCATCTGCATATTCAATCCTCTGGTTTGGCTTGTCATCATCACCCCTGTGCAGATAACCTTCAGCATCATGTGTCATGTGGGTGTAGAATATATCAGGCAATGCATACTCAAATGGTATGGAATACAGGTTATCATCTGTATCATCATCTTGCATTGCAACATGATCTCCTAGCTGGACTGCAAATAGGAAACACTCAGAGTCCACCACACAACTAGGAAGATCAAGGCTCATTGTATTATATGCTGGCTCATCAAAAGAAAAGCTTTCAAAATCACAATTGTGTACATCATGTACACAACCATCTGGTACACCAGGCTGGAAAAGATCAGGCTCTGGCATCTCTTTCAAATCAGGCACATCTTCACAGTCACTTACCTGATGTATGTTGTTTCCTCTTTCATCATGATGAGAAACAGAATCCAAGCCAAAAATAGTGTCTAGATCCCCACCATACTCAGACAGATCCTCATCACCATATGTGTCATAAATGGGTGACCCAGGTGCATCAGTTTCATCAGAGTATGCCATTTGTTCATGGGCAGCAGAGCACATCTCTTCATCATCAATGGATTCATTCTGTGGAGGAGTATCAGCCTGTGTGTCATAAGCAAAACAGCCATCAAATGAAAAACAATCATGCTCTGAACTAGCACTTATTTCAATTTCTGACTGCTCTTCATGATCTCCATGTGTTTGAAAGATAGGCAATGGGTCACACATAGGACTGCTTCTCTGTTTGCTTATATCTTCTCTATCTTGAGTACAATACTCACAATTTTCTCCACAGGTCCATTCTAAAAATTGCTCATTGCTGTCCACAACCTCATTATTGTTTTCATGGTCAGCTGCCTCATCATTGCAATGGGAATCCTCATTAGTCCTTTCACTGGCATCCTCAACTGGTAAACAATCCAGTTGAGCAGTATTGTTAGCATTATGTTCAAACACAGCAGTCTCAACCTCTATGCTTTTATTTTCATTTTCATCTGCACATGATGCCATAATCATTTGGTCATTTGCAGCCTCATAACCATTTCTCACACCAAGGCCTGGGGACAGTGGTTTCAGCAGGTGCACATTTCTCATTTCCTCTACATTTTCTAAAAATTTGTATGCCATCTGCATACTTGTCACCTTGAAATCCCTCAGTAATGCACTAGAGCCCTCCTCAAAAGCTTCAAAGAATATGCCAACACAGGCTGAAATATCAGGTCTGAAACTTTCAGGGACATGTGAAAGGGCTACTGCAAACCTATGACTGAAATCAACACATGGCTCTTCATCTTGTTTTCTGATTCTCATCAATTCTGCAACAAGATTAGCCGGTTCTTTTGCAAATTCTTCTTTGAAACAGTCAGCAAGTTCATCCCAACAGGCAAAGGATCTCTTTGGAAAGCTCAAATACCAGTCTTTTGCTTTTGCATCAAAGGACCTAACAAGAAACCTCATCCACATATCCTCATCTCTGAATGAATATTTTCCCATAAAACTTTGAAAATTTTGGATATGTGCATTCCCATCACATACATTGTGACCACTAAATCTAGGCATCTGACAGTATATCCTAGCAGGCATAGTTTCTACTTTATAATCCACCCATGACAAATCCAGTTGGTCATACAAAGGATCAAAAGGGCTGACAGGAGGTTTAGCTTTCTGACAGGCAGACACAACAGGGTTACTGCTTCTTAACTGGGCCTGCTCAGCCTCTAAGAGTATCAACCTATTTCTTATCTCTTCAATCCCTTTATCCAACATTTTACCACTGAGTGTGGGATAACTCATACTTGGATTCACAAAAATCTTACTCTTAGACATTGTTTGTCTGTCTAAGACCTAAGGCTTCCCCTGGCATCTAAACTATGCAGTAAAACAACAAATAAAGGGGAAGGAAGGAGGTACCTTTTCTCATACAGATGCAGAAAAATGTACATCTTTCAACCAATAACATACATCTATCTTTCATGTGCATTTGGATCTTTGTTGCAGAGTCGCCACCTCTCCAGAGAGGACAAAATTTTCAATAGCTGAAAGCTACTTTTCCAGGTTCATTCCACCAGCAGAGCATCATTTTGTTAGTGACTCGGATGGGTCACAAGTATTATTCTTTATTTTATCAATCCTTCCCCAGCGGAGTCGCCATTTTGTTGACATTCCTTCTGAATCAGCATTAGGGTTTGCCACTTCTAATGCACAGGCAGATTCAGGCCAACTGAATACAGGAGGTTGCGTGAGCTCCTCCCCTTCACTTCTGGTTCTGCCGCACCAAGGGGGGTATCCCTATAACTTAAGATGTAACCTTGACTGGCTCAAAGATAGAAAGATCTGACTTGACAACAGCAGGCAGAATGCTCTCATGTATGGACCAAGATCTGTATGATAGATCACAAGGCTGGCAACATTCTTGGACATGATGTCTGGTTGGGTATGAGAGCATGCAGGGGGTTCCTAATCCTACTCCTACAACTAACAGGTGGAAGTATGAAGTGTTTTGATATGAATTTGGATGCAAAGTTGGACATGGTGTATAACACAAGAACACAGCATGACTGGTGCCTATCCAGGGCTTGGAGTCGATAGACATACACCTGTGAATGATCAGCATAAATAGCTAAAACTGGATTTCAGGGGGATACACATGATATCTGCCTTACAGATATCTCCCAATATAGAGTGTCGAGCTATCTCTACTTATGGCATCCCTACTGCAGTATACCCTTCCCAATGTTCAACCTGAAAACAGTTTAATCTGCCCCTTGAGCAGAGGTCAAAAGATCAGACATTCAACATAGGAATTCTATGCTCTAGAATCTAAACATAAGCAAACATCCAGATCCAGAAGAAGGATACATGCAATACTGGAGACAGAATTAACACAACACATGCTAAGGTAGCATTACTCATATAAGATCAACCATGAAACCAGTGGATTCATGCCAAGTCCTACAACAGGAGATACATAAACTCACAAGAAAAACTGTACAGAGCAACCAGATCAGCTGGTTTTGGATTACAGAGCCAAAAATCTACAACTTTCAACAACCTTGAATGAACAACACAACCTGCTTATAACAGCCAGGTAGGTGCTCAGCAATTAATTACAATGTTGACCAAAATTTCACCAGATACACAGTATCATGAAAATGGCGCTCAAACACAACCAGATTGGCGCCCAAACTTGAATGTAGCAGGTAGGGGAGGAGACAGGAAGATTTCTCGAGCCCTGCGCCATCATCCGCTGATTGACACCTCCAGTCGGGTACCAGATCGACCCACGCCATCGCCCATACCTCTGCAACCTTCGCCATTAATGGCGCACCAACCCGCGGCCTCGGGAAGAACATCATACAGACTATCGCAAGCATTTCCCGCCGAGATTCATCATCATGATATTTGAAAATGCAGGATAACAATATCCCACATGCACCCCGCGATGACCTCAATAACACCTTATATACTAGGTCATGAGCATATATCATGTCGGTGCTTTTGCTCCTGACGACACTAGTATAGACTTCATCATCATCATCTTCCAGCAGCATGATATCCTGTTGTTCGAAAAATCACCCTGACGTCATCATGATATTTGAAATATAACCTTCATGATAATCGGCACAACCTGATCCTTCGGAGGAACATCCTCCTGCTGAGCTTATAACAAAAGTCTGGCCGATGAACATCCTGATGACGTCATCATCATATTAACATCATCATGATATTCAGAAGACAACCGGATATTTGGAAATATCCTCCTGACGTTCGAACATCAGGTTGCACTGTAGCTCCTCTGTAAGATCGGGGCGAAAACTGAACATGATGATGCTGCTTGAAAAGATCACCCTCAATAGATAACACGCGAAACCAGCAGGCGGATATCTCCTTGATATCAACATCATCATGATGTTCGAACAAACATATATCCGGGTGATATGAAAATATCACCCCCTCCTTCGGAATATCATGATGCAGATAGGCAGAGAAAAAGATATCACCCTGAGATAAGGATGACGTCAGCATCATCAGGATGAAGAAACAATGAACAAGAAGTGATACAACATCATCAGGATGATATTGACTAAGATCATCCTGACGTTCAAAATATGATGACCCTAGTGAATATCGGGTCGCACTTAGAACTCTTCAACAACATCATCAGGATGATCATAACCAAGATCACCCGATGATAAAAATATCACCCCGGCGAAATATCATGAAGGCAGAAAATATGATGACCTCCGCAAGCAGCAGGATGATAACTGGAAATATGATGATGATGAACACGACCCTTAGGAAAAAACAAGTTAGGTCGAGCAATTCAAAGAATAAGCAACATCATCATCATGCTCGCGCAAGGTGATAAATGGAAGATCACCGGAGACTTTGAAACATCACCCTCGCAAGCAGATGAGGGCGCACTGTAGCTCGGCAGCATCATCATGATAAAAACCAAACATCACCCGATGACTGAATATGATGATGACGATGAGAAACCGGTCGAAGGAGAACATGATGATGCTGACCTTCATGGAAACAAACATGATGATGATGACCTCCTCAAGAAAATATGATGATGCAGCTGAAAAATACTGAGGAGGTCCGTTACTTAGAGCATTTTTTGGATACTTAGGGAGAGTGCCTGAATGAAAATTTTTCAAAAAACTACCAGTCAATTCAAGCGTCAACAGCTCCAAGGTGTATGAGGTGAAGCTTGTTTAATTAAAACAATGATGAGGTGCATGGAAACCACCTTGTTATCTTTAGACTGTGGCACCCTGTCACTCCACTGTGCTTATTGTTGTACTCTTTCTTTGCTCTAGACATGGCAATCTTTTGTTTTTGAATTTGTACTTGACTGTCATGTCAGTGATGATATATGTAGCTGCTCCATAGCTTGTCTTTCTTATAAGGTCTCTAGTACTAAGTGACAATCTTTATCATTTGATGGATGCTCTTCAAAGAGTATGTTGTATGTATCTATTATCTGCATCTTTGCCTCTAGCATGTGACTGCTACACTTATCTCATATATTCTTGTGATGTTTTCTTTTATGACAGTCAAATTGGCATAGTGTATATATGATTGTCTCATCTTGGAGGCTCATCTACTGTTCCATTTGGCATTTTGTTTGACTGTCTCTATGACATACTTGCAACTTGAATGTGATATAACTGTTAAACTTTGATCATCTTTAACAATATGAGAAATACTTGGTATAGAGTGTTGCTTCACCTGAATTATTTCACTGTGTCTCCATGTATCTTGATGGTTTGAAGCTTTAAATACTTGTATCATGTCACTTTGATTTGCTCCAATCAACTGTAACAATATCATGGTGACATATCTTTTATGTAAGTTGATTAGATGATGCATGATATAGCTTAGAATGATGCATCCTGTCTTTTTTGATACTCTTTTCAAAAAATAAAAAGAAACATGATGGGCTCAAACCCTTGTGGGAGCCACATTTAATCCACATGTTTATTTGTCTTCAAATCAACAACAAAACTTGTCCTATACCTGCACAGTGAACAAACAAGTTAGCATAAAATGTACATGATAGCATTGATTGATCTTCTTCATGATTTCTTCCCGATTTGTGTCATTTATCTGATCTAATTTCTCATATGAATGCATGATGTGATAAGTAGATGTCTTTGTTTGATAAAAGCACGTGATAACTATAAACATCTGAAGAACTAACAGGGCTATCCTCAAAATTTTGTAGGTTCAAATGATGATGACTTGGAGTGAAGACTGAAGACTGAAGACTTGAAGGTCAGCTTCAATAGTAATCTCCATCATTAGGCAATGATGGATGTTTAGATTTATCATATGTTCATTTCTTTTTCTTTTATCAAACAGATACATAGCTTGCATGTCTGCAATTGCGCAGTCTAGTTACTCCCACGGCTTGTGTGGGACACATTTGAACACTTCTTTTAAACATGATCAGTTAGTTTCTCTTATACATATGATGTATATGTATTTCCTTTTTCAATCAATGCATGAGATAAAGTAACAGATACGTGAATGTATGTACAAAACATGACATGAAATAGCAGTGTAATACAAAATATCTTTCTTCCTTTTACTCAAAACTGATTAACTAAATAATCAATCTGACTTATAGCTCCTGAAAGATCAAACTGTGTAGAACAACTGTATCTCCTTGGATATTTGATTTCTTGACAATCAATTCTCTTGTCATGATAACTTATCAGTCCTGATTGGACTCATGGGTTATCCTAACAACTGGATATCCTTCTCTACTCTGTCAAGGCATCAACCATTCAATAAATGCATAACTTTGAAGTTTTCTATTATTCCTTCTAAACAATTACACTTAGGTCCAACTAATTTTAAGTGTGAACAAAAAATTAGTAACACTTATAAAAGTAAATGAATGAATTTGGAAGCATGGTAAAATTCATGAAGTTTAACAATACGCAAAAAGTTAAAAATCACGCTTGCCATTAGAATTGCTTTATTTCAAGGAATTTTTTGAATAAAACTTTTAACAATTTATATGATATGTTAGGCAAGTAGTGCACGCAACTATGAATTGTCTTCACTACTAACAACTATTTCACTATCATATTTTTTTTTGTATTTTATGAATTCTATAAGGTTCATAATACAACACACAAATTAATTTTCAAATGCATTACTATGACTAGGAATAACTCTTGGTGTGCATAATTTTCAACTATCTTCTCTAATAACACAAGGGATTCACCTCTAAAGCAATACCTTATCATGTGCATGTGTATTGGATTTTTGAATAACCAAAATGTGACCCAATATAACACTTCCATATTAGGAGGAAAGTGGATAATTGAATTGATGTGATCGTATTTGGGTTTGAGAAGTATGTACAGAAGTGGGCTAAAGTGTTTATAAGTGGCATTCCAAATCCTCTGCAAATCACATAGTAAAATTCAATTAGAGGAAATTGAAGCTATATTTTTCCTATGCCACATAGTCTTGTATTTTGTGAGAGCCTCATAATCCTAGGGGTACCTATGTAATCCCAAATATAATGCAATTAAAAAGGAAACAATAGTCACACCTTGAGGTCATGTAGGTTCAATACAATCCCACACAAGTTTCCTAAAACCCAAAAGAGTCATCTAGTATTTGTAAAACCTTCCACTATAATTTAAATTAATATGCATATTGTAATTGACATATTTGTTAGTAGGAAGATTCATTGTTAGAGTTGGTGTGGCAAGGGTTTGGGGGTTGAGATATATTTATAAGTACTTTTAAATCAAAGCATTCTATAGGGTGACATGTTTGCCATCTGTCTTCTAGGTTTTTTATGTCAAGGCTATAATGTATTGAATGGAAATCAAAACTTGTTTTGAGTCAAATGTAGGTGTGGGTAGTGCCCTTGGTTGATAGGATAGAAATAATAAGGAAATATAAAAATGTAACAAAAAAAGGCATATAGGATACCTAGTGAAAATAGGGAGATATTTCAATTATACTAATGAATTAAAAGTGGGTACCAAAACATAAAATCAAGGGGTAAAAATAAAATTAGGGGTGTTTATTAGTAACTTACAAATGCACATGCCATGTCATTGGTTTATTAAGTGAATCCCTTGGACCTTATAACAACTATTTTACCATTATAAATTTTTAAATAATGTTTTGTGAGTTTTATAGGGTTCATAAAATAATATACATAACATAATTTTCAACTAAATTACAACTACAAGAACTAACTGTTAAGTTCTATGCTCTTTGTTGCACAAACTCAAAGAACACTACTCTATATTACACCAACCTCTCTTGTCCAAACAACCTCTACACTATGTGATACTTTGCACAATGATTTGTGCTCCAATCAACTATTGAGCTACTATATGTATAAAAAGGATCCTAGATCGATTATAATCCATTTGCATAATTGATCATTATTAAAATCCTAAATGTAAAAAAATGTTCAAGACTAAAGTGATCCTTTGGTTGTGGTTACCAAAGACATCCTAGAAAGCTTGTATTATGTGACACATATTTTATAGTGATAAAAATTTCAAACATTACAAGACATTCATATTTATATTTGAGTGATGAAACTTACTCTATTTCACTTAAATAACATATTAACTTTAAATTTAATCCAATTTTTATTATAATTCATAAAAATAAGCCAAGGAATTTGTATTAAGAATGTCTAGTAGAAGAAAAATGTCCTTTAGTTAGAAGAAAAAAATCACACAACGTTTATTGCACCTTTTGCATATAAAATTTGTAGTCAAGAAAATTGCCAATTTTGAATATGAAATTAGCAAGAAAAATAAAATATTAAAGTACATGTTACCTTTCTGAGTATGAAGTTTTCATCAAGTCATCCTCAAGTTATAGTGTTTCCTGTACTATTTTAGTATTAAATTTAGTAGTTGCAAGGAAGGGGGTTTTAAGTATTTTGATGTGGGTACTTGGTGACCGCCTTTGACTTTGTGGGTGTAGGTAGATTAGTTGCGCATGATTGAATTTGTTTTCATATTCTTTTAGGAGGGGTTTAATTGGTTGAGTTTGATTTGACATCTAAATTTTGACTATGACATTGTAACACATATACCTATAATCTAAGACCAAATCAAGAAACAAAAGGCAATAATGAATGGAGACTTTATGGTGTTGAAAATTACTATTCATCAATCTTAAAATAAAAAACATATGATGAAGACTAGTATTGGCTCTCATAAGATACAAAGATAAATAGATTTATCAAGCTATGTAAGTTGTCAACACAAGTAAAAATAAGCATAAAGTTAAATGAGTTTTGGGCTCATTAACAAGATTGTTCAAGTCTATATAACAACTTTATCAAGCCAATAATGCATAATTATCCAATACAACCCTTCAAAAGTTTAAATAAACGCATTTCATATAATCTCATAAAACTCAACAAGCTAGAAACCAACATTGGGTGCGATTGATAGCTTCCAATAAGGATCGCAATGTATACGAGTTACACTATTTCAACATTGCTGAGAATGAGGCAGAAGATGAAGATTAGATTTAAGTTTTGTCAGTATTTAGGTATGAGTGATACTAATTTTTTAAACTATAAAGAGTTCTAGCTACTGCAATTCTCTTATAAATGCCATACATAGAAAATCATGGTTGCTACTCTAAATGAAAGAAAAGAAATTACAACATGCCTAGATACATTCCAATACTTGGATAATGTCAGGGATTAGCTACAAGTGATAGCTTCCAATAAGGATCGCAATGTATACGAGCTACACTATTTCAACATTGCTAAGAATGAGGCAGAAGATGAAGATTAGATTTAAGTTTTGTCAGTATTTAGGTATGAGTGATATTGATTTTTTAAACTATAAAGAGTTCTAGCTGTTGCAATTCTCTTATAAATGCCATACATATAAAATCAAGGTTGCTACTCTAAATGAAATAAAAGAAATTACAACATGCATAGATACATTCCAATACTTGGATAATGTCAGGGATTGGCTGCAAGTGATAGCTTCCAATAAGGATCGCAATGTATACGAGCTGTACACTATTTTAACATTGCTGAGAATGAGGCAAAAGATGAAGATTAGATTTAAGTTTTGTCGGTATTTAGGTATGAGTGATACTAATTTTTAAAAGGAATTTAAAATCAAAATATTTGATCTAAAGTCACTAGGTTTTGTATTGAAAACATATATATTCAATTGGACAAAAATTTAACAAATTTAAATACAATTGGACAAAAATAAATGATTGGAAGCCTTTGAAAAAAATATTCTAAATCATGTCACATGTCCAATCAATATAGATATCTAGATATATCTATAAAAAGTTTGAGTACATACATATATATCTAGTCATATGTATGTACATATATCCAAAAACCAACTTAAAGCTCCTAGTACATATAATGTGGATCCTCTCTATCTTTAATTATCTCTAAAATATTTTTATGATCTTCAATAGGCTATTAGGCAACATCCACTTTTGTTTGGCACATCCTTTTTTAGGTAAAGTTTCTAAATTTATTTTTGTTGCTATAACTAAGTGACTATAATGTAGAACCTTTTGTCCTAGCATATAATCAACAAATACAATACCATGTCTATCTATATTTATTTGTTGATAATATGTGCTTTCAATAACGACTGATCCAATGGGATACTCTTGTCCATCACCATATGTCATCGATTCCACTAATTTTCTTTTTGGTTGTGTACATCTTAGTAGATAGTAATCTACACCTTCCACATTGTCAGGATCTGCAACAACAACAAAAATATCTCTTATACACACATCATGTAGAGTTTAGGAAAGTTGTATATATATATTTTTAATATATATAAATTTAAATTTATATATAAACTTACTTATACATAGAATATATAAATCAATTTTAAGTTAATCAATTACATACATACCTATAACAACTAAATCAGATACACGTTCGTAATCAGTTGAATATAGAGGATCATAGGTATTGACATTATCATTGTCTTCAAAAGGAGGCATTGATATTAATTGTTTCATTTCCCATCGTGAAACATACCCATCTCTAATATTCTCACATTTAACAATATTTGCATTGTCTTCGATGCAATCAACACAAAAACATGATTTTTCTCTCACATTAATTACATAAGGCCTATTACCTCTTGTTGTCATGATTTGATGCATGCTTCTAATACCATTAATAGTTTGACAATTAATAGCATTTGATCGATCAATATCTGTAACTTATATAAACATCCAAGTGATTAATTTATATATATATAAATTTGAAAATTCAATTAAAAATCATGTGTATGTATACACTTTGAAATTCAAAGTTAACAAATTTTGACTAGATGTACTTGTAACTTCCCAAAAATACCATCTGTTGTATGTTGAGTCGCGAGTGGAAAAATGACTTTTGCACCATTCAACAATTTCATTTGCATTCTGTATGGTATTACCTACAAGTACACATGTTGGCAATTTATTTGTCACCTGTTACTTTCAAGGTTTATTTAAGAATTTAAAATTAAAGTTTTTAAATATAGATCTTTTTTTTTTAAATATCTCTAGATTCTATATATATGGCACAAACTACCTGCAAGTTCATGTTGACGAAGTGCACGCTTCACACATGCTCCTGCTCCATCGTGCTCTCCTTTTCCATATCCACTCTCATAAAAATTCCACAAGAATTTGGTGTTGCATCTAGCATGTTGATGGCTTAACAAAAAAAAAGCCTTTGCAGACTTAAATTGTCCTATGAAGTTACAAATAATTACACTCAAACAAAATTAGCTTCAAAAAAATTGACATATATTAAATATATTAAATAAGTAATTGAACAATTTAAGTCTCAAAGTTAAAAGTAAATAAAAATTTAAAATTAAACCCTAAACAATGTACTTACCAACACATCCATTAGACCATATCCAATGTTGTTCTTGATTTATGTTGTGCCGGTTCAGGTCTTCAAAAAATATTTTCATACAATGAGCTACATAATTTCTATTATGACTCATATCATCACTGATATAAAAGTGAACCTCTTTGATGATAATTCAATCATCTTTGCTACTTTGTATACCATCCACCTAAAACTCAACATGTCTATAGCAAACTTGCACACAGATTGCAACTTGCTCTGAATGATAATATTGACTTTGAATCTTAGTTTGAGGACTAAATGTATAGTTCTCAGAGAAATCTACAATAGAGAGAATACAACCTGGTGGAAAGCAATTCTTTGAATTATGAAATTGCTTAGCTTGCCATCTTGTACCATGACAATGTTGGATATGTGGATATATGATATTGAGAAATTTATTCATAAATTCATTATAAGGCAATCCACTCTCTTTGGGAACAATTTTTCTAGCCTCAACTCTTGACTTCGTTAAGTATGTTTCATATTCAAATCTCTTCCAAATAACTTGCATTTCAATGTTCTCAACTTGTAATTTAAGATTCTTCAAATTTCCACAATCATTGCATATATTTTTTATACACTGAACATTGAATTCATCTGAATCTTCTAATTTTTTACATAAAAGAGACTTCACAAATTATGTTGTGCTACCAGGGATGGCTATATTTCGATCAATTATTGCCATAGCATTTTTATATGATTGTAGATGTAGATCAAATTCAACATGATTTCGACAACAAGTTTCACATACTTTATTTATATGTACAAATGATGGTCGTAGTGTCTCAAACATCCTTTGAGAAATCTTCACATTTGAAAATTCTTGCTTTAATGCTTCAAAAAGTTCACTTTGTGTTATATCTATAAAATGTTTTGGATGAGAAATTTTTGTACCATCTTCACCTGTTATTTGTATAGTATCCCTTCTATTGGAAAAAACATGAGAGTGATTGGTCCAATATTCAACCACCTGTTTCTTTACATCTTCTGAAATTCTATCTTTTCAGGGAACCCTACAAATATTTACCCAATTTTTCTCAATTTTTGCATCTATTTCATTTCTCTTTTTAATATACCTTTGAACAGTTCTCCTAGATAAATTTAGTAATCTAGAAATTGCTTGAACTTGTCTTCTATGTAATAATTTCTAACTAGAAATTACAGTCATCAATGCTCTACGTGCAGCAGTTGGATCACTAGCTCGACTCTTGCTATCAATACAATTCAATGCTTCTTGCAAGTTTTCAACAATTGTTTGTTTTAATGAACCTGATGACTGTTTCCTATTATCAACCCCTAACAACTCCAAAATAGGGGTCATTTCTTTTCATCTAAATAACTTTACAACTAACTGTGCTCTTCCAATTAGAGATTTTTCTTCAAAAAATTCATCCCATATTCTTTTAGAGTGTAATTTTACTGTACTTTTAGGTAACATATCTTCAAATGAAATCTTATTGAAAAGAGAATCCTCATCCATCTCCATCAGATTTTCCATACCATAGAACAAATCTCTATTACTAGGTTCAATTTGTTCTTGTACCTGTATGTCACCTTGGTCATCAATATTTTCCATGGGTTGTTCTTCAGTAGATGTTCCTTCACCCATGTTTCTCTTCCTCTCTCTTGTTTGATCATACTTCCTCAATCTAGTCCTTCAATTCCCCATCACAAATTACACTCAAATTTGAATTCACCTGCATGCAAGTGTACACACATGTGTACTTTCAATGAATGCATGTAATTAATATTGCATAAATAGAACATTAAATTATAAATTGTTCATTTATTAAAGCCAAAGTAAAAAAACATTCAAATTACAAACATATCATGAGCAAATTTGGTATCATAAGCATATTTGGTACATATCATGATGCCTCTAATTTAAATATATCGTAATAAAAGACTTATATGATGTGAAAAAGAGAAAACATGATATATAGATCCTATGAAAAGGTATATAGCAATGAAAGGATTAGATTACAAAGGGGAAGACCTATGATTCCTTAAATGCAAGGATGTGATGTAAATAAAATCACATTAGATGTAATTTATTTCATTTGTTAAATACTAATGTAATTGATTTCATTTGTTAAATACTAATTTGTAACAAGGGATGAAACCCACACATGAGAAATAAATGAAAAGTAGAGAAGAGAAAAGGTGCAAGGGAAAACATAATTGTGCACATATATAAAGCTTGTTTTCTCTAGATGCCTAGGATAGTATATATAATGATTTACTCATGAGGGGGAAAAATATTATGCCTCTATTTTAAATATATATCATAATAAAAGACTTATATGATGTGAAAGAGAGAAAACATGATATGAAACAAACCTTCTTTTGTTGAAATAAGTCTTCTTTTCTCCAAATAAGCCTTCTTTTGCCAAAATTTGTCTTTTTAAATTGTATTTAATTGAATTTTCTTGAGTTGAAAAATTTAATTTTTTTTGTATATATATTGACTCTTTACGGCCGATACTTTATCGGCCGACTAGGTACTGACCGATATTTAATTAGGCGACAACTTATCACCCGATAAGAATACACCCGAAATGAAGTCGTCTGTAAAGTACTCGGTCTAGCATGTCTAGTTGGCTGCCTACATGGCAGCCAACTCACCTTTTTTCACAGATTTATGAAACATTAAAATTTAACAGGGTATTTCTCCTATCAGAATGAATTTTCTGCAACAAAGAAAAATACCCTTTTGTAGAGCTCAGAGTGGAGAATCCAAATATGCAATTTTTTTCATATTTTGATTAGTTTTAATATATTTTATTTTTAAAATACTGCAAGTAGGTTGTTAAAATTAAAAAAGAGGCTGATTAGAAATTTTTAAAAAATAGTAAAACATATTATATTTTGTTAAAAAATATATGGTGCACTAGATAAGAGAGTCCTCTTCAAAAGGGTATATTTTGTTTTTTTGAAAATCATTAAAAAAATAGACAATAGTTGACGTCCCATGAAAAATGTCAAATTCTGATAAATTTCACTTTAAAACGTTATTATGAGAAAAATATACAATTTGATTTTTTTTCATGCACTAGATATTGAAGTTACCTATTTGGAAAAGAAAAAATTAGGGAGAAATTAAGTTTGTTTTAATTTGTTTCTTTACGTCCCATGAACGTCACTTTTTCCTGAAATTTTCAGCATTCAAAATTTGTTCTTACACTGATAAAAAAATTGAAAACAATTTTTAAAAAATCTAAAAAATTATAGGAAAAAACTCCATCAAAATATCTACATTTCATTAGTTTACATCATTTTAAAATTCAAAACATAAAAACCACTTTTATGTGGTCAAAGTTCAGAAATTTTTTTGTTGTTGTCCGATTCCTTTATAAAGTGCGACACACTATTGTGATTTTACCCATAGTTGGATCAATGCTTTTGGGTAGAGGCTATGAGTATTGCTTTTTACTTTATTGATCAATATCCTTGTCCAAATTTTATAGAAACGACTCCTTATGAAGTGTGGATAGATAAGAAACCTTCTTATTTAAATTTAAAAATATTTGGCTATGAGGGTTTTGTTCATGTGCCTAAGGAAAAATGATCTAAGTTAGATCCAAAAACATCTTCATTGGTTATAGCGAGAATGTAAAAGGTTATAATATTTACAATCCTCTAATCTTGAAAATAACTTTTTCTAAGGATGTGATTTTAAAGAAACTTAAGAGTATTTGTAGATCCTATGTAGTCAAAGGAAAAGGAAGTACAAAAAGAAGTTCATTTTGAGACTAACGTTGAGAACAAGAAGATGCACATGTTGAAGAACAAAATGATGGATTAGAGGATGGAAAGGAAAAAGAGGACTCTGGTGAGAGTTCTAACAAGGTTAATCATGTAGAGGAATAGGAAGTCCCTTACTCCACCCTCGAGATGATCTAGGAGAAAAAAAACCCAGTTAATAGGTATAGCTCACCAAATTTTTATTGTGTATTTATTTTAAGTTGTACTAATAATAAATTAATATCTTCGATGGAAGTTCTCTCTTTAAATAAGCATGATTCTTGGGTGGAGGCCATGGAAGAGGATTTGATGGCCTTAGATAGATGTGACACTTGTGATCTTGTGAGATTTCCTAAGGGAAGGAAGCCCATTTATTGCAAGTGGGTGTTTAAGAAGAAATTAAAGGTAGATAATAAGGTAGAGAGATATAAAGCTAGATTTGTGGCTAAGGGCTACTTCAACAAAGTAGTTTATTTTGGTAAAATTTCATCTCATGTTTCTAAATTAGCTTCCATTAGATTCCTACTTTCTATTATTTTTGCTCGTGATTTTGAAGTAGAGAAAATGGATGTAAAAACTACTTTATTGCATGGAGATCATGAAGAGGAAATTTTTATGTGACAACCAAATGATTTTGAGGTAAAAGGGAAAGAGAAAATGGTTTGCAAGTTAAAACAATCATTATGTAGTTTGAAACAATCGCCCTAGATGTGGTATTGGAATTTTGATGTGTTTGCATTGATATTAGGTTATGTTAAAAGTAAAGAGGAACACAATGTTTACATTAAATGAATTGATGATTAGATTCTAATCAATGTCTTGTATATTGATGGCATGTTTATTGGTAGTAGCAAGGCAATGATAAAGGAGCTTAAAAATCAGCTTTGTAGTGCATTTGACATGAAAGATTTATGAGAAACAAATTTTATTTGGGATTGGAAATCAGTAGGGATTAAGTTCACAAATTAGTTAGAGTATGTTGACACTATTTTAAGGTGGTTTTCTATATAAAATTGTAAACTAGTGAGTGTTCCTTTACTTGTAGGTACTAAGCTTTCATAGATATATGCCCTAAGTTGGATGATAATTTTGAGGATATGTATAATGCTCCTTATTCTAGTCTTGTTAGTGCCTAATGTATGTAATGATTTTTATGAGATTGGATATTGCCCAAGCAATGGGAGTTCCTAGCAAGTTTATGTCTAAACATTGTAGAGAATATTGGACTTGTGTTAAGAGCATATTTAGATATTTACATGGAAATTCTAATTATTTCTTATGAACTATCATATCTCTAATGATGTGGATAAGTTATTGGACATACATAGCTTTATTGATGCAAAATGGGTAGGTGAATTGGATAGTAAAAGGTCAATTAATGGTTATGTGTTTTCTCTATTTGGAGGTGATGTCAAATAGATGATTAAGTGGTAGCCCATAGTTGATTTATCCACTACATATTTGTAAAGAGACAGTTTGGTTACAAAGGTTGTGTTCAAGAGTTAGTTTTGGTTGTAGGGTGGTTCAAATCATATTTGATAGTTAAAGTGTTATTTGTCTGGCTAGGAACCCCATGTATCATGCATATATGAAGCATATTAATGTTCACTATCATTTTCTTTGCAAGATGGCAAAGAGTGGTAAGGTCATGACTTAGAAGGTTGACACTCAAGATAATGTTACAAATTCACTTATGAAACCAATGAGCATGGATAGATTCTCTTAGTGTAAGGATACCATAGGCCTTACATCCCCCACTTGATTATTTATGTTTCCTATAATATGTAATTGCAATATAAAGCATTAAGTGGGAGAATGTTACGGTTAAGGTGGTATTAACATTGAAATCCTATGTCTAATGTCAGATCTCCAACACGTTGAGATTGGGTACTTGAATGACCATGTAGGTGGTTGAAAGATATTATTTAATTATTATTCTCCTTGTAATCTAAAAAAATAGTTGTAGTGGCATTCATGAGGGAGGATACTTATGACAATGATAGTTGCAAATTGATTTGAATTTATTTACATTGCTTTCCCAATCTTAGGCACTAGGACAAATAGTGGAACATATTTTGCATGTCCGTATTAGCTGGCCACTCCATTTTGGAGAACCATACTTGGGAATGTTTGCCTTCTTCAAATGGATCAAAGATGTGAATAGTTATGGTTGTTATTCATGAAGCATTGCTTGATCGATCATGGGGATGTTTGAATTTTTCCATACCACAAGTTTTGGTAGTTTTGGATTTGAGAAAACATTCATGGTTTTACCTCTCCAATTTTCTAAAAATTGATGCCTTTGATGTTTTTTTATGGGTCTTTTGTAGGTGAAGTAAGGATATGTTATTAGAATTCTATTAGATTGAAGAGAGAGTTTGGATGTATTATTGTAACACATATTTACTAGATTTGTATAAAATCGTGCATTCTTTGTGGTGGATTTTTTCTTGAAAGGTCTTCTCCATGTAAATTATGGTGTTATGTGTTTATCATTTATTTTCTATTTTAAACTTCCTCCCACTAATACAATGGTTAATCACATGATACTTTAATCAATATTCTAGATTTGCATACTAAGTGAACTGTAGGAGTGATCAACTCCTTCCTAGGGTCCTCAGTTTGTAAAACAACACCCTCATAAATACACAAGAGAAGCAAAGTGCTCTTTGACCAAATATCAATGAATTGATATTGAGAAAATGAGATATATTACACAAGGTACAAGTGCCTATTTAAAGGCAAGGAAAAAACATAACGGGTGAAACTACCTAATAACCAAAAATACAGGTAACCAATACTAAATATTGGCAACTACCTATAATGTTAAACCTAAGCTAAACTTAAGAACCGTGTAAGGGTAAAAACCCATTCACACTAACACCCCCCCTTAAGATCAAACTTAGGGAGATTATTATGCAAGATGAGATGCAAGATGGGTCTTGGCTACAAGGCCATGTTAGGTTTCCATGGACAACTACTATGCAATGCAATGTAATCTCTCACAAATAGAGAAAAGAAGAAAAACCCTATGGGTGAAAACACCTCTCCAAAAGAGAGAAAAAAGATGAAAGGAAGGAGGACTCCACAAGACTTCCCAAGGACAACTTTTGGTACTAATATCAACAATCTCAGCAAAATACAAAAGGAGAGAGACTATGTAGCCCCCCATAGTAAAGAAAAGAAATGCTGAAGATCCCCCCATGATGAAGAAACTCCTATGTGGATCCTAGAAGCTTGAAGATAAAAGAATATCCAATGTCGACAAACAACATGCCTCCCTTTAGGGAGAAACAAGTCCAACCACTGATGCAAAAGAAACTCCAACTCTGAAACAAGAGAAGGGAGAGGAAGAATCAACATGAAAGATACTTCTGAAACTATCCCGGTGCCTCCACATAACCAAATGTCACATCATGATCAGGTGTAACCTCAACTAAAGAAGGTGGATCAACAAGACCATGTGGAAACTTTGAAGCAAAAATCTCCAAATACACAGATGGTGTGATAGCAGAAGGGATATACCCTCAAATACATCATCCAAATCAACAATGTGAGATTCACAAAACAACTCTGAAAGACCTGTCAAGTGACTATCCCACAAATCAAGATTTGACGTATTAAGAACATCCTGCTATGCTGAAGAACCAACCTCTAAAGCAACAAGATTTGAAGTAGGAGAAGAATCAACATAGGTCTGAAGAACTCCAAAGTTCAAATGACAAATCTCTCCCGAGGAATCACTATCAACACTAGCAAGTGGAGTGAGAGGCTCATAATCATTATCCTCAACAAAATGAGAAAAATCATAGAGACGAGACTCATGATCAACTTCACCAACTGCAAAGACTTTGCTAGTATCAGCCTCTCTAATGAAAATAGAATTTGTAGTGAACTCTATAGTCTTAGGTACCTCACCATGAGTAATCTAATAGATAGAAAGAATATTTGTGTACAAATTAGGAATACAAAGTACATCTCTGAAACAACCATCACCAATCTCAACATTACCTATCCATGCAACATCCAAAAACTTACTATTCCCTAAAAAGATCTTAGAAGTATCTATTGGATGAAGTCCCAAAAAAGGATAGGGAGAAAAACCCATGTGATGTGATGCTCTTGAATCCAAAAACCATCTATCATGACTAGAGTGAACTGTAAAAGTAACCAATGCATGTCCTTTGAGCTTATCTGTGGAAGCCAATCCTACATTCCCTAACTGTGTAGATTTAGATGAAGATGAAGATGCTGCCGATGGAGAAGCTGTAGAAGAATAAGGAGTCACAGATGAGGGTAGCTGAATGTTGTTCTTCTGAATAAGGTGTGAAAGCTCATCAATCTTCTTAGTATAACAATGGTGTTCATCACGACCATTCTTTCTTGCAATAAACACAACTAAACTTCTCCTTCTTAGGTTTATCCTCTTTGGAAGAGGTGGAGGACTCATTAGACTCTGTCTTAGCCTTAGGTTTCTTCTTCCCTTTGCTCTGAGATGTTTGTGCAACTAATGCATGATTCTTAGAGGACCTATCTAACTGAGCAAGTTTGGCTTTCTCCCTAGTCAAACGATCACAAAATGTCTCAAAATAAGGCATATTGAAAGCATTACCCAAAGCATCCATGGTGGAGAATAAGTAGAAGAGAAAACAACAAATGGACCTCTTAGCTTAGACAAAATCAAGAAAATAGACTCTTTATTAGTTTTATCCTTCCTACATCCTACCAATTGTGACCTCACAAATTTGAACTTGACTAGATAATCATCAATGGAAGGAAATGCATCTGGGGAAAGAGAAGTCAATTCTGGCTCTAATTGCAAAGTATGAAACTTGTTGATTAGACCAAACAAGTTATTGAACTTATTCCATACCTCCTTGGGTGTATTACTCCTCAATGTGGAAAACCAAACTATCAAAAACATGCAAGGCTATCAAACCCATAGCTTCATCACACTTGTTCCTATGAGAAAATATCTCATACTCCCTAGTAAGAGTGGGATGTTGATCATGTAATGTGGACCACAAACACTTAGATTAGAGCAACCTATGCATTTTAATCTTCTAGGTATGGTAGTTATGAGGAGTTAAAAGCTCAAATGAATCAGGAGTAGCCATGACAACAAATGCACCAAAAGCAAGCAAAATAGACACCAAACTGATACAATCAGGTCTGAAACCTCCAAGATATCAAATACAATAGCAAATGAAGCCTCTCGAAATTGATTTCACCTTTCCAAGATCTAAAAAAGCTCAAGATATCACTCAGGAAGCAATAATGCAAAAAACATATACCTGAGGAAGAATCTAGAAAAAGTGCATGGAGCTAAAAACTAAGCCCCTGAGGGGCGATTGGTGGCGGGTTCCCGCGCCACAAGCTTCCATGATGCACATGAGAAGTATTCCATGGGCACAACACACTAGACACCACATGTGAGAGAGACAAGACAACTCCATGTGAGCCTCTACTCACACTTTATTGGGAGAGTGACTCACTATATATATAGCCAAAAACCACCAACACCAGCAATGTGGGGTTAAGATCCCTTGCTCATTTCAAAATAGCACCCTAGGTAATCTGTACAAGCCCACCAGTAGCACTTTCGATCTTTGATTTAAAACCCTAAATAATATTTGTTATGCAACTTTATAATCTATAAAGTTTGATCAAAACAATATATCGGCCAAACAATGGATTTCTTGTTGTTGCGACTTTATAATACCTCCAACATTTTCCTTCACATGCTCCGTTGCCTCATGCACTTATGATGCTAGTGGAGAATGGTTGGGCTTAGTGTTGTCAACAACAGATCCAACTGAATAGGAGATGAAGGCCCAACACGGTATCACATTCCTTATCATCCACACAAATATATATATATATATATATATATATATATATATATATATATATATATATACAACCTCTTACTATCATACAAGACTAAATCTAAAACATAAAAAACATCTACATGGAATCTAGAATCCTTATAACCAATAATAGCTTCGATCAATGACAGAAAACTTCAACCAACACCTCCAAAACTCTAATCTTGAGCTCCAAACCTTAAAAAATATTCAAAGGCCTTTTCCCACCATATCATGTAGAAAAATCATAAGTAGGCTAACCCAAACTCATTCTCCATTGAACTCCTTATATATATATATATATATATATATATATATATATATATATATATATATATATATATATATATATATATATATATATATATATATATATATATATATATATATATATATATATATATATATATATATATATATATATATATATATAACCTCTCACTATCATACAAGACTAAATCTGAAACATAAAAAACATCTACATGGAATCTAGAATCCTTATAACCAATAATAGCTTCGATCAATGACACAAAACTTCAACCAACACCTCCAAAAATCTAATCTTGAGCTCCAAACCTTAAAAAAATCTTCAAAGGCCTTTTCCCACCATATCATGTAGAAAAATCATACGTAGGCTAACCCAAATTCATTCTCCATTGAACTCCTTTTATAACTTGTCCAAGTATGATACCTAGCTTGAATATTCTAGTCAATGGGTCAAGAATGTCATTTACAAACACATATCTCTCCACTATTGGTGTCATTATTCTAGGGTTGTCAAGGAATAAAGTCAAGGAATCAAACTTGTAACTCCTCCCAAATATCTTTTCATTCAATAATGATTAATTACAAGTCAAGAAGCAAAGTGTGACCTTCACCTAGTCAATACAATCGACACATAAAATTTAAGATTCCCTCATCAAAGTAACTCCCCACATGAGCATCTCAATTAGAGTATAAGGCATGTAAATGAAGATCCAACTTAAAAATTAAATAAACAATATAAAAGTGGCCAGCCATCCCAAGCACCCCTATGAGAAATTGTGACCCTTCAACTTAAATGACATTGTTGGTGCGTTATATATATATATATAACCTCTCACTATCATACAAGACTAAATCTGAAACATAAAAAACATCTAAATGGAATCTAGAATCCTTATAACCAATAATAGCTTCGATCAATGACACAAAACTTCAACCAACACCTCCAAAACTCTAATCTTGAGCTCCAAACCTTAAAAAAATCTTCAAAGGCCTTTTCCCACCATATCATGTAGAAAAATCATAAGTAGGCTAACCCAAATTCATTCTCCATTGAACTCCTTTTATAACTTGTCCAAGTATGATACCTAGCTTGAATATTCTAGTCAATGGGTCAAGAATGTCATTTACAAACACATATCTCTCCACTATTGGTGTCATTATTCTAGGGTAGTCAAGGAATAAAGTCAAGGAATCAAACTTGTAACTCCTCCCAAATATCTTTTCATTCAATAATGATTAATTACAAGTCAAGAAGCAAAGTGTAACCTTCACCTAGTCAATAAAATCGACACATAAAATTTAAGATTCCCTCATCAAAGTAACTCCCCGCATGAGCATCTCAATTAGAGTATAAGGCATGTAAATGAAGATCCAACTTAAAAATTAAATAAACAATATAAAAGTGGCCAGCCATCCCAAGCACCCCTATGAGAAATTGTGACCCTTCAACTTAAATGACATTGTTGGTGCGTTATATATATATATATATAACCTCTCACTATCATACAAGACTAAATCTGAAACATAAAAAACATCTACATGGAATCTAGAATCCTTATAACCAATAATAGCTTCGATCAATGACACAAAACTTCAACCAACACCTCCAAAACTCTAATCTTGAGCTCCAAACCTTAAAAAAATCTTCAAAGGCCTTTTCCCACCATATCATGTAGAAAAATCATAAGTAGGCTAACCCAAATTCATTCTCCATTGAACTCCTTTTATAACTTGTCCAAGTATGATACCTAGCTTGAATATTCTAGTCAATGGGTCAAGAATGTCATTTACAAACACATATCTCTCCACTATTGGTGTCATTATTCTAGGGTAGTCAAGGAATAAAGTCAAGGAATCAAACTTGTAACTCCTCCCAAATATCTTTTCATTCAATAATGATTAATTACAAGTCAAGAAGCAAAGTGTAACCTTCACCTAGTCAATACAATCGACACATAAAATTTAAGATTCCCTCATCAAAGTAACTCCCCACATGAGCATCTCAATTAGAGTATAAGGCATGTACATGAAAATCCAACTTAAAAATTAAATAAACAATATAAAAGTGGCCAGCCATCCCAAGCACCCCTATGAGAAATTGTGACCCTTCAACTTAAATGACATTGTTGGTGCGTTTTATTTTACTTGAATTTAGTTTAATACTATATTACATTAAATGCACTTAGTTAGGATAAGCTCACTTAGGTAGATGTGGCAATCAATCATGTGCCCTTGATTTATGCACATGATTGACACTTATCTAGTCTAGGTTGAGTCACATTCCTGTAATGATAGCTCATCTAGTTATCTCCACATATTATGCATGTCTAGATTTAGTTAGATACCTCTATCATGGATTTATACCTTTAATTAGTTTCCACCTTACATGCATTACCTTTCTCTATATAAGC
The DNA here is from genome assembly GCA_027924645.1 of Cunninghamia lanceolata. NCBI lineage: Eukaryota > Viridiplantae > Streptophyta > Pinopsida > Cupressales > Cupressaceae > Cunninghamia > Cunninghamia lanceolata. The sequence goes on from BSBN01001435.1 coordinate 10,068,378, forward strand.
AAATACTTATATGTAATTTGTAACCATTTGCCAATTATTTAATAAATTATTCTATTAGTTATTTCTCTACCTCTTATTAACTTTGCATAAATTTACTTGTGGAAGGCTTTTTGGTTTGATAGTTCCTAGATTTATGGAATATTTCATTATTCCTTCATGGTATCAAAGATAAACTTGTTCAAACCCCTTCTCATTGTGAGCTAAATACACCTCATTATGATCATTTCTAGTTGTACTCTAGGATGATCTAGTGAATTAGGTGGACACATTCTTCTTGCTTGATCATAAGAACACGCTTTTCTACCATAGCCTCTATAATTGTTTATACATTCACACAATATCAATGTACAAAAAACACATTCCTCATGTTGTTCTCATGCCTTGCTTCTTCTATAAAATTTCTACATAACAAGCACCTACTTGACATAAACCTATCTCCATTTATCCTATATCATGCCTTATTTTTACATAAAAGGTTATCCTTTGATCTTAGATAGAAATTGGATCATGTATTGACACATCCACTAACTTCCTAGAGAAATATTGACACTAATTACTTACTCCAAAATTTGCCATACTAATGAAATATACCAAGCCAATTTTTTTCACTTTTCCAATTACAACAAGCAGAGCAATACACAATCGTTGAAGTTAGCAATTAAACCAAACGATGCGGAATTCAACTCTAACCAAGAATGTACACCAGGACGGCGTGATCATATGGTCAGAGGATCTCTATGCAATGCTGATAAAGGAACTCTAACCAAGAATGCGCCAGATGTCGACGAGCATATGGTCAGAGGGTCTTGATGCAATGCTGATATAAAGAACTCTAACCAAGAATGCGCCTGATGATGACGAGCATATCGTCAGAGGATCCCTACCAACTATTATGCTGAAATAACTCGACGTCAAGAATGTGCTTTCCAACCCGAAGTGGAATTGGAGCTACCATATGACGGAGATGCAAAGTATTATAAAGCAAATATGAGAAGAAGTATGAAGTGCTGACAGTACTACTGTTTAGCTTACAATAATTAGAGACTTCCAACCCAACTCAAATGATAGAAGTTAGCAAACTGAAATGACGGATCAGCAACTTTGAAAAACCAAACCAGCAACATAAAACCCTACAAAAATGCTCACACCTCACTCATTTCTCAACTAAATGACCTCAAATCTGATGCAATGCACTCCTATGACAATGGCAACCAAGCTACACACTATAAACCACTCTTAAACCCAAGTATTTATTTAGCATGCTTTCTAATGCACTCCAAAGAGGGGCGGCCTGGCAAGAAGGGCGATTTCCTTCTAGAAAATCAGATTCTTCATAATAAATTCTGTAAATTAGCACAATGGGGTGCCCAACATAGACAAAGGGAAATATGAAATACCCAGAACAAATGCCTTTTTAATTTTAGATTTATGAATGAAACTACAGATTCAGCCCTGTTATCAGCAACTCCAAAAAATGACATAAAATGCAAATAACTGAACTACAAACCGAACTCAAGCTACAATGCAAACCTCACTACAAAATCACTACTATTAGCAAACCTCTCCCTAGGTGCTATCTCTCAAGAACGAAGTGAGCCCAGGCTAGGAGGCATTCATTCCTCGAAGTAGTCCCAAAACCATTACGGCAGCATAACATTATCAAGATTTCGGATCCACGAATGAGAGCACTCTTCCTCCTTTTATACTTTTCCAACTGGGAGTCTCTAAAATCCTCTTGCATATGGGATAAAACATGAGAGGGAAAATAATATAATCCTCTTCAATTCTTTTTCAACCTCAACCTTAAAGTCCCCTCTTTTAAAACAACATTAATATTAAATAATAATATTTAATTTACGGACTTTAAAACGGAGGCCAAGATGATGTCAGAAATCAATGATCTATAGCTCGTTGGAAAGGTCTTGACAAGACGAATCCAACCCCACTCTCAAAATCTTGTTTTGGTGCCAATCCTAAACTTACTAAAAATAGCCGTAACCAACAGGGACTAAGGAGAACAAACCCGGAAAGAAACTGCCAATCAAACCACAATCCACGAACAAAAACAACCACTAAAACATGAAACTCCAATTTCAACCTCCAAGTAGCCTACAGGTCTCTGGAATAGGCCAACGGTCAATTGTAAAAGATCAATCTAGAAAACGGGACATTATAGTCCGCCCTTCCCAAGATTGCTTGTCCTCAAGCAATTGTAAGCCTGGATGCTGCAGAATCTCATCATTCTCCCAAGTAGCATCCTCCATAGGCAAGTTCTTCCACTTCACCAAATACTCTCTGATAGTTCTTTTCCTCAAGGAACGCTCCCTGGAATCAAGAATCTCTTCTAGAATCAAAACTAACTGTCCTTCTTCATCCAAGGGTGGCATCTGTGATGAAGCAACAACATTGTGTCCAAGTGCCTTCTTGAGGCGAGACACGTGGAATACATTGTGCACTCTACTATCCAAAGGTAGCTCCAACTCATAAGCTACTGCCCCCACCTTCCTAGTGACCTTGAACAGCCCATAAAAACGTGGTTTAAGCTTCTCAGCTCCACTTTTCTTGAGAGTGGACTGTCTATAAGGTTGTAGTCGAAGATAAACCATATCTCCAACTTCAAAAGAGCGCTCAACATGCCGCTGATCAGCATACATCTTCTGTTGATTCTGTGCAATCTGTAGATTGTTCTTCAATGAGTTCAAGATATCTTGACTCTGCTGTAACAAATCTTTGGCCTGAGGGGCTTTGCTATCACCAAACACCAAATCAGCAAAGCTAGGAGCCTCATAACCGTAAAGAGCCATGAAAGGTGGCATCCTTATTGACATGTGAAAAGTAGAATTATAACAATACTTGTCCATGTGAAGCCACTTCACCCAAGCTCTTTGCTGCTCCGAAACATAGTTTCTTAGGTAACCTTCCAACCACTTGTTCACTATCTCTGTCTGTCCATCGGTTTGAGGGTGATAACTAGTGCTTGGAGTAAGCACTGTACCACTCATTCTGAAAACCTCTTGCCAAAAAGTGCTTAGGAACTTGCTGTCCCTATCACTCACAATATTTTTTGGCAACCCATGTAATCTAAACACCTCATGAAAAAACAAATCTGCAACTTGGGCTGCTGAAAAAGAGCTGGCAATGGCGAAGAAGTGAGCAAATTTTGTTAATCTATCCACTACAACATAGATACAGTCTTTACCTTGAACCTTGGGCAACCCTGTGATGAAGTCCATTGATATGCTTTCCCATTTTTGATTGGGAATGGGAAGAGGTTGCAGAAGACCAGCTGGTAAAGTATGCTCATTCTTGTTCATCTGACAAGTGGGACACTCCTGAATGTAACGTTGAACCTCCCCTTTCAGCCCTTTCCAAGAAAATCTTTCCCTGATCTGCCTATATGTCTTGAAGAACCCTTGATGACCAGCAAGTGGAATGTCATGAAAGGTCAACAAAATCTTCTTTTTGAGCTTAGAATCAGCCACCACAAAGATTCTACCCTTGTAGTGTATCAGCCCTTCGACCACTTTGTACCTTTCGTCAAGAAAAGTACCCTCAATGATGCTGGTTGCAAACTAATTTTTGGCATAATCAACAAGCAACATGTCCCTCCAATCAGCTGTAAGCTCACACAATGAGCTCAAATGAGGTCTCCTAGAAAGAGCATCAGCCACAATATTATTTTTTCCTTTGACATATTCGATGTCAAAATCGTAAGCTTGAAGCTTACTCACCCACTTTTGTTGCCTCTCGTTCAAATCTTTTTGATGCATGAAGTGCTTGAGGCTATTGTGATCAGTCTTGACCACAAACTTGCTCCCCACCAAGTACTGTCTGAACTTAGCTAATGCATGCATAATGGCAAGCATCTCCTTGTCGTAGATGGAGTAGGTCCTTTCAACACCTCTTAATTTTCTGCTTTCAAACACAATGGGATGTTTGTCTTGCATCAAAACAGCCCCAACTCCTTCACCGGATGCATCACACTGTAGCTCGAATGGCTTGGAGAAGTCTGGGATAGCTAAAACTGGACAAGAGCTCATGATCCCCTTAAATTTATCAAAAGTAGTTTGAGCCTTTTCTGACCAACAAAAAGCACCCTTTTTCGTGAGGTTAGTAAGAGGAGTAGCATTCTGAGAGTAGCCCTTCACAAATCTTCTGTAAAATCCACAAAGACCCAAAAATCCTTTCAGATGAGTCAAATTCTCAGGAGGTGGCCAATCAACAATTGCCTTGATCTTTTCAGGATCAACCTTCACTCCTTCAGCACTAATTATATGGCCAAGGTAAAGTAACTCCTTCATCCAAATTCACATTTGGATTCTTTGGCAAACAAACTCTCTGATTCCAGGATGCTAAGCACTTCCTCCAAGTGCTTGAGATGTTCTTCCCATGTCTTGCTGTAGATCAGGATATCATCAAAAAATATCAATACAAACTTCCTCAACTGCTTCTGAAAGATTTTGTTCATACATGACTGGAAGGTAGCAGGAGCATTAGTCAACCCAAATGGCATGACTAGAAACTCGAAGTGGCCATAGTGACATCTAAATGCTGTCTTCTCAACATCGGATCCTCTCATCCGAATCTGGTAATAACCCGATCTCAAATCGATCTTTGAAAAGAACTTGGCTCCATGTAGCTCATCAATGAGCTCATCTATCCTCGGGATGGGATATCGATTTTTGATAGTGCTTTGATTCAAAGCATGATAGTCCACACACATGCGGATGGTACCATCCTTCTTCTTCACCAGGACAACTGCCGAAGCAAAGGGGCTCTTGCTTGGACGAATGAAGCCCATCTCCAAGAGTTCCCGAATGTTTTTCTCAATCTCGTCCTTTTGCTTCTTAGGATACTGATAAGGAGTTGTAATAACTGGTTTAGCTCCTTCCTTGAGCTCTATGACATGCTCCAAACCTCGATCAGGAGGTGGTCCAGGAGGTAAATCAGCAAACACCTTGCTCTTCTTTTTGAGTAAAGACTGAATATCAGGAGGGTAGTCTCTCTTTGTTTCAATCGGACTAGCAGGAAGAATCATACACTCTGCAGCCCACTCAACTTGATCATGACGAATCAACCTCGCCATCCTCTTGAATGACACAATCCGAGGACCACCATTGGACATTCCTCTTATCACTACATTCTTCCCTTCGGATTGAAACTTGAGCTCCATGGTTTGCAGATTTAGAGTGATCTCCCCGAGTGAACGCAGCCATTGAATGCCTAGGACAGCATCCATATCTCCAATTTTGACTACATAGAAGTCGTCCTTGACCTCATAGTTTCCCACTTGCATGGTCATGTTTGAGATCTTCTTGGTGCAGGTGATGTGAAAACCATCAGCAACCATAACCTTGAAGCCTTCAAACTCTTCTGTTTGCAGCCCCTTCTTTGCCACCACAGCTTCGTCAATGAAGTTATGCGTTGCTCCAGTGTCAATCAAAGCAACTATGCGTTGCCCCTTAATCATCCCTCGAACTTTGAAGGATTCATTCCTTTGAAAGCTTCAAAGTTGAGCCAAAGTGCCTCCACTTCCCTTTTCATCTTCGGATTCCTCTGGGACTTTTTCCACTTCACTGTCTTCAGAATCAGACTGCTGGTCTGACAAATCAAAATTACTTTCTTCAGCTGAATAGTATTCAATTTGATGAAATTTGCCTCCTTTTGGGCAAACATGATCTTGGGACCATTTTTCTCTACACCGGAAACATAACCCTTTTCTTCTGAGTTCATTAAGTGTCTCAGGATCCAACCTTGTGACATGAGGTTGATGTTGTTTGAACTCCTTATGCTGAGGTCTTTTTCCTTTATCTCTTTTGTGAAATGATGGCTTGGGTTGAAACTTTGCTTTAGGAGCAGCCCACTCCATGTTTCTTGCCTTCTTCATTGCCTCTTGTAGAGAGGGTGGATCAAAAGCTTTAATCCAACCCTTGAGTGGCTCCGTCAATCCTTCACTGAATAGGATCACCAAGCGCCTCTCAGTGACTCCTGTGACCATGACTGAAAGCCTTTGAAACTCAGCTATGTAGGCATCAAGTGTACCATATTGCTTAAGTTGTGCCAATTCTCTGAAATGCACTTCTAGATCTTTTTTCTCAAATCTCTCTATGAGCTTATTGGTAAACTCATCATAGGTAGTGATAGACCGATGACCCAAGGTGACTAGACCATGGTACCACCACTCGTGTGCCACCCCATCCAGGTGTAGCATAGCGAACTTAATCGCCTCCTCCTCCTCCATGGGTCTGAGAGCTAGATAGTTGTCTAACTTCTGTATCCAGGCTCTGGCTGAACTATTGTCACTCCCATCAAAATGTGGAAGCATAACCTTGTTGATAGCTTGATGCAAATCCCCATGAACTATTGTCCTCCTTTGTTCATAATGTCTTCCTTGTCCTCTATCCTTCCTTTTATGATCCATAAAATCATTATAAGACATATCTGCCTTAATTTCATCAGGTAGAGAATCATACTCAGCGCGGCCGAGTCTCAACTGTTCAACAAAGGACACATTTTCTTCTGGATCAAGATGAGGTTTTACTGGTGCCAAGAAAGTGGGTTTGAATGGCCTGGAAGAAATGTATGTGCTATTTGAAGAAGGCTGAGCAGCATGTCCATTATGCTGGTTGGTGGCACTATGTTCTCCACTATGTCCTGAATTGTTTAGTGGAGGTTGGTTCTGACCCATTCTCCCCATCATGAGAGATATCATATCCATTAAGGTATCCATCTTCCTCTCGAACCTCTTTGCCAGACTTAATGATCTTTCTCTTCCTTTCCCACTATCATCTCTGTTACTTCCCGACGTCCTCTCATTATCCCCCATTTCTCCTTCAGGAGAAGACTCACAATTGGCTCTTAATACCTCTGAAGCTGTCTGACCTTCTAGGGCTTGATGCCAATGAAACTGACTGGTAGCCTTCTTGTATTCTCTTGCTAAGTACCTCTGTTCTATGTCACTCATAGAAGGTTTGTTTTCACAGGATGGCAGGATGCGTGGCTCTGATACCACTGAAATATACCAAGCCAATTTTTTTCACTTTTCCAATTACAACAAGCAGAGCAATACACAATCGTTGAAGTTAGCAATTAAACCAAACGATGCGGAATTCAACTCTAACCAAGAATGTACACCAGGATGGCGTGATCATATGGTCAGAGGATCTCTATGCAATGCTGATAAAGGAACTCTAACCAAGAATGCGCCAGATGTCGACGAGCATATGGTCAGAGGGTCTTGATGCAATGCTGATATAAAGAACTCTAACCAAGAATGCGCCTGATGATGACGAGCATATCGTCAGAGGATCCCTACCAACTATTATGCTGAAATAACTCGACGTCAAGAATGTGCTTTCCAACCCGAAGTGGAATTGGAGCTACCATATGACGGAGATGCAAAGTATTATAAAGCAAATATGAGAAGAAGTATGAAGTGCTGACAGTACTACTGTTTAGCTTACAATAATTAGAGACTTCCAACCCAACTCAAATGATAGAAGTTAGCAAACTGAAATGACGGATCAGCAACTTTGAAAAACCAAACCAGCAACATAAAACCCTACAAAAATGCTCACACCTCACTCATTTCTCAACTAAATGACCTCAAATCTGATGCAATGCACTCCTATGACAATGGCAACCAAGCTACACACTATAAACCACTCTTAAACCCAAGTATTTATTTAGCATGCTTTCTAATGCACTCCAAAGAGGGGTGGCCTGGCAAGAAGGGCGATTTCCTTCTAGAAAATCAGATTCTTCATAATAAATTCTGTAAATTAGCACAATGGGGCGCCCAACATAGACAAAGGGAAATATGAAATACCCAGAACAAATGCCTTTTTATTTTCAGATTTATGAATGAAACTACAGATTCAGCCCTATTATCAGCAACTCCAAAAAATGACATAAAATGCAAATAACTGAACTACAAACCGAACTCAAGCTACAATGCAAACCTCACTACAAAATCACTACTATCAGCAAACCTCTCCCTAGGTGCTATCTCTCAAGCACGAAGTGAGCCCAGGCTAGGAGGCATTCATTCCTCGAAGCAGTCCCAAAATCATTACGGCAGCATAACATTATCAAGATTTCGGATCCCCAAATGAGAGCACTCTTCCTCCTTTTATACTTTTCCAACTGGGAGTCTCTAAAATCCTCTTGCATATGGGATAAAACATGAGAGGGAAAATAATATAATCCTCTTCAATTCTTTTTCAACCTCAACCTTAAAGTCCCCTCTTTTAAAACAACATTAATATTAAATAATAATATTTAATTTACGGACTTTAAAACGGAGGCCAAGATGATGTCGGAAATCAATGATCTATAGCTCGTTGGAAAGGTCTTGACAAGACGAATCCAACCCCACTCTCAAAATCTTGTCTAGTGCCAATCCTGAACTTACTAAAAATAGCCGTAACCAACAGGGACTAAGGAGAACAAACCCAGAAAGAAACTGCCAACCAAACCACAATCCACGAACAAAAGCAACCACTAAAACATGAAACCCCAATTTCAACCTCCAAGTAGCCTACGGGTCTCTGGAATAGGCCAACGATCAACTGTAAAAGATCAATCTAGAAAACGGGACATTACAACTAAGTCCAAAATTAACATTATATTTATAACCAAAATCTAATATTCACTCATGCAACTTGAGCACCCCAATTCATGCAAATGTGGGGTAAAGAACAAGCAACCTCCCAAGATTATCATGCTTTAAAAGAAAACTTGAGTTTGAAGTTAAAGCAAACTTGCACTGCAAGCAATCTCACGTCTGACAAAACTAGGAATTAAACTATTTGATAATTCCAATTATCATCTAGAGAAGTGCACCCAAAGATAGCTATATAAGTATGAGTTTCAATGTTTACAAGAATTTCAAGGTGTACAACACACATCTAACCTCATAGTTTTCAAGATGGGGTATTCATTACAAGGAACATGCACAAAATTGCCATTCATGTATATATATATAGTTCTAATGAATGTTTGTTATTTAATTTCATATTGATTTCTTGTTCTAATTTGATATTCATGATTCATATTGATTCACATGCAAGTAAAAGTAGGGGTAAAATTTAAGTGAGAAAATTGCATATCTTGCACTTTTGCCCTTTGTTTTAGACTCACTTTGGCTTATTTGTCTCATATGTGGTGACTAGTGTTCAAGTGGCATGTTTATGCCTAAAAGTTGGAAATTAACTAGAAACTTACTCGAACCTACCTTACACATCCCTAAAGTCTAGACTTGACTTGTAGATTATCCATTCCCTATCCCAAGTCAATTTTACAAGTGCAAAATTGACCTTGGGTCAAATTAGTGACATGGATTTTAGACCAAATTTCCAAATTCAAATTTAAATTTGCGCCTAAGTCGACTCCCTCCCTACTAACTACTACTTGTTGACTCAAGGGGAAAATGTGTGATTTGCATGTTAACTTGTGTTGTATAGAAAGAAAAATATTAATTCATTTTATCCATCAAGGGATCGAATCCATTCATCTCTTTTTTTTGTTACGTAGATCCATTCATCTCTTAATCCTACTATCACATTATCATTTAGAGAACATCATCTAAGCACATCATTGCATCATTATCTTACATCAACATCTACTTAACTAGGACATACTAGACATGTTGCATGATTACCTTTTGTGTCTTCAATCATTGTTCAAAATCATTAAATCATCTCCAAGGGTTTGACTAAGGAGAATAACCCTTACACAAATAAATCTAATGATAATTGTAGTTACCACTAGGTTTAGATACCTAAGGTTAACATGCTTTAGGTGATCAAGAGTATACATATCAAATTTGCAAGAAGGGGTCAAATTCACAAATCAAAAGTTGAATTTGTATCTGCAAAGATCATTAAACTAGGGAAAAGAGTGAATTGTACTCCAATTTGTCAAAGCATTAAAATAATAGATCTAATCAATGAACTCTAAATTGAATAAAAAAAATACAATCCACAATAAAAAGTATTCAAATCACACATTAAAAAATTTATTCTCTTTATCATTTATTTAAAAAATACTTATATTTAATTACTACCTCGATTCCTAATTTAAAAAAATAATTTAATGATTATCACTAATTTAGTACGTTACCTAAACTCCACTTAAAAAAATACAAACCACTTTATTTATTTTCAAAAAAATATACAAACCTCTTAACATTTTACTTTGTAATATAAGAGATCTAATTTAAGGAAGCTAAAATAAATAGTCAACCTATTGTGTAGCAATTTAAACCTAAAGAATTAAAGACAAACGAAATGTGATCTCTTACTCAAACCGTGGTTTGTTATTTGTGACTAGAGGTTTCGTGTAATCTTCCTTTGATCGATGTCTTTTTCACTTAGAACAATATCACACGAGCTCCATGTTTCCACTTGTTTCAATTATTGGGGTTTGGAGCATGCTTAGTTGGTGCATATACATTGTGTATTCACTTGGGATGGATATTTATATTAAATAGTTATTAGCAACAAGAGACATGACATATGCAATCATATAATGTGGATTTAAATTGAACATAAATTCGCATGTGATGGTTGGTTAGAATGGCCCCAACAAGATGGCCCAAGCAAACAATAATATAAAAATAGTAAACAGGGGAAATTTAAAGTTTAAGTAATGTTAAGTGGCTTTAGCTTGTTGGTGAAGTTGAATGACTTATAGAGAGTTATTAGAGATTAACTCTTCTTAAGTACAAAGTTTGTGATATTTTAAAGAAATGTGACCCTTCAGCGTCCACAATGTAGCAATTGATCAAGTGATATATGGGCTCTCCAAAGATTCCAATCAAAATTGAGCATCTAAATGAGAGGGAAAACATTTGTATTTGAATATTTGAAGAGTAAAGATTGCCTCCTACAATTAGAAACACAAGATTTGACCACAAAATCTAAAATTATAATGAAAATATGTTTTTGGTTATTGTTGATGGCATGATCCTTGAGATGCTCTTAAATCAACTTCATTAGCAACATGAGGGTACAATAAAGTGTAACATCCCAAATGAGAAAAAAAATAGACAAGTCTTTTTAACCACAAAATAACACTCCAAATAGTAGCTAAAAATGATGTATTCTTATGGTGCTAGGCCACATAGACCTTTGTGTGTATATGCTAAAAAATGGAATGGTGATCATTGATAACTTAAGCTTCAAAGGGAATAGTGAGTGATGATCATTGATATTAATATATATTAAGGGGTTGATAAGTGGTAGGCTACATTACATAGAGGGGTTATTGCATAATAGAGAGAGGTTTGAGAACTATCTAATGAGCTTTGACATCAACGACTCTCAAAACTTTGAAGGGAAAAAATATCCCAAGATCCTTTAGGTTTTGAGGACTAATGGACATGAGTTGATCTTGTAGCTCTAGGAAATTCAAGGGAGTGTCAGAGATTGTTAGATCTCTCTAGGGTCTAAGGAGTATTGGATGAGATTTGAGATCAATGACCCTCAAAATCCCTAAACAGCTATAATATTTGTCACAATGAAGACTCTATGATTGGCTTTGTAGATGAGTCAACATGCAAGTGGGTTCCAATCGTCTTTTTTCATGCACACAAGAATTACATCAATAGAAGGTTCTTAATGGTAGAGATGTGGTTCCCTAAGCTCTAGCTTGAATGCATACAGTGTCTATATCACCAACTTTGTGAGGCACACGAACTTCAAGTGATGTGGAAGATCTAGTAGTTCTTGAAACTTTTGAAGGTGTTAGAGCTCTTAACCCTTTGGGTTTCAAGGACCATCCATTGCAAAGAGAGGTCGACATCTCTTAGAAACTCATAGTAATGATGACAATATTCTCAAGAAAATTTCTAAGATTGGCTGGCTTGTAGCCAAGTCATCAAGTGACAAGCCCTACTTCCTTGTTTTATCATATGCAAGCAAGACATTAGCAATTCAATGACATAGAGGATTGATTGGTCCTCATAACTTCAAATGAGAATTTCTACAAATGGTATAGAAGAGTTTCAAGGTTCATTCGATGAGATTTAGTCTAATGATCCTTGGAAGGTGGAGGCAACTAATTCAACAAGGTAGTGGTGCTAGTAACTTAAGTACATGTGTTATGGGTGGTAGGTTGCCATTAAATACTTAAAACATAAACAATAAAGTGGCATGTGGCCTTGCAGTGTTAGTGACATTTTTATCCTACATTGAGAAAAGTGGGCATGTGTGCTGCTAGATTAGATCACATCCTTGATTTGTGCTCCTAATGGATAGTTTAGAACTTTTACAACTCTTGAACTCCCACCAGGCCTCTGATGGTTGTAGTTCAATAGTCACCAATTATCTCTCTTTCCATGTAAGATATAAACAATAATAAACTTAATAATTTATGCCTAGGATAGCAACACCCTGCAAACCCATATATGACAATTCTAGTCATCAATAACTAGTCATTTACACAAGTAAATTCCAAGGGGATGGACAAGGGAGATCTTAGGAATTCAAACTAGACTACCTTTATCACAAATTGAGAACCTATCAAAGCCTCAATAGGGAGAGAGTTTCACAAATATTATAGGATTTTAAGGAAGCTCAATCGGATTTTCTTAGCAAACTACCTAATCTTGTTAGGGTTGAGAACACACATGCAAGGCCGACCCAAACTATGGGATAAGTTCTACAAGCATAATCATATGAGTGCTTCAACAATTTTAGGAATTCTAGATTAATTGCAACGTAAAGAATCACATAATATTGTAGATAGCCATAATTAGTTTCTAGATTTAATAGGATGTTCATTAACAAAATTATACATTTACAAGCAACAAAGATAAGCTTCAAGGGAATGATAAAACATCCCCTAACAAAGGGGCATTATAGTTCCAGAATCATATTCTTTGGAATAATTCAAAGCTCCAGATTTTGAAAATTATCCCTTCCATCATCACTGGTAATGCATACATGATATAAATTATAAATACACAATTCTTAAACTTTTCAAGAGACACAATCATACTAGCACTAAACCATTTATTATGCATGTGTCTACCATTCAAGCTCTTTAAAATATAAGTGTGCTCTCCTACAACAATATAAATAATATTAATATTCTTGCAAAACTACTATTTGAGTAATTTGAGAACGTTAGCACCAAGTAATTCTATCAATAATAATTTGGACAATTCTCATCATTCTTCGACATAATTATCCAACACATTATACAAACACATCTATGGGTTTAGGACAATAATTTGAAGATCATCCTTCACCTACCAACATCTTGTGACTTTTTATTGCACCATCCTAAGGAACTTGGTAAGTTATAGGTATCATCTACCTCTTTCCCTACAAACATGCTAAGGCATTACCAAATTAGAATTTAATTAGTCAAATCACCCTATCCACAAAATATCATCAAACCATAAGAAACTAGTCAAGATATCACGGTCACAACCAAAATTACATATAAGCTATAGAACACAAGTTCATATATCATGAATTCTTAGTTGGGGTGTCAATGATTGGTTTAGAGGACAATCCAAGTATTAGGTCTACATTTCCTCTTGGCTATCATCACAATGAGGTACTCAACTTCACACGGGTGATGGTGAGGTGCATGACCATTTCACTTTTTATGACTAACCCAATAATGTAGATTCTTGGCCAACTTAGTGAAGATTGTGGCACCCGCCACTCAACCAATCCAAGCCCAATTATGTGTTGACTTCCATTAGTCACACACACACACACATAAAGAAAGAACACAACATCTAGATCAAGGCTAAACTCACCTATTAAATACACACCCACATGCACGACTCATCGTAGATGAACTTTCCAACTATTCACAACCTCAACTAGTCACAACCATCATGATGGGATTTTACCCCCTTTCTCATTTAAGCTATGTTTTTTCTCCCTCACTTAGTTAAGATAATATTTTCCCCCCTTGATCAATTAAGCTAAGCCTTTTCCTCCCACTCAATTGCACAAAAATTCATAATCTTCCCTTGTGTCATGTAGGACCTCAAGGTACTAAATCATTCACACACAATTGCACACATACCGGACTCATATTTATAGGCTTACACATTATTATATATAATCATCAACATATACCTTCTTAAAGCCTCTTTAACTCCCCTTTTATGATAACTCACTTCCTCTTCCTATCCACCAAAACCTCCATGCTCATGTGTTACCATTTTAGTAGCCTCTCCTAGTGATTTATTTTAGTACTTATACAATTTTATGATCTCTTCCCTCTCACATATCATTGGCCAACATGGGGGGCATATTAACTCCTACGAATATTTACTTGAGATTTATTTTCTACTATGAGAATACTAACATTCCTCATACTTTCCAACCAGGCAGGAATTGGCCCTTCTTCTAAAGGTGTTCTAAGTTGACACTTTCACCATTTTTTTGGTCTCACCATTTCTATACTTCCACTTTCCTTCCTCTCTACCAATCATTGGTATGATTTATGCTATTTATGGTTTTCTCCCAAACACCTCTATTTTCACAAAATTTCTCAACAATCCCAACTTATTTACTTTGAGTGCATTGTTCTTCATTTCTATCTATGCCAGTTATACCAAGCAATTTGGGTTCTTTTTTCATCACGATTGACACTTTGCTTCTTCATTCCTTCCTTTGTTGGTCCACTCATACATATTACTTTCACACTCAACAATTTATTAAGGCATTGAGTTCCTTATGATAATCATTTCAAATAATCTTTTTTGAATCAACATTAGTGTAAATTATTACTCAAATGTTAATTATGCTACTATGTATCTTCATTCTTCTATATGTCGTGATATACAATTGTGTTATTTTTCTTGGACGATCTAGATCCTTTCATGATTCAATTTATGTGTACTCTACTTTCATGTGATCTTTCCTCTGTCATCTTCATAAATTATGATGTTTTATGTATGTGGCACCTTGTTGCAATGCTCAGTGCCATAGCATGACTACAAAAGCTATTATGTATCATGCCTATAAGCATCGCCTTGGTTTTCTCATCATGGGGGCAACCCCTTGTCACGGTGTAGATTTTGAAAACACATACCATTTAGGCATATGCTTTTAGAAATCTCTCGTGCCTATTTTATATTTCATCCTCACTCTACCTTAAAGGAAATTGCTCCCTGATGGAGTTAGCAATCACTTTAAGGTGGGGACATACATCATGTTATGAGCCTTAGTCTCATTTTTCTATCAAAACACTTGTTGATTACTTTTTGGAAAGGATTTTGGTACACTTAGAAACACGATCTTGAGTCTATCTTGTTGAAGCTCCTTGCATGTTTGGAAGAAGGGTTGTGCCACCAACTAGAGTTTGGTAGTAAGGTTGCTTCACCTTCTTATTATGCAAGGCTTTGTGTAATTCCTCTTGCGGGAGGTGGATTGTGTATTCCCTTCAGTGGAAACACTTCTCTTTAGATAGATTATGTGTATGATGTGTTTGTATCCTCTTGTGCTTCTCATTTCTAACTAACCCCTTCTTAGCATTCTTCTTATTGCATCTTGGGGAATGATGCATGGTGATTGAGACAACCTTTTAGATTGAGGTCTATTTTGTCATGCTAACTCAAGGTCTTTCCTTATGTGTTTTTTTTGTGATTGATGTATGATGCGTGTATTCTCCTCATATATTCTTATTCTCTATATGTTCTTCATGCCTCATACGTGCCTCACATGTATTCTCTCTATGTGTTCCTTATGTATGTCTCTTGAGTGATTCACGTGTATTCCATGCATGTTCATGCGTATTCTATGTATACTTTGTGTATGTCATGTATACATTGTGATTTCTCAAATGTATGCCTTGTTTTATCTCATGTTTTCTAAGTGCTTCATTTATGCGGAAATTATGTCTTATGTGTATACCAATCATCATAGACTCTTAGAATCCTAAACTTGGGGGCTTGATCACCCCTCAATTTTGAGTGACAATCTATGATTTCTATGTTTGTAGTGATTGAAATTTGTCTTCTCCTTAGATTTAGATCCTGAATTCGAATCCAAGTTTTACTTTGGGATCCTGAATTCGAATCCAAGTTTTACTTTGCCCTCTGATCCTTGTTGTGGTGTTAGATTCCTGATATCTATTTATGACAGTCGTATTTTCACAAATCTTGCTTAACTAGGGTTTCTACTTTGCTCTAGCTTGATTAGTTGGATTTGGTTGATTCTCCTCTATACAACAAATGGGACAAAACCCCTCTAGTTTGGCTCTCCTTCTTGGGTAGAAGCCAAGCTCGGTTTGTGTTCTAATGTTAGATAGAAGAGGGTTTTGACCTAGTTTAATCTCTTTGGCTAGGTCTCTTTTTTGCTACTAAAATACTTTTGTAGGACATGACTATTTTCTTTGGTTGTGATGAAATGATGTTGAGTGGTTTGGGGTATCTAAGGCACATTTTGTTTTTTAGCAGTCCTTAGAAAAGTGCCCATACACATGGCATTTGTTACATTTGAAGGGCAATTGTTCATAGTCAAGCTCTTGCATATGTGACTATCCATCCAAATTTAGCATTGGGTCTTCAACCATGTCATATCTCATAGCTCTTTTCACTTATCCACATGTACTATATCACACTTGTTTCTCATCTACATGCCTTCCTTGTTATATCCTTGACAAAAACTGAGGGAGAGAGAGAGAGAGAGAGAGAGAGAGAGAGAGAGAGAGAGAGAGAGAGAGAGAGAGAGTTGGTCTTCAAGCTTGAAAATATCCTGAAATAATTCTTAGAAGACTGCCACTTTCTTGAACTTGACTTAGTATTTTGCTTAGAGTCCTTGCCAGGTCTCTTTCATAAGAATAGGTCCTCCTATTTCTAAGAAGAGGCTTGATGATGCTTTTGAATAGTTACAACTACCCTTAGACAACTACAAGATGATAGGAGCCTGTTGATTCCTGAAATTTGACTAAGTCTAAAAAATTATAGAATCCTCCAAAACCTAAAATCTGCATTATAATTCCTAGAGATCCCAAACCACTCTCAAACATCCTGGAAGTATATACATGAAATATAACTTGAAGTATATGAAAGTAAATTTATATTTGATGTATATACTTGTGGTCTCTTCCTAGACATGACCCTACTCTAGAGTGAAGGAAGTTCAAGTATTTGCATTTTAACTACTTTAAAATGCGAGCGCGTTATAAAGCACTCACGCTATGGCTTGTTTGGACCAAAAAGTGGTTTTGGCCACTTTTTGGTCCCCCATCTTTCTACACACACTCTCATCCTTAGTCTTCTAATTTAAAAAAAAATGAATCAAAGCCCCTATCTTTGTCCTTAGTCTCCTTGAACTATTGGTTTTTAAAAAATGAGTCATCAAGGCTTCAAACTAGATGAGTTGGGATTTTGAATGGAATAACAATCTCAACACTATTTGGAGCTACACACATCAGAGAAGTCACTGAGATAACCACTTAGTCCATATTTTAAGGATCTATAATTTTATTATATGCTTTTTTGTTGGGAAAAGTGTTTCAATCTTGCGATTATAAAAAGTGCAATTTTTCGAGTTATAAAAATGAATAAACTCAATTTCTAGGCTATAGAGTTGGTTTTTGGCCAAAATATCTATTCCACGTTTCCTACAACTGCTTCCAATGCTACTCGATGCATAGATCACTTCAAGCTCTATAATTTAAAAAAAAACAGGCTCAATCAACCTCCCAGATCAAAGGTTATGGCCTCCAAAAGTTGGGCCTCCCGCATTGGTAAATTTAAAAACATGTTGGACATGGAAAAGAGTTGTAAGGGGGAGTTACACATGTTGACCAACTTATCATGCTTGTTATGACACATCATAAGACATCTTTGATTGGAGATATGGAACCCTAAGGATTTAGGTGCCACTTTTGGGTGGTTTTGGCTCATGGTTTTCTAATTACCATTTGACAATTTCATGTGTTGTATCTCCTATATAGTAGGTACTTGAGATGGAGGTTGTGTGTGAGAGTCTTATAGATATTGTTAAGCTGCCTCCAAATCTCTGGTTGGTGATACTTCTGTGAAGGCTTGCTCTGCAAGTATATTGTAATCTTGTTAACATTTCTTAACAATATATTAAGTTGTTTTTGAAGTGTGGGGTTTTTCTCCCACAAGGGTTTTCCCCACGTAAATTACTATGTTGTGTTATGACTGCTATTTATGTTTATTTATGTATAATTTCTATAACTATTATAAGGATTTGAAAAGTTTTTCATAATCCTCCTCTCAAGATTAGTGTAGGAAGTTGTTTCGCTACCTTAGATTCCTTACATTTTTTAGATTTCTACCTCATTCTACTTCTATCTCAAATCAACCTTAGCTTAACTTTTTACTTCCTCTCCCTCAAAATGGATTTGTTGTCCCACCTCCCTTTGTACTTCTCTCGAATTGACTTTGGCATGATTATGAATTTCCTCTTCGAAAGGGCCTTAAGTATTTCCTCCTAATATTTCAAACTTGTTTGAAATAATAGTTGTTTGACCCTATTTGATATGCTTATTTTATTAACCATTCTTTTGTAGGACATGACTATTTGCTTTGGTTCTGATGAAATGATGTTGAGTGATTTGGGGTACCTAAATCACATTTTTTTTAGTAGTCCTTAGCAAAGTGTCCATACACATGGCATTTGTTACATTTTAAGGGCAACTGGTCATAGTCAAGCTCTTGCATATGTGACCATCCATCCAAATTTAGCTCAATAGGTTTAAGGTGAGATTTTTCCAAATCAACTTCTACATAGATTCAAGCACATGCAAAATTGCCTTTTGGCTTAGCCTTATCAATGAAGCTACCCAAAGTGTTGCCAATGGTAGCCAAAGATTTTTCATCTAAAAAATTATGAGTAAGATGGGGATGTTTCATCCAAATAGGGAGCCCATTAGGTTTATTTTCAACTAGATTAAAATCAATAGACTAGTGATTCAAATACAATCTTCTTATACCATGAAATATGGGCCACTTCTAAAATGTAGATCTTTGTCCTCTTTTGGCTCAAAGAAGATAGCATAGAATCATCTTCCACAAAACCAAATACTCATTTTCTCCTTCAACAAGGGTTTCTAATGGAGATTAATCCAATCATCCATGGTTTTGGGTCTTAGCCAAAGACCCATAAACTTTCTAACTAATAATTTCACAAAAAAAGATAGAGCTTTTTTCCTTAGAGTCATGGCTAAACGTAGGTTTGGGTGCCATACTAAAATTTTTTATAAAATAAGATTGAGGGGATTTAACCATGGCCCAACTAGCATAAGTTGTTAAAACTTCAAAATCATGGAGCTCAAATTTAAAAAATAGATGAGTTACCTTATGAAAAAATTGAAGGTATATTAAGACGAATAACTTTTGGACCTATAGTTAATGTGGTCATTATTTCTAGAAATTGGTTTCATACACATAATGAACCCTAAAAATCTTTCGTTGCCTCTTTGTTTTGCTACACTAACATATTTTTCCTAACCTCAAAACATGAAAGGGTCAAGTGATCTAATTTTAAATTTTAATTAATTAATATTTATGGTCAAATTTGTTGGCAAGAGACACTGCTATGCATGACATGTGTTATCATTGATGGCAACTAAGTCTATCCTATACATCTGCATTACATGATTTGTTCATACCGGAAGTCAGAGTGAGGATTTGTCTAAGTCCGGATGTCAGAAACAGAGCATGTGACAGGGTCCAGTATCTTGGTCCGAATCTCTCCGGTGGTAATTCACAATGTGTTGCGGATCTAAGGGAGTGATAAAGATTTTTAGGACTATCCAAATCCAAGAATTTAGCCTCTATTGATGAAGGATTCAAAAGTTATAAGCATCTGAGTATCGGGTTCCAGTTAGTCAGTACAGTCTGAAGAAGAACATATCGACCTAGTATTTGATCTTAGTCCGGATGAAGAAAAGTTGTTGGTCAAGTAATTTGTGATGATCAATGGTATTAGATGACATGATTGATGATTTGAGAACACAAGATTATGGTCCGCATTATTGTTTGTGTATGGATTCAGCCGACAGAGCAGAGTTCTTGATAAATGTTCTAAGTTTTCTTAATGCTGACTACAGTTGATTGAATCTCTTGATACGGTTATATATATAGCCAATGGATTCAAGTGTTTTGGAATGCGATTGAGATGTGATGATGGAGGAAGTGCAAAAAAGGAGAAAGAACTGCAAAGGAGAAAAGAGATCTGAGGACCAGATCATGGCAAAACAGTAAACAAGGCAGAGCAAGGATGAAGTGTGTAAGATCAATATTTTGTGCTTAACCTAAATTGAATTCCTGCATTGGTAGATGTTGTTCATCAATTCAAACAATCTGTAATCTTCTTGTAATCATTATTGTAGGCAGTGAGCCTCCTTTTGAGCAGTGAGCTCTAGGCAGTGAGCCCGAAGGCATGTGCCTTCCCCATTTGTAATACTTTTAACAGGGTATTAATTCTTGTGGGTTAACCCCCACCGTGGTTTTCCCTTAACCAGGTTTCCATGTTAAAAATCTTGGTGTCAAGTGTGTTATTTGTATTTTTGCTCATGTTATTGATTCATGCTTTCATGGTTATAATAATGATCTATAAATAAGTGGTTGAGAAGAATTAATTGCAGCAAGTGTTAAAGTTTTGAGACAACTTATTCACACCCCCTCTTAGTTGTCTGCCCTAATTCCAACAAAATTTACATCTAGTATGCTAAATAAACACTATGCCATCTATGAGGTAAAGGGTTGGATTATGGCTTTCCATTGATTGTTGGCTTGTAACTTTACTTTTTCTTATAATCATAGCAATGGAATCGCTACCTTGCTCCCTTAATGAGGCTATGGTTATAGGACTTGGGATTTCTTTGTTCTTCTTTTGCTTTATGTATAATTTGAGTAATAGTGGCAACGAATTAAAGTTACCTCACAACCCATGTAAATTGCACTCAACACCTATATACTAGATTCATAGGATCAACATGTAGAGATATTTGACCTAATGAAGAAGGAATTTGTGTAATGTCTACCCTAGTATTTGCCTCTAGTGTGCTTTAAGATTCTTTATGAGATATGTTGTATTGAGTGTTTCTATAGTGTTTTGTGTTATTCTTGTGATATTGTGTCATTGCACCAAACTTACCGATGATGTTGTTTTTCATTGAGGTGTTTTGATGGTGTAGCTTGGATGCTTTGTGGAGATGTCTTGTTTGACCATCGAGGTGTTTCCAATGAGATTATGTTATGACATTGGATTACTGACTATGCATTATGGGATGTATATGTTGTGTCTTTGTGTGTTAGATTATCATAGTGCTTCAACTTAATTATTTTCATTTAAATGACATGTTGGGTGGGTAGACATAGTTCCTTTAGTATTATGTTATTATATGAGATATTTCACCTTGGTAGTTTTGCCAGGATGGATGATTTAATTGAAATGTGCATATTAAATAGTAATTGTGTAAATTTACCATTTGCTTCAACTATGTTTATGTATTGGGAAGATGTAGGTAACATTTGAATTGAGTGTGTAGGAAAATTATAGGTGTTTAACCAATGAGTGAAATATGGAAATTGTTGACATGGGATGCTTAGCCATCTCACCTTTATCCTTGTGTTTTCGAGACCTATGAAAACTATATCTGAGTTGATTGTAATTATGGATCCCCTTGTGTTAGACTTGTGAGTGTGTCTTCTTGGGTGATTTATATTATTGCATTTGTGACTACTTGATATGTGTTAAGGTTTATTAGCCTTTTTTAAGAGTTATTGTGGGAAACATGAAAAACGTTTATTTTTCACTTGCACGATTGTGCTTTTGCTTGGTATGTGTAAAATGATTATTAGTGCCTTGGAGATCATTAGATTATGTTATTTATTCCTAGTGTAAAATCTGGGGCATTAAAATTTGTGGAGGGGAGCAAGTTGACATCTCCAAAATCCCACCATTATAATCCCTTTGTTTATGGCATTAGAATTGGTTATCACATGTGCAGGGTTGTATAAGAGCTTTTACTCCTTTACCAAAGCATGTCAGATCACACCTAGATCTACCTCATATCTCTTTATCTTTTAGTAATTTTCTCTTGATGGAAGCATGATTACTAGCATCCTCAACATAGAATCTAGTGGGGTTTATTTGACTAGTGTCATGGGTCACATGCCAAGAAAATATTTTCTAGCACTACTTTTGGAAATACTTGGGATTAGGAAAGAATTGTGGTTTATACTATCCATGGACTTGGCTTTGCATAAAAAAAGACAATCCTAGACATTGTTGTTATCTATAATGCTAACAAGATAGACACTAAGGTTTCATATTAAACCCTAACAAAAATTGACAACAAAGATCATAGTGGTGGGAGTGAGCAATGTGGGCATGGTTGTGGCACAAATAATTCTAACAGAAAAGATCACCAATGAGTTGGCATTGGGGGACATGTAGGTAGACAAGCTATGCAATGAAATGCTAGACCTACAACAAGTGACTATTTGAATTTGGAAAGAGCTATCAGACAAGGTTCAATTGGGTGCCTGGCTGTAAAAACTGAACAAGAAAACATTTAATTTACTATGGGATGGGAATTAGCAATAGGAATAATCTCTAGGAACATATTCATCAAGTGTGCCATAAATAGTTATCAACAATTAATAATAAATAGATATAAACAAAATTTATGTCACATGTGATTATTATAAGCAACTCTCCACATTACTAAATCCCATATACCATTTGTAACAATTAAAAGAGTTAAAAAGAAAAAATCTGGTCCACGTGAGACCCATTCAAGATGGACCACTTTTTATATGACCTTAAGTTTACCTTACTTCCAATTGGTTGGGGTTAAAGTACAAATGATTCATAAATCTCCTCCAATAATATGTAGAAGCTTGATATAATCACTAATCTATTTTGCATACATCACATTGAGTTTTTGCAATTAAAATTCTATCCATCTAAAGGGTTTCTTTGTTGTTCTAAATTAGGAATCATTGACAATGGAGTTAGGATATGTCAAGGCTAGCAAGGGATGAAGAAGGGTCAAAGCAATAAAGAAGAGTGTGTCCAAGTCAATGAACCTTTAGTTTCCTATAGGTAGAGCACACATATCTCAAGGGCTAATATGCTAGGTGATTTGGGGTTGGCGCTCCCATTTACATTATAATTGTCATGGATTACTTGGCAACAAAAGTGTTGGAGCTTATTGGTAGTACCACAAAGGATAACAAGAAGAGAAAAAACATTCCTATGCATCTCTTGCTCATAGTAAGGGACAAAAAAGATTTGGGTAAATTGTTTGGTGGAGTGACCATTGCCCATATTGGTGTTTTGCCAAACATTCATCAAGGGCTTCTCATTAGCCATTTCAAGATGTTACACCCATTGATTAATTCTCCCCTGATTATTATACAGTGTGGAGTATGGTTGTCCAACGATGCACATATACCTCCAAGGTATGAGAGTACTAAGCAATATAAGTCATATCCAAGCCATATATTTATATTTGCAACTACAAAATGCTTATAGCTTACAAACAAAATAGAGGTTGAAAATCTAAACAATTAATATAGGCATATAAGGCATATACTCTTGGCTCATATCTTCTATATTAAATTTTTAATGCACCGACCAAATAATCTTCATAAAAAAAATTCTTGTTTTATCTGATGTAATTCTAAATGATTAACAAACATCTCATCATTCACTACATTATTATAGGAAATAACTAAATGCCACTATTGAGTGTACTCTAAATATTCATGTAGATAATTGAATGTTAATCAATAAAGCTATAAATCATTCCCTATCATGAAGAACAATTCTTTAAATTAATCTATAACTTTAACTTTTTTATATGATTATTTAATATGTACATTACGCCAGCCGTGAGGTAAAGGAGGTCATATAACCAATTCTGTGATTGTTGCGCCCCTTTAATTTGTGACTGCACACGTGTAAGGTCTAAGTTAAAGTCAACTAATGGGATGTAAGGTGTTTTTTGCACATTGGTTTTCATTTTATTTTATTTTCACTTTTTTTTCCTTTAATTAAGTGCTAAAAAAGCTAAAGTTTTTATAGAAAAGGCTAAAAATTCGATATGCTTTGTTTCTTTCCTACACACCCACGTGAAGTGAAAGGGAGATATATTTTTAATTAAAAACATTATAAGTTTTTTTAACACTCTTAAAATGGATCCCCCTCTCTCCTTCAAGAATTTGGGCATAAATGGTGTAGGACAATCTTCTTGAGGTGCTTATGTTTTTAGCTCTTTGGTCACATAAGGAGAGTGTTTTAAAAGAAAAACTCAAATCATATTGTTAGTCCTTGAGGGTTTATTTTGTCTTTTTGAGATATGTTTATAGTGATTTTTTTGTGAGAGCGTAACTTTTACTTTTAGAGTGAAGATATTTTGATTTTTTAATGGTTATTAATAAGATCTTTCCAAGTTTTATATTGTGATACAATTTGTTTTATATATTTTTCATCTAAATCTTAAGAGGATTAGAGAACGAACATATAAATTAGTGTGGTAACCACATAATTTGTAAAATATGTACAAGAAACTCTAAATAAACATGTGAATGCACATTCAAGACGAGTGAAAGGCTTCACAATGTAATTGTATTATATGAAAGAAGACCTACACAACAATATGTATGCAGCAGTTTGTTGGTTATACAACAATATGTATGCAACAGTTTGTTGGTACCAACTTCTCTATCTATACCTTGCATAGGACAAGCATTAGTACAAGTGGTTGTTAGCTATGCCTTCAACAATATATAGATAGATGTTATGTGCATATGTCACCCTTTCCATGTGGACAAGAGTGTGATAGGTGTTGAACTTGTATGGTGCCAATTATAGTGCAGTATAGGATGGCACCAATTATTAAACCTATATAGTACCAATTGGTTGGCATGAACATGTGGTGTAGGTGAGGCTAGGGGTTAGAAATGTATGGTACCAAACTAACTGTATCTAAGTGAATGCATGTGCACCTATGTGCAAAGCCATGTTATGCGAGCAAGAAGTGTTGTGCAAAGATGCACAAGGACTAGACTCTGAGTCCATGTAGGATTTCATTGGGTGATATAATGATGCACATAGTTATATTGCAACTCTGTGGCATGCGTTGAGTGGAGAGAAGTGTGTAGGCTACACAAATGTATGAGACTAAGGTTGTGCATGCAACTACACTTGGATCATTCACCCCTTCTTAAGGAGCAATGTTATCTATTAGATTAGACCTAATTGTAGGAAACTACACATGGTGTTACTCCAAGTTACAGTATGACTTGGCTTGATCAACATACTACTATGTCTTAAATATGTCAAATAGTTGATGATTGCCTGAGCGAGTATGGATTGTCATGGTGTCCATGATGGCATTTTTTGCCACTAGATTGACATGAGTAGTATCTAGGTCTATGAGATGTTGAAATTGTGCCAACTCTAGAAGTGGAGAGAAGTATGATTTAAATAACCACATGTTGAACATGTGATGCAAACCCAAGTATTGTGGTATGCTGAGAATGAATGTGTTCTCAATAGCTATGCACATGATGATGTAAGTATCATAGCATAATGGTTTGAGCTTGTAGTGAGGACTCAAAAATGTCCCTTCTAAAGATGTAACTAGACTTTGTCATTAACCTAAAAGGTGTGAGGAATGTGATGAGGTTCATGGCATTCTTTGAACTTCTACTATTAGTGCTAAAGGACTTGTTGGACCTATTGATGTAGGTCTTGGATGCATTAAATGATGAATCATTGTGCTATATCCACTTCATGTTCTTATGTGCACATCTCAAAAGTCATTGGTTCAAAGTAGGAGATATCAAGGGGTACTATTGGTTGGAACCCAAGACATGTTTGGAAAAGGCTATATTCCATACAACTATGGAGCTCTCTATTGTAAGCATGTTAGATGTATGGTAGGTTATTGATGGGGAGCGCACAGTCGGTAAGAATTACACCGTCGGCCACCTTGCAATTTATCACTCTAACCCCACAGCTCTCCCCAATGGATGACTCTATGGTTCTTGCTGATCGCTAAGACAATTTCCATCAGCCATGGTAGGAAACGCTTCGCTGACACGCCAAGTCTGACCAACACTTCCTATCGGCGAGACTCCCTCTTCGCTCGGGCCAACAGTCAGTTCAACCGTCGCCAAACTCTCATCACTGTGACCTTTACCATTGGCGAACACTTATAACCTGTTGTTGATATGCCGATACACCAACTTAGTATATGCTTGGCATGACTTGCTATTACTGGTGGACTAGAGTTTCTTTACCCTGATTTCACCATTACGACCGGTCACCGTTTGTATCTGATAAAAAGTACATTCTCAACATACATTCTCAATATGCTATTGGGATATGCATTCGCAATATACATTCGGTGAAATGATACGAAACTTATGCCGATGGACCAACTATTCATCGGTGTGACGAATGCCTTCGGCCAAACCCTAAGATCTCTTGCCGCCAGCCGATTCCTCCTAATGGATCTCCATCGGTAACACTTGTCTCTTATCACCCCGATAAGAATCTTTAGACCGCAACTTTCTTTCAATGGCTTAAACCTCTCTTCGGCTAGACTGTCCTTATCGCTCTAAGCGAGGAATGTTTTGTTGATGGCCTCTGTCTCACCGATAACAGCTCCAACTCCTCTAATCAAACCATTGCACATGGAGATGCTAGGTCAACCTACTGTGCACCTCGCACTGTCTGGATCCTCTATGCCGCAAAATGATGAAACAAAACATGAAACAAATGAATATTGTACAATAAAGCCATTCCACTGATTTCGACAGAAATCTCACCTGTGGAATGCTTCACATCAACATTTGCAACAACGGAAGTACAGAAGGGAAAAGAAATCTACAGCTATGCAGTTTGTAATTACAGAGAACGGAAACAAATTGACAACATAGAATAGTTTGATTTCTCCTTAACACAATGGACGATTACATTCAACCTCTCCTTTGCTTCAACCCGATTACAATATATCTGAGTTGGTTCGTTTCCCTGGCTTTATAAATTTGCCCAGCAGAACACCAACCCATTCCAAACGAATGGGAGCAAAACTAACTGAATCCAAGTGGCTGGGAGACCAATCCAAATGGCTGGGAGGCAACCATCTAAACAGCCTCCAACTGCCCTACTACCCTATTTTGGCATTATGCAGTTACAATTTGACAAATGTGCCCTAAGTCACTTGGGACTTACAAAATGAACCTAGACACAAACTGAAATGACATGCATTGGTCAATAGACCTGATTACAAAAAGAAAACATGATTTTCTAGGTGCTCCTGCACCATACTCCCCGGGTGAAAGTTGTCTCAAGTCCTCTTAGAGACTAACTACTGTAAATCACCACCCCGCTTTTTGATGTCTTCTTCTAGCATCGATGTGGCTTCTGAGTCTGGAAGTCCTTGCCATTTGACTAAGTGCTCAAAATAGGTCTAATTTTTGGTCTTCTTGGTTGTCCTGCTATCCAAGATGCACTCCATCTTCGGTGGTTCTTTAGGTGGTAAATGTTGCACCCACTCTACATTGTCTTGGACAGAATCTGTTGTGCCTTCCCCTGTATCAAGATTCTTATATAATGTCAAATCAACAACATTGAATATAGGGGAAATAGCAATATCATCATGGAGTTCAATTTTGTAAGCATTAGAACCATATTTCTCCAGAATTCGACAAGGTCCAATTTTTCTCATCAACTTGTGTTTTCCTGTGGGCAGTCTGTGCTTGTTGAGATGAACCATGACCATATCTCCTATTTGGTACTACACATCCGTTCTTCTTTGATCCACTCTAGCCTTGATCTTCTGACTGTTCTGGTGTCGAGTATCTCTGACTTGTTGATGGATCTCTTTCATAGCCTCTGCAAATGTATCAGCATGTCCACTCCTTTTGTCCAACCCTTGAACATCTCTTAATTCAAAAATTCCTCTAGGATGACTACCATAGACAACTTCAAAAGGACTTAGACCTATACTTTTGTTTGTAGAATCATTATAGGCGTACTCTGCTTGTGGGAGTACCACATCCCAACTACTGTCATGTTCTCTTGTCAAACATCTTAGCAGATTGCCTAATGACCTATTGACAACCTTAGTTTGGCCATCAGTCTGAGGATGATAGGCTAAACTAAAAGACAAATTTGTACCCAATCTTTTCCACAAGGTTCTCCAAAAAATGTCCCACAAATTTGTTGTCTCTGTCAGATACAATACTCAAAGGCAATCCATGAATCCTGACAATTTCTTTAAAGAACAAACCTGCAATGTAACTAGCATCATTGGTGGTTTTACAATGAAAAAAGTGCGCCATTTTGCTGAATCTATCTACCACAACAAACACACTGTCATAACCTGTCCTTGTCTTGGGCAATCCCATCACAAAATCCATACTCAAACTTTCCCAAGGTCTATTTGGTATGGGCAAAGGTTGGTACAATCCTACTTTGGTTGAGACCCCCTTTGCTCTCTGGAAAATCATACAACCCTCAACAAACCTTCTGATATTAGATTGCATCCTTGGCCAAAAGTAAAACCTTCTTACAAGATCTAAGGTCTTATTGAGCCCAAAATGTCCTCCTAAACCACCACTACATTTCTCCTTCACTATATTATCCTTCATTGAACACTTAGGGATACATAGTTGACTCCCTTTAAACAAAACTCTATCCTGCAATGTATAATCTGAAAATTCACTGTGGAAAGCATCGGCAAACTCACTACATACTTTTTAAATCTCCTTGAAATCTTGGTCCTCTTCATACAATCCTTTGAGTGCCTCAACACCCATGCTTTGTAGCTGCACTTCTTGTACTATCAACACCCTTCTGCTTAAAGCATCAGCAACCTTCTTGGTTATCCCCTTCTTATGCTTAATGATGAAGGTGTATGCTTGAAGACTTTCCACCCACTTCATGTGTCTATGACTGAGCTTTTCCTGTCCATTCAAAAAATTGAGAGCATGATTGTCAGTGTTTACGATAAATTCTTTAGGAAGCAAGTAGTGCCTCCATTTTTTCAGGGCTTGTACCATGGCATACAACTCTAAATCATAAGAGGAGTACTTCCTCTTGTCTTCATTTAACTTTTCACTGAAGAAGGCTACTGGTTTGCCTTCTTGGCTCAACACTGCTCCTATGGCCAACCCACTTGCATCACATTTAATGGTAAAAACCTTATTGAAATCAGGAAGTACTAAAACAGGATACTTGGCAACTTTCTATTTTAGACTTTCAAAACTCTGATCTGCCTCTTTTGTCCACACAAACTTCATCTTTCCTCCACCATTGATGATCTCTAACATAGGTGCACAAATATAACTGGAATTCTTAATAAATTTTCTGTAAAATGTGGCCAAGCCATGAAAGCTTCTAACCTCTCCTGTTGTCCTAGGTGTAGGCCAATTCAAAATAACTTCTACATTGGAAGATCCATTTGCAAATCACCCTTAGAGATGACAAAACCTAGGTACACCAATTCTTATTTTATGAAGTCACACTTTTCCAAGTTTATCATTAACTTTTGATCTTGCAGCCTCTTCAAGACTATCTCCAAATGTTCCAAGTGTTCTTCCTTGCTCTTACTGAACACCAAAATATCATCAAGGTAGACTACCACAAATTTCCCTATGAATTCCTGCAACACCTCATTCATTAGTCTTATAAGGGTGCTAGGGGCGTTTGAAAGGCCAAAAGGCATCACAAGCCACTCATACAACCCTTCGTTGGTTTTGAAAGCTATCTTCCACTCATCCCCTTCTCTTATCCTTATCTGATGGTACCCACTCTTCAAGTCTATCTTAGAGAAATAGGTAGCCCCTCCTAAACAATCCATTAGATCTTCTATTCTAGGAATAGGAAACCTATACTTGATGGTTATCCTATTTATTGCCCTAGAATCAATACACAGTCTCCATTTCCCATCCTTCTTTGGGGCTAAAATAGTAGGTACTGCACATGGGCTAAGACTCTTCCTTATCAGCCCTTTGTTTAGGAGTTCTTGAATCTGATTTTCTATCTCTTCATTCTGCTGAGGGGTCATTTTATATGTTGCCTTATTAGGAAGTATCACTCCTGGTATGAGATCTATCTAATGGCTAATATCTCTGATTGGTGGTAGTGAATCAGGTATATCCTTTGCAATCACTCCTTTGTAACTCTCAAGCAAATCTCTGACCTCTTTAGGCCCTACTTCTCGCACACTTTCCTTCATTTCCCCTTAGGCTTCACAATCAAAGAAAAACCTACTCCACCACCTTCCTTTAGTGTATCCATGAATTCTTTTTCTCCTACCAGAATTACACTAGACCCTACATGTTGTGGATCCTCTTCTACCAATGATTGTATCCTATAAGTCACACCATCCTTTTGGAATGAGTAAGCATTCTTTTCTCCATCATGATGAGCCTTTCTGTCAAACTGCCTGGTCTGCCCAGCAAAAGATGGCAGGCATCCATTGGAAGGATGTCACACAAAATTTTATCTCTATACCCCCCAATACTAAATTCTACCCATGCCTGTTCATTGATGAGTATGTACTGCCCCTTATTCAACCAACTGACTTTATATGGACTGCTATGGGGTATCTTTTCTAGCTTCAACTTACTCACTGCTTCCAAAGATATAATATTATCAGTAGAACCAGAGTCAACAATAACTTTACAAACCTTACCTTGGATCTTGCAGTTGATTCTAAACAAAGCCCTTCTTTGTGAGGGTTCAGTCTGCACTGGTTCCTTGAGCAGCGTCCTCTTGATCATCAGATTTTCTCCCATTTCTGATGCTAGATTCACTTTCAGAGATGTCACACTCCTTGCATCTTCTTGAATCAAAGTGGTTCTCTTCTCACCCCCATGAGAAGTTGAGGCCTTCTCTGGACACTTGTACACCGGATGCCCTAGCTGATTGCAATTATAACATCTCATATTAGAGAACTTGGATCCTCTACCTGATCCATTTGTCCCACCTCTTCCATTAGGTCGTCTTCCTCGGTAGCCTCCTCTGCTACTTGAGTCTCCAACTTGCTCTTCTTGGCTAGACTCACCACTAGGCCTCTGGTTAGGACTTCTTCCTCCAAAACTACGTCTGCCTCTGAAATTCCTTCCACCTCTACCTCTATTATTCTTCTCACTCTTCCTCTTTATCTTCTCTTCAGCCCTTAAGGCCATTTGGAAACACTTGTTCACTGTTTCTGGTGCTAAGATGTTGATCTCATCTTGGATGTTCATCCTTAGGCCATTCAAATACCTGGCCACCTTCTCTGACTCTTCTTCTTGTCTCTTTGATCTGAGACTGAGTTTATGAAACTCTTGTGTGCATGCATTCACATCAAGGTCTCGCTGTTTGAGGTTCTGCAATTTCTTATACATCTGCATGTCATAGTCCAGGGGTAAGAATTGTGCCTTGATTTTGGTCTTCATCCTTTCCCAGGAGGTTATCATATTCTTCCCCTCCTTGACTCTCTCTCCTTGCTCATAATTCCACCATGCAAGAGCAGATCCCTTCAATCTTGCCTTTGCCAACTTAACCCTCTTATCGTCAGGGACTTCTTTGTATTCAAAATGATTGTTCAATGCCTCAATCTAGTCAATCACCTCTTCAGCCTCCATACTTCCACTATACATAGGTAACCCATCTATGGTGTCCCTATTGACTAACTTCAATGCATTTACAAATGCCCTCTAGTCTGCTGGTATCTCCTCTGTCCTCTTATTGGTTTCCTTAATTTCT
Organism: Cunninghamia lanceolata; assembly: GCA_027924645.1. Taxonomy (NCBI): domain Eukaryota; kingdom Viridiplantae; phylum Streptophyta; class Pinopsida; order Cupressales; family Cupressaceae; genus Cunninghamia; species Cunninghamia lanceolata. The sequence continues at coordinate 10,100,117 of BSBN01001435.1, forward strand.
GTATCTCCTTCATCGCTGTCACTTTCATCTTCCCTATCCTTGCTTTTGGACTGCTTGAGCTCTCCCAACTTGGATTCAAGCATCTCCTCGATTAGCTTCTTGATGGTGTCCTGCGACATACTTTTGGGAGGCATCCTCTCCGCCTCTGTTTCGCTTTCTCTGTCTGACATACACTTTTCACAGATAGCACCCAAACGCCGACACTCCTGCAAATCCTTAATTTGACTTGCCGCCCAAATCTTTTCAGACTCTAATACCAATATGATGGGGAGCGCACAGTCAGTAAGACTTACACCGTCGGCCACCTTGCAATTTATCACTCTGACCCCACAGCTCTCCCCGATGGATGACTCTATGGTTCTCGCTTATCGCTAAGACAATTTCCATCGGCCATGGTAGGAAACGCTTTGCCGACATGCCAAGTCTGACCAACACTTCCTATCGGCGAGACTCCCTCTTCGCTCGGGCTGACAGTCAGTTCAACCGTCGCCAAACTCTCATCGCTGTGACCTTTACCATCGGTGAACACTTATAACCTGTTGCTGATACGCCGATACACCAACTTAGTATATGTTTGGCGTGACTTGCTATAACCAGTGGACTAAAGTTTCTTTACCCTGATTTCACCGTTACGACCGGTCACCGTTTGTATCCGACGAAAAGTACATTCTCAATATGCTTTTGTGATATGCATTCGCAATATACATTTGGTGAAATGATACCAAACTTATGCCGATGCGCCGATGGACCAACTATTCATCAGTGTGACGAATGCCTTCGGCCAAACCCTAAGATCTCTTTCCGCCAACCAATTCCTCACGATGGATCTCTGTCGATAACACTTGTCTCTTATCACCCCGATAAGAATCTTTAGACCGCGACTTTCTTTCAATGGCTTAAACCTCTCTTCGGCCAGACTGTCCTTATCGCTCTGAGCGAGGAATGTTTTGTCGATGGCCTCTGTCTCACCGATAACAGCTCCAAATCCTCCAATCAAACCCTAGCACATGGAGATGCTAGGTCAACCTACTGTGCACCTCATACTGTCCGAATCCTCTGCGCCGCAAAACAATGAAACAAAAAAGGAAACAAATGAATATTGTACAACGAAGCCATTCCACTGATTTCGATAGAAATCTCACCGATGGAATGCTTCACATCGACATCTGCAACAACAGAAGTACAGAAGGGAAAAGAAATCTACAGCTATGCAGTTTGTAATTATAGAGAACGGAAACAAATTGACAACACAGAATAGTTCGATTTCTCCTTAACACAATGCATGATTACATTCAACCTCTCCTTTGCTTCAACCTGATTACAATATATCTGAGTTGGTTCATTTCCCTAGCTTTATAAATTCGCCCAACTGAACACCAACCCATTCCAAATGACTGGGAGTAAAACTAACTGATTCCAAGCGGATGGGAGACCAATCCAAACGGCTGGGAGACAACCGTCTAAACAGCCTCCAACTGCCCTATTTTGGCATTATGCGGTTACAATTTGACAAATGTGCCCTAAGTCACTTGGGAATTACAAAATGAACCTAGACACAAACTGAAATGACATGCATTGGTCTATAGACCTTATTACAAAAAGAAAACATGATTTTCTAGGTGCTCCTGCACCAGTTATCATCCCAAGTGTGTGGATGCCTAGAAGGTGAACTAATGTGCAGTTGACCACCTCTATTTTCTTGTGAGTTTGTGGGTGAAAAGTTGTGGACCAATCTAGTTGTGTATCCAACATGGTCCAAATAATTTGTCAAAAAGTGTTAAGAAATCTTGGGTTGTGGTTAGAGATAATGGACATTGGAAGCCTAAAGTGAAGCTAGACATGGTTGATGAAGATACATGTGGTGTCCAGCACCATGGTGATCTTCTTGCAAGTGACCATGATGGCCATTTTTGAAAACCTATCAACCACAACAAATACATAATCATTCTAGCTCTTGGTGGTTGGCAGGTCACCAAGAAACTCCATGTTGATTAACTCCAAAGGCCATTAAGGAGCTACTAGACGAATTTAAAGCCCCAAAGTCTTGTCCATAGGTTTGGAAATGCAATAGGGTATGTAGGACTTGATGTGGCACTTAGTTTGTATGGATGTGAGGCCAATAAAAGTGTTATTGAACACTACAACAGAAGAGGCAATTAGTGCCTAAAATAGATAGTGCATCAAGTCCATGAATTGGACACTTCTGCTAGCGCAAAAATCGGCGCCCAATAGCATCTCACTATTGCATTGGGTTTAGTACCAGGTTTTGTGCTGATCATAATGTTGGGTTTAGCGTTGGGTTTTGCACCGATTATAACACCGAGTTTTGCGCCGGGTTTAGCGCCGGATTTTAGTGCCAGGATTAATGCCAGATTTAGCACCAGATTTTGTTGCTTCCAGTTTGGCTTCCGATTTTGCTTCTAGTTTTGCTTCTTGTGTTGCTTCCAAGTTTGCTTCCGGTTTTACTTCCATTTTTACTTCCAATTTTGCTTCCGGTTTTGCTTCCACTATTGCTTCCATTTTTTCTTCCAGGTTGGCTTCTGCTTTTTCTTCCAATTTTGCTTCCGATTTCGCTTCCACTGTTGCTTCCATTTTTTCTTCCAAGTTGGCTTCTGCTTTTTCTTCCAATTTTGCTTCCGATTTCGCTTCCAGTTTCGCTTCCAGGTTTGCTTCCAATTTTGCTTCTGGTTTTGCTTCTAGTTTTGCTTCCAATTTTGCTTCTAGTTTTGCTTCTAGTTTTGCTTCCAGTTTTGCTTCCAGGTTTGTTTCCAATTTTGCTTCCAATTTTGCTTCCAATTTTGCTTCAAATTTTGCTTCCAGTTTCGCTTCCAATTTTGCTTCTGGTTTTGCTTCCGGTTTTACTTCCAGTTTGGCTTCCAATTTTGCATCTGGTTTTGCTTCCAATTTTGCTTCCACTGTTGCTTCCAATTTTGCTTCTAGTTTTGCTTTCAATTTTGCTTCTGATATAATGTCGCTTGTTACTTCCAATTTTGCTTCCATTTTTGTGTCTTTTGTTGCTTCTAAAAATGTTTATTGTTTTGCTTACATTTATTAATTTAATATGTTTTATTTCAATTTAATTAGTTAAATATATCATGCCTCTTAAATAACTCACATGATTATAAAGTAAGTAATTTAATTATTTAACTCATATGATTAAATAATAAGATAATTATTATAACATGATCATCATCTATAATTAAAATAAGTGAGTCAAATATCTATAATTTAATTGAATTTGACAACATCCATCGTGAGCAGTAAATTAAAATCATCATACGTAATAAATATCCATCCAAAAATCATCGACCACTTTCAATATATATAAATTGACAAGTCAATACGGATAAGATCATCATCATATATAACTAAAACAAGTGAAAGTCAAATATGCTAGTAGATCAATAACATGTCTAAATGATACATGTACAAATGATATAAGTAAAAATGATAAATTACGTAACCAAAAATGATACAAGTCAAGATGATACATGTCCAAATGATATAAGTCAAAATGATACATAAATTTATGATACAACTCATTAATATGGCACTACAGGCCGTGAAAATGATACATATGATAGCCAGTGACTATGAAAAGAGGCATCATAATGATATATCAACAATGATCCATGATGCAGTCTATATGATCATGAATGTCACTGGCTACTATGAGCAGTTGCCTCATCATCATCATCACCATTGTGATCATCATCATCATCACCATCATGATCATCATCATCATCACCATCATCATCGTCACCATCATCATCATCGGCCTTAGTGTCTTTTGTGTCTGTGTCATCATCATCCTCTGCCATGTGATCTATACCAGAACCAACATAATCTGGATCTCTATCATGATGATCATCTTGATCTTCTGAAAGACCCGTGTTCTGCAAAAAAAAAACATTTAAAATGAAAAGTTATTATTTATTTCATGCAATAATTTATTTTTCTATTATATATCTAATATTACAACATATGAAACGAAACCATAATCATATTACATCATATTAAAGTGCACATACCATAATAAAATTTCAAAAAAGTTACAGCTAATATGTCATTCCAATGATGTAAAACATGCAACAATTCTAATAAATGTTAGTAAAGATCATAAAAAAAAATTGTTCTAAATTTAACTATCAACTGTAAATTCTATTACATAACCTTAAGTGCTACAAATTGCTTGGTCAAAAGCTCCCATTTTGACATAGGCAGGGAGGATGGTGGCAAAGGTTGTGGAATTTGGCTTTACACCAGCCAATTGCATTTGCTTAAAAAATTTTGAAGGCTTTTCAACAAATCCATTTTGTGCATATCCTGGAGTCATTGCAGTCCATGAGACCACATTTCTTTGAGGCATTCTGTCAAATAGTTCATGTGCCTTGTCTATGCTTCCACATTTTGCATACATGTCTAACAGGGCAGTTGCAACTACAACATCTGACAAAATTCCTCTATCCTTTATGTATTGATGGATGTCCATACCCTATTCCAAAGCTCCCATTTTGACATAGGCAGGGAGGATGCTGGCAAAGGTTGTGGAATTTGGCTTTACACCAACCAATTGCATTTGCTTTAAAATTTCTGAAGCCTTTTCAATAAATCCATTTTGTGCATATCCTGCGGTCATTACAGTCCATGAGACCACATTTCTTTGAGGCATTCTGTCAAACAATTCACGTGCCTTGTCTATGCTTCAACATTTTGCATACATGTCTAACAGGGCAGTTGCAACTACAACATCTGACAAAATTCCTCTATCCTTTATGTATTGATGGATGTCCATACCCTATTCCAAAGCTCCCATTTTGACACAGGCAAGAAGGATGTTGGCAAATGTTGTGGAATTTGGCTTTACACCAGATAATTGCATTTGCTTTAAAATTTCTGAAGCCTTTTCAACAAATCCATTTTGTGCATATCCTACAATCATTGCAGTCCATGAGACCACACTTCTTTGAGGCATTCTATCAAATAGTTCACGTGCCTTGTCTATGCTTCCACATTTTGCATACATGTCTAACAAGGCAGTTGCAACTACAACATCTGAAAAAATTCCTCTATCCTTTATGTATTGATGGATGTACATACCCTATTCCAAAGCTCCCATTTTGACACAGGCAGGGAGGATGGTGGCAAAGGTTGTGGAATTTGGCTTTACACCAGCTAATAGTATTTGCTTTAGAAATTTTGAAGCCTTTTCAACAAATCCATTTTGTGCATATCCTGCAATCATTGCAGTCCATGAGACCACATTTCTTTGAGGCATTCTGTCAAACAGTTCACGTGCCTTGTCTATGCTTCCACATTTTGTATACATGTCTAACAGGGCAGTTGCAACTACAACATCTGACAAAATTCCTCTATCCGTTATGTATTGATGGATGTCCATACCCTATTCCAAAGCTCCCATTTTGACACAGGCAGGGAGGATGTTGGCAAAGGTTGTGGAATTTGTCTTTACACCAGCTAATTACATTTGCTTTAAAATTTCTAAAGCCTTTTCAACAAATCCATTTTGTGCATATCCTGTAGTCATTACAGTCCATGAAACCACATTTCTTTGAGGCATTCTGTCAAATAGTTTATATGCCTTGTCAATGCTTCCACATTTTGCATACATGTCTAACAGGGTAGTTGCAACTACAACATCTGACAAAATTCCTCTATACTTTATGTATTGATGGATGTCCATACCCTATTCCAAAACTCCCATTTTAACACAGGCAGGGAGGATGGTGGCAAAGGTTGTGGAATTTGGCTTTCAAACAACTCATACTCATAGAGTCATGGTTTTAGGTCACGTATGTTATGGTAACAAGAAGGGATTCCAACTATGGTTACAATAGCTAAGATTGCCCTCATTTGCGACCATAACAAGGTTCTTGGACAACACTATCTTGCTCTTCACACTGGCTACTAGATAGGCCAAGATTGGGTTGAAGAAATCACTTGATGGTTACCTATATAGTGATACCACACCCTAATACCCCATGCATTCTAAATAGCTTGAGATTTATACAATACTCAACCAAGATGAAATTGTATCACTGTACCACACTTAACTATGACAATCCTTTCTTGACAACAATTTGTAATCTTTAGACTATTGGGATACTTGCCACAAATAAATATTAGGTCAATGACACAAGGCTTTTAAACAAAAACCATAATCCCAACTCTATATACATCCCCTTGGCAGTCTCAAGGGCCACCTTGAGACAAACAATGCTAATGTACTATTATGACAGTTATGATTGTCCTCCATCGTTTCATTGTGCATTTGAAAGTTGAGATGAGGATTGGGGAGGTCTCCATTTGTAAAAACATGGAAAATACTCATGGCAAGATCTTTAAAATAGGCATATTCAACTTCAGGCATTTCTGCAGACCCTAGGAAGGTGGATGTAAACTTAGTGACTTTAATTACCACCACAAAGACTATCCCCTTTGTGACTATGACAAGGTAACACTGTCGTGCTCTTTATGACAATCCCTTCTCCATTGGGTGATGGCCTAATAACATTTATCTCCTTTGTGATTTCAATGCCTCTCTAATGCACTATCATAGGAGTCTTGACAGTCCTTATGTATTAGTGAAGAAGGCTTCCATCAAATCAGAAAGGAGGGCTTAAGATTACATACAAAGTCCTAGTCTTCATACCCTAGTCACATATCACCCCTCTAAGAAGACCTCAAGACAATTGCCCTTTAATACAGGAAGTTAATGCGGTTTTAAAAGATAAAGTGCAAGAGGCCAAAGGACAAGAAAACTTAAGGCTTTAAGGGGTTTAAAGGAATAAAAATATAGGCTTGCAGACTCGACTTAAAACCCTAACCCTAGGTGGGTACCACCAGAACCCTTTAACTTGGCACTGCAAAACCTTGTCCAATCTGATCGTGGGAAGCTGAAATCAAGCATGTACACACATATGACAGATAAGTATGCCTACCAAGTGGTTTGGCATAAAAATGAATAGGCTTTGAATTATAACCCTTCAAAGTAGGCCACTGAAGTATATTGTACATGTGCATTTCTGAATGCTGCAGTCAGATTTTTCATCATGGGAACCTAAAATTTTTGCAAAAAATGGTAGGAAATTTTAGGCTCCAACAAGTCCATTAGTTGGAGGCAGGCAAACAAGGGTTTTCTGTTCATTATTAGCTCGTTAAACTTAAGCATATGAGATAGCATGACACACAAAATGTTGTGGATAATGACCACAAGATTAGGTTAATTGTGACCACTTTTTGTAAGCAAGCACAAGACTAGTATACTCATTATGATCCTAATGGCACCAAGAAGGGCCCCAAAGATATAAGAGTAATAATTTGTCGTCTAAGAGAAATCTTGCATTTAAGGGCGCTAGGGCCAACAGAGAAGCACTTCAATAAACAACTCAACACAAGAAATTCAAATTGACATATTAACACAACAATATCCAACTAAGTTATTGAAAGTCAACTATTGATACCTTGTTCTCCATCCAGATTACAAAATCGGTCCACTTTTTGCTTTGTAACATTTCCTTTTCAAATTGGCTTGGATGTCGGCCATATTTCTCCTCCTATCAAAACATGGCACGTGGACTAGTTAAACTAATTAATATGCAATCATTTACTTTTTCCTAGGAAGTTAAAAAAAATATCATTTAACTTATTAAATATACTTACAAATGTACAAATCAAAGCCTGTAAACCTTTCTGACCACTGTGATGCGTGGCACGAAGTTTGTCAAGCCTAGCCTTGGAGGCCTTGTCCTGAAACATATACTAATTCAATTTAACTATGCAAAAATAAAATTTAAAAATCATTTAATAAATTTGATATAATCTTATGAGCAAATTCAAATACCTACGTACTCTCCCCACTAGACTTCCTCCGTGCATCGAACTTCTCATATGCTTTTACAAGCTCTTTCCATACTTTCAAACTTACATCAATTGGCCTTTTTTTGAGCCTTTGTGAAGGGAGGGAGTTTTTTTATCTTCTTTGTTTGGTTGCACCGAAATCTCTTACAGTTTTGAGACATTCATAGCTTTATCTTCTTTATAGACCAACATGTGCCAAATTTAGTCTCCATGTCTTAGATAACTGCTTTTTGCAGGTGCATGGGTATCTTTGAGAATGGAAAATGTAGATAGTCTTTGAACCGTTGAAGGCATGATAATATGATTCCTTCAAGCTATTCACAAATTTTTTTCTAGCATCCATCATTCGGACGTCCCCTGAAACCACATCATATTCTATCTTGGTATCGTAGGTACCAATGCAAGATGCAAAACATGGCGTGGTGGTCAAAGAAGTCTGTGTCCCATGAGTGGGTGGGACATTGGAAGCCTCTATTCCCTGTTCCACATTCTTAGAGGTTATTGTTATTGATTTCCTCCTGGATCTTTTTCTCAATCCATGACTGGTTGGAGAATCAATTGATTCCCTTTGACACTATTGATTTGGTTGTAATGTTTCAGGGCTTTACCAGATCATTTTTCTATGTATCTGGCAAGCATTGTCAAGTCCACACCATCCAATTTGTTTACTGCCTCTACCCCCAATATGGAAGCCAATGCCTCTTTATCTTTGTTAGTATCATGTTCCTATAAAATAAATTTCTTGTTTTAAATTTACAAATAAAAAACTAAAAACTAAAAATCAAAGAAACAATGGAAACATTTATAAATCTATAAATTGACAATGAGTTACCTCATTGTGGCCAGAGTCTGCTCCCTTTGCTCTCTTCCCTCTATTGCTTAACATTTTGAGGTGACCTAGGGCAAATTATTTTCGTTCAGTCTATGGAGACAAATAAAGTACACACTGCCAGGTATGAAAGTTTTCATCCAATTTTTTTGTATTCCTCAAGGTTTTTGACCTTTACTTTGTAGAGCAAATCATGAAGCTATTTTCCTATGAAACAATTGGTGCCTTGGGAGGGAATCTATAGTTCCGGGCCTAATTTTACTTTGCTCACCCTCATCTCAAAATCCCTATCTCCTCATATTGTCTCGACCAACCTCTGTTTTAGTTTGCTCACCCTCGTCTCAAAAGCCCTAATTTTAGTTTGCTCACAATCGACTTGTCTTAAAGCACTCGACTACTTTTTTAGGAAGGAAGTGAGAAAGTTGTGTTTAGAGAAAGGTATTGATGGTAATGATAAGTGAACCTGGGCATTGGGGTTTGAAAAATGTGTTCACTGCTCTTTGATGCAGAGGAAATAATGCAATGTCTACAATTTTACCCTCCTCCTTTGCAATCACATGAGACTTGAACGATTCACCTGTAAATAAAACAATATTTACAACCCTTTCTTCACAATCCTCTCCATTTAATCGAAACAAAAATATATTTGGGAATGAAAATTTTTTATTGTAATTGTAACCTTACCTATGGTGTCGAAAACTTAATTGAATTTCTCATCTCTTCAGGCGGCATTTTTCTCCTCTTCGCACGGTGTTTTTCTCCTGTAATTATTGAATTTCTCATATATTAATTCAGGCGGGACTCCAACCCAAACGCTAGATCTCCAAATAAAAAATGAACACCAAAAATCAATAAAGTTTTTTTTTTGGGGGGTATGTGCAGGTGGGAATTTTTTAAATTTTTTTTGATCCAGTAGTCGGCGCTATAGTCGGAGCAGTTAACGTCAGCTTTAGTACCGACTTTTAGGCCAAAAATGTAATCTATTTGGGGCACCAAAGGCGGTGCAAAGAGCGCCTAATTTAGCGCCAATCAGTGGAAAATGATGTATTGTGCTTAGAAGTTGATAAAAACGTAACCTCACCAAATTTAGATTGTCCTTATAATGACTAACTATATCTTGTTTCCATGATAGCATTTTGACTTCATGCTTCTCTTATGATTAGCTCAATAATGACTCACTCTTTCACGACCTTACACAGATGGTTGGTGACAATCCTTATGCAAGTGATATGGCTTTGGAAAAACCAAACAACTCTTCTCTTACTATTATGATGACATGATATTGGGACTATATTGGCAGCTTATGGAGTGTGCTTATGGTATTGTGATTTTGATTTCTATGTTCTCATTAACCTATTTTAGGTTGAAGCATGGTAACTAACCCACTAGCTATTACGACAGTCATACAATGACTAGACAATCCTCTCCACTTTGACTATGACAGTCCTATGCATGGTGTTTTCTTCATGACAGGCCCCAATAATCTGAATTATTGATAGTAGCTAGTTCAAATGGAGTTTTGGATGGTGTAGTAATTTGTCCCTATGGCTCATGATAGTGCATGCCTTGGTTATGTCCTTGTGACATTACTCTCTAGCTATCTCCTATTTATAGTGACAAGGTTTCAAGAACATGACAACTTAGGTAAGGTGTCAACTTGTCTCTTTAACCTCTGGATTGTCATTTTTCAAGAATTGATCTCATTGAAATGCAAAGACAACATGTCATAGATTAGATGAAAAGATCAAGGAGATGCATGTTATAGAGTATAAAACTCAAAAATTAAAGGTCTTTTTGGGTCTTTTTCCAACAATATGAGAAAAGTTCAAACTTTAAACATGTAGCACATGTACCATATGACTCATTCGCATACATCACACATGTGGGACCACTAAGAAGGGAGGTAGGTGCTTAATATGAGCAATGACAATTGCACATAATGTTTAAGTTCACTTCAACAGATATTTGGGGTTATGATAGCTAATGGAGGGTTTTCTTTTCAAAGGAAACCATTAATTTTGGAGTGAAAGGTAATGGTGAAATATAACATAATGTCCCTATAATTAAAGAATATCCAATGGCTAGGATTAACCTAACAAAGATCTAATGACGCGATTTCAAAATTAACATCCAAATTATCCTTCCCTCCATCAAGAATTTAAAATTTTGGTGCTAAAGACTCTTTGAGACTGTTTTGAGGGTTCTATGATAGTTTTGAGGGTTTTATGGCCACTTGGAAAGATATAGATTACCTTAAAATGACCCATAAAAGAAAAAGGAGAGTCAAATATGAAATAAATGTCTTTTTGATGTGAATTTGTAGTCATCTTGTAATCATAAGATTTGAGCTCTAGTTGTCAAGATTCTGCGTGTAAACTTTTTCTGAAGAGCAAAATGTTGCAATGTCCTATTTTATTTTTCATAGTGCGTCTTAATGAAAAGCGAGTGTATTAACAAGATAAATTCAAGAATATTCTCATGGCACATAGTTGTTATGTGACTATTGTCATTGTTGTGTATTGTAGGATCTAGAGGAGGCCATGGAGAGAGGACGTGGATGGCGTAGAACTACTAAATCGTAGAGAGGAAAGTGGGTGGAAATCGATATGACAACAAAATCTGTAGATACAATAGAGGTAAGAAGAGAAAGCAACCTCAACCAAAGGAGGAAGGTGTTTATGAATTCACAAATACTACAACATAGAGGAGATAAAGTCATTTTTTTGTCCACAAGGCCTCTGAGGTCAAACTTATTGGTTGAAAATGCACAGGAATGGTGATTAAATGTGATTCTATGATCCAGGGAAAAGTTTGAAAATTAGGATGTCCAAAACAATGATATCAATATGTCAAATATATGACTAAAGTTAGGTTTTGTGTTGGATAGCATATTCGTTGAAATGATATAATTGGTGTACCAAACGTTATTTACTATGTTGTGTATTATAGGGGCTAGATGAGGCCATGGCAACAGATCGTGTCATATCAAATGAGGACACAACAGATGAAGCGGGAAATCAGGTACTCAAATCCAATTTCCTTAGGAAAAAATGATCTGATGGCATTTTGTGATACATCCATCTTTTTTCACAGTATTATTAAATTTTATAATGTATTATCCAATCTTGACATAAATTAATGCATGTTGTTGATTATTTTAGATGGAGATTAGAGAAAATGCAGAGCCTGAGCATTCAACTAGAAAATGAAAAATATATGTACGTGGACATGGACCTAAAACTATTAAATCACATAGACGACAGTGGGTGGAAAAGGATATGACAATGGATCCTGCAGATACAACAAATGATTGCACTGAACAAGAGGTTGGTTAGGACTATAGTACATGGGATGAATACTTTGAGAAAATTGTTGTTTGTAGATGTTCTGTATATATGTTCATACAACCACTATTTTTTTATTTTTTAAGCCATATTTGATTATATTTCTTTGAAATTGATACATTTATGATTTATCCAATTGTTGCCAAACATTAAATAATTCTTGCGTTTGTTGATAGGTAGAAGATGTTGATGAAACACACACTAATACCCAAGATCCAACTGGGTTATTAAGATTTGGACAGGATGATACAAACCATCCTTTAAACAATACCAGGGTGAAAAGAGCTTTATTGAAGAGAATACTATTAGCTAAGAAATTTGAAGAGCTGATGAGATCCGCATACACTGATGACATGCCACCTAGCCTTAATGATGATGATCATGATAGTAAAAATGCAGTGTATGAAGAAGGATTGAATGAAATGCTTATAGATTTCTTTGGGGATGAAAACAATGATGACAATAATGATCATATGGTTGACAGTAACGATGATAGCAGGGGTAATTACCACCAACGTAATGTTGATGATAACAACCTAAAAGACTCCATCAAGCAAGCAATGAAGACACCCGTGTTCAAATCGAATGCAAGTAGAACCTCAAAACTAGCATGCACATTAATATTATTAGAAATCAAGTCACTATTTGGTTGGTTAGACAAAGGATTCACTACCCTACTAAAGTGAGTTGAAATCTATTTCTTGCTTTGCAATTGTCAATTGGTGTACATAATTCGTAAACATTCATCAACTTCATTTATATTTATTTAAGGGGATTTTAAAACCATATATTCTATATAAATAGTCCTAGTATAGATTGACATATCAAACATGTTCATCATAAGTCAAACATTCAATTGATTTAATCTATGGCAATCTTACAGGGCACTAAAAACTAAAATATTCCCTAAAGATAATGTGTTGCCATCAACTTGCAGAGAGGCACGTCTGTTGCTGGTTGAGTTGGGGATTGAATATAAGAAAATTCATTCATGTAAAAATGATTGCATTTTATACAGAGATGAATATCAAAACAAGGTAGAATGCCTTGTATGCAAAGAGAAGAGATATCGTACAGATGTACAAGGTCCTACAGTTCCAAATGAGGTTTTACGTCACATGCCAATTAGACCTAGACTTCAACGAATGTTTCGTTGCAAGTCACTTGCACAATTGATGGACTGGCATGCAAAGAACAGGAGTAAAGATGGATTCATGCGAATTCCGGCCAACTCTAAAGCAATGAAACACATAGAGGAAAAATGGCCAAGAAAATTCAAAGATGAACCTCGTAGTATCAATTTTGGTCTTGCAATTGATGGAGTGTGCCCATTCTCTTCCTTGAGCTCAAATTATAGTGTTTGGCCAGTCAGATTGGGGTGTGTGCAAGAAGTTGTGTCCACTTATTGGCCAAAAAGTGGAAGTGTTTTCCCTGATTTTTAGAATTTGTCACATTTGACCTAAAACTTTGAAGCACCTAACGGTGGAATCTTGGAAAAATTTACTAAATATGAAATGTAGTACTCGGAGTCTAGTTTCCAAATATGTAATTTTTTTCAATACCCAGATGATAGAAAGTGATTTTGAATAGGTGTTTCTAAAAACCACTGTTTAAAAGTCACTTTTTTTTTACTATACCATGTACGTGTACGTCATCCATATTTTGACCTAAATAATCATATTTTTCAAAATCCTTTTGGGAAAATATTTGTAACTCACTAAAGCACATTTTCCATATTTTTTTGTAATTTTTTATTGAATATATTTTTTTATTAATTTTTTATTGGCCATTTTTGGTCTTTCAAAAAATCATCGTGTACGTCACGCATAAGATGACCTAAACTTAACATTTTTTGAAATTTTTTTTTTAAAATTGAAAAGAATTGTCTAAAGTACGTTTTCCTACAATTTTTTTTACAAAAAAATATGTTAATAAAAAGTTATTAAAATACTAAAAAACCCTAATAATTCAAGTTTATGGACCTATTTCATCAGAAATTGATTAAAAAATAGAAAAATTAATCCAATTGTAAAAAAAATTACATATTTGGAATCTACGCTGTCTCATCTATAATGGGTTTTAATTTCGTCAAAATATTCTGCAAAATAGACCTTCAGATATATGCCCAAAGTCACTATTTTGTTGTGACATTGACAGGACCTTCAAGTTGCAGGTCAAACCTGGTCCAGAGGTCAGGTTCGGGTCCCCAAAGCATTTCCCGAACCGGGTTATAAAGAAAAACCCGAGCTTAAAATTCAAATTTTAAATAACAGGATCCCGTTTTAAAACGGGATCCCATTTCATAAAGGTTAAAATAAAAGGTTAATATTTAACCTTTATGAAACGGGATCCCGTTTCATAAAGGTTAAAATATTAACCTTTTATGGAACTCAAAACGGGATCCCGTTTCTTGAAAACGGGATCCCGCTTTTGGCTCGGGAACCCGAAGCAAAATGGGATCCCGTTTCATAAAAACGGGATCCTGTTTTGGTTAACCCAATTTCGGATTTTTTTCTAACTCCGAAACTTCCACCTTAAGTGGACACAACTTCTTGCATTTACCCATTGATAGTATACAATATTCCCCCATGGATGAGTGTTAGAAAGGAGGTCCTTATGCTGACTCTCATTGTTCCAGGAAAACATCAAGTTAAAAACATGGATGTTTATCTTGCGCCTTTTATTGATGAGATGCAACTGCTATGGAAAGGCATAAGAATGTATGACATCACGTCCCCCATCAAATAGGTCCTTCATGTTGTACGGTGTGCTATGTTGGACTATTCATGATTTCCCAGGACTTGGTGTTTGTTCTGGTAAGATAAAATATTTACGTATTTACACTCATAATTTATTTTCATCCTAACTTTCATACTTAGTTTTATACTATTTTTTTGATGTTATTAACATTACTTATTGAATTGCAAGGCTTCAAACAAAGGGGATATTTGCATGTCCAAGATGTGCAGAACAATTTCAAGGGTGGTATTCTAAAGCTCTACATAAATTTATTTATGTAAACAACAAGGTTTTTCTACCACTAGATCATAAGTTTAGAAATCGCCTGAAGAATCAATTTGATGGAAAAGTTGAAAATAGAGGCCCTCCCATGATTATGGGTCCAGGTGATTGGCTTAAGAAGTATGAAGATGCTGAATTGAAAGATTGGGAGGATTTTTTTGATCGGGGTGATTCAATTGAAGAACCAGAACAAGTTGTAGTTAATATGCCAAAAGGAATGAACAGAAAATCCATATTTTATGAGCTCCCTTACTAGAAGGATCTATTAATATCTCACCTGTTAGATCCTATGCATGTCTTCAAAAATGTCCCAGATTCTATATTTCGACATATATCAGGCAAAGAGAAGGACACCTTGTCTTCAAGGAGAGATATTGCTCTTTCACGTACCAAAATTGATAGAAAACATTTGTGGCCAAACAGGGAAAATGAAACATATGCAGAAGCTCCATGGATTTTGAAAAAAAAAAGAGCTAGACCAACTAAAAAATGTCATCCGTTCAATAAGGACACCTACTGGCTATGGGTCATCATTGGCTAAAGCTTTTACAGTTGATGGACATATCACTGGATATTAAAACACATGATTTTCATAATTTTATGAAGGTATTATATATCATCATTTAACATTTACTGGTAACATTGCTTAAGTACTAAATATATTTTGATATCGTTATGTTGTGTGAGAAAAAATTACTAACGACCTTTTCATAAATGTGTTTCATAGCATATCATGCCATTGGCAATTAGGGGGGATTCCTGTCTTATAGTTGACTTAAGGAATGCCATAAGTCGATTGTCAGCATTTACAAGGTATGTGGTTAATGTGTGAGAGACATAGATATATTATATTGCATTTTAATTTTTGACTAAAGGTTCATACTAATTTACTATTCTTATATTAGGTGGGTCACCTCCAAGGAGATCCACGAATGTGAAGTGCCAAAATGGAAGAAGGAAATTGCAGAAATTGTATGTGTATTTGAGAAGGAGCTCCCTACAAGTTTCATGGACCTACAAGTCCATTTACTTGTACACCTAGTCGATGACATTGAATTGGCGAGTGTCGTATCAATGAGGTGGATGTTTTTCTTTCAGAGGTATATGCAAACTCTAAAAAGATATGTCCGACAAAAGGCACATCCAGAGGGTTGCATGGCTGAAGGGTATGTATTGAATGAAGTATTTTTCTTCCTGTGTGAATTCCTTGGTAAGGATTTTGAAGATGGTCCACGCTTCTGGGATGAAGAATGAGCATCAGATATTATTGATGGAGAAAAACTACAATCTAATGGTGTTCAAGTAGAAATTAGTAAGTAAATTCATGATCAGTGTGGTTTTTTTTCTTGCAATCATTAATTTACTCTATAATTTATTTGTCAAATTAACAGCATGACATTTGGAGTTTAAAATAAACATGTTGACATGTAATAGGTGTAGACGAAAGTGCTATACTTGACAAGTTCATTCTGTACCACACGGACTTTATGAACAAATGGATTGATCTATATGATAAAAAGAGAGAAGAAGTGTTAGAAGCAAGGAGACAATTTAAGAGATCGAACCCAAGGAATACTCCACTTCCCACTGATCTGCTTGGGGAATGGGGCAAAGATTGCACACTAGAATAGGTTACTGAAATAATTCAAAATCAAATAGAAGATGCAGGTATAGATTCAAACATAATAAAAGATGAAATCAACATGTCTAGAGGATGTGAAAGAAAGGTACAGTTGGAATTTTACAAAATGTTATTTCCTTACAACTTTGACACTATTAACTATTTTAATATTCATCATTATATTTGTTTTCACTGAAATAAATGATCTTTCACAGGTGAGGAAATATCTAGCAATGTGGGCATATGGTCGACATTATCATGTAGAAAGTGTAGATGTAAAGAGACAATCCTTCGATTGTGGCATCATGGTTGACTTTAAGCAATTGATTCAATCAAGCTCAAAAGATAAGAATATAATTGAAGGGAATCTACAATATGTTGGGAAAATACAAGAAATTATTGAGTTGGATTACCATTCTTTTAAATGTTGTATTTTTAAGTGTAGATGGTATGAAGCATTTGAGAGGACACGAAGACATGATACCCATAGTGGATTGTTTTCTATAGATTCCTCATGTTTCCTATTGGAGGATAAGGAGCCTTGTGTTCTACCAATTCATTGTGAGTAGGTATTTCTTTAACTCAAACAAGAAGCGGTAGTGATCATTAATCTATCAATTCATAGTTTATTGAGAATATATACATGTGTTTATTAATCAATAAAATTGTTATACCATACGTCTAATATATGTATGTCGTTCATGTGCAGGTATTTTTCTATGAAGATATTTTGGACCCAAAATAGATATTTGTCATACATTATGATCCAAGATTAAGGCATGTATTTGACGATGCATTAGTGGATACTGAGCAAAACAATGATGGCCAACAAAATAAGAGAGAGGGATTAGAGAACATCGAAGAAATTGACATCCATGATGATGTTGAAGATGGTTATATTCAAGAACAAGAAGACAACAATCCAGCGTTGGATGATGTTATGGAAGGCAACAATATGGATGGTATACAAAATGATGATCCAAATACATCTGGTAACAATATAGATGGTCTACAGTCATATTTCAATGATGATGAAGATGATGGAGGTCAAGATGAGGATGATGATAATATTAAATACTTGAAAGAAGATATCAACATTGACAATGATACACTGGATGATATTATAGCAGACAATAAAGTTAATGACCAAGACTTCTAAATTTTCAGAATTATTTGCAATCCATGTTTAAAAAAGGATGATTAAATTGTTGGCAATAATGTTAATTAAATGGATTGTTCAATTGTTGACAAATTACCTATTGCAATATCCTTAAATTGTTCAATCTTGGTATGAATTGTTGGCAATAATGTTAATTAAATGGATTGATTGATGTTCTTCATAACTTGTTAATGGATAATCCTTATGTGATGGAAGTATTAAGTGATATAGGTCAAAGGATAAGCTCATCAAGTTCCTTAAATAGTGGGTGTTACCTTGTTTCACCAATGACAATTTACTTTCACGTTTGCTGGTGACTTCAGAATAGATTAAGGAGCTTATGTAATTTTGTCAATTAAATCATCCACTTCACTTAACCCAGTCTGGCATATGATTTGGATTAATGTTTTCTATAAATCTTTAAACCCTGCTCCTAAAACAGAAAAACAAATTTGGATTTTGAAAATATATACAAGGGAATGATTTTCAAAAGAGAAAGACCGGTGCCTGCCACATAAGGAATTTGTTTATCTTTAATTATTTTTCATATATATCCTTAATTGTATCTATGCCATGTTATCTTGTGATAAGTACTTGAGTAAGACCATCAATGAAATATGAAGTGGACATATTATCATCTATATTAGCTAATTGATTGCACAAATATTTCAATTTATCAACGATCTCATGTTTCTATTGACATCATGATCATAATATTCTTCTTCATCATTAGAATGCAACATGTGATCGTCATAGGAAGTAGGAGAAAGAGGTAGTCATGTTTGCAAGGTGAGGGTTTGACCTAGTACTTTGTTGAAGGGGACATAAGGATCATAGATGTTTCTTAGGAATGCAAAATTAAAGGCATTAGGTTGTTTCCAACAAATGCAAACCACAAAAATCTCAAAATAAAAAATTAATCTTTTTTTATCCTAAACATAGGCATGGAAATTGCGAGTTCAAAAAAATTTAGGGAAATAAATCATACCCTATAATAGAAGATTTAAGTCCAATCCTAGATTTAATTAAACTTTAAAGTACATGGAGTTGAGAGTAGAATAAAATATTGAGATATTAAGTAATTAAGATAGAGAAATGAAATAGTTGAGAAGAAATACAAAACTTATTTGATCTTTTTAGCATGATGTCAAATGTGAAGTGTGTGATTAACCAATGCATTATGAAAAAAAAATGAAAACTAGGATTTTCTACTAGAATAATGATCATGAGATTGTGGCAGTGATTAACTGATTTTTTGCATTCCTTCTTCACTTGTCCTCTTTTTCCATATTTCCAAAACTTTACTCTTATCTTCCTAGGGATTCTAGATTTTCCTCTTGACTTGGATTGATATTTATAGCATTCCCCTTTAGATCGACTTTTGTCCTTGGGCCTTTGCGAAACATGCAAGGCATCCTTAGAACCTTCATCATTGAACTTTCTCCTCATATCTCCATTAAGCATTGTAACAATAAAGGATTCCATAGTCACCTTTACAACACTACCATTTATAACAAGCATTATGTTCTCCTAATTTTTAGGTAAAGAAAAAAGTGAGAAGATACATTTGTCTTCCTCATCAAGTTTAACATATATTGAACCTATTTGACTCAAAATCATATTACAGGTGTCAAAATGTTCTACAGTAGAATATCCTTGCTTCATTTTTAAATAATATAAACATCTTTTGAGATATAACTTATTACTTTATAATTTTAGTTTGATAAATATCACCTATCCTCTTTTGTAATGTGAATGCAAGGGTCTCTTTTGATTTGAATAACAAAGAAAAAGTAAATTGGGGACAACAAGATAAATTATTAGCAATCCAATTCAACAAACAAATGATAACCAAAAGTTGACCACCAGAGAATAGCAGCTTTTATATTGATTTTCTTCAAAGTACAGGCAGTGCAATGTCTCTTTCAAAAAATCAAAATCCCAGACAGATTATGAGCCATAAGGTCTTGGTTTCCTTTTATAAAGGAAGCAACAAGCTTCAGACCTTTCACATTCAAAATGGCTCTTTGTATTCCTAACTCTTGATATTACAATATTTGTCTTTTATAAGTCCAATTTAGATTTTCAAATATATTTGAATACATTTTGAAAACATGAAGAAAACATAAAGAGACAAAAAGAGAGCATTCAAGATGTGGTGGTGCTATTTAATGCCATCATATGGCTCATTGCTCTTCTACACCTCAACCTATGCTGTTGATGATTCATCTCTAAGATATTTCTCCTCCCATTTATATATTGTAAAATCACCAGGCCATTGGTAAGCCTAAATCTGAAGCAAGTTCTCCTGGTGATCTTTCCATCTTTTATCAAGCAAAGCTTTGACATCCATCACAAATTTTTGCATACCCAGCATCCAACGCAATTACTCGATCCAATATCATGTTGAAACTGAGAATGCTGACATCTCCATCGTTCTTCAAAAAATCCATAACTTCGAATATTGTTTGGCCGAATTCCATCTTCCATGTGTCAAGACTTTTGATTTTCTCTTCTTTTGTCAGTATGAAAGGAATAAATTTATGCTTGAACGTAGTAAAAGATTCAACCTTTTCTTTCATCTTCTGGCTTTCCCCAATTCACATATTGGTATTCATCAATGATCATTTTGACTATTTTCTTAGTGGGCTTCAAAGCTGTAGGGGCATCAAGATTCCTTTGCACTACTAAGCACATCGTAACCAAATTGTGATGATATGGTTGCCATTTTTTAAACAACAAATCCAAAACAGAAAAGTTTATCTTCAATTGCTCAATGGCCTGAGATAAAGAAGAGTAGCAATCATGCACACTCCCAAGCTTATCCATAACCAATTTTACTCTATACTCCAAAATTTTCTCAAAATTTTTAAAGCTTTCATCTTTGCCTCATTCTTTGTCATTTCATTTTTTTTATTCAAACTTTCAATTTCCTTTTCAAATTTCAATCTTGTTGCATGAAATTCTTCAGTAGACATTGTGACATCACTAGTTGTTTGTGGCAGAGGGGGCTGATAGGGTACAATGGCTTGACCTTGAGAAGAATTCACAGCTTGCAATTGTTTCTTTAATTTCACATTTTCAAAATACAATTTGTTTACTTCATCATTCATTACTTTGAGTTTGCTCATAATCTATTAGCCTTTGTTCTAACCTCTTCACTATAGCATGAGTAAACATAGCAGTATGAACATTGAGAGCAGCTGCTTCTGTTGATGATGTATCTTGTAAAGTCTTTACCATAGCTGTACCCCTCATTTCTTGAAAAATATCAAGCAATCTTGGTTTGCTTGTATTCTTTTGAGTAGTCCAGATTGCAAGGGTCTTTGTCTTTGGATTAAAACCACATCCACTTATGCCATCTTCATAATCAAATTCTGAAACAAGTTGTGAATCATCCTGACTTCTAACTTGGTCAAGCAAAAATACCTTTTTCAATTCAAGGCCAGGGATGATGAGCATATTACTTTTCAACACCATTTGTCTTGCCTCCTCTGGACTCACATCAATTTCATCTACTTTTAATTCTTTGAAAGTTTGTGTAATGATTTGATCATGTTGTGTTTCATCAGCACCCATTTTATTTATTGCAACATTTTCATTATATTCTTTCATTTTCATTTTTAGCCAAATGTCCTTCTGTTTACCACCCAACCACAAATGTTATGAATGACCGTCGCGGGATGGTGGGGGGTGAAAACCAATTACATTCTCCTCTTTCCGCTCTACCACGAGCCTCGTTTGAAACCCTTGCGAGGAGGTGGTAAGTGTTATTACCGCAATACCGCCGATTACTTTTCAAACCTCCACGTGATCACAGGAAGAGACTAACACCACCAAGCGTGAGATGAACACCACCAAGCCGCAAGCGTCAGATGAACTATCCACGGGATAGCAGTAGCTTCTTCATATCAATTGCTTCCTACCGCCAAGCTACAAACTATTCTTTTATGCTCTGTAGGAATGCGGTATGTGACATATTTCATTCCTCTTGTTCCTGCATAACCACAAAAGATAATCAATTAACCTGTGGGACAATGCTAATAAACAAAAACACTCATATAGTCAAAAATAGTCAAGATTGTTTCACAATGGCCATGATATATATGTATTTATTTAGTTGTGGGGGAATGTTGGGGGTGATTGATTTAATTAAATAAATGTGGATTTATTTAATTAAGGATGACTTTAGAGGAAGGGTTAATATTTAATTAATGTCAGAAGAATGGTTAGATTTATTAATTAAATAGCATGACTTATTAAACTGATATTAGGAGGAATGATCAAAGTGGTTAATTAAATAAATATGATTTATTTAATTAACATTGTAAGAGGAGATGTGGGATAGATCTGGTGTGATGTTAGGCCATGGTAAGATTTAGGTGTCTACATTTCTAACAGTGCATTAGTTTTTGGGTCAACGAATAATGATCACAATTTATCTTTCGTAATTTTTTCCTTCACCATATCATGAGACAATATTGAGGAACAAAATTGATGACAAATTTCTCTATGGGTTGCCCATGTATTGATTTTGCTTCATTATTAAGATAGATTGAATTAGGAATAGGAGAGCATCAAACAAGGATCAAATTAATGAGTTCAATCATGATTATGTTATTAGATTTCAAACTTCATCAATAAAGATACACTATCAAATTCCTAATGATGATTTTGATACACTATCAAATTCTTAAGTCTAATGCACTTAAATATCCATCTCATCCTTCAAATTTTCAATAGGAAAATTTAGTTTTCAAAAGGGTGAAAAAAAGCAAGAAAATCAACAAAATGCTCACCATGTTGTTAATTTACAGTCAACTTCAGATGTTATTTCATCTAATTCCCAGGGTGAACTAGTGAGGGACAATCCTATATTATCTATTAATGTAATTAATAAGATCATAGAATACATAAAGGAAAATAGATATGTAAACCAAAACACGTTCAAATATAGAAGGGTTCTAACATATATGTCACTACAAATGTCTTTAGGTGGCACACGTGTATGGAAGCATAACATGTGGTTGTTGATGTTCCATGTGTCTAACTAGCCACCAACATGTGTAGCAATGTGTATAGCCACACTATCTAGATCCTTGAAGATCTGTAAACCCTGAATAATGCCCCTAATAACCCTAAACCCTAACCCATAACCCTTAAACCATAAACCCTAAATAATGCCCCTTAAAAGCCCTAACCCGGCCCTGACCCGGCATAAACCCTAAACCCCTAAATCCTAAACCGCAAACCCCTAAATCCTAAACAGTACTAAAACCAAGCAACCCTAAACCTCTATCTCCCTATCTCCCTATCTAGCCCTGTCTCTATCATTCCTCTACCTCTCAATATCTCTCCCTATGTCTCTGGCCATATCGCTCACTTTCTATATCTCCCTATTGGTCCTCTCTCTCTAAACACTAAACCCTAAACCTCTAAACCTTAACCCCTGAACCATAAACCCTAAAGTACCCTAAATAATGCCCCTAAAGCATAAACCCTAAACCCTAGTAAACTCTAAACCCTAAACTTGAGCAATGCTAAACTCATAAACACTAAATAATGCCCCTAAACCCTGACCGCTAACCCCAAGCAACTCTTTGTCTCTGTCTCTCTCTGACCTATATATTATCTACCAGCTCCTAGCTAGTTAAATCCTTTTCCTAGCTTTCCTTGTTTTCCTTTGCCTTTCCAATTTCCCTTTAGATCCCTGCACCAATTTTTCCCTATTTTACTATTTTCCACCTCTCCTCTCATCATTCAATCTTCCCATCCAATGAACTTTAGTTTTATTAGCATGTTTCCATTTCATCCGGCTACCAATTTATATCCTCATCCCTCTTGTCATGTCCTAGTTTTCTTGTTTCCATTTGCTTTGTTGATAAGGGAGACAGATAGAGACAAAGACAAAGTGAGAGAGATAGAGAGTCCTATAAGTTTTCCATGATTGTTCATTAATGATATATATAGGAATGATAGGGGGGCCGAGAGAGGCAAGAGATAAAGAGATAGGGAGAGAGATAGAGAGGAGATATATCATAGGGAGAGATAGAGGAGATAGAGGGGAGAGATAGGGAGATAGAGAGTGATCACTAGAGAGATGTCTAGAGAGATAGATAGGTACATAGAGTCGAGAGAGAGGAGATAGATTGGGAGAGATAGAGGAGATCACAGTCAAGCGAGAGATAGGGAGATAGAGAGTAAGTGAGATGTCTAGAGAGATAGGGAGAGAGATTGAGAGGTAGAGGGATGATAGCTAGAGAGAGGGAGATAAGGGAGAGATTATAGGGAGATAGAGGTTTAGGGTTGCTCAGGTTTAGGGTTTAGGGGTTAGGGATTAGGGGCATTATTTAGGGTTGAGGGATTTAGAGAGAGAGAGAGAGTTCTTTTGACATGCAACCGTAAACCCTGAATAATGCCCCCTAAACTTGAGCAACCCTAAACCTCTAAACCTTAAATAATGCCCCTAAACCCTAACCCCTAACCCCTAAAACATATATAAACCATAAATAATGCCCCTAACCCCTAACCCATAAACCCTAAACCTGAGAAACCCTAAAACCTAATTAATCCTAAACCCCAAACCCCTAAACCCCTAAACACTAAACCCAAGCAACCCTAAACCTCTATCTCCCTAGCTATCTCTCTATCTCTATCATTCCTCTACCTCTCAATCTCTCTCCCTGTGTCTCTAGCCATGTCCCTCACTCTCCATATATATCCCTATAATCTCTTTCGGCTATGTCTCTGGCCATGTACCTCACTCTTTATATCTCCCAGCTATTGGTCCTCTCTCTAAACACTAAACCCTAAATCATAAGGCCTAAATAATGCTCCTCTCTCTCTCTCTCTCTCTCTCTCTCTCTCTCTCTCTCTCTCTCTCTCTCTCTCTCTCTCTCTCTCTCTCTCTCTCTCTCTCTCTCTCTCTCTCTCTCTCTCTCTCTCTCTCTCCTCTCTCTCTCTCTCTCTCTCTCTCTCTCTCTCTCTCTCTCTCTCCTCTCTCTCTCTCTCTCTCTCTCTCTCTCTCTCTCTCTCTCTCTCTCTCTCTCTCTCTCTCTCTCTCTCTCTCTCTCTCTCTCTCTCTCTCTCTCTCCAAACCTGAGCAACCCTAAATCCAAGCAAATCTAAACCTCTATCTCCCTATGATCTATCCCCTATCTCCCTATCTCTATCATCCCTCTACCTCTCAATCTCTCTCCCCTATGTCCCTAGCCATGTGCATGTGCCTCACTCTCTATCTCCTATCTTTCTCCACAGTCTCCTCTATATCTCCCTATCATTCCTCTCTCTCTCTATAAACCCTAAACCCTAAACCTGAACCCCTAAACAATAAACCCTAAACCCTAAATAATGCCCCTAAACCCTAACCCTTAACCGCTAAACCTATATCTCCCTATCTCTCCTCTCTCTCCCTATCGCCTTTGTCCCTCTACCTCTCAATCTCTCTCCCTATGTCTTTGGCCATGTCCCTCACTCTCTATCTCCCTATCTCTCCCCTTGGTCTCCTCTATATCTCCCTATTGGTCCTCTATCTCTCTCTAAATCCTAAACCTCTAAACCTTAACCCCTAATCCTAAAAACCCTAAACCCTAAATAATACTCCTAAACCCAAGTAACCATAAATTAGGCGCTAAAACAAGCGCTACATTAGGCACTAAATTTAGGCGCTACATAAGGCACTAAATAAGGCGTTAACGCGGACGCTAAACCAGACGTTAAATGTGGCGCTAAATTAGGCACTACAGTAGGAGCTATAGTAGGCGCTAATTTGTGCCTAATTTAGCGTCGACTTGTTTTGGTTGGCACAAAAAATGCCAAAAATAATGCCATCTCGATAAATAGCGCCGACTTTTTCAAAAAAATGGAGAAAAATACATTAAAATAGTGGGTGGAAGCAAAAATGGAGCAAAAAAGGGAGCTAATCACAGGGATTTGTTCTAGTGGAAGCATGACAAATATTTTGGTGATACCAAAGTGACTTGCTATTTTTGAATAATGTGCTTCCAAAATTAGGCATTATTAGGGCATGCCTAAGGGAACATAGAGATGTTTGTACTTATAGAGAAGTCTATTGGACATGTAGAAATTGCTAGTAGGTGTACCTTACACAAGCACATTGAATGGGTTACACAAAATATATTGTACCAAGTACACTAATCCTAGTTAGAAAAGTTGAGGCCATGGAATTCCAACATGATGGTAAGTGCATGTATTAGTGGTTAACTAAAAATAGTCGTATCCTTATTTTTGTGCCCCTTCTTATACTTGATTAATAGGTATCTAGAATTGTTGCATCTAGAACATCTACTTTATGTGTCATTTATTTTCCAACTTGTTTTATGTGTGCAAGAATTGGAGCGGCTGATGATCAAAGTGATTGATAGTCTCTTTACTAAGAATGTAGTGGCACCATTGCTTGATAGCAATTTTGTATTATAACATAGAGCTCCTTGTAAGTGTAAGAGCATCAAATGGTATGATTGAAATTCCTCAAGTGATAGGGGACTAGATGGCCATGCTAGAGCAACGTGACACCAAGTGCATAGTTAGATGTGTTGGCTTGAATCTCAAATGAGTGAAAGATATATAGCAAGCTAGAATTGGCATAGAACAAAGGTATTGTTTGAGCTCATCAAAGGCAGGCTATTTCATAGGAATCCATTGAAAGTTTTCCCTGGCATGCATAATTTGGTTTAGAGACATAGTAACATGTGAGAATCCAAGGACATAACTTCAATAAAAGTTAGCGTCTAAGAAATTTGTACAATTCTATGAGATTGTGTGGAATAGGCCAATCTTGAACCACCCTTAATTTCTCTAGATCAACTTGAATGCCAAAGTTTGCTAATGACATAACCAAGGTATTGAATAGTGTGGTGCCAAAGTGCACTTGCCAATGTTGGTTTGTAGCTTGTTTTGGCACAAAGTTTTTGGCACTTGGGAAACATGTTGTACATGCTCCTCCTAGGTCTTGCTAAAGACAAGGATGTCATCCAGCTAGATGATGACAAAGAAGTTAGTGAATGCATACAAGACATCATTCATTAGGCACATAAAATTTACATGGTCATTCCTAAAGATAAAATATTTGAAGAGTCCTTCATGTGTCTTGAATGCAGTCTTCTAGATGTTTTCTAGTTGAATTGGAACCTAATGATATCCTGATTTAAGATCTATTTTAGTCAAGTAGCATTCCTTATGGAGTTGGTCTAGAAGGTCATTAGTGCATGGTAGGGGATACTTATTCTTCAATGAGATCTTATTAGAAATCAATAATCGATGTAGAGTTTATGTGTGCCATCCTTTTTTGCACATGAGCATAATCAAACTACCGTAAGCAGAAGATCTTGGCCTAATCTTACCTTTGATTGACCAATGCTTTGATCTAACCTACCATATTTAGTTATTATACCACATGAACTAGTAATAGAGTGATCTATTTGGAGGAGGAGATTTGTGAACCAAGTTGATTTTGTGTTATAATTTACAATGTGCAAGAAGATCTATGTAATAGGTGAAGAATTCATTTTATTATCATAGTACCACATCAAGCTAATGTTGCTACAATTACTAGGCACAAAATTATACATTGTGAGAGCATCTTTGCTCAGTTGTGCAAGTGTGTTTTCATGAACCATCATACATGCAAACTTTTGTGTGTGTGCAATGATCTTATGACATTATTTCACTAAAACCAAAGTGAGTCTATACTATGATGACATTTCACATAGCTTGAAATATCAATTGTTGACATGAATTCTCTAGAATTGAAGATTCCCTCATGATCATAAACAAAGGGTATGTCTAGCAAAATATCACATAATTCTAAAGATACAATGTCACAAGTGACTATGTTGTGCATAAGTTTAATAACATAATTAACTTTGCATTGGTGACTTACTTGTATCACCTTGCCTTGCAAAATCCATCCCAAGGAATATGGGGCTCTATGTGGTTTGGTAGAGTCCAAGGTGTTACACCGCATTTTGTTTCATTATATTCTTCTAGAAGTTACACATATGGTTCCTATGGTTGTCATTAATGTCAACATTGTCACAAGGTTGTCATTGATGTCAACACTATCTTGAATGTGTGATGGTGTTCATGTTGGATGTCATGCTGAATATAATGAGGTAACCGAAGTTCATGGTTGGGTGTCATGCCTTAACCAATGTAGAGTTGAGTATCAAATTATATTGAGATAGAAATTAGAAGCATCAAGAAGATACATTAATATGGGAATTAGATGCACTAAGATTATCATATGTGTTGCTGATGTTGAGAAGATGTTATTGATGGTCTGAATCATGTATGTTCCAAGCTTGAAGGTGTTTGGATTATCGAAAGAGTTTTTTAAAGTTGACTGTGCAAAGACAATATTGGTTCTGTGAAGACAGTTACTATATGGAAGTAAAATTCTCTACATTCCTCTGCATTTGCAAATATGGCTATGTAGTTCTGGAGCTATGATCAGGGTGCAGTGAAGGTCTTTGGTGTAGGAGCACCTCAAGATACAAGAATCTGAAAGATTCCTTACATTTTATGTTATGTACAAATGTTATATTGTAAGGCCTTCGAGCCATATTGAGAGACTGTGTACGTGTCATTGAGTTTGTAACCGAACTGAAAAGAAATGTAACTATTTGGCAATGGTGATTCATTTCCACCATGTGTAATTGCTAAGATGTGAGTCTTTAAATAGTTGAGTCTGTATTTGTTAAACGGATGAGGAGAGACAGAGTTGAGAGAAATTGTATGTATATTTCTGAGAAAGGGGAATAAATAAATTTTGTGTTTTGGTCTAATCGCAAGAATGTAGATTGGAGTCATTCCACTGGTTAAGATTTCTTTGAAATCAGTGGAATGACCTCCGTGTTGTTAGTTTGTTTTTTGTTCTGTAGGGTTTTGTAGTTTTTGTGTAGTGTGTTCGGTTACAGGTGACAGAGACAGTTAACGATGTGGATTTTGTGTTGTATCACCAAATATGCATTTTATGAGTATACTGCATTTGTATGTCAGGAACATTTTATGTGTATCCCGCAGATGTATAAGAAGAGACATTTTGTGTGTATATCACTTAAGTATGTCAGGTATACAATTTATGAGTATACTGCAGTTGTATGTCGGGAACAATGTGTGTGTATATCACATTTGTATGCGAGTATCATTTTGTGTATATCCGTCAATCGCATGCCGGGGTTGTATGTCGCAAATGTATGTTGCGAATGTGCATTGGGAAAGTGCATTGAATTAGATACAAGTGATGCCGGCTGTATTGGTCAAAGCGGGAGAAGATACATCAGGTTACCGGCGATAACAGGTCATGCAATGTATATACGAAGCCGAAGTCTTATGTTTATGCATATCGGTATGAGATAAGATATCGGAGATCGAGGAGAAAGTTTGGCTAAAGAAATTCTGAGTTGGCCGACAGTAGTATATGTTGCCGATATGGAAGAAGAATGTATTTTGGTATCATTTGAACCTTACAAAGGGTTTTTCCAAGCTGTTTGAGTATTATTTCATCTGTATTGTGGGTTGATGGGTGTTTTCACCTTGTTTTGAAAGCTTCCACTACATGCTCTACATCAATCTTAATTCTGGAGTTACAGATCATTTACCCTTCCACTATGAGAGTTATGCATGATAAAGTATCGACATGTGTTCTGGCAGAGTGAGGCAGTGTTGAAGGCCTGTTGGAACACTCTGCATTCCTCTGGAAGTGAATGATTTCCTTTACGGTTTTGAGGACATGTTCATGGATGTGCATTGCATGCTTCCTTGCAGTTTCAAGGCTCTTGGTGGTCCGCAACTTAGTTTTTCAAATGACAACATATTGCAAAGTGTTTCAGTTGACTTGGTGTTCTCAGAGTTCATGATTGAAGATATGTGGCACAAATCTTTGATGTGCAGAGGTAAAGGAGTGTTCAGGGATGCTACATGAGTCATGTAGCTCATCTAGAAGAGGTTCATGAAGATCTTTGTTGTTTCCAGTACCGCACAAGGTTCTCAAGTTGTTGTGGCCGTTATGCTTCAAGTTTTCATAGATTTTGCTTAAGGTTGTCCTCATTTCAATTGAATAGAGCGTGCGGATGTAATTCTTTGGTGTTTGAAGCTGTGAAGGATGTTTTGGATCTGATTAAGCAAGTAATGATTTTCACAAAGCATGAGTCTTCTGCTAGTGTGTTGCATGTGATGTTGTTTAGGTCTTATCTTCTACACGTTTCATGTTGTACACTGTCTGGCCGACTTGTAAATGTGTTTTTCATATTGTCTCTAGCTGAAAAGCAATGTAATCAATGTAATATCATATACAAATGGAAAATCAAAGTGAGTTAGGCAAAGTGTGATTGCAAAGTGATTGA
Organism: Cunninghamia lanceolata; assembly: GCA_027924645.1. NCBI lineage: Eukaryota > Viridiplantae > Streptophyta > Pinopsida > Cupressales > Cupressaceae > Cunninghamia > Cunninghamia lanceolata. Next base: position 10,130,337 of record BSBN01001435.1, read on the forward strand.
TATGGATGGCATACAAGATAAGGAGTAGAATTAAATGCAATATGATGTGCGCCTGAAGGAGAAAGAGCATAAGTAATTGATGATGTCCTGATTCATCTTGAAGACATATTTGTGACAATGATCAAGTGTAGAGTGTGCCTAACTAATTTGATCATCAAAAGGAAGTGTGAAGAAACAAAATTGCAATCATCAAAGGTGTGAGTTTCAATGTCAGTTTTTCATATAGTAGAAGGAATGTCATACTGTAATCCTTATAAGTGTGTTCTCAATTTAGGAAGTAGTAGCTTCCTTGGGAGTGACCCTAAATTAAATTTTTTAGGGAGTAGTAGCTTCCTTGGGTTGTAGCCCTAAAACAAAGTTATTATTTGAGCTTCATATATTGTGAGTTAATCCTCACCATGGTTTTTCCCTCCTAGGGTTTTTCATGTATATCTAGTGTTATGTGTTGATGTGCATTGTGTTAATCTTTCATGTTCATGTTAATACTATGATGATTAAGGTTTAATCTGCTCCAGATAAGTTGAAGTTGTTAAAGTTGAAGATTGTTAGATATTGATTCACCCCCCCTCTCAGTATCCTTGTGTGTTCAACACTAGCTTCTATTGTTAATGTTGATTTGTGCAAACTTGATGTTAACCCAACTTTGGAAATGTTATTTTTATCCTATTGAAGTGTTTATTAGAGTTCTATCTTTGAGGTATTCCACCTCTTGATCATTTGCCTACTTGTCCTCAAGATTTGATGTTGTCTATATGATGAGTGTGGCAAATAGAGTCATTGTGTAAGCTACAATGGTGAAATTCATACCATTTTGAACCTTGAAATTGCTTTCCTTTATCCCTATTTAACATAGACATCTTAAGAGACTTAGAATTTGGTGACAGTGATCAAAAGTTCTACTACAGATTTTGTGTTGGTGTATTTTGGAATTAAGCATAAGATTGATGGTTCTCCAACACATGTTTTCTTTTGTGTGTGGGGAAATACCTCATTACTTCATCTTCACCTTGGACTTGATTTTGGATGCATTATGAAAATCTTGACCTCAAGTATCCAGCATAAGCACCTCCATTTTAGCATGGACAAAAGGGAAGAATCTACTAATATGTTTGAGGTTTCAAAGGTGTTTTGATAATTCCTCATATAGGTTCACAACGTAGTAATGGAAATCATTGGTGTGAGATTCAATAGTTTGGTCTTTGCATTAGTGTAGTTGTTAAGACTTTATGTATGCGTCCTCATAGTGTTTGAGGGGATAGTATATGTCCTGCAAAGTGTTGAAATTTAGGCATTCTAGATCCTAACCAGATCATGCTCCATATCATGTTGTGCACTGATTACTGGCCCTTAGTGATGTACTATGACAAACATTTTTAGTGATACAAATAAAATCTTCTTGGAATCACTGAATTTGTTCATGAAGAGGTATGATTCAAGTTTTTGAATCTAGTCTTCTAGTGCTATTTTGTTGATTTTACCTTTGAACACCAAATTATCAAGGTTGACTTGATTTCTAAAAGGATTGTGATGATGCACTATAGATGGATATTTGAGATGTGTTGTCAAGTTAGTCCAAGATAGGTCATGGAGTAACATAACTATTCAAGAGCTCTTGACATTACATTTCTAGGGTTGCATTGAGAAGTTGTTGCATGTTTTTGATAGCCATAGGTGTACATATATCTACTATTTTGTGTTTGTGAAGATGTTTGGATGATGAACTAAGATCACAATCATTTGGCTAGTGTTGTGAGCATAATTGAATGGGCATAAAAAAATGAAAAACAATCAAGCTCTAATACTAATGGTCCACTTCCTAAGAAAATTGGAGGACAAACCTAAAAAGTAGCATGTTAACCTATAAAATTTGTAGAATATGAATAAGAGTTCCCAGATTAGCATGTGAATGGACATTCAAGATGAGAAAAAGGATTTATAATTTGTGATTGTATTGAATGAAAGAAGACCTATATAGTATTAGGTTCACAATAATTTATTTGAAAGAACTTTTATGCATGTACCTTGTATAGGATAGGTATTTATATAAGTAGTTGTTGATCAGGCCTTTAATAATATGTTGATAGATATCATGTGCATATGGTTTGCATTCCATGTGGATAGGAATGTACATGTGTCAAACTCATATGGTGCCAATTATAGTGCAATATAAGATCCAATGCTAGTGAAAATATATATGGTGCTAAACTAACTGTATCTGAGTGAGTGCATGAGCACCAATGTGTAGGACAACATTATGTAGACAAGTAGTTTTGTCTAAAGATACATGAGGACTAGAATCTAAGTAGCACATGGGATTGTGTTGTGTAGTACAATGATACATAAAGTTGTACTAGGACTATGTGGCATGCGTTGAGTGGAGATGGGCATGCAAGTTGCATGAATATATGAGACCAAGGTTATGCATGTGGCTACAATCATACCATTTTTTCTTAGAATTATCATAGTTTTAATTTTAATAACTAAGTTGCTTTATTGTCACAAAGTCAAGCACCACACATTTTGCGTCAAATATCCATTTTGCAACTTTGGCATTAAAATTATAAAATTGCACTAAAATAAAGCACCACATTGTGTTTTCTCTAGGGGTTTATTTGCATTCTTTATTATACTCACACTACTTTATAGAGTTTCATAGGAGTTTTTGTGCTTATAGTGTAGTTTTCCTTCATTTGTGTGTGCCTTATTTTGCATGCCCTTTTTTCAATTGCAATTACTATATCATGTATTTTTATCACATTGTTGCCTTTTTAGGCCTAACTACATAGAGTGAAGCTACCTTATCTCTCCCTAGTTAAAATTATGGGGGTTAGTATGCTCCATAATTTTGTTAATACTTCTTTGGTTTCATGTTTTGAGTGAACTATGTGTTTAGTTTCCTAATTTATTATGCAAATAGTAGACATGTGTATATTGGTAAGATGGAAATATATACTATTTTAAACACTCTTGGATACTCATGTATGAAAATCAACCTTCTACAATATATTCACAATCTTCTTTAATAAATTTGTTTATGGAAATAGTCTTGTTTAGTTGATCAATGTTTATGGTACTACTAAGAATGTGCCATCTGCATCTTCAACATGTTCTATATTTTTTGATTGTTTGAGTAATGCTTTTATGATCACTCATGCAAATTTTAAGCTCTTTAATCATCTTTGAGCCTTGATCCTAATTCTTCAGCATAACATTGTTCCATAGTAGATGTTTCTATAACTTCCTTGTACACATGATCCTACTTCCTTGAGTAGGGTCTATTAGTATCTTGCTCTTTTATCACTTTTAGGGGAGTTTTTTCTATGGGTTTTCTCATTTTCTCTACATGGGTACCTACCACATGGCTACACATTGTCAAAAACCATCTCTACCTACTTAATTTGTGCTTAGGTGGGGTGTTAGTGCATTATTATATTTATGTATTAGTTTATTAACCTATCTTTAGTATGCACATATGACAAGCTTGCTTAGATTCTACAAATGTAGGCCTCATCTCTCATATAGAGATGCATCTTCTAGAGATATTTACTTAGGTAGGTAACTTGCTATATTTAGCAAGTGGGCATTTACTTAGTCTTGTCACTTGGTGACTAACTAGATGACTCACTTCAAGATAATATTTATTAAATATATATATTTTTTGAAAAAGAGGGATAAACCTTAGACTTATATTAAACCATAAGAAGAGTTTAAGTACAAAAAGGGGCAAAATGAAGGCCCATATAGAAACCTAAATGATAGTAGGTACAGAGTCGACAAGAACTCATGGCTACCACCAAGCAACCAAGAAAACAAAACAAAAAGATAACCGTGCAAAAACAAACATTAAATTTAAAAATAAATAAAAATAAGGAAAGATAAGATATGCGACCACATGACAATTTGGTAGTAAAGCATGGCTACATAACTTTACTCCCCACTCTCCATCTATTTCTCAATTTTTAAATCTTAAACTATAATTACTTCAAATATGGCATGCTTTCAGAGTGGAAATCTTGTTTAGTATTTGGAAAGATCAAAATTTAGAGCTCTCTTTTTAGGAACTTCTATTACTATTCATTTCTCTATGAATACTAAGTCCATGATTTAGTTTAATGTTCTCTTGTATATACAAGTGCAAGAAAATAAAGTTGCTCTTGAGGTTGGTCACCTACAGTTGCTTCTTGACTAGAGGGGAATGCATCTTGTATAGTTGCCAGAGTTCCATTGATCTCTCCCTCTAATAGGGACTAGTTCCCTCCTTCAGGGCCATGGCATGGACATAGTCACAATGCACATGAATATGATTCTCATGGTTCTTAACCACCCCAAGATAGAGCTCAGGGTCATAGTTCTCATGTTGGTCTCAAAATTCTTATCCACCTTCTATCTCCTCTCAGCACTGTGATAGGAGTGCTCCTAGTTGGTCAGACAACAAAAAATTTCTCACCTAGCTTTGAAATTTCCCCCACCAAGAATGAAATTCAGTCACTAGGTGGAGAACATGTGAATGAAGAAGGTGTCATTATGGGTTGGGAGTCAATTCCAAATGACCAAGGCCTTCTTGATGGTCGAGGCAAGCATGATAAACATGACCTACCTTCACCTCTTGTTGGATCTAAATCTCTTGTTGCTTAGTGGGTTAATTGTTTGCTATTTTTTCACTTTTGATATAATCATTTAAGTCTTGTCCTTCCATAAACTTTGTGGTGTGATGTTATTCCACCCACATTTTGTCTGTGGATATGGTGTAATATAATTCCTTATACAAAATAGTATATAAGATACTAATTCATCAAAATACGAAAAAAACCACTTTCCACCAGTTTAAGGTAAGCAAAACCCTAATCCCTATTATTTCAATTTCAACATGTCTATTTACACCCGATAAGTTTAAATTACATGTAATTCATATACCTTTTAGATATGTTAAAGAGTGTCTTAACTTCCTATCAAAAGTATATAAATGCCCCTAACAATATGGTCTCATCCAATGCTCAACTTAGTTTTCTAAAATATGCATTATCGAAATTTTTAAAATATTTTTTAACAACCAATATTCCCATTAGAAAAAAAAAATCTATCTATTTTAAGCAAATACTAAATTATGATCATTTTATAATTAATAAATATTTAAAATTAAATGAAAAATAAATTAAAAAATAAAAAAGAAAGTATACAACCACATGGCAATTTTGTAACTAAAAATGACTGCATAACTTTAGCTCCACTCCCTACCTATCAAACTTTAAATCTTAAATTATAAAACCTCCACTAAAGTAGGAGAGTAGTGTAACCACGTGAATAGTGTAAAGGAGTATGTGTTTAAATTACTTTAAAACTCTAAAAGTTTTTTTTTTTTAAAGTAGTGCCTTTTAAACCTTGCCATATGTTAGAATCATTCTTCTCAATTGACAAAGCTTTCTATGTCTGATCTTATATAAAACTTTTATACGGTTGTTAGAGCCAACCTCGAGGAGGCTTCGTGGGTCTCCTCTGAAAGCTTTTTTATTCATAAATATGTTTGTTACTTGGCTGTGACGTCAGGCCATATGTCAGCAAAGTTTTATAAATAAGAAAAACATTTCCCACCATTCTCTCTTAACATAACACTATGAAATCGATATAGAACAGTGGCAGGGTGTTCAACTCTTCAAACTCACATTGCTTGCTAGATTTTATTCGATTCTACCTGTGTTTCCCAGTAACAATGACATTTTCTGATGGCAAGAAGAACAAGGCATGTTTCAATAAATAGTGTTGCAGCATTACTCAAATACATTGATCAAACAACTGTGTTTTTAGGCTAATCTCTCAGTATTTTGTCGACAGAAATTGTGTAATTGAGTTTGGTTGGTGTTTGATATTTGTGCAGCATTCATGGCCTAAGTTGGTCGTCAGAAAATGGCTGAATATAAAGTCAAACCCAGAAGAGTTTCATGCTGATGAAATTATTGAAGGTAATCCCATTCCCACTAGGAAGAATGTGCACCTGATTGCTATAACTGTGGTTCAGTTTATCCCTAAATTGGATGTTCATGGCCTTAGAGCATTGTTGAAAACTTCCTAGGATTCTTAAATGGATTGCTGCTTATCTGATCCTACCATTTTTGCAATATCCCTGCTAGAGAATTAACATTTCTCTAAGGAGGTATTTAATACAATTATACAAGAGATCACTGCTCTGAAGAAAAATATATTTTCTACTATAAGGGTAGGTCTTTTTGTTGGTGGAGTGGAATTCAGGTTCTGAAGGCTTCATTGGTGCTAAAAATCACTGTTTTGAAAAAAAAATGATAAGTTGGATTGTAATTTTATAGATCATTCAAAACATTTACAAATTAGAAATCACTAGTGTTTTGAAAAAAGTGATAAGTTGGGTTGTAATTTTATAGATCATTCAAAACATTTACAAATTAGAAACCATTTCTTTCGGCATTTGCATATCTGCATTATTAGCAAGCTAGCTGTAATTCTCACTGCTTTTGTCAAACATGACAGAAAATATGTTGACCAAAACTACGTATGACACAGTGGCAAGAGTGGAGTCATATATATCCCAGGATACGAATGTGCAAGATCTAAGGTATATTAGTTCTCAAAGTGGATTCATTTTAAATTCAGCTGAGATTTGATGAGCTATGTTGCCACTGCCAGAATATAAAAGCCTATAAAATCTATCTTCTAAAACTCTGAGCTATTAATTCAAACCATTTTTCTTGGCACATGACAAGGAAGAGGTAACCTCAATTTTTTTGTGTTGCAGGGTATTTGTGGGAACATGGAATGTAGGAGGTGAAGCACCCTGCAATGGCATCAATTTGGATGAATGGCTACATGCATCATCAACTCTGGCAGACATCTATGTTTTTGGGTACAAACAAAATTCTCTTATTTCATCCCATTCACTTGTGTCAACATAACATATTTTTTTTCTTTTAGTAGTTAATGGGGTTTCACTTTTTTTTTCTTTTAGTAGTTAATGGGGTTTCACTTTATGGGTAAGCCTTTTTGCTAGGTACACATGGGCCATTATTCTAGGTACACAGAGGAGAGCCTGTTGGGCCTTTATTATTCAGAGAGCCAGGGCGATTCCTCTTTTGGCTGGAGTGTTCCTCCAGTCATTGGATTTGCTTGGAAGTGACCCTTGCTCGTCTACCTACTAGAGCTTGTCAATTGGAATCACATCTTAGTGTCTCTTGTGGAAACTGTAGTACATTAGATGAGTATAACAAATGTACAGTGTGTATTTGAGGTCTAAAAATAAACAGCTGGCATGTTGTTTTGTTATTTAAGGTTCCGGCACCCCAAATAACAAATAACGTGCTGGATGTTCAACTTTACTGCATGTAAGCCCTGAGCATCACCAACATTTTAAAAAAAAAAAAAAATCAAAATATGAGAGCTAAAATTATTAGGTTTTATTTACAGAATTCAAAAATCAGAGATAGCAGCTGCCAAAAACTGAATTTCAAAGACCAAAACCTGAATCCCAGTATTCAAAAGCTTGGAATCTGAACATCTAAGATACTGATATAATTTACTGAAATTTCAAAAATAAGAGATGGCAGCTATAAAAACAAATTTTTAAATACCAAAATCTAAATCTTTTATTCAACTATTTTTCATTATATTTATTTGCTATTTTTTTTTTTTTTTTTGGATTTTTGTTTACTGGTTACAAGAATCTCAATCTTTCAGCGCTTGCTGTGAGTGTAGAACACCTCTTGGCATAAAAACATAAATATTTTCTTAACAAGAATTTAGCCTTGCTTCATTCTGTCACGTATAGAAATCATGGTATTGTTTAATGATGTCATAAGATAATTCATATCCTTCACTGTTTTTATTCATCTAAAAAAAATTGTTCCAGTTTCCAACTACCAACTGCTCATTTGCCAGGGCATTGACTACTATGGGAGCATTCCCTACATTACTACCACCGTCTTTCTCCATCTACCAACAAGTACTAAAAGAATCTGATATCAACTTTAGACTTGTTAGATTTCTTATGCTGGACTTCAAAGTTTCACCAATATTATTTTCCACAGACTCAAACCCCTGGCACACATGATGAACATTTACCACCGAGATATTGAAATATGTAACTGTTATTTGGAGGCATCTCTTCTCTTACAGCACTTGCACAAGTTTTAGATATTCTCATCTGGTTTGCCTTTCAGGTTGGTTCAATAACTTTGGATGCTTAGGATAAGCAATATCCAACTCCCTTGATAACATCACCCGCTCCTCTTGGTCCAAGTTTCCAAGCCATTCTCCTAATAACATTCCTCAACTCACACTTCTGAATTGACTGGTGAATGATCAACATTGAGTCATATCTTTTGTCTAGCTATTTTCCACTGTTCTCCTATATTGTAGATGGAAAATTTTCTAATTTTCTTTTTCTTTTGCAGTTCATTGGAGACATGTTGAATGCTTCCTTGTATACTCTACACTTATGTTACCAGAAATGAAAAATAGATACAACCACCTGAAAAAAAGAGATTTTAAAGGTTTTTAAATCCTATATATGTATGTACGTACATATAATTTCAAAATCGTTTTGCATCCCATTTTAATTGAATTTAATTATTATGTCATATATATATTTATAATTAAAATAAATCTCTAAAAATGTTTATATTAATTTTTAAAATATTTAAAATAACTCTAATTTTACTTTTACTTAAAATTATTTGTTATCAAAAATGTTAATACTAAATATATTATTTAAATAATTATAAAAATATATATTTATTTAATACTAATTAGAGTAAAATTATAGGTCCGGAGCCATTTTACAAAGAAGGTTAAGTCGTTGAAAAAACATGGACAGTGGTTGTAGGTTCAAAACCCACTTTACAGGTTGTGTCTGGAGCTGCTTTCACCCCGTGGAAGTAACTCTCACCCACTTCTAATGTAAACCCCATATAAACCACTCGCAATTGGTTGGGCTGCTAATTCTCCATGAGTCCATGTCAACCCAAAAAAAAAAAAAAGAGATTGAAAATTGTGTTAATATTTTTTTCCCAAATTAACTGAAAAAGAAAGTATCATTGAACAAAAACATCAACCGATTGCATGCTTAAAAAAATGCAAAAAATGCAGAGGAAGCCTAAAACTGACCTTTAGAAACAAAAACGCCCCTTTCTACGGTTAAAACGGGAAAAGGAGTCTTCCCGTCACGTCTTCATTTGTTGACATGGATATTCTTTCTTTCTCTCTCACAACAGATGTTATATTCCTTTTGCCCGGGGTCTTGCATACAGTAAAAAACCCTTTTGTGCTTTAACCATCCTTCTTGGCTTTTATCTTCCATATCCTTCATATATACAGCTTTCCCCTGGGGATCTTTTTCATCTTTCCTCCATTCTAACATGCATGGGAGTTTGTCTACAAAGAAAGACAATATACCCACTTTTGAATGAACAAAACACAATGGCTAGGCCCTACTCACAACACCCTAATATTATGCAGGAGTTTGGGTTTTAGAAAAAAGGTATAATAGATTCTCTGGTTTTGAGAAGGAAAAATAAGATGTTTTTAATTTGATTAAGGTGTGCACATCTGCTAGCATGATGTGATTTCACATTTGAATTTCGTCATGCTTAATTTTATTTCAATAACATGCACACACAGTATTCAAACTTTTTCTTTTTAAGAAAAGAGTAATAGATTGTCTGGATTTAAGTAAGAAATTAAGATAAAAAAAATTTTTATTAAGGTGTCCATAACAGTAAGCATAATATGGTAATTGTTTTTCCAGGTTTCAGGAAATTGTCCCTTTAAATGCAGGGAATGTTTTGGGTGTAGAAGACAATGGCCCTGCTGCAAAATGGCTGGCCCTTATTCGCCAAACATTAAACACAAACATAAGTCGAAGTAGCAGTTTCACACCTTGTAGCAGGAATCGGTCAACAGCTTCATCAGAACAACTTTACAGTTTCGATTCTGATTTTGAAGGTTCTCAAGGGCATAAGAATTCTGCTTTTTACCAGAGAAACTCCTTCCAGGCATTATTTGGATCAGTTTCATCAGAGGATGAAAGTGCCTCCAGTGGGAGAGAATCTCCCTGTACTGTTTTACGCAGTCCAATTTCATATAGTTCCTCATCAGATAGATCCTCATTTAACTCAGGTGAGATGAATTACAACTTCAATTCAGGCCAGCCGAATTACTCTTTGGCAGCTAGCAAACAGATGGTTGGCTTATTTCTCTGTGTCTGGGTGCGTAGTGATCTGAGACAGCATGTCCGAGATATAAAAGTCTCTTGCGTTGGTTGTGGGCTAATGGGTTACCTTGGTAACAAGGTAAGAAATAAAAAATGGCTTCAATTTCTTCTGATTGTATATCATAATGTTTTAAATCCAATTTCTTTCAATTTCTTTGTTGGGGTTATTTGATTGCTGGGTTCTGTCAGTTTGTGTGGCTTCTTACCATGATTCCATTCCATTTTTTAGATAGCCTGTATTTATTTATTTTTATCTTACATATATTTGAATAAATAAAATAGAGCTAAATTGATAAGTAGGCAGTATTTTTGGTAGTGTGTGAAATTATGATATTTTATAGCAGGATTCAACTGCTTAATTCTTGAGTCAAACATATGACCCATATTTCAGGAGTAGTGGTTCACATGAACCCATCTCTCATGAGTATGAATGGTCTACTTAGCTCTTATTGCATCTAGGTGATGCTCACAAGGGTGAAACATCTGGACTTCCTAGAAGGTCACCTATCCCAAGACTACTTTGACTCAAGCATCCGGGTTTAGCCTGATCTTGAGGGAAACTCCATGGTTAAATGCACTTGAGTTGGAGTAGTACTGGGATGAGTGGAAGTCTCGACCCTTCACCTGTGAGCATCACCTAGATGCAATGAGTGGTAAGTGGACCATTCATGCTTATGAGCAATGGGTTCATATGAAACAATACTCATAAAATATGGATCATATGTTTGACTCAAAAACTATGTAGAACTAAATTGTTTAACCCAAATCCTAGAGCAGATCTGTTATTTACTTGAAATAACCTTGCACACAGCAGGCACTACAAAGAGATATAGAAGTTTCCTTTATACTACCATAACATTTTGTTAAACGTTTGTTAGATAATCGTGGCATTTTCTAGTGCAAAAATTTTATTTACACCTTCCTGTGTCTAAGAACACTCAAAGAATTACTTCTTTAACAGATATTGTACATACTTGCAGGGTTCCATTTCGATCAGCATGTCAATCCATCAGACAAGCTTCTGCTTTGTTTGTACTCATTTGACATCAGGAGAGAAAGAAGGTGATGAGATAAGGAGAAATTCTGATGTCTCAGAGATCATAAAGAAGACGCATTTTCCCCAAATAGACAAAATTTTCGCAGAGAAAAGTCCAGAAAGGATTTTGGAGCATGAGTAGGTTACAACAATGTCTTCTTATACTCTCCAATGGATTGATAGACTAAGCCATTTTATTTTATATTTTAAAATCCAAATGAGAAAACTTTAGAAGAGATCTTCCAAATTTCCTCTATAACGTATTGCAATGGATTGCTATGATATGCTCATTATCTATTTTGACTTTGTGACTTTATTTTGCAGTCGAGTTATTTGGCTTGGGGATTTGAATTATCGTCTTGCACTTCATTATGCTGACAGTAAAGAACTCATGGAAAAAAATAGATTGGAAACTCTGTTGGAGAAAGATCAGGTAGTTTCATAATCTTCCCTTAATACTATGGGATGATTTTTTTGGATTGAACTGTATAGTTTTGCATTAATTTTGTGACTCATACTTTATGAGTAATGATTAATAAAAAATTATTTGTAGTGTTGTGCTAAAATTTTACTGAAACTCTAAAATTAATTTTGCTTTAAAACTTTAAGTTTGTGAACTCAATTAAATCTGGGATTTTCCATGGCAGCTTCGAAATGAGAAAAGAACAGGACATATATTTAAAGGATGGCATGAAGGGAAAATATATTTCCCTCCTACCTACAAGTACTGCAGAAATTCAGACCAATATGCTGGAGAAAATCTCAGATCAAGGGCAAAGCGACGCACACCAGCATGGTAAATTCTACATAACCATGGAGACTGAACAAAGAAAAAGAGTTTCATAATTATAGGGTTTGAAAATGGATTTTAGGTTTATTTTAATTTCTTTTTTGCATCTGTACTTGTTATATATGCACGGAATCCAAAAATAATGTGAGTAGGAAGGATCTGTACATTGCTAGACTTAATCCAAGATGATGTGAGTAGTTTGTTTGGTGTACTTTATCTGTAACTTTTTGTGAGTTGATTCTTCTAATTTTCTGTTTTCTCCTAGTCTGAGTTGGTTTGTTGGTGAAAAACTTGCCTTCTTAAAAGAAAGGAATCCTACAAGGGATAGGGTATGCATGCCTCATATTAGGAGCAAGTCTCATATGTTATAAGCCACTTGTAGATCCAAAATTAGGTTGCTCAACATCATAGACTATAAAAGGATTCCATTCCATTCCCATTGTAAACTCTATTTTTTATAGAGAGCCCTACAAATTGTGAAACATAACTTATTAATTGCTTTGCATATCAACCTTGTTTTCTTGGGCAATTCTAACCTTTTAGTTTAGATGTGTTACTCATATAAACACATATAATTATTTTGATATTTTGATATATTAGTTTAAATATTTAATGCATTTTTTAATTATGCTTTTTTTTTTGTTTTGTAGGTGTGATCGTATACTTTGGTATGGTAAAGGCTTAAGACAACTTTTTTATGTTCGTGGAGAATCAAAATTTTCTGACCATCGACCTGTATATTCAGTTTTTATTGCAGAAGTGAAAATGCTCAACATAAATAAATTAGAAAAACACTTTGATAAGATTAGGTGCAAGATTCCAAGTGGAAGATCTCCTACCTGAGACTAAACTTTAGTATTAAATTCTTAGATTAATTGCAAGAACTTGAACCTTAGGAGTTTTTGGCACCATTCTCATCATACACAATCTATTAAATATCCATTAGGAGTTTTTGGCCATTAATGTATGGTAATATGAAAACTTCAAGATGATTATACTAATATCTCTCATATAGTAGGAATTGTATGCTAAAGATATTTAATTGTATATTTTGTAAACTAAGTCAACAAAACTGTATACAATTCATAGTTCCAAAAAAAAAGCTATGTCTATTACTAGACATTTATACATAGCAAGAATTATGTCCAACATCTCAGTGTGAGCACATGAAGTTATACCAAAATCTTTTCATCTTAAATACAATTGGATTTGGGGTAGGCTTGACATAAGGTATTTTATGGAAAGCTTAACCAGCCATTACATTGTTACACCTCTATCAAACATCCTATTATGTGGTCAAGTTTATTAAAATGTTTGAAGTTGGATAAACCATCTATAATTTCCTCAGATTGTTATTGTCATTTGTCTTATAATTATCATTATAAATGTAATTTAACTTTCCCATAATGATTCTATGAGTCATATCCCTTTTGTAAAATTTTGGGCGATCTCAAATTTTCTTGAATAAAAGTTAATATTTTATATAAATCAAGTTGTGAAGTTAAAAATTTAGAAAGGAATTATTTGCACACCTCTTAACCAACTCTTTTTCTTTTCCTTCAAGCACAAAAGCACATGGCTTCACATTGTGAGAGATAACTAAGTGCAAATAGGGCACGCAATGCGCTTGGCATGCCTTACCCTCCTACTTCACCCTTTGATACAAAGCACTAAAGCACATACTTTGTGCCCTTCATTTGTTCTTTGTAAAAAGTTAGAAAGGAAGAAAAGTGTGTAATGCATGCTTAGCATCTGCTATGTGTCGAACATACCTCTCGAACCTTTTGGATAAAGTTCTCAAAATGCACACTATGCATGTTTTTTCCTATTATATATTAGGAAAACAAGAAGTAAAGGGCGCACCTAGTGTGTAGCAAGCTACTAGACCATACAATTACACTAAAAATATGAAAAGGCAAAAACATGCACCTTGCACACTTTTTCAACCCAACCATTTAATTTCCCCTATTTTCAACCCTAATCCACTCTAGCGATTTTTTGTAGCGAATCTTCACCAATTGGCAAATAGTTCATATTTATCAATTTGAATTTGGTGAATATATTGCAACCAGCAGGAGGCCAAATCACCCAAAATTTATGAATTATTAGTCAAATGCATTTCAATTTGCCACCAATTTATTTATGAGACATTTGTAATTAATATTTTTCCACAATACTTAACCTACATGTTTTTAATGGTGGTTCACTTGGAATTTTGGAATTTACCCACATATTCGCCAATAACATTAAAAGTTTATTGTGTGTGAGGACCAATTTCTCTAATACCATTATAACTCCATGCTAATCCTAGGGCCCTAATCGCCTTGTAAATTACAATGTATGTGTTTGACCGAGGTCTGATTCACCCAACATTTATATGCACCGTTTTACAATCACACAAGATTTTCCAAATTATTACTCTATCATTTTACAATCCTGCGGGATTCACCAAATATGGATTGATATAAATACAATTAAAACTCTAAGTAATCTTTTACACATTTTGTTCTTCTTTGAGCTCTTAATTTGGATTATAGACAAGTTATAACTATAGGCACTAGCCAGTCAATGAAAGGTAAGTGATCATTTCTTTACTATGTTATGATATAAGATTCCTCCTAATTATTTCTCTTTGACAGTTTCGTTTCATTGTTACAGATGATACGTACCATCTATTAACGAACAAGGCAATACCTTAGAGAAAGATCAGAATGAGTTGGATGACAATGCCATAGATGATGTTGCAGAGTAGTGTGAATGATAATATGAATAAATCAACCTCAACAAGTGATAACAAAGATGTATATCCTACATAGAAGTGGGAAAAAACAAATAAAAAATGGAGTGTGAGTGGGATACACAATGAATTTTTAGATTTATTAGGTGTTAAAGCACCTATTCATTAAACCAGCAGAAAATACAAATAAAGATGAACCTCCTAGAGAATGCAAGTGTAAGATTTGTAGTTGGAAATATTGTAGGGACAAGAAGTTACAACTAAAACTTGACCCCATAGAAAAACTTATTGGTAAAGTTTATGAAAAACAAATCATAGATGGAAAGAAAAAATTAGTGATAAGATGAAAAATAAAGGAATAATGTCTTCATGTTAAGCATGCCTTGGAAAATGATGCACATATGGAAAGAAAAGCAAAGTTTGTTGCATGTGGAGGTTCAATTGAAGCTCAATTTGGAAAGATGATGGGAGTAGCACAAATGGCAAAAACTATCCAGTTATTTTGACTAGAGGGTGTCCTATGACAGGCTACCAAAAATATAATAGTTTATTATCTTTTATGGGCATTCCTAACTTTCCTAACACACATTGGTCAATAAAAAATGGATGGGAATGGGAAAATTGTCTTGCTGAGGTGGAAAAACATGATTTATAGGAAAAAATAAAAGAGTCAACTTTTATTGCATTATCTTTAGATGAAGTTATAGTAGTAGATAATACTTCTTGGGTATGTATGCATGTATATACTGTAGAAAATCATGTCCACCAACCTCATCTACTCTTTGTTTATAAAATGAAGGAGAATGCAACATCACAAAATCTATTTGAGCTAGTTAAGAAATCTTTGAATCAAATTAGATGTATGGATGACTATGCAATTGCCAAAAAGTTGGTGTGTGTAGGGCAGATGGAGCTTCACTAATGCAAGGTCATAGGAATGGTCTTTGCATAAAGCTACAAACCTCTTTTTCACCCTACATGATTTCCACTCACTGCATGGCCCACATAATAAATTTAGCATTTAAAATTGTGAGCAAGTTTTCTGCAATATTATAAGTTGAAGATCTAGTCCACGAGTTCTACTCATACTTATGCCAAAGTCCCAAATGGTTTTTGGAATTTCATTTTGTTGAGGGAATATAATTGCAGGAAACAAGATTCTTAAGGATGCTAATATCAGATGGATCTCCTTGCATGCACCAGTGCAACGAGTTTTTTAAAATATCAATCTTTGATTGGAGTAATGTACGAACATCACCTCATAATAGATAGAGATCCTGACCTCTTACATAGGTTAAGTGACATATAGACTCTGCTAACTTTATTTGGTATTCTTCCCATTCTGGAGGAAATAAACATTTCTTGTGAAAAAAGCCTAAGAAAGAACTATGTATATTTTAGAATATACTAAACTGTACATAAAATGATATGCATGACCATCAATAATCTATATCTATAAAGAGTAGTCACTCATAAGTCCAAAATTTAATAGCTGGAACTTAATGACAAATGTGAACAATCATGCTATTTTTTACAATTTAATGCAAGCGGGGAGTTATGTGTCTTTGTATAGGGATATGAGATACCAATGCACTATTTTACTAGGGTCAGATGCACTATCAAGGAAGAACCTATTACAAGGGAAGCTTTTTACAAGATTGTTAATTTTGTAAGTACTACTTTAAAGGATATTATGAGATCTCTTTCCTAAGAGATTAGAGATTGATTCGCTCGTGATGAATTGTTTGAATACATGTTTGTTGTGTATCCTCAATATTGGGTCAACTATCAACCAACTAATTTTTATAACAAGATAAAGACCTTGGTCAATCATTTTTCCAATAGTTTAGAATTCAATGTACAACAAATAAAAGGAATTTTAAATAAATCCAAGCTTACAAAGAAATCATCCCATTTTGCAACAACAATGATAGAATAGTTTAAACTCATGGAGAGTCCCTTCCAAGATGGATCAATAACAAAGCTTTTGGAAACCTTAAGTTAGAGTGAAATATTACATGATTCAATATCAAAATATTTAATTTATGTCAAACCATGGTATTGGGGTCGATGGAGGATGAGAGAGCTTTTAGTTCATTGGAGTTCTTGAAATCAAAGATAAGAAACAAACTTGACAAGAATTTGGAAAATTGCTTGAGGATGTATACAACCAGATATGATATTTGAAGTTTTCCTTTTGAAAGGGCACTCAGAATTTGAAGGTCCATATGTGAAAGAAGATGGTTATGAAACACTTCAAACAATAGTAGCACATATGGTAGTGCCACACTGAATAACACAAGTAGTGGTAGTGATGAGATGCTCTTAATTGGACATATGCAAATAGAAGAAAATGAAGACCATGATAGTCCTCAATCTCATGGTTAGAGTGAGGAGATGATTTGGCAATTGGAAGAGATTTAACACTTACTAGGTATTTATATTGTATTTTGTATTCCAAACTCCAAACTATTGTTGATGATATTTTATTTTTCTATCACTGAGATCCATTTTTCATTTTCCATTTAAAAATTAATAAATTAACATATTACTAAATTTTTCAATGTTCCATTTTAGAATCTAAATTTTAAACATTGTGTAATACCCCAAGCTTTTGCCTAAGGCATTGACGTGGTTAACACACAAACACATACAATTTTTTTTTGTTTAAAGGTATTAAACACATGTCAACACACTATACATGCACTCATGCAACACGCATGAGTGACATAACACTCACAAGACAATGACATCATCCATTCTCATCAAACGGTGTCAGCGGAAGACTTCACTGAAGTTGCCTAAACTATTACAACCCATGTGTTTCTATCAATTTACTATTTACCTTGAGTGGTTAATATGTTTGAATATTTGAATGATTATAAATCTTTACATTAATGTGTATTGTGAACCTTGAATGAAATGTCTGGAAATTGAATAATGCAATGTCTTGTATTAAAAGTTATTATTACTATGAAATGTATGAAGCAAATGATTATTTTGTGAATGGCGAACTACTGTTGTGATGATCCAAGTGAATGCAGGAACAGGTTGCTCCTCCGAGAAAGAGGGGAAGTATCACTCAAGAGAAGGACTTGGTTTGGTAAATGTTGGAGAAAGCCTAAACTGAGAAAACACACACATCACTATCCTATTGGTCTAGGTTAGGTCAATGTGGGTAAAGGTAAGTAACCTATGGTATCTAGAGTCCTTATGTGGATATGGTTTTATGAGTGCTTTGGGTGAAGATTGTGATTTAACCTGCATATTGATTTAAGTCTTCTTTGATAAGTTTATGGTTGCATAGACAAGGTTTTATTGTGGAATGGTTATAATCGTGCAAGTCCATGATATGTTCATACATATGAGACGATACGAGCATGAGTGTACGTAGGTAGACGTACCTACGCACACTCATGAGCGTATTGCTCACAGTTATGAGGATATCATATTGGACTATGAGGAGTTAATGTCATCTGTGTCATGTGGATTTATGTCAATAGATTTGTGAGAAATCAGTTGTATGTGGTTTATGTATCGAGGATGTATATATATATATCATTATAATCATATAGTTATATTTACGTAATTATTATGTGTTTTTTTTAATTCGTAATCGTGGAGGTCACAAGGGGGACCTCCTCCCCATCAACATATCCAACATAGAAACCACATAATACAAAAGCACGTAACCATATTACAAAGGCTTACATGTTAATAGTGTTGGTTTTAAGCATTTGGCATAAACTTCACTTGGAGTTTAAACTTATATCATAACAAACATATTTATTAAGCCTTTTTATGAGCCTCTAGAAGCACTATAGGCAATGCATGAATATGAGCATTGTTATCATTTCAAAACATATTCAAAACAAACTCTTGGGGCAGCATTTGACTTTGTCATAGGTGTGGAAGTAAATCTGAAAACAATTATGTTTGTTTAAGGAGTCTTCATATGATTTCCAACGTATACTTTGACTTATTCTTTGTAACCAACTTTGCTAGTAAATAGGAAACATGGTTGAATTTGTGTCACCTTTATGAAGAGGTTTTAATCTTTTAGAAGTCTTTTTTTTTTTTGGCTGAGTTGTTTCATAAGTGTCCTTTTATGTGTCATTTTTCATTGATTCTTTTTGCCACCTCTAAATTTGTTTTGATGAAGGAGTTGTGGCAATTTTACAAGCTAATTTGTAGCCTAAGTTCTCTTGGTTTTCTTCTATAAAAAGGGGAGCTCTCTCATTCTATTCCACACAATTTTTCTAGCCAAAAGCTTTCTTATTTTGTTGTTGCAATTCTGAGTTGAGTGTTGTGAGATTTTTGTTATTTTATTGTGGATTGTGATAGGAAGCATAGAGGATTAGAGAGAGATGTGATTTGCTTGGAAGGGAGATTTAGTTCGTTGGAAGGATCTTGAGCAAGGAATTTCATTGATCCATTGGAGCTAATATCACAGTCATGTGGAATTCTTATCCATTATGTTTTTATGTTTTAAAGGCTATATGTGTTTGTTTGTTATTGAGGAATGAATTGTTTGTTTATCAATTTGAGTGTTTACTTGTTTGTATAAAAGTATATATCTCTAGTATGAGAAATATATTATGTGTTGAGTGTGATATTAATCTCCATAGTAGAGATTGTGTCAATAGTGGATTTTATGAGTAATTATTAGATTGAGTATGAATAGTTATTTGTACAATGTGAAAGAATAGTAAAACTGTATCTTGCAACTAGTATTACTTCGACATATGTGTCATAGTATTTCTGATTGGGTTGGATTTGTTTTTGTAAAACAGAATAAAACAGGAAATGTACTCAAAGAAAAGAATGATAACATGCATTTATCTACTAAAATAGGAAATACTTTTATAAAAGAAACTTGAAACAGTAAAATAGAAATACTAGCCTCCTGCCTAATTGGTGAGAGTGGGCCCTTGCTCCGCACCTTTGAGGCTGAAGGCTATTGCAGGAAATCAGCACTAAAGATGATCTAACCAAATTCAATCCAATTCATTCATTTTTATGTTCATGAGAAATGTATGGCTATAGCAGAACTGAAATCTCCGAAAATCAGAATAATCTTATCATTGTCTCCCCTCTTTTTATTACTATTTCTGAGAGTATATATAAAAAGAGTGATGATATATCACTGAACTTATCTATCAGTCTTCCTACGAGATGACACCATCTCTTATTTGTACTTAACTATCAAACTTATGAAAGATCATCATGCAAGAAAGGTAGACTTGAGTGGAACAGAAGTCCACTCAGAGGTCTAAGTTTAGATCTTAATACACTTGGGCATCAAAGCCCTGAAAATTAGTTTAATTCATAACTCATGCAAAATCTTTGGAAAGATAAAACTTCAGCAATTTAACTAATAGTTGACCCTTCACCACTCAGGTGATGATTTGAGTGAAGTGCGGGGGTATTAGGATTGCTGCTAAAGTGTCTGATTGGCAGCTCGGACTGGAACATGCTCTGTTCTCGGGAGGCTCCAGAGATCGTTGTTCCTGTCTGTAGCTCCGGAGATATTCCAGACATTCGCAGAGCTCCGGAGATATTCCAGACACTCGCAGAGTTCCGGAGAGTCATTCCCCAAATCTTCAATCTCCAGGTGTCATTGTTCTTTGTCATGGTCTCCGAAGATCATTGAAGACGATCTCCGGAGATGCACAAAACTGTTGTTTCTGATATTTACACCTGCGGATTCAAAAAGGAAGAGAAATTCTGCATTTTTCCATTAAGCCCACGCACATTAGTCACCTAATCAGAAATTCTAATCTCAAGTAATCTATCTTAATTAATCACAAAATAGAACAATCTTGCTTAACTAATTTGAGTGCAGACATAAGGAAGATGAACTGAATAGGGAAAAAGAGAGGCAAAAAGGGTGTATTTTATGAGTGCAATTTGACACTCATCATCCCCCCCATACCTAAGGTTTGGCAGGTCCTCCTGCCTTTCACATTCTAGATTTGTTTAGACGAAGCAATCTGTCAGTCAGACTATACTCCTGGAGATAGGTTGTCCAAGTAGTTCTATTAGTGTTACCATTCCCTCTGTACTTGTCAACTTGCTTCATCCAATCTTGCAGTTTTTCATCTTCCAGCTGTTCTGTCCACATGGGGAGTGGTTCAATTATCAGAGGAGGTCTGAACTGCCCACCTAGCCATTCCTGTTTATGCTTATCCATCAGTTTGGATATCATCTTTGCCTTCCTCATGAATAGTCTCAGGTTTGCAGGGGTGACCACCTCTCTAAGTTTTTGCTTTGGTGTTAAAATACTCCATCTTTTCTTTGCTACAGCAAGGACAGGATTTGCTGAGTTAATCATAAAAAGTCCAAAGTCAATGGAGCATTCTTGCAAATTCTTCAAATATAATGGCAATATGCTGGTTGCACTGGCAGGATGATAGATGATGGATCTGAATTGGGTCTGGAAAGCAAAAGGATTGGGACATTCTTTTCTGAGGAGGAGCTCTATTTTTGAATCCTTTTGAAGATGAGCTTCCATCCTTTCATCCCAAATCTGGTGGTTCCTCATGAGGGACATGAATGCCCTAAGCTGGCATTCTCCCACAAAGTGATTGATCATGAAGGCTATATCATTAATGCAGAACCCATGTAAGTATAGCTCACATAGGAAGTTTTTGTCTTCATCGTTGCTTCTGGTGTAAGCAGTCATGAAACCTTCTGCTGTTTCTGTATCCTCATTCATGTCAGATAAGACTAAGGAAAGTTTCCTTTGCAGTATCCTTTCTTGTAGGAACATTGCATAGCTGGCACTTGGAGGTCTGCAAGATAGAATTTCTGAGGAGAGGGAGGCCATTTGAATGATTTTGCTCTCCAAAGTTGCTATCCTTTCTGCTCTGGCAGTAACTGCCCTTTGCAATTGCAACATTGGTTTGGAGGCTTCATATTCTCTGCACCTTTCCTCCCAATGAAACAGGGCTTTAGGAATGTCTACGGGGATTGGACCGACATAGGCATCTGTTTGCACTTCCTGTTCACTGGTTGCCCTTGGGCTAGACAGTTCCTGGATATACTCTTCTTGGTCATCGAGTCTGTTATTGGCCCAAGTTAATTGTTTGTCTTGGCTCTGTACCTTTTCAATTAGTGCTGCTATTACTGTGAGGCCATTGTCTCTAGCCATGGTGAGCTCAGAAACCTTTTGTGCTGCTTCTTTGTCTTTTTCTTCCACCACTTTTGCTGCCTCACCTTTCTGTGTTTCCAACTCTGCCTCCTTCTCTTGGATGATTTTGTCCTTGTTTTGGAGGTCTGTTTGGATTTCTGCAATAGTTTGCTTCAGTTCCATCTCCATTTCCACCCTGACCTTCTTGAGGTCAGTAATAATTAAATTCTTTCCCCAGAGTAGCCTTTTCAAATTCTCAATTTCTTCCATTAATTGTTGCTCTATTGAGACCTCTATGTCTTCTTGGTCAAAGGGATGTGATAGAGTTTCTGCCTCTGTTTCTGTGGCTGGTGGCTGATTATCAAGATTATCCATGGCCACCTGCCCTGCTTCTCCCAATGTATCTGTGTGCCCTATTTCTCCTTCTGCAATGCCCTTGTCCTGAGGGTCCTCTGCTGCTGCTGACACAACTGAAGGTCCTGCCTTGTCCTCATATGTGCTCAATTCAAGGAGTGCCTCAGCGAGCAGGGCAATATCCTTCTTAGCCTATGAGAGCTACCTCTTTCTTTTGCTTCTCCGAAGCACAGGTGGAACTGGTGCCTCCGGAGCAGGTCTTCCTTCCTCAGAGTCTGAGGAGATAGTAACAGTTGGTAAGCTTCCTGTCTCCGGAGCACATGGTGGTGTTGAGACTGGACTCGATTCCATATGAACAGATGGTGCAAGAGAATGTTCCTTTTATTTCCTCTTTCGGACCAGAGGTACCTCATCGGAGTCATGGGATGGCTCTTCAACCCACCATTTTCCTTCAATTCCCTGCCCTGCTTCTTCCTCTGTTAATTCCCTAGGCCTAGATCCCTCAGGTGAAGTCATTTGTCGCCTGAATGAGCGAGTCATATATAGAGGCCGTGCAAGAGCAAGCTCTGCAATTTGTTTGCCTTTTCTTTTCTTGTTAGGAACAGGGGCTACAGATGATGTAGCTTCCTGTGAGGGTGATATCCTTTTGTGAGAAGCTGTGGAGGAGGCTGTAGGCTCAGTTTCTTCATCATGGTGAGAGGGAGAACTCTCATCCTCTGTTTGTGGTATCTCTGGTGCTCTGACCTGAGGGTTATGCTCAAGAAAATTTTGTAATAGTTCATCCCCATTGGCCTGAGATAAGAAATGATGCTTGACTATCAAGAAGATGAGGCCATGATGTTTCATGGGTCCCTTACCTTGTTGGTATTTTTTTGCAGTTGCTCTGATGGCAGAATAGAGGAAATTTGGGATATTTATGTTATATTCGGGGTGCCTATTTCCATGTCTAAGAAAGATGAGTATTTTCATTATGGGCCCTAAGACTATGGAGAATTGGCCATCACAGGTAAAGTATTTCATTAGCCAGGTAGCAAGAGTTGCCCAAGGGTTTGGGAGAGTGGACCTCAAAATTCCTTTGACCTCATTCTTATTCATATGCAATTGGATGGCAGGCTCACCACGAACAGAAAATTTTTTAATTAACTCTGTATACAAGGTTTTCAGGTGGTGGAACATCTCACCTTGTTCGGGGAGTCCAAAGATGTGGCTGATAATTATGGAGGAGAGACTGATTTGGTTCCCTCTCACAGTGGTCTGGTCATCTCTCAAATTCCTAAGGAATTCGTCCACAATGTCATCCTGAAACCCCTCGAACTTGTCTAGGAAATCAAGCCATCCAGCAGTCCTTAAAATATTTGCTGCAGCTGCATCCTTTAGAAGACCCGCAGTACTTTCTGGCTCAGACTTTTTCTTGACCCCCATACCTGAATTGATGGCAGTTTCTGTGTTTTATTTTTTTCTTCTGCGATCTGCAGTCTATCTGTCCCTCTGATCTCTATGGGCTCCGAAGTGCTGTTCAAATTACTCTATAGGCTCCGGAGTGCTGTTCAAATTACTCTGTAGGCTCCGGAGAGTTGTTTATCTTATGCTTCAGTCTATTCCGGAGGTTTGAATGAGGGATGCAATTTTTTTCAGGCTGGGTTTATGCAGATGGGTTAAGGGACCAAAGTAGCCATAATTGTAACGGAC
The DNA here is from genome assembly GCA_027924645.1 of Cunninghamia lanceolata. Taxonomy (NCBI): domain Eukaryota; kingdom Viridiplantae; phylum Streptophyta; class Pinopsida; order Cupressales; family Cupressaceae; genus Cunninghamia; species Cunninghamia lanceolata. The sequence continues at coordinate 10,154,306 of BSBN01001435.1, forward strand.
TAACAGGGCGCTCCGGAGGTAAGGTGGCATTAATGCACAGATGGCGGCATGCGTGGAGGTGAGAAAGGAAATGACGGCGGAGGGACATGTCATCACGGCAGCACTCAAATTAGAAAGACAGGACAGTTACTAATTAATGACTAATTAAAACAGATTTACCTGGATCAGTTTTAATGATGAGGCAATCGTACGCAGGAGAAATGCTGCACCGCCTTGAAAACTGCACGCGTCGTGGCATTTAAGCGGCAGCCGATATGACATCCGCTTCCTACTTGCACGTGACCTGCAATCATTGCACTGAGTGGCACTAAAATTCACGCCCATGGGTGATGTCAGCGCCGGCTTGTGGACACTCCTGCAATTATTAGTTTTCTAATTTGTAATTATGTTGTGCGATTAAGTAGAAGATGAGTCATGATGACCTCATCATAGGAGTTGTCTGCTTTACCACCTGGCGAGGTAGGTCCCGCCCTTATTATGGAAATTGTTGGCGTTATTAACAGAGCGCCGGAGGTGCTCCTAATTGGAAAGCGACGGAGATGCTCCTTATTGGAAAGCGCCGGAGATGCATTGGCCAATTTCTGGCAACCGATCATGTCCAGAGCTTGATTATTACAACTGTCCTGGAGAAGGGAACCACCATTTTACTGGTTTTCAACTCCCTTGGTCGAGAAAGACAGCCATTTGTTGGTTTTCCATCTTTCTCTAAATTTTTTTTTTTTTTTTTTAAGGCCGCCATTGCTGGTTTTCAACCTTCTTTTTTTTTCATCATTTTTTTTTTGGAAGGCCGCCATTGCTGGTTTTCAACCTTTTTTTTTTTTATTCCAACACCGTGACAGAGGAGGTATCCCCTGTATCAAAACACAGATCATCAAAAAACTCTTCTTTAGTAGACGGTCTCTTGTAGAGCTTTATCCGGTGACCATTTACTAAAAATGTGTTTGTACTTCCATTAATTGGTTGCAATGATACAGTTCCATTTTCAAACACTTTCTTTATTTGATAAGGACCCAGCCAGTGAGTCTGTAATTTCCCTTTGAATTCTTTGAATTTAGAATCATAAAGAAGAACCCAATCCCCTTGTTGAAATGTCCTCCTCTTGATATGTTGGTCATGCCATTGTTTCCTTTGGTACTGAACCAGTTCTGTTTGCTGAATGGCCTCTGTCCGAATCTCATCCAACTCATTGAGCTGAAGAATCCTGTTCTGCTGAATTGTAGACAGCGGCAACCCAACATCCAATACAGTTTTAAGTGTCTGGAGTTCAAATTCAATAGATAGTATAGGCTTTTTCCCATAAACCAATTCATATGGTGAAAACTTTGTTGTGGACTTCCAAGAGGTGTTGTAAGCCCAAACTGTTTCAGGTAGTCTATTAGCCCAATCCTTTCTGTTCATTGCCACTGTCCTTGTTAGGATATTCTCAAGTTCTCTATTAGTTACTTCTACCTGCGCATTTGCTTGAGGATGGTAAGGTGAAGTTTTTCTGTGCTTGACTTGGTACAAATCCGTGAATGCCTTGATTACCTGTGAAGTAAATTGAGGTCCTCTGTCTAAAATTATTGATTTTGGGGCTCCAAATCTCAAGAAAATCCTATTGTAAAAGAAATCAGCAACTTTTTCTTCTCTTGCAAACTGCAATGCTTGAACTTCAGCCCACTTAGTAACATAGTCTGTGCATACTAGGATATACTCCTTCCCTGATGATGGCGGTGAAATTGGTCCCACAAAGTCTAGACCCCATTGCTCAAATGGTTCCATCATGACTTGAGGATGTAGCAGCATTTCCTGGGTAAAGGTGGGCTGCCCCATCCTTTGGCACTGGTCACAGTGCTGCACATACCTCTTTGTGTCTTTATGAAGAGAAGGCCAGTAGTAACCAACTCCAAGGATCTTGTGGACTGTCTTGTGGAAAGAGTAGTGGCCACCAGATGGTTCATCATGGCATGCTCTCAACACATCAAAAGTCTCCTCAGCCTTCAAACACTTGCGTAGAATGAAATCAAGACCACATTTAAATAGTAAACCATTCAACCATTTGTAGGATAAACTTTCTTTAAGTAAATGTTTTCTCTATTTTGAAGTAAAATGGGATGGATACAAGCCTGTAGCTAACAAATTAGCTATGTCAGCAAACCAAGGTGCAGTAGTGGATATGGAAAAAAGATGTTCATCTGGAAATTTGTCCTCCACTGGTTGATCTTCTCCTCCTGTATGCAATCTTGACAGAAAATCAGCAACCAAATTAAACTTTCCTGGATTATCAACTATGGTAATATCAAATTCTTGCAAGAGCAATAACCACCTGATGATCCTTGCACCTACTACTGGTTTATTCATTAGGTACTTGATGGCTGCATGATCAGTGTGCACAAATATTTTATATCTGGTAATATAATGTCTGAATTTGTTTATAGCATAGATAACTGCCAAAAATTCCTTCTCAGTTGTTGTATAATTTCTTTCTGCAGAGGTAAGGTTCTTGCTGATGTAATAAATGGCATGCATACCCTCTCCTTCCTCTTTTTGTCCTAAAACAGCCCCAATGGATTCATTTGAAGCATCAGTTTGTATGTGGAATGGTAAAGTCCAATTAGGTCCCCTTAAAACTGGTGTCACAGTAAGCTTCTCCTTCAAAGTTTCAAATGGTGATTGACAGTCTGCTGTCCAGAGAAATTCTGTTTCCTTGTTAAGCAGGGTAAACAGGGGAGCAGCTATTCTGCTAAAATTTTCTATGAACCTCCTATAGTAGCCTGCATGACCTAGAAAACTCTTGACATCAGTCTGATTTTTGGGTGAAGGCAACTGTGTGATTACTTCTATCTTGTTCTGATCCACTCTGATCCATTTTTCTGAAATATGGTGTCCCAAAACAATTCCTTCTTCCACCATCATAAAACATTTCTCATGGCTAAGGGACAGTCAATTTTTATCACAACATTTTAGTACTTTTCCAAGGTTTGTGAGAGCTTCCTCGAAGTTATTCCCATACACAGTAAAGTCATCCATGTAGACTTCCATGCATTCATTAGCCAATTCAGCAAAAATAGCTAGAACCAGTCTCTAAAATGTAGCTGGGGCATTGCACAACCCAAAAGGAAGAACTTTGTAAGCGAAGGTTCCCCAAGAGCATGTGAAGGTGGTTTTGTCTTGGTCTTCAGGTGCTACTTGAATTTGATTATACCCACTCAATCCATCTAAAAAAGAAAAATACTTTCTCCCAGCAAGGTTGTCCAGAACTTGGTCAATAAATGGTAAGGGAAAGTAGTCCTTTTTTGTGGCCTTATTGAGTTCTCTATAATCAATACACACCCTCCATTTCCCATTCTTTTTAGGCACAATGACAAGGGGTGAGACCCATTGACTGTCTGAGATTGGATATATGAACCCTGCTTGGAGTAATTTTTCTATTTCAGTTTTGACAATGTCCTTTAAGGCAGGATTCAATCTTCTTTGTGGTTGTCTGACCGGTTTAGTATCCTCAGTGTAGATGTGATGGGTACAGATTTCAGGAGGTATGCCTTTCATATCTTGGTATTCCCAGGCAAAAGATGCTGAGTGGGAAACCAAAAGCTGAATGAGTTTTTCTTCCTGATCTGCTATCAACCGAGTATTTATATTAAGTGTTTTCCCTGGCAAAATCATGACCTGTTTTGTAATTTGATCCATAGATGTGGTGGGTCCATACATTGGTGTCATGGCATTGAGAGGACAAGAATGTGGGAGTAACATGTGGAAGGTGGCTAAGTCCCTGTAAAAGGTTTCCCCACAAGGAATAATGTTGGCAAGGGTACAATGAGAAGAAATAAGAAGTTCTCTTTGAGGATCTTGGGTGAGTTCCATCACATCTTTGTTGATTAGGATGTGAGTGAAGTCTTCCATTGTATCATAGTATACCTCTTCTTCTAATTCTCCCAAATGTTCCTTAATGGTTACCATAGCCAATGAGGCACTGTTGTTCATGTTATCTGGTTCATCCACCCATACTCTTCCTGTGTAATGCACCGATGGTTTAGCTGGAGGATACAGAGATATTTTCTTTAAATCTATCCCATTAGAAATGACCATATCTCCAGTTCGACAATCAATAGATGCTACTGCAGTAGCCAGCCATGGCCTTCCTAAGATCAGAGGATAAGCATTTCTCTGGTTTTTAGGTTCCAGTATTAAGAAATCCACTGGGAATTCCCATGAATCTATCACAACAGGAACATCAGTGATCACTCCCTTTGGAACAGCTACTGACTGATCAGCAAGTTGAAGAATTGTAGTCGTGGATTGGATACCTGACAGAGCTAACTTGTCCATTGTATGAACTGTCATCATATTAATTGCTGCTCCTAAGTCAACCAGAACATTTGAAATTTCTACCCCTGAGATGAAAACAGTTATGACAGGGTTCCCAGGGTCGCCATATTTTGGGAGGAGAATTTCTCCCATCAATAAATCCATTACTTTTCCTTCCACCTGTATTGTGGAGGGAAACTTTTCTTTATGCCCTGAGTTTTGATGCAATACTGTTTGATGAATTGATTTAGTTCCGGTACATCTCTGATGGCCTGGAGGAGAGGAATTTCAATGTTTAGCTGCTTGAGCTCTTGTAAAAGTTCTGATTTCTGATTGGGTTGGATTTGTTTTTGTAAAACCTTTTTCTGGGGAGCATTTTGTTTAAGTCGTTCTAGGTAGGGTGCTAGTTTTTCCATCTCCGGAGCATCTCCGGAGCTCTTATCAGAATTGCGTTCTAAACTATTCTCCGGAGCTGGCTTTTTAGGAGGAACTCCGGAGTTGTCTATGGTGTATTTTTCTAGCACTTTTTCGTTAGTAATCTCCTCTGGGGGTTGATTGGATGGATTTTCAGGTTCCTCATCATTGGTTATTTCAACTATAGTTGGAGGAGAAGGTCTTGGGAATGCTTTCCCAGAATGCAGCTGGAGATTATTTGAATATATGGCATTAACTCCAGCCAAATTTTCCTAATCTGTCATATAGATAGCTGCTCCCTATTTATTCCGTGGGTTTGGTATAGGCTGAGCTGGTAAAGGTGGTTGACTAATTGGTTCATTTTGTGTTTGACCCTGTGTGTTGGAGGGTCCAGTTAGTAAAGCCTGCTATTGAGGTTGGAAATGTCTAGGTTGTCCTTGGTATTGTTGATGGTATCCATGTTGAGGACCCTATTGAGGTTGCATGCCTTGTGACCCAAACTGTGGTGGCCATTGTTGATTTCCCCAAGGCTGGTTTTGCCAATTTTGGTTTTGCCAATTTTGGTTTTGCCAATCCTGCTATCCCCAAGGAGGATTATTTTGAGGGCCATACCAAGCTGGATTCCACTGATTATTTCCGTAATTAGTAGGACCCCTGTAAGAAGACTGGCTTGGGTACTGATTATAAGGGAAATTTCCACCTTGTTTTTGTCCCATACAGTTCAACTCCTCCTCTATCACAGCATTCTTTTTACTCAATCTTTTCAAGGCTGGAAGTTGACTACACTGACTAGTAGGATGTTCCCTATCACAGATTTGACAGATCTCTGATTTGTCCAAGGGGCATTCTCTCAACAGGTGTTTGTTTCTACACCTAGGACAATAAATGGAAAGTGGTTCAGTTGCTCTACTTTGATCAGTTGTCCTGGTTTTTGCTTGAATCCCATCCAAAGTGGTATTTAGTTGGACCAGAATATCTGTTTTTAGATTTGCAATTTCCTCCATCAACTGTCCTATCTCATTCTTCCCCTTAAAAGTTTTGGATGACCTTACTCCATCTTGAGTTCTGGAATAATTCCTGCAGAGTTCCTCTATGTCAGGTATTTCCATTTTGTTAATGTTCCCTTTTCCCATTAGGTCCAGTGCCTGTTTTGATTCTTTATCCAATCCTTTTATAAACAGGGTTCTAGCCAAGGAGTGGTTTACCGGATTGCCATACCTTCTCAAGGCAAAATTAAACCTATCCACATAGTCTTCTAAAGATTCTTCCTCCCCCTGCCTAATTTTAAACAGTTCTTCATTTTTATTACTGGATCTGCAATAATCTTGGTATTTTTCCAAAAACTCTGTTTCCATTTGATCCCAAGAATGGATAGAACTCTGGGGTAAACCCATAAACCATCTCATCGCAGAATCTTTCAAGGTTGAAGGGAACAGTTTAAGTTTCTGGTTATCTGATCCATAATCATAGGTTTGGCAGACTACTTTGAATTCAAACAAGAACTGATCTGGATCCTTAGAGGAAAGTCCTCTGAAATTTGGCAGATGTGCTAGTGAGATATTCTTCATGGGAGCATTGTCTCCAGTAGCCAAAATAATAGGATAAGAGAAGGTTCTTGGGGCCTGATTTTCCTCTTCCTCATGATTATCATTTTCCATGTTTAATAATAGCTCTTCTTCCTGAGGTTCTGAGGAAGTAGGTTCTACCAAAGGATCTACCTCAACTTTTTGTTGTAATTCCTGGATATAATTGGCAAGTGGAATATCTGTAGGATCGAAGGGATTGTTGTTTTGAAATGTAGGTTCGAAATTAGGATCTAGGTTTCCTTCTTCAACAAGATTTTGTACCACCTCACTGCTTTCCCCTATGGTGTGTTGTTGGGGTGTCTATTTAATATATCTTCCTTTAAGATCTCTAGCTCTAACCATACAGATCTATTCTAAAAACTATTTTTAACTCAGTGTCCCTAATTAACACAAACTAGTCCCCGGCAACGGCGCCAAAAATGACGAGCTGTCGCTGTACCTCATCATTTAATCTGTTTTCAGATGTCAAAGAACCAGGGCTGTGTCCATGGCTGTCTGCAACTAGGGATTCTAAGTGACCAGTTTATAGCTAATCCTAAAGCTTAAAAGAATGACTAATCTACCTGCTTGTCGAATAATTGTAATGAATGCTGTAAAACAGAATAAAATAAGAAATGTACTTAAAGCAAAGAATGATAACATGCATTTATCTACTAAAACAGGAAATACTTTTATAAAAGAAACATGAAACAGTAAAACAGAAATACTAGCCTCCTGCCTAATTGGTGAGAGTGGGCCCTTGCTCCGCACCTTTGAGGCTGAAGGCTATTGCAGGAAATCAGCACTAAAGATGATCTAACCAAATTCAATCCAATTCATTCATTTTTATGTTCATGAAAAATGTATGGCTATAACAGAACTGAAATCTCTGAAAATCAGAATAATCTTATCATTGTCTCCCCTCTTTTTATTACTGTTTCTGAGAGTATATATAAAAAGAGTGATGATATATCACTGAACTTATCTATCAGTCTTCCTACGAGATGACACCATCTCTTATTTGTACTTAACTATCAAACTTATGAAAGATCATCATGCAAGAAAGGTAGACTTGAGTGGAACAGAAGTCCACTCAGAGGTCTAAGTTTAGATCTTAATACACTTGGGCATCAAAGCCCTGAAAATTAGTTTAATTCATAACTCATGCAAAATCTTTGGAAAGATAAAACTTCAGCAGTTTAACTAATAGTTGACCCTTCACCACTCAGGTGATGATTTGAGTGAAGTGCGGGGGTATTAGGATTGCTGTTGAAGTGTCTGATTGGCGGCTCGGACTAGAACATGCTCTGTTCTCGGGAGGCTCCGGAGATCGTTGTTCCTGTCTGCAGCTCCGGAGATATTCCAAACATTCGCAGAGCTCCAGAGATATTTCAGACACTCGCAGAGCTCTGGAGATCTTCCAAACACTCGCAGAACTCCGGAGAGTCATTCCCCAAATCTTCAATCTCCAGGTGTCACTGTTCTTTGTCATGGTCTCCGGAGATCATTGAAGACGATCTCCGGAGATGCACAAAACTGCTGTTTCTAATATTTACACCTGCGGATTCAAAAAGGAAGAGAAATTCTGCATTTTTCCATTAATCCCACGCACATTAGTCACCTAATCAGAAATTCTAATCTCAAGTAATCTATCTTAATTAATCACAAAATAGAACAATCTTGCTTAACTAATTTGAGTGCAGACACAAGGAAGATGAACTGAATAGGGAAAAAGAGAGGCAAAAAGGGTGTATTTTATGAGTGCAATTTGACACTCATCAGTTGGGATAGGTTAATCTAAGATTGGTAAAGCTAGAATGATGAGTGGTATTATGCTTGGGATTTGTTGATCCATAGGAGGGGATAACCTAGAATTGTTAGTGGGGTTATGCATGGGATATGTTCATCCATAGGAGGGAATAACCTAGATGTCTTTACAAATTGAGCTTGAATAATGGGTGAGCGTGTGATGTCCATTCTGAGTTAGAGGTGATGAAACTTTGGCCAAAGTAGTGTAAACAACCAACGTTTACATTGTCAGTTCACTGTGATCTAGGTTTACATACTAGGAAAGGGCAATCATGCTTGGGGTTGTAGCCACAACGTATGACAGTACTAGATATTTAGGGCACAACATTAGCTTAGTTTAGGCTATTTTTTTATGTTACCATACCAATCCCTTCGTTGAAGGGTAGGGTCGTTTACCAGTATGGTAAATGTGCAGGGGACCACAGTTAGTCTGTGGTTGGTGGAAAAGCACTTGAGTGATGCTTCCCCTCATGCAGCTGGCAGTTGAGATTTGAAGATAGACATCAGAATTATTTTGTATCTCTACTAGCTCAGTAAAACTTGTATGTAACTTTCTTTGAAAAATTTGTAATGAGGAATATTCAATTCTTTTAATATTGAAATGTATTTGATTATGTAATGGGAGTTTGAAATATGTTTCAAATGTGCATCTTATTGAATGAAATTAAGGAAAAATTTTATTGCTTTCAATATCAGTAACTTGATCTTTTTACTTTCAAGTTAAACTTAGTATATCTTAGTTGGTAGAACAAGTGGAGTGTTACATAAACAGGTTGCACAAAGTTTGACTATGTTTTGCAACACTAGAAAGAGGTAAATATCCACGACACATTTCAAATTCACCAACATGCAAGTTCAAGTCAACTCGAAGGGGCAAAAATATTGTTTCAGAGTACAATTTTGACAAACAGAAAGTACAGACAAAGTTAGGCATCCTGGCAAAGTACCTAGCCTAAAGGGTAAACCCTCTACCTAGGACAATAGTGCCTAGCGCTGGTGTCTTGTGATTGCAAGCACCAAAATAATTCACAACCTCCACAAGGACCCCTATGATGACTCACAATCCTTGTCACATACATGTAAGCATGAAATAATGCCCTCTCAGTAATGATTCTCTTGGTAGCATTTGGATTTTTCCTCCTCTTATTATTTCCCCTTTGTTGAGCTAACCTTCTCCCTGCTTTCGACGCTTTTTGACACTTGTCGATTCTCATTTCTTGTGCTTGTGACTTCATCCCTAAGCCTTGTATTCATCTGTGTTGTGAATTGACCTTTCCCTAATGTTTTTCATCCATTCCCACCCCTAGGAACCCTCTAGAGGACCTCTCGAGCCATCTCCATCATTCAGTTTTCAGTTCTGGTCAACCAGTACAAATCTCCCCCTATTATTTCAGGGTCTCCCCGAAGAGATTTGACTTTTGCAAGTGGAGATTTGGATTTTGACCCCCTTTTGACTAGTTTTTGAAGGTAGTTCACCTCATTTTCACTGAACTAACAATCTCTAACCTCGTTTATCAGCCCAGAACTTCCCCTCTGTGGGTCTCCCATGGGTCACCCCCGGGTGAACAAGACTAGTGAAAGGGGAAACTCATGGGCGACCTTGTCATTTTTCTAGTCGCCAAAGAACTTGAGTTTTTGACTCGAAAAAGCTCTGTTTTGACCCGTTTTGCTTCCTGTTTGCATGAGTTTTTGGTCTAAACAATGAGTTAGCTATTCCAAGCCTCCAAGCATGCATAATTAGCTCTTTTTATCTCAACTTGTCAACTCATGCATTCTTGTTAACTTCATTTCTTCTTCAGTGATAAGCTATACTGGTTTGAGGGTAAGTGTAGGAAGATGGGGGGCCAAAAAAGGGTCTTAAGTGGCCACTTTTTTTCTGAAATCAAGAAATATTGGCCTTGAAAGAGAAATTGGGCATAGTTACACTCAAAATTTTAAGATGCAGCAAAACAATGTTCATAGTTCTCTGAGTATACTTTCTAAACTACTAATTATTTTTGAAAATGGTATAGATTAAGGGGTTCAAAAAAGGGAGCCACATAAATTGGTGTTGTTTCTATCAAAAAAATATAACATAGCGTGTTTTGTGGCTCCCTCAAAAGGTTAACTTTTTTTTGGTAGTTTTAAAATCGCTTCAGTGAGAAATTAGCTAACAGCATGTAGTTTATGCTTGATTTTCCAGATAATTTTTTAATGAATATTTGATATTTTACTAATTTTCAAAGTGGACACATCTTGAAAAACATAATTTTGGTCGTGCTACCCCTATAAATTTTGAAAACTAATTGAAAATCATTTTTTTTAATATGTGTAAAATGGAGTCTAGTTTATAAAAATATAATTTATTTGAAATTTTAATAAACGGTTAATTTATAAAGAAAAAAATGTCAAACGCTGGTTTTTGCCAAAAATAGACACATAAACAAAAGAAATTAAAGATGAAAGGCTTAAACATTGTCAAAATGTAAAAAAATTACATCATTAAATAGATAAGAAAAATCCTAACATTACCTAGGTGTTTGATTTGTTTGACCTTGAAACACGTGCAAACCTGATAGTTAGCACAAATGAGATTATGTGAAATCCTGTAGAATATGCAAAAACACATCTTTAGACATTTGGAAGGCACTCCAAGCCTTTGGGTTGGAAATCCAAAGCAAATTCCAAGCCTAAGGCTTGGGGATTCCCAAAGCAACATAGAACATGAGCATGTTATAATGCACTCGCATTATGTTTTGCTTTGCATTTTTTATTTTGCAAAAGTTTGTCCAATGTTTGTCAAGTTTGACATAATGTGAGCATGTTATAACGTGCTCGTATTATGTCTCACTTGGAATGTTTTATGTTCAAGTTTGTTAAGTATGTTTGATGTATGTATGTTAGTTTATACATTTGTATTTATGCATGTGTGTATATATGTATGTATGTATGTATGCTTGTATGTATGAATGTATGTATGCATGCTTGTATGTATGTATGTATGTATGTATGCATGCATGTTGTTGGTCTCCTACAATGATTTAACAACTAAGCCCATAAAGTTATGACTCAGAGATTGGACATCTAACCTGAATAGCTATCTTAATCACTATGAAGATGCATTTAACTTATCAACCCAGGGACATGAATTTGAAATGGGTCAGCACAGTATGTGCACTAGGAACTCCAAAGTAGCCAAAATCATTCTACAGCTAAGAAAGACATAATACTAAAAGTAAACTACTTGGAAAGAAATAACATAAATGCTGAACACCAACCAACAACTATACTAAGCTGAAGTGCATGACAAAAAATAAAAATTTGGGCAAACAAACAGGTAACTACTCTATCTGCTTTGGCTGCAGGAACAGACATAGAATGGAATTCTAGTGGCTACAAGAACATTCAATGCCAGATTTAACTAACCACTTAACAGAAAATAACAACTAAACTAAAGGATGGAATGCTCACCAAGTGGGCCCCCTTGGATGAGTATCCCTTGAGACAAATGTAAACTCAGAGATGCGAACTTATAACTTCATTTTATTCATTAGAAAACATGAATACAAATGAGCAACATAATTGTATTACTAAAAAATTTAATAATGCAAGTACAACCTCAGATTAATCAACCCCTCAGAAGGAGCATCTGAGTCTTATTTATAGAAAGAAAACTACAAACCAACTACCTAGCAAGGTGGTCAACTCCAACAGAATAGGAGGACGCCACTTTAGGGAAAGCATAGAAAGTGGAGAGGAGGTTATGCATGCGTGGAATCTAGTCAAGCATGCTTGCTTTAATGTAGATCTAGCACAACAGTAACTCCTATATTCACTCAACAAGTAATTAAGACCAGTTACAAGGCAGTTATCTTCCCTCCATTTGACATTTGAATGACCACCTTGTTTGACTTTGATGGCGAGTAACCAACTGACAGAATCTTCCTTGACTTTATAGGCTACTAATTATATCTGTATAACAATATTAGTACACACAATAATTGCATATTTGTAACTATCTTAGAGTAACATTCATTAACCACATGTAAAATTAACATAGATAGTTCATATAGCATGTCAATGTCATTAAAAATTATAGGAAATAACCTATGCCCAATATCTTATGGTTTTGAGGAAATGCCATGAAAAGATCAAGATCTAAGTACCAAAGTCCATGATAACTACAACAAATAGAGAATAAATTCTAACAAAATTGAGTCATAAACTAGACTCATCACTCTTCCCAACCTAAGACTTTGCTAGTCCTCCAGCAGAGGAAGGGTTGTTCTTCTGTTTGGTCAATGCCCTAAAATTAGCAACTGCCAGCTGTCCTATATCGATTTCTGCAGTGCATGAATTAGGATCCCAATAGAGCCCTTGTTGTCTATCTAACATGTTCCATCTCTGTCTCTCTTTTGCAATATCATACTGGTAGTACCTGAAATTTGGCACAGGCCATAATAGGATAGGTGCTTGGAAAATTAAGGGAAGCCAAACTTGCCCCTTTGTCCTGCCAATCTATATATATCTATCTGCTCTTTTACATGCTACAACACAGTTTTGCAGAGAGTGAGGCTCTGCTTGCTTTAATTCATTAGACAAACTATTCCACCTTTGTGCCAAATGTCCCTTTACAAATTCTCCTATAGTGTTTTCTACCTTCTCATATTCTCTATAAGTTGTTTCTCTCTCAGGCAGGATTCTATTGCCATAGCTTGGTCTATAAAGCATTATATGCCAATCATTGAAAATGCTTCTTGGATTTCTAGATTCAGCTCTAATGGGCAGGGGAGTGTTGAATTATGTTTGCCTATGAGCCCTGAACTGTTGTCCCCAACTAATCTCATTTTGTATCCAGGACATAAATGCCCTTAATTGAACATCCCCAACATACAACAAGGGATTCCAATCATGATCTTGGGACACAGCATAATTATGTAAATAGAATTCATACCACAAATTCTTCATTTTAGGAGGAGAAATCCAATAAGCATTGAAAAATTCAAGAGGAGACTCAATGGAAGGATTCAAACCTAAAACAATCCTTGCTATTTTAAAAGAAAGATACTTCTCCTTCAAATATAGAGAATAGACCCTTGGAGGAGTCCTACACTCTAATACTTGAGGCACTAAGGCTACCATATTAGCCACTCTCTCCTTTAAAGTCGCACTTTCTGCGTTCTTATCTTCAAGTTCTTCATCTTTCTTTTGAATTTCTTCCTTCAGCCTATGTTTCTTCTTTTTCCATTCTTCTTCTCTCCTCTGTATTTCATTCCATAAATTCATAGCTACCATATGCATTGAAAAATTAGAGGGCCTATGTATTCCTACCAACAATTTTCCTGGCACTGATGGATGCCCTTCATATAGCACTAACTGCATGGTTCCTGAATGTTCAACGAATTCGGACTGCAGGGCCTCTTGCTACAGGAACTCCTGGTTGTCTTCATGTCTCTGACTCTCAATTTGTTCAGCAGCAGTAACAAGGTTTGCCAATGTTAAATTTGTTGTTTCCTCAAATATGTCCTTTCCTTCAACATTCACATGCCCCATTGGGGCTTCTGTATCTTCTAGTGACGTTTCTTCAGCCCTAGGTCTTCTCTGCCGAGGCACACCAAAGGTTGGCCCAGTAGGTCTTGATTTTCTAGGAGGGCTCTCATGTTTTTCTTTGGTTGCAGGAAGAACAGTGCCAGCCTTCCGTTTCTTAGAGCTTGGTACCTTCTTTCCTGCGGTTTTCTTTTTAGCTTTACCCTTCCTTATTTCGGCCTTTTTCTTCTATGCCCTAGTTTGAATTAGATTGCTAAGAGGAACATCATCATTCGAATCAGAAGAAGAACTCACTTTGTCTGAATGCTCAACCTCAGAAGAACTAATATCTATAGTTTGTTCAGCTATAGGAGGGTTTATACCAGAAGTTGAGGTTCCAGGAGTATCTTCAATAGAACTCACTCTCCTCCTAGTCCTACGAGGTTGACGTACAACCGTAGGTCACAAATGCCTTGGTCCCATTTGATCAATATTTAAAAATTCTTCCCAAGTCATATCAGACACATCATGCAGAGACTTTTCAACTAACAATTTGATCAAATAATGGTGGGAAACAGAATTAGCCCTACCTTTTTAGGTCTCAGCTGCCATGATTGAGAGGAGGTGGTATAGCACGTTTGGCACATTCATTCTTCTCCCATGCCTCATATGATTTAGCAGTTTGAAATGCACAAAATGAAGATTCAACTGACGACCTTCACAAGTAATGTACCTCACAACATGAACAACTACTTGCTTCCATGGCTTAGGCAGAGAGGTTCTCTTGGCTCCCTGTTTGTCTACAATTATTGGAGGGTCACCAGGTTCTGTAAATTTGGCCCTAGTTGACCTGGCATCTCTAGTAACAGGGTAATTCTCACCGTCGGCAGGCAACCTTGTAACTTCTACAATCCTTTCTTCAGTAGCCAATACCTTTAACCCTTTTACCATGGCCTTACCTTCAGATAATGTCTGGGCAAATTCTAATGCAAATTCTTCATTAATTCCATTTAGCTTCAAGAAATAGTCTAACCACTCGCAATTTCTAAACTTGGCCTGGCTGGGTGCATCCTGCAGTAATATGTCATGAACCATGGGTTCATTTTGAATTAATCCACCTCCCTTTGTTTAGCCACCTGAGAACAATCACTTTGCAAAGTTTTTCTTCCTGCAATTTTTGTCTGAAAACTGAACTTCACCTTCCTGCAACACTATTAAATTTTCAATCACCAATGTCATCTAAATTTTCCTTATTTGGGAACTTAAAACTATGACAAGAGTAGTATAGGAAGTAAGGAGTAATCAATGAAAGCTATCACCTCACACTTGTGAGCTGTCATCTTACTCAGAATTCAAATCAACTTAATTTTGAACTTTGCTAACATGCTGGCGTAAAGCAAATGGATTGACACGTGGACATGGTATTCACACCCCCTCCCCAACCTAAATTTGAGCATGTGTCGTCACATGCAGAATGATGATGTGTGATTGGATAGGGCAGGGAATAATTACATGCTATGGAGAACATCGACATCAATTTACAATAATTAAATGAATGTACTAAAAGATAAGTAAGATATAACAAATTAAAGCACACATACCTTGATGTTTGGAAGATCAGTTGCAAAAATGATGGAGAAAGTACCGGTCACCTTTTAAGAATTTGATTGAGTAATGAATGAAAGTGGAGTGGAAGAAAGTGAGGTGGAATGAAGTGAGATCATGGCAACGTGATGGAAGAGAGAATGATGGACATGGATGGGCAGATGGGTGAATGGATGAAGAAGTGGACTCCCACAAAAGTGGAAGTCTTTATTATGACAAGTGTCATACCTTGGTTAGCCAGAAGGAGGGACACTAGGTACGCTGCCTTCGGCTGCAGGAAGTTCAGGAGTTGCATGTTGATTGAATTGTTGCAGGAATTCTTCCTTCGAAGTTGGCTTGTGATACAACCTGAGGTGATGACCATTGATTAACAGCTTAAATCTGACAGGGTGGTAAGTTGAACAGCACCATTGGAGAAAACTTTAGCAACCTCATATGGGCCTAGCCACCTTGTCTGCAACTTCCCTGCATTATCCTAATAACTTGAGTCTTAGAGCAATGCCCAGTCACCTGGCTGAAATTTCTTGTCTTTGATGAATTTGTCATGCCACTTTATTCTCTGATTTTGCACTACCTTTGTGTGATGCAAGGTTGATTTCCTCATCTCATCCAAAGCATTGAGCTACATGATTCTTTCCTTTTGTGCTTCAGAGATATCCATCCCCAAGTCTATTGCAGTTCAAAGAGTCTTATGTTCAAACTCAATGGACATCATAGTTGTCTTTCCATTCAGCAACTCAAAAGGGGTGAAGCCTGTGGTTGTTTTCTAGGTTGTCCTATAGGCCCAGACAACTTCTGGCAGCCTGTTTGCCTAATCCTTCCTATGGATAGCCACAGTTTTGGTCAAAATGGCTTCAATTTCCCTGTTAGTCAACTCAACTTGGCCATTGGCCTGAGGGTGATAAGGAGTAGATTTCTTGTGCCTTATGTTGTACTCATTGACTAGTGTTGCAACTAGGGTTGAGGTGAATTGAGCTCCTTGATCAGTCACTATCTCTCTGGGAACCCCATATTGTGTGAAAATTTCCTCATAAAGAAATTATGCAACCTTGTTATCTCTTGCATGCTTCATGGCCTTAACTTCTACCCATTATTAGTACATACTAAGATATAGGATTTACCATTGGATGGAGGATCAATGGGTCCTAAAAAATACAATCCCCACTTATCAAATGGAGTGAGCACACGCTGAGGGTAAAGGGGAATTTCATCAGATTTGGTTGGTTGTCCCATCCGCTGGCATCTATCACATTTCCTTGTATATCTTCCTGCATCCTTGCGGAGTGTGGGCCAGTAATAACCTGTATTCAAAATCTTCATTGTTGTCCTTTTTGTTGCAAAATGTCCTCCACATGGTTCATTGTGGCATGCATGCAAAATGTCATATGTTTCATCTTCTCTCACACATCTCCTCATGACATGATATGGTCTAGTGTAGAACAAACATCCAGCAATCCATGAAAAAGGAAAAGATTTTTCAATGAGCACCCTTCTTTCCTTTGGAGAGAAATGAGGAGGGACTCTCCCTATGACCAAATAATTGGTTGTGTCAGCATACCAGGGTGTTTGCACAGTGATTGAAAACAAATGTTCATCAGGGAAAAAGTCATCAATGACTTGGTTATCCTCTGATGTAGTTAGCCTTGAAAGAAAGTCTGCAACAACATTGGCCTTCCCTGGCTTATCCACAATAGTGATGTCAAATTCTTGCATTAGCAACACCCATCTTGCTAATCTGCCTGATATCAAGGGTTTGTTCATAAGATACCTAATGTTTGCATGATCTATGTGCACAAAGATTTGATAGCCTGTTATGTAGTGCCTGAATTTGTTGAGGGCATAGATTACTACCATCATTTCCTTCTCTGTCACTATATAATTGAACTCGGCTCCGTACAGGTTTTTGCTGACAAAATAAATAACATGTTCAATGGCTCCTTTCTACCCTAAGACTGCTCCTATGGCATAATCTGATGCATCGGTATGAATGTGGAAAGGAAGCTCCCAGTTGGGCCCTTTGAGTACAGGAGCATGATTTAATGTTGCCTTTAAATCAGAAAATGCCTTGTTACAGTCTTCATTCCACTAAAATTCAGCATCCTTAGTGAGAAGAGTATACAATGGGGCTGCCATTTTGCTAAAATCCTTGATGAAACGTCTATAGTACCCTTCATGACCCAAGAAGCTTCTAACATCTTTTTTCTTTGCAGGAATGGGCAGATTGATGATGACTTCAATCTTTGTTGGGTCTACCTGAATTCCTTTTGGAGAGACATAGTGGCCAAGCACTACTCCTTCCTACATCATTATGAAGTAGTTTGCACTGTTTAGGGACAAATTGTGGTCTTCACATCTCTCCAACACCTTCCCTAAGTTATTCAATGCCTCTCCAAAAGTAGAACCATAAGTAGTGAAATCATCCATATAGATTTACATGCAATCATGTGAGATATCTAAAAATATGTTAATGACTACCCTTTGGAAAGTTGCAGGTGCATTGCATAAGCTAAATGGAAGCACTGAGTAGGCATATATCCCCCAAGGATAAGTAAAGGTTGTTTTCTCTTGGCCCTCTAGTGCAATCTAGATCTAATTGTAACCGCTGAACCCATCCAAAAAGGAAAAGTACTACTTGCCTGCAAGTGAGTCCAATACCTGGTCTATGAAAGGAAGGGGAAAATGATCCTCTTTGGTGGCAATGTTTAATTCTCTGTAATCAATATAGATTCTCCATTTCCCTCCCTTTTTGGGCATGAGAACCAGAGGAGACACCCACTGGCTATCTGAGATTGGGTAGATAAATCCTACATCTAATAGCTTCTATAATTCTTCTTTGACAATCTCTCTTAATGTAGGGTTGATTCTCCTTTGTGGCAGTCTTACTGGTGCATAAGCTTCCTTTATGTAAATCCTATGGGTGCATATTGTGGGATCTAGTCCTTTCATGTCAAGGTAATCCCATGCAAAGGCATTCTTATGTTTCTTTAACAAGTTTGTCAAAGACAACTACTGTTCTTGAGTCAAATTGTTGTTAATATTCAAATATCTTTCTTCTGAAATCTCCACTTGAGTTGTTAACTCTACCATAATTGCTTTAGTAATGCTTGGTACCTTAATTTCTTGTGGAAGCAATGTATGAGACATACCTGTTGCTATAGGAAAAGTGGGAATAAGTGTCTTCACTGGATCAGTAGAATGAGAGTATGATGCTTCCTCTCCTTCACAATGATTTTGAATTATGTTAGACAATACCTCATCTTCCTCTTGAAGTTGCATGAAAGAACTTTTGCCTAACATCATAAGTTGTTCCACAGAATTAGCTTCTTTGGCCTCTTCACCAACATGTGGCCAAACAGGATTATCCATATCATGAGATGGTTGTGTAGGTGGGTAAAGAACAAGTTTTTTAGTGCTTCTCCCATCAGAGATGGTCATGTCTCTTGATCATTATCCAATATAAGCATCAGTTGTGGCTAACCACGACCTTCCTAGAATGATGGGATGCCCTCCCAATGTAGCTTAGGAGGAAGTATCATGAAATCAGCTGGATATTCTCATGAGTCCAGGGATACCACAAGGTCCTCTACTATCCCATCAGATTTAATAGTAGAATTATCAGCAAGTTGCATGATAGTAAGAATAGGTCTCATGTTTGGAACATTTAGTTGTTGCAGGATATCCTTGGTCATTACATTTATGGCTGCTTCCAAATTAATCAGAGCATTTCTAATTTGTGTCCCATTTATAACAACTCCTACCATAGGACTCCCTGGATCATTATATTTGGGAACAGTCACTTTTCCAAGCATGATGTTAGCTAACTATCCCACCACGTGAACCATAGTGGGGTCTTTCCTCTTTCTGCCTGGCTTCTTAAGGCATGCTTCCTTGATTGCTTTGCCATATATAGGAACATCTTTTATGGCTTGAAATAGAGGAATCTTGACACATACATGTTTCAACTACTCTAGAATGTCAAAGGTGGGTTCCTCTTTCTCTTCCTTTTGTTTCACAGTTTCCAATCTCTATGGAAATGGTGGTTCTTGTGTAGTCTGTTTGACTAGGACCGGTTTAGGATTTTCAGGTGCATTTGGCTGAATGGGGGCATTTAAAGGCTCCCCTTCCTCCTCAAGAAGCTCAGTAATGATGGGTCTAGAAGGAGCTGCCAAGGTAGTTCCTGAACGTTGGTGGATGTCACTTACACTCACAACATATGCAGGGAATTGATTTGGATCAATAGAGTATACTGGCTGCTGATGTGGTCTATTATTTGGGTTAGGTGAGGGTTGAGCTGGTAATTGAGTAGGTTTAGGTGTATTTGAATTTGTACTAGCAGGAGGAGGCAATATAGTAGGCTACTAGGGCTGAGAAGGTGGCTGCATGTAATTAGTTGTCTAGTTTGACCATTATTGTCCTCCCCTCCATTGAGGTGTTTGCTGCTAGTTTCCTGGAGGTGATTGTTAATTCCATTGAGGTTGTTGCCATTGGGGTGCATGGTTTTGGTAATTTTGCCAAGTGTTTGGAGGGTTGTTCCAAGGCTGAGGTGAATATCCTCCATAGTTAGATGGAGATGGTTGTTGCCATTAGTTACCAGATGCATAAGTATTAAAATATGGTCCAGCAAATGATAATGGATCTGGTGGCATACCTTGTCTTGGAGCCCATGGCCTCCTTTGTGCAACATAGTAGATTTGATCTTCTTCAACCTGAATTGGCTTGAACTCAGGTGGAATCTGCTTACTGTTAATATTAGCTACCATCTTGCATCTGCAGTCCCTCTTCTTTTGTCTACAATGAGGGCAATATTCAGCCAACATTGCCTCAGCCTCATCTTGCTTCTTCTTTTCCTAAAGTGTGTCTAGTTGGGTGGCCATATTATTTATGATATATTGCTTAAAATCAGACAGCAAGTGACTTATCTCCATCCTTGAAACTCCATTGGTAGGGGTTTTTCCCATAAGGGAATGGTAACCTCTTCCTTTCTTCATGGCTGCTCTAGAATAATTTTGGCACAACTTCTTAATATCCTCCCAAGGCACTTGGGTAATATCTCCTCTTCCCATTAAATCCAAGGCATCCGTGCAATGCTCACTTATTCCTCTGAGGAAGAATAGTTTCTAAGACTCCTCATTGAGTGTATGATGGGGAGATTTTTTTAAACAAAATAGGAACCTTGAGATGTAATCCTCCAAACTTTCATCCTCTTTTTGTTGCATTTTGAAAATATCATTTCCTCTCATATCTCCACCCCTACAGTAGTCTTTATACTTCTCAAGAAATTTCTCTTTCATCTCATCCCAAGTATTGACAATATCACTACCTAGACCCATAAACCACCTCAATGCAACATCTTTCATAGTAGTAGGAAACAACTTAAGCCTATGAGCATCAGTGGTGTAGTCATAGCTTCTGCAGAGGATATCAAATACAAACAAGAAGGTGTCTAGGTCCTTCGTTGCAAGTCCATAGAACTTAGGGAGAGATGAAGCAGGGATGTTTTTGAGGTTATCCACTTCATTTTGATGAGCGGAAATGGAAAGGTGGGTTGATTGGGTTTGTTTTGGGCAGCCATAGTTGCTTGGTTGATTATCAAGGCAAATGGATTGTCAATCAAGTTTTGGGCAACTTGTTCTTCAAAGGATGTTTCAGAACTATTCAAATCAAGGAATGCATCAAGAAAAGGATTCACTTCTACTTCTTCTACTGGGTAATTTGGATCATTAGGAAGGAATCTCCCTAAAGCATCTCTTCTTCTACCTCTATGCATGCAATATATACTTAGTATCAGCCAACTCACATAAAGAATATTGTGAATAGATTATGGGTCACTACTTCCTAAATAAAGGATATATTAAGAGCACACTTCAAAAATACTTTTGCAAGTAATAATACTAAAGATGACTCCAAAGTTCTTCCTAGTTTGACACTCTCCCCAGCAACGACGCCAAAAATGTTGGTCTCCTACAATGATTTAACAACTAAGCCCATAAAGTTGTGACTCAAAGATTGGACATCCAACTTGAATAACTATCTTAATCACTATGAAGATGCATTTAACTTGTCAACCCAGGGATGTGAACTTGAAATGGGTCAGCACAATATGTGCACTAGGAACTCCAAAGTAGCCACATTCATTCTACAGCTAAGAAAGACATAATGTTGAAAGTAAACTTCTTGGAAAGAAATAACATAAATGTTGAACACCAAACAACAACTATACTAAGTTGAAGTGCATGACAGAAAATGAAAATCTGGGCAAACAAATAGGAAGCTACTATGTCTGCTTTGGCTATAGGAACAGACACAGAATGGAATTCTAGTGGCTGCAAGAACATTCAATGCCAAATTTAACTAACCACTTAACAAAAAATAACAACTAAACTAAAGGATGGAATGCTCACCAAGTGGGCCCCCTTGGATGAGTATCCCTTAAGACAAATGTAAACTCAGAGATGTGAACTTATAACTTCATTTTATTCATCAGAAAACATGTGTACAAATGAGCAACATAACTGTATTACTGAAAAAATTAATAATGCAAGTACAACCTCAAATTAATCAACCCCTCAGAAGGAGCATCTGAGTCTTATTTATAGAAAGAAAACTACAAACCAACTACCTAGCAAGGTGGTCAACTCCAACAGAATAGGAGGATGCCACTTTAGGGAAAGCATAGAAAGTGGAGAGGAGGTTATGCATGCATGGAATCTGGTCAAGCATGGTTGCTTTAACACAGATCTAGCACAACAGTAACTCCTATATTCGCTCAACAAGTAATTAAGACCAGTTACAAGGCAGTTATCTTCCCTCCATTTGACATTTGAACAACCACCTTGTTTGACTTTGATGGCGAGTAACCAACTAATAGAATCTTCCTTGACTTTATAGGCTGCTAATTATATCTGCATAACAATATTAGTACGCACAATAATTGCATATCTATAACTATCTTAGAGTAACATTCATTAACCACATGTAAAATTAACATAGATAGTTCATATAGCATGTCAATGTCATTAAAGATTATAGGAAATAACCTATGCCCAATATCTTATGGTTTTGAGGAAATGTCATGAAAAGATCAAGATCTAAGTACCAAAGTCCATGATAACTACAACAAATGGATAATAAATTCTAAAAAAATTGAGTCATAAACTAGACTCATCACCTATATGTATGTATGTATGTATGTATGTATGTATACCTATATGTATGTATATATGTATGTATGTATGCTTATATGTATGTATGTATATATGTATGCTTGTATGTATATATGTATGTATGTATGGTTGTATGTATGTATGCATTCTTGTATGTATGTATATATGTATGCATGCTTGTATGTATGTATGTATGAATGTATGTATGTGTGTGTGTGTGTATGCTTATATGTATGTATGTATGCATGCTTGTATGTATGTATGTAAGGGTTTTGGGTTTAGGGTATATAAGGACCAAAGCCCGTATAGTTTTTAGGGTTGAGGTTGAGGGATTAGGGCTTAACTAATAGGTTGAGGGTAGAGGCTAGAGGCTAGAGGGTTGAGGGTTACAGTTGAGACACAAAGGAATCTACTTTTGCATGTCTTCTTTTTTATCACGAGAAGGTTAACTTGCGCTTACTGTGAGGCACATAAGCTTTCCCCTTTTATGGTGGAGGAGCCCACGTCTATCTTTTGACATGAAGAGATAGATATCTTCAGTGGCCAACAAGCCTGGCCCACTAGCTAGTGCTTGGGTTAGAGTCACTTGAGATGTGTCTAGCATACATTATGCATCCCTCACAACGTTCACCAGGTGGATGTGTACAGTCGGGATCTCAGTTATCAAGGTAATTGGCTGCTGCATTGAAGGTCGGAACCCGTGGATCATCGGTTGGATCATACTCACAATTGGCACAAGTTTGATTGGAAGAGTGTGGTATACATCCTGTGTTTGTACGATGAGCTAGTTTATTTTCCTTCCAGATAATACTCATGGTATAATGCTTGAACAGGATATTACTGAAACCCATGAGAAATTCATAGCTACTCCTGCAGGTCCTTGCATAGCACCTGGTGCAATTCCTCCCTTTAAGGACTTCATGCTTTTTGACACTACCGGTACATACAAAGCTGATTTCTAGCCTCTCCATATATTTCTTGTAGCCGAAAGTCTCCAACGTTCCAGTCAAAGCAAACTGCTCAACTGCACTAATATATGCCTTAGGAAATCTATGCTTCTAGCTGAGGATAAAAAGATCTGGCATCAGATCGAAGCAGTCAAGGCTGAAAAGGCCCGTCTTAGTGCTCAAGAGAATTTCCATTCTCTTATTTCCACTCTTGAACGCTTGGAAAAGCATCTCACTGATTAGTGGATGGCCTCTGTTAACAAAGACCTCCAAGAACTCAAAGCCCAGTATAATGAGTTCAAAAGTCAAGCAGAAACATGGTGGGTCTCCTAGCAAAGGTCTTTAGAACAACAAAGAGAACTTCTGTAGAAAGTCAGAAGTGAAGTAAAATTAGATTGTGATGTGCTTGCTTCACAAATGAATACTACAAATATTCATGCAAAACATAATGGACAAAGATTAGATGAAGTTATAGATGAAGTTCATTCTATTGCACAATCACAACTTCTAATAGGAGATTTCGTAGTTTAGGAATCTACAAATATACAGTCTGAAATACATCAAGAGTCCACAGCCATTCAGACAGTGGTACATAGTGTTAGGCAACAGTAGACTGTGAAAACCATGAACTTCCCTTCCAGTGCTAAGGGATATTTACAGGCTCAGTATGAAGGACCCAAATTATCTACTGAGGTTAGAAAGCCTGTAATTTAAAAGATTTTTGATCCCTCCACAGGGAATTTAAGAGAAACCACTCCAGAGGAACGAGCAAAAGGAAAGTTCCAAATGGCTCATGGTAATAGTTCCAATCCCAATGGATCTAACCCACTTGATCCATTCAAGAACATCCAAACTTTGAAAGTTGATACACCTCCCCTTGTTAATTTTGATAATATTGAAGATATAGAAAATACAAGAGGAATAGATGTTATGCGAGCCTGGATAACAAACTATTTATCCACTAATGCTAATGCTGATGAATCACAAGTGATCAAGCAGGCTCTCAATGCTATGACAGGTGTTGTACGAAGTGTCTGGGATAGACTGGATGACACTTTTAGAGAAAGCCTAATAGGCAGAGGTATAGATCAAGTCTGTGCTCAGTTGACTCATCTGTTTGTAGGAAGAACAAATACCAGAGAAAAGTTGGCCTACAACAAATTCATAAAAGTGTTCCTCATTCAGCCATCGATCTGGTCTTTCCACTAGTGGATTGAGAAAGGAAATAGGAAGAATAAAGCCTCCACACCAGTTCTGGAGTATATGACCGACATCAGGATCAATAGGTTCTGCTTCAGCTGAGAACTGAAAGAATGGAGTGTTAGTCCATAATCCTGGATATGTTAGGTGTTGTTTGGCTACTAACATTTTAAACCGATCATAAAGAAAATCATTAGCCATTTGGAAGTTATGGAGATTAGCCTAACACTATGTACCACTGTCTAAATGGCTGTGGACTCTTGATGTATTTCAGACTATATATTTGTAGATTCCTGAACTACGGAATCTCCTATTAGAAGTTGTGATTGTGCAATAGAATGAACTTCATTTATAAATTCATCTAATCTTTGTCCATTATGTTTTGCATGAATATTTGCAGTATTCATTTGTGAAGCAAGCACATCACAATCTAATTTTACTTCACTTCTGACTTTCTGCAGAAGTTCTCTTTGTTGTTCTAAAGACCTTTGCTGGGAGACCCACCATGTTTCCACTTGACTTTTGAACTCATTATACTAGGCTTTGAGTTCTTGGAGGTCTTTGTTAACAGAGGCCATCCACTGATCAGTGAGATGCTTTTCCAAGCATTCAAGAGTGGAAATAAGAGAATGAAAATTCTCTTGAGCACTAAGATGGGCCTTTTCAACCTTGACTGCTTCGATCTGATGCCAGATCTTTTTATCCTCAGCTAGAAGCATAGATTTCCTAAGGCATATATTAGTCCAGTTGAGCAGTTTGCTTTGACTAGAACCTTGGAGACTTTCGGCTATAGGAAATATATGGAGAGGCCAGAAATCAGCTTTGTATGTACCGGTAGTGTCAAAAAGCATGAAGTCCTTAAAGGGAGGAATTGCACCGGGTGCTATGCAAGGACCTGCAGGAGTAGCTATGACTTTCTCATGGGTTTCAGTAATATCCTATTCAGGCATTATAGCTTGCTTGGCTGAAAACATTCAAAAATGGCCAGTTCTGGGAGGATTAAAAACAAAAGAGTAGCCCTCACAGTTGTACATCCCATTGTCTAATTCAGAATATAACAGATACCAGAGAAAAGTTGGCCTAACAACAAATTCATAAAAGGTAAATGCAAGGATCTCAAATATTTCAAACAATATTGTGAGGTTCAATATTAGAATTTCTATCAGTCAGGGCGTGAACAAAATCATGATTTTATATTCACAACTTTTCTTAAAATTTTTGGAAATGTGATAGGAGAATTCTATCACAAGAAAGTTCTTGAAAATCTGGTAACAGAGAATATTGAAATGAAAGAACTAACCTTTCCACAATTAGTTCAATTCCTTACTCAGATTAATGAAGAAATTTGTGAAGAAGGAAAAGCAAAGAAGGAGATAAAAAAGGTACAACCTTTACTATCCTCCTTTGTATGCTACTAGATAATGCCTTCAAATCAGTTTCCAAATAAAGGCAAATCTTCTTGTTATGATTGTGACAAGCCAGAAAAGTCCTACAAGAAGAAAAAGAAGAAATTTAGTAAGTATCCCAAGAAGAAAGGATTTTTCAGGAAAAGGGATAAGAAGAGAAAAGGTTCCAAGAAATGGAAGCCTACTTGCTATATTTGCAAGGGTGAACACTTTGCAAACAAGTGCCCGGACTGACACAAGAAAAAGGGAAAAGGAAAAGTCTGCGCTGCAAGAGAAGCAGGTGTAGAAGATACTGAATTTGAATTCATCAACGACTACCCATCAGACTCAGAGGATATCATACTATCCAGCATAGAGTTAGAAACAAAATTAGAGTCTGAGGAATATACATCTACTCCAAATCAATCTCAAGTGAATCTGATGACAAAAGAAGTCCAATCATCTAATGATGATTCAGAAGTCTCCTTCTGTAGAATGCTACGAAGGGACACCCGTGCAGAATTGGACAAGGTAATTGAAGAAATTGTCCAAACTGAATCTAGACTCCATGAAATGGACATGGGTCAAGAAACATGGAAAAAGCTGACCAACAAGTTGGAACAGCTCAAAGCAAGAAAATATTTCCTGCTCCAAAAGGAAGAAAGGCCTTCTAAACTCCCAGTACAGAGATCTCCTATTCTCCAATATGGTTTATTTGTATCTACAACTGAAATTCCAGAACAACATGGATATAAACCATTACAAAGAAGAGAACCATGGCCTCTGAGCTCTCCTGTTCAAAGATCAGGACCTCCTGATCAAAGATCTATCAATGACACCCCAGCTCCGGGAAGCATGGCTAGAAGAATATGTAGAAGAAGTCGAAAAGACTTTCTTGAAAAGGTAATAACTCAAGCTCAGGCTGAAATCTCAGAAATAGCTGATGAAGAGAATTTCTATCTCACAGAAGAAATGGAAAAGGATCCTAAACATGATAAATTTGTTAACCAGTTTAATTCAGCTGGATCTATACAGTTGCCTACTCAAGCATCCATTCAAGAAGAAGAAGAAGAACCTCAGGTCACTTTTGAAGAAGGTTCTAGCAGCAGACAGATGAAATCCTACAAGCGTACCAAAAGAACTACCTCATGTCCAGGAGTCATCCTGACAATCCACTTTCCAGGTATAATGGCTTACCCTTTGGCATTCCTGATTGATACAGATGCAAATCTAAATATTTCCAAATATAATGCATTTCCTAGATATGTCTGGATAGAAGGAACTACCAGTATCACCTTTGGCAATTCTGAAAAGGGTGAGAGCTCTTCAATCTATGAAGCTCCAATCCAAATAAGATTTGATGGTTTTATGGACACATTAACATTTGTTCAGTATGAGGTAGATGGATATGATGGAGTAATAGGAAGTAAAGCTATTCAACAATGGGAACCTTTCACCATTGATTCTGATTTTATTATAATTCAGAATCGATATCAGCTTCCAAGACTTTATCAAGATCTAACTTATACAACTAAGTTAGAAAAAGAGAGGAAAAAGAAACCAGTTAATGCTGTTTGGTTAGCCAAACAAATGGATGTAGGTCAAGAATCTCTTGTCAAGATCAAAAGCGCCTTTGCTACCACAATCCTCACAAAAGACTTAAAGAAGCAACAAAGGAATCTGACATGTGATCTCCCTCTCAAACGAGATCCTCAAGGTAATAAGCTCATTCCTAGAGCAAATGCTAATTACTTTTTAATGAGTTCAACCGAAGCATTAACTTGTCAGATAGAAGTTGTAGAGATATAAAAGCTCAGTATAATCCAAACTTCTGAGTCACGAGAAGGGTAAGCCATTATACCTAGAAAGTGGATTGTCAGGATGACTCCTGGACATGAGGTAGTTCTTTTAGTATGCTTGTAGGATTTCATCTGTCTGCTGCTAGAACCTTCTTCAAAAGTGACCCGAGGTTCTTCTTCTTTTTCTACAGCTTGATGAATGAGAGGACTATAGGGCTTCTCTTCACAATACAGTTGTTTTTCTTGAATGGATGCTTGAGCAGGCAACTGTATAGAGCCAGCTGAATTAAACTGGTTAACAAATTTATCAAGTTTAGGAGCCTTTTCCATTTCTTCTGTGAGATAGAAATTCTCTTCATCAGCTATTTCTGAGATTTCAGCCTGAGCTTGAGTTATTACCTTTTCAAGAAAGGATTTTCGACTTCTTCTCCATATTCTTCTAGCCATGCTTCCCAGAGCTGGGGCGTCACTAATAGATCTTTGATCAGGAGGTCCTGATCTTTGAACAGGACAGCCTGGAGGCCATGGTTCTCTTCTTTGTAATGGTTTATATCCATGTTATTCTAGAATTTCAGTTGTAGATACAGATAAACCATATTGGAGAATAGGAGATCTCCGTACTGGGAGTTTAGAAGGCCTTTCTTCCTTTTGGAGTAGGAAATATTTTCTTGCTTTGAGTTGTTCCAACTTGTTGGTCAGCTTTTTCCATGTTTCTTGACCCATGTCCATTTCATGGAGTCTAGATTTAGTTTGGACAATTTCTTCAATTACCTTGTCCAATTTTGCATGGGTGTCCCTTCGCTGTATTCTGTACAAGGAGACTTCTGAATCATCATCAGATGATTAGAC
Source organism: Cunninghamia lanceolata (assembly GCA_027924645.1). NCBI lineage: Eukaryota > Viridiplantae > Streptophyta > Pinopsida > Cupressales > Cupressaceae > Cunninghamia > Cunninghamia lanceolata. The sequence continues at coordinate 10,182,834 of BSBN01001435.1, forward strand.
TTCTTTTGTCATCAAATTCACTTGAGCTTGATCTGGAGCTGATGTATATTCCTCAGACTCTAATTCTGTTTCTGACGCTGTGCTAGATAGTATGATATCCTCTGAGTCTAATGGGTAGTCATTTATGAATTCAAATTCATCATCTTCTACACCTACTTCTCTTGTAGCACGGACTTTTCCTTTTCCCTTTTTCTTGTGTCAGTCTGGGCACTTGTTTGCAAAGTGTTCACCCTTGCAAATATAGCAGGTAGGTTTCCATTTCTTGGAACCTTTTCTCTTCTTATCCCTTTTCCTGAAATATCCTTTCTTCTTGGGATACTTACTAAATTTCTTCTTTTTCTTCTTGTAGGACTTTTCTGGCTTGTCACAATCATAACAAGAAGATTTTCCTTTATCTGGAAATTGATTTGAAGGCATTATCTGGTAGCATACAGAGGAGGATAGTAAAGGTTGTACCTTTTTTATCTCCTTCTTTGCTTTTCCTTCTTCACAAATTTCTTCATTAATCTGAGTAAGGAATTGAACTAATTGTGGAAAGGTTAGTTCTTTCATTTCAATATTCTCTGTTACCAGATTTTCAAGAACTTTCTTGTGATAGAATTCTCCTATCACATTTCCAAAACTTTTAAGAAAAGTTGTGAATATAAAATCATGATTTTGTTCACGCCCTGACTGATAGAAATTCTGATATTGAACCTCACAATATTGTTTGAAATATTTGAGATCCTTGCATTTACCTTTTATGAATTTGTTGTTAGGCCAACTTTTCTCTAGTATCTGTTCTTCCTACGAATAGACAAGTCAATTGAGCACAGACTTGATTTGTACCTCTACCTATTAGGCTTTCTCTAAAAGTGTCATCCAGTCTATCCCAGACACTATGTACAACACCTGTCATAGCATTGAGAGCCTGCTTGATCACTTGTGATTCATCAGCATTAGCATTAGTGGATAAATAGTTTGTTTTTTCAAGGCTTGCATAACATCTATTCCTCTTGTATTTTCTATATCTTCAAAATTATCAAAATTAACAAGGGGAGGTGTATCAGCTTTCAGAGTTTGGATGTTCTTGAATGGATCAACTGGGTTAGATCCATTGGGATTGGAACTATTACCACGAGCTATTTGGAACTTTCCTTTTGCTCGTTCCTCTGGAGTGGTTTCTCTTAAATTCCCTATGGAGGGATCAAAAATCTTTTCAATTACAGGCTTTCTAACCTCAGTAGATAATTTGGGTCCTTCATACTGAGCCTGTAAATATCCCTTAGCACTGGAAGGGAAATTCATGGTTTTCACAGTCTGATGTTGCCTAAGTCCTACAAGAAGAAATTTAGTAAGTATCCCAAGAAGAAAGGATATTTCAGGAAAAGGGATAAGAAGAGAAAAGGTTCCAAGAAATGGAAGCCTACCTGCTATATTTGCAAGGGTGAACACTTTGCAAACAAGTGCCCGGACTGACACAAGAAAAAGGGAAAAGGAAAGTCTGCGCTGTAAGAGAAGCAGGTGTAGAAGATGCTGAATTTGAATTCATCAACGACTACCCATCAGACTCAGAGGATATCATACTATCCAACACAGAGTCAGAAACAAAATTAGAGTCTGAGGAATATACATCAACTCCAGATCAAGCTCAGGATTAAGTGTGTGAGGTATGGGGATTAGGGTTTAGGATATTGGGTTTAGGGTTTACGATATGGATTGAGGGTATATAAGGCATAGGGTGACTTGGGTTGAGAGTGTATGGCTTAGGTTTTAAGTATAGGGTTGAGGCACAATATTTAGGGTTTTGGGTATAAGGGTGAGGTTATAGGGTATAGGGATGAGGGTTTGTGGGTGTAGGTTTCAGGGTTTAAGGTATAGGGTTGAAGATTGAGGGGTTAGGACTTAAGTATATGGTTGAGGGTATAGGGTTGAGGGTTGAGAGTATACAGTTGAGGGATAGTGTTCAAGGTTGAGTGTCTAAGATATAGGGTTTAGGGTTTAAGGTTGAGGGCTTAGGGCATAAGTAAAGGGTTAAGGGTATAGGGTAGAGGTTTGAATGTTGAGGGATAATGTTCAAGGTTGAGTGTCCAAGGTTAAGTGTATAGGGTATAAGGTTTAAGGGTATCTAGGGGTTGAGAGTTTAGGGTTTAAAGGTTTAAGGTTTGATGGATTAAGGGTTTAAGGGTTGAGGGTTTAAGGGTTGAGAGATTAGGGTTTAAGGTATAGTGTTGAGGGTAGAGGGTTTAGGGATAGGGTTTAGGGTTTAAGGTTTAAGGGTTGAGAGTTGAGGCTTTAGGGATAGGGTTTAGAGTTGAGGGTTAAGGGATTAGGGTTTAAGGGTTGAGGGTTTAGGCTTTAAGGTTAAAGGTTCAAGGGTTTAGGGTTTAAGGGTTGAGGGCTTAAGGGATTATGGTTTAAGGGTTGAGCGTTAAGAGATTAGGGTTTCAAGTATAGTGTTGATGTATTAAGGTTAAGTCTTTAATGTATATGGTAGAGGGGTTGAGGGTTTAAGGGTTGAGAGTTTAAGGGTTGAGGGTTTATGGATTAGGGTAGAGGGTTGAGGGTTTAACATATAGGGTTGAGGGATTAGGATTCAGGTTTGAGGGTTGAGGATTTAAGGTATAGGGTTGAGGGATTAGAGTAGAGGGTTGAGAGTTTACAGTTGAGGGATAATGTTCAAGGTTGAGTGTCTAAGATATAGGGTTCAAGATTTAAGGTTGAGGGTATAAGGCATATGGATGAGGGTTGAGGGTTTAGGGCATAAGTATAGGGTATAGGGTAGAGGTTTGAAGGTTGAGGGATAATGTTCAAGGTTGAGTGTCCAAGGTTAAGTGTATAGGGTATAGCATCTAAGGGTTTAAGGTTTAAGGGTTTAAGGGTATCTAGGGGTTGAGAGTTTAGGGTTTAAGTTTTGAGGGATTAATGGTTTAAGGGTTGAGGGATTAGGGTTTAAGGCATGGTGTCAAGGGTATAGGGTTTATAGATAGGGTTTAGGGTTGAAGGTTTTATGTTTGAGGGTTAAGGGATTAAGGTTTAAGGGTTGAGGGTTTAAGTCTTTAAGGTTAAAGGGTCAAAGGTTTAGGGTTTAAGGGTTGAGGGCTTAAGGGATTATGGTTTAAGGGTTGAGTGTTAAGAGATTAGGGTTTAAGGTATAGGGTTGATGTATTAGGGTTAAGGGTTTGATGTATATGGTAGAGGGGTTGAGGGTTGAGGGTTTAAGGGTTGAGGGTTTAAGGGTTCAGAGTTTAAGGGTTGAGGGTTGAAGGATTATTGTTGAGGGTTAAGGGTTGAGGGTTGAGGGTTTAAGGTTTGAGGGATTAAGGGTTTAAGGGTTGAGGGATTAGGGTTTAAGGTATAGTGTCAAAGGTAGAGGGTTTAGGGATAGGGTTTAGGGTTTAAGGTTTAAGGGTTGAGGTTGAGGCTTTAGGGATAAGGTTTAGGGTTTAGGGTTAAGTGAGAGACCTAAATAGCTAAGGATAGATGGGGAGGTAGACAAGGAGTGACTGAGATACCTAAAGAGGGGAGAGGTAGAGAGGTGAGGGGGAGACAAAGGTGAGATATAGATAGGTGAGGGGAGAGAGAATAAAATGAGAGACTAAAGTTGACAACTTGAGGGAAAGATGGATAAGGAGGAGGGAGAGAGGTGGAGAGGAAGGGAAATATCTAGAGAGCCCTGAGAGATATACAAGTGAGAGACCTACAACCTAGGGAGAGAGGGGTGCAAGAGATAGGGTAGAGATGGGGGTGAGGTAGATAGGGGAGGAGAGGGGTGGATAAGGGTTGGGGGTTTAAGGCTTTAAGGTTTAATGGTCAAGGGTTTAGGTTTTAAGGGTTGAGGGTTTAAGGGTTGAGGTATTAAGGGTTTAAGGGTTGAGGGATTAGGGTTTAGGGTTTAAGGTATAGTGTCGAGGGTTGAGGTTTTAGGGATAGGGTTTAGGGTTTAAGGTTTAAGGGTTGAGGGTTGAGGCTTTAGGGATAGGGTTTAAGGTTTAGGTTTAAGGGATTAGGGTTTAAGGTATAGTGTCAAGTGTTGAGGGTTTAGGAATAGGGTTTAGGATTTAAGGTTTAAGGGTTGAGGGTTGAGGCTTTAGGAATAGGGTTTTGGGTTTTGGGTTAAGTCAAAGACCTAGATGGCTAAGGAGGGATGGAGAAGCAAACAAGGAGTGATTGAGAGACCTAGAGAGGGGAGAGATAGAGAGGTGAGGGGGAGATAGAGGTGAGAGATAGCGAGGTGAGGGGAGAGATAGAAGAAAATGAGAGAGTGATGTTGAAAACTTGAGGGAAAGATGGGTAAGTAGGAGAGAGAGAGGTGGAGAGGAAGGGAAATAACTAGAGATCCATTTGAGAGATATATAGGTGAGAGACCTATAGCCTAGGGAGAGGGGTGAGATATATAGGGGGAAAGATAGGTGTGAGAAATAGAGGGGGGAGAGGGGTGGGTAATGAGACAATGATTTAGGAAATTAACTTTTTCATAATGCGAACACATTTTGAATAAGTTGAAATATGGTCATTTTGTATAGCAAGCTAAAATGCGCTCACGTTATAATGTGAGCACATTTTGGCTTACTCTAAAAATGGTAAAATAGTCAGGACACCTATGATTCAGGCCCACATGGTCTCTTATAACATGAGCACATTTTGGCTTACTCTAAAAATAGTAAAATAGCTAGGACACCTGTGTTCCAGGCCCACATGCTCTGATATTGTCCTGGTTATGTGCATGTTCCAACAAAAAAAAGCTTTTTCATGTTGTTGGGAAGTGCACATACAAATTTTTCACATTCTACCACCTTTGCATGAACTTTACACCACCTTTTTCTGGTTTGCCAACTTAGGAAGAAGGAAATAACATAGTTTTCACATTGAATTTGATATATATCAATTCAAGTTTCAATTTTTGTAGTGTTGCAATGTTAATTGTGATTGAATTGTAGGAATTTAACATTATACATTGGTTAATTGTATTGTTGTTAGTAATTCTATTTGAGTGATATACAATTGAACATTGAAAAGGAAGCAAGTTTGTGAAAAACTCAAATTGTTGAGGAGTTTGATGCAAGAAGAAAAAATACTAAATAATTGGGTAGTCTCTCCATCTGAATCTCTTTTTTTAGGTATGTCAAGTCTTTACACACATTCTTTACATTTTCCTTAATTCTATTATGTTTCTTTATCATCCCTTATCATACATGCTTAATACAATGCTTTAATTTTGTTATTATGCATATTCCATGTTCATCATTGTTTGTTTCTCATTATAACCTTAGACCCTCTTGGCACATTTTAAACTACACAATTCTTTACACTTGACAATTACATTTTCTTGGAAGTATCAAAAGATTTTCCAACAAATCCACTTTGTGTAAATCTTGTAACCATTGTGGTCCATGAGACCACATCTCTTTGGGGCATTTTGTTAAACAATTGACCTACCTTGTGTATGCTTCCACATTTTGTATACACATTTACAAGAGTAGTTATAAATATGTAATATAATACATCATTTCTCAATCCTTTTTTTATGGATGTGCATACCCCTTCCCAAAGCTTCCATTTTGGTATAGGCATGGGGAATGTTGGAAAATGCTTTGGAATTTGGTTTTACACCTAGAAATTGCATTTTCTTGAAATTTTCTAAAGCCTTTTCAACAAATCCATTTTGTGCATATCCTACAATCATTGTAGTCCATGAGGACATATCTCATTGAGGCATTTTATCAAATAGTTCATGTGCCTTGTCTATGCATCCACATTTTGCATGTGTGTACTAAGGCAATTGCAACCATAACACTCATGAAAATCCCCCCTTTTATGTTTTGATAGATGTCATACCCCATTCCAAGGTCCCCTTGCTACTTTGGCTAAAATCCTAAAACATGTGCTTTCAAACAAACTATGGATGCATGGAAAAAATCTATCAAAGCATAATAGTAAGCAAAAGTATAGACAAGGTAGTGAGCAATTTGAAAAAATGCCTCAAAGAAATGTGGTCCCATGGTGATGTCCATCACCATGAGACCACATTTCTTTGAGGCATTTTTTCAAACAGCTCATTGCCTTGTCTATTCTACCACATTTTCCATACATCTCTACCAAAGCATTTTGTCAAACAACATAGACAAGGCAATGAGCTATTTGAAAAAATGCCTTAAAGAAATGTGGTCTCTTTATCATGCTATAGATAAAATTCTTCGTCATGCCAAGGAAATGATCAAGGGTTAAGCCAACACATGAAGAGAAAGAAGCTAAGAATGCAAAGAAAGCAATAGGTATGAGGGAACTTCGTGAGAAGAGGAAATTGGACACAATTGTCAAACACATGCCAATTGAAGAGGAACCTCAACCATCAACAAGAGCTATGGTATTGGCAGCACAAAGGGAACAAATGCAAAAACTTCGTGCTATGAGAGGTTTGAATACCATAGTTGGAGACACGTCCTCTACTGCAAGTCAAGATGGAGGGATCCACCATCTACTGCATCTTAAGTTGAGAGTACATCATCACTCACATGTGAGGAAGGAGGTACACTATTGTTCCCACATCAACCTCAAGGTACGTCATCTATTCCATCTCTGATCGAAGGTATGCCATCTATCCCATCTCATTTAAATATTGATGAAATTCCTAATGTTGAGATGAATTTACCTTTGAGAACACCACCTAGAATTTTGCATAGAAAGCCAAAGTATTTGATTGACATTGATGAGAATATTTTGTAGCCAATGGAAGGTAAGATCCCAAAATGCACTTATAGAAGATATTCTCATAAGATTTGGAGAGTGTTCTTTGAAAAGTTAAATGAGACCTCAAGATGTCAACTATTCGTTGAAATGATGCGAAGTATAAAGTATAGGTCCATCATGAAGATTCTTGGGTTGAGAACATCAGAGGCTTCAAGTGAAAAAACTATTGTCAAGAATCTAATGAGTGGATATGAGAGTGTGGGAAACACCTCACACACAAAAGATAGTAATGTCACACAACGTGTCATTACATCAACAATAGTAAGTAATCAAATGAGGAAAGCTCGTCTCATTAGAAAGATGAGTCGAGCATTGAGAATTAATAGTAAAACTTTATGAAGAGCCATTGGAAGGTGCCAAAGAATTAAAGACACTGATGCCAATGAATTATGGGCATTCTCAGGGAGACTACCACAAAAAGATAAACCAATTGTTGAAGCATTGAGATCACTAATTGAAGACTTTTGGAAGAATTTCACAAGGGTATCTCTAAATCAAAACGATGTGGTAAGAAGCAGAATTGGTAGTTGAAATCATGAGCCACATCGAAAGCATTTTTCGGATATGACTCAAAGCTAGTTTTTGTTGCAAGTATGTGCTAATCAGTGTTGTCATTGATGTCAACATGTTTGTGTTGTCATTGGTGTCAACTATGTCTTTTGATATTGTTGATTGTTAATTGATTGTGTTGTCATGTTAAAGTGATTTGAATGCCTTATAGATGTGTTGATGATGTTAGCATATTGTTCATGTTGTTGAGTTTCCAAGTGCTTTTGAGAAAATTTTCCCTCCAAGAGGAAACAATGTGTTACAGAGTATTATGGCTTTCAAGATACTGTATGAGTTTTGGCTCCACATTTCCTCTATGTTGAAGACTGGAGTGTGGGATTTGGATATGTTTTAAAGAAGTGTTTGAAGATGCTAAATCTAGAATTTGGTGGTTTGGATCACTGTTCAGTGGAAGTTATGTTCACCAATTTGAAGACTATAATTGACACAGTTTCTGAGTTGTGCAGAGGTGTCTAGGAGAAAGTGTTTTGCTGTGCATTTATCTGTAGAGTGGTTTCAAGTGGTTTGGTTCTAGAAATATGTTTATAAGGTCCCTAGATATCTTCATTCCAAAGGATTTGTGATTTGGTCCTCTAGAAAGCAAGATATTGTGTAGTAGAGTTTGACAATGTTGTTTGTGAGCAGACAGTGAATCTTCCTTAGGTTAAAGATGTTGCAGATGATTTTGTTGGTTCTTATGTGATTTCATGTTGTTTGTGGATGTCTCTAGATTGTGTTGAAGGCTTGTGTTCAATTTGCAAGATATGATTGTGTTATTGGAAGCGTGTGCCTAAGTGTTCTTGGTGTTTACACAAGTTTGGCCAACTTGGGTGTTAACACTAATTGCGGGTGTGTTTCATGGATTGAGGAAGCATGTTAAAGCATGTGAAGATGTGTTTAGGTCCAAATTAAGCTATGAAGTGGTCTTCCTTCATTCGTTTGCTCTACAAGATTGTTTAGGTCTAGACCTAATTTGAATTATGTATGTTTGCCAACCTTGAAGTTGTTTCAAGGATTGTAGAGTGTGTTTCCGACCTTGGTGAATGTTTTAAGGTTGATGATGCTATAAATAAGTGTAATGAATTTGTATGTAAGGTGTGAATGTGAAGATGAGTGTGTGATGGATGTAATGTGAGTGTAGATGCGAAGGTGATATTGTGCTTCATTGGAATTGAACTCAGGCATGTGGTAGATGCTACTATATCAGTTCATGGCACTGAGCCACCCTCTTGGTAGTGAACCACCCTTTTGGCAGTGAGCGTCCTTTTATGCAGTGACCCCTTTTTCGTAATGAGCCTCTTTGTAATTCAGTTATGATACTACATTATATTGTGAGCTAATCCTCGCCGTGGTTTTTCCCTTATAGGGTTTTCCACGTAAAAATCTAGTGTTATCTTGTGCATGGTGTTGATGTGTTCATGTTTCTGATTAATATATTTCATGTTTAACCTTCATAATAGAATGTGTTTAAGTTTATGAGAGTTTGAAGTTTTTGTTACAACTGATTCACCCCCCCTTTTAGTTGTCTTGTGCATTCAACAATTTCTATCAGAGTGAGGGTTCTTTGGAAGAAATCCTAACAACTTAAGGTAGATCCAGGATGGCGCACAAGAATGACATTCCTCAGTTTAATGGAACCAACTATGCCTTCTAGAAGGTACGAATGCAAAGTTATCTTGTTTCTCTTGGTTACAATGTGTGGAGAATGGTTAAAGATAAATACACTATACCTAAAAAAGATCTAGAAACTACAATAGAGATTAGGGCTTATGAAACTAAAGGTAAAGCTAGAAATGCTCTACTAAATGCTCTATCTAATACTAAATTGTGAAAGTGTTGGATCTAGAAACTACTCATGAGATTTGGGAAAAGTTGAAGAGTACCTATGAAGGTGATGAATCTGTTAAGAAATCCAAGATGTAGAATGTGATGAATCTATGAATAAAATACTCAGAACACTTCCCAAATCTTATAGTCATAAATTGTCTTCCATTAAAGAATTTCTAGATATGGGCAAGCTTTCAAAAAATCAATTTCTTGGAAAACTAACTACATTTGAGATGAGAGAATTTAACACTATTGATGGCCCTGTGAAAGTTGAGACTACTTTTAAAGTCAAATTAGAAAAGGTTGTTAGATTAGATAAGTATGTTGTGGAATTAGATGAGGAAGACTTTGATGAGATTGAGGCAAATTTTGTAAACAGAATGAAAAAGGGAACCAGAAAGTTCAGAGGTAAGTTACCTTTCAAATGTTTCAGCTGTGGTAAGATTGGCCATTATGCTTCAAGATGTCCTAATAGAACTTTGATGATCAAGAAAGAAGAAGGTAGACGTAAGATGGTAAAGAAAAGTTACTATGTCAAAGATTATGAAGGTGTAACTGATGATGAATCTAGTTTTAAAGATGGTAATGCTACTAAATTCTTGTTTATTGCTATAAAAGAAGAACCTATTTTTGCTAACCTTGCAAGTTGTGTGAAGGAAGGAAGTCAGGAAGAAGAGAAAGAGATGTCTACATTTCATGCTAAGAAGGAAAAGGATGAATGGGTCATTGACAGGGGATGTTCAAATCACATGATAAGAGATAAGAGTAAGTTTGTCAAATTTGAGAAGTATGATGGAGGACTAGTTAGATTTGGTGATGATGCAGCTGGTAAGATTTGTGGAAAAGGGTCAATTACTTTTGATGGCAACCATAATACAGATGATATTCTTTATGTCAAAGGCTTAAAGCATAATCTTCTAAGTGTTGGACAAATATGTAACAAAGGATATAATCTGATGTTTAAAGATGATGGATGTGAAATAAGGAAAACCTCTAGAACTATAATTGTTGCTAGTAAGAAGACTCATGGTAATGTTTATCATTTGAAAGGTACTAACAATTGTTGTTTCTTGGCTTAGACAAATGAAAGTTGGTTATGGCATAGGAGAATGTGTCATATTAACTTTGATAATTTGGTGAGAATAAGTTCAGTTCAAGTTGTAAGAGACCTGCCTAAGATTATGAAGCTTGCTAATGCCATTTGCAAAGAATGTCAAATTGGGAAGCAAACAAAGACAAGTTTCAAGAACAAGGAACAAACATCTACCGACCTATTGGAGTTGGTGCATACAAACTTATGTGGTCCTACAAGAATAAGAGGTCTACAAGGTGACATGTACTTCATGCTACTTATTGATGATTATTCAAGAATGACTTGGTTTACTTTTCTTAGAGAAAAGTCAGAAGCCCTAGACAAGTTTAAGACATTTAAAACAATGGTTGAAAATGAAATGGATTTGAGAATCAAGTGTTTGACGTCTGACAGGGGTGGTGAGTTCACTTCAAATAAATTCAATGCTTTTTGTGAAGAACATGGGATAAAGAGACAATTGTTTGCCTCGAGAACTCCTCAGCAAAATGGAGTAGTTGAAAGAAAGAATAGAACAATTTAGGAAGCTTCTAGAACAATGATCAAAGAAGGTGATCTTCTGGAAGTATATTGGAAAGAGGCTATTCATACTGCTATCTATATTTAGAATAGAGTACAAGTCAAAGAAAATGGAACGAAGACACCTTATGAGTTGTGGTATGGAAGAACTCCTTCTGTCAAGTATTTCAAAGTTTTTGGAAGCAAATGCTATATCAGAATAGATGAAGAGTTAGGAAAGTTTGATGCTAGATGTGATGAAGGCATATTCCTTGGGTACTCTACTAAAAGCAAAGCTTACCAGTGCTACAACAAAATGTTGAGGAAGATTGTTAAAAGTGCAAATGTGAAGGTAGATGAAGATGTTCAGAAAATCTCAGAGCCAAATGGCTATGAGTCAGATGAGTCTGTTGATACAAAATAGTTGAAGAAGACAAAGATAAGGAAGTTCAGATTGATGAAGAAGAAGCTTTGGAAAGAATTCCCAAAACCCCCAAGTATGTGCAAAGTAATAACTCAGAGGATCAAATCATTGGTGACAAAAGCAAAGGAGTGTGGACGAGAAGAAAAGTTGCAGAAGAACAGGCAAATTTTTGTTTAATTTCAAAGGTTAAACCTAAGATAGTTACTAAAGCATGTAAAGATAGACATTGGGTCAAGGCAATGGAAAAAGAATTGATGCAAATTGAAAAAAACAAGACTTAGGAACTTGTCCCCAAGCTTGCAGATAAGAATGTGATTGGAACAAAGTGGGTTTTCAGAAATAAGTTAAATGAGAATGGAGAAGTGGTAAGAAACAAAGATAGACTTGTATGCAAAGTCTATTCACAAGTGGAAGGAATAGACTATGAGGAAACTTTTGCTCCGGTGACAAGACTGGAAGCTATTAGGTTGTTTCTGACTTATGCAACACATAAGGATTTCAAAGTATATCAAATGGATGTAAAGTCTACTTTTCTAAATGGTGACTTGGAAGAGGAAGTTTATATAGAGCAACCAGATGGATTTCAATTATCAGATAAATCAGACATGGTAGGCAGATTGAAGAAGGCATTGTATGGATTGAAGCAAGCTCCTTGAGCTTGGTATGCTAGATTGGACAGGTATTTGTTGCAGTAGGGATTTAGTAAAGGGTCTACAGATAGTAATCAGTATATCAAGGTTGGCAAAGATCAAATCCTAATTGTTGAGGTCTATGTGGATGACATAATCTTCGGTGGAATTGAAAACATGTGCAAGGACTTTGCAGATGAAATGAAGAAAGAATTTGAAATGTCTATGTGTGGGGAAATGAATTTCTTCCTTGGGTTATAAATTAATTAGACTACTAAGGGCATTTTTATTTCACAATAAAAGTATGTCAAAGAGTTGTTGAAAAAGTTTGGAATGGAAGAATCTAAACTAGTTTGTACGCCCATGACAACTAGTTGCAAGCTGAGCAAAGATGATAAATCCCCTAAGATTGATCAGAGCAATTATAGATCAATGATTGGAGGACTGCTATACCTAACTACTACCAAACCGGATATCATGCATGCAATCTGTCTTGTGGCAAGATTTCAAGTAGATCCTAGAGAGTCACATGTCATGGTAGTAAAGAGAATATTTAAGTATTTGAAGGGCACTCCAAATCATGGTTTGTGGTATCCTACGGACAATGATGTCAACCTAAGTGCCTACATAGATACAGATTGGGCCAGATGTATAGATGATAGGAAAAGTACAAGTGGTGGTGTGTTTTTCTTGGAGACAGAGTTGCGTCATGGCAAAGCAAGAAGAAGGATTCAGTATCCTTATCTACTGTAGAGGCAGAGTACATTGCAACAACATCTCGTTGCACACGAGTGTTATGGATGAGACAAACCTTGAAGGATATTCAAGTTGAGTATGAGGATCCAATTCCTATCTTTTGTGATAATACCAGTGTCATTAACATTTTAAAGAACCTAGTGATGCACTCAAGAACAAAGCATATTTCTATTAGGTATCACTTTCTGAGAGAGAAGGTTGTAGAGAAAGAAGTGAAGCTTGAGTTTGTGTCTACAAAAGACTAGGTTGCTAACATATTCACCAAATCTCTACCTAAGGATACATTTGAGTATCTTCAAGAGAAGTTAGGGGTTATTGCCCCTCCTTTGTTGAACTAGATGCTTAAGGAAGTGCATCAGTCCAGTATGATTTAGGAGTCATTCTTTTCTGGATTGATGATGGAGGATACCTCTTAGGGGGAGTAGGTAGTAGCATTGAAGAGTGTTGCAGTCAGAGGAAAGTATTCATAGTAGTTGAGAACTAGTGCAAGTATGTGCAATATCATATTTAGGGGGAGAAGGCTTGAAGAAGGTGTGTCACCCTTTGCCATTGATGTCAAAGGGGGAGAGAGTTCATGTGAAAAACAAAGGGAGAGTAAGATGTATAAAAGAAAGGCGGAGAATGAGATTAGTGCAGGACTGTGTCATGATGGTTTTTCACATCATATGTTGCCATTAATGACAAAGGGGGAGATTATTGCAAGTATGTGCTAATCTGTGTTGTCATTGATGTCAACATGTTTGTGTTGTCATTGGTGTCAACTGTGTCTTCTGATATTTTTGATTGTTGATTGATTGAGTTGTCATGTTAAAGTGATTTGAATGACTTATAGAGGTGTTGATGATGTTAGAATATTGTTCATGTTGCTGAGTTTCCAAGTGCTTTTGAGAAAAAATTCCCTCCAAGAGTAAATAGTGTGTTGTAGAGTATTCTGGCTTCCAGGACACTGTCTGAGTTTTGGCTCCACATTTCCTCTATGTTGAAGACCAGAGTGTGGGATTTGGATATGTTTTAGAGAAGTGTTTGAAGATGCTAAATCCAAAATTTGGTGGTCCGGATTGCTGTTTAGTGGAAGTTATGTTCACCAGTTTGAAGACTACAATTAACAGAGTTTCTAAGTTGTGCAGAGGTGTCTGGGAGAAAGTGTTTTGCTCTGCATTTCTCTGTAGAGTCGTTTCAAGTGGTGTGGTTCTGGACATATGTTTATAAGGTCCCTAGCTATCTTCATTCCAAAGGATTTATGATTTGGTGCTCTAGAAAGCAAGATATTGTGTAGCAGAGTTTGACAGTGTATTTTGTTAGTTCCTAGGTGATTTTATGTTGTTCGTGGATGTCTCCATATTGTGTTGAAGGATTGTGTTTGATTCATAAGCTATGATTGTGTTCTTGGAAGCATGTGCCTAAGTGTTCTTGGTGTTTACACAAGTTTGGCCAACTTGGGTGTTAACACTAATTGCGGATGTGTTTCATGGATTGAGGAAGCATGTTGAGGTGTGTGAAGATGTGTTTATGTCTGAACTAAGCTATGAAATGGTCTTCCTTCATTTGTTTTCTCTGCAAGATTGTTTAGGTCCAGACCTAATTTGAATTATGTATGTTTGCCGACCTTGAAGGTTATTTCAAGGATTGTAGAGTGTGTTGTCGACCTTGGTGAATGTTTTAAGGTTGATGATGATATAAATAAGTGTAATGAATTCATATGTAAGGTGTGAATGTGAAGATGGGCATGTGATGGATGTAATGTGAGTATAGATGCAGAGATGATATAGTGCTTCATTGGAATTGAACTTAGGCATGTGGTAGATGCTACTATAAAAGTTCATGGCAGTGAGCCACCCCTCTTGGCAGTGAGCCACCCTTTTGGCAGTGAGCCTATTACAGTGAGCATCCTTTTGGGCAGTGAGCCCTTTTTGGTAATAAGCCTCTTTGTGATTTGGTATTGATACTACATTATATTGTGAGCTAATCCTCACCATGGTTTTTTCCTTATAGGGTTTTCCACATAAAAATTTGGTGTTATCTTGTGCATGGTGTTGATGTGTTCATGTTTCTAATTAATGCATTTCATGTTTAACCTGCATAACAAATTAAGGGTTTAAGTAAACTGATATGAATGTGTATAAGTTTATGAGACTTTGAAGTTTTTGTTACAACTAATTCACCCCCCCCTCTCAGTTGTCTTGTGCATTCAACAGTTTTTTGGTAAATTTCTATAGATGTATCCTCAAATTAAAATTTGTTAAAGATATTTTGAAATGCTAAAACCTTTCTATGTTAAAATAAATCACACACACACTACTTGTCGTAGATTACATATTAACTTTTCTAACCATTTTGATGTTTATTAGTCTATATGTTTAGATTTGCATACTAACAATGTTTTGCAGGATTGCAGCATACATGCCCCACTAGCATCTTCAAGAGACTTCGTATCAACAATTTTATGTGAAAGAGAGGAAGGTCAAATATTCTATAGGAAATGATGCTTGGATGGCACATGTTAGCATTGTGGTGGCTTGCAACATATGCCAATATGTGAACATATGGAAAGCACACATGCGGTCGGAAACAAACTAGTAGAGTTTAGCAAGTATAAAATAGTGGCCTACAATATAAACGATGGTAAAGAAGCAAAGATGTGTGATTTGGTTATTCAAAAGATTCCACTATATTAGTTTATGTCTACATTTCGTGACAGTATAGTGTATGAGTATGCAAGGCATACCCGTAGAGCTTGATAGTTGGACTTGCAATTCAAGTTATGCAAGGACACATTTCCACATGGTAGCATTGTTTCATTCCTTGACTTTGTAGAGAACTACAGTCTACAACCATAGCGTGAAGTGTAATCATAATATTACAACTCCACATAGGTTTCTATATTTGTGCACATCACATTCATTCATGCGAATGATAGTACAGAGGATGACAAAAAGATCATAAGGGAGTATCATTTTTATATTAGTGATGATCGCATGCATTCTACGAAGTTCGTGCAAGGTTTATTTAGAGTGTTCTACAATGATTTGGCTAGAAGGGGCATATCATTTAGTCAGCATATCATATGGTCAGATAACTATGCATCACAATTCAAGAACTCGTGGATGTTCTATTGGTTGAGTAGGATGCATAATATTATAGTGTTCAGCATATGTGAAACTTTTGTGAGGTCAGGCATGGAAAGGGAGAGCATGATGGTGCAGGAGCATGTATCAAAAGAGCCATAACACAAGAAGAGTTAAAGTATAAAGATAATACAAAGTTGATAGATGCAAAACCAATCATTGAGTGGTGTAATGCTTTGATGGGTCCAGGTAATGAAGGTAAGTCTTCAATTCATAGATTTTTTTGGTTGATAGATGATATAACATTGAACCATATGAGGATTGTTGTACACTCACAGGATCAAGTGAGCTACACTCTTTAAAAATCTTAGATGTAGGTTCATGGAGTATCCATACATGGAGGATGACATGCTTTTGTTCTTCGTGTACAATTCAAGCCTAGAATGAGTATGAGTCAAAGGAGTGGGTTGATGAATGGTGGTTAAGTTATCTTAGCCCACTTGACATGTATTAACTACTGACGACACTGGAACTGACACAGATGGAATCATCAGTTGACTTTGACCACATTTTAAATCTAGTTCAACCAGGTAATATATCTACTTGCATAGTTTTTAAAATTCTTAATGTTATCTTACTTTGTAGTGTTTTTGTAATGTTGATTAATTTCATCTAATTTACTCCACATATCAATATGGGCATGTTTATGCAGTTATTGTAGATGAAGACAATGAAGAGGGAACAAATTATTACTTGTTTCATTGTGTTGAGGCCAAAAATAAATTGGAGGCCCCAGTTACAGATGGAGAAAATATCGAATACCCTACATGCTCGGTGGTTATTACTGGAACATGGCTTAGAAGGTACCCACATAAGAGTGTTAATGTTTGGTTGTTTTAGGACTTTGACATGCATTGAAAGATTCTTCATTACTCAAACCTTGTCATGGCATCCAATGTTCATTTGATATAATACCGGGGTAGACCTTTGAACAAGACCTTGTGGAAGGTATGTAAGTTTGACCATGAGGCAATACTTGACATAATAAAGAGTAGAGAAGACCTGAATGGTTTGTTGGATTAATTTGTAAGTATGCACATTGATTTTGTAAAGTTGTGTTATTGATATTAATGTATTGCAGTTGATAGTTAGACCTTTCGTTTCTATATTTCATGTTTACATGTGTTTTGGTTCCAAGTTTACATATGTTTGTCTTTTTTTTGCTGCTGCATTTTTACACATATATAGTGAATATTGGGCAGATTATATGCATATTTATAGTTTCACTATTTGACCATCTGGAGACCTCAATTTGTAAACTTGACCTTTGCAACCCTAGATCAGACTTGGGAGACCCTTCCTCAACCATCATTTCACCTGAAACATCAACCATATCCATCCAAAATATATCATATTTCCCTCATCTTAGCATTTTCATCCATTATCATAAGCTAGTCATCACAACCATCATCCTTAGATATTGGTCCTTTTGGCCATTAGCCTACCCTTATCATCTTATCATTGTCATCATCATTGCTTTCGCCATTGACCATCCTTATCTTCCTATACAATCTATATCCTATCATATCATATCCAATTTTTATCATCTTTTATCCTATCTCATCACCCAATCATAATCCATGTCATATCTTATCAAAATCAATCTTGTCAAGAGTCTATGAAATAAAAAAAGGAATCTACTCTAAAAACACTTGAAAAGAAGCAAACCAAAGTGAACGAGATAGATAATGTATTGAATGAAGAGATTCTTCCTACTCTCGAGAAGTTTCAAGGAAGGTACTTGTGTAGTATGTGGAATGGGCAAATGGCAATGGAGAAGTGGAAAAACTCAAGAGGTTTTGTATTTGGTAAGAATTTGTGCAGGCAAAGAAAGTGAGAGATGATGCTATAGGTAGATTTGAACAAATAAAGTCAAAGATTCTTGAACTTAAGACTTCCATGGAGCAAATACAACTGGTAATAGATGATAAGGAATAAGCAATATCAAATGTAAATGCAAAAATAGAGAATCAGTGTGGTGGACACATGAAAGTATTCAATACATTGAAAACTTTATCAAACAAAGGGATGTTGTCCTAAGCATTGATGACAGAGAAGCTGATCTAAATCTCAAAGTAAAAGATATGAAAAATAAGTTAGAAGATCATGAAAAGGAATAATGGGGGGTGTTAACAGGTAATAGCAGTAGAGATGAGGAAAAATGTGTGGATGGTCAAGTTGCAAATGCAAAAGCAATAGTTGGAAGTGTTGAAATTGAATCAAAACAAATGAAGACTAAAACTAACCACTTAGAAAAGGAATTAAAAGATAAGAACAAGATTTTATCATTAATGAAAAGGAGGTTAGTCTACTCTAAAAACACTTGAAAGAGAAGCAGACCAAAATGAATGAGATAGATAATGTATTCAATGAAAAGATTCTTCCTAGTCTTGAGAAGTTGAGGAAGGTGCGTGTGTAGATTCTTCTTTGTTCCTTGTGCGACCAAATTGATAGTTCGAACACATCTAGATGGGTACATTTAAGCTAGGCATGGTCCTATTTTGCACCCAAACATACCAAAACAGTCTAAGCTATATTGTACTGGTGATATCCCTTAAGAGTCCAAAGTGCAAAAAGGTAGCAATCTTTGATGAGCTATTACTTAGAAACTATGTCAATCAGAAACAATCCATCTAAGACTATGGGATCACATAGGGCCCCTCTACAATAATATCTCTCAGTTTTTGATATCTCTGAGGCATTTTCCCGTGGTGTCCAGTTTTTCGTTGATGGAAAAAATGTCAAATGCATGCAGTGTAAAGTTGCAAAGGGGTGTAACTTTTGTTCTACTCCTTGTGCAACCAAACTGATAATTTCAGCACATCTAGATGGGTACATTTAGGCTAGGCATGGTTCTATTTCACACCCAAACATGCTGAAAAAGTTTGAGCTACATTGTACCGGCGATATCCCTTAAGAGTCCAAAGTGCAAAAAGGTAGCAATCTTTGACAAGCTATTACTCAAAAACCATGTCACTTAGAAACATTTCATCTAAGAATATGGGATCATGTAGGGCCCCTCTATAATAACCTCTCTCATTTTTTGATATCTTTGAGGCGTTTGCCCGTGGTGTCAAGTTTTCAATTGATGGAAAAAGGGTCACATGCACACAATGTAAAGTTACAAAGGGTGTAACTTTCATTCTGCTCCTCAGGTGACCAAACTGACAGTTCCAACACATTTGGATTAGTGGGTTTATGCTAGGCATGGTCTTGTTTTGCACCCAAACACATCGAAACAGTTCAAGCTACATTGTACTGGTGATATCCCTTAAGAGTCCAAAGTGTAAAAAGGTAGCAAACTTTGACGAGCTATTACTCGGAAACCATGTCAATTAGAAACAATATGTCTGAGGCTATGGGATCATGTAGGGCCATTATACAATAAACTCTCTCAGTTTTTGATATCTCTGAGGCATTTGCCTATGGTGTCCAGTTTTTAGTTGATGGAAAAAGTGTCAAATGCATGCAGTGTAAAATTGCAAAGGGGTGTAACTTTTGTTCTGCTCCTTGTGCAACCAAACCAACAGTTCCAACACATTTGAATGGGTACATTTAGGCTAGGGGTTTTGTTTTGCACCCAAACATGTTGAAACAGTCTGAGCTACATTGTACCAATGATATCCCTTAAGAGTTCAAAGTGCAAAAAGATAGCAATCTTTGATGAGCTGTTACTCAGAAACTGTGTCACTTAGAAACATTCCATCTGAGGATATGGGATCATGTAGGGCCCCTCTACAATAACCTCTCTCAGTTTTTGATATCTCTGAGGCATTTGCCCATGGTGTCTAGTTTTCAATTAATGGAAAATAGGTCAGATGCATGCAATGTCAAGTTGCAAAGAGTTGTAACTTTCGTTCTACTCCTTGTACGACAAAACTGACAGTTCCAACACATCTGTATGGGTACGTTTAGGCTAGGTATGGTCCTATTTTACACCCAAACATGTCAAAACAGTCCAAGCTACATTGTACTGGCGATATCCCTTAAGAGTCCAAAGTGCAAAAAGGTAGCAATCTTTGACAAGCTGTTATTCAAAAATCATGTCCCTTAGAAAAATTTGTCTAAGGCTACAGGATCACATAGGGCCACTCTACAATAACCTCTCTCAGTTTTTGATATCTCTAAGGCATTTTCCTATGGTGAAAGTTTTTCTGATGCTCCAAAAATTTCTAGATGCATGTAGTGTAAAGTTGCAAGGTAGGCTACTTTTTGTTTTGTTCTTCATGGGGCCAAACCATTAGTGCCAACACATCCAGTTGGGCACATCTATGCTAGGCATGGTCACTGCCCTTCATTATAAAAGGGTCATAGACTTTCCTATTCGAAGGCTCACAACTTTTTGCTTTTGAAATGTCACAATCTAAATCATATCATCACTATTTGTGAGAACGTAAATTCATTTATTTGCAATATTGCCTAAGGTTGTATTCCTAATTGTATTCTTCAAGGATGTTATGGATGTCTTTCTCTCAATGATAAATTTCTCTCCCTTTTATGTTACTGCTTATCAACTTAGAAAGCATTTTGATAAATAACATTTTTAATAGACATGGAATAATCTTGTTGAAGATACATCCGGTCATGAAGCAAACAAATAGATATACGTAATACATGAAGTATGAGGCGTACACGTGAATACATGTACTATGTGAAGTATACATAGGAAGAATGAAGCATACATGTGAATGCATGCAATACATGAAGTCTACACAGGAAGCATGAAGCATACACGTGAAAACATGAAGTATACACAGGAAGCATGAATCATACATGTGAACACGTGAAGTATACACGAGAAGCATGAAGCATACACGTGGAATGCTAGATGTCTTCCAAGAATTATATGACAAACATTTAGAGGTATGAGGTCACATGTAATAATGTCTTGCTCATTTTTAGTTGCATACTTCAAAGTGCATTGTATAATTACATGAATTTCCTTACCATGCTACAATGATCCTATAGAGTATGGGTTTAGATGTGTAGTGGTAGAGAGACCTAGGTGTATGGAAAATGTGGTAGCATAGATAGGGCAATTTTGAGAGCATAGACAACTCATTGCCTTGTTTATGCTATTGCTTAATATTATGGTTTGATAGATTTTTTCTAAGCATACATAGTTTGTTTGAAAGCACCTATTTTATGCTTTTACCCATAGCAACAAGGAAGTGAACTGATTGATAAAATGCTTTGGTAGATATGTATGGAAAATGTGGTAGCATAGATAAGGTAGTGAGCTTTTTGAAAAAATGCCTCAAAGAAATGTGGTCTCATGGTGATATTTCTTTGAGGCATTTTTTTCAAACAATTCATTGCCTTGTCTATGCTATTGCTTACTATTATGGTTTGATAGATTTTTTCCAAGCATCCATAGTTTGTTCGAAAGCACCTATTTTATGCTTTCAGCCATAGCAGCAAGGAAGTGAATTGTTTGATAAAATGCTTTGGTAGACATGTATGGAAAATGTGGTAGAATAGACAAGGTAGTGCGGTTTTTGAAAAAATGCCTCAAAGAAATGTGGTCTCATGGTGATGGACTTGTCTATGCATTTGTTGTAATGGCATTCCATGAGACCACATTTTTTTGAGGCATTTTTTCAAATAGCTCATTGCTTTGTCTATGCTATAGCTTACTATTATGCTTTGATAGATTTTTTCCAAGCATCCATAGCATAGACAAGGCAGTGAATTGTTTGAAAAAATGCCTCAATAAAATATGGTCTCATGGAATGCCATGACAAGAAAATACAATTGGTAGCTACTCCTAGTTATTAGTTATGCAATGTGAAGTAATTGCATAACTACTTATGTTGACTTTGTAAAAAACTATATTTTAATTAAAATTTTGTCATCTATATTCTAAGGGTCACAACTTTTCACCTTTGAAATGTCACAACCTAAATCATATCATCACTATTCGTGTGAACCTAAATTCATTTATTTGCAATATTGCCTAAGGTTGTATTCTTAATTGTATTCTTCAAGGATGTTATGGATGTCTTTCTCAACAATAAATTGCTCTCCCTTTTATGTTAGTGCTTATCAACCTAGAAAGCATTTCGATAAATAACATTTTTAATAGACATGGACTAATCTTGTTGAAGATACATCCAGTCATGAAGAAAACAAATAGATATATGTAATACACGAAGTATGAGATGCACACGTGAATACATGTAATACGTGAAGTATACATAGGAAGCATGAAGCATACATGTGAATACACGTAATACATGAAGTCTACATAGGAAACATGAAGCATACACGTGAAAACATGAAGTATACACAGGAGGCATGAATCATACACGTGAACACGTGAAGTATACACAAGAAGCATGAAGCATACATGTGAATGGTAGCATGAAGCATACACGTGGAATGGTAGCATGAAGCATATACGTGGAATGGTAGATATCTTCTAAGAATTATATGACAAACTTCTAGAGGTCTGAGGTCACATGTAATAATATCTTGCTCATTTTTAGTTGTTATAATTTAAAGTGCATTATATAATTACATGAATTTCCTTACCATACTACAATGATCCTACAGAGTATGGGCTTAGATGTGTAGTGGTAGAGAGACCTAGGTGTTAGATTGTATCATGTATTATTACATTCATATGATTGATTTAATGTTCAATAATATTAGAGGAGAATAATGTTCAAATTTTATATATTTACAATTATATAAAGGAAGAGTGCATGTAATACAATTGGACTTTAAATATTTGAAGTAAACCATACAAATATCCATTGAAGCATGGATTTATAATGCAAATATGGACACCATCAACAAAAAAGATGTGTATTAACCAAATAGCCATATTTGCATACATCAATATCTGTTGATATAAGTATAACATATATACAAAATAGCCATATAGGCTTACAAGAATGCCATATAGGCATACAATGTCAACTATATGCAATGCAAAATATATGTCCACAAATGCCATATAGGCATACAACAAAGGAACCCAATAAAAAGTCATTGCCCTCTGGGTGAAGAAAATAGATCACGAATGGCCTTTGATCTTTGAGGGGATGGAGATGCATATGAGAGTGGTCTACTTCAAACCTGAGGGCTACTCCTATTTAGTTTATCATGGAGCTTTAGTTGTTACAATAAAAAGTATAGACATTAATATATAGAAATTACATTATAAAAAATGAAATATTTAACAAAATAATCACTTATTGCTGCCAAATGATCTCTCTCCTCATTTTCCACAATAGCAAGATCAGGTTGTGGCATTGTAATGTCCTATAGAAACCATCCAGCTAGAAATTAAACTTCAAATCAATAATCATTTGATTTTTCAATAATAAACAACTATAACAATGAATGTAATTTGAAATTTTCTAATCTACCTCATACCCCCATCAAAGGCATGGAGCTATCAATTGTGGAAGACACACCATGCTCCATTGCCATATGAACATTAGGAGGTGTCTCCACATGCATCATATGAAAATAAAACAACATTATTCAATTACAAAAACTATAATAGTGGTGCAGGTCATGGCTTATAATGTATGAGATAGTCAATAAAATTTTGAGTACTTTGGTAAATGTGTATGAAAAATGTGGTAGCATAGACAAGGCAGTGAACTGTTTGAAAAACTTTTGAGAGAATTGTTTGATAAAATGCTTTGGTAGACATGTATGGAAAATGTAGTAGCATAGACAAGGCAGTGAGCTATTTGAAAAAATGCCTCAAAGAAATGTGGTCTCATGGTGATGGATATCACCATGAGACCACATTTCTTTGAGGCATTTTTTCAAACAGCTCATTGCCTTGTCTATGCTATTGCTTACTATTATGGTTTGATAGATTTTTTCCAAGCATCCATAGTTTGTTTGAAAGCACCTGTTTTATGCTTTTATCCATAGTAGCAAGGAGGTGATGATTAATAAAATGCTTTAGTAGATATGTATGGAAAATGTGGTAGCATAGACAAGGTAGTGAGCTTTTTGAAAAAATGCCTCAAAGAAATGTGGTCTCATGGTGACGTCCATCACCATGAGACCACATTTCTTTGAGGCATTTTTTTCAAATAGTTCATTGCCTTATCTATGCTATTTCTTACTTTTATAGTTTGATAGATTTTTTCCACAAATCCATAGTTTTTTTGAAAGCACCTATTTTATGCTTTCAGCCATAGCAGCAAGGAAGTGAACTATTTGATAAAATGCTTTGGTAGACATGTATGGAAAATGTGGTAGCATAGACAAGGCAATGAGCTATTTGAAAAATACCATAAAGAAATGTGGTCTCATGGTGATGTCCATCTAAAGAGAGAGAGAGAGAGATCTGTCAATCCAACTGCAACTAAAGTCATAGTGATTCATTTGGGATCACTGCCACTGCAACTAAAGTCTTAGTAGCAATTGTGGCTTGTAAATTCTTCCTGGTCCTAGTGTTCCCTTACCTATAACTTTCCATAATCTGCTCCCAGGGAATCATATATTTGTGTGAGAGAGAGAGAGAGAGATCTCAAGAACTAACCCAAATCTATCAATCCAATGTTGTGCATCCACCTACATCAATGTAGATTGGAAGCACCATATTCAAATATTGGCCTTTGTGTAGGATAGTTCATTATATCATTAGAATCTTGTTCCAGTTAAAAAATGCATAATCCTCAAGCCCTAAACTATGCCAAGAAAAACAAGTACATGGTAATGAAACAAAAAAAACATTTTATATCCCTAGGTTTGAACCTCGTGATTAAACTCGAGAGTAAACCCATATTTGTTAATCCACCTACTTTAATGTAGGGTAGAAGCACCTTATTCAGATATTGGCACATTTTCCTTCTGCACGTTTTGACAAAACATTGACGATTTGTCTCAATTAAGCAATGCACAATTCTCCAGCCCATATCCTTTCCCAACAAAACAAGTGAAAGGGACTATAACAAAGCATTCAGGCATAATCCTCTAGACAATCTTCTTCAATATTAACCAAAATGAAAAGCAGGTTACAAACTTAATAGGAAAATCTAGTGTGTGGTTTGTGAACATGAATTTTAAGGGTTTGAAGTACAAATTCAATAAAATTATAGACAGTCACAGTGATCAAAAGTAAGTTACAAAGACAGGAGGAAACTAAAAAAAGAAAAGATTCTCACATACTAGTGATTCTCCTTCGAATTGACACTTCTTTACTAAAGGAATTGCTTGCAAAAGCCACCACCATTGTGTTGATGTTGTGGAGTTAGAATAATGTCTATATTTTGATGATGGAGAAAACAAGAGAGGAAAATCCCCCTTATTTCATATTCTCCATGCAATCATCATGTTTCTCAACATTTTATATGTTGTCAAAACAAGAGAGGAAAATCCCCTACAACCCCATAATTTTTAAATGTTGTAGGCTCCAATCTCCTTTTATAGAAAAGTGTTTTTTAAATGAATAAATTATATATAATTTTTTATAAACTAAAAATAAATAGTACAATATTAAAAAAAAACAAGGGTGGTAAAGAGGCACACCTACATAATCTAAACATAATAAGTAGCGGATAATATGAAACTTTTTCTATTGCAAAAAGAAACAAAGTTAGAATAGCTTGGTCTAGTTAGGTGGCCTCGAAACCCCTCTTTTAATCTTTGTAAAGTTAAATTTTGATGGAGTTTTGTGAGGTGATTCAAGTTTTATAAGTGTAGAAGTGATTTTGAGAAATTAAGTCAAAAGTTTTATTCATGGGAGCTTTTTATTCTTGGGCCACGAGACAAATAATGAAGCAAAATGGGACGGAGTAGTGGCAAGGATAGAGTTAGCATCTTCAATTGGAATTCAAAATCTTTTAGTTGAAGGGAACTCACTTATTGTAATGAATGCTTTGAAGAAGGGAGTTGTCCTAATTGGAAGCTTGGGAGACATATTGAAGATGCTAATCTAATCAAGTTGTGCTTCAAGGAGGTTAATTTCTCTCATTGTAGAAGGTCAACAAATTCAATGGTAGATTGCTTAGCTAACTATGGTGTAGATCAAGATCGTATCAAGGCATTATATAGAATTCAAAATCTAGAGAGAGAGAGATCTATCAATCCAACTGCAACTAAAGTCATAGTGTTTCATTTGGGATCACTGCCACTACAACTAAAGTCTTAGTAGCAATTGTGGCTTGCAGATTCTACATGGTCCTTGTGTTCCCTTACCTATAAACTTTCCATAATCTGCTCCCAAGGAATCATATATCTGAGAGAGAGAGAGAGAGAGATCTCAAGAGCTAACCCAAATCTATCAATCCATTGTTGTACATCCACCTACATCAATGTAGATTGGAAGCACCGTATTTAGATATTGGCCTTTATGTAGGATAGTTTGTTATATCATTAGAAGCTTGTTCTAGTTAAAAAATGCATAACCCTCAAGCCCTAAACTATGCCAAGAAAAACAAGTACATGGTAATGAAACAAAAAAAACATTTTATATCCCTAGGTTTCATCCTTGTGATGAAACTCAAGAGTAAACCCATCTTTGTTAATCCACTTACTTCAATGTAGGGTGGAAGCACCTTATTCAGATATTGGCACGTTTTCTTTCTTTGCCTAGCGCATTTCGACAAAACATTGACGGTTTGTCTCAATTAAGCAATGCACAATTCTCCAGGCCATATCATTTCTTAGGAAAACAAGTGAAAGGGACTATAACAAAGCATTCAGGCATAATCCTCTAGACAATCTTCTTCAATATTAACCAAAATGTAAAGCAGGTTACAAACTTAATAGCAAAATCTACTGTGTGGTTTCTGAAAACAATTTTTTAGGGTTTGAAGCACGAATTCAATAAAATAACAGATAGTCGTAGTGATCAAAAGTAATTTACAAAGATAGGAGGAAAGTAAAAATAGCAAAAATTCTCACATATTAGTGATTCTCCTTCGAATTGACACTTCTTTACTAAAGGAATTGCTTGCAGAAGCCACCACCATTGTGTTGATGTTGTGCAATTAAAATAATGTCTATATTTTGACGATGGAGAAAACAAGAGAGGAAAATCCCCTACAACCGCGTAATTTTTAAATGTTGTAGGCTCCAGTCTCCTTTGATAGCGAAGTGTTTTTTTTAATGAATAAGTTCTATATAATTTTTTATAAACTAAAAATAAATAGTACAATATTTAGAAAAAACTAAGGGTGGTAAAGAGGCACACCTACATAATCTAAATAGAATAAGTAGCGGATAATATGAAATTTTTTCTATTGCAAAAAGAAACGAAGTTATAATAGCTTGGTCTAGTTAGGTTGCCTCGAAACCCCTCTTTTAATCTTTGTAAAGTTAAATTTTGATGGAGCTTTACGAGGTGATTCAGGTTTTATGAGTACAGAAGTGATTTTGAGAAATTAAGTCAAAAGTGTTATTCATGGGAGCTTTTTATTCTAGGGCCGTGAGACAAATAATGAAGCGAAATGGGAGGGAGTAGTGACAAGGATGGAGTTAGCATCTTCAATTGGAATCCAAAATCTTTTAGTTGAAGGGAACCCACTTATTGTAATGAATGCTTTGAAGAAGGGGAGTTGTCCTAATTGGAAGCTTGGGAGACATCTTAAAGAGGCTAATCTAATCAAGTTGTGCTTCAAGTAGGTTAATTTCTCTCATTGCAAAAGGTCAACAACTTCAATGGCAGATTACTTAATTAACTGTGGTGTAGATTGATGAGGGTCAAAGTAGTGTTTGTTAATGCATCATCATTTAATTTTATCAATCCGAAGGTGTCTGGAGCAATCTGCGATATGACTCTTTGGTATGGGGGGTTTAGTTGAACGGTTCATGGATGGGACTTGATTCGTCGATCTTGCTGAAATGAAAGTTCATACAGAAATGGAAATCTATCTATTTGCTTGGAAATAAACACACATGTAGTGGAAGAAACTATTCTAGCTTGTTGGAAAATAAACACACTTTGCTATAAATAAACACACTTGCAGTGAAAGAAAATATTCTATCTTGCTGGAAAATAAACACACTTGCTGGAAAGGTAAATAAAGATAAGTTGTCTCCACTGTTTAAGATACAACAATGAAACAATTTGAATATGGCAGTGTTGCTGAATAAAAAGTCTATTTTTGGTGTTTTTAGAACTTATAAAACAATCTTGCAGGTAACAACTAACTAACAATCACACAGAAGCAAAACATGCATCACATGTACAACTAGTGTAAAACTAACTAAACAGAAGACATAACAAGATGACACTATTCTATTTGAATTGGCCTCAGTTGTTGAAGCTAGAAGGTGGAGGGAACTTCTAAAGAACTATGAGAGGGTTTCAGGTCAGAGTATTAATTTTGAGAAAAGTCATATCAATTTCTGGAATACTCAAGAAGATCTTCAGCAGAAAATAACTAGAGTCTTGGGATGCTTGAGTGAAAGGCTTCCAATCACTTATTTGGGCCTTCCCCTCACCACAACTAAGGTTGTTATGGATTTCTGGAAAGGGTTGGTGGAAAGAAATCAGAGAAAGATGGTTGGCTGGAAGGGTGCTCTCTTGAGTCAGGCAGGGAAATTTCAACTTCTCAAGGCCTCTCTTCAAGGGATGCCCAATTACATGTTAAGTCTCTTTAAAGTCCCCAAGAACATGGCTAATAAGATAGAACAGATCCAAAAAAGGTTTCTTTGGTCTAGGTTGGAAGAGAAAAAAAATTGCTCTTGTGGGTTGGGAGAAAGTGTGTACCCCCGGAGGCCAAGGGGGATTGGGCCTAAGAAGAATTCATTTGATGAATAGGGCTCTCTTATCTAAGATTGGGTGGAACCTTATTCGAGGTAGCTTCAATTAGGGGGAAATCATGATGGCCAAGTATCTCAATGGAGGACAGGGCAGAAGACTTGTTTCAGAGGTAAGTCTTCCTAAAGGCTCAGTTATATGGAATGGGACTATCAAAACTCGGGGCCTTCTTCGACAAGGTTTAAGATGGAGGATTGGTGATAGTAGGGAGGTTGATTTTTGGAAGAATAGATGGATGAAGGATAAACCTCTGATGGATATGGAGTATGGCAGGGTGGTGAGTAGGGTCAGTGAGGCCCTTGGCTTCAAAGTTGTTGACTACATAAAGACTTGTGGGGGTCTCCAAGTTTGGAAGATGGTATCTACTTATGCCCAAGATGGTTGTGAGATGAAGATGGCTTCTCAACTCCAAAGAGATCTCAAAGACTATGGACTCTCTCTCTTTCCCAAGATAGATAAGATGGTTTGGGATAAGGATAAAAAGGGCTTGTTTATGGTCAAAAGCACCTATAGATTGCTATTAGACCCAGGAGAGGCTAGAGTGTGGAAAAAAATCTGGATCCCTAAACTTCTTCCAAAGGTTAACTTCTTTTGGTGGACCCTGATGCATAATAAAGTCCTAACTATGTACAACCTGAAGAAAAGAGTATTTTAAATGCCAATCAGATGCATTCTTTGTGGAGCAAAGGAGTCGTTGGCTCATCTCTTTCTTCACTATAGTTTTGTCTGGGAGGTTTGGGGTTTAACCCTTCAAAAGTTGAACTTGAGTTGGTCCTTGAATGTTAACATAGTGATGGTGGTTTGAGAATGGAAGCCCCCTTTTATCCTAGTGTTCCCGATCTCTAAAGAACTTTGGACTCAAATTCCCCCTCATCTAGTTTGGAGTCTGTGGAAGGAACGTAACAACATAATCTTTAGAGAAAGGAATAGAACTCCTTTGGAAGTTTTTCAGTGCTT
This sequence comes from Cunninghamia lanceolata, assembly GCA_027924645.1. Lineage (NCBI taxonomy): Eukaryota > Viridiplantae > Streptophyta > Pinopsida > Cupressales > Cupressaceae > Cunninghamia > Cunninghamia lanceolata. The sequence continues at coordinate 10,212,160 of BSBN01001435.1, forward strand.
TTCCAAATTGCTGGAAAAAAACATTAACTCTTGCAAGTTTAAAGTTACGGATAGACCCTAAAGGAGAGAAGAACGGAGTATGATAAAAAAAATGGAACATAACTCTTGCCAGGTGGACAATTCCAGAAGGTTAGCCAAAGTGAAAACCAAATGGGCTTTACCATAGCAAGGGTGGTTTAAGCTCAGCTTTGATGGTGCAGCCAAGGGAAACCTGAGTGTTGCAAGCAGTGGAGGCATTATAAGAACAAACACGGGGGGTTTGTGTTGCTACCTTCTCAAGGGGCATTCGTATTAAGAGCAATAACAAAGCGGAAACTATGGCTATGCTCTAGGGAATTGAGCTTGCTATCTCCATAAATATCAAAAGACTGCATGTCAAAGGTGATGCTTAGTTAATTGTCAATGCTTTCCTAGGTTTGTCTCAGATCAAGTGGAATTTAGGGGTATTATGGGTGACATCAAGATACTTCTTAATGGATTGGAGGAATATAAGGTTACCCATATTTACAGAGAAGGAAATGTTGTGGTCAATGCCTTGGCTAATGCGGGTCGCGGCAAAGAGGGGTGGCGGTGCTGGAGGAACATGTCCAACTTGCCCCAAGAGATCTACAATTTAATTATGCATGATGGAAATAGCCATGAAGCATAAGTGGATTATGTTTTTGGTTACCCTTTGGTGTTGCCAGGACAAGGGAGGGGCCAAAGTTCTCTCTTCTGATCTTTTGAATAGTAGTTATGACTTCATGGAAGGAGGGATCAACGTTTCAAATTTTCAAATACTTCTTGGTGGGATAGAAAAGGTCTTAGATCATTGGTGGTCTAAAAGATTGACCAAGTCCAGATGGAGTGGTATGATTGCCTACATGGTAGACAGGCAGGACAGGGAGGATGATTGGACAATCAGTAGTGGTGTGGCTAGGTTGTGGCCTAGTAGACAACCCTTAACTAATAAGAGCCAAAGGAGAGAGGTCCATGTGGATCTCGGAACAGACACCGCCGGTCGTACTATTTGGAGGTTGATGGGAAAGTCTAGTTGGCATGCTAATAGGCGCAAGGACATTGGTATTGGTGGAGATCTGGAGACTAGATTCTACCGCTTGAAAGGGATGACGCATGGATTTGTGGCAGGGATACGGAGGATGGATGGGATTGCTATCTTCATGGTGAATTATGGTTGGGCAAAGCTAGCGGTCAGCGTTGCCTATCTTCACACAAGGTGGCAGCTAAATCCCCCCCCAAGGAGATGTATCTAGGTGGCAAGGATGTGGCATAACATATCAATTATTATGATGCCATAATTACCCCTTCATAGCGGAATTACCATTTTAATGGGCTTCTTGCTAATTTCAAGACTGCCAATTTTAAGCATTGCTATTTTGAACGCTCCCAATCCAGCGGCTTCTGTAATTTACAGTCTAAAGAAATGGGAGGAGATATTGTGAAAATCAAACCTAGCTTCGTGGAGGAATTTAAGCAAGACCCAATCGTGTGGCATATTATACAGGAAGGGGAGGTGGTGCCCTTCTTGGAAGGAATGGCGGGCCATGATGAAAATCTGTCATGACAATTTGCTGAAACGTGGGACGAGGAAACCAGAGAGGTTAGAATTGGTGCTATTAGTTTCCAAGTGTCAGAAGAGGTGTTAGGGCAAGCCACTGGGTTACCTATGAAAGGTAAGAAGCATTCGAGGAGAAGCAAAGTCCCTGACCTAGAGGACATGAATCTTTTCTTCTGTGAAGGTGAGAAGCCTGTGAAACTCCTGGAAGGTTTGAGAGGGAGAAGTTGTCGGAGCCATGAGGACACATTTGTCTAATGTTAATGAAATTTTTCACACTGGACAGAAGATTTCAGGTATATTACCATTACCACTTTGCTCTTCTCAATCATTTCAGAAATAAAATTGAGATTAGCTTTCCTTTCTTTTTGTTGTCTTCGTTAAACAATTCCATTAAGTCTGTTAGGGAACTCAGGGCCAAGAATACTGCCCACCCACTTATCCCTATACACCAAGGTCTTATTATGAGACTGTATCAATTCCACCTTGCTCTGTGCCCACCAAAACCTATCAAAGTCAAAATTATTAAGGACCCATAGCCGAGCACTTCCCTCAGGGATAAAGGCAAAGTGAAGGTTTGTATGGGGACCCCTAAAATCTCTAAAGGTGGCCCCTATGTTGGGGAAGATAACCTTGTTGGGACCCCTACTACTACTAGGAACAAGAAGCAGAAGCATACCACCCCGATGACTGAAAAGAAGACTGCCAAAAGAGATAGGGTGGAGGTGGAGGAAATGGAGACTACCCTGAAGAAAAAATCAAAGGAAGGTAAAGGTGTTGCTTCCATCTAGATGTTCCTATGAAGATAGTTGAGCTTGATCCTGGCTAGATCCTATGGGTAGCAGTGAATGCGGCGAGGCTGTCAATTTGAGGATTCGTCGGTCCAAACAGATCGTTGGTAAGCCGTTGGTGAACCCATAGGGGGTGGAAGTTTCTAATGATACTGAGTTTGTGGAGGAGACTATGGAGGAAGGCAGGGATGAAACCCCCATGGAGTCTATCCATGAGGTTGAGGGCACCAGTCATTTTGCCTCTATGAATGAGTCTAGTTCTGAAGGTTTGGGTGACACTGTGAGGGTTGCTATTGGTCAAGACACCGTGAGGGCTGCTATGGATCAAGACAAAAAGGGGAGTTGTGCCTTGTGTGATAAGAATGCAGAGGATATTTAGTGTCTCTAGAGAAAAATGGAAACCATGCAGAAGAATTGGAAGGCTAAGGCAGAGTTTGCGGCCAAAGCTCTGCACCAGGCTACTTCCATCTTTGTTGCTGTTAAAGATCTAGACAAAAAGGTCAAGCAGGTGGTAATCAACAGTTTGGGAGATTACAAGGAGATGGTCGAGTTCCTTGCTAAATTTGGGGTGACTGATAGCCCATAGTTCCATGTTTCTGTTGTTTTTTGTCGTCGTTGTTGCTTTTGTGGTTTTTGATTAGTTATTTTTTGTCTACTGTTCAAGAGATGTTTATTTGTTGTTTCTGGCTTGATAAAGCCCTGATGCTTGGGGGGTTGTTTTTTTAAAGGGACCTGGGCCCTCTTTTCCAGCTTAACTAATAAAAAACAAGATTGAACAAACATGAAAATACCGAGAGATCTCCAAAATAAGGAAGCAGGCCCTACTTTCCCTGCTGAAGATGATCCTCTTTGCTCAACTAACTCTTTCAGAAGAATTCCCCCTTCATTTGCATTCAATCATAGTCCAAGGAATGGATGAAAGTACATGCCTAAAAATAAAGAGTTTTCCTCTTGCTGGAAACACAATCTGGCAAACAACTATCTATGAAAAACTGGAACTAACCTAAAGAGATGATTTGCTCCTACTTATACAATTGAGCTTTATTAAAAGGAGATAACTAACAATGAAGCTAACTACAACAAATTGGAATTGAAGCCAGTTGCTTATTTATTACATTGATGATTCCACTGCGCGTTACTGAAGATCAGAGATTTGTATCGACTTAGCTATTGGCAAACTTAAGTGATTTCCTGGAATGGCGTGGCACTTGGTGGTAGTGACTTTAGTTGGAACTGACACTAATTAACAACTACTTCAATTAGTCACTAAAATGGAGTGACATGGAGATTTAGATTATAACAGCTGCCTTAATTGAGGTGTGGGTCATGTTTGCATTGTTGGGCCTTTTGGGTAGACCTAGGATCAGCCGGTAACAGTCATCAACACGAGGGGAGGATGACTCTAATGGAGGATAACAACATCTGGAGCTGTCTAGAGTTCAGATTCTTCATAGAAAAGGGGGCTCCGGAGGGATCTAGAGACCACTGGAAATCTTACTAGTGTAATCCTTATGCAAACACAAACCACTTGTACCACAATTCATAAGATATGCACTTTGAAAATGTAATTCAAATAAATAAGTTAAGAGATTTCATCAAAGGAAATGAAAACCAAACATGTGCATAATCCATCCAAAAGACAAACATAATTATAATAATATGTAAATATGTATGCAATAGTGTTTTGTTAAAGTCTCTCAGAACAAGAAATATAATGAAATAGATGAGTCATATATTTGGCTCATCATCCACCCCAACTTAATGTATGCCATGTCCTCATGGTTGTGCCCCATCCGCTTCATCCAGTATATTCTTACCTTCAATGATTGTACTGTAGTTGTAGTCCTCATCTCTGTATTGGAATAATTGCCTCCCTTTTGGTTGGAACCCATCATTCTCCTGTACCTTGTTGAACCATGTATTTAATTTTTCTTCTCTCATTGCTTGTCCTTGAGGGTGACTTAGGCTAGGGGTTGGCATTAGAATTAGCAGTGGTCTAAACCTCATTCCAATCTAGTTTTGTTGCCTCTGCTGGATCAGGGGTATTATTTTTCTTACCTTGTCTATCATCCACCTGAAGTTTGTGGGGGACACTGGCTCCCTTCTTTTAAAAGTATGAGGCAATTCCTCAAATCTGGATATGCAGCTTGAGACTGCTGTATTAGGAAGATAATCTGCAATTGCAAAGGAATTAGAAATACAAGAATTCAAATTTCTCACATATTGGTCTATAATGCCCTACCTGTAAGTGTTTGCTTTGAAGGTGTTGGAAAACCACGCAGTCTTAGGGCACTCATGTCTCATTAATAGCCCTATGGATCATGTTGCAGCATCATATTCTTCCATCCTTTCCTCCCATAATACGTTATTCCATAGCAGAGATAGATAGTTCCAGATTTGGAGTTCCCCTACATATAGATTTAACATTGAGGTATTGACATGCCTCATAATGTGGCCATGTTGGAAGAATTCACACAAGAGGTTTTGTTGGTCTTTTGGATTTTGCATATAACATTCAACAAAATCTTTGTCATTGTCAAAATTGAATGGGAGATTGCAGCTTATCCCGAGTAATCTCCATCTTAAAATTGTTCTCAGAGGAACAGGGCATACACACTTGATGGCGGGCGCTAAGCTAACAAGGTTTCTCTTGTTTCGTAGGCTAAAGCCAAGTTGTTCTCTACCGCCACCTTCTCCTATTTTAGGGTCTCAAGATCTTTTCAAAGTTGTATAATCTCTCCTTAGAGCTGTCTGTTATCTAGTGTAAGCTACAGATTCTGAGCATAGACATTCAATGAGGTAGGTGCAAGGGTTTGTTGAGCATCTTTTTGCCTGAGTTGAGTTATCTGAATGTCTCTTTGGGCCATCATGCCCTTGTGGTTATCTACCTCTTTCTTGAAAAATAGAAACTTCCTTCTCTTTTTCTTCCTTCTCCTCTTCAGCCTTTGCCTTTTTCTTTTCCAACTCCTTGTCTTTAGCCTTCAATTGTTGATCCATGGCCTCTAATTGTACCCTGCATTGCTTCAATTCATATTCAGCTTTGGATAGAGCTAGGGCATACTGATTTTCTTGTGTTGTGGTGTCCTCGAAGCTTTCCTCAAGGGTCTCTTTTCCTTTCATGTGACTGTGTTGCAATATATCCTCCCTTGTTTCTTCTGGGGCATCCTCTTCACCAACTTCCTCAAGAATCTCACCACCGCCAACTTCCTCAACTGCCCTCTCCTCATGACTCTCTTCTCCAGGATGTGCTGTAGGGGATGAGTGTTCGCCTGAGATGGTGGTAGAGTTTTGTTCTACTTCTCCTCTGTCCTCTTCATCCAAAGAGATAACTAATTGGTGGTGGCGTAATTTGGCAGAGGTGGATTCTATGGCTTCACCTACTTGACTGCTTTGCTCTGTTCTTCTATGGAGTCGTCAGAACTGAACTTCAAGGGACTCAGAGGAAACTACAATAGGGTTTCCTGATAAGGAGACAGTGGAAGTATGATGTTTTACCTTTTTCCTTATGGGCTATAGGGCGAGAAAGTCCTATTTCTGCTGACCATCCTCTTGTTGCAGGAAGTGGTGCTTAATAATCAAATGTAACAAACCTGGGTGGCTAATCTGTCCTTCTTTGCCCTTTCTTTTGGTCATCATGGTGACAGGATTTACATGTAGAAAAGCAGGAACATTTATCAAATATTGGGGGTTATTGGCTCCATGCCTCAGGTTGGTAATTAGTTGCATCCCAGGGCCCAAAACTGTACCAAAGTGGCCATCACATGTGAAGAACTTCATGATCCATAAGACCACAGTCTTCCATGGGTCTAGAAGATTGGTCCTTTCAATGCCTTTAGTTGCTCCCTTACAATATATCGGGCTAAGGGCTCCAGAGAAACATGAAAAATTTTAACTAATTCTTCATATGATGGTTTGTTTACAAACAAATCAACACCTACTATAGGTATACTAGAAAGTTGACTAATTATGGTAGGGTTGATTTGTATTCTTACCCCTTTCACAGTGGTGATGGTCCTGTGGAAGTTTGTAAAAAACTCCTCAACCAAGTTAGCTTCAAATCCTTTGAATTTCTACAAAAATACCAACCATCCGGCCTGCTAGAAAATTTGTGTACTGGCGTCATCAAAAATTGCATTCTTAGGTTTGACTTTCCTTTTGTTCCCCATTTGATCAGTTGATTTTGTATGAGTCTGCAACAAAATGTCACAATGGAGATTTGTATTTTTCTTTGCTTTCTATCTTTGGTTTCAAGCAGGAAGGAATTGTGAACTTTGAGTTGTCAATTGCAGGTTTGTGCAAAGGAATAATTGCATGCGAGATGGACAAGATGGAAGTTATCTTGCCTCTCTTTTCAACATTTATGGCGTGAACTTTGGAGTTTCAAACCAAGGTGGGTGCGTGTGAAGTGTAATTTCTCAGTCGCCACATTAACTACTTTCCATACGCATCCGAAGCTGACTCCAGCAATCCTAGCGCTCATGTCTTTTCAAATGTATTTCCCTTAAAAGGTCATAAATACCGGTCATTATTATTTCTTAATCCATCGCTTATTTCTATTTATGGCATTTATTTGAAATGCTATTGTTATGATGACCAAGTACTTACATTTCATTGTGAAGCATACAAAATCTACGGACAAATCTGTGGATGCTACCTGTTGGACTACAATCATTTATGCAACTGTCGTGGCTTATAAAAAGATGAGGATGACATGCGGGTCACTTTGGGGAACACGTGGCATACATAAACATATTAAAATAATTATATAAGTTTTAAGGAAGGAATATACCTTGTAAAGTACCCATCCCTTTGATTAGTTCACCTTAACATTTTTTACCAAATCCCTTTTTTGCAATGCAACATCACCTAGCACCCAATGATGCTTTAGAAAGCAAGCATCCACTAATGTTCATCTGGAGCAATCCGTAGCCGTCTGGAGCTATCAGTATCTATTTGGAACTCTTCAAAAAATTTCAACACAAAGACCTGCAGAACTGCAAAAAGGAATTTTATTGAAGGAATTGGGGAATTCAAAGGAAAGATCGCCATTGCTAGTTTTCAATCTTCCCTCTAGGCAAAGTCATCATTGCTGGTTTTCAACTTTTGCTTGATTTTTTTTTGTAGAAAAGGCCAACATTTCTAGTTTTAAACCTTTACTACTTTATTTATTCTAGAGTCATCACTTAGAGCATGATTCCCATAGAAGAGAGATCTTCCAAGGTGAAATGCTTTATCCGAGACTGGATTTTTGCAGAAAACTCCTCTTTGGAAGCTAGTTTGTGGTACAACTTCAATCTATGTCTATTTACCAGAAGAATTTTGAAATCTCCATCAATGGAAACTAGCTGAACAACCCCATTGAAGAAGGTTTCTTTAACTTCATAGGGCCCCAACCATCTGGTGTGCAATTTCCCTTTTAGATCTTGATATTTAGAGTCATACAACAGGGCCCAATCTCCTTGCTTGAACTGCTTACTGATAATGTGCTTGTCATGCCATTCTTTTCTTTGTTGTTGGATCAACTCTATGTGTTGAAGTGCCTCCATCCGCATCTCTTCCAATCTGTTGAGTTGTATTATTCTGTGTTGTTTTGCTTTAGTTAAGTCTATGCCAACTTCAAGTGTTGTTCTCAATGTTTCCACCTCATATTCTATGGGCAACACTAGGTGTTTTCCATAGACTAATTCATATGGTGTGAAATCAGTGGTGGTTCTCCATGTGGTGTTGTAAGCCCAAACAACTTCTATCATTCTTTCAGCCAATATGTTATTTTACCTGCAATGGTTTTTGTAAGGATGTTCTCCAGTTCTCTATTTGTTACTTCTACTTGACCATTGCTTTGAGGATGATATGGAGAGGACTTCTTGTGACAGATTTGATATCTTTCCAGGAATGCTTTGATCATAGTAGACATGAATTGTGGTCCTTTATCAGAAACAAGGACTCGAGGTGCTCCAAACCTTTGCAAAATGTGCTTGTACAAAAAATCTACAACCTTCTCCTCATTTGTTGCTGGTAGTGCTTTTGCTTCGACCCATTTAGTGGCATAGTTAGTGCAAACCAAAATGTAGTGATTTCCTCTGGAAGGTGGATCTATCGGCCCCACAAAATCTATTCCCCATTTTTCAAATGGTTTGAGAACCACTTGAGGAGCGACATCTCTGTGGTAGGAGTTGGATGTCCCATTCACTGACATTGGTCATAGTGCTTGACATAATGTTGAATATCCTTGGTCATTGTTGGCCAAAAATACCCCGCTCCCAGAATTTGATGTCCCGTCCAGAGGGCTGAAAAATGTCCACCAGTAGGTTCATCATGGCATGCTCAGATTATGTCATACACTTCTGTTTCTTGGACACAATGACACAATACATGGTCAGGGAAATTTTTAAATAAGAAACCATTTATCCATTTGTATCTGGAGCTCTCTCGAACTAGTCGTCTAGTTTCCTTTGAATTGAAATGTTGTGGACATTTGCCTGAAACCAAATAGTTTGCTAAATATGCAAAGCACGGAGATTGTATAGAAATGGCAAACAACTGTTCATTTGGGAATGCATCATCCACTAGTTCGTTATTTCCCTGCACAGTCAATTTGGATAAGAAGTTAGCAACAACATTATATTTCCTTGGTTTATCAACAACGGTTATATTGAACTCCTGCAATAATAATAACCATCTGATAATTCTACCTCTTACTACAACTTTATTCATCAGATATCTTATAACTGCATGATCAGTATGTATGAAAATTTTATAGCCTGTGATGTAGTGGCAGAATTTATTGATAGCATAAACTACTGCCATAAATTCTTTTTCAATTGTGGTATAATTTTTCTCTGCAGGGTTTAAGCTTTTGCTAATGTAATATATTGCATGCATACCTCCAGATTCATTTAGTTGTCCTAACACTGCTCCAATGGCCTGATTGGAAGCATTCTTGTGAATGTGGAATGGTTCATTCCAGTTTGGTCCTTTGATCACTGGGGTTGTCATGAGGGCACTTTTGATGGTTTCAAATGACTGTTGGCATTGTGGCATCCATTTGAATTCATAATCTTTTTTAAGCAAGGTGAACAAAGGGTCAGCTTTTCGACTAAAATTTTCAATGAACCTTCGATAATATCTAGCATGTCCCAGAAAGATTCTTACTTCTGTTTGAGTTTGAGGAGGGGGAATTTGAATAATAATTTCAACCTTTTTCGGATCTACTTTCATTCCCTCCTGTGAGATGTGGTGACCAAGTACAATTCCCTTAGTCATCATAAGAAAGCATTTCTCATGATTTAAGGATAGCTGATGTTCTTTGCATCTTTCAAGTACCTTGTTTAGACTATTCAAGGCTTCATCAAAAGTTTTTCTATGCACTGTAAAATCGTCCATATAAACCTCCACGCATGTATTTACTAGATCTGTAAAAATTGCCAGCACAACACATTGAAAGGTGGCAGGTGCATTACTTAATCCAAATGGCAAAACTCTGTAAGCAAATGTCCCCCATGGACACATGAAGGTAGTCTTATCTTGATCTTCTAGAGCCACCTAGATCTGATTGTAGCCACTGGATCCATCCAGGAAGGAAAAATAGCAACTACCAGCCAGGTTATCCACCACTTAGTCAATGAAGGGAAGTGGGAAATAGTATTTTTTAGTGGCTTTGTTCAATTCTCTATAGTCAATATAGACTCACCACTTGTCATTTTTCTTTGGTACTATAACCAATGGAGATACCCACTGGCTATCATAAATGGGGTAGATGAATCCTACCTGCAATATTTTCTCTATTTCTTCCTTCACTATATCTCTCAAGGCTTAAAAAATTCTCCGTTGTGGTTGCCTAACAAGACAGACATCTTCCGTGTAAATATGGTGTGTACATACATTGGGATGGATCCATTTCATGTCTTTGTATTCCCATGCAAAAGCCTAGGTATGATTTTGCAAGAGTTTTGTCAACCGAATTTCTTCTACCTCTGTTAACCAACTACTGATAGAGAGTTGTTTGTTGGTTTGGATAGTGATTTGCTTTGTACCATTATGAATAGAAAGAAGGTCTTTGTAAGGACTTAACAGAGTATTTAACAGACAAAGGTGAGGCACAATCTGGTGTAACATTTTTGCTTGTTGATAACTTAAGTGGGAGGCAATTTGTTCAGAATATGGATAGTGGAATGCCTTGAAAGATCCTTTCGAATCTCTCTAGAGCCATCCAGAGACTTCTTGCTAGGCAACATTGTATAAAGAGGTTTCACTATTTGATTCCAACTCTTTATATTCCTCATTACACTCTTCAAAATGTTCTATGATTGTTACCATTGCCAATGAGGAGGCATCTTCTTCATCAAAATCTATCAGGTCATCTATCCATGGTTTATTTTCATATTGTAAGAACGGTTTGGCAGGGGGATAGATGGAAAGTTCCTTCAACTTCTTTCCATTTGAAATAGTCATGTTACCTGATCTATAGTCAATAAGGGTTGTTGCAGTAGCTAGCCAAGGTCTACCCAGTATTATTGGTACCCTGAGTGTTTCTTTCTAGTCTGAAGGATGAGGAAATCAACTGAGTAATCCCAGGTATCGATAGTAACTATGATATCCTCCAGAATTCCTTCTAGTTTTGTGATAGATATGTCTACCAATTGTAACACAGTTGATGTTGGTTGAACATGTGTTAGTGTCAATGCTTCTACAGTATCTAATGTCATTACATTAATGGCAGCTTCCAGATTGATTAGAACATTTGAAACCGAAACCCCTTTTATGTCCACTGTAATGATAGGGCTCCCAAGATCCCCATATTTTTGAGGAATTAACTTGTTTGATAGGACATCGGCAAGTTTCTCATCTGCTTGAATGGTATTGGGTAATTTTCATTTTCTACCTAGAAGTTTCAGACACAAACTCTTAATGGTCTGGCTTATCTCAGGAATATCTTTTATTGCATGTAACAAAGGGACTTCGATGTGTATAGAGACTTCGATGTGTATCTTTCTAAGTTCCTTAATTAATTGGGAGTCATCATGTGAGAGTTGGCTTTATTTAGATTTTGGAGGGACCTTTTTTAATCGTTCTGGGAATGGAACATAGGTTTCCTTCAGAATTTCTTCTGAATCTCTTGCTTTAGCCTTCTTATTTTGTTGTTGTGTATCAACTTTGGGGATTACTTCTTTTTTAGTGACTTCCTCAGTAGGAATGGTTACAGGATTGTTCCTAGATCGATGTTGGATGTCATTAATCTCCACTACATTCAGGGTGGTTGTATTTGGGTCAGTGTTATACACCTGTTGTTGTGTCCTATTACTCTTGGGATTCAGAACTGGCTGAGCGGGTATTGATAGTTGGTTTACCTATTCATTGGAGTTTGAATTTGCAGGTTGTGAAGGTCCATGGAGTAATGTAACGAACCCTCCCTTTTACTGCATTGGTGCGGAGAGTGGTGCTTCGGCTATGATATGTATATGGGAATTAACTTTGAGGTTGAGTGCGTAGGTATTTCTAACAAAACCACAGATACTGGAAATCATTCCGCACCTTATGTTGTAATCCCTTGTGAAGCCGATCTAGTTCCACGAGGAACCGAGATCAACTCTGTGTTTGATTTAATGTTGTAATGTTGTCTTGCATGAGGTTGAATGGGTTAGGTCTACCCTCTTGTAAATTTGAATTATGATGTGTTGTAAGAATTGTTTTTTTTTTTTTTATCTTATTTTTGAATTTTAAATTTTGAGCCCCTTTTCTTGTGTTTTAACTTGACCCTGGGTGTCCTAACTAAGTTTAAATTGTCCCTGGGTTATACCCCATGGGTCTAGGGTCACTTTTGACTTGGGTAACCCTTGGTTAACCTTCGTATGGTCACCTTAACTTCACAGTGAAGTTAAGTGACGAATTTGGAGGCATGGGAAGGATAGGATAGTGGGGATATTTTATTAATTCCACTTGGGATAGTGGGGATATTTTATTAACTCCACTTGGGATAGTGGGGATATTTTTTAATTCCACTTGGGATAGTGGGGATATTTTATTAATTCCACTTGGGATAGTGGGGATATTTTTTAATTCCACTTGGGATAGTGGGGTTATTTAAATATTACAATCTTTAATTTGTTTTTGTCCTCCACTACCCCATGAGTTGAATTAAAAATTCAACTTGTCATAATCCACTCTTTCCAAAAAAAAAAATGAATCTTTAATTCATTTTTGTCCTCACATGTGAATTTAAAATTCACAAATAATGAGAGCCCTTGATCTCATCTTTTGATCCTCACCCTCCATCATCTTTTCAAAGATCTATAAATGAGACCCTTCTCTAAGCCATTAGGGGAGGGGAAAAGAGAGAGTTTGGTGGTGGAGATTTGAGGAGGAGAAGAGACTTCTTCTTGCATCAAAACCATGCCTAAATTTCTCAAATCTCTTCATCATACTATCATCATATTGTGTTGAAAAGCAAGAGCAATTCACATTTGAATCAAATTGGGTCTTCTAATCGAGGAGCTCTGTTCCGCAACACAAGGATCTAAGGAAACTACTATAAGTCTTTATAATATTTTATTTTATTATGTTAAACAGGGTAGTTTGTATGTAATAATAGTTTGTGAGAAGGCTTGGAATTCCATTTGTCGTGCTTATTCTTATTTTTATCCAATCACACTTTTGCTAATCATGACCAAATTTGGGTCACTGGAGTTATTATACAACTAATCTAATTGGAATATGGTTGTTTTCAATAACACTACACTACCTATGGAAGCTTTTGTCTGGTAGACCTCATTCCTCTATTTCTAATTTCTACATCAGTGTTTTATTCTTTTTGGATTCCTCGTTTAGTCAAACAAGATGAACAAGGTCTAGGCATTAGAGTGGTCTGTTGGAGTGGCTCTCTACGGGCCCGGGGCCCGCAAGTGGCTGCCAGGGGAACTAGTAGTAGAGTTACATTAATAAGTGATAACTAAAACTAAAACATTGGGGTTAAAATACTAATAAGATAATTAGACCTCGTGCATGGCCTTGAGCGCTTGTAAAAGCTAAGGATGCAATGAGAAGGCCTATCCGTCTGCGGGGTGTGGATTTGGGCACGATTGAGTCTCCTTGTTTGTATGAGAGATACTTGGTCCCGTATGTGCCATCCCTTTGAGCACATATGATGACACTCCATATGATTACACTCTAGTATCTAGCACCTTAGGAGTCATGAGTAGTACCCAACTTATGACTTAGATGAGTACACTTATATTATGACTTTGACTATAAGCACTGTTCTCCGTGTCTGCTCTGTGTCTGATGTGAGTGTTGGCCATCTTGTATCCCCTTGTTGTGGTTTATCCGTTTGGGCCTTGTGACTATCTCTGAGCATGGTGGGGTGGCCTCTTAGGAGTCCACATGGTTGGGAGGCGTTGCCACCACCATTGGGGACCGGTGAACAGGTTTTGGAGCACCAGTTTCAGATGATCTCTCTCTCCATCACTTCATTTAGTTATTGTATATGCAGTTATGTATTTGAACTCTCTTAGAAGAGAGGTTGCAATCATTGTATTTAATGAGAAGAAATGTGATGTTCCTTTATTGCTTTATGGATTCCGGTGTGGGTATCGGATCCACCTGTATTTTATGCTTATGGATTCATGTTTTTATTAGATGAGATTAGGAACATTTTTTTTGGTGTTTAAAATGAATGGTATCAATCTATCGTATTGACAACTAAATTTGTGTATGTTGTTTACTTATGTTAAATAAAAAATAAAAAAATAAAAAATTCTTGTTCCCTTTTGGCTCTTACCCTTCGGGGTTACGTAACAAGATGTTACAAGTAAGTCTTGAGGTTGGTTTCCAAATCTCCTCATTCCTTGGTTATATTGAGGTGCCCACTGTTATGGATATTGTTGTTGATTTGACCATTGAGGATTGGTCCAAGATTGATTTGTTCAATCTTGCTGAGGCCATGCTGGTCCCCATTGCATCGACATTTGCATTGGTATTTGCATTGGGCCTCCCCAAGGTCCATTATAAGAGTTTGTACCCCAACTCGATGGGCCTTTTGGAGCATATTGGTTCTGAAACTGATTAAATTCATAATTAGGTTGTTTCTAGTCAATAAAATTTAGCTCTTCCTCATCTATCAAAACCTTTTTCAATCTGTTTTTAATTTCGAGAAGCAGGCCACACTCATTTATAGTGTGATTTTTCTCACATATCTTACACAACTCAGTTCTATTTAAGGGACATTCCCTAAGTGGATGTTTTTCTCTACAATGAGGGTAGTAAATAGCTAAGGGTTTAGTGTTCTTTTTACTACCTTGCATGCCATCCAAAGTGGCATTCAAATGAAGTAGGATGTCAGTTTTGAGGTTTGCTAGTTCTTCCATTACTTGCGTAACATCATTGGTACTACCCCTTTTTAGTATTTTTTTACCTGCTCTAGTGCAAGAATAGTTTCTGCAGCCTTCTACAATTTCTGCAAAAGTTTGTTAATATCTCCCTTACCCATCAGGTTTAAGGCTTCCCTAATCTCATTGTCAATTCCTCTTAGAAAAATGGTTTTACTCAATTCCTCATCTAGATTGTTTCCACACCTTCTATGGACAAATAAAAATCTATCCACATAATCCTCCAAATTTTTATCTTCCATTTGTTTCATTTGGAAGAGTGCATCTTTTCGATCCTTGACTCTACAGTAATCCTGATACTTGTCAAGAAAAATGGTTTCCATTTCATCCTAGGTACTGATAGAGTTTGTAGTCAAACCCATGAACCATCGTAGTGTTGATTCCTTAAGAGTGGAAGGAAATAGTTTCAATTTCTAGTTATCTATGGCATAATCATAAGTTTGGCAGAGGACCTTGAATTCAAATACGAACTCATCTGGATCTTTAGAAGTTTTTCCCCTAAAGGTGGGTAGAAATGCAGGAGATATATTTTTCATAGGAGGTTCATTTCTCTTAGGAATGATGGAGATTGGATAAGAGAATGTTCTATTATTAGCTGGTTCCTGATGGTTATCACCATTGTCACCCATTGTTGAAGATATAGCAGATGAATTGGGAGACTTTGATAGTATAGGTGATCATTGATTGATCAGATGATTTGGAGGTTCTTCTAAACAAGATTCCAAAGATGTATTAGCTTTAGTTTGCTTGATGAATCGGCCTAAGGCATCCCTAGGTCTTCTCATAAACTAATGGATTGAAAGTCTTATCAACACCTTAAACCTACAATGATTTGTAGATTTTCCCCAACAATGACACCAAAAATGATGAGGGTCGAAGTAGTGTTTGTTAATGTATCATCATTTAATTTTATCAATCTAAAGGTGTCTGGAGAGATCTGTGATCATACTCTTTGGTATGGGGGGTTTAGTTGAACGATTCGTGGATGGGACTTGGTTTGTCAATCTTGCTGAAATGAAAGTTCATACATAAATGGAAATCTATCTATTTGCTTGGAAATAAACACACATGCAGTGAAAGAAACTATTCTAGCTTGTTGGAAAATAAGCACACTTGCAATGAAAGAAAATATTCTATCTTGCTGGAAAATTAACACACTTACTGGAAAGGTAAGTAAAGATAAGTTGTCTCCACTATTTAAGCTACAACAATGAAACACTCTGAATATGACAGTGCTGCTGAATAACAAGTCTATTTTTGGTGTTTTTAGAACTTATAAAATGATCCTCCAGGTAACAACTAACTAACAATCACACAGAAGGAAAACACACATCACATGTACAACAAGCGTAAAACTAACTAAACAGAAGACATAATAGGATTGAACAAACATGAAAATATCGAGAGATCTCCAAAATGGGGAAGAGGGCCCTACTTTCCTAGCTAGAGACGATCCTCTTTGCTCAACTAACTCTTTCAGAAGAATTCCCCCTTCATTTGCATTTAATCATAGTCCAAGGAATGGACAAAAGTACATGCCTGAAAACAAGGAGTTTTCCTCCTGCTGGAAACACAATCTGGCGAACAACTATCTATGAAAAACTGGAGCTAACCTAAAGAGATGATCTGCTCCTACTTATACAATTGAGATTTATTAAAAGGAGATAACTAACAACGAATCTAACTATAGCGAACTAGAATTGAAGCCAGTTGCTTATTTATTACATTGATGAGTCCACTGCAGGTTACTAAAGATCAGAGATTTGTATCGACTTGACTGTTGGTGAACTTGAGTGATTTCCTAGAATGGCGTGGCACTTGGTGGAAGTGACTTCAGTTGGAACTAACGCCAATTAATAGCTACTTCAGTTAGTCACTAAAATGGAGTGACATGGAGATTTAGATTATAACAGCTACCTTAATTAAGGTGTGGGTCATGTTTGCGTTGTTGGGCCTTTTGGGTAGTGCTAGGATCGGCTAATAAAAGTCATCAACTCAAGGGGAGGATGACTCTATTAGAGGGTAAAGACATCTGGAGCCATCTGGAGTTTAGGTTCTTTGCAGAAAAGGGGGCTCTGGAGGGATCCAAAGACCACTAGAAATCTTACTAGCATAATCCTTATGCAAACACAAACCACTTGTACCACAATTCATAAGATATGCACTTTGAAAATGTAATTCAAATAAATAAGTTAAGATATTTCGTCAAAGGAAATGAAAACCAAACATGTGCATAATCCATCCAAAAGATAGACATAATTATAATAATATGTAAATATATATGCCATAGTGTTTTGTTAAAGTCTCTTAGAATAGGAAATATAATGAAATAGATGAGTCATATATTTGGTTCATCATAGATCAAGATCCTATCATGGCATTATATATAATTCAAAACGAGAGAGAGAGAGAGAGAGAGAGAGAGAGAGAGAGAGAGAGAGAGAGAGAGAGAGAGAGAGAGAGAGAGAGAGAGAGAGAGATTTGTCAATCCAATTGGAACTAAAGTCATAGTGATTCATTTGGGATCACTGCCACTGCAACTAAAGTCTTTGTAGCAATTGTTGCTTGCAGATTCTACCTAGTCCTGGTGTTCCCTTATAAAATTTCTATAATTTGCTCCAGGGAATCATATATCTGAGAGAGAGAGATCTCAAGAGCTAACCCAAATCTGTCAATCCACTGTTGTACATCCACCTACATTGATGTAGATTGGAAACATTGTATTCAGATATTGGCCTGTATGTAGGATAGTTTGTTATATCATTAGAAGCTTGTTCCAGTTAAAAAATTCATAATCCTCAGGCCCTAAACTATGCCAAGAAAAACAAGTCCATGGTAATGAAACAAAAAAAAGCATTTTATATCCCTAGGTTTCAACCTCATGATGAAACTCGAGAGTAAACCCATCTTTGTTAATCCACCTACTTCAATGTAGGGTGGAAGCACCTTATTCAAATATTGGCACATTTTCTTTCTTTGTTTAGCGCATTTCGACAAAACATTGACGGTTTGTCTCAATTAAGCAATGCACAATTCTCCAACCCATATCCTTTCTTAGGAAAACAAGTACATGGGACTATAACAAAGCATTTAGGCATAATCATCTAGACAATCTTCTTCAATATTAACCAAAATGCAAAGTAGGTTACAAACTTAACAACAAAATTTAGTGTGTGGTTTGTGAACACAAATTTTTAGGGTTTGAAGCACGAATTCAATAAAATTATAGATAGTCTCAGTGATCAAAAGTAATTTACAAAGACAGGAGGAAAGTAAAAAAAGCAAAGATTCTTACATATTAGTGATTCTCCTTCGAATTGACACTTCTTTACTAAAGGAATTGCTTGCAGAAGCCACCACCATTGTGTTGATGTTGTAGAATCATAATAATGTCTATATTTTGACGATGGAGAAAACGAGAGAGGAAAATCACCTACACCCTGTAATTTTTAAATGTTGTAGGCTCCAATCTCCTTTGATAGAGAAGTGTTTTTTTTAAATGAATAAGTTATATATAATTTTTTATAAACTAAAAAGAAATAGTACAATATTCATAAAAACAAGGGTGGTAAAGAGGCACACCTACATAATCTAAATAGAATAAGTAGCGGATAATTTTTTCTATTACAAAAAGAAACAAAGTTAGAATAGCTTGGTCTAGTTAGGTGGCCTCGAAACCCCTCTTTTAATCTTTGTAAAGTTAAATTTTGATGGAGCTTTGAGAGATGATTCAGGTTTTATAAGTGTAGAAGTGATTTTGAGAAATTAAGTCAAAAGTTTTATTCATGGGAGCTTTTTATTCTTGGGCTACGAGACAAATAATGAAGCAAAATGGGAGGGAGTAGTGGCAAGGATGGAGTTAGCATCTTCAATTGGAATCCAAAATCTTTTACTTGAAGGGAACTCACTTATTGTAATGAATGATTTGAAGAAGGGGAGTTGTCCTAATTGGAAGCTTCTGAGACATCTTAAAGAGGCTAATCTAATCAAGTTGTGCTTCAAGAAGGTTAATTTCTCTCATTGTAGAAGGTAAAAAAATTCAATGGCAGATTACTTAGCTAATTGTGGTGTAGATCAAGATCCTATCATGGAATTATATAGAATTCAAAATCTAGAGAGAGAGAAAGAGATCTGTCAATCCAACTACAACTAAAGTCATAGTGATTAATTTGGGATCATTGCCACTACAACTAAAGTCTTAGTAGCAATTGTGGGTTGTAGATTCTACCTGGTCCTAGTGTTCCCTTACCTATAAACTTTCCATAATCTACTCCCAGGGAATCATATATCTGAGAGAGAGAGGGAGCCCAAATCTATCAATCCACTGTTGTACATCCACATACATTGATGTAGATTGGAAGCATCTTATTCATATATTGGCCTTTATGTAGGATAGTTCATTATATCATTAGAAGCTTGTTCCAGTTAAAAAATGCATAATCCTCAGGCCCTAAACTATGCCAAGAAAAACAAGTACATGGTAATGAAACAAAAAAAGCATTTTATATCCCTAGGTTTCGACCTCATGATGAAACTCGAGAGTAAACCCATTTTTGTTAATCCACCTACTTCAATGTAGGGTGGAAGAACCTTATTCAGATATTGACACATTTTCTTTCTTTGTCTAGCGCATTTCGACAAAACATTAACGGTTTGTCTCAATTAAGAAATGCACAATTCTCCAACCCATATCATTTCTCAGGAAAACAAGTACACGTGACTATAAAAAAGCACTGATGCATAATCCTCTAGACAATCTTCTTCAATATTAACCAAAATGCAAAATAGGTTACAAACTTAACAACAAAATTTAATGTGTGGTTTGTGAACACAAATTTTTAGGGTTTGAAGCATGAATTCAATAAAATTACAGATAGTCTCAGTGATCAAAAGTAATTTACAAAGATAGGAGGAAAGTAAAAAAAGTAAAGATTCTCACATATTAGTGATTCTCCTTCGAATTGACACTTCTTTACTAAAGGAATTGCTTGCAGAAGCCACCACCATTGTGTTGATGTTGTGGAATCAGAATAATGTCTATATTTTGATGATGGAGAAAACAAGAGAGGAAAATCCCCCTTATTTCATATTCTCCATGCAATCATCATGTTTCTCAACATTTTATATGTTGTCAAAACAAGAGAGGAAAATCCCCTACAATCCCATAATTTTTAAATGTTGTAGGTTCCAATCTCCTTTGATAGCGAAGTGTTTTTTTAAATGACTAAGTTATAAATTTTTTTTTATAAACTAAAAAGAAATAGTACAATATTAAAAAAACAAGGGTGGTAAAGAGGCACACCTACATAACCTAAATAGAATAAGTAGCAGATAATATGAAACTTTTTCTATTGCAAAAAGAAACGAAGTTAGAATAGCTTGGTCTAGTTAGGTGACCTCGAAACCCCTCTTTTTATCTTTGTAAAGTTAAATTTTGATGAATCTTTGCGAGGTGATTCAAGTTTTATAAGTGTAGGAGTGATTTTGAGAAATTAAGTCAAAAGTTTTATTCATGGGAGCTTTTTATTCTTGGGCCACGAGACAAATAATGAAGCAAAATGGGAGGGAGTAGTGGCAAGGATGGAATTAGCATCTTCAATTGGAATCCAAAATCTTTTAGTTGAAGGGAACTCACTTATTGTAATGAATTCTTTGAAGAAGGGGAGTTGTCCTAATTGGAAGCTTGGGAGACATCTTAAAGAGGCTAATCTAATCAAGTTGTACTTCAAGGAGGTTAATTTCTCTCATTGCAGAAGGTCAACAAATTCAATGGCAGATTACTTAACTAATTGTGGTGTAGATCAAGATCCTATCATGGCATTATATAGTAGTCATACTTTTGCATGATGTGAACTAGGTCATTTTAAAAAAAATTCTCTCACCTTAATATTGTTTGTTTGAATTTTATTAAAGAACCATTAAAAAGTTTGAATTATGAGTGATAGTAACAGTTTTTTTATCTCCATCCTTAGGTACAAAGCAAGTATTGGGAATTTGATTTTTTGTTGATGCGAGTTTAACGACATTCATAGCTATGATGTGTTCAAGCATGGCTAGAGGGGTTTTTAAAGGAATGTGATGGTCATGTAAAATTGAAAATTGCATACCCTACAATTTTGGTACAACAATTTAGCCTCAATTTAGTATCTATATCCCCTAGCATGTTTTTAAGTTCATTTGACCCTATCTTAGCCTTTATCCCACCCTTGATGCCAACATGAGCTTTTGTGTGTATGTATGTCGATGTATTTTTTGTGCAACCAAATGTGTTTTATGTGTTATCCCAATGTCCTTATATCATAATGAGTATTTGCTAGCCCTATTATACTTGGACAAAAGTGCGACACATGGACATTTGCATAGCGCACTATACACGCTAGCATCCACTGACTTTGTAGTTGTATAATGACCATTTTCTTCTATTCTTGCCACCTTGTTGCACCAAGACATATGAATGTAACTACCCTAAGATCTACGAGGAAAAGATCAACAACCAACTTGCATTCCATGACCCCCTTCAACTTCCCTCTTAACTTGGCTTTTTTAAATATAATCAAGTAATCTTTTCAATATTCTTGCAAGCAATCTTCTATTCTAGCTTCTGATGCCTTTGTGAAGCTTTCCAACATTCTTGAGCTTTTTGAGTAGTAGTTGTACACTTCTAGCATTGGTATTCTTTGTTTCTACTTCATGGTTGAGGACTTGTGCTTGTGGTTTTAGCAACTATTATATCCATTTCGATGTTTGTAGGTGATATTGTTCAAACCTCTTCTCTTGTTTCAATTTTTTCATTGCTATTGTAATCTCTCCTTGTGTTGTAACTTCCTTGTTGGAACTTAGAGGGTTTTTCCACTCCATTTCTCTCCTCCTACACACACTACAATATTGATCCTTATAGACCTAGGATTTAGTACTTATAGATTTACTTTGCTTTGTTGTTCTTAGTCCTAGACACACATAGACTAAGTGCACGCACTCTCCATTTTCCTTTATATCATTGGGTGCCAGTGGAGATTGAAAGACCAAAATAGGGGTTTGATCTAAAGGCAAGATCCTTAGTAGCTACCCCCTTTCTCCCCTTCTCAACTTGCAGGTACTTGGAGGACTCCAACAACCGAGGCTTTATGTTCCTTCTCCCTCTTTCTAATTTCACTTCAATATGTTGTTTAAAATCATTAGTTAAGAGTGATTTCTTTATTTATGTATTTTTTTCCATATCTAGTAGTTTGTTGTTGTTGTTGTCCTTGTCTGCGTGTACTTTTAAGTCCATATAAAAATTTGAGTTTTACATGTATTTTGGATGTGTTGGCACGTGCCTAATTTTTTTCAAAAATTCCCATGTTTATGCCCCTTTGTTGCCTTGCCCTACTTTGCCCATATTTTATATTTGATCTAAGATATTTTCAAATGAGGCCCCCATCCTAAAAAATCCTTTATGTGTATACATTTTTGGTAGGTTCATTATGTCATGAACTCATTGAAAACCCAAAAAGCCTTATGTTTCAGTGATTCAGTAGGTTTATGAACTAGTGAACCTACCAAAAGGTTCGTAGGTTCTTATTTTCCCTGAAACACTAAAGAAGAGGACAAATAAAATACATTTTAGGTTTTTACTAGGTTTACAAACTCGTGAACCTACTAAAAAGGGTTTTTGGTTCATGAAAGACCGGAAAGGCTGAAAGAGAAGAAAAGGAGAGGAGAAAAGAAATAATGTTTTAGCAAGTTCTTAAGTTTGTGAACTTGTCGAAACGTCAAAAAAGAAGAAGAAAGAAGAAAGTTGGCAAAGATGAATGTTTCGGTAGGTTTGCCAATTCATGAACACTGAATCTTGAAAACCCTTAAGTTTTAGCAATTCGACATGTTCGTCAAAAAGGTTTTAAAGTTTTGCAAGGGCTCGAATCACTGACAAAGAGAAAGATAAATTGAATTGTATCGTCAAGTTCGTAAGTTCACAAACTTATCAAAATGTTGAAAGAACAAAGAGATAAAAGAAGACAAATGTTTTGGTAAGTTCATTAGTTTGTGAACTCATCAAAACATCAAAAGGGTTCATTAGTTCATGGTTTCCTTGAAATGCTGAAAGAGAACAAGGCAAATAAGAGAACGAGAAAGAAAGTGGTTTTATACAAGCTCGTGAACTCGCTGAAAAGCCAAAGAAGGTTTGTCAGTTTCCAAAATGCCTGAAAAGCTAAAGTGTGAATGAAGAAATAAATGTTTCAGTGAGTTCGTGAGTTTGAAAGATCGCCCAATCATTAATAAAGAGGATGAGATGAGAAAATGAGAGAAGAACAAAGAGCCAAGAGAAGATGCCTGAATGATAAAAAGAATGGGGAAAAAGAAAAGAAATAGGGCTTTTGGTTGGTTCGTGAGTTCGTGAATTCGCTGAACCACCAAAAGGGAAACAAAAAGCAAGGGAAAGTTTTAAACTTTCAAATATGCTGAGAATAAAATGGAGAATGCCACCAAAATAAAAGAAGCCCAATAGAGTGGAGGTTAAAGTAGCAAACAATTCCAATGAGCATTCAAATACCCCAACCACCCCAGGATACTTCAATGACTCTCAAGACAACCATTAATAATCCTTCCAGAGGTGAATAGCTTGATAGGTGAATTCCATACGACCCAAAACTCCAGTAGATCCTTGTGTGATGAATTCCTTGTACCAAGGCATGGGCAAACACTGCAAATGAATATAATTTCAAGTGCAACCCATGTGAAGATGATACAATAGGCATGGGTGACCTGCAAGCATGTTGGCCACTCCTAGTCTAGACAACAAGATGGAATGCAATGCTATAGACATGTGTGTAAGATGTAATAGGGGTTGGTCTTTGAACCAATTCCATGACTTTAAGTGCCTCAGTAGTATTCTAGGGCATCAAATGATGCAATCTACTTGTAAAGGGGATAAAATGCACTTTGTAAAGCATAAGAAGGTTATTCAAAGACAGATGCATGTGGTGGTATGTCTCCATGGTAGATTTTAATTAGTCAAGAGGGTGTTTGAACCTAGTTTCTCATCCTCTCTTGCCACATTTGCTAGTATGAATGTAATAGAGGTTAGAGAAATATGTGACAGTAAGCTTTTGTGATGCTCTTTCTTTTTGTTCCATGTGGATTTTTGTATTTCTATCTGGATTACTAAGAATTTTCATTGCATGGGATGAGATATATGCATTGTATGATGATGCACTTATGTTTCTATTTGTGTTCTATCAATCTCTTTCCCTTTTGCAATCCATGACTCTCTTGCCCAATGGAGTAGGCACCAATCTAAATGGTGAAGGGCCAACAACTTCTAAATTTAAATCTCTCTCTTCTTTAGGAGTAGACCTTTAGGTTCCACCATGCTTGCATTAATAGTAACTCAGTCATATCTTATGCAATATTGAAATTGAACACCATTAAGGAATCATGCATGTTTGTGTCTCTCTTGTCCCTATGTATGCAATGTTAAGTGGATTCATCTGATGTGGAAATACAATATAGTTGTAATCTTTGGGTGTAGGGTGAGAGTGGAATAGTTATCTACTTATCAAAGATCTTCCAGGTCTATATGTAGCTAGTGTTGACATGAATTTAGTGACATATTTAGGATTCATAACACATTGGGTGTGGCTACTTGAGCTAAATAATTTTATTTCTCTTTAAATGTCTTATTGTTGAGACCTTAAGGAACACCCCCTTGGCCTCATAGAGCCTAAATCCAAAGATGAGTTTACCTGCTCATAGAAATTGGTTCATCCATGCCATTGTCTGATCATAAGCCTTACCCATTACCTAAGCATGATATATCCTTGGCCTTAGGTTCTGGTTTTGAGTCTTTAGGATTTGTGGACCTACGTGTTTGGGAACCAATAAAATGGTGCCATTATTGGGGAACATTTTAGAATTTAGTCTTATCATGAGTTATAACAAATTAATGACTCTACTGGTACATGGACCAAATTTTTTTTAACCTTGGTGATTCTATCTACTCAAAGGATTTCCTCAATCAGTGAGGTGGTGACTCTACCATAATTCAAAGTTTCTATTGTTGATGCATGCCTACTGATGGTGTAACAAACCCTAGTCTAGATTGGTATAGCAACAGATCAAGGTACATAAAGTTGTTTCTTCTTTCCCCTCTTGAAACAAAAGTTATTTTACAAAGGAGTTATCTTTAGAAAGAGGTACAGTTTTGTTTTAGCATGTCATGAATTTCCAGTCATGGCCTTTAGGTCTAAATATGTTGATAGGGTAGCCCCTCCTTCTATTCCATCATATGAGTCAAGCCCTAAGCATTATACAGATGAATATGACCCAATTTTTTTCAATGATGCATCATATTTCAGCTCTACTGGTTATACTTCATCTCTAAAATATTCTTAAGGTCATGCATCCATATACCATCAAAATTAACTCATTAGGCAACAAAATGAAATTAAAAACCAAATCAGGTTGCTTGAGTCTAGGGTGCGGTCCAATGCTCTTTCTGCTGTCCCAAATAGTTTAAGTGTTCGATCTCCTTCCATCCTCCTTGACACTATCTACAAACAGTTGGACCTCTCATGGGTTTGTTATGATATGCAATACATGACAATCAAGGTTTATGATCAAATGATTGTCTTTGATGGGCACGATCTTTATGATGGGTATGCACTTGTTGCTATATTTTCAAAATTCATGGATAAATTTCAATTTGGAGATGAGGACACGTGGATGAAATTATTTGTGAGATATCTAAGTTGAATGGAAAGGAGATGGATTGAAGGTTTTCTAGAACATCACTTTGCTTCTTGGAATGACCTAGTGGCAACATTTGAGGAGTATGCAAGTAGCCTAGACCCTACGGCTCTTGTCCAAGAATTAACAAATGTAAAAAGGCAAGAGGGAGAGTCTAGCAAGGACCTCAGTCACCAATTTTCTATTACACTTTCAAAAACTCCAATGGCTTCCAAACCTTCTATACCAACCTACATTTATATGTTTTTTGAATATGAGGTTGGATTGAGTTCAGTGCAGGAGGAGTTGAAGCTTACAAATTTGCAGCAGGCTTACCTATGCCTTGACTCTCTTGAAATATTGAGAAATTAATATATTGAAAAGTTGTTGTCCCCAAAGGCAAATATTATAAGAGGTGAATTAATGAAGGGCATCAATATAGTTAATTAGGTTGGAGGCGCAATCAAAAGGATAGGGCAGTTGATGCAACATTATATGATAGTTTTATGGAGAGTGAAGATAGTGTGGCCACCTATCTTTAGCTTGATGGATCTTCCTTTGGGAAGGACAATGATATTCCTTTGCCAATTGTTTCCCAACCCGAGGTCAAGGATGACAGTGATGTGCATGCACATGATGATAATCGATCTAAGATAGATAATGGTGCAAGCATTGAATTCTAGTTTGAGGGCCTTGCCATCGATAGTGGCAGTGTTGGTAAGATGGATACAACATTGGATTAGTTTGGTAGTGCGGTCAGGAGGATTGAAATTAATGATGGTGGAGCCTCATATGATAGTAATACTGAAGGTGATAATAGTGTTTGCACTAATTTATGCTTAGGTCAGTTAGTTCATGGTTTTGAAAATAATAGTGAATATTTTCTTGGTGAACTCCCATGCTTTGTCCCTCTTGACAGTTATCTTAATGTTGTTAAAGTAAGGAAGTTGGAACTCTAGAGTTTTATTTTTCATTTGACGTGCTTCCTTGCTTTTTTGATCATGAAGATGATTCTCACACCTTCCTTATTGCAAACAAGGAGATAAATGCAAAGGTTTGAATGATCTTGTAGCTCTTCTGGTTCATGAAGCCTTCAACCTAGGAGAATTTTTAGAACTTGGTTTGGAACAATTGTCATATGCTGATGTGGACTATATTGTGGACACATTTCTAAACTTTTTGGTTGAAGATTCTCATGTTGAAGTTGTGTCTCAAAAGTGTCAAGATGCTTGTTTGCATGAGGGTGAAAAAGAACAAGTCATAGATCAATTTCTTAGCAGCATTATTTTAACAATATGTTGCAGTGAAGGATGTGAAATATAGAGACAATTTGAAGATGATAAGTCTTCATATGAGGTGCCTCAAAATTCGAATTTGCATGTTGATGATGTAGAATTAGATTCGAATCAAGTCTTTGATTCAATCATGGAAGAATGTATCAAGATTTGTGGTGCAACTAGGTTGCAAGAACTTGAGTAATCATATGACATAGCCCAAATTGAGTTTTCATCTGGGCAGGGCACATTCCAACCTGGTGTTCAAGAAAGTATTATTGTTCATGTTGATTTGTGCACAAGTCTAGACATGTATCATGCTCCCAAGGACATTGAAGTTGAATGTTGTCATATGGGTGAGCATGATGGCAACTCTTATTATTATTATTATTATTATTATTATTTTGGATTCCAATTGAAGATGCTAACTCCATCCTTGCCACTACTCCCTCCCATTTTGCTTCATTATTTGTCTCGTGGCCCAAGAATAAAAAATCCCATGAATAAAACTTTTGACTTAATTTCTCAAAATCACTTCTACACTTATAAAACCTGAATCACCTTGCAAAGCTCCATCAAAATTTAACTTTACAAAGATTAAAAGAGGGGTTTTGAGGCCACCTAACTAGACCAAGCTATTCTAACTTCGTTTCTTTTTGCAATAGAAAAAGTTTCATATTATCCGCTACTTATCGTATTTAGATTATGTAGGTGTGCCTCTTTACCACCCTTGTTTTTTTTAATATTGTACTATTTCTTTTTAGTTTATAAAAAAATATTATGCCGAGAGGCGTTCTACACTCACAATAAGAGTTGAAACAATTAAGATTTAGATTACTGTAAACAATTAATATTCAGATTCCCAAGTAAACAAAATTTATAAAATGTGTAAATAAATAAATTCATGGAAGCCAAATGGATAGATATATTTTTTTAAATATAAATATGCTAGTATATAACTTATATTCATTTTAAAAAAAAAACACTTCGCTATCAAAGGAGATTGGAGCGTACAGCATTTAAAAATTAGGGGGTTGTAAGGGATTTTCCTCTCTTGTTTTGACAGCATATAAAATGTTTGAGAAACATGATGATTGCATGGAGAATATGAAATAAGGGGGATTTTCCTCTCTTGTTTTCTTCATCGTCAAAATATAGACATTATTCTGATTCCACAACATCAACACAATGGTGGTGGCTTCTGCAAGCAATTCCTTTAGTAAAGAAGTGTCAATTCGAAGGAGAATCGCTAATATGTGAGAATCTTTGTTTTTTTACTTTCCTCCTGTCTTTGTAAATTACTTTTGATCACTGCGACTGTCTGTAATTTTATTGAATTCGTGCTTCAAACCCTAAAAATTCGTGTTCACAAACCACACACTAGATTTTGCTGTTAAGTTTGTAACCTGCTTTGCATTTTGGTTAATACTGAAGAAGATTGTCTAGAGGATTATGCCTGAATGCTTTGCTATAGTCCCTTTCACTTGTTTTGCTGGGAAAGGATATGGGCTGGAGAATTGTGCATTGCTTAATTGCGACAAACCGTCAATGTTTTGTCGAAATGCGCTAGACAAAGAAAGAAAATGTGCCAATATCTGAAGACAAAGAGAGAGAGATCCAAATTGCTGGAACATCAAAGAAATGAAACAAAAACACTGAAAAGAAGATGACTGCAGCTTACACAGTAATGGGGTGAGAACTCCATCGAAGATGTGTCTGAGGAGCCTTTCAAATTGCCAGATTTGCAAAATTACAAGCCAATATCAACTATGGACCCTGCTACGACCATTGTGGCACATTAACAACACCTCTACAATGACCAAGAAGCAAGGGTTTGCGAAGGGGCTGTGGAGGGTTCGGGCATTCCTCAGGGTCTATCCCTTGTTCAAGTTTTGCTTGTGTCACTGATTGTCTTTATCCCCCTTACTTCTCATCTTGTCGGATGATCTGAAGTTAACAGTTTGGAGTGTGAATATGTGTTTTTGAGTCTGAATAAGTGTCTTCCATCATGTCTTCTAGACTTAGCTGATTCATTTGAGATCACTGCCACTGCAACTAAAGTCTTAGTAGCAATTGTGGCTTGCAGAGTCTGCCTGGTCCTGGTGTTCCCTTACCTATAAACTTTCCATAATCTGCTCCCAGGGAAACATTATACTGAAGATCCATTACACAAACTCTTACCAAGAAGCACCCTACTTTGCAAGATGACAAGTATACATGATGATGTTAAAATTCAGCACATGATATGCAGATTCTGCACTCTAGGCTTTGACATAAATTGTCTCAATTAAACTATGTTGAAACCTGCAAATCTGAGTGCTATAACCTGCATACGCAAACTTCTGAAAGTACAAGAAAAATAATAAATAAAACTGAAATCAGAATATATAACACTGGCTGTCCAGATATTTTTTTATTCTGAGTTTTGGTTCTACAGTACTGATACAAACTAATAAGCGCACAGGGTCCTAAATAGACTCCAACTTGGGCAATCAGAAATTAAAAAAAGCCTTACTTTTAGGTGACTGTATCCCAAAGAAAACTTTAAAAATAAATCACTACTGTCTGCCCAGAATAAAGCAGACAATAAACAAAGCAGCACCTAAGAATAGTCTAAAATCAGTGACAAAAACAAACTAATAAAAGCACCTAAACTTAGAACAAAATCTGCGCCTAAAAAGCAGTTACAAAAAACTAAAAAGAGGTTCGAGTGCCCAGCAGTCAGAATTAATCACTAAAAGTAGGGTCTGATTTATCCTAATTGATGTGCCACTAGAACACTGTCTGAGCGACCCTGCAGAAAATCTAACAGAGGCATTGAGGAGAGTAACATGACCACAGCCAACATTAGAAATTGTTTTCTTTTGAAAGCATTGCCACTAAACTTGAATCTACTTGAAATCCCCATACCTGAGACACCACCAATCTGATCCTGATCCCAGGTCAGAATCTTCTTGGAAATGTATTGTATCCTTAGATGGTATTGTTAGGGTTTAGGTAGATCGGAGCAATAAATATTAACAATTATATGCAGATTAAATAACCCAAATATAACAATGAAGAATAACACAGAAAAGATCAACACATAATTTTAACGTGGTTCACCCAAAATGGGCTACATCCACAGAAACTCAGATATCCAATGATTTTATTATCTAGTGCAAAACAGATTACAATCTCGCGAATTCCACCCACAAAATACATCCCAGCCGCTTATAGCAAGCTTTTTGGAAGCTTCTAGAATTAGGGTTTTACAATGTCGTTTTTGATTTGTCGGTTAACAAAAATTAACTACTGACCTCGAACGTGAAAAAAAGGGAATTTTTTTTTTGCTGCCGAACCCCCGCTTGGGGCTTGGCCCAGCCCCGAACCCCGGCAAGGTTACATTACGAGTGTACAGTATTTGCATGATCAGTCGCCACATACCAACAATCTCCCACTTGGAGATTGATCAAACTCCACACCAAATAGGTATTTCTCTGGCAATTCGGTTTATAATTCAATGATATTTTGAATTATCAATTATGTAGTGTTTTGTGAATTTTTGTTTGTTATAAATTTATTATTTTATTGCTGATCATGCACATAAAATTAATATTATGGTTACTTTTATTTATTTTTTAATATTTTGTCTACCAACATTTCCAAGACTAACTGAAAACAGGGTCCCAAAATATTTGGTAAATCCTTTACCCAGAGCTGTACTCGATTCCAGCTAACTCAGCCTACGACCATTGTATTTGTTTTGTAACTGAAAATCAAGCATGGAAGCAATGCTTGCTAACAAATTTCATTATTCTCCTGCTTACAAGCAAGTTGAATCACTCAAGAAAATATGTTTCATACTGCTGTTGCTACTGGGAGCATGAAAAAGCAAGTTGTGACTGAATGATTTCCCATCACCACAACCAGAGAAACCTTTTTTGGCTTTTTGTCATTGGCAGTATCAACTATGCATATCAGGCAATAGTATTAGTCATTCAGTTGTAGACATTTCACAGTTAGTAATGCTTATTGAAATGATCAGTAGACTTGCTTAAGTAAGGAAAGTTTCTCGTATTAAATTATAACAAACAAGAACAATGAAAATAGAACATAAAAACATGTAATGAGAAATGAAACACTTCCTGCAACACACCTTGTTTATCCTTTCTTCCCCTATCAATTGAGTCTTTGATTTTGCAGTTCTTAATTCTTCAAAGAGGAATCTTGGTGTCATGTTTGCCAAACCTGTATTGTGATGGTTTATTGAATACCTGCAATGTGAGGGTTCCACATAAAAGACATGTATTGCATATGGCTATCACAATGTTGTTAATGAATTTACGTTATAATGGACATGCATAATCACACTCAATCTTGCAAGCAGAAGGCTTTTTATTTTTAATAACCACATGTTCTTTAAGGGCAATTCTTATGGGAAGATCACACAAAAATCATGGTTTTGAAGATTGAGTGGATGCCATTGAGAGTTATCAAAGGTCATGAAAAACTAAAATCAATCTTCTCATAAGAATAAAAATAAATTCACACACAGAGGCTAGGAGACAAAAATCATGGTTTTGAAGATTGAGTGGATGCCATTGAGAGTTATCAAAGGTCATGAAAAACTAAAATTAATCTTCTCATAAGAATAAAAATAAATTCACACACAGAGGCTAGGAGGCATGGTTGCCATGAAATGTTTGTGTAAAGTGAAGGGTTGTCATGATATTATTAAACAAATGCACATTCTAATAGACATAGACAATCACGTTTTTGATCTTGCAAGCTAAAAGCCTTTTTAAGAGCCATTCGTCCTTTAAGAGCAAGCTCTATGCGAAGATCACATAGAAATTATGGTTTTCCAGATTGAGTAGATGCTATTGAGTATTATACAAGGTCAGTTGAAATTAAATTAATTTTCTCCAAAGAATAAAAGTAAATTAACACAGAGTTTATAAGGTGCGGTGGCCATGGGAACATGTGAATTTATGGAACACTATTCATATTGATTGATTACCATAAAACTCTTGGGAAGAGAGGCCTAGAAATTTGAAGTCCCTTTTTAAGAAGCACAATAAAACACTATGCTAGCGAAGAAGGCACAGCCTTTTGAAACAAATGCAAAAATTTGAACTTTAGTTTCTTAACAACTTAACACAAATTTAGGGGCCAAAAAAACAATTTTAAGCATCAATAACAAGACATGTGAACCGTATGAATCTGTATTCTTCTTTGAATGCCTCACATTAGTTGCCTCCAGACCATTTCTCTTGTCTATCAATAAGATGCCCTAGCTCGTTCCACCTGGCCTTCACTAGTTACTTTGATCACTTTGCCTGTGAGGTGGCGCTCTATTTTGTTTGCATCTTGAACCATCTTGTTTTGGTCATAATGAGCCTGGTGTTGAATTTTCTGTTAGCTCACCTTCCATTTTTTTCCTTTGTGAAGAATCATATTAATCTCAGATAGAAACAAGACTTGAAACCTTTTCATAGACCTCTTTGATAGAGGAGGTGAGCAAGGGCAGATTGTATGTTCAGAAGGCTAACTTTGATTTCTATGATGATAAAAGCACCACAATTTCTTCAGTTAAGAAGGAAGAAGCAATCATTGAATATGATGGACAATGTTGGTTTTCTGCACAAGCAAGACAAGAAAGATACAGGGAGGAAGAGACTGACAAACCCCAATTCCAACCTTCCTCTTTATCCAAAAAAAGGACAATGTTGAGTAAGTGTTGTCACAAAGATCACATGCCAAGGAGATGGATATCTCTACTCTGGTCAGTGATGATTATGTAAAGCAAATTCCAATTGAAGGAGTGCAGATCAACATGCAAGGAGATAAGATTGGAGAAAGAGCAAATGACCAATTCTAGCCAGGGTTCTCGTGGAATGTTCTTCCCTAGAATCTTGCTAAATTAACATAACCACCTATTACAAGCCAACTAAGGATGAGCTTGAGTTCATTCTAAGTAATAGTTACTTGTATTAGAAGATGAGATCAGGGGTAAAATGATTTTTGTTCATACAATCTGCACTAAAGGAGTAGAATACATTGAAGGATTCATTTGTGTACCAAACTCCTATTTAATATGTCGAAGCAAAGCTTGGGTCTCAATAACTAACACAAAAATTTGAAGCTAATGTTTAAAAGCTTATAGAAATCTGGTTTGAGAGAGTTTTTTCTTAATTTAACCTTAAGCATAGGTTAAAATGTTTGAAGGAACAAGATTGAAGTGTCTACGACCACATTGCTGCTTGAAGGTTCAAATTCTTTTAAATTATGCCTCCATGTATATCTTGAAGGAACATAAATAAACATGATTCAGAATACTAAAACAGCACTGTACAAATCAGGGAATATCCACTATACTCATATCTACATGTTGTAAAATCCAGGTTGGGAAACATCAAACATTAATAGAGGGAAAGGGGAAAATGTTCTATATGCATGAAAATGGAGCATATACATATGAAACATCATAGCTCCTCAGGATGAGGGCATATGGCTGCTTATATATTTGATTTTTCCATTGTATCTCCTTCCATATCCATTTCCCTTGTAAATTTTATGTTTCTTAGATATTGGTTGGGTTTGCAACTATTTGTTTCCCAAGGTTTCTTCTGTTTCCAAGCACATGAGAAGACCTGGAATATTTTTTGCACTTTTGCATGTCAAACAGATGAGCTTTACCCTGCTTCTCAGTCGGCATGTGGAAATGCATGCCAAGGTGCTCAATTTCTAACTTTTCCTCATTTGGAGCTCATTTGACCAATTTATCACAAAAATATAGTAGAATGTACATTGCTGTTCAAAGTGGTCATCTCCCTTTCTGATCTCTCAATTTTGACATTGCATGAAAAAACTAGTGCAAATACTGTTTTCTGGTTAGGGCAGTTCCACTGTGTGTTTGAAGGGTGAAACAGTGAAACTCTGATTTGAAACCTGATGAAAATGTGTATTAGAGTGTTAGGAGCTTCTCCATTATGTTTCATGTATACTGAAGTTATTGTTGCTGCACTGCTGCTCCTATTTTGCCAATCCAGTTGAGTATACATTTTCCATAGCCTCTTGTTATGCCTTGTGCAAAATGGTCCCAGAATTTGACAATCATCCTCTTGGATCATAACTCCACAGTGGAGAGGCTCTTGGTCCCTCGAGAGCTTACTCTGAAGGTCATTTTTCAAATTTTCTTTCATTTAGTTGCTTTGAGGTGTCTCTTTGTCTTTTCTTCCTTTACAAGTAGTTTTGTGTTTGAATTGTTTGTCACTTGGATTGCTTGCCCTATTATGAAGCCTACACTTTTTTATAGGGCATCTTTTCTGAGTGGAGTGACTTTCTCTTGGATTGCTTAGCCTATTTTGAAACCACCTCTTTTTTGGAGGGACTCTTTTCTGAGTGGAGTATCTTTCTCTTGGAGTGCTTCCCCTATATTGAAGCCTACTCTTTTTCAGAGGGACTCTTTTCTGAGTGGAGTGGCTTTCACTACAGTGCTTCCTCTCATGCATGTATTCCACCTCCCCGGAGAAAGTTCACTCTTATCGGATCACTTCCTTGCTTGGTCTTCTTCCCTTTCTTAAATGGATACTTCCTTTCTAGTCTCTTGGACTTGAGCTGCATTATATGGTGTTTCTTTTTCTTCCTTTTGGCTAATTATGGTGGTTTTTCTTTAGTGAGGTGCTTTTGTGGCACTCAACTGTTATGATGTGTCCTTTTGATTCTTCTTGGTTTCAATGCATGCTCCTCATCATGACTTGTGTTTGTGGTCGTATACAACCCATGCCTGCTTTCCTTGCTTGTTTTGGATGAGGTACATGCTGATATACATCCTTAAAAATGCATTTATGATTTACTGCCCCTCTTACACCTCTTGGATGTGAGTGCACAGTCCTCTTCCCTCATTGCTTTTGCTTACATTGTACTTTGGAGTGGTATCCATTACCTCTCCTAAATTATCTCTCCCAAGTCTGATTTCATCCTTGTGGACAATTTCTCTTACATTCCAAGAATGTGAGTTAAGACATTCTCTTTACCTATCATGTTGAACTTGTATTCTTTGGTATGCTTGTTTTAAATGTGGGTGACTTAAACTTCAACTTTCACGCACAGAAAAATGGTTTGGTTTTCCCCTTACATTGCAAAGATTTCAAGGACTTATTTGAACAACATGCTCTTTATGTGGACAGGTTTTGTGCTTGAAGAGATTGGCTTAAGCTTGCAAATTTGAATTGCATATAAACATTTATCTTGTGGAAGTGCCGAAGTTATTGTAGTACCCCCTCTAAATCTGATTTCATCTTTTTTGGAACAGCGAACTCTGCATGAAGGACTTCACACACATAAGAGTGCTAATTTTGATTTTCTATTTTTTGATGCCACTTACACTCCTCCAAGTGTGTGGGCTGAACACTTTAGTCCTCTTAACTCTTGCAGTGCTGAAATTGATGATTAAAATGACTGCAACTATGGATGTAATGCTTACAGCAACTTGAAGGAAATAAATACATCAACATTCTTTGCCACAAGGGCTTACAATCAGATTAAGATCTTAGGCTTGAAATATAATGAAATACAAGCACAAACAGTGTGCAGTTCTCCATGTCTTCTAGTCCTCTTGCAATGTAGAATGAATGATCTTTTGTAGCAAGCAAGGATGAAATATCTTGATGCCAACCAGAAATGTGGTACATTGCATGTGATAAGGATCATGGGACCAACATTGGATGATTTCACCTTTGATCTGCTTAAGGAAATGTGTATATTATCCCTTTTATGACGAGTTCAGCAAGATGTATACATTAGAACTCAATGTAGTCCTAATCATGAACCTCTCTTGGACCAATAATGTTATATATGATGCCTTCAAGAGATGGGCTAATAGAAAATGGTCTCGTTGTGGCCATGTGGAGATTGATGCCTTGGCAAATGGCTTCTTTCTGGTTTCCTTCTCAAATTAGGAAGATTGTATTAAAACTCAACTGGGTGGTCCATGGTTTATGGGTAGTTCTGGGCTGTTCCTGCGGAAGTGGGCTCCGGGCTTCGATCTGAAAAAGGAAAGCTTCAACAAAGTCCCCATGTGGATAAAACTTTTGAGTTTGCCTCTGCAATATTGGGAGGAGGAGATCTTGAAAGGTATCGCTTCTGCTATTGGCCAGTTCATTGCCTTTGATCCACTAACCATCTCTAGGAAACGTTTATTGTTTGCTAGATTTTGCGTATATGTGGATGTAGGAAAGATTATCACATCTTCTATTATCTTGTGCTCCAAACTGGGTAAATGGGAGCAATATATTGCTTTTGAGGAATCTGCAGTTGTGTGTGGAAACTGCCGTATGGTTGGTCATTCCACTCCCTGCTGCCAGAGTAATAGGCAGCCGCAACAAAAGGGAAAGCAAGATCCCCTGTGGCATGACCTTCCTTGCGGTGAGGAGTTTCAGGTTACAGATGCTATGAAGGCTGCCCCTGGTGAGCTCCCTTCAGAGGATGAGCGTAGTCAAGTTCTTGGCAACATGAAGTGAAGCGAGGAGCTCCAGACTGCTGGCTGCCAGCTCTCGCTTGGAGATTCTTCTACTCTTAAAGAGGAAGGAGATATCAAGCATGAATCTTGATAAGCTGATCACCGTCAATAGTGGTATTGACTGGATTCAGAAAGGGAAAGTTCAATGCTCATTGGAGCACTTTGGTTTAAAGCTCATGTGACTTTTTTGATTCTTATTGTGTCTTGAACTTTGGTTTGGCCTTTTGTTGGTTGTGTCCCATGTTGTATTTTGGCTGTTGTGCTGTCGCTATGCTCCGCATTGCTGTTTTGTTTGATCCTTGGTTGTAAAAGGGTTGGGGCCCTTTTAAAAAACTCTTTTTTACCCTTAATCAAAAATAATCTTACGTATGACATTATCAATTGGCGCGAGATTCAATATATGGTACATTGCGGAATTAGGCCTTCCTTAAGTGAATTTGACAAGTCACATTGCATTATCTGATGGAAAAAAAACAATTAGAAATGACGTGGCTTTGTAAAATTCACCTTCCTGATGCTCTGTTATGAATTTGAAGGTTCTATCATAAAAAATGTGTCACCGCCCAGTAGAAATATTGTTTGGAACTCTAATGCATTGAAGTGATGACTGTAGTAAGAATTGATCTCTATGTTAAGAACATAATGACTATGACTTTTATAGGTACCTGCAAAACAAAACAAACATGAAAGAAAATATTTTTGGTTAATACAAGATTGCTCTTACACCTTGGATGCTCTTGCATCAAAGGTTTCTGCAGCTTCTCTTTGAAGTGTTTGCTTTCTTGGGCTGTTCATTTTTAAATCTTTTTAGTGTTAACTCCATATCCTAGACCTTCTAATGAGGTCTAGTGTCTACTTGTATGGGATTCTTT
This sequence comes from Cunninghamia lanceolata, assembly GCA_027924645.1. Lineage (NCBI taxonomy): Eukaryota > Viridiplantae > Streptophyta > Pinopsida > Cupressales > Cupressaceae > Cunninghamia > Cunninghamia lanceolata. The sequence continues at coordinate 10,249,241 of BSBN01001435.1, forward strand.
ATTCTTTGGCCTTGCTTGCCATGACCTTTACCTTATTAACCTATTTTCTTCAACAACTTAAAGCCAATGCCATCAGTATGCCCTCCAAAACTACCGCTAGTATCACATAATGCTTTGTGGGATGCATGTGCATGTGGAATAAAGAATAATGCTGTGGGAATACATGTGCATCTGAAATATGCATACATGTACGTAGCTTGGAGGAACGTACTAAAAAATGATCCAAAATAGTAGAACAAGATTGCTTAAATCAGATATCATAGTAGAATATCTCATGAAAAAATTACAATGAATTGCAAGTATTCATGACCAACTGCATTTGCTATATCATTTTCGTAAGCTATTCAATTAGTGGTTCTTAAAGTTTTTTTATATATACATATTTAATGTTTTGCTCAATTTTACTTTGAATAGATTTATTTTAAAAGTTAAATGTTAAATCCTAATGAAGGTTTATTTTGTACTTTATACCCAATAAGGGTTTACCTTAAAAATGCAAGGTTGCCCCTAAAATAGTAGTCCATAGCCCTTGGTTGGAGGGCAGTTGGTTCATGGGTGTGCTTGACAAAGCTGACTCAAGTTTGAATCTCCTATGACCAACACATGGGAGGTGTTTTGAGATGGTGGATGTTTGTAAACTTCTTTCCTACCAGCGCAATGTTCAGTAGGCCTACAATAAAAAGAATAGTTGGTATTGGTCCACAAAAGCATGATCTATTGTTTTAGGGTCAGTCAGGTGTGTTTTTACATAACCCTCTTAGATAAAAGTAAAATAGTTTTAAAAATCCCACGTAGTTATTTTATGTGATGGCATTTTTTGCATATTTTATGAACTTTTTTATCTCTATGCATTATATTTGACATGAAATAAAATCAATTTTTTTTAATGTTTGTTTTAGCACTTATTTAGATTTGTCCAAACCTTTTTTCTTCATTCATATGGGAAGAAGAGGAAGGCTGGAGTTAAAAGTTTATGAGGCTACTTTGTGTGTCTCTTCTTTTTCCTGTACAAAAGAGCCATCATAGTTCTCCATCATTTTAAGCAGCACCCACTTCTTAGATGAAGTTGGGATTCTTCACTACAATCTGGTTCTGAACCCCCCTTTTGTTAAAGGGTATATTGATAAGTTTGGTCTGGATGTTCCCTTGATTCTTTAAACTACTTGAAAGTCGTTTCTTATACTGACCTTCACACTGGATGTGGTTTGATCTGAAAATTTGGGTCAAAGTCTACCGAATCATTGCGGTCATGGTGTTTCTTGTTCATTGGAGGTTGACAAGGAGCTAGGAGACGGAGTTTGACACTTCTTGGTGGGGTATGTTGAAAAATGGAGTTGTGATGATGGCTGGGGATGATCAAGGATGGTACAAGACATCTCTGGGAGTCTTTGGGAAATGTTACAAACTCCAGAAAGACACAAAAAACTTGTTTTGGCGAAATCACCGCTAGTCACAAGTGATGGAAGTGCAGTTGCCCCAGTGAATTCATAAATGCCATGGCAAATGCACAATTGCCCCATGGTGAAAGTAGTGAATTTGCCACCATGCAAATAGAACATGGAAGACACAGTTTTTGTCATTTGATCTTCCAATTTGTTGATGGATTTCTCATTGTTTTGGAGGATGGAGACTCAAAGGGGGTCACATAGTGCTATCCCATGACTGGTGTGATTGGTACTCATTCTATGGTGGTTTTAGTCTATCTTTTGACTATTACAAGTGTGTTGTTCATAGTCATTCATGGTGAGATTAGTGTTGTAGGTGTGTTAGGAGCTTCAGATTTGCTGTGTTAGGTCATGGATGCTGTGGGGGCTATGTAAACATCTGTAATTGTTTTTCATCCTGCAAGGAAAAATTGTTTGTTAACATGATGTGTTTGTTTCTTATCTGTTATTTCAGTTTGTTGAGATGATTTGTGTGTTTGTCTTGCTAGACATGTTTCTTTGTTGATTTGACAACCATTTGAGGTGGTGTGGAGTGTGTATTGAGGGGTTGTTGAGGTCATTTCTTCATATATCTGTTTCTCGTGGTAGTGTGAGGAATATCCTCCCTGTTTATAGATCATGGTTAAGCAGCTAGATCCCAAAGTCTGCATACCATTAGAGGTATCAGCCATATTGGGGTCTGATTGCTAAAAGTGAATGCTCCAAAAACAACTCGTAGTCACAGAAACCTATGACTTCTAAAGACACTTTTATATTAGAATTTTGTATGTTTTTTTTTTTATCATAAATTAGGAAATTCTTATTTAGAAAACCCAAATTTAGAAATTATCAAACAGGTTATGATCAGAAATTGGGATACTTTAATTTAGGAATTAGCAAACTCAAACTTAGAAATTAGTAAAAACTATGTTTTAAGTAATTAAGGCTTTCATGGGCATTTTTTATTAGATTTTTTTTTGGTTTTGATCAATGTGAATTTTCAAAGTCATCTCAAGATGAGCTCCATGAGTAGTCCTTTTGCACTAGTGACGTTTTATTTTCTCATGTATGTTGGTAATAATTACAAGGCAAGGGACTCACTTAGTTCATAAGCACCTTTAAGCATTTGGTAGAGGCGAGGAATGGTGAATGCTGAGTGCTTTGGGATTTTCACTCTATAGCCTTTTTCCCCAATGGCAAAGTTTTTTGAAGCAGATAATACCTTATAAACAACCTATGTTTTTACCATTTTTCTGCAATTAAAAGTTTAAGTTTTGTTGCATTTTGGTCAAAGATGAGGAAATCCTAATGTAGTAAACCCCAATTTAGAAATTAACAAAACCTAATTTGGAAAGTAGGAAATTCTTAATACCTTAATTGGGTATTAGGGTTTTCTACATTCTAATACCGGGTACCTCTTGGTACCAATCAGATCCATGTTAATTTGATTTTGTGCTAGCTGTGTACAAGTTTTCTTATTTTTTAAATAATTATTTATTATATTATTATTCTAATATTCTAATACTGGGTACCTCTTGGTACAAATCAGACCCATGTTAATTTGATTTTGTGCTAGTTGCGTACAAGTTTTCTTATTTTGTCTGCATTCACCAAATTTTGGTTCATGAGCACATAGAGCAGAAAGAGGTTCCATTGTAATGTGGCTTGTTTTTATGTTTCAAGTATGTTATCAAGTGGAGCTCAGGGTATCAGCTCCAACCAAATCATTTCCTTACTATATTAATTTTTTTGCAGCTTTATGTTTTTACACTTGTATTGTGGTGGGATTGACACCTCACATCTTTTGGGTACCTCTCAGCACATATCGGATCCACGTTAAGATGATTCCATTCAAGTTGTGTACAAGTTTTCCTATTTCATTCGTGTTTCCCAATTTTTGGTCCACAAGCGCATAGAACAGGAAAGAGGTACCATTATAGTGTGGCTTGTGTTGTGTTTCAAGTGTAATGTTGTCAAGTAAGTGGAGCTCCAAGTATCAGTTTCATCCAAATCATTACCTTATTGCTTAGATTAGCCCCTAGATCCAGGTCTGATTCTTACCTGGTCCAGGTACATGCTCCAGTCTGCTGTGGATGTGGACAGGATTCCGGACAGATCTGGGCGAACCCAGCTGGGCTTCTGCTGTGCCCAGCCTGCAGCAATTGCGAACTGTGCAGTTTTTTTAGTTTTTTATTTTTGCCTTCTTTTTTTTAATACTCTTTTTTTTTCACATTTCACAGAAAGGAAAAATAAAACCCTCCTGTGCCTTGCTGCTGCAAAAAATAATTTGTCTGTTAATGGTGGGGGACCTGTACAAACAGTGCCGTTACAGCCAAGAAGAATGTGGTAAGAAGGCCATCATTCACTGAAGCTTCTCCTTCATCTACTTCTTTGTCCAATGATGACTGATGGGTATGTGCTTAAAAATGATGGTGTTTTGGAGGTCAAATGAGAAACTGCATTTCCTCCTTCCCCATAGAAAAAAATTAATCATTTTCTAAGTTCACATAATATGATTCAGAGTGCAGGTGAATTCAGCAAATTAGGGCACACATTGAGAATTTGAGAGTAACTGCCTATTTACTCTTTATTCACTATTTATGTCTTATGTTTGTTTCTCTTTCTACGTGCTATATTTGGCATAAATAACAATAATTTTTTTCCCCCATATTTATGAATATTTGGGTGTTTTTTAATTTGCCAGGTTTATCTCACTTTTAACGAAGTAATTGAATTCCATCTACACATTAATTTGCCATGTCAATGCCGTGTAAATGGAATGCTACCATGGATACTTAGAACAAACTTTTATGCGTCTTGTCATATGGGCAGGGTGGTCGTAATTGCAATTTGGAATAAGTTACTTCTCATACCTTATATGGTGCTGAAAGCACCCAACCATTTCCCACAATAAGAATATTTGAAATTCAGTCATGGCTTGGCGTATTCCTATTCTGGTTGTACTTGTGGTTCATTTTAATTTCAATATGTGAGTGTTGCTAATAACATGGTGCCAGTTATAATCAATTCAACTGTTAATTTATTGGTCATTTAGAAGGTGGCTAAATATTATCCAATTTGCTTCTGCCTCTGGTATGGAAATGATTAGCTATATCTCATCTTCAATCTTTGAATTCTTTTTTTTAATGTTGCACCATAGATAGTAAATGCAATGAGACATTTGTATTAATAGCACCATGGAATTCATCTTACAGTAAATTATAAAACAATTGTTTGGAAATGTACTCCCACTATTGTGTTTGCACAAATTCCGATAGGGCTGAAATTTGTGAGGCGTTTTCTAAGTTGGCTTGTGAATTATTGTGATTTGTGAATACAGATATAATAAGAGAGAAGAAGACTTCCCATCACTGAGAGAGTATAATGACTATCTGGAGGAGGTCGAGGACATGAGTAAGTTATAATTCCTTGTCAGTTTTTTATTCATATTACTAAATGTGTAAAGCCTATTATGAAACCTTTGGAGCATCTAAATTTTAATGCATAGCATTTAGCAGTTGGTAATGGTAATCACTTGTTATTTTTCCTTGGGTATTGGGTTAGTATCTGGTTTTTGATTTCTAGTGATGTTTGATTAAACTTTGAAATTTTTACTTGTAGTTTGTTGTCTTGGACAAAGTACACATCTAGGGGGCATGTTAAAGCATTGAAATGGTTTTATGTAGTAACGTTTGCAAACATAGTAGCACTATGAAAATTATGAAACTTAATCTTTCAGCATGATTCTGATGTATACTTAAGCCTTACATTCTACAGTGTACATATCTACATTAAATATAAGAATACCTTAGTTATTGATCTAATATCCAACCTAATTCATGTGTGCAGCATTTAAATTGGTTGAGGGAACAGATGTTCTGGCTATTGAAGAGAAGATTGCAAAGTATCAGGAAGAAAATGCTGAGCAGATAATAAATTCTCGAGCCCGAAAGGTATTTTCATTTCTTTTTTTGCAGATTGTCATTAAGATTTGGTGTATCACATGCCAGCTAGTCTGCAACGTCTTAAAAAAAGTCAATGATTTAGCTTCCCTTGGTCAATTATGGAACCCAAATACCCCTTCCATTGAATTCATAGCATTGTCATTTTGTACTTTATTGCAATATTTAGACATCCCTAAAGTAAACCCCTTAAGCAATTTTGTAATACCTCGTTGTATGATATTTGTGTTGCATCCATTTTAACTTCCAGAAGCTCTTGACATTTCTTATTTACAGCTCTTTTCTGTTCTTTTTTGTATGTGACATGAGTAGGAGAATGGTAGTACAGGTAGATATTGTAGCATTGTTTTTCTGTATTAGTGTGAATTTAATGCAAGGATAGCTGTAGCTTACTGATTGGAAGGTTGTTCCACTCTGATTGAGCCAATGAAAATAGTTAAAATGAATTACTGAAGTGATTTTAAGAGGTTTTACATTGTTTTTTCCAAACCAAGGTCATTAATTAGACGTTCTCTATTTTATATCCCAATTCATTAGTTGTACTGCACAAACTGTATTTGAAATCTTTCAGCTCTACTAGATAATCAATGTACTCAGTAAGAACTGAAATTTTGTTACCGTCCAAGCTCACTCTCTCGGATTTCTGTTTGTGTAGGCTGAAGAAGTAGCAAGATCTCTGAGGGAACATCAAGAACAAGCTACAGCTAGTGGTCCAAATGACATGGTAAGATGTGTTGAGTTTGGTGAAAATGTTTTGAATTCTAGTCTATAAATTTCCTTCTGTGAAGGAACACTTGAAAGTAGTTACTTGGTATCAAAACTGAAGTTGATTGGTGGAAGTTTGTCACCACATCCTAAAAGCGGAAAAGGGTTTTTTTCTGATAAAGAATTATTGTATCAATAAAAGAGAGATAATTACAAAGAAGAGGTCTATAAACAAAACTAGACAATCTTCATGAAATGAGTGATCAGAAGATAGAAGAATGAACCATGAAGGAACTCTGCTGAAGTAAACCAAATGAGAAGAGCTTAATATAATAGTCAGCCATTAATACAAAAAAGCTGCTGTCTTGGGCGGTTCTCTGAGAAAGCATTTTAGAATCTTTGCCAGTCTCGTGCTTCCATTAATTGTTAAGTCAGGTTTTCCATTTTCCAACCATCAGATTACTCTTTGCCCTTTTCTCCTTGGTAAAATTTCATCTTTTCAATAAGGAAAGTCTACATTTCCAACTATATGATTCTCTTTCAAAACTGTGTGAAAAATTTTATTGCTTGGGTTGGCTTGTTTTCGCAAGAACATTCAAGGCTAATTGATTGTTTCACAGACCACTAATAATATTCGAGCTACATGTATACACGGTTTTTTAAAGTCTGGTCAAAATTAACATTCAACTTAAAAAATCTTGGTCTCAACTTTGTTGTGGTGAGTTTGTTTTAATTTGTTATTTTTTTAATGATTTAATGTTTATTAGTTGATCTTGGCATAATTATTTTTAACAGAATATATAGACTTTTTGATTTTGATGAAATTGAAACTGAATGCTATTTTTCTCCAATTTTCTTTCTTTCTAATATCATGACTGTTTTCAGCATGGTTACCAAGAAACTCAGGTTGAGGGACGGTGAGCCTATACCTGTACCCACATCTCCAGGTGACTATTTTTAAATGTGATATAGGCAAATGCCTTTATTCATACCTTCCCATACCCATAGCTATCCCTGTCCTCATGTCACACGCTTCCCAGTGACTGATGTTTTTGTTGATTTATGTTCTTATTTCTGGCAGCAGTATTGCATGATGATGTCACCAGCATCCTAAAAGGTCAATTCATGTGCATTTAACCTGATTTTCTCTCATAATTATATGTAGGAAAAAACTTGCTGAAGGAGCTTTTTTGAGATCTACGAGTCTACTGTTCTTAACATCTATAAGTGATGTCAGTGTGATGTTAGTGACCTAAAAATGTGATTATGCTTTAACTGCAATAAATGATCTTGACTTAAAAATTATTTTAGACTTTTTTTTGCTGCTGTATTATTTTCTTGTTCATTTGGTGCCAATATTATTACTGGAAATTGTTAACCCTCTTTTCCTTCAGCAAACAAGACATACAAGTCAGCCTAAAGGCACATGAATTGAGAAGTAAAGATTTATGGGTAAGCTTACAGACACAAGATTTGAGTACCTGAATATCAGCCTGTGAGCATAAATGTCGAATATTACCCTCTAGCCAGAGCACTCATTCACAATCCTTTTGGCACAAATCTTGAAAATAAGATCTGTAAGTCACCCATGGCACACTTGTTGAATGATAATTGGAAGCCTATAGGCAAAACCATTTTTAGGAAAGCCATTGGACCTTTCTATTGTTTTTTTTGTTAATTGAGGATAGCTGAGGTGGTGAATTGGATGATCAAAATTAGTGAGCCATGATGTGATCGACAAAGGAGGTCGAGGGATGCCAACACATGGATATGGCTTTGTGGTGATCATCTACTATTGTAAGCCTCTGTGTTTCCTCATTCCTGAATATTACTAAATTTTTGTGTTCTCTGTGATCTGAGTCACATTATGCAGTCTTGAACCATATATGTGCACAACCTTTACTCATAAAAGTTCATCGCTTATCCACAAATTTGCTATGCTGCCATTGGACACAATATCACCTCAGAAATGCTGAACCTTTTGTATCATGTGTCAACATTCCTTGCACTCATGCAGGCTTCATTTTGATACTTTATATCTGATTGCCCTTGGTCTCTGCTTTTATGCTTAGAATAATATTGGCTATTAAGTCTAGTCTGCTTTGAAATTATTTAAAGACAAATGATTTTCATTTTTGAGAATGGCAAGAGTTGGACGTTTGTTCTTAAGAACAGCTAGCTATTGTCCATGTTCAAATGGCATACTTGTTTACAATTTAGAAGAAAATTGGTTGGAAAATGGACTCCAAGAACAGTTTCTTTCTTATGATTTTGGCTATATATGATCATTAACTACCAAAAACCATTTTGCAGGGTCTACCACAACAGTCTCAGGCAACTGGAGTTGGACAGTACAATCCAATGTTTTTGCAGCCAAGGCCAACAGGAGCTGCAGCACAACCGGTGCCTATAGGTGGCAATAATGCACATGGCATGCTGGAGGATGAAGCAACTCAAAGACAACGGGCTGAAAGAGCGGCAAGGGCAGGAGGGTGGAGTTTTGAAATATGTAGAAAAAGGGCATTTGAAGAAGCTTTCAGTAGCTTATGGATTTCTTAAGTTTCTTTTGGTGTCCAATCAAGATTTTGAGTGGCAACTTGTCAAGCCAGGTGCTCAGCTGTTACTGTGGCTTCTAAGAACATGGCAATTCAAGTTTGTAAAAAAGCAGGAAAGAAGCAGGATGCCCTGGTTCCTGCATTATAATCTTCAATCAGCATGTATAGGAGCAAGTCTTTTGTGTATGGAGGACAGCTGTGAGAGAGGAAGTAATAGAGTTTTACTTGATTCTAAGTGAGAAGTTTCTTTGTATCTTAGGCATTATTTTGACGGCATTTACCTTTTTGATGAAGGCACTTATCTTGCTTACCATTTTTCATGTCTATGGGTTAAGGTCACAATTAGATCTACATCTGATACAATTTGTTACCTATATATTATGTATTATATTTTCGAAAAGTCTAAAATGATATAGTTTGTTAGTTACTTCTTGCAGTTTTGGTTTCTATACTTTCCCTCTGCAAGTGCATTGTAGGCATATTTCATTTATTATTAAAACGGTCTATGTCTGAAGAGTGTTATGGGGACCGTGACATGTATGCAATGTACTGATCCATAATTTCCTTTAATTTCAAGTAAAAATCATGAATCAAACAATTAAAACTATCGTGCTAGTTGGCATGACAGTGTGAATGAAGGAATTAGACTTGTTGTAAACAGAAATGATGAAAAGATGCTACACAAACACAATATTTATCTTCGGAAAACCCAAGGAGAAAAAACCTAGATGGCAGTGGCAGATGCTCTTCTATTGGAGTGTATTGCACAAATAAACAAGTACAAATACAAAATATCAGTTTTGTCAAGTTTATTTCTCCAGTTTCAGCTTGCTCTTCATCTTGTTACTACAACTACTTTAATCCTTCTCCTTCGCTATTGATCCGTAAAATGATCTGTTTTTGTACTTTATGGCATGTTTTATAAGGTTTTGAAACATGGGATAGACTCTTGGACATTAGAATGTGCATCAAGATTGTATGGGATGTCGATGTGCAGGCCTTGGCAGAAGGGAGCAACTTGAAAAATGAATGTGTTGTCTTTGTGGAGAAATCATCGGTTGCAATATGAGCTAGAAACGAAATTGCCAGGGCAAAAATGAAAATGTCAGTCCACATAGAGTGGCAAATTTGTCACCTACAGTTTGGATTTATAGCCCATTGTAATATAAATCGAGCATTTTGAGAGCATTGTAGAAGGGATTTAGAGTAGCAAATTGCTAGTTTTCTAAGTTCCAAGTGACTGTTGCAAGTGCAGTAGAAGGGTAGTCACTTGTGAGATCTTAGGGGTCATTTGAGCTGTATTCGGAGTTGGTTCATGCTTAGTTACCAAGCCCAAGTGTCTTAGACCAATTATTATCGCCACTAGAGTAATTTTTAAGTGAAAACGTTGTTCACATTTGTTGGAGTTTTCACCGACAAGTGGGTTTCTCCAGGGTAATTTGTTTACTCTTTGTGGTGATTGTTTTCTCTCTATTTGCCTACAACTTCTTGTTACATTCTTGTTTAATTGAAATCTGTCTTATTGCTCTCTAAGTTAAAATCCTGTTGAAGAACTGAAGTATGGGATACCAGTCTTGGTTTTATGGATTAGGTGGTATCAAAGTAGTTTCTTTTCTTGTGGAGTTTGTTGTGACTGGTTTGTAGGTCTTGTTGATGGGTGTTTTATGATCACAACAACATTTTGATAAAGACACAGAGTGCTCTATCCTCTCTTGAACAGAGCTTCTCAGACGCTAAACTTCGTGATCGAGTGAGACTGCTCCAAAGTTCTTTTTGTGTCAGGGCTTGACGGGTGTGGGAAAAGCTCTGTGGAATGATGTGATTTGCTGGTAATCACGAGGGGGATTTACGCGCAAACTAAGTACTTCTTTTTGCAGGAAAGGGAAAACCTGAATTTCACTATGACTTCTGGAGGCAAGGCTTGGGTTTTCAATCTATTGCAGGGGAAAGGTATGGATTCACTTAGCTCTACCTCTGCAAACAGGAGAATGATTTATCAATAAGCTCTTCTATGAACTATTCCTATTGCGGGTCTAAAAGAAAATACAAAAGAAAGACAAGGGTTTAGGAATCTAATCGATGGAAAGGACTACTGCTGAGGATAGAAACTGGAACCATGCTTCTGCTTCGTCACGAGGCAACAACTAGGCAGAGATGGTGCTATCTTCTGAGGGGAAGTAAGGATTTTCAGATTGCTCCTGCAAGAGACATGGAACTGAAACGTGCAACAACAATCGAAGTTAGACTTTGAAATAGGTTCAGACCAACCATACACTATGATTTGCAAGCCACATATCACAAATGGTGTGAACAATCAGTTTCAATCATGCATCAACAGTAACAATCTCCACCATTCCAACTAATAAAGCTAAAAGATAAAAGGGAAATGAAACAACTTCAACACTTTGGAGCTTAAGATTTGCTTTAAAGGAAACAAAAAAACCATGTCATAATCCAAAGAACTCTATAAACACCAATCCTCAATGCGCATATTATTGATTTGGAAGATGTTTCTACAACAATCTTACTGATCCTTTGAAGTTTTCTGCTCCAAGAATGGAGTGATACAGAAATGAGACTAACAAACTGGGTGCTCTAAGAGCATGAGAAAATGAAAATGCAACAAAAAAGAGACCTCTTTAAATGAGGCGCCCAAGCCTTTATATAGGCAAGCAAAGTACATAGAGGGGGGAGGAAATCTGATTTCCTCGAAATTTGCGCCCAGGTCAGAAACCCTAAAGGTGGTAGGTGGGGTCGCCAGTATGTATGAATAGATGACTACCACCTGTCCTAGGCGCCCATGTTGACTAGGACTCCTGAACAAGACAGTCCTGTTCCTCTGGAACTTCTTCCTGCTCCCTAGTTTCTGCTTCTACGAACCTGGTCAGGACAACCTCCAATTCCTCCATAGGACTACTGGGCATGTTTTCCAACCCGAATTCCATGATTGATGAAGTGGTCGCGCAAGCAGTGAGGACATTCTCCCAATTCGCCCTCAGCTCCTGGATACTGTTCATGAAGATCAGGAATGAAGGCGCATCCTCAAGATGGGACCCCTGGGTAGGATAATCAGCCTTGAAGTATATGTTCCACATCTTGCCTCTCAACTCTTCCAAGCTAATGACTCCATCTTGTGCTACTTCCAGATTGAACCAAGCCTCCATGGACACAAGGATTTTGTCATGGATTTCCCTCAACATGGCATGGGCCTGGGTAGTGTCACCCTCAATCTTCTCAAGGTTATCCCTCTTCATGACCAAGGCGGAGTACCAACTGAAGAAATCGTAGGCTGAATTTGCTTGTATTACTTTGTCCCTCACAAAGTCCTGTTTTGGAGTGTTCATTAGCGCCTTCAGTCTAGGGATGGTTTCCTCTCGGACAATAGTGAATTGCTGACAGACCTCCAGAATTGCCTGAGTCTTGTCCATGAGTGCAACAACTCTTCCATTCACTTGGACAAGATCCTCTATAAACTTATGAGCTCTATCCGAGACCTACCCCATCCATTCCTTTGCTGGATGACCGCCGATCTCAACACTTCGAACTCTGCTAGTGAATCCTTGGTTATGCTTGCTGGTTGGGCTGTTATTCCTTGGGCAGACTGTAGTGGGCACATGAGATGTTGGATGTAATGCTTCAACTCCTCATTCTCCCTCTTCAGCTGGTTCTTATCTTCCTCCTTCAATCTTTCTTTGACAACGGCAACGGAATCCTTCAGTTCCTCCATTTCCTATCCCTTTGTAGTTGGTCCAAGATCGACTGTTACTACGTCAAAATCTTCAGGATTAATGTCTTCTTTCGCCTCATCGACCCTTGGAACTGCCATCTCTACCTGGCGAGACCTTGATTCATCTCTAGTGATCTTAGAATATTTCTTTGGCTTCTTCGGGTCTGCGGATTTTCCTATCCTGGCCAGGAAGTTTCCAAGTTCGGAAGAAGGATCATTCCTCTTGACTGACTTCTTCTTCAACCTATCTTGTAGCCACTTGGGTCGTGTGGACGGATTGACTTCTCTTGGTGATTCCTGTAGTTCCTGATCCACTTGTGGTATGTGTATTGGCACTTCACCGGAATTGAACTCATTCAGGAATTCCAGATCAGGGTGATGAAGCATGTCTTCAATTCGGAACTCCCCTGGATTTCGTGAAGAATGGTTAGGATGATTTCCTACAACCAGGGTGGGAGTCTGCTATTGGGCGGAATCCATGGACTCATTGTCTTCTTTCTCACTATGCTCATTCGGGATCATTTCCTCCTCCACGGGCCCTTTATCCTTAGTTGTTTGCAAATTGTCATAGGAGAATAGATCGATCTCTTGGACGGAAGAAGTATTGGTGGAATGAGGTCTACTCGCATTTTGCTCCTCCTGGACTGGCCTTTTGATAGACTCCTTCTGGGCCTTTACTCTCTTTGCCGGTGGATCCTTTGCTGGTGTATTTCTTACTTCATGTCTCCCTGTGCCTTGTTTCTTTCTGGGTGTCCCCTCGGTCATGTCCTCTTCGGAAGATTGAGACTCCAACTCTCCCATCAAGTCATAAGTCGGGCGAGTGCCTTTCTTATGCAACCTCTCCATCTATTGGTTTATCCACTTCTGTGTTCTTGTCAGTACGGGTGCCATTAGTTCATCCAAGTGGGTGACCTCAGGTTCCGACCAAATAAGGGGTGGAAGAGATTTATCCTTTTCTTGCTCGAAGGAAGGTTGGACTTGCTTTCCATTCTCCTTGACTTGATCCGGAACTGAAAAAAGTTTGGTTGCCCTGATCATGTCCATGGACAACTGGGAGCACATCCTCCTCCGAATTTCGAAGTCATCCTCAACATTTGCCCAGTGATCCTCCAGGTGGACCTTATGTCTATGTTTCCTTCCACATGCAATGCGGGTGGATTGAATAGATCAAAGTTTGCCCGCGAGGAATGGGTGACTAGGTTGTAAAACTGTAGTTCCTCATTGAATCTCTCTGCAGCTTGGAGGGATGGACATACCTCGACTGCATCCTCCATCTGGATTGGGAAAGCTATCCCGGCCTTTTTCTTCTTAACTTTATCATACGCTGAAAGTTGTCTTGTTAATTCCAGTAGGACCATCTTATCCGAAGGATACCTCGGCAGTCTATACGGGGGAAGGCAGAGAATCCCTGCACTCAGATGTATGTGAACTTCGGAAATTGGATGAACCAAGAGCCATATGTCTTGACCAACTGCATGGCCTCAGGGAATAATCTCTTGTGAGTGCCTCCTTGAAGGGTTCTTGTGATGTGCATGGCGAATGCATCATTATACCTTTTGAAATGAGCTATGTTCTGGAGGTGAAGCTGTGGATAACAGTCATAGACTCTAACTTGTCCCTCGAAATTCCTGACGCGTCCCTTCCATGATAGTTCGTTGTATCTATTGTTCCTTGCCAACATGTAAATTACATTAGAACTCATGTAAAATGCCTCCGAATCCTCTAGATTCCGGAACTGTTCATCAATGCTATCGCTGAGGATTTGAGCCCAGTCTATCATATTCACTCTGGCAGTGACCTCCTCAATGTAATAGAACATCCATGGCTCAAAGGTTGAAGACTGAGGACTTCCCATGATCCGATTCAGCATGACGACGAGGTCTCCATGCTCTTGCTTGAAGTCGGATTTGAGGAGTCCCTTAGGTAGCTTGGAATGGTGAGGTCTCTTCTTCTGCATCCATGAATTATTGATGATTCCTAAACAGGTTGTGGGATCAACCTTGAACATGTTGGATGCCTCCTCCTTGCTTGTGTACTCGGTGGGGCTATAGGTAGGAATGTCGAATGCCTCGGCAATCTTCTCCTTGGAGAAGTAGGCTATCACTGTGTCGTCACGACTGACAATCATCTGACGTTCAGGATCATATTGCATGAAACACTCCACAATCAACTCGGAACAAGGAATGGCAGGCGGGAAGCATGCGGCGGGCACAATTCCACTTCGAACTAGCTTTGCTGCGAGCTAGGATGGAGGGCGTCCATCTACTCCATACATCTGCTTCCTGATTTCCTCCATGCTTGATGGGTTGATGTTGGTGTCTCCAACGTTCCCCCATTTCGAGACGATCCTGGACTCCAGAAGTGCTCCCTTGAGGACATTCCACATTTAAGCTTGCCTTGAAGAACCGACCTTGGTATTTGCCATGTACCTGTCCTTGGAAATAAACTTATGATTTTTCAAGTAGATTTATGATTTTATGATGAATTTCCTGATTTTCTAATGTATTTTTGAGTTTTGTGTAGGAATTTTTAATTTTTCAATGGATTCCTACCAAGAAATTTGCCCTTCAACTTCAGAAATTTCAAGTCTTCATGAAGAATTTTGTCTTGGAATGATGAATTCTACTCTTGGACTTCAGAAATCTGCTTTAATCCTACAGAAATTGCTACTCTTTGATGAAAATCGCCTTGGAAATGCAGAAATTCGCTTTCCTTCAATGATAAAATCTTTTCCTTGAGTGTTGAAATCTACCCTTCGCCACTACTTCTGCCTTTGATTTGTATTTTGAATTGGTTTGAAATGAGGTAGGGTGAACCCCTTATATAGGCGTCCAAGCTGACTTGCCACTTGGTTGACTAGGAATGGCCGACCTTGCATTTGCCTTGTTTTTTTTAATTCCTAACCAACCTAAACACCTTTGCTGGCCAACTTGACTTTTTGTCATTTTCCTCCAAGCGGTGGGCGCGTTTCTGGGATGGTCGGGGATTCCAGTTGGTCAGGGAATCCTTGTTAAGGGTGCATTTGGAGAGGTGTTGGAGATTTCAACATGCTTGGAATCCAAGAGCCTAAACTTGGAGCTTCAGATGAGTCATTGAGCTAAGCCTTTTACTATCTTTAGAAGATTTGAACGAGACTTTCCTTGAGCGTGGACTTCTACTCCCAGTGCCTTTTCCACTCCCCCACTGGAATCTTTCTGAGCGCATATTTCATGTAGTCAAGGAATCCTTCTGTTGAGCGTAAATTCCTCTAATTGCTTATCTTTGGGCGCACATTCCCTGATCTTAGGGAATCATGTCTAGGGCACAAATTTTAGTTGGTTCAGGAATTCCCAATGCAGAGCGCAAATTCCAGTGGGTCTAGGAATCTTCCACCTTGAGGCACATTTTCCACTGTGGCAGGGAATCTCTTATCTAGAGCGCAAATTTCATAGGGTTCAGGAATTTACCCCTGTGGCGCATATTTCATGTTGAACTAGAATCCTGACTCCAGGTCGCATTTTCTAGTATGAGCTGGAATCATTCCTTCAAGTCACAAATTCCTGATGGTCAGGTAATCTGGTTCCTGGGCACAAATTTCAGCTTGTTCAGGAATTTTGCCAGTTAGGAATTCCAGATCCAGAACAAGGTCACAACTTGCATGGAATCTTTACTTGGGAATGATTTTTGAATTCATTTGTTGAAATTTCACTAAGTCCTGGAATCTTCACTTGTGGAATCCCTCTAGACAAAGAGTCGCATTTTCCAGGGGGTAGGGAAGGATTATCTTGAGCACAAATTTCACCTCCTCAGGGAATTTCCTTCCAGATCACATATTTCATCTTGCTTAGGAATTTTTGATCCAGAGCGCAAATTCCACTCTGTCAGGGATTCCTAACTTTTGGCGCCTATTTCATGCCCAACTGGAATTTTGACTTGTGGCGCATTTTCCAGACTGAACTGGATTCTTCCATGCAGGTCACATTTTCCAGGCTGAACTGGATTCCACCATGCAGGTCGCACTTTCCAGCTGGTCAGGGAATCTTTCCTGCAGGTGACATTTTCTCCGGAGCATGGGTCTCGGAGTGGAATTGGATTCATCTTTCAAAATTCTTCTAAGTCTTGAAACCTTTATTCACTGAATTTCCTCCTAATCATGGCCTTAGGATCTTGGGATGGGCCCTGGAGCGGGATTGAAAATGGACATCCTCTGGAATGGACCCACTGGAGTAAGATAGTATGCTTGGAACGGGGCTTCCTGCCGATAATGAGATGGTCAGAGAGTTCATATCCCTCGGCGAGATGAATCCTTGTCCTGGACTAGCTAGGTCTGCCTGTTAGGGTTTCAAACCTATGCAGGAGGAATCCTTCATTTTTCACTTCCTCAAGTATCAGTGAGCTAATTGCCTAGAACTTCATTCCTTAGTCAAGATGGAAACCGAGCCGAAACTTTAGAAATAGAGCAAAAAACTCGAGTTGGGCCAAAAAAAGAGGGGGACCCCTTTTGCAATGGGGAGATGTAAAATGGTCACAACATCTGGCAACTCCACGGGAAGGAATGTTCACTGAACGTTCCAAGGATAAAAGGTCCACTCAAAACTTGTAGTCAACAAAAAATAACTCCTTCGAGCCCATCTATCAGTTAAGAAACATACTCAAAAGGAGAAAAGAGTCATAAATTATATCACGACATCTCATCTTTGCTATTGCATTAAATAAGTGTTTTCCTTTTAAAGTTCTTCAAATGTTCCAATGATAAACAAGAGTCACAACTTGAAAACATCCTGTGCACACCCACACGCTGTGTCAAATAAACATGAATACTCGATTGAGGCTTCAAAATCAAAGGGTTAGGACAACCATTCATACCCTGAAGATCCAAGTGTGTGCGATTGTATTTATTCCCATCTGTCGGCAAATAGGGTCATCAAAGTTTCTTTACATTAAGCTACGTGATTAGTACGCACCTCATGAACTACCTGGACATTGTCCCTTTGCCAGCGAGCATCTATAGCCCTGGCGGGTTTGTCTCATAATTCCACTTGAGAAGAGCCCTACTACCAGTGAGCATCCATAGCCCCAATAGAGATTACTCGATTGACCATCTAACTGAGTTATAGTGTGTGATTGTGTGCTTTTTTCCTTTTTCCTCTTTTTTGATTTTCAACTAAGCTAGAATTTGGCAGAGTACAATGCAGTACCGCTACCCTTGCAACACATGCTTTCGACAACACTGGTTATGTTGATAACTCAGCTAGCTGGGTGTGGAATTTCGATGGTAGCAAAGGTGGACCATGGATTTTTCACTCAATGTAAGGTCACAGAGACTCCCCTAGTTATTTCCAGATTCCTTAGGTGTGTAAAGTATAAGATCTCAACAAACTTCTAGTCATTCTAAATAGTTGATTTGTCTTCCAAGAGCAAGCAACACGTTATCCAAACACTAACAATAGAGCTCACAATGAATCTATCTGTCTAACACAAATTTCTCAAAGGAAAACTAGGAAGTATTCATTTAAAGATTTAAGCATTTTAAACGTATAATCAGAGATATCCATGCTGAGATGTAATACATGATTCCATTCTCGAGTCAAGTACAAATCTTAACGAAAGATAAGCTAAAGAAAGATTATCCTGCGGATTCAAACAATGTCATGAGCAGTTTATCCAAGGAATGAGCTTCACGGTAGATGTGCTAGATTGTGTTCAGAAGTTCCCACAAAAAGAGACCAAATGCAACAAAAAACAGCCAACACCAAACCTAAACCTAGGGAACACCTACCCTATGGAAATGAAAACTAAACTAAAGCAAAATAGACAAAACTACTCTAACTATGTACAAGTAAGCCTCTGCAGGGGCTTACGGTTGGAACTAATGTTTCAGGAACTGTCCATTGACGGGCAATGGAATGTCTCCTCTGGTCAGAGTCTTGAGTTTTAAGGCATTCTCTCCTAGTATCTCAGCAATTTGATATGGACCCTTCTAGAGATTGTCGAACTTGTCATGTTCACCTCTTTTCTCATGTGCTTTGTCCCAGTACAAGACTAAGTCCAAAATCCTAAATGTTTTGATCTTTGCTTGTCTATCAAACCAGCGTTTCACAACCCCTTGGTGTTTCATGAATTTATCTAAGGCTATGTCTCATTTTTCTTCCAGGTGCAACAATTACGAAAGCCTAGTTTGAATTCTCTCATCTTCTTCCAAGTACTCCTACATGAATTGGAAAGTTGGGATTCTTAGTTGGATTGGGAAAATGGGATCCTGGTCATAAACTAGATGGTAAGGAGATGTTCCCAGGGAGGATTTGACACGAGTCCGGTCTACCCAAAGAGCAAATTTTAGTTGTGTATGCCAGTCCCGTGGGTTCTTATCCAACAATTTCTTGATTGCGTTGAGCAAGTTTTTGTTTGTGGATTCGGCTAACCCATTACCCTAAGGATAGTAATTTGATGAGAATTTCAATGTTATTCCATGGTCGAAAGCCCAATTTGAAAACTTTAAAGATGAAAATGCCGAACCATTATCATAGACTAAAGCATGAGGACATCCAAACCTGGTAATGATATTCTCTTCTAAGAACTTGATTACAACATCAGTGGTACACTGTTTTAAAGCATGAGCTTCAAACCATCTAGTGCAATAACCAGTAGCGGTTAGAATATACCTGTGTTGCGTAGAGGAAGGCAGATTGATCATATCGATAAAATCGAGCCCCCATTTGGCAAAAGGTCTTATTTCGAACACGAGCTGAAGAGGCATGGAAGCATTCCTTTCTCTCGTAGCAGCTACTTGGCAGGTGTGGCAGGTCTTGACGTGCTTGTGGGCATCATGGAATAGCGTCAGCCAATAATATCCTGCCCTCAGGATTTGGTGAGCCATGGCTAATCCTCCTCTGTGACAAGTTCCAAATTTGTCGTGAAACTGTTCCATGATCTATTTTGCTTCATTCTTACCTACGCACCTCAAGTAAATCCCTTCATGGTTTTGCCAGAACAAGACTACTCCTTAGAGCATGAAACGTCGACTTCTGAATCTCAAAGCCCTCTTTTGAGTTGAATTCAAGTGGGCAGGACATCTTCGGTTTAGCAGATAATGCACGATGTCGTCATACCACTCATCGGGTGATACTTCTTCAAGTACATAGGTCTGCTGTACCAGTCCAAGTCCTTCGACTACAATTGTCTGAGTGAGTGCTTGACCTCGCACTATCTTCATGGGTTGGATC
Organism: Cunninghamia lanceolata; assembly: GCA_027924645.1. Taxonomy (NCBI): domain Eukaryota; kingdom Viridiplantae; phylum Streptophyta; class Pinopsida; order Cupressales; family Cupressaceae; genus Cunninghamia; species Cunninghamia lanceolata. Next base: position 10,268,816 of record BSBN01001435.1, read on the forward strand.
TCAATATTGTATTCTTGAATAGTGGCGACCCACTTGCCTCTTCTTTCCCTGAGCTCATTCTGCATCAATAGTGTTTGATAGCAACATTCGGGACTATGGCATAAACTTTACTCCTTAGGACGTAATGCCTGAACTTCTTAATGGCTTTTACCAGGGCATATGCTTTCTTTTCCACACGGGTATCTTAATTCCATGTCCTTCAAAGGAGTACTCATGAATGCAATGGGATGCTTGTCCTTTTCTTTCGTCCTTTGAGTGAGGATGCCTGCACAAGTGTGCTCTGATGCAAAAGAGTACAGGTAGAATGGCTTTGTATAGTTTGGACTAATTAGGACAGGGGCACCAGCGATGGCTTGTTTGATCTCCTCGAACACTCTTCTGGCCAGTGGAGTCCACTCTAACTTAGCATTTTTTTCAACATTTCATTCAACGGTTTCACTATCTCAGTGAACCCAGTAATGAACTTCCTTACGAAGTTAATCTTTCCGAAGAAAGATTTCAGTTCTTTCTTGCTGGCAGGCATGCTGACTTTGGATATAGCTTTCACCCGGTCAGGATCAATGAATATCTGACCTTTAGAAATCACGTGGCCTAGGAGCTTCCCTTCCGTTACGCCGAAAATGCACTTCTTTGGATTGAGGGAAATCCCATACCTCCTGCATCTTTCAAGGAGCTTCCTTAAGTCTTCAACGTGATCCTCTCATTTCTTTGAAAACACTGTGAGATCATCCATGTATATGACAATGCACTTCCCGACTAGATCTCTGAAAGTGATGTCCATGGCCTTTTGGAAGGTAGCTCCGGCATTGATCAAGCCAAAGGGCATTCTTCTGTATGTGTAAATTCCCCATTTGGTAGTGAAGGTTGTTTTTAGTCTATCCCCTTCCTCTACCATCACTTGGTTGTACTCTGAGTACCCATCCAAGAAGGACATCATTTAAGACCCATTCACGATTTGTAGTATTTCATCTAATGAGGGGAGAGGGTAATTGTCTTTCTCCGAAGCTTGGTTGAGGTTGCGGAAGTCTACACACAATATTATCTCGCCGATCTTCTTTCTGACAGGGACCAGATTGGCGACCCACGTCAAGTGTCTTACTGGGAAGATGATTCTAGCTTCCAATAACTTCTTGACTTCTTGATAAATTAGAGGCTCTAGAAGAGGATTGACTGGCCTCTGGCGTTGTCAGAATGGTTTACTCCTGGGCTTGAGAGGAATAGTATGTGTGATGATGGAAGTATCATAAGTCTTTAGGTCCTCGTATCCCCATGCTATCACATCCATATATTCCTTTAAGTATCTAAGGATACCTTCCCTTTCCTTCGGCGTGGAAGCTTTTCCAATGAGAACATTTTTTACTTGTTCATCAGTTCCCAGACTCACTATGTCGCACTTGTTTCCTTCTTCACTGGGATGTTGCAGTGCACTTAATATGTTGGAATCAAAGAGTCTTTCCAACTCAATCATTCCTCTTGGGATTGTGTTGTTCTTCAAGTTCATTATTCCATCTGGATCAAACTCTGCTTCCTCACTTTCTCCTTCATCAATGATCTGGGCAGTGAATATCCCGGAGTTAGTCAAGAAGTTCAATATATGCTTGTTGTCCTCGAACACTTGGAAGTTGGTGACATTGTCTGTAACTGAAGGAACTGAAGTTAATTCCACAGTAAACTTATTCAATCCTTCCATTGTGAGCGGTTCTAATGAACCCGCTGCCTAGGCTAGGGCATTTGCAACCTAGTTCTTGGATCTATAGACGGACTGAATGTTGAAAGCATCAAAGATTTCAATGAGATCCCATACTCTATTGCAGTATCTGGTCAGCCTCTTGTCATGGCAGACATACTGCCTCCTTATCTGTCTTATAGTCACTTTGGAATCTCCAAACACATGCAGTATTTTAGCATTCTTCTTGATGGCGAACAACAATCCATGGACAAGTGCTTCATATTTGGTGACATTATTGGTACAAGGCAGATGTAATCTGTGGGAGGCTAGGTAGGCTTCTCCAATTGGGCTTATCAATTCAAAGCCGACCCCAGCTCCCCTTTTGGATTTGGACCCGTCGAATCTCAACTTCCATGCTTGGTCAATTGCAGGTGCTAGAGTTGGATTCTCATTACCATCTTTTCTTTTTTCTTTTTGGATAACTTCTCCTTCAGGTGAAACATTGACACTTGCTAGCACTTCCTTTGGAGCTATTTCCTCGGACTCGGGCATTACCAGAATTTCCAAACTAGAGGCTTCTGGAATCCACTTGTGGACTTGCTCCAGAGCAACTTTGCACATTGCGCAGGTAAACTCAGAATGGAAAGCATTGTGAATCTGGCACCAATTAGGTAGTAGCAGATCCTCTATCTTGGTATGACTTCCCAATTCTATTCCTTTCTTAACATTCCTAAGAATAATTTTTTTGAAATTTTCAAACATACCGGGATTTTCGTCTTCAGACGTGGAGTCGTGATCACTCCCCACAAGAAGTTCCGTGTGGCTTCACATCATCAGGTCTTCTTTGAACTTTGGCCTGTAGAGGTCGAGATTGGTTTCCACAAAGAATATCTCATTCTCTTCACCGTAGTCGATCATCATCAGCTTCAGACGAGGGGTACTATCTATTCTGATCTGGTTTGGAAGTCCCTTCCATGACAACCACATGTGAGAGAAGTCAGTGGACACATATCCATTCAACTTCCTCAGCCAGTCTCGACTCAGCAGCATACCATACCCCTCCGAAATATCTACTACGGAAATGTCAATATAATGCTGGATTCTTGGATCAGCCGTTAATTGCATATGGATGTTATGCAGTTCTCCTACAACTGGGACTTCTATTTTGTCGAGTTGCATGACCTTCCTGGAGGTCTGCTTCATAATCAAGCCCAACTTCTTGCATACGCCTAAGGGCACGACATTGCTGCATGCTCCGGGATCCATCAGACAGTTGTACAGGAGCTTGCCAAAAATTCTTATTGATAGAAGAAATGGCGGCGGCTCGTCTTTTCCTTGGTAGAAAACCATAGACTTCTTCTTGGGAGCACTGAAATTTGCATTCTTTCCCAGCTCAGGATCTTGACCTTCTATTGTGTTATTACTTCTTGCAGGTTCCTCATGCTTTCGCAAGTTCCCTCATGGTGCTCTTCTAGTGGTATCAACAACGTTCTGGGCTATGTACGCGGCATCCGGTTGAACTTGGGGATCATAAGGGATTGATTGAGTCATGTTGGTGTTCAGGGTCCCACTTGCTCGAGATGTACTTGGTGTATTGGATGGGTTGGATGGTCCAGAGGTGCTTTGTATGCCTGAGGTACCATTCCTTATAGTGGTGTCGTTCAAACTTTCCAAGAAAGTCTCTCTAATTTCAGGTACTCTCATTAACTTAGTCATGGGAAGGCCCACCCTTATCTTCTTGAATTCCTCTGTCACGCACTGGCTCAATCTCTTTAGTCTATCTTTGGGATTTCTATCCCTGGAAGCAGTGACTTTGGGAGTGGTCCCTCCGGATGAATCGACTCTTTGAGAAGCATCCCTCTGTTGGTACTCCGATGAATCCTTTGGGTAGCTTGGATTGTTGCTTGCATTTGGATTTGGTGGAGTCCGAAAACTATTCAGAGGGGTCGAGGTGGTCAATGACTCTTGGGAATGATAATTCCTTTGCTAGACCCTTGGACCTACATTCTTGGTTGATTGCTAGAATGCCTGCACTTTGTTTACCTCCTCAGCTTGGAAATCATTATTGTATGGAGGGTAGTAGTATGGGTCTTCGACAGGGCCATTTGCCAATGCGAGAGGAAATCTCCCGTTGTACCCCATTGCGTTGTACTCTGGAATAGGAGGGAATGTGAAATCCTCAAGGATAAGGGCTTGATCATACCTCATAAAGGGAACAATTTTATATCCCATGGTGGGTGGAGGAATGTCTTGAGCTTGTGAGCTCTGCATCTCCTTCTGGAAAATGTCGGAAGCTATCTTGAACTCAGTACACTACAATTTTGAATGCTGGTTGGTGTTGTGTAACCTACACCAACCTGACAGAGCTGCCTCAGCTAGGAAGACTTTGTCAGCCAATCTGTCCACGAGACCAGGAGGATTATCCAAAGGAGAAGGGATGTTTCCATTGTTCGGAGTTGTATTCCACGTCCTATTCTACCTCAGGTATCCTTGGTGGTTCCCTCAGAATCCTAGATTTTTTCCTTGGTGATTCCCTTGATATCCTTGACTTCCTTAAGAATTCCTCTGCATATTTTGCAAGTCATTGTTCTGGTTCCTCAGGTGGGTGACTTCTGTGGACAACTTATTTACTTGTTCAATCGACTCTTTCATCTCGTCTTTCTCCTTTTGAGTTCTTGTGGAAGACGCACCTTGAAGGTATACTGGCTGTGAAGGCAATGCTTGGGAGATAGGTACTTCGGGGTGAAGTACCAATTGGTTGGCAGGAGTTGGAATAGGATTCATCACTGGGGTGTGATGTGCCAATGTCTAATTTATCCCTTAGATCTGATTTGGCATAGCAGCGTATCCCACATGATTGAGTGGACCGTGTGTATTCATTCCTAGCTCCACATTTACTTTGACAACCTTAGTATATGCTTCTGTCAAAGTGGTGGGAGGATTAGTCTTTCTTTGGACGAACATAGAAGTAAGACGGTCCAACACCGCATAGTAAATTTCTTTAGCCATGTCATCATTTATGTTATATGGGGCTTGCAATCTTGAATAGGCCTTGTGGAACCTATTTTTGAAGGTACTGATGGGAAACCTGAACTTGGCCAGGAAGGCGTCCTTCAAACCTCCCCAATTGGTGATTGAATTAGCAGGTGAGTTGATATACCAATAAAATGCATCTCCTTCCAAGGAGTACGGAAATAGTCTGCAGGCCACATCCTCATGTATAACTTGTTTGTTTTGTAGTGTATCCTCAAAAATCTTGATATGTTCTTCTGCCGTCCGGTTCACATCATTGATGTGGAACTTGGAATAGATATGTTCAGGATTCTTGGGCATATCATTGTAGTTCACGAAGGCTATAAGAGGAGAAGCATTTGCTGGAAGCCAAGCCATTGGGACGTTTGCTTGTTGGAGTGGAACTGCTTGAGTTGGTCCTTGCAGATTGCTTGGTCGAGCAACTCCTGAGACAGGATTTCTAGGCGGCAGAGTTTAGAACAGACTTGAGATGTCTCCTCCACTTGGAGATCCCCAAATGGATGATGCTGCCTTCTTTCCTTGCCTGGTCTTAGAGAGGAATTCCAATTCCATGTGATTTTTGGAGGCTCCCAGGGTAGATCTTAGGACTCTTTGATACCTTTCTACTGAGAAAGAGATGATTCGATCCACTGTGCTCCTTTCACCTTCCTTGGAGATGAAACACTATATCCGGAGCAATCCACCCTCCTTTTAGCGCCAGTTTATGTTGATGGGTGTTTTATGACCACAACAACATTAGGATAAAGACACGGAGTGCTCTATCCTCTCTTGAACAAAGCTTCTTAGATGCGAAACTTCGTGATCGAGTGAGACTTCTCCAAGGTTCCTTTTGTGTCAGGTCTTGACGGGTGTGGGAAAAGCTCTGTGGAATGATGTGATTTGTTGGTAATCATGAGGGGGATTTATGCGCGAACTAAGTGCTTCTTTTTGCAGGAAAGGGAAAACCTGAATTTCACTATGAATTCCAGAGGCAAGGCTTGGGTTTTCAATCTATTGCAGGGGAAAGGTATGGATTCACTTAGCTCTAGCTCTGCAAAGAGGAGAATGATTTATCAATAAGCTCTTCTATGAACTATTCCTACTGCGGGTCTAAAAGAAAATGCAAAGGAAAGACAAGGGTTCAGGAATCTAATCGATGGAAAGCAATACTGCTGAGGATAGAAACTGGAACCACACTTCTGCTTCATCATGAGGCAATAACTAGGCAGAGATGGTGCAATCTTCTGAGGGGAAGTAAGGATTTTTAGACTGCTCCTGCAAGAGATATGGAACTGAAACGTGCAACAACAATCAAAGTTAAACTTTGAAATAGGTTCAGACCAACCATACACTGTGATTTGCAAGCCACATATCACAAATGGTGTGAACAATCAGTTTCAATCATGCATCAACAGTAACAATCTCCACCATTCTAACTAATAAAGATAAAAGATAAAAGGGAAATGAAACAACTTCAACACTTTGGAGCTTAAGATTTGCTTTAAAGGAAATAGAAAAACCATGTCATAATCCAAAGAACTCTATAAACACCAATCCTCAATGCTCTTATTATTGATTTGGAAGATGTTTCTACAACAATCTTACTGATCCTTTGAAGTTTTCTGCTCGAAGAATGGACTGACACAGAAATGAGACTAACAAACTGGGTGCTCTAAGAGCATGAGAAAATGAAAATGCAACCAAAAAGGGACCCCTTCAAATGAGGTGCCCAAGCCTTTATATAGGCAAGCAAAGTACATAGAGGGGGGAGGAAATCTGATTTCCTCAAAATCTATGCCCAGTTCAGAAACCCTAAAGATGGAAGGTGGGGTTGCCAATATTTATGAATAGATGATTGCCACCTGTCCTGGGTGCCCATGCTGACTAGGACTCCTGAACATGACAATCCTGTTCCTCTAGAACTTCTTCCTACTCCCTGGTTTTTGCTTCTACGAACCTGGTCAGGACAACCTCCAATTCCTCCATAGGAATACTGGGCATGTTTTCCAACCTAAAGTCCATGACTAATGAAGTGGTGGTGCAAGCAAGTGAGGACAATCTCCCAATCTGCCCTCAGCTCTTGGATACTGTTGATGAAGATCAGGAATGAAGATGCATCCTCAAGATGGGACCCTTGGGTAGGATAGTCAGCCTTGAAGTATATGTTCCACATCTTGCCTCTCAACTCTTCCAAGCCATCGACTCCATCTTGTGCTACTTCCAGATCGAACCAGGCCTCCATGGACAGAAGGATTTTGTTTTGGATTTCCCTCATCATGGTGTGGGCCTGGGTAGTGTCACCCTCAATCTTCTCAAGGTTATCCCTCTTCATGACTAAGGTGAAGTACCAACTGAGGAAATCGTAGGCTGAATTTGCCTATATTACTTTGTCCCTCACCAAGTCCTCTTTTGGAGTGTTCATCAGTACCTTCAGTCTTGGGATAGTTTCCTCTCGGACAATAGTGAATTGCTGATAGACCTCCAGAATTGCTCGAGTCCTGTCCATGAGTGCAACAACTCTTCCATTCACCTACATGAGATCCTCTATAAACTTCTGATCTCTATCCAAGACCTTCCCCATCCATTCCTTCGCTGCATGACCGCCCAATCTCAACACTTCAAACTCTGCTAGTGAATCCTTGGTTATGCTTGCTGGTTGGGTTGTTATTCCTTGGGCAGACTATAGTGGGCCCATGAGATGCTGGATGTAATGCTTAAACTCCTCATTCTCCCTCTTCAACTAGTTCTTCTTCTCTTCCTCCTTCAATCTTTCTTTGATAGTGGCAATAGAATCCTCCAATTCCTCAATTTCCTGTCCCTTTGTAGTTGGTCCAAGATCGATTGTTACTACGTCAAAATCTTCAAGATTAATGTCTTCTTTCACCTCATCCACCTCTGGAATTGCCATCTCTACCTGGCGAGACCCTGATTCATCTCTAGTGATCTTGGAATATTTCTTTGGCTTCTTTAAGTCTATGGATTTTCCTATCCTGGCCAGGAAGTTTCCAAGTTTGGCGGAAAGATCATTCCTATTGACTGACTTCTTCAACCTATCTTGCAGCCACTTGGGTTGTGTGGACAGATTGACTTCTCTTGGCGATTCCTGTTGTTCCTGATCCACTTGTGGTATGAGTATTGGCACTTTACTGGAATTGAACTCCTCATTCATGAATTCCAGATCAGGGTGATGAAGCATGTTTTCAATTCAGAACTCCCCTGGATTTCATGAGGAATGGTTAGGATGATTTCCTACAACCAGGCTGGGAGTTCACTCTTGGGCAGAATCCATGGACTCATTGTCTTCTTTCTCACTGTGCTCATTCATGATCATTTCCTCCTCCATGGGCCCTTTATCCTTATCTATTTGCAAATTGTCATTGGAGAATAGATCAATCTCTTGGATGGAAGAAGTGCTGGTAGAACGAGGTCTACTCGCATTCTGCTCCTCCTAGACTAGCCTTTTGATAGACTCCTTCTGGGCCTTTACTCTCTTTGCCGGTGGATCCTCTGCTGGTGTATTTCTTACTTCATGTCTTCCCGTGCCTTGTTTCTTTCTGGGTGTCCCCTCGGTCATGTCCTCTTCGAAAGGCTACGACTCCAACTCTCCCATCAAGTCGTAAGTTGGGCGAGTGCCTTTCTTATGCAACCTCTCCATCTGTTGGTTTATCCACTTCTGTGTTCTTGTTAGTATGGGTGCCATTAGTTCATCCAAGTGGGTGACCTCAGGTTCTGACCAAATAAGAGGTGGAAGAGATTTATCCTTTTCCTACTTGAAGGAAGGCTGGACTTGCTTTCCATTCTCCTTGACTTGATCTGAAACTGAAAAAACTTTGGTTGCCCTGATCATGTCCACAAACAACCGGGAGCACACCCTCCTCTGAATTTTGAAGTCATCCTCAACATTCACCCAGTGATCCTCTATGTGGACCTTGTGTCTATGTTTCCTTCCACATGCAACCCGGGTGGTATTGAATGGATTGAAGTTTTCCCGTGAGGAATGGGTGACTAGGTTGTAACACTGTAGTTGCTCATTGGATCTCTCCATGGCTTGGAGGGATGGACATACCTCGACTACATCCTCCATCTGGATTGGGAAAGCTATCCCGACCTTCTTCTTCTTCTTCTTCTTCTAAACTTTATCATACGCCGAAGGTTATCTTGTTAATTCTAGTAGGACCATCTTTCCGAAGGATACCTCGACAGTCTATACGGGAAGGCAGAGAATCCCTGCACTTAGATGTATGTGAACTTTAGGAATTGGATGAACCAGAAGCCATATGTCTTGACCAACTGCATGGCCTCGAGTGATAATCTTTTGTGAGTGCCTCCTTGAAGCGTTCTTGTGATGTGTATGGCGAATACGTCATTATACCTTCTGAAATGAGCTTTGTTCTGAAGGTGAAGCTGTGTATAATAGTCATAGACTCCAACTTTTCCCTCAGAATTGTTGACGCGTCCCTTCCATGATAGTCCCTTGTATCTATTGTTCTTTGCCAGCATGTAAATTACATAGGAACTCATGTATAATGCCTTAGAATCCTCCAGATTCTGGAACTATTCGTCAATGCTATCGTTGAGGATTTGAGCCCAGTCTATCATCTTCACTCCGACAGTGACCTCAATGTAATAGAACATCCATGGCTCAAAGGTTGAAGACTGAGGACTTCCCATGATCCAGTTTAGCATGCTGACGAGGTGTCCATGCTCCTACTTGAAGTCAGATTTGAGGAGTCCCTTAGGCAACTTGGAATGGTGAGGTCTCTTCTTCTGCATCCATGAATTATTGATGATTCCTAAACAAGTTGCGGGATCGGCCTTGAACATGTTAGATGCCTCCTCCTTGCTTGTGTACTCGGTGGGGCTATAGGTAGGAATGTCAAATGCCTCGGCAATATTCTCCTTGGAGAAGTAGGCTATCACTATGTCATCATGACCGACAATCATCTGACGTTCAGGATCATAGTGCATGAAACACTCCACGATCAACTCAGAACAAGGAATGGCAAGCGGGAAGCATGCGGCGGCCACAATTCCACTTCGAACTAGCTTTGCTGCAAGCTGGGATGGAGGTCGTCCATCTACTCCATACATCCACTTCCTGATTTCCTCCATGCTTAACAGGTTGATGTTGGTGGACCTCCAACGTTCCCCCATTTCGAGACGATCCCGGACTCCAGAAGTGTTCCCTTGAGGACATTCCGCAGTTGAGCTTGCCTTGAAGAACCGGCCTTGGTATTTGCCATGTACCTATCCTTGGATAATAAACTTCTAATTTTTCAAGTAGATTTCTGATTTTATGATGAATTTCCTACTTTTCTAATGTATTTCTGAGTTTTGTGCAAGAATTTCTGATTTTTCAATGGATTCCTACCAAGAAATCTGTCCTTCAACTTCAGAAATTTCAAGTCTTCATGAAGAATTTTGTTTTGGAATGATGAATTCCACCCTTGGACTTTAGAAATCTACTTTAATCCTACGGAAATTGCCGCTCTTTGATGAAAATCACCTTGGAAATGCAGAAATTCACTTTGCTTCAATGATAAAATCTTTTCCTTGAGTGCTAAAATATGCCCTTCTCCACTACTTCTGCCTTTGATTTGTGTTTTGAATTGGTTTGAAATGAGGTAGGGCGCACCCCTTATATAGGCGTCCAAGCTGATTTGCCACTTGGCTGACTAGCTATGGCCGACCTTGCATTTGCCTTGTTTTTTTAATTCCTAACCGACCTAAACACCTTTGCTCACCGACTTGACTTTTTGTCATTTTCCTCCAAGCGGTGGGCGCATTTTTAGGATGGTTGGGGATACTAGTCGGTCAGGGAATCCTTGTTAAGGGCACATTTGGAGAGGTGTCAGGGTTTTCAACATGCTTGGAATTCATTCCTTGTTCTAGGCACAAATAGAGAGGTGTCGAGGAATCCTGATGGTTAGGGAATTCTTCTTGGCTTGGGTGCACTTTCCAGAGGGTAATGGATTTTGCGACTTGGACAAGGGTGGTACCTTCTAGAAAGGCATGGATTTGGTGACTTGAACAAAAGGTTCACAATTTCGTCAAGGATTTACCCACTTGTTCAAGGAGATCCTTTGTTTTGCCTAGTAACTTTGGAAGGATGGAATCCAAGAGCCTAAACTTGGAGCTTTGGATGAGTCATTGAGCTAAGCCTTGTACTGTCTTTAGAAGATTTGAACGAGACTTTCCTTGAGTGTGGACTTCTACTCCCAGCGCCTTTTCCACTCCCCCACTGGAATCTTCCTGAGTGCATATTTCATGTAGTCAAGAAATCCTTCTGTTGAGCACAAATTCCTCTTTGTCAAGGATTCCTTATCTTTGGGTGCACATTCCCTGATCTTAGGGAATCATGTCTAGGGCGCAAATTTCAGCTGGTTCAAGAATTCCCAATGCAGAGCGCAAATTCCAGTGGGTCTAGGAATCTTCAACCTTGAGGCACATTTTCCACTATGGCAGAGGATCTCTTGTCCAGAGTGCAAATTTCAGAGGGTTTAGGAATTTACCCCTATGGCGTATATTTCATGTTGAACTGGAATCCTAACTCCAGGTCGCATTTTCCAGTCTAAATTGGAATCATTCCTTCAAGTCACAAAATCCTAATGGTTAAGGAATTTGGTTCCTGGGCACAAATTTCAAGGTGTTCAGGAATTTTGCTATTCAGGAATTCTAGATCCAGAACAAGGTCACAACTTGCATGGAATCTTTACTTGGGAATGATTTTTGAATTCATTTGTTGAAATTTCACTAAGTCTTGGAATCTTCACTTGTGAAATCCCTCCAGACAAAGAGTCGCATTTTCCAGGGGGAAGGGAAGGATTATCCTGAGCTCAAATTTCACCTCCTCAGGGAATTTCCTTCCAGATTGCATATTTCATCCTGCTCAGGAATAACTGATCTAGAGCGCAAATTCCACTCTGATAGGGATTCTTAACTTTTGGCGTATATTTCATGCCCAACTAGAATTTTGACTTGTGGTGCATTTTCCAGACTGAACTGGATTCTTCCATGCAGGTCGCATTTTCCAGGATGAACTGGATTCCACCATACAGGTCGCACTTTCCAGCTGGTCAGGGAATCTTTCCTACAAGTGACTTTCTCTCCGGAGCATGGGTCTTGGAGTGGAATTGGATTCATCTTTCAAAATTCTTCTAAGTCTTGGAACCTTTATTCACTGAATTTCCTTCAAATCATGGCCTTAGGATCTTGGGATGGGCCTTGGAGCGGGATCGAAAATGGACATCCTTTGGAATGGACCCACCGGAGTAAGATAGTAGTCTTGGAATGGGGCTTCCTTGTGGGAATGAGATGGTGAGAGAGTTCATATCCCTTGGCCAAATGAATCCTTTTCCTGGACTAGCCAGGTCTACCTGTTAGGGTTTCAAACCTATGCAGGAGGAATCCTTCATTTTTCACTTCCTCAAGTATCAGTGAGCTAATTGCTTGGAACTTCATTCCTTAATCAAGATGGAAATTGAGTAGAAACTTTGAAAATAGAGCAAATACTCGAGCTGGGCCAAAAAAGAGGGGGACCCCATTTGCAATGGGGAGATGTAAAATGTTCACAACAGGTCCATGCCCATAAGAAGATACAATGGAGAGTATTTTACCTTTGCAAAAAGAAATTGAATTCCATAAGTGAAGTGAGTTAAGAAGTATGGTAAGAGAAGAGAAACACTTAAAAATTGAAGCAATGTTCTTCAAAATTGAAGTTGACATTACAAGCCTTTCTCAATCAATGAAGACAATGCAAAGCTTGATGGAGACACTTATAGAAAGGTTGGATAAATACAAGACCAACTCTAACGAAGAAGGGGAGGCTTCAATGCGTTAAGGAGTCTACCAAGCATGCCTCTATTCAAAGCAAATGCTAAGTGTTGTGTACTTAGGGATGTGATATTATAATGTATTTAGGTGGATTGACATACCGACATGTGGCACACATCTTGTAAGTTAGTTTATTGGGTTATGTGGACAATTTGTGTAATTAATTATATTGGGTGATGAGTAGGCCTTCATTGGGATTACCTCTCCATTATGTTATTAGGAGGAGGTCTATTTAAAGGAGGTGATTATCGTTGTAAGGATATGTGTTATGATATTGTATTTAGAATCTCTTTGAGATATAGCGTGGAGTGGATTTTTCCATAAGGAGTGTTGGTTCCCAAAATAATTGCGACACAAAACTCCAAAACTTTCCTAAATCACCTAGGCCAGGGATTGTCGTCAGGGCGATAGGAAGAGGTTTATCAACAAGTTTTGGGTGATTTAGGTCAACTACAGGAGTGGGTAAACTTCTCTACTCTTCGAGCTTAGCTTAAACTCTGGAGGGATATTCCAAGGGGTATTATACCTGAATAGGTATTAAAATTAAACCATATGAACAACTAAAAACATTAACAACAAACCCAAATTGCTTTCTCAATCTCAAATCTATCACTAAACTAAGAAAAGCTGGTTGTTGTATGACCTCTATTTAGCTGATAAGTGCAATCCTACACAATGAGGATGCATAAAGACTACTTCTGCTTCTTAAGGTAAGATGTATAGTTTTTGTTTTGAAGATGGGTGATTTAAGGCTACTTAGACTGGTGCCTATCCATTGGGCTACAGAGTCTAATGTGAAACAGAGGAAAACAATCACAAAGAAGTGTATAACTCCCTACTTGATGAATCAAATGCAAATAAATCAATACTAGATTATTGAAAATACTTAACAATCCCACACTATACCATGTTCTCCCCTATGCAATACTGAAAAGACTATTCACAAAGCTTGGAAATGGATTAAGAACTGTCACATTCATCAAATCAGAGCTTACAATCATATTGCTAAATGTGGCAAAAGCAAATTGTAATTACGATTATAGTTTACTAGAAAAAACAACTACAACATTGGAGAAAAACAACAATCTAATACAAAGATTTATAAATATTATTACATACACTTAATGATTGAATCATGTATAAACAAAGCCTACAAATATCCTTTCTTAAATTTTCTTGTTGGAGCTCACAGTCCTGTTGAGAAATATCAAAATGACCAACCCCTTACACACATTCAAACCCAACATATATATCAACATAGTTTAAACTGACTGTAGTCCCCCAGGTGCCACATCCAGCAAAGGACTGCACCAACGTTGCATTAAAGTCCAATCCCCAAATCTATCAGTAAAATTGCATGTTGGGGTTGAGACCCATGCTCTGTTGCTCCTGCAAACAATCAGAAAAAGATTGCTTGCACTTCAATTGTACTCTGAGCAATAAAGAGGGAAGGTTCTAATCCTTCCCTGCCACCTGCAATATTGACTTCTTAGATTTGTCCTTTATGCATTGAAAAATTCCATTGCGTCAACCACCTGCGCAACACTATTCTACAGGTTCAATAAATTCCAGGTACAAATCAGTTTGTATATCCCTGTAGTCATGGCATGCATTCAGGGAATTAACCATTTCTAGTATTGACAACATTCCCAGTGTATTGTTCATATTTTCTGTTTTGAAGCATCTGACTGTTGACTGTACCTTTTTGCATTTTTCACTCTTATCCGCCTATCTTCTTCACTTTCTACATTTTTTGTTTGCCACTATCATCTTTGGGTCTGCATTATGCCCTGTCAGCAAATCTTCAATTTTTGGAACTCTTTCTATCTTAGTTGGCAAAAATTAGCTTCTTCAAACCTTTTCTGTTGCCTTCTCTCATTGCTTTATTGACCATTTTTTACTTTTTTGAATTGGACCTCCCTTGCCTTTATTGACAAATTTCAATTTTACTGAATTATCTTCTTTGATGCTTTTATCTCCCCTGTCGGCCAATCTCCATTTTGCCAAACTTTTCTTTTTATCTCCACATCACTTCTATCGACAAATTTGCCATTTGCCGAACTAAAGCTATTTTTCCTTTATGGACAAATTCCACCATTTCAGAACTTTACCTTTTTTGCCTAAGTTATTGGCAAAAGCACATATTGGTGAACTGCCAGAAATCCAAACTATTTTATTAGTTCAGCCTTCCGTTGATTCCTCGACAAAGCATTGTTTCTACCTTTCATGCCTTAGCCAATGTTTTGGCTCAATTTGCCTTGTTGGATAATTTGCTCCATGCTGAACCATCCTTTTGCATTAGTCATTTCCCTAGCCTTTCTCGGTGAATTTTCCGTCAGGTGAACTCTTTATTGGCGAACCTCAAGGTTTTTGAACTTTGCCTTTCGCTAATATCCTTCTTTGGTTTTATCACTTTGCCACCAATCTTCCTCATTCTCTATTGTCGCCTTATCGGTGAATTGACTAAAAGCCAAACTCATTAAAAGTTGGGAAGTTCTGAAAAGGGCCGATTTGCCAACAAAGGCAAAAATTGGACAATAATCTAAGGGAAAAAATACTTTTGACCAAAGCAAAAACACAAAAACTAAAATTTGACCAAGCATAACTTTTCATTTCAAGGAATTTTGAGATGGTTCAAAAGACAAAATTGCTTAGAATTCAATTCTCTATTCAATGGAGGCACTTGCTAAGGAATTTGCATATGATTTTTGGATGTTTTGGGGGCAAAAGGGGACAATGGGAGTAGAATTTTTCAGGTGCCAACAAGGAGTATTGTATGGTGTTACTCTACCTCAAGGGTTTATTTTATTTTTGCATATATTGGATATTAGGGCATCTTGGCCCACAAACATCTCCTATGTTACAGTGTGACATATATCTTCTACATTGTCTTATTGCAATGATTATGTGTGGATCCTATCAAGTGGTATCAGAGCTACGATTTGGGCAAAGGTGGACAAAACCCTATTTTTAAAAGACTTGCTTATATCTTTCAAACAATTGCACATATTTCTACAATTTTTTTTATTGAAGTTGGAGGGTCATATAAGGAAGCTATAGTCCAAAAACCAGGTTTTTATCATCAATATTGAGTGAGTTATTGTAATTTTATGATTTTTCATAAATTTTCTTTATAAGCTGCAAATCAAGAATTTTCTAATATTTTTACATATTTGGAAAACTCACCAAAATTTATTAAGGGTCTATTATTTGTATTTTTATTTTTGAGGCCAAAAGCAATACAAAATAATTCAATCAAAGTTGGTATGTAGTAAAAATTTAGAAACCTTAGTTTCAATGGGGTGTCCTATTTTTGATGGAAGAGGAGATGCATTAGAGTAAAATATTTGTTGGTAAAAATATAAATTGGAAATCATTTCTTTCTTTCCACTTAACATGTGAAGCTTGGCATTGGTATGCATCATTGTGAACTGGATTTTCTTCTTTGGATGAATTTGAACCAGCTTTTTTAGATAGGTGGGCTCCCAAAGAAGAAGAATTAGAAGAGAGGGATTATAAGGAAGAGGAAGAAAAAGGAGAACGAGAAGAAGGAAATGACATAAAGATGAATGATACATGTACATGCACTTTAGCTCCAAGAAAGGAAGATTCAATCCTGCAATTTTATGAATGTATTCAAAAGACAAAGGTTATTGTTTCTATAAACCCTAGGATCAAGTATAATTTGTTAGCATGGAATTGGCCAAGAAACTACAAGTGCAAGCAAAGTGAATCAAGGATAATCAAATAGTGGGTAAGAATATTCAAATTTTTGAAGATTTAAAGCTCTTTATGGATAGATATGTTTTGCATTCAAACTTTCATGCTTTAGTTATGGATGGGTTGGATATTGTTCTTGTTTATCCTTGGTTAGAATCTTTGGAAACAATAAACATCAATGCACAAAAGAAGTTCATGAAGCTTTGGTATAGGAGGAAAAAATTTACATTACATGATATTACACAAGGAAGTCCAAAGGAAAGTCAAGGAAAAGCAAGTTCAGGAATCTGTTGAAGATTGTATCAATGAATCAAAGGACAAACAATAGAAGCAAGATGTAGAGAAAAAAGAGGAGACAAGTAATTTTCTTCACAAGCCAAAGAAACAAATACAAAATGTTGAAGAATTTCCAGTGATAACAAAGGGTGCAATATATAGGCATCCACATCATTGTGAGAGGCAAGAATCATGGAGCAAACAATCATGGAGGAATGATAATATAGGGAATCAACAAGCCAATCACTATGGATCTACATGGAATCAAAGGAAAAACTACAACAATTACTAGCATCATAGAAGTAATGGCTATTCATGGTAGAAAATGAGGACTTACTATGATAAGGAATGTAATCAAATGGGTGCAGCAAAAAGTGGATCAAATTGTGAGATGGGAAAAGATGACCTAATCAATTATGAACTAACTAGATCAATCTTTCCTATCAAACATTGAAACACAAGTCACCAATGACTCTATGCTTGGTTGTTGTCCCTAGAGAAGAGCCAAGCTGTGTTGGTGGAGGCTCTGTGCTTTTGTTGCCAAGATGAAAGATTGATAACTAGTGGGTTGATTAAAATAACAATGTGAAAACCAAATTGACTAACTGAGCAAAAGTACAGATGACTATTACTATTTATAGAAAATAAGAGAACAAAAAGGAGCAGGTCAGATGGAACCTGACACCAAAAGCAAGAGCTAACAGGGCATGACACTAGCACTGGGTGCTAGAGTCCTTAGGGTTTTGTACAGTCTACACTTCTATATGATGATGTCTATATCTATCCTTCCATCTTCCTATCACTCCTTGATGTCAGAAACCTCCTGTTGTGATTTATGCACATGTAAAAGGGGAAAAATGGTTGTGGTCTATAGGGGCTTGCCTTAATCAAACCTTGCGTTGGTGTTGCCACCTCCACAACAACAATTATGATGAAGATAAAGAGTGCGTGTTTGCAATGAATGAAGGCAAAACTAATGATAAAGATTGTAGTAAACAAACACAATGAAATAGACTTACCATAAGCATGAAACCCTTGTTGGATTGATGTTGCAACATAAATCACACACAAGGAGTTGATGGAGGAGGATTAAGCTTCTTCAAATACTTGCAAGTGTTAGTGTAATAACAATAATAATCTTTACAAGTAGAGAGCTTCACTAGAGAGGATTCATATCCTAGAATTTGTAGAGAGCTTTGTTGATAGATCGATAATGCATATCTTGTATATCAAAATGAGGGAGAAAGAGTTGTTTATATATGAATCCCAGGGGGCCTAATTGGGTAAGGCCGACAAGGTGAGTCACTCAATGCAATAAAGGCCGACATTCGAGCTCACATTCTTTCAGAGTCAATGGTTAGGACGCTAGTGTCCTGGTGAATTTTGTCCTCGAAAGGTTCGTTAACAAAGGACTTAACCCTGTTTCTTAGCAAAAGGGTGAAACAGACATATTGCAAGCAAAGATAAACACATATGCTAAACTAAGTGTTAAACCTAGTGTGAAATTGTAAGTGTGACAATCTACAACACTACATTTAGCCCCCACTTTAGCGGGGGTATGAACTTATGTTCATATGCATACTAAAGTATGGAGAAGCCAAATCTCTTCACCAAAATGTTGGAGACATAGAATGTCACTAGGTTGAGAGATGCGACATTCCCCAAGCTTAGGATTCTATGAGTCTACAATGCTTAAATAAAGAGGTTACACATACACAAGATACATAGTATGAATCACACATATACATATATGCCTATATCTGAAAATTATTAAACACCAGATGAGATTGAATATTATATGCTAGAACAACTATGGTTAGCAAAGTAATATGATAAAATCTGAACATACACAAGTCATACACAGAGCATACATGGAAAATAAAAGCATACAAAGTATGGTTCTCAAGCTAGTAAGATGTGTTATGCCAAGAATAAGACCAAACACATGCATCATGAGCCACAGGCTAATAAAATCCATTGTTTACTAGGTGGTCATAAATGCGTAGCAAATGAAAACATCATAGGCTAATAAGATCTGTGGATTTACTAGGTGAGTTCATGTCTACAAGTAGCAAATGAAAACATCACAGGCTAGTAAGATCTGCATATTTACTAGGTGAGCTTCATGTCAACAATATTAGAAATTATAGGCCAAGCAAAATGCCCTATTTGCTGGGTAACTCTAGTAAAGATGATCAAAAAGTGTTGTGATAGCAAGACTAGCCATGTGGTATGTGAACAAAGTGAAGCACATAGCAGGGTGTATGCCGCCACCTTAAAGTAATTGCTAACACCATTAGTGAGCAATTGCCTTTAAGGTAGAGAGAGAAACACATGTAAAGCATGCATGAGAGCTTTATGGAAGCATATGCCCAAATGATATGTCTTCAAAAGTTACATCATAATAAAGGATTGCCCCCAAGATGGGCAAACCGAGGTGATGCTACGGGTGTGATACACAATGGCTTGTGTAATCATGATATGATGCCAATCATTGCAACAAGGTGCCGCATAAATCAATCAACATCATACTAAGCACAAAGGGACCTACTTGACTAGAGTTAGTATATGAATGGTTGTATAAAGGGACACTTGTTTTTGGAACTACCATCATCCTCCAGCCAATAGACCTACGAAGACGGAGGAAGAAATATCACATGAAAGAAAAATAAAATTTTTGGGTTAACATGGAAGGATGCTAAATCATCCAATGCTTTGCATCTTCCCCAAAAGACATAAAATTGCATTTACGACAAATGGAAGAATGAAGATACATAAAGAGGAATGTCACGAAAGATTCGTTCTCCTTGTATCCTTGCACCAACAAGAGTATCAAAGATCATCCAAAGAGAACTAACAAACAAAATACATGATAAGTAGCACATAAAGGGGTAATAATACATACAAGCATAATATAAATTTACACATGAGATGGAGGTACTGCCCTTGCGAGTCAGACTATAGCAAATCGTCCACCTCTAATCTTGTTCGTCATAAAGGGATGGGAGACAAGATGCTAGAGGGACTACGACAAGCGTGTTACATGAAGTGGTGCCTGGTTTGTCACATGCATAATCGATCATTGGGGAAGGATCCTCACGCAAGTCCCCAGATGCCAAGTCCATCGATTTTGTGAAAATCGAGTACAACTCTGAAATGTTTTCCAATTGGTCAAAGGTGTCTTCTAAATCACTATCAGAATATACCACAATTGGTGATATGATAGTGCTAACTATGAGGTTGTGAGCATTATCCTCACAGAAGAAGGAGTAGTTCCAAGCTGAGGAATAGAAGAATTCTGTGAACTTGATTAACACTTAAGCATTTGGAATGGATGGTAAGGGTATGGTTCATGCTTATGCTAGGGTGACAAACATGAAATATTTATGTTAATGGTGGTGGGACACAAGACATTAGGGAACACCTAGTGTCGGGTACATTGGAACAAAACCATTTGCGATAGAGCACTACTTGAAACAACTTTGATGTTGGGTAGGTTCAAAGGCTTAGTAAATGGTGGACTATCTAGAATAGATGGACGGATAAGACTCTCCATAGAAGGAGCTATGAATATTTGGACCGTTGGAATGATCTTTTCAGCGTGCTTGGTCATCGAAGGGATAGGCAAGATGGGTCAGAGGGTGGGGCCAAGTCAAGGTTGACCACATAGGAGAAGGACGAGGAGGAAGGGGTTCAACCCCTATAGCAAGCTGGTGAGCCATAGCGCAACATCATCTCTTGTGTTGTTTCACATTTTGATTTTGTCTTGTACGATTCAGATCATTTGCAGGGGGAACTGGGATGCTTCCCAACATGGGTTCCTTTTCTTCCTCTGCTCAAGGAGCATAAGGAAGAATGGAAGAAACTTCCAGAGGTTGGGAGATAACGAGAGGAGGGTTTCTTAAGGTGGGCTACCACTCTCTTGCAACATGCAAAATAGGTAGAGGTACTGAGACATCCACATACGATTGAGAAACCACAAAAAAATGCTCCCGTACAATGGATCGCTTTCCTCTAGACTCCGAAGAGGCAGAAGGAACAAAAACAATCCCCAAAGTGCGGGAGGTCTGGGCTATGCAGGGCATTTTTCTTGTGGTCCTAGCTGTTGGTTCCCAAATTAGCAAAGGGTTTGCCACTTCCTATGCTCTAGTTCAATGACAGATTCAACCAACAAAGATGGGAGATTGTGTGAACTGTCTCCCCATCACTTTAGGTTCTGCTGCACCAAGGGGGTATCCCTATGATAAAAGATTTAACCTTGACACTCTCATAACAAAAAATTTAACTCTTCAATATCAGGCAGAATGTCTCATGAATGGACCAAGATGTGTAAGATAAACCCAGATTGGCAATATTCTTGGACTATCTAACTAACTAAATCTGAGAGCATGCATCCACAACCTACTCCTAGAACCTAAAAGATTGATATTTTGAAATGATTTTGTTTTATGTTTGGATGCAAGATTTAGGGCTTTGGATCATAACCTCAACACATAATCAAATTGGTGCCTACCTCTGGGCATGGAGTCAAATAGATGCATATATGTGAATGTTTATCATTAACTTAGAAGAACAATCAAGTTTCAAGGGGTTTTAGTCAGCACCTGCCTTACAAATGCTACCCAGGACTAAGTATTCAGTTATTTCTACTTATAAATATCCCTATTGCAACGTGTTCTCAATGCTCAACCTAAAACATTTAGTTTGCTCCTTGAGCAGAAGTAAGAGATTAAACATTTAACACAGTAAACCCATATTACCAAACCTTAAATAACCCTTAGCTACTTCAGATTTAGAAGAAGAACATATACAACTTGGAAACAAATAACTAAATACATGCAATAACGCATTACTCATCTAAATCAACATGAAACTGATAAATTTTATGCATAAAATACTCAACATACAACTCATAAACTCACAACAAAGAGATAGAACAATCGAGCTGAAGTGTATTTCATTACTTCCCCAAAATGCCAAAATCTTCAACAACAACAAATGAGAGCCTAGCTCTCTTTTTTATGTCCAAAGTTTGTTGCCCTAGAAATTGATTGCATATGGAGGTAGGTGAGACATTTTTTAATATTACAATTTCCCTCCAAAATACAAATTGGGAATAAAAATTTACAAATAAAAGAGGAAGACATTAAATAATAAAATATATTCTAATATCCTCTTTTGAGAATTACACATTTTAAAAAAATTTCCCAATTTGAGACTCAGCAGAAACCTCCCAAATTCTCTGTGTGCAGCTACAACATGAGGCAATGTAGCATCATTCTTTGATCTCCTTTGATTGCATTCAGCTAAGAATGAAGACACTGTAGCATCCAATTGAAAATCCAACTCAAAATAAACATTCTGGTTCATTTTTAGAAAAACAGGGGCATCTTTCATCATTCTGGTACTCAAAAATCACTCCAAACGACCAAAAAACTTCTGCCAATAGATGAGAAAAGGTCTGAGGATGAATTTGTTAGATCTAGGGCACACAACTAAGAGGGGGGGTGAATCAGTTGTACAAAAACTTGCTTCTACTTCAAACACTTGATTCTTCTTTGTTAGTTAATAGTATATCAGTTAATCATTCATGAAAGCATAATGCATAAACATAGGAGCAGATAAACATCAATACATTAGACACCAAGATTTTGACGTGGAAAACCTAGTTAAGGGAAAAACCATGGGGTGATTAACCCAAGGATTATTCTCTGTTAGAAGAATAAGAAAAATGAATGGCACATGCCAATTAGAGCTCACTGCCCGAGCACATTGCTCACAAAGAGGCACATTGCCTATAAGAGACACACTGTCTACAAAGTGATAAGAATCACAAACTTGAATTGGAGATTGACATCTTTACCATGTCTGGATCAGTTCTATTTAAGCCTGAGATACTTCTACTCTGCCCTTCGCTCTTTCGCTATACCACACACATCTGCTGCACTCCCACTTTGAAATGAACTCACAAACCTTTATTTATACAAGGCATCGACTTAGGAACAATCATCTAAGTCGGCAATCATCCATAAGAGCATTCGCAAGTCGGCAATCATCCACAAGAACATTCACAAGATGAATAACTCATCCGGTCGGCCAGTCTGAATAAGAATATCTTCATCCGGAAGAATATCTTCAATTCTGGGCTCTAACACTAATGCGGACTGACAACACAACCTCAACATGATCCAAGAACCTTCACAAGCTTGCCTAAATGACCAGGTACATCCGCATTTCCTCTACTCACAGGAATCTCTTCTCCTCTTCATCCGGAACTTCAAGAACATAGTCTGTCGCGACTGTCAAACTGAAAAAGGTTCTTCCGGACCTCCAAACTTTGTACAAACCAAGATGACACATCACAAGGACATCCCAAACACTCCTTCCAATCTGCAGAGTCTGATAATGCACCTCCGGATCTCATCGGACCTTTTTGTAACACTCTGTCCCTCCGAAGCATCTCCCGGAACCGATTCTACTTGACCGATCACAACTTTTTCATATCTTCATGCGGACCTCTGAAATCTTAACTAGATCATCTCAAGACTCATATCTACAAACCCTTTAATCTGCATCCTCTGATCCTCAACCTATTGAGTACATTTGCCTTCTTCTTATCACTATTCTTCACTGTTTCTGATTGAGACTAATTTTCTCAATATCCTCAACACACAGCTCATCCAAACCTTCTTTCCAATGCAATATGAGTATGTTGACATCAATGACAACACTGGTTAACCTCATACTTGCAACAATCTCCCCCTTTGTCATTGATGGCAACATATGATGTGAAAAACCATCAAGACAAGAACTTCTCTTTTCTGTCACAGCTCCCCCTATCAGTAACAACTCTTCACATGTCTTCTCTTCCTTTACTGCTCTCCCTTTGATCATCAACCACTTGTTTTTCACATGTCTTCTCTCCCCCTTTGACATCAATGGCAAAGGGCTCATACTTGCACTTGTAACATATCAGAATCATACCAGCTGCTCCCCCTTAGTAGCAGCTCCCCATCATCAATCCGGATCACAAGATATGACTGTGATATCCACCAAACTGATGCACATCAGTGCATCCTAGTTCATCACTGGAGGGGCCATGACCCCTAACTTCTCCCTGAGATACTCAAAAGAGTCTTTGGGAAGAGGTTTAGTAAAAATATCTACAAGCTGATCCTTGGAGGGTACATACTCCAATCTGACTTCACCCTTGTTCACTTGTTCTCTCAAAAAGTGAAATTTGATAGATATATGCTTGGTCTTAGAATGCAATACTGGATTCTTGGAAATATTTATTGCACTTGAATTATCACATAAAATTGTGATAGGCTCCTCATATTCTACTTTCATGTCTCTTAACATCTGCTTCATCCATAAGATTTGAGTGCAACTGCCTGCTGCTGCAATATATTCTGGTTCAGTTGTAGACAAAGATATTGCCTCTTATTTCTTGCTTAGCCAAGAAACCAATCTCTTTCCTAAGAAGAATGCTCCACCACTGGTGCTCTTCAGGTCATCCACATCTCCTGCCCAATCTGCATCTATATATGCATGAAGAGAGAAATCCTGATCTCTAAGATACCATAGGTCATACTCAACTGTCCCCTTTAGATATCTAAAAATTCTCTTGATTGCCATAACATGAGATTCTCTAGGGTTAGCCTAAAATCTTGCCACAAGACCAGCAACCTACATTATATCTGGTCTAGTCTGAGTGAGATACAATAATCCTCCAATCATTGATCTGTACTTGGTCTGATCTGTCTTAGGAGAGTCATCATCTTTGCTCAACTTACATTCGGTCGCCGTAGGAGTGTTCATTGGCTTTGAATCTTCCATTCCAAATTTCCTTAACAATTCTTTCACATATTTGGTCTGAGAGATAAAGATACCTTTCTTTGTCTGAGTAATTTGTAGACCCAAGAAGAAATTCATTTCACTAAGCATTGACATTTCAAACTCACCTTTCATTTGATTTGCAAAGGTTTTACACAAACTATCTCTTCCTCCAAAAATGATATCATCAACAAATACTTCAACAATCAAGATGTTTTCATTATCTATTTGGAAATATAGATTACCTGTCAGCAGTACCTTTGTTGAAACCAATCTGCACAAGATGCTTATCCAACCTTTCATACCATGCTCTTGGGGCTTGCTTCAATCCATACAGTGCTTTCTTCAATTTGCAGACCATATCATCATGATCAGACAATTGAAATCCATCTGGTTGTTCAATGTATACTTCTTCTTCCAAATCACCATTTAGGAAGGTAGACTTGACATCCATCTGATATACCTTAAAGTCTTTGAAGGCAGCATATGTAAGAAATAATCTGACTGCTTCAATTCTTGCTACTGGAGCAAAGGTTTCTTCAAAATCAATTCCTTCTATTTGAGAGTAGCCTTTGCAGGCCAATCTGGCTTTGTTTCTGATTACTTTACCAACCTCATTTAGTTTGTTCTGGAAGACCCATTTGGTTCCAATCACATTCTTGTTTCTAGGTCTGGGAACAAGATCCCAAGTGTGATTTTTTTCAATTTGCATCAACTCTTCCTCCATTGCTTTGGTCCAGTTTTCATCATTGCAAGCTTCATTTATTGTCTTAGGTTCAATCTTTGAAATCAGACAGTATTCATTTGAATTTTGAGCAATTCTCCTCCTTGTTTATACCCCTTTGCTTTTGTCACCTATGATCTAATCTTTAGAGTGATTTAAAGTTACATACCTTGGAACTTTGGGAGTCTCTTGCACTGCTGTTTCTTGATCAGGTTCATTCAGACAAACTTCTTCTTCCTGATTTACCGGATCAGTCTGAATCTAACTTTCAGGAAGGGATTGAGTTCCTTGAATCAGAGCACCATCTTGATCATCTTCATCATATTCATAAAACCTTGAGGGCTTCTCAATTCCTTCATCAACCTTCACATTTGTACTTTCTATCATCTTTTTCAGTCTCTTATTGTAACACCGGTATGCTTTGCTTTGAGTGGAGTAACCCAAGAAAATTCCTTCATCACTTCTAGCATCAAACTTTCCTAGATCTTCATCTCTTTTGATGTAACACTTGCTACCAAATACTCTGAAATATCTCACAGTAGGAGTTATACCAAACCAAAGTTCATAAGGAGTCTTACCGGTATTATTTCTGATTTGAACTCGGTTAAGAGTGTAGACTGCAGTGCTGACAGCTTCTCTCCAAAACATCTGAGGAACATTTGCTTCCATCATCATTGTCCTGGAAGCTTTCTGGATGGTCCGGTTCTTTCTCTCAACTACTCCATTCTGCTGTGGAGTCCTAAGAGTAGACAACTGTCTCTTTATGCCATGCTTCTCACAAAAGTCTATGAATTCACCGGATGTGAATTCACCACCTCTATCAGACCTTAGACACTTCAGTTTTAATTCGGTTTGATTCTCTACCATAGCCTTGAAGATTTTGAACTTCTCAAAGGCTTCTGATTTCTCTTTCAGAAAGGTAACCCACATCATCTGGGAATGATCATCAATCAGTAACATGAAATATCTATCACCTTGCATACTCTTGATTCTTGTCGGACCACATAGATCAATATGAACTAATTCCAATAATTCGGTAGAGGACTGATCTTTGCTTTTGGAAGAGACTCTACTTTGTTTACCTAGCTGACATTCTTTGCACAAACTATTTGTAGGTTTCACCAATTTTGGAAGATCTCTTACAGCCTGAATATTGCTTATCTTGATGATGTTATCAAAATTTACATGACACATCCTTCTATGCCATAGCCAACTCTGATCAACTTGAACAAACAGACAACTTTTATTTGAACCAACCAGATGGAAGATATTACCTTTTGTTTGAGTACCGGATGCAATCTCAGTTCTGGAGCTTTCAAAGATCCTACATCTTCCATTTTTGAACCGGAGATCATAACCTTTGTCTACTAACTGTCCAACACTGAGAAGATTGTGCTTCAATCCTTCAACATACAGTACATTACCAGTTTTTCTCTTTCCATCAAAAGAAATAGTTCCCCTACCTCTGATTCTATCTGTAGAATTGTCACCAAACTTTACCATTCCTCCTTCATACCTTTCTAAATCTAAGAACTTGTTCTTGTCACCTGTCATGTGTGCTATATTTAGAATGACATGTGATGCTATTTTGTCTTTATTATGCCTCAAAAATGAGCTTTTCTATATATATTCAGTTGGGTAGTCAAAATGTCTAAATTCAATGTATCTGGGCGCTGTTTTTCATCTTTTTCATAAAGGACAAAATGTAATCTGGGATTTGTTGTGAGCTGTAAGAAATGCATTTAATGATGTAAATTTGGACCGTTGATGATGAGTTAATCTCCACCGTCCATTCAAAAACTCAGTATGCTACTTTCTTATATAAAGGGCTGCCATTTCCATTATTTGTAAGAGAGAATTCTTGATGCCGAATTGTTGACACTCTGCCATTTGAAGTAATACAAAGCAAGTTTCTGCAGTTGTTCTAAGAATTTGTGTATTGTGTTACTTATTTGGTTTTCATGGTTCGCTTCTTGCTCTCCCATAGTTAGTTAGTTGTGCTTTTGCAATGTTCATGGTTTGCTGAAAGTATCTGATGAATGCTCTTAGTCCATACTTTTAGTTATTTGCTGATGGTAGATAACTGTGTAAAGTTAGTCTGGGTTGATCGATTGTGCTTAAGTTTGATTGCATTTTATGAGTTAAATTGCACCATTTATTGGGTATTTGATGAATGAATGTAATTTGAAAATCCTTCGATTTCCATTGAAGATAGCATCATTTTCTGTAGTGCTGTAACATTCATTTTCAGTTTGGTAACTCAGAAAATAGGTTAAATTTTAGAGTGTTTGTCTACTTGCAGTAATCCATATATTGTGAATGTCACTTAGGGTTCCTTTAAACCCTATTTCCTTTTTACATTTTATTTGAAAACAGTTGTTAGTTTAGGAATTTTAGCAGCATTTCGCACTGTCTTATCAGTTGAAATCACAAAGTGTTTGCAAAAAAATGTTGTTCAAACTATTAAAATCTAAAGATTATATGTAAGACCCCCAGTAGGCAGAGCTAGAACATTCCAACTAAGAGATTCTAAGCAAGGTAAGACCTAGCTGTAGAAACCTTGGAGTAGTCTTACCTAGGGTAGGATACTTTTCAAGAGAGGTGTGAAACCAACAATCACACTTGCGTTGTTGTGTGCAAAAACACCCATTAGTAGAATTGGCACTAGAAGGAGGGCAGAACAAGGAATTACTCCCCTCCACAAAAATCATCAAGTCTGGGGACTAGAGAGAGACATACCAGATCCAGCTCAGCTGGAGAAGAGCTGTTGACTTTGACCAAATTCAGAAGAACAAGGAGAGATCAGGGCATACCTAGAGCACCAAGAGCTCAATCAGTCTTAAGGAATGTAGCTATAGCCTCTCTCAATCCTCCAATCATGGATTTCTTCTTGGGAAATAATCAGTCTCCATTTTAGTTTAATGATTACCATGATATGCCCAAGAACCCTGATAAGTTTTGCTCCAAGTTTAGGGTAAATGATTCGGATAGGACTGCAGATGAACACATCAAGATTTTTGAAAGTAACATGTTTATGCTACAGGTACAGTATGAAGATGTGTTCTGCCGATTGTTCCCTTACTCTTTGCAGGACAAGGCTTACTATTGGTTTGTAAATCTCCCATCAACCTCCATACGTTCATGGCGAGGTTTGAAGACAATATTCTTGGATCATTTCTAGATGCCTACTACCGTAGTAGATCTGTATAGGTCTTTTGTGGAAATTCTTTGGGGAGAAGGTGAGCTGATAAGTTCCTTTAACAATAGGTTTCAAAAGGCCTATAGTCGTTTGTAGGCCCCTTATGCCATAGGTTAGGATGCAACACTGCTGATTTATTATGCAACATTGGATAGACTTACCTCTATGTTTGTAAGAAGAGCTAATCCACCTCCAAATACTCTTTCCCAAGTCTACACTGAAGCTGTCATTGTGAATACTCAGTTAGGACAAGCAACTACTGGTCCATTGAACCACATGGGCCCTGCAACCATGCCAAATCAGATACCCATGATTAACCAAGCTTTGGCCAATCATATCCATGTAATGAACCTGACTCCTAACCTAGCTATAACACAAGCTTTGGTAGTTCACCCAGGGAACCCAGTAGCTGAAATACCTCCTACTCAAATGCCTTTTCTCCAATCTTCAGAAGCAGTGAGGGCAAAGAATCACAGAGATGACATTAGGGAGTTAGCTGAACAAATGAAGAAGCTCACTGCAGAAGTCACTCACCTAAGGAATCAAAATGGTTATCTACAGTAGAGAAGTCAAAATCAACATCAGTTTCAAAATCAGAACCAATTTCAGCATCAGAACCAGAGTCAGTATCAAAATCAGAATTTTCAGCAGTGATCAATTAGTCTTGGAACACAAGGCCTAATAATGGAGGAGTGCCATCGCCCTTAGAAAATTAGAACAACGATACCTAACCTCCTAGCCGCGTGATGTTAGCTGAGGCAACTTTGTCTACTTGGTGCAGACTGCACAAAACAAATGCTCATTCTGAGCTAGACTGCCCAGAATTTTAGATAGCATCCAGTATCTTCCAAATGGAGATTCAAAATGCTAAAACTCAGGAGAATCCACCAACAGGGTATGAACTTGTTCCTTCACAGAGGTATGATACTTCCCTAGTACTTGATTGTTATACATTTCCATTTCAAGATGATAATCAACCTGAAGAAGAAGAGTCAGATGAGGTCAATGCTTATTAGAAATATAATAAAAATCCATACAACCTGAGAAGTAGTAGACCCAAAGGCCCTTTCACCACTTCAATTCCTCCAAACAATTACCAAATTCCCCCAGATCCAAAAGCTTCTAATAATCTCGAACCCCCAAAAGCGACACCTCAGCCAATATATCAAGGGGTTACTGCCGAGAATTCTCAATGGTTTGATATAGCAAAAATAGGGCAGTATGTTGCTGAGGAGCTTAAGAAAATGAAGGTTAGCCTTTCTATTTATAAGTTGCTAAAAATACCTGAGGTTAGGACAACGTTTTTCCAAGATATGGGTATAGGTGTCAAAATATACTCTTCACAGAAAGAAACTCTCACAAAGGATAACATTGATAAAGGGAAAGAAAGAGTGCATGTGACTGATGTTGAGCAAAAGATGACATTGTACAAGGATAAGAGGGAAAGCCCCCCTTTCCTCCTAACCCTTAGGATATTCAATAGAAATCTTCACAATTGTTTGGTAGATTCTGGTGCTTCCGCTAACGTAATGCCATTATCAGTTTGTAAGGCATTGGGCCTCACTCCAACCAAGTCTTCTAGGAAAGTAATGCAGTTGGATAAGACTGAGGTGAATGTAGTGGGTGAATTGAATAGAATACATATGCAGCTGGCTTCTGATCCAAGAGTGCAGTAGTACATAGACATTCAAGTGGTGGATATCCTAGATCAGTATGGCATGCTCCTAAGTCAGGATTGGTCTAGAACTTTGAATGGTTACATGGCAACTAACTTTTCTCATATGTGGCTATCATGGAAGGGACTGGCAAACCAGATACGCATTGAAAGAGAACCAAAAATGAAACAAATGATTACAGAGTATAACCAGTCCAACGAGATTTTATTTTTAGAGGTTGATTTGGGGGTCTACCTTCCTCATGTTAATCAAACAGAGGAGTTTCTTATGCTAAGCTACAACAGATTTCTTGATCCTCCACTTGTAGAAAAACTAGAAAGTACAGAAGCATAGGTACAATCAGATTTAGGAAATTCCTCATAAGAAGATGAATTAGGGATAGTCGAAGGATTCTGAGATTTTGTAGCTAAATTTGTAAGTGATCAAACAGTTGTAGGGAAGCAAGTTCAGATAGAAGAGTTACTGCTGCCAAATTGGTGTCGTATACATAATGCTTCGCATTCTGAGTTCTCATGTCAACTTTGTCAGGAAGCAGTGGGGCAAGTGCAGAGACAACTAAAAGTTCCTATTATCTTGAAGAAAACTCTAGTTGCTACGAAGAAAGAAGAACCAAATCCTTCAATTAATGAGAAAAGATCAGCAAAATGGGAGGACAGTAATAAAGATTTCCACCTCTGGACTTTGAGGTTCAATGGATCAAGATGTAGACAAGGGTCTGGGGCAGGTGTTGAATTAATTAGCCCCACTGGAAGCTCATATCTAACATCGTACAAACTACAATTTCCATGCACGAATAACGTAACTAATTATGAAGCTTTAGTGCAGGGATTGCTGATGGCACTCCAGAAGAAAGTCACAATTATTCATGTGTGCGGAGATTCAGAATTAGTTGTGAAGCAAGTAAGGAAGCAGTACTCATGTAATGATAAGAGGTTGAATAGGTATAGAAACTGAGTATGGGATTTGATTGAATGCTTTGATGGTTTCAATATCTAGTTGATTCCTAGAAGACAGAATCATGTTGCAGATGCTTTAGCTCAAACAACAAGCACATTAGAACCAACAACCATGGTAGGACTAAAGAAGTTTACTGTTGAGTTTGTTGCAACCCCGTCTGTGCCAGATAATGTCATGAATTTCCAAGTCTTTGAAGATGACAAGCACATAATTGACTTCCTTACTTCATCAAATGTTTTCACTGCTCAAATAATAAATGAAGAGGAAATGGAACCTGCTGAAATAGATTTGGAAGGAGTTCTAAATTTGAAAACAAACACAATTCCATGGGGAATGGTAGAATTGGAAAGACTGTTTGATTCAGACAACCTAGGAACCCAAAGGAAAGAAGGAGAATCTACCGGAGGACAGTGTGATCCTTTTAATTTGGGGACAGATGAAGAGATTAAGACAATGTTTATTGGAAAGGCTAGTACTGAAAAGGAGAAAGCTGGCATCATTCATGCATTAAGGGACTATCATGAAGTTATAGCATGGAGCTATGAACACCTCAAGACATATGACACATCGATCATTACCCACACTGTTTCGTTGAAGCCGGGAGCAAAGCCATTAGACAAAGGCAGCGACCGGTGAATGCCTTGTTGGAACCTTTGATCTTCAAAGAGGTACAGAAACTACTATCAACAAGAATAATATTTCCTGTCTAACATTTTGATTGGGTAGAAAACTTAGTTCCAGTTCGAAAGAAAAAAGGTGAAATTAGACTTTGTGTTGACTTTCGAAACTTAAATCGGGCATCTGAATAAGATAGTTACCCGCTGCCATCGTTAGATGAAGTATTGTAGATTATTAATGGATCACAGATGATGTCTTTCATGGATGGGTATTCAGGTTACAACCAGGTAATGGTCAACTATGAAGACAGATTGAAAACATCTTTTACATGTAAGTGGGGGATCTATGCATATTGTCGAATGCCATTTGGTTTGATAAACGTTGGCGCTACCTTCTAACGAGCAATGGACATTGCCTTTAAGGGATTAGTTGGAAAGTGCATCATAATCTATATGGATGATCTTACCGTGTTTTCAAAAAGGTGAGAGGATCATGTGGTTGACTTAAGGAAAGTGTTGCAGTGATGTAGGGATTATGGAATTTGACTCAATCCCAAGAAGTGCATCTTTGGAGTGACCGAAGGAAAGTTATTGGGAGATGTAATCTCTGAGTGGGGCATATCTATTGATCCCGATCGAATACAAGCAATCCTCAAGATGCCATTCCATATTTACTCATTCGCATCTGAACACACTTGTGCAACAATGTTAACCCAGAAGAAAGCAGTCGATGACGAAAGGCCCATCGCTTTCATGAGTACTCCATTAAAAGACGCAGAGTTAAGGTATCCCAACGTGGAAAAGCAAGCATATGCTCTAGTGAAGGTAGTCAAGTGATTGCTATAGTCCCAGATGCAGTTGTTAAAGCACTGTTGATGCAAAGTGAACTTGGAGAAAGAAGAGG
This sequence comes from Cunninghamia lanceolata, assembly GCA_027924645.1. Classification (NCBI taxonomy): domain Eukaryota; kingdom Viridiplantae; phylum Streptophyta; class Pinopsida; order Cupressales; family Cupressaceae; genus Cunninghamia; species Cunninghamia lanceolata. The sequence goes on from BSBN01001435.1 coordinate 10,301,239, forward strand.
AAAGTGGGTTACTATCCTACAGGAATTTGATATAGATATAGCCCATGAAGTTGGTTAGAGGGCAAGCATTGACCAAATCTATGGAAGAGGTAGAATCAGGCTCAGTCTCCTAGTAGTACATGTTAGAAGATATCTTGAAAGATGAGTGGTATGGGGACATCATAGTTTACCTACTTAATCAGTGCTGCCCGCCATAGTTAAATTTGGTTCAAAGAAGAGCACTTAGACTAAAAAGTAATGGCTATATGATAAAGGGATCAGTCCTTTACAAGAAGAATCACAAGGGGATCTATCTGAGATGTTTGGATAAGGTAGAAGTAAATCAGGTGTTAACCAGTTTTCACGAGAGGTTCAGGATAGACCATGGATTAGCCCATTCAATAGCCAACCAAATTCTTCGGGCTGGGTATTACTGGCCTACATTGTTCAAAGATGCTTACTCACATGTAAGAACCTACCACACCTGTCAAACTGCTGTACACAGAGAGTGACACGTTGCTATGCCATTGCAACCAGTTGTGGAGGTACCACCATTTGCTCAGTGGGGCCTCGACTTTATCAATATGGTCAATCCACCCTTCTCTACAAGCCACAGGGATATTCTGACCGTTACTGATTACTGCACTCCTTGGTCTGAGGCAATAGCTTGTAAACAATGCACCACAGAGGTAGTCATTGAATTTATTGAAAAGCATATTATCACCAGGTTTGGATGCCCATTTTCTTTAGTTTGTGATAATGGTCCTGCCTTTTCATCACTGCATTTCTCTAACTAGGCATTTTATTATGGGATCATTATGAAGTTCTCATCTAATTACTATCCACAAGGGAATGGGGTAGCTGAATCCACAAACAAAAATCTGCTTGAGATCATTAAGAGACTACTAGACAAAAATCCTAGAGATTGGCATACTCAACTCAAATTTGCCTTATGGGATGATAGAATTCGACACAAGGCTGCATTGGGAACATCACCCTATCATTTAGTCTATGGGACTGAGCCAATTTTCCCTATTCACTTAAGGATACTCGTCCTATAATTCATGCAAGACTATCTTGAGACTGATAATCAGCTGTCCTCCTGATTAGCCCAATTAATGCACCTTGAAGAGAAACGTGACACTACTATAGAAAACTTTGCTAAACACCAAGGTGTATTGAAATGATGGTTCGATAAGAGAGCCAAGGTAAAAGCCTTCCGCATTTCTGATTTGGTCCTATATTAGGATAAAGCCCATGAGAAGGGTGAGCATGGTAAATTTGATAAACTCTGGTTGGGTCCGTATCAAATCTATGGGATCCTTGGTGATAACACGTATCAACTTAAGAGCCTTACTGGTGAGGAGCTCCCATTGCCTGTCAACGACCAGTTCCTAAAGCACTACTTCCAAGCTTAAAGAGGTAGTTTTGCCTCCCCTTAGTGTACATAGTTAAGTTGCTTGTTTGCTTTGGTTATAATAGATTGCTATTAGATTAGGTTTTCTTTCCTGCTTTCTCTTTCCGTAGGTGTTAGATTTTTCTACTTTCGCTTAGTTAGTTGTCCTTTTAATTTTGCTTTTGTTTGATATGCTTGCTTTTGTGTGGGGCCTTTGTTTCTAGAATGTAGTGGTAGTTATGCAGACCTGCAAATGCTTCCTTGTTGAGTAAATAATCTAAATTATTTCTTTGAGAAGCCAAAGTTCTGCTTAGATCTTGCTATGGATTCTGCTGTTTTACCAGGGAGTATGATGTCTATTCATGGGAAATGAGTCATTAGTTGGTGTGCTTGAAGTGTTTTCTAACCATATATCTTTCACACTTTAAATGATCCTGAAGCAGCTAAGCGAGTCTGGGTGATCTTGTGATAAGTGAAAAGGTTTGGATTCCCATTTTACCACCCACACCAGTACTATGAATCTAGATGAAGGGGGTAGGTGGCACTAAGTGCTGCTAGCCTATATTGGGTGAAAATAAAAGGTGTTTTTCAACACCAGACCCACTACAAGCATCAATATGAAGATAATCCTTTAAAAAAAACTCTTACATGAAGGATATTGTCTAAAGATTATGAGCATCAAATATCATTGCATCCGAAATATTGTTGAAAAATCACTATTTGCTTCTCTTAAGGCTCATCACATCTCAGCATTAGAGCATTCTCTTGATGGTAAAATGATCCCAACTTCATAGCTTAGTACGAAGGATCTTGGATGAACTTAATTGTTAAAGGATGGGAATGAATGGAATTTGTAATGTCCCCTTTTTAACTGATGTTGTTTGTGGATGGTTTAGCCTATTCCTGACCCTCGTAGGCTAATGTACATGGTTGGGGGTCTTCTTGAGGTATTCACTTGGTCGATGGTTGGTTTCTTGGATTCAGTTGGATGGGAAAAATAAGGGAGATAATAATTAAATTAATTATTTGTAAGGTTATTAAATAAATAAATATTATAAAGTGACCTTATATTTAATTAATTTAATAAAGTGACTTAAATAAATATTATTACATAAAGTCACTAAAATAAAATAATATTATTTTTCTAGAAGCTTCTTGAAGTGGGATTGAAAAAGTATAAAGGAAGGGGCAAGGCAAGCTTCTAGGCATCCGATTATTGATATTTGCATTTGATGAGTGTTGTGGAGCCAAGGGTTTCTGCATATTTGGTCTTTGGGAACGGAAACTCCCATAGATTAGAATAACTGAGGTGGTGAAATATCCTCCGAAGGGTTGCAAATTGGAAGGGATACTTTAGTCCTTCCATTTGTGTTTAAATCTGCAGTATTAACCAGGGGTTTGGAGGTATTAATTTGCATATCAAAAGTTTTTTCTATTGGTTGCTACAATAGCACTACAGTGACGCTACAGTGGATGCTACAGTGTTTTGCTACAATGATTGCTATAGTAGCGCTACAGTGACGCTATAGTGCGCGCTACAGTGATTTGCTACAGTGCATGCTACAGTGATTTGCTACAGTGACGCTACAGTGCGCGCTACAGTGATTTGCTACAGTACGCTACAGTGGTTGCTACAGTGCCGTGAACAGTAATGCTACAGTACGGGGCAGCTAGGAGAGGGTTTCAATTTGGGTTTGGAAGGGACTCTTTTCCTTGGTTGATGAGAAGGCTGGGTCCTACACTTGAGAGGCACGATTGGGGCTTGAGAGGGATGTTTATAGCTGTTTTGAGGCTGCCATTCCTTCATCTTCGTCATCGATTCACGGCAACTTACATTTCCAGGTTCTTTCATGAGTTAGCATATTTATATTGTTTCATAGTTGTCATTTTAGGAGTTGCATAAAATTGTAAAGCCAAGAGTCTTGGCCATTCGTATCAGCATTGTATTAGACAATATATCTCAATAAAGGAGTGATAAGTTGTAGGCCATCTATTTGATGTAATGTGCATATTGTTATCCATCATGATTAGCATAATAGTATGCATGCCAATTGTTTGACAAAATGTCAATTGGCTGTAGGTATGCATTTCATGTCTAATTTTCATGTATATGCATCGAAAATACCAAAAAAAAGAAGTCATATATGCATCTAGATTAATGCTTAGACATTGTAGTTTGGATTTATGAGCATTTAGAGTACTCAGCTATCATTTTCAAGCAAAAATATCAGACTAAAAACACAGACCAACAAGCATTGGGTTTACATCAGAAGTGTTTGACAATATTCCTTGAAGTTCAAATCAGCAAAATAAGATCTGAAATAGCAAGGGATATTACAGAATTGCACACACTCAGGTTTTCAGGATACAGATGGTTGCACCGGTTAGTGGTCTTTGATTCTTTGATAGGATATCATGCTTTTTCGTCTAATATGTGGGAAACACAGAGATTCTGGGTTCAAACTAAAAGTTTATCATTGAAATGCTCTGGAGCATTTCCCAGCAGAGTCACCATTTGTTGTGCCTGCACACATGCCCCATTTCAAAAATAGGGACCCCCTCTTTCAAATTTTGGCTTAGAGTGTCAAGTGAGTTTTTCCATCTCCTAAGTAGTCAAGTGGTCAAAATGCACTTTTTTCCATGTTAGAAATTGGATGTTGAAAAATCATTTCAAAATCTGCTAAGTCTAGGTCCTTGCATTTTATCAAGTAGGTCTGATTGTCCTTTTGCGCTAAAACTACTTCCAACTGACCTTTGTGCTAAAAATCTCTTTGTCCAACTTCTACACTAGAATGCTTTCCATCTGACCTAGCACTGTTTCCTTGCTTGACCGACCTTAGCGCTAGATCTAGTCATCACCGACTTCACGCTACATTTCATATTCACCGACCAAGTCAGAGGGTGGCAAAATCCCTGCTAGTCTGAGGAACCCTTAACTCCTGCAAAACGCATACAACTGGACTGATTACCTTGGTGCTGAAAATACTATTCACTGACCAAGTCGGATGAGATCAAAAGTCGCGTGAACCCTAATTTCTGTCGAATCTCACAACAGATACTTCGTATGCCCTATATTTATGGCGATCTAGTCGGAGGGAATAAAAGGGGGTTTTTTTATCATTTTGAATCTCATTTTCCATTCGACAAGTATTTAAAGAGCTTTTGGCGATGTTTTTTTTGATTTCCCTCCATAGCCCGCAGACTCGACTCGGAGACCTCCTGTGCACCTGAACATTTCAAATCTTTTACCCCATGAACCAGGTAGTAGCTTGCTTCTCCACTAAGGATTTTCATTCAGACAGGGTTTTGTTTTTAATTAACTACATTGCCTTTCGAAAGCGTAGTTAACACATGAATAATATGAATTAGGGCCTGTAGGCCAGGGTTTCATCTCTGAACTGTTTATAAACCCTAGTTTTAAATCTTTGAGGGAAATATGTTTTTAGGGCATCATTTAGAATCCCTCTCATAGGCAAAATGAAACGAGAAACGTGTCCAACCCTAGCAAATTGGAGCAAATTTAAATGCATTGAATCGATCAGTAAACAAGTGAAAATAGTTTTGCATCAAAATCATGTTTGACTAACTTTCAAAAACTCCATGATCAATCTAGTTAGTCGGCAGCCTTGAAAATCCTCGCCAAGACTCTAAACCAAGTTAACACTAAAAACCTACTTTGCGCTAGTTTTTGATTGCTCTGACCTTGTGCTAAAAGACCATCTCTCCGACCTAGGTTGGTGCACGTAAAAGCCTTGCAAATCTATAATGTTCTAAACCTCTTCCAAAGAAACAAGAAAGCACTTTGCACTGAAACCAAATTCATTTGACCTTGCATTGAAATGCAACATCACCGACTTAGTCGGTTGACCTAAAAAATTCTGCAAGGTCAGACGGTGCCCAATCTCGCGCAAAAGTAGTAGAAGTTGTTCTGATCGTCTTGCGCTAACCTTTCAACCAATCGACCTGAATGACTAATGTAAGTCGATCCATCCTAAAATCCGCGCAAGTCAATTAGCCATAAAATTTGCACAAAACCTTGAGGACATGAACATAAAAGAATAGTTGGTCAGACGGACTCGATTTCCCTGCTGAGGTCGATTGACATCAAAACTAGCACTTTTCCTCCTATAGGTCAGTTGACCCCGAATTTAGCACAAATTGAGTAAAATGACTATTTTAAAGAAATTTTCAAAAGGAGAAGTGTTTGATAAGATGGAATAATGACTGCAATGAATAAATGATGATATTTTGCATGCTTTAAATGGGATTTTGTAGTATTTGGGTATTTATTACATGCATTAGTATAGGATTGCTTATTATTTGATCATGTGATGAATGCAATGGTTAATGAATTTCAGACTTCTGTTCTTTTGAGCACATGTTGGTAACTTAGCAGATTCATTATAAGTTCATTGGTTATAGCATGGTTAGATAGTGTAGAAGTCAACTTGATAATCATAAACTTTAGACTTAGGAGTTAGTTAAAACAACTTGAAGGCATCAAACTTATAAGGTCCATTCCTATAGGTTAGATGACTACATGAGCTCAAATGATGAGGTATGACTTCAAAGGTATTCCTCCAGAAACAAAGATTCATACCGGATGGAATGACATCGGAGATACAGACTTGGGTCACATTGACCTTGATGATTTCAGACTTAGAGTATTTGGTCTGAGTCCAACCCCTAGAGCAAACAAAGTGAAAGACAGTGGGATTGCACAAGTTGTTGCCTTCCCTAGATCTGTTTAGTGTGCTAAACTTATAGTTGCCTGTGCAAATAAGTATGATGCCATGACCAGGACAATAAAAACTACAAGTGGAGATGTTTTAGCTGACCTAAGCCCACCATCCTTGGCTGAAACTTTTGATATTCCATGGCATACAGTAATGACCATGCCATATAAGGCAGGATCAGAGGACACCTACAAGAAAGATGAAAATAGATGTAGGAAACATGTGAATGAACACTGGGCAAAGAGTAGAAGGTCTGCCTTGGTTAAGTTTCCCCAAGTACTAGACATAAGTGATTTTCATGATGAAATAGGGGACTTAGTAACTTTCTTGAGTAGAATATATGGATTGTCTGCAGCCTCAACCTTCGAGGGATAGATGTTTGTTATAATTGAAGAAATACTAAAGGGGACTAAGTTCCATTGGTCACAAATTTTAAGTGACAACATCCATGAAGCATTTAGTAACTTCAAAGAGAAATGGTTCTTTAGATGGACATCATATGTTGTTTATGCCTTGGCAAGGAGGAATCATTATGCTGGATTATCCAAGGTAGGAGAAGTAGGAAATGATGAGCAGACTCAAGTGAAGGTGTATGAATGCTGCACACAAATCACCTTGTCACAATATCTTATGCATTATATGAGGGTAAATGATGCCTTTACCATGTACATAACCAAGTTATTGCAAGGTAATACATCTCTAAGAATATCCATTGAAGCTATGAATGGAATCACCATGTATGGGAGGTCGTATATTCAATTTGAAAAGTTCAGATATCTAAGAATACAAGACTTCATAGGGATGACTTTCAAACTCCCTAGGTATCCTATAGATAAAGTATTACTCTTGGAATTATCTAGACAACTGATAACTTGTGCTAAAAAACTTAAGCACCTGCATAGAACAAATGTCCAATTTCCCATCTTGTTAGGCAAAGGAAGTTATGCATGTCCTTCATTAGGATCAGCTAAACACTCTGACAAAGAACTCCAAATGCTCAAACTTTATTACTACAACATAAGAGATCATTTTGATCCTAATAAGGTGATGGAGAGGTATGTAAGTAAAAAGTTATTCCATAAAATACATCTAGAAGACTTTTGGGCAAATTGTATGGATGACTATGAGGTCATGAAGAAAGCCCATTCCAGATTGTCTCTAGCATTTATAAGGAAATTCCATATCATTCTAGTTCCTGATCAATTAGAAGATGATGACAATGAATGCATTGAGGAGCCTGGGAAGCACAATATCACTAGCCAATTACCTTACCTAATTGGGCAAACACTGAAGAAAGCTCCCTTTAGGTTATAATGAAAGAACCAATTAGATTAAGCAAAGCATGGCTAAGAGGTCAGATGGCTTCCTTGGAGGGACAAGGAATATTGCTCACACACTGCACTTGAATTAGAAAAGGAGTTTGAAGGAGAAGAGGATAAGCCCATAGAAGTAACTGATGAGGCAGAACTAGCTCAGGGACAAAAATTAGACAGTGAAGACCACACAACCTTGGCAGAAAAGGCTAAATCACAAAAAAGCAAGAAGGTCACTACAAAGACCACAAAGAAAGAAATGCCTCCTTCTACTAGAACAAGAGCTTCAAAGATAAGAAATATTCCTAGTAGTCCCAGAGAGGGATCTAAGATGAAGAAGATTAATGTAAAGGTTGTTAGGTAGGCTACGGAGATTGCTGCTACAGATGATGATACTAAACTACCAACTTCTCCATCTCCTTCTGCCTCAGATGTGAATGCTGTTGTACTATCTCCAACAGTTTCTTCTACTGCATCTCCCTCTGTTGCTTCCATTGTTGCACCTATGACCTCAGTAACCATTGTTTAGTAAGCTATTTCTGTTGCCACCTCACCTTCCATTTCAATTGTTTCTTGTTCATTGGCAATATCTTCTAGCACTCCTAGCGGTCCTGTCTCCTCCATTGCTGCCACCTCATGTTCCTCTATCATTACCACACCTTTACCTTTCATATCTTCGACCCCACTATCTACTTCCCTTGCATTACCTCTTATTTCTACAATTCTTTCACCTTCTTTTCCCTTACCTTCTTCGTCCATTTCTTCTCCCATAGTCATTTCCTCCATCTTACCAACTTCTTCTATCTCATCGACTTTGGGGTCAGCCATGCTTACCAATTTGACACAAATGAACTTGTCTTCAGTTACAATGCCTATATCCTCTACTACTCCTATCTCTCAAATACCCGTGGACCAAAACTCAACTCCCTTGGCTATGCCATAGCTACCAGGTATTAAGAAGGTATGTGTTGAACTAGGTCTCCAAGAGCAAGAACCGGAAAAAGATGCATTTGATGAGGCAAATAATTAGGTACTTGTTGAGCCATTGGTTGAGACAGTCAACACAAAGATAATTGAAATATTAGATAGTCCTCCAAAGAAGGACCAAACAGAGGCAAGCCTCAAGGCAACTCAGGAAAATGTAATGATGAATTGGAGAAATCTTACAGATGAGAAAGATAAAGAAATGAATAAAGAATCAGAACAAGAGCAGAGACTGCTTGAAGGGCCATCTGATGCAGAAAAGAAAGACCTTGATGAGCCTAAAGAACCTTTTTCTTTTTCTCCTGATTGGTTACAAAGCAGAATATCATATCCCGAGCCCCAGGTGGAGGTAATGAAATTAGACTTAAGCACAATTTTGTCATAGGTTCAAAAGCCAAAAAAGTAGAAGAAAGAAAAGGTGCAATCAAGGATCTACAAAGATGAAACTGGATCAATAATAGATAAGATAGTTGTCCCACCAGCTGATATAAAGAGGGAATAGGTCAGAGCGGAGGATTATGTCATAACAACTATCAATTTGGGACCTACTACATGTGCACAAAGAGTTGATGAATTCAAGGGGTCTGTCACTTCAATTTTGGAACAATTAGATAAAGATGAACTTTCAAAGAAAGAATTGAAGCAACAAAATGAAGAACTTTGGGCATGCCTCCAGTTTCTGATAAAACTAATAGATTCTAAAGGAGAGATAAGGACAATACCTGCCTTTTTGTCAAGAGATAAAATGTCTAGACTTGGTGGGGTTTAGACTCTGTTAAAAGGTGCCCAAAGTTGGATGATCAAAGTCTACAAAAGGGGATGTGAGACAATCGATGCTACAGCTGAGTCACATAAGAGTTTAGTTCAACTTCATGAGCAGTGGAAAGACTTGTGGGAAGAATGTGATTCTTTTGAGGAATATTATTCTCATATGTTCCCTAGAGTCAAAGGTATCAGAGATTTGCCTACCCAGACATTATTGGCTAAAAATATTCTGACTAGCGACAGATTGCCCAAAGCCACTGAATGGTACCAACAGCTGAAGTTGAGGAAAGAAGTTTTTGACAGCATAAAGGATGCCTACAAACCAGTAGATGAAAACATTTTGGATTTAATATATGATATAAATGATACTTTGAGAGACTGTTTAGTGGAGGCATACAATGATTTTACACCATATGATGTGGAGAGATGCAAAGACAAACTACACAAGATAATTTTTGAAAATGTTGAGTTAGATGTGTAAGCTAGGATGGATAAGGCTAGTGACCTCAGAGCTGAGTTCAATGCATTTCATAAGGCAAAGACATAAATAGAAAGGATATACAATCAATACAGCTGAGAACTAGAAATGTTTAGATATCGGGTTGATCATCTTAAGAAGCCAAAGCCTATAGATATCAATCCAACACTTGAATCTTGGGTCAACTACCGCAACAAGTTGGGGGAAGAAGACAAAATTGATTTGGATGGAGAGCCTTAATTGTTCTTTTTGAATATTTTGAAATATAATCCCGTCACTAGTGTAAACTACTATATTTAGAGTGACATGTGATGCTATTTTGTCTTTATTATGCCTCAAAAATGAGCTTTTCTATATATATATATATATATATATATATTTAGTTGGGTAGTCAAAATGTCTAGATTCAATGTATCTGGGGGCTGTTTTTCATCTTTTTCATAAAGGACAAAATGTAATCCAGGATTTGTTGTGAGCTATAAGAAATGCATTTAATGATGTAAATCTGGACCATTGGTGTTGAGTTAATCTCCACCGTCCATTCAGAAACTTGGTATGTTGCTTTCTTATATAAAGGGCCGCCATTTCCATTATTTGTAAGAGAGAATTCTTGATGCCGAATTGTTGACACTCTACCATTTGAAGTAATACAAAGCAAGTTTCTGTAGTTGTTCTGAGAATTTGTGTATTGTGTTGCTTATTTGGTTTTCATGGTTCGCTTCTTGCTCTCCTATAGTTAGTTATACTTTTTCAATGTTCATGGTTTGCTGAAAGTATCTGATGAATGCTCTTAGTCCATACTTTTAGTTATTTGTTGATGGTAGATAACTGTGTAAAGTTAGTCTAGGCTAATCGGTTGTGCTTAAGTTTGATTGCATTTTATGAGTTAAATTGCATTGTTTACTGGGTATTTGATGAGTGAATGTAATCTGAAAATCTTTCAATTTCTATTGAAGATAGCATCATTTTCTGCAATGCTGTAACTTTCATTTTTAGTTTGGTAACTTAGAAAACTGGTTAAATTTTAGAGTGTTTATCTTCTTTTAGTAATCCATATATTGTGAATGTCACTTAGGATTTCTTTAAACCCTACTTACTTTTTACATTTTCTTTGAAAACAGTTGTTAGTTTAGGAATTTCAACAGCATTTCACACTATCTTATTAGCTGAAATCACCAAGAGTTTGCAAAAAATTGCTTTTCAAACCATTAAAATCTAAAGATTGTATGTAAGACCCCTTGTAGGCACAACTAGAACATTCCAACTAAGAGATTCCAAGCAAGCTAAGGCTTAGCTGTAGAAACCTTGGAGTAGTCTTACCTAGGGTAGGATACTTTTCAAGAGAGGTGTGAAACCAACAATCATACCTGCGTTGTTGTGTGCAAAAACACCCATCAATAGGATTTTGAAGAAAGGATATGCTATCCCACCTCACGAAGAGGGCTTTTTGATTGTAATTTATATAAGGATGTGTACTCGTACTGGAGATAAAACATCCCACCTCGCGGAGAGCGCTTACCAACACGCTTTGTTAGTACCAAAATCATCAAACAAATAGTATTATATATGCCCCCACATTAAGGTGGTTGATGTCGTGTACTGATATTAACCACATTAAGGTAGAGAGAAAAAACACAAGGAAACAAGAGCCTTTGCAAAGCCCATGCCCCCAAGGTGACATGTGCCCACAATCACCGAATGTTACCACAAACACATTGATAAAATATGCTAAGATAAACAACAAGATTAAGTTATGCATGAAAACAATCACATCAAGAACCAAGGATATACCATGGGTTTGGAATTGAGTATAACCGTTGGACTGTACTGCAGGTACCTCAGAACTGAGTATAACAACAAGGTGAGATACAAGACAATCAAAAGTACATAGAATAGATGTATTGCAATGGTTTGTTAGAGAAGATAAGACAACATGATGCATCACGTAGAGTGATTCTACTAATCAAGTGTCAGATAAATGTATCAACCCCATCTTCATGTATGGACTAGGTCAATTTTTGTTTGCTTGCTAAAGGGACACGTGGTCCATATCAGTTAGGTGTTTGTTTTTTGTCATCCACCAACTAGGTAGAATCACTAGAAGAAGGTAAACAATAAAAGAGAGAGAGGAGAACAAGTGCCTTAGGAAAACCACATAGGAGGATGCCCCAGACATCAACTGCAATGCTATGCCCCTAAGGCATGACACACAACAATAAAATAGAGAAGAGTTAAGAGAGAAGAATGATGAAATGAATAGAAGAATGGTCACAATAGAGGTGGTCTCTTAGTATCTTTGACCTTACAAGAGTATCAATGGTCATCTCAAGAGGCCTAAACAACACATAACACATCACGGGAGAACACAACACAAGAGGGGAGGCCACGTAAATGAGAAAACTATGTTATGACAAAGGTGGCAACCAGGGTTAGAAATACTTACCTGGTACACAACTTAACTAGCGGTTTTTATAGAGCAAATCATCCTCTTCCCAATCTTGATCGTTAGAGGAGAGAGTACATAAGGTATAATTTCCCAACTTTAGTCATTTTCCTTAATCTCTTCTTTAAGCTCTTCTTTGTTTGGTTCAATGTTAGGTGGTGGAATGTTCTCTTGTTGAGTTGTATTTTGTCAAGTGAAAGCTTGTCTTCTCTTCCTCCTTTCTCTTGCTTGCCTATTTCTTTTTATTTTATTAGTGATGTTTTCAAAAGGATTGTTGTCATCTTCTATAGTCTTCAAAATTTCAGAGGAGGAAGCTGGTATAAATTTGATTGTCTTTGATGAAATGCTTTGTTCTCTCCAAGTATCTCCCAATCCTTGTAAGGATGGTGGAGGAGGAACCTCAACATAGAGTCCCCTACCTTTCGGTCTAGGAATTTCTTCTAATACAAGTTGTTCTTCAATTATTGGTTGTTGAATAGAAGGTCCAACCACTGTAGATAGTAATTTTGCTTTGTATCATCTATATTCCAAGAAAAGTTGGTCTCTTCATGGCTCAGGTTCCATAGTAGGTAGTGGCCAAAAATAATCAAGAGTAAAGTTCTTCTGAGTAAGCATAGGTTGCCATGTATTACAATGAATAGTGTGTATTTGTCCATGTAAAGGAAATTTTAAGAATTTGTGAATTGTTGAGGGGACATCTTTCATAGATTTGAGCCATGGATGGCCTAGTTTTATACGAAAGAGATCAGAAGTAGGGATGACATCAAATAATTGTTCCAAGGCTTTGTTAAATACTGTAATCGGAAAAGATATATTCCCAAAAGTAGGAATAAAAGCTCCCTTATGTGTTTTTTATCATCATGTCTGAGGGTTAATAAGAATCTTGTATCAAATCATGTGAATAAAGGAATTCTTTCGTAGCCACATTAGTCATGCAATTAGGATCTATAAGTGTTCCATGCACAGGAGTTTCCATTACCTTCACTATGATGTAAAGAGGTCCTTCAATGATTCCAATTGTTCTATCATGAGGTGTAAATACTATTTTAGGTTCAGGAGTCTTTCTTTTCATATAAGGTCTAGGAGGGAACCTAGCAGTGTTGTTGTGATGAGAAGCCATGTATGCAAGACTATTTCACACTTAAGCATTTGTTTGAGGGAAATGGGTACTAAAAGACACATAGGGTCCACAACAAACAAAGTGGGTAGAGTGAAAAGTACTACACAACATGATAATATGAGTGATTTGTAAGTTTGTTTGAAGAAAGTGCACACAAGCCTTAGTGTTGAAATACACAATGTGTGATTTAGTGAATATGTCAATTTTTAATCTAAGGCTTTAAATGATGCCCAATTTTCAGATGAGAAATAAATGTATGTTGTAAAATGAATGCAAGATCTGAAATGAATGATTTTTAGAACATATGCAAAGAAGCAAATGCAAAACTATGTTTGTTTATGCACCTAGAATGCTCAATTTTTTCACTTTTTTCAATGTAAATGTGCTAATAATGCCAATGTAAATGCAAAGATACATAATGTAGTGACACTATAGTCAAAATCAGATTTGAAAGAGTGTTCAAAGGAGTAGTAAAATCTGAAACAAGATTTTAACTCCAAACCCTAGCTTTTGCAAAGTCTAGGTTATACAAAAAATGCAAATTTCAAGCAAAACCCTAGCAAATTAGATATGAAAATGCAAGGGAAAAATTCTTGAAATGATGGTATACAGTAATTTGTCTCATATCTAATGTAAAAATCAGAAAATTAATGATATGCAAGCAAAATAGTGCAAATTGTGTCTAAATGCAAGTCTAGGATGACTATTTTTTTCATTTTTTTCAACTTTTATGCAAGATTTTCAAATTTATGATGATGAAAATGAAATGTATGAATGTAAATCTGATTTACAACACTCAGCAAGATGCAATGTTCATAAAAACACAGGTTCACCAAAATGTTATGTAGGAAAAAGGGGGATAAGGTTGTTAAAGATGAGATTGATTAGATCCTCCTTTCACTACATACATTCAAGGACATTAAACTGAGCCAAGTCACAACTTATGCGAGAGGACTCAATTATTATGTTTGGTGTCACTTGGAATGATAATGAAATTTGGAATTATCTAATTAGTTTTGTTAAACCCTAGTCCAATTAGGCCTAAAACCCTAATTATGTAAAATTGTAAACAAACAGACAAAAAATGACAAATGCTTGCACAAGAAGGCACTAAATACATATTAGATACACAGTAGATTTCAAGTTTTAGAAGGCAAAAACTTCAGGGACATAAGAGTAGGTGCTCCTATCTAAGGTAGTGCTTTTTCTAAGTGAATGGGATCCATATGTGCTTAAGACTATGATCTGCTTAGGGGTTTTCGACATTGTAGAACTGGAGGACAAAAGAGCTGGTGTTTGTGTCCAATTAGGGCTCTTTTCTACTATTTTCTTCAGATATGGAATCTCTATGCTCTACTCTATCTTCCTACAACTCCTCTCCTCAAGATCCTGTACCTGTAACCTGCAATCACAAGAGAGGTGTTGGGGGTTGTGGTGTTTAAGAGCTTGCCTTAGTCAAGCCCTGGAATAGCATTTAAACCTTCCAACATCATTGTTAGATAGAGAGTGTGTGTCCTTGGTGGACAGAGGTAAAATAAAAGATAACATAGTTCGATGAAAACATAAATAGATATCACCTCGGAGGTGTAGCTCTCAAGGAGATGAATATATTTCACACCATGAGAAGATGAAGCCAAATCTGCAACAACAAAAACAACAACACAAAATTTGCTTTGGAACACAATGAAATGCCTTAAATGCTCTTTGCTCAATGATCATAAGCTTGCCTTAATTTCAAAATCATCTTCTAGTCTACAAATGAAGTCCTAAACATGTTTATATATGCATTCCCACTAAACATTCATAATTCAAATTAACAAGGGCGACCCATAAACCTATTTAACCATCATAAGCTGACATATGAACTTGGGACCTCACTAAAATAGGGTAGGATAGTGGCGTGGGTGCCCAAATCTAGGGGCCCATTTTGGGTCTGGATTATGCTCAAGGTTCACCCATAGGTCTCATTTGACATGGGTTTTGGGGGATTTTGCTCTAGAATTCATTTCTAATATGCATGATTAAATCTAAGGGACCCGGGAGCTAAACCTAGGAGGTAAAAGTCCTAGGGGGAAATTTTACGACTTAACACCATCTTCTCCTCTTTTTACCTCTTAACAATTATATGTAACACTAGAATTGCAAATGTCTAAGGGGGTCACATAGGTACTTGAGTGTACAAAATTTGAAAGGTCACCTTGATAGTGTTGGTGTTTATTAATTCCCAACATGATCTCACAAATAACCTATAATTTAGCCATTTTCAATAATTAGTTATTTTGAGGGGTCAGCCAACGAACAGGTGAAAGTTAAAAAACTTTCCCTTTGTACTTTAGGCTTTGCAAAACCTAGGAGGGTGATCCTTGATAGTATTAAATAATATCTTGTGCCAATTATCTCAAATACCATGAATAATAGATATGTTCTATGCAGATTCGCTAGAGAATTATGAAAATGAAAAGATCTAGCTTAAAATCAATCAAGCTTTTTATACCCCAAGACTATAGAACAAGATTAAACTTCTTTTCAACAAACACTTGTAACTAATTCTAAATATTTAAAGTATTTTTGTGTGTTTGATTTTGGAGTTGAAGACTAGACAGAGAGGCAAAAGATCAGTGCCTTAACCTAGGGTGATGGAGTCAAACTAAATGCAAATTGAAACTCAACAACAATATTTCATCTAAGAATCAAAGAGATCTATAATATTGCCTTACAATATTATTCTCAAGATTCCTAACCATTCATACTTATCAAATCCTCATATACATTCACACAAACATATATTTCCATTAAAGCATTTAACCTATTCTTTGAATAAGAGATTCAATCAAAACATACATCCATAAGAAACTTTATGGAGACAAATTAAACAATCTTTGATCTATTTAAATTCATACTTTGTGCAAACCATACCTTAGGAGCCAATTGGCTTCAGAGTTCTACCATTGTATTTAATTAAAATGCTAGTACTGCTATACAAGTTTACAATAACAAACAGTACAGACTCAAAAATCCTAGAACAAAACTTTATTTCTACACTCTACATTTTCACTAAAAATTCTTTGAGAGATCAACCCTTGTAAATGGTCTTGAAATCCCTTTTATAATGCAAGGGTGAAACAAGCATCGAGCCATTTACACATGTCACTATTTCATGATGATATTACAATACAGTTACAAGGAAAATGACCAGAACAACTTGTGAGGTGGTTACCTCACATGAGACAAAAGCAATTACCATTTGTTGAAGAAAATAATTCACCTTCCAAAAGGCACATTGTTGACGTGTGTGGTTGTATAACGAATCAAATATTCCATTTGTCACATCCTATTTATCCTCCAACAACCTTGGGGCCCAAAACATAAAACTAGAAAAGATAAAAATATTTCCATCTCAACAAAATGACATGAATAATTCTTAACCCGAAGGAGACAACTTTAAATAATGTTGTATCAAGGGCTAATCTGTAAAATTTTCAAGCCATGCATTGTATTCCTCCTTAGATGGCCACTGGACTTCAAATAACTTTTGTACCTTTGAATTATGCATGATAAATCTAGCATCCATAATAGTCCTGGCCTCTTTCATAAATACATCTAAATTTATTTCCATTTTAAACAAATCATCTAAAGAATTATTCAATTGAGCCAATTCTGGCTCTCCATCCTTAAAAATAAAAGTAGATAAAGATGGGACAATGCTCCCAAATTCATTTTTCCAACTATTGAAATCTTTTAGCTCCTTTGCCTCATTGAGAATGTGAGGCATTCAATTTTCTTCCATGTCCCAGAACATCTTTATCTTTCTATTGAATTGCAAATCTAGTTTGCTCTAAAATGCAGAAATCTCACTCAATAAACCAATGGTTGTTATCATTTGAGGCAAGTTGGTTGGAGCCTCAAGATCACCTTCCATATTCTTCATTATTTTTTTGAGAGCATCAGCCCTTATGCTCCATTTACTCCACACATTTTGGAAGCTATCTTGAATTTCAACATGTTTCTCATAAGCTTCATGAATGTTCTTTTACATATTCCAAATATTGTCCTTGAACTTGTCAAGTGTACAAGAAATCCTTGGCTCAAGATATCATTAATGATATCAGTCACTACCTTTTTGGTTTCATCTTTGGCTTTTTGCTCACTTTCCTTCACCATTTTTAACTCCTCTTTCAAACTTTTGATTCTAAGAGACAAAGTCTCTATCTTGAGTAGAAAACTCCTGTGTGGTGGTAGGGGGCGGAAGGGATTTCATCATAGGTGTTGCAAGCTTCTCCTGAGGTGCACTAGCCTTTATCTTATGGTATTCTACCCACAACCTGTTATATTTATCCAGCAGTTGATCATATCTTTCTTGAGCCATTTTTGTAGTATCAGTACTAAGCATTGTTGCATGCACTATTAACTTGGTAGCCTATGTTGGAGTGATCTCAGATGCTCTCTTTATCACAACTTCACCAGTTATTTGTCCAACTGACTTGATCACCCTAGTCTTTCCTCTGTTTGGTCCCATGGACCAAATTGCCAATAAATGTAACCTCAGGCTGAAAGTAGAACCAAAAACATTATTATCATATTGCTCCTCTGAAATAAATGCATCAACATCCCTTCTTATTGTATCAAGAGAAATAGAAGAGGGTAAGTGCAATAAGTTGGGTCCACTTTTAGTGGAAGCCTCGAGGCAAAATATTTTTAGAAGTGATGGATTTTGGCAATATGGCTGACAAATTTTTTTTAGAATTTTTGGATGAAATTAAAACCCATTTTAGATGACAATATCTAGTTTTGAAATATATAAGTTTTTTAGTGTTGAACATATTTTTGTATTTATTATTTATTTCTTAAACAAAAAGATTCAAATTTTTTGAAGAAATGGACTTTGGCAATATGGTTGACGACTTTTTTTAAAGAATTTTTAGATGAAATTAAAACCATTATAGATGAGATTGTGTAGATTCCAAATATCTATTTTTTTTCCAATTGGATTTTTTTTTCTATTTTTCAAATAATTTGTGATGAAACTGGTACATAAACTTGAAATAGCAGGTTTTCTTATTATTTTAACATCTTTTTATTAAGTCGAGTGGGTGTGGTCTAGTGGTTAAGGCCACTTGGTCATTATTGTGGAGACCAAGGTTCAAATCCCCCCAAAGACATCTTGGCTTCTAAATGGTTGTGGCTCTATGTAGATAACTCTTGGCTCTCAATGGTTCTTGAGTGGGGTGTGTTCAAATTTTGGTGTATCTTGGTCTTCTGTAGCTTGACAAGGTTGTGACAACAGTGGTATACAATGACAGATTTATCGGTGGTGATTCGTGCTACAAGTGACATGATTACAGTGGTGGAAGTCTTAGTAGAGTTGCATTGTTGGTGATCTACGCTATGGTGGCGGTGGCAGTTCGATGGGGAGGAGGTCCCCCTTGTGACCTCCGCTGGAGTGGGCCAGCCTAAAAATTCCCACACTTATCGAGCAAAAAAACAAATAAAAAATAACTTTTTATTAAAATAAATTTTTGAAAAACAAATTATAAGTGAGCAATATTCAGGAAATTCTTTTCAATTTGAAAAAAAAAATTAAAAAATGATAAGTTTAGGTCATCTTATATGTGACATACACGAGAGATTTTCAAAATAGTAATTACGACCAATAAAAAATTAATAAAAAAATTTATTAAAAGAAAAATTACAAAAAATATCTTGAGCAATATTCAATGTGTTATAGATGTTTTCCCAAAAGGATTTAGAAAAATAAAATTATTTAGGACAAAATATGGTTGACGTACACATGCACGGCATGGTAAAAAAAGTGACTTTTAAAAGTGGTTTTTAGACATGCCTATTGGAAATCAATTTGTGTCATCTGGGTATTAAAATAAATTACATATTTAGAAACTAGACTCCAAGTACTACATTTCATATTAATGACATTTTTTAAGATTCAACATTTAAGTGCTTCAAATTTTAAGGTCAAATGTGACAAATTCTAAAAATTAGGGAAAACTCTTCCACTTTTTGGCCAAAAAGTGGACTCAACTTCTTGCACACACCCAAGACGCTAAATCCCATCTAGGTAGCAAAAGAATACCACTCTTTTTGACCATTAACCTGCCTTCAGCAGGGGTAATTTCTAAAATTTCCTTTCAATTTTTTTCATCCTCCTATTTCATTGTCTCATGTAGTGAAGGATCAACTCCCTCTTTTGCTTTCTCTATCCTATCCTTGAACTCATTGCACTTTGCTTGAATCACAAATTCCTTGAACTCCTTTGTTTGAACAAAGGATTCATCATCTAAGAACTCCTTACAGGCCTGTAGCTTGACATCTTCATTAACTTCATTATCCTCATTAAAAATAATGGTTACAATCCTGCTCGCAGGAACAACAGAATCAATGGCATCATTTATTTGGGGGGAGGGGAGTCTCTGATGTACTTCTTTTTCCTTTGGAACATATTCACCTCACTATTCCTCCATGGTATCTCCTCACTCAGTTTCTTCTGAATATTCAACAAGAGGTTTGGCACCTTGCACTCCTTCTATCTCCATTGATTGGCTAGAAGGGCCATGTGCAGATGATTAAGTAGGCCTCTTACGAAGTTTGGCCATTTGATCATCCTTATTTATTTTTGATACCTCCTCTACTTGATTTATTGTATCCATGAATGTGCCCTATCCATAGTCCTTCATAGACCTCTAGAAAGGATCCAAAATTTGGGCATAGGGGCTCACATACAATGGATTTATCTTAATTATTCCATTCTCAATATCAGTCATATGAATCCATGCCCTTTTTCTCTTAATTACTTCTGCATCTAATGCTATATTCCTAATCACATCATCTGAATACAAGAATTAATGGTGGAATCTAAACCTTCCTTTGATTTTCCTTTCTTTGTCAATGAAACCCTCAGGGTCATAGTTCCTCACCTTCGCTATAGTAATCCTATAGACCTTCAACATTTCTGCAAAATTATCCAGGCCTCCCTTTGATGTGACCCTAAAATGGGAGAATGCAAACTACCCAGGGACAAAAGATTCCTTTTTAGCACTCCTAAAGTGCTCTTTTTACATTGAATCTAGTTGCCAAATGATTTCCATGAAGACAAGTCTGTTAGAAATAAAAATGGGTAGACAATGAGGTTTCACCAAAGCATCATATACCTTGAAGACTGTACATGTATTATGGAGATACCAATCCCCCCAATTGTGGTCTATTTTGGTGCCAACCTTGGATTCCAAAGGCCTTAGGATTTGCATGATGTTCCTTGAAATTTTGTCCACTGGCTTCACACCCAAATTGTCCAAGATGTCAAAAATCAATCTATTGTAGAAAGTAACATAGTTTGGATCAAAACAATGTTGATCCTAGATGTGTGTCCACTGCTGCACAGACAAGGCATTTCCACTTTTATCTTTTGTTCTAAGGTCCAATAATTTGGACCACGCCTTCTCACTACTCCATAGAAACATATGCATCAACAAATAATAATGATTAAAAACTAATGGAACATTGGGTTCCCTCAACTTTGTTAACTTCTCATGAATTTGAGTAGCAATATAGGGAGCATAGTCAAAACCCTTATTCAGAGTTTTATCCCAAATTTTAGTTGCCACCATCACTAGAGCAACAGGCATCCTAAAATCATATTTTCTCCCCAGCACTTGGCACAATGCAAAGTAGGTGTTCCTAAAATAATATTCAAACTCATCACAGTTAAATGGCTCCACCTCCTTTGGGGTAAATTTCACCCTCTTCTTGCCCAAATCTCTTCTCCCGTGCCTTGGAAGCACATGGTTTATGTATCCATACTTCTCCCTTTCATACTCCTGGCACAAAGCACTGGAATGAATGTCCATTGTAGCAGAGGGGTCCAGTCCAAAAGTCCTTACAATTTGACTCCTGCTCATATCCATTCTAGGATTCCCCTTCACACTTTTGATGACCTTGGCAATAGGATCATAGCACTTTGCAACTTCTTTGATCAAGCCAACATCAACAAATACATTGGGCACAATGAGCTTGCCCAAATACTAATAGAGAACCATTTCCCATTTGAATCCTGGCCATGGATGAAGCTACTTTAAAACAAGATCAACGGTCATCACACTTCCATTAAACATCACATTTTGCCCTAAGGCCACTCAACGTGAAACGAGATGTGAAGAGACCTTGCGATGAGCTGAGGACTTGCCACGTACTCCCTCTCTTCTTTGAAACCTCACCACCAAATTCATTTAGTGGCCATCACACATCGCTTTCTTCTTTAGCTCCAGCCAACATAAAATGTGATACGAAGATCTGTTGTGATGAGATGTTGCGGTTGACACCTGGCACAAAATATCCTCGGTTAGTACCTTTTATGTTCATCGTGCATCGCCTTTCTTCATACTACTCCTTCATATAATATTTGATACATTGAGGTTATCCAATGGACAAAGATTATGACAAGTGGCAAAGAGTGGAGAGCCTAGTGCATATTTCACTTCCCTTTATTCTCTACAAATACAAACAACGATGCAAAGGTCTTATGCAATGTGATAGGAAATGGACACCTATACTAGAACTCCTCATCACACATCACGTTTTGGTTAAGGGAACTGAGAACACAAATGTGATGCGAAGGATGGGTGTGATGAAGGAACTTAAGTGAGAACATTCACACACATGCGCCATAAGTTGTTTTAAAAGAGGGGACTTGCTAGGTAACTGTTACCAATTTTTCACCTACAGCTCAAATTGCCAAAGCTAAAACAGTTCATTACATTTGAGGTGAAGAATTTTTTAACACATTCCTGGTATGATTAAACCATGGCATATTTTTAAAGTGTTTGAGAAAGGTTTGATTTCAGTTTTGTTGTTTAGAGTAAAGAGACATAAAGAAAAGTACATATCAAACTCAAGACATTTCTTTCATTCAGTGCAGAAATGTTTCATTCATTTTAGCAATAAAGTATACACAGAATTACAAAAGTATGGTATTTGTATTCATTGAAAAGAAAAGAGTAATCCATGGTCCCACACAAGCCATGGGAGTAGCTTAACCAATGTGACATAATATATGCTATGCATCTAAAGTTAAAATAAATTAAAAGAAACCTAAGGGAAAATGCATATCCATCATTGCCTGAGATAGCTTTGGGGTAGATCTTCTTGTCTTGCTCCTCCTCTCCTAATCTCCAAGTGAACCTGCATCATGGTAAACAATTGGTTAGAGCTCTAGTTATGAGTCTCCTTATATGCCCTACTAATAGTAACACAACACATATCATGAAGTATTGGATCAGTAAGAAAGAGAGCCAGAAAGATCAAATCATCACATGAGTATTGTATTCATTATTTTTTCTAACTTGTTTGTGCAATGGGTAGGTACAGGTACATCCATCATTATGCAAGACATTTCAGCATGTGGTAAAAAATGGGCTCCCACAAGGGTTGAGCCCAGCATGTTACCCCCTTGATCTTAAGGGGGATTTAAGATAAGAAAAGAGACTTTTAGATCAATAAATAAAAGCATATTCTGATTGAGAGTCAATGACAACACCAGTGCAATATGAGACAGCCTCCAAGGCAAGACAACCAACATTAGATCAATATAAAGGTAGGACAGTCCCATCAAGAGCTTCACAACTAGAGAAGCATCATGGAGTAGCAATAGATAAGGTATTTACCACCTTTTATTGTGAATGAGATGTAAAAATACTATTGAATTCATTAAGTAGCCATAAAAGGACAAAAATCAATCATTAAGGTGACTATCCCATCAATCAAGAAGCATGTAATCAGCTACATGACATTCATATAATAAGAAACAATCCATATCTATGTGTGATGCCATGTCAACTATCTTGTATGCAAGAGAAACCATAAATAGAGTGAATAGGACTGCCAGAGAAGGGCTCACAATGCCATCATAATGGGATAGTCACCCTAATGACAATCCATTTATCATATAATTACCATATGCCTCTGCAAGATGAAGATGCAACCATAGGCTACAAGTACAGTGCATTATAAAGAACAACTAGTATGAGTGCAAGGAGGGCAGTAAAGAAGGATAGTGCATTCATCATTTGATCACTCTATACTTCTACATTATGAAGAGCAAATCAGAAGCTACAAGAGGTGCAGCTATACGAATCAAGAGTAGCCCACAGTCATGATAACATATAGCAGATAAAGCCACAGTTATGGAGTAATGAGACAATCATTTTTGTCCTGCAAGGATGAGTATGACTTAGTAGAACATAAGAAATAAAAGAGAAATCATCATGTATCTGAGAGCATTCCACAGAAATCAAGAGGATCTACCATACAAGTATCCTGTAGCAAGTGAAGTGAATTACAAGGACAATAAATCATGAAGAAAATTCATTATGCCCTCAGTGAAAGGTACACAAATATACATAATATATTTTTATGCTACAGGATGTATGAAAAGAGAGATAAGGATGTAGCATTTTAAAAGGTACAATCATAAGCATAGAGTTCATTGTTGCTTTTGTCTTCATATTAAATTGTCACAGTCATCAAATGGAGAATATACACTTCCAGATGCATTCATGACTACATAAGCACAGAGTCACATTGCCAAATACAGGACAACAGGACAACAATCCTGTAATTGCATCATATCTTGACAAATATGAACTGTGTTTTTGTGATTTTTTGATAAAAATTAGGAAACAACTAGATGAAAAAACCCATTAAATTTTACAAAAACCCAATTCGTGGTTTGAGAGTAAACTTCACCAATCCGAGACAGTATGAAGTATGCAATATCAACATAAAGTATGTTCTTTGATAAGAAGGGAACAATCTTAAAGCCTACAGAGGTGAAGATATCATCCATAAAGAAGTCATAATGAGAAGCCTTGAAGCCAAATTCACATCTGAATATGATCTTTCAGTGATCCCTGATAAGCATTAAAAAAAACATAAGCAGGGCAGACTTGAAGCAAACTTGTACAAAGAGACCTGTAGAGGATCAGTTATAGTATGGGAGGTTGATAAATGGTTTTTGCCACTCTAATAGTCAAATCAGTTTGGAGAGTAAAATTAGAACAAATATTTGCCACTTTTGTTGTGATTGAGGTGTAAAATTACTTGTTAAAGTGTTGTAGCAACATTTTAAGTTCTGTATCAGCATCTACTAGTGTTGTAGTAGCATTTAACGTTATGTACTAGCATGCATTCTAGAGATCAAATTAGTCATTTTTGGGATGCAATTATAGCTTCTAGTGTACATTTTTTATCAACTGGATCTATTGGACAGGAACATGATAAAGAGTGACAGTCAGGAGGGAATGTCTATGGTGATTATACAAGAAACAACCATCAAATTCTTTCAAATATCAATCAAATGAATAGAGATTTGGGGTCATGGAAATGACAGGAGTGCCATAGGTCCCTTGAAACAGTTACAAAAGCCTTCAACAATGCAGTAATAGCATTGATAAGACAACAATCATGAAAGTGACAATATTAGCTTTGTGAATGGAGGGTGCCAAATGTACCTACAGTAAACAACAGAGGAGGTTTTTTTTACCTTTTCACTTCAATGGCCAAACCAATACGGAAAAAAAAAGGAAGCTATAGAGAAAGCCTCTCATTATTTCATTATCATAACCCTAGCTAGAGTTTGCCACAGAAAGACTATCTTTCCTAAGAAAAAAAAGGAAACAACAGAGTATCTGAAGTAAGTAGCTACAGGAGCAGCAATATGTGGTTTCACCACCATTTTTGTTGTAGGAACAACAAAGTATCTAAAGAAAAACATAGAGGAACAACAAAATACCATCAGAAACTAAGGTAACCTATTGCAGAAAGCCGTAAATGATAGATTTTTGCATGAAGAGCTCCAAAAAATAGCTTCAAACCCTAGTGCATGGCGGCCACACAGAGTGTCCTCATAATGAAAGATGCAAATGAGCCCAATTAGGGCAAGTTTTTTTTTTTTGGATAATAATGCACAAACTCCAATGATATTTTGACCCTTGAGATGCCTTTTTCCATATTCTTATCAAAATTTCAAAATCCATGCTAATGCTGCCCATGGTGAAGGACTTTAGAAAATTAAAAAAAAACTAATGATGCAAAGTAGGGCCGTGGGGCTGCTAATATTTGATTTGATTTTCTTAAGTTTGAAGTGAGTGAGGTGAAAAGCCTAATGATACAAGGCTATAATTATTTTCCTTGATTTTCTTAAGGATGGAAATATTAAAATCAAGGAGATAATGAGAGATGTCCTTATGACATAGAGATGCAATATCATGGATATGCCAAAATGGAGTCATAAGGATGCAATAAGATATGTAACTAATGATAAATGCATGATGAAATGCATGATGGAAGGTATTTTTTGATTTTGCAATGTATGGTGGAGTATTTTTTGGCATCATCATAGGATCCATGAGGTGATTATGTAAATCAAAGGGGAGTTATAAGGAGTTTTATTTTTGAAAAACCTTTTGAAAATAATTACCCTCATCTTGCATGACTTAGAAACTAATAAAACAAATGTAAACAAATAATAAAGTAATGTAATTATAAATTACTTTATTATTTGTCACAAAGTTGTATAAGTCAAAAGATAGACAAATTTATAGAAAATATTAAATTAAATTATGTTGATTACTTTATTATTCGTTCACATTGTTTTCCTCATCCCAAAATCATGCAAAATCAGGAGATGGAGTTAACTGAGCTTTTTTGGAGCTTTTTGCATGATTTTTGGTCAAACTAGAGGGAGTTTGGTGTATCACTTGGTCAAACTGAGTGTGAGGGGCAGTTTGGAGCTATTTTTGCTCCTTTTCCTACAGTTATGATCCTATTTTATAGGGATTTTTATGCTTTCTCGTGGATCAATCTTAGAGGTATTATTTTTAGAGGCAGTTGACTGTAGTTGACCTTCTTAGGTCTTTTTGAGAGTAGATTATATATTAGAGAAAAAACTTATGTTTTTCCAGTTCTTGCCTTTTTGCTCTCTTGTGCATTGAGAGAGAAGAAGTGTTTGTAACTTAATTTTTGTAGATTTATACAGTCAGCAGGTTACAAGTTATCTTTTTTGCCATTTTTATGCAAGTATTCCTTTATTTTCAGTAGGATCAAGTATCTACCTTCTCATTTGTGTTGTTTTATGAATGATTGGATGAGATTTCATTGTGTTTTAGTATCAAAACCTTTAAATCCTTGTCTCATTTATACTTGCATGCATTGAAAGACGGTAAAAAATCACAGGTCTTAGGTTGTGCATTGGAATAATCTTTTCTTTCATGCTATGAGAACCCAGTTTTCCTCCAAAAAGAAAGTTATTTAAGCCTTCCTTAGAATCATTTTTGTGGTCATATTGTGAATTTGGTTTGTGTGGATAGATACTCTAAAAATTATTGTGAATTAGAGCTGCATTTTTCTATCAATTAGGTGCATCACCTCCCATTTAATTTCCAGTTTTAGTACATTCTTTAGAAAGCCTTTTTTTACCCTTTTCCTACAAAGTCTTTAATTTATCAAAGAATCAGAAGGGAACCAACCCATAATCTGGAGGTCTACTTTCACCATAGGGTACCCACAACCTAAAAGTATTCCAATGTTACACAGGATTGCTGAGCTTCACAGCTTTGCATCATGGGTGTAATCCTAGGTGATAACAGTAACACGGACAAAGGGGGACCTTGTCAAATCAAATTCATAACTCATACATAGGATAAAAATCAAGTATTTTAATGAGTGGACACTTGAAAGAATTTTCATGACGAGGGAACAATCCGTGTTACTAGGTAAAAAGGGCTGGTCAAAACATCAATGAATGAATACAAGTTGTAACTTAGACCGATGGGGAACCAATTATACCAATCAATGCAAGATTAAAACAAATCATCATAGCGACCAAAAGTAAGGTTTCTTGTAATTTAATAAGCTAAGACAAATCCTGGACATTGCATTGATAAACCCTAACTCACAAAGACCAAACAAAAACTCAGAAATGGAGAAAATAGGCTAAGGACCACAAGATTTTACATAAGTCCTATCAGTGGCTCATGTTCGGGGATGTTTGTTCAACATGAACAAAGTGAGATCCTAGAAACTCCCAGTGAAGCAGACCAGACAAAACACAGAGAACCAAAACCCAACCAAAGAGAAAATAGAGAAACATATAGACACACTATTTACATAAAGTTTACATATGGTACATTGTACATGGAAGTTAACATACCTCAAGAGAAGTATGGCTTAAGGAATTTTTCATGTACTGACAATTCAAGAAGTTCTCCTATCAGAGATTGTAGAAAATATGAGTCTTCTCCATGGGTATTGTTGATCAAATAAGGATGCAACCACAAGGCATCAAACCTCCCATGTTTTCCCTTATCTTCATCCCTAGCGTTCCACATCAGGACCATGCTCCCATTTTCAAATTTTATAAGAGAAGACTTCTTGTCATACAAATTCTTTACTTGCAACTACAACTTTAAATTTCTTTGATGTGTGTCTCTTATGACTTCATCCAGTTCTATTAAAATATTTAGTCTCAGTTGCATATCGTTTGTGATATTGTCATCATATTCCTGAATGAACTTATACACATGCAACAAGTTGTTGGTTGGCATTCTAGCTTCCATGCAATAAACCAGATTGAATGGAGGTTGTGCTGTTTCTTTCTTAATGGTAATTCTGTCAGCCCAGAGGGCTTGTCTCAACTTTGAATTCCAAGCCTTCTTGTTCTTCTCTATCACCCTTTTGATGATCTTCTTTAAACTTTTATTACTAGATTTTGTCTGTCCATTACCCTGTGGGTGATATGGGGTTGAGTAAGAGATTTGTATTCCATATTTATTGAAAAATTTGTGAATTATTCTGATATAAATCACATATCATTATCTGATACTATCTTTTCTGGCACTCCAAATCTAATCAGAATGTTATTCATTAAGAATTCCACCACTACCTTATTGGTAGCCTTCCTTGTAGGAATGGATTCAACCCACTTTGTGAAATAATCTGTGGCTACCAGGATCCAAGAATGTCCACCACTGGATTTCTCTACAATTTCTCCTATAAAGTCAATCCCCCATTACTGAATTGGTGCTTGCACTGTGACTGGTCTAAGAGGTAGATTCCCTAAGAACTTTAACTTCCTTGAAAATCTTTGACAAACATCACATGTCTTTACCAATATGTGTGCATCCTTAAATAATGTGGGCCACCAAAACCTTGCCCTCAAAACTTTATGTGTAGTTATTTTGTCCATATAGTGACCACCATTATGCATCTCATTCAAAATCTCTAAGTCTTGCTCCCCATTAATACATCTTAACAACACTCCATCTACATTCCTCCACCACAACTCATTCTCAATTATAACATACTTCACAACTTGTAGCTTTAGTGTTCTCTTTTGATTATCAGTCATCCCCTCAGGTCATGACATGTTTTTTAGGTAATACACAACATTTCTATACCACCATGCAGTTTGCAAATCACAAATAGGAGCTACATCAAGAAAATCAACATTGTTTACCTGATTGGCCTCCAATTTGTTTCTGCCATCAATTTCTCCAATCCTTGTCCTCTAACCAATTTAGTAATTTGAACATCAATGTTAAATTCCTAGATCCTATTAATCCATCTGCATCTCCTTCTAGTAACTTCTTGTTGTGTAAAAATATCCTTGACAGTAGCACTTAGAACAAAAGCAACAATTGTTGCACCAACTAAGTACGGTCTAAAGTTCCTGACCGCTTTCACTAGAGCATAGGCCTATTTTTCAGTCATATCATATTTCAACTCAACTACCTGTAATGATTTACTAAAAAAGGCAATAGGTTGTTCATAACCTTCATCGTTCTTCTACAACAAGACTACATCAATTGTGTGAAAAGAAGCAAAAGAGAAAAGTTGGAATGGTTTTGAAAAATCTAGGGATTTCAAAACTAGGGCTTCCTTGAAGGATTGTTTTATATCTTTGAAATATTTACCTGGTTATTCACTCCAAGCTATCTTTTCTCCTTTCTTCAACATTTTTGAGATTGGTCTTGTAATCTCTACAAAAATTGTCACAAACCTTCTCAAAAAATTAACCTACCCAAAGAATGATTGAATACCTTTGACATTTTTTGGTTGTGGTATCCTATCAATGGTAACAACTCTTTTAGGATCTATCCTTACCCCTTCTTTGGACATAATGTGTCCTAGCAACTTTCCTTCAATGACCCTAAAAGTACATTTTTTGGGATTAAGAGATATTCCATATTCGAATGCTTCGATACAAAAATTTTCCAGTGCATACAATGGTCTTCTTCATTATTGGAGTATGCAGTAAGGTCATCTTGATATACTACCATAAGATATTAATCAGGTCAGAAAAAGGTACATCCATAGGTCTCTAAAATGTAGCACTAGCATTAGTCAAGCCAAAAGGCATTCTGACATAAAAATAAGTACCCCAAGGAGTTGTGAATGTTGTCTTAAACTTCTCAGACTCCTTGAATTTCATTTGGTTGTATCCTGAAAACCCATCAATCATAGACATTATCTCACAACTAGTGACCTTTTGCAACATGCCTCCATATTTGGCAATGGGTAGTTGTCTTTCAATGATGATATGTTGATATTTCTAAAATCTACACAGTCTAATATCATCATTCTTCTTTCTAATAGGTAGAAGATTTGACACCCAATTTTAATGCCTGATTGGATTTATAATTCTTCCCTCTTAACTTCATTAATTCCTCCTACATTTTGGGTTCCAATGTTGGGTTTATTGGTCTTTGCTTGTGTCTGAAGGGTTTTGCATCTGTTTTAAGAGGTATCTCATGCTGAAACAGATCCTCTCTATATGCCTTCATCTCATCATAAGACCAAGCAAACACACACCTATATTTTCTCAATAAAGCAATCAATATTTCTTTAATGAGGCTTCATTTTTTTCCCCACATATACTTTCCTTGGAGCATTTTCAGTTCCCAAATTTATTTCTTAGGTCATCTTGATGTGTTGAATTTTGCTTAACACTTTTATCAGGGCCATAAAAAACCCTTTGCAAAGCAACATGACCCCTAGGAATTTTATTAGTCTTGAGATGGATTATCTCACTTCCAAATATTGTCTCCTTTCCATCCTTTTCTTCTACAAATGCTCTAAAGTCTATCTCCTGACTTTCATCCTAGTCTATGCATTGCAAGAATTTCACTATATCCTCATCATCATTGAACACCTGCCAATTCTGAATGTTGTCAGGGATAGAAGGCCTTATTTGCATCTCAACTTTTGAGATACCTGCAAAAGTTATATCATTCAGCCTTAATGCTATGTTTGCTAGCAGATCTGCTGCAACATTTTTGTTTCTTTCTATCTGGTCAATATTAAAAGCATCAAACATTTCTATTGTGTCCCAAACAACATTCCTGTACTACTTTAGTCTGTTGTCCTTAGACATAAATCTTGATCTGACTTGAGACACAACTAATTTTGAGTCACCTAAGACTCTTATCTTTCTTATTCCATGTTTGTATGCTACTTTCAACCCAAGTAATAAAGCCTCATATTTAGCAACATTGTTTGTACAAACAAACATTAGTGAAAATGAGAACTTAAAAGTTTTACCACTGGGAGAAATAAGAATAACACTTGCACCAGACCCTTCCTTGGAACAAGCACCATCAGAATACATTGTCCACAATTCATCATTATCTGCTTGTTTCCTTACCTCTTTTTCCATGGGTGCAGGTTTCTTGTCTTCCTTTTCTTCTTGAAAATCTTCAACCTTGAAGTTATCGATGTCCACATCAACAA
This sequence comes from Cunninghamia lanceolata, assembly GCA_027924645.1. Lineage (NCBI taxonomy): Eukaryota > Viridiplantae > Streptophyta > Pinopsida > Cupressales > Cupressaceae > Cunninghamia > Cunninghamia lanceolata. Next base: position 10,332,246 of record BSBN01001435.1, read on the forward strand.
AGTGAATACATTCCTCAGGTTCATTTTCCACAACTATATACGGAGCCAGAGCCTCCCTATGAAGTTTAACATCCTTGCCATCAATAGGGATAGTAGCAAAGGACACGTCACATTGCATGCTTCCTCCAATGGAAGTAGACCACTTCCTAGACAGAAGCATCCCATAGGTGGGAGGGATATCTACCACAGTTGCACTCATCACAAACTCTTTATCAAGATATGTTGCCAACTTGTAAGGTATTTCTTTTATGATCCCTATGACTAGGACTTCTCTATTATCCATTGCATAGCATTTTCCATAAGCCTTGGTGATTTTCAAACCCAATGATTGCATGACTCGAACTGGCATGATATTAGAAGATGCCCCTGAGTCAATCATAAAATTCTTTAGCATTTTGTCATTTGTGATTAGGGTTACATACAAAAGGGTTCACCTAATTTCGGCATGCAGTAAGTGTGGCACCTAAGAATACTTGAAGGTTATCATTGTTGTTCCCCTCAACTTCTTTTTCTTTTATCTTCATCTTATTCCCTTCAAGCTGAGTATCCACCTTTTTCTCATTTCTAGCTATAGTTAAACCATTAATAAAGGCCAGTGCCTTATTTTTATGTTCTTAAATCCTCATCATCTCAAGAAGTGGGACTGACACTTTTACTTGTGATAACAATTGGACCATGTCAACTGGGGTATACTTGGGCACATCATATGCTACCACAAGGTTGTCTTTAGGTTGCCCTCTTTTTATATCAGATGCTCCATCCTCTTGAATCACATTCTTTTTCTCTTCTTCATCAATTTTCAACTTCTGAGGCTTGATTAGAGTTGATGGAGAAACCAATGGTTCAACAATATGTACCCCACCATATTTATTTCCCCATATTTTGGTGTTTCTTACTTTTGGTTCTTTCTTTTTCTTACCCATTTGATTCTCCTTGATAAACACACTACCAACTTTACCTAGATCATTGTTTACATCTCTATTTCTTAGATGGTAGTTACTTTTAAAATTAGCTACAATAGCAGCAATTAAGTCCTTAATTTCCTCATTTGATGGTCTTCTCAAAATTACATCAGTTTCTTCAGTTTCAAGAGCATTCACAACGCAACTCTCTTCATCATCTTCATAAAAAATTACTTGTTGCTGACATGCACTTAATATATGTCACTGATTATCAACATCAACCTTATTAGTTTCTTCATCAGAAGAACATTCTCCATTAGTAAACAACATATTAATTTTCCCATCTTGTTCATGAGGTAGGTCACAATCACCACGTGTTCTGGTCTTCTTCTAAATATTGTGCTACAACACACTAATGTGGCGAATGGGGTAACTGGCAAGCAGTACACCATGGGGTTGTTAGGGTTAGCCAACAGAAGATATCAATTAAATGCAAATAAAGATTAAACAGAGGAATGGAAATACACAGAATTAATAACAGCGAGAGACAAGTTTTAACGTGGTTCACCCAAACTCGGGCTACATCCACCAAACAGAGAGTCCAATATTATTATCCAGTAAATCAAACTGATTACAACCAGCAATCCCTGCAACTTAATACCACTGCAAAATGCTACAATACAATATCAACTGAAACCCTAACCCTTAGCCGCTTTTATCAAGCCTTTTGTCGGTTACAAAAATAGAGTTTTTTAATGTTGGTCAATAGAAAAATAACACTCGACGCCTTTATAAAATAATAGGCAATTTTGCTTCATGGGCGCTGCCCCCAGATCCCCACCGTGGGCTCCGCCCCCAGGCCCCCGCTGGGGGGATAAGCCCCCGGTCCCTGCAAGAGGGGCTCTACCCCCCTGCACTCCCCTGTTAAATAATTTGGAGGGAAACTGCACAGATTAAAGTGGGGAAAATTTAACCTCCGAGTCTGATTAGGCTCCATATAACAACAGGGGTATCATCCACAAAATTTGCATAAATTTTCTTCAATGGATCAGGAGGGTCTTTACTCTGCAAATTTTTCTGATTATTAAAAATAGGCTTACCATTATGCCACTTAGTATTATATGGCTGATCATGCAACCTTGGTGGCCTTTCATTTCTTTGGAAATTTGGATTCTCATTTGCCAAACCTTTTTCTTGTCGAGACATCTTGTAATCCAAATCCTTTAAGGTGTTCATCACCTTATCCATTTTATCCTCTTGTGTTATCATTTTTTCATGATCTCTAGGGTTTTTTAGAAGTTTTACATCTTCCATTTTCCCTACTTTCCATGAGGCTCTTCTATTACTGTCAATGTGAAAAGCGGTTTTAAAGGCCTCTCTCAAAATTTGAGGGTCTTTATATCTTAAACAATAGCTTAACTTTGAATTAAAGGTATTGCAATATAAAACAAGGCAAACTTGTTCATTTAGTCTCAAACCAATAGGAATCCTGAACTTTGCCTTTAGGAACCTTATGTTGAAATCATAAACCATTTCATTATGTCCTCATTCAACACAAACTGGGGATCTATTTTATCACTATATTGTTCTCTGAACATCCTTTTAAATTCATCCTAAGATCCAATACTAGCCTCAAGAAGGCCTCTATACCAGTCTCTAGCATCTTCAACCAATGATTGTATAAACAATTTCATAACATCCTCATTCTCAACCTCATAATCATCCAATAGGCTCAAAAAGGCCCTTAGCTGATCTTCGCCAGACAATGCATTGTTTCTAGTAAATTTAGCCGACACATGTCTGACGTCATTAGGAATAGGGTTAGGATAACTAGGTATCCCATCAAAAGACAATTGCCTATACCTCTTCATTTGCAAGGGTCTCCTCTAAAATTGATCTCTTTGATTGTTATGTTGTCTATTGGCACCACTTCCTCCTACATTCAGAATTCCTTGTTGTCTCACATTATGGTCTCCAGACTGAATATGTGTATGAGTAGGTATATGAGTACATACATTATGGCCTTCAGGATTCCCCACAAAAGATTTTAGAAATTCAATCTTCCTTTGCATTTCAACATTTGCAGCCAATATCTCTATTCTTTTCAACTCCTCTTGTAATTTTTCATTTTCCTTCCTCAACCTAAGATCTAACGAGTTAGATCCCTCAGATGGAGGAATTTTTTGAGGTGATTGACCCTCATTAATATTTATTCCTTTCAAAGGCTTCTTTCCTTTGTCACCAGGCTGAGTGGAGGGATTAGAGGTAGAAGTGGCTGCAACAGTGGTAGTAACAACAAAATTAGTAAATGTATTGGTATGGGTATTGTTCAGTGGGACATTTATGGTATTTTGGCCAAGTATTTGGGAAACTACTGGGCCAGTAGGTATGATAGACACAAGTTCAGGTTCTTCTTGACTTAATAACTTCATTCATTCAAGCCTTCTCTTCAACATATCCCTCTCATATATGTCATCCTTAATCTTCTCCTTTCTTTCCTTAGCCCTTTTAATGTTCAACTCCTTAACTCTTTAAGTTTCTCTTTGCATCTCATTAATTTCATTCATTATCACTTCTTCATTAGGCAATGTATTGTCTGAATCAAAAGTTTCCAGGGCACTATCTAAAAGATTTGAAACATTCATATGGAAGGCAGGAGTAGGTGACCTACTAACAGGGTTACCAAGCAAATCAAGATATGAGGGATTAGATGTGCTCGTTACACCAGGATTCAATCTCCTAGATTTTTCTTTATGCAACTACTTATTTTCCAAGAGATTTGAATGGGCTTGCTCTCCTTTAGCAAGCACTCTTAAGATGGAATTATCCTCATTTATAGCAGGCATACCAAACTCATATGGTTCCTACAAATTATTATTACCACTATCAAGAGAACATTTAGATCCTAATGGAGGAGGAGGAATAACAAACTTACCAGTGTCTGTATTCTTCTTCTTCCAAGATTGTCAAGATTTTTGTGGAAATTCACCTTCTAGCCCCTGTTCAGGATGATTCTTCATGTGTCCTCTGGTTCTTCTCATCTTTTTGTAGTTTTCCACCTCTTTCTTCTCTTACTTCTTTGAAATAATTCCTTGCACTAACACAAGAGACATAGAGTTGCCACCCAAGTTATGGGAATATGAAAATATATGGAAATATAAATTAATCCTTTGAGAAATTGTAGATGTAGATAAAATCAGCAAGACTTCTGACAAACTAAAGTGCAATTTATAAAATTGTGAATATAGGATCTAGAACCTTAAACCATGGACATTGGAACAAACAAATGATAGGATTCGACAAAACATAAGATTTTGACACTTTTTAGTATTTGTAAATAGGAGAAAATATGAGTTTCGATAAGAGACAACTTTTAATTTGTTCCCCAGCAGAGTCACCAATCTATTGGTGTTTTTTTTAATTCCCAACCTGATCTCACAAATAACCTATGATTTAGCCATTTTCAATAGTTATTTATTTTGAGGGGTCAACCAACGAACATGTGAAAGTTAAACAAACTTTCCCTTTACACTGCAAGCTCTGTAAAACCTGGGAGGGTGATCCTTGATAGTATTAAATAATATCTTGGGCCAATTATCTCAAATACTATGAATAGAAGATATGTTTTATGAAGATTTGCTTAAGGATTATGAAAATGAAAAGATTTGGCTTAAAATCAATCAATTTTTTTGTACCCCAAGACCATATAACAAGATAAAACTTCTTTTCAACAAACACTTGTAACTAATTTTAAAGATTTAAAGTATTTTTTGTGTGTTTGATTATGGAATTGAAGACTAGACAGAAAGGCAAAAGATCGGTGCCTTAACCTAGGGCAATGGAGTCAAACTAAATGCAAATTGGAACTCAACAACAGTCTTTCATCTAAGCATCAAAGAGCTCTATAATATTGCATTACAATATTATTCTGAAGATTCCTAACCAGTCATACTTATCAAATCCTCGTATACATTCACACAAACCTATATTTCCATTAAAGCATTCAACCTATCCTTTGAATAAGAGCTTCAATCAAAACATACATACATAAGAAACTTTATGTAGACAAATTAAACAATATTTGATCTATTTCAATTCATACTTTGTCCAAATTATACCTTAGGAGACAATTGGCTTTAGAAATTTGTCATTGTATTTAATTAAAGTGCCAGTACTGCTATACAAGTTCACAATAACAAACAGTACAAACTCAAAAATCCTAGAACAAAACTTGATTTCTACACTCTGTGTTTTCACTACAAAATTCTCCAAGAGATCAACCCTTGTAAATGGCTTTGAAATCCCTTTTATAATGCAAGGGAGCAACAAGCATTGACCCATTTACACATGTCACTATTTCATGATGATATTATAATACAATTACAAGGAAAAGGTCCACAACAACTCGTGAGGTGGTTACCTCACATGAGACAAAAGCAGTTACCATTTGTTGAAGAAGATATTTCACCTTCCAAAAGTCACATTGTTGAAGCAAGTGGTTGTATAACGAATAAAATACTCCATTTGCCACATCTTCTTTATCCTCTAACAACCTTGGGGTCCAAAAAATAAAATAGGAAAAGACAAAAATATTTCCATCTCAGCAATATGACATGAATAATTCTTAACTCGAAGGAGACAACTTTAAACAATGTTGTATCAAGGGCTTAATCTGTAAACTTTTCAATCCATGTGTTGTATTTCTCCTCAGATGGCCATTGGACTTCAAATAACTTTTGCACCTTTGAATTGTGCATATTAAATCTAGCATCCATAATAGCCCTGACCTCTTTCTCAAATACATCTAAATTTACTTCCATTTTAAACAAATCATCTAAAGAATTATTCAATTGAGCCAATTCTGTATCTCCATCCTTAAAAATAAAAGTAGATAAAGATGGGACAATGCTCCCAAATTCATTTTTCCAACTATCGAAATCTTTTAGCTCCTTTGCCTCATTGAGAAAGTGAGGCATTCCATTTTCTTCCATGTCTCAGAACATCTTTATCTTGCTTTTGAATTGCAAATCCAGTTTGCTTTGGAATATAGAAATCTCACTCAATAAACCAATGGTTGTTATCATTTGCGGCAAGTTGGTGGGAGCCTCAGGATCACCTTCCATATTCTTCATTATTTCTTTGAGAGCATCAACCCTTATGCTCCATTTACTCCACACATTCTGGAAGCTATCTTGAATTTCAACATGTTTCTCATAAGCTTCATGAATGTTCTTGTACATATTCCAAATATTATCCAACTTGTGAAGTATACAAGCAATCCTGTTCCCCAAGATATCATCAATGATATCAGTCACCACCTTTTTGGTTTCATCTTTGGCTTTTTTCTCACTTTCCTTCACCATTTTTAACTCCTCTTTCAAACTTTTGATTCTAAGAGATAGAGTCTCTCTATCTTTAGCAGAAAACTCCTATATGGTGGTAGGGGTGGAAGGGCTTTCATCACAGGTGCTGCAAGATTCTCCTGAGGTGCACTAGCCTTTATCTTATGGTATTCTACCTATAGCCTGTTATATTTATGCAACAGTTGATCATACTGTTCTTGAGCCATTTCTACAATATCTACACTAAGCATTGTTGCATGCACTGTTAACTTGGTAGCCTGCATTGGAGTGAATTCAGATGCTATCTTTATCACAACTTCACCAGTTATTTCTCCAATTGACCTGATCACCCTAGGCTTTCCTCTATTTGGTCCCATGGACCAAATTGACAATGAATGTAACCTCAGGCTGAATGTAGAACCAAAAACATTATTATCATATTGCTCCTCTGAAATAAATGCACCAACATCCCTTCTTATTGTATCAAGAGCAATAGTAGATGTTAAATCCCATCCAGGAAGCAAAAGAATACCACTCCTTTTAACCATTAACATGCCTTCAGTAGGGATAATTTTTGAAATTTTGTTTTGAATTCTTTCCTCCTGTTTTATTGCCTCCTCATGCAGTGAAGGATCAACTCCCTCTTTTGCTTTTTCTATCCTATTCTTGAACTCATTGCACTTTGCTTGAATCACAAATTCCCTAAACTCCTTTGTTTGAACAAAGGATTCATCATCTAAGAACTCCTTACAAGCTTGTAGCCTGACATCTTCATCAACATCATTATCCTCATTAAAAATAGTGGTTACAATTCTGCTGGCAGGAACAAAAGAATCAATGGCATCATTTATTTGGGAGGAGGGGAATCTCTGATGTACTTCTTCTTCCTTTGGAAAATATTCACCTGATTGTTCCTCAATGGTATCTCCTCCCTCAAAATGGGTAAAAGAACAAACCTGTGTCACACTTTATAAAGGAATCGGCCAATAGCAAAAAAAATTCTGAACTTCGACCTCATAAAAGTGGCATTTATGTTTTGAATTTCAAAATGATGTAAACTAATGAAATGTAGATCTCTTGATGAATTTTATGCTTGTAATTTTAAAAAAAATTTAAAAAATTATTTTGACATTTTTTTATAACTTTAAAAGCAAATTTTGAATTGCTGAAAATTTCAGGAAAAAGTGACTTTAAGTCCACGTCAAAAAAAAAAAAGAGCAAACAATCTTATTTTTCCCTAATTTTTTTCCCAAATAGATGAGTTCAATATCTAGTGAATGGAGAAAAAAGAATCAGTTTTAAATAAATAATTTTTTCGTAATATCGTTTTAAAGTCAAACTTTACAGAATTTGATTGTTTTCATTCCACGTCAACTTTTGTATAATTTTTTTATTATTTCCACAAAACCAATTATACCCTTTTGGAGAGGACTCTTTCCTCTAGTGAACCATATAATTTTGAAAAAAATTGGATGTGTTTTGATATTTTTTTTAATTCCTAATCAGTGTCATCTCTGATTTTAACAACCTACTTGCAATAATTTAAAAAAAAACATATTAAAACTAATCAAAATATTAAAAAAAACATATTTGGATACTAGACTCAGAGCTCTACAAAAGGGGTTTTTTTTTAAAATAATTCATTTTGATTAAAGAAATATTCAGTTGAAGTTGAGAATTTTAGAAAATCAGGAAAAATGATGAGGTGGCTGGCAAGTGGACTGCCACATAGATAATTTCGGGCGAAATGATTTCGCCTCCAAATCATTTGGGGGCAAAATTATCTCGCCTGAAATTAAAAAAATCTGGCGACCACCGCTGGTCGACGAGATTTTTTTTTTTTTAAGAATTTTTTAAACTTAATTATATATAGGGTTTTTTTTTTTGGTTTTTACTCAATTCAAGCATCAAGGAGAAAATAGAAGTAGAATTTTTCGCAATAGAGGCTAAAAATTATTTTTTCAACTTTTTTCAATTCAAACATTTGGAGAAACCACACAAAAGGAGTTTTTTGGCAAGAAAGGCTACAAATTTTCATGTAAGATGATTCCCAACTTATTTGTAACTCATTTTACCATGTAGAAATTGAACTTCATGTGTTATTTATTAGGATGTATATGTGTGTAGGTGAATTAAATCAAGCAATTTGTGATAGGGAATAAAAGAAATAGATTAAGGTTGTATGACCGAAAAAGAGTTGAAAAAACCATAGGAACATCTAGTCAAGATCAACCCATTGAAATTATTGATGAACAAGTACAAGATGAAATTGGTAGTAGTGATAGACATTTTTTGCATGGAATGGAAAATCTTACAGAGATGGATGAGGATGCTCTTTTCAAAAACATTTCCCCTAAACATATGTTATCGAAAGCACAATAAAATTGCACTCTAAAAGAATTTGGGATGAGTTTTTTGAAGATAAATCTCTAATTGGAAGAGCACAATTATGTGCAAAGTTATTTAGGCAAAAATAAATGACCCCCATTTTGGAGTTGTTAGAAGTTGATAACAAGAAAAAATCTTCAAATTTAGTAAATCAGACAGTAATTGAAAACTTGCAAACAACATTAGATTGTATTCAAACCAAGAGTCAAAGTTCTAATTTAATTGCTGCATGTAGAGCATTGATGACTGTAATTTCTAGTAAGAAATTATCACATAGAAGACAAGTTAAAGCAATTGCCCGATTAGTAAATGTATCTAGGAGAACTGTTCAAAGATATATCAATAAGAGAAACATATTAGATGAAAATATTGAAAATAATTGGGTAAATATTTGTCGAGTCCCTTAGAGAGATAGAATTTCAGAAGAAGTAAAACAAAAAGTAACTGGATATTGGACCGACAACTCCCGTGTTTCTTCCAATAGAAGGGACACTATACAAATAAAAGACGAAGATGGTAAAAAATTCTCATCTAAAGCATTTTATAGATACAACACAAAGTAAATTTTTTGAAGCATTCAAGCAAGAATTTTCACAAGTGAAGATTTCTCAAAGGATGTTTGAGAATTTACGACTAAGTTTTGTATGTATAAATAAAGTACGTGAAACTTGTTGCTGTCAAAATCATGTTAAATTTGATCTACACCTACAGTTATATAAAAAACTTATGGCAATAGTTAATCTAAATGTAGCCATTCCTGGAAGTACAACACAATTTGTGAAGTCTATCTTATGTGAAAAATCAGAAGATTTAGATGAATTCAATGTATAGTGTATAAGAAATATATGTGTGGATTGTGGAAATTTGACAAAATTTTTACCATTTGAGAATATTGATCATTCAATGTCAATTGTTTGGAAGAAATTTGAATATGAGAAATACTCAACGAAGTCAGGAGTTGAATCTAGAAAAATTGTTTTGAGAGAGAGTGAATTGCCCTGCAACGAGTTTGTGAACAAATTTTGTAACATTGTATACCCACATATCCAACATTGTCATGGCGCAAGATGGCAGGCTAAGCAATTTCGTGACTTAAAGAATTATTTTCCACTAGGTTGTATTCTCTCTATTGTAGATTTTTCTAAAAATTATACATTTATTCCTCAAACTGAGATCCAAAGTCAATATTATCATTCAAAGCAAGTCACAATCTTTGTACAAGTTTGCTATAGACATGCTAAGTTATTTGTAGATGAGGTAGAGAGTACCAAAGATGAACGAGTTATCATCAAGGAGGTTGACTTTTAGATCAGTGATGATATGGGTCATGATAGAAGTTATGTAGCACATTGCTTTCAAATGTTTTTTGAAGATTTGGGACAACGTGGCATTGCTGCATCATAACACTAGATTTGGTCTAATGGATGTGCTGGTAAGTGTTGATTTTATTATTATTTTTTAATTTTTAATTTTTAATTTAAAAATTTATATTTAATTTTAAGATTTGAATTTTTAACTAATTTTTGGTTTTCAAATCGTTGTTTATATATAACTATTTATACAGGACAATTTAAGTCTGCAAAAGCATTTAATTGGTTAACTAAATTTGGCATAAATTTTTTGTGGATTTTTTTTTAGAGTGGACATGGAAAAGGAGAGCATGATGGAGCAGGAGCATGTGTAAAACGTGCACTTCACCAATATGAACTTGCATGTAATATATACTAGATACAAAATTTACAAAATAATTTAAAATTGTTGAATACTTCGATATGTAATGATTTATGTAATTGATCTATGTATGTGTATTGTAATAGTTGGATGTACATGTGAACTTTTTAAAATTCTTAAACCTCTTACCTGGGCACTAACACCAACATGAAATTGCAGGTAACACCATACGAAATGCAAGTCAAATTGTTGAATGGTGCAAAAGCCATTTTGCTACCCGTAACTCAATATACAACAAATGCTATTTTTTGGAAGTTAAAGGTATGTTAATTAAATTTATGCTATTTGAAAACTTTAATATTTAAATTTAAGTATGTGTGCATGTGATTTAATTTCAAATTTAAATAGTTTTAATTGAGATGCTCAAAAATTTGTTCATACATGCAGATATTGATCGATCAAATCCATATAATTGTCAAGCTATTAATGGTGTTAGAAGTTTGCATCAAGTCATGACTACAAGACATAGCAAGCCTCTTGCTATTCAAGTGAGAGAAAAATCTTGTTTTTGTGTTGATTGCATTGAGAACAATGCAAATATTCTACAATGCCCAAATGTAAGGGATGGATATGTTTCACAATGAGAAATGAAACAAATAGTATCAAGTCATCCTTTTGAAGAGAGTGACATTGTAGATGTATATTATCCTATATATTTAGCTAATTATGAACATGTATCAGATTTAGTTGATATAGGTAAGTTACATAATTTATTTATATTCAAGATTGTAATAAAGTTTTGGACTTTTGATTTACATTGTTTAACTCAAATGTACATTTACATGTTTACTTGTGGTGTGTACAGGAGATATTTTTGTTATGGTTGCAGATCTTGGTAATACAGAAGGTGTAGATTACTATCTACTAAGATGCACACAAGTAAAATCAAAATTGTTAGAATCAATGACAGATGGTGATGGACAATCATATCCCATTAGATCAGTTGTTGTTGAAGACAGCTATTATAATTAAGTAAAGATAGATAAAAATGGTATTATATTTATTGAATAAATGCCAGGACAAAAATTTCTATAGTACAGTCACTTAGTTTTAGCAACAAGATTAAGTTTAGAAACATTACAAAAAAGAGGACGTGGCCAATAAAAGTGGAGGTTGTCTATTGAAGATCACGAAAAGATTTTAAAGATAATAAAAGATAGAGAAGATCCAGATTATATGTACCAAGAGCTCTAACTACATTATTGAAGAGCGAGTTGAAGCAATCAATACATCCAGTATGAGGTCTATGCCTATAAGGATTTCAAGTTATAAAATTGAACTTCATGTTGTGTAGGTATGATCTCTAAACTATATATAGATAGTCTTAGATGTCTTAGGTGTCTAGAGGTGTCTTAGGTCTTACAGAACTTCTTAGGTGTTTTAGGTGTCTACCTGTGTCTTAAGTATCTTAGGTGTTTTAGGTGTCTTAGGTGTCTACCTGTGTCTTACTTGTGTCTTAGGTGTTTTAGGTGTCTAGGTGTCTTAAATGTCTTAGGTGTCTTAAGTGTCTTAGATCTTAGGTGAGGCCACTGAGTTTCCACCTTCACGTGACCTGTCTTAGGTGTCTTAAAGATCTAGGTCTTAATTGTTAGGTGTCTAGGTGTCTTAGGTCTTAGGTGAGGCCACTGAGCTTCCACCTTCACGTGACCTGTCTTAGGTGTCTTAAAGATCTAGGTCTTAATTCTTAGGTGTCTAGGTGTCTTAAATGTCTTAGGTGTCTTAGGTCTTAGGTGAGGCCACTGAGCTTCCACCTTCACGTGACCTATCTTAGGTGTCTTAAGTGTTTTAGGTGTCTAGGTGTCTTAAATGTCTTAGGTGTCTTAGGTGTTTAGGTGTCTTAGATGTCTTAGGTCTTAGGTGAGGCCACTGAGCTTCCACCTTCACATGGTTGGCCTTGTTAGTACAGAATAAATATTTCTCGAAGCTAAGGGAAGCTCTTTTTTTTGTATTCTTATCATGTAGTGATCTCAAACTTAACAAATAGGTACATTAGAGCAATTAGAGTCACTAGATCTTTCAAATAATAAACTACATGGGGAGATTCCAATTGAACTACTAAAACTCTCATTTATGAGTGTTTTCATTATATCTAAGAGGTTGAAGAGGGAGGAGAAATTCTGTGGCATTGACCTATGTTGAGTGGATGGCAAGTTTTGCTACTGGATTTTGGGGGTTTTTTGGAATCTTGATTGTTAAAAGGTATTGGAGAATTTATTGATGAACATAATCTTCATCAACATAAATATGCAAGAGCTAGAGTCACTTGGATTTATAAATAGATTTATCAACATAAATCTATGAACATAGATTCATAGTCTTAATGTGTTTCATGTGACCAAGAGCTAGACTCACTTGGATGCTAGTGCTTAGCATAGAATTTCATGCATCACACTAGCATCTTGCATCTATGTGGCACTAATTGACTATTTCTTAGCATTTTTTATCACCCTCAACGATGTTGTAGATGCTTCAAGTAATGCCTCTATACCTCTCAAAATAGCATTCTTTGACCTATCTCCCTCATTTTCCCTCTATTCTTACATTTTAAAGTCCTATCTCTTTTTCAAAAGAAATCTATGGAATTCTTTTTGTAACATTTTCTTTGGCATTCTGAGCAAGGATTATCCATGGTTGTGTTCCTATTTAGTTGGCCAGTTTGCACCTTCATTAACTAGGTGATTAGGTTTCATTTACCTTCTTTTTATTTCTCTTCGCTAGTGTAATCCATTCGACCATTAAATGTAGTCATTTGAAACTAGATATTTAATTATTTTAATGAGTCAAATACTCTACAATCATGCTAGGAGATTGATAATATTATTTTAATTATTTTGTAAAGTCCTAAAAAGAGGTGGTTATAAATTAGTTACAAAAATGGGGAATTATATATATACGAGTTATTTCCAATTGTAAAGGGATCTTTTCTTCTTTTTTGAGGTCCTCCTTTTTGGAGGTTTTTCTCCACTCAACAGAAGCCTTCCATAGAAACTATTAGAAGACTTTGTGCTCCAATTTTAGAAAAATTGAAGACTTTTCCCAGACTTTGGTTAGTTATTCCCCATCGATTGCAAGCTCTTTGTATGTTCAACTTGTAATCATTTCTCCATATTTTCCAAGGTTATACTTTTGGTTGATTAATTCCTCTTGTTTTCCTTGTACATTGAAGGGATAAATTATAAAACTATTTCTCTCTTTCGCTGATGTTATATAGATGAACTAGAGGACTTTGTATTTCAATTAGTTGTTTCCATTAGTTCTAGTTAAATTTTAACATTTTGAAAACACCTTTATCTTTAATGTGCCTATTTATTTAAGAAAATGATTTTTCTTGTTATATAAAAATGGACTACCAATAATGTGCACCTTTATTGAAAGTTAATAATTTCTACATGAAATGTGGACCTTATGGTTGTATTTTGTACATTTGTGTATATTATTTCTTTAATAGTAGTAAGTTCTAAGAGACTTGAAAAATAGAACATAAATTAAACTGTTTATGATCCACATGTTCAAAATGTACACAAAATATACATAATTTACAGTGCTATATTTCCAATAATTAATTACAATTTAAGTGCCTACGTACTTAATATTTACAATTTTGAGCATTTAGAAGGTCCATTTTCTATCATAATTGATTTAAATTTGGATCATCCAAACAATATAAAGTTGATCAACTTTTGAGAGTGTTACAAAATGTTAAATGAGTTTTGTTATAATGGAAAAACATCAAAAGAGATATTAAAAGTTGAATATTTTTTAATATTTAAATTTCTCAAAACAATAATCAATTTCAAAATAAATGGTATCTCAGTTCAAGATTATATGTAAAATAAATCCATCTAGGAGGCTTTAAATAAAAATTTATGATAAAAAAATGTTAATTCAATTTTTTCAAATTAATTTTAAACTTATCATTACAAGATTTTTAAGTTTGTATTTTTTTTAAAATTAAAATAAACAAAGGTGAATAATAACATAGACATTGAATAAACCCATGAAGTGACAAAATTTTCTTTTAATATTTGTGCAGGTGGCAAGGTGTACCAAAATAATTAATCCAAATGTCCAAATAATTAGGTTGCAACTACAACATCTATCAAAATTCCTCTCTTTTATGCTTTGATTTTTAGTGCATATTTAGTTAGTTCTTGTTTTTGTTGTGCAGGTGGCAATGTGTACCAAAATAATTAATCCAAATGTCCAAATTAGGTTGCAACTACAACATCTATCAAAATTCCTCTCTTTTATGCTTTGATTTTCAGTGTATATTTAGTTAGTTCTTGTTTTTGTTGTGTAGGTGGCAAGGTGTACCAAAATAATTAATCCAAATGTCCAAATAATTAGGTTGCAACTACAACATCTATCAAAATTCCTCTCTTTTATGCTTTGATTTTCAGTGTATATTTAGTTAGTTCTTATTTTTGCTGTGCAGGTGGCAAGGTGTACCAAGATAATTAATCCAAATGTCCAAATAATTAATATAAAGCATGTAAATCATAATATAAATTTTGAAATGTAAATACAAAGCATGTGACTCATAATAAGAACATCTCTAAGATATAAAACATAAGTGTATACATATAATGTCCAAATATAAAACATGTGACTCAAATATGTCTAGATAAAATATAATATAACATGTAAGTCATGTAATGTCTAGAAATGTACTGTAAATATATAAAACATCCAGGAATCATAATAACAACTCATAAATTATGTCTCGCCCTATGAGTGGATTGAGCCTCACCGTGTCTTGAGTTGTGTCTTGAGCTATGACATCTCAAACCCTGATTGGAGCCATCGACCAATCTGTGACCTGAGCGCTGTGCTGAGTTGTGGGTCTAGGTCTGCACATGAAAAACCATAAAATTTTCAAATTCTATATATATATTTACATGTACAAATATAATATATGTTTTGATTTTAAATTAGCAAACAATACTTGACAAATCTAAATTATTACTTGACATACACGGTCTGCATCATGAAGAGGAGTTTCAATAGAAGCATGACCTGATCCTGCAACCTATATATATGACATGTGTTGAATACAATATATAAGCATATATGTGTATTTAGTTAGAAAACTTGTACACTTGATTTCTGTATGTAGAAAGTTAACTTTGTATATATATATATATATTTGTGTGTGTGTACACTTAAATCAAACTTATATGTACATGTGATATATAGACCTAGTTTTTAAATACCTCATGATGATGACTAGGATTGCCAACATGATGCAAATCTTCATATCCAGGTTGTAAAATAGTAGCACAAGTCTAATACACATGTACATTTAAGATTGCAGTCAAGAGTCAGAGCTTCTTGATGTATGTGATTTTATTTAAAATTGAACAGTTTATAATTTTTAAATATATAATTTATAAATTTATATTGTAATTTTTAAATACATTATACCTTAGTTGTACCAGCAAAGGCCCTCCCAATCCCACTGATGTCAAAATCATGGAGATGTAATGATACACGTGTAGATGGTGTACTCTCAGTGCCGAAAAGAAGCTTGCTATACTCACCTCACATAACATGTGCAGTAACCTCAATCTCAGGACCAACTAGAACATTCAGAGGGACAAAACCTATAGGACCAACTGGAACATCCTGGTGTCCCCCCAAACCCTGTGAACCTGACTCACCATGCCTCCTCTGTCTACCAAAATATCACTCGAGATGTGAGGATATAGCATCAAGTGGGATCCCATGTTGATCACTGATGAACTGGTATGAATCTAATAAATCACTGGCCAGGCATCTAATCATATTCCACAAAGCACTCTCTCCACTAATCTGTGCCACATCATGTGGCGATGGTATATTAGCACAAATGTAACGATCTGAAGAGTTGGTCGATGTGGCCTCAGTAGATGGAATGTCAATCCTCGAGTACAAATACCTGCCAACATGATTAGATGACAAGTGATCAACCTCAGTGGCAATAGTCACCATGCTCTCAAAAAATGTGCATCTCGAGGGGGTCAATGATGGTTGGGTGGCATTTTCTAGTTCCACATGTTTTGGAAGAACCAAAAGATTTGGGCCAACTAAGGACCTCTTGTTTTGAAGAGGTGGCACATCTTGTCTTCTATACTTAGGTCCCTTTGCAAACCTCCCTTTCCCCTAACCAGCGTGTTTAAGGAAAGATGTATAATCGACAGATAAATCTAAATGGAACTCTGCATATAATTGTTTGCAAAAATACAATGGCAACTCATCATTGTTTGGCCATTGGTGATGAGCTGCCAAAAACCTAGAATAGATGAAAGGACCAACAACTGCATCCACACACTTGGTGGGAGAATAGCCTCTCACTCTCTCTTTTCCCCTATAAGATGGGAACATGCTAAGAACATTTTCTACTAAAACCAGCTTATAAATAGATGGCCATTTGTCCACGCCGACAACACTTTGAGAAAGTGATGCATAAAACTTGTCAACACTAATGTCATCATAGGGATTGTATGATCGAACAACTTGGATCATATGTGTTATCTCATCCCTAATCCTAACCAACCTGTCTCTACCTAATAGGTTTGGTGTATTGTGAATAGTACTATTTAGTTCATCCAAAGCTCTTTGAAACCTCTGAATGGTCTTAGCATATAATGTAGAATTATCACCACCGTCAGGTTGACCTGACTGATGTGATTGTTGTGAAGATTGGTCATCCATTTGGTCCTAAATTTATCTATAGTATGATAATTAAATTTTCTATCAAACATATTGTATGTCATGATATAAATAAATCTGCATATAAATTTTCCAACTACTACATACATATTTAAAAAATCCATGATATAAATGCACACGTGCTGAACTTAAATAAACATGCACCTTAGATGCTTGCAAATACATAAATAATAGGCATATCAACCAAATCTAAATCAACCATAAAACACAGAACTAGGAATGCATGTAGAAAATCCAAATTTATACTCACATGTAGCATGTACAACGTATTGACATGACATCCATATACCTATATCATAATCCTATATATAAATTTTGATAGTTTGGCCAAAATCTCTCCTTTCATATGATACAGTCTTTTCAAAATTTCAGTTGTATTTTATAGCTAAAATGTTTAAATATAGCTATACAACTGTCAAATTTAAGCCCTGGTTGGAGTCATATATATCTAGTGTATGTTGTTTCCTTCTTTAACCATGTTATTCCCTAGCATTTGATGGGCAAATTTGAATGGATAACCTTACAAGGGATAAAAGTGCATGTCTTGCATTGCTATAGCACTTGATTTGACCTATTTTTATGTGTGAATTGCTCCCACCCAATGCTAGGAAACAACATAGATGTATAGCTATATGTAAACATTTTAGCTGTAAAATACAATTGAAATTTGATAGTTGTATAGCTGTATTTAAACATTTTAGGTGTAAAATACAACTGAAATTTTGAAAACACTGTATCATATGAAAGGAGAGATTTTGAAAAGACTGTATCATATGAAAGGAGAGATTTTGAAAAGACTAAAAATAGAGGCATACAGTCTTCAGAGACAGCAAGGGATTCATAGACAGAGTCAATCATAAATGCATGAAGAGAAGGAGTCTTGCAAGATGGCAATGCCAAAGTATTAGTTTATACTAAAAATATGAGTAGAGATAGTGTGCCATTTTAAGATAGTTCTAAGACCATAGAAAACCTTATAAGGACTGTCAAAACTATTTAAACTTTGGATAACAGTGAAGAAAAAATGCATGAGTTAAGAAAGTGACAAAAGAAGAAAATAGTGTATACCTTGCCATCATAGGATGCAGTCATTATGTGTTGTTATAGAGCCAAAGAATCTTGAGGGATAGAATCATCAATACCTTTTGTTTAATACTATGGAAGAGTCCTAAGTTTCTTTACTTTATCCTACATTAACTATTAGTAGTATCACAAGCATGTTCCTACATGTGAGATTCAGTAAGAGAAACAACTAAAGTCTGAGCAGAACAAACACCTTGTACTCTTGAATTATAAACATTGAAGCTATAGAGAATGTCTTAAGAGGGGCTTAATCAAATTGACAGGAAAAGATAGTCTGACATTCAATAAAGAAAAATTCTCTCTTGAGCTATTTCTAAATGTGATTAATTTTTTTGTATCTTGCATTATGTGAATTTGAGATTTGAAGTTTCATGTAGTTTGCTATTCCATCATGGTATGAGGTAGGTGTGGCTCTACTAACTGATAGGGAGGACTCTAGGCTGCCTGCTCTGCATCCTATAAGTGTACAAGACTATTTGACAACACTAGCCTTCCTACCAATTCAAAGTGCTAAAAGACATACTCTTTGCAGAGATGGAAAACTCTACTTCTCTGCTTGGTGTGGGACACATACATTGTCCTCACTGCTTCCAAGGTATTGCCTCAATGGCACATAACTTTCTGAGCCCGTTGCCCACCCTTCTCACTCTGTTCAAGGGTCTGGACTACTTGGTGCTCACTTTCCTTCTCTCTATTTTTCCACCCCTGCAAATCTATTTTTCCTACTTGTTTAACTAGCTGGACTTCTTACTGAGCTCGCCTAGAACAAGCATGCATTGCCTCTAGCCGGCAATCCGACCACCCCACAAAAGAAAAACAAACAAAAATCATGGCTCTGCTTGATGACCTCCATATTGTACAGTGGAACTTGAGGAGTCATCAAAACAGAGTCATGGTTTGCAAAAGAAAACAAAATTGCAGAAACATAAAGACTAATCTACTTCAGAATGATAAAGTGAAAACAGAACAGAAAATACTAATGATCGAATTGTTGTATTTTATTTCTGTTCAAAAAATTTTGATTACATCAAAATGCTTCACACACCAAAAATTGCTTCTTCGATTCTCCTTCTGCTGAACTCCTCTACAGAAAGAATGCTACATTTTATATCTCTGCTCATGTCTGTTACAGGACGGTTCAACTACCAGATCGGTTGGTATTCCAACTGTCCAGCAATTCGGTTATGCTCTGTCCCACTACCACTTGACAGTTCGCATTCATGAGAACTTTTAGTCCCACATTCACCTATTCAAGTCGGCCACTGCGGTTTATATATCCGACGGCTTAGTAAACTATTGTCGGCACTTTTGCCGCCGATGACCCCTGTCTACCCCCATCGGCACAACCTAAACTTTCAGCCAACATTCAACCATGAATTCCAATAGTCCCTTGTCTCACTGATACCAAGTCTTCACCCTCCGTCGGCGTGACCACTGTGCATCAGCCTAAAGCCTTAAAGCTACACCGATAGAAATCCTTGCACCGACGTCCAACTCCATCGGAGTAACACATAGTTGTCGGAGTGACTTTCACAGCCATCGCCGATAGCAAGCCTCATACCGATGGCAAGCCTCGGCAACACTTCATCGGACAGACAATTAATATCAGAGTGACACCCACATCCTTCACTGATAGTGATTCTCATGCCGATGGCCTTCACCAACCTTTACCACTCCATCAGGGTAACACCAAGTGATCGGAGACACAACCACAGGCTCCACCAATGACCACCCTCATGCTGATGGGCATCACACATCGGTAAGACCTGCCTCCATCAGTGGAACGTTCTCCTTGCTTGCCGATATCCATTATCTTCCCGATGGTTAGTGCCATCGGCCAGACCTGTGTCTTCGGCCTAACCTTCCGATCTCCTCCCGATAGGCATCTCACTCCGATAAACCCACTACTCCATTCGCTGGACCATTGAACTTCAACAGTGAGGTTCATTCACAAGGTTCAACGAAATGGTTCAATTGTTGAACAAAATGCCGAACACCTTCAAAATGCTCGAAAAACTCCAAAAACAAAAACACAAGCTGCAAACTAAAAATTGACAAACCAAAAACTATGTACAGCTGCATTGATCATGTTATTACTAAGATCTATTGAGATTCATGTTCATTGATCATTGCAATGACCTGAAGGAGTTTGCATGTGCTTTAGAAGAGTTCATGATGTTTGAAATAGATCCTTGGAACCTATACAAAAATTGAAGGTAGAGAGACAATACCAAGAGCTCTCAAATGCAGAAGAGATCAAGTCCTATTTAACTAAATGTAGATGCAATAAAACATGGTGATAGTCAGCATGTGAGGAAAGCGGTGTAGTCATAAAAGAAAAGACAAACAAAGTTCTACATGTTAGACCCTTAGTGAGCACAGTTGGGTGTATATACTATGAACACCTATAAGAGCTTCAAAAGACCAGATATGAACAAGCAGAGATCCCCCAAAAGAGATCCACAGTTTGAAAAGGGATAGTGATAGTGATAAAGGGTAGATCCAATGTCAAAGAAGATATAGTTTGGGACATTGGTCTTAAGTTTACATCATCAGTGTATGTTGTTTCCTTCTTTAATCATGTTATTCCCTAGCATTTGATGGGAAAAGTTGAATGGGTAACCTTACAAGGGATAAAAGTACATGTCCTGCATTGCTGTAGCACTTGATTTGAAAAAGACTATATCATATGAAAGGAGAGATTTTGGACAAATTGTCAAAATTTATATGGGACAAACTGTAACAAATATAGGAATACATAGACAAAGAGAGATGGATGTTTCAAATGATCATGGTTATAGCCATCAACCACTTGCTCCTTCTGATCACCACAACCTTTTCAATAACTTATGCACAAATTCTTTCTTGAATGGTTTCAAATTGTGATTAATTTTCCATCACCACAACCTTGATAAAAACTTATGCACAAAATACAGTAAAGAAGAGTTTCAATCATATAAGGTGCAGGTTTATTTCAGTCATGCCATACAAAATATTTGATAGAAAATACCAAGGTGAAGATATATACATGGTGCCATACAAAATGTTTGACAGAAAATTTGCATGCCAAGGTGAAGATGGCATACTTGGTGATGAGACTGTTGAAAAGGGACAGCAACAGTGATAAAGAGTAGATCTAGTGTCAGAGAAGATATAGTTTGGGAAATTGGTCTTAAGTTTACATCATTAGTGTATGTTGCTTCCTTCTTTAACCATGTTATTCCCTAGCATTTGATGGGCAACTTTGAATGGATAACCTTACAAGGGATAAAAGTGTATGTCCTGCATTGCTGTAGCGCTTGATTTGAAAAAGACTATATCATATGAAAGGAGAGATTTTGGACAAACTGTGAAAATTTATATGGGACAAATTGTAAAAAATATAGGAATACATAGAAGAAGAGAGATGGTTGTTTCAAATGATCATGGTTATAGCCATCAGCCACTTGCTACTTCTAATCACCACAACCTTTCCAATAACTTATGCACAAATTCTTTCTTGAATGGTTTCAAATTGTGATTAATTTTCCATCACCACAACATTGATAAAAACTTATGCACAAAATACAGTAAAGAATAATTTCAATCATATAAGGTACAGGTTTATTTCAATCATGCCATACAAAATCTTTAACAGAAAATACCATACAAAATCTTTAACAAAAAATACCAAGGTGAAGATATTTACATGGTGCCATACAAAATGTTTGACATAAAATTTGCATGCCAAGGTGAAGTTGGCATACCTAGTGATGAGACTATTGCAAAAGGTGGCAGGGAAGCACTTCGCATGAAAGACCTTAAAACCCTACCTTGTTGTGTTGTCGCTGTCGAAAAAATTGATGCTGTGAAATGTGGAAAATTCTTCTTTTTTTTGTTTTTAACAGTATGATTTTGAGTGAAATAATCTCGCCCCCAGATAGTCTCACCCAAAAATATCTTGCCACATATGTGCCACGCAGTAGCTACATGGATTCGGGAAAAATTATTTGGGGGCGAAATTGACTCGCCCGAAATTATTTTGTTGGTCGAAAGTGTGACACAGCTTTGTGCTTTTACCCTTTCTTCTGAATATTCAACAAGAGGTTTGGCACCCTACACTCCTTCTATCTCCATTGGTTATCTAGAAAGTCCATGTGCAGATGATTGAGCAGGCCTCTTACGAAGTTTGGCCATTTTCTCATCCTTCTTTATTTTTGCTGCCTCCTCTGCTTGATTTAGTGTAACCATGAATGTGCCCTATCCATAATCCTCTAACATCTTCATATCCCTTTGGAAAGGATCTAGAATTTGGGCATAGGGACTCACATATAATGGATTATTCTTAATTATTTAATTCTCAATATCGATCATATGCATCCATGCCCTTTTTCTCTTAATTACTTTTGCATCTGATGCTATATTCCTAATCACATCCTCTAAATATAGGAATTGATGGTGGAAGCCAAACCTGCCACTGATTTTCCTTTCTCTATCAATGAAACCCCTAGGTTCATAGTTCCTCACCTTCTCCATAGTCATCCTATAGGCCTTCAACATTTCTACAAAATTATCCAGTCCTTCCTTTGATGTGACCCTAAAATGGGAGAATGCAAACTACCTAGGGACAAAAGATCCCTTTTTAGGACTCTTAAAGTGCTCTCTGTCCATTGAATCCAGTTGCCACATAATTTCCTTGAAGGTAAGTTTGTAAGAAACAAAAATGGGCAGACAATGAGGCTGCACTAAAGCACCATATACCCTAAAGACTGTACATGTATTGTGGAGATCCCAATCTCCCTAATTGTGGTCTATTAAATGGTGTCAGCCTTGAATTCCAAATGCCTTAGGATTTGCATAATGTTCCTTGAAATTTTGTCCGCTGGGTTCACTCCCAAATTGTCTAAGATGTCAAAAATCAATCTTTTGCAGAAAGTAACATAGTTTGAATCAAAACAATGTTGATCCTAGATGTGTGTCCACTACTACATAGGCAAGGCATTTCCACTCTTATATTTTGTTCTAAGGTCCAGGAATTTGGACCATGCATTCTCACCACTCCATAGAAACATATGCATCAACAAAGAATAAATATTAAAAACTAATGGAGCATTGGGCTCCCTCAACTTTGTTAACTGCTCATGAATTCGAGAAGCAATATAGGAATCATAGTAAAAACCCTTATTAAAAGTTTTATTTTAAATGTCAGTTGCATTATCATTAGAGCAAGAGGCATCCTCAAATCAAATTTTCTCCCCAGTACTTGGCTCAATGCAAAGTAGGTGTTCCTGAAATAATCTTCAAACTCATCACAGTGAAATGGCTCCACCTCCTTTGGGGTAAATTCCACCCTCTTCTTGTCCAAATCTCTTCTCCTATGCCTAGGAAGCACATGATTTCTATATCCATACTTCTCCCTTTCATACTCCTAGCACAAAGCACTGAAATGAATGCCCACTGTAGTAGAGGGGTCCAGTCTAAAAGTCCTTACAATTTGACTTCTGCTCATATTGATTCTAGGAGTCCCCTTCACACTTTTGATGACCTTAGCAACATAATCATAGAACTTTGCAACTTCTTTGATCAAGACAACATCAACAAATACATTGGGCTCAATGAGCTTTCCCAAATCACATGTCCATAGGTTGTTAGTTGGTTGAGGATATTTTGACCTTTTGTATGCATATTGGAACAAATTCCATCCACTCTGTGACACTGTTATATCCCCAATACCTCTGGCCAAATCTTGTAAATGATCAGTCAAGATGCCCTCTCCAATAGCCCTCTTTCCAATAGCTTTGGCCCCTAGGAATAATTCCATGAGGTCATCTTCCATAAATTGGGCAAAGTCATGCTTTACCCCTTTTGTTTTTGGTTTCTCCTCATCAGTTTTAGGTTTACCCCTTCTAGCTTTTGGTTTAAAATTTGATGCCTCACTAGCTTTACTCATTCTTGTTGAATTAAGAGACTAACTTGGGTTTTTTTTACAATTTAAATCAAACACCGGATTTTTTAGAACTCACTAATACCCTACCAGAAAATAAGAGCCTAGCTAACTCAAATTATGCAAAACCCCTAAAAACTAGTTCCTTCCTCCAAACTAGGGTTCGAGAAATATTGTAGACACAATCATAATTCCTTTTTCCAATTCTTCAATTGAAGCCTTTTACATAGGAGGAGAAAATTTTAACTCACCCAGACTTAGTTGTTCTTTACTTTGAATTCTTTGCCTGGAGTTCTATTTGCCTGATTTGTTGAACATGCTTGCTTAGAATGATGGGGAAACACTTCAATTCTTGATTTTATGGCATTTAGAGTGCATTTATATCGTTGGAAATATCAATGTTAGAGACACTACTGGTATACCAAGGTACATGACAATCAAGAAGAGTTGAATTGTTGTCATTGATGGTAATAATGTTTAGAGTAGAGATGGTCATATGGAAACAAAGGTAAAGAGAACTAATTTAGGTTGTGAGGCTATAATAATGTCCCTCACAAGATGTGTCTATACTCATAATGATGATTATGCAAGAAGCTCTGATCTGGAAGATAACTTAGTGAAAATTTGGCTAAGTGTTGGACTGTCTCTGTTAGTGCACAATGTTATAGTTTTGTAGTCCATGTTTCTCTCAGCTTGAAGTTTTTGGTTTGTAGTTTTGGCATGTTATTGAGGACTGTTAGATACATCTATTTCCAATATTTCATCCTCTCATGTGTTCCACAAGGTTGTCTACTTGTTGCCTAAGTTCGACATAACAGAGTACAGTCTCAAGAAGTGCAGAGTCCCTGTTTGTTTTGATCCGCATTTCAATGCTATGTCCTATTTTCTTTTGCAGTTTTAAGGGATCGTTAACAAACCTTTGATGTTTCTAAATCCAAAGTTTTAGTGTTTGAAGACCTCCAAAGTGTGAGTTAAATTTGTCTGGGTATCGCTACTTGGATAGACAGCGAATGTCTAGGACAGTAAGTATCTTCTAGTACTTTGCATTTCACAGCATGAAGGCATTTTGCTCTGTAATTTTGAGGATATGTTTTTAGATGTCTGAAATGTGTTAGTTCCAAGTTTGAGGTGTTTTGGAGTTCTAGTTGCTGAGTTATGATCTAATAGTTAGTGTGCATCTAAGTTGTTTTGTTCCTGAAGCTGACCTAATGAAGTCTACTTGGTGCGGTGCATTCCAAAGAGTGTGATGGTATCTAAGGTGGTTCTATAGGTCAATCTAACCTAGGAGAGTATGTGGTGCAGGAGCACCTTCACATCAGGGTTTACTTGATCTTCAAGATGTTTGATTTGCTTAATGAGGTCCTTGAGACCATATTCAATGATGTAATGAGGCTTGGAAGCCGTGTTTGTAATGAACTATGTCCAAATAACTAGAGTCTTCTATGGTTATGTTACTAGTCCTAGGTAGGACAGTCTTGTAGTTATAGGTTAGTCATTTATTTTTTAATGTTTGTCTTTAAAGTCATTTAAAGTCCTCCATGTTTGTAAGCCTATAAAGGCATGTCGAAGGTTTAGAAGTTTGTTAATACCTTGTCTAAGGTTAGACCACTTGTTAAAAGTATTCTAAACACCAAAACAGTCGGTGAAGATGGATAGTTTCTAACTCTATCTTTAGAGTTGCAGTTAAAAAGCAAGAAAAGCCCGATGAATGGGCACTTACTTTGACCCTCCAACCACTCCATGCTTTGTATGAGGCTTATTTGAAGCCAGGAGGGATTCATTGTAATGGACAGATCTGAGAAAAGTGAAATGAAGAAGAAGAAATCACTGTTTTCCTGATTTTTCTATTTTTTTGGTGTGTTTTCCACTATTTGCTGCTATACTGTACTCCTGTATGGATTCATTATGGACCATCTGCATGTGGGATGGAAAGTAGACTGAGTCACCTTTGATTTGAGCATGGTATGAGGTCTTGACATTGAGTTGGAAGGGATAAATCACTGTTCTTCTGGAGGCTGTTCCAAACTCTGTTGTTCCTTTCAAAAACTCACTGTTTTCTGCAATAAACTGTACCTGTACAGCCTGGTGGTGGATGAGGCTTGTGTTGGTTGGTTAGTAAGGGAAGTCATCTAGCCTTTACAAGTTGTTTGGAGGTTTGACACCAAGTTAGGAGGGAGGAACCGTTGGTTTTCCATTGACTGTCCAAAACCTGATTTGGGCTATCTTTGAGTAGCCGATGGGTATTCCTTCTTGTTACTGATCTTTCCTTGTTTCTAATCAATGGAGGGGGATGTAAAATAGTTTGTCCATAGCCTTGAGAAGGTTGCAGGGATAGGAGATTGGGTATGGTGAGTGTAGACATGTGAAAGACCCCTGCAGAATCATGGTTAGGAGTTGAGAGGAGGACAACAACAAATAGGTAAGTTGATGAGTTATTGCTTTGTCTATGAAGGCTTTAGAGTGAATGCATGTTATAGGTTTGGAATATTACAATGAGATTGGGTTGGTGTAGAGGGAGATCATCCCTAGGAGGACTTGGTGACTATTTTTTACAAGGGTGCAATGGTGTGGTGACAGTCTAGGAGACTGTTGTCCTGCAGGCCCTGTATAGTGGGTTGAATAGAAGTTTAGATGGAGTCTTGGTGAGTGGTATAGAATGAAGTTATTGGGTCAGAGACCATTTGTTGGTCATGTTGTAATTACCCTATGAAAGTTGTCTCAAGTATTGAATCATTGTTCATGTCTTGGAGAGCAAAGTAGTTGGAGTTGTGATAGTTTGTGAGTGCCATAGTTGCACATTAAGAACAGTCATGAAGGAATGATGAAAAGATGAATGGACAGACTTGAAAATGGTTTGTTTATGGGTAGACTGAGGTTACCAATGAGGTCTGAGGTCTTGTGAACCTTGTTTGGGTCAGAATTGTGAGGATTTCATTAAAGATTGATGAACTTGTGGGATTGCAAGACATTGAAATGAAATATGCTAGTAAGAAGTTGAGTTGTTTCTATTTTCCTCTGCATCAAATTGGTATCAGAGATAGAAAAAGCTCTGGGAGGAGATGTATTTATTCCTGTCACTAACAAGGCAGGTAAAGCTGAAGAGTTTGTTGGTGACCTTTATTTTTGTTGCTTTGTTGGTTGGTTGAGGTGCAAGTTCACTCACTGCAGTAGGCAGACAGGAAGGTCTGTCAAGAGGGCCAGAGGAGATGGTCCATTGGTTGTCACCAAAGTCTTGGGGAGAGAGGCAAGAGAGGAATCCTAGGTGAGGGACAGGAGTGTTGTTGTAGCAAGAAGGAGTGGACTTCTGATGATAGAGATGCAGATGCACCTTGGAGGAAGCTAGTCAAACTCCATTAATAGGAGTCACAGTTGGAAGGTAAAGAGGAAGAAGAGGAGGCATCAAATCAGGGTTGAAGATATAAAGAGGAAAAAGTCATTTGAAGCAGACCACACAACTCTTGGGACAAGAGTTTTCTTCATGCCGGGGAGTATGGTGCAGGAGCACCTTCACATTAGGGTTTACTTGATCTTCAAGATGTTTGATTTGCTTAATGAGGTCCTTGAGACCATATTCAATGATGTAATGAGGTTTGGAAGCCATGTTTGTAAAGGACTATGTCTAAATAACTAGAGTCTTCTATGGTTATGTTACTAGTCCTAGGTAGGATAGTCTTGTAGTTATAGGTTAGTCATTTATTTTTTAATGTTTGTCTTTGGTAGTCATTTAAAGCCTTCATGTTGCAAGCCTTTTAAGGCATGTCTTGGGTTTGGAAGTTTGTCCAAGATTAATCCAAATGTCACAAATAGCAAGATTAAACCAAAACAACCGGTGGAAGAAGTCAGTTTCTAAAACAGTTACTAAAAAGACAGTTTTGGGAATTTGAAAGGTTATTTTTGTGTCTTGGGTCATTGGAAGGAAGTAGAAGCTAGAGAGACATGTTGAAATGCCTTTATTAAGGCCTTGTAACATCAAAATACCTCAGAGGTGATGGGAGATTTGAGTTGAAATAGTAAAAAGTAGTGTTTTCTGTGTTTTTCCTCTAGAATTGTTGTCTTCTTGCATTGTATGGCTCTGTACGGACTGGAGTACACTTCTAACTAATTTTTCATGAAAGTCTATCTATCACCTTCCATTTACATTTGGTTGCATGTATTTTGGTTTTGTTTTAAGGAAGATATTGCATTTTTTTGTCTAAACTGTCATAACCCTGATTAGGGTAAGCAGTGACATGAAAACCCTGTGTTTCTTCTAATTTATTCATTGCATGTTGCAAGCTCCTTGGTGAAAAGGACTATGGGAATATGTGTCTCCTTATTCTAGTGGTCTCCGACCAAATAGCTAAGATTTAAGGATGGGAGAGTGAAGTTTTATGACTGTTTTCTGTGTGACTGTCCAGAAAATAGAGTTTAGAGGACAGTCTTGAGATATAGGTGTAGGATTTTTTAAAAACATTAATGGGAATGGACTTTTGGTGAACTAATAAGCTCATGAAAACATTTTATGATGTGTTCCATGCACATGCAAGGTGTGGGAAGTCGTTGAGTTACCCAAACCAATAAGCCCTTGTGTAGGCTAAGCCTATTAGGCCTAATTTGCTCAGCGACAGTCCTGTTTTGAGTAGTTTTTTTCAAAACAACACATGTTGATCTTTTGGCAGGTTGAAGATAAGGATAATGGGTACTTGAAAGTACCTTGATAGTCATGAATAGTATCCTATGGAAGGAGTTATGCTCTGACAGTCCTAGAAACAGGGCTACTAGGAATGGAGCAGCATATATGTGAAAAGGGCATTGATGGAGTCTCCTAACTCTTGGAGTAGTTTGAATGTGTTTGGTTAGTGGATTTAACCTTTTTGGAAGTCTCTTGTACCCTGGTGAAGGTCTGGATCACTGAAGTGCATTAAAACTTGTTCAATGAAGTTCCTTATGTGGTTTTGTGAGATCAATCTAGAAGACAAGCTTTGAAATTTGGTATGAAGTTTTGTTGAATGATCTTCTTCTCTGCATTAGTATGTTTCTTGTTTTGGTTCATTCCACATTGGAGATTGAGGCCGACCCATGCTATTCTACACGCTACACTCAAATAGGCCGACCTATTTGATGATATGAGTAAAGCATATATAAAAGAAGGCTTGATTTCAGTATTTTGGTAAAGATATGAGATGATACAAAGAATGTATGTTTTTGTGACGCGAAAAATACCTACAGATGAGAATTGTGAAAGAAAAGAGCAGAGCAGTACTGCAATTTAGATCAGTGAAAGAAAATTTTGATTGTTCTTCAATGGAACTATATTCCATGCATTTGTAGATGCAATTGTAATATTTCATCATTGGCAGTGAGCCACCCTTCTTTCTTAGTGGGCAGTGAGTCCAAGTGGATAGTGAGTCCTTGGGTAGTGAGCCCTTTGGGTGGTTAACCCTCTTGGTAGTGAGACATGTTGCAATGAGCATTCTTGCTTTTGGGCAGTGAGCCCTCTAGCAGTGAGCCTTTGTAATTCGAGACTGATATTACTTCATAATATATTGTGAGTTAATCCTCACCATGGTTTTTGTCTTTTTGGGTTTTCCATGTAAAAATCGTGGTGTTCTTGTGTTATGGATTGTGAATGTTTACTTTATGTTTCAATTGCTTAATTGTTACTTAATATGGAAGAGGATTAAATGTTTAATGTGTAAATGGTTTAAAAGAATATTGATTCACCCCCCTCTCAGTATTCCAATTGTTCAACAATTGCAATATAGAAAAGTCCTAATGAAAAAGAAGGCTTAGGGTTTGAAAAGGGTGAAAGGTCAAAATCAGGTCAAGTATCAGAAGATGAAAACAAGAACAATGGAAAGCAAATCTAGAATCAAAAGAAAGAAGCAAGAAGACCTCCAGTCAAACAACCTAATGCTCAAAAGTATCCATCTTTCAATGGTTATTGTTTTTCTTGCAATAAGTTTGGACATAAGGCTATAGAATGAATCAAAATGTCCCATCTTTCTCTGTTCAATATTTCACATGCAAGAAAGTTGATCATAAAGATAATGAGTGCAGAAGTCAAAGGATGAATGGCTATAATAATGGAAGAATGATTCAATCCTTCAATGGTCATTGTTTTACATGCAATAGATTTGGGTACAAAGAATGCAGATCTAGAGTGATTGGAAGATATAATGGTCATAGGAATGTTGTGTGTTATAATTGCAATAAGTTTTGACACTTTGCAAAGTTTTGCAGAAGAAAAAATATGGAGAAGAATGTACTAGTAGAGAAGAACTTTCCAGCACAAAAAGTTGATCTGGAAAAAACTGAGAAGGAGATGAGCAAGATCTAGGTTAAGAAAGATGTAATTGATGACAAGGATGTGTCTGTGCCACTGTCTGGTGCAGATATCTCCTCCAAAAACTAAACTGAGTGCTTCAGCTTAGGGGGAGTAGCATTGAAAATATTTCCTCCCTCTGCCAAATGAGTAGTGTTGAAGCAAGCACGTGGATATGAGTTATAGATGGATATGATTAATCGTTTGAAGAAGATTTTAGTAAAAAATATTCAAGTACAGAGGTTTGCGGAGCAATTTTCATTGACTATGAGACACAGTAAAGGTGTTAGCATCTTTTTGAACAAAGCATTAATGGAAAATTAGGTTTGATTGAAAAAGGGTTTATAAACAATGATGTTTGAAGGAAATTCACATTACATTCAAACTTTCAAGTGAAATAAGAGATCTTGAGCAGCAAAGCAAAGAACTCATTACATACGACATTTTCAATGATCAAACCCTAGCCAAAAGTGATCACTAAGGTAATTACAATTTTTTATTCTAATCTAAGAATCTAAGTAGAAAAAATGTTTAATCCTCAAGTGATAGATGGGTTGGATCAACCAGGACCTAAGTTTAAAAAGCATCCACAAAAATCCATGGAGACAGATCCAGATGGTGCATTTTCTGACGTGACCTACGGTGTGATTCATAATGAAGATATTAGGGCTTATATACATGTGAATATGGAAGAGTACAATCATGTTAAACTAGGGCAAGTATGGTTTAATGAGTTAACTGGTGATGATTATAACCTAAAACTAGAATTTAGTGGCCTAGCGGAGAATAATTTGCATGTATGGAATAGTTTTCCTATCTTTTGTTATGAAAATGCCTAGATCAAATATGTATTAAGAAGAATCCATGATAAATTCATGTGGCCGGATGTTCCCCATATTATTAGCAAGAAAGAAATTAAGGTTGTGACAGGGCTACCATCCTCCGGAACTGTGCTTGCCTTGAAATCAGTGAAAAATGGTATGGTAATGAAGTTAACCGGGGCAAAGTTTGACAAAAGGGCCCTAAATGTCAATGATATTGAAGATCTGGGAGTGAAGTATGACTCAATGATGATTGGCTACAAGATATACTTCACTAACAGAGAAAACTCTGTGTTTGCAACCAGTATATACACTGCATATCAGATGCTGAAGGAGAATGTTGATTATGATTTGTGCAAACTACTCTAGCAGCAATTGCTAGATAATTTGAAGAATACAAAGGAGTCTAAGTACCATTTAAGTTTGGTACTCTTAGAATTTGCTTACTATTTTACTTCTTGAGAGAGCTTCTCAGAGCCCAAAATGTGGTTTGGCTAAGAGATACTCTAGTGACAACTCAGATTAGAGACCACTTACGAAGAATTGGTGGTACTAATGGTCAAAGTACAACCCTGTGGGCTTATTTCAAAGTTTTCCAGCAAAAGATGCAAGCTAAGGTTAGAATCCCTAGAAAAGTGGTTGATAAATATGAAAAAGACATTGTCTTCATGGTGACTAAGGATGAGTGATTAATGGAAACAGTGGAATCTAGGACTGCTTGGATTCCAGAGATGGGTTATTAGGTACTGAAAGACACATTGGTTGGTTTGGTTGAATTGATGCTCAGCAAACCTCATGACACAACAAAAGAAAGGTTTGGAACTTTCAAGGAAAAGTCTATGGAAATCCATTTGGAGCAAAGCAAGCCTAAATCACAAAAGAAAGAACAAAAGATGGTTGAGGAGTTTGCAGAGAGAGCTGGGATACCTAAGGAATTAATACAAAAGGCCAAAGCTAAGAGGAAAATAGATGAAGAGGCTAGTGCTACATAGGAACAAAAGAAGAAAAATAAAGAAAAGGAGCCTGCACCTAGCACAAGAAGGATAGCTAGGGTATCTACTGGTACAACCAAAGCCTCTGGAGCTCCTACTACTATTGGTGTTGCAGAGAAGAATGTTGAGGCCAATCCCTCTAAATCGATAAAGAAAATAAGAGTCAAGAGAAAAGGTCACAGAGATGTGTATGTCAGCCATGGTGTTGATGAAGAAGAAGAGGAAGAACAAGAAGAAGAAGAATAGAAATTGGTCCAAAAGAAAAAGGGATCACTCTCTACTAAAGAACAAACACCAGCAAAGAGGACTAAGATTGATATTTCCTCTAGAGAAGGAGAGTCCTCTGGAAAGGGTAAAGGAAAGGGAAAGAAGGAGAAAAAGGATAAGAAAGGTAATGATACCATGACTTTGGAAGCTACAATCAATTTAGTGGCTGTGCATGGGAATCTAAAGCTTATTGCAAACCTGTATGATGAGAGTTCTGATGATGATAAGACCATCATTGAAGTTGTTGCAATAAGGCATTTAGATATGTTCAATAAATCCTTGATTGAATTTATTACTGAACTACCTGATAGCCTAGTTAGTATTCTAACTGCTAGAAGAGATGAAGCTATGGCCAAGGATACATAAATAAAAGAAAATATTTTGAAGAATCTTTTTCCAAGTTTGTCAGGTCAAGAGAAAGTCAAAGTCACACAAAGGTTGAGTAAATATTTTAGAACAAAAAGAAAAATCAACACTCTTATGTCCAATGACAGAAAAGAAATTGAAATTTTGATGAAAGAAACTAAAGATATATAACATTAAGTGTGCTAAATGAGCTACAAATACTAGTTGTCATAGAGACAGATGAAGAGCAGCAAAATCTAGATGTGGGCACTTCTAGTGCTATTCTAGATGTAGATGGTGGATATAATGTTCAAGCTTCACCTCCTCATACAATCTTAGAGGATCAAGGTGTGTCTCCTCCTCCAGAGAACACAAGAAATGATGAAGAAGTTAGAGAACATAGTGAAGAAGAGGACAAGCAGAAAGGGGACATGCTAGAACAAGTTGATAACTCCTTTGGTCCAGATAACAATGCTGAACAAGAAACAACTACTGGTGAAGGTCCTCTGAAAGCTCCTAATGCAAATATTTCTACTAGTGTTGAAAGGAGAGACACTACTGGTGAAGGCTCTATAGCTTCACCATTAGATTCAATCATAGAGTTTTTGATAAAATAGAGAATTGCAAACCCTGTCTACTTCTGATTTGTTGGCAATGCCCTCTACTGATGGTCAACTAAACTTGGCAAGTATGTCTTTTCTTCAAAAGTTGAAATTGGGAACAATTTTTTAGACTACAACACAAGAAGAGATTCTAAAGTCTCACATTGAGGATAATAAGTTGATAGAGGAAGCCGTTACTATTTTTGAGAAGATTTTGCCAGAGGTTAAGAAAGATGCTTCATTGACTCCAACTTTACAAATGAAGAAACCCATGGAGTCTATACCTAGTAAGTTTGAGTCATTTGAAGCTACGGCAAAAAAGAAATTCAAAGAAGAATATGACAGCAAAAGGTTAGTAGAATTGAATAATAAGTGCTCTCAGGCATAAATATTGTTAGATAATAGTATTAAGTATGTCTAAACAACAATAAATGATGGAAATGCTTTATATCAGTTTTGCTTAACTTGGCTTATAATGACAAAAGATATAAAGGATAGATAGAGAATCTTGAGAATCAACTTGTAAAGCTCTCTACAAATTATGACCCTTGGAAAGATCTCAATGGAAATATAAGAGTTGATGTAGAGAAAACTCATGCAATAATTAAGAATTTGCAAAGTCAAAAGGAGTCAGTTAGAAAGTAGATGAGCCAATTAAGATATATTGTGAGCTTTAAGATTGCTACTATGATGGGTCTGATCAATGAAGTTGTCAAGGTCAGGAAGATGACAGATGCTCCTGATACAGTTGATAAGGTAGAAGATCTACTATCCCAAATTAATGGGCATGTACAATTTTTGAAGTATGCTAAGGCTAGATGGGATTTAGATGTGATGTAGCTAAAGACTATCTACAAAGAAATCCTACCTAAAACTCAATAAGTTTTGATTTCTCATGTATATATGCGGAAGGTTATGAGATATTTTTGAAATTTTGATAAGTCACTTAGGGAGAGCAAATTTTCAGTTTGTATATACTCATGTTCTCTAAGACAAAAGGAGATCTGGTAAGAATTGCATATCCTTTTTCACTGATGCCAAAGGGGGAGAGAAGCATATGTGAAAAAGTCAATTTTGATGGAGAGATACAGATGTGGAAAATATTTGTCTTAGGGGGAGAACATTCAAAGATTTGGTTTTGATTTTTTTCACATCATGTGTTGCCATCAATGGAAAAGGGGGAGATTGTTGGACATATCGGTGTTAGAGACACTGCTGGTATACCAAGGTGCATGATAGTCAAGAAGAGTTGAAGTGTTATCATTGATGGCAACAATGTTTAGAGCAATGATGGTCAGATGGTAACAAATGTAAAGAACTAATTTGGGTTGTAAGGTTATAGTAATGTCCCACACAAGATGTATCTATACTCATAATGATGATTATGTAAGAAGTTCTGATCCGAAAGATACCTTAGTGAAAATTTGGCTAAGTGTTGGACTATCTCTGTTAGTGCACAATGTTATAGTTTTGTGGTCTGCATTTCTCTTAGTTTGAAGTTTTTCATCTACAGTTTTGGCATGTTATTGAGGATTTTTAGATACATCTATTTCCAATATTTCATCCTCTCATGTGTTCTAGAAGGTTGTCTACTTGTTGGCTAAGTTTGGCATAATAGAGTACAGTCTCAGGCAATGTAGAGTATGTTGACATTAAGGAACGCTGAGAGGGGGGGTGAATCAGTGTTCTGCAAAACTTTATGTTTCTTTAACAATTTACCTCATACATTCAAAAGAAAGAGGCATAAATAGAAACAACAAAATCATAACACATGAACACCAAGATTTTTACGTGGAAACCTAGTTAAGGGAAAAACCACGGTGGGGGTTAACCCACAAGAATTTATACTTTGTTAAAAGTATTACAAATGGGGAAGGCACATGCCTTTAGAGCACACTGCTCAAAGAGGCTCACTACCTACAAATCAATTACAAAAGTTCACTGGAATATTTAAACTGAGGAATAGCATCTAACAATGCAAGATTACAGTTTTGGTTGAGCTCAATACACTGACTTTGCACACTTCATCTTTCTCTGCCCTACTTCACTGCTCTGCCATGATCCGGAGCTTAGATCTCTTCACTTCGCACTTGATTCTGCTATACTTCATACTTATTCCTTCATATTCACAGCACCACACCTTGAAATGTTTGAACTCATCAATTATATATATCTGCTACATGAAATTGCATCAACTGCAGTTGGCCTTAAGAAAAACTTAGAGACTTTTTAAGAGCACTTTTCTGTCAGCTAAATCCATGTACAAACACCAATGCGGACCAAAACCTCTATATCCAAGTCACCTTACATGTTGGCCAATAACACTGGATCTCATCAATTACTCAAGCAACAACTTTTCCTAATCCACACAATGATCAAACACCAAGTTGTCCTTTTCTTCACTAGATTGAACTACTTAACTAGAACCTGATACTCAGATGCATGTAACTTTCAATCCCTTCTTCACTGGAGGCTAAAATCTTGGATTTAGGTAGCCTTGACATCCCTAAACATTCCCTCAGATCCGCAACACAATATGGTTACCTGTGGAGAAATTCAAACCATGATGTTGAACCCTATCATATGTCGTATTCCTGTCTATCCAGACTTAGACAAATCTGTAATCTAACTTCTAGTATGATCCACTAATGAAATGCGGATGTGTAAGATAGATTTATTTTCCATCAATGATAACACATAATATGCCTAGCAGTGTCTCTTGCCAACAGAGTACTTGGTTGTTTTGGTTCGCATTTCACCGTTGTGTCATTTTCTTTTGTGGTTTTAAGGGATTGTTGATAGATGTTTGAAGTTTCTAAATCCAAACTTTTAGTGTTTCAAGACATTTGGTGTGTGAGTTAAATTTGTCTGAGAATCGCTACTTGGACAGATAGTGAATGACTGGAATAGTGAGTATCTTCCAGTACTCCACATTTCACATCATGAAGGCATTTTTCTCTATAGTTATGAGGATATGTTTTCAAATGTCTAAATTGTGTTAGTTCCAAGTTTGAGGTGTTTTGGAATTTTGGTTGCTGAGTTATGATCTAACAGTTAGTATGCATCTAATTTGTTCTATTCCTGAAGCTGACCTAATGAAGTCTACTTGGTGCGGTGCATTCCAAAGATTGTGATGGTATCTAAGGTGGTTCAATAGGTCAAGCCAACCTAGGAGAGTATTTTTCTTGTTTTATTTCAATCCACATTGGAGATTGAGGCCGACCCATGCTATTCTGCACGCTACACTCAAACATGCTGACCTATTTGATGATATGAGTAAAGTAGATATAAAAGAAGGCTTGATTTCAGTATTTTGGTAAATATGTGAGATGATGAGAAGAATGTATGTTTTTGTGATGTGACAAATACCTACATATGCGAATTGTGAAAGAAAAGAGCAGAACAGTACTGTAATTCAGATCAGTGAAAGAAGATTTTGATTATGCTTCAATGGAACTGTATTCCATGCACTTGTAGATGCAATTGTAACAGTTCATCATTGGCAGTGAGTCACCCTTCTTTCTTTCTTTCTTTCTCAATGGTAAGTGAGTCCACTTGGACAATGAGTCCATGGGTAGTGAGCCCTCTTGTAGTGAGCATTCTTTCTTTTGGGCAGTGAGCCTTTGTAATTCAATACTGATATTGCTTCATAATATATTGTGAGCTAATCCTCACCATGGTTTTTCCCTTTTGGGTTTTCCACGTAAAAATCTTGATGTTCTTGTGTTATGGATTGTAAATTTTACTGTATGTTTGAATTTCTTAATTTTTATGGAAGATGGAAGAGGATTAAATGTTTAATGTGTAAATGTTTTAAAAGAATACTGATTCACCCCTCCTCTTAGTATTCCAAGTGTTCAATAGATGTGTCATTAATTGCAAGGAGATGGCTCATGCGAGTGAAGAGGAAAAGACTGACAGAGAGTCGTTTCCCATTTGAATCCTAGTCATGGATGAAGTTGCTTTAAAACAAGATGAACGGTCGTCACGCTTCCATTAGACATCACTTTTTTCCCTAAGGCCACTCAATGTGAAACGCAATGCAAAGAGACCTTGCGATGAGGTGAGGACTTGCCACGTACTCCCTCTCTTCTTTAAAACCTTGCCTCCAACTTCATTTGGTGGCCATCGCACATCACTTTCTTCCTTAGCTCCAGCTTTGACACAAAACACGATGTGAAGATCTGTTGTGATGAGCTACTACGGTTGACACCTTTCACAAAATATCCTCAGTTGCTACCTTTTATGTTCATCATGCATCACCTTTCTTCATACTACTCCTTCATGTAATCTATGATGCATTGAGGCTATGCGATGGACAAAGATTATGACAAGTGGCAGAGAGTGGAGAGCCTAGTGCATATTGCGCTTTACTTTATTCTCTACAAATGCAAACAGAGATGCAAAGGTCTTACGTGATGTGATAGGAAATGGCCGCCTATACTAGAACTCCTCATTACACATCACATTTTGGATAAGGGCATTGAGAAAACAAACACAATGTGAAGGATGGGTGCAATGAAGGAACTTAAGTGAGAACATTTGTGCACATGCACCATAAGTTGTTTTAAAAGAGGGGACTTGCTAGGTAACATGGACAAAGGGGGACCTTGTTTAATCAAATTCATAACTCAGACATATGATAAAAACCAAATATTTCAATGAGTGGACACTTGAAATAGTTTTCATGATGAGGGAACAATTGGTGTTACTAGGTAAAAAGGGCCGGTCAAAACATAAATGAATGAATACAAGTTGTAACTTAGACTGATGGGGAACTGGTTATACCAGTCAATGCAAGATTAAAACAAATCATCTTAGTGACCAAAAGTAAGGTTTCTTGTAATTTATTAAGCTAAGACAAACCCTAGACACTACATTGATAAACCCTAACTCAAAACGACCAAACAAAACTCAGGAATGGAGAAAATAGGCTAAGGACCACAAGATTTTACATAAGTCCTATCAGATAGCTTGTGTTGAATAGGACAAAGAGAGGCCACATGAGAAATCCATGGAATTTTTAGAGACCCTTAGTGGATTTAAAGAGTTACATGGTAATTGCCTTGGAATTTGAAATGACTCTTGAGGAAGGTAGAGTCATACTTGGGAACCCACCTTGGGAAATGGCACATGGGTGCATGGTTTTGGGAAACTATAGTAAGTTTATTTTCTCTCTTTTTTCTATCTATAGAGTGCTTGTTATAGTGGTTTGAGTTGACTACAGTGATAAGGAATTGTTGTTGGAATTTCTTTAGAATTAGGTGGTGGTAGGATCCTAAAAAGACATGGATATGGATGTGTGGTTATATGGTGTTGTAAATGGTTTACATATTCTTTTAGATTGATCATAGAAACAATGGAAATATGTAGAGTTTATTGGGTGAGGTTCTCTAAGAGTGTGGGTTGCATTAAGGACATGTCTAAATGTGCATGATGTCATATTTGACAAGGTGAAGATATTGTTTGAGCATCATTTAAATTATTTGTATTTTATAATCATGTTCTTTAGATAATATATCAACATGGCGTTATGTTTTTTGTTCAGTTATTTTAATAAAATTATTTCCTAGGGTAAATATGGTGTTTTCTATTTGTGTATTCTCTAAACTATATTACCATCTTTATTTTCCATTTTGTTTCTTAAGTTGGATCTATTTTATCCAAAAATATTCTTTTTTAGTTGATTATTAGGAATCTTATTTTTCCTAAAATGATGAACATGTATTTTAATTATCATAGATTTTTTTTCATGGTACACATTGTTGTATTGGACTTAACCATAAAAGTAAGGATTTGATTAATGCTAATTTGTTTCATCTTTAGGGTGTAAATGATTGGGGCAATCATTTAGTGGTTCGTCATCAAAGTTTAAAATTTTGTACAAATCATTTTTTTGCACATAATCAATCTAACAATGTGGATTTACATGAGGATATGAGCAACATATAAATGGTGATGAGGTTGAGAGTCTTTAGTTGCATGAATGTGAATAACATTTTGTGGGGATGCCTAATGTTAGATCCTTCTTCCAGTATGAAATTGATTACTTTTTCAAATGGATAAATTTCTTATAATAATTATTATCGGCCATTATATGTTCATGGTTATGCATGTGGTAAATCATACAATGGTATACTTGTTGATCTATCTTATCAATATAATGTATGCGTAAATTCACCAACAAGATTATGCACATTTAATGGTTTCTTTAAAAATGATAAATGGTATTTTTATTAAAACTATGGGATGTATCATTTTTCCTTTACATGTGAATCTAAAGGAAGTACTAATTTTATGCCATATTATTCCTTCTTCGGATGGATTTTTTGTTTCACTTGGTACACCATGGATAGAGAAACATAAATTTGTGTCATCTATGTTGCATTAATGTATTGAATATGTTCATAAAGGTTAGTTAGTTACCATTCCTAGAGATTCATATGATCCTTTATCATAATTAAGTCATTTCACTTTGGATTCATAAGTCAAAACACATAAAGAGTCTCTCCATATTAGTGACAAGATCTTATCCATGATTTTTATAAAATTTGTAAGGAAGAACAAAAGAAGAAAAATAAGCAATATGTGAGGTAACAAGAAGCTATAGGGGTGAAAATGAAAGTTAGTTACTTTCCTTCATACTATAAAGAAATTCCAAAAGATATAGATATAAGTCCTAAAGCACTAAAAGTGGAACACTTTGTTCTACCTAAGCATAAAGGATATGATATATGTGAGCCTAAATACCTCCACATGTAGTGAGGAAAGAGGACAATAGTAATGGAATTTTTAATAAGATATAATATTAGTTAATCTTTAGATGGTCCTTCAACTACTTGGATACAAAAGAAAAATACAACAAATAAACAAGTACATAAGCTACATTCAAAAGAGTCTTTATAGAAACAAGAATAGTGGTATTGGAAACAAAAACAAAATTGGTGAATCTTTCACATACATTTGTTAAGATTTCTACATTGCATATTGATTAGGATGATACTATATTACATACACATCATATATATGATTCAAAGCTTCATTATGAGGATATACACTTTCATGATTGACATGATGATGATATTTTTTATAATGATTCTTCTCACATTATTGGTTAAGACCTTGATATTTTGATCACTTTTCTACTTGTATTTTTTATTTATCTTATTATGGTGTTCTTTTTCATGTTCTTAGTTATCATGTGGATGATGCAAAGAGAAATTTAGTGGTGCATGTTGACACAATTGACTATGAACATGTCTTATGTGGTTAATGTCGCTTATTTCTTTTATCTTATATGTTTTCCCTATGGATTCAAAATGATTCAAAGTTATTGAGTGATTGTTATTCACTCTCATCACATTGACCAAAAAGATAGCTTGTTTTGTTTTATGTTTTTAACTTTGGCCTTTTTGATTGAGGCATGTTTGTGATGAGCTTCCTTTTCTCATATATCCCCATGTCATTATTTTGTTTTAATTCTTATTTCACTATCTATATTATGTCTTGTGTTTTTCCATGTCTTTTGTATGTTGCAATTCTCTAATTAAGGACAACCCCTTTAGGTCAATAGTCTTCATGATTTCCTACTTTCATGCTCTTACCTTTGTTAACTATGTTATTTAATTATTCCAAATATTGTTTGTAAATGCATTCATAAGGGATAGAGGATTCACCAACAACCATAATTTTATTTCTACTAGTATAGTAATTAATTATTTACCAACATTGGTTAACTATTTACTATTTATAGGTATTAAAGCAACTTTAATGCATTGGGATTGTAAATAGGGGCATTTATGTAAACCAAGCACCAAGTTGGTAGAGGTTATTCTTGGGATGACTATTAATAGGTGGTTATGACATGCTATAAGAATTCTGTTATGATTAGCCATATATGACAATGAGAGCATCCAAGATAGTATGTCCATTATTGGTGATTTATGAAATCTTAGAAGAAGAATTATTGACTAAAATTAG
This sequence comes from Cunninghamia lanceolata, assembly GCA_027924645.1. Lineage (NCBI taxonomy): Eukaryota > Viridiplantae > Streptophyta > Pinopsida > Cupressales > Cupressaceae > Cunninghamia > Cunninghamia lanceolata. Next base: position 10,373,637 of record BSBN01001435.1, read on the forward strand.
CCTGGTGATGGGATGTTTTCTATGTTAGGAGCCCCACTTCATGTATTCCCAAATAGCATGTATTTTCTATAAATTGAGAGCTTGAGAAGGTAGAAGATATAGTGTTTTTGCATAGGTACACATAAGTTGTTAGAGTGGTTGCAACAAGATTGAAGGAAGTGATTGTATTGTGATCTTTGTTGAAGATAATACAGACTTGGCCTCTTTCCTAGTGGATTTTTTTACCTGAAAGGGTTTTCTCCACATAAACACTATGATTTGAGATTCTTATGTATTTGTTGATTTCCTTGTTGACTTTACATGTTTTAATCTCCATTTGGTATTTTATGGATTCAATTTTAGATTTGCAATATAATTTTAATTTCTATATTGTAGTGGTTTTCTTTCATTTCTAACATTTAGTATCAAAGCTTGGCTAGCTTTTCTTCTTAGGTGGAAGAGTGAAGGTGTTCTATGTTGCAGTGGGAGTTCTAGTTAAATTTGTGTTTGTGGAAGCCATGGTTTCATCTACATCATAGTTGGATATTGAAAATTTTAATAGAACTCAATACAATTTGTGGAATCTAAAGATGGATGATCTCCTTGAAGGGAGGGATCAATGGTTGGATGTGACAAAGTAAAAGAAACTAGAAAAAATAGATCAAGATGAGTGGGACAAGATGGATAAGAAAGCACAAGTAATAATTTGGCTTTGTCTTATAGACTCTATCCTATTGAATGTTTCAAAATAGAAAAATACACATGATCTATGGAAATGGTTGGGTGAGATCTACCAAGCAAGATTTTGGTAAATAAATTATATTTGAAATAAAATTATTTTCTTTTAAAGTGACAGAAGATAATTCAATTGTTGAGCATTTAAATACTTTTAATTTAATTTTGAGTCAATTAGCCTCTGTTGATGTTAATATTGAGGAAGAAGATAAATGCATTATGCTTCTTTGTTCTTTACCTAAGTCATGGGAGAATTTCAATCTTGCTATTAGTGTTAATATTGAAGATCCCAAGCTAGATTCTCTTATTGCAACATTGTTGTCACAGGAAATGAGAAAGGAAGATATGGATAGATCAACAATTGCTCTTAATATCAAGGAAAGGTCTAAGGAAAGAGGTGGATCTAAAGGAGAACAAAAGGGACCTAAAGACAAGTCTAAGGGTAGATCTAAAACTCTTGGTAAAAAGAACAAAGTGAAGTGGTAGAATTGCGGAAAGAGGGGACATGTTAAGAAGGAATGCAAAAAAAAGAAGAAACAATGGTATTCCTCTATAAAAAAGCCTTTGAAATCATGTGATGAAGTCTTGCTTTCTTCATGTAATATTATTTCTAACAAACATTGGTTGGTTGACTCAAGATGCTCACATCACATGACTCCTCATAAGGATTAGTTTTCCACATATGAAGAATATGATGGAGATGAAGTCTACCTTGGGGATAATAGTTCATATTTGATAGTTAGATAAGGTAAGGTACAATTGTGTTTTAGTGATGGGGGGATAAAAACCCTCCAGATGGTGTTTGACATATTCTTTAATTGGATGGAAAATCAATTTCTATATCTAAGTTGAATGATTCAGGAATGTATGTAACATTTGATAAGCATGGTTGTAGATTGGTGAAATGGAGCTTTGTGGTAGCAAGAGGGACAAGATTGGGAACTCTGTTTAGGTGGAATGCCACTACTTTATGTAAATCCACCAATGTGACTAAAAAATCCAAAAATACATGTATGTTGTGGCACCATAGATTGGGTCACATAAGTGAAAAATGTTAAAAACCATTATGAATAAAAAGTTTCTTGACAGTTTTCCTATTTTGATGAGCATTTTAATTTTTGTGAGCACTGTGTGTTTGGGAAATAAAATAGAGCATCTTTTCCTTCAATAAGTAATAAAGCAAATAGTAAATTATAAATTATTCATAAGAACATGTATTTGGTCCCATGGATATTGATTCTATTGGAAAATCTTAGTATTTGTGTCCTTCATTAATGATGTTTGAAGGTTTACTTGGATTTATTTTATGAGACATAAATTTGATGTTTTTACTAAGTTTAAGGAATTTAAAGTCTTAGTAGGGAATCAATCAAAATCTAAGATAAAGGTTTTGAGATCTGATAATGGAGGGGAATATTGTTCTAAAGAATTTGATGAGTTTTGAAAGCAAGCAAGTATCTTAGGGAAAAATACCACTCCTTACACACCTCAACAGAATGGGGTTGCAAAAAGGATGAACCAAACTATAATGGAAAGAGCTAGAAGTATGTTAAGTGGTACATATTTGGATAGAAGCTGTGAGTACTACTATTTACTTGATTAATAGATCTCCTTGCAAGGCTCTTGATTCAACACCTTATGAAGTATGGACCTTTTGTTTCACATTTAATGGTTTTTGTCAATGAGGCTTTTGTTCATGTGCTTAAATAAAAGCATTCTAAGTTGGATCCAAAAGCATAGAAATACATCTTCATTGGATATGGTGAGAGTGTTAAAGTTTATAAGCTTTGGAATCCTCTAACCAAGAAAGTTATCTATTCTAGGGATGTGATTTTCAGAGAACTTAGAGCTATTTTTGTTCTTGAACAACCAAAAGATAAATAAAGGAAAAAGATAGTGCATTTTAAAATTAAGCAAGAAGATGCACATGAGGAAGAACAAGATGATGGATTTGAAGATGGAGAAGAAGAAGACGGTTCAAGTGAGAGTTCTAAGAAAGATGACTCTAAAGTTACTGAAGAAGTTGAACATGTAGAAGAATAAGAGAAAGAAAACCTTACTCCACCATTAAAAAAATCCACAAGACAATAGACTCTAGTTGACAGGTATAGCCCACCAGATTTCTATTGTGTATTTTCTTTATTAAGTACTAATGATGAACCTAGATCCGACAAAGGAAGTTATTCTTGTAGATGATAGTGAGCCTTGGTATCAATTCATGTAGGAGGAGATGACAGATTTAAACTTGTGTGATACCCATGATTATTTTTATTTTTCCAAAGGAAGGCCATTGGATGTAAGTGGGTCTACAAGAAGAAATATGGAGGAGATGGTTCATTGGAAAAGTACAAGGCTAGACTGGTATCCAAGGGCTACTCCCAAAGGGAGGGAGTTGATTTTAGTGAAGTCTTCTCTCCCATTGCTAAATTATATTCCATTAGATTTCTTTTATCCATAGTTGTTTATGATTTTGAAATTGAGCAAATTTATCCACATTGGTGCCTTCTTAGGATGACTATTTTTTATATCGTTCCTAATGAGAACCTTCCAAAGCTCATCACCTTCTAAAGATCTGATGATCCATTTTGTAACTAGGGATACACCTTGGGTCCTTAGATATTTCAAGCCCAGACCCCCATTTTCTCTACTCATTCAACACCATTCCCATTTGACAACATGCTTTTTTTCTTCCCTTTACTATCTGACCAAAGATAAGCCCTTATTAATTTTTGAATATTATCGATTTGAAAGTTCAAGAAGAGCCATAGAGAGGCATAATAAATTGAGTAGGCTGAGAGAATTTTCTGACAAACCTGTGCTCTCCTTGCCAGAGAGAGGAACTGATTGTTCCAATTGCCTAGCTTCCTCTCTATTTTAGAGAACATCTAATGCCACATTTTATTTAGAGATGGATCAACAACAAAGGGGATTAAGTGGTTAAAAAATTCATTATTAACAAGGAGGTTGTCAACAAGGGGATTAAGTGGTTTGGGGGATACAGGTCACTTTGGTGGAGTTTAAGGCATAAGAATAAGCCTTTAGCATTGTTACAAGGTTGCTCTGCCATGAGATGTAACAGAAAAGGCTTATCCACCATTACTGATATGTTTGATAATGAAGGCATGAAAAGTTGGGATAAGATTAAACTGGAGTTTGGTATTTGTGAGTCCCAAAGAAGGACCTTTTCCATTCTAAGTAAAATTGTCCTAGCCAATCTGAATCAAGAAGAAAATCTGAATGAAATAGATTGGTTGGGTAAGTTGGTATGGGAAGATGGCACTAAGATTCTGAATGTGGAATCTAAGAAATTCTATAGGTTGGTTACTAACTTCCATGAGGTGTTTAAGCATATTATCAGGGTTTGGGATATTAAAATAGAACATAGAGTGTTGACTTGGTCCTTCAAACTATTTTGGTCTAAATTCATTGAACCTAAAAAGAGTAGTTTTAGATGGCTCCTGTTGTTAAAAAATATTCCAATTGGGTATGATATGGTTATTTGTTCTGTGTAATATTGTGGAATCTTGTGATCATGTTTTTTTAATGTCTTTTTGTTGTTAATGTGTGGTCTATGTTTATGGGAAATGCTAAAAATTGGTCCTCCTTGAATAGTGTTTATTGGAAAGATATTCTTTATGGGTTTATTAATGGCATGAGTGTCAAGTCTAACATCTTTTGGTTATGTTTATCCACTGAGATTTTATGGTTGTGGAAAAAGAGAAATGAGGATCAATTTCAAGGCAAGCGGAAGTCTCGTACTAGGTCTAGTTGTAGACTCGTGAATTCTAATATTTAGGTGGTTATGAATATGGAGTTGCTAATAGACAGATTCATGAAGATAATATATGAAGGGTTAGAGGTCATATACAGGTAGACATCAAATTTGCAGAGTTTTGGCTGCATGACTTGAGGAAGGTTAAAGAAAAATTCAATAATGAATATATTGACTTTCAAAATTTGTACTGCAAGAAACACAAGCTAGAGAAACTAAGGGATGAAGCCTTAAGGGACTTTGAGTTTTCCTTTCAAAACTTCAATGTGGAAAGAAGTCAACTCTGAGTTTCTCCACCCATAGGCACATTTAGAGGAGTGGACTCCTATGAAGCTAGTGACAACATGGACTATATGGCTAAGCTAGATAGAGACAAAGGGCAGGAAGAATAAGTAAACATACAAGAGACTGAGGACAGAGACACATTATAGGCTAGAGACACCAACATTCCCAACAGGATCATACAGGATAAATTTAATTAGACTCATGATGACTTTGATAGGTGAACATGTACATGGAAATAAGAAGGAAAGTAAACTGAAGAAGGTTTTTGTCACCAGTGAGGTGGAATGATGAAGTGTTGAAAAATCACATGCAAAATATCCTAGTAATAGACATTTTTTGATACATTTCATGTAATGTACTGATCACTATTATATCTCTGTGGGTAAAATTGTGGTTGATCCTTTCTATTTTTTTAAATTGAAATGATGTAAACTATACTTATGTGGCTTCCTAGGCCACATGATATGTACTGTGATGGTTTGATTTTAATATAATAGTATATGATTTTCAATTCAAAAAACAACTGAGCAAATGGATGTTAACACTGCATTTTTGCATTAAGATCTGGAAGAGGAAATTAATATGCAACAACCTAAATTTTTTGAGGTAAAATAGAAAGAGAACTTGGTTTGCATATTGAAATGGTCTCTTTATGGTTTGAAACAATCACCTCGGATGTTATATCAAAAATTTTATTCTTTCATGTAGAAATTAGGTTTTGTGAGAATCAATTTTGCATATTATCTTACCAAGCCTATGAGCACATAAAGGTTCACTTGGTGTAGGGAGGCTATGGACCTCTTATCTTGTACTTGTAGCTGATTTATGTTTTTTGATGGATGTATTTACAATGTATAATGTTGTGTGGGAGAATGTTAGGATTAAGGTGCCATCAACCTTGTAAATCCTATGTTATTTGATTATTCCAAATATTTTTTGTAAATGCATTCATAAGGGATGGAGGATTCACTGATAGCAGTATTTTATTTTTATTGGTAGAGTAATTAATTATTTATTGGTAGCATTAATTTTTTTTATTGATAGTGCTTAACTATTTACTATTTCCTACTATTAAAGTATATTATGCATTGGGATTGTAAATAGGGGTATTTATGTAAACTAGGTACCCAAGTTGGTGGAGTTTATTCTTGGGATGACTATTAATAGGTGGTTATGACATGCTATAAGGAATCTATTTTTTTAGCTATGACAAGGTTGGCATTCAAGATAGTTTGTCCATTATTGGTGATTTAGGAAATTTGTGATGTAGAGTGCCAGCAGAAGCGAATGAAGTTTGACTATATCTTCCCTATTGGCAAGAGGTCTCCCAATGTTTCACCGAAGCCAAGAATGACTTCTCTATTAGGAAGAAATGAACCATTGGCCGTTCCTTATTCTTTTATCCCGATGGCCAAGTTCTCATCGATAACTCCGTGACGGTTAGTTGCTTATTGGCAACACCTCATACTATCGGACCACGAGAAATTTCTTAGGCCGATATACTCCGTCACTCTGATGACCAATCTTCGTCGGCCAGACTTCCTCCATCAGTAAGACTCCTTTCACCTACGCCGACACCTTGTCTCTCACCGATATCGTCAGGTACATTGGCCAGATCCTCCGCTTCGGTGAGACTCTAGTTCGCAGCCCCGATGGTTCATCTCATTCCGATGAGTCCCTATCGGCGAGACTTATTGAACTCCTCCCGATGAGCTTCTATCAGCGGGACTCTAACGGTCGCCATGACTTCTTCGGCTTCCCCCGACGAGGTTCCTCACGCCGATACTCTTTATCAGCGATACTCCGAGGATGTCTCACCGATCGGTGAAACTGTATACCGTTGGCTAAGTGTATTTTCCTTAGCCCGATATCATTTCTCTCACCGATGCGAATAACAATGGTATGTGTCTCCGACACTATACCAATCTTCGACAAGATGGAGAGCCTTTCACACCGATGGATCTCCAACTGTTCTGAGGTGCCGAACTAGAATTCCTTTCAACCGAACAATGGAATTTGGCCGTTTCATATATCAAACCCTCGATCACTTGTAGCAATCTGATCCCACATCAAAACTATCCAATTTCACTCCGATTTCCCGACTAGCCACATGACGATGTCTAGTCAAACTTGACTGAGTTTGCTGGCTTCCTGGGTAAGAATTCAACAACAACAAACGTGAAAAGTCTTTCCCCCATCACACTGATACTATACAGGGCTTCAGTGGACAGAGGAAAGGGCCTCCATGTATGAATCAAAACCCTTACTCCTAGGTTACGAACCAGCCACTGTAGAACCGTGGGTTTTACACCGTCTGCACACTACAGAGTCACTATGGATTGACAGATAGCATCCGGTTAGGGTTCCATTTACAGAATCAGGATAAAGATATCAAATCGCTAAGAACAACCAAGAAAATCAACACAGATCATACCCAGAACTCTCTTTATTCAGTTATCAAAAAGAACTTGTTGTAATACACACTTCTCTCCCTCTCCGTGTGACATACAACCTGCCTCTAAAGAAGATGTAGAGACATCAGTTATCCCCTCCAACCGTGCAAACTAATTTTCAAATCAGTTAGCCATTGGTTTACCCTTCATACAAGCAAAACTACATGTGTGCCTTACACAATTACATTCATGGGACCAAATTGACCCTTATTACAAAATGAAATGGCTTAAGAGCCTTATGAGAAAACAAAAGAAAAGATAACCCTGCACTACAGAGAATGTGCTCCTGCACCATACTCCCCCTGCAGGAAAAACTCAAGTCCCTTGAGTTGCTAACTGCTGAAGTGTCTTCCCATGCTTTAGAATATCTGCTTCACTCATCCAGGTTGCCTCTGAATCAGGAAGATCCTGCCACTTGACCAAGTAGTCTTTGTATACCCCTTTTCTTGTCTTCTTGACAATTTTGGAATCCAAAATGCATTCCAATTGCAAAGGCTTACTTGGAGGTAAATCTCTGATCCAGTCTTCATCTTCAATCACAGCATCTTAGCCATCTTCAGCATGTAATGGAGGTCTAAAAGGGAACAGGTCTGCAACATTGAAAATGGGAGAGATACCAAGGCCAGATGGTAATTCTATCTCATATGCATTTGGACCAAATTTATGCACTACCTTACAAGGTCCTATCTTCTTCATCAACAATTTGGTTGGTTGCCCCTTAGGTAATCTTTCCTTTCTAAGGTAGGCCATCACCAAATCTCCTACCTTGAACTGTACCTCCCTTCGCTTCAGATCTGCCCTATCCTTGTACTTGGAGACAGTTTTCTCCAACTGAAGCTTGACCTGATCATGTACTGTTTTCATGGTAGCAGCAAAGTCTTCTCCTAGAGCACTCCTTTTATCCCATCCTTGGAGGTCTTTGAGTTCAAGTGGTCCTCTTGGGTGGAAACCATAAACTATTTCAAAAGGGTTTTTCCCAGTACTTCTGTTTCTTGAATCATTATAAGCATATTCAGCTTGACTGATCACTAAATCCCATGCCAATCCATGCTGTTTGGTAAGGCATTTCAAAAGGTTTCCCAAGGACCTATTAACAACCTCAGTCTGACCATCAGTCTGGGGATGGTAGGCTGATGAAAAAGACAACTGAGTGCCCAATTTTCTCCATAGGGTCCTCCAAAAATGACCAACAAATTTGGAGTCTCTATCAGTAACAATTGATAGGGGTAAACCATGAATTCTGACCACCTCTCTGAAAAAGAGACCAGCAATATGAGATGCATCATTTGTGCATTTGCATGGCACAAAATGAGCCATCTTACTGAATCTATCCACAATGACAAAAACATTGTCTACACCCCTTGCTGTCCTAGGAAGACCAAGCACAAAGTCCATACTAATGCTTTCCCAAGGTCTGGTGGGAATGGGCAGTGGTTGGTACAAACCAGCATTAGAAGACATACCTTTGGCCTTTTGACATATGGTACAGCTTGCAACATATCTCCTTACATCTGTCTGTACCTTGGGCCAATAATAGAACCTGGTGACTTGTTCCAAAGTCTTGTCCAACCCAAAATGTCCTCCTAAGGCTCCATTGTGCTTCTCCTTGATGATATTGTCCCTCATTGAACATTTAGGAACACACAACAAACTACCTTTAAATAGGAGTCCTTCTTGCAGCACAAAATCAGAATACTCACCATGAAAAGTGTTAGCCAAACTTGCACACACTTCATAGGCAGCCTTGAAATCTGCATCATCCTTGTACAACTCCTTCAGACATTCTAGACCCATATGTTCCATTTGTACTTCCTGTATGACCAGTATCCTTCTACTCAAAGCATCTGCCACTTTGTTGGCAACACCTTTCTTATGCTTAATAGTGAAGGTATAGGCCTGCAATTGTTCCACCCCACTTGACGTGCCTATGATTCAACTTTTCTTGACTATTTAGGAAGCTAAGAGCATGGTTGTCAGTAAAAACAATGAACTCTTTTGGTAGTAAATAATGTCTCCATTTTTTCAGAGCTTGCACCATTGCATACAACTCTAGGTCATAGGTAGAATACCTCCGTTTGGCCTCATTCAACTTCTCTGAAAAGAATGCTACTGGATGTCCTTCCTGACTAAGAACAGCACCTATAGCCTGTTGGCTTGCATCACATTCCACAACAAATATTTTGTCAAAATCAGGGAGTACCAACGTAGGTAACTCGGCCACTTTCTGTTTCAACAGTTCAAAACTATCATCTGCTTGTTTTGTCCATTGAAATTTACACTTCACTCCACCCTTGATGGTATTGAGAATAGGAGCACTTATGTGACTGAACCCTTTAATGAACTTCCTGTAAAAAGTTGCCAAACCATGAAAACTTCTTACATCTCCTACTGTCTTAGGAGTAGGCCAATTGAGAATAGCCTCAACTTTTGTAGGATCCATTTTCAAACAGCCATTGGAAATCACAAATCCAAGATACACTAGTTCAGTTTTCATAAAATCACATTTATCCAAGTTGATCATCAACTTACTCTCATGCAATTTCTTTAACACCTGTCCAAGATGCTTCACATGCTCTTCTTTGGTCCTGCTGAAAATCAATATGTCATCAAGATAAACAATAACAAATTTTCCAATAAATTCTACAAGTACCTCATTCATCAACCGCATGAATGTGCTTGGAGCATTACTGAGACCAAATGGCATGACAAGCCACTCATAGAGACCTTCATTTGTTTTGAAAGCAGTCTTCCATTCATCTCCCTGCCTTATTCTGATCTGGTGATAACCAGATTTCAAATCAATCTTGGAATAGTAACATGAACCACCAAGATAGTCCAACAGATCCTCAATTCTTGGCATAGGAAATCTATACCTTATGGTGATCTTATTGATAGCCCTTGAATCAGTGCATAATCTCCATTTGCCATCTTTCTTAGGAGCAAGTACACTAGGGACTGCACATGGACTAAGACTTTTCCTAATCAAACCTTTCTCCAAAAGTTCTTGAATCTGTCTACCTACTTCTTCATTCTGCTGTGGTGTCAACTTGTAGGCAGCTTTATTGGGTAATGTGGCTCCAGGAATCAAGTCAATCTGATGACTTATGTCCCTCATAGGTGGTAAGGAGTTAGGAGTATCCTCTACCACAAGATCTTGGTACTTATCCAGTAATCGTTGCACTTCCAATGGAATCTCCTTCTGTTGTTTGCTTTGCTGATTGGATACAGGCTTCATCATCAGTGCATACCCTTGGGTATCCTCCTCCTTCATGAGTTGTAGGAACTCTTTGCCACTCACTAACATGACACTGTTGTCATTGCTCTTCTCTCCAACCTGCTCTGGTAAGGGATCCATCTGAAACTTCTTACCATTCTTGGTGATCATATATGTATTCTTTTCACCATCATGCTGTGCCTTCACATCATACTGCCAAGGTCGTCCAAGAAGAAGGTGACAAGCATCCATAGGAATAATTTCACATAGCACCTTATCCCTATAATCACCTAGTTCAAACTCTACCCAAGTTTGTTCTTCCACCAAATAGTTCTGATTCTTATTCAACCAAGATATTTTGTGAGGATTAAGATGGGGTAATCTTTTTAGTCTACACTTTTCTACCATTTCAGTAGACACTACATTTTCAGTAGAACCTGAATCAACAATGATTTTACAGAGCTTACCATATGCTATTCCTTGGGTTCTGAAGAGATTCTTCCTTTGTGGGGGCTCCTGCTTCAATGGCATCTTCACGAGGGTCCTCTTAATCATCATATTCTCTCCTTCAAGCATTGGTGCAGCACTACCAATTGGTGAGTTTACACTCTGACAATCATCCTCCTGCAATAGTTGGTTCCTTCTCCCACCATCATGAGAGCTAGATGCCTTCTCAGGGCACTTACTTGCAGTGTGGCCTACTTGATTGCAATTGTAACATCTTCCAGTGAAGACTCCACGTCCTCTGCCTGCACCACCACCTCTACCTCTGCCATTTGGTCTTCTCCAACCTCCGAAACCACCACCTTTCTGTTCTGTGTCAGAACGTGATTCTTGTTGACTTGAACTTTCCCCTTTGTTTGGCTGTCCTTTGCCAAAATTACCTCTTCCTCTATTATTCCTGCCACCTCTTCCTCTGTTATTTTGATCACCTCTCCTTTTCAGTTTATCCTCTGCCCTAGAGGCTAACTGAAAACATTCATCCACATTCTTGGGAACCACCATACTGAACTCATCCTGTATATTGTACCTCAGTCCATCCAGGTATCTGGCCACCATCTCTTTTTCTTCTTCTCTGTGATTGGCTCTCATGCTCAATCTGTGGAATTCTTCAGTGTATGTAGCCACGTCCATATCTTTCTGCCTAAGATGATTAAACTTTCTGATAGTCTGCAGATCATAATCACATGGTAGAAATTTGGCTCTCAGCATGGCCACCATTCTGCTCCACTTGCTGATTGGACTCTTTCCAACCTTCTCCCTTTCACATTGAGTGTAGTTCCACCAAACCAATGCAGAACCTCTCAGTCTGGTCTTTGCAAACTTTACCTTCTTACTGTCACTATACTCTTGAAGTCAAAGTAATTACTTAGGGCTTCAATCCAGTCCACAAGAGTATCTCCATCCAGTTTCCCATTGAACGTGGGAACATCCATTTTCGGATCACCACTATCTCCATGACCCTTGAGTGCGTTCAGAAATGCCTTTTGATCAGTAGTCATACCTTCTCCTTGAGGATTCTCCCCAGTTTCTCCTTCTTCGTCCTCTTCTGACTCAGAAGTGCTTCCATCCTTCTCTTTGGATCTTTCTTCCTTCAGTCTCTCTTCGAGCATTTCTTCCACCATCTTCTGGATGGCTGCTTTACTCATCGTCTTGGGAGGCATTGTGCTAGCCTCTGTTTCTATCTCTAATTCTTCGTCTGACATACACGGCTGTGATTCAGAATATTGGCTCTGATACCAATTTGATGCAGAGTGCCAGCAGAAGCGAATGAAATTTGACTATATCTTCCCTATCGGCAAGAGGTCTCCCAATGTTTCACTGAAGCCAAGAATGACTTCTCTATCGGGAAGACATGAACCATCGGCCGTTCCTTATTCTTTTATCCCGATGGCCAAGTTCTCACTGATAACTCCGTGACGGTTAGTTGCTTATCGGCAACACCTCATACTATCGGACCACGAGAAATTTCTTAGGCCGATATACTCCGTCACTCCGATGACCAATCTTCGTCAGCCAGACTTCCTCCGTCGGTAAGACTCCTTTCACCTACGCCGACACCTTGTCTCTCGCCAATATCGTCAGGCACATCGGCCAGATCCTCCGCTTCGGTGAGACTCCAGTTCGCAGCCCCGATGGTTCATCTCATTCTGATGAGTCCCTATCGGCGAGACTTCTTGAACTCCTCCCGATGAGCTTCTATCGCGGGACTCTAACGGTCGCCGTGACTTCTTCGGCTTCCCCCGACGAGGTTCCTCACACCGATACTCTTTATCGGCGATACTCCGAGGATGTCTCACCGATCGGTGAAACTGTATACCGTCAGCTAAGTGTATTTTCCTTAGCCCGATATCGTTTCTCTCACCGATGTGAATAACAATGGTATGTGTCTCTGACACTATACCAATCTTCGACAAGACGGAGAGCCTTTCACGCCGATGGATCTCCAACTATTCTGAGGTGCCGATCTAGAATTCCTTTCGACCGAACAATGGAATTTGGCCGTTTCATATATCAAACCCTCAATCACTTGTAGCAATCTGATCCCACATCAAAACTATCCAATTTCACTCCGATTTCCCGACTAGCCACATGACGATGTCTAGTCGAACTTGACTGAGTTCGCTGGCTTCCTGGGTAAGAATTCAACAACAACAAACGTGAAAAGTCTTTCCCCCATCACACTGATACTATACAGGGCTTCAGTGGACAGAGGAAAGGGCCTCCATGTATGAATCAAAACCCTACTCCTAGGTTACGAACCAGCCACTGTAGAACCGTGGGTTTTACATCGTCTGCACACTACAGAGTCACTATGGATTGACAGATAGCATCCGGTTAGGGTTCCATTTACAGAATCAGGATAAAGATATCAAATCGCTAAGAACAACCAAGAAAATCAACACAGATCATACCCAGAACTCTCTTTATTCAGTTATCAAAAAGAACTTGTTGTAATACACACTTCTCTCCCTCTCCGTGTGACATACAACTTGCTCTAAAGAAGATGTAGAGATAGCAGTTATCCCCTCCAACCGTGCAAACTGATTTTCAAATCAGTTAGCCATTGGTTTACCCTTCATACAAGCAAAACTACATGTGTGCCTTACACAATTACATTCATGGGACCAAATTGACCCTTATTACAAAATGAAATGGCTTAAGAGCCTTATGAGAAAACAAAAGAAAAGATAACCCTGCACTACAGAGAATGTGCTCCTGCACCAATTTGTAAGAATAATTATTATTGACTAAATTAGCCTAGTTGTGGGATTCACTATGTGGGGCATTGGAGTTTTTCTATGGTAGGCACCTCACCTCATGTATTCCCAAATAGAATGTATTTTCTATAAATTAAGAGCTTGAGAAGGTAGAAGATATAGTGTTTTTGCACAGGTACACAAAAGTTTTCAGAGTGGATGCAATAAGATTGAAGGAAGTGATTATATTTAATCTCTATTAAAGATAATATAGACTTGGCCTCTTTCTCGGTGGAGTTTTTTTACCTGAAATGGTTTTCTCCATGTAAACATTGTGTTGTGAGATTCTTATGTGTTTTTTGATTTCTTTGTTGCTCATTTTACATGCTTTAATCTCCATTTGGAATTTTATGGTATTTGCAATATAATTTTATATTTATATATTTTAGTAGTTTGCATTCATTTCTAACAACCTTAAGATGCTTAAAATATCTTATCTTACAATGTTTACATAATTTTCCTTATGATGTATTATTATGCTTACATGTTTACATGATCTTATGCTTCACATTCTTATTCCTTATGATACACTTTATGTGTCATTTATCTATGCTTTCTCATGACTACATTTTACATGACAAATGTTTATTAATTGTAATGATTACATGTAGTACATTTATGAATGTTTGTTCATTATCCTTAGCATTGGGAGGCATCTCATTTCTCTTTATTACATGTTCTTGCATGACTACATCTTGTTATCATATCTTTTGCTTGCTACTTTATGTTATCTTGACCGTATTACATAATTCTTGATTTTAAATGCATATATTTTCACACATTATTTCATATAAGATCACTTATTTCCTCTCCTCCAATTCCTTACATGCTTTATATGTAACCAATTGAAGGGGGAAATATAATTTTTCTAATGTTTCTTGATGATTATGATAACAATTATAGCTTAATCCT